>CM052966.1:951189-3751189 GCA_028554685.1 Agrotis ipsilon
AACCCTGGAGGACACAGTCGAGCATACGGTGCAGGATTGCCCCGCTTGGGCGGAGCACCGACGTGTCCTCACAGCGGCGATAGGCGGAGACCTCTCGCGCCCGGTATTGATCGCGGCCATGCTGCGGGGCGAGACGGAGTGGGAAGCGGTTGCCTCCTGCTGTGAAGCAATCATGCTCGCGAAGGAGGAAGTGGGCCGCGTGAGCGACAGGACAATCTCCTCCCTCCGCCCCACTCGCGGTGTTTGACGCCCACGGCGACGGCATGCGCGGGGATGTGGGCGGCGAGTAAAGGCCAACTCGCTGTCCGATCATAGACCATGCCCGGGTCGACGGCGCGTCGTGTTCCACGCGCGCCTCAAAGAGTGTCAGCATAATAACGGGGCCCCTCTCAGAGGGCCAAAGCCTGCCGGGGTCGCGGGTCTTATTCCATGACCGTGACCTCGGAACATAAAGGGGCTATTGAAGGACATCGTGGATTTTAGTCAGTACAAGTCTGACAGTAAGGGGTGGGAGGACTCATTTGATGATTTTACCACGTAAAAAAAAATCTGGGATTACCTCCACGCAGTGAAGGCGGTAACAGTTTAGGACTGATTTTCGTTAACGATGAATCATCATCATCTGCCTATAATGTTCCCACTGCTGGGACACAAGCCTCCTCTCTGAGAGAGGGAGTGGGCCATAATCCACCACGCGGGCCCAGTGCGGATTGGTAGATGTCACGTGTCTTCGAATTTTTGGTTCTAGAACATGTCGGTTTCCTCTCGATGTTTTCCTTCATCGTTTTAAGGGCAGTGGTGATGAAACAAATTACACAAAGTAATGCGCCTGGCTGAGTTCGAACCCACCACTTACAATTCGTAAGTCGGGACCGATACCACTGGGCCACCACTGCTCTAGCGATGAGTATATTAACAAAACTTTTACTCTACTGGCCAATTTCCCATTAATTTTTTACTCGGAGTCTTGGAGTTGGGTGTCAGAATTTTCAGATCTTTGATTTTGACGATCCCGCTGTCGCTGGCATAAGCAACAGGATCCGCGTACGAAGTCGCGGGCAGAAGCTAGTAATAAATAAAATGTTAAATTGTTTACAGTAAAAGACGCAGTTCGGGCTCGGACCTCTTTGGCTTGGTGGACTACGTTCCGGCGCCAACCTCAGCTGGTGACTTCGGTTCGACCCTCTCCAGCCGTGTCGCCAACGGTAAAGTGTGGCGAAAGGCGAACTTGATCGGGGACTTCTATGTGGAGGTAAAGGTCTACAACAAGGCTGAAGTTGCCTCCATCCCTAAACAGGATAGGTGGAAGAAAGCCTCGGTGGACCTAAAAGTGCAGCTAAACCGCAACACGCCGCAGTGGGATGGGCTCCAAGTTTTTATGAGACGGACTCATGAATTATTTGATGATTCTGAGCCCGTCTTTTATAGTGATAATATACACATAAAATAAATATTTAAGCTGTTGGGGCTGGTGCCTGCAAGATATATTCTATAATCGTAATAATAATAATATATTGCAACATCTAATAGTAACTTTAAACTATTTTAATCTAAAATGCCTTTCTGTACTGTTTGTAACACATCTGTTGAGCGCAGTCACTGGACAGGTCACCTACGTAGTACTAATCATAAAAACAAAACTATTTCACATTTTTGCGAAGGTGTTGAAATAATACATTCTGCATTTCGTAATCGTATAGCTTCTTATAGAATTGTCGATCCGTCTGAGAATTGTTCTCTGGATCCATTTCTTAACAATATTTGGAGCAAAATTAAAACGTTAATAGACATGTCTCTAAAAGAACATACTTCTCTAAAAGTTAATTTCGAATATTTTGCTTTGTTTTTAATGTTAAAAAATGATTCTCAAGAGATGAAATCATTTGCCACAAAAAACGTTACTATACATCATAATTACGAATTTGATTCATTATTGTCTCAAGTAAAGAACACTTTAACAAAAAAGATAGAAGAATTTCAGGACCGAGACAGTGGATGGACGTTCTTGAGCAGTTCTCATTTGGAAATAAATGTTAACAAATATCAGCCTTTGCGCGGTTCAGGCTTTATCGAATTGCCGGCTGCAATAAAATCGAAAAAAGCATGTGTTAATATTCACAATAATGACGAGTATTGTTTTCTATGGTCTGTTGTTGCTGCTTTATATCCAGCTAAGAGTCATCCTGAAAGAGTATCTTCTTACCCTGATTTTCGCAACGTGTTAAATATAAAGGATATATCATTTCCAGTGAATTTCTCAGATATTGCGCGTTTCGAAGTGAATAACCCCGAAATTTGCATTTACATTTATGGTTTAAAAAATAATACTGTCATAGGACCGCTTTACAAACCAAAAGCCTTGAATGGGAAGGTGATTCATTTACTTTACTTAGAAAGAGATGATTTATCACATTACTGTCTCATAAAAGACTTGTCGCGACTTGTTAAAAATCAAATAACAAAACACCACAGTAAACTGTACTTTTGTGACATTTGTTTAATGTTTTTTAATTCATGTGATGATCTTAGTTCACATAGTTGTGGAGGTATCGCCACTGAACTACCTCCAGAGGGTTCTTTTATACAGTTTAAAAATTATAATAGAAAGCAAATTGTACCATTTGTTATATACGCAGATTTTGAAACAATGCTAGAACGGTATGAATCTTGTGACCCTGACCCTACTAAGGCGAGTACTGTAACGCGACAGCGACATGTGCCTGTAGCTTTCGCTTATCATATTACGTGTACGCTAGACGAAAGCCACAATCGTTACGTTTCTTATCGCGGTTCGGATTGTGTATCAAATTTTGTGAAGTCTATCTATACAGATGCACAAAAAATTTACGATATTTTAAAAAATAATGCACCTATGATTTACACAAATGATAATGCCCACGACTTTGAAAACGCGATAACATGTCATATTTGTGAGCAGTTCTTGTTCGGCGATAGGGTTCGCGATCATTGTCACTTGACTGGTAAATATCGTGGCGCAGCTCATAGTTATTGTAACTTACAATACAAACTACCAACATTTTTGCCTGTATTTTTTCATAATTTGTCCGGATATGATTGCCACCTTTTTATAAAAGAATTAGGTGAAGCTCCTGGATCTATCAAAGTGATACCTAAAACAAAAGAAAACTATATTTCATTCACTAAATTTATTCCGATTTCTACCGGGGAAAGCATCCAGGTCCGGTTTGTAGATTCTTTCAAGTTTTTAGGAGCTAGCTTAGAAAAGTTGGTTAGTACCATGAAAAAACAAGACTTTAAACAATTAAAATCTTATTTTCCTAAAAAAAAACAATTTAACCTACTGACTCGTAAAGGAGTGTATCCATATGACTATATGTCTCAATGGGAACGTTATGAAGATATGTGTTTACCATCTAAAAAATATTTTTTTAACTCCATAACGAATGAGATAGTGACCGACGAAGACTATGAACACGCTCGGTCTGTTTGGTCAGTATTTAATATTCAAAACATGGGTATGTACACAGATTTGTATCTCAAAACAGATGTTTTATTGCTAACAGATGTATTTGAAAATTTTCGAAAAACTTGTAAACTACATTACAATCTCGATCCCGCGTTCTATCTTACAGCACCAAGTCTATCTTTTGATGCAATGCTTTTAAAAACAGGAGTTAAATTAGAATTGATTAGTGATGTAGAAATTTTTAGAATGATACAAAAAGGTATTCGAGGAGGTGTTTGTATGTGTTCTAAAAGACATGCCAAAGCCAATCATAAATATTTAGATACTTACGATCCAACACGTCCAAATTCATTTATCATATATTTAGATTGTAACAACTTATATGGCTATAGCATGTGTCAATCCCTACCCTATTCCGATTTTAGATTTATGAATAGGCAAGAAATAGATTTTTTACAATTGAACTTAGCAAATATCAGTGATACTGCGGAAAACGGTTACATTCTTGAAGTTGATTTAATATATCCGGAGAATTTGCACATGCAACACAATGACTTTCCCTTTTGTCCAGAAAAATGCTTACCACCTGGTGGTAAGAATAAAAAGCTAATTCCAAATTTGTACGATAAATATCACTATGTTATTCATTACGTACATTTAAAAAAATGTTTACAGCACGGTTTAGTATTAAGAAGGATCCATCGCGCTATTATATTTAAGCAAAGTTGTTTTTTAAAGCAGTATATTGATATTAACACCCAGTTACGTCAAAAAGCAGAGTCAACGTTTGAACAAGACTTTTTCAAATTATTAAACAATAGTATTTTCGGAAAGACCTTGGAAAATAATGAACATCGAATAGATGTAAAGTTAGTTAACAAGTGGTGTGACTCAAACAATAAAACAAAAAAGACTACTTGTGCTGAAAAATTGATAGCCAGCCCATATTTTCACAGCGCCTCTGTGTTTTCTGATGGTCTAGTGGCAATCCAAATGAAGCCTGTGCGTATTATACTTAATAAACCAATTTACATAGGGTTTGCAGTATTAGAATTGTCTAAGACTCACATGTACGACTTTCACTACTCTATCATAAAACCTTTTTATGGTAACCGAATTGAATTGTGTTATACTGACACAGATAGTCTAGTATATGATGTACAGAGTAATGATGTTTATAAAGACTTCAAGCTCCATTTTCTAAAATATTTAGATACCAGCAATTATGACTGTAGCAATGAGTATAACTTACCAATTATTAATAAGAAGGTTCCAGGATTATTTAAGGATGAAATGGGCGGCAACATTATCAAAGAATTCGTAGGACTGCGCTCAAAGCTTTATTGTATTAAAACGTTAAACAAAACAATTCAAAAGGCAAAAGGTACAAAAAAATGTATTACCGAAAAATTAAATATGTTAGATTATAAAAATGTTTTGTACAATTGCAATGTTATTCGCAAAAAAAATGTATTGTTTAGATCAATAAAACATGAAATATTCACCCAGGACGTAAATAAAATAGCACTTTCGAGCAATGATGATAAACGATTGCTATCGTTTGATAAAGTTTCTACTTTAGCCTGGGGTAACACAACTATATTTACGTAATGCATTAACACAATTTAAATATAATAACAGTAGTTACACTTTTCATTTGTATTTTATTGATTGTAAATGATAAAACTTATTACGTCCTGAATGGATAGTTAGATAATCTTTCAACCTACCTACTGTGTTACTTACTGTTATAAAATGTTTGTAATTCTTTTAATGTGTTGTTGTGTAATATAATTTAAATACCTAGTATCAGAAGTTACTTTTGAACCTGGCTTTATTATTTATGCAATTCTAAAATGTGTGTATTGTTGGTGTCCCTAGTACTAGTTAATACTAAACAGTGTAAGAGTAACTATACTCTATCTATACGACCTCTGATAATTACTTACCTATATAGGTCTTATATAAATTTACTTTTATAGGTACTTATGTATCTACTAAATATTATTATACTTAAATAAATAATATTTTATGTTCATAAATCTGTTTCATTTCTATTCCTAATTGTTTTCAAAGCATCTAAGGTGCATCAAAAATGTTTTGATCCAGGCTCATATTTAATATAATAATAATATTTCTCAACTATCACACAACGCCATCTAGTCCTAAGCTAAGCAGAGCTTGTGTTATGGGTACTAGACAACTGATAAACATAATTATATATTTCTAAATACATACATATTAGAAATTTTCAGAGTATTATTTTTATATTTAATAAAATAATAACGAAAAATAAAACATAAAAACAAAATCCAGACCGGAACAAATACTTTTTGTTCCGTGCGGGAATCGAACCCGCGACACTGCATTTGGCGCATTTATATGCTAATACTTACCTGTGACACGATGACCAATGTGCCAAATGGGTCGTCGAAATCGTGACAAAATACTGGATCGCTTTGAAGATGCATGCGTCATGCGCGGTGTAGAATTTGACACCAGACAGGTGCTTCGGCACAAGTTCAAACATGTTGAAACATGAAATTGTATCACAGCGAGGCTTTATGGAGTTTAATTGCATATTAGTCACGTTTCACAGTAATATTATTGAGTAGAACATCCATTATTATTAGACAGCTACCTGGAGCGGTCGTATCACGTCGAATAAAAACGGAACGAATTGTAAGTATTGTTCAAGTACCCATTTACTTAGAATGTTATTTCATCATGTTGTTTTATGTAATTATAATTAATTATTATTCCGTTGTTTCAGATCATTGAAAATGTGTGATTCTCCAGATATTATCGACTACTCACAATACGCTCAAGGTTTTCCGACCCAGAGTTTAAGCTGGCATATCCCAGAATTCTCAGAACAACAAAGACCTGTCACCATGGAGTCCAGGACAAGACAAGACTACAGACCTGTCAACAAAAAGCCTCGAACAAGGCAGGAGTGTCTAAAAAAGAAGTCATCTCTACCTACAAGTCAATCATTCCTCATAAACAATGAGAAGAAAAAAGGATTACGATTGATCCAGGTACAAGTGTTGGATATCAGCGAACAACAAGAACCTACAAGTGACGATCATGACGTGGTAATGTTAAGTGCTCAATATGTAGTAACTGAATCGGTGGACCATGTTATGGACGAGACGCACGCGTTAATTAATAAAATATCAAAAAATCTTTGTGGGGACGGATGTTATTATTAACTGGTATCATTTTTTTAAGTGCCTACTTTATAAGTTATTTAATTTGTAGGAATGAGCAAAAATAAATTATGTAAGTAATATCATAATTATTAATGGGTATATTATTGATAGGAATGTATGTATAAGTTTTGAATATATAAATATTAAATATAAGTTTTACTATAACTAACTTTTGTATTAATTTGTAATAAATGTAAATAATGCAATAAAAGTACATAAAAATATATCAATTGTTTCTAATTTTAATTGTTTTTTTTTCTTATTATTAATTTATTTATACTCGAACTCTAAATTAGCTCTAGTGTAATGATATAATTATAGGTTATTTGCTTTCAGTATTTTTATTAGAACAATTCGTTTAAAATCATGTTATATGTTATTTGCATTTTTATAATAAAATTCATAAGAAATATCATTTTGCTGCAGCTAATTTAAAGTTTGTTATGTAGGTTACCCTGATTATAATAAATAAAACATTTAAGTAGATAGACATTTTTATTAAATGTTAAACACAAAAATAATTAAAACAAATTAAATACAGACATATTATTATAAAAATACCATTTCCTTATACAGACAGCATTATTTAATGTACAATGCATTTTATGATTCACACAATTAAAATCATTTTTATTTTTACAAAACTTTCTTTTTAGTTCTGATAAATTAGGACATCCCTTCTCACCTATGTCGATCACTTCACACTTTGTACATAACTCTTTAATCCACTTAATCTTTTCCAGACCCTTCGTAATAATTTTTTTATTTTCTAAGTATGGTAAAATGACGCGTTGAAACTCTTTGTAGTCTATGTAGCCCTCGCTCCAGTATATTCCTCGATTTCTTTCTAGCCACCTCACATGTTTTTTTTCTTCTTGTGTTAGGTAATGGAATGAATATGGTGGTTTTACCAAGAACGTCTGTGTATGATCCTGACTCGCGATGGTCAATTCTTTGACAATAAAATTATTTATAGAATCTTTAAATCCTTGGAGTTCCACTATAATAGTATCCATCTTCATGATATCTTCTTAACAGTGCTACTTAATGGTTTGTATTCAACAATGCAATCGTTCAGAATGAGACAGTATGCTGAAGTTTGATCTGGTATCTCTGAATCACTCTCAATTTCAACTCTCACATCTACAACCGGACCTGTCTTTAGATTATCCGCTTGTCTAGAGCAATCAATGACAAACAGCGGTGCTAAATCTTTAAACTGTTTTTCGCTTAATATGGGCTCCGGGCGACGTCCGTAATACGACTGTTGAAATCTGGTGTATTGCTCGTATAATAAAGCGATTCTGTTATTAGCAAAACTCACATTTAAGTTTTCATAGGGAAAATAAGTTGAATTGAGATATACTCTAACGTTTCGAACATGACAGTGATCGAATTGCGACATGTCCGAACTTGCATTGCTTTTCCTATTTGTCTGTAGTCCGATAATAATGTATCTTGGTTTTTCTATTTGAGATGAAGTTTTGATAGACCAGGTATGTTTTGTAGTTTTAGGTAAAGCTGGATATTCGTACAGATCCCAATTTCTGTATATCATTTGAAAGTGGACGATCTTTTTCTAATACTTTTAACAAACCAATTTTTTCTTTGTCTGATACTTTAACATGCGGTACGCGCCATATGATTTTGTTGATCTGTACATCATCTACTACTTCGCCAGTATTAAGTTTTACAGCGTTCAAATTAGTATTACTTCGTAACAATATCAGTTCATGTCTACTATTTATTACAACTTTTTTAAAATCTTCAGCAAAACCAAGGAGGTTACGAAGTGGTATAGAAGCTGAAAATCTTCCTCCATCAATATTTTTTATGCCATCAATATTCCACCCCCAAGCATTAGACGTTTTTGATTCACTTTCGTTCATTGAAATTAGTGATTTCATGGTTGTTGTTATACCAGCATTTTTTATTTTATCAATCTCCACTCCATTTAGCTCATACCTAATGTCTTGGAACAAGTAGAGTAGAGCATTGTTCGTGAAATTAACACTAGTGGCTTTGTCCTTCGAATCTTTTTTGCTTACGATTACAGTTCCTTCCAAATATAGGGTGCTAGCTGATGGTAATATGTATAAGTCCTGTTGATTGATGGGTATGCGGATTTCATCGTTTCTGTTGAAACTCGTTACATAGGGTTTGTAGGAATGAAATTCGATTCCTTCTATAGTATTATCAAAGGTCGGAGCTGATAAAACGTCTAAGATATTCATTTTAGCAATCCGATCGCTCTAAGAAATGCTTTATTGTCTTTTGTTAATTTTATTTTCTTCTTATTTCCTATCTTAGATAGAGGTCTTATTTGATAGGTAGCTTGAGCAGAACTGATATTCTTTACTTGTTGAGACACACTTTTATTGTAATCAATCATTTTTTTCTTCTTAGATGTAGATATACCTGCACTTCTTCACCACGTAAATTGATTAATCGTTTGTTTATATCTAACAACCTGATATGTATGCAGCTTATGTTGTTTTGATTGATTGGAAAGTATATTGCGTTCTTCGGGATTTCGATGATCCTGTATCCAGGTGGCACATTAAGTGCAAATTCGTGAATAATATGACTTGGTTCACCGTTCACATATGAACCGCTTACAATATCACATTCAATCCTGACTACGGTCGTAGGTAGAATGTTGACTGGAGACTGTGACACATGCAATTTATTTGCTTTCAAGATTTGTTTTTTAAATCCTAATAGTCTTCCAAAAGAGTCTTCTTTGATAAAATTAATGTCTTTTGTACAGAATATTGTAGTTTTTAAAGTATTATTATTGCACCGTAGTTGGATTTTTGCATTTTTAATTTCGGATTTTAAATAATCGCCGATATCTTGTAATTCATAAGTGCCCTCTGGTATTTCAATAACTTCATTAAAGCCATAATATAATTTATTATTACTTTTATCAATGTTTGGAATAGAATTAAATGTTGAAAAGTGCAATAAAGCACATTCATACTCTCCATCTAGTTGCAACGTATTAGGATAGTATGTAGTTAACACTGACGAGTCTCCAGTTACTGACAAAGTGAACGACATCTTGTAAATGATGGAAATGACAGAAAAACATATATTTTATAATACATTTTTATTCCAAAAAGTTCTCAAAAAATTTAAACATAAATGACCACAATTGACTGCGTTAAATTTTTGATATCTTGTGTAGTTATAAAACACATTACATTTTTTGAAATATTGCATCAATTCTGTGGGAGGTTTTAAATTTCCATAGCTATCAAAATATTCACAGTGATCGTATACTTTAGCATAAGCTACCCAATGGGTTCCTTTGTTCTTAGAATCATCTAAGTTAACGATACCACATTCAATGCGTTTCGGCTTCTGAGGTAGTCGATCCTTCATGTAGACCCCACGAAAATATGGGATATCTCTTGAAAACTTTCGAATGTCTACATTAGTTAGAGGGCGATTGGGTAGCATATTTTTCAGTTTTTTGAAGATGTTATAAACAATCCTTTGCCGCTTTTATATGGCTTAATGTATAAACCCTTGCCCAACTTTAAAGCCTCCATAGCTTTATTGTGTCGTTCTGTTTCTTGCAAATATTGTTTGTTTGCTTTGTAATCATTAACGGTCTTTGCAATGCCAGCTGCACCACCAGCTAAAGTTCCTAAAGCCGATAAACCAGCGAAAATTGGAATTAAAGGTAGAACTCCTCCAGTCTTTGGTATGGGTATTACTCGGGGTAATCGGATCCGATGACGATTGTTTGGAAATAATTTTTTTGCGGTTAAGTAAGCTGCTTTTATTAAAGTCTTATTATCGCTGCATTTGAGTTTCTTAATTTTCGATTTTATTTTAGAAACTAAGTTTTTAAACGTTTTAATGCCGGATCCAGACTTTATTTTCGCTTTCATAACTTTGTTCACTATCCAAGAGCTCAGTTTTTCACCTTTCCCTGCATCTTTTGAATTAAGTCTTTGTTTAGCCATGTTAAGTAATTGTAAATCGGCTTTGTGGCGATTTGGTAAGTCTGTATGATTTGTATATGCAATATCGTGTTGCATACAAGCTTCATCTAGCTTATTAATACCTCGATCACCTCGCGCTAAGCGTTTGCGAAGTTTGGTTCCTGGTCCGCAATAATTGTATCCGGGCAAATGAACTTCGAACGGTAGATTATTAATTATACTGTTAACTAGTCCACCACCTTGCATTACTCAAATTATAATGATAGGATTTCAAATGAAAAATGGTTATATATTAGAATATCTTAGTCCATTACTGCAGCTTTTTCAATCCAACTGTTTTCTGCACTGTTTAGACCTAACCATTTGACATACAATTTATTTCCTTTCTTCTTCAAAACCTTTTCTATCAAATAAACGTCAGGATAATTTGATCTTTGCAGTTCTTGTTCATAAAAAGCTCCTAATATCTTTTGTTTTCGTTGATCTTCTATGTGATATGTCACTGGTATGGTTTTATTTACCTTTTTTATAGTAAATAATTCCGTTGACCAATTAGGAGTGTAACCTTTCTCAAAATTATGTTTGTATTTACTTATACGAACACAATCACCAACTTTGAATTTAGGCTTCCACTGAACTATATCAAGTTTGTTTATTTTTTTAATATTTTCTTTGATTTCTTGTTCATTACCTTTATTCACATCAGCCGGTTTAAATTGAATAGTGCGATGTTTTGTGTTGTTATATCTCTTCAATGTATCTTCCAATGGTAGACCTAACCACTTGTAGTTTCCATTGAGACTAAAATATTTATATAATTTATTTTTTATAGTTCTAATCAGTCTCTCCACAATTGATGCTTTTTTAGTAGAAAATGACGAGTAATGGTTAATGTTGTGCTTTTTCATAAGCGTTTGAAAAGTGGTGTTATAAAATTCTGTCCCCATATCAGTTTGTAAGTTAACGGGATGATTACGACTACGTAGCAGTATATGTTCGAATGCACGAGTAACATCAAATTTATTTTTCGATTTTAACGCTTCAACCCAGGCATACTTTGAGAAGCAGTCAATCACCACTAAGATGAAATTGTAACCTTTGTTATACTTTTTCAGATTTTGCATGTCCATCAAGTCTGCTTGCCATAAGTCATGGATTCCTTTCAGAATAACAGAACGTCGAAGGAAATTTCTTCGTGCCGCTTTGTGTATTTCATTTACAATTTGCTGTTTTACCATTACGGAGTTTTTTGAAGTAATTTATCTACCTCTGCTTTAGTATAAAACTTATCTTGCAAATGAGTTGAAATCTCAAGTATCCTCGCTTTTAAAGTAGCTTCAACTGTACCCTTTGCATCTTTAATGATTTGAGAACGCAATTTTCCAATCATATTATTACACTCTTTAAGCATATTAGCATTCAATCGATCTACATAATCCTTGGACACAACCAGATTATTTAATTCTTTTAATGTGTCAGCATTCAATCGATCGACATATTCCTTGTTCACAGCATCGTCTGCTTCTACTGGAGATATAATTCCTCTCAGTCTTGATGTTTTTAAATCAAAATCTCCGGTTTCAGATTTTAACAATGCTTTCTCATTAAACTCAAATAACTCTGATAAACGCATTCTTTTGTGAATGTAGTGTCCAAATTTGTCTACGTTCATGTTAAGGTGTATTGTATCGAGAGGTTGATAGTAAAATAAACACATTTATAAATATTTATTAATTTATAACTTTACTTTCACGCAATTCTTCAATGATAGATATAATTTCATTGTCTAATCCTGTGTTGCCAGCATCTTTAGACGCAATTAACAATTTCAACCTCTCCACTAATTCATTAGGATTATCCCAGTACACAAAATCTACGTTTTTTTTTCCACTTTTTTAGCAACGGTAAACCTTTTCCCTGAACTGCATTTTTCAGTTTAAAAAGTGGTTTAATAACTTGCAAATATTTTTGTCCTTTATTACTTTTTATTGGCTTATTTGGGTCATAGTCTCGACGATGTGCGTTTGTATGAAGTAGCATCGACTTATAATTTTGCATATCACTATCTGTAACCACGCTTATATCTACATCTTTCTTAAGCAACAACTGTTTTAAACCTGGTGTATTTCGGTATTTACATCCAGCCACGGTAATGTATTGATCGTTGATCGTTATGCAAGCAGAACCTAACATCAGTTTCCCGCGGTCTGCTCTAACCCCAAATGGAATATCTACCAATGCTTCTGAAGATATTGACCAGGATGACGTATCATAATCTTGGTTTTTTTCAGCTACTGATTCATAAGATGAGTCACTGTTGATATCGGATTCATATTTGTTTTCATCGTCATTATTATCATCACTTCCTGCGCTACCAGTTCCTTCTTTCTGGTAAGTTTTGTTAATAAACGGAACTTCTGAAAAATCATCACTTGCGCGAATGAAAGGAGTTTGCTTATTAGCATTAGCAATTAGGTTGAGAGGTTCCGTTACAGGTTTGAAAACAGATTCCAGTGCTTGTTTATTGTTAATCTCATCATCTCTCATTTTTCGTACTTTTATCTTTACAGCTTCTGCCGCATCAACAATTTGTCGTTTCAATGATTTTTCCATATTGATAAAATAACGTCGTAATTGATTTAGCGTCGAAAAGTGAATAATAATGTCATACAGATTAAAGCCTTATATATGTATTTGTGTTCTTAGTCAAAGACTACAAACGTGTCAAATTTACTTCTATAACATCCTTTGTTTTTGGAACAATCTTTATTAATTACAACGTAATTGAAAGGTACACTCCATATTTTTGAACACATTTCACGAAATTCAATCCATGTCATGTCAGTGTTGACGTGTTCTTCATAAACATGTCTCATATTTCTTTCATCTTGTTTAAAAAGTACGATTAGGTTTGCGTTGTCTCTTATTAACTGCTTAGGGATTTTACTATAAGACTGATTTAGATAAAAACAATCGATAAACTTGTGTCTCCCCATAGCAAAATAATCACGCATACTACTTTGATTTTCACAAGCAACATCATCAAATACAATTACAGAATTCGGTTTTGCGGTTTGAACACTCAGCACTTGCTCATTTTCATGATATTTTTGAAATGAAATATCTGGTACACGTTGCAAGACTTTTTCTAAAAAAACATATTTGGGTTGTTGCAAGGTTTTCGAATAAACATAAACATTTTGGAATCTTAAACCATTCTCGTGTATAAGAAGACCAATTAATAAATTCGTTTTTCCACAATTTGACGGCCCGCAAATGATGCATCGTATAGATTTAGGTAGTAGTTCTCCATGGCGAAAATCAGTTTCCTGAGAATGAACAGAAAGTTTTTCTAGATGTAACGAGTGTGGTTGTTTTACAAATTTCATGACGAGTGCGTGAAACGGTTGTATCAATAATGAGTTAATTAATGTATTACATAAACATTTATAACTCATACACACAAAACTCACTGTCGCTAACCCGAACAAATGTACGAGCAACCTTGCCATGGTTGTCTAAAAACCGAAAGCGACGAAGATGAACGAAACAAGCCGTTCATACTTCACCTTCCGTTCCATTGGGTGGAATAGGCGCCGAACCAGTATTTTGTACATCCTATTCTATTCCACAACCATCGATATCAAAAATATTATTGGGCATTCTACCCCACCAGTGACGAAGGCGAACGGAGTGAGCCGTAGGAACGGCAGGTGGGGTAGAATGCCCAATAATATCCTACTGCGGAATATGTTGAACTTTTTAACCTTAAGACCTATTGTACCATATTTCATGCAAATAAAGATTATTATTATTATTTATATCTTTTTAGATCTCGGGATAATATGATCCCGGACTTTTAGAGGGCATGCCAGGAGCCGAAGCCATCTTGCAGAGGCCCATTACGCAATTTAAATGAAATGAGGCCCCAACCGGCAGTTGTCCCTGTATGCACTATGCCAGTGTACCCAAGGACAGCCCCCGGTTGGAGTTGAACTGTTGCGGAATATGGAAATAAAAGATAGGGTTATGGTTTTTGGTGGGTTTGGTGGACTGGTTACTTATAACTATGGAAAAACTATGGCCCCTGCCTAATCAATGTTTAATATATATAGATACGCTGGCAGGGGGTGACTTGCACACTCAACAAATGGGCCCCCGAACATATCGCTAGCACTAGGTGACGTAGCGACAAGGGGCAAACATATCCTGAGGTGCTTGAGGAGTGGAGAGGTATTTCACGGTTCTCAGAATCGACCAGGAACCCGGAAGTATGGTTGATCCCTACAAACACTTACTGAAAGACTTCCTTCCTCCGAGCACGTTTGCTCTTGCGAATCTCCACTCTAGCCAGCCGGTTAAGGCAAGAAAGAGGTGGGAGGTCTGTTCCTCGTCAGTGTTCACTCTGACCGGCCAATAAAGGCAAGCCAGAGATGAGGAACAAGATATCTCCCGGGAGATCAGGTCCGTGTGGGTCGCAACTGCCCAATAGCTCGCCACAAGCTGCCCTGCGGGTTTATTATTTTTTTTTTTTTGTTATATATTTTTTTCCTCCGGTTATCCGGGACGTCCTGATGGCACGGGCCTAAGCCAAGTGTTCACCAGTTGGGATAGAATTGTTTGAAGTTCCGCGGTTGTGTGTCTGTGTGATAGGCATGTTTAAGTGATGTGGGTATTGGTAAGCATTGTCCAGCTCGCACTGCAGAAACTTTCTTACCAACCTGCATGTGTTTAGAATCACTGCTTTCTGCAGTAGGTGGTAGGTGCTAGCTGGCAGGTTCAGAGAACTAAGTGATTGATGCAGCTGTTTAGGAATTACTCCTGTTGACGATAAAACTATTGGGACAATGATGACTTTCTGTAGACACCAAAGGCGGGTTATCTCATCTTTTAAATCGATGTATTTTGATAGTTTTTCGGCTATTGTAGTCTGCAGGTTGTGGGTGTTGGGCACGGCTATGTCTATCAAAAAACCAGTTTTGTTTACTTTATCAATAAGTGTGATGTCGGGTCTATTGTAGTGAACTGTGCGATCAGTGAAGATACCTCGGTCATAGTACAATTTTGTTGTGGTGCTTTCTAGTGCTGTTTGAGGGACGTATTTATAGTATGGTACTATGGTGTCGATAAATTTATATTGGGCTGCAAGTTTTTGATGAATCACATTTGCTACCTGGTCGTGTCTATGTTTATAGTCGGATTGAGCTATTGACTTGCAGGCACCGGTTATATGTTGAATGGTTTCAGGGGAACTATTGCATTTTCTACAAGTGTCATTTACTTGGTTTTTAATTATGTATTTTCTATAGTTTTTAGTCTCTATCACCTGATCCTGTATTGCCAGCATGAACCCTTCAGTCTCCGGGAAGAGTTCGCCTCGATTCAGCCATGCGTTCGACGCTTCTTTGTCGACATTTGATTGGCATAAATCTTGGCGATGCCTTCCATGTAGAGACTTCTGGGTCCATTCTAAACATTTGGTTTTATCATCAGTCACTGTTTCGTTTTTCTGTTTTGTTATGTCTTTAAGATTAAGGGGTGTCAAGTGTTTATCATTTTGTACTATTCGTTTGTGAAGTAAAGATGATTCGGATTTAGCAAAGAAATATTTTCTGAGAGTTGTGATCTGCCGGTTGTGGAGATTTAAAATATCTATGAGTCCCCTGCCTCCCTCTTTCCGCGGTAGTGTGAGTCTTTGCAGGCATGATCGTGGATGGTGTTTTCGGAACTTAGTCATTGTGGTGTTAACTTTACGTTGTATATTTTTCAAGTCTGTTTTGGTCCAGCTGATTATCCCGAAAGAATAAGTGAGAACAGGGATAGCGAAAGTATTGATTGCTTTTACAGTGTTTCGAGAGTTAAGTTGTGTTTTTAGAATTGTGTTTAATCTATGTTGAAATTGTTGTTTTAGTTTCTGTTTGATGTCTTTGTGGTGTATCTGAGTTGACTGTGTGTACCCTAAGTATTTGTATGTATCTTGTTCATCTAGTGGTTCTATTTGTTCCCCTGTGGTTAAGGTGTACTGGTGTTGGTAGTTCTGTCCTGCTCTAACTGAATTTATTTTGCATTTGTCTATGCCGAATTCCATTTTGATGTCATTTGTGTATTTCTCTGTAAGGTTTGCTAACTCGGTAAGCTCATTCTCGGTTTTTGCGAATAGTTTAATATCATCCATGTACATTAGATGGTTCAAAATGCCATCCTGGGTTTCACCTTGCTCATTAGTATTAGATGAATGTAAAGGGATTCCAAAAGATGTTGCATTTAATATTTTTGATAGGGGGTTAAGAGCAAGGCAGAACCACAGAGGACTAAGTGCATCTCCCTGGAAGATACCTCTTTGTATTTTAATGGGATTGGTATCTATGGTTTCAGATGTCGTTGTTACTCTTAGTACTGTAGTCCAAGTGGTCATTACGGTCTTAAGGAATGTTACCAATGATGGGTGTATTTTGTATATTTCTAATATTTGTAGTAGCCATGAATGAGGAACTGAGTCGTAAGCTTTTTTGTAATCAATGTACATGGTGAATAGATCAGATTTGGATTTCTTGGCTTTTTTCAAAATAACAGAGTCAATTATTAGTTGTTCCTTGCAACCTTGGCTAAACTTTCTACATCCTTTCTGCTGTTCGGCTAAGATGTTATTGGCCTCAATATGTTCGTATATCAGTTCTGAAATACAAGATGTGATGATCTTATACAAGGTCTGCAAGCACGTAATCGGCCTATACTTTGCCGGATTTGACCGGTCATTTTGATCTTTTGGTATCATAAATGTTGTGCCAGCTGTTATGTAAGAAGGTATTGATTGGGGGTCTTGAATAAATGCATTAATGAAATTATATAAATAACAATGGATTGCTGTGAATTTTTTGTACCAATAACTGTGAATTTGGTCTGATCCAGGGGCTTTCCAATTATGTAACCTTGACAAAACTCGGTGATATATTTCTAGTGGTATAAGCTCAAAAGACATTGGACGTATGTTAGTATTGTTATTTGTTATTTCTGATTGAATCCAATCAGCTTGGGAGTTATGGTTAATAGGTTGCTCCCATATGTTTGCCCAAAACTGTTGTAACATTTCTGGGTTAGGGGTGTTTTCACTGTCATGTGAAGTGTTATGTTGCGTATTTGTTGTTACCTGTCTAATGTTGCGATAAAAGAGTTTTTCGTTGTTGATGAATTGAGTGTTTTGATTTTTTCTTAGCGTGCAAGCTTTATATCTTTGGAGTCGGCCTTTTACGACGGCGAGTTTTTGTTTCAGAGTGTCGAGGGTGTGTGCTGGTTGAGTGTTTGGTTCTTCATGTATTGTATGAATCTTATATTGTTTCATGATCTTGTTAACATGGTTTTTTAATTTCCTACTGCTATTACCGTTCATAAATTGTGTCATTCTACCTATTTTCGTTCTCAAATCTATAACCTTTCGTTCTAATCGTTTTTGCCATTTTGGCGTGTATTCTGTTTTAGTAGCTTGTCTATTTTCACGAGGTTCAAGAGTTATCCTTGCTCCGTTTACTTTAGCGACGGTCCATGCTGCACAATATATGATGGTTTGTAATGTATTGAAGTCGGTATCTTTGTTAATATTTTCAGGGAGGATGATTTTGTTTAAGTAGCTTACTATTTTTGAAAGATTTTTAGAAGGCTTTTGTTTTGGAATGTACATTCTATTAGTAGGATGACTTAGTTTAAAAAAATTAAGTGCTTGTTTGAATGTGTCGTCTATTACTGGATCTCTTTCTATATCAACTTGTGGATGCGGTAAGATATTTGGTATGTTATCAGGTTCAGAGTTATCCAATGTTTGTGATTGTATTTCGGGTGTTGAATTTTCTATGGAATTTATGTTGTCGAGGTTTGTTATTTCTGTATTAGTGTTGTTTAAATTTGTAGTAGTTAATCTTTCCATAATATTGTGAGAGTTGCGACTGAGTAGTTCGAATTCTTCAGCTACCTCCGATTTTATTGAAATTAGTCTATCGTCGGTTATGTACTTGTTGTTTACTATTGCTCTCCTCTGATCAGCTATTCTTTGTTCACTTAGATGAGCAAGTAATGGGAAACTGCTAATGAAATCGGCATACATACGTTTTCTATATGCCGTTTCATTTCTGCCTAAATCTGTTACTCGGTAATAAGCCCGCATTATAGCTTCATTTTGTTCGCTAGTCCATCTCATCCGGCTTTGTGATTTATTTTGTATATTATGTGTTTCTACGGTTACAGGTTGCGTTTGTGACGGTGTAAATATTTGTTGGGTAGAATAGTTGGTATTTTGTGATTGTAGATTAAAATGGTTGATTTGAAGTTGGTTTAATTCTTTTTCTACTTCGTTTCTTATGTCATCTATTGTTTTTTGTGGTAGTAGTTTGTTAGTAATGATGGCTCTACGTTGGTCTCCTATTCTCTGTCGACTAACCTGCATGTCTGGAAATTTTTCTACAAATTTTATGTGGAGTGGCTCGAGGTAAGTTCGTTTATCTGTATCTAAAAGGGTTAACTGAAAATAGGTGCGCAGAATGAACATATTCATTTCGGGCGTCCATCGCCTGCGCTTTGTGGGAGCGTTTGAAGCGGGTGCGAGCTCATTGTCGATGTCGGCATCTCGCACAACACTATCAAGCGTGCTGGTGGTAGACAAGGTAGTTTTACTTCTTGTCATATAGGAGGGGCGAGTGGAAGGGGTGGATGAAAATAAAGAAATAGTGTCATCGCCCGTGGAATCGGCTGTAGCTTCTACGCAGTGAGCCCGCCTGTTCAGATCACTACGACCAGCTGTAACAATTTTGTCGGTGGGAGCCCGCTTGCTCAACTCCTCACCGCCGATGGTTCGCATACTGTGGCACCTAGCATCGGCTCCAGATGCGCCCCGGCGCTCCCCGGGAAGCGACCGTAAATTATATATTCTTTTATTACTCATCATCTCCTTATGGGTTACCCTGCCTTGTTAGCCGCGTAAGTTTTTTGTACAGTAGTACAGTACGCGTGTCCGCCCCCCACGTAGCTAGGTGTTCAGCTTGGACGTAAGGTTGGATTTTAGGGGGCTTATTATTATTATTATAAGTTCTGATATAGCCATCTACGCCTAATCGGACAATTCACCCTATTTTATAACATTCGATAAATAAAGTATTTACAATGGTATTTCTTATTTAACAGAAAACCCTGTACGAGGAACTGTTGCAAGCAAAAGAAGCGCGGGAAGGCAAAGAATTTGACGCGGAGAATTTAGCCCAGTTGCCGTATTTGGAGGCAGTTATTAAAGGTAACTTAATTTACTCAACTAAAAAAACTTACCTACATATATGTATAACAAAATATTTCCAATATTCATAAAACACAAACAGAATTATGTTTAAAAAGAAAAGCATAATGATAGAGGACCTCTTGTAAATGTCAGAATCCATCCAGAGGATCCAAAAACGCCACTTTAGCAATGTCTTTAATAAATTGCGATAAACTTGTTGCACATTACCAATCCAGAGACAAACAACAAATCAAATCAAATTGTTTATTTCAATTAGGCCAATTGCGGGCAGTTTTGAATTGTCAAAAGACATAAAATAAAATAAGTACATAAATAGTTATGGTGCTACAGTCCCAGTCACATGACAGAAAAACTGTGAAAGTGCCGTAGTTGCTCATTCCAAAGCGTAGATCTCTATGGAGAAGAATGAGCAAGAAACTCCATGGACACTCTTTTCAATCGCCAACATTTTTACAGAACTTTTGTTACATCATTCGTCATCAGATCGTACATTATGTGAGAACGATGTGGCAAATTAATAGTGTCCATAGTAAAATAAAAAGTCTACCCATCTCTTTTTCTTCCAGAATCCCTCAGAAAATACCCAATCATGGGCTGGCTGGACCGTCTTGCTCAAAAAGACTACCAGATTGACGACAAATTGACGATCCCTGCCAACACGGTGGTCTATGTCAATGCTATAGGCATGCACCTGGATTCCACATACTTCCCTGAGCCTAAGGTCTTCAGACCTGAAAGATTTTTACCTGAAAACGCAGACAAGATCGTCCCTTACAGTTATATGCCATTTGGTGAGGGACCAAGAATGTGCATAGGTGAGTAACTCGATTAATTTTTCACTCAGAATTGAAATGAAAAAAACGTTCGATATTTTTTTTTTATAGTCCATTTATCGATGAAAATAAATTACTATTTCGAGTAAATAGACTTGATATTGGGCTTGAATCTCAGAAATATGGCGTATGCGACTAGAAATAAATAAAATAATACTTAATCAATAGGGAATCAATGTCAACTCAACCAGAGGACATTTTGACTAGCGGACAATCGAGTTAATTCAAATCACTAATTGTTGATTAAACTGATTATTAATTGTTACCGTTGATCAATTGACAGATTGAAGGGATCGCTACTCATTATTTCTTGTCATATTACGGCCATTGATAAAGGTTTGGGGTTGAATTGAAAGTGATTGGGGCATTAATTTACCGCATTTGGAAGCTCCCTAATTAATCGATTATTATTTATCTTTTGAATAATGTTCACACTTTGACGATGGAAATATATTAACAAAAGCTGTTATCAAACAGACAGACGATGCGAATGCGATCCGAAGCGTTTTGTAATGTATGGAATTGTTTGAATCCAGTCACATATAGAAGCGAAAGCGATCCGATAGTCTCTGTGGCGGGCTTCAAACAATTGCATACATTACAAACAAAAACACCTCGCTTCGGGTTCGCACCTGCACACCTGCCTGTTGGAATCTTTAAACTTAAGTTTCGACTTTGAATGTTCGTATGAACGTCTCTCCTTAGGCCTCAACCTATTTCAAGTGAAATTTTTAGGCTTGGCTCTTTAAAAAAAGGTGAAAAGGACTGTTAGACTCATAACATAACTAAATACCACCCTGCTCCTTCAGTTTTTTTAGCAATTCATTGCCACGGTTCCCGTTTTAAGAAAGTACAACCTACTCCATTTTCTAAAAGCTCCTTGACGAGCGCGTAGAACGGCGTAGGTGGCAAGCCACTGGTTACTTCCAGCATCCTGCTTTTTCCTTCACAGGTAAACGCATAGGCATGAACACAGTCCGCTACGGCCTGGCGGCGGTGGTGCTGAACTTCGAACTGCTGCCTCTGCCGCAGTACCCCGCACCAAATGACATCCCCATCGAGAAGAGAGGCATGTTCTACCACCCGGCCATACCTCTCTCTGTACAATTTAAGAGGAGAAAATAAGAGAAGAGATTTTTTAATTTCCTGGAAAGAAGAACAAACTATTATATTTTCGATACTTAATAGCTAAGCGCACAATCCCTTGAAAAATGTAGAGTGATAACAATGTTAAGAAAATTCAACCATAGTTGCTAGTATATTTTTTACGGGTTCAGCCGTGAGTTTTATTTTGCGATATTTTCGCGTTCGTTCATTCGGTCATTCAATATTCGAAAATAATCCCACATAAACATAAGGAAGAGTAAGGGTGCTCCCACATCTATCGACGCGGAATCGGCTTAAGCCGGTCAAAAAATTCTTTATGTCTACGTAATAAGGGTCTTACTAATACCGTTCGCTTCGGCTCGGACGACGCGGTGCGACCGCCGCCGCCAGCCGTCGCGCCGCGGCGACGGCGGGCGAAACGAGCCGTTCGCTTTCAGATGATCGGCAATAAATGTAGTAAATGTGGGAGCACCCTAACAAAAGCATTCATCCATCCATCCATCACTTTTACGTTTATGATAGTAAGTTATAATTAGAAAGTAATATAATATTATCTATTATGTATTTTAAGTTGTTGTTTGAACAATACAGAATTCATATCCTGGGGTCTACTATTACACACAACTTAGAACTTGGGTTTATTAATTCATTCTGTAAAGTTTGCCAGCACACACTAATATGAACTGATTTATAAACGATATAGAGTTTGTTTCCATGCTGCACGCATTTGGCACTACACCATGTGATGACCTCTGAGATAATTGGGTTTATAACCAGTTAATAATAGGTATAATTAGGATAATAATGTAATCATATCATTTGTTTTTATTAATATTAAATATTTGATTGCTTATCTTATGATGACTTTTATTTTACGTAAGCTTATTATATAATGGTGCGGTTTAAAGATAAGTGAAATATAGTGCACGTACGTAGTATGTTTTATACATTATTTATGTCTTGGTTGTAATTGCTGTTGAAACGAAAAAATCAAAGTTTTAGACTATCACGGTTTATTTCACAATTTAAAATGTCACTTACGGGATATCTTCCGTGATAATTATTTGTTTTGAGTTCATCGGGAACTCAAAACATTTTAAAAAACCAAAATTAAAAATAATTTATTTCTAGTAAGACTGAAACAGACACTTATGAATTGACAAAAGACGAAAAATAAAATCGGTAATATAAAAATAGTTATAGTGCTACAGTCCCAGTCACAATACATAAAAACTGTGAAAGTACCATAGGTGCTCATTCCAAAGCGTAGGTCTCTATGGAGAAGAATGAGCAAGAAACTCCATGGACACTCTTTTTCAATCGCCAAAATTATAACAATATATCTAGGTAACTGCTTCATCTTTGTGGTCTGAACAGCCTAGCCTTTTTTCAACTATATTGGGGTCGGCTTCCAGTCGATCCAGATTCAGCTGAATATCAGTATTTTGCATGGAATAACCGCCTATTAGAGCTCAACAACCCAGCACCTAGGTAATACGATACCCCATGGTAAGACTGGTTGTCAGACATTAAGAGCTTCTGACTAATAGAAACGACTGTCAGGGATCTACAAATGACAGCCGGGATCAACGGCTTTACGTTCTTTCCGAAGCACGGAGAAAACTAGCTATGACAGATGGTCACTCATCCACAGAGCAACCTGGTCTGGCCAACCAAGGCTGTAATGATTTAACACGAGCTTCTCCAAGTAAAGCACAATAGTTCCATTAAAAAAGCCATTTGGGCACCTGCATAACACTAATGATATTTCCGTGTTATAAGCTAAAGTTTGTTTGTATAGTTGACCGCGCAAAACTCCGGAACTACTGGCCTTACAGCCAAACAGCAGACGACAGCTGGCGACAATCGTTATCGCTTGCTTAGTCACTCACACATTTTCAACTTTACGCGCTGAGGTATAAAGTTGAAAATCTATTAGTGACTGCTGAGCGATAACGATTGTCGTCTGCTGTTTGGCTATAGGGCCTGGGGCCTTAGTCAAACAGCATACGACAGTTAACGACAATCGTTATCGTAGTTGAAAATCTATTGAAGTTCACAGATGGTTTTCGTTTGTTTCGTTCGTTATCGATTAGCAGTTTTTAATAGATTTTCAACTTTACGCACTGGGGTATAAAGTTGAAAATGTATTGGTGACTGATGAACGATAACGACTGTCGTTTACTGTCGTATGCTGTTTGACTAAGACCCCTGATTCGAATTGAAAAAAATCTTTTTGTGTTGATAAGTCCATTTATCAAAGAAGGATTTTCTATTTTGATCACTTGCCATTTTGAGAATAAGGCTTTTCTAGAATTTGCTAATTCGAGAATCAGGCGTTATGAGAACTGGCCATTTTGAGAATTAAGCTTTTACCGTCTTACCACAAGAAAGATAAACATCTGTTAAACACTTTTCTAAAAAAACTGACAACGTCAAAATGACATTAATTTCACGTTGATATAAGGGTCATTTTGCTGTTACACTTTTTTTAGACAAGCGATCAATAGATGTTTATCGTAAGGCGGTTACAATTTTTGCCATTTTGAAAACTTGTCCATTTGGCCTAGGTTGCCATTTTGCGATTAGGCTTATTGCGCACGGGCATGCGAACGGCGAGTAAAGGGCAACTCGCTGTCCGACCATGGACCATGCCTGGGTCGACGGCGCGTCGTGTTCCACGCGCGCCTCAAAGAGCGTCAGCATAATGACGGGCCCCCTCTCAGAGGGCCAAAGCCTGCCGGAGTCGCGGGACTCATTCCCTCACCGTGACCCCGGAACATAAAGGGTTATTGAAGGACACCGTGGATTTTAGTCAGTACAAGTCTGACAGTCCCTCCCGCCCTGCTCGGGGGGAAGAACTCATTTGATGATTTTACCACGTAAAAAAAAGGCTTTTTGCGCAACTTCTCTTTCTACTCAACTCAATGATTTTGTATCGTAGAATACGATACGATTATTGAGACGTCAAACCCAGTGAAACATTGAACACAATGTTTAATAATTTCGAATAGATTATTTCTCAAAGTAAAATAACATAGAAAGATAGCAACACCCATAAAAAAATGTCATTTCCTTGAGTTCGTCGTATACCACAACTTCCCATAATTTGATCCTTTTATGCAACCCTATCGAACGGTGTAATAATACAGGATGTACTTTTTTTCCCAAAACATCGAAAGACCCTAAAATTTTAAATTCTAATATTTAAAATAAATAAAAAATTAATAAGCAGTTTATTAAAACACGATAAACACTCATACAGACAAGGTTAATCATTTCTTCGTAGCGTGTTAGAAGAATATTATCAGAACATGACAACGCAATATGAATCCGAGATATCTAATCACTTGAAGTAATGACGTATAATATCAGAAAATTATACTCCATTTATGATATAAACCGTTGACAGTGAAATTGTTTATCATTGTCAACCTCGACGTCCGTCGAAAATGTGGTAGAACTTTTGACTTTGAAAAGGTGTAGATTAACTTGAATAATGGTAGACTGGTTAGCAAGGAAGCATATGAGAAGATGGTGTTCAAGAAGTAAAAGAAGAACCAAGATAGGGCTGCAAAGCTCAGGAAGATGATAAGGTACTATGGTCTTTTGAAATTGCTTTGTATGATTTCTTTAACAAAGGACTTCTTTTTACAATAATGTTTTTTTCCAGGTGCCATTTGTATCTCAAGATGAACAGAGGGTATTCAAAATGTGGTGCTTATTGTCCCTCGTGCACCTCAAGGAGCTGTCAGTGAACTGAAGAAACCCCCATAGGACCAAACGCCTTCTGGGGTTGCGACTCTGTCTAAACAGGTTACCTTAACCTGGATTGTGATGAGCAATTCAAGAAACAGGGTGGATTTTTTATTATGTAAAAGCCTGACAGTCTCTTCTGCTCGACACAGGGCGGGAAGATTATTTGATGATTTTACCACCCAACAAAAAAAAGCGTTTCCAAAGTGGACCGTGTTACTCTAGGTAAGTGCTAAGCCCATGGCTTCAGGCTAGTTAGTTATTGTTTTGTAGCTCTGCAGTGTTTTAATATTATGCTGCAGGAATATTTCAGAGGACTGTTGAAGAGGTACCGTAATAACTGGATCTTTTGTTTAGTTTCAATCTATCTTCTATAATAGAAAAAAATGGATCGCAAATTGTTAGGCTAAGCCAGGCTAAGCTCATAACTCGAAAACCCCTGGACCGATTCGGATAATTCTTTTTTTGTTGTGTTTGTAACCATCGGGATCGGGTTTAAAGGACTTCCACCCGTGAGAAGCCTGGACGGGCCGCTAGCTTATAATAGATTTAAAACGTCTGATATTTGATAGTCGACGGAAACTTCTACTGTCTACCACGGACGGTGGTGGAAAGGGTGCTTGAAGAGACTATTCGTAATAAGAGAAATACAGGGTTTAGGACGGTTGCTTGGAAGAAGCTTGTCACCAGCTGTGATACTGGGTTCTGGTTCCTAGAAGACTTAAGAATTAGTAAGTCAAGAGGATAGTAGGACGTTAAACGGCGCCTATACAGATGAATGATGAAATCAGAAAAAAAAAAATATGAGAAATAAAGACTCAGTGAAGAAAATGAGCAGTTCCATACTTACACCAGCTGGAGTTGTCCCAAAATGATACGCAAATTTCAGCCAAGTACAACGTCAACTTCGGATAAACATTATCATTATCATATCATTCAGCAATTTTTAAAGAAAATGCTTCGATGTAATTATTGTGTGACGACAAAGCAATGATAACGATTATGACTTATTTATTATTACTAAGCGATTTTTAATAAAAATTCCGCTATGTTTGAATGATATGGCAAACTTAAAAGTTAATGCGGGAATTACGCAATTACTTTATTGTTATTTTTGTTCCATTTTGTTGTACAGGATGTTTTTTTCAAAGACAAATTTATCGCTGTTGCTATGGCCTTAGAGTGCTTTGTAAGAAGAAGCAGCATTCTTCAGTGTCGATTGATTATTTAGGCAGGAATGATCAGCAAATGGAAAAAAAAAACTGCATAATTTGGTTTCTATAGGAAAATCTGAAGGTGATCACAGAACGTAGATGAAAAATCCCAGAACTCGCAGCGGTAAGGTGTCTTCGTAGCTGTAAGACAGAGCGGCAACTTGACAGCAGGGTATTTACCTGTTTAAAAAATACTTTGTTCTATGTTGACGCTGCTGGGCAGTGACTTAATCATCGGATGCTACGCTACATGTTATGGGTTCGATTTCTGCAAGAAACAGATACTCGTTTGGCAATGGATGTGGCTGTTGATGGTCTATTCCCACTGGAGACAGATGGGAAAGAAACATCCCGATTGCCCCCACTGCCGCAACAGGTAGTCTGTATGAAAAGACGCACACACAACACATAAAAATTTATAAATTCTAGCTTTACTATAAATTAGAGCTATAAGATAGAACTCCTATGCGTCATCATTAAAATAAAACACCCTGTATACAAATAATTACAAGGCAATGACTTAAGAATCTATGATAAAAGAAAAAACAACTACATAACAGTGCTTATGTGATCAACGTTGATAAGAGCTATCAATACATGACAAAACACCTGTTACCTAGGTACCGTATAATGTAAAATTGGTACAGTCGCGTGCACTGACAAATGTGCGTTGACTAGTGTAACTTATTTATAGGTACCAAATCCTAACCAATTTATAAAGATGACAAAAGAAAGTGCCTATATACCAATATACCTAGATACCAATGAATGTTTGGGGTGAGGCGATGCACCTCCAAGCAGTCTATATGGGAAAACTGGCTGTCGATTTTTTTCAGCCAGGCATCTAAAAACATAATTAAATTAATGAATATCAATCATTCCAGGCAGAAAAGACTATCTATTGAACAGTACCCCTAGCACGAATTTTCACTCTTTTACTTTCCAGTATTTACAGCATTCCTTGTATGAAAAATGGAACAGCGCCTTTGGTGTGCGAAGAAAGAACTATTTTTTTCCTTGAAAATAAAATTTTCATAGTTCCAGTTTACTTTACGTCTCACATACTGAAAACTCGTGCTAAGGGTACAGTTAAGGAGCGGAATTCTCTACCGGCCATCTGTATTTCTCAACATCTATAACCTTCTTTCTTCAAGTCAAGAGTGAACAGGTTACTTCTAGGCAAGCGTGCTTCACCGTCGACCACATCTTCGCTTACCATCAGGCGATATAGTGTTCAAACACGAACCTAGAATCTTTAAATAAAAAATAAATAAATAAACACAATCCCAACCACTCAATCTTGGTAGCAAGACATTTTGCATAGAATTGCTCAGTTGTGAAGCTTTTAGCTTGTGGCAAATTCAACGGGGCTTTCCAGGAAAGATCAGCAGAGAGTGACTAATCAGAGAAAGCAAAAAAAAATAGGAGATTTTGGAAAGAAACGGAAGGCTTTTGGCCAGCTGTGGGACACTATTAAAATATAGGGCAAAAATGTCTCGACAACATCTCCGCGACTGTCTTTTTTTTGACGCTGTTGATATTACAAAATCAGATTAAATAAAACAAAATGACATAATAATCCCATGTTAAAAAAACAGCAGTTGTTTTGATTACTGATAACAACAATAATATTGTTTTGATCTATTAACGAATGACAAGCATTTTTTTTTACAAATTGTTGGTAATCGGCAACGAGAGATAAAATATACAGTATGAGAATCTTTATAAATAAAGCCTCAGTCTTGATCTCAAATCATACGAGGAAACATCGAGTCAATCTGTGATCCAGCTTTACAAAAATGATTCTTATCCTCTTGTTTTTAGTGACGTTTTGCATCAGTGCGTGGTTTTTGATAAAATGGCAAAATTTGAAAGGCTACTGGGCTGAAAGGGGTGTACCCCATAACCCACCACATCCCATTTTCGGAAGTCTTACCTTTCTGCAGAAAGAAAATCCTGTAAGTATACTTTTTGTTTTACTTTTCTTACTACCTTGAAATTTTTTGGGGTAGGTAAGCAAGTGAAAGTGACACCCATGTCACTTTCAAGCTTTTTTTATAAAAAAACTTTCAACGAAGGGTTTAATGGCTGCTTGTTTGAGCAGTAATTAAAACAGACTAAATATAAATAAACATAAAAAATGATGGATTTAAAAAAATAATTTACTTAGCTATAAAAATATACGGGACCACATACGGGACAGCTGTTAGTCGCTAGCACAGACTACTTAGAGATACTGCGTGGTCCTAAGGTCCTGTATATTTTTAAATTTTACATACATTGTGATCGCTATTTAAACTCCTCTTTGTATATACTCGTGTAAAATATTTATTTTAAAATTAAAATTCTAACGTGCTTACCAACCCCAAATAAACAACTGTTAGTCGCTAGCACAGACTACTTAGAGATACTGCGTGGTCCTAAGGTCCTGTATATTTTTAAATTTTACATACATTGTGATCGCTATTTAAACTCCTCTTTGTATATACTCGTGTAAAATATTTATTTTAAAATTAAAATTCTAACGTGCTTACCAACCCCAAATAAACAACTGTTAGTCGCTAGCACAGACTACTTAGAGATACTGCGTGGTCCTAAGGTCCTGTATATTTTTAAATTTTACATACATTGTGATCGCTATTTAAACTCCTCTTTGTATATACTCGTGTAAAATATTTATTTTAAAATTAAAATTCTAACGTGCTTACCAACCCCAAATAAACAACTGTTAGTCGCTAGCACAGACTACTTAGAGATACTGCGTGGTCCTAAGGTCCTGTATATTTTTAAATTTTACATACATTGTGATCGCTATTTAAACTCCTCTTTGTATATACTCGTGTAAAATATTTATTTTAAAATTAAAATTCTAACGTGCTTACCAACCCCAAATAAATAGTGATAAGTGCAGGAATTTGATGATCAAATAAAAGCTTGAGTTTGCATCCTACCTTAAAAATTAACAAAAAAATATTACTTCAAGAAAATTAAATGCTAACATTACATTTTTGTATTAAAATAAAGGTCAAATTTCTTAAAGCTTCCAGACCGTAAATAATTTTATTATATTATAACACGAAGCCGCTTTGAAAATTAACCTAATATTTTAAGAGTATTTAATATTATCTTTGATACTAGATTATGATCTTAAAGATCAGACCTTTCAAATCCAGGTGGACCTTTTTTTTAAGCTTTGATTATTTAAAAGGTTACATAAACGTTCCATTAAGGGGATTTCGTTGTCGCTATGCAGCGCTATTCTCTAAGTAAAGCCTTGTGTATAGCGCTGAAACAGCGACGAAACTACAATTTGGTATTCACTATACTACTGACAACGGCGAGTCTTAACAGAATCTTAATGCTCCGCCTTAAGCTGTACCTTTTGCTCCATCCATTCCATCCATGATGAGAGGTATCATTTGATGATATTGCACCCCAAGCTTGTACTGTCTCACGTTTGGGCATAGGCTGCTTCCTTCCCTGGATATAAAGGCCAAGGCAAGGCCTGATTGAACACATCCATCACACGTATATCTGCCTCCTACTAATCCTATGCCCGTAGTCGCGGGACTTATTCCATTACCGTGACCCCGGAACATAAAGGGCTACGGTTACGACTACGATTGTTACCATGTTGACTATGGTTTATCGCAAAACCACAATTTATAATAAGGTTTCAGTAAACTGTAGTTTTACGAGATTTAAACGTGGGTTTTTAGTTAAACCCCATTTTGTAATAAGACGGATAAGGATGTGAAAGGACAAGCAAAGACATTAGCAACAATAAGTTCAACATACCTTTTAATTTCCAGTCACTATGGATGCGGAAGATGTACAAACAATTCAAGACTCCTTACGTGGGTATCTGGCTGTTTTGGAAACCAGCACTGATCATCAACAGCCCCGAGATAGCCCGCCGGGTCCTGGTGAAGGATTCCGACATGTTTCGAAACAGGTTCCTGAGTTCTGGCAAGAGTGACCCCATCGGAGCTTTGAACATATTTACTGTTAATGTAAGTTGGTTTGCTGTTTATTATGCTGATGGTAGATGGCACTGAGAAAACGTGATCATCCTGAACGCGTTTAGAGTCAATTTTAATTTTTTTTTTATGAAAAAAAAAAATCTCCCCACACTAGGAATTTCTCCTGTATCGTGAATACGTATACAAACATATAAACTAACAGACCCTTGTAGATCATTCAAATATTTGCTCCGTGCGGGAATCGAACCGCGCCACACAGCGCAGCAGTCCAATCACTCAGCCACTGCGCTAACCGTGCCATCATATTCCACATCAAAAATTATATTTACGTATTTTGTTCTTACTGCACCGTCGGTCTAGCAGTCGCAAGCAAGACTGCTGAGCATGGGGTCCTGGGTTCTATTCAAAAAGAGCTATTGGGTTTTGCTATTAGAATTTCTCAGTTAATAGCAGCCCTGAAATTATTGTCGTCCCGTTGGACTAGGTATGAGACTAAAAGAAACAGAGAGTGCACAATATGTTAAATTACGCAAACACGTGCTGCAGTATTATTTTCGTCGATGTCTGATAGCTTTAAGATAAATATAGAAGGTCAAGCTTACATTTATTACGTTTAAAGAAACGTGACCAGCTATGAGCTCGCCTCAATAAAAAAACTTATTCATGTTTGTATATCACAACACAACTTCCTTATACATAGAATATATATATAGATAGAAAACACACTAGTCGCTTAACTAGTAATTATGACCTTCAGCTATTTCTGTAGCCATACATAAGTAAAGTAAATAACCTATGGGTACTTCTCTACCGGGTTTGACTTATATAGATAGTTACATGGTTAAATATAGATCTGGGTCGATAGTTATGGGTAGATAGAAAGGTCGTGTCATTAATATGAATCCAGGAACAGTTATTTCATTACCACACCTAAAATCAGTGCAGGGAAATATCATGAGTAAACAGGCATGTGTAGACAAAGAAAGAATCGAAGACATGTAAAACTTGAATTTGAGCTAAGCAATAAAGTATGATTTCATTTCAGCCTAGCCTCTCAACTAGCTCGCATCAGACCCGCGTGGTATGATCATGAACCACTCCCACAAACGGAGATGAGGCTTTTATACCAATAATGGGAACATAATTGACCTTGTGCAAATCTCTTCGTTGTGGTCGAACAATTTCCTCTACCATGATTATATCAATCAAGGTATTCATATGCTTCATTTCAATAATTGTTTCGTGTCCAGGACCCTGTCTGGTCGCAACTGAGACGACGTCTGACCTCGGTATTCACGGCTGCCAAACTGAGGAACCTCAACGGAATCACCATCTCTAAGTCCAAGGCTCTCATCGACCGCATAGCTATCGACTCCAAGAAGAATGAGCCTATTGATCTGAGAGTAAGTATACGAAATTATTACAACTACCGATCTTTCCCTCCCCTATTGATACCAGTTCCAATAAAATTGAAGACTTAGAAAGACGGGCATTCTGGGGGTAGTAATAATGGATGAGAAAAGATTGGGGGCTGACCCATGCTCCAACCATTTTCTCCAACTGGACTTACCTTAAAGTAGGATTTTATAAAAAAACAGAAAACGCTTCAGAAGTGATTGTTATAAATCTACAGGGTGGGTTTGGTAAGGGGCAGCCCTCTACAAACTATTATTGTGGAATATTGTTCAGTTTCGTCAAGTCAATAAGCCCTGAAAGTTTGTGGATGGCTGTCCCTTACACCCTGTATAGTAACATAGAAGACCACGAACTGCAGACCGCGATATCAGCCAACTAGGGTTAGACGAAAAAGTGGGGATGGCTTCAGACAAGCTACGATCTTCGCAAGGTCGATGGTTACAGCTGAATAAGAGTAGCCAGTAACGGAGTGAAATGGCGTGTGATTGGAGAGTCATAGGTCCAGCAGTCAACTGCTGTAGTCGATGATAATGATGAACATAGACAGACATGTTCTTTCCACCAAATATTAATCTATGCAAATATAATTAAGCGGTTACTAGAATAATAGTCCATTTTCTTCCAGAAAACTTGCACAGACTTCACAACAGACGTGATTGGAGAGTCAGCCTTCGGTATGACCAGCAACTGCCTGAAAGACGGAGACAGCATCATGAGGAGAGTCACTAATGAGTTCATGGAGTTCGACCTCCATCGAGGAATGTCTTGGTCCAGCATCTTCTTCTTCCCTGAACTGGTGGATATATTCAGGTAAGTTTTGGAATGGTTAGCCGGGGATCTAGAATACACATCATCAGTGTCGACTGCCTATCTGACTTTCACTACCCAGTTTATGGTGGGTAAAACTGGCTTGTACACTTTCGAGCTTCTAGCTTACAGTAACGACAGTCTTTCCGAGACACGGAAGAAACTCGGGTGTATGGTCAGGGTCATCCATCTAGAGAAAAATCTTGGAAAGCGTGGCTAAACCTCGAAGATCACCTGTGTCAGGCTATTTTTTTTTTTGTAGCATACTAAAATCATCGTGCTAAAAAAAACCATTACCTAACATTTTTTTTAACTTTGCGTCTTATGGTCACAAAATCATATTTTGCTGTTCTTCCAGATTCACATTCTTCCCTAAGAAGACGATGAAACTGTTACGAAGAATCTTCCGAACTGTGATCGAACAGAGAGGTGGATACGACAAGGAAGTCAAGGATACGAGGGACCTTCTTGATGCGCTGTTGAAGATCAGGCAGGACGCTGCTAAGGATAATGAAGGTGAGCTAAACTTGTCTCCATGATAAACACACCAACTTAGTATCATCGATTTTTTTTTCGGTGAAGATGAAAAGAGAAAAAGCTTAGTTTAGATGCCAACGACTTACCGCCCAAAGTGCTAAAGACATTCCGCTGGTCTATTTCTAATATCACGTAACATTGTTGCTCTCCAAACTGCAATGTTTGTCCCTAAACAGTAAGGCTTTGCAGTTTCTCAATTAGCGTGACTTCCAACTACTTGGTTACCTACTTTTTTAACCAACCTTCAACCAGTGCTTTCCAAAGATCCCCCCAAAAGGCTTCCGAGGAAAGAGTTTCCTCTGTTCAGTTATCTTCAGTGGTTCGTTATCCGGGTCATTGATTTCGATGCATAAAAAAAAAGTGATTTAACAAGTACCTAATACTTTATTCTAGAAATTAGCGAAGATCTTCTGCTGGCTCAAGCTGCTGTATTCGTACTGGGTGGCTTCGACACATCTGGAACAACGTTATGCTGGGTTATCTATGAACTGGCCTGGAATCCTCAGTATCAGGTAAAGAAACTTTAAAATCTCAAACTTCACAGGAAGTAATTTTGGAGCAATAGACATTATGATGATGAACTTCATCAAACGACAAAATTTTATTATTAACTACAGTTAATTAGATGAGAGAGAGTTAATCAGATGTAAGACTTCGAGTAATTCCAATTTGTGAACTTTTCCCAATTCCTTAGTTATTAACCTTTTCTTTTTACTCATAAAATCATCAAATGAGTCCTTTCGTCCTGGATGAAGTTGAAGGACCTGTCTCCAACTTTTACTGACTATTCCTTCTGTTAGCCTTTGATTTCCAAGGCAAGACAAACCTGCGATCATGGCAGGCAGTTTGCCGACAGTTTCTTGATCAGACGGCGAGCTACAACATTACAAAGTCAATAACCTGTCGATGTTTTTTTTAGGAAAAGCTTTACGAAGAGGTTTTAGCACTGAAGAGGAAGATTGGAAGCCAGGGATTCAACGCACTTGTACTGGCTGATGCTACCTATATCGACTGTGTTATCAAAGGTAAGATTTTTATACTATTACTAGCTGACCCGGCAAACTTCGTACCGCCTCATAATAAACCTTCCCTGGACTTCCACAAATAATTCAAAACCAAAATCAGCCAAATTGGTCCAGCCGTTCTCGAGTTTTAGCGAGACTAACGAACAGCAATTGATTTTTATATAATAGAGAAGATTATTTTTTGTCATTAGAGATGTACTGGCTAATCGGAACAAATCGGGACACTTCAGTTTGTTAATGAGAAATTGGTCTAAATAATCAAATACAAACTACATATTTACTAAATTTAGCAGCGTTTTCCATACTAGCGGCCCATCCTGTCTTCGCCCCGGAATATGTTTCTCAGGGTGAATAGCTTTCAAATAGTGAAAAATATTTTGAAATCAGCATAGTAGTCGTTTTTAAGTTTATTGATACAAACAAATACAAATCTTTCCTCTTTTTTTAGTGTAGATAAAAATATTAGTGATTAAGGGCCTATGCACACCACGTTTTTATATTGTCCATCAGAGCAGTTTGTTGTCGTGATACAAAGTGTCAAACGCGCGTTGGCATCGCTACAAACGCGCGTCGACGGCGCGTTTAAAAAACGTGGTGTGTATAGGCCCTTAGTGTAGATGTAAATTAACGCAATTCGTATTATGGTTTTGCTGAAGTGGTTTTTTTAACCCTACTATGGAAGTAATGTCCATGTCTGATTGGCAAAATTTATGTCAGCCAACTCAGCCAATCACTACTTATTATTCTATGTAAACACAGATCAACATGCCTTATTTACCTACGCAATTTAATTCGCATAATGTACCATAAATGTGAATGAATATTAAATACATAGCTTACTGATGTGTTAGACGGAAATAGACGAGAATAACTATGTACTTTGCATATAATATATGTCGCAGAGATATTATAAAAACAGGGACTTGATGAAATCCCTAAGGGATTATAAGAGATGTTAAAAAAACAACACGATTTTATAATTTCCCTTAATTGGTTCAGTGAAATGACAAAAAATACTTTTACGTGGTATTTTTAAAACTAAACTAAATAAGTAAAATGTTAGAAAACGTACTGAACCAACCATCCCCGTCGCGGTTTTTTTTAAACCGCCCAGAAGAATACGTCTCCGTCGACGTTTTCTGACAATTTCTTTAGTGAGATTTGTCAAATCACTAGATTTGTTTAGGGAAATGATAAAAATCATGTCGTTATTTTAACATCTCCAGGGATATGATCAAATCCCTGGTTTTATCATTTCCCTGCGACATACACATTACAATTTATATATACTGTTTTTGTTCTCTAACGCATTACAAATTATTACTTAGATAAATTACCGACGATTAGGTAACGATGAGTAGTGTTATTAAATTACTATTATACACTTTTTACTAGCTGTTTGCCCGCGATCTCATCCGCATGTTAGTAAAAAATTAAGCTATGGAAATGTAAGATCAAATAAACTATGTCGTATGAAAACTTATCAAAAATCGTTTAGCTGTTTTAACAAACATCCAAACTTTTGTATTTATAATAGTAAGATCCTCGTAGCTAGGATTACAAAGACTTAAAACCACCTTCCATTAACCAGAAACCCTCAGAATGTACCCTCCAATGGGTTGGCTGGACCGCATCGCCGCCAAAGACTACAAGATCGACGACAAGCTGACCATCGCAGCTGGAACAGCGGTCTACGTGAACGGGGTCAGCATGCAGATGGACCCTGAGTACTTCCCAGAGCCCGAAGTCTTCAACCCTGACCGGTTCCTGCCGGAGAATGAGAGGAATAATACCCCCTACACGTTTATGCCTTTTGGAGAGGGACCCAGGAGTTGTATTGGTGAGAATCTTGATAATTTTAGTGTATATTCAGGTTCTAGTGGGCTGGTCATGATTGTCGTAGAACTGATGTAAAGTAATGATAATAATACTCCACTACTATCACACAATGCCATCTAGTCCCAAGCTAATCAGAGCTTGTGTTATGGGTACTAGACAACTGATAAACTTACTTATATATTTCTAAATACATACATATTATAGATAAATTACACCAAGACACAGAACAAATTATCATGCTCATCACATAAACATTTATCCTGGGAATCGAACCCACGACCCCCGGCATAGCAGTCAGGGTCACTAACCACTAGACCAACAGGCCAGTCTAAAGACATTGAGATAGAGATACAAATAGTTTTTCTCTCCCTGGTAAATTGAAACCAGAGATAATTAAAATATTGAGAATAGAGTCATATGGTTCGTGCAGCTCGTCTAGACTCAGATTGGACAGCCTGTACGTCGTAAACGCGATAAGGTCCCATGTAGGTGCGATGCCTGGTCTGGCTGTTATTACCTTTAACAATAAGGAATTTGTCAGTAGCAGCCACTGTGTCGGGTTTTTTTACCTAGTTGATGGCAAATGGCTGACCATTACACAGGATTTAATGATAAATTGACATGCTGATGCATTTTCTTGTTTTCAAATCCTTCGGGTATTACAAACTTGATGGAGTGTTTATGTATGTTTTTTATATAAAACCCTTCTCCATTACCAGGCATGCGCTTCGCTTATCAGACCCTCCGCCAGGGTCTGGCAGATCTGCTGCTGAACTACGAGTTCAAGGTATACCCCAACTCGCCCAAACCCAGTGAGATCAGCATCGAGAAGAATGGAATGTTCCTCGTGCCCGATGAGAAGATAGCCGTGCAATTTGTGAAGAGAAATAATGAATTTGTTTAATAAAGTTTTTATTTAAAAAAGGCATTTAATTTTGTAGTTTCGTAAATTATGCCGTATACCTTATTTCTTACTTTACCTATTTTTTTTTCATTAAGGTTGACGTACTAGTTTTCATTGACGATTTTACAAAATAGCTAAGTATTGTAAAATATTTTAAAAATAAAAAGTAAGTATAGAGATTCTTGTCCATTCTTCTCCATACAAACCCACCCTTGCGAATGGGTATAGAATAAATCCCATCCCATGCCGTTTCTTATAATTTTAATATTCGACTTTTAAAAGTGCCTCTTTGATGTCCTAATTGAAATAAATTATTTGACTTTGACTTTGATAAGCACATGAAAACATTTTAATTGACAATTATTGAAAATTGATGTACTTTTTTTTCAAACATTGAAAATCACAAACACTCAAACCTCGGAACAACTACTTCTAAGTCATATTAATATGTGTTCCGTACGAGAATCGAACGCGCGACACGCTACGCAGAATTCCAATTGTTCAGCCACTGCGCTAACAGTTTCGTTTAACCATTAAGTCGATTTATTGCACTACACATTAAACGACACTGGCATTATCGATTGTCCCTGACTGTATCGGCGATTATTATCGGCTTAGCCGACATGTTGGGCTTTTACAGCCGACTAGTCAGCAAAAGACACATACAGCCCATGTCTTGTTTGTACCCATGAATAATACTTACACGGAAATGTGATGTCTATTTATTCAACAAGAAAAACAAGCAGGTTTAGATAAACGACGACATCATTAAATCCCCTACATCTTTTAGTAAACGATTTCCTTTGAAAAAATCCAAACAACATTTTTTGTCCTCCCCCTTTTTATCCTCAATCTCCCTTTCACCCCCCTTCCTATAGATTAACACCCTTCCAGTTTATATATCATTACTGGGTATCGATGTCGCCACCTATTCTCATTAACGATAGTGCTGCGATCGTTACCGATAACCGTTATTTATAGCCGTTATTTTGAAAGGGTTATTTTTTTGTTCCGATTTTTTTAGCGATAAGGGGTTTTATATTGGTTGGGCTGTTGTGTCCTGGGAATGTTTAAAAGCACTATGCAAACTAAATTCTAATATTTTTTAATCCTTAAACGTAATTCACGTTCCCTGGTAACTTTTAGGACCTTCGTGAATTACGAATTGTTTATGCTATAAAATCGGTTTAATGAAATACCTGTCTAAACTATACCCACAGTGAGTTCCATTCAATGTGTTCGGTTTCTGTCTGGCTACCCATTCAGTGGGGAATTATGCAGAATATCATGCAATTTTATTCTCAGTACTGAGCAAGCAGCCTTTGACTTTGTACAGACCGAAATCAGACACATCATTGTTTACGGGGCGAATTTTCCAATGGACGTGGATGGTCAAGTCCAAAACTATAGGGAATAGCGAAAAAAGCTGAAATAAGTCTTTTGAGACTTATTTCAGTTTTTTTCGTTATTCCCGATTTTAATGAATACTTCATAATTGGATTTTGACAAATCAACGTTCCTGCCTGCCTAGGAATGAAACCCGTTGAGTTGGAAATAAAACACTCCCTGCCTCGCTATCACGGGAAAAAACAAATTCTGAGAAGTAAACATACGATTTCTGAAATATCTATATTTCTGTATTGGTGTTCGAAAAATCCTCAATATTTTTAATTTTTCGTATTTTTCGGTATTCCTTGTAGTTTCGGATTTGGCCTTCCACGCTCAGTTGGTAAATTCACCCTGTCTATGGGTTATTTATGTTGAAATATTAAATTCACCGGAAGACGCAAGTGTAGGTAGGCCTCCCACTAGGTGGACCGACGACATCATGAAGGTCGTGGGCAACCGATGGATGCAAGTGGCGAATTGCCGTTCGGCGTGGCGGTCTAAGGGAGAAACCTATGTTTAGTAGTGGACGTCTTCCGACTGATGATGATGATGATTAAATCCACTTTCAAAGAAAACCATCTGTGTTTTTGACAAAATCATTCTATAGTATAATATTTCCTTCAGTCTATACCATACTAGTGTGAGAAGTTTATCTTTCTACTCAAAATCGTCCTCCAAATGATAGCATACTTAAAATATGATAAATAACGTTTGAATATCGTTAAGAGTGTCCCATGCCTAACATAGCCATTACAGCTTAATCGTTAAGATAAAGGGATAGCTTCTTTTTACGATCCCGACGAGTTGATGTCTTAGGACGCGTACATACTGGTAAAATAGGTGACGTCGCATTTTACTTTATAGCATTGTACTAATATCCAAAAACATTATGATTTAACTGGCCTGTTGGTGACTGCTTAGCCGGAGGTCGTGAGTTCGATTCCCACCCAGGACTTTGTGTGATGAGCATGATCATTTTGTTCTGTGGCTGGGTGTAATTTATCTATACTAATATTATAAAGAGGTAAAATTGTTTGTTTGTTTGTTTGTATGTAATGGGTAATCTCCGAAAGTAATGAACCGATTTTGAAAATTATTTCACTGGTAGAAAGCTACATTATCCCTGAGTGCTATAGGCTATAAATTATAAAGAATACCATGCATATTAGCTGACCTATCTCAAGTTTTGTTTAGCCGGGCGGAAAAAAATTGCTCTTCCAACAGAGTTATTAGCATGCGCTGTCTTAACAGTTGCTTAAAATTGAAAATAATGTATGGCAAAAATGTTCGCTTTGAATAGTTCTACAATAAAGTCCGCGACACCATATTTCTATCTTTTATGTTTTAGTAGATATAGTAGCTTTTACGAGTTAAAAAAAGTATTTTTCGTCATACTTACCTTTGGACGGTTTTTTAATGAACTGTATATTAAACCTTATCCAAAAAAATATTATTATGATCACAAGAACATCATAGAAATATGATTTGCCCCAAACAGTATGTCAATTGGTTAAATAATTTCGAAGATAACATAAAATTACTAAATCGCAAAATGCCGCCGTCCATTCTCGAACCACATGATACCTTTGGACGGTTTTTTAATCAACTAAATATGAAACCTTAACAAAAAAAATATTATTATGATCACAAGAACATCATAGAGATACGATTTGCCAAAACAGTAAGTAAATTGGTTAAATAGTTTCGAAGATAATAATATATAAAATTACTAAATCGCAAAATGCCGCCGTCCATTCGCGAACCGCATTAGAACATGCTTTGTACGGACGTTTTATCCATTGGATCATCGCAAACGATGGCCCACCTTCTCAATTGTACTCTTTTTAATTCCACGTGCACTCTAAGAGGCCACCACCAACGCCGTCAACGTGGCAGAGTTTTGGTCGAAACATACAATATAAAGGAATCATCGACACGACAAAGAAAGATCCATTGGATGGCGTTGTGCAATTACGCGTTGGTCTTTTTTTAATGTGGTAAAATCATCAAATGAGTCCTGAGCCCTGGGTGAGGCGGACTGTCAGACTCTTACTGACTAAAATCCACCCATGTTCCTTTCGATGCCCTGTACGTTCCGGGGCCGCGGTATCCTGGGTTAAGAAAAACCCCGCGACCCCAGCAGGCATTTGGCGCGAAACACGGCGCACCACCGACCCGGGCTTGGTCCTCGGTCGGACGGCGAGCCACACATTACTCAGCCCGCTCCGCCGCTGGGCCCTCTGCTGATCAGAGGGACACGCGTTGGAGCTTTCACACGACATGCTATTCACATAAGGGCAAAGAGACCGCACGCGCTGGGGAATCTAGCTCCGAGCGTTCACAGCGTCTTGCCAACCAAAGCTGGAGAACATCGAGAACATTTAGCGCTGAGCGCTCGCAGATGCTTGCTCCCCTCTTTGAGGAGTGGCTGGATAGACCCCACGGCGTCCTCATCTACCGCTTGACACAGGTCCTCAGCGGACATGGATGCTTCGAGAGGTACGTGTGTCTGATAAAGAAGGAGGAAACGCCCGAGTGTCACCACTAGGAGGACCGCCCGGAGGACACGGTGGAGCATACGATGCAGGACTGCCCTGCTTGGGCGGAGCACCGCCGTGTCCTCACGCAGGCGATAGGCGGAGACCTCTTGCACCCGGCATTGGTCGCGGCCATGCTGCGGGGCGAGACGGATTGGGAAGCGGTCTCCTCCTTCTGCGAAGCAGTCATGCTCGCGAAGGAGGAGGTGGAATAGGTGAGAGAGAGGACAGCATCCTCCCTCCACCCCAGCCGTAGAAGTAGACGCCCACGGCGACGGATGTCGCGGGACGATCATCGGGCATGCGGGCTTCGAGTAAAGGGCAACTCACTGTCCGACCATGGACCATGCCCGAGTCGACGGCGCGTTGTGTTCCACACGCGCCTCAAAGAGTGTCAGGATAATGACGGGACCCTATCGAGGGCCATAGCCTAGCCAGGGTTGCGGGACATACGTATACCGCGACTCCGGTATTCAAAGGGCAACCGAAGAACACCGTGGATTTAAGTCAGTACAAGTCTGACAGACCCCCTCCCACTCAGCCCGGGTTGGGAGGACTCATTTGATGTCACGAAAAAAAAAAGCCAAAGTGCGAGAACATCGCAGGCCCGTGCTCGGGAATCTAGCGCTGAACGTGCGCAGCGTCTCAGTGATTTAAAGCAGCATATCTCAGCAACAAGGGATAGGGAGACTAGCGCTGAGCGCTCGCAGTGGCTCGCTAACCAAACAATGAGAACATCGCAGGCCCGTGCTCGGGAATCTAACGTTGAACATGAGCAACGCCTAGCAACAGAAAGTCGGCTGGCGGTTACTGTCAGTATGCAATAAAAACATAATCTTCCTTCTGGCAGTCAGGAAATAAATCATAGTACTCAGCACTCAGTACTAACCGAACCACACTCATCATGTCATCACAAGTTAAAATTTTTACCGCCCAACGAAGTGGGCAAGGGTCAGCTAGTCTATAATATATATGTATTTAGAAATATGTAAGTATGTTTATCACTTGTCTAGGACCCATAAGACAAGCTCTGCTTAGCTTGGGACTAGATGGCGTTGTGTGATAGTTGTGGAATATTATTATTATTATCAAGGTGTCCTTTTTTTCACGTGTGAATGTATGTGACCACCTTTTTTTTTGGATTTTAAAATTAAATGAGTCCTTGAAACCAGGGTAGTGCGAAAGAGGCTGCCGAACTTATTAAAACCATGCGATCCATTTGCAGTGCTCTTTTAAATCGCACGATCCCACAGGCATTTGGGCCTTTTAAATGCCTTTCCAGAAATTTATCATTTTGAAGTTAAATAATAAATTTTACACACATTCGTGACAAAAGTTCGATATTTCGCATTCAACATGGCCCATAATAATATCTCAATAATGTAAACAACATTATATCTTTCAGTACGGCATCAGCAATTATTGCAAAATTATGCATTTTAGAAAAGCAATTTTCATGTGCCTTTTTTTAACAGAATTTTACTGTAATCTTTTAAATGGGCCACAAAGAAAATTGCACGCGTTCGCGATATCCGTGGTTAATCGTGCGTACACGCCCTAAGATAATGATCCCCTAACAATCTATTAACGTGAGGTCAGCTCACTATATCATGGCTATTGATAACTGATAAACTGGGGCATTCTTTCATAACGGGCCTTTTCTTATGAGATTACTATAGATGCTATCTTTGCTTGAGAAACTATGAGAAAATTCCGGTGACCCAATTTAATACCTTCTGTGTGACCTTTTTAAAATATAGATAAGTTATAAATAAACGTACGGAACTAGAAGTATAGCATTGTATACAGGGTGTTTCTTTTAAATTGGCCAAAAGGGAGAAATCCTGATCCATAAGAGATACGGGAAAACTTTCTTAGGAACCTTTAGCTCTTTTTTGATGTTGACAATTTTGGCGTTTTTACTTTTTTGGTCAAGTGTGAGTTGTCCACAAAAATGAGTGAAATCTGCCAATATTTTTTTAATGCCTTTAAAACAAATTAATAAGTAGTATTACGTTTAACTAAAAGTTGAATTGAAAAGAAGTTAAAATGTTTATATTCTCTGAAGCACAGGCAACTAGCGTACTTTTACAAGTAATCATTCCTTGGCTTGAGAATAAGGACCACACAAATAAATGCATGATTAAAAAATACTATTTTTGATCATGCAGTCGATCACTAGCAAGCAAAAGTATGTAATTACATAGGTACTTGAAATTGATCCGGGAGAGTTCTTTAAATAGTGGCGTGATTTGTATGAATTTGGTATCAATTTAAAGTTTGGTACCATTTTTATTATTACTCTTACTTAGTTGTTTAGTAGGTACTCAAGATCGTGCAGAATTGGAGTAGATAATTATAGTTTCCATATTTCTGCTCGCATGTGTCCGCCCGCATGTCCCCGCTCATCTGAGCGGTCAGTTTAATGACGGGGCCCCCCACAGAGGGCTTAAGCCTGCCGGGGTCGCGGGACTTATACCATCACCGTGACCCCGGATCATAAAGGGCTTTTGAAAGACACCGTGGTTTTTAGTCAGTACAAGTCTGACAGTCCCTCTCGCCCTGCCCGGGGTGGGAGGACTCATTTGATGATTTTACCACGATAAAAAAAAGTGTGGATGAGCGAGAAAACAGTGTCAAAATATAGTCAAAACAACTTGTTTATTTTAAGAACCAAAATTATCATTAACAAACACAAGATTCTGCACACCTTAATCCAATTCATAATTCACTTTAGTTCAAAACATTAACAACCAAATCCGAACACAGCACACAACCAGCGATCACTCACCAATTCACCATAGATAATGAGGACCCCATTCTCGAGGACCAGGTAAGCCCTCATCTACTAACGAGGCCTAAGCCTCTAAATAATCACCGCGTGGCCTCCGCAAGTCCTCGCGATGGAAGGCTTCCGAGGATTAGAAGACTAATTGCCAATCATGACGTTACTCTCCTCAGAGAATTTGAAAGGAGCTTGGCCAAACTTCTATTGCTTTGATTTAGCCAATTAACTTTGGGAGCATTGTGATGCATTATTTAAGAGGGGGAATTTGTCAAGGTCGGTGTTTGGTTTGTATTAGTTAGTGGCTTAAATTAGTAGTGATGTTTATTTGGTTCGACTTTGCTAAAGATTATTGAGTGAACTTAGAATCAGGTCTGTTGCAGCACATCCAATTATGAACCGAATGTGTGTGAGAGTAATGTTCGCGTTAGTAAAATTACGCTTGACCAACGTTGCTTATTGTAATATGAATATAAATACAATACAAATAAGAGTTAGTTTCGAAAGCTTGAAAACTGGTAGACCAGTATTCATGGCAAAACATTTTCACAGTAGAAAAATAGTAGAGGAAAATTACATCGAAATTGAGCTTTATTATAAACCTTAATAAGATATCAAATTATTATGATGTTCCATTGATCAATGACGATAAATCACAAAACTGAACTTTAGAGTGTTTGCTGGCAGAAATTTCTAAAGAAATAACCAGAACGTTTGTACTTTCGTTTTAATTACTATGTAATGTCCTGTAAATTTATTGTGCGTACATAAATAGTTAAATAAATAAATAAAACTGAAGTGTCGTAGAAAACTAGTTTTTATCCATAAAGAAATAAGATCCTTTCGAAACAATCAACCAGTTCATATTTCAATGTCCCCAAAGTGAAAACTCACAAATAATTCAAATGGAACCAGCCTGAAATCCCAAGACACGTGGTTTAGTGCGACGCCACTGAAAAAATCCTCTTACAGTTAATCTGACAGGCAACGGTCCGGTCCCGGGCGCTCCGGTTTGCATCCGGTCGGGAAATATGGAGAATTGAAAGTACAATGTGACGTTTTTGAATAAGTTATAAATTCTTTGTTTTTGAGGTTAAATAATTTACTGTTTTAATAACTTCTTACTAATTAACTTAGCTTTACTATGTATTAAAACATTGTACATTAAAAAACGAAGTAACTTTAGTGATGTACCCACAAAGTGTTGTGCTGTGTTGTATTTTCATTTACCCACAAATTTGTAATACTTATTGGTTTGTTTACTTACAAACACCTACAAAATCTTCAAGTAACTCTTTTGTTTAGTTTTAAGTTTCGCTTGTATTTCTCATATTAAGTGAATTGTATTCTTTTTGAGAAATAAATATCTTAAACCGTATGTAGAAAAAATATTGCTTAAAGATTTTTTCGGAATGATAAGTACTCTAGCTATCCAGGAAGACGCAGGTTCGAGAATCATTGTAGCCCGCTACAGTGAAATTTTTCTCACTGAATAAAAATCTATGAGTAATATTTGTATTAAGTTTGATCAAAGAAACCACTCAAAATATTAATTCTACACTGATTTGATTGAATTTAAATAAATATACCTGCCTGTTTATTTTAACTGGTGCGGTATTCCAATAAAAATATAAAAAGAGTTACTAACAAGTTAATTTCAGAGACTGTGAAAGCCCGAGGTAGTAGTTTTCATAAAATATTTACGTTGGCAGTCATTTTCCCGTCATGAGTTCGCGACAAAAACAAAAACATGACCGAATTTCGATATTGCTCAGTAAACGGATCGTAGGGATGACATAAATCGCTCCCAGGGGGCGGGAGGACTCATTTCATGATTTTCCGACCCCATAAAAAAAGGAATGACATAAATTTCCCACCGTTTCGTATAGTTATTCAGTCATATGGTCGAACTGGAATCCTAAAATATTTGGTTAATATTTTTATGGATAGTATACAAACTGAAAGGTGTAATGTATTACAGAATAAAATTTATTACAATATAAATACGGCACTGTAAGATTGGATGCGCTATTGATTTATCGCACTGGGTTTGATTCCCGCACGAACAAATATTACATGTTCTACGAGTAGTTGTTCCAGGCCTGGATGTTTTTGTTGAACTCAAATATTTGTAAACCCGTATATCGTTATAAGAGAAATTCATAGTCGTGTGTGGTGAGGTTTAAAAAAATGTATATGTTTTTTTTTTATAAATATTCCACAACTATCACACAACGCCATCTAGTCCCAAGCGTGCCCAAGCTAAGCAGAGCTTGTGTTATGGGTACTAGACAACTGATAAACATACTTATATATTTCTAAATACATACATATTATAGATAAATTATTGTCCTGGATGGGAATCGAACCCACGACCCCCGGCATAGCAGTCAGGTCACTTACCACTAGACCAACAGGCCAGTCACGTGTGCAGCAAGATTTAAAAAAAAACACTCACTAAAATACAAAATTCCTATCACTCAAAATCCTTTTTCGAGAAAGGACCAAGGCGGAAAGTTTCACTGACTCTAGTTGTTTACTCAATTTATTATTAACCAAAGGTTTACCAACATAACAAAAACAAATTGCCAGAATTGGCAACATTGATACAGCGATTACAGTTTGCCCGGGTCTCTTCGTGCACGGGGCACGAGACACGGGGCACGGGGCACGGGGCACTAGTTCGAGAGCTTTGTTCGCACCTTCCACCTAACTTAAAGGATTTTTGTGTAAAGCCCTTTGCGACACATACTTGTGAGCTCTTAGTTGTGAAGTGTGGAAGTGTCTTTATAACATTTATGTAGGTGTTAGGAAATTTTAGTATCAAGGAAAATGTTACTTGAGCATTGAGAAAAGATTCAGCTCTATTTCTTACTAACCACTATTATAAAAGCGAAAATGTTGAGGTTGGATGGATGTTTCTCTTTAACACAAATAATGCTTGTTGGATTTGGATGAAACTTAATTAACACATACTTTATAACCTGGATTAACACATAGGATAAATTTTGTTCCGGTATTACGTTCTTGTGGGATAATTTGCGAGCTACAATATAGCTAGTATTCAGCCATTAAATAGCTACGGCTTGATTATTCCTCTTACGTTGATATCGATACTCGTAGCGTACGCGTATATCAGCCAGAAATATACCTAATTGTCTATAGAACCGTACGAGCCGACGTCGGCGTCGCAGTATGCTGGTACGTCTCATTTTACCGACGTTAGCCTAAACGCGCTGATAGATTTAAACATTCACTTGCATCAGAACACTGAGCATTACGGAGTGGGAAGCGGTCGCCACCTTCTGCGAAGCAGTAATGCTCGTGAAGGAGGTGGCGGGCCGCGAGAGAGAGGACAGCGTCCTCCCTCCGCCTCAACCGCAGTGGTACACGCCCACGGCGTCGGACGTCGGCAGACGATCTCCGGCCACCGGCATGCGGACAGCGAGCAAAGGGCAACTCGCTGTCCGACCATGGACCATGCCGGGTCGACGGCGCGTCGTGCGCCTCAAAGAACGTCAGCAAAATGACGGGGCTCCTCTCAGAGGGCCAAAGCCTGCCGGGGTCGCGGAACTTATACCCTCACCGTGACTCCGGAAAATAAAGGGCTATTGAAGGACACCGTGGATTTTAGTCAGTACAAGTCTGACAGTCCAAAGAAATGAGTCCTCCCGCCCCGGGCAGGGCGGGGGGACTCCTTTGATGATTTTACCACGATAAAAAAAAAAAAACATTGAGCATTCACCGTTTTTAATTTAAACTGAACGACGAACAAAGGCACACATTGAACCAAACATAGCTAGAATCACTACGAACATTCTTTAGCGAATGCTCTAGCCGACAGCAACAATAATTATCTTCATGACGAAAAGATTTTTGACTCTTTTCGTCATGAAGATAATTATTGTCACACTTGACAGTCGACTCGGAAAAAAGTGGTTCAGGTTGGTTTTTTTGTTATTTAACATTAGCAATGCTAATTACAAGTAAATACTCAACGTTTTCAACACCTAAAGACGAATTCAAACCTAAAAGTGTCAACTGTCACTCAACAAGTAACAGTAACATACAAACTGCACCGTCTCTACTCTTTGACGAACAGTACCCAAGTTCCCAGTACTAACACAATACCTACATATCCCGGATTGCACGTCACACATCACACAACATAAAGTAAACACACAAACAGATTCATAATTCCCGTGACGGCAGGTAGTTCTGAACTCTGCCGCGCGGCGCTAGCATCGCCCCGGGCAGGCACGCCACGGCGACGGATTGGGCAAACATACGCTGTTTGACGACAAACGAGTCATTGATTGTCGGTTCTGGGTGTAAATAAACTGCTCTATTAATTTCTGGAGGTGTCTTGGTCGTGAAATATTGTGGGGCTTTGAAGATTTCAAATTAAAGCTGCAAGTCGTCTCTACAATTTGAAAAGCTGTTTTCATGAATTTTCTATTTGTTAGCATTGTTATTGCGAACAGTTTTGCGTATAAGGGATTAATTTATTTTCTATATACTATTTTGTTTTGCTTACTGATCACAGTAGTAGCTCTACAAAGCTATCAGGAGACACAGACCCCTGGGGACCTTGGGGTCTTCAAGTCAAGACTGAATACGACATCTAGGCAAGCGAGTTTCACCGTCGACCATATCTTTGCTTAATATCAGGCGGTATAGTCACACACGAACCTATCACTTAATAATAAAAAAGCCCTTCTTAATATTTTCATACATAAAATCATTGAGCTCTTATTACACCACGCATCACCACTGCGTCCCATCCAGGATGAGTGCGCGCGCCTTGAGCACGCCACAGAGCTGTCAAACAACTGAATGAACTTGTGCGCGTTGTCTCATCCTGGATGGGACACAGTGGTGATACGTGGTGTCGTCGCTATACGTAGTTATAATAGCTCAATGCTTAAAATGTGCATTGTTTAGAACTGAGGTGTCTACTAAATTGTATATTGCTGAGGAAGAGAGCATTCTCCTTACAACTAAAACCACTAAAACAAATCACTCTTTCCGTTCCTGCTTGCAAACTCACCTCAAACACACTGTTACATAAACTGCGTGAAACAAAAACAAAAATGTGTATGAAAATGAAACAATAAATCATGCGGAACTGGGTGTATCGAGCGAATGGGCACGTAAGGTCGCCGTAAGAACGTTAATTTATTTCCCGACTGCGCCTACTGTGGGAATATGAAAATTTTCTCCGCCGGGACTAGGAGCAGACGGGCGATACCGGTGTGCCCTATGGAACTTTCCTTTCAGTGATATCTGCCTTTAACATTCGTATTCTTAAATTTTTAAGAACATGAGGCTCTGAAAGAAAATGGTCGCAAGATTTTTTTTTCCGTATCTAACATTTCGCTAGTTACAGAAAAAATGAAAGGAAGTCGTCTGTCTTGGTATGGACATGTGATGAGGAGGGATGAGACTCATGTGACTAAGAGAGTGATGAGTATGAATATTGATGGATGGAGAGGAACGGGAATGCCAAAGAAAAGATGGATGGATTGTGTAAGGTATGATATGAATGAAAAAGGAATAAATGATACTGTGACGTCTGATAGGGGAGAATGGAAGAAAAAAACGTGTTGCGCCGACTCCAAGTAAAATGGGATAAGGGCAGGGAGATTATGAACATTTCGCTAGTTAAATTGTGTAACTACCTAATATAAGGTATTTAATTAATCAAACTTAGGACAATTTCACCCTTGTACCTAATCTACACTGTATACTAGACGAATGAAATTAATTCATCAAAATCAATTTTTACTTTTTCGAGACGGTAATTTCAGCAGTTAGCTCAGGCACTTGCTTTCGTCTTTACGTGGTAGACCAAAAGATACTATGACATGCCGCCTCATACCTCAGCGTAATAATATGTCACGTTGTGTCATACCCTCAGAGAGCACCAGCCTTAAAACAGGATATTTATCATATATCATTATATCATATTCACTACTAATATGGTATGTTAATAACAGATATTGCTTGATGGACAATGTTTAATAGCAGCCAGGCACACAGTTGATACAGATAATCATAGTGGTGTGCATAGTAACTAACTACTAATTACTGATGACACAACAACTAAATTTAGTTGTTTAGTAAGTACAAATTTTCTTGAACAGAAATTATCTAATACGAGTATTTTCTAAGCGTGTGACCCGCTAGTCTACTCCCCCAATACCGGACTGGTCCAGTTTAATTGGAACACAGTAATTTATCGCGGGATCTCTGTTATCCGATTACGGACCTATCGAAATTGTATTTGAGCGAGGAAATTAATTTAACTATGCACATACGATGGCTATGGTCGGTTGTAGTGCCTGATTGGGACAATCTTGTGGTCTTGACTAGCCTATCATGTTGGTAAGATCTTCTGCTAATATTACTGTGGTTATCATATATTCATAAGTAAGAGCGTATTAGGATTGTATGCATGCAGATAGAGAGAGACAAAACGCTTGAATCCTTGCTTCGTTTACGTCCCTACATTTGGTAATTTTCTAGCACCTCCATCCACCTTATCTTCCTTTCCTTTAAGAGGTAAAATGATCAAATGGGTCCTCCAAAAAAAATCTCTATGTTCCATCAATTATTGCCATTACCCATGGTCACGATAATCTGCAGACAGTACCGCGACTAAGAACACCACGCTTATGGACCCACCATTTAATAAAAAGTACTTATTTCAAAATAGGCATACGGGCAAACAACTACTGCTTATATATGTTTCTTATAACAAACACGCGATTCAATAAAGAAACACCGTACACACTAAAACTTCTACCCAATTTGAACAACATCACACATCAGGGCAAACTTTCCGAATAAAGGTAATTTAACACCGACGTGTAAAACAAAAACATCCAAAAATCAAAACACACAGACCGACAGCGTTACTTTTTCAGTGAGTTGAGCTCAGTTGAGCTGCGTTGAGCCCAACTCACGATAACAAAGACAAACATGGCCGCGCGCAAACAGCTGTTCGCTTGTTTTGTTTCACTTTCAGATGACGAACACTAACATTGTTAGCGCTGTTCATTTGTTGTTTACTCGAGCTTTTTCTCTGGGGTTAGTTCCGTTAAATATACAGGAGAATGCCGCGCCAATGGAATTTTATTATGACGGAAAAACAAGGTAAAGAAGATAGTAAAGTTTGATTCAAAGACATTGCAATTATTAATTCTTTTTGTTTAGAAAATATTGCTATTTGGTTGGGCCAAATTGATACCTACTAAGTAGAATAAAGAGTAACCTTGTGACAAGAGGCAGCTCTGTGAAAGAACAGATGTGACCGCTTTCATATCAGGTCTTAAATCACAAAACAACCAAACTAAATTCAAAAGGAAGTTTTGTTAAATCAAACTATTTGTTAAATCCTATAATTTTTAAAAAAAGGTTTTATGGCCTTTTTTACAGTAGTTAATTTAGCTATTAATAAAAACAACTAGCAATTAGAAATATTGTTAGTCCTGCCAAGTCTGCTACGTAGGCAACTCGATATTTCGCCGTCAACACAGTAAAGAGCTAATGGAAAATTTGCATTTTCTGCCCCAACGTACTAGCTTGGAAACTGCTCGGCTTAATAATTTGTGATTGAATCGCTGGCTCAAGCCCAGCTGGCTTGGCAACCGATAGCGGTTACAGACATGATCGAGGGGAGATGTGCACTGATCATCATGAGTTTATGATGATGGGGTATTGGAAAATAATGTTGTGTGAGCGAAGGATTTTATTAGTATTTACAATCATTTTGATAAAGAGAGAAAAGTGTGTCTATTGTTGGTATTACATTGCTATAAACCTTTGCAAAATTATTAAGAGAACTAAAAGGACCTCGGATAGCTGATGGCATTCTCTGAGGTTTATTTTTAACTGTAACCCAAGAGTGCATAATTAGACGTAATCTACTATTATTTTTTCGAGGGTATCTTACCCTCGAAAAAATAATAGTAGATTACGCAACAAGGGAGTAAAGCACTGCCTTACGTCACGGGCGTATTGAATCCCGAAGCGACACTAAGGATTCTGGGGGTGAACCTCCGTAGCGCAGCGAGGAGGTTCAAGTGTTAATTCCCGAGTGAAACGAGGGAATTAAGTTAAGAATCCTAAGTGTAGCGAGGGATTCAAGTTAGCCCAAGACAAGGCAGCTTTACTCCCGAGGAGCGTACTCTACTTTTCACACCTACTGCGAGGAAAAATAAATTCGAATTTTGAAATTTGATGTGGTACGACAACCTTCGAACGTGAAGTTGGCACCACTGCAAGCGATCAGCTGTTGCGGCCAGAGGCCGCCATTACTGATACGACTCCTTGGTGAAAGTTTTCATACGGTTTTCTTTGAGGTTCCAAATTCAAATCACATTATTCCCACGGGAATAATGAAATTCAGTACATATATTATTCCCGGCTCGAGCGTGAGGGAATAATGTCATGCTTTACAGTAGGTTTGCCTGACATATAATATGACATTTACGAGCAAGTAGTGTGAAAACACATTTTCTTTTAAGTAATTACTCACCTGGGTAGTGACATTTTCAACACGCTAATGGAGGAAATCAAATAAATGTTTTGAGAAGTTTTATGATTGACAACTACTGACACTAGTATAATCAAAAAGTTAAAGAATAAGGTTAATAAGAATTAGGCATTACTTATCTTTAATTCCGCGCGAAATTAAAGCTAGATTTTTCCCATAACATTTAATCCAAAAGCGTATAGGAATCCTTGTGTATTAAGGCGGTGCGCAGACAATTAGATAACGTACTGCTTATGATTTGCCCCTTTATTATATTACCATATCACTTTAAGTTACATACTTATCTACTACTACAAAAAGCAATGAAATTAGTTCTTACTGACTTGCCTCAAGAACATAAAAACACTACCCTAGCCATTTAATGAATAATTTCCCGCTATGGCATTTACTTCAAAAAGAAAATCCTTTTTTTAATACTTACTCAGCTATACATACAAAGTTACAAGGCGTACCTTTTAATTTTTCGCCTTCAGCCAAAGAATCCCGTGGAGCAGAGGGCCTTAATTAAATAATTAACATTTTTCTACCAAAGCGAAGTTTTTGAGAAATATTCCTTTATTAATAACATCTTGTGATAAATAACTGAGATTTTTACGTTCAACTTAATTGAGTTGGTTTTTATTATAGAACTGGCGTTCCTGAAAATATTAGAAAAGAAGTAATTATTAGTAAAAATAATTTACGCTTTATTTTATTACTCGTTGTTTGGCAGCGGATTTAGACGCGTGTAAACACGTTAGACACATATAAACGGCACGGTACGGTATGGCACGGTTAGCGCAGTGGCTAAGCGATTGGACTGCTGCGCTGCGTGTCGCGGGTTCGATTCCCGCACGGAAGTATGTGAGTTTCTATGTTTGTAAACGCACCCACGACACAGGAGAAATTCACAGTGAGGGACAACGTTTTTTTTTAAAAAAACGATATACTTATTAACTGTTATTTCCGACTATAACCTACCTTAGAAACGTTTAGATTCGTTAAACCGTTGTTGAGTTAGAAACATCCACATCCATCCAAATTTTCGCATTTAGCAATAATAATAAATATACATAATTAAATGTATATAATAAGGATTGTATCCTTAGTTCTGCCTAAAAAACAAGAATGAATTTGCGTAGATATTTACTTGATGGAAGTTAGCGCCTTTGTTATCATTATTTAGTATTTCAGGCTAAAAACCGATTAAAATCAGCTCAATCTAAATGTTAAATAAATCAGTAAACTAGTACTAGTATTATTTATTAACTATTCACTGCAAAGCGCTAAAGTTATTTATCTACGGCTCAATTTATAAGCGATGAGCGATTTTGATACCCGATGAAGGTCGGGAATTTCTGAACTAGTCTCAACCAGCACGCGTAGCATGGCGATTCTATGTCTATTCTACCAAGAAAAGACAAAGTTATTTCATCGTTATTTCTATACATAAGTTGGCTGTTTTTTGCACAAATATGACACCATTCGTACACTTTTGAAGAAAAGAACGTTTATTTTCCATATTTTTTACATTATCATGCTTAAAACAATAAAAATATTTCCACGTTCTGTCATTTTGTCTATTCTTCCGTCGACAAAACCCCTTTCTACGGCACCATGCTACGCCTACAGATATGAACTGTAAAGAGGTTCCAAAACTGATATTTATTGCTTCTTGTCTTGAGAAAAATATACATTATACACTAACTATGGAAGTAAGTAATGTTAAAGATTTTCTTTGGAATGAAAATTTCGAACCCCGAGCAGTATTTAAACCTGCGACCTCCGGATTACTGAATCCGGAGGAGGAGGAGTCAAATCAATTTGGAAAGAACAAATTTTTGACAATTTAATTCTTTCTGCTGAGTCTTTGTAAAAAAGACAACGCTTTGAATGCGATTGTCTCTTGTTTCAAGAAAATATGTTTTTATACTACACCTGCTTGGAAAGTACCTTGATACTTTATCAAATTTACGGTAGAAAGTACGTCATTGCAAATCGAACAAATATGCGGGGAGAAAACGCATCCGAGCGGGAGAGAAAAGTGTATGAAAATCCATTTCTTACGTGGTTTTTCTTTTTTAATTTTGGGTAAGACTATGCGCCGGTAACCCAAATATCAAAAGTAAAAAGTTTTTACTGTGAGTTTTTATCTCCAAGTTGGCAAAATGACACTGGCCACTAGCTGTGTGTTGGATGGTGTCGGGCTGGTAGTGCGACCCTGCGGCGGCAGGATAAACAATTTGAAAAAAGAACATGTGAAAATTGCAGACGCTTTTTTCAATTTGTGTGTTGTTTGAGAATTCAGTTTTCGTAGAAAGTAATTTAATTTATTTTCCTCGTAGGTGTAGTATAAAGCACTATGTATCACTCGAGAGAAAGTGCGATTCCCGATCTCGGGTATTTTAAAGTCCTCGCCTACGGCTCGTCCTTTAAACGATACCCTCGAAGGTAATCGGTCACTTTCTCCTCTCGGTGAACAATGTACTATAACCTCACAACAATAACTAAAGCAGTTTTACCGCTCCCGCCTTTAACTTGGGCCATTAATAGAGTAGGTAAGCTGAGCTGCCTAGCAAAGTAAACAGTGCTAAACTAATGAATTGCCCGGAACCGGTGTATTTTATTACGAGTACATACGCTCTATGTGCAAACTGCATAGTTTTACTGTTAGTGGCATTTTCTGTTCGTTTTTCAAAAGTTATCATCCAAATGGATGTGAGAATTGAATTTAATTGGACAGGACAAATAATCTTTCCTTATCGCGAGCATTCACCTGTTATGTAACGTTACAGACTCGAACATTCGAAGACAATAGAGCATCAAATTGCGCACTGTTATGTTACATTACAGGTGAATGCTCGCGTTGAGGGAGCCCTTAAGATTTTACTTCTTCTAAAAAAGGCCGTCTTATAAAATGACTTTCTATAATTATTAAATAATAGATTTTTTTTTTGATTTTAAATAAATTGCTATTCAGATTTAGCAACTTCTAGAACTTAAAATAACCAATACAAAAGTTTAATACTCTTCCAGTTATTTCAGTATTTAACATTAAACAACACAAAATTGTATGCAAATTGAGCCTAGAACTTTCAATCAACCCGGTTGAAACTATTACAATATTATTACTGAAACAGCTGAATATTCCTGAAAATGTACATCGTTTTGATTTGACCCTTCGCATAAACAAGCCAAGTTGGCAAGTTCCGATATTAATTTCAACAAGTAAATCAATACTACTCTGAATTTCAGTTAAATGTGCGTAGTTTGATGGCTCTAACAGATTTCAATTATTTTAATTAATAAATTGAAAAAGCATCAATGGTTCCACAAGTAACAGTTCCGATTCAGAATGTTTGGAAAATTGAATTTAAATATTTTTAATCTACGATGCAGGAATTTTTCTTTAAAGAGGGGCAACGATTAGAAAAAAAATGGAAATATTGTTCATGGAGAAATAAAAGTTACAACTCGTAAATACGTTTTATCGACACATTATTATCCAACTAATATTATAAATGTGAAAGTTTGTTTGGACAGATGGATGTTTGTTACTGTTTTACGTAGAAACTATTGAACGGATGTGAATAAAATTTGGTACACAAATAGTTTATAACCTGGATTTACACATAGGATAGTATTTATCACAATTATTATTCACAGGTGGAAATCAAAGTTTGCAGAAGTATTTCCCAACATATTTGCAAAACGCATCCTCCTCATAACTCCTCAGAAACACACTAACGAACCGCCAAGCGATAAACGCTCAACTTTCCACTAGAACTCACTGCAAAAGAGTTCAAAATTATATAACGTCATTAAGCTAGGCCCGAATAAAAATATAATATGAAAATCCTTTTCAAAGAGCGGAAAATATATTGAATATTCATGACAGTCTTATATACCTACCCGCAGGCTGACTGCCGACTGAAAAAAAAAGTTAACTGAATTTCCACAGAATATTTTGGAAGTCTATTTAGATTTTGAGCGAACAACTTTATTTCTGTATTGGCTTGGGGACTGCTGGTTCACCAGCGAAGTCATTTCTGTACTTTTAAACTAGAATAGCCTTCAGGAATGTAAGTTTTTTTTGTTTTTTCCTAAAGATATAAAATAGCGAGACAGGACTTGAGATTTGTGTAATAACTAAAGAAAAAGTGCCACCATGGAAAATCTCAAAGATGGTTTGATAAATTAGACCTAGTCAGACAACCAAAAGTCAGGGACAATGGTAGAAGCAGAGTGGAGTGACGGCCTGGCCAGAAGCGGATAAGAATAGTAAGAATATAAGGTCTAATTTATTAATATATAAGGTCTAATCGCATTTAGAAATAACAATATGTTATAAGGTCTAATTTGCTAATTAAAACTATGTTTATTAATACACAAGGTTTTTTCTGCAATCCATTTTTCTTACACAATCGAATGAAAAATCAGAGCATCCGGGGTCAAAACCCATTCTTGGTTAACGTCAAGGATGATGACATACCTCGACCACTCAGAGTGGACGAATGGAACCAATAAAATAGATTACTTCTCATCAAAATAAACGTATTAGATTCCAATAAAACAGAAACGTCGCGACACCGACGACCAGAGGTCGGAATAAAATTAAATTAATGGACACTATCGATACGGAGATGACATCGGTTTTTGGACGAACAGAAGGCTCACTTGAAAAAAAAATTACGAAGTGATACGATAGGACATCAACAAGGGGTATAGCGAGTAGTTCTCAACAGACAGAATGGTGATGGTACCTTTTTGTTCAGCTGTCTACTAATGGTTTTAAGCAGTGTGCAAAGACATTGGCCACTTCTGGTCACGTTCTTCTACAGCTTTTATTGTGGTAAGGAATATCTAACCGCTAAGCGACAAGACCGCCATTGTACACATAGAACTAGTAATGTTTATAATAGTTGAGTAACAATTTTGGTGTAGGTACAATACATTATATTCTATCTATCTATCTTACCAGTGAAAACACATAGATGGCATTGGAGTCGCAGTGAGTAGATTGCGGAAGACGTGAACTGAGCATGCACACGCACAACCACAGGCAATCCGAGTGCGACAGGGACACGTCTTGCGAGTTGCAACATGAACGTATGGTATGTTTTCCATGCGAACATTTCACTTTTGTGCTAGATTGGTTTTTAAACACAGCATTCTTCCGGCAGACCTGTAGCGTACTTAAAGATCTACAAAAAAGTAGATCGATAGCGCCATCTATGAAGTGACGAAGAAACTAAGATGCAAAAATAGATATTTTTGCATCTTAGTTTCTCATTCATCGCGCAATCAAAATTAACAGCGAACTTAGAAGACAGAAAATTCCGAATTAGAACGTGGGGCAGAAAGCCCACCAGACACAGCACCCGTCTGGTCGGAAGGTACCTTCCTTTTTACCGGGTAGCGAGGAACTTTCCACTCTGTTCCTCATACCCCCAAAGACCTTCTAAACATTATTTTATAGTGACACAGCGAGAGAGTACAGCGACAGAGGAAAGTGGAATTATTCAATTTCCGTAGAAAGCAAACCAAAATCCAATTGGCACAGGTTTAAATCGGTTTTACTTGAATCAGACGTTGGCGGGATGGCGGAGCGTTACGAACTAACATTATATTATTGGTTTACTTTACGTGGATATTAAACTGATTGAGCAGAAATATTGGAAGTATAATTCGTCAGGTTTAAAGAATACGATCCGCAAAATCGTATGCAAGAGGAAAAATCAAACATGAGTGAAATTCCTACAACTCACGGGATCCCACTCCTAGCGCTCTACTCATATATAACCTATAATCTCATTAGCGGTGGTACACACGGCTACACATCAAGCTATACAAAACCAGTTTGTCTTGGTCTCGCTTCCTACGATTTTCATACACAATGAACTCCAGCTAATACTGGTTTTGCATAGCTTGATGTGTAGCCATGTGTATGTACCTAGGACCCGAGCTGCCTGCTTCGCAATCACATTCCTGTCGGAATTCGGTACCAAACAGTTTTTACTTACTGTATTTCCGTCAGTGTGTAGTGAGTAGAAGTTCCAGTTTCTTCTGGGTGACCTTGTTCAATCTTAGGATCATCATCATTAAAAAAACACGGATGACCAACTAAATTAATCTGCGAAGTGTTTTATGTATGTAAGTAAGTAAGTAAGTATTCTTTATTTGCATAAAATGTGGTTTACAAAAGGTGTTATTTATATCTTATTTTAGGGCAGGACACATTCTGCCATAGCAATGGCATGCAAATTTATAATGAGGATTATGACCTACATAAGTCGTTTAAAATTAACACAAATGTGTAATGACAAGTTATAGAGAAAAGAAGAAAAACATATTAAAAAACTCATACTAATAGAAACAAAGACACGTACTCGTATATCTAAACCACGAAACAAACAAAACAATAGTAAGTACTGAAATACATAGGTATGTACCTAAGCATTTCCTTTGTATTGAGAGTCTGTTAAACTCACATACACAAATAATGTACTAAGTTCATTCGACTTGAAAGGCAGTTTCTAGAATTGAAATCTACTAAAAGGTTTCCAATGTATAGTGTTGTTCGCGACTCGCTGGGCGTGTTGTCCAGATAAATCCCAGTCCCGGGCAATGTTATATGGTTTTAACTCTTTTTTTTAAATATCTTTGTAACAACAAAGCTCGCTCCTGTAAAGCGCGAGACACATAGCGCGGGAGAAGCGAGGCGAGCGAAACTAAGCGAAGTTTTAACGAGTAAAAAGGCTTTTTGCATATGGGTCGTAGGCGTATCGTAATTTTAATGAACAATGGACACCTCATACGATACGCTGCAACACCAACTCGTGTGCAGACTTATTTGAAAATGTTCCTGCTCGTAGTACGCGCGTTTAACGATGCGCTTACGATACGACGCCAGGTGCGAAGGGGCTTAGACTCAGTGGTATGAACGTCATTTCCGAACAGGCAAAAGAAGATCGCGCGTTCGAAAGAGTTGGTAGGGCGAGCCGAGCAAGCACAGTTTCACCTCTTTTCATACTTTGGTTCACACTAAAGAACTAAGGTACACTCACAAAGTGGAGGAGGAGGAGTGCCAACTTGATGCTATTCATCAAGTTGGCATCGTCGGATATTACTTTTGCACCTGCAGCCGTATTACAACGTCATAAAACCAGGCTTGTTCCAGCGAGTGAAAGTGACAGAGCTATACAAGTCGTCTAGCGCCATCTCGTTCACTCACTGGAACAAGCCTGGTTTTGAACGTTGTAATATGACCCCTGTTGTTCACACTGTTCTCAGGTGAAACGCGATGTTTGCCCGGGTGGTATGCTCGCTTCTCTCTAGCAGTGTGGTCTGTGCTTTATATGTAGGGATTCATTTACATTATTAGAATATAGAGAGAGAAATATTTGATATTTTGTGTGTTTATTTGTTAAGGATAGTACCAAAACTACCTTTTTTTATTAATTCACCAATGGAAAGCTACATTTATCAGCGAATAACTGTTGGTTGTTTAGTTTATTATTAATTACAACTTAATCTATCATTACAGGGTTTACCCTAATGCGACGGTTAAGAACAATCTATATAAAGTACTTACAATAAAATGAAAGAAATGAGGTGATCCGTAGACGAACTAAAGCCACCGACATAGCCCACCGTGAAGTGGTAATGGGCAGGCCATATTGCTCGCAGAGCAGTTGGCCGATGGGGTCGAAAAATGCTAGAGTGGAGACCACAGACTAGCAAGCGCAGCGTAGGACGTCCACCAACAAGGTGGACAGACGACCTTATAAAGGTCGCCGGAAGACGCTGGATGCAGGTCGCTTCCAACCGGTATATGTGGAGATCTAAAGGGGAGGCCTATGATTCAGCAGTGGACGTCCTATGGCTGAGATGATGATGATGATGACTGACAATAAACCAATAATAAAGTAAACTAAATTATTAAATTAAAAGCCTGTTAAACCGTGTATTCTGATTTAATTTGAAATGTGGGTGTTTGCATATCACCTATAACATAATTTCCACGTAATACCGCAATATTTTTTTTGTAAACTTCTCGAAAGGTAAACCAATTTTATAATTGAATCCCATTCGAACTAGCCAACAGCTTTTCAGTACAAAATTCATTTATTATCTCAATCTACTTGTTATAATTTAGCGGAACTTAAGCCGGGACTCAGATGTTAATGAATGGAGTTATTTATGCTAAAATATTAAAGTCTTTCGGGAAGACTGGCTCGTAATGCGGATGGCGAATATTAAACAGTTTCGTGTTAATAATGTTGCTGAGTCTACGTTTGCCAAGTGGTCGGAATAAGCTCGTGTCTTTGTGTGGGAAAATTATCGCAAAGTATATTTCCCTTTCCTTTCTTTTCCATTTATTTATCCTCTAGTTCCTCAGGAAAGTTTTTGCTGTTTGCTGGTATTATGCTGAGTTTTTTTTTTTTTTTTTTACTTGGTAAAATCATCAAATGAGACCTCCCACCCCGGGCAGGGTGAGAGGTACTGTCAGACTTGTACTGACTAAAATCCACGGTGTTCTTCATTAGCCCTTTATGTTCCGGGGTCACGGTGAGGAAATAAATCCCGCGACCCCGGCAGGCTTTGGCCCTCTGTGAGGGGGCCCCGTCATTTGCTGACAGCTCTTTGAGGCGCGCGTGTAACACGACGCGCCGTCGACCCGGATTGGAGCTCTTGTGGTAGTAACAGTTTTTTTTCTAGTTTATAGATAGTAGTAGATATAATATACAGTCATAGTGATAGAGAGTTAATAGATTATACTTAGTTTTAAATTTTAATGCCAATAAACATAATTTTCTTTCTTTTTTTCTAGTTATGATACAGGTTCCGATTGCATACCTATCGACTTTTAGAAGGGATAGTCCACCAGTTCTAAAGAGCTCTAAAAGGCCTATGTAAACCAGCGTCAAACTAGTCCCTGTCTTTTTTGTTGAACTGGGCCTATTTGGCAAAGCCGTGAAACACGAGTACCTTTGTGTTCCTTCTCATTTTTTTTTTTTTTTTTTTTGAGATTCTTGTCTAGTTGTTCTCTGTCGTATAAACGTATATTTTCTTACTTTATTTTCCAGTTTCGGTTTGGTAGAGATCTCTGTCGCACGGAGCACAATGAGAGACTGTGCGGTGATTTTGCACAGGACATTCTAAAACACAAATTTAATTTGACCCAAGTAACATACCATGACGTTTTAAAGCAAGAGTAGTTCCACTGTGAGAACGAGATGGCGCTAGACGACTTGTATAGCTCCGTCTCTTTCCCACAGTTTAACTACTTTCGCTAAGACGTCATGGCAGGCCCGCTACTTAACTTTTAACATTTTTTTTCCAAATAAGCGGCTACAAAAAACCTGTGATAATCAATTTTAAAAAATCTTTTCACAGTGCCATATTTTCCATTAAAAGAATTACCCAGAAAATAAATAAGACTCAAAGATTAATATTCATAAGTAATAGCGTAATAAACATTCTTATATCCGAGGAGTGTCGGAAAAACGTTAGAATCGGATCGTGACTGTCCGTGGGTAAGTCGTGGGTCGCCGCGGGTAGTTTTGGGTCGCCGAGTGTGGTCGTGGGTCGCGGTCGTCAGGAAATTGGACGTCAGCGAGAACTATCGCGTATTTCATCGAGATGTATCGAATAAAACAAAATGAATGACCGTGTGTAGGTCTGTGTTTAGTAAAAGCGGTTTTAAATTGGAAGCCTGCTCTGAAGTTTCTATTAGAATTTTATTGATGAGCGTTTTTCTCGTACGTAAAATAATTATGTTTTCCTTTATTGTCATAAATCCAATTTACAATAATTTACACTCACATATACAAAACAGCGAGATAGAAATAAAATAAAAAACTACCTGTCGGTCCTATGGAATACGTGGCTAAACTAATTACAGCCGCACAGGCCGATCTTCCCTTGACGAGTTTGGTCCGTGGATGGGTAATCATGTCATAGTGAGTTTTTCTTCCGTGCCTCGGGAAAGCACATAAAGCCGTTGGTCTCAGCAACCATTTGTAGAACTTTAACAGTCGTTACTATTAGAAGCTCTTAAAGTCTGACATTAACTAGTCTTACTATGGGGTATCATATTCGCCAGTTACTGGGTTGTAAAGGTCCGATAGGCAGTCGCTCCATGTAAAATTCAGATATTCAGCTACATCTGGTTCTACTAGAAGCCGACCCCGAAATAATTGGGATAAGGCTAAGCAGATGATGATGTTGTTTTTAAATTTTTAATTTATTTTTTATTTTATACTTTTTATACGTACATACTTATATATTTTTTTTGTTGCTAAGAGTACTCCTGATTAAGTCATCAATATTCCCTTTCAGTACGCTTTCATTTGATACCCAACTCGAGTATATTTGCAGACCCTCGGTTACCTTTCCCCACTTTCACCCCAATAACTTCTAAACGGCTCAACCGATTTTCATCAAACATGTCTAAGAACACTCGCAGGTAAGTCACCTTTCATACAAAAAAAAAACTAAATTGAAATCGCTTCATCCGTTCGGGCTCTATGATGCCACAGACAGACAGACAGACAGACAGACAGACACGTCAAACTTATAACACCCCTCTTTTTCCGTCGGGGGTTAAAAATAGAAACAGAACCCGTCACATGTAGTACTGCAACCACTATACAGGGTGAATTTTTCAACTGGCGTAAATTCTGGGAAGTAATCATATACGGCAAACTTAAGGAAAACGTACAATTACAAAAAAACTGATTTATCTTCAAGGCAAAGACTGTATTTGAAACGTAGGTTACCTTTTCTTCTTTAAAATAATGCTATTTTTAGTTCAACTCAATAATGTCATATTGCTAAGTACAGTGGGATTGTTGAAACGTCAAATCCAGTGAGGCGTTGAAAACAATGATATTTTATAATTTCGAATAAATTATGGCTCTGTAGATGTAAAGTAAGATGGAAAAATAGCAATTTCATAAAAATCAGCCATTTACTTAAGTTTGCCGTATATGATTACTTTCCAGAATTTGATCCTTATTAGCAACACTATCGAACGGTGTAATAATACAGGATGTGATTTTTTTTCCAAAATCAGCGGGTTCGATTCCTGACCAGGATTTTTGATTTTTCTAAAATCCAATGATGCAGTTTTAGTTTTCGTCAAAATCGGCCTCGAGACTCCTTTCAACGTTTTTCGATATTCCTCATAGTTTCGAAAGTAGCCATCCACGCCCAGTTGAAAAATTCACCCTGTATAACAAAAGGGAAGTAAAGATCATGACAGAATTAACGTCAAAATCGCATTTTAATTTATTTCTGTTATACAAATTTGGTATTTGGTTGGAATTTCACAAGTAAAAGCTGAAATGTTAACCTATGCCTATAAAAATCAGACATCTTCCTCCAAAATCAGTCTACAAACTTAAATATCGATTGTCAGTTCGTAGAGACGGCGCCATCTTTATGATCTGTTCAAAGGGCCCTGTGGAGCGTGCGATGTCGCAGATAAACACAGCTTTGAAATCCATTCACTTTCTGAAAGATCTGCGGCGTAATGAGACCCGCTGATTGTCTGGCCGGTGATGTTTTTGTGTTTTACTTTACTTTGAAGTTCAAGAAGTCTTTTGAAGTCCAGGGAACTGGACTTGTATAGACGGCATTTGATTGCGATGGCTCAGTCGCAAAATGTCTCTTTCGCAAATGTCCACAAGTAGCAAAATGTGCCTTTGGCAGAATATGTCCCTTTTTTTTATCGTGGTAAAATCATCAAATGAGTCCTCCCGCCCCGGGCAGGGCGGGAAGGACTGTCAGACTTGTAGTGACTAAAATCCACGGTGTCCTTCAATAGGCCTTTATGTTCCGGGGTCACGGTGATGGTAGGTATAAGTCCCGCGACCCCGGCAGGCTTTGGCCCTCTGTGAGGGGCCCCCATCATTTTGCTGACGCTCTTTGAGGTGCGCGTGGAACACGACGCGCCGTCGACCCAGGCATGGTCCATGGTCGGACAGCGAGTTGCCCTTTACTCGCTGTCCGCATGCCCGCGCCTACCGGTGACCGGAGATCATCTGCCGGAAGAATGTCCCTTTCGCAAAATGTTCCTTCCCAAAATGTCCCTTTCGAAAGGAATATTCCTAAAACAGACATAGACATTTCGCGACTGAGATAAAAGGGGTACTTACCTACTGTAGTGATTTTTAATTCGTAAAAATATGTGTATTAAACGCCGTTTTCTTGTTATAACTGCCTTGTTAAATATGCTTATAATGTCTCCCATTGCTGAGATACGAGCCTCTTCTGAGTGAGACAGAATGGGCTGTATCTACCACCAGTACTCACTACTAGTTGGTTGTATAACAGCGGTGTGCCGACAGTTCAGCTTCACTTCGTCACGTTTAGTAGATTATGTTGACAACATTTAAATTATTTGCAAAACTGATTAATCCGGCAGTTACAAATCAGTGAACAAAACTAAAACGCATCAAAAATTCGAGAGTATGGGCTGACGTCACAAGCAAGTACAATTTTTACTTGTTTGTGATACAAACATTATTGACAATATTGCTTGTGTCAGATATTGCCATTTTTAAAAGTGTCGTATCGTCGTCAATTTTGCTTTACATGCTAAAAGAAAAAACACGTATAAAGTTCACGGACGGTTCTTTCGAGTCAAATACCTACCCTAAATCAGAAAACCATTCCAAACAGGGTCTTTTAGATGAGTGTAGATAATTCCGGTTTTGGTTTTTGCAGCCGAGATTTTCTTTATCAACGTTGATAATAATCTAGCTACGTTTAAATCAGTGATAAAAAATATCTTCTAAAACAGAAATCCAGTCCTTGGACATGCCAGCCAACACCTATTTACATAAGATTTTCAATAATTCGCAGGGTCAAACCCAGTTATATGGACATAACACACCCAAGCAATAACATATTTATATTGTATATAAAGGCCGTGTAAATAATCCTATAAGAAGGGTTGCGTAAAGGAGAAGTAATAGTTTGATCTGTTAAACCAAACACAGTTACATATTAGTTTGATTCTACTTGCATCGGCGCTTATTGGATGAATTCCAACTTGTTGTGGTGATAACTAAATTTCATTATTACAATTATCATTCCTCTCTCCATGTTTTTCTCTTCTGAGAAGAAAACTGACAGGAAGCGCTTTCAAATTAGACGATAACGTTAAGGACACGATATCGGCGACATTGGTAAGTAGTTTCATACATTTCTATGAAAGTGCGAGAAGACAAAAAGCGTCTCGTGTCGTTAACATTATTTTGTAATGTTTAAGCACCCATTCTTTGTATGAAATTAGGTGCAGGTACAGACGGCTACACATCAAGCTATGCAAATCCAGTACATTGAACAGATTTTTTCGTCCAATGAATTTTGTTTTTTTTAATTTCTCTCGATTCGAAAATTCCTTTCAATTAAGGCCAGGAATAAAACGCAAACCTATTTTTCAATCATCAAATAACATACGAATTCAATGTTCCATAGTGTTACACACGATTCAAACAGAAATGAACGGATACCTGCAATTCTTTTTCAATCAGCAATTAGAGATACAAACATACGTAACAAACATATAGGTACTAAAAATGTAAACAAAACCGTACACTTCAAATGCGAGTGGATCATTAATCCATGTCAATGAAACTCCGAATTTGTAATTAAGTCCGGTAAAATGGACAAAATAAAGCGTTTGACAGCCAAGCAACCTAAATATCGGGGGTCAGGAGCGAAGCGAAACTAAGCGGAGCGTGACAGAGCGAAGCGAGCGATGTAAATAAAAATAACGTTGTTTTAGACAAACAGAAGAAAGAAGATTAATTCGAATTCTGTTTGAAAATATAGATGGACAGTTGGAATTTTTCAAGAAATTGTCGGGTTAATGATTTAATTAATCAATTTTCAAATCGAATCAGTCTAAACAAATAAACCTACTAGTCCATTATTAAATGTGCATTGTTCTCTCCAAAGGGCAACGCCAGGAACTGTAAGTGTAGATATTGGGTGAATTTTCCAACTGGGCCATAGAATACCTAATACACTGGGCGTGGATGGCGATATCCGAAACTATGAGGAATATCGAAAACTAGGGAAAAGAGTCTCGAGGTCGATTTTGACGAAAGTTATACTGTCTCATTAGATTTTAAAATTTGTAAACCTGGCCGAAAATTAAACCCATTGGCACTAGTGGATGTTAGGCGCCGCAACAAGTGATGTCCGGCATGAAATTTCATAAAATATTATAGACATTAACGCATGCGTAGCGAATTTTCAAAGATTTTCATTGAAAAGAAAAATTCGAACCGCGGGCGCGATTCGAACCTGCGACCTTCGGCTTCGGATTCAGTACATCCGACGCTCATTTCTAACCGAGCTACCACACCAACATGGTCAGAGTTATGATATACAGTTGAAAATGTCAGAAATCACTTTATTATTTATTATTTTTTAAACCCGGAGTATTAAAAAAAAAAGTAGTTTCCAAGAACTCTGTAGATGGCGTTGAACTGACTACGTTACTAGATTTATGCCTTCATTTTTGCACAAATTCACTAGGCACAGACTTCTCTTCTTTTTCTCTTGGGACATTTTATTTATGGCGTGGAAAACTCATAAATTAAAAAGGCTGGTCAATGAATTTTTTTTTTCTTTTTCCTTGTTGTTATTTATTTCCAAATGCCAATGGTGTAAGCAATGGTGTGATGTGATGTGACTGACAATGACATGACATGTACGTTACGTTTTAAGATCTCAAAATAAAATCTCAAAAAAGGTAAAAAAATAAAAAAATGACGACGTTCCGTTCATTGCAGTAACATACCAAGTAACATATCAGCGCCGTCTATCCATCGACTAGGGAAACAATCAAAAGAAAATCCCTCATTGAAACCGGACTAAACTAGGACAAATCCGGGGAAACCTGGACAGATGGCAACCCTAGGTATAAGGCTGCGGTTCCACAGTGTATACTCTCTACTAAATCTGTGGGTTCCACTGAGGCGGAGCGGAGAAGAGAGAAGACGAGCTGTGCCGCGATTCATCACATGCAGAAGAGATGTAGATTTCAAACCATGTAATTGGTGAATCGGTATATTAGTTCATCTCCGCTCCGCCACAGTGGAACCGTAGCCTTATGCTTAGTCTAGAGCTCACTCAGTCCATGCTCTATATCTATCGAGGGCGTGCTGTCACCCTGTGCTGCTGTCAAAAATGCTGTTGTCAAATAAGCGCCATTTCTTGTATTTATTCATTTTAATTTGTAAAGTAAATATATTATCCTTGTAAGAAATAAACGAAAATATGGGAAGAGTAGAAGCTTGTAGAATATGTTTGATCACTGACGTAAAAATGGACAGGATCGAAGGGTCCTTAGAAACGAATTTCAAATCTGTTTTTGGCCATAACGTAAGTTCATATTCTTTGTTTTGTTGGTGTTTATCAAATAAATAGCATTTGAGAGTTTGATCTGTAATAAGATATTCATACTACTTCTAATGGTAATTTGTAAGACTAAAAGTAGACCAGAATAAAGGTAAAACTTTTATGAGGAAGTTTTCAGAGCCAAAATTCTGACCAACATTGAATTATTTTTCAGGTGCTGCTCTCCGCAGACATGCCAGATTATTGTTGTTATGAATGTTCAGCATTAATATACAAATTCAATAAATTCAGGAAAAAATACTTTACATCTCAAGGGCTTTTGTTCAATATATTACAGAACCATGGTGTGGTGAGTTTAAAGTCATATATATCAATGCGGTTATTAACCTACTTTTGAAGTGAGTGTCGGCTAGGTTTTATAACGGTATAATAACTTGTTCGGCGAAGAACCAGAGTCACCGACATAGCTCGTAAAATTTGCAAGTTGAAGTGGCAATGGGCAGGCCACATCGCTCGTAGAACTGACAACCGATGGGGAAGAAAGGTTCTCGAGTGGCGACCACGGACCGGAAAACGCAGCGTAGGTAGGCCTCCCACTAGGTGGACCGACGTCATCGTGAGAGTCGCGGGCAACCGATGGATGCAAGTGGCGAATTGTCGTTTGGCGTGGCGGTCTAAGGGGGAGGCCTATGTTCAGCAGTGGACGTCTTCCGGCTGATGATGATGATGATGAATAACTTGTAGTGTGACCACAAATGTTAATGTTAAAGACAGTGATAGTATGAAGTGCAACTAGCATGTCTTAACAAGCTATACAATGCTAGCAATCACACTCACTATTAAAGGGTTTTCCATATATTTTGTTTTTCCCACATAAAACACATCTATATTCAAACAAATTAGCATCAATATCATCAACCTTTCCAGACAATCTCTAGGTTAATGTTTATATTTGAAAAAGCTTTTCATATTTAAGGATAATAATTATTATAATAATTTTATTTTTTCAAGATCACTGAACGAGAAATAAAGAATATTGATAGACAGGCATCTAATCTTGCCTCGGGCTTGTCAAGAATTATAAATATAGAGCTGCAGTTCCCAGACATCAAAATAGAATGTGACCCAATGGCAGATGAGCTGGAAATGACCATAGATGATGAAATGGACAACAGTGGCAGTGATGATGATGTCCCTTTACATTCTATGAATCAAATTGAACATGTAAGGCATTTTATATGTAAAAATCTTATGCAGAGCAATAAGTTAGAATTGCCAAAGCAGATATTTAATTAAAGATATTTACCTCATTAAAAATTTTGATGTAATGTTATTAAAACAAGTAGTTAATGGTTTCCATTTATGGCTATTGGGAGTCAATGTCATGAAATGATTTAGCTAGTCTGTATTACCAAAACGCATTCTTTTAAAACAAGAATTTTGTTTAGCAGGATTATGACTAAATCCATAAAACATAATTATGTATGTGAAACTCCAATATCAGTAAAGACTTCATTTTTTTTTTTATGGACTTTTCAATTTTATTCCAACAGAACTTGCACTTACATGTATCATTTTATTCTAGGTAAATGTAAGTAACATGGATAAAAAGCAAAACTATGCAGCTAAAAGAAAGAGTCAAACTGGAGAATCATCTAACAAAATGAGAAAATCGGAACAAAATAAAACCATTAACACAATGCTTAAAGATTTTGGTGTCACCAGTGTCAAAGTAAGATTTATTTTATATTGTCTGGAACAATAAGTTCTGAATTCTGTACTCCATTAAAATCAGAAGCAAAATTAGGTGCTTTTTTAATAGTAGTGATGGATTAACACTTTGTTATTGCAATGTTTCCCAACAAAGGCATGTAACAGAGCTCCTCTGGCTAAGTCAGCAGAGCATTTGTGTATGAACTTACGGGTGTTGCCACTGCATCAACCAATAACTGTAGAACATTACTAGACAGTTTTATTAGTCTTCTTTTTTATTTTATTTTATTACCTAGTCTTATTATTCATTTTGTTATTTCCAGAGTCGAACAGATGCAAATGGGGAAGTATATATTTTACAAGCAGATGAGTTTGAGGATGAGGTAAGCAGAATTGTATTCTGGTTTAAAGGTTGAACTAAAGTTACTGTTCCTGCATGTACCACCTTGTGCACATGTTTATAAAGAAATTTTCATCTATTTCAGCTGCCAGACATGAATGACACAAGGGAAGAATATAACCATTCTTCATCAGAAATATCTCTAAAGATACTAGAAAATCAGAACCTCATGTTGGCTAACCAACACACAATACTTTCTAAACTGTCTGATATATCTACTGGATTTCAGAGAACGAGTAATAGCCTTGCTTACAGACTTTCAACACCTAAAACTAACTCTGGATCCATCATTACGAATAAGGAACAATTGGATGAGTTTGAAAAGAATCTCGGTGATCCAGAAAAAAGGCAAATGCTATGGGACAGGTACACAATGTTATTTAATCGGAGAGAAAATGGTTTTAATTGTGCTTACATCTTGATTGATTCGTTATTTTGTAGAAAATTCATGACTCAATGCTCTTGGTCTGGAGGATCCCGAGGACATGGGTCTAAAATTCCACTGAAAATATACACCAACTTAATAACATTTTTTCATGAGATAATACATGAATGTGATAACAGTTTCTCTTTGTTGGAGTGCCACAGATTTATCAAATTAATTACGAGAAATGCTTTAAAAAGAAGTGAAAGCAAAATGGCAAGAATGTCGGCTATGAAAAGACGACAAAAACGGACTGTCGTTGAAAAGAGTCAAGAATTACACAATATGGAAGCAACTTGAAAGTTGTTAAGTTATTTACATTTACAGTTCCCAGACTTAAGAGCTGGGACAGCCTTGATAAGGAAGGCAGACAGTATTGAGACAAACCTTGAGAGATACATAATTATGTCCAGCAGTGGACTAGGATGTGATTTGGTTGGTGTAGAAATGATAAAATTATCATAATTACAATTACAAGGTTTACCATGAATATAAGTTGATTATTGATTGGTTGATGGGTATTGAATTATATCATTTGGACTGCAAATGTATCAATGTGGTACCTAAAGGAAGAAAACGAAATCTACAAGTTTTTCTGAAGAAACGTTTTTACAGTAGGTAGTCAGTAATAATGGTTCTATTGGATTATAGAAAAATCGTTTTTATTATTCGACCCCGACTCGGTTATTTTCGTTTGTATTCAAAATGGTCGATATGATTAGAATAAATATTTTCTTTACCTACATAATTGTGTAGTTAATCTTACTACATGGTTCGCTAAGTTTTAAATGTGAGATAGTACAAAAACCTTTGATTGGATACTGATTGAAATTTAATTGTTTTGAAAATTGATTGGATGAATAAATAAATAATTGTATGATACAGAGTAAACTGCTTTATTGTTTTTTTTAAATCCATATGTTCTGATTTCCCAAATAAATTAGGAGGATTGTTTCCCTCACACAGGAACAAATTTCTTCAAAATTAAAGTTACTTTTCTATGGTTTACCTTACTTATCAAGATGCCAGAAATGTTAATGGATTATCTAACATAGTATTCTTTATTTTATTAGCGTGGTAACATCATCAAATGAGTCCTCCCACCCAAGACAGCGGGAGGGACATTCTCACTCGTACTGACTAAAATCCACGGTGTCCTTCAGTAGCCCTTTATGTTCCGGTCCAGTCACGATAATTCGTTAGGCCAGCGACCCCGGCAGGTTTTGGTCCTCCACAGAAGGGACCCTTAAGTCTTAATGCTGACACTGTATGAGGCGCCCGTGGAACAACGCTCGCCTTCAACCCGGGTAATTATTAGTAATAGAAAATGCGAATGAAACAAGTTAGCTATAGCTAACGCATTTTGTCAGGTAATTTGATTAGAACTTATTCATTTATCACGTTGGTCAATTCACTCGGAAACGCGACGTTACAATAAACCTGGAAAAGAGTAATAAACGAAGTAAATTATTGGACTTTAATTTGATTTAAATATTATTAAACTAATCATACTGACACTGTAGGGGCGCTTCATCAGGAATCGATAATGATGAATTATTCTGATACAGAGATGATGGGATTATATCGTAGATATAAGTAGGGTAAGTCATGGGCTATCTAATCTAATACGTGCCAGGGCCTTCCAGATTACCACAAACCTTGGTTTCCACTGCGCACACCAGAGATGTGCTGTGAAGCTGACGTTTTAATCATACCAAAGTAGTGAAATGTGAAGTGGAGATGAGATTTAGTTACTCAACTATGAGAGTCAGTGAAGTCAGTCAATCTAATGACAGTTTCAGGCATGCGAGGCGCAGTAAGAGGCAGCTGGAAACAAGACGTGCGAGCATGGACACCGCCGTGCTGCATTAATCTTCGTTCAGCAACGTCTATTGCTCGATTCCGACACAAAATTCTTTAGGAATAAGACATCTCTCCTCTCCACTTGATCCATTCATTTCCAACCACGTTTCCAACACAGCTTAGCGAGGAGGAAATGTGAAAATAATTAGGATTGGATATTTAAAATACATTTCTCGTCTCCTCTCCTCTCAGTTTTGGGGGTAACCGGCCCTAGGACAGACGTATTAAATTGTTTTTTTTTTTGCAAATATGATTTTTTTGCGTTTTGCACATAGTGTCTCAAAGGCCCAGGGACCATGCCACAAATTGAAAACAATCAATTGTCAAGTGTCAACTGTCAAAGTGAAAGTGTCAAAAATTTAGATGAACTTGTGGATGGAATTTATATTTATTTCCTAAATTAAAACCTTTAACTTGTCTTACACGAATTATGTAATTGAGTTACAAAACAGAGAAGAAAGCTTCCACAATGAACTCTCTTCACAACACCATCAAACGTATGTACGAAATGTTTTGAGGTTATATCTTACGTTATATTTATTTATTCACGAAATTTTAACACTGAAATTACAGAATTTCGCCTGCTCAACCTTAACACGGCTTTGAAGACCATATCAGAATGCAAGCCTCTTGTCCCTAACGTTGTAAAAGCTAAGAATGACTTGGTTTGTAATCCGAGAATTCTTTCCTTTGCACCAAGGAGTATTGGTGTAGAAATCATAGATAAGCAGAGACCGTATGGGATAAAGCAGGACCCGATACCATATATACCTATTGTGAATCCTCGTTCTATCCTCCCACTGCTGGACAAAGAGTGGAGAAAGGATGAGATTGGTTTGCCGGCTATCAGTCAGGATGAGATTCAGGCTGCAAGGCTGATTGTTATTCGGAGGAAAAAGATGAAGAAGCATCAGAGAAGGAAGCTGTGGAAGAAGATGCGTTACACCTGGGCTAGGGTTAGTATTCTTATAAGGAACTTATAAGCTTATGTATATAGGAAACATAATGTTTTCTTATGTTAATATATTGAGTTATGAAAGAAGTCAGGATTATGATAGAATTTACTCATGCCGTGAAAATCAGGTTATCCAAATTTTATCTTATTTTGCATTTTAGAGACCATTGGAACAAGCGCTTTTTTTTCAGGTGTTAAAGTTGAACTTAAATGTCACCACCCAGCAATTATAGACACACATTTAAAAAAAAAGTGCTGATGTGTGATCAGATACAAAGGAATGCATTAATTTTCTATTTTGGGAGCTTTTTTAACAGCACTTTTGCGAATAGCCTCTTATGGGGGAACATTGCCATATTTATTGTCAAAGTAATTATCCTAGTATGCTACTTGAGAAAAAGTTCTAAGCTATTTTAATGTAATGTATAATAACTATAATGTTAGATCAATAAACTTAAATTTCAGATAAAGCAGCATCGTCGCCAAACCAAAGAGAAAAACTTCCAGAATGCATTGATAGCTATGGTAAAGGAAGCCAATGAGTTCCAAGCCGAGCAGTATGTAGCCGACAAACTGCAGAAAGCCAACCACACACCTCTACCAACACGATGGAAACACAAGCGTTTACCCGAGTTCATCATTAGGCAGTTAATGGGGATTGATAAGAAGATTAACTACAAGCACACAGATGTGTACAAAGCTTAAATAGTTTGATTTGTTAAGAATTAAAGTAGTTTTAATTTAGATGGTTTTTTTTTAGTTTTGCCGCTTATTTTTGGGATGGTAACATTATCAAATGAGTTCTAAGCTGAGTGGAGTGCCCGGGTCGACGGCGCGTCGTGTTCCACGCGCGCCTCAAAGAGCGTCAGCATAATGACGAGGCCCCCTCTCAGAGGGCTAAAGCCTGCCGGGGTCGCGGGTCTCATACCATCACCGTGACCCCGGAACATAAAGGGCTATTGAAGGACACCGTGGATTTTAGTCAGTACAAGTCTGACAGTACCTCTCGCCCTGCCCGGGGTGGGAGGTCTCATTTGATGATTTTACCACGTAAAAAAAAAAAAAAAGCGTGGAGTGGACTGTCAAAGCTTTGCCATCTAAATTCCACCATGTTCCTTTTTTGCCCTTTGAGTTCCAGAACCTCCGTCTGGTAAGAGATTGATTTTTGAGTCCTTCATTACAGTTCAAAATGAAACAACCCAGCTCTATAGACCACTGAATTATTTATTACTTTACATTTTTTTTTGGGATTCATTGATATATTGAATGTTAAAATATCAGTTGGTCTAAAACTTGGAACAGTTCTGACTTCTCTAGGTACTCAATTACTTTCATATTAGTTGTCACTTTACTTAATATTAAATAAAAAAAAACAATTGCTGTTCGTTAGTTAGTCTCGCTAAAACTCGAGAATAGCTTGACTGATTTGGCTGAATTTGGTTTTGAATTATTTTGGGAAGTCCAGGGAAGGTTTCGAAGGTTTTTTTTTAATTCTTTCTGAGGCGGTACGAAGTTTGCCCCGCAGCTTGTGTTCAATAAAAAAAAACAATTATTTTTGCCATCATGTATTTTTTATATAAATATGCTGTTAATGTAAATAGCTTTTAAAAGTCTATGCACTCGAAAGTAGCTCCGTATCGTAGGGGACTTGTCCAACGTCACCTACTACAGCATACGCCATTTGATTACCTGGAACAACAAAATACGTCATTCTGATAGTAGCAACCCAAAAGTGACCTAATGTTCATTGATGTAAAGATCACTATAGAACGAGTATTTTGAAAAGAAAGGGAAATAAGTTTCATAACGCTTCAACTCACTGCATCACTCTAAATTCCTTGACAACTCTGATTACAGTGTTGCCATAGAATATCTAATAGTAGTTGCCAAGGAATTTAGACTTTTAAGTTTTGGCGGTACTATTATACCTACAATCATCTATTGGCGCGTGGCTATAATCGGAACTAAAGACGCCATGTTTTTTTTTACTCACTTATCGAATATTGTTTAACGATGGTGTCCCAACTGGAAGAATAGTAAATCGAATAAGAAGTAATCCTAAGCTTGAAGACTGTCTTCGATGGTTATTTTGCTCGAAAAGAGTACGTAGACAAGACAAACGAGTAATAATGGGCAACCTGCTCTCCGATCATGGACCATGCCCGGGTCGACGGCGCGTCGTGTTCAACGCGCGCCTCTAAGTGCTGTCAGCAACATGTCGGGCCCCGCTTCGAGGGCCAAAGCTTTCCGGGGTCGCGGGACTATCATGTAACCTAGGCTGTAACGTAAAGGGCTATTGAAGGGCACCCGACGGGTAGATTTTAATCAGTATAAATCTGACAGTCTCTCCCGTCTTGCCCTGGGTGGGAGGACTCATTTCATTATTTAAAGATTAAGACAAGGCAGAGCTGCTAAAATCTAAAAAAAAACAGTAACTTAACCTACTATTACTGGCCAAAGACAAAGCAGTATTTTTTATTTCATCGTTGGTAATACATTCAATCATATTGATAGCAGCACATGCATTGTCGATACAGTAACCGCTGGCTGTCTGAAGAGCCATGCCCTCGGTCACCTTGACGCAGTCATCGAAGTGGAGTGCTAAGCTTACTTCTGAAATAAAAAAGTAAAATATTTAGTACTTCATTCGATCATTTTGCAGGCAAGAGGCAGAGAGGGCCACGAGCCACGTGGCTGTCTCATTAGATAACATTGACCTTAGAACGAAAGGGCTATTAAAAATAATAATAAACAATATTCCACAACGCCATCTAATCCCAAGTTAAGCAGAGCTTGTGTTATGGGTACTAGACAATGATAAAAATACTTATATATTTCAAAATAGGTACATAATATTATAGATAAATGACACCCAAACAAAGAACAAATGACCGTGCTCATCACACAAACATTTGTCCTGGGTGGGAATCGAACCCACGACCTCCGGCCTACCAGTCAGGGTCACTAACCACTAGACCAACAGGCCTGTCAAATATTGAAGGATCATCGTGGATTTTATTCAGTACAAGTCTTACAGTCCCTTCCCTCCTGCCCTGGATGGGTAGGTATATTTACCAGTGACAAAACAATGAAGTACTCACGAAGCCTCTTTTTCCCGGCATCGATCTGGTTGGAGTCAAGGTCTCCGACTTTGGAAAGGAACTGAGCCGCAGCTTTAGCCACATTCCACGCTGTTGAAGCTCTAGTCTTTGCTACTATGCCTAGAAAAATAAACTTAGTGAAAACATTTGTAGGCCTACATCATTTTGTAATGGAAAGAAAATTTCGATTGCGAACAGAGTTTGAACCATCGGCATTATACTGATTCAATACAACGGACGCTTTACCAACTAAGCTACCCAATCATATTGTCCTGCTCGAGCTCGAATATTTCAATCTTTGAACATCTTAAAGCGACTCCTTCACCGCGAGCATTCACTCGTAATGTAACGTTACAGATTCGAACATTTCATCGGTGGGGGAAGACAATCGAGCATCACATTGCGCGCCTGTATCAAATCTGTACTAAATGTACACAAATGCTCGTCGTTCAGGGAGCTGTATGTAATGTAAGTAATGCTCAAAGTCGAATCTATAATGTTACATTACATGCGAATGTTCCCGGTGAGGGAGCGCTTACAGTGATAATTCACGAGACAGTTTTCAGTCTAGTTTTTTTTTACTCTGCCCCTCTTTAGGAATTTCTCCCGTGTTGTAGTTGCATTTACAAACATAGAAACTCACAGGCACAAACGGAAGAACTACTTGTAGTTCTCATACAAATATTTCTTCCGTCCGGGAATCAAGCCCGCGACCCGCTGCACAACAGTCTAATCGCTCAGCCACAGCGCTAACCGTACCAGTTTGTTTACCTAGTTTTTTATGCCCAAAATTAAGTAATAAAAACTGATCGCAAAGTCTTACCAAATATGCCAGTATCATAATACGCAACATTGAAAGCCTTATATGTGGTGTACAGGTCATTTGCCGACATGAGGCCGATTGGAAATTCCGGCGTGCGGTCCATGGAGTGACTGCCTTCATGCATGTTGTTCGTTCCACAGGAGTGAGCTACGATCGAGTGCTTTAATAGATTCCTGTAAAGTTAGATGGAGAGTGCAAGCAGTAAGATGGATGCGAATCAGGAGAGGCAAAATGTAATAAATCTGGACTAAGACCAACAACTTGTTGTCCGAATACATTTTACAAAACGTTATCGACAAAAACAAACGCTACTGTTCAAAAGACATTTGAGCGCCCTCATTTCTAGCACCTGATTTGTGATGACTTTAAAGTTTCAGTAAATATAGGTTGTTAGTAAAAGCTTCGGAATAAATATAATATCTACAGTCCCAGTTTATGTAGCAAGATCCGGAATCATGTCCACGCGAATCATCGATCTTAATAGCCAAAGCCTGGTTTGTGGAAAGCCGCTAGCCAGGCCTATGAACGGCCCGCACACACTAGGGCCCTGCTGACAACGCCAGCAACACTACTTTAACGCCAGTCCGAAGGTGCAGGTACCTACATTTTTTTTTTCGTGGTAAAATCGTCATCATGAAGTCTAGACTCGTACCGATTAAAATTCACGGTGTCCTTCAATAGCCCTTTACGTTCCGGAGTCACGGTAATTCTTGAGTCCCGCGAACAAGCTGTAGGTACTTACGTTCGCAAGACGATCTCCGGCCACCGTAGGCGCGGGCATGCGGACAGCGAGTAAAGGGCAACTCGCTGTCCGACCATGGACCATGCCCGGGTCGACGGCGCGTCGTGTTCCACGCGCGCCTCAAAGAGCTGTCAGCAAAATGACGGGGCCCCCTCTCAGAGGGCCAAAGCCTGCCGGGGTCGCGGGACTTATTTCTATTACCGTGACCCCGGAACATAAAGGGCTACTGAAGGACACCGTGGATTTTAGTCAGTACAAGTCTGACAGTACCTCCCGCCCTGCCCGGGGTTGAAGGTCTCATTTGATGATTTTACCACGCTAAAAAAAAAAAAAACGTACTTACGTTAAATCACAAGTGCCGCAGCTAGGCACCACCACACAGATCCACGTGTCGCTGTTTGGTCCTAAGTCGTAGAATTCGAAGCCTGCTCGGGGTCGGGAAGTCTTCAAACATCTTGGTGGTGGCTTTTCCTAGATTTATATTTCAGCATGTGATTATCTGATCAAATATCTTTGATCCCTATTCATATTCAGACAAAGAAACCTTCCTAAGATTGTGCGTAAATACCTAACTACACGAACCAAACCAGATAGCTTTTCTTGATGTCGAGATAAAAAATGCACTCACTCGTCGAGGCTCGATCGCTTCCGCTAACTTTAAAGTCTCTTCGTAAGGCACTCCAATACTGGCCACAGAACAGTGATCAGCCTTGAAATTCGCGTTGGTATAATTTTCTAGACATTTTCCAGTCATCTCATCTATCCTTCCTTCTGGGCAGAACAAGGAGTTGGACAGAGGGCCCGCCCAACACGCCTTTTGGGCCAAATCTATGACACGTTGTAATGGGTGAATGCGATGTAAGTCGTCCTTTAACATGGGTTTTAAGTCATCAATCTCCCATTGTCTGTACTGGCACCTGATAAGAATCGTAATATTTTAAAATTAAATTAAAAAAAGTCAAAACATATCGCATAATATTATCTAATCTACAATCTAGATAATTAGCCAATAGGCATTTGCACGTGTTGCTTCCTTCTGCGTAGCAATCATGCTCGCGAAGCAGGAGGCGTGAGAGAGGACAGCGCCCACATCACAACCCTGCCGCAGTGGTAGACGCCCACGGCGAAGGACGTCGCAAGACGATCTCTGGCCACCGTAGGCGCGGACAATGCGAACATGCGGACAACGAGTAATGGGCGACTCGCTGTCCGACCATGTATCATGCCCGGGTCGACGGCGCGTTGTGTTCCACGCGCGCCTCAAAGTGACGTCACAATGACGGCCCCTCCCCCCTTAGAGGGCCAAGCCATGCCGGGTTCGCTGGACCAACGAATATCGTGACCCCGGAACGTAAAGGGAAGGACCCCGTGGATTTTAGTCAGTACCTACCTACAATTCTGACAGTCACTCATACCCTGCCCATAGGGTGGGAGGACTCATTTGATAATTTTACCACGCTAAAAAAAAGGCTTCGCAAGCGTTCAATGAAGAACTGTGAATACCTACCTATCAAAAAACTGCACCAGACTGTCCATGCGGCTTTAGTATACTAGTACAAGTTCGTCATGAATATTAAATTCGTTCTACCATAATAAGTCCATGGTTCTACCTAAGAATTGTATCCAGCAAGTAACACTTCATTTCCGCAAATGAATTGACGTGGCATCTGAGTGTGTACGCTATAGATTGCCTGTCAGTGGTGCAGGTCACGGACACGCCTTGTTGCGCCATGGAGCGCATCTTGGTGAATCCGGAGAACGCACAACTGGAGACTGTGGAGGCGGCGCGGACGAAGTGACAAGCGCCGATGGACTCGTTTTCTTCGTAGCGCGAGCCTGCCTGATTGTCAAAATGAACAATACTTATCTATATCATTTTTTTTTTAATTCTGTTAGCCGACCATGACGTCTAAGCGGGAGTAGTTCAGCTGTGAGAACGAAATGGCGCCAGACAACTTGTATAGTTCTGTCGCTTTCTCACACACACTTTAGGACGTGATGGTAGGCTACCTGGGAGGGTATTACAACGTCTTAAAACCAGGCTTATTCCGGCGAGTGAAAGTGACAGAGCTATATGTATAAGTCGTCTAGCACCATCCCGTTCACTCACTGGAACAAACCTGGTTTTAAAGACGTTGTAATAACTGATATCCGAAAGGACATACAAATAGAGGCTAAATCGTTTACCTGAAACATAATGGTACAAGCTCCAATATTTCCCCCAAGTGGCTTAGCAGTTGACACCCCTATACCATTGAGAAGAACGGAGCGCAGACATTCAGCTGGACCATAAGTTGGTCTGGGTGTACGGTGGCTAACCGAAAACGGTCGTATTGATATTTTAAAACATTTATTCATGATGCCTGTGCTAGATAGAAATAGGCATGTGTAGATATTATTCCTATATTGTAAATAGTGATTGATTTTTGACAGTTAAGAATGCAAGAAGAATAAACCTTTGCTCTCTGCGCAAGCTCTCTGGCATTCCTGACCAAAAAGGTAGACTTAGGTAGGTTACGTCCTTCTTTAACAGTTGAGCAAGCCCCGAGGCGTTCACATACAAAAAATTATGGCAGTACAGTGATCTCCCACAATGAGCTAGTTTGAAATTTCTTTGAAAAGGCTGTGACCACTCGGACCTCAGAGTTTCAACACCAAACGGCTCTAATGATTGAAACGCTCTTGTTTCCACTGAGGTTACTATATTGACGACACTTGAGGTTCTCGGTTGAAGCAGCAGCGCCAGCACAGTACGATGAACTTGGAAGATGGTATGGTGCAAGGTTATCGGCAGAAATTGCGTCCCACAGTAGAGGCTATGCCTACCCAGCTTTCACGGAAATGCCATAAAGAATGGCAAAAGCTGTTCTGTATCATTTTAGAAAGATATTTATGTAAAAAAGTATTTTAATTTATTTACTTATTTGACTAGGCAGTATGAACATGTAAATAAAAAAAAAGAAAAGCGAGTTTCGGCTTGAAAACATTCGGATTTTCTATACGAGTTTCGGAAAGTTTGCTTAACTGATTGATAATATCAACACGATCAGCACTAACAGACCTACATTATATTATTATTATCTTTATCAATCGACCATCCGACTTATTATTAGGTATTAGATAGTAATAGAGAACTATTATCAAATTGCGATTTGCAGATTGCGGATTTCCATTTATTTTACATGCACACATAGGGTTGCCTACAATACTTTTTTTTTTAACATACTTTTGCTTAAAAATAAATTGATGTGTAGAATAAAACATTCATCGTGGATCATAGATATTGTTATTTTAAATGTGTGATGGGCTCGGGCAGAATATAGCCAATCCAATCCAACAGCGTCTATTTAGATTTTTCTTTTCTTGGTCTTTTCATGTGATACTTAATTTTATCTTTCTCAGGTGAAGTTGACAACCCTACGCATACACGGGTTCGTTTCTGCTATCATAACAATCATATTTTGCGTATTTTGCATCAAATTATGTGATTGATCTTACCGTGTGTAAAAAATATCTAGGTAATAAATACGAATGGAATATTTTAAGCTACGTTGTTATCGAATTATCGTTATACGGTTCAATTAATCTTGTTATTTTTATCTAAGGTTTATTAGCGAGATAACAGCGTCAAGGACGATAAGTCGTCAACAACACATTGGTGAGGTTACAGGGTGTATTTTAGCGCGCTTATTGTGAATTTTCAAAGGTTCATTATTGAATTAGGAACTTCAGATGAGTAGGGATATAGTTAGAGCCAGTTAGATGGTTATTTAATCCAGTTTTTTTTTACCCTGCCAGTCCTGTGGATGAAATCCAAATTCAGATCCAAATCCGCCTTTATTATCTAGGAATCTGTGTTCACTAGCACAAGCAGTTCTGTTAGTGGTAACCCTATTTGTATTTCACGTACCTACTAGGTACCATTTGTTTATTGGTACTATAAAATCAAATGAGTCAATCCGCACTCGGCGGAACGGAAGAGATTGTCAGATTCGTGCAGACTAAATACCAACCTGTTGCTTCCGCTACCCTTTTCAGTTACGAGCAGGCGTTTGACCCGTCAGTTTGCTGACGGGTCCTTGAGTTCAACTGGGGTCTGGTCCTTGGACGTTAAGCTACCAGTAACTCGCCGTCCGTAAGTCCTTACTGGAAATCGCCCCGTGATCCAGACACTTTGGGCGTGAGGTGAGGGATGTATACTCCCTCATGCATTTTGCCTTCTTCTTTCGCTAGCATTACTTTGAGCAGCCTCTCAGTTTATTCTATTCTAGTAACATCAAATACAATAAAACAATATCAGTAGGTAGGTACCATAAGATAACAATGCCACCCATGGACTATTTTCCCACGTTATTGTTAAAATCAGCACAGTACACAAATCAGGGATTTTCGGCAGTTGCAGTATCAACCTATCACTTTTATGATATAATCCTCACTTGTTATTGTTATCGAAGATAATACAGTATCTACCTAGAATATTGTTTTCATCGGGTGACCATGATTTTAGAAGTAGAAGAGACACTATTAGATAGTCCATTTTTGCACTGACTTTCACGCAGGATTTAAAAAGTTAATAGGTGTAGGTACCTATAAGGCTATAATATTTACTAATAACTATATTCAAGTTCATTAATGTTGAGATATTGCAGATGGTAGGGACACAGGTAAATAATGTACAAGATTTTTGTACTTTATTTACAGCGTACTTGAAGTATTTACTGTGTATATTGCAAGAAAAAAAAATATAAAAAGCTCCTCTAATTGTTTACCAACGAGGAACTCAATTTTCTATCAAATCAAAGTTCCCGTTTAGTTTACCGCAATCTTCGATCCTCCTCCAACGGACACACGATTTTCCCACTTCGCAAACATTAACCAAAATTCATCAGTAACCGTTACAAAAAATTGCCAGTACTTCGAGGCCAAACCCAGTGACGCACGTTTACGATGTACCCGACGCTGGTCCAGATATTTCGACTTTTCTGGTATTTCCAGTAAATACACCTACATTCATTTCATTCGCGAATTGGTCACACTACTAAAGCACAATGATCCTTCAATATTCGCACATATAGCATTAAACCAGCTATTAACTTAATGATAAGTTATCAACGGTATAAAACAATAAAAGGTTTCGAGTATATAAAAACCACTTAGTGGTCCCTTGACACTCAAAAATAACAACAACTTTACACTTCAAAATCACAAGTACTGTTTTCTGTGAGCAATCGTATCCTCTGCTGAAATTCTAACTTTACTGCACTATACCAACGAAACAAGGAGTCATCATGAAAGTGGACTATCACAACGATCCCGATTATCCAAGATCGCTGGACAACAATGATCCTCTGGGACAATTTCGACAACGATTTTATTTGAGGAAAGACTGCATCTACATGTGTGGAAACTCCCTGGGACTCGCCACAAAGGACTCCGAAGAATGCGTGTTAGAAGCCATGCAACGTTGGAAAGACGAAGGCGTTAAAATATGGACCATAGAGGACAACAAATATTTCTTGTATTCCAAATATTTGTCTAAGCTCATGGCTCCTATAGTTGGAGCAGATCCTGATGAAATATGCCTCTCTGGCGGCACCACAATCAACATCCATCAAGGTATAAGCACGTTTTATAAACCTACAAAAGACAAGTACAAGATATTGGTCGACGATATCAACTTCCCCACCGACCGTTACGCAGTAGACAGCCAAGTGAGATTACAAGGATACGATCCCAAAGATGCTGTGAAAGTCGTCAAAAGTAAGGGGAACTTTATGGATGAGGATGAAATTATAAACGCAATGACAGATGATGTGGCGTTGGTGTTCCTTCCTACGGTGTATTACAGAAGTGCTCAAGTATTAGATATGGTGAAGATAACTAAAGCAGCAAAAGAGAGGGGTATTCTTATAGGATGGGATCTTTGTCACGGCGCTGGTGCTATAGAAATCAATTTGAAGGAACTAGACGCTGATTTTGCGATATGGTGCACTTATAAATATCTTAACGGAGGTCCCGGATCTGCTGCGGCTTTTTACATCAATAGAAGACATCACAAAAGATTACCAGGTTTAGCAGGATGGTACGGGAACAAAATAGAGACTCAGTTCCTGTTGAAGCAAGAATTCGATCATCAGCAAGATGCAAATGGATGGCAGATTGGAACTCCTAATATTTTATCGATGGCGTCGTTAGAAGGGGCTCTGAGAGTTATCAACGAAGCTGGTATTCCGAATATGAGGAAGAAGTCCCTACACATAACTGGTTATCTCATGCATCTTATAGAGACGAAACTGGCTGGTTATGGCTTTACTATTGGAAACTTGAGAGAAGATAGCAAGAGAGGTGGTCATGTTTGCTTGGAGCATGATGACGGTTACAGGATCAGTGCCGCGTTGAAGTCTCGAGGGATTGTACAGGACTTCAGGGACCCCAATGTCATCCGGTTGACACCAACGGCTTTGTACACGAGTTACGAGGAAGTTTATAAAATGGTGGAGATTCTACTTGATATTGTTAACACCGAGAGCTACAAAGCCATTGATAAGAATAGGGAGTGTGTTGTTTAACCTGCTCAAAGTGTCAGTATTTATAAAAATGTATGCCTGTTATGTGTGTAAATGTTAATTTGTACCTTCTTGTGTGTTGAATAAAGGGGATTAAGTTTTTAAATAAAACAATACAATTTGGTTTTCTTTATATTTTAAATTGAAAATAGGCTTATACTATTTTACTCGAGTTGCAATGTGATTATATCAACATGCCATAAAATTTATCCTATCACAAGTCCAGAATTATATTAGACACATCTTTTTGGAGGTTTTTTAACAAAAAATATTCACACTTTTACTATAATCACACCACAACGTTCCATTTATAAATAAAAAAATAATTATGTATAATAATTAACAAAATGTCAAAACGTCATTCCTTACCAGTGTTGCCGGCCAAAATAAAAAATATCTATTTTTTAAACTAACAACATCTGTGTGTGTGACTTTTCGTACTTACAACTTATCTGGGATGTACAATAATGAGCCCTATTTTTAATTTTTTAATAAACCTTAATAATAACAGTTTTCTATTTATCATTATTATTTATTACTATTTACAGTAATTTACATCACAAGAGAATGTTGTATGGTGGTTGGACGACACAACATTTTTTTTTTCAATTTTTTCAACATAATCTAACGTAAGGAACTAATAGTAAGACCAGTACGGTCTGAAATTAGGTTTAAACAAAATGTTTTAATGAAAATTCACAAATACGATTATTAGTTTCTTTATTAAAAGTACTAGTTTGTCTTGAATTAAGGAGATACAGAGTTCTTTTAAAATAATCGTATTGAAAAGTTTCAGTTAAACCGTGTTTTTTTTTTAATGAAATGCTAGCTGGAACTATGCTTACTCAGGAGTCCTAATTAACAATCATTAACTTATCGTTACTAAACAGTAGTTAATATACTATTTATCTTGGCCATTGAATCGAAATGCTTTTCTAGGACACATCTATTATTTATGACTACTATACTAAGTCTTAAACCAGGACTCCCGGGCACACTTAAAAGTCACAAAAAGCACTAGAACAAAACACTTTTTTAATTTTTTTTCTTTTTCCGACATTATTGACCGCATTTTTTTTTTACATTTTCCGTAACAAACATGTTCTTACCTCGATTGTATTCGTGAGCGTTATAACTGGTGTCGAAGTACTTCAATTATGAACCGTATACAGTCAGTCGAGGGTACACTATCACTTGCCGAGTCTGTTCGTTGTCACCACCATACCTTACCGCTCACAGCACACACGAATGAGTGACAGATGGTTGCGTCGCTGTCGAATTGAGCCTCTGTAAGAAATGAGAAATACGGTTCAATATTTTGTAATTTAACTTGAGGCCACGTGCAAGATAGATTGTGAAATTAATAATAAAAGGAAGCATGTGGCCTAAGAGACAGCACTATACAAGGCGTTTAGCGCCATCTCGTTTCCTCAGTAGAACTACTCTGGCTAGACGTTATGATAGGCCACCTGGAGCCCAATCGCGCTATTTTTTTTCAACGAAACCGCAACTGAACCGCTACCATAACACAAGTTTTTGACCGTTTCGTATCGCGCTAAAATTTTGACAGCAACTTGAGACGCACCGCGATCGTAGCTGGAACGTAACCGCTGTCAAACGTGTTGATGGGACTCTTGACTCTAGACCAGTGGTTCTTAACCTTTTAGTCATGAGGGACCATTTTACCAAATGTTTGTCTTGCCGGGGACCACCCAGTTGGTTTTCATAAATTAAGGATTGTTTGATAAAGAAAACAAGCACAATTTTATAATTAGCACTCATTTATTAATTGTTTAGCAAAAAAGTAAAAGTTACAGATTTTAATTTAATGTGATTTTTGTGACTGCATACTCTTTCTGAATTCTTGGTTCGGTGCTACTCAAAGCTAAACGCATGTCGGCAGTGGCATCCAGCCGATTTCGATGCTTGTTCGCGTCACGCCACATATTATCAGGATGGCTTCGCGGACCACTTGGAATGCCTCCAGGGACCACTAGTGGTCCGCGGACCACCGGTTAAGAACCACTGCTCTAGACATTTTTAGGATCGTTACTGCATCGTTGGAGTGTTTTGTCTTAGTTGTGAAGCGATTCTGAGTGAAAATCTTGAAAAAATAACAACATTACCATGTACGCCTACATAGGTTTATTGGAGAAATCTTATGAATACGATGTAGTCAAAACCAAAAGGAAAAATTTAAAAGTTAGACTTAGTTACGCAACGTTCAAACTTTGCTTAGCGTTTGAACTTATAACGCAATACCAAAATCAGTACAACTGAATCGAAACCTAACCACTGTCGCAATCGAACCATAACGTTATCGTATACGTTTGCAGACGTTTCAAATTAGCGCGATTGGCCTCCTGGTATCACATCATGCAACATAGTCAAACTAAACTGGCATGTAGTCTATGACTAAATGATAACGCGTTCTATAATTTGTGAATCTTGCGCAGGTTTCAAACTACATTTACAAAAAGAAATGTTTCATGCTCACTTTAGAATAAATGAATAAATTGTATTTCATTAAAAAAAACTACTACATTTCAATTTAAAAAAAGAAAATGAAATTGAACCCACACAAAGAACACCCGTTTTGCTATCTTGGCCACACCGCAGTAGAAACAACATTCTGGAAAACAATTAAAATAAAATACTTTTTGTTGATGTTTCCTTTATAATATTAGAAAAAAAAAAATTGGGTCAACAAATGTATTACATTTGTGCAGAAAAACTTTGTCTAAGTCTGGTAAACCAATCGAGATCGGAATTAGACGAGCTGAAGTACAGATAAAACGGACCTTACGACAATTTTTTCTGGATATTTTTTCCAAGTTATGGGACCTTCTTTTATTTTTGTTAATACAGTAAACTAGTTGAATCCATTTACGTTCTTCTTTTTTTATTATTAGTCAAGGAAGACATACAGTTCGTCCAGTCTTCAAAAATGAGTTCGTTCTCATAAAATTGTTAGCTGATTTATTATCTTTACTTAAAAAGCGATAAAAATCATGCACAAAAACAGGAAATGAATTCGATACTTGTTTCGTAAAATAAAGTACCACTAATGGGCTGACATCATTTTATGTTTTATTTTGGAAGCGCCGAATAGCCTGTGTTTCTGTCATTTTTCGAGGTTCAAATCGCATTTCGCAGTGTATTCTGGCATTTATGTGTTAAACATTAAAATCTGCCAAATGAAGAGAGTCTCGATGATAAAAACATCAAGTTGTCAGTCAAGTTTTCTATCCATGAGCTGAGCCTCTACGATGAGTTGTCCTTACGATACTCGATCATACGCATCAACCGCGTTTAGCGCTCTCATTGGTTGAGAGTTCATACAATCTTGGAGTGGGCCAATGAGACCGACAAATGCGGTCGATATGGATGATCGAGGATCGTAATGACAACTCATGGTATGGTACAGAGCTGAGCTAATCTAACTACACTATCTACGTACAATTGTGCAGTCGCACCGAGGGCCAGTCGTCCAGGTCGTGCGCGGGCGCGCGCGAGTCGCTGTGCTCGCGGCGGCGCGACGTCTGCGGCGGCTCCGACTTCGACACGCAGCCCTCGTGGATGTGCACCGTCGCGATGTCCGACCCGGGGATCTCGAACATTACTTCCAGGAGTAGGTTTTCCTGTAAGGAATGTCATGTTAGAAAAAATCGTCAAAGTGCTGTAAAAATTATAGGTCGACCTGTGGTCTACGAGCTGGGTTTCGAGCAGCTGCAACTGCTCTCAGCCGGACCTAGCGTCGCCACCTCAGCTTGGCGGCTATGTGCATATGGTCCAGCTCCCCGCTCCAGCAGCTCCGCGCTGAAGCCAGTGAGCCTACATACTCTGAGGAGGCCCGCCACGCCGGACTAAGTGCTGAGTACCCATTCAAGTCCAGTATTGGTCAAAATGAAGGTACCGGTACTGGCAAAAAATAGCACTCCGCTGGTAGTGGAGAGATTGCCAAATAGGGCCGATCCTATCTGTCCGTGAAGTACAGATTCAGACACAAACAGACTTAAATTATAAAGCGTCCCACGACTAAAGATGGGTTTATGCCCAGGACATATTTGGTGCATTGAATAAACACCCCATAAATGCACATACCTTGAAAAAGTGCCTTTTGCCTGAGCTTTTATGTTAAGTTTATGCCCATTTAGCCCATTTTATTTTTGCCCTCGCCCCATCTCTCCGCCCAGCGTGTCACCCTAGTCACTCACCATGATAGCCCGCAGTCCTCGTGCTCCAGTCTTCCTCTCCATGGCGAGCGCGGCGACTGCCTTCAGCGCGTCCTCACTGAACGACAGCTCGCACTTGTCCATCGCGAACAGGAGCTTGTATTGAGATACCTGTAACGAGGTGGTTTGTGTGAGAATGTGATGGAAGAGATGACCATGTGGACGATGTTGTGTCGTGTGAAAATCGCCTTTGAGTATCAATAATCGCTTTTACATTTATGGCATATGATTTTGTTTTTTTTTAATCCAGAGGCTAGTGCAAGGTGCCATTAAAAAATTAGTTAAATAATGTTTTAAACTTACCATAGCGTTTTTAGGTTCCGTTAATATTCGGACGAGTAGATCTTGATTGAGACTATGGAAAGGTACTAGCACGGGGAATCTGCCAACGAACTCCTGCGAAATAAAGAAATATAGAGTTAAGAGATTGGATCACGTCTTTATTGTTTGATCCGGTTCGAAGGACCACTACTGAAGTGATAATTTTTGACGTACTAAAGAGAATTAACCAAAAAGCCAGCAGGAAGACGTTGCTTGCAGCTCCGGTACGCACGTCCCACGCACCTCCCATCTGTTAGCTCACCGGTATCATCCCAAAGTCGATGAGGTCCCGTGCCTGCACCTTCCTGAGCCAGGCGTCCCGCTCGTCGTTCTCAGCGCGCGCCGAGTCCAGCGGGGAGGCGTCACTTGCGGCGCCTTACGCGGGTCCCACTACCTCACATCTGTTAGCTCACCGGTATCATCCCGAAGTCGATGAGGTCCCGTGCCTGCACCTTCCTGAGCCAGGCGTCCCGCTCGTCGTTCTCAGCGCGCGCCGAGTCCAGCGGGGAGGCGTCACTTGCGGCGCCTTACGCGGGTCCCACTACCTCACATCTGTTAGCTCACCGGTATCATCCCGAAGTCGATGAGGTCCCGTGCCTGCACCTTCCTGAGCCAGGCGTCCCGCTCGTCGTTCTCAGCGCGCGCCGAGTCCAGCGGGGAGGCGTCACTTGCGGCGCCTTACGCGGGTCCCACTACCTCACATCTGTTAGCTCACCGGTATCATCCCGAAGTCGATGAGGTCCCGTGCCTGCACCTTCCTGAGCCAGGCGTCCCGCTCGTCGTTCTCAGCGCGCGCCGAGTCCAGCGGGGAGGCGTCACTTGCGGCGCCTTACGCGGGTCCCACTACCTCACATCTGTTAGCTCACCGGTATCATCCCGAAGTCGATGAGGTCCCGTGCCTGCACCTTCCTGAGCCAGGCGTCCCGCTCGTCGTTCTCAGCGCGCGCCGAGTCCAGCGGGGAGGCGTCACTTGCGGCGCCTTACGCGGGTCCCACTACCTCACATCTGTTAGCTCACCGGTATCATCCCGAAGTCGATGAGGTCCCGTGCCTGCACCTTCCTGAGCCAGGCGTCCCGCTCGTCGTTCTCAGCGCGCGCCGAGTCCAGCGGGGAGGCGTCACTTGCGGCGCCTTACGCGGGTCCCACTACCTCACATCTGTTAGCTCACCGGTATCATCCCGAAGTCGATGAGGTCCCGTGCCTGCACCTTCCTGAGCCAGGCGTCCCGCTCGTCGTTCTCAGCGCGCGCCGAGTCCAGCGGGGAGGCGTCACTTGCGGCGCCTTACGCGGGTCCCACTACCTCACATCTGTTAGCTCACCGGTATCATCCCGAAGTCGATGAGGTCCCGTGCCTGCACCTTCCTGAGCCAGGCGTCCCGCTCGTCGTTCTCAGCGCGCGCCGAGTCCAGCGGGGAGGCGTCACTTGCGGCGCCTTACGCGGGTCCCACTACCTCACATCTGTTAGCTCACCGGTATCATCCCGAAGTCGATGAGGTCCCGTGCCTGCACCTTCCTGAGCCAGGCGTCCCGCTCGTCGTTCTCAGCGCGCGCCGAGTCCAGCGGGGAGGCGTCACTTGCGGCGCCTTACGCGGGTCCCACTACCTCACATCTGTTAGCTCACCGGTATCATCCCGAAGTCGATGAGGTCCCGTGCCTGCACCTTCCTGAGCCAGGCGTCCCGCTCGTCGTTCTCAGCGCGCGCCGAGTCCAGCGGGGAGGCGTCACTTGCGGCGCCTTACGCGGGTCCCACTACCTCACATCTGTTAGCTCACCGGTATCATCCCGAAGTCGATGAGGTCCCGTGCCTGCACCTTCCTGAGCCAGGCGTCCCGCTCGTCGTTCTCAGCGCGCGCCGAGTCCAGCGGGGAGGCGTCACTTGCGGCGCCTTACGCGGGTCCCACTACCTCACATCTGTTAGCTCACCGGTATCATCCCGAAGTCGATGAGGTCCCGTGCCTGCACCTTCCTGAGCCAGGCGTCCCGCTCGTCGTTCTCAGCGCGCGCCGAGTCCAGCGGGGAGGCGTCACTTGCGGCGCCTTACGCGGGTCCCACTACCTCACATCTGTTAGCTCACCGGTATCATCCCGAAGTCGATGAGGTCCCGTGCCTGCACCTTCCTGAGCCAGGCGTCCCGCTCGTCGTTCTCAGCGCGCGCCGAGTCCAGCGGGGAGGCGTCACTTGCGGCGCCTTACGCGGGTCCCACTACCTCACATCTGTTAGCTCACCGGTATCATCCCGAAGTCGATGAGGTCCCGTGCCTGCACCTTCCTGAGCCAGGCGTCCCGCTCGTCGTTCTCAGCGCGCGCCGAGTCCAGCGGGGAGGCGTCACTTGCGGCGCCTTACGCGGGTCCCACTACCTCACATCTGTTAGCTCACCGGTATCATCCCGAAGTCGATGAGGTCCCGTGCCTGCACCTTCCTGAGCCAGGCGTCCCGCTCGTCGTTCTCAGCGCGCGCCGAGTCCAGCGGGGAGGCGTCACTTGCGGCGCCTTACGCGGGTCCCACTACCTCACATCTGTTAGCTCACCGGTATCATCCCGAAGTCGATGAGGTCCCGTGCCTGCACCTTCCTGAGCCAGGCGTCCCGCTCGTCGTTCTCAGCGCGCGCCGAGTCCAGCGGGGAGGCGTCACTTGCGGCGCCTTACGCGGGTCCCACTACCTCACATCTGTTAGCTCACCGGTATCATCCCGAAGTCGATGAGGTCCCGTGCCTGCACCTTCCTGAGCCAGGCGTCCCGCTCGTCGTTCTCAGCGCGCGCCGAGTCCAGCGGGGAGGCGTCACTTGCGGCGCCTTACGCGGGTCCCACTACCTCACATCTGTTAGCTCACCGGTATCATCCCGAAGTCGATGAGGTCCCGTGCCTGCACCTTCCTGAGCCAGGCGTCCCGCTCGTCGTTCTCAGCGCGCGCCGAGTCCAGCGGGGAGGCGTCACTTGCGGCGCCTTACGCGGGTCCCACTACCTCACATCTGTTAGCTCACCGGTATCATCCCGAAGTCGATGAGGTCCCGTGCCTGCACCTTCCTGAGCCAGGCGTCCCGCTCGTCGTTCTCAGCGCGCGCCGAGTCCAGCGGGGAGGCGTCACTTGCGGCGCCTTACGCGGGTCCCACTACCTCACATCTGTTAGCTCACCGGTATCATCCCGAAGTCGATGAGGTCCCGTGCCTGCACCTTCCTGAGCCAGGCGTCCCGCTCGTCGTTCTCAGCGCGCGCCGAGTCCAGCGGGGAGGCGTCACTTGCGGCGCCTTACGCGGGTCCCACTACCTCACATCTGTTAGCTCACCGGTATCATCCCGAAGTCGATGAGGTCCCGTGCCTGCACCTTCCTGAGCCAGGCGTCCCGCTCGTCGTTCTCAGCGCGCGCCGAGTCCAGCGGGGAGGCGTCACTTGCGGCGCCTTACGCGGGTCCCACTACCTCACATCTGTTAGCTCACCGGTATCATCCCGAAGTCGATGAGGTCCCGTGCCTGCACCTTCCTGAGCCAGGCGTCCCGCTCGTCGTTCTCAGCGCGCGCCGAGTCCAGCGGGGAGGCGTCACTTGCGGCGCCTTACGCGGGTCCCACTACCTCACATCTGTTAGCTCACCGGTATCATCCCGAAGTCGATGAGGTCCCGTGCCTGCACCTTCCTGAGCCAGGCGTCCCGCTCGTCGTTCTCAGCGCGCGCCGAGTCCAGCGGGGAGGCGTCACTTGCGGCGCCTTACGCGGGTCCCACTACCTCACATCTGTTAGCTCACCGGTATCATCCCGAAGTCGATGAGGTCCCGTGCCTGCACCTTCCTGAGCCAGGCGTCCCGCTCGTCGTTCTCAGCGCGCGCCGAGTCCAGCGGGGAGGCGTCACTTGCGGCGCCTTACGCGGGTCCCACTACCTCACATCTGTTAGCTCACCGGTATCATCCCGAAGTCGATGAGGTCCCGTGCCTGCACCTTCCTGAGCCAGGCGTCCCGCTCGTCGTTCTCAGCGCGCGCCGAGTCCAGCGGGGAGGCGTCGCTCGCGGCGGCCGCCAGCGCCGCTCGCCGCCCCGAGCGCGGGTCCCACGCACCGAAGCCGAGGTACTTCTCGTTGTTGCGACGCTGGACCAGTCTGGAAAGAGTGGACGGTGTTAAAGTGAAAGTTCAAATATACAACGTGTTTTTTTTGATATCCCATAACTCTAGGGTATGATTGAGGCCATATCAAAGAATCAACTGGCATATGAGTTATGTTCCATTTTTTTTTTCATTTTTCATACAAAATAATTCGTCACGATTCTTAATGTAAAACACCCTTACGTGAAATATGACAACGTCACATTTTCTTAGTTTTAAATACGAATGATTGGTTTGAATAAAAATGAATTACTTGTATTTATCAATGAAACTTAGATACTTAGACACATCGAGGGTCTATTCTACTGCGAAGTTTGGCAACCTCGCAAAAGTAAAGATTCGTCATACTGGTGACATTTTTTGACCTAATTTAACTATGATTGATGATATCTCCGAAACGGTGCATTTTTGGACCACCTATTCTAGGAGTTTTAGTATTATTTTTACCTACAGAATATAACCCTAGAGTTATGGGATATCAAAAAAAACAGGTTGTAGAATCCTAAGCGTAGCGAAGTTTTCAAAGGCACGAGACGCAGAAAAACTTTGCTGCCTAGTGCAACACAAGTTTTCACCTCACACAGCGAGGAAATGTAGTGGGGCTCGTCGGCTCACCGTCAGTGTCCAAAATAATTAATACAAGACGTGTTCGAATTATGAACGACACTTTGTGCTGTAGAGCACAAAATGGAGTTTTGTGCTTAGATTTTGTATGAGAAATAGAATCTGTTTTAGTGCTTTTACACGGGAAGAAGACGGTCAACGTTATGGGCACGGCGAGATTGAGTTTAAAGGTAAGTTCCTTTAAGCCCTGCAGAAAGAAATAGGAGCCCCAGTCTCAGATTAATATGATGATGACATTTAGTGAACAATTTGTAGGAGAGTAGTACGGTTGAGGCGGGCGTTTCGTTACAAGATAGTCAAAATTTGGTCGACGGAGCCCCGCTGCGCGAGGCTTCTGTTTCCGTCTGCAAGGTTTAAAGGAACCTTACCAAACCGAACCTTAGGTTGCCTCTGACGTCGACCGTCTTCTTCGGGCTAATGAGCGTAAAATATTGGGCTTACGTGCCACGTGTCAAAGTAAGATGCAAAGATCCTATACACGCAGATAAATCATTACCAATTGCTAATAGAAAGAGAGGTCAACAAATAAAAATGGAGAGCATGCAACTGCTTGCATATAGATTGGAATCTAGAGTTTGGCGCGCTTATTCCAAACCATACACGACTAGTTTGTATGCGCGCTGGCACTGTACGTTTTGGAGTCAGGTATTAGATTAGCTTGCTACGAAGTATACGCGAGTATTTGGATACTAGTTTTGTATGGTTTGAAAGACATTGGTTAAAAAAGTGACTTGCAATCTATAGGCGAGTAGTTACACACACAGTGTTGTTTTGGTAAATCGATTAAAAGTCAAACCATTTATGACCCGAATATATTGAGTGCGTTGTATAAACACCCGACAAATGGCCATATACGCCGAATAAATGCCTATTGCTTAGGGCAGCTTAGGCTTTTTACCCAGTTACGTTTACTAATCTTTATTCGTTTTATACTCCATTACTGGGAATTTATTTTGGCGTAAACTCATGTATGCCATGTTTGCCATGTTTGGCCATTTTAGTCATAAAAGTTTATACCCTCAACCCATGTCCAGTCACAACATATTATAACAATTTCTTAGGATCCCACTAAGATGTGCTTTTTGGGTATTTGAATACTGCTTTAAACTCCGTTGTGGCTTCTGGATTTTTCTGCATGCCTTATCTTAGTATCTCACCTGTCGAGTCCGTTGTAAGCCCCGCTGGCTACGAACAGTATGTTGGTGGTGTCGACCTGCACGGCGTCTCCCCGCAGCTTGCGTGAGTTTCGTTCCGGAACTGACACTACCGCACCTTCTAGCATCTTTAACATGCCCTGTTGGACCCCCTCGCCTGGAGATAACAATAAAGGTACAATAGTTTTCTTTTGGGGTGTTAAAATCAACTGTATCAAGCCTTGGGTTTCCTGAAGGTCGGTCGGATAGGGCCTGATCCTTGATTGGACGGCGACCTAAAAAAAGCGTTGCATGGCTACGGTATTCTAATCATAAAAACGAACCAAGAATTCCTGCTTTATTTTACTGGGTATATGGATAACTGGAGTATACACAAAGTAAGTTTCTTACCGCCAACATCCCTAAGTTGATGTATGCCCGGCACTGCACCGATTTTATCCACCTCGTCTAGGAACACGATGCCTGTCTGTGCTCGTTCAACGCTGTGGACAAAATTAACCTATAAGCAAGTTATCCTCTAGGTTACCTTAGTTCATTTAAACATGAGATAAAGGCCGTGCTTCGAATATTTCGAAACATTTTATTCAGCAGGACGGAAATAGATAAGGTCAATAATCTTCTTCATCGTATCTCTGGCACGACGGTTCCACATCCAAGGCGGTGTCAGTAACAGAGCAGAAGTCACGTTAGATGCATGTTTTTGGGGTGAGAGGGCAGAATAAGACGTGGAGCATTATTTGCGACACAGATTCACATCTACAACCCGTTGCTGTTCTAATGAGGTAATGCCACTTAAAGAAGTTGGAGTTTCAACTATCCACCCGGGTCCGGAGGCGGTTTGGGGACTTCCAGGTGGACCACGGAAGATTAGATCCTGCAGGAAGATGTTCTCTAGGTGGTATGTAGTGAGGTAAAGGGAGACGGGTCTTTTATCATAGTTAAAATCGGAAATCAACAGGGTTTACCGGAAGGGAGACTAATTTTAATATAGTGATGATGTCTTACTTAAAGTTGGCGTCCTGCAGCAACTTTGCGATGACACTCTCGATGTCCTCGCCGACGTAACCAGCCTGTGTCAACGTCGTGCAATCACAGATTGCGAACGGTACATCCAGGCATTGAGCTATCGTTTGTGCTAATAGAGTTTTACCTGTGGACAACAAGAAAAGAAAGTATTTATAATATTTCATTTTAATACTAATGTAAAACCATTCTAGTACTCAAAATTACTGCTCGAAAACACACGCGAGTGTGGCCAATGCCGAGACTGAGAGCCATCAATTAAGGCGTATTTCCTAGTTTACCCCTAGTAATCATTGTGTCAGTACTCGTGCCGACAAATGGCTTAATATTCTTACGTATTCAAAAATTAAATTTAAAATAGAAGGTACAAGGTTAAAATAGACTCAGAAGTTCAATGACATATTTTGCAATCATTTAATTCATAAGTTGAAGGTAATTTGTTTAATAACTATACAAACTTGGACAATGCAATGCCATGCATCTTTAAAAAATAAATCACCGATTACATTAACCTTTATATTAGCATATAATTCTATGAACAAAAAAAAAAACAAATCTAGTCTTGCAATTGCAATACATCTCACGTAATTTACAAAAATAGAACCACAAAATATTAGTTTCTCAACGTTTTGTTTCAAAAATAGTGTTTTTTTAACAGGCAACACACGCTGGTAATACAGAAAGCTCATTATTTCGTGTAATTGCGGCGAGGTAGTACGTGTGTTGAATAATATAGTAAGTTTGTTAACCGTTGAGATCGCGTTATGAAATTGTTGCAGAGTGCTTACTCATTTATTGTTTGTGTAACTGTACAGGACGACCCTTTAGTGCGATTTGTTTGGTTCGTCTCGTTTTCTTGGCTAATTGCCCACGGCTTAGATCAGGTTCGCGGGATTGTCTTTAGAGGTTGGAACACAGAGGGCAACTGAAGCAATAGGGTGGTATTTAGCCAATCAAGGCTGACAGTCCATTCTGCTCCACCCATTGTGAGACGACTCTTTATATAGTTTTCCTGACTGATTAATTAATATGGATGGAAGTGAGTATTTTTATTATAAAATAGAGTACCATAATATAGGAGCTACCGAAAACACAAAATGTTGATTTTTTGACCTAGATGCTGAAAAACTATGGTTTTATCCAAACAACTGTATTCGTCTAGCCTACAAATAGATTTTACAACTCTAAAAGCCCATTCGTATTAGCATTTTTGGTGAATAAGGCATTACTTTATAAGTACGCGAATTCACCACTGGTGGCACGTTCGCCTCGCGGCGTGTTTTAAACCATTCTATACACTTGATCTTACCGCTTTCCGCCCCACGCTAAGTCTCCGCTCATACGCACTTCGTTTGCAACATTACCGATGGGTCGCAACTTCGCAAGCTTAATAAGAATCCCTTAATTTGCACTTTTCGCTTGTTGCATACGAAACAATTTGAGTTCGTTTAGCATGCCGATCTCGTGTTTGTGGTCTTCCCACCCACGAATGGGTTAGGAATTAAAGGTGTTGAAATAGTGGCCTTGGATCTGGTTTAGTTTAATGAAATATCGACAGCCAGTACAAATTATTGACTAACGTGATTTTTTTGTCAATCTACTATTAAGTGTTAATAGGTATTTGATTAAAAAAATCAAGTTATCGTCAGGTAGGTTATTTGTTTTTTTTTTTTTTAAATCAACTTGTATTTTTTCTTTTGGTACTTACGTAAATCAAAATTGTCGAAGAAACGTAAAGTACACATTATACTTGCTTGTGACATCACAAGCAAATATGATTTGATTTAACAACGTTTTTTTAAACCCCGATTAAGATAGGACAACTGATTATTTATTTTTTGACTGTCTCTTCTTCCCCCCCCCTTCCCCTTAAATATGAACACTATTATGGCTTCTATCTACAACCAATGGTGCAATAGATTTACCTTAAACAATGACTAGTAATATTTTAGCCAATAATAAATTCCATATTTTGAGAGTCTACCCGAGTGTTAAGTAAACATTAGTCTTGAGTAATAAGAAAAAAAAAATGAGTCATGATCGTATATAATATTAAATGTAAATTGCTTTATTAGTTTCTAACTGATACATCTGATCAAACTTGTGCCACTATGGTCATTTGAAAAATCATTTTTAACTTTATAATAATACAGTTTATTTTCGGATAAGACGTGACTAAATTACTCAAGTTGTTCTAGGACTAAATTTGCTCTACAGATCTGGACTTCAGTCTTAACTCAGACGCGTTTAATCAGATAATAAATCTTATGTTAATGAAGATAACGTGCAAATTCCTACATGAGAGTGTCTTCAAATGTATTATTCGAATTAGAACATACATTTAATGCAAATAAGGTTTATTTACCGACTGTTTGATATACATTTGCCTGTACGACTCTAAAATTTCCTTAGCAACAATTAAGATGTCAAAGCTAACTAAACTCTATTTACATGAACACATGACTCAGACTTTATATAATAGTACATTGATACCTCGATTCACCCATTAGGCTATTGACTTAGAGGATGTTGACTTTTTACTTTATAATGAATGCATTAGTAAATTTTTATATGGGTACGCGATATACATTTATTGTTGTAATTCTAGTAATACTTGACACTTGTCGCAGTCAGGGGCCTACCATGAAGTTTTGAAGCAAGAATTGTTCTACTGTGGGAAAAAGACAGAGCTACACAAGTCGCCTAGCGCCATCTTGCTCCCACAGTGGAACTACTCTCGCTTTAAGACGACATGGTAGGCCACCGGAGCGGGGAAAGGGACATCTTATGGGGGTTCTCCATTAGGCCGCCTATGCAAGGACTGGTCCAGCAATCAGAGTTGCCTGACGAGTGCTAGACCCCACTGATCGCCCAAAGTCGCCCGAACAGTTCAAATGCTCGAGCAATGCCGTGTATGTGTAGATGCGTACACGTAGAAGATTGTAGTTTGTTATGCAATCGCAACTTCAAGCAGTTGATACTTTGCAAAAACGCTAAGACGAAAAGACTTCTTTGCAAGTTGTTACACTGGTTGGTTAAACGGTTAAATTCTTCAGAAAGGTTAAGGGCAAGTGCGGCCGAAAACTAGCTTAAAAAATATGTAAGTTTTTAGTCAGTCCATTTTGTACCAAAGACGCTTGAGCAAGATCTCTTGTTCAAGTTAGACTGGCGATTTCGGCCTATCAGGTCCAGTTTTCTTTTCCGATTTCAGCCACCAATATCAGTTATGTCCAAGATAAGAAAACCTTTGAGAATGGTATTGTGCGTGTTCGGTGGAGTACTCACCGCATCCAGTGGGTCCCAGCAGCAGTACATTGCTCTTGTCGAGCCTCAGCTCGTGATGTTGACGCTCCAGCACCTCGGCACCCCCGCTGGTCTGACCGTGACTTAAGTGAAGGAGATCTGGAACATTGAATATAGCATTTAGTGATTTATGGTCATACAATTCGTATGTCTGACAAGGGCACACAGCGAATACCTAATTAATTCAATTAGAAACATTTTCAGGCATCAGTTCTTAGATTGTTAGCCTTAGCAATAACTCTCAGGTGACGTTTGGGACTATCCCTCTCTACCGTATAATGGCGTGAATCCTTGGCAGTTGTTAGTGAGTTGAGGTATAGAAGATATAACACATTCTTGCTTCGATTTTATTGCTAAAACATCGAAGTCATACTCTTATTGGTTCAATGTTTGAAGTAAAATACATATAAGTTACCTAACAGTTCAGTAACTTTATACATCAGAGTTTGCATCAAATCCAGGCTTATATGAGGCCATTATTTAACGCAAATAATCCCATACGTTCAGGCGACAAAGTTAGTGGTCTATTTAATCTTTCCTAACAAACAAATGCCATTATCTGTCTAGCTAGATGGTTCATCTTTAAAACTGTTCAAATACATTTCGACACGAGATAATTGCTAAGCCATTTCATTAGGCCATCAGCTCACGTTGCGTTGTCAAGTCAGGTGACAACAATGCTACACTAATTCAAAGCGTGAAGTTGATTCATCGCTTGTTATTGATTCTTTGTAAATCAAGCATTTGTTGTTTTGCACAAAACTGGCGCATTGCGAAAAATCTAGGTCGGTTTCTTTTGTGTTTTTGTAAATATAGCATAAGTACGATTGATAAATAATTTTAATTGAATCACGCTTTAGAGGTTTAACTCTCATTTTTATTTGGGATCCCATAACACTATATACCCAAACCACTGCAACTCCTGAAAGCCAGACTCAAAAGTAGCGACCGCCCTAAAAAGCACCGAGAATGAATTTAACTGTCTTGGATGCTACAACGAAACTATTTAGAAAATAATAGTGGAAGAATAACAAATTACGTAGTTTCCACTTCCCTCCATGTCAAGCAGGAGACAGAACAAAGCAAGGCCAATAGGCATAACAGGACAATTACAACTGGGATAAGCCCGTACTTAGTCGAATCAGCATATTTGCGTAGATTGGGGTGGATATGCACGCACATAAAATGATATAGCCGTTTTGCTTAACTCCAATTTGGAACTTGGACAGACGGTCAATGGAGCAGACATTTGCGTTTTTATTTATTTATTTACAACTTTATCACAGGTTTATATTTATTTTGTACCATTAAACCAGTAATGGTTTGTATTACAGTCGCGACCGCAAATGGAGCAATGTGTGTGAGACGCCAGCTGAAAAGCAACTTGGTGCAATAATGGTAAAAGGCGAAAAGAGTTTGCCAAACGTCACGAGACTATAGAAAAAGATTGACGGTAGTAGTTTCTTTGGGTCGGCTTTGTCGTTCAACAAACACAGCGATACAATAGACGAACCGAAAATTACGTGTACCACGCCTTTCAAATACAGATGTGCTGAAATACTTTCCCAAAACCAAATTGAATCATAAACGAAACCGTGAAAAACAAGACAGGCATAGATTGTTCTAAGAAAAAATCTGTCATAAGGTCACCTGCCCACTGAGGCGTAACGACCACGTTGTTCATTCGTCACACTTTCACGCAGCAATTGACAATAGTTTTCAGTAAAAAGCACTTGCGCTCGACGCGCTTTTACGGTGATCTTATCTAAATGAGGTTCCACTTTCGAAGTTCATTTGAATTTGCTACTGTCACCTTCACAAAATTATCAAACAAGACGCACTGATGGCGATCTGTTTCTTAGTTAACATTCGCCTTTAAAAGTAGCCAACTAACCAATAATAGTACGACCGAATGTCTACTTTAGAAGGTTGGTATGGTATGAACACTGTAAGGTCGGTGTCTAGCTTTGCGAAAGTCTGACAGTCAATCTTGCCACGAGCAGTATCACCCAGTAACTGGGTTGTGGTAGTCCATAGGCAATCGCTCCATATAACATACTGATATTCCGCTGCATCCGCTTGGTATACTTCCGTGCTTTTCCGAAAGCATACAACTCTAATACCTTCGAAGTTAGAGTGGACCGGCTTTTTCGGGAAAAGCTGGCTCCACCGTCGAATTTCAGCTTCTAGAGTCAACAAACCCAACGCAAATATAAAAGTCTGGAAGCCAACTCATATTTTTTTAGGAAAAATCTAGGCAGAGCACCCTGCATTACTTGCCTCTGTTTCTCTATTATTGTTAGTTATGCAGCGCGCTGAATGTACGTGTGTCAAGCTGTTCTCACCTCTATGTGTATGATGTAAAGGATGGTGGGCATCTGCGGGCGCGCCACTGGTTACATTGTTGTAGATCCTTTTGTAGTGGTTGTAGACGGCCACCGACAGCACCTTCTTGGCGTACTCCTGTCCCACCACGTGCTTGTTCAAGTATTCGAAGATTTTCTTGGGAGGAGGCGGAGGTTTTCTGGTCGACAAAGAAAATAAGAGGTTAGTTTTGGACCAAAGCTTTGCATTAAAGCTTGAATTCCTCTAACGCTGTTGTCAGTCATAAGAAATAGCAACAGACGACGCCGCCAACCTTAGCGTCACAGTATGGTGGTATACAGGGTGTTCCGAGAAGTGTGGTTTAAACTGAACAGGGGCATGGCAGAGGGCATTTCCAATCTTTTTATCTCTGAGACATATAGTGCTATTTTTAACGGTTCACAAGTTACGACCAGTTTTCGTGTTCAGGTAGTCCCCTATTCCGTTTGATCCACACTTCCCGGTACACCCTGTATAGTAAGTATGTACATTCGTAGGCGCGACTGACGTCACCATAGTTTATTGGTGGGTTGCCCATCGACGATGTGTGTTCTACACTTTCAGCGCTCTTAGGGAGTTAACAAAACTAGATAATAATTCATTATGGCTCAATTATTGAGGCTTTTTGTGTTCCCATCTTGTAATTTATTCTCATTCGCGAATGTTACTGACATCCCAAAAATAGTAATCAAACAGTGATTTAGATATCATTGTCATGACCTGTGCGTTATCAGATAACTATATTATCAGTACTATAAGCACATGTATTAGGTCAGCAAGACCATGATTTATAGATTGCCTGCAGAGTTTATAAAACTTTCAAATGTTACTTTAACTATATAATTCTATGTTTAGGGAATTCTAGGGTTGCATAATAATATTGAAAACAAAAAAATACGTCTGGCACCCTGAGCTGCCGCGGTAAAGCTGTTGCATACAATTTTTTATCAACCTCAATGCAATTTTTTAGGCTATGGTCAGCCACGTCAATCAAATAAAACGTGAAGAAAAACAAACTTTTTTCGTGAGGTATTTTCGTTACGGAATTTCTTGGTTCGGTCGCCGCGCTCAGAGCCCGCGATAAAAGCTATGCAACAGCTTAAAAATTCCGAACTCATAAATATTCCAAGAATGGAATCTATTCCTAGTTATTTACGAAACGTTCCCCCACACACTAGATTTTTTTTCTGTATTGTGGATGCATTTACAAACATTTAAATTCACATCCGATAGATCATACAAATAGAATTATGTACCGTGTGTTGTCGACCGTACATTCTAAATTCCGAAATCAATTTCAGTATTTTTTCAACCAATGCCAATTTATAACGACAAGTAAAAAACTGGGTCATATTCAAGAGCCTTCAACCTTCATATTAACCTTTCAACATGACTCACACAAGGCTTCCCACAAAAAATACATTATTCATGATAACGAATAAACCAAAGCTCAACCACAAAGAAAAAAAAAACAGATATTTTACAGGTTCTTCGAAAAGGACAACGGGCATTACATGTAACAAACGTCAGTGAAAGTTTTATCCTTTTTAACATGACACACGAGTGCCTACCGACAGAAAGACGTCTCATTTTAACGTTATTTTTTAACAAAGGACTTGGAAAGTGACAAGGAAATCATGTCAGATTTGGTAATCACATCACAAAGAGGATCTTCATGATCAAAGATCACGTAAGCAGTGTGAAAAACGCTGGTAAATTGCATGCGAGAATGGTGTGCATGCCAAAAAGGATAAAAGACTCTAGGAATATAAAAAAAAAGTCGCTACGTTCACCGTCTAAGCGTCTGTATGGTAAGATTAATTAATTAAACTACGCAAGTGATTTACTCGTAGATGCAGTTTTCATCAAAAGATGTTTGTCGGACAGAATACAAAGAGCGATGATTGTTTTATAATCACCGTATATTCTGTCAGAACAGTGTAAACTTAATTTTAAAGCAGTAAGATTACTTAATTAAATGGAGTGATACCACAATTAAAAAATGAAACATCGTGGATAAACTGGGATAACCTAGACCCCAAATTCTAAGACATGACATCCGGCAACTGGCTATTTAATTCGAATGATGTATTAAATCCAAGTCCCTCGCAGAGAAAAGGCCTATTTTTTTTTACATTCTACTCTATAATCAGTGAGATGGCGAAAGTGCTACTTTTTTGTATTTATTATTCTTTTACTCAAGATTACGTTTGTGATAAATTGATAAGACAAATGAAAACAAAGATACACACGAAAACATGGTACGGTCGTAAGACTGTCTGGCAACGTTTTGATAAAAGTATTTATATTCTCTGTGTTTACATACATTGAATTACGTAACTTTCAGCATAATTATCTTACAATGGGAAAATTTACATGTTAGTTTTGCAATGTTACCTATATCGTAGTGCAGTCGTTAGGGGAAGTTAGAAGAAGGAAGATCTGACAAACAATCTCTCCAAGTAGCTGAATTTTGAAGGTCATAATTAAGCACCAATTCGCAAAAAGCGCTTTAAAACATTCTTTACAATTGCAAATGAGTGGAACTGACTCACACACCTATGTCTGGGTTTCCGAACGCATAAAACCCAAATCTCTTTAAGGTCAGGAGTTAGGCTGCGTTTCCACTGAGGCAGAGCGGAGAGCGATTCACAAATCACAAGGGATGCGGATTTCAAGCCATGTGATTGGTGAATTGCTCTCCGCTCTGCTTCGCTCGGCCTCAGTGGAAACGCAGCCTTACAGTTCAGACAGTGGGCTTGTATTGCGAAAGCTCGCTCCGTCATAGACTCCGTCTCAGTCACCTCTGCTTTAGACTAGAAATGGTGTGTAGTAAGCTGAATCTGGCAAAAGCCAAACGTAACATCAAAGTAAAGACCAGGCACAGTGTGATAAGTCACAAACTATAAAGCAAAGTGATCAAAAACTTCATCAATTATACATTCATCGTGTTATATGGGGTGTCGTAACAAGCCCAGGAAGGTGTCCAGGGTAATCCCCAACTACAAACTAACTCGGATTCCTTCCGGCGTGCTATCAAGAATTTAAACAGACCGTACTTAAATAGAATACCAAATCATTTGTGACTCTTGGAATCGAAGAAAATTGTAGGTATTGTATGAACAGATTCCCGGTTAGGTAAGGAGAATGCTCACTCTTTCTAGAAAAAAAAAACCCAGCTCCGACAGAAACGAGTTGTATCTCAAATTAACAATAGTAAAGTGTAATAAAATAATAACCAGGAATGATCGGCATCCTTACGGGTAAACATTAAAAAAATGCTAGTTTTATTATTCAATAGTCCATAGAAAAAGTACGTAGTTAGTTCCCTTATTTCTCAAAGACGCCTTTACCGATTTTAAAAAGGAAAAGTAAGTTTTTTACGCTTTCTGGCATAGATGGGACCCAAGACAGGGTAGAGATTAGGAACTTATTTTAGCCAAAACTTAGAATTAGAGAGTGGCAAGCAAAACCGCGGGCAGAAGCTAGTTTATATTAAATCTGTCTTAAACAAAGGTGATTTGGCCATCGCTAAACATGATAAGGGGTCTTTGTCCTATGGCAGAGTAACAGACTGGTATTAAACTAGGTATTTTAAAGTTTGTTCAACGAAATGATTATAACCCTGTTTTAAAAACATTTCTCTAGTGACGAAAATTATACAAAGAATCGTTACGTTCTAAAACAACAAACAATTGCGAGTACGTATCTACATGAATGTCGTCAGGTCGATGGCTTCAACTGAGAAGATTTAAGTGAAAAATTGTTGTTAATTCAATGTGACTTTGAATCGACGCTGAAGGTAACTGCAGAGGCATAAAAATAAATTTATTCAAAGCTTTTGAATGTAGAATTTTCCGCTTGCTGCATGCTGTTAAGTTAGTTATCCAACATTGATATTCAAAGGAAAATTCCGCAGTAATTAAATTATTTTAACTGAGAACTTGTTTGATATTGTGGACGTCCATTTATTTAATTATGGTAAGTTGTTATTCAATATCATCATCATCCACAGCCCGTCTTCACCCACTGCTGGGAATAGGCCTCTCCTTGTTTGTGCCAAGGTCCGAGGTCTTGCGCCAGCCTCATCCAGGACACTCCGCCAATGGCAACAAACTCGTCTGCCAATCTCGCCGCCGGACGACCAACACTTCTTTTTATTCAATATAATGTAGTTCAAATATCTTTCATCATTCAGGATGACCTAAATAATCTCAATATCAGCTGAACCATTCCCAAACGAAAATGAGTGAAACGGGAGAAAATGGAACACAAGTGAGACATTTTCTTTATCATAAAATATTTACATACAATTTGTTCAGATTTACATTTTTCCTCAAAAAAGCCGAGTGCAAAGACCTTTTTAATAAAACATGCGTATCGCGGCAATTGGTTTCGGAAACCTTCGTTCTGATGAGTCAAGATAAGTGGGGACGTTCAATGAACCTATTTGTTTTCAGAACTGTGTAAACTATGTTGTTAGGGTTGACAAGTAAGATTTTTCACAATACTGGTAAAATACTGATATCCAGCCGAATCTGGTTTGACTGGAAGCCGACCCCAATATAGTTGGGAAAAGGTTAGGCAGATGATGAAGTAAGATTTTAACAATTAGATATACTTGTAAATAATCAAAATAAAGAGAAATAATAAACCGAGCCACATAATTACAACCCGGCAGACATAAATTGACTACGCTTTACTATTAATTAAATAAAAGCCGCCGAAACAGCACCCCATAATAAATTTGCTCTTTTTTTGCACACATTTACACTATTCGCTTAGCTATGACAGCCATTTTGCGTCAAGAATGGATTGAAGTATTAATGGATTAGGTTCCCACCTTTGTTTGCCGAAAAATTTGATATGCTTGCTTGCCTCAATTTGTTTGTTCTCGTTGGCTTGCCCCCGAAAATGGTAGGTACTCAAATGCTCCGAATCGATGAATTGTCATCTAGTCTATGGGTGTTGAAACTTGGTTTTTATTAGAAATGTGCCTACTAGTCCGCCATATTTACAGTCGGCCAAAAGCAGCAATGAAATTATAACCTTATTTAAACAATTTTTAAATATGGTTATAAAGACTTTTCAGTTTATTATAATAATTTTATCTCTGAATGGCCCTTTTACCTTTGGTACTCAATAAATAAACAAGAGATGGGTTTGATCAACCAGTCTGCCTTTCTGCAGTCGACTAGTCGTCACTGTGGGCGCATCTCTAGTTTTTATTCCACGGATATATAAATATCAACTAGAATGGCCTTTGGCGCATTTCCAGTCTAATACTCAGTTCTGTATGACTTTGACATATTCAGCAACCCTAGTATAAAAAATGTCGATGTAAAAGCAAGATAGATGAGTTTATTGCTTGGTCATTGTTGCCGTACAACGTATACATTATTCATATGTATTTCACACCTCTGTGTGTGTTCTGGCAATTTTTATGTTCGTTTTTTTACGGCTGTCCAATTGTAAGGCGGCAGATTGTCTAGATTTGAATTTGACGCCGTCATCTAGCGTGGGTTCAATATTCTAAATCTTTTTATCGATGTTCATATCGACAAAATGTTTATGTAACTTCTGAAAGTGATTTATGCGTTGTACTTATTCAAAAAATAAGCTTGACAAAGGGAAAGTTTTGGTCTCTCAAAATTATTATGAATGGGAAAGTTACCCTGTCAAAATTTACCACGCTTCTTACCTTTGCCAGCCCAAATAAGACGGATAGGTAGACTTAGTTCCCATTATAGGCGAACACGCAGGTTATGTTACAAGTTATTTCCATTATTGATCATTTCAACTTGCACCAGAAACAGCTCTAAAACAGGAAAATTACAACGGATATCTGAATAGATCATCGTGATTGTTAGACAAATCACGACATTGTACACGAGTAAAGTCACGATTCTCTGTCCGGACGTGTTCTATGGTGGCGTTGCGAAATTTCTAAACGGATTAACTATCTTATTAGGAAAACGTAGGCTTAATTTATTAGAAAGGTTAAGTGGGTAATTGTAGATAGTTACATCTTACATCACTGCAGAGGTTTTAACCTCCCCATTATACTAAGTTACTGGTATTTTGTAAGTGATCATCATCATTTCAATCTGCTGCTGGACATAGGCCTCACGTAAGGAACACCATAGTATACCAGATCTCGCCTTTTTCATCCTGCCATTACTACCTTCTCCTTGACATCGGGCCATCTTTTAGGGGCGTCCCACAGTATGATCCTACTCCATTCGAGAACCTTCCTATTCCACCTTTAGTTGGTTCTGCGACAGACATTACCAGCCCACTGGCACTTCAGATTGCTACAGTTTTGGACAACATTTATAATTATGGCGCAAGCCCTTGTTCCGGATTTTACGCCTTTGCGAGATCCCAAACATATACCTTTCCATAGTACTAAACCTAAGAACTTTCTGTGGCATTTAAGAGATCACTAACTTCATAATAGAAAAAGCAGAAGTGGAAACATTTTAAAGATAGCTACACTCAGCATTGGCTGACTAAAAGTTTAAGAAGATAGAGAGGGAGAAGAGAATGTTACAATTAGAAGAAAAAAGCATTTTCTCTATGAAAAAAATTATTAAATTCAGTATCCTCAATGCCTTTCGAGTATGCCATTTATGTTTAACTTATTGTGTGACATTCACATGTAGATGTTATGTTATGCATTGCAAAAAACTGGACTGAACGAGTCTTGTTTATAATTCTCTCACGATGTTTATTTAGAGTTGAGGTGATAAATTATATTCATTTCGTAAACTAGATTGGATTGATGTCACTTATCAGACTACTCTGAGAAAAAACAACGAAATGAACTCAGCATTATGTTTTGTTAAAGTCTAGACTTGTTTTTGGTCGGGTCATATATGAGTTCGTTTTGTCTGAGGTAGGTTTGTCTGAGGTCTTTTGGGGCACTGATTTGAGTTTCACAAATCTATACTAATATCATAAGCTGAAGAGTTTTTTTGATTGAACGCAAATCCAAGAATTTATTTATTTATTTAAATTTCAAGTGGTTCTTGAGATTACTCAGGAACTACTGGTTCCAATTGATAAAATCTTGTTGTGCTGGATAGTCTATTTATAGAGGAAGTCTATAGGCTATATAACATCTCGCTACAACCAATAGGAGCCGAGCACCAGGGATCAAACCGCGGGGAACTGCTAGTGTGAGCCATAAAGCCATAATAATGTTATCAATTCCATTTACCAACATTATACTGCTACTACAATCAGACATTATAACTTCCCGTTTTCCTCTTTGCCTTTAATACGATTACGTAAAAATCTTTTATTTATACATTATTACTTTTAACTTAAACATAATACCGTTAACATCAATATACGTATTGTATCCGTGTCGATAAACTTCGACAGTAGGCTTATTTATTTTTCATTCTTACGCGATCGAAGTAATCGATATTATTGTATTGGTTGGAACTGTCTTTTTTGTATATCTGGTTACACTTACCAAGTTGTGACCGAATAAAATATACTTTAATAAAATTATTATACATATAATACTATTTTTATTACGTAAACTAATCAATGCACTTTGCACACAAATCAATTCAAAAGTGGTTCGAGTTTTTACTTCAATTTGCTTAAGTCCTCGATTTTTGTCAAATGACTTAATTTTGTCATTTATACGTAAGAGCATTGGCCTTCTAATCTCTATTATACATACATATAGTCGGCACGGTTAGCGCAGTGGCTGAGTGATTGGACTGCTGCGCTGTGTGTCACGGGTTCGATTCCCGCACGGAACAAATATTTGAATGACTTCATTCAAAAAAAAAAGTCGTTTTTCGGGTCTGGGCGTTTGTGTATGTCAGTTTCTATGTTTGTAAACGCACCCACGAATGCCCACGATACAGGAGAAATTCCTAATGTGGGGCAAAGTTTAACAACAAAAATAAAACATCCCTAATTACTTAATAGTTGGTTAAAACTCGCTCACCTGTAAAATCCAGACTTATTATCCGCATTGTCTTTAATGCTCTTCTTAGTGTCGACTTCACTGAGGACCACGAAGAAGTGGTGGCACTTGTCGCACTTGACGAAGCGCGTGGAGCTGACGAAGGTCTCCACGTGGGTGCAGGGGTCGCCGCACTTGGGGCACGTGAGCACACCATTGCCGGAGCCTGACTTCTTGCCGCCTGATGTGGAACCTGAGGAGTTACAGAAAATTCAGTAAATATTGTGTTTCTTAGAAAGGTTAATAGTGACCCTTTAAAAGGTAGATTTTAGGTACGAGTCTAACAGGCTCCTTCGCTTCACCCAGGGTAGGAGGAGAGGTCATTGGAGGCGAGCATAATACCATAAAGTTGGCACAAATCTCACCTTCGGACAACAACAGAGATTTGTTTAACAGGAAACTGCCATAGCTCTTAGCTCGAATACAATGGTAGGATCTAATCCAATTGGAAGTGGCAACGACCACTAAAAAAAGAGGCTGTCGAGGCAGAGAGAATATAAATTGTGATACTTAGATGCTAAAAGTTAGATAGTGAATTCTGGCACTAAGTTACAGATTCTATCAAAATGGGTTACTAACAGGTAGGGCAAGATAAAGGGAAACGTCGTGGATTTGTAGCAGTTCTGGCGAAAGTCGAGCTTTCTATGTGTGTGAAGTGTGAACGTACAGCGATAGTGCAGAATTAATAATGGTACTGCGGAAAGTGTAGCTTTCGCTACATTACTACATCGAGACTAGTTCCAAGGAAGGGAAATGCTAAGATACAGAATAAATTGCATAAACCAGCCAAGCCAACCACCAAGTAACCGCAAAACAAACATGGATGTAATTCAAATAAACATATTGCATAAAACATCATTACATGGCAATGAACTATAAGATTATAATGTATAAATAATTAAGCGTGCAATCGCTTTGCCATCTAATGAGATAGCCATTGCAAGTATTGCACGGAACCCATTTCCGTCAATTACGACCTGAAAACAGCCTTCGGAAAGATAAGTTATCGATGCAGACTTCCTTTCATTATAGTTATACTAAGTGACCTTTGTAAGTCCTAATAAGCTGAACAACGGCTATTGTGTTTGAAGAAAGAGGATCCAAGACGCCTCTAGGTCACTGCCTTCTATCTAAAAGCAAAAGTGCAATTACCATCGCTCCACTGCGATGTTATTACTTTACAAGTTAAAAATTACTTCAAGGTCATAGAGCATGCCAGAGGTTAACAGCACAAAAAACTACCCATTAACTTGACCTTAAAGGTTAAGAAACCTTGAGTTTTTGGGTACTGTACTGTCAATTATGCTCGCAGATGCAGTAAGTAAGAAACTTACTGCATCTGCGAGCATAACTTGCCTTAGAGCCAAATCAATAATAAAACTAAATAAATAATAAAACTTTTGTTGTACAGGAACTGTTGCACTTTACTTACAATGGTCTATTGAAGTAACAGCCTTTTCAGTTCAAAAGATACCTTTTGTATACAAAAACCAATTTAAGTTGAAAGCCTAGTTCTCCATCAGTGAATAACCACGATTAATTACTATTCGAGTAACTTTTAACCTCTCACTGAAGCGAGACGTATGGCCCTTAACGGTTTTATTGTGTGGACACTCTTTCTGACCAGCTCAAGAAGTTTTCGCATCGACATCATCATATCAGCTAATTTCCGCCCAATCCTGAATGTAAGCGAAGAGAGCTAACTTGGGCTTGGGCAGTTGACATTTACCCGTTGAAGAAGGTAGCCAGCAGTGGATAAAATTGGTTACGGTGATATGCTATTACAATCCTCACCTGCAGCAGCCTCTTTAGGTGGATGATGTGGCGGTCCAGGTGGCTGCTCGGTGGGGCTCTTGCACATCACCGAGCATGTGCTGAGCTCGCGGGGGTTGGTCCGTCGTAGTGCGCGGCATTGCGGGACACCTGGTGACAACGGGATATGACGAGTTAGTTTGTGGATAACAAGCAGTGCAGAAATGAGTATTTATGTTGCTATTAATTGCTGAAATACTTGAAAAACATAGCCTTTGTATATTACTAACTTAAAGACGGCTTAGCTGTCAAACGTGAGTCTAACTCTAAATAAATTGCAGACTAAATGAAAATTAAAGTCTAAGTAATAGGTGATTGCGAAGTCGAAGGTATATAGACAAGGTAATCAATACTAAAGATCTATTGTAAACAGATGCAGATGGAGTCTCAGTAACAAGGTCCCGTTTTACCATTTCTAACAAAGAAATATGATAGCAATTTAATGTATCTTGCTCCTTTGCAAGGAACTTTTTACGATAAAGGATTAAAATGACTCCTAATCATTTCATTCTGCAACATTTTGTTTTTCGGATCAAATCTAGATCAGCTTTGCTTCTATGGTCTGGTGGAATTTTTAGATCAGAATTATGAAACTTTAGAAACAAAGAAAAAACTCTGTCGTTGCTTCAAAAAAGAAAAATGATGCTAAGATTTCGCAAATTACACGTAACACAAGCCACTTTCATAAAAATAAATAATTTTCAAATTGTTCGCGTCGTTACAATTTCAACTTTCACGCAATTATAAAATTGTTTCAGAATTTTTGTAGAAGCCGAAGTGTGACGCTTTGCCCGAATCTACCCTTTCAAAGAAGTAATGAAAATTTTACGACTATAAAACGTCACAATAGACTAGTATTTTTTTTATTCAAATTTAAATAAGCAGCAACAAAATAAATTATGTCACCTCGGATACAAAACCACTAATGTTTGGGCGAGGTCAATAATATCGTTACGGTAGGTCAATTTGGAGTTTTGCATATTCAAGGTTAATATTCATATTCAAAGTTAATTCTTTGTTGATCACCTTTGATGAGATGCATAAATAGTGATGTATACTTGTATAATAAACGATACGACCACGATAAAGGTAAACACGTCAATGACCTCCAACTGTCATTTGAAACATGCATTTGACAAAAAAAAAAACAATGTTTATTTTGTTTTTATATGATGGTTCAAAGTGTCAATGAGCAGGCCACTTGTAAGTTTTAACTTGTAAGTTTGGGCTGTAAGTTTTCGCATGGAGACCACGCATCGGCAAACGCAGTGTGGGACATCCACCCACAAGGTGGACAGACGTTCTTATGAACACCACAGGATCATGCTGGATGCACTTCCAACTGGTCCTATTGGAAGTACTCGTATACAGGGGAGGCCTCAAAAGCTCTTTAGAAACCTTGTACTTATAATGCCCATTTTGGAATGAAACTAAAAGATGTAATACTTGAATTAATTGGCTAGATGGTTTTGCATTCAAATGGCATTTAACAAGCGAAGTCTTACAGCAAGTTGAGCTTATTTAGATTTAACGACGCTTACGTAATGTCATCAACGTTTGTAAGATTTGAGAACTTGTATTTAAAAGAAATATATTATTCCAGTCACACACACTGAATATAGTAACGCTTTGTATTATGTACGGTAGGTTTCAGAGAAAAATAAACCTCTTTGGTAGAAGGCACGGTTCATGAGATACAGCCTAGCAACAGATGGACAGCGAAGGGTTATAGGGTTCCGTTTTACGCTTTGGGTAACCCTAAAAATCCACATAATTATCAGGTGGGACAAGCGCACCGATAATTTATATGTAGAATTGATAATTATAATTAATGATGGCAACAGAATGACATAATAAAGCTCGATTTAATTTTTCAAGAATTAAGTTTTACTTGGCACCTTTCCATATACATGTACTGGCGCCACCACAGTTCAGGACGTTGCGAAATCAATTTAAGTTGATGACACTAATTAAAAAGAAAATATCACCACCGAATCACCGATTACTTAATAGTCGTTTCGTAATATCCAAACTTGCTTTCTTTAAATGTAACAAATTATGTAGTTTAAAACGAATTACTACATCATTATTTGGCAATAACAATTTACAAGAAAAACTATGTCGACGACATATTATTCGAAATTATAATCTAAGAGCCAGGTTGCCAATTTTGCTGCGCATCTCGCTGTCACTTTCATAAAAGAATGCTAGCTCATGTAACACGGAGAAATGAATGTTGAACAAAGGACAAAGGTAACTGACATTACAATAGCTTTTCACTCTAATTTTACATAGTTTACAAGACATTGGACGAGTATGGTCTCTGGGAACTTTTTATAACAATGGCTACCATTGTTCGTGTCCAAGTCATTTTCTTCCTTTGCTTTATGCACCAACATTGTTGGCGCTTGAGCAGTGAAAACATTACTTTTGCACAACTTTTCTAATGTTAAATGATTGTCTTAAATGTTAACTCACAAAGTCATAATGTATGTTTGGAAAGGATATGAGATAAGTGGACAGCAGCCGGTTCTGCAATTGTGGTAAAACAGGTTTTATTTAAATTTGGAACTAGTTTTTTCGAAGATGTAAGTTACGTAGATCGTTTTGCGATTTTGTGTAAGTATTATTTAAAGGCTCCAAATTGCGTTTTTTACAGAAAAAGAATATTTTTAGTGTCCGTTGCTAAAATCGCACTATTAACATGCGAATGGTGTATTCACTCGAAATGCTTATCTATTTTTTACACACAGACCAGAACTTAGAACCAGTATTGCAAAGAAAACATCACAAAACAAGGTCTATTGACATTGACATTCAGAACCTGATTTCACACTCCAGGAGCATTATCAATGTTTCATCGAGAAACGTTTGCTATCTTGCAGGCTATCAGAACAAGTTTGGTTATTTTGATTGTAAATAAAAGTGACAAGAACGACAGAAATGAAGTCAGAATACATACACACAGCATCGGCCAGTAATCTCCTAAGATCCAATCATTACCTCATTTCACTAGTTGTGATAAAATTCATCATAACACGGGCGAGCCGATTGCACCATAAGGCAGATGTGGATGTTAGATTGCATTTTGGATACTGGATGTCATGGTATGACTGCAAATCAGTAATTAGAACTTTGGCCATGCTATTGACCAAAAATTTTTATATATTATCTTGGATGGAGAGCGCGAACCAAAGTTTTGTCAATGTTATTTATACTTTTCATCCTCAAAACAAGAGTATTTAAAAATAAATAGTGGCGTGCATACACACACGTGCTGCAGCAGAACGCTGTCAATGTTTTTAATAATAAATCAACGCCTAACACGTGAATCCCAAGGTCACGCAACTAATTATGATAAAAAATACCAGCTATCATGGTGTTTATCTTTATAATATGCATTATTCATCCAATATTAATCATCGACTTTGATTCAGAAATGTTAACAGTCGCACCAGTCCTCGCGCCCTTACACTTTTAAGACCTTTATTTTGGAAGACTTTGTTAATAACAAGACTTAAAAAAATGTTTTCCACAGATGGATCGCGATGACACGCCTGGTATTCCCTCGATAACTCATTAGCACAGGCTACAATCGTTATAAAACCACTTTATTAAGCGTTTTTGGACAAGACAAAAAAGTAAACAGCCTTGACCCAATTATTTCAGGTGAGAAAAACTGGCCACAAATCTTTACCTTATTTAAAGTTTTGAATAATTCAGCAAAGGAAACAACGATCAATTAAATGAGTGCATTCATTAATCGCAATTGTTACTGTTTAATATTCTTCAGCTTGATGTCAAGGCGAGGATATTGTGCAAGTCCAAGTGGGTTAAACTCTTTCATATGCCTTTTACGGACAAGGATTGAAGAGTAATGATGGCCTTAACTGCCTACGTATTTTGTAATTTCACTGCACTGAAATATTTTTAGAAAAAGAAACACTGCTTTCATTAGCACTATTGCCGAACTAAACTGCTTTGTTCTAGTTCCAACTCAAAATTATGGATTGGTTGAAATATGAAGAGAAATACAAATGCTATCTACTCTAGCTAGCTTAGAATGGCTACTTGTATTTCAAAATATTTTGATCAAGAGTATGGAATACAGTAAAAAATGTTCTGTCTTCTTAAGAGTGGTGACAAAACACCGTTCATAGTACGACCTCGCTTAAATATTTAAATTATTTAGTCTGCGGTTTATCACTAGTATTTATAAACATTTAAAACCGTAATGATAACTGTGATAAAACTATATTTTATAAACTTTTACGTGCACGTAGCTTAATAATAAAACTGAGCATTATCGTCTTGTTTAAGTGTACATACTTTGGCATTCAAGTTCATTTATCCATAGAGATTATAAAATAATATTTACCAACTTTAGAAAACTTGAGGTTTATTCATTTGTTTATTAAAAATCAAGTCAAAGGGGAAATACCTAAGATTGTTTATAATATTACTATTAAGCCTGATCATAATTATTACAGAACATGACATCGTTAGGGTTGCATGGTATAGGTATTGGTAACTGATGGCGACAAAATGTAGCCTCTCTCTATTCTTGTGCTCGTCAGGGTTCACAATAATAATGTGTTTATAATGTACCACCTAAGATCGCCTTTTAGAAAATACATTGAGAAATGAGTTACAAAATAGTGAGGTTTGGAAGGAAAGACGGGAGGCCTTTGACCAGCAGTGGAAGACAAACTAGGCTATAAAAAAAATGAGTTACTTTCCACATTGGCCAAAAACGAGTGAATACTAAAGATATTGCGATGTTCAACTGTGTAACAGTTACACAGTAGTACAAGTTGCTGGTGTGATGCATGTTTTAAACAAATCCTGACGTTGTATGCTTTAGTATGTTTAGCGATAAAAGAAACAAATGCACTTTTGATTTAATTATGTAAATAGTGAGAAAAAACGTACCTACTATTTTAATTGTGCTTGTTTGATCGTTAGAAATACTTAGGTATATTAGAGCAGCATTTGTTGTTTCATATTATTATTATTTTTTCAAACCGATATTGAAATTGCCTACTATATCATTTCCAGATGACAGGCTTTTAATCAGTCAGTAAAGTCCCAATTTCTATTATAAGGACGACTTCCTGGATTTGCTTTTCTTCACAATTCCCACGTTTTCGATACGACCAAATAGTGCAAATACAAATGAACATACTCCATACCTACATTGACGTCATTTCCAGTAAACAAGTTTCCTTTAAGTTCCCTTTCCAGATCAGCACGAAAAATCGCGAATAAAACTGCTACTTTACTTTCAGCTTATCATCTTGATCAGTTTAAACTCATAATTTAAACAGTTATGAACTGGAAAGTAGATTCAGATCAGTGTTTTAAAAAGTTACGCAATGAACAAAACGAAGTCTCATATTGCAATACAAGTTATAAGAAAATATGTTTAACAATTTCGTGCATCGATCGATTCCATCATATAAAACAAGTTTAATTGAATTTAACAGGCTGTTACTATAAAATAATTGTATAAAAATGTGTATACAATGCAATAAAATGATAGCCGTGATGTAACTGCTTTCACTTTCCTAACATTCTAGCTAGATAATCTAGGTGAAGTTACAAAGTTATGTGCAACTCCCCGACTATAAAACTCATTATAAGGTAAAATGGGTTTTCCACGGTTTAAATTAGAGTTGATATTTGTTCGTAAATCCTTCTCTTGCGGTATTGTTTTTTTTTTGGCTATGTCAATCATCGTTCGCTGTCGTTGCCTTCTTTGTTAGTGTGATTTAAAGGCTTATTGTTGAATACTTGAATTAATGCGGACATCATGTATCTTGTGATATACGAGTACGGTACGGATTGCTTCGGGCTATAGAAATAAAGTATGCTTTATGCATAAGTAAAAGTAGTATTATAGTTCCAAACTTTGATAAAACATATTTTTTATTTTTGTCTTATTAATTATACAGGGTGCACTAAAATATTATCTAGAACTATTTTTTTAATAACTTACTTTTACCGATGAAAGGATAAAGTTAAGAGAAAATAGACAATATGCATTTGTCAACCATAGCAGCCATTTCAAGACATGGGCGAGAAAAATGGGCTCATTCACAACTAATCTAAAGGCGCTCCCTCACCGCGAGCATTCACCTGTAATGTAATGTTGCAGATTTGAACATTTCATCAGTGTGTGAAGGCAATCGAGCATCACAATGCGCACCCTGTATCAAACCTATACTAAATGTACGCGAATGCTCGTCAGTCAGGGAGGTAGTATTGTAATTTAATGCTCAAAGTCGAATCTATAAAGTTAAATTACACGCGAATGCTCCCGATGAGGGAGTGCCTTAATAAAAATGATCTTTACACCCAATTGTATTTACACGCACGCGTACATTACGTTTCTACCGATGACCTGATGTACGGTGACGTAGTATTGACATCAACATAATGCGTCAGCTACTACATACTCAGTAGAATCTCAGCACAACATCACAGAGGTCATCGGATGTTGTGATTATAATAAAACTGTGTGGGATGATCGTGAAATTGTTCAAATCATGCTATAGAAAGTTTTGATTGTTCTTAATTTTAGATATTCCGTTGTTCTTATTGTGCAACTCTCGAAAGAGGATTATAGTTTACAAGTACCAAACATAATTCTGGCTGCAATCCCCAGACAGACTAGGTACTTTTAAATTTGAAAATCTACTTTGCAAGTAGGTACTATCCATAAGTTATCCAAGAAAATCCACTTCCTTTGCTGGTATTTACCTCACCTACGATTGGTCACCCAATCATAAGAGTGAATAGGTTACTTCTAGGATTCGTATCAACGTCGACCACATCATCGCTAACCATAAGGCGAAATGGTGGTCAAATGAGAACTTTACGTTAACATAAACAAAACTGGTATTAAAATCCAGATTTTTCACTCTACCTATTATTTCGTTCTAGAAACCATCTCTAAAACCCCTAAAATAGCTGTTAACAACAAGCGGCAATAACCACCCCCTTGACTCAAGAACTCCAGACAACCTTCTCGATGAGATTCTTCGCCCAACAACACAGAATTCGCACACAATTGATTCTTCGAAATTGAAGAGTTTATAGGTCAATTATAAACCAATTAATTTAAAAAAACAATAGCAAACGGTAGCAGTTAAGTAATTAACATATTAGAGCAAATTACGTAAGATGACGGCAGAATGGCCGGCGCCAATGGAGGCGCGATGAATGCCATTACATTATCATTAAGGGCCAGGTGTGTATCGATACAGACGCGCCGATTCCGCGATTTTATCGATACAAACGACAACAAACTGCTCTGCAGGATAAAAACGCGCCGGCGACGCGCGTTCCTAAAACGCGCGTCGACGGCCCGTTTAAAAAACGTGGTGTGCCTAGGTCCTAAGACTTTGAGTTACTCATGCTTGAATCAAGGTGTAAGTGGGTCCAGCAAAGTAGTTTATGCTGTAACAATGGTAATTAGAAAGGCAGTTGAAATAGAAGCCTGCAATCTGAATAAGTAAGACAATTAAGCATTATATCAGGGATGAATAACGCTTGTCTTGTATTGCAGAAAGTGCCATAAGCACTATATGCGCCCAGTACGAGCTATTAAGCTTAGTGGCCATTTACGCGCCTTGTGCTTGGGCACCATTGGCACACCCCTCGGCACTGATTAATCTGTCCATAAGTGGTTGTGGTGTAGCGAACTTAATCAACTACAAAAACAGCAACAGCGCCATTTACGCGGAGATTGAGTAACTAAAAGACATCGAGCAATCAAAGTTATCCTCGACATTAGAAGACATAGAATATTCCGAATATAAATGCCGGGCAGAAAGCCCACCAGACACAACACCCGTCTGGTCGGAACGTACCTTCCTTTTCACCGGATAGCGAGGAACTTTCCACTCTGTTCCTCCTACCCCTAAAGTGGTCACTACCAAGATGCCGACTACAAAACGTGGCAAAGACAATCAAACATGGATTACAAACAATAACCCTGTCGTTATGTAAAAAACATCTCAAGCATCACTCACTACAGTTCATTCAACGACACTCGAGAACATTTCCGTGACACGAGGCCTAGACTTAAAGTGCCCATAGCTATATGTATAGTATGTTTTCGCTGAACATACGAGATACATAAATCGATGACCACTTTCATGGTTCACTCAAACGAAAGGAACTACGAGTAATCTTCTTATGTCCAAGAAAATGGCGACTCATGGTCAATAAAGACCGTACTTGGCAGTCGGATGGGCAATCACAGACGTAGTAGCATTTCCTCAATCTAAAATTACTCACACGTGTTATCTATCTCTACGTCCACGGGAAAGTCTATCCTATATAGTTTTTTTTATTATTAGCATGATAAAGTCATCGAATGAATTGGAGAATTACCCTGAATGGACCGGAAGGGTTTGTCAAACTAGTACTGATTAAAATCCTCGGTGTTGCTTCAATAGGCCTTTACGTTCCAGTTCAGGTTACCTGTTTAACAGTCCTGCAACCTCGGCAGGCCTTTGGACCTATAAGGGGACCCCGGCAAGTTTTGTACAGCTCGTTGAGGCGTGATTGGAATACGACGAGCAGTCGACCTGGGCATGGTCCAAGATCAGACGGCGAGCCACCTATTACTCGCCGTTATTATGCCCGATTAATAGTTTACCTTCAATATCTAATTACACACTTCAAAATCGATGGAGTGTATAAAACGGGCGTTGTTTAAGAAAGTGTGAAATAGTTACATAACCAACAGGGAGTAGGAAATGCTCAATGTGTCTAGTTGTATTTACTGATTTTATAATGAGCTGCAATCATACAGTTGAATGAACATACGCCTATAAATTTGTTTGGGCTATTGGCGAGGGGAGTTTTTAAAGTTAGCGATAGGCTCGTGTTTGACTGCTATCTCTATTAGTGGTAGGTATGCGAAGATGTGTTCGACGGTGAAGCACGCTTGCCTAGAAGTAACTTATTCATTCTTGACTTAAAGATCGCAAGGTTGTTGCTATCAGGAAATCACGACTCGAGTTTATCCTTTGCTCCAGAATAATGCAGGTTGAAGGAAAAAGGGTAGTCTAGATTTGAGGAGCCGTGAAAGCCACAAAAGGAGCTCCAGCTGTCCAGAGAATTTATATAAGACAATCTAGATTTTGGAAAGTTTAACATATAAAACGGAGTAAAACCTATAAAAGCACATAAAAGCTTAATTTCTCGTAAAAATCAATGTAAATAAACGTATAATACTTAATATGTATAATATACGTATAATACTTAATGTATTTGAATAAAAAATTATAATTATACGACTAATTTAATTACATTCGTCCGTTTAGCGAACGACTAGCAACAGCCTAATAATTATCTAGTTTAATTAACTAAAACTGTGACAATCTCGCACTTAATACAACCATCTTAGAACCGAGTTATACAGTAGCCAGATTATTCGAAGATAAGATGCGTAACAGCTGTTATTTAAGAATGCACTGGCATGGCATAGAAAGTAAAAGTCTATAACGCCTAGTTTCCCTTGACAAATTAAAAAGCAATTATAAACTTTTACTTGAAACGAAGCTAGCGACAAAACGTAGCAGTCTCGGACAGTGCTTTAGAAATCTGTAAAATTACCACTTAGAGATAGAATTCTTAGTTTATTTGTACTGGATTAGAAAATCTATTTCATGATCTTTGGGCAAACACAGTTTTAGTGCCTGCCTGATGTGACCGGGTTCTTCTTCCTTAAAAAACATGCGTGTTTGTAAAGGAGTGGGTCGCTAGATGTTTATAAAGGCTACTACAAACTCCGGCGGTATTTGCCGCGCGGGTATGCTGTTCTATTGTCAATCGTGCCGGTCTGTCTCTGGGAATGCCGACGGCAAAGTGTGTAAGAGCCGTAAAGAATCATAGGAAGGATGTTAAAGAACCTCAACCCACAATTACTTGCGATATTTTCTCCGAATTTGCGCAAACTCCGAAGCCTGTCTCAGTCTCCTTTCAGCACAGTTTTTCTAGTTAGGGTGCGTCATCGTCACACGCTACGATTGTTATTTACGATCGACAATCAAGGACTTATATCTCGTACAACGGCCATCGCTCCCTAGACAATTATGGCCGAATCACTAGGTCTTTAGCTTGGCAACACTGCAATGTGTTGAAAAAAAAAATAGTTGCTCTCTCTGCAATTTTACCAAAACAGACTTTCGTGGACTTTGGACTGGAGCGATTTTAATAATCATTGTCAGCATTAGTCAGCTTAAAATCTGAGCACGTTTTTTCTTCTATTAAACATTTTAGGTATCTTCTTGGAAATCCAACATTTTGCGCTAATGATTTAGCTACTGTTTAAACATTTTTTGTTCATCTATTAGCAATTTATCTTCACTGCTTTCGGCGAAGATTCTTGTTGGTTTTCCGGCTTGCCAACTTAATTAACACATTGTGTTTTAATCAGATGAATAGCAGGCAGCAGCCAATGAACTCCAGGTTAGAAAATAGATGGACGATTAAGCTTGCCACTTATGCTACAAATCTGATAAAATTGTCTTAGAAACTGGTTTTAATTACTAAGTTGTTATTTTTTATGTCTATGCAGTCAGGATAAGATCTGAGATACCTACTTGGTTATTATTGTGAAGAGAAACTCGCGGATTTTTCAGGGTTTCTTAAACAATAGAAGATTTCAGCCTTCAAACTTACTTTTAGTGACTTTAGTAATATGTGTTACTATCGCCTTCCATATGATCTAATGAGGATAATCTTGTATCTATTCATTCAAATCGAATCTATTATACAACACTTGAATAAATACATAATTCATGCACATTATTTTGTATTGTATTAAAAATTACGACCGGGACGGGAAATCCAACGGGAAAATGCGTAAGTAGATGCATTATCCCTTGGCCACGAACTACGCGCAAACGGCACGCGTCTTGTCACGACGATTGCGGAATAACAAATTAAAGAATAAGAAATTACTAGTAGGTACAATAAAGCCACAAGTTGCCGTGACGAGAGTCGCGAACATGCACACTCGAAGGAAAAAAGTAAAGCGCGAGTGTTGCTTGACGCAACTCGCATCGCCCGAGGCTGTGAACGGAGCCTTAGAAACATCTACGAGTTTAGCAACACTTTAAAATATCTTCCATACTTAAGATATTTTACATACAAATCCAAACAAACAACATTTTCTTTGTTTTCTCTCCAAGATAAAACTTATTTATCAGTCTATTCACGTGCTATTATCATTAAAAAGTTCATGTCAACGCACCTTGTACAGTAACTATGTAATCGTTTACGCCCGATAAGGAGGGCAGAGCCCTAGCAGGTTCTGACAATTCGGTCAGGGTCAAGAGGCGCAAATTGCGGACGAACTTATGGACTTGGGTCACGTCTGTATCAGACGGGCCCATCTAGCCTTCCATCGATTGCCAATATTATGTAAAGTTGATAAGTGACTGGAATTTGCAATTTAATTGTTGAGTTTTTGTTGTTTAAATGCGATGGTCTTGTATGATGTCTTAAAATGGGAATTACAACTTTACAAGATGATGAGATGTTGCGACATTTTATTATTCGCAAGACAGGTTATGAAAAATATTGCTGTGAAGTAAAAATGCAACAAAGTTTCTACTTAATCAGGGACTTCTAAATGGGTCACTGAACTTGTTAAATGTGTCAATTCATCTTTAGTCATTCAATATCACTAATTCAGTCCTATTTAATGTAATTTACCTTTTCAGGAAATAATGATATAAGTACAGACTCCGGCAGGTCAACCTAACCGAATCTGTCAGATTTTACCATCAAACATTCACCTTTCGTTATTGTGATAAGGTTGAAAATCTATTGAATCTATTGGGGTATGTTGATGTGCTGGCTAGTCTGTAGGTACCTATATAATTTTTAGCTGTTGGTGATCTAAATTCTATATGCATTAATGAATTTCTGAAAATCCAGTACGTACTACTGATTGTTTGTTTCAGAACTTAGAACTGTTTACCTATTTCTTACGAATATGAATGAATTGTTGTAAAATTGTTTTTAAATTATTTCAGAAAATAAGATTCACATTATAAATTAAAGTTATTTAAAATCAATATATTATTAAACCTATTCTAATTGGATTGCAAAGTGACTTGTTTGAGTACTTACTGATAGAAAATTTGGCAAACAGTGTAGTACATTTCTCATGGCTAAATAATGTTACGAAAAACAGATTAAAATATGTGTATGTTGTTCATTACTGCTTGTATCTGTCATACTTTGGCAACAAAAAGCAACCTTATCTCTGTTTGTTTTGAAACTGTTTATTTTTTTAACAACAACATTATTACGAATGTTTAGGTGACTATATTATTTGGCTTAGTTGCACAAAAAGTTGGCAAGGCATGCCAAGTTTCACAGCATTCATAAAAATATGTATAATAAAAAACAAACAAAAACAATTTTCCGACACACCAAGCGTATATCAGTTGGGACATAAATGCAGTGTTTAACACATAAGTGCAAATTGATTGACTTTGCTTCTGCACTTATTGTTCTAGCTAGTGTGTGTTTATAGGATTCAGTTAAAACAAATAAAATTATTTTAAAATAATAGTCTATCTATCTATAATATAAAAATGTAGCACAAAATGTGTTACTCATAACTCGAAACAGCTGGACCGATTCGGATAATTCTTTTTGTGTTGTGTTTTTAACCATCGGAACCGGGTTTTAGAGGAATTCCACCTGTGCAAAGCCGGGACGGGCCACTAGTACATAATAATTATGTACTGTATTAACATGTGGAGCAAAAATATTTGCATGAAAATTTTTACAAATTTTACGACAATGAACTTTTGAATTGTAAAAAGTATGAGACGGGGTGCAGATTTAAGTTCTTTTCTCTATCTTGCACTGTCCTGTCAAACCATGTATTTTTACAGTTCATTGGGTTTACAGACATAGTTTGACAGATGTTGAGTAATAGGTTACTCGCGCCATACTTACTTAATAATGCAACAAATTACATTGAAGACTATTATTTTTACGTGGTAAATTCATCAAATTAGTCCTCCCACCCGGGCAGGGCGAGAGGGACTGTCAGACTTGTGCTAACAAAAATCTATGTTGTCCTTCAATAGCCCTTTATGTTCCGGGGTCACGGTGATTGAATGAGTCCCGCGAACCCGGTAGGCATCTTTAATACTATTGAGGGACAATGAATCCAGTTGATAAAATAAACCTGCATCATTGTCTAATTAAGTTTTACAATCAAGATCAATGTGTATAAAAACTAAGAAACATGAATAAATATACCACATTTCTGTCCATTTATGATACAACATATTTTTATGGGCTTCGGCTTTTTATGGGCTATTTAATGTATGTTGTTTACTCATACTTGAAATGTTGCTTTTATAAAAAAAACAAACAAAGTGGTTTACCTTGCTACAATTGCAGGAGCTGTTAATTTTTTCAATTTATTCTTCAAGACAGCAAATGTCAATTAAATACAAGTTTTATAAAGCCAGTATCAAGCAGGTTGTTTTGGGTCTTAAAAAATTATGATAACTTCCAATTATCAATGCCATTGAGGAAATAATTGACTTATTATTAGATTTGTTTTCAATGTTTTATCATTTATGTAAACAATAGAAGCTACTAGTACTTAGTATGACAGTCTAATAAATATCTATAGGCATATTTCATATAAGAGAATTTGAATCTGCAAGACGGTAAAAGGCATTATTGCATGCATAACAACTTTCTTTTCTTATTCAATTTTATATTTTGCTTGTGTGGTAACACAATAATCTTAAAGTGCAGGGACATTCTAAACCAGTTGTTTTCATAATTGGAATGCAACCAAAGACTGGTGCTCAAGTTCAGGGAAGATCAATGTTTATCAATAGTGTATGACAAGTTCTTATTAGAAATTACAAAATAAATAGCGGTTTCCATTAATTGTATGCGGCCAGTGTCATTCGTACACGTGACTCCCTTGACCTTGCCTCCATATTCGCCTTGATAGGCCCTGCTCACCGCAATCGAAGGAAAACGGCTTCACAAATTAATTACTATGAGAATGTCCAGCCGCCAAACACGCGCCATCACGCGTGCAATGAACGGACACTACACCACGCAAGATAAGCAACAGAAAACATCACGTTTTGTTATCAAACACCTAATCGCGAACGCAGTCCAATACAAAGAACATCGCTAGATACTGCGACACGAGCCTGGATCAACGCCAACTAGCAAAAAACAACACTATACAGAGAAATTATATGCACTCACCTGATATTTGTGAATTTCTTCGCACTGCTATCCTTCCCACGGATACGAAACTCAATCTAACACTACTCATTATATAAACTTCGACAACGATTCAGTAATAACATCAGCCCTCAACCGAACGACAGAAACGTTATACGAGCCAAATAGAAATTACAATAAGTCGCCGTAATAAGCGAGTCGCAATTTTTATTGTATTTGTTTGTCAGTGAGAGGTCTCTGTCATGACGCAACACTTTTAGTCAACATCAACACTTTTCGCAAATGTACAATTAGACGGTGTAAGTACGAAAACTGCACTTTACTATTTTTTTGTATGATTTTACAAAAACAATTTTATTTTTTAGATAATAGAGCGGCCATACTGATGTTCACAGCTGATTTTGATGTGAAAGAAAATGAAATTTTTGTACCACGTTGTTTCGATGCCACCGCTCTCTAGCGAATAAATAATTAAACTATAATACTGTTTTATCGTAGGAGCGGCATATTGCTAAATAATGACAATAGATGGCGTAGGTGATTTGAAGGAAATCAGGAAAACCGAAACTACGGAATAAAGAAAAACAAAAATACCGACTACAAACGTTTTCATGAAAATAATCGATGCACGATTTTTCTATAACGATTTCAATAAAACTTTGCGAAACGTAAAATATTTTCAAAGATCTTTCGTCAGACTCTCGAGAATATCAAGCGTTTTTACTTTTTTTTGCATTCAAATAAGAATCTGGTCACCCAGCACTTAAACGTCAAATTGTTATTTATCTTCTGTGATGAAAATTGTTCAAAATGGCTGAGACAGAAACCGATAATAACAGTATTATCAGAACGGAAAGAAATAATAAGAGTACAGGGCCTGCTAATGGCCCCCGTCGCGTTACTATCTATAAAACTGAGACCGGATTTGGTTTCAACGTGCGCGGTCAAGTGTCGGAAGGTGGGCAGTTGAGATCGATTAACGGTGAACTTTATGCTCCTCTGCAGCATGTCAGCGCCGTTCTGGAGAACGGGGCGGCGGAGCAGGCTGGGATCAGGAAGGGGGACCGGATACTCGAAGTGTAAGTACTTAGAATATAATGTTTTCTGTAACTCAACATCTGGTTGAACAATCTTGGTTCCCATTGGATTTTCCCATAATTGTTTGTGTTACTTAACATAGCAACGCATTTCCCGCCGGTGGTTTGTGTTTGAACACTTCTTGGTATGTGATTCCTCATGAGAGGGGCCTAAAGTTTTCATGATATTTTCGTACATACTCATTTACATAATTTTTGAGGTGATTCATTCAAAACTTGTTAACGACAGTTTGAAGTTGATTGTATCTGCGTACGACATCAGTACTTGAGCCATTATTATTGTAATTTCAGTTTAAATATGTACATAATCAGTACATATTATTGTACCATTTGGAATCATTCAGCAATTTTGTCTGCACACAAATAAGTTTGTAGTGACTGATCTCAACATTTTTAACAGGGTCAATGGTTTCAGTGACACATACAACTATTAATAATACTAAATTGTGATCATGTCACTGCCTTTTAAAACAGGTAAAAAAGACAAGTTTTAAAATAATAATAATAATATAAAAATGTGGGTAAATTTAAATAAAAACCTTCAATTATTTGAGATATTTAGGTATTTCATTTATGATAAAAACTTTCAATTTTTACAGTGCGAAGTACCTTAAATTAAAAAAAGAAACCATAAGCTTGACACCAGAATATGAGTGTTGCTTAGTTATAAACTGCTCATTATACAGAGGGTACCTACTTTGTAAAAAATAAAAAAGAGTAATCATTTGAAAAAAAGAAAATGTTATTATTTGCAAAAAACAAATCTTTTAATGCTCAACTTAACATAATGCCAGATGGCAGCACAAAGTTTGCCAATATAATTTTGTTTTCCATTTTATCAAAATTTGAATAAAACAGATGTATATAAAACATAATAATATTTTCCTTGGTCAAAACAGGTCACCTTTTGTAAATAAATTACCTACTTGAATACCTGTTGACATTGCCAAAAATTTCAAGATTAATTATTTAAAGGTTTTAAAAGGGTACTTTAGCAATATCATAATGTGAATTGTGATTATTACTATTAAATCAGCCTATAGTGTCCCACTGCTGGACAAATTCTTCACTCCGCTCCTTCCACATCACGCAGCTATATGCCAATGTGATCTGTATTCGTGAAATGGAAACCTGATTTCCTGATATATTGAGATTTAATTCTCAGCTTTCAGTAAATAAAAAATATTTTATTTCATACTGAACTCACTTCAAAAAACATTGAATAATTTGGCACAAGTTACGAGAAACAGACTCAACATTGCATTTTAATACGGAAACATTGGAAGTCTATATTTATTTCACATTAACATATCTACCTGCTTGACTCCAAACCTGTTTACTTATTGTGTAATATAAATAGTTTCTGATCTAAGCTATGCTATAAGAAACTTAGGCTTTGGACTGGACTAAAAAAGAGACAGGTAATCCATCTATATTTAGCAGTCAGAAACAATGTACTGGTTGTGTTATGGTTCCTGACAACTTCAAAGTTTAATAAAAATAAATTGCAAAATGTGTTCCTAAGCTCATAACTCGAAAACGGCTGGACCGATTCGGATAATTCCTTTATTGTTGTGTTTGTAACCATCGGGAACAGGTTTTAGAGGACTTCCACCACATATTTGCAAAATGTATTTGTGCTTTCAAATTCGGCCAGAGTGGCCATGGAATCCAACTCCACCGTGCCTTCCGAAGTAGTGGATGTCATTATCACCAACTTACTAACTCCAGGCTACTGAGAGATCTGTAACAAAAAGACATACACAACCCCGACCCAGGAATCAAACCTAAAACTGTGCTCAGCAATCGCGATTGCGATCACAAAACGCAGCAGAGCAGTCTAATTTATGAATGCAATTAATAAAGGATTTTATAAAAGTAGGAATTTTAATTTCAAACTTTTAAGGTTGTTTTTTATATGAAATACTACTACTTACCAAACTAAAACCAAAAAGTATTTTAATTAGAAGCAATAAGTAAACCTTGATCATTATTTGACACCCATTTTTGTAACAATGACATTCAAAATGCATATTATAAAGGCCATTTTTAAATGATTTACTATTTAATGTTGTCATTGGCACAGATAAGCATACTCAAATATTATAGATACAAAATATTTCACATTGTCCATTTTTGTAGGTAGTTTTTATCTACAAAACTACACCTGCTAAGATCCTAATTTAACATTAACATCACCGCTTAAAACCCGGGTTAAAGGTGTACGTAATAATAGACACAAAACTGTTTCTGACGCCCCATGTAAAAGGGGGGGAGCCATTACCATAAACTCCAGACACTGCTGCTGCTACTAAAAAAATTCTAATGGAAAAATCAAGTCATATTTTGTTCCACCCAGGTATCTAACCGGGGACCTCATGCTCAGCATTGGCAGCTACTAACCAACGAGGCAGTCCTAGTATTCTCCACACGTTACCTTACTTACACAAACCTCTTTCTGAAACCATCACGCAATTCAAACACCAAACAAAACCATGTGATCCTTTACGAAGCAAATTGGTTTGTTCACTTTACGCAAATTACTATACAGTTCAATCTTCTAAAGGTGTTCATTCATCTACATTGCCTCTGGGCCCCACAGTTCACAGACGTGTGGGCGTACCATCTCGTCCGAGTTGGTTACTAGCGTACCCACAAAATTGTCCGAGATTGGACTGGTGTTATCAGACGATTCCGATTTATCCGGATTTGTCTTGCTTTGCAATTTGTTCAGAATTGTTTTACGTAAGTTTTATTTGTCGAAGGAGTTAGAAAGGTAAATTAATTATCTTCCTGCCATATTGTAATTTTCTTTAACATCAATTCCTTACACAATCCACCCGTCTTTTCTTTGGTCTTCTCTTCATCTCCATCCGTCAACATTCATGCTCATCATTCGCTCGTGCAGTATTTTCCGTCTCAATTGAGTAGCGAAAAAGCGTTTTTTTTTACACATTATGTCGGAAGATTTTCGATGCAGTAAACCGGGCTGGACCAAGCAAGATCAATCGGACGATATCGTTTGAGCGAAGGGACTAGTAAACAAATTCAGAATTGGTAACCCTACTCGTGATTCATAGAAGTTGGGTGGGCGTATAATCGGCGCCGGTTACTATACGAACAGTAATAAGAAGCAGTCTTCCGTGATGCGATTTTCGATTGCATTGATCAAAAGGCGGTAGGTCCATCTTCTGGCATGAGTTATTCGAGAACAGATCTCTATTTCTACTTGTATTAGGCCGATGAGCGAATGTGTCGTGGAGAACCTACACACTGCTTATCGGCAAGCCTAGTAAGACCATCCAGGATTACTCTCCAGCGAGATGATAGAGATATGGAAAATAAGGGGAAGGGTACCAGAAGTGGGTGATCCCGGGCTGATATAATGGTGATTAGATCAGGGACCACTTTGGTTACCCGTTGAAAGGGTTTTTGATAGGGTTTTGACAAAGTGTTGTTTTAAAACCCATTTCATATTTGTTACACTTTCTTACGAAAACCCTTATCAATGGGTAACCCCTTCCAAACCCTTTCGATTTGATACCTGTTTATTCAAAAACCCATTCTTAAAGGGTTACACTTTCTAATGGTAAGACGTTTTGAACGGGTTACCCCTTCAACGACTGTGACAGGGTTACCCATTGGGACTACAAATATTGTAATTTTATATCTTGTGCCTTTACTTTAAAGTTCTAAACTACATGCATTCGATATGTACGCGTCAAGTCGCAACACGCAGTTATTGCAGCGATTTTAAAGTTAAATGTATTTTTCATTTTGGAGTTGTCGGGATTGTTTCATGTATAATCTTATCTTTTTTTACGGAATCATAAAGGTCATTCGATCGTTTCATATAATATAATATAAATATAATACAACTTTGAATTAGATATGCAAATAATCAAATATATAAATTATATTAATATTCATTGTAGCTTTTATTGCTCTTATTATGATCTCTCTTGCTCCTTCAGATTTTGTCTATACAACGAGTAACACCAAATGCGCAAAACCTCTCATGGGGTAACTCAGCCTAGCCCATGATACTGAACAATTATTGTTATAATAAGACCTTAATAAGGAAATTAGCAAAATAAAAAATAGGTGCAAAATAGGTAAGAAATTGATCGGGCCCATCTGTATGAAAATCTTTTATTTTTTTGCGAATTTCCAAAAGTCTTAGATCAAAATTTGTTCAGTAACACGGGCTGAGTTACCCCTCGAGAGGTTTTGCGCATTTATGGTGTTAAACGTTGCATAATTAGGTAGAATAACGTCCGTTTCATAGGCGTTTTTAGGGTTCCGTAGCCAAATGGCTGAAAACGGAACCCATAAAGATTCGTCATGTCTGTCTGTCTGTCTATCTGTCTGTCCGTCCATCCGTATGTTACAGCCAGTTTTTGTCGAAAGTATAGGAGCTATCCCGTTGAAACTTGGTAAGTAGATGTATTATGTGAACTGCATTGGGATTTGCACACAAAAATAAAACAAAAAAAAACCAAGTTCGGGGGTACCCCCCATACTTAGAATTGCAATTTTTTTTTTCGCCTGACCCATCATCATCAGCCGGAGACGTCCACTGCTGAACATAGGCCTCCCTCTTAGACCGCCACGCCGAACGACAATTCGCCACTTGCATCTATCGGTGGCCCGCGACTCTCACGATGTCGTCGGTCCACCTAGTGGGAGGCCTACCTACGCTGCGTCTTCCAGTCCGTGGTCGCCACTCGAGAACCTTACTTCCCCATCGGTTGTCAGTTCTACGAGCGATATGGCCTGCCCATTGCCACTTCAACTTGCAAATTTTACGAGCTATGTCGGTGACTCTGGTTCTTCGCCGAATATCCGTGTTCCGGATGTTATCCCGCAAAGCAACTACGAGCATAGCTCTTTCCATTGCTCGTTGAGTGACTCTTAGTCTCTCTAAATGGCCATTAGTCAAAGACCACGTTTCAGAGCCATATGTTATCACTAGCAACACACACTGGTTAAACACCCTTGTTTTGAGACACTGCGGGATTCTCGATGAGAAGATATCACTATGATATCTATACATATAATAAAACTGTAGAAAAGTTATTTTTGTACATTAAAAAAAAACTCAAAAAATTTAGCCAGGGTATTAAAGGACAACCAATAGAACCCATTTCTAGCATTTTTAGAATTTTTGTCTGTTTGTCTGTTTGTCTGTTTGTCTGTTTGTCTGTTTGTATGTTTATTTGTCCAGGTATCACGTAAAATGTACGAAATTTATGTAGATAACTTTTATACACAACGATTAAGCGTAACTTGGAGAGGAATTTAGTTTTTGTTTCATTGGAATCGGTTCAGTCTATCAAAAGTTATTCGAATATAAAGTGTTTCAGAAGTAAAATTACGGTCAGTTCACACCAAGACGCGTAGTTCATAGCGCGATCTAGCTTCGATTCTGCTACATATTCAAATAAAAAATTCATCTAATGATTATGATAGGATGGGATAGGATAGGATAGGATGGGATAGAATAGGATAGGATGGGATAGGATGGGATAGGATGGGATAGAATGGGATAGGATGGGATAGGACGCGACAGGACGGGACAGGACGGACAGGACGGGATAGGACGGGATAGGATGGGACAGGACGGGACAGGACGGGACAGAACGGGACAGGACAGGATAGGACGGGACAGGACGGGACAGAATGGGAGAGGACGGGACAGGGCGGGACAGGACGGGACATGACGGACAGGACGGGACAGCTCGGGACAGGACGGGACTGGACGGGACAGGACGGGACAGTACGGGACAGGACGAGACAGGACGGAACAGGACGGGATAAGATGGGATAAGATGGGATAAGATGGGATAAGATGGGATAAGATGGGATAAGATGGGATAAGATGGGATAAGATGGGATAAGATGGGATAAGATGGGATAAGATGGGATAAGATGGGATAAGATGGGATAAGATGGGATAAGATGGGATAAGATGGGATAAGATGGGATAAGATGGGATAAGATGGGATAAGATGGGATAAGATGGGATACGATGGGATACGGTGGGATTTTGGAGGGAGACCTTTTTACCCGACGCTTCGCACAAAAAAATACATTGGTAATTTCCGACATCCACGCGAACGAAGTCGCGGGCACAGCTAGTCTAGAAATATGATCATGTATCGAGCTACAGATCTGAGCTTAATTGGATGCCGATCCGACAAAGACGTGATTTGCGTGCCTTGACCACTCTTTTCTCCCTACTCAACTCTCCGTCCCCTCCTTCCTATCTTATCCCTCACTTTCAATTCCTATGTACTTCACTTACTAGAAATCTGCGTTCCTCTAATAATCTTCTCTTACTTTGCCCTTCTCATAGTTCTGATTTTATTCACTCTTCATTTCACATTCAGTCCATTCTTCTTTGGAATGCGCTTCCTCTCGATATCAGGACGGCCACCAGTCAATATGCATTTAAGCGGAAGTTGCGTTATCATTTTCTAAATCATTAGCAGAGTCGTCTCAATCTCCTTTCTTATTTATATATATATATATATATATATATTTATTTATTAATATATTATAGTAAATATATTTGTATGTTTATTTTATCTAGGTATATTTATGTTAATTAAATTATATTTTATTTATAATCTCTTGCTTTGAATGCACCTGCCATGTTATTTCTCCACTACCCTTGGTTGACTGGTAGAGAATGCCTCAGGCATTAAGTCCGCCTATGTACTTTTATGTTGCATAAAGTTTTAAATAAATAAATAAATAAATCACGTAGCTTCCCAAACGCTGCCCATCCGAGTTGGTTTCTTTGGGCGATATCTTTCTCGAAGTTGGACCTACCTAACTATCCAAGGTAAGTATAATGGTCTTCAACTTCGAGAGTATCATTCCCAACAACAACTGGTACGGGCGCCACATGGACATTCGACATGACTTTCGTCTTGTCCATGTTCATCACGCTGAGCATAGCATTGAGGTGCTCCAACGATTCTGCCATGATGACTATATCATCGGCAAAACGAAGGTGATTGATGTATTCGCCATTGATGTTGATGCCGAGTCCGTGCCATTCCAAGAGCTTGAAAACGTCCTCCAACGCGTTCGTGAACAGTTCCGGAGAAATAACGTCTCCCTGTCTCACGCCTTTTTGCAATTGGAGTGGTTTCGTGCTCTCTTCCTGAAGTCGGATGGACATGGTGGTGTTACTATACAAACACTTCAACCCTTCGATATACCTATAGTCGATATGACATCGTTGGAGGGACTGCAATACTGCCCAGGTTCTGATTGAATCGAAGTCTTTTTCATAGTCCTCAAACGATAAACATAATGGCCGATTATACTCCTCTGTCTTCTGTATAATCTGGCGGAGCGTGTGAATGAGGTCTATGGTGCTAAAATCTTTTTGGAAACCGGCTTCTTCGGGAGGCTGGAAGTCATCAAACCTGCGTTCGAAATGGTTCGTAATGACTATTGAGAACAGCTTGTAAACATGGCTCAGAAGTGAGATTAACCTGTAGTTCTTCTACAAGCTGTTGTCACCCTTTTTGAAGAAAAGAACAACCACACTCCTGTGCCATGCTTCTGACGTAGTGCCTTCGAGTATGACGGAGTTAAATAACTTCTGGAGGACTAGAAGTACCGGTTTTCCACCCGCTCTCAGAAGTTACGTTGTGATTCCGTCATCGCCCGGCGCCTTGTTATTCTTGAGCTGTTTAAGAATCATTCTAATCTCGTACAGGCTGATGTCCGGGATATCCTCAGTGTAGTGCCGAGTCAGTTTAGCTCTTGCGTCTCAAGCTATACCGATACTGGGTTGTCGTGTTGATGTGTATAACTGTCCGTAAAACCTCTCAAGCTCTCTCAGGATCTCCGGTTTCGTCGAAATGATGCTGCCGTCGTTAATCTTCAGCCTTGTCATTTGGTTTTGCCCAATACACGAATTCTTTGCGAAGACTTTTGAGCCCTGATTCCGCTCAATCGCCTCTTTGATCCGTGCTGCACTATAGGCACGCAGGTCACGTCGCATTGATTTCGAGATTCGTCTTTTGAGTTTGCCATATTTCGACATATCAGCTGAAGTATGCAGCCTCATCTCAGTCCGGTCTTGCATTAACATGATGGTTCCGTTCGAGAGCTTTTGAGGTTTATTGCGGCGCGGATAGAACTTAAACCCCACAGCTTTGACAGTTTCCACCAACTCATCGTTAATCTCGACCGCGGCTTCGCATTCGGTTAGGCACTGGAAGCGATTGTGCAGTTTGAGTTGAAAGTCTTCCGGGTTCTGGATGTGGGCAGGACCAGGTCGGAGCTTGGACTTCACCAGACGAGACCTTTCAAGCTTCACATTGATATTCAATGTGCCTCTGACGATTCGGTGATCGCTACCGGTTTTTACCTTGGCGATCACAGAGACATCACTGAATATTCGCTCATTTCTGGTAGTACCATCGGGGCTCATCCACGACCACCTCCTGGATGGCCGCTTCTGGAAGAAGGAGTTCATTAAATGAAGCTCTTTCTTTTCCATGAAGTTGACCAGTCGCTGATGGCTCCTATGGTTTCGCTGCCCATACCCAAATGGCCCCACTCTCAACTCATCGCCATTCCGTGCGCCCACCTTCGCGTTGAAGTCCCCCATAACAACGGTGAAGTATGTTTCGGAGGTATGTATGGCCTCGGATGTCTCCTCATACAATGCCTCTCTGCTTCATCGAATATGACCTTCAACGAATACCGGTTGGTTATTCTGAGTATAAGGTTGTTGATGAGGGACCTGCGGACGAAGAAATCCAACACCACCCTGGGATTTACGGTCTCCTTCCCGGTAGGAGAGCATTTTGCCGGAATCTAGACCTATCGTATCCTGACCCTCTCTTCGGATTTCTGATAATCCCAAGATATCCCAGCGCATTTTTATCAATTCTTCCTCCAGCTCGATAATCTTCTCATCGGTCCTCAGTGTGCGGATGTTGTGTGTTGCCAGGGCCATGTTGTTCGTTGGGGGTGGTAGCGGAGCATCTGCCGGGGATTCTTAGCACCCCCTGCTCCGCCGTTACCCGATCCGCTACCCAGACCAGGAATAGCGGAGCTACCGGGGACTGGGGGCCGTGTGCTGTGGTGTTCAGTCATAATGGGGGGGGGGGGGGGTTGCCATAATCCCCACGTTTGGCAGGCGGCTTGGGAATCGCAGAAAGTCACCGGAAGTTTGCCAAGGACACTACTGCCCGTCCTACGGTGGCTGGACGTAGCCTGGCCCATACGTGTGGGGTATCTACGAATAGGTCTCTAATTGAAAATTGGTTTGAACGAGATCGAGTATTTTTTTTAAAGCTTCATAAATCGTAAACCGCAATTTGCCTTGCAAAGTTACAACCAACTACAAAAACTTTTATATTATGCTTTATATATGTACCCACCCCTGAATTTATACTCCATTCACTCCGTTTTACTGTACTTAATTAAAATACACTTACCTTTGTTCATCTTCAATATTCAGATGTTATTAAAACTTAAAAACCGAGTAAGAAACCGAGTAAGAAACACTAATGAAAAATTGTAAATGATTCTAAACTTTCAAGGTCAAAATATATTCCCCTTCTCCAACGTAATTTAAAATAATTTGATTTAAAACCCTTTGAAAACCCTGACAAACCCTTTCAAAGGGTTATCTGCTTCAATTAGATATCATATATGAACCGGTAACCTCTTGAACTAGTTAACTTCTTGAAAGGGTTACCCTAACGTTAGGGTTTTGAAAAGGCTACAACTACCAAGAGGTAACACTTTTATTGACTGAACCCATACAACCTGTTACACTTTCGAAAGAATTAACTTATATTCGGGGTTGTACGGTCCCTGGATTAGATGAGAGTGTCACTAGATGCGGAAGGTGCACAAAGGATATTGTGACGCAATTTGGAAAATAAATACCTATGTGACATTTCCCTGTGACAGCCATATTGAGTGCCAAGATGTTATAAAATTCTGATCATCAGTCGAATCTTCCAAACCGAATAAAACCACACAAGTATCTAGTTTAGCAAGTGATGATATTGCATAATTATGATAATACATTCAACAGTTGTAGGTTGTAGACCGATACTAATTTGCACCAGTTAGCAAATTACGTAGATAGTACGCTGTGCAGGCAGTAGTACTAGTAAGGTTTCTCTCGATAAGCCTTGACTCAGTTATCAACATTTCTACTTACAAACAGTCTTGTGTAGTCACTGTAGTAATGTCTTGTACGTATTTGATAAAAAATCTGCCTAGCGCGAGCTGTAAATTAAAACTGTAAGCATGACCTAATTGTTGGTTTCTTTACGATATTTTTCTGAGCCCATTCCCTCTCAAGGGCCTCAAGAGGCCCGATTGCCACCTTTTGATACCTTATAGACTCTTTGTGCTTGTATTAGGAATCAGTCTTTACTATTCTTCCGCGAAAGTTTGGTTTTAAAAAAGTTGGCTTTAAACTTGGCCCGAAATCGGCCTATATCACATTTCCATTGTTTCCCATGTTTTCAATGCTCTTTGTAGGATGTCTGTTTTCTATGGAAATGTCGTCATAACTTTAAGTATTAATCTATGAATAATCCGGTTATTGTAAACATAAATTGCATCAACCTATTCAATTAATTTTATTCATTAAATAATGTTAAATTTTACCGCTGCTGATAAAGATTTTACCGCTTTTTCCGTAGTAGGCAATATATGTGCGTACAAACGATGATTGCTTACAATTCTACAGACATAATATTTTATGAATACTAGCTACTGCGTAGGCGATATTGGGGAGTAAGTACATAGATGAAATGATAATTTTCCCACTCGTTCCCAAAAATACGACATAGAAGAATTGAGAGAAACCAGCTAGTAGTATATGAACCCCGATATCCCCTACAAAGTAGACAGAGAATTATTTTTAAAAATCATGGCACTCCACCATTGTTGGGGGCATCGGGAATCATCGCCCTAATACCCTACTGCTACCTCGAGTACTTAATCCATCTTTTAAGGACTTAAACTTGGAACAGAGGACCTCTTTGTTCCTTTAATATCTAAAAGTGAATTTGGCCAACTATACTGTAGGCATTTGGCCACATTTGGCACTCCTAAACCATGTTCAAAAACAGAGTTCTTAAAACTGGTTGAAATTTACTGATCGCGTTTAGTTTTGAATAGTGAAATTGATTCGAAACTGTGAATAGATGAACACAAGTGTGTTTACTTTGTAATTGTAACAGACAGGCAACCAATCGCTTTGTATTGATCGTAATTGTCTATTACTAGCTATACATTCAATGAATCCATCAAATTGATTCGTGACGTACCGAGTTTTCCTTATCGTCTGGGTGTTAGAGTTGAAATAAGGAATACAATATATTTTTATGTTTCCTGTCAAAACGATTTGTTATCGTCACAGTTTAATTGTAATTTATTTGGAAAATGATTTATTTTATATTTACCGCAAGGAAAATAAACACAACATCTAAAATATTGGTTTTATCCTGAATTTCATCCGGCGAGTAATATTTGACAAACAAGGCAAAGGTTTGCTCCATAATGGCTTTAGATCCATCAAATATCGTAGACTTAAGAACAAATAAGAATTTGGGACCTGCAAATCCATTCTCATTTTTTCTTCTATCGACCTGTTTGTCTCTCTGGTACCTTTTTACAGCTTAACGGCAGAAATCTTGCAAATTGGGATATTATATTGGAAGCTTTGGCTATGAATTATTATTCTTTATTCAAAGTTATAAAATGAGAACCATTGCCAATATCAGCTGTCTTGGAAACCAGAGACAAGAGAAAATGAGTATCAGTCTCTACTAGCTAGCGATTGAAGTGTTAAATGGCTTCAATTAATAACAATGATATAGAAAGAACGGGCTTTACGATTGGTAATTATTTCACAATGAACGATACCAATCAATACAACTATTGCTGCACTGCACTTGTTAACTGGGATATGTGTGTTTAAGCCTGCAGTTTAGGGTTGCCAGGGTTTATTAGAAATTATTATAGAATCAGCTCCCAAAGACGTTTAGGGTACTTTTTTTTTTACGTGGTGAATCATCAAATGAGTCCTTCCACCCCGGGCAGGGCGGGAGGGACTGTCAGACTTGTACTGACTAAAATCCACGGTGTCCTTCAATAGCCCCTTAATGTATCGGCAGGCTTTGGCCCTCTGGCCCCCGTCATTATGCTCACGCTCTTTGAGGCGCGCGTGGAACACGACGCGCCGTCGACCCGGGCATGGTCCATGGTCGTGCGGCGAGTTGTCCTGTACTCGCCGCCCGCATGCCCGCGCAAGTTTAAGGTACTATGACAGAGACTTGTTGTGGGGTTGATAATCATCCAATAAGTTTTGAAATATGGGTGGAGCGGAATGGAATCAACTACCATACCTGACTGAATAAAATCGCCATATGCCTTCAGATGTCCCTTGTTTTTCAGGGTTGCGGTAAGGTATTCCCGTGGCCCTGGCAGACTATAGAGAAGTTAGAAGCAGAAATGTCAAAGAAAACATTTGGCTTGATGTTTTTGTAACTACTTAAAATATTTGCCTATTATATTTTGGAAGGACACCAGACACACTAAAACTAGAACGAGTGTGGATGACCATTACTACAAGTTATGTAAATTTTGCACAGTGTTAGTTACTTAACTTTATGTACGAATGGCAGGGTTTTGTGAAGTTTCCGTTTCCAACGTGTATTTAAATGTCGCTGTAAAACTGTCTTTCACCTTCAGAGGCAGTTTTTGTTTCTAAACTCTAACAGGTCTTCAAAGTCATTTTTGGCGATAAAATAATAAATAGGGAAGCGAAGCAAACATTTTCCCAGTTTTCCGGGTCACCTGCCTTCAGTTTACTCGCACGGCTTAAACTAATAAGCCCACTTAGTTCAGTCCGTTTTCATTAGCAGGCGCTCCAGTAACTTTGTATATAGTTTTCGGGAGTTTGGCTGCTAAGTGGATCGATCGATTGCGATCTAATTTCAACTTCTCACAACTATGTTATACATAGTATTGAGATTTCTAGGTCTTATATACGTCCGCTGGATTGAACATAAGGGGCGAAATGTATCTACTCATCTGCCTGATTTTAAGGTTTATGGGCTAGAAGGGAAGTAATTTTGTGTCATATTCTCATAATCTGTTATATTTGGTGTCTAAGAAATTGTTCTAAGACATCATCAAGAAGCATCAATATGCTACTTGTTGTTATACCTTTGATGATTCAGAAACACCTACAATTCTCGGCTTTAATTTATGACGTCACCTAATTCCAGTCGGATGTTACTTACAGGTTCGCTTGACTGTTTAATTTCCTTCCAATAACCTGGAAGGAAATTAAACAGTCAAGCGAACCTGTAAGTAACATAATTTTTATAAGCATTTAGATTCTGTTTCTCCATAAATTCTCTTTACGACTTTGAGGCTCCGAAACGTTTAATGAATCATCTTTTCAAAGTTCAACAAAGTTCAGGCGCACTAAAGGTTGCGCATGAGTATGTCCATACGGAATTCAGGGCACAGACATACCGTCTAAGAAGCCGTATTTATAAAGAAATGCAAGCGCCATTCTTTCGTTTGCACAATCGCCAATGCAGCATTATACTTTTGCAATCATGCATTATGTCTTATTGCATTATCAGCTACGGTCTAGATTCAGTACTTGCATGAGAGTAGCCTACAATCCTAGATGACTGCGTTCAAGTACTTTTTTTATCAAACGTATTACAGCATAGCGTCACGCTTTATGATCCCTAATATACTGTGGAGCATTTATAGTGTCAATCATTCCAACAATTTAGCTGTTTGTAGCTCCCATAATGTTGCAAGTATTTTTGGTTTTTTAATAGCTAGGTGGGCTGACGACATTGTGATGAAATTGCCGTTCGGCGTGACTTCCTAAGGGCAGGCCTCTATGCCCAGCAGTGGACGTCTTTCGGCTAAAGATGTTGATAATAGCTAAGAAAGCACGGTTGTTAATGGCAAGATTTTTATAGACACAGTATTTCCGAAAATTCAGACACTAATCAAAATATAGATATTTCCACCGAATTTTGCCGATGAAAGTAAGTCAAATGCTGCTGTCTATGAAAATATTATGTGTCAATGCTGTCTCTGAAAATAATTAAGCCTAACGTAGGTAAATCTGCTGTAAGCGTTCAATTACAATAGTAAAATCGGCCTTCATTGTTTGGATATATGTCAATTTTATAGTGAAACAATAAAATGGCTAACAAAACATGGACCATTTCCACAAGATGACATTAATTGATTACTCATTTTATAGCTTTTCTTCTGAACGACAATTACATTTTACGAGGCGACAGTTAGCTCCTTAATAAAACGTTATTATGGGAGAAAGACATCAAAAGAGGAGGGTAGTAAAATTGTGACGCCTTCGTAACTAAAGAGTAGGCGTCCAGTGCCTTTAAAAGACCATTTCGTGATACCTTTTTTTTACGTGATAAAATCATCAGATGAGTCCTCCCACCCCGGGCATGTCGGGAGGGACTGTCAGACTTGTACTGACTAAAATCCACGGTGTCCTTCAATAGCCCTTTATGTTCCGGGGTCACGGTGATGGTATAAGTCCCACGACCCCGGCAGGCATTTCGGTATGCCTTTTTTTTTTTACGTGGTAGAATCATCAAATGAGTCCTCCCACTCCGGGCAGGTCGGAAGGGACTGTCGGACTTGTACTGACTAAAATCCACGGTGTCCTTTAATAGCCCTTTATGTTCCGGGGTCACGGTGATGGTATAAGTCCCGGCACCCCGGCAGGCATTTCGTGATGCCTAGACTCAAATTGGTGGCTGCGTAGGACCGAAAATAGGTTTTTATTTGTATGAACTAATTCCTAGATACGTTTCTGTTTCAAATCTGTCACAATCAAATCCAACGAAAAGTGTGAAAATTTAGGGCCTCGTCATTTACCCAAATCTTTAAGGTTATCGAATTTTGGAAACAGATAGTATTACTTTACAAGTTCCAGAGAATAGGTACTAGTTGCCATTTCAATACTCGATCCCACATCAAAGATAATAGTTCAAAGTTAGTAGTTATATTACTATCAACGTTTGTAGGAGGCACGCTCAAGGGTGAAGATCCTATATTTAAACCTTTGATAACAAACACAACGCCTGTATTGTTAAACCATAAAACTTTTTCCAACTGTGTGAGCCCATAACTCCTGAACAACTGCGCAGATTTTTATGTTGTTTATTTTAACGTCGGAGCGATTGATTGAGGATCCCTTTTTAAAAGTTTTTGCTATAAATAAGACCTGTAAACACGTAAAGGTCACAACATATTTAATGGGACCGTTTTAATTCAGTTCAGGAATGTTTATGGACCAAGCAATGATGTAGATTGTCCTAAAATCATTTATAAGTTCAGTTTGTATGAGTCTCATGATTTTTACGGATCATTCCAGAAAACTGTGGGTGTTTGAACTGCCAACAATGTCTACAGACTCTGTGTTTAGTATTTTTACCTCTAAATTGAATCATGGTTAAAGGAAACAATCTTTTTCCTCAATTCGCAACTCCTTTCGAATCTTTCCACACAGGTCTTCTTTTCCTCAAAGGTTTTGTCGACAAGTTGCTTACTTTATTATTTTTCTTATTATTACTTCTATTTTACTATTACTAGGAATCCCTTCGCATGTCGAAACGACCTTGCCATCAGCATAACCATCCTTCTAAGTTCCGAATCACTAGTATCCGCAATCTCTGGATCTACCACAACTTCATCTGACGTAGTCAAGACTCCTTTATTGCCTAATGAGCATTTGTCAGTAGATTAGCCTAGTTCCATGTACGGATAAATATTAAATCTCTCTTAATCAATCAATACTTCGAACCCTAAAGCAAAATCATGTGGGTTTAATTTAGGATGCACGGTTAGCAGTAGTACGCATAGTTGGAATGGAATTCAAAATTCCACATTGCTGTAGTGATTGCGGAGGTCATGGTCAATGTAATTATATGTTCCGAAGAACACCACCGTAGACAAAGAAAGAATATCATCTATTTACCACGGATTATATAGTCTGTTTAATGTTCTTTTAAAATCAATGGCCATAATATTTACGTTTATGGATGACGCGAAAGGATTGTGTGATCTAAGCAGAAGACTCAGTAGTTGCAGCCTCTTCTTGGGAAAGAAGCGTGGATACTAGATTAGATTTTATCTTTGAAAAGCAAAGGAACGAAGCAAAGAATCGTCGAAGTAAACGGGAATGGCAATTTTATACGGCAGCTTATGTGAGTCTCGGGGTAAAGAATAATGGATCTAGTGTACCCCAAGGTAGGATACGTTTGGATCATTGGAGATCACACAATTCTTGAGGATAGACTGCTATCGAAGGTTCGGCTTACTAGATAACCACAACCTTCATTATTAACTTTTACTCTTTATATTTGAAGTGGCAGGGAAGGGTTTATGTGTGTCAAGTAGCTGATAATATTAATCAGCTACTTGACACACATAATCCTTTAACTAAGTAAATACTAGTACAAATAACTCTTTTTTTATTGCAAAACAATATCTATTAGTATTGTTACAACAATAGCAAGTGATAATGTAGAATAGTGCATTCCTATCAGTGGCCGCCACTGGACACTTTCTCTGTTTAACTTCAATAACTGTTTGTTGTGTTAATAATACCGTTTACTAATTGTTAATAAGCTATTTTTGTTAGTTTACGTTTTTGTATTGATTGGTTGTGAGTACTTTCATTAAACTTAACGTAACTCGTACTTTTATTATTGGCGAATTTTCCATCTTGTCGGTTTGGTCCTGTGTCTCAAAAAGGCCGTTCCTTATCTTGATTTTGTGCTCGTTTTAAGTTTCTTACTCTGAATTTGTCCATTGAAAATACTGTTATTTTCTTTGACCCATTACTTAGGTTTTACTCTATGAGATGTATCTGAATGGAAAGACTTCTCGTATTGATGCAGGTCTTTCTAGGGTATATGCTCCCGACTTAAAAGGTTAAAGAAATTATGGATATACCAGCACGCGTAGCATGGCGATTCTATCTCTATTCTACCAAGAAAATACAAAGTTATTTCATCGTTATTTCTACACAAATCGATTGTTTTTTGCGCAAATATGACACCATTCGTACACTATTGAAGAAAAGAACGTTTATTTTCCATATTTTTTACATTACCATGCTTAAACCAATAAAAATATTTCTACTTTATATCATTTTGTCTATTCTTTCGTCGACAAAACCCCTTTCCACGGCGCCATGCTACGCCTGCAGGAGATGACGAATTGAAGAGTGGTAAAATAGTAGACATGATGTTAACAGGACATAAGGGCAATCAAATGAAAATGGTGATGAAACTTCTTCGACATTTGTGCCACAATAACCGTTATATTATCAAACACCCAGTAGATAACTATGTTCACATAAAATGACATCGTCTAGGTATATAAATCGAGATAGGATGTGGAAACTAATAATTGAATGATAACAGAAGAATGAAACACTGTCCTGGTATTGCATAGTAGTTCAACACGTGTTTCCGTATGTTTAGAATAGTGATCGGTTAATTGATTATAATTGTTGAAAGCTATTTAATTGATTCTCTTATTTGCTATCTCGTCGGCATTACCACACACTGGAGTTCAAAGGTGTATTGCGTTAGATTGAATTTGATAGGGCTATTTTAAGACTTCCTCGTTTCAACTTCTGGCTAGATAGGTCTTTGAAAATTCATTATCATTGTTAACTGTGACACATAATTATTTCTCTTTCTTCCCTCTTTCATCCTGTGCTACAACTGGAAGAACAATTTTGTTTTTAATATAAATTCTTGATAATGTTTCTTAAACCAATTCTTTTCTTCTTGTTAATCGTTGCCCCGAACTGGGAAATTTTTCGGTGTAGTGGTCGCGTTTTACTTTTAACTCACATACAAAAACATTTAGACCCAAAGTAATGGATTGTAGGTCATCCAAATATATTATATTTGTTCTATGCGGGACCCTCCTACTTCCGTCAACCGAGCCGTCATCTACGAATCATCATAAAAATATTTTCCAACTAGTTTTCCATTTCTTAGTTACTCTCTCTATGTTACTGACCTCAACAACAACATCCTTTGCAATATGTAATCCATTGTGATCCAATTATTACAACAATGCTACGCCGACTACTAAACCGTGTTTACTCCTGGTTAAATCTTACGCGCCTTTTATCGACCAATTTAGGTCTTTTCCAGTACAGTGGCTACTGGACGATGACCTCATAGCTACAGTCTCGATAAACTTTATCGAGACTCAGTATACTTTTCAAAAATTTGATATCTTAGAATATTTGGTTTTGTTTGCTGTCGTCCAATTGTAGTTTATACAGCTAAAATACTGTCAATTTACTTCAGTTATATACGAATGTGCTCCCAAAATAGCGTAGTTCTTTCTACCTCATAATTTTGCCCTTATCCCAATGTAATGAGCGTCAGCAGTATTCTTTCTCTATAACTTGTCATCAATAATAACGGTTATATTCCATTTTGGGAATTTTTACTTATCGATTCCTTCTCAGCCCTGTTCCACCCATTGCTGAGTGGTACAAAAGCAAGTAAGCCTATGCCTCTTCCCTTTTATACCAGCGATCTTCTGAATATCGCCTAGTAACTGGACCATTGGTCTACAAACATTTCTTCTTCCACCTCTCGGTAACCTTTCAGTGTAGGCTCTACTTCACCTGCCATCACCACGTCTTGTCAAGTGTCCTGCCCAAATCCAGTAGCAAATATCTTCCTAAAAATTATAAGTAAACTAGCTGACCCATGCCCACTTCGTTGGGCGGTAAACATTTTAACTTGTGATGAAATGATGAATGTGGTTCGGTTAGTACTGAGTGCCGAGTGCTATGATTTATTTCGTGACTGTCAAAAGGAGGATTTTGTGTTTATTGCACACTGACAGTAACAGCCCGCCGTCTTTCTGTTGTTTGGCGTTGCTCATGTTCAACGCTAGATTCCCGAGTACGGCCCTGCGATGTTCTCATTGTTTGGTTAGCGAGCCACTGCGAGCGCTCAGCGCTAGTCTCCCTATCCCTTGTTGCTGAGACATGCTGCTTTAAATCACTGAGACGCTGCGCACGTTCAGCGCTAGATTCCCGAGCACGGGCCTGCGATGTTCTCGCACTTTGACACTTTTTTTTTTCGTAGTAATATCATCAAATGAGTCCTGCGAAACCGGGCTGGGCGGGAGGGACTGTCAGACTTGTACTGACTAAAATCCACGGTGTCCTTTGGTAGCCCTTTGAGTACCGGAGTTGCGGTATCCGTATGTCCCGCAACCCCGGCTAGGCTATGGCCCTCTGTAGGAGGGCCCTGTCATTATTCTGACACTCTTTGAGGCGCGCGTGGAACACAACGCGCCGTCGATCCGGGCATGGTCCATGGTCGGACAGCGAGTTGCCCTTCACCCGCCGCTTGTATGCCCGATGATCGTCCCGCGACATCCGTCGCCGTGTGCGTCTACCACTGTGGCTGAGGCTCTCGCGTTCCACCTCCTCCTTCGCGAGAATGACTGCTTCGCAGAAGGAGGGGGACCGCTTCCCACTCCGACTCACCCCGCAGCATGGCCGCGGCCAATGCCGGGTGCGGGTAGGTCTCCGCCTATCGCCTGCGTGAGGAGGCGGTGCTCTGCCCTAGCAAGGCAGTCCTGCATCGTATGCTCAACCGTGTCCTCTGGGCGGTCCTCGTAGTGATGACACTCGGGCGTTTCCTCCTTTTTATCAGACATACCTCCCGAACCATCGATATCCGGTGAGGACCTGCGTCAAGCGGAAGATGAGGACGCCGTGGGACCTAACCAGCCACTTCTCAAAGAGGGGTCTAACAGCCGTGATTGCAGCGTGCCCTCTCGCGCTTTGTCTCTCTCTAGACTCCCTTTCCCTTGTTGAAGAGACATGCTGCCTTAAATCAGTGAGACGTTGCGCACGTTAAGCGCTAGTGCGATGTTCTCCAGTTTCGTTTGCAAGCCGTTGTAAACGCTCGGAGCTAGATTCCCGATTGCGCGTGCTTACGAAATATTTTCTCTATTCCTCGAGAGGCGCTAATGATTTTCAAGAGCAGACTCTTCCATACGGCGTACTCGAGTTGCTCTTGTCTGGGATGTCTGTCGGGAAAGTTGTGATTTCCTTTTATGACAATTCAAAGAATGAAAACGCGGCAGTATTTGTGTTTTAAGAAACCGAGCAACCAAAACAATTTTAAAGACCAACACGTTAGGGTGCTAAGACAGGAAACCTCCACGTGCGTCCGTGGACTGGAGTTCCCTCTCGGATACGTCCGGGGTGAAGACCAGTTTTTCGGGCCGGTGCACCCTGGGTTGCGGGCAAAAACTCTTCCTTAGGCACTGTGTGCCTAAGGGGTCTCTTTGCCCGTATGCGAATAGCCTGTCTTGTGAACGCTCCAACGCGTGTCCCTCTGATCAGCAGAGGGCACAGCGGCGGAGCGGGCTTGCGGACGGTGAGTAATGGGTAGCTCGCCGTCCGACCAAGGACCAAGCCCAGGTCAGTGGCGCGTCGTGTTTCGCGCCAAATGCCTGCTGGGGTCGCGGGTTTTTCTTAACCCAGGCTATCGTAGCCCCGGAACGGAAAGGGACTTTTTCGAAGGAACACGGGTGGATTTTAGTCAGAAAGAGTCTGACTAAGGACTCATTTGATGATTTTACCACCTAAAAAAAAGACCAACTCGTACTCGACACAAAAACGTCCATACAATGCATGTTCTAATGCGGTTCGTGAATGGATGGAGGCATTTTGAGTGTAATGTTTTTTTGTATACGTACACATACGATCTTGAAGGTTGTTTTGGAGTCCTATTACATACAGGCCCGTAGTTATGTTGACATAACATAAATATTAGATGAGAAAGTTGAAAACTTATTGATTGTGCTTTTGTCCGCTGTATTATTACGAAAACAGCTTACAAATGTAATTACTGGTAATTACAGTGGGAGTTGATTGATTACTTACTTAGTATTTTTTATGGAGTTGATGTGATGTTTAGGGTGTGTGGGATCCACCACCTAGCGGCCCACCTTGTGTACAGGCACCGCTAGTGTGCCTGTTCAGCTGTAACCTGCGACGACAGCTGAGCAAACCCTCTGACTTTAGTAGGCCTCATCATGCCCGCATGCTTCGTGACTACCATCCTGTCGGAGTCTAGCCTCAAACAATTTCTACTGATTCGTCGGCTCGCAGGAGTTCCATTTCCTTCTGGGTGATGAGCCTGGTCAAAATTAAAGATCTCATCTCTGGTTCTGGGCTAGATTGAGGCGGGACTTATTCATAAAAAAACGTTTCTAGCTGATTAGTGATCTTGTCAGAAGTTCTATTACAAATCTTAACGTTATTTGCAAGATGGCAAATACTTTTGCAAGATGGCAAATACTTTGATTGCCCGAAAAGACTAAACAGCAGCGTACTGAAAGTTGACGCAAAATGTAGACAAAAGCATAGGCGATGATGGAAAGCTAGTCTTGGTAATAAAACGCAAAGTGTATGCTGTAATCACAACCAATCAGTCTGCTCAGCAAACTACTTAAAAGCACTCAGAAACGTCCATTGTCTTTAAAAACAAGTTTATATTTAGCTACCATTTACTGTCTTTTGTGTTCATTTAAACACATTCACAATAAGTACGAAAACGCAACAACAATATAATTGTCCTCAGAGAAAGCGCTTCATGTGAGAAAGTGGTTTCTTATTGCATGCTCCTTAAATACGGATTTATTTGTCTTTTATGTGGTCCTCCTACGGTTTGAGTCAGAATTTCATGAGGATGTTGGAATAAAGCTCTATATCCCGCACTTTTTTATTGTGTCTGATGGAAGTAATTGTTTTACCTGGTAACAAAAAAATGAAAAAAATATTGATTCTCCAGTCTAAACTTGTCTTTTCGTCTGGGATAGTCTAATTTTAATAGACTTCACTCAAATCTTAGATGTAAAACATATAAACCCGCTATTGGTTTATCACAAATACACATGTTTTGCCCGTCATGACCATTTGACCTTTGCTTCTTCTAAGCCAAAAGGAAGATTCGGTGCAAAAAATCTTCAACACCTACACGATATTACTAACTTTCTTTTATTTTATAATACAAGTATGACGTGATAATCAAGTCGGGCGAGTCTCATGTTACATAACCTTATTTTGTCCAAGTTTCAATAATGCGAACGCAGTATTAAAGTTGCTTTGACACCGGAACAAGACGAACCACAAACTCGTTTAAATTCTGCCAATTGAAGTGTTCTGTGAATTCAATCCTGTTAAAATTCAGCCAATCGGAAGTGTCCTGTGATCTAATCTAGCCAATCACAGTGTTGGAAACTTTTGTAACGGGTCAATTGCTGATCGGCAAAAGAGGTTGTGATGCAAAATGTTTAACAGCATGCATTGCTTGTACGAGCCGAAGTTTCGACAGAATGCTGTTGAGAAAGGAGGATACACTCTGCTGAATACCGGGTATGTGTTTCACATTTCTAACTTTAAGAGCCTTAAGTCACTGTAATGTGTTCTTAGGGATCCTATTAGTCAAAGATACCATAAAGTGCAGTCTGTAAGCCCTTTGCACTTCGTTTCTAAACGATGAATTATGAAAACTGGAACTCCATAGAGCAGTTGATCCTATTCTTTGTTGGTTTTTACTATGATATTGGATGTCGATCTTCTCAGTTGAATGGGAATCCTTTACGATACCCTCGTAAGAAGAACAAAGGATAGGATGCAGTCATTTGAACCTACCAAACAGCTGTAATGAATTCCGCGTCAGGATCGCAGACAGTGCACAACAAACGCTTATCTGCCACAATCAATTAGAAAGTATCCACGAAGCTAACGTTCCAGCAAGTAGCACCGAATCTTTAGCCCGATCATTAGGTAACTGCGCTGATCTAACATTCCTTAATGTAAGATTATGCTTGCAAACACCCACTGTCACCTACATATTCTATATCTATGATGAATTGATGATATTCTATACCAAAAAGGCATAGAAAGCTTACACACGATTTTGGAGTTAAGAATAAAAACATCAAAATATAAGATTTCAAAAATGTCTTTTTGGTTAGTGCCTATGCCTACATTCTCATTGCTGGGCAAAAGCCTATCATAAATCCTTCTAGGAGGTATTCTTCAGTGCTTCCACAAATCAGCTTTTTCGGTTAAAAGATACCGTAGAATAGTAACCCCAATAACGCAATTACCTTATGATTTACTACACCGTGAACCAGTGGTAGGACTTGACGATTGCCTGAGAGGTGCATTTCTGGGGTGTACTCTTCAGCCCCCTCTCGATACTTAGTTGATCCGTGCAGTCACGAACTACTATAAAGCTAAAAGTATTGCTAAAGTAAATTTAGAAAAGTTCTCAACTTTTCAATTCTCAATTCAGAAGTCCGATAGTTCCGAGATTCGTTAGTTATTCGGTATCGAGCTAGAGCTTTCGGATTTGTCCAATATCTTTGACCTAGTTTCTAGTTTAATAAGGCTTATGCCTTATTCTATATGAGATTAGTGCTAGTGTTTACTGTTTCTCTTCATATTGATAAATTTAAGTACCTAATTTGGCAGTTCATTATTTGACTGGCCACAAATTCGCGTTTCAAATTGGAATTTCCTTTCTATCCTCTCCATAGAACTTCTTAAATAAAATGGTCCTCCCCCAGTGACACCCTAAGCGGAGGCTCGTTCCCCGAAGGAGTGCCCTTATCGAGTAGTTGGTTAGTTGTTAGATTTTCTATGCTCCTTACACCCATTGCACCTTCAGGATATTCTCATTCTCTTAGGTTGACTGATTATTCATTTCCATTGTAAATGAATGCCTAATTAAAAGCATTGGTGGTATCGCAACTCTTGGCACTGAGCCGAGCGGTAAAGATCTAACTACGCTTCTACAATAAATATTTATGTAAAACTTTACATAAATGTCGCTTAGTGTTATTGAAAACAACCATATGGTTTTTGCTATACCTATGCCTCATCTTTGTCTCGAACACAAATACACGTATTCCACAATGCCATGCAAACCTTCGATCCATTGTATGTGTACTTCCATGTTTGCCAAGATTTTTATAGTAACGCATAGTATTAAAGGTAACTTCGCACGGTGCATCAATCTGCGGAGTGTACTGTTCTTCGAAGAGTAGAAGATTGTAGGAGCAAGGCAACCTTGTACAAAAGTACTGCTACTACGTTCAGTTATCGTACCTAAACCTCTGCCTACCCCGTACCACATTACCCGTACTCGTGTACGCACAATCAAAGTTCACGGTTAATGCGAGTTATAACCGGTTGTCGGACAAAATAGCTCATGACTGCATTAATACTCTAATAACCTAGTTTATCCCTTATCTGACGGACAAGAAATTTAACACTCCCGTTTATGATATCGTGTTTGGTACGATTTATTTTTTGGTTCGTTGAATTTTGTCGGATTAAATTTTACCCAGTGAAAATCTGTCTAAATATTCAGATTCAATTGTTCAGAATATATTCTCAGAAAGCCTGTATCCAATTTTAGCATAAATACTTTCTGAGATAGTGAATGGGCCATTAGTGAATGACTGTCTATTCCCTCTTTAAGAGAGACTACGAGCCTAACGACACAAGCCTACTGCGGATTACTGTTTGTCGCTCAAAAAAGGTCTGGTTTTAATAAAAAATCCTTTTTAGTCTTTTGATCCGCACCGCTGAACGTGGATCAGACTCCCAACTTGAAAAGAAAAGGTCAATGTCAGGTTTTCAAAGGCCAAAGTTCGAAAGGCAAAGGTCAAAATGGTGGCACGCAAAGCAAATAAAAAAACTATTGATAGAAATGTTGAGGAAAAACTATTCGTTCGGTATATAGGGAACAGGCTGGGCTCATGGTAAATTCCATTAAGTAGTCTTTTTCCTGATAAGCAATAAGGAAGTAGATTCTAATAAATCTACAAGCAATTAAGAGTGACAACTGAATGTCAATGCTGCCACATCAATCAAAACTGCCCTATCTCCATTTTCTAAGGTTATACCGGACCCCTGGGCACTAATGAAACTTACAATAAAATTGCGTATTCAATTAATGATAGACTTTGAATAGCTACCTTATAACCTATTAATGCGTTGGAGGTCAGAACTGCATCTAATCAACTGTCATCAACTGACGCGACCCATATAATTCAACGTCGCAATTCAAATATCAATGTTTATTGTTAAAATAAATCTAATTAATGATCATTATTAGTTTGTTAGTGTTTCTGTTCGCGCGTGTTAGATGAACAAGTATTAATGTAAACCTTAATAGGAATAAATAAACGTCTTGTTTTCAATAATCTAGGATTTCAGGGCTGCGCGGTAAAATTAAAGAAAAAAGTATTCTGACAAAATTTTCTAAAAGAAAAGTTGCTAAGAATTTCAGTGGTTTCTTTTACGTCAACGTTGATTAAACTTTTCCCACAAAAAACAAAAAAAATAATTGTACCTAATTAGGTACAACACAAAAAGTTATAATATCAACGTGACCAATTGTTTTTTCGTGGTGTGCGTGCTCATGTGCCAGTGTGTATCGCCATGTCGGTGCAAAGGGGCGGTGTTGGTGACTTTCGGTACTGTTTCTACTACTGTGCTAACACAGATTTCGAGATTTATGACTTGGAAACTGAGGACTCTGCAAAGAATATTGGGTGAATATGATTTTGTGATGGTCTACTGGTATGCAAAAGAATTGACGGTATATCTTGTATTAGAATAATAAATGTTACTCGTAATATAATGTCATTATCGGTAGCCATTTGCTATGCAAATGGGTTATCCCATAATATGCATATTTGGGGTGATCACAGTATTTGCCACTTCTTTCCTTTTCATTTCAACTAAATTCTGATATTTGATACTTTTTATCCTCTGCTTCTTTAGACCCTCATCTAATAGTTATGCGCATTCATATTCAAGCTTATGTTGTATTTTCTATCAAAAATATGCTAGGTTTACTTATCGAGAACAAACGAGACAAACCCTACATCAATGCCGAGTCTTTCAACTGCTAAATTACAGTATCACAATATGACTTTGAGCATCTACAGTCTTCTGTATTCCTACACTTTTAAGTCGGCTGTTACCAACGTTGTTTACAACGTTTCCCGATTTCTAAACATTCTAATCGATGCATCTGTTCGCAGCTTCACGCTGGACCATCGTGTTAACCTTGAACATCATAGTTGCGCATGAGTTATGATTTCCGCCTGGAGTTAATGCTCAAAAACTGTGTTTATCTTACGCTTATCGTACTGAGCTAAACGGATATTAATTATATCATGTTCAGTTATATCATAATTATTCATAACATTTTTTTGTCCTTGACCTATGTTAACTTTCAGTTGATTAAAATTAATTTGGATTGCATATAATTATTGTACTTGACGTCGTTTCATGTAGATATGGTGTATCTGTTTCATTTCAATGTTCAAGCCGATGCTTATACTAAGATGGGCAAGCATTCTGTTGTGCAAGCCCTCATTATACCATTAGATCGTCGAAGAACCTCAGCATTAAACCCGTTTTTAGTCTCCTAGGGAACGTATTTCTAGTTGGATCATTACCTTCTTTTTTTACGTGATAAGATCATCATTTGTATCCTCCTGCTGTCAAATTCTTACTGACAAATCCGCGGTGCTCTTCAATAGTCCTTTCCGTCCGTCCAAGGCCATGTTTACCTGTTGAGACAGTCCCGCGACCATCATGCAGCCCTTTAAGTCGATGATCGCCTGGTTGAAGTAAGCAATATAATAGATGAGATTGTCAAACTCGTACTGACTAAAATCTCCGGTGCTCTTCAACAGCCCTTTCCGCTCCAGCGCCATGTTTACCTATTTAGACAGTCCCGCGATCATCATACAGCTCTTTAAGTCGATGATTGCCTAGTTGAAGTAAGCAGTAGAATAGTTTCCCTACATATGTATATCATCCATATAAAAAGATAAGCCTGCACGACCGAATGTCCAATTTAATTTCCGTTATCAGTTTTTCCAGATAATTGCACAGAAACAATACAAACCCGAACAAACAGATATTGGTTAATACCAACCAGGAGTGTTTGGTACACATGTCTCGTTTACTCTGGCTGGTTGCGGCACTATCTGTAAACAAAGCGCCATTGTATGATGTAATGTGTTGACTAAGAATACTGATACTACGTCTATGAGAGAATGTGTTGTTTTCTATGTATTTTCTCTTGGTCTTTGTTTCTGAGTTTCCACAGATATCTAGGCAATTAAAAGCCTTCTAATCATTACTTCTTCTTCTTTGTATGACAATTTATCTCTTGATCCAGCCAGTTTCTGACCGCAGATCAGGGTGCACGCACAGCTCTATCAGCGGTTTTGTTCACAGGAGTAATAATATACAGGGTGAATTTTTCAACTGGGCGTGGATGGCTACTTTCGAAACTATGAGGAATATCGAAAAACGTTGAAAGGAGTCTCGAGGCCAATTTTGACGAAAACTAAAACTGCAACATTGGATTTTAGAAAAATCAAAAATCCTGGACAGGAATCGAACCCGCTGATTTTAGAAAAAAAATCACACCCTGTATTATCACACCGTTCGATAGTGTTGCTAATAAGGATCAAATTCTGGGAAGTAATCATATACGGCAAACTTAAGAAAAACGTATAATTACAAAAAAAACTGATTTATCTTCAAGGCAAAGACTGTATTTGAAACATAAGTCACCTTTTCTTCTTTTAAAAAAATGCTATTTTTAGTTCAACTCAATTATGTCGTTTTGCTAAGTACAGTGGGATTGTTGAAACGTCAAATCCAGTGAGACATTGAAAACAATGAAATTTTATAATTTCGAATAAATTATGGCTTAGTAGATGTAAAGTGACATGGAAAAATAGCAATTTCATAAAAATCAGCCATTTCCTTAAGTTTGTCGTATATGATTACTTCGCAGAATTTTATTAGCAACACTATCGAACGGTGTAATAAAACAGGGTGTGATTTTTTTACAAAATCAGCGGTTTCGATTCCTCGCCAGGATTTTTGATTTTTCTAAAATCCAATGATGCAGTTTTAGTTTTCGTCAAAATCGGCCTCGAGACTCCTTTCAACGTTTTTCGATATTCCTTATAGTTTCGAAAGTAGCTATCCACGCCCAGTTGAAAAATTCACCCTGTATATCTATGGTTTTGTTTTGTTTATAATTTGGAAAGTACGGAATGCGTACTGGCATTTTGCTTGCGATTGTAGAATCGTTACCAAAAGAAGGTCAATTAGTGCAAATATTTCTTACATACTATCATTAACATCAGCCTATAATGTTTCCATTGCTTCCTCACGGCCCACACAGGCCTCCTCCCGAGAGCGAGTGGGCCATACTCTACTCCGCGGGCACAATACGGGTTGGAAGATGTCACATGTCTTCGTTTTTTTGGTTCTAGGACTGCTGGTTTCCTTGCCGGGGTTGCGGGACATACGTATACCGCGACTCCGGTACACAAGAGGCTATAGCAGGACACCGTGGCTTTTAGTCAGTACAAGTCTGACAGTCCCTCTCGTCCTGCCCGGGGTGGGAGGACTCATTTGATGATTTTACCACGCAAAAAAGGACTGCTGTTTTCCTCGATGTTATCCTTCGCCCTTTTGAGACAAGTAGTGATGAAATAAATTACACAAAGTACCTTACCTCCGTAAGTTGGGGCCAATACCACTAGGCCACAGTGCTCTCATATACCTACATACTACGACTGTCGTATATTTCGGGTAGGATTATCTTTTGACCTCAGAGGTTTTAAATTATTTCAATATTTTTTGCTATCTCTGAATATTTTTTTCTGCAAAATTGCATCCAATGTTCGATTTAATAAACAACATCTGTGTTCGATACGATGTCGATAACGAGTTGTTAAATAATGATTTATTAGCGTGTTAATAATAAAGTAATAAACGGCTGCTCTTTGTTGGTTCAAATAATTTTAACATCGGTACTATTAATATTGCTTTATCATGCTGTATTATGAACTTCCCTACGTAATGTAGTTATTATTGCTCATCAATTATAAACCTTTTGTTTTCGAAAATACGTCTATTATAATTGTTATATGAATGGTCATCAGATGATCTTACTCTTTCAATTAGCGGTGTAAAATATTCTTAACTTCCTAGTGAATTGCCCGAAATTAATATTCAATCTAAGGGCTGATTTTTCAATGTATAGATAACTTTTATCTGAGGAATAAAAATAGCGATTTGACATACTTTCTATAGATAAGCTGTCAAACAGCCATTTTTATTCCTCAGATAAAAGTTTGTATTGAAAAATCAGACCTAAATCTTAATTCTTGTTTTTGACGGCTGCTTCTGATTAAATATCTAAAATATTGTATGATTCTTTGTAATGGATAAACTCAAAATCGTCTTAACCGTTTTAAGGAAATTATTTCACCTATAGAAACTACATTATCGGCGTAGGCTACCTGTTTTAGAAACTGTTACCCCTGGGAAGCCAGTGCCGGGTGCTAATGGCTGAATAAAAACTTCTACAAATTACGACACAATTTTGCGCCCTCCTATGCACCTCGCCCTATTTAAAGAGAGTGTGAAAAGATATTAATAACGACAAGTTGGTTTAGTGGTTTAGGATTCCCGTCTTCCTTTATTGGGCCTATCTGAATAGGGGTCTGTGATAGGATTATACGAGAAGCAACGCTAAGTTCAACGCTGAAGGTTGATAATCTGAAAATGTCTCTTATGACATGTCTATCGTCACTATGATTCTACAAACGTATTAACATTATTGCCTGGATATTATGACAGCTGCCCTTTTCAGTTAGTCTTGTTTGTTAAATTTGTTTGATGATTAACGTGTTACTTTGTTTGTTCTAGTAATGGCGTGAACGTCGAAGGCTCCACCCATAGACAGGTGGTAGATCTCATCAAGTCTGGGGGCGATTGTCTCACACTCACCGTCATCTCTGTCACACAAAGAGTAAGTTCTCGTCATGGACATTCAATACCCAGTTTTACTAGACACCTATCTGCCTCGTCTTCTTCTTTATAACAGGGGTCTGGTAATGTTGAGCACTGACTATGTACTTATAAGCCCGCATCCAAATCCAAGCTCCCCAATAATGGTTAGTTAAAATTGCTGGGAACTGATTCTTGGGTTAGTGATAGCGATGGGAATGTGGATGATAAATTATTTTATCATGATCTTTAGTCATCTTACTGCCATGAAGCAAAAACAATTTTGCACTAGTTTTATCCATCTAAAGCTGAAAACTTAGACCTTGGAAATGTACCTTCTAAACCGTGTTTAACCAAATTTTTATGCATTTTTATACGTTCAACCGTTTAGGCGTGAGAAGGTAACGGACAGACAGCATAATTTTCGCATCATAACATCAATAACCATACATATTTATAAAAGTTTATATAAAACGACCGACGAAATAAGCGTAGGTTTAAGTGATAATGTTCGATTGTCCTTGTACTCGAAAACGGTATTTATTCAAACAAAAAGTTGTGGGATGGCACATTATCTAATGTACAGCTTTTTCAAGGCGACAACCAATTGAATTCTGCTGATGCAATTATGTTTTCTCGTTCCAAATGTTATACAGTCGATTTGCTATGTTGAAGCATCAAAAGATAGCAAGTAAGTAATATGCATGGTTGAAGCAACTTTTGTTCTACCTTATCCATTGTTTTACGCTTCTCATATAAGAGGAGAAAATAAAAAATCAATCAAATGAAAATCAACTGCATAATGTCAACAATTCAACATAACACATATTAGTTAAAGTCTTAGTTTAATACTGCATACCTTCTTTTATGTGGCTAGTAAATTACTTGTGTGAAATAATAATGCCATTTATTTTTTCTATTTTTAATATTAGCGTTCCCCACTTACAGGAAGCAGAACGCCTAGAGCCATGCGACGATGGCTCAGCGCCTGTCGGTGTCATCGGCGGCGCCGCCAACTCCCGCGCAACCGTCTACCAACGTTACGATTACACAGACAAACGTTCCCTCCCCGTGTCCATCCCGGATTACCGGATCGTGATGGAGAGGAACACTGGACGGTCCTATGTAGCTTTCAATGTACATATGGCAGGAAGGCATCTGTGTAGCAGACGGTATAGAGAGTTTGCCGCGCTGCATCATACGCTTAGGAAGGAGTTCCTAGGTTAGTGTTCTGACTTTAAAATAGTGTTGGGCCTAAAGTTGAACCTTGTAGTACACCAATTTTCGTTTTAGAAGTTTCCACGTTGCGGCATAAAGACTTAAGCTTTTCTCACTTTAAATGATGTAGCAAAGAAGAAAATCGAGAGTTTAATCTCTTAATTACCGAATTACCTTATTTTACAGTCAAGTTCATTATAGTCAAAGAAATCAAATACATTTGTGAAATCTGTACCTGCGAATGGTGTTTGTAATGCCTAATATTCTCTTTTCAGGCTTCAACTTTCCCAAGCTACCCGGTAAATGGCCGTTCACACTGAGCGAACAACAGTTGGACGCCAGAAGGAGAGGTCTAGAACAGTATTTAGAAAAGGTTAGCTTTATGTTCGTGGATGCTATTTACAGACCAATTATTTGTCTTGAACAAAATATTGTTAAGGCTGCAGTTCGACTGAGGCGGAGCGGAGACGAGCTATGCCGCGATTTACCTATCCATGTGGCCAGCCATGTGATTGGTGAATCGCGGCACAGCTCGTCTCCGCTCCGCATCAATCGAACCGCAGCCTTATACCGATTTCATTGTATTTACCGTGACTACTTCATCCCGTTTATGTTTCTTTTCCAAATGCGCCATCCTGCGTTTTGATTAAAATTCGACACTTTAGAGCAGTGGTGGCCCAGTGGTATCGGTCTCGACTTACGAGTTGTAAGTTGTGGGTTCGCACCCAGCCAGGCGTATTACTTTGTGTAATTTGTTTCATCATCACTGCTCTCAAAATGGTGAAGGAAAACATGGTGTGACAACCGGCATGTCCTAGAACCAAAAATTCGAAGACATGTGACATCTACCAACCCGCACTGGGCCTGCGTGGTGGATTATGGCCCACTCCCTGTCACAGAGAGGAGGCCTGTGTCCCAACAGTGGGAGCATTTATAGGCTGGTGATGATGATGAACGACACTTTGAAAAACCGACAAAAATAATTGACAAATTCTTCTAAATTTCTTTCAGGTATGCGCAGTCCGAGTAATAGCAGAATCAGATGCTGTCCAAGAGTTCCTCACAGATTCGGACGACTCCTCAAACCCCACACCAGTCGACTTAAAGGTCCTTCTACCTGATAAAGAAGTAGTCACCGTCAGCGTACTCAAGTCTACGAACGCTGATGATGTCTATAGAGCAGTTTGCGAAAAGATCGGACTTTCGAAGTCGGTGCAAAAGTACTTTTATTTATTTGAGATCGTGGAGTATAATTTTGGTAAGTGATTTGTGTTTTTTATTATCTTCTTCGATAAGTAACTCATTAACCTAATATGTGTCGTATTAATAAGGATGACAATGCAATCAACGGGATCGTGGTCTATCGTCACGTCTGTTATATCAAAAAATAAGTTTATCTTTTTATCGTCGTGTAAATCAATTAAACAAGACAAAGATCACACATTTGTTCATTAAAATTACCGAAACTTAATTATTTGACTGCTAAACTTTATGCAATAACTATAAATGCAATTCTAAAGCATTACTTTTTATTTAGAAAAAAGGCAACAGCCAGTCTCCTGATTTAACTAACCCTCTTGCCTAATTTAGGATGGGCAAGAGGGCTTAAATAACACGGGGAAATTTAACGAGATGGCGCTACATGACTTATATAGCTCTGTCTCTTTCCCACAGTGTAACTACTCTCGCTTTAAGACGTCATCGTAGGCCCCCAGGGGGGGGGTATTACAACTTCTTAAAACCAGGCTTGTTCCAGTGAGCGAACGAGTTGCCGCTAGATGACTTGTATAGCTCTGACACTTTCACTCACCGAAATAAGTCTGTAATACCCCTCCTGGTTTCTTTAAAAATACCACTATATTTCAATTTTTAAAACTAAAATAATGCTTGTTCCAGAACGAAAACTCCAACCAAACGAATGTCCCCACTCCCTCTACATCCAGAACTACTCCACGGCGTCCAGCAGTTGTTTGTCGATACGCAAATGGTTGTTCAACCCGCGCACCGAGATCTCTGTGGTTGCAGAAGACGCTACTGCCGCAGCATTTATTTTCTGGCAGGTAAGATGTAGCCACATCACGCGCTGTACAAACTATAATCTCACCAGAAGAATTGACATAAAACAACCGGGATTAAGACAATAGGGCAACCGACTAAGTCTGCAGGGCAGGACTGTTAGACTTGTATTGACTACAATCCACGGTGTCCTTCAATATCCCTTTGTGTTTCGGGGTCACAGAAATTCGTTAGACCCGCGACCAGTTTTTATTTTATGAGTATTTTTCGTTACTTGGACGATGTTTTTACTGGTGGTACGGGTTATAAAATTTTAGTGACAAAAATAAGGGGAAGAAAAAAACATTTTTGCGTGAACAAATGAACATGGCTAGGTCTGTTATCGTGGACAACTCGCGCGAGTTTCCGCGGACGCACAAACATCTAGCCGCTTAGGTTCTGTTCGGATATCCGACCGCTTAAGGGCGACTCAAGGTCACGTCATTTTACGACCGATAGTTTGCACAGTGTAGTATTAATTGTTTTTATTAAGATGTTTTTTTCGATACCTGTCCATTGAAGTAATCCAGTACCGTCTGCTGCAGGCGGTGGAGGACGTGAACCGCGGCGTGTGCGTGGCGGGCGCGCGCCTGTACCAGCTGAAGGCGCTGCAGGACGTGCGGCGCGCGCCCGACTACCTGGCGCAGGCGCGCGCGCTGCCCGGGTACGGACACGTGGCCTTCCCGCCCGCCAGGACCGACTGCCGGGCCACGCCCGCGCTCGCTATCACTGTTGGTGAGTATTATTAGCCTAGGGCCGAAAAGTATAACTTTCAACCCGCTCCTCGCATGTTATGATGTAAGAAAAAAAAAGAAGAATTATGTAAGTTTTATAAGACGTCAGTTTATATAGCACACAACATTAAAAAAGTACGGAGAATATTTAAGGTAAACAAAGAAATATGTAGTAAAAAATGAAGCAGAAATACGTAGCGCCTGACGGTTACACCAAAAAGGTCCTACTTTCTGAGAAAAAGTAATAATAATAGTATATTTTGCAACTAGTGAATAAAGAGCGGATTTAAAGCGAGGGCCATTATATGAATCAAGAGCAAGCGAAGGATTTTAATGACTGAATTACGACCGTAGGGAGTGATTCATGATGATTGAATCGCGAGCGAAGCAAGTGATTCAAGTATTTAAATCCTGAGCGACGCGAGTGATTCAGGCCCTCGATGTAAATCCGTTTTATTCAAGAGTTGCAAACGATACTTTATACCATGACTACGAGAAAAAGAAAGATTTGAGCGATAATATTCAACGAAACAAAGTAAAGTTTTTTTAATAATTCTGCTCCACAAACACGTGGGTGCGAAGTAGTCCAATCGCTCGGTCACTGCGCCAACAAGCTGACGTTAAAATCGGAGCAATGATTTGAATTAAGAGTAATTTTCATATTAGCAAGGGGGTTGTCCAGCATCTCGCTCGATGTCGAATGTACTAAAGTGTTCTAAATTCAAACACCAAAACAGTGCGTAAAAAACTACTTTTTCATCCCCCCATCTCGGAAAGGGTACTTTTGCTCTTCGATATCTGACCGTAAAAGCCGTTTTTATCCTCAAGTGAGTAAAAGCCGTTTTTATCCTCTAGTGAATAAAGTAAATTTGAATTTAGAACATCGTATGAACAAAAGAGTAGCAGCAGTAATGGCGGCCGATGACCGCAACAGCTGATCGCTTGCTGTGGTGCCCACTTGACGTTCGAAGGTTGTTCGAATTTTAAAAATAGTATTTGTTCCCTCGCCTTAGGTGGGAAAGCAGAGTACGCTCCTCGGGTGTAAGGCTGCGTTGCCTTGGGCTAACTTGAATCCCTCGCTACACTAAGGATTTTTAAGTTTATTCCCTCGTTTCTTTCGGGTATTAACACTTGAGCCTCCTCGCTGCGCTACGGACGGAGGTTCACCCCCAGGATCCTTAGTATCGCTTCGGAATTCAATACGCCTCCCTTGGAGCGTAATCTACAATTATTTTGTTAAAATCTCAGACCCGGAACATTCTTGGCTCAGTACTTTGTATTACCTTTTTTTATTTGCTTTGTGCGGTTTTCCTTTCACGTCTTATTGTTATGTTATGATAAACCAAGATAAAAATAAGTAACTTAATAATACTTAGGTAGTAGTTTTCAACTACTACCTAAGTATTATTTGTTTTAATTTAAAAATTATTCTGTTCTATAATAATGTCTTAGTTAATACCTAAACTGAAATAAAAGCCTATCTTGTGTTTGTACAATGAACATCTGTTTTTATTTGTTTTTGCATTTAGTCATTTCCTCGCTGAGGTGGGATGAAAAGTTACGTGTTGCACTCGAGTGCAAAGATTTTTCACCTTGTGCTCTTTTGATTCCCTCGCTATCGCTCATGATTCTAATTTTGAATCACTCGTTGCACTCGTGATTCAATTTTAGAATCATTCGCTTGCTCGGTCATCAAAATTGAGCACGCGGTTAAAAATCAACTTTGCACTCTTGTATAACAAATAACTATTACGCACTGTTTTCCGTGAGTAAAAGTAGCTTTTTCGAGGGGGAATGGTATAAAACATGTATTTGAGGAGCTCATGGCTAAATAATTACAGCCGCACAGGCGAGGTTGGTCTGTGGATGGGTGACCATCTGTCATAACGAGTATCCTTCGTGCCTCTGAAAGCACGTAAAGCCGTTGGTGCCGGCTGTCATTTGTAGATCTTTGACAGGCGCTACTTTTAGTCAGGAGCCTTAACGTCTGATAACCAGTCTTACCATGGGGTATGGTATTGCCCAGTTACTGAGTTGTGGACGTCCGACAAGCAGTCACTCCATGTAAAATACTGATATCCAGCTGATTCTCGTTTTACTGGAACCTGACCTCAATATAGTTGGGAAAAGGCTAGGCAGGCAGATAATGATCTTATCGAAATACTATCTACATTCATAATAGTAAATCTCCTCCGCAGGTTGGTCAGGCCTGAAGCTGTCGACGTGGTGCGAGGGCGAGGCGGGCGGCGCCAGCGCCGACGTGTCCTGGCGCGCCGTGCGGGAGTGGCGCGCCGACGACGACGCGGCCGCCACGCGCCTCACGTACACGCGACACGACAACCAGAACAGAACTGTCGCGCTCTTCACGCCATATGTGAGTATCATCATCTCAGCCACTGCTGAACATAGGCCTCCCCCTTAGATTTCCACATTTACCGGTTGAAAGCAACCTGCATCCAGCGTCTTCCGGCGACCTTTACTACTTGGTACTTGCACTGCTGTATAATTATTGTATGCCTATAAGGCAGGACATACTGATACTTCAATATATTTTAAAGACCTATAACTTATCTGTACCGTAGGCGCGTGCGGGCAGCGAGTAATGGGCAACTCACTGTCTGACCATGGACCATGCTCGAGGTCGACGGCGCGTTGTGTTCCACGCGCTCCCAAAAGAGCGTCTTACCTTTCCTGATACATATTTTTATTATGACTAGGGACATCCCTAATTAAAAAATATGGTGCTGCTGAAATACCGGCTATCGGCACTAAGTCGACTGTTAAGAATTTTATAATGAAAGTGATTTGTTAAATGTAATAAGCATTGGCTTACTTATCCATAAGCTCGTATCTGTCTATTTAAAAATAATAATGGAAATACTGGATTGATTCAATAAAAATTAAATAATGTTTATTTCTTGTTCCAGTACCAATTCCTTTGCAACTGCATGGACAGAATAGCCGAAGAGGCGAACTGGGTGGACACCGGCGAATAGATGACGTCACATCCTCCACAAACACTATAGGAAGTAAGCACGGAAACGGTATTATGCCACCTCAGCACCACACTGTTTGGTAGAAAAAATGTTTTTAACTGGCAATACCATCTCAAGTGTTGCCCGCTAAAATATATTTTTTACCAAAATTGTGGCGTGGGAGTATTAGTTCGTTATTCTTATTCTAATATAATATTAAATATTAATTATTTATCGTAAATCTTTTCAATACCTACCTTCTAGTGATAATTATATCATAATACAAGCTCAGTTTTTGGACAAAATGTCACTAAAGAGTCGTTGACATACATTTTTCTCCCCAGTTTCTGAGCAGTAGCTCTTAAATCAATTCTGAAAGCTGCTGCATCGCTTGACATGTAATTAATTGTCAAATAAACTGATTAAGTTCTCAGTAACCTGGGCCAGTCAATTCCATCTACTTTTTACTGACATTTTATTCAAAAACTTAATCATTATTAGGGAACGGTAGCATCCATCTTTTCCGTAAACACACAATATTGAAATGAAGAGTAGATTAATATTATACTAGTATCTTTTAAGCTATGCTTATCAAGTTTTTTTTGTAGTGTAATAATAATTAACTAGATTCCAATTTCGTGGAATTTTGGGAGATATGATGAATCGTTTGTCGTGAGATAAAATCGGTATGTCCTAGAACCAAAAGTTTAAGAGACACGTGACTTGATGGCCAAATCATACTTTCTGGACGTGGCAAGTACCAACCCAAGTTCCTAGGCCTTGAAACATTGTAGGCTCATTATGTGTTGGCTTTGATTGTTGGATGATAAAACTGTGGTGAATATTACAATTCCAAGAGATATTTTCTGAAAATCTTAACTTGCTTTAAAGCACATAATTTGATATAGCCCTGACGATAGTATGCAGTTAATAAAAAAAAATTGCCATGGCATTTTGAACCTTAGGCGAAAAGAAAATGCTCCTGTTACTGAGTTGCGCTGTCTATAAAAGCGAAGTAAGCAACAAAGGCTGATCTTAAAGGTGAGAATAAAAAAAATATTTTGATATTTCTTGTAGAGTAAACTATTCATTGTATCTCCTAAGATTCTCTAGTGTCGACTGTCCATAAACAAAAGGTCTCTCTGCCAAGTTAGGTTTTATGTACTTACAATATTATGATATGATTTTATTTAGATCTGCTTCATTTATTTTGCTGTACGCAAACTATTTAGTTCATTTTTTTATTCATTTCAAATATAAGTAGCAAAATTAATACGATAATCGATTTTAGTCTAAATATTTTATTGAAAAATCCGTAAATCGAATACAATTCTGAATCGATTATTCGAAAATAGTGTAGTATCTAGAAATTCTATTTTTAAATTAATATACGCATCATAATAGCAGCTAAAAGCTCATTTTTTTTTATTTTAAGACAATTTTATTTAGTTTTATTTGTTTATTTTTAATATATTCGTGTAGTGATTGTAGTACTGTGAAGCATTAACGCATTTACCGTGATAATGTAAAATATATTACAAATTAACTTAAAATAATATTCATTATGTAGTTGAGTTTATAAAAAATATTTAAATAATGAACTGTGAAAACATCGAATCAAATATGGCGCTCATTCAAATCATATAGCTTTACCGCTAGATGTCGTTATTACAAAGTTTACAAGGACATTGTAACTCTCGCAGAAAAGATCTCGCTAAATATTTTTTATAAATCACTCTTGATATCATTAATATAATGTAAGCAAAATCAATTATATAGTTTGTGAGGTGTATGTGTTAGGTATTCGAATAACCGCCTTTATACTATTATCATTTTTAGAGTTTATTTGTGGCTGTATAAGTGAAACATGTTTAAAAATAATATTAACTACAGTTAAAATCATTTTAAAATGGCCTCTTTATACGTTAAAATAGACTTTTGTCTTCAAAGATGAAAGCTTATTTCCAAAGGCCAGTAAAATTCCGTAAAAAGGACACACGTAAAGCCTGTGCTACACAAAAAGACACGCTATAACATGATATTTTTTTACTGTAATTTTACTGTGTCTGGGATGGGATCGCCATGGAAGCATTGAAAAGTTGGTTTTACTCAGCATAACTGTGTTAATGTTTGTTGCTGTTAAAAGCTAATTCTAATAGTTTAAGCCTTTCTTACATATCTATTATTATACCTTTATCCTACATTATATTAAATAGATTTTATATGATCGTGTTTTTATATAATTATTGATTGATGGCAGCGAAATGTTTCATGAAGGGTTTAGTACAAATAAGTGGGAAATAATAGGCCGTTTTTTATACAGCGTCAGTGAATTTAATTGTTGAGTAAATATCAACATTTGCCGTTTTTTTAGCCATTGCAAATAACTGTCAAAGGACGACATAGTTAGTAGCCGATTTTCTTAACAATTAATATACCCGACTTCATTTTGTGCTCACGTATTTCTTTTATGATGATTTTAGTCGATTTTATCACCGGCGTATAGCATCGCATCGCATTCGCCTAGCTATGTGATCGGGGTTTTTATGCTATAATTGTATGTTAGAAGTGCAGTTCAGTATTAATTGTATGGAATAACTGTTGGTGCCATAAAACGTTTAAATTGTTAAGCTAGTATTGTTGAAAAAAGATAATCAAAGTCAATGGGATAGGCACATCGATATTATAGCAGAAAGAAAGCGGTACGGTAATATTTATTAATCAATGGAATATATCGATATTATCTGTCCCACTTTATCGATAAATGTAACAACACTAGCTTACATGTGAATGCAAACGTCAGAGATAATACAGATTCGGTTGGTTAGACACACATATCGATAGAAAGCAATATAAAATAGCCTCAGTACCGCCCTATAAAATTCCAGGATTGTATGAATGCGGGTATCACGTTATACAGCATTTCCTATTGGGCGATGTACAATGCTATGCCAATTTTTGCATAGATGAATGGTTACTTGCACGAAAATACAAGTTTTTCTTTCCTGATTTATTGGGACTGTAAAATCTATGTAACTTACCTAAAAACCACGTTAAAGAGACAAAGTTGTAAATCTATTGAAGTTCAAAGATCGTTTTCGTTTGTTAATTATAAGCAGTTTTTAATAGATTTTCAAGTTTACGCGCTGTGGTATAAAGTTGAAAATGTATTGGTGACTTGGTGACTGATGAACTGTTTGGCTAAGGCCCCAGCTTCCCTTAACAGATTCGAAGTAGATCGACACCGTTTGATACGGGTGAGATTTCATAGTATTTTCCGGGCTTTAGGAGTTCCGTTCCGATAAATTGGGTCAGGATAACTTTATTGTGAGTATCCTATGCTGGGACATATTCACAATACCCCATAATAAAATAAAATATATATTTAAAAGAAAAGTTGATGCACTTTAAAATAAGTATGTAAAATGCATGATATCTTCTAAATGTTGCTATAAATAATAATGTGTCGTTATGTTTTTTAAGCCGGTTAATCTAACATAATAATTATGTTTATAGGAAATATTATTATTTTACACTGGCGTGTAAAATTTTGGTAGCATTGTATGGGAGACTATCCAGTTACATAACAAGAGTTTTTGATCTCAATTTCACAAGTTTTCTCCAATGTGATACTTATGCTAGACATTTGGAATGCTTTCCGGAACACGGTATTCACTGGAAAATACACCATTAAAGGGATAAATAATTTTGCACGTCAGTGTAATTATCTCAGTAGTTATAACATTAGGACCACACTAACGGGTAATGCCGTTAATTATCGCGTTAACACTTTAAGACTATTATCGCGATAATCTACGGGAAATGCCGTTAGTGTAGCTCGGCTATAATAGATACTTAGCTCGTCATGACAAGTTGGTAACTAATAACAAGTACTTATTTATATCCTATCTCGATTGTGTGGGTTATACTTTACTGTTGGAAAAATGGACGGAATATAGAAGTTACATCGCGATTAAGAAATAATATGAAATTAATGAGTGTTTGACAAATCCATAAGTTCTAATATGAGGATCTTCATCATTTCATGTTAGAAACAGCATAATCTACTCTGATCTAATTATACAAGCGTTCATCTGCTCCTTTACTTTATTTATTGATCATTCCGAAAATCTTGATCGTTTTTTTTAAATTGGCGTCCAGATCTTTCGATTTGAGTGAAAAATGCCGAATGGAAAAAACAAATAATAAAAGAAGCGAAAGTTATCTTTATCGCATTTCATTATTGGCTCCTGAGATGTAATTTCTATGTTGTGTCCAAGAATACGGAACTATAAAATGCAATAAGTGCTTTAAATTACGTTGGCCCTGAAAGTAGATTTTAAAATGTTAGTAAAATGAAATAATGTTTATTTCGTTACAAGAGCATAGTTGTTGGCTTGAAAAGGTGCCATTGCACGAAGGACTGAGAAAGAGGTTATATAGTCTGTGGTATTTGTTTAAAAATATAAGTTGCTTTATGGCGAGGCTGTATAGTTTTTGCTGTTTGCATATTTTAATAAAAAGAGCGATATAACATATTAAATATGCTATCTCGCACGCATGTTTCTGTTGACATGTCTAACAACAAATTAAATTGAATATTATCCATATTAAATCTAATTTTATTTTAGTATTTTATAATTATAAATACTTATAATTTTTGTTTATTTATATTTTTATAGGTATCGGAGTTATTTTGGTCTGATGTGTAATGTTAAAAGTCATTGTTAAAAATGAATTTTTAGTTGTTTTTGTGACTAATTAAATGTTAAATAAATTTTAACCAATTAGGGGTCATGAATTATCAAAAAATGAAATTAATTATCAAATAATCTTTTTATTGCACTCCAGTGTACTATGGATAGTGGTATTATAGTGTAAGACTAAAATCTCATTTGTTTAAAGTAACTACTTCTAGTTTATACAAACATTGGTGGCTAATATTTATGTCCAACATTGTGAAAGCAGGTTGGACATAAAAGTTGGTGTTGGTTTGCCAATATTTGTAGATACAGTTTAATGTATAATACATTCCAATCATAGCATAGATTCACTTCATATCGCTGTGTCCGATACTTAGTGGATGTTGGGCAACTTTTTAGTGGCTTATGTGTTGAACAAGATTGTCTTTCACAAAAAAATGACGTGATACTTTTTATCGCTTTAGAAAGTTGAGATTTTGTGAATTCTGTTTTCGAGTGGATTTTAGTAAGGTTGGCTGTTGCTAAATGTGACACTTTTCAGTTATTTTGCACCTGACTTAGCATTACTGTCAAAATATATCATAGCTTTCTATATAGCCGTTGTAATAGGCTCGCTTATAGATTCAATAACTATAAAATAATAGTTCTTCCATTTTACAAAACAAAAGAAAAGAAACAGTAAAATTCGACAACTATTTTCTAAAAGTGTCGCCCAACTATCAGACAACTGTTGCCCGATATTTATGTGTTGTATTCTTGTACTATGGAATGACAAGGCCTAGTAACTCTGTCTTCCATTTTCTTCCCTTCGCGCTGGCTCTTAATATAACACATATCTAAAAAGTCGTCCAACTTCAATTTAAATTAATGTAATTAATGTATGTTGTTCACAGTGTTTGTGTGATAAAATCAGTATGTATAGATTTCGCTTAAATAAATAAAATTGTATTCAATTATGTAGTTTTCTTTTTCATGTATTATTTTGTACTGACTATATTTATTTTCAAAAATCTTAGGAAAATGTCTGATTTTGCGAACAGTGCTCCTCAGTATATGCAAACGGGCATAAGTCCTGCATACACACACCCACATCTTCATTTCTATGGGACCATCACTATAGATATTCCTCCAATTGTTTAGTCAATTAAAACAGCGATGACCACGGGGCTAAGAAAACACAGTTATGACTACTTCCAGAATACAACATCATACTTTAGAAACAGACCGACAGAAGTAATCACAAAATTGTTTACCCCGAAAGAACGATTCAGGCCGAGCGGTAGCCTGATAAGAATCGAATCTACGACCCTGAGGACAACAGAGCATCAGTCACTGCACTATTTAGGTCAATACCGTTGCTTGTCAACTACTCAAATATCATTTTAATGCAGACTTCCTTCCTGAGCTGAATTGAAACGCAAGACAAACCTATTTTGTAGAAGTGCTTCAAAGTGACGGGAATTACTCAATTACATAATACACGTGTGAAAACTTGGGCTAGTTTTATTTCGTAGTCTCGAGAATAGTAAGATATTTTTATATAGCGATAGGTTCGCGTTTGACCACTATCTAGCTTGATGGCAAGCGAAAATGTGGTCAACGGTGAAGCACTGTGACTTGAAGACACCAAGATTGCCCCGCCGGGGAATTCCATTCCTAAGCTGTGCGCACAGTAAAAGAAATTAGGTATGTGTACGTATTGGAAAAAAGCTTTTGTAGGTACGTATCGGGGGGTAGAAAAAAAACCTCGCTGAAGACATACATGACAGCCCAAAAATAGGAAGGAAATATATCTGGGAAAGTTAGCATATGGCACCTAGGTAGGTAGGTACTATTTTTTGTGTCACGGAATAGACGATGCGATGTAATTAGTACGGATCTCTGCCCCAGGAAAGCTACGGTATGTTCAATAAGTAGGTGCGTAACTAGCTTTTAAAAGTTAAAGGGTTATTCTGTGGTGGCTTTTGCATATTTTTTTTTACAACTTTTCTGCATGAATTTTTTACCACTGAAGTCATTAGCCGCACTAACAAATTGGGCAGTTTCAAAACCAGCTAATAAACTCAGATAATTTCAGTAAAATATTAGCAGTTCTGCTATACTTTCTGCTACAAGTTAGCGCCAACATAATGATCGTGCTAACGCACAAAGCGGTTCTCTCGTGATTGTGCCGCTAAGTAGTCAATCACGATCCTATCTGCTAATCACTATCATAATTTATGATGACGGTCTTTACATAGGCATTCAGTATCTAAGTTCGACTGGTTGCTACCTAATTTCAAACTAATTCATTTCAAACCTTGAGGATAAATTTGGAGTTCACTATCATAGCAGTTTGAGTGCATCATTATGAGATTTGAACCTAACTAAATTGGTTGTCGTGCAGTAATTTCTAATGACTAATGAGGCACGTTTCCGCCTAATATATTGGGGATAACTTATCTAATTGTTGTGTAGGTTGTTGTGTATGTTATATTATATATTAGTTTAGAACATTATAAATATCCGATGAAACAATAATTATTAGGTTCGATAGCTATTAATTTTGTCCTCACTTCCTGTTGCAAAATAACGTTTCCGTTTAATTTCCAAATTTCTTTTTAAAATCAACATCGAAAGCAATAGTATGCAAACAAAAAAGTATAGAAACATAATTATAAATATCAAAGTAAATAAGTGCCCTGTATAAAATAATAACTAAAGCATACCCACAGTAGGTAGAAATAGTAGTTACCCGTTGCATCACAAGCCGGCCAGTTAGTGCGGCGCCGGATCCTATTGTGGCGTTAATGTTTCCTTCCAGACTTGGTGACGACCCACTGGGTAAGTAGCCAGGTACCTATCTACTTGGAATTCCAATGTAGAACAAAAAGTTGTTGGACTGTTTTTGAAGTAGGTACTTAGATGATGTCAGGATTTGACACCGTTTTATCATCGAAATCCTGGTACCCATCTATTTTGATATCTGCCGCAAGTACAAAACCATAGGTACCTACTAAGTTAAGGCCGAGACCGGGGCAAAGCCTGCCACGAATTACCGTGACCCCGGACCGTAAAGGCTATTAAAGGACACCGTGGATTTTTGTCGGTGCGAGTCTCACAGTCTCTCCCAGTCTGCCCTATGTGGGAAGAATCATTTGATGATTTTACCAGATTAAAAAGGTAGGTACCTACCTACTAAGTACGTTGAACCGTTGTTGCCATCTGAAGTCCGTAATTCTCATAATCAGCTGAATAGTGTAGTGTAAAAAATGAGATAAGAAAAGATGATAGGTAATTCCTATCAATCAAATTTGACCTATAAGGTCATCAAGAGAAAAAACAATACATTTCAAGCACAAGATGACAAAAAAATTGAGATTTATTGATACGATTTACAGTACCACAATTTCTTTAACCGTTTGAGAGCTACGACGCCACAGACAGTCATAGGTATTTTAGTATTAAAGAACTTATACCTAATGCTTTTTTTTACGCGGTAAAATCATCAAATGAGTCCTTCCTCCCGGGGCAGGGCGGGAGGGACTGTCAGACTTGACTGACTTAAATCCACGGTGTTAGCCCTTTGTGTACCGGAGTTGCGGTATGCGTATGTCCCGCAACCTAAACGTAATGCTTAGCATAAGGTAATCTAGCATGCTTGAATTACTGCGTGGGCCCAGCATCTTATGCTAAATGATACATTGTTTAGATGTTAACTGCCTAATTAAACACTACACCTCCAGCTCCCTCTGGCCAAATAGCAGTACCTATCCCATTTTTTCTTTTTTACTTCCAGCTACTTCATAATCAACTTCTTAATCCTAACTTCTGCATGCCACATTATAGTGCCTAAAACTTGCAAGCAGGCGGCAGCAAGCGCTGAGGTCGTTTTCCAATAATGTTAGGGTCGGCTTCAAGTCCTGTATGGATTTATAATACAAATTTTAGATCTACCGGCTGCTTACCTGATCTCCATTCTCCAGTAGATAATTGGATTAAAGACTGAAACGTTGACCGCCTTACACAAAAAAATAAACATCTGTTGAAAGCTTGTTTAAATAAAGTGTTAATCAAAACGACCCTTAAACATTATATAATCAAAGCCAATCAAAGCCTTAAACCAAGGAGATATGTCGATTTGACGTTGACAGTTTTTTTAGACAAGCGTTCAACACAAATGTTTATTTTTTTTTGAGATAAGACGGTTTTTTAAGTTCATCAGTTTTGAAACTAAAATATCAAGTCTATAGCATGATTGACTAAATAAGGCAAACACTTGTCCTACATTATTCCCAGTTTCCTAGAAGCATACATTTCTTGGGTTATCATTTTTCTGCTTACAACGACCTCTACTGCCTACCCACTTGGGGCAAGTCGTGAGGAAATCCTCACGTGTGTTTGTCGTCACTCATTACTCAGTTCGACGGTACTCGGGTAAAGATAATGAACAGTTTACTTCGCGCCCCCGAACCGACTCCTGCGCATCCGTAGCACGCGTGTGATTGGTTGTTGATAAAGTGAAGTGGGTTTCGATTTTTTTTTAATGTAGATTTTTTGTGGCAGTGATTTTCTGTGGTTTAGTGTGAGAGTGAGTATTGATTGTCATTTTATTTTTGTTTTAGTACCCGCATAGAAAAAAAAAGGCATTTAAAAACGTAAAAAGAGGGAGTGAACAGATTTTTTGGCTTTTAAATATTTTGACATTTTCTACTAATGGTTGTAGTAATGGTTGTACTAATTTGTGGGTAGTTAGGATTATTTTACAGCAGAAAGGTAAACAAAATGAAACAGACTCATAATGCGTACTCTAATAATTGTAAATAAGTTGTATGTAAATGATCGCCAAAGTAATGTGACATCTGTGCTTGTATTATGTGCAAAGGTGCTGGCTTTGTACAATCAATTTACTAATCTGTCCTGTAATGGATTTTTAACTTTATCACAAAAACAGAAAGTTTTTTTTCGATTTGTAAAAAAATACAGATAGGGGTGTGTTGAACTGGTGGTATCTTTTAAATTATTAATTTTTGTAATCAAATCCTCTTTTTTAAATAAAGATTTAAAAAAAATTAAACTACTATACTACAAATATTTACAGTTTATAATCATGTCAAACCACAGGGCTTCTTAGTACCTAGTTCTAATTAATTTTAATCACATAAATTAGATTTTATCTCTAAAAGATTTTCGCACGATATCCTTACTTTTAATTTGTTTTACAATTACTAACGGCCAGTTTTAATTAAATACTTATTATTAAAATAAAACAATATAAAAGAACAATAAACTTGATCTCTTTCCTCCCTAGGACTTTTGCATTTATTGCCGGTAACTTCCAACTTCCTAAGTTATGCCTAACCAACGGTAATAGTAGGTACCCCAGTGCCACAATAGCATTTTGCCTGCTTCTAAATATTAATATAGTTTTCCTCAGTGGAAAACTGGACGGGACTACCCTAGACCCTAGCTGTCAGCTTTTAGGAAAGAAAAGAGGAGGAAAATACTGCAGTTGAGAGATTGAGATGAGATCCCGACTACATTAGGGTCGGCGTCCAATCGAACTATAGATGCAGCTGGATATCAGTACTTTACATGGAGCGACTGCCTATTGGAAATCCACAACTCAGTAACTGGGTAATACGATATCCCATGGTAAGACAGGTTGTCGGACTTCAGAGATTCTGACTTACAGTCATAACTGACATAGATTTACAAATGACAGCCGGGACCAACGGCTTTACATGCTTTCCGAGCCCCGGGCTGAACCCGGAAGATCGGCCTGTGCGGCTGTAATTATTTGAAGTATTACACTAAGGGCTCCCGCTGACAATGGCACCTGAGCTACTGGTACCTTATCTATTCGACATCAAGCTCCTGTCAAAATATTTTGGCCAGATGCCAGGTGTCCTAAGTCACAGCCTAAGTGGAATAATTCAATTATTTAGCCTGAAGTACCTCAACTCAGCATCAAATGAGGAATCATTTACCCTACTCTGTATACGGTATTCCTTCATATAGTCCTCTACGTTCAAGTGTCACGGTTACCTACCTGTTTAGACAGTTCCGCGACCCTGTTATTATACTTATTGCATACCATCTTGCTGACTTCTTTGTTTTTGACATTTCACTACAGGTGGTTTACCATGATCGTTTTTTGAAATAATCCCACCGCACTATTCACATGACACTTCAACTTTTGAAAGCTAGGATTAGCAGTTGCATCCACCAGAAAATTAAGAAATGAATTTAACTGTCTTGGATCTTGCAACGAAATTAATTAGCTTAAAAGCGTTGTACTCACGCCGTTATGGCCGGGTGGTATCTCGTTGTCTATCCTTAGAAAAAATCACACTGATCTGCGGCTTCTTCAAAGGTTGATACAAAACGGTTACCATAAGTCTTAAAAATAATATTGCTATGCGTAACTAATCATAATAAAATCCCTTTGTTCAGCACACGTAATTTGCATTGAGAAGGAAAACCGTGGACCACTATAATAGTTTTATGATGTCGTAAACTATAGGTAAATGAATATTTTTTCATGTTTACTTTAGATATATTGTAGATATGATTATTTAGTTAGATCAATGGTTTCGTACCTGGTGTTATTTTTATTTATTTAAACTTTATTGAATTAGCGCTCCGTTTCATGCACTGCGTACTAATCTAATAATCAAGACAATTGTTTTTGCCCGTGAGGGCATTTTATAGCTGCCGTTGCCACTGATTGTGAAACATGATGTGCCTTCGACCAGGGCCTGGTTCTTGGTTAGACGGCGTTTTACTCAACTTGTTATAGCTAGCCATTACTCGCCGTTCGCCCTAAGACTTTCATGTTTTTATTTAGGGAAGGGGTTACGGTTAATACAGTTAGGTGTAACTTAGTTACATTTCGGGTTTCAGTAATTTGGGTGACCCTTTGACGAAGCCTGCTGTAATTCTCTTCGTCCGTTTCATAACATTCCATGCAGGTATTCAGAAAGAGTATTTTTTCTCAAACATTGAAAAATCTACAAGCAATTGAAACGTAATATATTTATGATTGCGACTCTGTAATTACGAAAATCTGTGCAATTTTTGAATTACCGCGTAATGGCGGCCTTCCTACCAAATGAGTAAATTATTGTAATTTCAGTGTTTTTAAACAATTTTAAGATATTATCAATAATGTCCTATTTATTAAGCTTCGTCACGAACATTATTTACTATGTGGAGGTTACTTCTCCTACTAAGTACTAAGGAGACGATTTTTCGTTGAAATGATTACCTATTATATACGTTTTAGGATTACGGTAACTCGTTTAGCCAGTCCCTCGACAACAATCGTAGCTTAGGTATATTCTGGTTTTACCTGCTGTTCGGCTCCTATTGATTGTAGCGTGATATTGTATAGGGTATAGGCTTATGGCTTCCTCGATAAATGGACTATCTAAGATCTTTGTTTTTTTTTATTACTGTAAATTCGCCCCATTTCGTTTTTCCACGCGGTTAGCAGAACAATGAAATAATAAAATCCAGCACAACACTACCGAAAACGAGGACATTATATAATGTGGAATCTGAACAGAAAGTACTAGGAGAACAGGATCAAAACTTTTTTTCGTTGGAAATTATTTTTGTGGCGAATCTACAATAACACAACCAAACAAACTCTTCAGCTTTATATTATTAGCATAGATTTCAAGTAGCCACATTATAATTTGTATAACAATATTTTACCTATTTCGTTGAGATATCGGCTCAATGGACTGATAGCAGATAACCTTTCATTCGAATGTGATAAGTGCCACAAGTGTCTATTCGCGATTGTCATCTACCAACTATGTAAACAATGTGTTTGTTGTTGTAACGGACCAAAAGTGGAGTGTTTTGACGCCACGGCCGATACACGAGTGAAACCTTCAGTAGTTAGATTCACAACTAGAAGAGTACTTATGCGTATGTGTAGATAAAATGGGGAATTATAAATGGAAATATAATCGGCCAACACATACTTACCTATATTAATGTTTATTGGGACGCTTTTTTTAGCGTGGTAAAATCATTAAATGAGACCTCCCACCCAGGGCAGGGCGGGAGGGACTGTCAGACTTGTACTGACTAAAATCAACGGTGTCCTTCAGTAGCCCTTTATGTTCCGGGGTCACGGTAATGAAATAAGTTCCGCGACCCCGACAGGCTTTGGCCCTTCATCTTGAGGGGGGCTCCGTCATCTTGCTGACGTTCTTCAACAACACGACGCGCCGTCGACCCGGGCATGGTCCATGGTCGGATAACGAGTTTATCATATCATCACCGGTGTTATTATCATAAAATGCTACTGAATTATAAAATTACGGGAAAATCGGTATAATGTACTGTCCGTTCGCCAAATCTCGGGACAATGGAAATTTCGTACCCGAAATTCTGGACAACCCGAAAATTTCGGAATATCTGGTCTCCCTAATCCTAACAAAAAAAAATTGTTAAGTAGGTCAATAATAATCATGTTTTCAGGCCTTGTTTTATATATTATGTACGTACTTATCATATCATGATAAATCAATCGTATCTATAAAACAATGTTTGGAGCGGTAGCCGATAGATCTCCCTGATACAGGCGCCGACAAAGTGCTTTCTAGATAAAATAATAAAATGCATGTTTTGATAATCTGACAGTGGGATTATCAGTTAAGTAGGTCAAAATGCAATGAAGGCTTGTCTATGCCATCAGTAGCTTTTGGCCACGATTTCGCACGCGTGTATGGTCAGTAAGTATCTCCCGGGATCGTATTGCCGGAATGAACTGCGGCAGAACAAAAGCGTTCCCTCACCGGGAGCATTCGCGTGTAATGTAACAGTATATATTTGACTTTGAGCATTACATTACAATACTACCTCCTTGACTGACGAGCATTCGCTTACATTTAGTATAGATTTGATACAGGCGCATTATGATGCTCGATTGTCTTCACTCACCGATGAAATTATCAAATCTGTAACGTTACATTACAGGTGAATGCTCGCGGTGAGGCCTTGATGAGATAGTCCAGGTTATGAACTAGTACTAGGTACTCAGTGTAATTTCATTCAAAACATGTAGGGTGGTTTTTGCGTCAATATACATCCTAAAATATTAGTATATCTTATTGCTGAAACACTAAGCCACCTCGCCGTATCTAAATTCTTTGTGTATTTCTCATTCCTGCCCCTTATTTCGGGCACAAGGTTCAGTGAAGTATTTTTATTAATTTCAAGATATTTATTCTGCAAATTGATTTCGAACTCTTTTACACGTAAGAACACTATTTTGTAAAGCTTGATGAGACCTATGTCACGTACATGTGTTCCCTGAGAAGAAGCAGCAAATACGAGAACCATGGTGTCTGAGAAGGTTTTTTGAAGCAAGAACCTAAAAAGGGTTATGGGATCATCTCTCCCACGGAAAAACTGGCCCGCAGCCAGATATCCCCTTTTTAAAATGTGCATTGGTAGATTCGCCTGAATCAATTTAGTAGAACGAGCCAGATCTCCTATCAAAAAGTGTAGGCATATTTCGGCGAGATGTCCCAAAACCCATTTTTAAAAGTCTTTCAGCAATTTATTCAGTATTTTCAGTCGTCTAAACCTATAAATGTTCCTGACAATTTATTACACCACACGTAACGGTTACATATAGGGCCAGCACATAACACATAATATGTAAAGTACATACAGTTTATGAATAGGGTCCATTGTTAGCACAAGGCCTAATTAGCATGCTAATTATGATCATCCGTGATACATATCTTATTGCACGTGTCCAGCTTGTTGCAGAGCTGTTGGTGAATGAAGTTCTTAGTGTGTCGTGACGTCAGAGGTGTCAGACTGTCAGACGTTTGAAGTTATTTATGAAATAGTGAAGATATAGTCCTCGCCATATAAGTGTGGAATAAAGGTCATTGATCCTAATAACGCATCGTTAGAATTCCATTATACCATCGTTCGAATTTCAAAATAAACACTTTCTTTACGAATGGTTTTTATTTTTTCGAATGGTTTTGAAATATTGGAATACATTGGTACACGCGGGGGTCAACGAATTTTATTCCACACTTATACGGCTAGGTCTATAGTAACTTTGTGCTCTGTTTTTGTATTAGCAGTTGAATGGTTGAAGAAATCAATGTGATGACTGTCACCGTTCGAAAAAAGTTTTTATTTTTAACCGACTTCAAAAAAAGGAGGAGGTTCTCAATTCGGTCGGTATGTTTTTTTTTACTCTTAAAAGTTTAAATATTCAACCCAAATTCTTGTCAAATACGTCATTTTCTTAAATGTGCACTAGAACTTTGTAATTCATAGCACCTGTAATAACATCGCTCATGTACACAATTAGCTAATAAACTTCCCTATCTCAAAAACTGCTGAACCGATTTTGATGAATCTTGCAGTATTCCTTAAGTTGAACGATACTTAGTACAACAAAAAAATCGGACTTATGTAGTTCCGGAGATATGCGAACACAAACTAAATCAGTCGATGCCTACTCTTTAGTGGTAAGGAGTTGTACCTTCCATCATCAGCTCAACTACATGAGATGTGATAAATAAGTTCATCATTGTACTATCACAAATATTGGAACCGTGTTTTTTCTTTTGTAATTCAAAACAAAAATACAAGGCACTTATTTAGAGCCTATGACGTCACCACGTGCTCACCCAATCCCGAGTATTGATCGTTTTCAATAATCGTTGGTTAAAAAAAGGAATTTGTGTCCATTTACTAATGCTATGAATTGTCTATTATGCTAATATAACATGCTAACATGAAACCTGGAAGAGGGAGGCCAGACTAGGTCAGTATTCTTAGGTAGTAAACTGCTTTTGTATAATAACTGATTATAAAAAAAAAATTAAAAAAAAAAATTGCGTGAGTGTTAATAACCATGAATTGAATGTTCTAAAAAGTTTGTCAGGTGTGGGGTTCGAACCCACGCTCCCTCTCGGGAACCAGAGCTTAAATCTGGCGCCTTAGACCACTCGGCCAACCTGACATGAAAGCGGCGCGCCAAATTACGAAACTCTCTTGGGTAGTCGTAATATCTAAAATGTTCGATCTATTTAATAGTATTTTTAGGGTTCCGTAGTCAACAAGGAACCCTTATAGTTTTGCCATGTCCGTCCGTCCGTCCATCAGTCCGTCTGTCCGCAGCTAAGCTCAGAGACGCCCGGTACTAGAAAGCTGTAATATCGTGTAAATATTTTATGGTGGATTGGTTGCACCGAATAATAGTGGTAAAATAAAATGTAGTAAAATATTTTTTTTAGGTACCTCCTCCTCCTGACCATGCCCGGGTCGACGGCGCGTCGTGTTCCACGCGCGCCTCAAAGAGCTGTCAGCAAAATGACGGGGCCCCCTCTCAGAGGGCCAAAGCCTGCCGGGGTCGCGGGACTTATTTCTATTACCGTGACCCCGGAACATAAAGGGCTACTGAAGGACACCGTGGATTTTAGTCAGTACAAGTCTGACAGTACCTCCCGCCCTGCCCGGGGTTGGAGGTCTCATTTGATGATTTTACCACGATAAAAAAAATGGACGACAAACTTGAATTGTTATTACCTTATTTAGACAATATTGAATTATATTTCCTTCTATTGGCCGTTTTCAAATTAATTTAGCTTGAATAGAGAAAAAAAATATTATATTCGTGCATCGTCCTCATCCTCAAGATTAGTAACCTGTTAACGTTGAAATATTTGTAGTAAGCCAGAGTTCACTTACCAAATCATAGTTTATCGCTACTGAACCCTGTGATAAACTTATTTTTAAAAGTTTCAGATTTTATTTGGAATGATTTAGTATCTTATTTTTAATTTGACAGAGTTTTGAAATATTATTAGTACGTAGTATTATTAGTATATTATTAGTTTAGTATTTATCAAATATCTAATTGCCAAGAATTGATAGATCTTCGATGTCCCGAAATAATGTAGTCACTAGAAGATGCTGTTGCTGTAGCTGTTGCTCACACCCAGGACACGAGGGAGGGAGGAGGAGACTTGTACTAACTAAATCCATCGTGATCCTTCAATGGCCCTTTACGTTTCAGCATCACGGTTGCCTGATGAGTCAGTCCCGCGACACAGGCAGACTAGAAGTTGCTTGAAAGCGATGTCGCGAACACAGCAATTTGGACAAACGTGTTCTGTAGGAATCTGTAAGTACACGTTTACTCAAGAGACGACCTTTTCAATCAAGTATCTCATTACTTATGCAGTCCTGGTACCTGCTAGTCCTTTTTTAGATAGATGGGTGCCTAATTAGGCACTGTTTTCTATAATTAGAAGAACTAATCATAACATATTACTATATGATTTTACGTTTTAGTTTAAACTCTCTCATTATCTCTCATTATCTAGTTTATAAAGGTTTTGTAAGCTTGGTAATATTAGTGTAACACTAACAAGTGTAACACTAACTAGTAACACTTAACAAGTTATTTTACGAGTAAAAACACGCACATCATAGTCCTTACTTGAAGTATGTACGGCGTTTATATGGAAAATGAAAGAGCGACTGTAGTTTGCGACCGAGGTCTCCGTTTTAATTTTTTCCAGCAAATAAACTTCAAAGTTCCCTGTTACTTTAGGTCCCAAAAACGTAAATGTTTGACTTTAGTCAGTAGGTATGAGACTAAGTCTTAACAGTCCTTTCCGCTCCACACAGTTTGGGAGGACGTTCCCATGTGATGATTTTACCACCTAGAAAAAAAGGTATCGTGCCAAGTTGAAAAATCTTGGATACGATAACACATCACAATAATTATTAACTTAATCACACCGCTAGTTAGTTAGTTAATTAAATTTTTTTATCTTTTTGTACTGTCCACATATTTAGATCTTTATCTAAACAACCACCAACCATTACAGTACGTAGGAACGTCGCTTACTAAAGACTTTTTACATAATTACGTAAAATATAAAGACCAACAGAAATTCAAGAATGCAAAGGTTATGCCAACAACAACGAAATGAGTACCTAGTCATCTACCTAGCCTATAACTATATTGGGGTTGGTTTCCAGTCAGTTGAATATCAGTAGTTTACATGGAGCGACTGCCTATCGGACAGACAAAACCCAGTAACTGGGTAATACAATACCCCTAGGTAAGACTGGTGGTCAGACTTTTGACAGATGGTCACCTATTCAGACAGACCAACTTCGGCAAGCGCCGCTTTACCGGGAAGATCAGCCTGTGCGGCTGTACTTATTTAGCCAGGAGCTCCTCATTTAGCTAGGTGCTCCAAATTTAGCCAGGAGCTTCTCATTTAGCCAGGAGCTCCTCATTTAGCCAAGAGCTCCTCATTTAGCCAGGAGCTCCTTATTTAGCCAGGAGCTCCTTATTTAGCCAGGTGCTCCTCATTTAGCCAGGAGCTCCTCATTTAGCCAGGAGCTCTTCATTTAGCCACGAAAGGACTACCGAGATGTTCCCATGATTCCTAAGCCTGATTACTTGAAGGTCTACATTCATTAAGCAGTCTATATTAACCATAACAAAACTTCTGAACCAGACCACATAATTTTTATGTACAACACTTATAGAGACACAGTTTAACACAAACAGTTGAACTATTGTTTTCAAACTCATTACTGGCGTCTCTAGGACACCATAATGATCGGCAATCATTTTGATGACTTGGCTCCACTTTTGTTTGAGATTTGTTTTAGCGTTTTCTGACATTGTACTTGACTTGAGTGTTAGTGAAGTGACCACATACTTAAACATTTGCTTCACAATTATTGTGTTGTCTGGTATCCTTGCCAGAATTACGGTTACTTTGTGCTGCAAAAGTTCAAGGAACTGGACGTCCCACATGACAGCAAAGTCAATAAATTACTCAAAGTCTGTCGGGTCGTGGGACTATCTTTGCATGTTGCCGTGACCCTGGAAAGTTAAGTGTTATAGGAGAATCACCGTGGATTTTATTTAGTTCAAGTCTGACAGTTCCTCCTGTCCAGCCCTGGGAAGACTCATTTGAAGCTTTTACCACAAAACCAAGTCTGAGGCTTTTCATTTCAGACATTGCCCACGGTGCGCCACGACCCCCTTTTTCTCTGCCTTTATCATCTAGGCTATCTACAGTCTACCAAAAGGTTTACCGAGCTGCGAAGGGCAGCCGGTAGAGAATGCATGAGGAAAGCTCAAGACCGGGCTCAGTGGTGTACATTAAGAGACGCCTATGTCTAACAGTGGACGAATACAGACTGATGATGGTGGTCGTTTCCGGAGCAGCAGATTTCTCACAATACCTTCGTGATTTCCACTCTAAGTCCCTTTGCCGTACGCCCACGGCGTCGGACGTCGCAAGAGCGAGACGATCTCCGGCCACCGTAGGCGCGGGCATGCGGACAGCGAGTAAAGGGCAACTCGCTGTCCGACCATGGACCATGCCCGGGTCGACGGCGCGTCGTGTTCCACGCGCGCCTCAAAGACCTGTCAGCAAATGACGGGGCCCCCTCACTGAGGGCCAAAGCCTGCCAGGGTCGCGGGATTTATTTCCTCACCGTGACCCCGGAACATAAAGGGCTAATGAAGAACACCGTGGATTTTAGTCAGTAGAAGTCTGACAGTACCTCTCGCCCTGCCCGGGGTAGGAGGTCTCATTTGATGATTTTACCACGTAAAAAAAAAAAAAGTCCCTTTGCCGTCCCGTTAACGATACCGATACCTAGGGAGACACGGTGTACTTAAATCACTTGCTAGACCGCAGTTATATCAGGTGGGCTGTTGGCCGTATATTCTTTCTAGCGGTAGAGTATTGAGGTTCATATCTATCCTAACTAGAGTATAATTCTATTTGTTGATTCTAGGATTATGCAATGTTACGATGACGGGTGCGATGCGTATTTTATAGGCGTGTTTATAAGATTCTTGAAAAAGTGTTTAATCAACAGTAAGATCGAACGTTTTAAGGTAATTTCAAAGGCACTAACAATACTCCAAATAGACTCCAAATGTACTAACGCAATAAAATCCAAACGTCAAACCAACCCAGTTGCCTGCTTACCGAGCACATTTTCCTTTTATTTTACGCCCATATTTTCCACTTCCTGGATGTTTGTGGTAAATTTTGAGCTTGTACTCAAACCATCGTAGTAATTATCATAATTAACTCTGTGTTTATCGGATTACCGCGTCATTTAGAGCCTCTACGCCGCGTCAGAACCAACCAAACTTAGACTAAGAAAACCACTCAAGCGAGATACGCGGTGATCGTTAATTTTACTGGTTTTAAATATAAAGTTCTAATTACATTCGCGAGTGTTTTAAATTGAAGTTGATTTCCTCGTTAATGTGGTGTTAATTCATCATTATTGATTCTGAATTCGAACAGTGATTATTCGTTCGAAAGTGTTAATTTAAAAACAACTGATAGCGTTCTACATTGGTTTAAAAACAATTATTTAGATTCGATGTTTGATTCGCTGTCAAAACACAAAACCAGTTGACGTTTAATTTTTTTTTAAGTGATTTCAAAAAAGTTCCAAATTCAAAAGCAGTCAAGGTTTAAAACCTTTTTAGTGACTTTTAAAAAATAAAAAATGACGACCCAGTGTTTATCTCACATGAAAGTGTCCTGGCAATGGTGTTTAGACAACCTGGATTGTATTCTCTATGGGACGTTCGTTCTAATACTACTTACGATATTTCTTTACTACATGCTTGCGTAGTCTATGTTTGAGAAAGGTAATTCTTCCAATACAGACTAATCTAAATTTAACTAAGTACCTATAAGGTTATTATTTCCTCGTAATTCGTTGAAATTTTCCGAGTAATGCAGATTGAAAAAGATCTATTGGATTAAACCTACTTGCAGAGGAGATGTAGACAGATGTCTAAATGACAAAAGATTTGGTTTTTACGTCTATTTAAATACCGTCACGGATTATCCGTTATCTGCGTCTACGTAAATTGGCTCGTCATCTGAAGAAACTGTGATACTATCCGCACTTAGTTATGACATGAAAATAGTAATTTTGATTTTGGAAAAACTACTTCAACTTATTCTCATAGAGTTCAGTTTGCAACATTTCCTAATTTTTCCAATAGTATGATAAGCTCACTAACAAAAGGGCCGTTGAGTTTTCTTCGAAGCAGACTGTGCATATACTAGATTGTCGTAGTCATGGTTGCTATTATGTTTATAAGCGGCAATATTTTTCGGATAACAAAGCCCATCAAAAGCAATAGCCTTTTCTATTTGATTAAAGATTGTGCCTATCATCGCATCAACACATTATTCGATTCGACTGTATTTTGTAGAACGAATAACTATTGGCGGCAGTAAAGCGGTTTGTGATTCCCAAGCCTTCATCTGCATAATTATGCATGGAGTAATTGGAGTATCATGGGACTATTTGGAGAATATATCCTTTCAAACAAAATAAGACTTTTCCAAATCGGTACAGGTGTCGCCGAGAAATCGGGGAACATGACTGTAAAAAAATTTCGATGAATGGAGAACCTCCTTTTCTTTTATGTGGTAAAATCAACCTATACGCCCAAGGCGGGACGGGAGGGACTGTCAGACTTGTACTGATTGAAATCTACGGTGATCCTTTAATAGCGACCTGCGACCCCGTCAGATTTCTGACAGCTCTATAATTGAGGCGCGCATGGAACACAACGCGCCGTCTACCCGGGCATGGTCCATGATCGGCAGGCGAGGCACCCATAACTCGCCACCCTTATGGGCATACGCGCCTACGGTGACCGGAGATCATCTCGCGATGAAGAACCTCCTTTCTCTTCTTTTTTCTCGGTTAAAAAAATAATCTTGAAACATTAAAAAAACTGGTTGGTACACAAAAAGAGATTCGATAAAGTTTGGTTTGTAAAAAAACATCTATAATGGCGCATTAATTTCCCTGGCTGGAAAATATATCTCTAAAGGCAGCCCTTATTCACCGCCCGGCTGTACCTACCGATTAATCCCAGCTTAGTATGCTTTTGTAATATCTCTACAATCAAAACCATTTAACTACCTACTTTCAAAACACCAGGGAAAGTACCTACTTACCATGATTCCATTTTAACTTTAAAATTATTATTTTCAAGCTAGTTTGAAAGGTACACAAATATCATAACTTCTATCAGAGTTTCTAATCACTGAACAATAAGCTGTTTCGTATGCAATGCCAAGCAGTTTTATTGGTTTTTGTAATTATTCATGTTTCAATCAGCTATGGAGAATTATTACATTTACGTACTCTGAAAGCGTAAGTCACATTAATTCGGTATGTTACCTCATAGCTACCGGAAAATTAAACAGAGTGGAAGAAACGTCGACGCATGTAAAATGAAATGGCTCGTGGGAGTTTTTATTAGGTAACCATGACCCTGGAACGTAAAGTGATGAAGGAGGATCACCGTGAATTTTAGTCAGTACAAGTCTGACAGTCCCTTCCGTCCCATCCTGGGACTCATTTGATGATTTTATCACGAGAAACAAAATGCGGAAAACGAAGTGTCTTTTTGGGTTGCTAACATCGTGAAGGGGTGGAGCGGTATTGCCAGACTCTTACCGACTGAAATCCCATTCTGTTTCTTCTGTTGCCTTTTGCGTTCTATGTCTCTGTTTCTTGTTAACCTTTTATTATCCCTTTCTTCGTCAATTTTTACTTAATTTCTCTCTGTGGCTTAATCAGTAAGCAAGCAATTTCCTAAAACACGGTGATCCCTATTGTTAGCCCGATCGCACACATGTAAGTTTATGTTAGAAAAATTCTGATGCTTGCCGGATGCACAATGCACACAATCAGAAATTGTCATAATGCACCCAGTGCAAAGTATGCACACCCAGTGCTATCCGGTGAAGATCAGAAGCAGACGATCCGTCAGAATTTTTCTTGCAGTATCAGAACTTTTCTGATGCTCGCTTTTTGCGGTCCCGCTTGAAATACCGTTCAATTTCATTGCGGTATTTTCGTTAGAGCAGACAAATCTTTTCAGTGTAAGTACGAAGCAATGGGTTTCGATCGCAGTAGATGAACTGCAACGCATTGATCAAGCCAGTGTTCAAAAATAAGGCCAGTTAACCGAGGTGGAAATAGGTCGTATTGAGAGTAATTTTTAATGTATCTTTCATTCTTGGCACAGTTTTTCTGAGCCCTGAACAAAGCAGTAAGGTAAACATCAGCATCTCAAATTTTATGCACATTTTTAAACAGATAAAGATGCATACACTCAACATGATTTTACCTTCTAGGTATCTATTTATCTTCTTAAATCTCTTTTAGAGTAACCTCGACCGTAGCTCTTGAGATTAAACCTGATAAAACGAAGATAATATCAGATAACTACGTTAACCAAATCTCAACTATTTTTCAGTAGTTTTAGACCTAAAAAAAAAAAAAAAACAAAAAAAAAAAAATCATGGACGAAACCAATGACCGATGGTCCACTTTGGCCCTGGAACGTGGAATCTGAAAGTCATAGGGCATAGGCATATACTGCTGGACAAATGCCTCTTTGCCCAGCAGTGGGATGCTGTAGGCTAGCAGTATCAGTATGTTTTTTTCGGCGGTTTTCTGTTGTTAATAATGATAAAATAAATATAGGGAATAACACGACAAATGTTAATGTCTATCTCGCCTATGACCACGCTACAAAAAACATACAGCATTATAATATTTAAATACTGGCAGCCTACGACAACAAAAAAGTTTTAAACTAACAAACAAAAACATTTTTTTTTCTATCAAACATGTTCTGCCGATCGGGTTTTGACGTCACATAATATTATACAAAAAAGTAAGCCGTGCTAATCATACGATAATCTAACAGCAAACATGGACGTGTGAGTAACCTTGCGCCAGTGTGAGTCGAGCCTTACCGTGCGCAAGAGTGGATCCTAGCGGTCAGAAGGCTTTGTTGTTAATTTTATTAGTGATTTAGTGTGTTTTTTTTTTATTGTGGTGAATTATTCATATACTGGTTAGTCCTGCTTTTTTATATTTTTTTTTACTCATTATGTATAATGTTTTTACTTCTGCAAATTATCGTAAAGGCCGGTTACAGTCTTATAATATTGTCAGAATTCGTTAGAAACTAGAAGAGCTTGTCGGGCTTTGACTTTTGAATTTGAATAAATACCAACTTAAATAACCTGTTCATTTCTCAACAAAAAAACGAATACTAAAAGTAAAAACAAAATTTTAAAAACAAATATGTTTCTCATAAGATTTTATTCATAAAATCTTATCCGGGACCAGGCCAGAGAGACCTCCAGAGGAACTTATGAATAAATTTTTATTTTTAAAATCTGTTGTACAGTAAATATTGTTTTGAAGAAAAAGAAACATAATAATTATTATGATAAAGACCTAGAGCTAGACTACACTATTAAGCCTGAAGCAGGTTTTTAAGCGACTTCAAAAAAAGGAGAAGGTTCTCAATTTGGTCGGTTTTTTTTTAAATGAGCCTGCTGTGTGACGTTATGTTCCAGGTTTTACTTTATTTCCATTAAAAACTGATATGAGACTGCCATTAAAAAGATGTTCAGATCCAGGTTTATGACCCTTTTTCCTTATAACAATCACAATATACTATTTACAAAATTCTTCTCACAGTCGAGCAATAAATCAAGTCGTTTGACTCAGGCGTTTTATTATGGGAGGCTCTAATCATTTTGCGTCACTACTGTGTCAAATGTCTACATTACACTTCCAAGTCACATAGTCTGGTTTCACTACCAAGAAAATGGTCTACGTCACTATAAAATAAATAGAAATTCACGTGGTGTATGAGAAAATGTTAAAAAGTTTTGTGATGAAACATGAATACGTCACCATCATTGTAGTATTTTTCATGACCATCACTTTTATCCTGGACTTATCTCAATTTATTGGGTGTCGGTGCATCTTAATTTTCTTCTTGCATATTATCTTAATGTCTCTAAAATTCAGCCTCTTAGTTCCGACGCTCTTATTCATTGGAAGGTACTCATGAACCTTTATTCACCTTTAAACATACTTAATAGCCATCATCTCAGTTTCTTCCTATCAACGTTAACGTTTTAATCAAAAGGGCTCAATTTTTCCCTATCAATATCAATATTTTAGGCAAAAGGACTGGACTGGACTTGGTTCTCCCTGAATCACCATGATCACATCGCCTGTTCTGTGTTTCTCGCTTCCAACGGATTCCGGTAATGTTTACCAGGCAAAGCCACTTCTCTAGAACCTTTCGGTTCTATCGGTTTTGCTTCTGTCACTTACTGTCAGGAAATTCTTAGAATTAGTATGATTGGATTCAGTATTTATTTCGGTTTCTTAGCCTAGCCATAATTATTGTCTATCACAAAATTCATCTGTTTTCCTTCAGTCTACCTCAATAGTATTCACATTTGTGCAGTCCTTATCAAACATCTAATTAGTGTCAAAAATAGGGGTTTGCTAACGGTATCCGGGAACAAAGCGCACGCAAGTAGGGGTGCAGAAATGGCCAGACTACGACCACTATTGGCCAGACGCTGTTAAAGAAGCTGAAAATGCTGGTTATATCAGGTTCCGTCATGATCATGATATTTCTGCCTTCAGGTACAAAGCTGCCTAAATTGCTTGAATAATTTAACCATGAAACGCTGTAAATAACTCAATTAGCACACTTGCGTGTAACATTGACATCACGTCATTTCAGACTGATTTGATGTCGAAAAACGAAGTATAAATCAATTACCTATTAGTTAATTTTCTGATAATCTGAATTCCCGTTTTCCGTCTCGACATTTATCAACATATCTATATATCTATATATATAAAAATGAAACCCGTTTTCCGTTGTCACGACATAACATGAAAACGGCTTGACCGATTCGGATAATTATTTTTTAGTTGTGTTTGTAACCATCGGGACCGGGTTTTAGACCGGGTCCTCCACCCGTGCGAAGCCGGGACGGGCCGCTAGTATGTATAAAAAAATGAAACCCGTTTTCCGTTGTCACGACATAACATGAAAACGGCTTGAACGATTCGGATAATTATTTTTTTGTTGTGTTTGTAACCATCGGGATCGGGTTTTAGACCGGGTCCTCCACCCGTGCGAAGCCGGGACGGGCCGCTAGTATCCAATAAATATCCTACTTAAATTCCATCTTTTCACTCAAGGGGGATAAAATAAGCATCTAACGAAGCGAAGGAAAATAAACTTACAAATTTTATGCTGCCTATTACATACTATGACATAACAAAATGGTTAATGAACCCTTTTTTTGTATACTTGAGTATATTTTTTAATTACTGTAGGTAAAAAGTGTTCTTGCCTTTGCTTGCAACAAAAAACCTAATAGATATTCTTTTTCCAGTTTGGTATGTAACAAAAAAACAAAATCAAGACACTTGAATGTGAAGATGACTTGACTGTACAAGCAAATGATTTCATCCTATCTCATAAATAAATGTAACATTTAGTCATTCTATGAGTAATCATTATTTATTTTTTGTCTTTACAGATCTCTACTATGAAATAAAATAATGGAAAACAAAGATCAAATATCAAAAGACATAGAAAAAGGGCTCAACTCCCCTGAACTGAAGAGAAACGCAGACATTCCATATGTAGATGACTTTATAGAACTGAATCTAGTCAATCCCGACGAACCTATACGTCCCAAACGCGCGAAAGATGAGAAAGAAGATGGATCACCACCTGCGGAAGAAAAAGATAGAAAATTACATGCCTCGGATTTGGGAGAGGTTCATACATCGCCTAAAAATGATACGATAATAGTGAATACTCCAGAAGGAACTCTATATATTACTCTAGAGCCTGATTCTGGGAGATCTTCGAAGCCAACCAGTCCTATAACAGAGTCTACAGATCTGGAAGCTTCTCCAAGTACTTCGAAGAGTTTTGGAGCGGCGGAGTCTGATGAGCTGATAAGGAGGGAGAGGGAGGCAATGGAACAGAGGAAGATGAGCTTGAGGAGGAACTCGATATCGATGCCGACGCTGCAGAACTTGGAGCTTGAAGTGCTGAGACAGCAGTATTTGAATAACCCACAGGATGAGGTGAGGTCTCATTATTAATTATTTAATTAATGTAAAAGTTATTTAAATTAGGTGTACAAGAATTTATAAGAATTGGCCATACGCCGTGGACATGACGTTTCAACACAAAAACAATAGCTAGCTCTGCCAAAAAATTCTGTTCCTAATAATAATGCTAACTTTCGTAAATTTTACATAAAGCATTACTGGCATTACATAGTAATTTTCATTTATTGCGCTCGCGCAAGTAATAGTACCACAAACGCCTGATTCTTTATTAATATTGATATTACACACTCCCTCGACAATTCTGTCGACACCTTTGCGTAGATAGAAAAGCAGAGGAATGTATAATTTTAATTTTTTATGTTAGTTTTAGAGAAAGCAGTAAATGTTGTCTCTTGATCTCAAACTTTTAGATTTTAGTTTTTGCTAAACTTCTCTATCTTTGTGATCAAATATTTGTTTTTGAAGCATTTATAATCATGGCTTCTTATAAGAAAGTCGTAATAACACAACCTAGTTCGATTGTATTATCGGAACAAACACAAGAGGCTTATCTCGTAGGTACTTAATCTACAAGCGATGATCCAAATTGTTTGAGCATCGGCAACCTTGCTCTGGTTACAGTACAACCAATTTAATCTCTGGTCATATTTGTGTTACTACATCTTTATCCGAAACAGAACCGGGTCTTCTTGTTTTACCTGAATTTGGACATTTCTAGGCAGTCTTACAGTACTCGTATATGTTGTGTTGTGTGCACATCAACCAACTTTAATCTGTTAAGGGGAATGCTCCAACAACAAAAACAGAAAAAGTCATTCCTAGAGTTTTATGAACTTGGAGGGTTGTATTGGTGTTTTTGATGATTATAATTCTGTAACTACATACGTCTTACAACCGCGAATGATATTTTAATCAAAATAAAACCTAGCAATAGTCTGCGAATTGCAAAAAACGCAAGAAATTTTGAATATTGCGGGCTGGTTGGAGCATTCACCTTAATAGAATTTTTATCTTGTCATAATAGTGGAAGCTTAATATTCAATTCGTAAAGACAGATTCGGGTGGAATGACCTGCTTTCGTCTGTACATCAAAGGCAAAGTAAATCATTAATTATTTCAATGAAGCCATCGCAGAGGCACTTTTTAGCGTCGAAAATTAAAATTAAAGGAAATGGTTTGAGATGGGATTGATTCTACACCCGACTACTATTGATAGTAGGCAACATGACTTCGGATAGTTATTCGACTTCAACTTTGACTTTAAGACACAGGCAACAATAGGCTAAACACAATACTCGGTAATGCCGGAATGGTTACATAAAATACCTGTCACCAAGACTCGCGCTCATTGATAGAATTTTTCGCGCTTTTCCACGTCTGCATTCTGATTTGATCAATACTTTTCCACTTCCCTCCAGCTATTTCCGTTGCATGCAAGTGCATATTTTGGGTTAGCACAAAAAAATATTTCGGATGTAGGTAAATAGAAAATAAAACTCAAAACAGCTAAAAACATTTGAGGTATTAATGTTATTAAATGCATCGATTTTGTAGAGGGCCTCATATTGATCCTATTGATGATGTAAATGATGAATAAAGATAAGTATAATGTATCAAATATGAATAATAAACAATAGATTAACATAAAACCATCAAGATAAGCCCGTAACGTCATCGATGATGTAATAATTGTATCGGCGATAAATAACAAATACAACAAAAACTTCATCATTATTCTACGAGGTACACTACTGGGACTTTTTGAAGAGGAAATACTAGTAATACACTACTTAAGCACCTTTGAATAAGGTGTATTTTGAATCATACTCGAAGAACACCCAAACGACACACCCTTGCATCGTTAGATGTTATTACTTGATAAAATTTGAAGATTTTTATATACCTACACCTTAAAAGCAATGGTTTACACGTTTAAAACCTAAATAATAAAAATAATGACAAAGTTCGTATAAAAAAATCCATTGCAAAGTTTAAAAGAACGTGTTCTCAAAGACATATAAAAAAGCTAATTTAACTTTTAAAATATTTTGGTAACTGCAGCTTTTTGACTTACGTAATAAAACTATACCATAAGAGGATTAGAAACCTTTTTGTCATGTTAATAACCGCTGAATTAAGTAGGGAAACCAGTTTTGTAGGAAAAACCTAAAATTTAAATTTTATTATACGTAGGATATTAGCCATGGTCTGTGGCACAATCGAGACAGTGCATATTAAGACACCAAGGATCTCATAACTCGAGTTACAAGATTAGTGGTACGGCACGATGTTCGTGGAAGAGGAATTGATGGAAGAGACTTTAAAAATGAAAAGGCTCTATGGTCAATTTCCTAATCGCACAGTGAGAGAAAATGAGATAAATTTGAAGATAATATTGCAAGTCAAACAACATACTGATCAAGAAACCATAACAGCTTCAAAGGTATTTCCCTAATGGAAAATAATTGACGAACAATCACTAGATCACCTGATTCCTGTCTAACCCGGTAATGATTGCAAACAAAATATACGAAAAGATAATCCGATCATATGATATAAAATAACAATCCGGTATTACGTGTTGTTTATCTACATCGCCACTATTGGTGCGAATTTGATAAAACAAAGCAAAGAAAAAATCTTAGATAACATTACCCAAAAATTATCTCATTATATTGTTTTCCGTACAACTCATAGTGAAAAACGAGGTTATAAGACATTCAAATTAAGATATAGAACAAGTTTTACAAGTGATAAATTAGTTGATAGATCAGTGTCTAAAATTAAAAGTCTTTTATCATGTGCTGCTGTTCAAAATATTAGGAAAGTTACGTTGCCCTTGAATTAAATATCTTATCAGTGAGTGAATGAACAAAGTGTCAAAATGAGGGTGCGGAAGAAGCCAGATCTTCGGATCGACATACCTTCATACCCTCATGATTATGTGGAAATGCCTGTAGAAACCAGAAAGAAAATAGAAGACGCGATTCGAAACAGTGTCAGCCCGAGTATTGATAACATTAGTACTTCTTCCCCGAGCAATGCTGGTAATACTGATGGTATTAGGGAGGGAGCAAAGACTCCTGAAGTAAGAATTGTGGGTCCCGAAGACGTGACAGTGGATGATAAGAAAGTAGAACAAAAAGCTGAACCTCTTTCGGCTGACAGCCCCGTTGTTTATAGAAAAGCAAGTAATGAAGTAGTTACTGTTGGAATTGATCGAGATCATCATCATCTTCAGCCTATAAATGTTCCCACTGCTGGGACACAGGCCTCCTCTCTGAGAGAGGGAGTGGGCCATAATTCACCACCGGGGCCTAGTGCGGATAGAGATGCTAGTGAAAAATTTACAACAAAGGATGTTTTAAATGTGAGTTATTTTAATCATAGCAACAATAATATTGTAGTTAATGCGGTATTCCGGGATTTGAAACGGGAACTAGAGTCAACTTCTATCATCCCACACTAATTATGTTGTTATGTTGTTCCAGTCGGTCCACGGTCCACCTATATCTTACATTAATTTATCAAATCCTCATAATTATTGTAAAATTCTTTATCTTCATTTGTGTGGTTGTGTATGGTTTCAAATTATATTATATCCGACCAATATGTAGCCGCTCGATGAATGGTTATCGAGATGGGGAAGAAGAAGTGTTAGTATAAAAGCGCTCCGGTGGCTGGACGATAAACGGTTGCGGCCAAAAGCTTGAATTTGGAGATGCACAGTTCACACAGTTCGCACAGTATGGTATAAAAAAAGGCCTATATCTATTTAGCTGCGGATAGTACAGGGCTGCCGAAGATGATGAGGGCGATGTAGCCACTTGCACCCACCCTACAAGGTCTAGATGGTTGGGTAGTAAATTAAGTAGGAATCCTTGAGTTCTTTGAATTCTTTGTTTGAGTGTCTTATTCACCAAGATTGAGTTACTTAAAATGCACCATTAATGTTAAATTATATCCTTTCTTCAATGTTATTACTAGCAGTAACTAATAGTTTGTTATCATCAAATATAACGTCTTTTCTATCAGATAATAACAAAGGCCAATGCACTATCAGTATCCTAGGTCATCCATCACCATTCCCACAATTTCTTCTCTCATCACTCTCTGTAGGGGACATTATGGTCCTGGAGTCAGGACTATTACCATCATTTGAGACGAGGCAATCTACTGTGACACTGAAAGCGAAGAAGTGGCTAATAAATTGCGACGTCCTGTCGGGACGATCAATTTAAACCACAGTTAGTGCTGGTATCAGTTTCATCTTGTAGGATTTGCTTGTTATGGGATTTTGTTCCAGGTTTGCGTAAATTGTTAATTTACAAACTCAGGCGTTGTACTTACAAACTCAGTACTTATAAACTCAGGCTTTTTTCTAATCTGAAAATAAATTTGAGAACTATAGAAAATAAAATAGGTACTAAAATTCTTACCTACCATAGTTATGATGATTCGTTTACGTTCATAAACAATGAGATGGCTTTAAAAACAACGTATTTGTTTATTTAATAATAATAATCCTACTAAACGTTTAACATAAAAAAACGTAGAGACGTAGAATGATAATGAGAGGCTTTTCGAAACTGACCTTCGCAATATATTGATTCTTTGCCTATTGAACACGTAAACAACTCTCAACATAATGTTTAAATCTGAATCATGTGATAAATGTTACGCCTTACGATTTATAAACAACTAGCGGCCCGTCCGGTCCCGATGGTTACAAACACAACAAAAAAGAATTAGCCGAATCGGTCCAGCCGTTTTCAAGTTATGGGCTTAGCTTATAAAACTCATATTGCGGTAATCCTAACCTAAGTTTTTTTGTTACCTTTTCACGCTTAAACCACAGAGTGTCAGGAGTACAATAGGTACTATTAAGTATTCTGGGAGATAGGGTACTTTTTACCTAGTAAAAAAGAACTATTTCCGAAAAAAAAAACAAAAATAAAGTTCACATGATTATAGATGGGGCGTAATTTACTATCTGAATTGATTCATAAATTATAAATTAACGTTAGCAAAGCCGCGAGCAAAAGCTAGTTGGGTCATAAAGGGCTATATTTTTTAACATTTGGTTTTGTCCAAATTATGACCTAAGTCGTTGACGTCATAGCGTCACATGGTTAAGTACTGCAGTTAATAAACTTTACGCGATTAAATGTTATCTGAGATTAACGGCTTCAGATAATTTGAAGATAATCAACAAGATAAAAACTAGTTTTTATAAATGTTTAACAGCATGGGAATTGTGAAGACAAAAAGATAAAAAATGCGAAGGTTTTGAGAGGTGATTGTGCTCTTATGGGGTTATTTCTTGTTTTAACTCAAATCAGACTATCACAGTCCATTGCTGAACATAGGCCTCTTTTCTGTAGGTTACATGTTTTTGTCTACAAAATCATACATGGATAAAAAAATGACAGTCTACACAATGCGAATTCCATCATTACCAAAATCTTCTTTACCCATTTTTTTATCCTTAATAGTTGCAACGAAATGTTTGTATACGCGATACAGGAGAATTTTCTAGCGTAGGACAACGTTTTAAAAAAACTTAACAGAGATTCTCTTTTTACTTTATTTTTTTGCGAAAGATTATCAAGATCCCCAAAAACAACATAATTAAAAAAAAAACACCTGTTGTGATGATAATTTTCAACCTTCCTCAATCTTAACGCGATTATTTTTCTCTTACGGTCGAAATTAATAATCTGTCACGGTTACTTTTTTGATTGGATCTTTGTCAATCAACAACTGAATTTACCTATCCCCGGATGAGTAAATTCGGTCGTTGATTGACAGGTAAATTCGTTTCTAAAGATTTCTAAACAGAAGCCGCCATCAAAAACTAAAAAAATGGTATTTGGATTAAGATTCAATGTTCGGGCCTTACACTACTAAAAAAAAACTGTGTTACCTCGGCGTCTCAACATGCACGTCCCTCGACCTATTTGCCTACATTCAAATTGTCGGGATTTGTCCGTGATCTTAGACACAGATTCGTCTCATACCCCTACCTAAACAGACCATATTGCAACACAACATTAGTTTAAATAACAAAAGTAATAGAATCCATTATTATCCCTGTGTTTATTTCAGTTCTAGTGCCTTTAAAATTATTTTAGCAATTACTCATTACGACTTTTGTAGTAAGTGTAACCAGTTTTAATTGAACTTGTTTATTTTCTTCGTAAAATCAACGTTAACATTGTTATTTTTACAGTTTTTTAGTTCAAGTCTTACAGTGAAAATTGCTTTGTTCAAAAGTAACCAACTTTTCTCAAACACAAGAGAGTTCTTTCAGGATTTGTCAAATTTTGTTAATTCAAAACTTTAATACTACTAATTAAAAACAAAACTCAGTTAAACCTATCATCACTATATCACACCTCATCACATAATTCTCCAAAATGAACAACGAATCAAAGTTCAGTGCATTCGCTCACAAATTCAAATATCGATCACCGTTGTGGATCGAATCGGACTCTGACGTCAGCAAATCAAGTGACTCCCGTGATTCCCGTGATGGTGATCGTAATCGTGGTCTGTGCAGCAACAGTGATGATAGCATCGCCTGTCAAAGTAGTGATAGCTCCGGGAGTATCAACAACTTTCTGGATTCTAAGGTTGTGTTTTGTTTTATTATCTATCGTAGTAATATTTCAATCAACGGTAGTAATATTTCAGCTTTATTACTACCGTTTCTTTGCATGTTTACCTAATTTTTAGGAGAGTTGTGTTTGGTCATAATAAAACAAGTATCTAATTTAACATTCTTATGCTTTATTATTATGTGGATACCGCATTACACCTCGGCATGGGTTTGGACCATATAAAACTTTTTATCCCGGTAGTGTGTCGTAGTTCATTTCTACCAATTTATGGTTTATTAATACCAATATTTAATACATAAAATATAATAAAAACTGTGATTTTATTGAGTTGAGCAGTTGGAACCTTCGGCAAAACCTTGTTAATAATGATAACTCTTTTCCAATCACCCAGTAACACATTTTACTATGATACACATTATATTTCAGTCACGTCATTGGACAGAAAGCAGCTGTTGACAGTGTTGACTAACAATGCCTTAAACGTTCTTAGTTTCTCTTTTCAGAAGAATTTCTAGCGTTTAGCCAGTAGAAAGAACCGCATTTTTATCTGACGCCACAATTTTAGAGTGGTCACCCCTGCTATCTGCGTGTCTATGTCGAAACTCAGCAAAACCATCAATTAAATGATATGACGAGAGAAAATTGCAATGATTATGGCAATTTTCTCTAATTGCGTTCATTTATCTTATTACAGAATGTTAATAACGTCGGTTGCTACTCATAACCATTGCAAACGAACGTAATAATTAGTTCCTCACGCATATAAAGCACGTTTCATTAGCATCTATTAGAGTAACTGAGGAGAGTGGTGTAAGATGTAACTGAGTACCAACCTAATTTGCAGTTTCCTTCAGGAAACCTTCAGATGTAACACAAGTACCTATTTTTGTAGTAATAACTAATTCATAAGTTCTTTTAAACTGGAATTCACTGCTAGCGCGGGACTTTTTACGACAAAATGATATGATTTGTAATAGCGCCATCTTCTGGTAGACGTTTATACTAACAGTGTAGTAAGTAACTACTAAAGGAAAACGTGTTGTACCAACCAACTAGATGTCACTAGTTAGACAATTGCAAGATGATGTTGAGAGCTTTTTGAGATCTTTTACATTTTTGTAATTGAAATAATATTTATTTTCTGTACTGATCATACTTTAAGTATAATAAATATGTTTAATGAGAAGTGATTAAGATTTGACTTCAAATTTGTTGGTCTTCTTCATAAATAACTAAATTTCTATACTTAGATTGATTTTAATCTATCTAAAAATACTTTTGTGACACCTGTGTCGTAATTTTAGATTACCTACCTGTATTTTATTTCACAATGTAGGGCTGCTGCTAGATGCAATGCCAGGCTATGCGCTGTGGTCGCGGGAGTATCGGGTAACCTGGCCCCGTAACGTAAAGGGCTATTGAAGGACACCGTTGATTTCAGTCAGTACAAGTGACAGTAAATAAGGTTATAAAACTGTGCACTTGTTTGATCATTTCATTATTTATTTAATACTTTTGGTACAACATAAAATGCCACACTAACGAAATTAAGCATACCTTATTTAGCTGTGAGTCTTGGCTACAATAACTAAGTAGGTAGTTTAGTTTTAAATTCATATTTAGGCTATTAAGTTGTCAAACATGGCACGGGCCGCAGTGCTTAAACGATCGACTTTAGCGCTACATATCGCGGGTTTGATTCCCGCACGGTACAAAATCATCAATTTTCAATTTTAATATCAAATATTTCTTCAGAATCTTAATCAAATAATTACTGAGGACTGCAAATCTCTACGTTTCTTCATTATTTACTTCTCCACTCCGCACTTTGGCTAATTATCCCGTATTCCCAAGAGAGGCATCCTTAAATCAGACGCGCTGTAGACACCTCGTGGTGATTAATGCAATAAATTAATTATAATTGACCTAACTAATGGTCCGACTCGATAACTCCGTCACCACTGCATATGCAGTAGTGCAGGATAAGTGAACATGCGTGGTTCCAGCCGGAAAGTCGAGTTTGACTGCATACCCCTCACCCAGGTTTGACAAAGTTACCGTAGACTCACGTTTGAATGTACCGTAGACCCAGTTACCTTCAACCCATGTTTGATGAATTTTCCGTAAACTATCTTTTTTTTATTCCTTTTTTTTTGCGTGGTAAAATCATCAAATGAGTCCTCCCACCCCGGGCAGGGCGGGAGGGACTGTCACACTGTCAGACTGTCACTTGTACTGACTAAAATCCACGGTGTCCTTCAATAGCCCTTTTATTTATGTTCCGGGGTCACGGTGATGGAAATAAGTCCCGCGACACCGGCAGGCTTTGGCCCTCTGTGAGGGGGCCCCGTCACCGTAAACTATCTTAGTTAGGTTTGAATGATATACGGTAGAGAATTTCCCAAAATCTGTATTTGTGATGATGGATATCCTGCTTAAACAATAATTAATCTTTTAAAGTCCTGATACTGATGTAAATAGATGTATACCTTTATTTGTGTTGGTTTTAGGGACACACTTTCGTTCGTAGCGAAACGTCAGCGGAAAAAATCTATAAAATCTATAAGCGTAGTGAAAAAGCACCATCGAAATGCCGAGTTTTTTTTTGTTATTATTCCAAAAAGTTCAAGAAAATAAGATAAGAAAAAAAAGATACCCTAATTTACGATTCACGAATGAATGATATAATGAAAGTACTTATAAACAAAGTATTGGAGCTTCTCGAGAGTATTAAGCGGAAACAAAGTGCAATTTTCATATTGTCCGTATTGCTGTCAGCAGTCTGCTATGATTACTGTCGAGTGGAGATCCCACGTTGTGGACATTTCCTGTTGCTCATTATGCAATAGGTTACTGACTGGTACATTGGCACGGCTATCGGTTAATTTTTTGCAGTTTTTTGATACAATACTTTCGGACAATGGACTGTATCTATTTTAGTTGGAACTTTTTAAATATACTATCTAAATAGGTGGGTATTAAGCCCGTTTTTTCTCTTTTGAAGGAGTTTGCTACTGGTCTACGGTTTATCTACTGCAGAAAAACATTAACCGAATCTTTGTTAAGTGGTAAAGGAATGCATTATAAGAAACAGGCATGTTCTTAAACTAAAAATTCAAACTATTTGGCATACATAACGCATTTCCACCCACTTTTCATGAAATACATATTTATGTATAGGCCAAATTATACGCCATTTATGGGAAATGGACCTTTCCTATAAATGGCGTAAACAATCTGAAAGTCACGTTTTTTTATAGTCATCTCTCTGATAAGAATATGTAACTAACCAGCAATCCTGGTTACTTCCAGATCCCGGAACATCACCAGAGCTCAGCGTCAGGGTTCAGCGATGGAGACAACACAGCGGATGACCACACCGAAGTACTGTCAGATGATGATAGAGCCAAGTGAGTAGGTACCAACTTAAATATTTTATAGGCATTAAAAAGATCGATTGAAAAATCGAACCACCGACTAGGACAGGTTACTTTAGTCGCCATCGTGGGTATTGGTCGTGGGACTGACTCACCTGGTAACCATGGTCCTGGTACATAACGAGCTATTGAAGGATCACCCTGGATTTTAGTAATTACAAGTCTGATAGTGCCTCCCATCCCGCCCTGGGCAGGAGGACTCATGGGATGATTTTACAACGGAATAAAAAACGGACTTATCACCCCTGCTACGAGCAATAGGCGCCGGCCTATTGCTCGTAGCGTATTTTTTATAGCCTATAGCCTTCTTAGATAAATGGCATATCAAAAACGAAAAAATGGAACCAGTTGTTCCTGAGATAAGCGCGTTTAAAATACAAACAAAGAAACTCTTCAGCTTTATAATAAGTTTTACTATCACGCAACTTTGCTTGCTAAATCCAAATTACCATAACACAAAGTCTTCAATCACATTCCTCGTATTTCCTTCCTCCGATCGAGTCCACTTGAGAAGTAGGTCCTGCGAGGGTTGCATCAAATCCAGGAGTTAATAAGGAAGTGCGGACGATGACCGGTGCATTGCGAAATGTCGGCGTGTCGCGCGGAGTGTGCGTGTGCGCGGCTGCAATGAGAACATGATTGATGGATAGCGAGGGAATCTGAAAGAGTAGGGTAGTCTACTTCTTAAATAAATTTAAAATCTGTTTAGTCTGTCAGTTACTGTATTGAAAAATAGTAAAAACGTTTGTTTTGTTTTTTTTTAATCAATAAATATTTACAAAAATCTCTTAGAAATTCGTGGGAACGTCATAAAACATGTTCAATTTTACCGACCGAGAATGTTTTGTGATTTTTAGAAACGTTGTATCTTCGTCAATTTTGATTTAAGTTACATAATGAAAAGTAAGGGTCAAATATTTTTTGGTAATTTATCTTACGGGATAATTATTTTTTTGAGTTTGAGAAATTTAGCCTATTGCACTGATTAGTTGGATTATTAAGTTGGAGTTGAGTTGAACTAGTCTTTAGCATTTTTACGGTGCACCTAAAGGTCAAAATGAGATCCTATTACTAAAGAGTCCGCTGTCCGTCCGTCTATCGCCAAACTGTTTCGCATGAACCGTGATAGTTAACATTTAAATTTGATATTTTCACAGATGTAACTATTTCTGTTGCCAGTAAAACAGAATAAAACAAATACGAGTATTTAAGGAGGTTCCTATTATACTTTTTTTTACGTTTTCTAAGATAATGGTACTTAGTTCTTATTGTTGACGGTTTTTTTTTTATTTTCGTTATATTGGGAAAGTACCGCTGATGATGACAAGGAAAAATTAACCATTACTTCGGGAAAAATAAGGAAAATTATGTTTTGGATTGATTGTGATTTAGATATCAGTCGTAGGAAAAACATGAAACATTATGGTTACCCCACTTCTGAACAGGGAAAATGAAATCAGATATCCATAATTATGAGGAAAACGTTTGCGGTGGACTACTTTTGCGAGGGAGAGGCAATGCGGGCCCATTTTTTAATAAATAAAGTACTTGTTATTAGATATCGTCATCAGCCTGTCTTTCCTTACTTGTGCCAAGCTCTCCATGTGACGTGACAGTCTCATCCAGGATATGCCTTACATGTTTTTTATATTGACTTCGTTTTATTTTAGAAGATTGGTAAGAAGTAAAACCAACGACTATCTGACCAACATCACCTCGAAGGCCTTAGCAAGTTTTCCGTTTTTAATCGTACAATACAACATAGAAGGAACATAGTGTACGAATGAGGAACTTTTTTTTTTTCAAATTAACGTCAAAGTTCCCTTAAGATTTACTTCATAAAATCGTATAATAATAAATGTAATAGTAATAGATCCTCTGAGAAGAGACCCAGAGGACCTATAACGACTTTTCAAGATTGCAAGGGCCTCTCCCTCCCCAGAGTATTTGTTGTTATAGCGGCAATAGACATTCATAACCTGTGAAAATTTCAACTCTCTAGCTATCACGGTTCATGAGATACACACGCAGAAACTACTTAACGGATTTTGATTCGACATTGATATTGACAGCACAGGGTTTTCAGGGTTGCAAACTTGGGTGTTAACTACTCTCAAGGGACCTAACAACATATAACAAAATCGTTGTTACATGCGCGTTTGCAATGTTTGATATCGATATTGACCGGCCTAAAAGATAAATTCAGCGCGCGATACTCTAACCCGCGTCTTCAAGTCCTATACCCAGTTGAATTTTCCGTTCCTTATAAAAATAATACGATACGCGACGCAGGCCTCATTGCGTATCATCATCATCTTCCTGCCCTTATCCCATTTTACTTGGGGTCGGCGCAACACGTTTCTTTCTTCCATTCTCCCCTATCACAAGTCATAGTATCATGTACTCCTTTTTCTTTCATATCCTTACTTATACAATCCATCCATCTTTTCTTTGGTCTTCCTCTTTCTCTCCATCCATCAATATTCATACTCATCACTCTCTTAGTCATATGAGTGTCATCTCTCCTCATCACATGCCTCATTGCGTATAAATATCAACATTTCAATTGCCCAAGCAATAAATAATTTATAAAGAACCATTTCAACAACATTGATATTAGCAATGTTGACAAAGTCGCGATTTTAGACTCTGACCGCAAAACAAGAATATATAATTGTTTACAAAGTAACTATAACTAGGTATTCATTTAACCAATAATTAACCTTGACTTATTATGATCGATCATTTACGAGTAAATCCGTAAATATGTGACCTAATGTTATCTAGAAGGTACGTCGCAGATAAATCAGTGTAGCTCTATTGCTCCATGCAATATCAACTGTAGTGTTTGTTAATTTTGTTACAATAATAAAAACTATTACGAAGTTAGTGAATATTGTGACCAGTGTTTGATAAAGATGACTTTACTGTTAATGTATGTATAATAGTGCTTTACTTTCGATAAGAGGTAAATAGATTAAGTATTTTATACACTAGCCTATAACTGACTGGCCTGCTGGTCTAGTGGTTAGTGACCCTGACTGCTATGGTGGGGGTTGTGGGTTCGATTCCCACCCAAGATAAATGTTTGTGTGATGAGCACGATGATTTGTTCTGTGTCTGGGTGTAATTTATCTATAATATGTATGTATTTAGAAATATATAAGTATGTTTATCAGTTGTCTAGGCTTAAAATAGTGGAGGAAAACATCATAATCAAAATTGTACCGATATTCTTTGACCGAAGATTCAAAATGAAATGCTATCCACCACGGTTTCATAGTGGATTATATTGCCCACAAAGATGAGGTCTGCGCCAGCGCAGCGGTGAAAACTTTATAGAATGATTTATCTTTGTGCTTATGCTACGAGTAATATATATAAGTACTTTACTAAAATCTAATTAAATGTTACTAGGTTTATATTGTAGTTATATCTAAGTAAAAGAATTAGACATTCATGCGAGTCTAAAAAAGGCATTCATTAGAGTAGATCTACCCATGCATATTTTAAAAAGGGGACATTTGGCCTGCGGGCCAGTCTTTGCATGGGCGAGCTGTCCCATAAGCCACATAATTATAGGCATGCAGGTAAGTGAAGAGGACAATCGATCACAAATCACCTTTTTATATTAACGTGTCTTACTGTTAATACAATTATTATACAAACAACAAGTATAATCCACATTGAAGTGTATAATCCACAGTTACTTATGTTGGTACTAAAAAGTTGACAACATCGCATTGAACGAGTCTTTATCTCAAGTGAGAGTCAAGTTTCATGTTTTTCGAGTAATGTTTACAATACTTACTTATACGACTGTTTACGGAAACAGTGGTATTATAGCTTTTTTTTACGTGGTTAAATCAACAAATGAGTCCTCGCCCATGGCAGGGCGGCAGGAACTGTCAGACTCGTACTGGCTAAAATCCACGGTGTCCTTCAATAGCCCTTTACGTTCCAGGGACACCGTAATTCTATGAGTCCCGCGACTACGGTAGGCTTTGAACAGTGGTATAGCTTACTGCTACATTCAGACTAGCTGTTCTCCGCGGTTTCACTCGTTGCAAATACGTAAAGTAGATAATCGTAGGTTAGTCTACAGTCAGTACCTTACCTTACCGTAGTACTATTAAGTATTTTGTGCCTTACCTTAGTAGTATTAAGATGCAATCTTCAAGAGGTCTATCGCTTCTTTACTTTCGTATTGTTACTGACGGAGATTGCTGGTATGATTCTGGCTTTGCGGATAAACATCGATCGCCATTAAATAATTTTTACATAACATTTAATGATAAAGAAAACAAACCACTTAATTATTCCTTAATTTATTTGGGGATGACGCAGAATGTCCTCTTTTTTGTCTACGCTTTTCTAGAAATAAAGGTTAATTAATGGAATAATTGAATTTAATGTATTTATGTAAATCAGTCAGTGGTATCTAAACGTTTTAATTACTAATTAATATTTATGGTATTAGTAGTTGCATTAACTTTGATTGATTGTAGGTTGCGACACATTCGCTTAATGTAGGTGCACGATATGCTATTTAAATGTACTTTAAACAAAATAATAAGCAAAAATAACATACAAAAACGTATATTCACGTCTGTAAGCTCCGAAGGATTAAATTGAAATGCTCCTAATTAAAAAAAAAGAAAAAAAAAAGCTAAATGTAAATGTTCCTTACTCCTAAGTCTTACATTTTGCTTACTGAGGGGTGACTTTACTGAGTAAGAGGCTGTCGAAGCGGGTAACTTTGATCCTGGAACGTAAAAGACAATGTAAAAAGACTGTGGATTTTAGTCAGCACATATCTGATAGCCAAAAATATTAAAGTGAGTTTGAAACCAGGGTGCGGAGACTCATTTTACCACATAATCTGAATCTAAGTTGCTACTGAAAATATCCTGATGAAAAACCCAATAAGAATTGCCTGGCTCTGTTAGATTGGAAGCCGACGATATTATAATTAGAAAAACTCTAAGCATGTTTATTATGAATTGATTTGCCTTAATGATGGACAAAAGAAACAGCGTAATTATAGGCCCTTTTCACGTTGCTAGAACTTGCATGCAAGTTTGCCGAGATACATTGCGGTCTTTGTTTGATCAATTAAGTTCATTATCCTTTAATAGTCCGCAATGTAGTCTAACGTTCATGGAACTCGCATTCATCATCGCATTTCGCGATATTCGAATAGTCGTTATGCGATATTCGAATAGTCGACAATATGCGATATGCGGTATCGCGTTTCTTGCATCGTTAAAATCAGGCTAAATACGATCGTTGCATTATTTAACACTTTTTTTTTTCGTGGTAAAATCATCAAATGAGACCTATTACCCCGGGCAGGGCGGGAGGTACTGTCAGACTTGTAATGACTAAAATCCACGGTGTTCTTCAATAGCCCTTTATGTTCCGGGGTCACGGTGATGGAAATAAGTCCCGCGACCCCGGCAGGCTTTGGCCCTCTGTGAGCCCCGTGATTTGCTGACAGCTCTTTGAGGCGCGCGTGGAACACGACCCGCCGTCAGCATTATTTAACACTGAACTAAGTATATAAATTAACACGCGTGGTATTTATTTACATAATGCAGCCGGCGCAGGTGGACGCATTACTTGCATTTTATGATCTTATGCAAACATTTATTAAGAATTTCAAAATCGTGTAGTAATTATGTATGCTACTAGGTAATAAAATATATAATCCGGTTTCTTACTCAATACGTTTTCCCATGTTGATTAAAATTAGCAAACATAGTTAGGGTACCTAAATTAATTTAAATCATAACTTCCACATCGTTAGTTCTCTTTACGGATTTTAAGACTGCAATGTTGTTTTTTACCGCGTCATCAATTTTGATGACGAAGCAAGCGAAATTATTTTGAAATTAAATCACGGGCGTAGCGAGTAGTATTTTTTTTGTGTAATGGGAGTCACTAAGATTCTGAAGACATTAATTAATTTATTTGCAAGAGTAAAATGGAACATAAATGATGTTGATGACTTTATCTATGACTCATGAATGACAAAATTGGGAATAGCCATTGTGATTTTTCATTTTTAATAGAGCACGTTGTAGTCACTCAATTAGAGATTTTATTACGTAATTAATTGTGCTTGCGTGTGTAAGTAATTGCTTGTTGAGTATTAGGGAAATTCAACATAATGATTAGATATATTGTTTACACTACACTGCCTTTACTATATTAGGCGCGACCTTTACTATATTATACATGTTACATACAGTAAAACCATTATCTTGAATCACTCTATCTATTAAAAAAACAATATCAAAATCCGTTTCGAAGTTTTTAAGATCTAAGCATACATAGGGACAGGAAGCGGGAAGCGACTTTGTTTTATACTATGTAGTGATTATATATACAATATTTATCGGATAATTATGTATATTATATAATTATTTAGCTTTATAAATTATTTTTAAGCGCATGCGACGCGCATCGTAAAGATGATTTTTGAGGAATGAAAAATTCATCTTAATTCAAAACATATTTTATATCATTAATCAAGAATGAACTTCATTGGGCAATACAATATCAAGAGCTATAAAAAAAATATTTACTAAATAATACGTTATTTAACAAATAATGCTCTCAGACTCATTTCTCATCTGTATATTTGTTCATAAAAAAAACTACAACTATGTTATTTGAAATGTAATTACTAGTAAGTAAAGGAAGTAATCTGTATAGGCTGTTTTAATCACAACTCTCCTTTAAATTTATCGCAGTCGGGTAAAAGTAGTCGCCGCGTGCGCGTGTGTTACACACCGGCCAGTGTTACGCGCACGCGCATCCGAGAGACTCCTGCGCATCCCGATGTTAAAGATCTATAGATGTTCAGTGAGTTTTGAAGTTAAACTGTCATAGTGTTGTGAATCGTGTGTTGTTGACAGTTTGGACTATTTTTGAAAATATTTACAACGTAGAAAAAGGTTTGGTTTGTTTATTTACTTTTTTATCGAAAGTTCTGGGCTTGTAGAGAAATGAGTTTGTAGGGAGACTTAAATTAAATTATACACAGACGTATATAAATTAACCAAAATATCTTTATAATATAAATATTTTTAATTTATTCGTAGATTACACTTCAATATAATATTCCAATTGTTGACACATTTATCTCGTTTATTGTGAAGTTTTGATTGATGCTTTATTTGGCTTTGTATCTACTATGGGTCCATGTATATATCTCCTTATTTCTACAAGTATTTTGACACCAATTTACAGCACTGCATAATTATAATATCTTGTAGTGTAATTTAAAAATTTGGTTAATACCATCATCACCTTTTTTGGCTTGAGGGGCACAAACTTGCAAAACTGGTTCCTCTCTTAAAGTTTTGTCATTATCAAGTAAACATGCAATTTGCCCAAATGTTAGAAGTCCTCAATTTCACACGGTATTGCCAAAGTAAATTGACCCTTAAGTTCCTTATTTTACGTAAACAGGTGCTCATTATTTCTATGCAGCTAGCTGACAAACTGAGTCGGTGTTGATAAAACAGATAGTATCTAGTAGCCATTGTTTTTAGGGAAGGTGGTAATTAGTAATTTGACTAATGATGCAAGCGCGAGCGAAGCGAGCTTAGGACTTGGGACTCCCCGACTCGGTCAGTTTACATGTTATGTAGTTGTGTCGTATTATTATGTTGTTGTAATAGAGGTAGTAATTATTTGGTTGTGACAGAAATGTTGATATTTATTATTTAATTCATAAAGACATGTAAAGTTGCAAGACTGTCTAAGTAGTCCGACCTCGGCACGCAAAGGGTATTTGAAATAAGAGGGTGGATTTTAGTTACTAATAAAGAGTCTGACAATCCCTCCCGTTACACACGGGGACTCCGCCCCAAAAAAATAAAGAGTTATAAAGGTGAATCTTAAAATCCTACTTTTGATAGTTCACTTTCAGAATTTCACTAAATTATAGTGAAATGGATGTGCTTCTAAGGCTAGATTTTCAAAAGCATATCCGTATCATTTATTTAACCGACTACGTGCGTAAGTTTGGATGTTTAGAGTGATGGAAGATTGTTACTCAATCACCTCAGAACGGCTGAATGCATTTTGTTGAAATTCGGCTCAGATGTGGGTTTGTCTGGAATAGCACTGTCTGACTGCTTTCTGGTAGACTTCCGTTGCGATAATTTTCTATTTACATGCGGTAATTCGCTGGCACAAGAAAATATCGTCGAGAACTTTTAAATAACCATACTATGTATTATCATGTAGTTATCAGAAATCGTATACTGACTTGTGACACTGTCTTACTGTAGGAATGCCATGTCTAAAATTTGAGTCTAGAACCGGAACTGGGGGTGGGAGGACGGTGAAACGGTGGAGTGTGCCCGGACATGAGTTGGACTGTGCACGTGGGGTGGGAGAACGGTGAAGTGGGCGTATGTCGCGGGCGGCCCAACTTTAATAAACTTTAAAAACCCGGACTACAAATAAAAACCACCCCGGACGCTCCCGGGCGCCCTCTAAACTAGGACAAATCCGGGGACACCCGGACGGATGGCAACCCTCTTACTGTGTAAAAATCTCTTTGTTCCTCTCAGTAATGCCAGTTTGATTGGCAATAACGGCGATACTTTATTACTCAATCATTGACCCCGTGTTATCTTGTCTTGTAGTCAGATTCTGACTGTATACACTGCCATTATCAGTACCTAGTTATTTGTTAAGGTAAATAATATGCTTGAACTCAATTTTAATGAATAGTTCCTTATTACATTCGAACTGGGCATTGAGGAATTATTCTGCTGTTTCCTACTATTGAAGATTAAAAAAAAAACTATAGTGAGGTCTTAGACGCTTTGTAGCAAGGCTTCACAAGTGTCGGATACCTGTATTGTGTAAGGGGCTTATACAACACAAACGACAGGGAATAGTATCAGAGTAAAGATCATCATCATTTTATGAAAGCTATGTTCTAAAATCCATTGTGACTCTCTTCACGGTCTCGGATTCCCGGTCCATTAAAAAGTAATTTAAAAAAAAAACGTTTCCCAACCATAGGAATTTCTCCTGTACCGAGGATGCGTTTACAAACATAGAAGCTCACATACACAAACACCCAGACCCGGAACAACTACTAGCAGATCATAAATAAATATTTGTTCCGTGCGGGGATCAAACCTGCGACATACAGCGCAGCAGTCCAATTGTTCAGCCACTGCGCCAAACGTGCCGTCAGAGATTAATGCATTATCTTTTCTTTTAAATCAATAGGTTTTCGCCAGTGAAGTCCCACGTAATATGGAGCAAGCCAATTGCCATTGACGGGGCACGAGTCCAAACCTCGTAGCTCTCATTAACACTTTGCCTTATTTAGGAATCGAACTTACGTCTCTGGCAAGGTCAATAATGCCGACAATAATATTATTTAGAAAAACTTTATTTATTTTTGTATTATTTTTTGTTTACTATTTACGGACTAAAAGCGAATAAATTAAAATACTATTTATCTAAAGCCATGAGGTTACAGATAATATTGTGTATGTAGAGATTATTTTTACAACTTAAACGCGGATTGTGGGACTGACATTAATTGCTAGCTGTTTGTATAGTCATTAGTGTTAATGAGGTGATTAAGTGACGTTTATCGCATTTCTCTTGGATGCGTTTAAATGTTTTGTTCCTTAGTTCTTAATTAAGGCCAGTGTTATCGGGTTTTGGATTAACTTCGGTTGCTCTAGAAATCATACCTACGAATTGCTTAAGATTTTGAACTCTTGCATTCCTGGATAACAAAATTCGAAGATATAATGTGGCATCTATCAATCTGCACTGGGCCCGCCTGGCCCAGCAGTGGGGCCATTAGAGGCTGATTATGTTTAATGCATTTCCAATTTTAATTAAAAATAAAGATCCTGATTAGAATATCCTAAAATTTAAAATACCAAAATTGACAGAGGTACATACCACGCTTTGAAAATATGCAATGCAATACGTCACAATTTAGGACATTTTTTTTTTAATTTTGACGTCACTAGCCCCCTCGAGTTTTGATGCATTCTATTATTTTGGTAAAAATTCATTGATTTTTAAAAAGAAAAAATACGTGCTCGTTATTTTTCAAAACTCTAAATGACGGACTAATTAGATTATCTAATTTATTGATACTTTCAAATAGACATGTAAATCATTTGAATATTTTTTCTAGTCTCACGAAATCAGACAGCATTAACGTAGAATGTGTAGTAGAAATAAAAAAAATCATTAAAAAAACATGAGATTTAAAAAATGATCAGAAAACTGGTTTAAAAATAAAACTAAAAGAAAAATTTGTTGGCAGTTCAGTTGTGCCCGTAACCATGGCCTACTTTGCAGATCAAACTGTGAAATTGAACGCGTCGTAAAAATGAGATAAAAGTAATCAAAAGACGTGGAATTGAAATACTAACATAATGGAGATATCACAACATTAACACTGCGACTTCATTTTTTTAAAAAAGTGGGCATACTATTAACATATAGTGTCTCTAATGTGACCCAGATATCAAATAGAGAATATCATTTAAAATTAATTATTTTGAAAAGAAGAGAGATGATGTACCAACAATTGAGCCAGAATTTATGAGACAAAATCGTGTTCAATAAATCTAGAGAATAGACATGTGTTTGTAGATGTGAAAACTAATCAAACTTTGTTTATTAGAATTTAAATCTATACCTGCTAAATCTACAACTGGCTTAGAGTCATTTGTAAACAACTTATTTTACATCTCGCATTGCAAAGGTTAGACTCCGAGACAGTTAAGTACGAATACAGTGAGAGTATAACTTTTTGATTAGATTTATTTGACTAAGATATCGGAGAAATGGATGAATTTTTTTTTCCTAGAAGAAAATAGAAGACCCCTATTAGGCCATGGAAGAATAGAAACATTTATCGTTTCAAACATTGTGTGTGTATGAAACCACAAAATTCTTTCAACAATTTGTGTTTTTGTCATTTCTTCTGTCCACAAAACCAGTTTCTACAGTATCATGCTACGAGTGCAGGACATAGACTACTAAAACTCTTTTTACATGTACAAATCCCCACACTATTTAATTAACTCAAAGTTTACCTTGATCTTTTTTGACTTTCGACCGATTTACATTATTTTCGCTTATAATAATAATAATATTCCACAACTATCACACAACGCCATCTAGTCCCAAGCTAAGCAGAGCTTGTGTTATGGGTACTAGACAACTGATAAACATACTTATATATTCCTAAATACATACATATTATAGATAAATTACACCCAGACACAGGACAAATGATCATGCTCATCACACAAACATTTGTCCTCGGTAGGAATCGAACCCACGACCTCCGGCACAGCAGTCAGGGTCACTAACCACTAGACCAACAGGCCAGTCAAAAGTTATGATGCTTCATTTCAGTATGCGTTTCAAGTGGTTTTACATCAAGGATTAAACTCCAGTTCACCTTGGTTATAAAGACTAGTTAAGCTTCTTGGCAGACTTATGATCCGCTCTAGATCATTATCTAGATGTGCCTCGTTTATACGTGCTTTGGTCAAATCTAGTTTTGAGATGAGAATTTGAGTAGGTAGTTGAGTCGTATAGGTATTCATATCAATGCAATGATTCAAAATTAGAGTAGCATTATCATCATCATCGTCGTTTTAGCCAATTACCTTCTACAGACGAGCTAATAGGACATTCATCAGTTATAATGATCATGCTTGAAAATGAGATTAGCACTAAAAATCCCAATTATGATCATTTCGTTTAAAAAATTGCGTAATGTAGCATCCAGTCTGGCATTATGTTGCTGAAATGTAAATGTAAATGTACCAACATTCATTATATTCTCGCAATTTATAATTTTCAATTTTAATTGTGTGCTTAATTGCTTGCCAAATAAGCTTATTTTCTTTCTTTCTTTCAAATGGATACATTTGAACACACATATTTTTACAAGTTATTTCTTATTATCATTTTTAAATGGCAATCATTTGCAGTCGAAGTTTCTTTCTTGTTGGTTAAAACACATCATTATCACCGTGTTAACTGTGACGTCTTAACTCCTTGAATCACGAGTTTGAGCTACACGATACCTGACAAATGCTTGCACTGACTGGACAGGTCCACTCAAATCTGTGTGGTTCTTTCTTAAAAAGACCATCTCAGACGTTAACCTACATAGCCCTCGTATGACTACCAATTTAATGTCTGGACTTTGAAAGAGACCATCTGAGTTTGTTTCGGCTGTTTCTTCTCAGAGTAGTCAGGTACGAAACACCGGCCTCATCTAGTTTGTAAAAAGACGACGTGTAAAAGTGTTGATATTTACCTACGTGCAAAAATAAATATCATTTCATATCATTTCATTTCTTTCTTCTGAAAACAATATTCCTTGCCACCTTTTGGTTGAATCATATTGAAGGTAATTCTTTGGCTTACTTTTGCTTAGTAGTCTCTATAAAGCACAGCTACATCATATATTACTGCATTACCTACTTCTACATACTCTTGACCTCCAAAATCATCAAGACCAAGTGTTCAATAAGACACTCAAACGACTGTCGGTGTCAACCGAATCATATCACCTACGTAAATGAGTTTCCTCATTAGTATGACATCCTACAGTTTTTACCTCTATCTCAGTTTTGTCAGTTCATCCGTTATCATGCCTTGTTACGTCATCTTCAGGTATTTTTGTCAGTTTATTTGTATTAAGATTTGTCTGACTTGAAAATGTGTGGGAAGACAGACTGTCGTGATTTTGTATGAAAATATTTACATTGTATTTTGTTTTTGTGTATGTCTTTATAAAAACACGCTGATAATTTTAGTGTTTACAACAAATATTTGACGTAAATGAGTTGATAGTACTAGGATAATTCTATTGAAATAAACAATTTCAACTTAAATGGATTGTTTTTGTGAAACGTCAAGGAAACAATAATTTATTATAATAATTGAAGATTTATTATTGTATTCTTAAACGAAGTCATAATATTTACTTCGTTTGAGTTGAAAGTGTTATAATAAGATGCATGAGTTTAAATACCTTTTCCGTGTAATTTTAAATTTCCAGTATTGCACATCTGTGTGTCTGTCTGCTCTATTTTCAGGCTACCAGTTATCTACCTTTTGACCATGCATGACCGATCTCTTCCACTACTTGTTACTTTGTCTACTATTTATGTTCACGAAACTGACGTATTTAAGTCACGACTATTCTACAAATCTTCACCATTTTTATTTACTCTATCTCTTAATTCCAGGACTCCTCTGCGCTCTCCCCGTCGCAAATCAACGGCTCCCCGCAGATTCGGGCGGTCGGAGTTCAGCATGGACGACGATGACTACTCGCCCAGCAACTCCGTCACCTCCGTCAATTCCCTCGCCAGTCTGCTCAGAGAGAAACTACAGGTTTGTGCGGCTGGAAGATTTTCTTTAAACAACCGATAAGGGGTGAGGAAGTTGTTGCAAGCGAATGGCGTCCTGTTGGCGCTTTCGCTACTTTAGTATTGTGTTAAGCTTGCCTTAAGAGGAAACACAGAGGGCTAGAGAATTTGAAAAATAGGCATTTGTAAAATCGGTTGCTGTCGCGCAGTGCCGAACAACGGAATTACAGAGCGCGATAGAGACAACTGCAGCTTGGACCGAAAATACCTATTAAATAAGCACAAAATCAACGATTCGTAGTCTCCTGATTACGGCCGTGGTGTTTCCTCTTAAGTGTGTGTTTTCCCAACATACCCCACGTCCCCGTCTTATACACTGTTCTCTTACCCATAAACATAACTCCATAAATTAACTATATAATTAACTACTAATTTTCTCTATCCAGAGCATTCCTCAAAAAATTCGCAAGAAGCCGACAGACTACAAACTCCGCGCGTTCGTGGGGCTGATGTTCCTCGCCATCGTGTTCTTCGTGGGTTTCGCGTACGTGCTCTACCACCAGCAGGCTCTCACCAAGGCTTACTTCGACAACGTGCAGTTCAACGAGCCCAAACGACTCATCAGGATCTATAATAAGGATGATGTGGAAATTCTGAAGGCTAATTTAGGTGAGTGAAAGATTTTTTTATTTAGATTTATGAATTTTTTCGATTAATGCAACAGGGTCGACTTCTAAATTATAGGAGAATGACAAATGTTTTAAAATGCGTCTCTGCTCTATGCATACTTCTGAGGAATCCATAGAGTGCGCGCGTGATGTTATGATTATGTTTAGTTCTCTTAATGATCAAATTGATCAAAGATGGTAACTGAGATTGTTATCATCAATTTATCACTGTAGTTTGTAGATTTATCCGTATCAACGTTTACACCACCAGTTTACGACATTATGCATTAAGCATTAATCTTTCACAGTGTTCTATAGCTTTATCATGATAATAATAGCTAATATAATCTCCTACCAAAGAGGTTTCAACAGTATGAACCTCCCTTAGCCAGAATTCGCTTTTCTGCTCGAACTGAATACATTAATTCTTACGCCTATCCCAAAAATCTCTGATATTTCGTATTAATTCTTATCGATCTATTGATTTATCTTTTTAGCTGTGGGCATCCACGGTAAAGTGAACGCATATCCATGTCTGCCTGAACACCGACGCAAGGATGGATCGGAGTGCTTAGAGTGGCTACACACCCTCCGCTTCTACCTCAAGTCTATACCACATGACCCAGGTGTGGATAATACCACCTGTTACCACGTGCACTGGAAAGCATTGAGATCAGGTTAGTGAATCGGACTGTTTAAATACTATTTGAACTTTAAAATAAAGGTTAATGCGAATATTCATGGGACTTTAACATAATCGGGAAATGTGAGTCCTTGGTTTTACCCTTTCCAGTAAAATAACTTGTTGTTATGTTTAAAAGCTTCTTAAAAATATTTGAAAAACACGTTTGGGTATCCGCCAATAAGACATCTGTGTTTTATTGTTCTATATTTTCTTGGCAGTGTCATTGTAAACAAATGAAAGTAGTTTTTACACCTTTACCTTTATTAGCTTTTACATTTTTGCAGATGTTTATCCAAATGACTGCTTCGACTGGGGTGACACAAAGGTCCACTGGTATGGTGGTGGCCAGTCGTTAAACCTAACCTGGCCTTTGGACAGCGGGTTCTTGGACTATACTCCATTCATCACTGGAGACATGCAGAAATCCCAATGGAGCAACGTCCTCACACGGTACTTCATCAACTCTAAGGGAGCTGCTGTCATCATCAATGATGAGACACCTCTCCACGTTTCCGTCAATAAAGGAGGCAAACAGATCTGTATCAAAGCTATGTTCCACGAGTTCGCTTATCCAAACAAGCTGACTGAGTTCCCAGAAATGAAATACAACATCTGCACTTCAGAAGACATGGCGTCTTTGCACTCTTCAATCCATAGCCACCGAAGAGCACCATTATGGGATGGCTTAAAACCTGCTGACATGCAAACACTAGAATCTTTAATATCTGAACCAGTATGGCAAATAGCTCCAAGATTTAAACATGAACTAAAAGCTGAAACGATTTCTAAATACACTGAAGACGTTATCAATTTAGGATTTTTGAAACAAGGACACGTATTGATCAATGAGCACTGGCAGAATGAAATAGGTGACCTGTCTGTGGATAAGAGTCGATTTGAAACGTTAAACACAACTGTGGATAAGCTACATAGAAGAGGTTTCAAAGTAGCATTTACCATCCAACCGTTTATAAGTACTGAGAGTATGAATTTCGCAGAATGTGTCCAGAGAAGACTGCTGATCAGTGAAAGAAATAGTGACAGACGTATACCAGCATTGACTAGGTTCAAATCCTTGGCAAGTGCTGGAGTCCTAGATATAACAAACAACAGATCAGTACCTTGGTTCTTGGATAAACTGCAAGCTGTTATCGATGAGTATCACATCGACTCTTTCTTTTTGGACTTAGGAACTGCATATGACATGCCACACTACTTCAGATGCGAAAATCTTCTAACCAATCCTGATCAGTACAAGAAAATCTTTACGAAGACTTTTGAGAAGCAGCTGAGTATTATTGGAGTATCTTCAGCAGTGTCGTTGCCTCGTCCACCAATATTTGTGTCTTTACCTCCGTTTGAGTCTACTTGGGAAGCTTTGAGACTGGTTATACCAACTATGCTAACTTATGGTGTTAATGGATTTCCGTTCATCATGCCGGGAGCAGTAGGAGGTGACATCTACTGGCCTGGTAGTGAGCAATTTCTACCATCTTCTAAAGGATTAGTGGACACAACGAATGCTACACAAGAGAATGGAATAGAGTTGCCTGAGAGGGAGTTGTACATGAGATGGCTGCAAATGGCGACGTTCTTGCCTGTGATGAAGTTCACGCATCTGCCGAGCAAGTACAATGATGAGAGAGTTCTGGAGATGGCGAAGAATTTGACTTCGTTGAGACAGAGAATGGTAACTTACAAATTATACTCGTAAAGATTTCTTCTCAGTCAAACATGTGTTTGCTTCAGAAGTAGAGACCTCTGAATTGATTGTAGTTACAGTAAGACTTTGTGCCTCTTATTGTAGCTCAGACTCAAATCCCATTTTATCTTCATCATTTTCACGCCCTTAACCCGATTAATTTAGGATCGACGCGGCACGTTTTTGTCTTCCATATTTCTCTATTACTTGCCATCTCAAATTGTAAATCTCTACAGTCTTGCGATTTTTCCTTCTTCAGGTAACCCCACTCCTCCTGAAGTACAAACGCGAGGCTTTAGAAGAGGGCCTGCCCCTCATTCGTCCTCTCTGGCTGCTGAGTGGTAGTGACACAGCTCCAATGCCCGTGCAGGATGAATTCGCGATAGGCGGAGAGATCGTCGTCGCACCTGTCTTGGAACGGGGACAGACTTCCAGAGATGGTATGTGCTACTTTCATTTGTTCGCATAAGGTACATGACTGTCGACGAGAAAGTGACTGGCTATCGACTATTTAATGAGCTTGATAAGTTCCTGTATGAGAGACACTTGACAGGCATGTTGGTCTAGTGGTTAGTGACCTTGACTGCTATGCCGGAGGTCGTCGGTTCGATTACCACCCAGGACAAATGTTTGTGTGATGAGCACGATCATTTGTTCTGTGTCTGGGTGTAATTTGTCTATAATATGTATGAAGGTATTAAGTAATGTTAAGTATAGTTTATCAGTTGTCTTGTACCCATAACACAAGCTATGCTTAGCTTGGGACTAGATGGCGTTGTGTGATAGTTGTGGAATATTATTACTTAAACATTCAAAGCTAATCGCTGACTGTTAACACCGCTGCAACGGCCCGGTATATGAGAACAATTTTAATTGTTATTTTAGCATAATTCGCTTTCTGCTTATAAACGTTGATGGGAGAGATGCCTACAAATGTGAAAGTGGAGTGATAATAGAAACAAGAAAAGTGTCAATGGCTTTTAAAATGCCTTTCTTTTTCCAAACAATTGAAATTGACATTAATTAGTATCTCGGTATAAAGTTAATTTTCTCCTCGACCGATGTCGCTTATAGCTCTGACACTGAGACTTCATGGCGATTACGATACTCTCAAGTCATATATCTTTTAAGGTATCTGATACTTTTTGGATTATCATCATCATCATCTCTTTCGGTGATATCTTATCTTATCTTTATTTTCCAGTATACCTCCCAACTGGCCTATGGCAAGACGGCATCGACGGCTCACTGCGCAAGGGCAACCGCTGGATGCACGAATACAAGGTTCCTATCGACAAAGTGGCTTACTTTGTCAGAAAACCAGACGACATGAGGTTTAAGTAATATTTGGGTTGCCGGAATATTTTTATTTTTCTAGTGAATGTAAAGATCTACTATGAAGCTCCCACCATACTTATTGCCAGACCTATAGAGTGAACTTAGACTGCAGTAGCGGTAAAGTCTATATTTGTATGACTCTGTCGCTACATCACGGCCGGTTTTGCAGGCCTTAGCTCGGCGAGAAGAGGTATTCCACGAAGGGCACCCGCTGACAATGGCACCTGAACTACTGGCACCTTATTTCTTCCACATAAGGTTCCTGTCAAAATTTTTCGCAGGTGCCCTATGTGGAATACCTCGGTGAGAAGAGTGTACTTCCACATCTTGCTTTGATACGAATTTGAAGAGGTATAAGTGAGAGAATATTATTTTATCTCTAGAAGCGTTGGTAAGATTCCATTAAAACATTTCCTTGTCTTTTTGGTGTGTTAGGGCCCATCTTACTATGAAAATCTTTGAATAGGACTTTATTGAAATCGTCCTATAATATCAAATTCCCTCCAAAGACACAGGTTTTCGAGAAATTATTGACTAATTAGGATACAAGATCGAGTATGGTTACACAATGTTAATCATTAAAATGAAATATTACAACTCTGTATACGATAATTGCTGTAATTTTATGTTTATATGTTTTTGTGTTCCAATGGAACATTATGCTTTATATTTGTGTCCTTAGTGTATATTTTTGTTAATTTACTTTCTTCATGTTTCAATTCTAGTCTCTATAAACGAAAAATGCAATATGTAGTCAAACAACTGGAATTGAAGGTTTATTTTTGTATAATAAAGTACGCGAAATCCGATTGTCCAAAAAAGGTACTAGCGTAAAAACAAGAATATTTGCATATCTTTAACCACAGTACCGTCTTGAGTAAAAGATACCATAAATTATTAATAGTGCAGTCTATGGCCCTATAATATGGGTAATTAAAAAGATTACTTATGAAAATAATTTCTATCGAATTTTAAAAATGGTCTTAGACACCGTTAGGCCCTTCGTCAAATTCAGAGGTTCGGACCAGGCAAGCTTCGCCAACATTTGATTTTGTAAGCTAATTTGTGCCAAAGATGTACGGTAATTCCTTTGTTTTTCTTAATGCTAAAAAGAATCTATTTATCAGGGCCGTATTAAACAAGTTGTTATATGACGGTACTTTTACAATTCTATTATCTAGTAAATAAAGTATAATATGTAGTGCATTTTTTTTAAGGATATTTTCACATGACACCGCATAAAATAGTGCTACACTGCCAACTGCGGTGTTCAAAGTTTAAGATCATATAATTTTTCTTCGACTCTGTCTCGAGATAGTTATTTAATTAGAATATTTAACTGCTTAGTGTCCATCGAATCATAAAATATTTTTAGATAAATTTTAGATAAAATTTTGGCCAGTATAAAAGATCTCGGTAAGTTTTCAATATTTTCCAAAACTTTATTTAGGCATAAATTAGATCTCCCTCGTTGCTGTATATCTATTGTTTTATTTTTAAAGTAGTTAAAATGAAGTACATTTTATAAAATCGGTATTGATTTTCACAAAACCCAGACTTGGCTATTCTAGCTATTTTTCAAAAATAGCCCTTTCGCAGATCATAATAATATGTTATATAAATAATTAATATAATAAAATAATATAATAATTAATTATTTATATTATTTCTGTTTTTACAATGTAAGTGCTCATAAGCTAATGTAGATACGTAATTAAGTACGTAATTATTAAACGAACATTATTGTGATTACTATAACATTCCAAAGTTTAGATGCTTTTTAGTTTGTAGTTCTAATTACTTTAGGTATATTTTTTTAATTATTTATAATAATAAATAATTATTGTTGCAATATAAATTTATTTATAATTTCGAAAAAACGATTTAATAATTATATATATGTTGTGTTTAATTATTATTTAAAGTAAGTACGATAACAATTATTAAAAATATTGTAACTTTAATATTTTTTATTCTAATTAAAAAAAAATGTGTTATAATTGTAAATTATATATATTATGTTATAAACTGTCTTCATCACACTAGATATTTCCTACCTGGTTGTGCTCTATGCGTTGTGTCTATAAACATGATTTTTATAAATCCATTCCAGTTTTAAAATTAGGCTTAAGTAAGCGTAACTTATAAGTACAGTTTTAATTGCAAGTGTTAAAATAAGTGGTATCCGATCGTGTTGAATTTGAAAATAAGAAATTTCTACAATAAAGTGCCTGCATTTTTTTTTGCCACAAATAAGATTTTTAAAATAAAAACATATATAGAAATGTGCCACTGTTTAGTGAATTTGCGCATCCTGCTAGCCATAATAAAGTGAATATATGACCAATCTAGCCACAGTTATGTGCGTGTGTGACTGTTACAGTTAAATATATTAGCCTTATATAACGGCGTGATTGTCTGAACTTGCCACGGTTAAATGCATACTTGGCTATGCTAGTCCCCATGATGTGCATACGTGGCTATGCTGGCAGTTAAGTGCTTGGTTTAAATTAATGTCCAAATAATGTATTTTTGAATATGTAAATTTAAAAGCCACAATAGGGTATTTTACACAAAAAAAATATTATATCCGTAAAAAGTATTAGATCCGTGTTTTTTCTTTTGTCACGTTAGCCAAAATTCACAAAGTTATAACGCTTCTAAAAATCACAAAACGTCACTCGGTCGTTACAATTTTACAATCGTAATGACGTCACGATCCCCCACTTCCGAATTTGGAAGCGTTTTATCTTTGTCAATATTCAATGATTTAAAAAAACAAAAAATACGTGTCCATTATTTTTCAATATTATTACTGACGGACTAAATAGTTTTTAAATTTATTTATGCAGTAGTTTTGAATCTTTCCACAATTTACAAAATTATGTAAAAAGCCATTTAGAGATTACTTATTTATAATAACATTCCATAATGTTTAGTCGTAGGTATATTATTTTATTTGATGAATATTTTTGCTAATTTCTGTATATTTTGGTCTAAATAGAGCGATATTTTTTATCTTCGTATTACCTTTTTGTGAAAGGATAAGTAACCAAAAAGTATTGTATACGACTGTTTTATTGTATAAATTGTATAATGCATTTAAATTGTGAAAAAATGTGCTGTTAATAAATGTTCTAAGATTGAGTGCCTTTTTTTTCTGTGTGTTAAAACCATCAAATGAGTCCTCTCACCCTGGGCAGGGCGGAAACTGTCAGACTTGTACTTACTAAATCCACTAAATGACTAAATCCACGGTGTCCTTCAATAGCCTATTATGTTCCGGGGTCACGGTAAGTAAGTCCCGCAACCCCAGCAGACTTTGGGCCTCTGAGAGGGGTCATTTTGCTGACGCTCTTTGAGGCGCGCCTGGAAAGACGCGCCGTCGCGTCGACCCGGGCATGGTCCATGGTCGGACAGTGAGTTGCCCTTTACTCGCTGTCCGCATGCCCGAAATTGAGTGCCTTAGTTTTTTGTTACATTTACATTTTTAGGACGTCCACCAACATGGTGAACAGACGACCTTATGAAGGTCGCCGGAAGACGCTGGATGCAGGTCGCTTCCAACCGGTATATGTGGAGATCAAAAGGGGAGGCCGATGTTCAGCAGTGGACGTCCTATGGCTGAGATGATGATGATGACAATATATATACCTGTATAATGTATATACCTACCTTTATAGTATTAACTATAAAGCTGAAAAGTTTGTTCAGTTCAGTTGAACGCGCTAATCTCAGAAACTAGGAGTTTGAATTGAAAAACACTCAGTTATTTAAACATCAGCGTACTATACACTATAACGACTACAGGTAAGGAAAATAAGGGATCACTACGAAAATAATAAATCCACAACGTTTTCAAACATTTTTATTACTCATAATGATTCATACATTACCACCAAACACGCTGAATGGGTTATAGCGACGTGACTGATACAATTAATGAGTACTTTATAAATTACATACAATCATAATATATGCACCTAGGCGGCCCTTAAGGGCTACACATTATTTAAATTATTAAACATTTATTTAAACAAGGTCGGTTAGTAACGCAAGCAAGCATTAAAAAAATAAAGTGCATACGACAGAACTTTTAAAGTATCCATAAACGTTACTTAACATCTACTTTGGCTAAGCATTATTGCTGTTACAGACACCAAACTACGAAATAAAGACGGCAACAAGTCTAAGTCAAAGCTTGTGTTAAGTAACGTTTATAGATATCGGTTTTTGATGCCATTAGATTGAGATCGACTGATAGAATCGATCGTTCAGATGATAGATCGATCGAATTACGATTATTATTCGATAGATGTCAATCAATCGAATCAATTCAATTAGAATTTATTCAATTTGATGATTGACATCCCTCAATCTAGTCGCAACTTCAACTGTGAGATATTAGTGTTTTACTCTAATTCATTTCATGATAATTTAAGCACAAGAACGTCGTATGCACTAAAACATCTTTTTAACCAACATATCGATAAAAATCCTTTTAATTCATAATTTAGGCGTATACAGCGTTTACCTTGCAACGGATTTGAAGCATTGACAATAGCTGTTCAACAAATCTGATCAGTCTTACTTACCACTAAGCGTGTTACTTGCGCCCCATGTAAACGATGATGGTGGAACTAACTTGTACAAGACACTTCAGCTACTTAACAAAAATCTGTTAAAACACTGTAGTATTTATCGGATTTCTAACGTTAGTTTAGGGAATTAAGTTGAAAATCTATTAAAGTTTCTTCAGAGCGTTTTTGTTTCTCGATTGCCACTTGTTCTTGGGTAGTTCAAACAATGCGACGTGAACTGTGCAATTTTATGTCGTACTAGCTGACCCGGCTGACTTCGTACTGCTTCAGAAACAATAAAAAAAACCTTTTAAACCCTAGACTTCCACAAATAATTCAAGACCAAAATTATGCAAATCCGTCCAGCTGTTATTGAATTTTAGCAAGACTAACGAACGCCAATTGATTTTTATAATAGAAGAAGAACATAAGACATGAGGACTTTGATTTCAATCTTTGTAAAGATTTGGTCAAACTGATGCAGCACAGTCGGAACACAACTGACAACGCTCTAAACGACGGAAATTATGCCTGGTTTGGTTTGGTTCGTTTCTAAATCATAAATTATATTTAGCATAAGTTTTGTATATGTGCTACTTTCCACCCTCATCATTTACAGGGCGTAAACATTCAATACTAATATTGTTACGCATCGGTTTCTAGCACCACTTAAGCATTCACCCTCGTTTACTAAAATAGAGCGTGATAGTCTTTTTTTGTTTTTGTTTAAAGATACTGCTATTCTTAATAACTAATACAATCTGTTTTCATGGAGGTCATATTTGTTTTTGGAAGGATTCGAACTGGTAAGTACCTACACTAGACCGCCTCCGGTACGTTATCTACTACGATAATACCGGAATACCGGTATTCAGAACCGTTTCTGTCGTTTACCCGTACCGGTTTGGTCAAACCTTTATCTCTGATTAAGTGCGTCAAGTATCTTGATTAATACTGAAAAAAAATATAGTGACGTTCATCACGCTCTATTTTAAAACGAAAATCCCACATCAATACCTATCTACAAATCCATATTTCCCATTTATTAAGTCCTTATATCGATGTGTTTTCTTGAAATTTACATTCTCAAGCCGAACTGTTCTAACATTCCAATTCCTTCTCATCGTAAATAATGTATGAAGTGAGTGATGACAAACAGTCATACGGTGTACCTGATGTCTTTGTGTTAAAACGCTTCATGTCATCGTCAAGATTAATTTTCTTAATATATATTTTATCCTAGGCATCTATAGATGGCGTTGAGGTAAAGCAGGTTCTAAGTTGGCAAAATTATCAGTTTTATTTGATGTTTTGTTGAGGTAATCAGTGACAAGCTTACTCAGGTAAGCCGCATGGTTGTCTGCCAACATTTGACAGTCAAGATTATAATATTCTATAACGAAGACAGTAAATATTTTGTTAATAACTACAATTAAACATGTTAAAGTAACCCACAATTGGAAGAATACAACATTTAATAATTTCAATAATGGTTTATTTCTCAGAGCTATTGATGTTCACTAAGCTGATACAATTCTTAATTTTAATAACATTTTTAATATTCCTAATAATATGCATTAATTAGAATTCTAGCTATAAAATACAATAGTAAACTTTAGGGTCAGGCTCCATAGCCAGCTAAACAGTGGTGGCTGGCCGAAAATAACAAAGCCTAGGTAAATAAAAAATACTCAAAATCTTTTTTGTTCGAAGCATTTATAGTCGTCATCACCGATGCACAAGAATAGATTTATTAATAGTAAATTTTAGCGAAAATCTGTTATTATTCTGAGGTTGCCCTGCTCACACAACTATCCAAAGTTTTCCCAATTTTTCTTAAGCAACACAACCTTAAAATAATTGTAGATTTCTAGCAACGTAGAGATGTAGAAGCGCTGCTTATTACTAAAATTGACTGAAAAAGCCAATGTTGGTGACGAGGCGTAGCTTCGCGCATCGGTTCAGACCCCACCACACAAGGTGTTCCTCACATCCCTGTTTAGTCCCATCCAAACTACCTAAAGCATAAACCACATAAGGAAACAATATTGTGCTCACATCAATCCACACACAGTAACACATACTATATTAATTATGTATTTAAAACTATAAAATAAAAACTCATTCGTTGACATACATAAAAAATAAATTAAAAAAGTATTCTTTATGTATTCGTTTACAATTTTTAAAAGATTTTTTTATATGTTAATACATTGTGCTGGTGCGTTCAGAATACGAATTGTTTCCGCTATATTTTTCTCTATATTAAGAAATGTTGGCGAAGTAAGCGATTGTTGTGTGACATTAATCCACTTATAACTATGGATGACTTAAAATTAATTGACTCAAACATTTTCATTGGATATTTGGCAAATAAGGACAACGTAACAGTGGAAATGCGAGCAAGTGAGCGTTAACTAGTAGATGTAAGTGTTAGTTAAGAGGCGGGACATGCTCGCGTCGCCGGTTTGTGGATGAAAGCCCTGAAGTCTGCCTACACACTAGATGCTGCATCATTTATGGATCATTATCACATTCGCTCACGTCCGAACAAAACATTCTGAATCAAGTCGGTAATCTAATGGAGTAGGTATCTTTATCTATAATTACATGAGGATTTAATCTTCGACAAAACAAATATTACAAAAACGCTTAAAAAAGAAACAATTCATCGGAATAGGAACGAATTTTTAAAGACTATAACGATTTTATAAGTATTTGGGTCGCCACGACTAGAAACTTCAAAACGAAAATACAACAGACCGAAAATATATATAGATGCCAACGTAATAGAATAGAGATTCAGTAATCTCGCTTCATTTAATAATTATCTTTTGGAAATGAGTAAATTTTATATAACACGTAATTATAACTATGTTATATTACTATACCTCGACGCAACAAGCAAGTTTCAACTTAAACAGAGGTAAATATAATGAATTCTTTAATAATAGTTTTCTACTAAAACATTTATTATTTATAATGGTTAAGCTCTCTATCGTTTTAGGCTCACTGTTGGTCTAGAATAACACAGATGTCTTCAGTATTACAGTTTCGATCGATTGCAGGATTATTGTACTTTAATTGAATATGAAAACATTTGACACACATTCAATTAATATTAGAAGTTGCAGGATTTTCCAATTATAATTGACTCTGTATCTAATGTTTCATATTTTTGCATTAAAGGTATCCAAAATGGCGTTATGAATTCTTATTATATCAATGTTGCTTTAGCTTGTGATAGTATGCGCAACTTATGTTTAAATAGCCGAGAAGATAAATTTCGTTAGCGTGATGTAGAACCTGATATTGATAACAACACCATTAAGGAGGTATAGAATAACTTTTAATCCTGCAATCGTTCGTCACCATTAGTCTATTTGTAATCGCAGGGAAATAAGCTCGAGTTGAAAACAAATGTGGAAAACGTCACTCCTTACATCTAACTGAATTACTTACGAGGTACAGGCTGACACGAGAAGTCATCTTTGTCGTTCTAGAGTCGTATTATTAAGTCTCATCTAACAAATATTAATACAAACCAGTGCACGCAGCACTAGCCAGACGAGCGACTTTACATTTAAGAATGCCTTTTTAAGACAATATTTTGTTTATAAGTATATCTTTATCTTAAAAAAGTACCATCAGGTTTTACGTTAACGTCAGTTAGAATGACATTCATGTGTTAATCACGTCCTTTTAAAGCGACTACGCTAAACAAAAGAATTGCCGCTAAGACATTTTGTACAATTTGTAAATTACAAATGGCGATAGCAAAATAACTTTTCTTTTCCTTTCCCCCAAAAATTTTGATCGCAAAGCGGTGTTTTGGCTAAACAAAATGGACTGGTTACGCTAAATATCATGTATAAAAGCACTACAGTTTTGTATAAGACCAAATTTTTAAAACATCATCAGAAATATATTTTAAATGGCAAGCTACTAGAAAACAGTTGTTTTTAGAAAAAAATGGACGTCTCTGTTCTTAGGTCGAGAAATGGTTATTGACTTAACAATTGGATGTGGTTAGGACACTGTCAGTTTGGGAGTTACGAATCGGCCGTGGTTTGCACAACACATTTTGACACCAGCACTTTCGTTTTCGTATTCGTTTTCAATATTGTTACTTTCATTATTAACTAAGATTTTATCAAACTCTTTAGCAGTCTGTTAATTGCATTCATATATCACAAAAACTCAGCATCTATTTGCAAACACTCTCATACGGAGGAGTGGCCCCAAGAGTCACGGCTTACGAGCGTTTCTTTTCATATCACAGCCTTTTTTTTCTACAACAACAATTACACTTTTCTTTGGTTCATTCGTTTCGTAAGCGTCGACTCCGTGGTAGGGGCTCACTTCTTCGATGAGAAGGCTACAAATAGACCCGAAACCTAGAACTCGAGTCTATAGGCCGCACACGATGTCTCGTGGTCCTGCAGGTTGATGGTGCACCGCGAGGCGGAGGGCGAGAGGTCGATCTTATACTTCTCCAGAGCTTCTTCGTTCTCTGTCACCCAGTAGCCAAGGACGTCAGTGTCGTACGTAGGGATTATGGTGACTTCTGCAAGGGACGGAAAGAAAGGACATTAAACATAAGAATTGTGACAACTTTTGTTAGGAAACCATTATTATTTGCTGGAAGAATAATTCTATTGGCCTATTTCACTATCTGTTTGTATCGCCGAGTGTCGGACCAATTTTTGCAGAGTTAATAATTGGACTAGTCGATTTGTCGGCCTTTCTCTCCAAGAAATAATCTATGAAATTGGCGGTGGTCAAGGGAAGACCCAAAGTTAAGCTACAAAAGTTGATCGAGTTTCTTAAGTGTTTTTGAGTACGCCATTGACATTGCCAATAACCCCAGAATTTGACCGACAAGTATAGACGCCAGCAGGTCAACCTACCCGAATCTGTAAAATTTTGCCAATCAAACGTGAACCTTTTTCGTGATAAAGTTGATAATCTATTTCAGTAATTTAACAGATTGTGGTAGCTTGCAGTGCCGGCGTCTGGCCATCAGTCAGCTCATCTCTATAAATAATGTTGTGTGAAATTAATTTTAATGTAACCGTAACTTACCTAAATCTTTATCTTCCCATGTCTTCTTGGCATCGAGCAGAGCATTGTAGATCTCTTTCGATGGCTCAGTACCAGAGAACACGTAGTACCGTGCGCGGACTCGCTTGAAGAATTCAATGGCTGAGTAGTAAGAGTTGCCATGGTGTGGCACGTAGGTCAGTTCCATGTATACTGGTGCCGGAGCCTTCTTCTTGCTGGGAGACTCCGAGGCGCGACTCTTTGCCTCCTTGCTCTTCTCCTGGTTAATCTTATTCTTATTCAACACCGTCGAACTTGTTTGCTTTTTAGGAGTACTCTTGCCATCTTGCTGAGTTGGCGCTCCAATCGGACTTGGTAGACCAAGTGGCTTTCCCCAAGACTCGATAGGATCTTTAGATGCTTTACTAGTTTCACTAGAATGTTCCGATTTTTCGTGCCTTGATTCCTGTTTGCTTGATGAACTGCTTTCAGTCAATTTCTTTGATTCTGATTTAATGTCTTTTAATGTTATTGTACTTTCTTCTTTAGAGGAATGGCTTGAACTTGAATGGAATTTAGTATCAAGCTCGTATTTAGCAGTTATGTTTGAAATAACTTGAGATCCGCTGACCTTCTTGTGTTCTTCGATGGCTTTCTCAAAATGTTCATCAGCTTCTTTCAAGAAAGTGGGATCGCTATGTTTTACATGTTCAGACCTTTCTTTGGCTAGGAATGATTCCATCATTTTTGTTGTAGAACCGGTAATCACTTCAGTCGTTGTTACTTCGGAATGTGATGAAGATTTATATGAATCATCTTCAGGGAGTTGTCCATAAACTGAAGTTGACATAATATCTTTTTCAAATAATTCATGCTGTGACTTCGCAGTGTCTAATTCAAAGCTAAGATTCGATCTCGGAGAGTGTGCGACTTGTGATTTGGTGCTGCTAGGGCTGCCTTGACCGTCTTCATCGCTGTAATACATTCCACTGCCGCTTTCAGTACCCCAAACATGGGTAGCAGCCCGAGAGCCTCTTGAACTGATATCAGATGGTGGGGTAGAGATACCAGGGTGATCTAAATCGTCGCTAGCTGCTGATGAACTTCGCATATCACCGGTCTTCGAGGAGAGCTTAGAATACGACTTCTCACTTTCACCCGTATCAACGGTTTCTTCAAATTCCTCTCTAAACTCTGATATCGTAGTTTTGGTAGATTTAGTGGTCTTAGTAACACCGTCACTGCCCTTGCTAACTGTAGTAGTTTCAACAGTTATCTTAATTTTTTCTGGGCTTATGACCTCTTTTGTTGTCACCACAGTGACGGTCTGTGTGATTTCAGTATCACCTTCTTTGATAACTTTCGTGTATGTATCTGTTTCTGTTGTTATTTCTCCAACGGGAGAGCGTTGCTTCTTTGGTTTCTGTTCTGGTTTGTCTTTAGATTCAATTGGTAATTGACTAGCTACAAGTCTGTCATCTAGTACTTGTTTTTCTTCCTGCGCAACTGGTTGTTTTTCTATTTCTTCAAGCTCTTCTGGAGACCAATCGTCAAGGCCGGTACCTGGAGGTAAATATGTTATTTGTGTGCGGACATCTTTTGTTGTTTCGACTGTGCCATCATCTTTAGCATTCTCAGTAACGGTTTCTGTTACTGTTTTAACAGCCACATCATTAGTTTTACTATTGCTAAGTTCTTCTTTGGTTACGTTAGTCGTAATTGTCTGAGTAATTTTTTCACCATGATCTGACTTAATGATGTTGGTTTTCTTATCAACTGATGTCTTAATCTTTCCCGTGGGGACTAGTCCCTGCAGCGCAGCTTGTAAGTCACTATCTGATGTCTTTTGGAATTCAGAAACAGTTATTTTTACGTCTTTAGTCGTTTCAGTCGCTCCGTCTGGGAATTCATCCACAGTAGTTGTTTCAACTGTGGTTCGTACGCGTTTAATGTTTACATCACTGCTAGCCAAAAATTCTCGTTTTGTTGCAATTGTGATTTTGCGCTTAATAGTAATAGAACCGCGCTGTATTACTTCATTTTTAACATCCAGGTCCTCAGTCAGGCTTTCTACAATTTCAGTGTCACCAATGTGTAATTCTTCAGGACGTTCAGGAACATCTTCCATTTGTCTTTGCGGGTAACCGGCTATGTCAGTGATAGTGATTGTCTCTTTCTTTTTGGTAATTACTGTACCATCAGGGTGTTCGTCTTCAGTCTCACGCCTGACTATAGTTTTGACTTTCTTAGAGTGTGTTATCATGTTTTCGAAATCTTGTTTAATCGTCACTACTGTGGTTTTTCTATTGATTTTTATACCATTTTCAACGACTAAATCTTCTTCTCTTTGCACTGATTCTTTTGGTTGTCCAATTTCTATATAACCAGTAAGATTTTCATAGAATGTTTCTGTTTTATAATCATCTAGTGTCACTTTTTTGTCTTTTGTTACTTCTATATTACCATCGGGTAATGCAATTTGACTCTCAGTCTCTACAGTAGTCCTCACTTTCTGCTTTCCTTCATCTTCTTGTGACTCAAGGACCTCCTTTGTTGTTTTGATTGTTATAATTTGCTCAAGTTCTTTTCCGTCTCTAATAATCACATTATTTTTAGTTTCGACATTAATTTGCACATCTCCAATTTGCTCATACCCTGCTAAAGGCTGGCTTGAGACTTCCTGATGTTCCTCTTTTATATCACAGACTGATGTACTGGTATCCACGGTTGTTCTTGCAGCGCCGTCAGGATATTCATCTGTAGTTGTTACCGTTTTAACTGTCTTTAATTTTTTTAATACATGTTGACTATCAGCATATTTAGTTTTGACTATCTTGGTGTTAATAATTCTTCTAATTTGTACATCATTTTCTTTTAGTTCTTTTACATCTGTGTCCTCAATTATTTCAGGTTCTTCCAGAGGTAATAAATCTTTGAGTGCAGCTTCTAATTTTCTTATTTCAGTTTGTTCTTGTTCAGAGGGCTCGATAATTCTAAGAGCCTCGTCGACTAATGAAATCTTTTCACTGGCTCTCGTTACAACCGACCCATCGGGGTATTCGTCTTCCAATACGGTCCTGACTGTGGTTTTAGTTCTCTTAATATTTTGGTCAGTGTTGGCATATTCTTGTACTGTTGTAGTGATAGTGATTTTTCTTTTGATCATAACACCATCTTCATTAATAGTTTTAGTTTCAGTAGTCGTGTCTTCTATTGGGTCTCCAATAACATCAAATCCTTCTTCAACAGAATCGGTTGCTTCAACTTCTATGTCTGTTACTGAAGTACTGCTTTCAACAATGGTGCGCGCTGAACCATCTGGGTAGAAATCGGTTGTGGTGAGAGTGGTAACAGTCTTCACTTTTTTGAGATTACCTTGTTTGTCCGAATATTTTGTTTTGACTATTCTAGTAACGATGGTTCTCTTGATAGTAACACCTTTTTCCTTAATCTCCACGGTCTCACTTGATTCACTAATTTCTGGCTCACCGACTGGTGAAAATTCTTTGAGAGCAGCATCTACTTTACCGCTTTCACTAGTGCTTTCAATACATGACGTCAATCCATCGTCAATAGGAATTTTATCAAAGGTTTTTGGTTTGTCTCCTTTAATTGTATCTTCTTTGGAATGTTCGCTAACTCCATTTACAACTGGCGGTGAAGCTTTTTCCTGTGGTTCTGGTATAGTAGTTTCTTCTGTATGTACTTTCTTTTTCGTTTGAACTTCTTCAACACTCATATCAGTAATTGAAGTGCTTGTATCAACTGTAATTTTTGTAGTACCATCAGGATATTTATCACTTGTAGTGACTGTCGTTACCGTCTTAAGTTTTTGTAATAGTCCTCGATTGTCAGTGTATTTAGTCTTAACAATTTTAGTAGTAATAGTTCTAAAGATAGTAATTTTATTTTCTTTAATTTCTTCTGTTTCTACATTTTCACTAACTTCTGGTTCAGATGGAACAAACCCTTCTAGAATAGCATTTATTTTTTCTGTGTCAGAATCAGTATGTCTGTCTTGCATTTCGGAAACATTTTCATCTAGGAGTGAAATTTTTTCGCTCGTCTTTTTAATTACAGAGCCATCTGGGTGTTCATCTTCGACAACAGTTTTGACTGTCGTTTTAATTCGCTTTATAGTTTTGGAAGTATTAGTGTATTCTTGGATAGTTGTAGTTATTGTTGTTGTTCTCTTAATGGTTTCATCGTTTTCCGAAACTATTTCAGTTTCTGTTGTAGTATTTTCTTTGGGTTTTCCAATTAATTCGAAGCCCTCAAGACTTTCGCAAACATCGTGTATTCCGATGTCTTGAATAGATACTTTGATGTCTTTAGTGACTTCTGTCATTCCATCGGGAAGCATGGTTTCTGTCACAGTTTCCACTGTAGTCTTAACCTTTCTTTTACTCCTATCGATGGAGCTCAAGGTTTCTTGGGTTGTGGTTATCGTTACAGTTTGCAGAGCACTTTTCCCATTGATAATGACAGTTTTCTCATGTTTATCAGTTTCAGTTTCTTTGCTGTCAATTTTAAAACCTTGAAGTTCAGGGCTTTCCACAGATTCTACTTCAATATCAGTCAGAGATGTACTACTATCAACTTTAGTACGAGATGAACCGTCAGGATAATCATCAGTTGTAGTGATGATTGTGTCAGTCTTGAGTTTTTTAGGTACGCCTTGTTTATCAGCATACTTTGTTTTTACTACCCTTGTAACAATTGTTCGTCTAATGATAAAAGTTTCCTGTTTGATATCTTCTGTTGTAGTTGCAACACTTTCTTCAGGCTCACCATAAATTATAAAATCACTCAGTATACTGTCTAAATTACTGCTGGAATCTAAAATAATTTCTTCAGTCTTAACTTCCACATTTTTCTGTACATCTCTTGATCCATCGGTGTGTTCTTTAGTGATATTTGTTTCCACTGTAGTTCGAATTATCTTTTTATAGTCACTAACTTTAATAGTTTCCTTTTTAGTGGTTGTTGTTACAGTTTCTACGATATCTTTATTATTTTCTTTAATTATTCGTTTACTAACGTCTGTATCGATAATTGTATCTTCAATGTTATCATCTAATTCGTCAGTCTCACTTAAAAAGGATTTGAGGGATTCTACATCTTTGGGCATAGAAGATTCGCGTTTATCAGACAAGTCTCTAATTTCGAATTTTTCATCGCTTTCTAAATATTCTTTATCTGTTCGTTCTTTGGCGTACAAATCCATGGATGAGGTAGATCTTAGGCTGGATGAACATTCAGATAGTAATGTTTGTGTATCTTTTATTGTAGTTGTGGAACCGTCCGATCCTTTACTAAGTGTTGTTGTTTCTATCGTAGTCTTAATGTTTTGCGGTGTGCCATCTTCTCTGGATATTACTTCTTTAGTGGTGACAGTAGTTATAGTCTGAGTGACAACATTTTCGCCTTCCTTAATGATCTTTGTGACTGTGTCAGTTTCCGTTTTGATCTTTCCTACATTTTGCATTAAAGACAAAAGATCAGCTTCGTCATCTACAAGGGCAGTTGTCTTTTTAGGAACTTTCTCAGTTGAAGTTGAAATTCTCTGAGTTAGAACATCATCTCCAACGTGAACCACTTTAGTGATAGTTTCTTCACTTCCTTCAGATTTATCGTAGGTAACTTCACTTTGGACCCCATCACTGATTTTTACATCCTGGAAGCTACTAGGAGTTTTTGGAAGTGGACTTACTGGCACCGTTGGGGGAGTAGATACTCTTACTAAAGATTCTAAGCTTTCTGTCTTGATACCCTGTTGTACAGTATCTTCTTCGAATGCTTTATGTATAGACTCCATAAGATGTACCGCACTTTCTTTAATTGCTTGTGAAACGCTTTTATCATCACTTGCTCCTAAATCAATAGGTATGCTGTGCACTCCCGAGTCTGATGTTTCTGAAAGAGGAATTTCATCTTTGGGTGAACCAAATTCTTGCGTTTTATCATCATTAACCTTTGTTAAATCCGATTCTTTCAACGTTGATGTGATGGAATCATCGATTGTGAGAGATTCCAGTTTTAGGCTAGAAGTATCATCAGAATATAACTTATCTTTAAAAGGCTTCTTCTCTGATTTTTCAGTGCCTTCAAAACTATATTTTTCTTCCAGACTGGTTTCCTTAGAAACATCTTCGGAACTGCTACCGTGCGGAATGGGAGTAAAACCCTCTGTTAAGCTATCAAGAGAATCAAGAGCCGACTTATCATCTGTAATAGATCTCTTTGTGATTTTATGGGGCTTGGTGGCACTTTCATCAAGACTAGGCTGTAGTTTTGAGACAAATTGTCTTTCTTGTTTTAGCATTTCTTCAGTTTGACTCGATAAAGATTGCAATGTCGTAGCAGTAATCTGAGTATGCGGTTCTTTTTTGCTATCAACTCTTTCCATTACTTGACTATCTTCACTGATTGATTCTCCGTGTTCGGAAATATCTCTTTCATCCATGTCAGATTGATCTGAAAGAACTTGAATCACATTTTCAACTTTTTCTTCTTTAGGTTTTCTAATGTCTTCAGCTGTAACAGGGCTCAGGGATTTACGGTCAATTTCATCTTCTTTAATTTCTTCTCGTTCGTGATCTTTTTGTGCTACATCAAAAGATTCCTTTTCATCAATGTCTTTTTCATCATCTTTCGATCTGGTTTCAATTTCTTTTTTAGTTACTTCAGATTTTTCTTGTCTATCCTTTTCAAGAGTCTTTACTGAGCTTATTGGTTCAACCACATCAGGCTTTTCTGAGCTGGATGCTTTTTCATCAGGTTTGACTGAAATAGCAGGTTTCTCATCAAACTTGACAGAGCTAGTATCATCCTCATCAGGTTTTTTAGGGCTAGGCTCTTTTTCACCAGACTTGATTGGGCTAGCAGTTTTATCAACGGGTTTTTCTATGCTAGGCTGTTTATCATCAGGTTTGACTTGGCTAGGCTCTTTCTCATCAGACTTTATTGGGGTAGCATGTTTTTCATCAGGCATGTCAGGGCTGCCTAGCTTCTCATCAGGCTTGATCGCGCTAAGGACCTTTTCATCAGACATGTCTGGGCTAGTTGCTTTTTCACCAGATGGGATTAAGTCAGTTTCTGTCTTATCAGACTTGGCTGGACTGGGAACCTTTTCCTCAGGTTTGTCTCGGCTAGATTGCTCCTCACCGTGTTTTATTGGACTAGTTTCCTTTCTATCAGGTTCAATTGAACTAATTGCTTTCTTGTCATGAGAATGATCTGTGCTAGTTTCTTTCTTATCAATTTTTTCTGAGCAAATAATCTTTGGAGTTGGCTTGTCGGTCGTTTCATCGGCATGGTGTTTAGTCTCAAGAATTGGTTGCATTTCTTTTTGGTTTTCGTCGCTTAAAGATTTTACGAGTTGCATTAGTTGTTCTATGGTAGGTTTTGAGTCACTGACTGAAGTTTTTGTGTATGTTCTGGAGACCTTAGTACCATCAGGTAGTTCGTCTTCTTCGACAGTTACGATTGATATCTTATACATCACCGTTGTTCTTGTAACGCTATAGTATTTCTGAACAATCGTAGTTATTATAAATGTACGCATAATAACGACCCCTTCTATGGTTACTGTCAGATATTGAGTAATTGTTTTTTCTTCTGATTCACCCATTGGTTTGAATCCCTTCAATCTTTCTTCTATTTCCTTGTCACCAAAGAACGGGAAAGATTGATAAAGTGTTGGGCTACTGGGACTGAGATGTCCATTGTCAAGCTTCTGTGGAGTTGATGTTTTCTCTTCAGACGTTATTGAAACTATCTTATCATCTGCTTCTGCGGGAAGTGTAGATGTACTAACTAATTGTAAAGGTTTTACAACTTTTTCACCAAAAACGGAATCGATTGTTTTGTCATCAGTTTTGACTGTGTGCTTTTTCTTGGTATCGCTAGGTTTGTCAGGCTTGACTGGACTAACAGCCTTCTCATCAGGTTTTTCTGGGCTAGGTTCTTTTTCATCAGGTTTTACTGGGCTAGCAGCCTTCTCGTCTGGTTTTTCTGGGCTAGGTTCTTTTTCATCAGTTTTGACTGGACTGACTGCTTTTTCATCAGGCTTTTCTGGACTGGTTTCTTTTTCATCAGGTTTGACTGGGCTGGCTTCTTTTTCATCAGGTTTGACTGGGCTAGCAGCCTTCTCGTCGGGTTTTTCTGGGCTAGGTTCTTTTTCATAAGTTTTGTCTGGGCTAGCAGCCTTCTCTTCAGGCTTTTCTGGGCTGGCTTCTTTTTCATCAGGTTTGACAGGGCTAGCAGCCTTCTCGTCGGGTTTTTCTGGTCTAGGTTCTTTTTCATCAGTTTTGTCTGGGCTAGCAGTCTTCTCTTCAGGCTTTTCTGGGCTGGCTTCTTTTTCATCAGGTTTGACTGGGCTAGCAGCCTTCTCGTCGGGTTTTTCGAGGCTAGTTTCTTTTTCATCAGACTTGGCTGGGCTAGCAACCTTATCATCAGGCTTGACTGGACTGACTGTTTTTTCGTCAGGCTTTTCTGGACTGGCTTCTTTTTCATCAGGTTTGACTGGGCTAGCAGCCTTCTGGTCGGGTTTTTCGAGGCTAGTTTCTTTTTCATCAGACTTGGCTGGGCTAGCAACCTTATCATCAGGCTTGACTGGACTGACTGTTTTTTCATCAGGCTTTTCTGGACTGGCTTCTTTTTCATCAGGTTTGACTGGGATAACAGCCTTCTCTTCAGGCTTTTCTAGGCTAGTTTCTTTTTCATCAGACTTGGCTGGGCTAGCAATCTCATCAGGCTTGACTGGACTGACTGCTTTTTCATCAGGCTTTTCTGGACTGGCTTCTTTTTCATCAGGTTTGACTGGGCTAACAGCCTTCTCTTCAGGCTTTTCTAGGCTAGTTTCTTTTTCATCAGACTTGGCTGGGCTAGCAACCTCATCAGGCTTGACTGGACTGACTACTTTTTCATCAGGCTTTTCTGGACTGGTTTCTTTTTCATCAGGTTTGACTGGGCTGGCTTCTTTTTCATCAGGTTTGACTGGGCTAGCAGCCTTCTTGTCGGGTTTTTCTGGGCTAGGTTCTTTTTCATCAGTTTTGTCTGGGCTAACAGCCTTCTCTTCAGGCTTTTCTAGGCTAGTTTCTTTTTCATCAGGTTTGACTGGGCTAGCAACCTCATCAGGCTTGACTGGACTGACTGCTTTTTCATCAGGCTTTTCTGGACTGGTTTCTTTTTCATCAGGTTTGATTGGGCTGGCTTCTTTTTCATCAGGTTTGAATGGGCTAGCAGCCTTCTCGTCGTGTTTTTCTGGGCTAGGTTCGTTTTCATCAGTTTTGTCTGGGCTAGCAGTCTTCTCTTCAGGCTTTTCTGGGCTGGCTTCTTTTTCATCAGGTTTGACTGGGCTAGCAGCCTTCTCGTCGGGTTTTTCGAGGCTAGTAACTTTTTCATCAGGTTTGCCTGGGCTGGCTTCTTTTTCATCAGGTTTGACTGGGCTAGCAGCCTTCTCTTCAGGTTTTTCTGGGCTGGCTTCTTTTTCATCAGGTTTGACTGGGCTAGCAGCCTTCTCGTCGGGTTTTTCGAGGCTAGTTACTTTTTCATCAGGTTTGACTGGGCTGGCTTCTTTTTCATCAGGTTTGACTGAGCTAGCAGCCTTCTCGTCGGGTTTTTCTGGGTTAGGTTCTTTTTCATCAGTTTTGTCTGGGCTAGCAGCCTTCTCTTCAGGCTTTTCTGGGCTGGCTTCTTTTTCATCAGTTTTGACAGGGCTAGCAGCCTTCTCGTCGGGTTTTTCTGGGCTAGGTTCTTTTTCATCAGTTTTGTCTGGGCTAGCAGTCTTCTCTTCAGGCTTTTCTGGACTGGCTTCTTTTTCATCAGTTTTGTCTGGGCTAGCAGCCTTCTCTTCAGGCTTTTCTGGGCTGGCTTCTTTTTCATCAGGTTTGACAGGGCTAGCAGCCTTCTCGTCGGGTTTTTCTGGTCTAGGTTCTTTTTCATCAGTTTTGTCTGGGCTAGCAGTCTTCTCTTCAGGCTTTTCTGGGCTGGCTTCTTTTTCATCAGGTTTGACTGGGCTAGCAGCCTTCTCGTCGGGTTTTTCGAGGCTAGTTACTTTTTCATCAGGTTTGACTGGGCTAGCAGCCTTCTCGTCGGGTTTTTCGAGGCTAGTTACTTTTTCATCAGGTTTGACTGGGCTAGCAGCCTTCTCGTCGGGTTTTTCTGGGCTAGGTTCTTTTTCATCAGGTTTGACAGGGCTAGCAGCCTTCTCGTTGGGTTTTTCTGGTCTAGGTTCTTTTTCATCAGTTTTGTCTGGGCTAGCAGTCTTCTCTTCAGGCTTTTCTGGGCTGGCTTCTTTTTCATCAGGGTTGACTGGGCTAGCAGCCTTCTCGTCGGGTTTTTCGAGGCTTGTTACTTTTTCATCAGACTTGGCTGCGCTAGAAACCTTTTCATCAGGCTTGACTGGACTGACTGCTTTTTCGTCAGGCTTTTCTGGGCTGACTTCTCTTTCATCAGGTTTGACTGGGCTAGCAGCCTTCTCTTCAGGCTTTTCTGGGCTGGCTTCTTTTTCATCAGGTTTGTCTGGGCTAGCAGCCTTCTTTTCAAGCTTTTCTAGGCTAGTTTGTTTTTCATCAGACTTGGTTGGGCTAGCAACCTTTTCATCAGGCTTGACTGGACTGATTGCTTTTTCGACTGGCTTTTCTGGGCTGGCTTCTTTTTCATCAGGTTTGACTGGGCTGGCAGACTCCTCATCAGTCTTTACTGGGCTACGCTCTTTCTCATCAGGTTTCACAGAACTGGGCTCCTTCTTATCAAATTTGTCAGGGCTGGGCTCCTCATCATGTTTGGCAGGGCGAGGCACTTTCTCATCAGACTTTACGGGAATAGATTCTTCCTTTTCAAGAGTTACATCTGGCATAGCTTGACTTAAGGTTAATTCAAGACTTGTACTGTCTTCGTCAGTTACTGGAGTAGGTTCTTTCACCTCAATCTTTACTGTGCTCTTTTTAGGTCTCATATCAGCGATGGTCACCTCTTTGAAGGTTCTACTTGATTGCTTACCATTTGGATGTTCGTCTGCTTCCATAGAAATAACAGTTATTTTGTATTTGGTTATGGTTCTGTTTATATTAGAGTATTCCTGAATGATAGTAGTAATTGTTGTTTTGCGCTTGATGACGAGACCTTGTTCCGTTACAGTAACCATCTGAGTAGTTGTGTCTTCTTCTGTCTCACCTATTGGTTCAAAACCTTCTAATTGTTTTTCAATGGCTGATTCATCATAAATAGGGCTTGGTGTTTCTCTGTCTAAAACTGATACAATCTGTTTGACAGGGCTAGTAGTTTTCTTATCTTCTTGGCTAGGACTCGGTGTTTTCTTTACTATGTGGCTTGGGGTGGACGGTATGGCATCAGGTTGAATTGGTGTAGCAGCCTTTACCGACTTTAGGTATTCAGCATCTGTGAGCTCAGTATCATCCATTAATGCTGGACTGAGTATTTCTTCGTCAGAATCAATTGGGCTTGTTGTCTTAAAACTTGAAATTAAATCAAGTTTTATTGGTTTAAGCACCTTTTCATCGAGCTTAGTTGGACTAGGAACATCCTTGTCTGATGTTACTGGGCTTGGCACCTTCTCCTCTGGCTTGGCTGGACTTGGTTCGTCTTTGACTGATGGTACCGGGCTTGGTGCCTTTTCATCGAGCTTGGTTGGGCTAAGTTCGTCCTTGACTGATGATACCGGGCTTGGTGCCTCCTCATCTGGCTTGGTTGGGCTAGGTTCGTCCTTGACTGATGATACCGGGCTTGGTGCCTTTTCATCGAGCTTGGTTGGACTCGGAACATCCTTGTCTGATGGTACTCGACTTGGTGCCTTCTCATCTGGCTTGGCATGGCTAGGTTCATCCTTGACTGATGGTACCGGGCTCGGTGCCTTGTCATCTGGCTTGGCTGGGCTAGACTCGTCCTTGGCTGATGATACTGGGCTTGTTGTCTTCTCATCTGGCTCGGGTGGGCTTGGTTCGTCCTTGACTTTTGGTACCGGGCTTGGTGCCTTCTCATCAGACTTGGCAGGCTTAGTTTCGTCCTCGACTGTTGGCACCGGACTTGGTGCCTTTACATCGGGCTTGGTTGGACTAGGAACATCCTTGTCTGATGGTACTGGGCTTGGTGCCTTCTCATCTGGCTTGGCTGGGCTGGGTTCGTCCTTGACTGATGATACCGGGCTTGGTGCCTTCTCATCTGGCTTGGTTGGGCTAGGTTCGTCCTTGACTGATGGTACCGGGCTTGGTGCCTTCTCATCTGGCTTGGCTGGGCTAAGTTCGTCCTTGACTGATGATACCGCGCTTGGTGCCTTGTCATCTGGCTTGGTTAGACTCGGAACATCCTTGTGTGATGGTATTGGGCTTGGTGCCTTCTCATCTGGCTTGGCATGGCTAGGTTCATCCTTGACTGATGGTACCGGACTTGGTGCCTTCTCATCTGGCTTGGCTGGGCTAAGTTCGTCCTTGACTGATGATACCGGGCTTGGTGCCTTCTCATCTGGCTCGGGTGGGCTTGGTTCGTCCTTGACTTTTGGTACCGGGCTTGGTGCCTTTTCATCGGGCTTGGTTGGACTAGGAACATCCTTGTCTGATGGTACTGTGCTTGGTGCCTTCTCATCTGGCTTGGCAGGCTTAGTTTCGTCCTTGATTGATGGTGCTGGGCTTGGCGCCCTTTCCGCGGGTTTCGTTGGACTAGAAACATCCTTGTCTGATGGTACCGGGCTTGGTGCCTTCTCATCTGGCTTGGCTGGGCTAAGTTCGTCCTTGGTCGGGCTAGGTTCGTCCTTGACTGATGGTACCGGGCTTGGTGCCTTCTCATCTGGCTTGGCTGGGCTGAGTTCATCCTTGACTGATGATACCGGGCTTGGTGCCTTCTCATCTGGCTTGGCTGGGCTAAGTTCGTCCTTGGTCGGGCTAGGTTCGTCCTTGACTGATGGTACCGGGCTTGGGTGGCCTTCTCATCGCTTGGCTGGGCTGAGTTCATCCTTGACTGATGATACCGGGCTTGGTGCCTTGTCATCTGGCTTGGTTGGACTCGGAACATCCTTGTCTGATGGTACTGGGCTTGGTGCCTTCTCATCTGGCTTGGCATGGCTAGGTTCATCCTTGACTGATGGTACCTTGCTTGGTGCCTTCTCATCTGGCTTGGCGGGGCTGGGTTCGTCCTTGACTGATGATACCGGGCTTGCTGCTTTCTCATCTGGCTTGGTTGGGCTAGGTTCGTCCTTGACTGATGGTACCGGGCTTGGTGCCTTCTCATCTGGCTTGGCTGGGCTAAGTTCATCCTTGACCGATGATATCGGGCTTGGTGCCTTCTCATCTGGCTTGACTGGGCTAAGTTCGTCCTTGGTCGGGCTAGGTTCGTCCTTGACTGATGGTACCGGGCTTGGTGCCTTCTCATCTGGCTTGGCTGGGCTGAGTTCATCCTTGACTGATGATACCGGGCTTGGTGCCTTGTCATCTGGCTTGGTTGGACTCGGAACATCCTTGTCTGATGGTACTGGGCTTGGTGCCTTCTCATCTGGCTTGGCATGGCTAGGTTCATCCTTGACTGATGGTACCAGGGCTTGGTGCCTTCTCATCGGGCTTGGCGGGGCTGGGTTCGTCCTTGACTGATGATACCGGGGCTTGCTGCTTTCTCTAATCTGGCTTGGTTGGGCTAGGTTCGTCCTTGACTGATGGTACCGGGCTTGGTGGCCTTCTCACTCTGGCTTGGCTGGGCTAAGTTCATCCTTGACCGATGATATCGGGGCTTGGTGGCCTTCTCATCTGGCTTGGCTGGGGCTAAGTTCGTCCTGACTGATGATACCGGGCTTGGGTGGCCTTTCATCGAGCTTGGGTTGGGACTAGGAACATCCTTGTCTGATGGTACTGGGCTTGGGTGCCTTCTCATCTGGGCTTGGCTGAACTAGTTTCATCCTTGAGTGATGGTTACGGGCTTGGTGCCTTCTATCTGGCTTGGCTGGGGGACTAATTTTATCCTTTTTGATCTATGGAAAACTGGGCTTGTGGTTCCTCGATCTGGCTTGGATGGCTTGGTTCATCCTTGACCGATGATACCCGGGCTTGTGCCTTCTCATCCGGCTTGCTGGGCTAAGTTCGCCTTGGACTGATGATACCGAGGCTTGGTGCATTCTCATTCTGTCTGGCTGGCTTAAGTTCGTTCCTGGGGATGATGATACCGGGCTTGCTTTTGGGCCTTTTCACGAGCTGGTTGGGGACTAGGAAACTCCTTTGTCTGATTGTACTAGGCTTGTGCTTTCTCATCTGGCTTTGTTGGGCTCGGTTTGTCCTTGGGGACTGCTGGTTTACCGGGCTTGGGGCCTTTCATTCTTGCTGGCGGGCTTAAGTCATTCTTGCCGATGAATCTGGGCTTGGTGGCCTTCTATCTGGCTTGGTGGGGCTAAGTTTCGTCCTGGTCGGGCCTCTAGGTTCGTCCTGACTATGTAACCGGGGGCTTGGGTTTGCCTTTCTCATCTGGCTTGGGCTTGGGCTGCGTATCCTTGAACATGGATGATACCGCTTGGTTGCCTTGTCATATGGCTGGTTGGACTAGGGGAAACACACTTGTCTGGAATGGTACTTTTGGGCTTGTGCCTTTCTCATCTGGCTTGCCATGGCTAGTGGTTCATTCCTTGACTGATGGTACGGGGGGCTTGTTGCCTTCTCATCTGGCTGGCCGGGCCTGGTTTAGTTCCCTTGGACTGATGCTACCGGGGGCTTCTGCTTCTCATCTGGCTTGGTTGGGCTACGGTTCGTCCTTGACTGATGTTACCGGGCTTTGGTGCTTCTCATTCTGGCTTGTCTTGGGCTACAGTTCATCCTTGGCCCGATGATATCGGGCTTGGTGGCATTTCACTGGCTTGGTGGGCTAAGTTAGTCCTGGACTCAATGATACCGGGCTTGGTTGCCTTTCATCGAGCTTGTTGATAGGAACATCTTTATGTTGATGGTACTGGCTGGGTTGCCTTCTCATCTGGCTTGGCTGAACTAGTTTATCCTGAGTGATGGTACGGGCTTGGTGCCTTCTCATCTGGTTGGCTGGACTTAATTTTATCCTTTTTAATGGAAACTGGGCCTTTGGTTCCTTTTGGATTCTGGTGGCTGGCTTGGTATCCTTCGACCGATGATCCGGGCTTGGTGCCTTCTCATCTGGCTTGGCCTGGGCCTAAGTTCGTCCTTGACTGATGATTACCGAGGCTTTGTGCCTTCTCATTTTGGCTTGGCTGGGGCTAAAGTTCGTCCTGAACTGATGATACGGCTTGGTGCCTTTTCATCGGCTTGTTGGAATAGGAACATCCTATTGTCTTGATGGTACTAGGCTTGGTGCCTTCTCACTCTGGCTTGCTGGGCTAGTAGTTTCATCTTGTACTGCTGGTGGGCTTTTGCCTTGTCATCTGGCTTTGGTTGGACTCGGACATCCTTGTCTGATGGTACTGGGCTTGGTTGCCTTCTCATCTGGCTTGGCATGGCTAGGTTCATCCTTGACTGATGGTACCTTGCTTGGTGCCTTCTCATCTGGCTTGGCGGGGCTGGGTTCGTCCTTGACTGATGATACCGGGCTTGCTGCTTTCTCATCTGGCTTGGTTGGGCTAGGTTCGTCCTTGACTGATGGTACCGGGCTTGGTGCCTTCTCATCTGGCTTGGCTGGGCTAAGTTCATCCTTGACCGATGATATCGGGCTTGGTGCCTTCTCATCTGGCTTGACTGGGCTAAGTTCGTCCTTGGTCGGGCTAGGTTCGTCCTTGACTGATGGTACCGGGCTTGGTGCCTTCTCATCTGGCTTGGCTGGGCTGAGTTCATCCTTGACTGATGATACCGGGCTTGGTGCCTTGTCATCTGGCTTGGTTGGACTCGGAACATCCTTGTCTGATGGTACTGGGCTTGGTGCCTTCTCATCTGGCTTGGCATGGCTAGGTTCATCCTTGACTGATGGTACCGGGCTTGGTGCCTTCTCATCTGGCTTGGCGGGGCTGGGTTCGTCCTTGACTGATGATACCGGGCTTGCTGCTTTCTCATCTGGCTTGGTTGGGCTAGGTTCGTCCTTGACTGATGGTACCGGGCTTGGTGCCTTCTCATCTGGCTTGGCTGGGCTAAGTTCATCCTTGACCGATGATATCGGGCTTGGTGCCTTCTCATCTGGCTTGGCTGGGCTAAGTTCGTCCTTGACTGATGATACCGGGCTTGGTGCCTTTTCATCGAGCTTGGTTGGACTAGGAACATCCTTGTCTGATGGTACTGGGCTTGGTGCCTTCTCATCTGGCTTGGCTGAACTAGTTTCATCCTTGAGTGATGGTACCGGGCTTGGTGCCTTCTCATCTGGCTTGGCTGGACTAATTTTATCCTTGTCTAATGGAACTGGGCTTGGTTCCTTCTGATCTGGCTTGGCTGGGCTTGGTTCATCCTTGACCGATGATACCGGGCTTGGTGCCTTCTCATCTGGCTTGGCTGGGCTAAGTTCGTCCTTGACTGATGATACCGAGCTTGGTGCCTTCTCATTTGGCTTGGCTGGGCTAAGTTCGTCCTTGACTGATGATACCGGGCTTGGTGCCTTTTCATCGAGCTTGGTTGGACTAGGAACATCCTTGTCTGATGGTACTAGGCTTGGTGCTTTCTCATCTGGCTTGGTTGGGCTAGGTTCGTCCTTGACTGATGGTACCGGGCTTGGTGCCTTCTCATCTGGCTTGGCTGGGCTAAGTTCATCCTTGACCGATGATATCGGGCTTGGTGCCTTCTCATCTGGCTTGGCTGGGCTAAGTTCGTCCTTGGTCGGGCTAGGTTCGTCCTTGACTGATGGTACCGGGCTTGGTGCCTTCTCATCTGGCTTGGCTGGGCTGAGTTCATCCTTGACTGATGATACCGGGCTTGGTGCCTTGTCATCTGGCTTGGTTGGACTCGGAACATCCTTGTCTGATGGTACTGGGCTTGGTGCCTTCTCATCTGGCTTGGCATGGCTAGGTTCATCCTTGACTGATGGTACCGGGCTTGGTGCCTTCTCATCTGGCTTGGCGGGGCTGGGTTCGTCCTTGACTGATGATACCGGGCTTGCTGCTTTCTCATCTGGCTTGGTTGGGCTAGGTTCGTCCTTGACTGATGGTACCGGGCTTGGTGCCTTCTCATCTGGCTTGGCTGGGCTAAGTTCATCCTTGACCGATGATATCGGGCTTGGTGCCTTCTCATCTGGCTTGGCTGGGCTAAGTTCGTCCTTGACTAATGATACCGGGCTTGGTGCCTTTTCATCGAGCTTGGTTGGACTAGGAACATCCTTGTCTGATGGTACTGGGCTTGGTGCCTTCTCATCTGGCTTGGCTGAACTAGTTTCATCCTTGAGTGATGGTACCGGGCTTGGTGCCTTCTCATCTGGCTTGGCTGGACTAATTTTATCCTTTTTTAATGGAACTGGGCTTGGTTCCTTTTGATCTGGCTTGGCTGGGCTTGGTTCATCCTTGACCGATGATACCGGGCTTGGTGCCTTCTCATCTGGCTTGGCTGGGCTAAGTTCGTCCTTGACTGATGATACCGAGCTTGGTGCCTTCTCATTTGGCTTGGCTGGGCTAAGTTCGTCCTTGACTGATGATACCGGGCTTGGTGCCTTTTCATCGAGCTTGGTTGGACTAGGAACATCCTTGTCTGATGGTACTAGGCTTGGTGCTTTCTCATCTGGCTTGGCTGGGCTAGTTTCATCCTTGACTGATGGTACCGGGCTTGGTGCCTTCTCATCTGGCTTGGCTGGACTAATTTTATCCTTGTCTAATGGAACTGGGCTTGGTTCCTTCTCATCTGGCTTGGCTGGGCTAAGTTCGTCTTTGACTGATGAGACTGGGCTCGGTACCTTCTCATCTGGCTTGGCTGGGCTAAGTTCGTCCTTGACTGATAATACCAGGCTTAGTGCCTTCTCATCTGGCTTGGTTGGGCTAGGTTCGTCCCTGACTGATGGTACCGGGCTTGGTGCCTTCTCATCTGGCTTGGCTGGGCTAGCTTCATCTTTGACTAATGATACCGGGCTCGGTACCTTCTCATCTGGCTTGGCTGGGCTTGGTTCGTCCTTGACTGATGATACCGGGCTTGGTGCCTTCTCATCTGGCTTGGCTGGGCTAGTTTCATCTTTAAGTGATGGTACCGGGCTTGGTACCTTCTCATCTGGCTTGGCTGGACTAATTTTATCCTTGTCTAATGGAACTGGGCTTGGTGCCTTATCATCTGGCTTGGTTGTGCTAGGTTCGACCTTGACTGATGATACCGGGCTCGGTACCTTCTCATCTGGCTTGGCTGGGCTAAGTTCGTCCTTGACTGATAATACCGGGCTTGGTGCCTTCTCATCTGGCTTGGTTGGGCTAGGTTCATCCTTGACCGATGATACCGGGCTTGGTGCCTTCTCATCTGGCTTGGCTGGGCTAAGTTCGTCCTTGACTGATGATACCGGGCTTGGTGCCTTTCCATCGAGCTTGGTTGGACTAGGAACATCCTTGTCTGATGGTACTGGGCTTGGTGCCTTCTCATCTGGCTTGGCTGGGCTGGGTTCGTCCTTGACTGATGATACCGGGCTTGGTGCCTTCTCATCTGGCTTGGTTGGGGTAGGTTCGTCCTTGACTGATGGTACCGGGCTTGGTGCCTTCTCATCTGGCTTGGCTGGGCTAAGTTCGTCTTTGACTGATGAGACTGGGCTCGGTACCTTCTCATCTGGCTTGGCTGGGCTAAGTTCGTCCTTGACTGATAATACCAGACTTGGTGCCTTCTCATCTGGCTTGGTTGGGCTAGGTTCGTCCCTGACTGATGGTACCGGGCTTGGTGCCTTCTCATCTGGCTTGGCTGGGCTAGCTTCATCTTTGACTAATGATACCGGGCTCGGTACCTTCTCATCTGGCTTGGCTGGGCTTGGTTCGTCCTTGACTGATGATACCGGGCTTGGTGCCTTCTCATCTGGCTTGGCTGGGCTAGTTTCATCTTTGAGTGATGGTACCGGGCTTGGTACCTTCTCATCTGGCTTGGCTGGACTAATTTTATCCTTGTCTAATGGAACTGGGCTTGGTGCCTTATCATCTGGCTTGGTTGGGCTAGGTTCGTCTTTGACTGATGGTACCGGGCTTGGTGCCTTCTCATCTGGCTTGGCTGGGCTAGCTTCATCCTGGACTGATGGTACCGGGCTTGCTGCCTTCTCATCTGGCTTGGCTGGGCTTGGTTCGTCCTGGACTGATGATACCGGGATTGGTGCCCTTTCATCGAGCTTGGTTGGACTAGGAACATCCTTGTCTGATGGTACTGGGCTTGGTGCCTTTTCATCTGGCTTTTCTGGGCTAGTTTCATCCTTGAGTGATGATACCGGGCTTGGTGCCTTCTCATCTGGCTTGGCTGGGCTAAGTTCGTCTTTGACTGATGAGACTGGGCTCGGTACCTTCTCATCTGGCTTGGCTGGGCTAAGTTCGTCCTTGACTGATAATACCAGGCTTGGTGCCTTCTCATCTGGCTTGGTTGGGCTAGGTTGGTCCCTGACTGATGGTACCGGGCTTGGTGCCTTCTCATCTGGCTTGGCTGGGCTAGCTTCATCTTTGACTAATGATACCGGGCTCGGTACCTTCTTATCTGGCTTGGCTGGGCTTGGTTCGTCCTTGACTGATGATACCGGGCTTGGTGCCTTCTCATCTGGCTTGGCTGGGCTAGTTTCATCTTTGAGTGATGGTACCGGGCTTGGTACCTTCTCATCTGGCTTGGCTGGACTAATTTTATCCTTGTCTAATGGAACTGGGCTTGGTGCCTTATCATCTGGCTTGGTTGTGCTAGGTTCGACCTTGACTGATGATACCGGGCTCGGTACCTTCTCATCTGGCTTGGCTGGGCTAAGTTCGTCCTTGACTGATAATACCGGGCTTGGTGCCTTCTCATCTGGCTTGGTTGGGCTAGGTTCGTCTTTGACTGATGGTACCGGGCTTGGTGCCTTCTCATCTGGCTTGGCTGGGCTAGCTTCATCCTGGACTGATGGTACCGGGCTTGCTGCCTTCTCATCTGGCTTGGCTGGGCTTGGTTCGTCCTGGACTGATGATACCGGGATTGGTGCCCTTTCATCGAGCTTGGTTGGACTAGGAACATCCTTGTCTGATGGTACTGGGCTTGGTGCCTTCTCATCTGGCTTTTCTGGGCTAGTTTCATCCTTGAGTGATGATACCGGGCTTGGTGCCTTCTCATCTGGCTTGACTGGACTAATTTTTTCCTCGTCTAATGGAACTGTGCTTGGTGCCTTTTCATCGGGTTTAGTTGGAATACGTACATCCTTTTCTGATGCTACTGGGCTTGGTGCTTTCTCATCTGACTTGGTTCGGCTAGGTTCGTCCTTGACTGATGGTACCGGGCTTGGTGCCTTCTCTTCAGACTTGGCAGGCTTAGTTTCATCCTCAACTGATGGTACCGGGCTTGGTGCCTTTTCATAGAGCTTGGTTGGACTAGCAACATCCATGTCTGATCGTACTGGGCTTGGTGCTTTCTCATCCAACTTGGCCTGGCTAGGTTCGTCCTTGACTGATGATACCGGGCTTGGTGCCTTTTCATCAGGCTTGGTCGGGCTAGGTTCGTCTTTGACTGATGGTACCGGGCTTGCTGCCTTCTCATCTGGCTTGGCTGGGCTAGTTTCATCCTTGAGTGATGGTACCGGGCTTGGTACCTTCTCATCTGGCTTGGCTGGACTAATTTTATCCTTGTCTAATGGAACTGGGCTTGGTGCCTTATCATCTGGCTTGGTTGTGCTAGGTTCGTCCTTGACTGATGATACCGGGCTCGGTGCCTTCTCATCTGGCTTGGCTGGGCTAAGTTCGTCCTTGACTGATAATACCGGGCTTGGTGCCTTCTCATCTGGCTTGGTTGGGCTAGGTTCGTCTTTGACTGATGGTACCGGGCTTGGTGCCTTCTCATCTGGCTTGGCTGGGCTAGCTTCATCCTGGACTGATGATACCGGGCTCGGTACCCTCTCATCTGGCTTGACTGGGCTTGGTTCGTCCTTGACTGATGATACCGGGCTTAGGGCCTTCTCATCTGGCTTGGTCGGGCTAGGTTCGTCTTTGACTGATGGTACCGGGCTTGGTGCCTTCTCTTCAGACTTGGCAGGCTTAGTTTCATCCTCGACTGATGGTACCGGGCTTGGTGCCTTTTCATGGAGCTTGGTTGGACTAGCAACATCCTTGTCTGATCGTACTGGGCTTGGTGCTTTCTCATCCAACTTGGCTGGGCTAGGTTCGTCCTTGACTGATGATACCGGGCTTGGTGCCTTTTCATCAGGCTTGGTTGGACTATGTAAATCCTTGACTGATGGTACCGGGCTCGGTGCCTTCTCATCGGGCTTGGTTGGACTAAGTACATCCTTGTCTAATGATACAGGGCTTGGTGCCTTATCATCTGGTTTAGTTGGGCTAGGTTTTGCATGTTGTAGTAACGCCTCTGATAAAAATTCTTTCGTTTTGTCAATCGTTTCTTCAAATTTGCTTAGAACAGTTTTTGCGACTGTCTCTTTTTCTATTCTGATTTCCTGAGATTTACTTAATAAATCTTCACCATCGATTTCCTTTTCAACCTGTTGGATGTCATGAATATCTTTTTCTAGACCAACTTGCTTGTCATCAAGTTTGTCAGAAATGATATCTTTGATCGTTATTTCATCAGGTTTTATTTCTGTTTTTAAATCTTTTTTGGTAACAATAGAATCGTCTGATTCTACTGTTTTGATTATATCCTTGATCTTGGTATCAAGAGTTTCTAACTCCATGATTGTTTTGTCTACGATTGGTTCTAATTTCTGTGTAATCTTCTCATCCTCCTCTTTTTCGGAAATCAGTTTTTTCATATCCTCTTTAGCAGACAATGGGCTCGGAATTCGTTTCAAGCCCGAGTCTTCTAAGGAAATATCCGTCATAGCCTCAATAATTTCCTTTTCAGTGATTTCTTCTTCACTAATGATTTCCTTGCTCTCCTTCGTAACTTTATTCAGACTGAGTTGTCTGTCAGTTTCTTTGAATGCGTCTAAAACAAGTTCGGGGCTTGGTACTTCTTCTTCGGATTCATCTTGTATATCGGTGTGAATAGTAAGTTCTTTCGTTATCTTTTCATGTGTCAGGTCATCTTTGATTTTGATGCCTTGATCCACTTCTTCCCTCATCTGAGCCTCTTTCTCTGGACTAGGTTCTTTTACAGGAACTTTGCTGAGAACGGCATCAGAAATCTTAAGAATTTGTGGTTTCTCATCGATGGTGATTTTTTGTTGGTCTTGTTTTTCTGTCTCTGAAACATGTGACAGTTTTGATTCATCCACTTGACTGTCTTTGTCATCATCTAGTTTCTCTTTTGTAGAAATGTCTTTAATTTCTTTTAAAGTTTCATCAACAAAATCTTTCTCAACGACAACAAAGCCATCTTCATCCAAGTGTTCTTCCTTTTTATATTCATGCTTTTTATCAACGTCGAGAAGTTTGCTAATGTCTTTCTCTATTGGGTTAACCTTGCTAGGGTGTTTAATTGGACTTGATGTTTTATCATCATGTTTAGGGGTTCCTAGTTTTTCGTTCGGACTAGTTTCATCTTTCATGGGTTTTGATAGGCTTAACATTTTTTCATCGAATTTAACATAGGCTTGTTCTGATTCATCAAGGTTGGTTGTGGTTAGTTCCTTTTCTTCAGTCCTAACTGACGTTTCTGCTTCATCAAGGAGTTTGACGGGGCTAGGTTCTTTTATCAGGGCTGCTGCTTTCTCATTGGTTTTGATCACACTGGAAGAATATTTTTCAGATGTCTTTTCAATGTCTGGCTTATTGTTATCTAATGTGACTGTTCTAATAGTTCGAGTGGTAATAGTACCATCAGGAAGTTCATTTTCTTCAGTGGTCAAAACTGTTGTTTTGTACTGAAACATTGTTTTACTAAGGTTGGTATATTCCTGTATGAAGATCATGATCACAGTTTTACGTTTTATAACAAAGCCATTTTCAGTAACAGTAATGAACTGAGTACTCGTATGTTCTTCTGGTTTTCCAACCAATTGGAAACCATTAAGTTTTTCAACAATTTCTAATTCATTTTCTTCGTCGAAAATCAAGTTGGGTAACTTTTCTTTTGGAGTTACTAACTTATCTAAATCTGAAAATATTTCATCAGGTTTATGTATTGGCACTACGTCAAGTTCAAAGGGCTTTATTGCCTTAGCATCAAATTTATCAGGTGTGATTGAATCAACCAGGCTACGCATGACTTCATCAGTTTTGATTGGACTAGCAATTTTGTGAGATATAACGCTTGGTGTCTCATCGTCAGGCATGACTGGGCTTGGTGCTTTCTCGTCAGCTTTAATTGGACTAGCCACCTTTTCGTCAGGCTTGACTGGGCTTGGCTCTTTTTCGTCAATATGAACTGGTCCGGGTGCCTTCTCATCTAGAGAGATGACGCTTGATTTTCTCTCGTCTGGTTTGACTGGGCTTGGTACCTTCTCGTCAAGCTTGACTGGGCTTGGCTCTTTTTCGTCAATATGATCTGGACTTGGAGCCTTTTCATCTAGAGAGGCGAAACTTGGTTTCCTCTCGTCAGGTTTGACTGGGCTCGGCTCTTTGTCTTCGTGATGAACTGGACTATATGCCTTATCATCAACATGAACTGGTCTGGGTGCCTTCTCATCTAGAGAGACGACGCTTGATTTCCTCTCGTCAGGTTTGACTGGGCTTCCTACTTTCTCGACAGGCTTAACTGGGCTTTGTGCCTTCTCGTCAAATTCCTTCTCATCTAGAGAGATGACGCTTGATTTCCTCTCGTCAGGTTTGACTGGGCTTGGCTCTTTTTCATCAACATGAACTGGGCGGGGGGCCTTCTCATCTACAGAGGCCACGCTTGGTTTCCTCTCGTCAGGTTTGACTGGGCTTGGTGCTTTCTCGTCAGGTTGGATTGGACTGGGCGCCTTTTCGTCAGGCTTGACTGGGCTTGACTCTTTCTCGTCGTGATGAACTGGACTAGGTGCCTTATCATCAACATGATCTGGACTTGGGGCCTTCTCATCTAGAGAGGACACGCTTGATTTCCTCTCGTCAGGTTTGACTGGGCTTGCTGCCTTCTCTTTAGGCTTAACTGGGCTTGATGGTTTCTCGTCAGCTTTAATTGGACTAGCCGCTTTTTCGTCAGGCTTGACTGGGCTTGGCTCTTTCTCGTCAACATGAACTGGGCTGGGTGCTTTTTCATCTACAGAGGCCACGCTTGGTTTCCTCTCGTCAGGTTTGACTGGGCTTGGTGCTTTCTCGTCAGGTTTGATTGGACTGGGCGCCTTTTCCTCAGGCTTGACTAGGCTTGGCTCTTTTTCATCAATATGAACTGGGCTGAGTGCCTTCCTTTCTAGAGAGGTGACGCTTGGTTTCCTCTCGTCAGGTTTGGCTGGGCTCAGCTCTTTCTTTTCGTGACGAACTGGGCTAGGTGCCTTATCATCAATGTGAAGTGAACTGGGTGCCTTTTCGTCTAGAGAGGCGACGCTTAATTTCCTCTCGTCAGGTTTGACCGGGCTTAGCTCTTTTTCATCAACATGAACTGGGCTGGGTGCCTTCTTATCTACAGAGTCCACGCTTGGTTTCCTCTCGTCAGGTTTGACTGGGATTGGTGTTTTATCGTCAGGTTGGATTGGACTGGGCGCCTTTTCGTCAGGCTTGACTGGGCTTGGCTCTTTCTCGTCAACATGAACCGGACTAGGTGCCTTATCATCAACATGATCTGGACTTGGGGCCTTCTCATCTAGAGAGGCGATGCTTGATTTCCTCTCGTCAGGTTTGACTGGGCTTGCTGCCTTCTCTTCAGGCTTAATTGGGCTTGATGGTTTCTCGTCAGCTTGAATTGAACTAGCCGCTTTTTCGTCAGGCTTGACTGGGCTTGGCTCTATCTCGTCAACATGAACCGGACTAGGTGCCTTTTCGTCTAAAGTGGCCACGCTTGGTTTCCTCTCGTCAGGTTTGACTGGGCTTGGTGCTTTCTCGTCAGATTTGATTGGACTGAGCGCCTTTTCGTCAGGCTTGACTGGGCTTGCCTCTTTTTCATCAATATGAACTTTGCTCGGCTCTTGTTCATCAATATGAACAGGGCTCGCCTTCTCATCCAGAGAGATGACGCTTGGTTTCCGCTCTTCAGATTTAACTGGGATCGGCTCTTTCTCTTCGTGATGAACTGGACTAGGTGCCCTATCATCACTATGATCTGGACTTGAGGCCTTCTCATCTAGAGAGGCGACGCTTGATTTCCTATCGTCAGGTTTGACTGGGCTTGCTGCCTTCTCTTTAGGCTGAACTGGGCTTGATGGTTTCTCGTCAGCTTTAATTGTACTAGCCGCTTTTTCGTCAGGCTTGACTGGGGTTGGCTCTTTCTCGTCAACATGAACCGGACTAGGTGCCTTTTCATATAAAGCGGCCACGTTTGGTTTCCTCTCGTCAGGTTTGACTGGGCTTGGTGCTTTCTCGTCAGGTTTGATTGGACTGGGCGCCTTTTCATCAGGCTTAACTGGGCTTGGCTCTTTTTCGTCAGTTTGTACTGGGCTGTATTCCTTCTCATCTAGAGAGATGACGCTTGATTTCCTCTCGTCAGGTTTGACTGGGCTTGGCTCTTTTTCATCAACATGAACTGGGCGGGGGGCCTTCTCATCTACAGAGGCCACGCTTGGTTTCCTCTCGTCAGGTTTGATTGGACTGGGCGCCTTTTCGTCAGGCTTAACTGGGCTTGGCTCTTTTTCGTCAGTTTGTACTGGGCTGTATTCCTTCTCATCTACAGAGATGACGCTTGATTTCCTCTCGTCAGGTTTGACTGTTCTTGGCTCTTTTTCATCAACATGAACTGGGCGGGGGGCCTTCTCATCTACAGAGATGACGCTTGATTTCCTCTCGTCAGATTTGACTGTTCTTGGCTCTTTTTCATCAACATGAACTGGGCGGGGGGCCTTCTCATCTACAGAGGCCACGCTTGGTTTCCTCTCGTCAGGTTTGACTGAGCTTGGTGCTTTCTCGTCAGGTTGGATTGGACTGGGCGCCTTTTCGTCAGGCTTGTCTGGGCTTGACTCTTTTTCGTCAGTTTGTACTGGGCTGTATTCCTTCTCATCTACAGAGATGACGCTTGATTTCCTCTCGTCAGGTTTGACTGTTCTTGGCTCTTTTTCATCAACATGAACTGGGCGGGGGGCCTTCTCATCTACAGAGATGACGCTTGATTTCCTCTCGTCAGGTTTGACTGTTCTTGGCTCTTTTTCATCAACATGAACTGGGCGGGGGGCCTTCTCATCTACAGAGATGACGCTTGATTTCCTCTCGTCAGGTTTGACTGTTCTTGGCTCTTTTTCATCAACATGAACTGGGCGGGGGGCCTTCTCATCTACAGAGGCCACGCTTGGTTTCCTCTCGTCAGGTTTGACTGGGCTTGGTGCTTTCTCGTCAGGTTGGATTGGACTGGGCGCCTTTTCGTCAGGCTTGTCTGGGCTTGACTCTTTCTCTTCGTGATGAACTGGACTAGGTGCCTTATCATCAACATGATCTGGACTTGGGGCCTTCTCATCTAGAGAGGCGACGCTTGATTTCCTCTCGTCAGGTTTGACTGGGCTTGGCTCTTTTTCATCAACATGAACTGGGCGGGGGGCCTTCTCATCTACAGAGGCCACGCTTGGTTTCCTCTCGTCAGGTTTGACTGGGCTTGGTGCTTTCTCGTCAGGTTGGATTGGACTGGGCGCCTTTTCGTCAGGCTTGACTGGGCTTGACTCTTTCTCTTCGTGATGAACTGGACTAGATGCCTTATCATCAACGTGAAGTGAACTGGGTGCCTTTTCATCTAGAGAGGCGACGCTTAATTTCCTCTCGTCAGGTTTGACCGGGCTTGGCTCTTTTTCATCAACATGAACTGGGCTGGGTGCCTTCTCATCTACAGAGTCCACGCTTGGTTTCCTCTCGTCAGGTTTGATTGGACTGGGCGCCTTTTCGTCAGGCTTAACTGGGCTTGGCTCTTTTTCGTCAGTTTGTACTGGGCTGTATTCCTTCTCATCTAGAGAGATGACGCTTGATTTCCTCTCGTCAGGTTTGACTGGGCTTGGCTCTTTTTCATCAACATAAACTGGGCGGGGGGCCTTCTCATCTACAGAGGCCACGCTTGGTTTCCTCTCGTCAGGTTTGACTGGGCTTGGTGCTTTCTCGTCAGGTTGGATTGGACTGGGCGCCTTTTCGTCAGGCTTGACTGGGCTTGACTCTTTCTCTTCGTGATGAACTGGACTAGGTGCCTTATCATCAACATGATCTGGACTTGGGGCCTTCTCATCTAGAGAGGCGACGCTTGATTTCCTCTCGTCAGGTTTGACTGGGCTTGGCTCTTTTTCATCAACATGAACTGGGCGGGGGGCCTTCTCATCTACAGAGGCCACGCTTGGTTTCCTCTCGTCAGGTTTGACTGGGCTTGGTGCTTTCTCGTCAGGTTGGATTGGACTGGGCGCCTTTTCGTCAGGCTTGACTGGGCTTGACTCTTTCTCTTCGTGATGAACTGGACTAGATGCCTTATCATCAACGTGAAGTGAACTGGGTGCCTTTTCATCTAGAGAGGCGACGCTTAATTTCCTCTCGTCAGGTTTGACCGGGCTTGGCTCTTTTTCATCAACATGAACTGGGCTGGGTGCCTTCTCATCTACAGAGTCCACGCTTGGTTTCCTCTCGTCAGGTTTGATTGGACTGGGCGCCTTTTCGTCAGGCTTAACTGGGCTTGGCTCTTTTTCGTCAGTTTGTACTGGGCTGTATTCCTTCTCATCTAGAGAGATGACGCTTGATTTCCTCTCGTCAGGTTTGACTGGGCTTGGCTCTTTTTCATCAACATAAACTGGGCGGGGGGCCTTCTCATCTACAGAGGCCACGCTTGGTTTCCTCTCGTCAGGTTTGACTGGGCTTGGTGCTTTCTCGTCAGGTTGGATTGGACTGGGCGCCTTTTCGTCAGGCTTGACTGGGCTTGACTCTTTCTCTTCGTGATGAATTGGACTAGGCGCCTTATCATCAACATGATCTGGACTTGGGGCCTTCTCATCTAGAGAGGCCACGCTTGGTTTCCTCTCGTCAGGTTTGACTGGGCTTGGTGCTTTCTCGTCAGGTTGGATTTGACTGGGCGCCTTTTCGTCAGGCTTGACTGGGCTTGACTCTTTCTCTTCGTGATGAACTGGACTAGGTGCCTTATCATCAACATGATCTGGACTTGGGGCCTTCTCATCTAGAGAGGCGACGCTTGATTTCCTCTCGTCAGGTTTGACTGGGCTTGCTGCCTTCTCTTTAGGCTTAACTGGGCTTGATGGTTTCTCGTCAGCTTTAATTGGACTAGCCGCTTTTTCGTCAGGCTTGACTGGGCTTGGCTCTTTCTCGTCAACATGAACCGGACTAGGTGCCTTTTCATCTAAAGCGGCCACGCTTGGTTTCCTCTCGTCAGGTTTGACTGGGCTTGGTGTTTTCTCGTCAGGTTTGATTGGACTGGGCGCCTTTTCGTCAGGCTTGACTGGGCTTGGCTCTTTTTCATCAGTATGTACTGGGCTGTATTCCTTCTCATCTAGAGAGATGACGCTTGATTTCCTCTCGTCAGGTTTAACTGGGCTTGGCTTTTTCTCGTCAACATGAACCGGACTAGGTGCCTTTTCATCTAAAGAGGCCACGCTTGGTTTCCTCTCGTCAGGTTTGACTGGGCTTGGTGCTTTCTCGTCAGGTTTGATTGGACTGGGCGCCTTTTCCTCAGGCTTGACTAGGCTTGGCTCTTTTTCATCAATATGAACTGGGCTGGGTGCCTTCTCATCCAGAGAGATGACGCTTGGTTTCCGCTCGTCTGGTATAACTGGGCTCGTCTCCTTTTCTTCGTGATGAACTGGGCTAGGTGCCTTATCATCAATGTGAAGTGAACTGGGTGCCTTTTCATCTAGAGAGGCGACGCTTAATTTCCTCTCGTCAGGTTTGACCGGGCTTGGCTCTTTTTCATCAACATGAACTGGGCTGGGTGCCTTCTCATCTACAGAGTCCACACTTGGTTTTCTCTCGTCAGGTTTGACTGGGCTTGGCTCTTTTTCATCAACACGAACTGAGCTGGGTGCCTTCTCATCTACAGAGTCCACGCTTGGTTTCCTCTCGTCAGGTTTGACTGGGCTTGGCTCTTTTTCATCAAGATGAACTGGGCTGGGAGCCTTCTCATCTACAGAGTCCACGCTTGGTTTCCTCTCGTCAGGTTTGACTGGGCTTGGCTCTTTTTCATCAACATGAACTGGGCTAAGTGCCTTTTCATCTAAAGCGGCCACGCTTGGTTTCCTCTCGTACGGTTTGACTGAGCTTGGTGCTTTCTCGTCAGGTTTGAATGGACTGGGCGCCTTTTCGTCAGGCTTGACTGGGCTTGGCTCTTTTTTATCAGTATGTACTGGGCTGTATTTCTTCTCATCTTCAGAGGCGACGCTTGGTTTCCTCTCGTCAGGTTTGACTGAGCTTGGTACCTTCTCGTCAGGTTTAACTGGGCTTGGCTTTTTCTCGTCAACATGAACCGGACTAGGTGCCTTTTCATCTAAAGAGGCCACGCTTGGTTTCCTCTCGTCAGGTTTGACTGGGCTCAGCTCTTTCTTTTCGTGAGGAACTGGGCTAGGTGCCTTATCATCAACGTGGAGTGAACTGGGTGCCTTTTCATCTAAAGAGGCGACGCTTAATTTCCTCTCGTCAGGTGTGACTGGGCTTGGTACTTTCTCGTCAGGTTTGACTGGGCTTGGTGCTTTCTCGTCAGGCTTGATTTGACTCGGCGCCTTTTCGTCAGGCTTTACTGGGCTTGGCTCTTTCTCGTCAACATGAACCGGACTAGGTGCCTCCTCATCTAGAGAGGCCACGCTTAGTTTCCTCTCGCCAGGTTTGACTGGGCTTGGTACCTTTTCATCAGGCTTGACTGGGCTTTGTACTTTCTCGTCGGGTTTGAATGGACTGGGCGATTTTTCGTCAGGCTTGACCGGGCTTGCCTCTTTTTCATCAATATGAACTGGGCTCGCCTTCTCATCCAGAGAGATGTCGCTTGGTTTCCGCTCTTCAGGTTTGACTGGGCTCGGCTCTTTCTCTTCGTGATGAATTGCGGTAGGTGCCTTATCATCAATATGAACAGGACTGGGTGCCTTCTCATCTAGAGAGGTGATGCTTAATTTTGTCTCGTCAGGTTTGACTGGGGTTTGTATCTTCTCGCCAGGTTTAAATGGACTGGGCTCCTTTTCATCAGGCTTGACTGGGCTTGGCTCTTTTTCGTCAATATGAACAGGGCTGTGTACCTTCTCGTCTAGAGAGATGACGCTTGGTTTCCTCTCGTCAGGTTTGATTGGGCTCTGCTCTTTCTCTTCGTCATGAACTGGGCTAGGTGTCTTATCATCAACATGATCTGGACTTGGGGTCTCCTCAGCTAGAGAGGCGACGCTTGGTTTCCTCTCGTCAGGTTCTACCGGGCTTGCTGCCTTCTCGTCAGGCTTAACTGGGCTTGGTGCTTTCTCGTCAGGTTTGATTGTACTGAGCGCCTTTTCGTCGGGCTTGACTGGGCTTGCCTCTTTTTCATCAATATGAACTTTGCTCGGCTCTTGTTCATCAGTATGAACTGGGCTCGCTTTCTCATCCAGAGAGATGACGCTTGGTTTCCGCTCTTCAGGTTTAACTGGGATCGGCTCTTTCTCTTCGTGATGAACTGGGCTAGGTGCCTTATCTTCAATATGAACTGGACTGGGTGCCTTATCATCTAGAGAGGCGACGCTTAATTTCCTCTCGTCAGGTTTGACTGGGCTTGGTACCTTCTCGTCAAGCTTGACTGGGCTTCCCTCTTTTTCTTCAATATGAACTGGGCTGGGTGCCTTCTCATCCAGAGAGATGACGCTTGGTTTCCGCTCGTCTGGTTTAACTGGGCTCGTCTCCTTTTCTTCGTGATGAACTGGGCTAGGTGCCTTATCTTCAATATGAACTGGACTGGGTGCCTTCTCATCTAGAGAGATGACGCTTGGTTTCCTCTCGTCAGGTTTTACTGGGCTTGCTGCCTTCTCGTCAGGCTTAACTAGGCTTGGTGCTTTCTCGTCAGGTTTGATTGGACTGAGCGCCTTTTCGTCAGGCTTGACCGGGCTTGCCTCTTTTTCATCAATATGAACTTTGCTTGGCTCTTTTTCATCAACATGAACTGGGCTCGCCTTCTCATCCAGAGAGATGTCACTTGGTTTCCGCTCTTCAGGTTTGACTGGGCTCGGCTCTTTCTCTTCGTGATGAATTGCGGTAGGTGCCTTATCATCAATATGAACAGGACTGGGTGCTTTCTCATCTAGAGAGGTGATGCTTAATTTTGTCTCGTCAGGTTTGACTGGGGTTTGTATCTTCTCGCCAGGTTTAAATGGACTGGGCTCCTTTTCATCAGGCTTGACTGGGCTTGGCTCTTTTTCGTCAATATGAACAGGGCTGTGTACTTTCTCGTCTGGAGAGATGACGCTTGGTTTCCTCTCGTCAGGTTTGATTGGGCTCTGCTCTTTCTCTTCGTCATGAACTGGGCTAGGTGTCTTATCATCAACATGATCTGGACTTGGGGCCTCCTCAGCTAGTGAGGCGACGCTTGGTTTCCTCTCGTCAGGTTCTACCGGGCTTGCTGCCTTCTCGTCAGGCTTAACTGGGCTTGGTGCTTTCTCGTCAGGTTTGATTGTACTGAGCGCCTTTTCGTCGGGCTTGACTGGGCTTGCCTCTTTTTCATCAATATGAACTTTGCTCGGCTCTTGTTCATCAGTATGAACTGGGCTCGCCTTCTCATCCAGAGAGATGACGCTTGGTTTCCGCTCTTCAGGTTTAACTGGGATCGGCTCTTTCTCTTCGTGATGAACTGGGCTAGGTGCCTTATCTTCAATATGAACCGGACTGGGTGCCTTATCATCTAGAGAGGCGACGCTTAATTTCCTCTCCTCAGGTTTGACTGGGCTTGGTACCTTCTCGTCAAGCTTGACTGGGCTTCCCTCTTTTTCGTCAATATGAACTGGGCTGGGTGCCTTCTCATATAGAGAGATGACGCTTGGTTTCCTCTCGTCAGGTTTGACTGGGCTTGGTACCTTCTCGTCAGGCTTGACTGGGCTTTGTACTTTCTCGTCAGGTTTGATTGGACTGGGCGCCTTTTCGGCAGGCTTGACAAGGCTTGGCTCTTTTTCGTCAATATGAACTGGGCTGGATGCCTTCTCATCTAGAGAGATAACACTTGGTTTCCTATCGTCAGGTTTGACTGGGCTCGGCTCTTTCTCTTCGTGATGAACTGGGCTAGGTGCCTTATCATCAAAATGAACTGGACTGTGCGCCTTCTCATCTAGAGACGCAACGCTTAATTTCCTCTCGTCAGGTTTGACTGGGCTTGGTACCTTCGCGTCAGGCTTAACTGGGCCTGGTGCTGTCTCGTCAGGTTTGATTGGACTGGGCGCCTTTTCTCCAGGCTTGACTGGGCTGGGCTCTTTCTCGTCAACATGAACCGGACTATGTGCCTTCTCTTCTAAAGAGGCCAAGCTTGGTTTCCTCTCGTCAGGTTTGATTGGACTGGGCGCCTTTTCGTCATGCTTGACTGGGCTTGGCTCTTTTCCATCAATATGAACTGGGCTGGGTGCCTCCTCATCTAGAGAGGCCACGCTCGGTTTCCTCTCGTCAGGTTTGACTGAGCTTGGTACCTTCTCGTCAGGCTTAACTGGGCTTGGTGCTTTCTGGTCAGGTTTGATTGGACTAGCTGCCTTTTCGTCCGGCTTGACTAGGCTTGGCTCTTTGTCGTCAATATGAACTGGGCTGGATGCCTTCTCATCTAGAGAGATGACACTTGGTTTCCTCTCGTCAGGTTTGACTGCCCTCGGTTCTTTCTCTTCGTGATGAACTGGGCTTGGTGCCTTATCATCAACATAAACTGGACTTGGTGCCTCCTCATCTAGAGAAGCAACGCTTAATTGCCTCTCGTCAGGTTTGATTGGGCTTGGTACCTTTTCATCAGGCTTGTCTGGGCTTGGTGCTTTCTCGTCACGCTTGACTGGAGTGGTTGCCTTCTTGTCTGGCTTGCTGGCACTTGGTGTTTTTTCCTCAATATCAACTGGGCTAGGTGCCTTCTCATCCAGAGGGGTTACACTTGTTTTCTTCTCGTCAGGTTTGACTGGGCTTTGCTCTTTCTCATCATGTTGAAGTGGGCTAGGAACTTTATCGTCAACATGAACTGAGCTTGGTGACTTAGGTTTGACTGGGATTAGTGGTTTTTCGTCAAGTTTTACTTGAGTTTGTTTTATTTCTTCTTCTAGTGATGAAATAATTTGTTCGGGCTTTTTATCAGCGAGTGTTACATTTCTGATAGTTCGAGTGACTTTGGTACCATCAGGAAGTTCATCCTCTTCGAATGTTAAAATTGTGATTTTATATCTGAATATTGCCCGTGTTACATTACCATATTCTTGCATAATGGTTGTTATGGTGGATTTTCTTTGTATTTTAACGCCTCTTTCCGTAATCGTTAAGTATGTTGTTGTTGTTTGTTCTTCCGGTTTATTTAACGGTTCAAAAGATTTTAGCAATTCTTCGATTTTTTCTTCTTCGGTTTCATCATAGACTATGTCGGGTAATTTTTCTTCTACAGTGCTTTGACTCACGTCTTCTGACTTAACAGGACTGGTTGTGTCAGAATCAGCTTTTGTCGTATGTACATCATCTATTTGGATAGGCACAGGAACTTTTTCTTCAGCTAAGCTAGGCGATTCTTTTTCGGGTTTAACCAATTTATCTTCAAATTCGAATGGGATGGGGTCCGGTTTCTTATCAAACAGTTTCATTTGTCTTATAACTTGAGTGTACCTCGAGCCATCTGGATGTTCATCAGCTTCAATGGTCATAATGCATATCTTATATTTTACTATTTTCTTAGTAACATGTTTGAATTCCTGAATCACTGTAGTAATTAGGGATTTTCTTGTTATTAAAATACCTTTTTCAGTTACAGTTTCTACTTTTCCAGTTGTATGTTCTTCAGATTTACCCACAGGTTGAAATTCTTTCAGAAGTTCATCAATTTCTAACTCTTGAGCTTCATTACAAATCATTGTTGGTACTTCACCATCAGGTTTTATTTTGTCATCTTTATGTACGAGGCTTTCTACATCTCCTTCTGATTTTATTGAGCTGGGCTCTTTTTCATCAGGTGTAACCGGGATTGAGTCTCTCTTGTCAAGATGAATTGGCGTAAGCACCTTCTCATCTTTTAGGCTTGGTTTCCTTTCATCATCAATCTCGACGGGACTATGCACCCTTTCTTCAGTTATTATTAAGCTTAGCTTTCTTTCGATTGGCTCAACTGGGCTTGGCTCTTTTTCATCGGGCTTAGTGGGGCTGACTGCCTTTTCATCAATATAGATTGGACTTGGAACTTTTTCCTCTGGTTTCTTTTTATCGGGTTTGTCGGGGATAGGTGTTTTTTCATCGAGATCGATTTGGTCTAGTTTTGTTTCAATTTCTGTAAGTTCTTTTGATACACTGACCTTTCTAACAGGCGATTTATCCTCGGGTGCTTGTAGTTTGTCTTCGAATTCATATGGGATAGGGTCTGGTTTTTTGTCATAAAGTTTCATCTGTCTAATAACTTGAGTATATTTAGAACCATCTGGATGTTCATCCGCTTCAATGGTCATAATGCAAATCTTATATTTTACAATTTTCTTAGTAACATGTTTGAATTCCTGAATAACTGTCGTTATGAGAGATTTTCTTGTTATTACGATGCCTTTTTCAATGACTGTTTCAACTTTACCGGTAGTATGCTCCTCCGGTTTACCCAAAGGTGTAAATTCTTTTAATACTTCATTAATCTCTGTTTCTTGAACTTCATCAAATATTAAAGTAGGTTCCTCACCATCAGGTTTTTCTAAAGCAGGTGTTTTACGTTCAGGTTCCGCTGATGGTTCTATAGGGCTAGTAGGTTTCTCAAGTGGTAATACCTTTTCAGGAATCGGAGATTTTATTTCCATCAGTTCTTTTGTTAAACTAAGAGTCTTCTCATCAGTCGCTTGTTCATCTGGACTAAGAGATTTTTCATCAGCTGCAGGAGAAATAAGCTTAGGTTTTTCATATGCGAGCGAGACTTTTCTGATGGTACGACTCAATTTGGAACCATCTGGCAGCTCATCTTCCTCAATTATTAAGTTTGTTGTTTTATACCGGTATGTTGTTTTAGTTACGTTGGTATATTCCTGAAGTATAGTCGTAACTGTCGATTTTCGGTGTATTAATACGCCTTTTTCAGTGATTGTTGTGACTTGTGTTGTTGTAACTTCTTCTGGCTTTCCTGTTGGTTCAAAACTCATAAGCCTCTCTTCAATTTCTAATTCTTCATCTTCATCATAAATTAAGCTTGGCTTATCTTTAGGAGTTTGATTTAAAATTGATGATTCAGTTGGGCTAGGAATGTTTTCTTCTAAATCTGTCAAACTTGGCACTTTTTCATGAGGTATCACTGGAGAAGCAGGCTTCTCACCAAATTTGACGGAGCTTGGTGCTTTTTCATCATGAATGGTTGAGATTTGTTCTTTATGATCGGGTTTTTCAGGTGTTAGATTTGGTCGTTCATGCGAGAGTGATATTTTTCTATAAGTTCTTCCAGTTTTTGTACCATCAGGAAGTTCATCATCTTCGATTGTTAAAACAGTCGTTTTGTATCGTACAATTGTCCTACTAATGTTACTATATTCCTGTAATATTGTAGTAACTGTTGATTTCCTTGTTATAACAACACCTTTCTCAGTAACTGTCAAAAACTGAGTCGTAGAGACTTCTTCTGGTTTTCCAATTGGTTCAAATCCAATCAACCTTTCTTCAATATCTAGTTCTTGATCTTCATCATAAATTAAACTGGGTGTCTTATCTTCTGGTGTCTCTTTAGCAGGGATAATTATCTTCTCCTCATGTTTCGGAGAGATTGGTGTTTTTTCACTCAAAACTACTCTTTCAGTACTAACTTCTTTCTCGGGAGTTATTTTTTCTAACTCAATGTCCATTTTGTCAAGAGCATCTTTAGTCGTGTCCTCAATTTGATCTTTCATTTCATCAAATATCGATATCGGCTTTTCCTCTTGTTGTTTATCAATAGGAAGTTGTTCTGGAAACTCCTCGAGTAGGCTTGATGACTTTATATTTGCATCTTTGGGAACCTTCTCTACAGGAACAAGGTCTTTTTCTTTAAGTTCTTTGTCAGGACTTGGTTCCTTTTTGCTTTCAGCTGGCTTACTCATAGTTTCTTTCATTGTCACCTTTTCTGGAATTTCTTTCTCAGGGCTTGGTTCTTTTTTATCTGTTTTTTTGCCAAAGAATCCAAAAACTTCATCTTTAAAAGCGGATACCTTTCCAGCAACTTTTTCTACTTTAGTTTCAGCTTTTTGTAGTAGTGTTTTTTTAGGCTCCTTTTCAGGGCTTATTGGTTTTTCCTCAACTGGTGATTTTTCCTTGATAAGTTGTTCAGATTTTTCTGGGATTATTTCTTTTTTTGTTTCAGGTGATTTATCTAAGCTGCTTTGGATTTCAGAAATATCCGGAGTGAACTCCGCAACTGTTTTAGTTTCACTTGTTTCAAGTCTATCTTGTTGAATCTTTTCTTCTTTTCTCTTTAAATCAGCAATTTTTTCTTCAAGTTTTTCTAGCGTTTTCGCTGATTCTAGTGTTGTACTGACTTGTCTTTCAGGTTTTAGTTCTTCGACATCTACAGAAGCATGATCAGTTAAATCCAAATTGATTTGTGCTCCTGAGATTCCAACCTTTTCCTCTATCTCTTTGCTATCGTCTACTTTATCTTTGATTTTTTCATCCAAAAGTTCTCGTTTAACTCGCTTACCTTCACTTAGTACCGTCTTATCTGAAGTCTCACTGACATCTTCTGATGTGATTGACCGCACAGGAGATACTTCTTTCTGTATAGTCTGAACAATTTCATGAGTGGGCTTAGCATCAAGGGTTTTAATATCTTTAACGTCTTTATGCAAATCATGTTTGATTTCTTGTTCACTTGATAAAAGCATCTTCGTTGCTTCTATGACGCTAACTGTTTTGTCTACACTAGGGAAAGGTTCAGGTGATTTACTTAGTAAAGGTGACTTCTCGGCCATGATTTCTTCTAAACTCTTTTCTGATTTTAGTACTTCTGCTACGTCAGCTACAATTTTTTCGACTTCTTTGGGGCTTAGAGGAGGTTTATCAGCCATTTCTAACTTACGAGCTTCTTCAATTTCTTTTTCAACGTCTTCAGGTATTGATGGGATCTTTTCGGGCATACATGGGACCTCTTCAATCACAATAATATCATCTTTAATTGGAGAATCAAGAGTCGTAATGTGAGTTTCTCTTAATTTCTCAGTGTAATGTCCATAATCGTATTCGGCATCGTCGTATTCTTTAACGGGTTTCAAGTCTTTATCTGGAATTGCAGAAACTTTGATTTGTTCGTGATACATTGGGGACTCTGGTGCTGAACCAGGTGTCACAGTAACGAGTTCAGGATGTGACGCACGCTGTACAGTTTTGATTACAACGTCATCTTGTACTGCTTTTATTCCTTTGTAAGACATAGCGGCTTCCTGGTCTAGAAGAGGTAAGTCTTTAGGAACTTTGATGTCATCCGATTTACGTTTGATAAATTCTTCTTCAGGTGTTTTCTTTTCTACATAGGTTCGATAGTCGACTTCTTCATGCAATGGTAGGTCGGCTACTTCGTCAGGTGTTTTAACGATTTCTCGTATAGGTACTGGTATGGCCTCAAGTTTAGGACTCTTTTCAAGAGATAATGGTTTAGTGTCTACTAAGCTTTGTGGAGGAACGACTTCCTTAGTTTCTTCTTGAATGTGTTTTTCTTCAATTTGTTGATCTTCTTTGATATCATCAAGAGTTATGCGTTCATCTTCAGGTAGAGTGGGTGCAGTTGTAGCACCTGATTCGATAGTAGTAGATATTTTTTCATCCGGTTGAGACTCTTGAACCTGCATTTCAAGAGAATCTTTAGGTTTAGGAATACTCTTACTATCAGAAGTTTTCTTTTCACTGCTAATGTCTTGTTTTTCTTCAACACTCACAGAGTGTTCTTTAGATTCAATATGTTTTGTTTCTGTTTCGATAATTGCTTCAGTCTTTATTTGTGTTTCTTCTGGTTTTTCTTGTTCTAATACCGTGACATCTTTCTTTTTCTCTGATTCTTCTTTGTCTTTTGCATGTTTTTGTAATTCATCTTCGTGCTCATGGCTATCTTCTCTGTCCACAATAGAGTCCTCAGTATATTGCTCAACTTCTTCCTTTTCAATAATCAAATATTCTTCTTCGAATTCACCGTCGGCAGTCGTTTCAGTCTTAGTATCGTCTAATAAACAAGTAATTTTTTCGATATCCGATCGTCCAACAAACTCAATTTTTTCTTCAGCTTCGCTATCCCTGTTAAATACCGCTTCTATTTCTCTAACAATTTCTTGTTCTTCCCTCTCATCTAACTCTTGCTGTTTTATATCATCAAGGGACTTTGATGTGTCTTCATCAGATTTCTTTGCATCTTTTAGAATATCTTCGTAATTAACTCTTTGTAAGCCCTTTAACTTCGAAGCATCACCTTTAAGTGATTTCACAGATTTTGTTGGGCTTTTCATAGCTTTTAATCCTTTCACTGGTGATGATAGTGGTCTAGGTCGGCGCGAGATGGGTTCTCGTTTAGCTTTTGTTTCTTTCTTTTCAGCTGGCTTAGCCGCGAGGTCTCGTTTAGGTGATGCTTGTTTATATTTAGATTCAACAACCATCCGATTTTTCGCTTCTTTGGTGCTTTTGGCTGGAGTGCTACCGGGGCTCAGTCTTCTAGTTTTGGCTTTGATTTTGTCTTTTACCGCTGGTGCGGAAGGCGTAGGTTTGGGGTCAACTGTCTTTTTAGGTGTAGTTGGAGGTGACTTCTTGTCTTCAGCCGCTGTCTTTTTGTCAATACTTACTGTTGTTTTTCTTTCAGAAACAGCTCGCGTAGCACGATGGCTGATTTTACTCCTAGTCATTGATGACGTCATTTCAGATTTGCGAGTATCCACCCTAGTTTTCTTTTCTGCTTTAGCTTTCGGTTCAGCGTCAATTTTTTTAGCATCAACCTTAACTACAGAGTCCTTAACTTCATCAGTCTTATCAACGCGTTTCGTTTTCTTATCCACAGCCTTCTTTTTGACTTCCTTCTTTTTAGGTAAACCGTCTATCACAGTGCTCTCGTATTGAGCAATCTTATCATCTAGTTTAGTTTCTACTCTGGCAGTGATAGCATCGTGTAAAACAGAGTCCATTTTATCTTCTCCGTCTACAAGTTCACTAAGTAATTTATTGTCTATAATATTTTTTGTTTCTCCTTCCTTGAGGTCTTTCGGTGGAGGTTCAGGCTCAACGAGTTTTTCTTCTTTCGACTTTTCAGTAATTATGCTTCTTTCTTTGCTAGATTTAGTTGTGGCTTTAGCGGTGGTCTTTGTAGTTGTGACTGTAGTCGTCGTTGTGGTGGCTGGTGGTGTTGCGGGAGCCATCTGTCTACCCGTGCACGTGGGGTGCTGTAGAAATTCTAAATGTTTGAGCTTTTCTAAGCCTTCGAATATTTTGTGTTGTGGGGTCGATCCTGGGAACATTATCCTGGTAATCGTATCGTCAGGGTTGGCTGGGCGCCACACTAGTAATGCGCATATCGATACTAAGTTTGGAATTGGAAAATTGAACTGTCCAGATACACTAGCGCCTTCGAATAGTTTCTGTTCACTGTTGTGCCAACGTTTTAGAAATTCACGAACGTATTTGGAGTCCTTGGACGGATTCAGTACGTACATGTCTAGGGTTCCTGAAATCAAAGAAAAACTTGGAATTAGAATCCAATCGTAGTAACATTTATAGTAGGGGTGGCCAAGAAAGAATGTTGACGTGACTCGAGCGCATCAGATAATTATACAGGAAGAATCCTTACTACCTTTAATGTACCCTTTTTTATGTCACGGACAGGCCCCTTGAATTAATCATCAGATTAATATGTAATGGCTATCAGAAATATAAAGCGCGTTTACACTCTACATGACTGACGCGCTCGAGTACTTTTATGTAGTTTTTTTTTTACATTTTTAAAATTGTTTACACGCCCTCCACTAAAATACTTATAAGAAACTTGTTTATTTTTTAAACATAATCTTTCAAATTCAATAGATCGCCATGACGCTCGAGGGACTGCAATTTAGCATCCTTGCCTCCCCTACTATTAATTATGTTATTATTTTCTTAATGTTCTCTGTCACTATTTTTTTCTGTTACAAGTGTCAATAAGTCCAAAACGTTATAAGAAGCCTCCTATACCAAATAACCCTCCCTGGTTTTCAAGAACAATAAGCCAAGGCTATTCATGAAACAACTACTCATTAATACTACTAAATTATTTGAATTCTGAATGTAACAGGTAATTTCCAAAATAATTAATCTATTTTCAAAAATTATTTCACTTATAAAAAGCTATACTATTGTTGAGTGACATAGTTTCTTTTATAACATATTTAACAAGCGCAATTTAATGACAAATTCGATTTTTTACTTTAAGAAAATTATATTTAAGTCTTTTAAACAGTGACACCAAAAATGTTCGATGATTATTATTAGATACCGCTGCGTAAGTAGAGTGCCCTGAGAAAGTAAGAGGTACATACCATGTCCAACTTTGTGGTACAAGTTTATGGGTTCGGGGTTTCGGTAACAGTGCTGTGGCTTGAGGTTGATGTGGCGCAGGTCGGCCATCATGTCAGAGCCCTCTTGCAGCAGGGACACCAGCAGCGGGTCCACGTCCTTGTCTCCGTCGGGGCTCGTGAGAGCACGGCGTTCCTAGAAACACAGGCATCACAGTTTCAACATAGTTTTTTTTTTCGTTATTGGATATGTAACACATAAATAAATCCTACTTCCTACTAATATTATAAACGTGAAATTTTGTATGTGTGGATGGATGTTTGTTTCTCTTTCACGCAAAAACTACTGAATGGATTTTGATGAAATTTGGTACACAGATAATTTATAACCTGGATTAACACATAGGATAGTTTTTATCCCGATTTTATGTTCCTGTGGGATAATTTTAGAGTTGTAGCGGGTGACATCGCTGGCAGCAGCTAGTAAGATATAATACATTTGCAGTTGTGGAACGTTTAGGCGGTGTCCTTCGTGAGCGACAAATACGACGGGATGCAACGCAATACGAAGTAAATATTGTAATAATACTTTAATTGAAGTTCAAATAGTTCAAATCGCGTCGTCGTATTCGTCGCTCACGCAAGACACCGCGTAAGCATGAAATTACTGATCATCATAATATTTTCTTCCATTTGCTGTGTCGTATCATCGACTTTATGAAGGAATCGTTCCAGGGTTTTTTATTAGTTAACCTAGCCTTTTCCAATTTATGTTGTGATCGGCTTCTATTCCAATCAGCTGCAGTCGACTACCATAAGATTATTTGTTAGACTTTCGGGCCACTGACTAATTGTAACGACCGTAAAGGATCTAAAAATGGTAGCTATGATCAATGACTTCACACCATACCCATGCATGGAGAATTCTTAAGAAGGACTGTTTAATTTTCAACATGTAGGTATGCAGAGGTGTGTATAAAGTATCTACAATCCCAACGTTAATAATGTAACAAACGGTTTGTCCTCATTATTTGATCGATTAAAAGCGTCCATGGATATTTTAGCCCGTTCTTTTTCATAAAGATCTACACTTTGAAAGTGCAGTACTTTCACAATTATTATGTGTTGTTACTGCTTCATTGTAGTTATTAAGTTTTATCGTATCTTTGACAATAGGGTATTTCAGTGCATAAATGAAATAAAGATGTATTTAGTCCTCCAGTAATAATATTGGAAAATAATGTACACGTTTTTTTTTTATCAATGAATATTGACAAAGATAAAACCCTCCCAAATTCGGGAGTGGGGGCTTGTGATGTCATTACGCTTGTAAAATTGTAACGACCGATGATTTTTAGAAGCGTTGTATCTTCGTCAATTTTGGTTTACGTGACAAAAGAAAAACTACGGGTCATTATTTTAATAATCTATATTTAGGACTAATCATTTTTTTTATAAAATACCCTATTCAAAAGTGGCCGTAACTAGCCTTCTTGAAATAAGTCTAGAACAAGCTACTGTATTAATTATAAGAAGTAAAATTAACAATTCATTTTATGGATTGACATAAATCTCAAGTTCGAGATTTTTTAGCTATTATAATTTATAACATACCCTGACACATCACATACTATCACTCGTTTTTAGAACACTTTTTTAAAACTAAAACACGTTAAACTTTTTTTATAGTCTCTCTAAGATACAATGACACTGCCGTACGTGGTACAAGATCACGAGAAACTAATTGGAAGGTGATACTACATGCTTCAATGGTTACCGTAGATTATAGAATATTGTGTTAAACATAATATTTAGCTGACCACTTGAAGAATTTAAGTATAAAAAGCAACAGGATTATGCTTTACTTCCAAAGAGTTTTTAAAGAAGTCAAAGCGTATGTCAAAACTTTGAGACACTTCGTTAAAACTCAATCAAACTCAAAGCATTTATTTCAAATAACTTAGCACTTTTGAATTGTCAAAGACAAATTAAATATTGTCAAACACTACAAAAAATTGTGGTCAAAAGTTGCTTAATTTTGGTGGCAAATGAAAGGACAGATCTAGACAAGCGTTGCTAAACTTAACTCATCCATGCAAAAACAGATCTCGGCCAGTATTGTTTATTGTTACCGAAAAAAGGCAATAATTTATCATAACACAGAAACGATCATAATAACTTAACAATGACAAGTCTATGAGATTCAATAGCGTACAAAACCAGTAAGCAGTATGTTCAATCAAATGTAACAGCGCAGTGTCAGATGTCGGCCTTGTAAGGGCGTCTGAACGGCGCCTGCGCCCTGCTCCCATTGTCAGCATAACTCAGTGACGATGTGGAACATGGCGACTGAAGGAAGTTCGTTCTGGTTGATAGTAAGTGGACATTTTTTTTTAGATTTAAAGGGGTTGAACAGCTTGTTATGAAAAGAGTTATTTCTATTTACGCCAGCTATTTAACGGAAAAAAACGTGCCGTTAGACTTAGCAATAAATATTTGACGCTTGTTTCTTACGTAGTATAATTTTTAGTGCATTCTGATGTAATAGGCGGGCCAGTCTCGGGACTGACAAACTCGGGTTTTGATACGTTTTAATGTCATTATTAATAAATAATGATTTATAAGAAATACTCAAAAGTTATGTGTCCATCCTTTTCAAAAGAAACCTTAGCTGACGTACTAAATAGATTTGCAACTTATTAATGCTATAAAGTAGCTTATTTTTTAGGAGCGAGATTGTATCTATCTCTTATTTAGGTTCGATGTATGTATTTGTTTTCCAATAATAACATTGATATCCTTCACCATTCATAATTCAAAATTTCTCAGTAGGGTAGAATATAATCTTCCGAGATGAGCTGAGAAATAACAAAAAAAAAAACGCTTGCATCGACCCCAATCAAATAGTTCTACCCAACCTGAATTTATCTTTCATGAGAGTTTAGTGGAAAATGATTATGGATCCTTTTGCCTTGTACAGTACGGCAGCAGCATTGAGTAATATTTAACCACAGTTCCGTCCTTTAAGACTGTGAAACAACAACGATATGTTACTAGACTCCGCACGCACGATCTAAGGAACAAAAACTATTCTGTCAACTCGCTGAGGTACTACGTAAGCGAGGGGGACGGGGTACTGCGTTGTGATTGGCTATCTCAAGGTCTGTTCTGTCTTAAGGTATGTTTACGGCTCACAGGAGTGCTCGAAATAAGACGGGCGGACTTTTTTTGCCTAATGTGTTGAAAGACATCGGTAGTCTGTTATTAGGAGTCTAGTAATATATCGTCGTTGCTGTGAAAGCAAGGCAAACTCTTCTCCACTTTCTTATGCTTACGTAAACATTAATAGGGTTGCCACATTTGTCTGAATTAGAACCTACTAAACTTTTAAGGCACTTCCTCACCGCGGGAGCATTCGCGTGTAATGTAACAATATAGATTCGAATTTGAGCACTACATTACAGTACTACCTCCCTGACTGACGAACATTCGCGTACATTTAGTATAGATTTGATACAAGGAGCGCATTGTGATGCTCGATTGTTCTCCTTCACCGATGAAATGCTCGAATCTGTAACGTTACATTACAGGTGAACGCTCGCGTTGAGCCGTTAAATAAAAAAAAACAAGATCTAGTCATCATGTCATTAATAAAAAAGAAAAGACCTCCTTATAGAATACTTGAATGACCTCCAAAGCAGCTGAGCGCATCCTCACCTCTAAGTTACAGAAGAAATGTCCAATTTGTGGGTACACGGTAGCTCCGGCCTTGCGACGCAGCACGGATGCCATGCCGGACATGGAGCAGTTGTTGATCCTGGTGAAGAGGACGGCGTCCAGGCGGTCCAGGTGGCGGGCGAAGTCCCACCAGCATGCCTTGCGGGAGAAGCCTCCGTCAACTGGAAGGAGGAAAGGTTTTTGTAAGAAATAGGTAATTTAAGTCGTAGCAGTCGCGGGAGTGTCTCATCAGGTAGCCTTGGAACGTAAAGGGCTATTGAAGAATCTCGATTCCTCAAGACATGACTGGTTTTGCCGAATCCTTCCTTTTAAACGGAGAACGACGAGGAGCTTTCGCTCACTTCCAAGCTAAGAGTTATTGTATAGCAAAGACTTGTTCATTTAACCCAAAGTCCATTGTTATACAGTCAAGTAAAAAGTCATAATGATATAAACATTCATGAACAGTAAAAGGTCCCACAAAAAAAAATTCATGACATTTTCGTAATAAAAAATTGTCTACGGTCTCGAAAAACGAAAATCTAACTTAAATTCATTTTACGATACCCACAAAAGCTAAACAAACGAGCGGGAATTTAAACTCACGACCTTTAGATCGTCAGTCAGCGTAACAACCATTGCGCTATCGTCTGTTAACATCCCCTTAGCACGGATATAGCGTGTGTTTAGAACGTTTCAGAACGTTTGTGTTTAGTTTTCAACTGTACAAATACTAAACCTAGAGATTTGTCGTTTGTGATAACTAGGATTTATTTGATTTCTACCTGGATGCACAAACTAAAGAATTGTAAATTCAATGCAGTTGTGCATAGAAATGGGATTTGATTGTTCTATGCAGTTATTAGTTTGTTGTATTTTACCACAGTTTGACGTCACCTTACATTTTTCCCTAAACTATGTATTAAATTCAATAATGAAGAAAGTCGGTTATATATTATGTATAAATTAGATAGAGTTACCACCCATTTTCGAAGTAAAAATTTCATATTAAGACAGTTCTCCAAATGACTGTTTTCGCAATTTGTCTTTTTACTGACCGAAAAAAAACTCCGCATTTGAAAGTTAACTTAGAAGTTTATTTAAAAAAATTAAATTACGAGTAGGAGTCGAACCTTTCGATTCCGTATACCGGACTCTTTTATCGACTCGGCTATCATAGTCCTGCTCGGCTGGTTCAAATTTGCATTCTTTTCTTAACGTCTTACAAAAATGCATTGCAAACCGTGACACGGGCGTTCATCAGTCGCAGACTTTAACTGACTAGTTCTATAGTTATACTATAATTTTCCTGAATATTAAGTCAAATTGAATAGGGTTAATCAAAGCGGGCCTTTACACCTAAAAGAGCACACCGATTCCGGTTAACAATAGGTGTTAATTAACCACAAATACATTGTACGTGGTCCCATCACCACAGTGCGCATAAATTCCAAAACCATATTCAACTATTCGCGCCAAACAACCACCCTATTTAAAACTAATCACGTGAATACAGTTCATCCCCCTTTCATTCCGAAATCAGCATACAAATTACACGCAGTCTGCCGCTACGCATACATTGAAGGCTTGCCATACAAAGTACGTTAGCAAACACGAATCAAATACGCAGTAGCATTCGAACATCGCGGAATACTCACTGAAGCGATATTCTCATTTCAAATGATGCTTCCCGGTAAACAATAATCAGGCTTGCATTGTCTCATAACGCTTTTAATTTATTTCTGTAAGCACTGGACTCATTGGGTTCTGCCAATGAGCTTTTGATTCGGGAAATGTAGTCAAATGAGGTCGCATGCTGATTTAAATAAAGAATGAAATGTTAAGTTTTTAATTGGGTGTCAGTTTGATGTGTGCCTGGCAGGTGATGGACTTTAATGGAACTCGGGTACTGGCCATTTTATACTTTTTATTTTTTACGTAGATTGGTAGTCGTTTTGCAGAATTTATGTTATTTTATAACCGACAAAGGTAAGTAAACTTTCAAAACATTTCTATCAATTTTATTAAAGTGCTTTTATTTTTTGTATGAGATTATGGCCACCTCTGTTATAAAAAACTAAAACTTCGAGCAGATTAAGGTTATTATTTTATATATTATCTGAGGCTGAGGTTATTACATCAGGTTGATAGATTGCCACCAACGTGATGTAATAGGGAAGAGGCACTTCAACTAAGGAAATATTGACACAGGGCAACTCAAACAAGAACGATAAAATCGCTCGATGGACTTTTGATTGAAAAATAAATTGGAGAGGGAATGGCGAATGAGCGACGATGTGCATTTTGTTTGAACAGAGAATGACGCAGCCTCGCGCCATTTTGTTTACACATAGCGGGAAAAATGTAGATTGACAGGTGTTGCGGGGTTGCCCATTAAAAAAAATAAACAGAGAGGATTTTGATTGGTAGAATTGGAAGATTTTGTTAGTAGTGTTATTGTTTTCTTCTCGTAAATAAGACAAATTCTTGGTTAAAGGTTAAAAGGTTTAATGAGAGGTTTAAGCTAAGAGATTATTGTATTTTCTATATCATTTTAAAGTAATTGGGACAAAATGCTTTCTCCGATTTATATTTTAGGCGACTGCGTCAGAAGTAAAGTGTTAAGTTGAGGATCTGTTATAATGACTTATAGGTTCAGTTTCACTACACTTTTTTGATCGTAAATGTTAAAATATTCTACAACATTGGTTATGTAAAGGAAATGAAAGACATTAAAAAGAGATTTTCAAGTTTTTCCATTATTGTTTTTTTTGTGTTTTTTGTTCAATATTTAATTATCAAGAGAGTATAATAATATTAATGTTTCATTACTATTCCATCACGATATTCGGCAAACAACAGAAGCAGACCATTTTACTACGTGACTACATTAGAATTCCTGGGCCGTTAGAACTAAGCCTAGAGAAAAGAATATTAATTTAGAATTCCGTATAAATTAGATACCTATCAGAACCAAATTGAATTATTTTCCCTCTAGGATCGTTGTTTAAAAATGGTTTCCAAACGAATAAATTACTAACGTAATATTAAAAAGTCTCTTTAAAATTTTTCATGACCAAGAATACATTATGTTTAGAATGTTGATTACAATTATTTATGAAGTAGTAAATTTTTCCCACGGGTACAAATTATTGGGATAAAGCTATATATAAGCCAACGTCGATATATTACTAGACTCCTAATAACAGGCGACCGATGTCTGTCAACACATTAGGCAAAAAAGTCTTATATCCGTCTTATTTCGACCACTCCTGTGAGCCGTAAACATACCTTGAGACAGAACAGACCTTGAGTAAGCCAATCACAACGCAGTACCCCGTCCCCCTCGATTACGTAGTACCTCAGCGAGTTAACAGAATATTTTTGTTCCTAAGATTGTGCATGCGGAGTCTAGTTATATATCGTCGTTGATATAAGCTACATCCAAAATTTTAATTCAGTTTATAAACTATCTGTGTTCCAAATTTCATTCAAATCTGTTCAGCAGTTTTTGCGTGAAAGAGTAACAAACATCCATCCTTCCATCTATCCTCACAAATCCCATTTATAATATTAGCAAGATAAGACGTAAGTTACTAACTTCCTTGAAATTTAGTCAAAAGGAACTACCTATTCTAATCTCTGTTAATATCATTTCAACCTTATTATATTACACACAGAGACTTCAATCCAACGACGTGACACAACAGAAGACAGTGTGTTTAAATGTGTGTGAGTTTACTTAGTAACACGAAGCTGCAAGCTCTCCTCCGTGACGAAACACAAAAGGCTTAATGGGAAATAATTTTTGTGGTGTGTTTCTGTGTTTCTATCTAGAACACGTCTGGAGAATACGTCACGGAGAATATGGTTGACATAATTCGGTTTCAGTTTTATTCGCATAGTTGAATATTTTTTTGGATTGACATATAAACAAGTTGAATATATATTTTTGTAGAAGGATATTTTGGCTCGTGGTGTTCATAAGAACTAAAGTCGTCAACTTGTTTTTCAAAATAAAAAAGAAATTTTATAATTATGTAATATCTACAGCCATTTAAAAAAATACCCATAGTTCCTTCCCTAAATATTAAAGGACTAAAATTACTGTGCTGTATCATATGATTTAAGATGTTTACGTTTGTCGATAATCCAGTTTTTCTTTTTAGAAGTTATCTCAGCTACGAGTTTACAGGCCCATAGATACAGGACACGATATTAAGTACAAAGGCAATTTCTACAATTTTTAATTTATGAAAATGGAAAAACAAACGGCATCACCATACAAAATTATAAACTTGATTGGACAGTTTGTATGGAGAGGCCGATTTTTTTTTCATTTCCTAAAAAAAATAATTGTGGAACATCGTTTCGTCTCGTCTAGTGAGAAAGTCCTGAAAGTTTGCGGAGGGCTGTCTCTTATACCCTGTATAACAGGGCAAAGTAAATCCTTTATGTTATATTCAAAGCCTAAGCCTCAATATTTCAATGTAAACCACCTCACACGTGTGACAGTCACGTACCGTGTATGTTTGTTCAACACGCTGTCCCGCTGCGTGCTGTTAGCTAGACGTGAAAGTGTGTTTATAGGATTAAATGTAAAATATGATTTATAAAAAATACTATGTCTTTTCAGTATTGATGAGTTGTCGAAATAGGTAATACTTTGCAGAAATCCATGATATTTAAATGTAAGGAAAAAATATATACCATTTAATAAGACGTGACGTTCATATAAGAGTCATTTTGACGTTAATTTTTTTTCGGAGAGTGTTTAAAAGATGCTTCACAATTTTTTTTCTTATAATATAATTCACAGTACCTTTTGGTAAAATAAATAATATTTTGTTTGGATTTAATAGATTGATTCTGATCTCAAATTTGTGAAAATCTGTCTATGTTAACTGCTGCAATGTGTAATGTTGTGTAAATAATTTAAATTGCCATCGATAAGACGACTAAATATATTGTTACTTCCTTTCTCCATTCTACTATAGCACCTATTCCAATAAAAAACACGTCCACAATAACATTTAAAAGCTCCATTTTCCTGTTAACGTGACGTCATGCAGATAAGCCAACAGTCTTCACTTCAGCGTGACATTTGTGTCCCGCTAGTTCACTTAGTAACTCGATAGCACGCTCTTGGGTTGACGTGTGCGGTCGGTTAATGGACACCGTTGTTTGTGGGACACACTTTATTTGCCTGAAGCTAGCGTCAGCTGGTCAGTCTAGGTAGCCTATATTTTATGCTGAACTAAGTGTACATCACTTAACTAATGTTATATGAGGAATAGTGTAGGTATCTGTTTAGGTAAAAATAAAATAAATAAATAAATATTCCACAACTATCACACAACGCCATCTAGTCCCAAGCTAAGCAGAGCTTGTGTTATGGGTACTAGACAACTGATAAACATACTTATATATTTCTAAATACATACTATACATATTATAGATATATTACACCCAGACACAGAACAAATGATCATGCTCATCACACAAATATTTGTCCTGGGTGGGAATCGAACCCACCAGGTAGTGCATGTTTCTTTATATTTTTCTCATGTGGAAGAGCGGAGTTGATTCTGAAGCCAGTAAAAGTAAAATAACTTTTTTCGTCGCTAAATGACAAAATGTTTCAAAAGTGAATCCTATGTACTGTTTTTAGTTATGGTGTTGAATAATTAAATTATAGTGTCACTAGAGAAACGTTTATAGTATGTGTTAAACCAACAAATATTATAAAGTTTCTAGACGTGCTCCGTTCTTTGCTACTCAGTGGTACTATTTCTAGTTTTAGAAAGACCATATTGACCAATATTTTGTCTATAACGTCAAGAAAAAAGGTCTTGAACGTATCGATTCCTAAAAATCGAGTTAACGTGACAAAGGACTAGACAGCGATTGCTATAATATTTTCTAGATTATGGGATTCACGATGATGATGATTTACCTTTTCGAAAAGAATAATGTGGATAAGAAAACATCCAAATTGACCAGAAATAGAATCATGCCAAAAACCAAATATCAATTTTCACAATGAAAATCCAATAGTTATAGAAACGTTTCCTAATACAATAGACTGAGCGTCTATAAACCAGCAAATTATTTTAAATCTAATATCACAAATCCAGTCGCAGAAATATGCTTTTATTCAAACTCTAATATCTCATGTTGAAAATCACAGAAATGGATCGGGTGACTCTGCAAATATTCGTTCGATGCAAAGTGGGTAGGTCAATGGAAGAATAGCGGGTTATATAACTATTCTTGAATTTTATGCTTCTCGAACTAACATTTTTAAAATGTCGAGAGTCAACGACACTATGTTTCTTAGTATTTTTTTGAGAACGACCGAGACGAAGGAGTTAGTAATTGCAGGAACACTACTACCGCGGTAAAGAGGTAAATAAATAACGATATTAAAATAAAAATTACAAAGGCAATGAACCATGGTACCATGAAAGTTTTTTTTTTATGTGGTAAAATCATCAAATGAGTCCTCCCACCCCGGGCAGGGCGGGAGGGACTGTCAGACTTGTACTGACTAAAATCCACGGTGTCCTTCAATAGCCCTTTATGCTCCGGGGTAACGGTGATGAAATGAGTCCCGCGACCCCGGCAGACTTTGGCCGTCTGAGAGGGAGGGGGCCCCGACATAATGCAGACGCTCTTTGAGGCGCGCGTGGAACACGACGCGCCGTCGACCGAATGAAATGAAATGAAAGGTTAACTGAGGTAATTATTAAAAAATCAATAAACGTCAATATTTTGATTTCAACACAAAAGCCTATTGACACAATTTAACCTCAATTTATCATAAACACAAGAATTTTAAACAAACAAACAATCATAGCAATCAAAAACGACGAAGAACAAAACAATTATACTATCTAAACACCGAGACTTCGATCCGAAACTTCGCCAACAATATAACATTGTGAGTCTGACAGGCCATCAGCGTTCGCTTGAAGGCGTCTTTGTACCGGAGTCAACCAATATTTCTTTGGCACAGTACCAAGTTCTAAGTGGCTGTACTGCCTTCGAGATTGTGTCAAGGTTCGACTTTTATAAGTCAATTGGTTGTGGAATTTTCTTCTAAATTGTAAGTTGTTTGTTTTGTGGCGAACTGTGATAAGAATGTGATGTTGGAATTTGGGATATTGTAACAGGTTTTGTGATGATTAGGTACGGTTTTACTGAAGATTAGTAAGGTTTCTTTTGTTGAAAGAATTGAAAACGCATTCTGTAATTTCTCAATTCTAGAAACATGTAAGACAGCTTTGTTTCAATTCAAATTTATTTGCATACCACAATGTGTACTTAGGTGGTAAGTTAAAAATAATAATAGATCATTATGGACCCTGTCGGGCACAGCAAAAACATGATATGTAGGAGAGAGGAAGCCCTAGATGGTCTTTTCAAACAGCCAAACTTATTTTTATTAACGATACAATTACAATTGTCGATCGTAAACTTTTCAAGCGCTATGACATATTAAACCCAGTACATTAAAATTATTCAAGCTAAAAAGCAGTTAAACATTCTTAAACTCCAAACAGTTTCTTCCAACAATTCCAGCCCAAATCCGACTAAGACCATAAGCAGGCGAAACAACAAAAGACTCGTAAAAGTAAATTGTAAAATGTTCAACATTGAACGAAATGCTCGGAGTAATCTTGCTAATGTAACCGAGAGAGGAGTTTTGGCCGCGCGCCAATGAAAAGCGAACAGCCGAAAAAATCCGCATTGAGGGCCTCAGGCGCCTAGGCGTGTCGGCCTTATGTGGTGAACGGGGGCACAGTATTTACCAAGCCTTAGTCAGCTCGCTTATGTAACACTTCGGGGAATAGAACTAAGTTATTTTTATTTTTAACTCGATTTTTCTCTTCAGTAAAGGTGGAGTCCCCAAGGTAACATTAGCGTCTTACCGCTCGTAGGTTTATCAATTAGATTAACGAGGAGGTTGCTAGCTGGGAGTTTTCTTATGTTTTGCTATTTGCAGAGGTACGGTTACATGTAATGGAATTAAGATGAAACTACTTTGTTGGTATTGAATTACGTGTAACTGAATTTCACTGTTTGAGAGAAAATTTTAGTATTCAATCAAAGGTTTTTTTTAAATACAGAAAACTGAGTTAAGTAAATCAAGTAGACGTCAACAGTTTTTTTTGACAATCTATAATTCCATGTCAATAATGCCCTCCCGCCATTTATTTTATCACGACTACAGACGATTCGACTTGTGTATGAAGTGTTTTACGTTAACCAATACACACGTATGAGCGTGTATCTCGTGGCTAACCGGTTGTTATTGTGTGAGTTTTCAATGAAACACCATTTTTAGGGGTTTGGGGTCCCGCAAGGGTCTACCCTCAGTCCCAAACTATTTTTTAAAAATTAGTTTTGTCTCTTTCTGCTATCGTGTTTTCTCATGATATAACTGCCTTAGAAATATTCATTGCATGTTTTTATGATGACAGAGTTTAGAAATATAGCATCGTTATAATTATTTTGAGTTACTTGTCTTTGCTGTAGAAATTGGCCTAATTTTGTAAGAACCATGCTTTATCTTGATTAAACATATTCTTTCTTTCTCTGTTATACAAAATCCACTTACCTAGCATATTAAATCCATTGATGCCGAACAGCGCAGCATCGCCTTGTCCTCCCGGGAACACGTAGAGCGTCGGGTGGCTGAACCTGATGTTGCCCACCACGTCGCTCGACACCAGGAGCTGGTCGAGGCTGGCTGGGACTACGTATGGCTCCAGGTATGCTGCAGAAGAAAGAGAAAAGGTTAAATTGGTTGTAGGCATTAGAGAAATAAATTTTTGAACCAATATTTCGAAGACATGTGACATTTACCAATGCGCGCAAGGCTCGCATGTTGGACTCCCTCTCACAGAGAGGAGATCTCTGTCCCAGCAGTTGGAACAGTTCTAGTCTGATGAAGCATGAATAACTTAATCGTACCAGTCAATTAAAATCTTCTGTCAAAATAATTAAGTTTTACATAAACGCTACTCCGGTAACTCAGATACTCTCCGCAAGATCGTCGGCAACACGAAGGTGCTGCTGGCTTTCCTCGGCGAGCTGGGGTGGATCGAATAATTTCTTTCCCACCCGCACGCAAAATACGCAGATCTAACGTAGAGTTGGGGACACCACCCCGTTATACAATTCAATACAAACATAAACGCTAGCTTATGTCTACCTTATTAAAAGACTAAGGTATATCCATGAGAATTTAAACTATTTTCTCACATTTTTATTTCAGGACCACCATTAAAAAACTAACTTGCTCTCATATTAAAAAATTTAGAAAGGGAACGGTCAGTAATTTTAACTGTATGCTCTGAAACTTAATTAAACGAACACTTCATGTTGAAACTTGGTTTCACGACAAATTCCACCAAGTTCTAATTAGATTTTTATCACTAATTAACGGAGGATTAACGAGACAGATGTTTGTAAAGTTAAAGAAGTTTTTTTGCTTTTCATTTTTCACTGCTAATTAGTAGGAACTATGAAGTTTGTTATAAATTCGTGTTAAAAATATGTCCTAAGTGTTAAAAATCATTCATTTTAAAAATATGTCCTAAGTTCATGTTAAAAGTATGTCTTAATAATTTTTACTGACGGCTCTTTTTGTCAGTTGTTGTGTAGCACAGCGTGTCGCTCGTGGGTTTGATTCCTCACTGAATTAATAAATCTTAGCGGAATATGTCTTTTTTTTCCCTCTATTAAGTAACAGACATTGATTCTCTATGTATATATTTTACTTAAAGTAAAAACAGTAACATTTTGATACTAAGGTCTAAACAAATACATTTCCATTTCAGAATCACAACTATTCATCAAGCTAAATCGTGTGAACATTAAAACGACCACAAACTACAATTTCAGCACAAAATATATTTAAAAAACAAATAATAATTAACAGAAATATGGCCCATTTATCAACGCGAACAAAGAGAGAATAACCCGTGAAACGCGTTCAGGGGATAATAGACCCTATTAACATTTATGTTCACAGAGATTTGAGCTAAAATCCTAGTATTCACAGAGTTTAACAGCACAATACTGCAGTGCAGTGAATAGCCTGCTTTGCCTGAAGTTATGAATGGTCTTTATTGCTATAGAAATAGGGTTGGAAATATAGAATACAGGATTTGTGAATAGATCTTTGTGAAAGTTGTGTGGAGTGGATTAAGTTAGCAGGTGGTTTTGATAAGAATGGATTTATATTTAGTGTCTTTGTAAATGATAAATTGGCTTTTGAAAACTCTAAAATACGTTTAAAAATAGATGTGGTCACTGTTATCTATTATCGCACTCTGAGAACTCCGAAATCTTAAATTATCTTTTTCGAGTCCACACAGAATCGTTTTGTTTCTTTTGCCCTACTCTAGGATTTTTCCTGTATCGTAGGTGCGTTTACAAAAATAAAAATTCACATAACTACTTGCAGATCATAAAAAATTTGTTCAGTGCGGGGAACGACCCCACGATATGCTGCATAGTAGTCAATCGCTCATCAAGTACGCCAAACGTGCCGTTAATCGTAGCTAATTTATAGTAAGAAGTAACAAATAAAGTTTCTTATTATTAAGAAAGAATAGACAGACTAAAATGGGAGATTGTTTTGAGTAATTTTCTAAAAAATGTTAATGGTCAACTATTTTGATTTATTAACATACCGTCTATCGTTTACCCACTTTTTTATCCTTTCCGTTCTTGTTACATTTAAAGTTGTTTTCTTAAAACAGACAGGGGGCCGATTTTCGGTTTTAGAGATGGTGTCAAACTCGATAAAATTTCTAATGACGTCAAACAAACGACAAATATTACTGAACTCTAACATTAGCCTCCGACAAATGGCGAATTTGACATCCTCATGAATAGCAACTTTTATAATTTGTCCAAAAAATGACGTCATTAGAAATTTTTCTCAAGTTCGACACCATCTCTAAAACCGAGAATCGGCCCCCAGATCAGTCTCTGTATAAATTTCTCAATAGTTATTAACTCGGAAGGTATATTTCAACAAAGACCTAGATTTTACACAACCTTAGCTCATCCAAGGAGAACCTAACAAGTTCCCATGACCTAGATCGTGTCCTAACAGCCTGTATCCGCCACAGCAACCCAATCAATGACCCACCCGCCCTAATAACTCCCTCACCTGGACAGCTTCCAACGCATTTCAAACTTTACATCCCTTATGATAAAGTTAAAAGTTGAACGGTAAGTGAGGATGTGGTGCAACGCTTGAGTGGACTCAGTTAATTTCAAGGATGTTGCTAATTAATTTCCGTGTAGCTGAAGCTGTTCTAATTAATGGCGATCTTAGGTAAATAGGGCAGTGAAACATGTTTATGTACTCTGAAAATTATGACTTTGAAACTGGACTTAGATCTTTGTGGTTTCATGTAAATTCTTCTAAATTAAAAATAAATAAAACAATGTGTTTTAAATATTTAAGAAACTCCTGAACTTAGTATTCATAATACTTTTTTAAAATTTGTCGTGGCAAGACAAGGTGTACGAATTTTTTTATAAAGAAAAAACTTTATGAACTTATATCTCTCAATTATTCAACATTTCTGTCTTTCATTCAAACTTGTTTAATTGAAATGAAACGTCGAAACATAAAATCAATAAACAACAAACATGAAACGAAACAAATACAAACATCCGCTCGAGCGAAGCGACTGATATTGTTTTAGGATAAGCGATTAATCGAAAACCGATGTTCAACATTTATAAAATAAACCAGAGTATCTAAACAAAGATGTGTCACATCCACCGAACTTGGTCAAAGGATAACAAAATTCCCAATTTCAATTTTCGTCACCCATTGTCCCAAAATAATAACAGTCCAGGCCTTAGTTTCGGGCCTACATTGTTCCAGGCCAGATAGATTTTAATTTCGGACCAAAGGTTAGGGCTAGGCCCCTATGTAGTATATAAATGTGGATAAACAATAAAACGGCCTGGCTATTGTAAGGCCAGTACGGTATGCGCTTATTGAAAATTCCTGGCATGATGCGCCGATACATTCTAATAATGGTTTTATATGTTTTAATATTGGGGGCTTATATGGCTGGAGATTTTCGGCTTTTGTGTTGGTCTATACATATAAAGTTCTGCTATTGTGATCATTGAGCTATTATTACTACGTATAGAGACGACACCACGTATCACCATTGTGTCCAGGATGAAACAACGCGCACAAGTCTATTCAGTTGTTTGACAGCTCTGTGGCGTGCACTTCGCGCGCGCACTCATCCTGGATGGGACACAGTGGTGATACGTGGTGTCGTCTGTATACGTAGTAATAATAGCTCAATGATTGTGTTTTTTTTTGTAAAGAGTTACTGAATGATGCTTTCTAAATATTAAACTAGTACGTTATAACGAGACTCTTACGAGGCATCTAATTCTTCTTTCCCATTTTGGGTGGAAAATCATCTAATGAGTCTTACTGACTAAATCTCCAACCAGTTACTTCGGCCCTTTGTGTTCCAGGACAAAGGTTTCCTTCTAAGACGGTCCCACAATCTCAGCTAGGAGACAATACAGTACTTAAAAAAAATGAGATTCTCTTTGAGTTTTGTTTATCGTTCTTTATGTTGCATGTTTGAGATAGGTAGGTATCACTAAATTAAACCACTACAGCCAATATTATGTAGCAAAACTTGTTTTAACAAGCTTTTTATTATTTTAGAACACTCTAGCAATTCTTTACAAGTGTTCCATAAGCTGAAGTACCTTATTGTAATAATTGGCTGCCCATTTCAGGATAAAGTCTCCAAGTTTCACAAGCTATTTTCCAAGTCTAGCTCGACCCTTAGAACTTAGACTGAATCCATTTTCTGACAATATACGAACCCTCTTGAAGATATTATGTACGTATATGTATAGCTGAGAGATTTAATATATCTTATGTAATGTCCTTGATGAGAGGACTGGGGACTTAAGTGTTGTAGTCAATTTCTGGGTTTTATTGCTCGTGTAAAGTCTTGTTTGTTAATTACTAGTTTTTGATGAGATTTTATTTAATTTACTATATTTTTAATAAGTCTGTTCTCTTAATTTTTACACTGTCAAGTGATTTGCCGTCTTTAAAACTGAAGGAAATTTCTTATTAGGTTTTTATAAGATAAATGGTTTCAATGTAATATTCTACCCATGCTTTAAAATAAATGAGACCTAGATATAGTTTTTAAATAGAATATGATGCTTAAGTCACGCTTAGTATATATTACAGTAGAAATAATTGCTGTCGCTTCCATTTATTTATGGAATAACTTCCATAAATTGTTTAAAGGCTTAAAATTAAGCCAAAGAGCAAACATATTAGTTGTATAGCGGAGGAAGTTTACATCCTGTAATCTAATTCTCCGAACCATCTATCATCTTCCATCACTCTTAAACAGAACTTAATAAAACTAAAGATTAAGTAGGCTGATACACATTATCTAAGACTTTCTTCTTTACTGAAACATATGTTTAAATTAAACATCAAAATGTTAAACGTAGAGCGTTTCAATAAAACTTTAAACGGCTAACCGATAGGTGTACGTTGTAAAAGCAATTTCAAGTTGTAACAAGTTGCGGATACAGCCGACATACGACTAAATATGTATAAGTTGAGAGTAGCAAGTTTGTTGTGTTGTTCAATGTTGTTTGTTCAACATTATTGGTTTCATGTTGGAAATTATTGCGCATTGGAGAAGTTGTGTTGAATTTAATGAGGTAATAAGTGTTGGAGAATTGTAGAGTGTTATGTTGTTGGAGAAGAGAGGAAAATTGAATTTAAATTGAGCATAATAAAGAATCGATGTTTAAACTACAACCAGTGTATGAGATACATACTAGTGGCAATCATTTTCAAATCGTGTTATTGAAAATACCGTTTGAGTGAGCAAAGTATGTCGACAATGGCCATTTAATATAAATCGTAAGCCAAACTCAAAATGTGTAAGACTCGCCACAAAAAGAAAATAATACTCATTTCAAAATTGTATTTTATTATAGTTCTGCATAGTGTAATAACGACAAAAGTGTAGAATTGGAATGTAGCCGTTAGAAAATATCATATTTTATAGTTTTTCTTTCGTTTTTATTGTGCCTTCCGGGAAATAAAATGTCAACGAGTACTCATGTTTCCAATAAAAAACATATAGCAGAGGCGAAGATAGAATATTTCAAAGAAAATTTCAATTCTTGTGAAGACAACGTCAACAGGAAGAGCTCGGTACGTTTATATTTTATTTGTTAGTCGAAGGTTCGAGATGTTTCGAAATAAAACCAAAGGAAAGCTTAGAAGATGAGATTTACGCTTTTAAATCTGATTTCTTTGAAGTAAATCTATTTAGGAACGGTATTTTTATTGGATGAAGGAAAATATTGAGTGTTTTCTGTTATTCTGTTGTCTTTAATGCTATGGAATTTGCATCTAATATTGTGTCGACATACTGACAAGTCATAGCGTGTGTTTCTATTCATTTATAATTAAAACTTAAATGATTCGTAGTTTCATGACTTCTTAGACATGGGGTAAATAATATCCCATGGAAACGTAACTTTATCTGTATCCTGTGAATCATTAAGGCATTTCTTGTTCATTCGTAGTTTGATTGTTAGTCGACATCATCGCAGTTGACACAAGACGTGAAAATTTAATCATATCAATTTTCTAATGTTATCAATTTTCGTTTATAAATATTCATCAGTTAACAAATCGATTTTTTCTCTGAAAAAATCTTCTCTTGCGTTTCGTTTAAAAATCAATGCAATAAGTTGCTAGAAAAGTGTCCCTAGTGGGTGGAAACAGCAGAATTACCAAATTGTACTTGTTGTTATCTCTTTTTACGATTTAACTATCAAACGTTAAAGATGCCTATTATCCGCTCCCGTAACCGCTTATACCTCACAAACTAGCAAACGTCAGTTTTAAAATCAATTTGCAACACGTGAACGTCAAATTAACTCGTCACAGTATTTGTAGAGCTTTGTACCATACTGCCGCGCGGGTGTACCGTCCAACTTGGAGAATGACAACCGACCTCACTAGACGTCAACAAAAGAGTTTTTATTACCCCATTTTGTGTGAGAGGGTTGAAATGAGCTGTGTGACTTTAAAAGGTACATTGTGGGTGAAAATGGAACTTGTGGGTGAATTTGGCAGTTGTGGGTGAAAGTGATTTTTAGTGGGTTTTGACGTAATTTTTATGTTGTTGAAAGGATTTTTTGTGGAGTTTAGCGGTGTTTGGGTTACTCTATGTGAAATAGATATTGTTCAGACAATAATAGTAACCCTTTTCGTGTGGATATGCTCAATAAAATTCTTATTATATATATTTTTTTGTTTTTGGGTGTGTGCAAAATAAAATGAAAATGTTTTTCTATACTATTAATTTAAGTACGTCTGTGTAACCACGTTAGTATTTTAGGTTTTAGTAGTTTGTATGACAATCTTATTATGCTTTTGAAAAACAGATATGGTTTAAAAATTTATTATACATGGAAATTAATTCTAAACTACAAAAATAAAATAATTACACCTAAATATTCAGTTTTTTGGTTTATGGACAGAATACTTTTTTTTTTGTTAAATATTTAAAAACAGAAATAGTTTCAAAATAGGAAAATGGAACTAGTTACTACTTCAGTGTAATATTCAAAGATCCTTTTATATTTTTAGGGTTTATTAAATTTTAAAAATCTCGGTAATATTTTAACCAACCGCTGTTCAGTAAACCTATAAATTTTAACGTTTTAAGTTTAGCCTAAATTAACAACTGAGCAATAAAGTCTTATAGTAATTTTGTCGTATAATTATCTGGAACTAGACCAAACCTACAATTTGGACCTAATTCTACTTTAATTTAGGTTTAAATACAAAAGTCGTAATAGTTATGAACACGAAGCTTACTTTTATAGTGAATAGTAATAAAGTAATGGACGGAGTGTACTAAAACTTTAACGATCTAACTAAAATCTCATCACAGTAAAATTTAATTATTTTAGTGCTTTTGTACTACATTATTAATTACTATTTGAAGAGTATTTTTATTTGAGACGTTTCTGTTCTAATGCAAAGACAAATGCTTATTTTTTAGATTAATAAAATAATAATTGCCATTTAATTTTTTTCAACGATCTTCGCAGTTACATCAATCACATATTTTAAATAGCTATAATACTTCCCTACTTCTTTTAAACTTCCAAAATAACATTAAATTATTTAATCAATTTACTAATAAGTCATTATCATAAAATAAGACATGATTATCAAGTAATTAAGCAAACAATACTAAAATGATGACACAATTTATTAAAAGCTACGGCGTAGCTGTCTCGTAGCGGGCGCGTAGCAGCTCGTAGCACTTGTCTACGGCGCTACGCTGATTTGCTTGCCGTTTACAAACCGCTTGTCATTGTCAGCGTTGTGAACGGTGTATGGTAGGGTAACCAAGGTTTTGAGAATTGTTGGGACTGTTTATTTTTTTTTTTGTTTTTGGTATTTATTCTTTTTACTTTACATATTCTAAAAATGATTTGATATTTTAGTAGTATCCAACGCTGTTTTAATTTAATAAAAAAAAAAATGTACCTTATAGTTTAACATGTCAAACATGTATGTAAAAATACCCAAAATATTTCTTTTATAAAACAGAGGACCCTTTTCCAAAGAAAAAAACAACATCATATATTTCCACGTTTAACAAAATCAATTCGTCCGAAACAAGATCCCTCAGTGTTGAGTAAAGGAATCCTTCGTTAAATATTTACAAGGATAAACCATCTCCTTTGTAGACGCCGACAAAGTAACACACAGACACTTACCGTTAACACTTCAAACGTGCTTACTAAATTTAATTTAACCTAAGAGAGGTAATTGAGTTAATATTAAAGGTGTTAGAGGAAAATCTGCTTTGTTTATAAACTGGATTTTGAGGTTTTGTGAACTTTTACTTGATTATTCATTATTTTCTTAGTACCAGACAAAAGGAAAGTAATTATGCAAAGATTACACTATTAGTGTTATTTCAATTTATTTTAAATACAGGCTGACAAAATAACGTTTTTTTTTCTTACTTTCTTACTTTAACTTAAATCGAAGTTGACACTGAAAATGAGTTTTAAGCATATTTCATTCTATCGTTTTTATTTACTCTTTGCCAAACATAAACCTACACTGCCTTCAATGTTTTTTTTTAAATCTCACCTATCAATTAATATCAATAAACATGCAACAGTGCTTTATTCCAAGTAAATGTGTCTCTTTTTATTTTTTTTTATCGGATGCACGACAAAACGAAACCACAAAAAAATCATCAACAGAATCAAGATTAATATTCCAGGAATATCCGACACTAAAAGCAGGTGACCCTACAATCTACACGTGCAACCTAGGTTTCACAAGCGACATCGTTAGTGCTCAGTGAATGGCATGAACTGAGCACAAACTCGAGCAAACTCATGCTGGCAGCAGAACAACTTGGTGCTGAAGCCAAACATCCGTACTTTCAGTTGTGAAGTTTCATGATTTGTAATTAACGAATTATTAATTGTAGTTTTGCGTGAAGGGAGGTGGTAGGTTTCTTCTTTTCTAGGGATTGTTTACATTGGACTATGGAGTTAGCTCTTAATTTAGAATTAATGATCATTTTGGGATATTCAGAGATAGGAGCGGCGTGAAGCCGTGAAGAACAGTACCCTTAGCACGAGTTTTTACTCTTTTACTTTACAGCATCTTTCCAGTATTTACAGCGTTTCTAGTATGAAAAAATTTAACAGCGCCTCTGGTGTGCGAAGAAGGAACTAAGTTTTTCCTTGAAAATTGTCAATTTGAAATTGTCAAAGTTCCAGTTTACTTTACGTCTTAAATACTGAAAACTCGTGCTAAGGGTACAAGCTCTCCTTCTGCGAGGCAGTAATGCTCGCGAAGGAGATGGCGGGCCGCGAGAGAGAGAGGGCAGCGTCCTCCCTCCGCCCCAACCGCAGTGGTGTATGCCCACGGCGTCGGACGTCGCAAGAGCGAGACGATCTCCGGCCACCATAGGCGCGGGCATGCGGACAGCGAGTAAAGGGCAACTCGCTGTCCGACCATGGACCATGCCCGGGTCGGTACAAGCTCTACTGTCGTTAATGAAAACACAGTAACTTCAATGGCTGTCCATTACATACGAATTTATAGCTAGTAATAATTCGTGCTCGTAATTAATCTCTTATACCATCCCCAGAGACAAGGTGGTAAATAACACCAAACAAACAATATTACACAGCACCTGTATATAGAATCTACTCAGACAATGTAAACAGTTTCATTAAGTAAACAGCAATAAATTGAACTCGATCGATAGTTCTAGAACTTAACATAATTATAGATGCTGTCATGAGTACTTGCCAGACTGGATTAGACGTGATACATACATATTGATTTAGTAATCTAACTTAATGTACTTAGTTTAATGATAGACTGATTCTGAATAAATTATGGTGGTGTTAGCATTGTTGTTTTAACGTTAAAGTGGTAGTAGAAAGATTTATCTTTCGAACCTAAACTGAATATTGTTGAGAAAAAATAATTCTTGTTAATAAAATAAAACGTAATTTGTCTTTGTTACATAAGACCTAGATTATTAGTCAAGAGCAAACACGTCTAAAAATATATTGAAAGATTTAATGTTTTCCCCCCTTTATTTATTTAGATGACAGAAACATTTGCTGAACAATATAGAATTGTTCACAAGTTATTTCATAGCATACTAAATAATATTTTTAAATTCAAATCGAATTATAAAGTATTGAACCACCTTCAGATTTTAAAAAGAACCAGTTTTATTTGTATCTTTAAAATGTTCTATGGACATTTTCTCGTCAAAGTTAAAGCAATAATATCAAGGAGACCTAATCTCAATAGACCTATCCCAATGCCGGATTAAACCATAAATTCAATTTGAATCCGTTCATCTTTACATCGAGGTAGATTTCCAACTGACCTAATACTGTAATTGGACAGATTCTATTCAAGTAGTCTATCCTAGAGGAAATTGGACCTTGTTGAATTCGAAGATAAAAAAGAATTCTATATAAATCATAGGTAAGATTTAAGCAAGATTGTTTTAAAGCTTCATATACTACAAATATAAACTTCATAATATATATTTATGACATTATGCTGAAATGGGCCTATTTGGCGCAGCCGTGAGTCACACAATGTAAATATACTCGTACCTATATACTTTTTTTGGCTTTAAAATGGTCTAGTTTTAAGTTCTTTTTCTTTGTTTCGTTTCGTACTGTATGCACTTTTGGGATGTGCCAATAAACGTTTTTTCTTTCTGTACAAGAAAGAAATACGTATGACTATCGAAGTGTCGGGAACCGCTTTTTTATTCATATTTACCCTGGGCCTAGATTAGTTATATACTGCGATGAGTATTTTACAAGTTTGATTATATGTTTAAGAACTAGATTTTACTCTGTGTTTCGCCCTCGTGAAAGATAACTGTTTTAATTATCGTGTTCGTTACTGTAAGGAAAAGGATTGATGTAACAAATTTTTCGGAAAATCTGCTAGGGAGGTCGAAAATTTTAACCCGAAGCATGCCGCTACTATAAAATAATGTGATAATGCTCTCCTTTGAACTGATTAAAACAAAACACTCACCAATAAAATCCTTGATGGCTTGAGAGCCAGAGTCGAGTATATCAGTAGGGTTCACCCTAATCTTGCAATATTTGACGAAGGGCATCTCGGGGAGCTTGGCCCATTCTCCGCCACCGCTAGTGGAGCAGTGAACATCAATGGAGATCGAGTTCTCGTAAGCGCGGATCACGCGCTGAACCTCGTTCTCTTGGTACGCATCAGTGAAGTCAGCTAGGGAAAAGGTCCCGTCCTGGAACAAGGAAAGATAGGTTAGTAAGACCATTAAAATTATTTGAAGCTGATAAAACGCATAGTGTGAGGACTAGCAAGTATCAAACAATAGTACAAAATAATTAATGAGGTGGAGTGTATTTATAGTTTTAAATGAACACCCACAAAATACACAAATTACGTTTGATTTAATGATGACGAACATATTCCCAACAAGAACATTTTCATCCCATTTTTTTTTGCCTGTTCGTTTCCTCTCCTGGATAAAGGCATCCTTCCATTCCATCTATTTCACGTGAACTGCGCGTCCTCCTTTTTTATGTTTCCGTCTTTTTATTATTTTTATAATAATTACTGTAAAAAAAATCCTGAATAGAAAACTTTATAAACAGAGTTCAATCTGGTAATCGAATCCAGGACCTCAACTTTGGGGTCGCGGGAATGTCTCATCAGGTAACATAAACTCAAAAGGGATCACCATGGATTTTAGTCAGTACACGTCTGACTGGACTTATTTGATGACTTTACAAAGAAAAAGAAAGAACAAAGCTGTGCCTATATCTCAAAAAGGTGGCATTTAAAAAGGTTTTAGGTTAAAATTTATTCCAATTCACATGACACTAAGACAAATGGCTATCCTAAGTGATGTCCTTAGCCCATCTTTACAATTATAGCTCCTAGAAAATAGGTAGATCACTAGCCCTCCTCCATTAGTCCCTCAGCGTTCGGGAGGAGCAGTTATATAGCCATCCATCCATCACACGTGACACGTGTCTAACACAGGTCGTTAGTATCGATGCCTCTTGTTACAAGGTACTCAGGCGGGTATTGGGCGATAAGAAATATCTGCTTTGTCTTTAGGTTTTTAAGAAGTTTTCGTGGTGTTTCAAATTTCTTGATATTAGTTTTTTTTTAGCCTGTTATAATCATCATGTGAGTCTAGTCAGACTTGTACTGACAAAAATCCACGGTGTCCTTCATTAGCCCTTAACGTAACGGCTTCGGCTCCCTAAGGGGGGCCTCGTCATTATGATTCCGGTCTTTGTTAATATGCGGACAGCGAGTAAAGGGCAACTCGCTGTCCGACCATGGACCATGCCCGGGTCGACGGCGCGTCGTTTCTTTCGGACTTATTTCCATTACCGTGACCCCGGAACATAAAGAGCTATTGAAGGACATCGTGGATTTTAGTCAGTACAAGTCTGACAGTCTCTTCTGCTCTGCCCGGGGTGAGAGGACTCATTTGATCATTTTACCACGAAAAAAAAAGGTGGGCCTCGTCATTGTGATCTTGGGCTTTCTTAATATAGAGTTTTGGTTGTACTATCTAAACTAACACACAACATTGTGAAAATTGGAAACAGAGTATTGTGACGTATTGTTAATATGTTGGTATATCCGAAACTACGAAATTTATGATTTGTATGAAATTTATTTATTTGTATGAATTTTAAAATCAATTTCCGTTTAAATCCGAACATACTTGCTCAGCAGGAGGTCTTGCTAAAAAAAATTAAGGATCATCATAATATAGGCCACTCTTTGTGTGCCAATCTCGACGTTCCTGGTCAGCCTCATCCAAGTTAGGGGCAAAGTCTACCTATAATGCCACAGACACTAGCTATAAATAACTTTATAGTTAATCTATCAGCATCGATTCTGTTCAGTAGTGTTCAGATTGCTTTTACATTCTATACAATTTGCATTTGAAAGTATGTACAGGTAATCCTACTATTATTTTCTTTCTTTACACACTGTCTCATTATCATATCAGTATTCCTCCATATTTTCACAAAATCCTCTAAAACCTACGTCCTCAAAATCCCCAGTATTCCTATTCAGAGCTATAGCTTCGTAATCCATTCTTTCAACAAAGGGATTACACTTTTTCACTGGCATACAATGGCGATTGTTCCAAAGCCAACATTTTTACGGTCCTCGTTTATTTAATTACCGTGCAGCCGGTAGATTCGCTGTTTAAGCTTCATTATCTGGACTTAATTAAAAATATTTGAACCCTGTTTCAATAAACTGGGAATAAATTAATTTTGTCTGCCGTTTTTACTTTCAGTGTGCCTTTTTCAATATTTGTTTTCATTGAATGTTTTTTAATTGGCTTTGTTCTTTCAAATTCTTGGTAACTCATTATCGATTCTTTAATTTGTAACAGATGGTGTCAAAGAAAATTCGATTTTACTCAGAATTGTTTAATATAAACTGATTGACTGCTAGGTAATTTTGAATGAGGTAACTTTAGCGTATAATTTTAGTGTAATTTATAAAACGTCAAACGAATTTTTACTTGCATTATGCAGAGAAGAACTCATAAAATACAATTTTCAATAATAGCACCCCTTTTGGAACTAAGCTACAAAAACATTCCCAAATATACGTATATCTTCCCATGGCAACACATACAAAAATTTACACATCATAATAATTTTCTCATATTTATTTTATATAACGATTTATCCATACCTTCCGTTACTAAGCAAACCTATATACATAGCTACCAGCATGAAATCCTGTTCGACATTCCCCGTAGTTTTAATTTCCGTCGCCGCTCGCGGGGAAACGTCACTCAACGTACGATTTTATGTCCATTTTATAACAAGAACGAAAGAACGAGCTTACGCGTTCGAAAATCCATTCTAAAATTCGTTATTTTAAATTCAAATACCGAATGAAAAAACTCCTGTCCGAATGTAATTTCAATTCGAATTTCGAATTTTCGTTCTAAATCAAATTGAGAACTTGTTTCGGATCTAGGTGACGGTAATGAAATAAATAAATCCGGGATAGTGCGAGAAGAAATTAATCGAATACGACTGTTAGATGCACTAGCGAAGTGTACTACTTCAGATTGAATGAAAATATCCGTTTTGACTGGAAGCTGTTTTCCTGAAAATGCATTTTTGCGCGGATTGTGAAAATAGCGTGGGTTTTGACAAAAATAATTAATTTGGTGTGACAAAAGTTTTTAACGACTTATTCAACAAACACTGTTTAAGGCTTTCACGGTTTTTTTTTCAATTTTCAGGAACTCAAAATAATAAATAATCACGAAAGATAATATCCCATAAGCGACATTTTAATTATTTTGACTTATTCAATTATCAATAAAAGGCAAAAACAAAACCTGATTTGTCGTGAAATCTACAACAAATCTTCTCTATAATATCTTACAAACTTTGAAAGAAACATGTTTCGGTATGTTTCTTTCAAAGTTCAGTTTGTTATTCGAACAAACAATAATACAACGATATTTTTTTTTAATATTTCATCTCAACATTTTATTTTTCATCTGTAACGTCTAGTACCGCGAAAAGATAAATAAAGATAAAAAAACTTTATCCAATTAAGTAACTTGAGAGTTCAAAACAGCGATATTAAATTACTTTCGGAATGAAGAATTTTACCCGCTATACTTATTATAAGGTCTGGCGTAAGTTTTACTTTATCCAAGTGGTTTTAAAATGGTCTTTTTTAGTACGCGATCAATTTAAATTCCGAGAATTAGCCCTATCATAACAATTGTGTCTGTTTTCGTGAAGGTAGAGCCAGGCTGGCTTATAATACGCCCACCATTACTAAGTTTTAATTTTCAGTTTTACTCGCTTAGAATTAGTTATGGCATTTTCATACATTTTAGTCTGTAATTTTCATTATATTTGGTCTGCTTAAATTTTTCAAACATGGCGTAATTATTTGAATGCATATAAGGAAGTAAAACATTTCTATTAGGTTTAAATACAAGCTTATTTTTACCAAATTTCAGCCAAATCCGTTCAATAGTTTTTGCGTGAAAGAGTAACAAACATCCATCCGCACATACAAACTTTCACGTTTATAATATTAGTAGGATTACGTCATAGTTTACCCACATTTGGCCAGTTATGTTTTTAAGTCCTATATAAAAGCGGGCGACGCTATGATCATCAATAAGGCACAAATCCAGACTTCGTTGCTGCCACTAAGAAACTTCTTATGGAAAAACCGAATAACACTTTAACTGACTTGGAAATCGAAACCCCTCACGCGATCCCAGAAATTATTTGTCAATAAATAGGAAGGAACTAAATTACAACAATAATGTGTACAGCAGCTGCCATTCTTCCCTTATTGCGTCGCCCCAACAAATCCCTCATGAATAAATAAAGGTTTGTAAGCTAATAATACAGCTCCTTCGAATTCAACCAAACTTCCAATTATTCTCAGAACATTTTCAATTCCAATTTAGTCAAATGTAATGGGTACAGAGTATTCTATTACATTACAGTCGTTCCCCTGATAATGTACCTTAATTTGTCGCAAAATGGCGTCCCATTTTGATTCGGTACCGTTGATTGGTGACGTGAATACGTTAATTTCTCTCTTAACTTTGGCTTGTGGGTTTGGGAGCTTTTAGTATTCATGAATGTTGATTCAGTCTGGTCTTTCCCTTATTTGTTTTAAGTGATGTTGGCTTTTTGTGGTGTTACTTGTAAAGTGAGAAGTATTTTGTTGGGGCATTAAAATCTAAAACAAGAGTAACGATTTCTTTTGATCCAAAATAATCTATACTAATATTATAAAGCTGAAGAGTTTGTTTGTTTGTTTGTTTGTTTGAACGCGCTAATCTCAGGATCTACTGGTTGGAATTGAAAAATTATTTTTGTGTTGGATAGTCCATTTATCGAGGGAGGCTATAGGCTATATAACATCACGCTATCACCTATAGGAGCGGAGCAGTAATGAGAAATGTTTCAAAATCGGGAAAATGAATTCCTTTTTTAGAGCTTCCGTTGCGTGCGCTGCGTAAACGGTTAGAGTTTCGCAAAAAATATGTACTACGGAATTATTCCTCATAAAATTTTCTAAAATAAAGTCCGCAAGAGCATATATCTATCTTTAAAGGTTAAGTCACTATAACCTTTTTTATGGAAGCCAAATTTGTTTTAAAGTAATGCTTTATTTGCGAAGGTGTTTTCATTAACATGATATAAATCCTTATCCAAATAAATACATTAATCATCACAAGCATTTAATTTTGAACGAAATTGCCCTTTACATCATTTGATTTCAATGAATATCTTAGGAGATATCACAGTTTCAAAATAATACCGCGACAAAATAATGACGGGCTGGGTAATATGTCACAATTGCGTCGTTAAAATCGCTCTTTAGGCCGGTCAATATCGACATCAAACATTGCAAACTAGCATGTAACTACCATTTTGTTATAATTTGCAACCCTGAAAACCCTGTGCTGTCAATTTAGTAGTTTTTGCGTGTGTATTTCATGAACTGTGATAGCTAGAGAGTTGAAATTTCACAAGTGATGTACTTCTGTTGCCGCTATAACAAAACATACTAAAAGCCAGAATACAATAATTAATAAGGGGGGCTCCCATTGGTCGCGGGACTTATTTCATTACCGTGACCCCGGAACAAAAAGGGCTATTGAAGGACACCGTGGATTTTAGTCAGTACAAGTCTGACAGTTCCTCCCTGGCCGGGGTGGGAGGACTCATTTGATGATTTTACCACATAAAAAAAAGGGGGCTCCCATACAAAAAACGTGATTTTGTTGCTGGTTTTTGTAGATGTTATAAAGTAATGTAATGTTTCAGAGGCTGTTTCTCACGAACCGTGATAGTTAGATAGTTTAAATTTTCACAGATGATGTGTGTCTATTGCCGCTATAACAACAAATACTAAAAACTGGTTAAGTGCGAGTCTGGTTTTTAGTATGTTTTGTTATAGTGGCAACAGAAGTACATCACCTGTGAAACAACTCTCTAGCTAACACGGTTCGTGAGATACACACGCAAAAACTACTGAACGGATTTTGATTCGACATTGACATTGACAGACAGGGTTAACAGGGTTGCAAACTTGGGTGTTAAATACTCTAAAGGGACCTAAAAACATATAAAAGAATCGTAGTTACATGCATGCGTGTTTGCAATGTTTGGTTTTTAATCGATATTGACCGACCTCCTTTGAGGATCGTTTGGAAAGGCGCTACGGGCTGCGTCCTCACCTTCAGTCTGACGTAGTCCTCCCGGTTTTCGTTTCGGGAGGTACCTCAAGATTCAAGATGGCAAGTAAGGGGAATGGTTAGCAGTCGGAATGCGTGAGGGAAAAGACATCCTCTACCTCTCACCCCAGCCACCACTGAAGATGCCCACGACGTCGGAAATCGCGCTCTTCAAGGGAACTGATGGAGACGGGACCATAGGACCAAACGCCTAACATGACGCGGGTGAAACCGCGGGCAGAAGCTAGTAAAAAAATACAGTGCCGTACAACAGGTACAATCTCTTGTATCGCGTCCCCGCACTAGGAATCTCTCCTATATTGTGGATGCGTGCGAAACAAGTACCTGTAGATCATACAAATATTTTATATTTTCTTTCGTGAGGGAATCGAAACTGCTGCTTACAACACAACAGTTGGTCGCTTGTACAGTGCAAGTTATTTCCTTGTAAAGGACTACTAACGCCTTCGATGGGTCTGATAGATGGAAATGAAAATTTTCGTACGTGTAATGTAGAGTACAAGCTAATATGACCCTTACCTGCATGATCCAGGAGCCGTTCCCAGCGAATGTATATCCGGCGTGCACTAGGTGCCTGTGTCGTGTGAAGGAGCTGAGCAAGTTGCGCATGCACTGCATCAGCGTGTTCATCTGTGGGTGGATCAGGATCTCCGTCACCAGGTTCTCTGACGCGAACTGGATGAGGCGTTCGCCTGGAAATAAGGGTGAAGGTTAGTTTGGTTGTTTAGGTCAGGTTAGAGTAAATGGTTCATCATCATCATCATCATCATCGTTGGCAGCCTTATAACATCCACGGCTGAGTTTTGGTCTCCCTTGAATTTAGTGCCATGCTTCCCCGAGCAAAGCGAGTAAGAAGTTGCTTTTTGGAAAATGTAAAGCTCCCTCACCGCGAGCATTCACCTGTAATCTAACGTTACAGATTCGAACATCGCGCACTTTTATGTTACATTACAGGTGAATGCTAGCGGTGGGGGAGCGCCTTTATTTATTAATCTTTAGATTAAAAAAATACTAGAAAACAATCAGTTTGGTATGATAAAAGTACATTTGACAAACAGTCAAATGTACTTTTATCATCTTATTAATTTCCCTGCAGATGTATTGTGATAATTTGACTTCTAAACAGTCTACTAAAGTATTTTTTTCCATTGTCTGTTTCCCTTATCTTCCCTCGGGAAGCCAATATTTATACCTGACCTACAACTTGTTTTATTTCTTCTTTTCGTATATTACTGGTTACGTAAAGAACTTTTCCTTAGTCTTAATATTCTTGTTTCGTGGTTAAGTAAAATATTGCGTGTTGTGCCCACATAAAATTACGTGAGGGACAATTCGTAACTTGTGGCCCCATTTTTTGTAAGTTCAACAAATAACTAAGCTTTCAACGTAATAACACTTCAGCGATAACATTATTTTTTTGCTTGATATCGAGAGCAAAATTATGGACGTGATATGTGTGAATTGCTAATTTATTTTACACTAACTAGCTCGAGAATTATCCTACAGAAATGTGATGCCGAGATAATCATCATCATCAGCCTATAATGTTTCCACTGCTGGGACACAGGCCTCCTCTCTGAGAGAGGGAGTGGGCCATAATCCACCACGCGGGCCCAGTGCGGATTGGTAGATGTCACATATCTTCGAATTTTTGGTTCTAGGACATGCCGGTTTCCTCACGATTTTTTCCTTCACCGTTTTGAGATAATGTCCTGTATGTATTCTAGAAGAAACACATAGACCTCAATTTCATCAAGATACGTTCATCCGTTGTGTAAGGCTTTGGCAAACAGCAAGATCGTCGTCGAAACAGAAAAGCGGCAAGACAATGAAACTCGACGTGTCCCGGAAAATGAATTTACCTGTCTTGGATCTTACAACGAAATTAATAATACTGGAGGAGTAGGAAAAACACGTAGTTTTCACATAGATAATAGAATTATCAGAGGTACAAGACAAATCCCGCAAAACGGTCGTCCTTCATCCCCTCGAAGTCACGTCTCATCCTTATATAATTTTCAAACCCCAACCCCTATTAATTCGCGCTGACATATAAATTCAACCTTGAACACGAACAACCCCAAGAAAAAAATCCATGGCGACAAAAACGCTCCGCATTGCGCCATTTCACCAGCTCAGTTATTCGCTATTGACGTTTTCATTCACCCCTATTCAGACTTATTCACCCCCATTCATCCTTATACACCCCATTCACCTCGCCGCGTTCCGTACCAATTGTGCGTCGTTCATTTGATTACCGTCTTAATATAATTCGTGTTCGGTCTTATCTGCGCTGTTTAAGTCGTGTGGAGGAATTAAGTGAGCAATTGACAGGGTGATAAAGTCAGGGTTGTTAAGGGTTATGGCGTTGCTGAACAAGGGGGTGAAATTGTCACCTCTTACAACAATTAGTGATGCATTTGATACGATGTGGGATGCATATAAACTCTTTTGTAAATTATATCACTTTTTTTATCTGGTAAAATCATCAAATGATGAGATCAGGACAATAGGGACTGTCAGACTTGTACCGACTAAAATCCACGGTGCCCTTCAATAGTCCTTTACGTTCCGGGGTCATGGTAGCTCGTTAGTCCCACGACCTCGGCAGGCAAAAGATATCACCTAGCGTTATTATTATCAGGCTATCATGTTTCCAGTGCTGGCAGTACACAAGCATTACCGTACAAGAGAGTGGGCTATAATTTATCAAAAGATCCTAGTGTGGGTTGGTAGTAATGGGTTTGGCAGTAATGAACCTGGCTGAATTCGAACCTATCACCTACAAATCGTAAGGTTGGACAGTTTTCTCTGGGCTACTACCGCTCTCATCTACCTTAAATTGTAATAAAAGACTATCAGACAGTAAAAGCATCAAAATTTCACACCACACCTCCGTTTATCAGTTTCAATTAGTGCTCAATTTGTATGCGATCGATATCAAATTAATAGCATCGCTGATAGGAATCAGCCATTGTTGCCAGAATGTCAAAGGCCATCGAATTTTTCGGTCGCCTCGCACTAATTGATGTGTTCCAACAAAAAGCCGGATTTTTATTTATAGCTTTACAATATATACGTTCTTTTATAAAAAAACGTGAGTAGGATTTAGAAAGGTAAAAGCTAATTTAGTCGTTACAAATGAAAATGTAAATATGTAGCGTCAGAAAATTCTTTCTGTCTATTTAATGACTCCAAAAATTTATATTGATGATTCAAAATTATAGTAAAGCTATTAAAATCATTCAAGCGAGAAAACAGCGTAGGACGTCCACCAACAAGATGGACAGACGACCTTATAAAGATTGCCGGAAGACGCTGGATGCAGGTCGCTTCCAACCGGTATATGTAGAGATCAAAAGGAGAGGCCTATGTTCAGCAGTGGACGTCCTATGGCTGAGATGACGATGAAGTGAAATATAAAACGAAACTGAACTAATTAGTTCAGTTAATAATAATAATAATACTATTATAATTATAATAGTATTCCAACAACTATCACACAACGCCATCTAGTCCCAAGTTAAGCAGAGCTTGTGCTATGGGTACTGGGATAATTGATAAACATACTTATATATTTCTAAATGCATACTTATTAAAGATAAATTACATCCAGACACAGAACAAATGATCATGCTCATCACTCAAACATTTGTCCTGGGTCGGAATCGAACCCACGACCCCCGGCATAGCAGTCAGGGTCATAACCACTAGACCAACAGGCCAACTGAATAGAACAGAATCTGAACAGAACTATCTGCTAACCAAAGATGACATCTTATATAGAAAATGTATCTTCAGATTGCTTCGAAGGTTCAACCGAGTAGAAAATACGACTTCCTTGCAATAAACAACAAAACGTACCATATAGTTGCAAGTAAATAAAATACAAAGTAAAAATAAAGCAAAGGAAGGCGAGATTGTAAAACGAACATTTGAACAAAAGGCAGTGTTGCGAACAAAGTTGTTTGTAGATGTAAGTGTTTTTAATTAAGGATAGTTCCAAGAAACTGTGAAACCTTCAGAATAATAGAGAACTGGGAAAGAGTGAGATGTTACACAAAATTTCAATACTTTAAGTTCTTTACAAGAGGCTGGAATTGGAAAAACTAGACAAGAGATTATTTTTCTCTTAGATAAGCTTTGCAGTCGCTGGAGGTACCTCATCACCGGAGCCGCAAAGGACTATTAAAGGACATCGTGGATTTTAGTCAATACGAGTCTGACAGTCCCTTCCGCCCGGCCTGGGTCAGAGGAGGAAAATTTTTAGGTATTTTACTAAAGTTGAAAGCACATTGGGCAGATTTCCACATTCATTGGACGCCTGACGGTAAAAAATTGATGATTTTACGACGTTAAAAAAAATCAAGCTTTGCAGAAGGGACAAGACAGTCTTTTGCTCAGCATTGAGATACGATATTTGCGAAAAAAGAGGCTTGAAATAGAAAAAAAACTTTTTCATGTATAACGGTCTGTATTTTACGTTCAGTGTGCTATTTTTCTTGTAACGTCAGTCTCTAATGAAAACAAATATTACCCATACATTTTACTGTATCCATAAAAAAGTCCGTACAACTTTCACAATTTTCCAGGCAGTTGAAACCTTTTTTCATTAAGAAAAAAATTTCGTGAATAAAATTTTCTAAAAGCCTTTTATGTTGCCATTAACTAAAACAGAAACATAATTAGGCCCATCATTACTTTCCGTCGTAACAATTTTAAAACACCTAGGGCACTCCCAAATTTTCCCTTTGCAAAACGAGAGTAGAATTTCGAATCAACTCCTATTGTTTTAAAGTTGAAAATGTCTGAATTGTGTTAAAGAAGTCCAACTGGAGTAATTCACAGAAATAATATTGGATTGGAAATTAAAACTGGATTTTATTTTAGAAATGATATTGAAATGAATTAATTGGTTGTTTAACTTTCGTTAATGGGTTTTGATTAAAGGGTGTTTAAAAAAACAAATCTGAAAATTGTAACTTTAATTTGTTCGTTGATTTGCTTGGCAATTTTGTAATTTGAATTTTTCATTGAGCTGGAAATTGAATACAGTCTAAGAAATAATAAATCGCTATATTAGATGACAAAGTCGAGCTTCATGATAACTGGACAAATGCTTGCACTGACTGTACAGGTCCTTCTTTCTAAGACCATCTCAGACACAAACCCGCAGAGTCCTCGCATGACTTAACCAATTTAATGTGGACTTTAAAGAGTTTGATTCGGCTGTTTCTTCTCAGTGTAGTCAGGTACGAAACACCGGCCTCGTCTAGTTATAAAAAAGTGTTTTGAGGTGTAAAAGTGATAGCGAAAACTTATTTGCAAAATAAATATCATTACCCAATGATTGATGAACTGTAATTTTAATGAAAAAACCTAAACAGTTGGCTATCAACCCAAAAAAATACAAACCAACCTGAATAAAAAGAACCTTGATGCCTAAAAATCCTCTAGCGAAAAATATTCATCGTGAAATTAGCCCTAAACACCGTCACGACAGAGGTGAAAGAGTGAAAAATAATGACATCAACGAACAAAGCGTTTTGTTCGCGTAAACACAAAGAGGTGAGGACTTGTGACAATGCCGGCCGGCTTTGACGCTACACAAGAGATCCGACCTTCGAAATTTAGTTCAGAGGGTTGGAAAACTACTCGGTAGGTGAAAGTTTACTAGACTAGTGTTACTAAGTAACTAATATTTCTGACGGGGCCCCCCTATAGACGGCCATAGCCTTGCCGGGGTCGCGGGACATACGTACACCGCGACTCCGGTATACAAAAGGCTACTGAAGGACACTGTGGATTTTAGTTAGTCAAGTCTGACAGTCCCGGCCAGGGCGGGAGGAATCATTTGATGATTTTACCCCGTAAAAAAGAGTAACTGATACTACAACTAAACGTATAAAATATAACTTACTGAGGAAAATTTCTTATATTATGGTTGACTTATAAATATTAAGGGAGAAAAAGATATGCTGTTCTAAGTTGAAAATAAGATAACACTAATGGAGATCAATTTATTTTCTGACTCTTTTTACAAAGCGTCGTTACATGCATGTATTCAGACTGGTGTTGGTACGGAATAATGTATTTTATTTATAAATACGTTATTCCGTACCAACAATTTATAAAAATACAATATTTAGGCTCGCACATGGTGTTTAGGTTTTTATTGTTCTACAAATCGTCATCAAAATCATATCAGTCGTAAGACGTCCACTACGACGTCTTACGACTGATATTATAGACTTCCAATAGGACCGGTTGGAAACGGCTTGCATCCAGCGTGATCATGTGGTCTTCATAAGATAAAAATAACTTAAGATTTATCCAGCTTCATTTATACAAATATGAACTTCAATCGGATTACATAAACGACAGACTGATTCGGTAGGTAATACAAATAAACGAATAAATCCAAACATTTACAAAGCTCTCAATACCATCCGATAATATCCCAATTCATTATCTCTTCGCAAAAAAAGATCCGATTAGTAGACTCCAATAAAATAGATCACCAACAAAATAAAATTAAAAAACTTAAGCAAACACTTTATAAGGCTTCCGTATCTCGGTTCTATCGGTTCTCTGGAAAATACTTGAAGGTCCATGAAGCTGCTGAGCAAATCTTTGTTCACTTGCAGCGGATATAAATACCGGTTTATTGACTGGGTCCACAATGTCGGTAGCGGGTAATTGGAGTCCGGTTCCAGTTGGTCTTATTTATTTTTGAAGACGATTGGAAATTGCAAGAAATTGCTATGGATTAAAGTTGAGATGGCAAAGAGTATTAAGTTGGAACTTTATTATGTCCTTTCTTTCTCTCGTAAGAACACGAAGGTATACAATGTGCCGGAATAGTTGTAGTTGTAGTGTACATAGGCATGCTTTAGAAAGAGAGAAAATAGATTGACATTGCAGTAGAGTAAGTCCAAGTCTCTTCGTACATAAGGCGACGCAAGTCTCTCATACCTCACGACTTTGGTATCTATTGACTCGAGCCTGTGTACGAAGCTCTATGGGTTTTGTACTGCGATAGACCCCTGGATACCAAAGTCGTAAAGTATATACTTGCGTCGTGTTCGTCGTCGTTGACGTGTGTAAGAAGGGGCTAAGTCGAAGTTGTTACAGAAAATTAATTAATTTCTCTATTTATATGAATTGACAACGCAGAACTAAAACCGTCCGTTTATGTTGCCCATATTTCTATAAAACTAATTTTGATTAGATAATGTAGACTTCGATTACATAATCAACAAACTGACTGGGATACCACAATATATTATGTTAGGTTACTAAATAATTATACATGTAACGCAAAAATTTGCTGTTAGAACAATAATAAAGTTACCAACAAACTCTATAGTTATTTCAAAGTAAAACATTAAGATATACATAACTAGCTGTTCTTAGGAAAGGGCTGCTACCAAAGTGTACAAGTTATTTTTGTATCAAATAATTTCAAAAGGATTTCTTTAATAATGAATCGTCCCAAATACCTATGTACCATACAACACACCGCCATTTTGAAATATGTTTCAATGTAATCGGATTATGCGAACCTTCGCTTTTACATTCCGCTGGTCACACCAATTAGTAATTGATATGAAAACCCTGGATAACTGGGATTTATCATTGCAAATTAGAATTACGGTTATGTGAATAATTGGATCCGTAGATAACGCAGGTCATTCAAATAAATTCAATTATAAAAAGGGTATTGTGGAAAAATATGGAAGAAGCTAGAAACAAGTGGAAATCTCAAAAAATACTGATTGTGAAAATTATTACTATGGAAATTAAACATTTTTTTATATGTTATGAGTTTGAAAGACTGTACGTGGGTAACTATAACGTCTCTAATGTTACTCAAGTTTAATGACCAGTACCTTTGAAAATTGTCAATTTAAAATTGTCAAAGTTCCAGTTTACTTTACGTATCAAATACTGAAAACTCGTGCTAAAGGTACAGTTACATAACTTTATTTTCCGTTTTAAAGTAATCAAATGAGTCCTCCCAACCCGGGCAGGGCGGGAGGGACTGTCAGACTTGCACTGACTAAAATTCACGGTGTCCTTTGGTAGCCCTTTGAGTAGCGGAGTCGCGGTATACGATGTTTCGCAACCCCGGCAAGGCTATGGCCCTCTATAGGGTGGCCCCGTCACCAGTTACATAACTTAACCATTACTTACATAATAATTCTTAAGTGCGAGAGTAATTACAGTGAGGGAAGGATATGGTTCTGTCCCTTTCCCACATTAGAATTACTCTTAGACGTCATAGCAGGCCACCTAAACGAACAACTGAAAAAATACTACAGTTGGACTGTGTAACGGATAATATGACCAGAAAATAAATAACCACTGAGGCGGTAATTAAAATGAAATCTAAAAGAAGAAGCCATACTAATTCAATAAGACAATGATAAAACTATTTAATTAGAACCTAGTCAGCATTATAATAGAGCTGAATTTCGTTAACTTTTTCAACTGATTGGCGTCAAAGTCGTCATTATACTCAGATGCCTAATAGTAATCTACTTTCTATTAAAATAAGCCCTAGTCAGCTAATAATAAAGTTAATACTCCATCAGCAAAAGAAAGGCACCATTAAAGAGGTAAGAAAAGCCTTGAAAATATGCCGACGTGGACTTTTGTGAAGAAAAGCTTTTAAATCCATTAGGTATACTTTTCCTCCACTTGATTCTTACAATGTGATACGAAGACATTTTATTTTTTTTAGTATTTAATCGGGCCTTTTTCTATAGGGGTAATGGAAGTTTCTAAAAATCTATTTATTGCAACTTTCCCAGGTTTCTTTTTACATTTTTTTTTAGGATTTTACAGTAGCTGTTTTTGCTTGGTTGACGGCAATACGTTTGCTCTATTATTACAAAAGATTTATACCTACATAACTATTGAAATGTGGATGTAATCCTACTAATATTATAATCCTATCCTACTAATATTATAAACGTGAAAGTTTGTATGTGTGGATGGATGTTTGTTATTCTTTCACGCAAAAATCACGGAACGGATTTGGCTGAAATTTGGTACACAGATAGTTTATAACCTGGATTAACACATAGGATAGTTTTTATCCCGATTTTATGTGCCCGTGGGATAATTTTCGAGTTGTAGCGGGTGAAGCCGCTGGTAACAGCTAGTGTTACATAAGCATATTCAGCCCTACTAATACTATAAACGTGAAAGTTTGTATGTGTGGATGGATGTTTGTTATTCTTTCACGCAAAAATCACGGAACGGATTTGGCTGAAATTTGGTACACAGATAGTTTATAACCTGGATTAACACATAGGATAGTTTTTATCCCGATTTTATGTGCCCGTGGGATAATTTTCGAGTTGTAGCGGGTGAAGCCGCTGGCAACAGCTAGTGTTACATAAGCATATTCAGCCTAAAATGTTACCCACTGCTGGGACATGGACCATCTCTTTGTAAGAGAGAGTGGGCTGTCATCCATCAGCTGGCTTAGTGTAGATTGATAGGTGTCAGATATCTTCGAATGTTTTCTTACAAATTAAAGACTTTTAATCTTTGAAATCGACTTCAATATCATGTATTTACCTCAATACTTTTGAATTTTATTCTTATTATGAGGATCTCGTGGCTAAACAATAACAGCCGCACAGACTGATCTTCCAGTTTAAGCCGCGGTTGCCGAGGTTGGTCTGTGGATGGTTTCGGCTGTCATTTGTGGATCTTTGACAGTCGATACTGTCAGTCAGAAGCTCTAAAGTCTGACAAACGGTCTTACCATGGGTATCGTATTACCAAGTTACTGGGTTGTAGAGGTCCGATAGGCAGTCGCTCCATGTAAAATACTGATATCCAGCTGCATCTGGTTTGACTGTAAGCCGACCCTAATATAATTGTGAAAAGGATAGGCAGATGATGATATCTTTTGAATTTTGTTCCAACGCATAGTTTATTTTTGGGAACGTTCTAATCGCGCGCATCATTAAGAAAAGTTCTCGTCACAAACTAAACTACAACCATTTATCATTCTTCTAATAATTCACACTCTATAACCCGAAGTTTCTCATCGAAGCATTTAAGGCCAGAAAAAATAAACACATAAATCTGGTACCATTTGGCCCGCTCCTTCGATCGTGCTCGACTCAGTGGGCCAGAAACTCCGATAAACCGACAAACGGGTAAACTTTCGTTCATTTTGTGGCCTATATTTTGTTAATAAAGCGAGTTTAATGATCATATTTAATGTACGTTTCAATGGACGATCGATTTGAGCCTACTTTATTGTATTTCACTACGTTCTGCTTTGTTTTTTCTCGGGTTTGATCGGTGATGTCTTTTTTTTTTCTTTTTTCGTAGTAAAATAATCAAATGAGTCCTGGAACCCGTACTGTCAGACTTGTACTGACTAAAATCCACGGTGTCCTTCAATAGCCCTTTATGTTCCGGGGTCACGGTGATGGAATAAGTCCCGCGACCCTCTTTGGCCCTCTGAGAGGGGGCCCCGTCATTATGCTGACCCGGAATTACTACTGGCTATATACGAACTAATGATAATACATGACCATTCCAAGATAAATCAACCAGACAATTAAATAAACAAGAATAAATAAAAACATTTTTCTATCTAACATTTTCTCGTAACACTATTTTCCTTGGCACGATCTAGCTCATAATAAGTATATATCATGAGTATACTCATATACCAATATTACAATCATTATCTTCTTGCGTTATATAACATGCTTCACTCATAAAAGTCAACTAATGGAAATATGTTCATACCCGATTGGACATGAATGTAGTACATAATAAGAATATGTCGACCATTTTTCCTTTCTAGAGCGTGTAGCGTTGAAATAGGTTTTTCGATAGCTTAATACGCTTGGATTGTCATATCTTGAGGTGAGCACGAGGATTTTGATTGACGATCAGAAAAATTGTGTGAAGACCACGCTGGGGACACGTGATGGATTATGACCCTCTCCTCTTTGAAAGGAAAATGGTATTCCAGCACTGGGATATGATTGGCGGGGTATAATAATGATGGAAACTGGTGTTTTAGTATAACACTATTCGTTTTTTTTAGCGTGGTAAAATCATCCAATGAGTCCTCCCTCCCAGTACAGGGTAGGAGGGACTGTCAGACTTGTACTGACTAAAATCTATTGTGTCCTTCAATAGCCGTTTACGTTCCGGGGCCACGGTTACTCGTTGGTTGAGCGACACCGGCAGTTTTTAACCTTCTTAGGGGTCCCCTGATTGAGTATAATAATTATGGAAACTTGTGTTTTTAATATGACACTATTAAATGTTAGGAAAACTATTGGCGCCGCAGTAGAAAGATATAGGTACTGCTGCGCTGTGTATCACGGCTTCGATTCTCGCACGAAATAAATGTATGGCTCTCGCTCCGGGTCCGGTTGTTTGTGTATGTGAGTTAAAAAATTTCAAAAATAAACGGAAAACTAAAGTATTGCTTCAAAAAAAATCATCATTTATTTTTTTACAAAATTTCAGGTTCTTTACGTTTCTGTAGTTTGGTGGCGCTCTGAAGTTTCTGCCTAGATAGGAAAACGGCTTGAGTTTGTATTTGTTTTACGTTTTTTCTAAGTTAGCTCTAAAATCGAATGTATATTACATTATATACAGTAGCAAAAAGCTTACAATTGAATGTAATAAATTAGTTTCCAGCAGTCACGAACATCGCGTGACGCAGCTAGAATATTAATTAATTTTACGCCTAACTGCGAAATAGGTCATCATTTAGATATCAGATTTTAATATGGCCTGACTTGTTCTAAAATATGTGTCTGTGATACGGTAGAAAACGACAGGGATGAAATATGGAGTTATAAATAAATTGGGGATGAATTAATATATCTTTTTTAAGGTCTCGTTATCTCAAAAATAAAAACGGAACCCTTCTAGGACCAGTTTATTGAGCCATCTGTTTTTTTAGATATACGCTGCCCCACATTAGGAATATCTCCTGTATCATTGGCGCATTTATTAACATAGAAACACACATACACAAACACCCATACCAACTATTTGTAGATCATACAAACATTTGTTCCGTTCGGAAATCGAACACGCGACACGTAGTGCAGCAATTTATCACTCAACCACTGCGTCAACTGTCAATCGTGATGGACAATTATTCGACCCGCATGGTGGATTTCTAGACTAGGAACAACTAACTACCTGTAAATTGTAAAAATATTTGTCCCGTGCGGAGACCGAACACAGTCAGTTAGTCACTGTACCAATGATTGAATCTATGTTCAGTAGCGGAGCATAAGCGTCAACCGGCTTTGGGCCCACGTGATGAATTATGGATACCTCGCTATCACATAAAGGCTTACAGATGTGTCTCAGAAGTAACGAAATTATAAAAAGCTAGCTGTTGCCAGCGGCTTCACCCGCTACAACTCGAAAATTATCCCACGGGAACATAAAATCTGAATAAAACCTATCCTATGTGTTAATCCAGGTTATAAACAATCTGTGTACCAAAATTTAGCCAAAACCATTCAGTGGTTTTTGCGTGAAAGAGTAACAAACATCCATCCACACATACAAACTTTCACGTTTATAATATTAGTAGGATTATTATGGTTATTCTTCAGATGAAAGTCTACCCTAAAAATTTGCTCTATTTTCTACGACAAAAGGAAATGAAAAATCTCTATCATTATCTTGAAACCATACTTCATATTTTCTCCACAAATCTAGCTAAACTTCAGTAATATTTCAGCAGTGCCCGCTTATCTGACGTTTGCTTAAAATCTCAACTTTACGAGGTTTTTACGATCGCTTCTTGAAATTTCGATGTAATACAACTAGGCCATTTTGTAACCTTAAAAAAATACATCTAAGAAATGAAAATGAAGTGTACAACATCGTGCCTTTTAAGAACTTCGAACTTTATTCCTGTGTAGGTAAAGTTCTTAATACAAAATTGGGGAAGTGTATTTGTTAACTTTTTCCTTATTGTGGTTTTGAAAAGGGTAAAGAAGGGAAAATGTTTTTATGTTGTTAAATGGCATTATCAATGAAGACATGGGTGTGAATAGGGAAGTATATTTTGATAGTTTGTAAAAGGTTTTTTATTAAGTGATACAGGTGAATTATTTAAGAAAATCTTTTGGGCTCTACAATGGGTTATTTAAAAAAAAAGTTGTGATCTGGGCTTTTTAACCAGAAATAAAAAAGTAAAGTTGTGACCATAGCTTTGAAAAGTAAAGTAGGTATTTTGAAAAACCTTTTGAATAGTTTTCAATTTCAAGTTCATAAATATTTGTTGAAATTATAGTAGCGTCAAGCACACATTACTTTATGTCCTAAATCAACTTAGTATGACGTAATAATCCCACTCAATAAATAACTAAAAAGTTTGTATAGCCTGAATAATAAATAATGCTGGCTATGAATAATTTGGCTTGTAACCCAATTCCCGCGTTCGATATTTAAAACTAGCGCGGGAACACAAGCAGCTGTCAAAACATACTTTTTAATTATCAGAGAGCAGAAAAAAAAGAAAATGAAATAGGCAATCCTCCTTCGTTCGTTCTATTTTCTTTGGTGAAGAGTAGAATCAACATTGAGAGTAGAAACATGGTTATCTCTTTGAAGAGATTAATTTAATTACGTATCCGAGTTTCCTCACATATTCGTGGCAGTATATGACGTCTTTTCCTAACCAACTTACGTGTTTCATAATTAAATTAATCAAGTTCCATAATGGGATTAATCGGTCCCTACTTAATTCTGGTTTTTGCGGTGTAACCCAATTTTATGCTAGTGCTGTATGAGGAGTACTTTGGATATGAGTTTCACGATGACGATATGGCTAACTCTATGGCTTTATGGGGCCAACTCTATGGCTTTATGGGGCCAACTCTATGGCTTTATGGGGCCTCTTTTTTTTTTTGGGACAAACCCACCACACTATTCCCAAACCATTGCAACTCCTGAGAGCCAGAATCATCAGTGGCAACCACCAGAAAAGCGCCGAGACAATGAAGCTCGACATGGCCCGGAGAATGAATTTACCTGTCTTGGATCCTGCAACGAAATTAATCAGAAAAGAATAGTGGAGGAGTAGAAAAAAAAAAAACTCTTGCTGCGACGGAGTTAAATTATACAAAAATGGTTGACTTTTCTCAAAAACGGACTCTAGATCTTTCTTTATCTGTGGCCATTAGTCCGCCCTGAAAACCAATCTACTTTTTAACTGATAAAAAGAGATGTATTTCATAGTTGTATAGTTGGCACGGTTAGCGCAGTGACTGTGTGGTTGACTGTTGTGCTGAGAGTCATGGATTCGATTCTCGCATGGAACAAATATTTGCGTGGCCTGCCGGTTATTTTTTTGGGCTATTTGTGAATTTGAGTTTATAGGTTTTTGACACAGGAAATGCTCCTATTGAGGGACAATGGAAGAAGAAGAAGAATTTAAATGGAAGTCGACGAGAAGTGTGTGTCTTTTACTTTTCGAATCACGTTTATGATGATAATAATGTCGTTAATTAGTTCTTTGTTATATACGCTACAGATCGCTAGTTATGTAGGACCCACCCTAGCTTCTAAGCCAGTATTAAGTTGCTGGCGTCAGGTGCGTCAATCGCTCACGTTATAGCATCATCTGTTCGACGTCAGACTGATTGATTGCTTTTACTAAGATTAATAAGAACATCAATAATGTTAGAGCATAGGGATCTTGGCACAATTATCAGACTTTTTTGGGGTGTAAAAATCATTAAATGGGTACGTGGTTGATGCGAAAGGGACTTACAGACTCTTATTATTTAAAAATCATCCTGGGATTTTCAGACTCTTACTGAGTAAATCTCCTTTTACGTTTTGTAACGGTGTGAAAAAAAAAAGAAAAAAAAAGAGAAAGAATTTTGGGTTATAAAAGTTACCGTTATGTTACAAGTTGAAAAGTAGTACAGTAGGCCTTCAAACTCTCGGCTTTCAGCATTGGGCTATTGTTTCAAGGACCTCTTGTCTAAAGGGAACCTATGGGTGATTCATTTGGAATAAAACGAATAAATTAACATTGTAAACGATAACTGTATATTACAACATTTAACACTTATACAGCTATAAACAGATTATGGAAATTGACGTAGCAAAATCCTGAGACCAGAAAGTTCTAGAAAGAGGACGGGCATCGGTGCCTGTGATACGCAAAACGCGCACTGACTCTAGTTTGGCCAAAAGAATACAAGAGACTTACGTGGTACCACGATCACGCACTCACACGTTCACGATGTGGCCCCGGAAGCCGTGGATTTTCGAGTAGAACGCCGGCGATGAAGTTGGTCTGGCATCACGACGGGATGGCGACCACTAAGGCCGTCAATCGTCCAGGATCTTCGACGAACGCCATCTGCCGGCGCACCACGTCGTGGGCGCAGGGCACCTCCCGCGAAGTCGACCAGGAGCACACGGAGAATCTCCCGGCTGGCAACGGCTTTGATGATCCTTGGGTTCGTCCACTGGGAGAGCTTCCCCAGCGGACAAGGCCCGCCGCGTAGGCCTCCCTTCGGAAGTTTTAGGACTGCCGCACGGAGCACGCGGTACGGAAAATTGTCATCGAGCAAATTAGGGCTGATGATGCACTTTGACGCTGGCTAATCATCCATCGGGATATAAGGACTAGCCATATTTTGTAGTTTTTGAAGTTAGAAACCCAAGGAGAAATGAGAAGCGATCATGGCGCTATATTCAGTTCAGCTCCGCCATCTTCTCGGCGTCGTGTAGATGAGTCCGACGGCCCGCAACTTGCTCAAGCCATCATCTTTTCCAGACTGTTCGATCCTATCCGGAAATCGACGACCACGAACCGATGACGGTCCGTTCCACACGAAATGTTGACATTGAAAATGCTTAAACTATTTTTCTAATTCTAGTTTTAAAACAGCATAAACTAATTGACACTCTACCACATCCGTGACAGGAAAAATAACTCCCTTGTCGAGTTTATGTAGTTCACATAAAAATAACAAATATTTAAACGCTGGTGACTGCAATGGTCATAGACAGCCACAACGAGATGGAACGGAACGCAATTCTGATGGTGCATAGCGAGGCGCGTGTGTAAAGGGAGTCTATGACATTTATTACATGATTAAGAATAAAACTAAAAGTGTAATAAATCCGAGAACCATTATTATATTTGGAAAGATCTTCCAACGAGGATCCCGAAAAGCATATATATGTCATAGTTCTGATCAACAGTTATTGCGAAATTCGACCGTCAAAATATCACATACCAGGCTGTATGGTCTAAGACCTTTGCCTATCCTCAACGGAATGAATGAAAAAATCATCATCATAGACTGTCAAAATGCTGATTATTGTCGAATTTTTTCGTACATAATTATGAGACATGAATAGCGTTCTATCTCAAAGTGATTAGTGTTTCAGATTACCTGAAGCGTAAATAACCTATATACAATGAAGGTTATTTATTTCGAAGTGTAATTTATGTTCCAGGCTTTCATTGTAAAACTAACCCCAAAAAAACGTTACTGTTCTACATCAATTGTGCTGTTATCAAGAAAGTAGCAGGATATGTTATCTAGCTGCTACAATACCCCTCTTCTCGGAAAAAACAGCCGTTCCACCCAGAGGAAAAAAATTATTCTTACAGCTATTGAAACGACTAACTAGATATGAAGTTATAATTTTATGTAAATATAAGGTATAAGCTTATTATAATTTTTATTTCTTAACCCTAAGCATTTTTAAACCTAACCTTTTTCAAATCTAAGCATTTTTTAAATCTAAGCATTTTTAATCCTATGCATATGTTAACTAAACTATTGGCTAATTGTGTATTAACTTATGAACTATTGATATTTATTAGGTAAAGTTATCAAATAATCCTAGTCTATTAACGGTTATAGTTATAACATATCTTAATATTAGATTTTTAAAATATAATAACCACAGTGCTGGTCGCGAAACAGTACTGGGAACTATATTTAGTACGTCACTGGAGTGACAGGCAATGCTGCAAATGAATATGAGTCGTCACCCAATTCAAAGCGAGCAATGTGCGAATATGTTTGTGAGTTAACGTCCTAACTCAATACCACAAAAAAAACTTTTTTTCGATTGTGTTGAAAAAAGTATTGAACCGTTTTTGAAAAAAATAAACGGGATCAGGGCTATCAAAAGCCGCTGATACAGAAATAATCCAGGTAATTAAAGAAAAATAGTTTTTATTTTTTATAATAAAAAACTTTGTTTCAATTGTTCTGAAAAAAGTACTGAACCGATTCTGAAAAAATGAGGGTTATCAGAGCCATCTAGAGCCGCTGATACAAAAACAATTCTGTTCAGTAAAGAAAATAGTTTTTTTTTTTTTTGTGTTAAAAAAACTTATTTTTAATTGTTTTGGGAAAAGTACTGAACGGAATTTGAAAAAATTAACTGAATCAGAGCTGTCAAGAGCTACTGATACAAAAAGTATTCAGTTTAGTAAAGCATATAGTTTTTTTTCTGAAGGGGAAAAAAAACTTATTTTTAATTATTTTGAAGAAAGTACTGAACTGAATTCAAAAAAATAAAAGGAATCAAGGGTAGTGAGAGCCACTGATATAAAAAATAAGTCAGTTAAGTAAATAGTTTTTCCTTTTTATTAAGAAAAAAATTTTTTTTTTTTTTTTTTTTTTTTTTTAACTGTTTTGAAAAAAATTCTGAACTGACTTTTAAAAAATAAATGGGACCAGGGCTGCTAAGAGCCACTGATACAAAAGCAATTCAGTTTAGTAAAGAAAAAAAAATTTTTTCTTCCAAAAAAATTTGTCCAATAATGTGCAAGTGTAACACTGTGCAATTAATTGAAATTTAAGCATAAATAACACCATTTACTCATATTGGCACTTTTATTATGTCCTTGACATGATACTTTCCTATATTTCCTGTGTCTGTTTCCTCTAATTGGTAAACAACATCAGATAGTTTATCAACTACTTTACATTTGATAAATCTTGGTGCTAATTTAGCTGAGAAAAACTTTGCTGCGTTTGACTGTACAAAGTTACGCCTCCACACGATATCACCCACACGTAGCCTGAGCTCACGGCGACGCAGGTTATATCTGTTTGCATTCTGTTTGTACGCTTTGGTCAATGCGCTGCTTACACGTTGGAAAATATCTGCGAGTTCATTTAAGGAATTAGCTTTTTCGTTCCTATTTGCGAGCTGAATATCATCAATCGATTGTGGTGCGTTGCCCCTTAAGGTGTGCAATGAACCATCAGAGATGATTTCACGGCCTCTGGCGAGAAAATATGGTGTGTATCCAGTTTGTTGGTGTTATTTGAAATCCAAAATCTAAAAGTTGTTTATGATATCCGTTACCAATGACGGAGAGGTTTGCACCTGTATCTAAAAGTCCTATGTAAGGTATGTTTTTAATTAAAAATTCTACAAAAATCCTGTTATCTAATTTTTCACTTGATGAACCAGGAGTCACCGTACCCAGATGTTGTTTATTCGAGCAAGAAGCAGTCACTCCTGGACGTTCTAGTTTTTTGAATTTTTAGTTTGAACAGGGTGGGTATCTGTGGGTGGGTTACATTTTGAACAACGCGATGTGATTACTCCCTTTGTCCCACGTTTAAAACATACAATGCCTGGAATTGATCTGCACTGTTTGTATGAATGACCGGATTTCTTACATTTCTGACAAGTAATTACTAAAGTTTCCTTTTTCTTGTACTGAGTGTTGACCACAGTAACTTGTTTTTGACCCTTGATAGGTTTCGAGGAAGAGTTACCTGATGTGGTAACTGCATATGCTTCATAACGCTTGCCTAATGTTATTAATCTGTCAATGGTCTGAATGTCATTGACTGCTAACAGTTGTGCATATGTTGGTAATAAATTATGTTTTATAATCTCTATTAAAGTAGCCTCAGATAAGGGCAATGTTAGTCTTGAATTTAAAGTTTGCATATCTAATACATAAATATGCAATGGTTGTCCCAAGTTTTGTTTGTGATCCCTAATCTGTTTTTCCGAAATAAAATCACTGTCGAAGGATGAGAAAAATGTTCTGAATTTATTTTGCAAATCTTCCAAGGTGACTACTGAGTCTCTAATTTGCCTATAATAATCGAGGGCTTTGCCACTCAAGAAATCTGAAAAACATTTCACTATTTTCTGCTCAGGTACGTCTCTAGTGTGCATGCAGTCATCTATTCGCAAGAAAAAATCTACAATGCTTGAGTCACCGGTAAACTTTAAATTCCACGACTTGAAATTGTCGTCACGTACTACATAAGTTACGACAGTCGAGTGTTCTGCTGGAGCCGATTGACTCTGTGGTGGGTTATGTTTCGTGTCACGGGATGTGGTTGACATTGCAGACTGTAAAGCCTCCTTACGTCTATAAGTTACATTTTGCGACTCATCCTCATTATCAGAAGTATTATTACCTTCTGTATCTTGGAATTTTTCAAGTGGTTCTGCCATTGTGACGGACACAAATACAAAAGTTTCAAAATTTTAAATCAAAATAATAGTTTGTAACTAAACAGTGCTTACATAAGGTGTAGCAAGTGACTATTGTGTTTATTAATTGAAATTATTATTGCAAGTACACAAATATTCTTTGAATTTTATGTTTGCAACTGCTATCAACTTGACATTAGCATGGAATGTTGCTTTGTTGATGATTACACTGATAAGAATGTAAACATGCACTCACTGTTTAGATACGGCACATAATGTTATTGCAATTCCAAATAACCTGTAAGACTTGACATGACATGTGAAAACAATGTACTAGACATGCAAAATGTGTTGAAAAATGTCAATCTATTAATACTAAACTGAAATTATTGACAAGAAATATTCCAAATAAATCCCATAGATTATAAATATAATAGATGTTCGGGCGCCATTGTAACGGTGTGAAAAAAAAAAAAAGAAAAAAAAAGAGAGAATATTTTGGGTTATAAAAGTTACCGTTATGTTACAAGTTGAAAAGTAGTACAGTAGGCCTTCAAACTCTCGGCTTTCAGCATTGGGCTATTGTTTCAAGGACCTCTTGTCTAAAGGGAACCTATGGGTGATTCATTTGGAATAAAACGAATAAATTAACATTGTAAACGATAACTGTATATTACAACATTTAACACTTATACAGCTATAAACAGATTATGGAAATTGACGTAGCAAAATCCTGAGACCAGAAAGTTCTAGAAAGAGGACGGGCATCGGTGCCTGTGATACGCAAAACGCGCACTGACTCTAGTTTGGCCAAAAGAATACAAGAGACTTACGTGGTACCACGATCACGCACTCACACGTTCACGATGTGGCCCCGGAAGCCGTGGATTTTCGAGTAGAACGCCGGCGATGAAGTTGGTCTGGCATCACGACGGGATGGCGACCACTAAGGCCGTCAATCGTCCAGGATCTTCGACGAACGCCATCTGCCGGCGCACCACGTCGTGGGCGCAGGGCACCTCCCGCGAAGTCGACCAGGAGCACACGGAGAATCTCCCGGCTGGCAACGGCTTTGATGATCCTTGGGTTCGTCCACTGGGAGAGCTTCCCCAGCGGACAAGGCCCGCCGCGTAGGCCTCCCTTCGGAAGTTTTAGGACTGCCGCACGGAGCACGCGGTACGGAAAATTGTCATCGAGCAAATTAGGGCTGATGACGCACTTTGACGCTGGCTAATCATCCATCGGGATATAAGGACTAGCCATATTTTGTAGTTTTTGAAGTTAGAAACCCAAGGAGAAATGAGAAGCGATCATGGCGCTATATTCAGTTCAGCTCCGCCATCTTCTCGGCGTCGTGTAGATGAGTCCGACGGCCCGCAACTTGCTCAAGCCATCATCTTTTCCAGACTGTTCGATCCTATCCGGAAATCGACGACCACGAACCGATGACGGTCCGTTCCACACGAAATGTTGACATTGAAAATGCTTAAACTATTTTTCTAATTCTAGTTTTAAAACAGCATAAACTAATTGACACTCTACCACATCCGTGACAGGAAAAATAACTCCCTTGTCGAGTTTATGTAGTTCACATAAAAATAACAAATATTTAAACGCTGGTGACTGCAATGGTCATAGACAGCCACAACGAGATGGAACGGAACGCAATTCTGATGGTGCGTTTACGCATCCGTATGAATAGCGAGGCGCGTGTGTAAAGGGAGTCTATGACATTTATTACATGATTAAGAATAAAACTAAAAGTGTAATAAATCCGAGAACCATTATTATATTTGGAAAGATCTTCCAACGAGGATCCCGAAAAGCATATATATGTCATAGTTCTGATCAACAGTTATTGCGAAATTCGACCGTCAAAATATCACATACCAGGCTGTATGGTCTAAGACCTTTGCCTATCCTCAACGGAATGAATGAAAAAATCATCATCATAGACTGTCAAAATGCTGATTATTGTCGAATTTTTTCGTACATAATTATGAGACATGAATAGCGTTCTATCTCAAAGTGATTAGTGTTTCAGATTACCTGAAGCGTAAATAACCTATATACAATGAAGGTTATTTATTTCGAAGTGTAATTTATGTTCCAGGCTTTCATTGTAAAACTAACCCCAAAAAAACGTTACTGTTCTACATCAATTGTGCTGTTATCAAGAAAGTAGCAGGATATGTTATCTAGCTGCTACAGTTTCAAGAGCTGCAGTGTTCCTCACGGCGGCGATTAGTTTTCGAAACGGGGTCCAACTGCTTTGTCACCGATTTTTAGAGAGCTTCTGTTTAGAAAGAAAGAAAGAAAGAAAGAAAACACGTTTATTTGGCAAGCCTTAAGCACACAATTACAATTAGAAGTTACGAATACAATTTGTATACATTTAATTTATGTACCGTGTGCCTCACGGCTGTGCCAAATAGGCTCAGTTCAGCATAAAGCCAGGCCACAGTGAGCCTGACGCTGGTTTTCAACTGAGCCTTGTGAGACGTCACAGATGTAAATCAGCTTTAAAGAGTGTGTGTGTTAAAATAATTAAATAATAAATATACATGTACCAACAGAATAAAATAAAATAAGTAGTACAGTTATAAAGAAATATGTTATAATGTATATAGTCGTATAAATAGATGTAATAAAAGTGTATAAAATTTTACCGTTATGACAAAGACAAATTATGCAACATTCAGAAAAACTGAAGTATGAGCACTTGAGCACCAATCAATAGAAGATTAAAATAGTAGTGAACAGATGGCCTCCCATGACGTCTTAAAGCGTGAATAGTTCCGCTCAGGAAGCAAGATGGTGCTAGACGGCTTGTATAGGTCTGTTTCTTTCCCACAGCTTAAACTGGATCGCATTAAGAGGTCGTGGTAAGACCCCAGGTACTGTTTTTCACTTATTTTCACGTATTCTCTTCAGGACTGAAACTCTATAAAATCCTAGTTGTTTACTTAGATAAACGGTATGAAATATGGCTCTATTTCGAACAGGTGCGATATATTCTTTCCTAGTTTATCTAAAAATGCAACCATGTATTTTACGTCAGTATTTCAGCACGCTACAGGTAGTTACAGCCATCATTCATGTCAGCACTTTAACCGAGCTACGAGTTCTGATTGATAACTCACTCCACACTATTAATACTTTATGGGTACAGGGTAGATTTAGATATGCATGCGGACGGCGAGTGGGCATTTGGACGGCGACTAATGAGTGACTTGCCGTCCGATCATGGATCATGTCCGGGTCGATGGCGCGTTGTGTTCCACGTTCGCCTCAAAAAGCTGTCAGCAATATCACGGGGCCCCCGTTAGTGGTCCAAAGGCTGCAGGGGTCGCGGGACAGTCTTACATGATAACTGTGACCCCGTAACGTAAAGGGCTATTAAGAACACAGTGGATTTTAGTGGGAGAAGGGAAATGAGTAGGTATTTTACTAAAGTTGAAAGCTCATTGGGCACATTTCCACACTCGTTGGATGCACAATGGTAAAAAAAAATCATGCCAGTTTATTGGGAGACCCTTCCAATAAATGATGACGACAACATAAATACTTCTGAATTTAAGACTGTACGTAAGGCTGAGGTGGCTCGGTTGGAAAGAGCTTCCTGTGTACTGAATCAGGTGGTCCTAGGTTCAAATACCGCTCATAATCCAATTTCGATTTCACAAAAAAAAAACTTTATTATTCATAGGAGTTAAAGCAATAAAATATTTACAATTAAGATGAGTTAACCTAATTCACTGTTAATCAAGAAATTGGAGTATGAACCAAAACCCGTAGTTAAGTTTGCCACAGGTAACTATCCAGGGTTGTGTTACAGCAATCAGTCAAGTCAGCGCCTCGCCAACCCGCGGTCTATTGATTGATTGCTCACAGACCCGCGCGATTGATCAATCGACCCGCTATTATTATTACTGTCGATACTGGGCAACTGATTTACTGGGAATACGAGACCGGAAGGCATTGTTTCAGTAAATAAGAAACTTCAAACGAGTGTTGTCATGATTTTGTTGAAAAATAATCTTTAATTTAAACATAAAAAAAAAACATTTTAACAAACAAAAACAGGGATTGATTGTTTCGAGCGTTATATATAGCTGGGTACTCAGTTACTCACTTAGCAGCGTTGCATGTAACGTATCAGATACAGTATCAAGTGAGTACGTAGGCAGGAGGCTCGTGCCTACGTAGTAAATAATAACATAATAATAATATTCCACAACTATCACACAACGCCATCTAGTCCCAAGCTAAGCATGAGCTTGTGTTATGAGTAGTAGACAACTGATAAACATACTTATATATTTCTAAATAATACATTATCTATATTGTTACAATGTTTTTTTTGTTCCTAGCTCAGGTGATTATTTCACGGCTGCGTTTCTAATAGGCAAAGAAGCAAGTACCTGAATTCATCCGTTTACCATTCCTATGTATCGTTAGTTTCACTTTCCAACAATAAATCACTTTTCTAAAACCTTTTAAAACAGTTTCGCAATAATATTTTGATAAAATCACCGCTTTTTGTTTACAATCCACATGACATTTCGTCAGACGTCAGTTTTGACAAGTGAAAGCGCCATCTGGCGAAGTTTGTTAGCAGCTATCGATTAATCGATATTTTAACATAATGATCGAAAACTTTTAAGTAATATCAACTAACACCTTCCTAATAATTTTCAGTTAAAGGAAAACAAACGAAATTAATAATAAATTAAAATAAATTTATTAACGGAAATGAGTTTATTTTTTCATTATAAACTTTCTTCTAGAAACTTCGTCAAGGCGATGCATATTTAATCTGTGGTTTTGTTTGCGTCCTTGGTGTTGACAGCTCAAAGTGGTTATTTTGCCGAGTTATAAATATACTATTTTCCCCATGAAAAGGAAGATAGATTAATGGAAAATTGCGAGATATTGATCATGGAGCAAAGAATTGAGGTGGATCTTAAAGCTTAATATGGCTTCGGCTTCTGGTCGTGACCTTAGACAGTTTTTGTGAAGTTTTTGTGTTGTTGTAGTGTTTCCATACGGTGACCGGTTAATCGTGATTTACTTAAAATCTGGGAGAATGGTTGGGGCTTGGCACCCGAACCCTGACCTCAGATCCGGCAGGAGCGTCAGTAGGTCAGCCATTTATCTCAGAGACAGCCTGGGAAGCGCTCGCCTGAAATCTTGCGACTAATTTAAAAGGTAAGAAATCTTGTTGTAACCGGGTCTGGAGTTAGTCAGTGAGCGCTCCCCTGGTAGTTGAGAGAATATGTTGGTGATCTATTGAACGCTTATTCCAGGATTCCAAACTGCGTCTTTTCGTGTGCGGGCCCAGCCAGTCGAGCAACACGAGGCCACAGTCCAAGGGCTATTCCCCTGCAGTAACTGTGAGTATTAACCCCTGCTATTCCCCAAAGATTGGTTGTTGTTTTGACTAGCTAGATTTCCCTGCTCGGTCACCTAGAGGAAAGCAAATTAGTTTTGTTTATATTCCTAGCCCTCCGTATTGTCGATTGCAGGGAGGCCCATCGGGTGATTCGCTCCGCCGCTGGGATTCAGAGTGCAGTCTGAAGCCCAGACGCGGAACCCGTCCTCGAGCACGCCGTTAGCCCCTGCAGAGACGACTGTGCGGCTGGCAGACCCCGCCTAGCGATAGCGCAGGCGTGACGGTTTTTTTTATTTTTACTTCCTTTTTCTTTCAATTATTTCCACGGATTATCTTAAGACGGTTTCTGTGCAAACCGCCTCTTATAAGACCGGTGTTAGGTGAACCCGGTTTTGATGTCGGTACTTCACCGAATTTAAATTAAGGATCTTGGAATGGTCTACCCTCATCCCGAAGAATAGTGGACATCTGCAGCTCCAGGATCCGGGACTCTTCCAGTCCCTGGCGCCCATTATTTAATTTAATTTAGGTAACTTTAATTGGAAGGTTCAGATATTTGATAACATTTTATTTTTGTAGCGGTCATCGAATCAGTACCCGGTTATCTCCAATTCCCCATGACCCTAGCTCTTAATTTAAAAGGTTGAAACTGGCTAGCGTTACTTGTATAAACTAGTTAACACCAAGAAATGTTGTTTATTTCACCATTGTCAGAAAATTATATTGTATAAATATTTAAATTAATCAAGGTAACAATACAGGGTGTTTTGGCTAATAAACCGTTTCAGTGAATTTATTGTTTTCTTCAATTCTTATCACCAACCGGGGAGGGAGAAAATATTTTATGTAACAATATATATATATATAAAAGAAAGTCGTGTTAGTTACACCACATATAACTCAAGAACGGCAGAACAGATTTGGCTGAAAATTGGTAGGGAGGTAGCTTAGAGCCAGGAGGCGGACATAAGATACTTTTTATCCATAAACGAACAGGGTCCGCGTACGAAGTCGCGGACAGAAGCTAGTTATATATATATTACACCTAGACACAGAACAACTGATCATGCTCATCACATAAACGTTTGTCCTGGGTGGGAATGGAACCCACGACCTCCGGCATAGCAGTCAGGGTCACTAAGCACTAGACTAACGGGCTAGTCGAAGTAATCACTTGATACTGTATTTGTTACGTCACATGCAACACTGCTAACTGAGTACCCAGCTTAGTAATCAAGTTTAAGCTGTAACTAAGTTTTCAACTGAAATAAGATATGAATAAAGCTTTTTTACCCCAAGAAACACCCTCACACTGTGGTCATACAATACAAACCACTACAAAGAACAATCAAGAAGGGGATGAAATGCTACAAAGTGTGGTTTGTGGGACGTTAGTGGTCGTCTGACCACAGGTTGAGTAACATAGAGGTTACTATTACTATGATACAAAAGGCAGAGGTTTACCGTGAGCATTTGGAGTACCGCAATAAGTTAAAACAATATTTAAATATGTTTAAGGTGAATACATCAAGCAGCCCGTGAAATTCAAAATTTCTTGCGTTTTTTGCAATTTGCAGACCATTTTTAGGTTTTATGTTGATTAAAATATTATTCGCGGCTGTAAGACCTACGTAGTTCCAGAATTATAATCATCAAAATCACCAATACAACCCTCCAACATCATAAAGCTCTAGGAATGAATTTTTCTGTTTTTTTTTTTGTTTCTAGCCCTTTTAGCGGGCTGGTTGATGCATTCCCCTTTAAGTAAAATAGTTAATATTATGGTAACTATGATATGAATGTTTTAAGACAGTTGAGATTTTAGACCTAACAGAAGAAATTTGGGTGTACACGTCTTTCTGACAGCTTATAAGAATTGATAGCTTTGTTTTATATTTATATCTTTGTTTTTATTTACATGGGTGCAAAGTACTGGGATGGAAGATAACCCATGTGCTATTCAAGACGGTAACTATCTCTGAGCCATCTTTCATCAAGATCTATTCAGTTGTTGAGTCGTAATTGATTAACAAACATTCATCCTTACTTTTAGTTGCCCTAAATTATAATTAGTCCGTCTTTTAGATTATTCAAAAATAATACACGTATTTTTTTATTTGTAAATTAGACCAACAATGACACAGATATAGCTTATTAAAGTTACGTGTGACGTCACGCCCCGTAGCATTTTTTCGCGCGGGGTGACGTCACACGAAACTTTAATGGGCTACATCATTGTTATTTTTATTTAATCGAAAAAATAAAAAATACGTGTCCAATTTTTTTTTTACTCTAAAATACGGACTAAATAGAATGTAATTATTTTGACTCTGGAAACTACCCTATTACATAATGAGCAAGAAAACAAGACGATAAGCGAACTTCATCTATAAGACTGTTTACATCGTCGTATAAATGAATGCAGATAAATAAAAGCTTTGTGAAAACAATTTGGGCATTAAATCAATTGGGAAGGGCCGGCCCACTGGCTGTTATGAAGGACATAAAACTAAGAGATTCTTCCAGACCGTAAATAAAATTCTTACGACAGTTTGGTCTGGAAAAATAAACGCTTATATACGAGTAGGTTGGATAATGGAGCAGAAAATTACGATAAGAGTGAAAATGTTGTTTGAAGGGGATATTAATTATTTATTGTCTTGAAAATAGGCTAAGATTGTATCCATGTAAGCTTGTTAAGTAGAAAATTATGTATCATCTAAATAGAGGGTCGTTTGATTATCGGTAGTGTTAAACGTGAATCGGTTACTGGAATCCCAACCCTACGCATCGTGGTACATCCTTAGTGGAGCAAGCGTAGACAGGTCAGGGTGACGTATGTCAGCGCGGTGTGATTTGACATGACCGACAAATTCAAGTTCCAAGAGGATAATTAAATTTTATTGAATAAATGGTGGATTCAGTAATGGTGCAGTTTTCCATTTATTAGTAGTAAGCCACACTACGTATCATTTTGATATGGGAAACTTGAATAAACGTTATTAGCTGATCTACAATATTATGAGTAAGTAACTCTCGTGTGTCTGAGGAACACTAAGGGTACTCCCAGATTTATCGACGCGGAATCGGCTAACACCGGTCAAAAAAGCCTTTATGTCTACGTCATCAGGGTGTTACTAATACCATTCGCATCGGCTCGGCTCGAAGCCCCGCGATGCTGGCCGAGGCCGAAACGAGCCGTTCGCAACAGATGATCGGCGATAAGTACAGTAATGTGGTGATACGCACTCGGCTTAAGCCGATTCCGCGTCGATAAATTTGGGAGCACCCTAACAGGAACCTTTTCTCGAGATCATAAAATATTTGTATTTTCTGATAATAAAAAGGTGAAGAGTTTGTTTGATTATACGCTCTAGTCTAATCTAATTTTTGTGTTGCATAGTGTACATATTTATCGAAGAAAGCCATAGGTTATATTCTAATCATGCTAAGACCAATAGATGTCGAAAAGCAGAGGTAAAACCACGAGGAGGAGCTAGTATAACGTACATAAAAATACCTAGATTAAAAAAAACATATTTTTTTCTTAGACTAGAATTTCTCATGTATCGTGGGTGCGTTTACAAACATATAAACTCTAAGTTGGTTACACTAACAATAATATTTATAGACCCAAAAAAAAACATTTTAGAAATAGGCCTAATAATATCAAAAGAAAGATATTTTCTTACAAATTGAAACCCTAACAATGGCTGTTTCAGTAAAGAAACAGGCGTGAATTTGTTTTTGATATAACGCCTTGGGCGTCAAAATACAATAAGCGGTAATTTCCCTCAAGTATTGTTCGTTATCGCACAGAACAATAACTTAAAGAAAACCGTATTGTATATAAGGATACTGTTTTCTTTTTGATGTTTATTATGACGGCAGTGGACGGAAAATTCTTAATGTACACTGTTTTTTAGCTTTTGTGCATTTTATCTATCACTATGCAGTGTTAATTCCTAAAAGACCATATTTTGGGTGAAGAAAACTACACGTCCCATTTAAAAAAAAGGATCCAATGTATTGCAGTAACTACTTGCTTATTATAGCTGTTGATATATAGAAAAAAATATTTATCTGCTACAATCATGGTGGGTTCTGATCTCCTAATTAAGTAACTCATTTAAAAACGTCCATCAAAATTGTCTCTAGCAGAATTCAAAATTATTGTTTATTAACAAAATCTATAATATAAAAATGGATCGCTAAATGTGTTGCTAAGCCCATAACTTGAAAACGGCTGGATCGATTCGGCTAATTCTTTTTTTGTTGTGTTTGTAACCATCGGGACCGGGTTTTTCACCCGTGCGAAGCCGGGACGGGCCGCTAGTACTTGATAATGCCGAGAACTTTAGTGTTGAAAACTAAACTCCAACTTCAAATAGGATACCGAATTATACGTTGAAAATTTAATTTTCAGAGTTTTAAGCCCTTAACGTTGTCTGCGGTCACAGAATGTCACAAGGGTTGCCGTACTACCGTAACATACAGTCTACTTTACCTAAACGGAAATTAATTTAAAAAGTTATGTTATGTTATTTCTATTGCCACTAGATCCTTGCCGGGGTTGAGGGTCATACGTATACCGCGACTCCGGTACACAAAGTGCTACCGAAGGACACCGTGGATTTTATTCAGTCAAGTCTGACAGTCCCTCCCACGCTGCCCGGGGCGTGAGGTCTCATTTGATGATTTAACCACGTAAAAAAAACTAAACAATAGATTTTTAAAACGATACGGAGCCCTTCTTGCGCGCACTTGGCTTGTTTTTACGTTTCATTTATGTAACTACAATCGACAGAGTTCAGCCGAAGAAGTACGACGTACACACGGCTACGACATCAAGCTATGCAATACCAGTATTAGTTGACCGTTTATTGTGTGTAAAAATTGTACAAAGCGAGACCAAGACAAACTGGTTTTGTATAGCTTGATGTGTAGCCGTGTGTACAGAGTATTTCGATCATCAGTTTCATTTTTTGGTTTTATTTTATTCTATAATTTAATTGTTTGATTACTATATTCAGCATGCTTGAAAATAATATTTGTACGCCGATGACGGCTAAACATAGCGTTTACTAATAATGACAACATCTGTACCTGACCTACCTATGTTCAACAAATAAAAATATTTGTATTTGTTTCAGTGAAAGCCTTTACATGTTTCAGTGAAGACATGTATCCCATACAAAATTTCTTGTCTTGTCATGGTACAAACGGCGTGCTCGAGCTATCCTATATTTCTTACTATCTGTCTAAACCCTTACACCTATGTGACTAAGAGAGTGATGAGTATGAATGTTAATGGATGGGGAGGAAGAGGAAAGCCAAAGAAAAGATGGATGAATTGTCTAAGACTCTACTCTAAGGGATAATATGAAAGAAAAAGGAGTAAATGATACTGTGACGTCTGATATGGGAGAATGGAAGAAAAAAAACGTGTCGCGCCGACCCCAAGTAAAATGGGACAAGGGCAGGAAGATGATGTCTAAACCTTTCGTACCTGTTTTTAACTTGGTAAAATCTTCAAATTACTGTCTGTCAGACTCGTTTTGACTAAAATCTACGGTGTTCCTACGATAGTTCTTTACGTTCCAGAGTCAGCGTTACATAATGAGAAAGTCCCGCGATCCTGGCAGGCTTTGACAATCTATGGGGCCAAAACCTATCGTACCCAACAGGCAAGATGACTGAACAAATCTAATTAGTCTGTAAGTAAAAATAATCGACCCGTATTTTTTCTTTTAAAATTCGTCACTTTAGGTATAATTTTTCATGATTCTGACATCACGAATCTCCCACTACCGGGCTTTGATGCATTATATATTTGTTATTTATATTCATTGATTTACCTAATTATAATAATTATGTATTATCATCTTTTTTTATCTGAATGACGATGTCAGAAAATATGTCCCAAAACATATTTTTCTATAGTCAACAAAGGAATCGGAATGTATAGCTTTTTAAATGTATTATAAGCGTTAAAAGCCTCTCAGTGTTCGCTGAATAAATTATTAGGATTGATTTGGCATTTGGCGCTAACCATTGTTTATTTTTAGTAGCTACAAACGCCTATCTTTTAACATTTTCTAACTGTGTTTGGAACATAATTATTTAGTTTATAGGTATTAAAAACTTCTAAATGTAAGCTATATTAATTTTTTTTTTATGGCATCTTGCAGGTCTACCTAGAGTAGGCTGTGAGCTGCTCTAAGGCCTCCATCCCGAGACATACAGCTAAATTAAAAACTTTGTGCTGGTCTAGTGGTTAGTGACCTGGACTGCTATGCCGGAGGTCGTGGGTTCGATTTCCCACCCAGGACAAATCTTTGTGTGATGAGCACGATCGTTTGTTCTGTGTCTGGGTGCAATTTATCTATAATATGTATGTATTTAGAAATGTATAAGTATGTTTATCAGTTGTCTAGTACCCATAACACAAGTTCTGCTTAGCTTGGGACTAGATGGCGTTGTGATAGTTGTGGAATATTATATTATTATTTATCCGTCATACTTATAACTGATTCGAAAATTACCTTAAAATAAAGATTTAAAAAAAAAGTTTCAGATCTCCAAATACCCACTGTGTGCTTTAAAAATTAAATAATTTTATGCAACAAGCCTCAAAACGAGAATCAATTAATGATATTTTGAGCAACATAAATGATTAAAATAATCGAAGGTAGAAGATTGTCATAGGATGCTGCAATAATTGATGCATGGACTGGACATAATTAATTAATTAATTTGAACCGCTGATTACCATAATTTATATCAAATGAATGTTGGATAATTTTGTTGATTTTTATTTACAATTTATTTCATTATTAAACGCTTTGATCTACCTATTTAATTTATTTAATTATGTGTGTTGCAATATTAAAACTTGTTTGAGTTAATAACTGCGAAATCAATGAAATTATCAAGAACAGTGTTTTAATGTCTTGAAAAAAAACGGGTTAAACTATTATAACTTTATTTTAGCTTAATTTTGACATACTCGCAGCTGGGAAAAGGCCTCCTTCGATTCCTGGTAATGCTCACTATTTTTTACCCTTGCTTCAATTTTATTAACATTTTTTTTGTAAACTTTCCAACATACTAGAAATTCCTCATTTATGGTGGGTGTTTTTACGAACATTCAAATTCACAAACAGTAATAAATTATTACTGGTCTCATAGTTGTCCGAAATAAAATGATTTATTATTACTTTATCTTTACTGTATGTACTTTTATCTGTATGTTATTTCTTGTACCTTTTAAACGTTATTTCTTTCTTTCTATCTATGTGTTCTGTGTGCATAAATAAATAAATGTTTTGTTCAGGAGGGAGTCAAACCCTCGACACGTAACACAGCACACAATCCCTCATTGTTTTTACCTTTGTTATCGTGGTAAAATCATCAAATGACTCCTCCTACCCAGGGCGGGGCGGGAGGGACTGTCAGACTTATACTGACTGAAATCCACGGTGATCCTTCAATAGCCCTTTAAGGTAGACGGTCATGGTATCCTAATGAGACAGTCCCGCGACACCCCGGGGCACTGTTTTTACCGTGACGTCACATTCTCAAGGTTACAGATTAATAATAACAAGAAGGTACATACCATATCGAGCTTCCTCCCCCTCGGGTGCCTGCGCCGTGAGGGTGGCCAGCTCCTTCTCCAAGTCGACCTGGTGCTCGCCAGAGTCCCATGATAGCAGCCCTGGAACAATGAAGACATACGTTAGATTTTGTTTCATGTAAAGTGAGATTTACTGACAAAAAACAAGTTTTCATTTTTTAAAGACTGCAACTGCAAGAGATATCCCTTATGTTAAAACCCATATAAATTACCTGATCCAGAAATTGAACCCTAAGCCATTTAGCAGTCATGTTTGCAAAACTAGAGAAAGTATGAAAGACAGGCGTTCAGGCAAAGTAAGACATTATTCCAAATTAATCATGTCTCTGAAATAAACTCCATCATAAACATATTAAAACACCCTCCAGCATTAACATCATATTTTCTAACAATAACTCTCCCTCGCAATATTAATATGAAGGGAGCATAAATATACGAGAATATTTAATGAAATACACACGTGTGTGAAGTTGCAGTGCCCTAGAGGAAATAATGAAGATATTATGAGCTTCAGTACATATGTACCGAGCACGTGTGGGGAAAGGTACTAGGAATGGGTGGGGAAATAGGAGTGGGAAGGGAAAAAGGGATTCATGGCTAGATTAATGTGACGCAAGTAATATTTTTCCTAATGCGATAAGGTTGGATGTTCCTAAAAGTGCATGGCTATATGTAGATTTATCTGAGTGTCCAAATGAAGTGAAATTATAGTAGATATGTACCGAGAACGTGTAGGGATGGGTACTAGGAATGGGTGGGGAAATAGGGGTGGGAAGAGAAAAAGGGGTGGCTAGATTATTTGTTGTGTTGAAAGGAATAATTTCTCGCGATATCATGAAAAGGTTGGGATTTCCTAATAAGTGGTTACATATGTAGGTAGGTTTATCTGTTTGTCTAACTAGACGAACTGAAATTTTAAGAGTGATAATCGTTATGGAAATGTTGAACAAAATATTAAGAGCACGTGAGGTAATCCTAATGAAGGAGGTATTACACGAAGGGCACCCGCTGACAATGGCACCTGAGCTACTTGCACCTTATCTATTCGACATAAGGCTCCTGTCAAAGCTTTCGCAGGTGCCAGGTGCCCTTAGTGGAATAACTCAATGAGGCACCTACCGATATTATTGCAGCTGACATTAGTAAACTCTTATTTAAGATTTTATTTATATTAGGTCCTCTTATTAATTTTATTTCTGGTAAAATAAACAAGTCACAGAGAAAAAAAAAACTTTATTTTCAGAAAATGTAAACAAACAATTTATTTCCAAGAGAAATCTTAGTAAACAGATTTGAAAGGATTAACAAATAAATGAAGAATATTAATTGGAAATGGGCTCAAGAAAATCAAATGCTTAGAAAGATTTCAAAGAAAATAATCCGCTATTTTTTGACGAAACGAAATCCTCTGGATTAAAAGTTATTTGTTAGACTTATCTTGCTTAAATATTTAATAGGTCTCGAGAATTTAGTTTTATTTTTTATTTTATCTAATTGTTTTATATCGAGATAAAGCTTTTTGAATTTATCTTTGTTTAATAAATTTAAGATAAATTGGGAAAGGTATTTTTGAGAAGTCTATGAAATTCTATTGTTGAGCTTACTGAATTGTTCACAGAAATATTTTTTTATACTTTCAAACATAAAATTTTGAGTTTTTTTTTTTCAGGGAATCTAGAATTGACACTAGTTTTCCCGACGCAAAAATTTGAAAAAATAAATAAAAGATCCGCCATTGAAATAAATTATCTAGAAATTGTAGAAGAAATTCAGTAAGTACAATAATTAGAAAATATTCCGAGCAAGAAAGATAATGGCTTAATTGCTAAAACAGTACCTCAAGATTAACCTATAAAAATTGGAAACATCTAGGCAATTAGAAATTAATATCAGTCCAGAACACTTTTTCTTTTTCAGTCCCTTTTCTGCTTAATTATTCAGACAATTGCGCCTTTTGTTCGACGGTGAGAGTTTTTTATCTTTTATTCATACTGTGCCTATCTGGGACAAGTTTATATCTTTTTTCTGGGAGGTTCGTCTTTTTACTTTCTTATATTACGATGCTTGAAGATTGGACGTTATTTTTTTTGGAGTCTGTTATACTGTCAATTTATCTTTGTAAGGTTTTTTCTTGAAGTGTAGATTGTATGTAAATATGAATTTCAATAGGAAAACCATTGATTTAATAATAAAATATAGTATCGCTCTTTTGGAAGGTAATAGTCCAATGACGAAGACTTCATCTACCGTCCTCATCATCAACTACCATTTTGGCTTCCATGCCTAAAGGCGCTCCCTCACCGCGAGTATTCACCCAAACCTGTAAAGTTACAGATTCGAGCATTTCATCGGCGAGGGAGAACAATCGAGCATCACAATGCGCACCGTGTATCAAATCTATAATTATTAAATGTACGTGAATGCTCGTCAGTCAGCGACGTAGTATTGTAACGTAATGCTCAAAGTCGAATCTATAATGTTACAAGGGCTGAACATCAGTATTTTTTTGCATAAGGGCTCCGAACGATGACGAGAAGAATGATAATAACGCTAGCAAAAAAGCAATAATTTCAATTACATGAATAAATAAATCGAACTCAACTTTTATCACAAAACTGTGTTAGAATCATTACTAAACTAATTTCCAAGCGCTCTAGAAAGTACATATTTGTATCGTAACCCAGCCTTATCTCTAGGGCATACAAAGACACACATATATACAGACAGAACTAGAAATAAAACAATAAACAGTTGGCACTAGGGTCGTGTTGCCACACGTTTTAATTAAACCTCTGCGGATGGATCCATGTCGGAGAGATAGCTTAGTTTCTAGGCGTTAGTTTTGTGTAATATAAATTGTTGAAGTTTTATGTATAATTGTGTAAAATTTTGTTTCAGTTTCATGGACTGACAGTTCCCTCAATTTGGCCTTTGAGTCCTAAATTACAATTGCAAAAAATTGGCGGCAGTAAAGAATGAAGAGAAATTTTCATCTTTTTTTTTTAAATTAATTTTTACAAACTTAAAGTATCTACAGAATTCTTTGTTAACCTAGTAATATTTTTGTTGAAAAGTTTAGTTACAGTAGTTACTGTTTTTGTTAAAATGTATTTAGCCATATTTTGCTGGGTGTTACATACATCACAGCGCTATCCTGTAAAGTTGTGATTAATGTAGAGAAGTAATACTTAGAAAGAACAAACGGGTAGTTTGTTCTTTGCTGCCGACGAAATATTATTTTCCGAGTAATTTTGGAATACCACGATCATTCAACAGTTTAGTATTTTTCTTCTCTACTAGTCTTTTGCGATTAATTTCGTGGTACGATCCAAGACAGGTAAATCCACTCTCCGGGCCATGTCGAATTTCATTATTTCAGCGCTTTAATTCTGACTTTCAGGAGTTGCAGTGGTTAATAATTCAATGGGGTCGTACCAAAAAAGAAACAAAAATCTATTTTTAAATGATAAGTAAAAAAAAGTAACCAGGTGACCATAGGGCTGGCCTATTCCTAGGCCACCGAATCAGCATTGCCATACAACGTGGCAATGCTGCCAGCGTTCTGAGCACTGATCCCTTTGACAGCGATGTGGATGAATTCTTTGACGCCCTGTGAATGTTTTCTTTTTCCTTTTTGCACATATGACTAGTTAGATTTTATTTATAGTTTAGACTATAATTTCTATATCTCCTCTGTTTAACTATGGGTACATTGTTTTCACCCGAGTAAAAATACTTTTTTTTTTTTGTCGTGGTATAATCATCAAATGAGTCCTCCCACCCCGGGCAGGGCGGGAGGGACTGTCAGACTTGTACTGACTAAAATCCACGGTGTCCTTCAATAGCCCTTTATGTTCCGGGGTCACGGTAAAGAAATAAGTGCCACGACCGAGTTAAATTACAGGGCACAAAGTTATAAAGGCAACACAAAAGGCAATATAATCTAGGAATAGAATAACAAACAGACACTGTAACACTAGAGGTCGGGGCCGCAATACATTTTCATTAAACCTCTCGGAGTGATGGATCTCTGGTGCTCCCAGTAATCATTGTACAGTATGATGAATGTTCACTTTGTTTGTTTGTTTAGAATGGTTCGTAATAGCTGTGTCAGTTGTGCTTTGGTTTGTGCTTATGGATTTATTAAGCTGTATTTGTAACACCTGAGTGTGTCTGTATAGTTTATGGTTGCAAATATTTGTCTTTGAGTGTAGACATTCATTCTTTTTCGTAACCTGTGTAGTCCTACTGCTGAGCAAAAGTCTTCCCAAATCCTTCCAGGGACTCTTTTCCTCGGCCGCTTCGAATCAGCCTTCGAGGGATTGGGTGGGTCACGTCAATCGCTTGCAAGATGAGCGCTGTTCCGGGGCCGACTCAGAAAAAGGTGAGTGTACTAAGATATTCATATTACTGGTTAATGAAACACGCTATTTAATAGCATATGCATAATGCATATTCTTATTTCCTGTTTTCTCCGAAAGTTAAAACAAGTTGGTGCACGTAGGAACTACACTGCACCACATTTTCTAAAGTACAATTAGTGACTTTGGCTATTTTCCAAATACATTGCACCCATGAATCCTGTACTGATGGTAAATGACTTGGACTATTTTATAAATATATTGCACCGATGGCAGTGAACTAATTCTCATGAATCCTGCACAGATTCTAACTCCCTAGTTCTACAGATATTTTTTTAATGGAAGAACCAAATAAAATGATTTTGGTACTTAACGTAACTTCGCAATGATCAGCAATTTATTTAACAGTAAAGATCGATTTGTGCCCACAATGCGATAACTTTGAGCAACCAATCGTGAGAGATTGTCAAACGTTTTATAAAATAGGTATCCTGTAATAATTTCACGATCAAAGAAGACACAATTTCGGTCTGAAACGAAAATCTAAAAAAGTCTGATACCTAAAATTGAGACACAAAAGGCATAAAAATAATATTTTCTAAAGTAAAATATCGTCGAAAATGTCTAAAAAGGTCGCAGATTGAAAGCCTCGAGGGCTATTGAAGGAAAAGTTAACGAAATGGAAAACTTAGAAGGGCTTCTAATGGGATTTTTTAAATTCAGGACAAGGAATAGGTACTATAAAATTGTACCAACTTTTTAGAATACAATGGTTTTAATAATTAGCTTAGTTTTCATAGTTTGTAGAAGTCGGCAACACCAACCTCGCCTGTAATCAATAGCAGAAACTTAAAATGAATAAATGAAGTTACCAAGATTTTGTATTTTAGCATCCTAATTTTGTAGAGGCATTTCGTAAAATACATTCTATGACTCTCAAAATTTGCTTTTTATTTTGTTACGAAAAAATTGAGTTTTTTTTTGACACTTATCATTTGCACAGGTAGTATCTATTTAGGCTTGTATCTAGGTCAGAAAAATATTTTCTTTAAAAGAGTGTTAAGTACAATATCTTAAAACAATAAACGTTGATAAAAAAATGTTCTCATTTAATAATAGTACAAGATATAAGCGGTGTGCAAGTTATTATTTTGTCTTGACCTTTAAGAAAACACCAGTAAGTCAAAGTCAAAGTCAAAGTCAAATCATTTATTTCAATTAGGCCATCAAGGAGGCACTTTTAAACATCGATTATTAAAATTATAGGAATTGGGATAGGATGGGAATGATTCTACACCCATTCGCAAAGGTAGGTTGTATGAAGAAGAATGGGCAAGAAACTCCATACTTACTCTTTTTAAAAATGTTTTACAACATTTTTATAACATAATTTGCGATATATAATGTGAAAACAATGTACCCTGAAAATCCAAACCAAATATTATTAAAACAAAAAAATAATAAAATACAAATAAAAAAATGTAAATAAAAAGGTACATCGGTGTTCACATTTTCACAAAATATTGCAATTACAGCTATTATACAAATTAAATATAAACAGTGTGTGAGCATTTAAATTGCCAGTTTGATTCTGTTTAAGCCCTACATTGTACTATGGAGCAGGACCAGCATGTTTCCAAGCATTTTTATCTTGAATATAATCTTTTAATTTATAATATGCTTGTTTACTAAGTGTACTTTTTATGCAACTTTTAAATTTTCTTTCATTTAGTTTTATAATCTCACTAGGTATTTTGTTGTAACATTTAACACAGAACCCCATAAAAGATTTTTGGACTTTAGACAATCTAAAATATGGCTGATATATTTTATCTTTATTTCTAGTATTAAAATTATGTCTATCACTTATTTTATTAAATAGATGAAGATTTTTCCTAACATACATTATATTTTCATAAATAAATTGGCAAGGCACTGTCATTATATTAATTTTTTTAAATAGTTCCCTAAGAGATTCGCGACGACGTAGATTGTAAATTGCTCTGACGGCTCTCTTTTGCAAAATAAAAATAGATTCAATGTCAGCTGCCCGGCCCCACAGTAGAATGCCGTAAGACATTATGCTGTGAAAGTAACTGAAGTAAACCAAACGCGCAGTTTCGACGTCTGTTAACTGTCTTATCTTTCTAGCAGCATAAGCGGCTGAACTTAGCCGCCCCGCTAGAGATGCTATATGGGGGCCCCATTGCAATTTATCGTCTAACGTGATTCCTAGGAAAACTGTCTTATTAATAAATTCCAATTTATCTCCGTTCAATAAAATGTCGCATTCCCTACTTCTAACATTTGGTAACGTGAATCTAATATATTTTGTCTTCTTTTCATTAAGAACTAAATTATTAACAGTAAACTAATTTTGAACTTTAAGAATGCAGTCATTAACAGTGTCTAGATTTTGTGCACGTCTGTCAATTTTAAAAATTAACGATGTATCATCAGCAAATAACACCATCTGTGGTTGATTGTTTAGTAAATGGGGCAAATCATTAATATAGACTAAGAAAAGGAATGGACCCAAAATAGAACCTTGAGGCACACCCATAGTCATTTCGGCCCCCAAAGAGTTTACACCGTTTATCTGAACTTTAAGCTGTCTATCTCTAAGGTATGAATTTACTAAATCAAGAGCTTTATTTTTGATTCCATAATGTTCCAGTTTCAGCAAAAGCGTTTCGTGGTTTACGCAATCAAATGCCTTTGAGAGGTCGCAAAAGATTCCTATGGCATCTTGCGCTTCCTCCCAGGAGTTAAAAATGTTCTTCAATAGGGTAACACCGGCGTCAGTTGTACAACGACCTTTGGTGAAGTAATATATCATTTTATGTTTCTCTCCCAAAATAGGCGTATTACGTAGTACATTTATTATATCCAAGCTTATCAGTGTTTCCATAGTAATGTTTTATGCAGAAAGGTCACAAAGTTCGCTGAAGTTGCAAACAAGTTGCTGATTGGAAGTGTTGGAGTGTTGGTTTACATTGTTCAAGAGTTATTTATACGCTCGCGCTGTTTGTGGATTTGTATTCTCGGGATTGGCGAAATGAGCTGGAATAGCGACCGCGTTTTGGTATACTCAAAGCTCTAAAGAATATACAAAGGTCTGAAGTATGATCTGTCTTGCAGTTTGGCAGACTGTCTTGTAGTTTGGCAGACTGTCTTGTAGTTTGATAGACTGTCTTGTAGTTTGACAGACTGTCTTGTAGTTTGATAGACTGTCTTGAAGTTTGGTAAAACAAAAAGGTTAAAATAATTTATGTTACTATTAATTTATTTAATTGTAAATAAAAAAGATGGCTGATTCACACAGGACGAGGAAGACTGAGGTGGATATGTTTCGACGGAACTTAAAGAGAGATATTTCCAGGAATTGAATTGATGTGTGAATTGATTGAATTATAAGATTTAGGTAATACAAAAGGAAGAAACAACTTTGGGTCCTTAAAGTCAAGAGTGAGTAGGTTACAGACTATAGGCAAGCGTGCTTCTTCGTCGACCACATCAGGTGAAATAGTGATCAAATAAAAGTGTGGTGTGAAAACTAAAATTGAATTCACGATCTTAGCACAGCTGACGGTAGCTCAGTCACTGTGCCAACCCGGCAACCATGCCGCCAAAAGTACAGTCATCGATTTTCCTTATTATATTATTTTACGTTAAACGTGGGTGTACTCAGCAACAATGAGTTAGTTATTTCTAATTGTTGGGAATAGCCTAATGACGTCAAAGTCGGCTTTTGTGGGTAATTATTTGATCCTGGTATCGCCATACAATAGTAATGTTTTATGCAGAAAGGTCACAAGGTCCAGAAGTTGGGAACAAGTTGCTGATTGTTGAGAGGTTTTTAGTGTTAGATGTTTAAGAGTTGTTTATTGTATTCTTTGTTTTTATTTATACTGGGTGATTTTGTACCCTAGGAACAGATGTAATATTATAGCTGTCGACCTTGCTTGGTAAGGTTCAAAGTCATAATCTTCTTCCGGCTCTTGTCCAGTTAAAATTTTGTAAAAAAATATTCTACGAATCGATACCATTGTCCTGGAATGCAAAGGTCATATTATGAAAGACCTATTCTTTCTAATCTTTACTTATTAAGAGTCTGACATACCCATCTGATTTGTACACCTTTTTAAACATTTTATCAAGGTTCGTTTAATTTGTCACATTTATTACCTCATAATCATTTGTATTATTTATTCATTTTAACCGAGAAAACATTACCGACACTAAGAATTTCTCCTGTTGGTGCATTTTTGAAATTTGCATACTAACACCTAGACCCGGAACATTTACTTGAAGTTTTAAATGCTAGAATCAGCAATAACAGCATAATTGGAACAAACAATTGCCCACTAACTAGTGAGTGACTATTACCACCCCACCCAACATGTGATCGAATCACCCCTTTCACCCCCTTCACCCCCTCTCAACCCCAAATGTCAAAGGTGACCGGAACTGGGTTAATTGTAGGCAGCAGAGTGTACATGCAAGTGAACTTGTTGCATCGACACCGGATGTCGAGAATTTCCCAACTGAAAGTTGAATCACCCTGTTTACTGAGTGCCTTGTTGTTTGAGTATATTAGTTCATGATTTTACTTGCTGTATGGGAAGTGGGACTTCATGGAATCAGTTAGCAAATGGCAGAAAGTTTCTGGTAGACCGAACAATTTTCAAGGAAAATTACCGTCAAAGCAAATTTTCTATGTTTTGCCTGAATAACTTTCTGAATAGAATCTGCCTAGCTTTTGGGTTCGGCTTCCAGTCAAACCATATGCAGCTGAGTATAAGTATTTTATATGTGTGTATATTGAGTGCCTGTTGTTTGAGTATATTATTTTATGATTTTACTTGCTGTATGGGAAGTGGGACTTCATGGAAACAGTTTGCAATTGGCAGAAAGTTTCTGGGAGACCGAATAATTTACAAGGAAAATTACCGTCTATGCAAATTCTCTTTCTTTTGCCTGAATAACTTTCCGAATACAATCTGCCTAGCTTTTGGGTTCGGCTTCCAGTCAAACCATATGCAGCTGAGTATAAGTATTTTATATGTGTGTATATTGAGTGCCTGTTGTTTGAGTATATTATTTTATGATTTTACTTGCTGTATGGGAAGTGGGACTTCATAGAAACAGTTCGTGGGCAGAGCTTGTCTCGTAGACCGAATAATTTTCAAGGAAAATTACCGTCTGAACAAATTTTCCTTGTTTTGTCTGAATAAATTTCCGAATAGAATCTACCTAGCTTTTGGGTTCGGCTTTAAATCGAACCGAATGCAGCTGAGTATAAGTATTTTATATGGAACGACTGCCTATCTGACCTCCGCAACCCAGTAGCAGGGTAATACGAATTACGAAGTAAGTGAGCAGGGTCATACGATACCGCTTTTCAAAATTATAGTAGTTAATGAAAGGACTTATTTTTTATCGCTTGGCTCACCTTTGCCCACTATCTCACCTGACGGTAAGCGATGACGTAGTTGACAGTGAAGCACGCTTGCGCTAGATGTAACCTAATTCATTGCCATAAAAACCAGAAGATTTAAGCTATCAGCAAATAAAGATTCTGGCAGGAAATTCCATATTCATCATGTTTTATTGGCAATAGTAAGACAGAAAGCAAAATAACTGAAGAAATACCAATCACTGAAGAAAGAAAAAAACGCCTTTTTAACTTCTTTATAGGTACTTTCTTAAAATTCTTTTTTTATTCTTGAAGTCATAACCCAAATCTAAAGTACCAGTTACAACAGCCAGTGTTCCAAATATAAGGTTACATACATGAAGTCGAATACGTGAATTACTTACGAATGTCTGAATTTGCTTTAGTAACACTCCTTGAGGTTATAATATATGCAGCACCCAACTTTTGAAATTAAAGCTCACTCCAGACGTAGAAACATTAACCTAAAACCTTGACTTAAATAACTAAATAAGGCGGAGAATTTTTTTTACGGGAATTTGAGAACATCTACATAGTTTTGGCTGATGAAGATCTAATATTAATTAATAAGATCTTATATCATCATTACGAGTGGTCACCTTTCTTTTTACAGTCATGGCATGCAGTTGTCTTTTGTTTTTCTTATTTGTTTTTTTTAATGTTTGGATTTAGTTAAGTAAGTTTGTAATCTGTCTGTATTTTTTTTTCAAGATTTGCATGCACTTCTGGTTTTTTTTTTTTCATTTTTTCTTTCTAATAATTCTTGCAACTCTTATCTTGTAGCATCACCTTATTGTCTTTGGACTTTGTCACACTAGACTTCACTGTTTAATCATCATCATCATCCTGCCCTTATTCGTATTAATTTGGGGTCATCTCAACATTTTTTCTTCTTTTATATGGTGGGTTATTCACAAGTGTGAATAACCCTTTTTATATTTTGGTTGATAAAATCATTTAACGAGTCTTTCTTCCCTTTGTGGAGCAGAAGGGACTGTCAGACTTATTGACTGAGAGTCCCCGTCCTTTGGGTTGCCTTTTGTGTTCCAGATCCTACTTACACGGTCCCGCGACTTCTGTATTTCTTGTAATCTCTGCTATCATCTCCATTCTAGATGGATAGTGATCTGCAACCTAATCTCTTCATCGTTTTATTTGACGTATACATGATATTTAACTCTTCTGTACTCTTCAAACTTATATTTAACTTGACTAAAATTCGCTTAAATTCGAATCAAGACTGAAGACGGTGTAAAAAAGTTAATAATAACTATGCAGAGGCGATATCCCATATAATTTGATAACACGCTAGTTAGTGCCAGCATGACACGTAATATTTCACAGATTCTGCGTTGGCCGTTCATTAGACCTGGTTATATTAATTGTTAATTTACGCAAACTAGGCTGCATGGATAACAGGGATTTTAGCTCTAAACTATGACCTATTTGTTGGGAACAACGCTGACGCTATCATTAATTTTGTTTGCGACAGGGATTTTAGATTTTTAAATTAATTGAGGTGTAGCTTTTGATCCATGTAATTTGAAATTCCACTTTTTTAGCTTGCTCATTTTTTTTGGCTCCCATTCCTGGGCAAAATTTCTTATAATTAAGTGAGTGGTTATTTGCAATATTTTTTAATGTAAAAACAAGTTGGATGGACTATTTGTTAGTAAACTGAAATGCGTGCCAATTAAAAAACACATAAAACTTCACTAAAACTTAATTTCCTAATTAAACAGTAAAATTTACATATAAACACACGAAAACTATAGTTTTTGAGCATTTTCCTTTAATTGCGGAAGTTTCGCGTGATGTATGCTGAACTAATTAAAAATTGATTAATTAATAAATTCTTATTAATAAATTAACCTGTATCCTTAAAGAGAAGTCATCCATGACAATGTTTGAAAATGACTGCTCCCAGTTTTATGGAATTAAGCCGATTCCGCGTCGAAACATTACTGTACTTATCGCCGATCATCTGTCGGCGTAGGGCTCGTTTCGCCGTCAGCCGGCGTCGCGCCGCGTCGTCCGAGCCGAGCCGGTGTGAATGGTATTAGTAACCCCCTTATTACGTAGACATAAAGGCTTTTTTGACCGTCGTTAGCCGATTCCGCGTCGATAAATGTGGGAGCACCCTAATTGAACTACTCTGAACAGTCCAAATTGTTAACACCTTAAAAAATTATGGCTAGTGTGATATTGATTTATAGTCAGCTAAATCAATGTAATTGCTCGTCAAATAAACACATTGCATCTGACGTATGTTTACCATTTTACAATGTTGTCAAAAAATGACAGTTTTATTTTCAGAATACGAAAAAAAATGTTGCTAGGCCATTCGGCAATAAATTAATATAGTTTCTCTGACCTTACAGCAAACGTATGGTGTTTTAAAAAGCAATAACGAATTACAATTAATGTACAAAGAGCAATTACGAGTTTAAATAACAATATAAATCATCGAATGAGTCCTCCCGCACTGGGCTACTGCGCTACCAGACTCATATTGACTAAAATCCATTGTGTTCCTTCAATAGGTTTTCACAGTTATTTTTCCAGGGTCAAAGTTTCGTGTTTAGATAGTCCCGCGACCGTGTGGTCTGCTCGTGCATATGAGGGGCTTTAGATGTAGTAACGAGTAACTGCGATATGTGCCCTCAGAAAGCAAAAAAGACTACTTTAATTTAATTAAAAACACAAACAGAACATATATAAACATCAATATTTGTTTACGTAACCCAATTTCCCTAATTAGTTCAAACGAAATCAAACACTAATACATGGTGTTTCCAAGAAAATTCGTTCACTTATGTAAACTAAACTATAAATCAATTCGCGTGTACTAATCTGGTATTTGGATCCGGCCGATTATGCATGTACATGTATGCACATAACTATGCAAGTTTTTTGTATGCTTTCATCAAACATTTAATGAATATTTAAGGAAAAATTCAGCGTTAATTGAGTCGTTTAACAATGAATTGTGATTTATTTATTATAGAATCAACACGATATCTTTAAAAATGAAACGTTTCTCGCGAGTGTATGTAAAAAAATGCTGAAAACTCACAGAGGAGAGTGATTGAAGCATTCTCTGGGGCGCAACCATCTACTTCCAAGTTAGAATGATGATTATGAACATTATTCAGGAGTTTTCAGAGAAAATATTCAAGAAAAAGACATCTTCTTCTTCTTCTTATATATAAAAATCAATTGCTGTTCGTTAGTCTCGCTAAAACTCGAGAACGGCTGGACCGATTTGGCTTGTTTTAGTTTTGAACGATTTCTGGAAGTCCAGGGAAGGTTTAAAAGGTGAGAAAAAGAGGCGGTACGAAGTTTGCCGCCCGTTTCAAATAAAATAAGAGATTCTAAATAACAAAAAAAATGTTGGCAAGCAGCATTCAACTTTATTAAGTCAGAACTGTTAGTACCTATTTAACATTTTAAACCTTGAGCTTTATGTAAATATTTCTACAGAAATACAGAAGGCCCTTCCCCATACACCTATTTGTGCGAAAACATTGAGTATAAAACAGTACAGAGACCTCATTTCAACACTCTAAAAATCTAGAACACTAACAAATTAAATGAACATCTCTCCCAAAACGAACCTACCAATCCCAGCCCAGAATTCCAAATGACAATCAAATCTAGCGCTCTGATTGGTCGAGCCACTAACAGTTTATTCATTAGTGTCTGCTGTCAATAGAACAAAATGGTGGTTAGTAAAATACGAAAAGAGGTCGTTGGGAGGGAGTGAGGGTATAAATAGGAGGGAGACTCGACCTCTGACCGGGTTATCCCTAAACAAAGAGGGGGTTCATTGCCCTAAGTGTCGGATCTCGTTTCGTTCTATTTTTTCTAGAAAACTCTTGTGTATAAAGTTGTTAAGTCGGTTTGTCCTCTTTCGTGTGTGGTTCTTAGAATGTGTGTGAAATTAAAATGTTGGTAGAGAAAAGGAAAAAGTGAAACTGCTGTTTTTTTTGTGCCAGTATGAGTGTCATTACAAAATTCAACATGGCGGCTTTTTTGGTCTTGTCATTTTATTTAAATGTTGTAAGAGACTTTAAATACTGAGATTTTATGTTTTGTGAGATTATTGATAATTTTGTTAGTTACTCCAATTTTAATCTTAATCAATGTCTAAATTTTCTGTGATTCTAGGCATTTTTTGGTTCCCCAGTTTATTTTTAATCTATGGATGTCTAACATTTGTTTACGAATAATTTAAAAGCAAGAAACAAACACTCCATTTGATCATATTCAATGATCATAAGAATACCCATTTTTTCTTCATGCACTAATATTGACAATAGCACTGACAAGTATTCTAAAGAATACCAAAAAAAACACCAATAAAAATCTAGAACCTTTCAAAGCCTAAAAACTTTACCTGCCGAAAAACTTCCTCCACAAAATAATTGTTTTCTGAAGACAGCCGACATTTCCATCTGATTTGAATACGCCAACTTTCTTCCCGACGCGGCCATATTGTTCCGCATAGTTCCATATAATTTGCTCCTTGCTTCTTGTTCGTAATGTTTTGTTGATTGCTAGTGGAGGGTAGTTTGGTAAGACGCCATTTTGTTTCGATAAGAAACGGGTAATTAATGGCGGCGTTTGGTGAGATTTTGTTTCTATAAGTTATGTCTTTCGATAAGTTTCTTTTGTCGATGTTTTTCTTTGGTTAACTGCTTTTTGGGTTTTTGATAAGGTTAAGGTAGTAACTGAAATGACATTATTTTTAATGCGATTTAGATTGAGAATGTAACACGACGTTTTTATCAGATTCAATTCATCTCAACCCAGCCTATCTCCACTGCTGGATATGCCTCTCTCAGGCTGAATCAACAAGACCGATGCCATTCAGCCTGTTCCATCCACCTTCACAAGGTTTAATTAATTATAAGATATAATGAGCTATCCAGACTAAACTGGATCAAATTGGACAACCAAACAAAAAAAACAAACTAACAAATAAGACACTTGATCCTTTAAAAAATTTTAGAAAAATATGTTCATAAGTTGGACGATCTTAATAACTTTCATTTTCTGTAAAGTAAACAACAGTTGATCAAAAATGTATCATTCTATATTTTCTCGTAAACAAACTATTCTCATCTAACTCTGTTTGTGTTTATATGTAAACAGTCTATCCAACCCAAAAAGCTTCTCAAAATACAAAGAAAACTTGAAAACACAGACCCCTAAAATTCAAACATGACCTTTAAACTCACATCGATCGCAGCAACTTAACATATTATGCCTTAACGAAGCGCCATTAATTATTCACGTAAGCGTTTAAAATTGCTTTAAAGCGCTTAATGAAAACATCGCTACAGCGCTTACAGCGTCGTAAACCAGAATATTTTACATGCGCGTGAGTTTATAGGCTCTTAAGTCTTCGTTAACCCTTTAATTCGCAATGTTAAAACTGAACGACATAGTAAACAAAAAAATACTGTTCAATTTCTGCTGATATGTTCTTAGTTCTTTTTAAAACAATAGTTAGCAAGAACGAAACGTAACCAAAAAAAAATATAGCTGTCATTTCGCGCGAATGTTTTCTCTCTCTTTCTGACAAGATGGCGTCGAGAACACCTGCCACGCACGGATGTAAGGTAAATAATTTTCGATTTTGACCATTTCAATTAAATTTATGGATACTATGGTTGAAAATATTCCTAAAAAATATGCCTTTTATTGATTGGTGTAAAATTCATCTTGTTTTAATAACGAATATCCAACTTACGAGCCTGTGAAATGATATGTTGTTTGTGACCAACACTGCGGAGTACTTAGAAAAGTACCGAGTATTTTGAATGTCGTTCACAATCAACATTGCTCTTTTGCTTACCAAGTACTTTATTTTAACTAACCGAGCTATTTCTAATATTTTTGAACTACTTATAATAACTAACACAGTGGGTAAATGTTTTAAAACTTTTATTTGGTATGTTTATTTGCGATTGAAATTTTTGTTATGCTTTGGGTGCGGTTTTGCATGGTTTTTTTGTTTTTGCTTGCTTCAGATTAAGCCGAAATGGCACCGAACACGTACTATTATGGCACTTGTGCCACCTGAAAATGCACCATCAGATGGTAGCAGTAGCGGCTCAGACGATGAAGTTATTGTCCCGAACTTACAACACGACGATGATGATATTACATACTGCAGTTCGGAACCAAGATCCTATCCTTCTTCTCTAAATGAGTTGGACATATTTTGTTCTGACAATGAAGACCACCAAACAGCTCACTTCAACCCGGTTTTATCGGACGAAGAAACTATTCCACTGTCACCTGTGATCAATGAAATGTTTCCGACGGGTCGACCTCAAGAACAACTCCCTTTCATGCTAAATTCGGTTTCATCTATCTTATCGCCTTTAACTAGCTCATCACCGGCAACCACAACACGTTCAAAGAGAAAGGCAACTACATTACCAAGGCTTCTGACAAAACGAGTGAAAAAGTTTGTTAGAAAACCCATAAACTTCAAATTCAAAAAAGGCAAATTCCAACACACAGCAATAGTAGAATTACCACAATATAATCCACCTTTTGATGCAGGCCTGAAAAGCCCTCTTGATTATTTCCATCATTTTTTCTCAGAAGACATAATGGATCTTATCACAGAAAATACTAATCTTTATTCAGTTCAACAAGAAGTTTCAAAAAGCATAAACGTTACTAAAGATGATATATGTGATTTTATTGGCATAACTCTTTTGATGGGTGTGGTCCAAATGCCAGCTTACCGTGACTACTGGAGCAAAGCGTTGAGGTTCCCCGAAATTGCTGATATTATGACTCTAAAGAAATATGAAAAAATAAGAAGATTCCTCCACTTTGTAGACAACACTGACACAAATGACGACCGCTATTTCAAAGTGCGACCTGTACTTGAGAGGATTCGTAAGAATTGTTTGCTGCTCGCGCCAGAAGGGCGCTACAGTGTGGATGAAATGATGGTCCCTTATAAAGGAACACGGGCAGGGAGTAGGCGGCAGTATTTACCCAAGAAGCCCAAAAAATGGGGATTTAAGATATTTGTGCGAGCAGGAGTTTCTGGATTAATATATGACTTCATCCCATATGGTGGTGAAGATACATTTAGAAACCGACACTTTACTGACTATGAAAATAGCTTAGGTTTAGGAGCTAAAGTTGTCATAGCTCTTTGCAAGACAATACAGGAAAAACCAGCTACTGTGTACTTCGACAACTTTTTTACATCGCTCGAGCTAATCCATCACTTACGCAACGAATATGGCATTTTCAGCTTAGGAACGGTCAGAAGTAACCGTCTAAGAGGTTGTCAAGAAATGTTACTCTCTGACAAAGCACTTGCAAAGAAGGGCAGGGGTGCCAGCCAACAGATTGTCTGCAATGAGAAGAAGCTTGCTGTGGTCAAGTGGTATGACAATAAAGTAGTCACTTTAGTAAGTTCTTTCGTTGACTCACATCCAAAAGAAAAAATTAAGCGATACTCAAAAGAAACCAAATCGAGGGTTGATGTAGATTGCCCACAAATAGTCAAGCAGTATAATGCTCACATGGGTGGTGTTGATTTGGCCGACATGTTGGTGTCATTATATCGCTCTAACTTTAAAACAAAAAGATGGTATATGGCTTTATTTGCTCAAGCACTTGACATTTGCGTCAATAATTCCTGGTTGCTGTATAGAAGAGATTGCCAAAATAACAAGAAAACATTAACTCTCAAAAAATTTCGAATTCAGCTGGTAACAGAACTTTTCCAAAAAAATAGAATTCGACAGACAGAGTCAAAAGAAAACGAAGCGTCTGTCAAGATCAAGACTCCTGTTGCTCCAAGACCACCAGATTCTGTTCGCTATGATAATACAGGCCACTTACCAACATTTGTGTCTCAAGGCAGGTGCAAGTATTGTAAAAAAGGTTATACCAGTGTTTATTGCAATAAGTGTAACCTTAGATTATGTATGTTAGAAAAAAGAAATTGTTTCTACCATTATCATGTCAATGTATAAATGATAACTATGCCAAAGAAAGCTGAATTTGTGTTTTTTTTTTTTCAATAAACTTTGTTTTTCCACATATTATTTTAATTTTAATTGAAAGTGTAATTGTCTATTCAAGCCGCAATGTTGTTAGTGTACGACATAATATTCTGTCACTATTCAATAGAATGTTTCGCAACGTTGTATCTGAACAACATATGTTTTTTCAAAAAGTATATATGTAAGATTTTTACAAACATTTTTCTAGAGCTATTTTAACAATAAATAAACACCCCAAAAAGAAAAAAGGAAAAAATTGCAGTATTTTTTCACCTGCGAACTAAAGGGTTAAGAGGCTCTAGTTATTCTTGTGTCTCGAGAAACATTGTCAAACGTGTTAAGTCTTTACTGTGTAACGTGTTTTACAGGGATTTTGCATGCTTATGAGTTTGTGTGTAATCAGCCTATAATTTATTTAGTTGACATTTTAATATTAAATATATATTTTTTAATCATTTTAAAAATGGTATAAAAAAAAATGTCATTTGCAATACTTAGTTAATGTTGAGTTACTATTAATAATAATCAGTTGCGACCCACACGGACTTGATCTCCCGGGAGGTATCTCGTTCCTCATCTCTGGCTTGCCTTTATTGGCCGGTCAGAGTGAACACTGACGAGGAACAGACCTCCTACCTCTTTCTTGCCTTAATCGGCTGGCTAGAGTGGAGATAAGTCCCTAGCGCGACATTTTGCGAAAGAGACATTCTGCGAAAGAGGCATTCTGCGAAAGAGACATTTTACGAAAGAGACATTATGCGAAAGAGACGTTTTGCGACCAGGGGACATTTTGCGAAAGAGACATTTTGCGCCTGAGCCCTATAATGTTACCATGTCCTTCCTCATTGTGACAGGGAGTGGGCTATAATTTACCTCGTGGGCCCACTGTGGGTTGATTCATGTTACCTGTACAGACGCCAGCACAAGCTACGAGGAGCAGAAACTATAGAACATAACGTTTTGCTTTTGATTTATAATCATTTTATTTTCTGTGACATGTCCACTCAAATCTGTGTGGTTCTTTCCTCAAAAGACCATCTCAGACACACGCATGGTCTTCGTACGACCCGAGTAAAACAATGTCTGGGCTTTAAAAGTGACTGTGACCTCTGAGTTTGTTTCGTCTGTTTCTTTACAGAGTACTCAGGTACGTAACACTGGCCTCATCTAGTTTTAAAAATATTGATTGTGACGTGTAAGAGTGTTTTTTATAACCAATTTACAAAATAAAAATCATTTATCAGAACTAGAATAACTTATTGCAATCAGTAGGTACCCGTTAGATAGTGGGTCCACGTTTTAGCTTAGCTTTGACTGCGTGTAATTTTCCGATATAGCAACTCATGCTAAAGATTGAATGTAAGAATTATTTATGCAACTGTGTTAAACGTAGCATATGAAACAATACTCAGCAGCTTCCTATTTTAATCACGTACTTGTGAAATATTTAACGTTTTTCCATACTCGCGTGACTCTAATTAATTAAGCATCATATTTACGATGAAATTTCACTTGAAAACCGCTACCAACATTTTTTGCCTGCCGTTAAAATTTAATATCCTAACTGGCAACCCAGTCGCGTAATTTACTTTTTTCAAATTAAAACCGTTGAGCGCGACGTTTTGCATAATTCAATGTGAGAGCGAGATGCGTCGCCTCTAATAAAGTGACGTCAGTCTATACAGTGTTACCAGCAATAAATGGAAAAAGTCCCCGAGATTTTTTCTCTTTTATGCTTCGGCATTTTTTTATTGCCAAAACTCGGTTATCGTGGTTGGTGTACGTTGAATAATGTAGTTAGTGGTAGATTGAATATTGGATGTGGTTATGAGCGGTAGTGAGGCCTGGAAAATACAACGTAAATCTCTGTTTATGGCTTCGCTTATCATCAACGTTATTAATTGTTATTGTTTATGGTTTTCACTGCGTAAGGTTGGTACTTGTGTTAAACATAGCCGTTGGTATAATAATATCTACATAATATTATATCATGTTACGGCAGCTCCTGGAAAACACTTACCTGTCCGTTGAGTCAAACCTGTATGGACAAAATGTGGATCGATTGCGATCACGAAACTTTAGTACAATAACTGTCAGATTCATTGTAAGGCCCAGGTTAGCCTTTTAAATAATATTAAAGTCCTACATCCACTCCATCCTAAACGGTCAGGGTATATTACACAGGGTTTTTCAGTAGCGCTTACAGTTTTCCCTTAAAATTTATATATTAAGTACACGCTATTCCATTCCTTACTTTAAAAACTCCTTAAGAACGGCTATACGGTTTTTATGTCTGTGACTGGGACTGTGGCACCATAACTTTGTAGTATTTAATTATATTTTTTATGTCTTTGACATTTCAAAAGTGCCCTATTGGTCTATTTGAAATAAAAATGCTTTTGATTTGATTTGATATATGATAATTTAAAACTATCATATAGCCGATAATTTTTACACAGATTGATTAATCGTTGGGAGTTCGACAAAATCTTAAAAAGTTATTAAAAATTCGTCATTTGTTAGCAAAGCGTGTGTGTGAATTTAACTTCGGCCGGCCGCTTGCTCAAGTCCATTGGCGAATAATACGCTGATTAATTATATTTTTGTTTTTATCAATTAATCAGATGTCGCCTTAAAAGTAATTCAAGAAAACTTGTCCTTTGTACCAGACACATAACAACGATTTCTCGAACCATTCCTGACGTATCCAGGGCACATAGAGGTGGGAAATGTTCCAATAAAGAACTCTTACTCCAGGGCAATGAATAAAAGACGAAGCGAAGGGGATACTTTATTTATCCCACCTCTAGTCGTGTGGAGCCATAAGAGCGGATTTGGAGCGGTTTAAACGAGCGTTACGTGCAATGAGAGAGGTTTAAAGTTAAGTGTGTTTTATGGCTTAATAGTAAGTAGTACTTGTTTCTACTACAAAGCTCTGGAATTCTGGCATTTTTGTTCATGTTTTTTTTTTAATATTTAACAATCTTGTATTATAGTAAAAAAAACGCCTTTTTAAATCAAAGTTCACCAATTAAACAAAACTGGCCACTTAGCAATTTTCCTGATGTTACACAACTTCGTGAATGAATTGGCAATGACGTTGTTGGAAATGCATGAAGTGAATCATTTAAAACATTGCTTAAATAGCCGTTTTAGACCCACTTATCATCGGCTGAATTGATCTTAGACACCTACATAATTAAATCGTTGCAAAATGTAGCAGATTAGTATTTAACACAAAGTTCCGACACCTTTCGACCTCAGTACGGCTTAGGGAATATTATCGATAAACTTCAATAAGCCCTTACACCCTTTAAACCGCAAGTTATCGATAAGGCGAAAAGCAATTAAGTCATAGTTATAAACTTAAGATAGGTCGGCGAAACTAATAATAATAATTTCACAACTGTCACACAACGCCATCTATCCCAAGCTAGGCAGAGCTTGTGTTATGGGTACTAGACAACTGATAAACATACTTATATATTTCTGAATACATACATATTATAGATAAAATACACCCAGACACAGAACGAATGATCATGCTCATCATTCAAACATTTGTCCTGCGTGGGAACCGAACTCACGACCATAGCAGTCAGGGTCACTAACCACTAGACCAACATTAAGCTAGCAGATTCGTCTGCGTAGAAGTCGGAGATTATCTCACAAGATTATTCTACTTGGATAAAGGTATATGTGTACCTAATTTAACAGGGTCTGGCGAGAGTCTAAACAGGTATTCGTAACCCCGGAACGAAAAGGGCTGTTGAAGGAACCGTCCGTCGATTTTAGTAAGTACGAGTCTTTTTTTTATGGTTTCTGAGGCGGTACGAAGTTTGCCCGGTCAGTTATTTTATGTTTATGATAGAAGTAAGATATTCAAATGATAAGAAATATACGTGACTTTACATTTAAATAACTAAAATTAAATCTTAACTACATTCTACGAAAGCGACGTATTGTATAATAAATAATATTTAATAGTTATGACTAGAAACTCTTCGTCAATCTATTCATATTATAATTTATTCATAAAATGAAAATTATTATCGTAATACTTGAATAACAAGAATTGTTTTACTAGTATTCTGTACCAGGTGTTTCGAATAATTTTGGTCGTAAAAAAACAGGTACATAGGAACGAGTCTAAACAAAAGAAATCAAATTTCTCGAAAAATAACAGTTTCCACTTAGACAAAGACCCATTTTATAATAGTACAAGTAAGTGTCCAAAATCCTATGTCCGTCAAAACGTCAAATTTAATCCACACAGAAAAATCTGCTTAATTTAGAATTTCGTCGAAAAATTTACATTTCATTGTTTATGACTATACCCTGAACGCTAGAAATCGTTTACACCGTTTAATTTATTAGCAAAGCCACTAATCTACCAATTAAAATCATCAAATAAATCTCACAATCTGTCAACAAAAGATTAAATATAATTAATTGTTTAGAAAGTTTCAATCTTGAACAGATACGCCAATTTCGCCCCTATTCACACAAAGCCAAAAACCACAATCACTTGTATCTCAAACTCGATCTCATTAAAACCCAGCGTCTCCTACGACCTTTATTGCAGACAAAAACGGCAATAAATACATAATTAGTATCGTTGGTCCCAGACACACTAATCCCCCATCTGACCCCCAACTGCGGGTAGGATGGGGGATTTAATTTCCGTTCCCCGACGAAGGTTGGGGACGTTGGGGTATTAAAGGATAGGAAGGTAGGCGAATGATATCCCTCTTATGAGACGTTAAAGTTTTATAATGAAAATGTCGTGAGAGTTTTTCGTAATTTATTTATATAGTCGTTTTCTGTTGGTAGAATATCTTATTTGAAAACGAAAATTCATGGAACCTTTGGCCTCTGTTAGGACGTTTGTATATTTATGAATACCCGTGAATTTTCCAATGAATTCATAATTTTAGTTTTTCATCTGAAGATCAGTTTTATTATAAAAACATTTTGGCTTCTCCTTGTTTTTTTTTTCATAATTATGTTAGCTAATGTGTAGTAAATAAATAAATAAAGTAAAAAGTGTTTACTTAAGCTATGTTATCTTCATATCTTGCAATTTATATCTGTGAAACATCAAACATACCCAAAAATAAGCCACAAAACCGCTGAACCAGTGGCCCGACAATCGACATACCTACCTCAACATTTCGTCACCCCTATATTTTACCAAACTTTCTCCTCTTTGAGAACCGAGACAAAATTACACTTTAAAAGCACACTTATTACTTTTAATGGGAAAACAGTGTATACTATGTATATGTAGGCATATATATGTATCTTAAAGGTAGGAGAAAATGGAGATTTCATGGTCTTGTTTGGTGAACTTTTAGCCCTTATTGACAAAGGAAAAGGGTGCATGTTTTCCTTACGATTTGCTATTCTTTCGAGATCTTGTTAGGATGGACATTCATTTTGACATCTCTTTGTGAAAAACGTACTGTAAAAGTATAGGGATTAAACTGTAGAAGTAACTATACTGCTGTATTGTCATAATACTTCAACAACAGAGCAATAAGGTGAATGATTATAATGTCAATTTCACCTTTTAATCTCGAGCAGTCCGTCCAAGAGTCGTCTAAAAAATTTCGCTAATAGCGGAAGACCAACTACTAAAAAAGGTAACAGACCTACTACTAAGAAAGGTAAGACCTACTAAAAAAGGTAACAGTTTATTTTATCATAGCAGTCAGTGTTCTGAAGTTTCTGCGGCTATCAAACAGGCGCTAACATACATTATAGATACAACAGGGTAAAGTAAGAGATCAAGAAAAACGAAATTACCAAATAAAAATAAACGCTTGTATCTGCAATTGACCACAAAACGATACTTGGCGGAAAATTAATAGTCTGAGAACTCCGTTATAATCATTATCTTCAGTTTCGCCGTATTGTAACGTTTTCTTGCCACAAAGGACCAAAGAAATATATTTTTATTGATATTACTCGCAAAGACTCTTTAGCCTTGAGCCTCGAAATTCAAAGTCCAAAAGATAATAGCATCCATTTATTGTTACCGTTGCCAAAAAAAGTATAATTTTTATCTGTGGCAACACAGACACATGTTATGTTATTGTTATTAAAATTACACCTATCCGGACATAAGCACACCCTAAAAATTTAACCAAATTTTTGACCAAAATGCCAAAATGATTATTGCTCCGCTCCGGTCCGGATGAAAAAACTATTGGTATGTTAGCGGTTATTTCTGCGGTTGTTGTAATACCCGGTTTTACGACCCCTGGGAGGGCCGGTAGTGTTATTATGAATTGTCGTCAGTACTGTTTTGTTGACGCTATTTGGGACCTCTCTGAAACTCGAGGGTAGTTTGCAAATGTCATTTTTTTGATTACTTGTCATACTAGAGTTTTATTGAATTTTTAAGGTGTTTTTTAGTTTTGATGTGTTTCAGGCAGAAATAAATGATTATAGTTTTAGTTTTCTTTTTTTGTAGTAGGATAGTCTATGAATATAAGGAGCTCAATATATCTAATAGTTAATTAGGACATGATTAATTTCACCAGCAGGAATGTCAGACTTTGAGGCCGACTGAGATGGCCCCAATTTATATAGGACTAATTTATCATAAATTACTGTCGAAGTATGTAAGCTATAAGTAAACCTCTACTTAACCCTTTGGTGATTACAGGGGATACTTATGTGCCATCTTTAAAATAAATTATTGCAAAGACCCATTATGACCTAATCAAAATAAAGGCCTAATCTTTGATCATTCGTTAAAATGTGTATCATTTTAACTAATAAGTTTACTTAAGTAATGATCAAATAACTGGTCTAAGAGTCAACTTTTCAAAGTCACTTGGACTTAATCAAAGTCATATTTTATTGATAAAGTTTTCAACAAAAGTTATGAACTCCGCAGCAAGTTTATGTTACTAAGAATATCCACATAATTTTAATAAAGCGTCAAAACCGTTGATGTTCGAAGCACATTCTTCTTCTACTCACAAAACGTTTTAAAGTGTAGAATTTTCTATAAAAGTTTTCCTTTGAACTGCTGGAACAGTGCCGAAGGCGTCAACTTAAAAGTTCAGTTTTAAGCGACTTTCTCTTGACAGGTTTTATTTGAAGTAAAACCATTTGAAGCCAAGGCGAGGGTTACGGGAAAATTTACTAGTTTTTTAGTTGTAAAGAAGTTTTTTGTTAGAGTTCAGAAAAGTCGTTGAAACAATAGAATGTTTCAATCCGTCAATAGTGAATGGAACAGGACCATTTTCTTCTAAAATACAATCAAACCGCTTTTTTCTTTCGCTGGAGTTCTTACGCGCCTATCATCAACAGCCTAGTCTTTTGTCAACCATGTTCAATAGGTTTCCAATAATGTCAGTATTTTATGCCTACTGGAATCCTTCCCAGTTACGGGTAATTATGATACCTCTTGGTAAGACTGGTTGTCCGACTTTCAAACTTCTGGCTAATGACTGTCAAAGATATACACATTTTGCACATGACAGCCTCAATGGCTTTATGTGGCTTCCGAGGCACGAAGCAAACTATGTAAGATGGCTCTTGCTTAAGGAACCATGATTGGTATATGGATGGGTGCCATAGACCAATCATGGTTTCTAACGCAAGAGTGCTGAAAACTGGCATTCTATCAGTGACTACTTGGTCAGCAGAATAACAATGTAATATAACATTAGCAGATTAAAGGTAAGTAGGTACTTGGTACACAAACTTGCATATTGCGTTTTAGTAAGTGCAGAAAATAAACAGTATGATAGAGCACTTGTTTAAAACAAGACATGTAGCCGAGATGAAATTTGAATTTTAAAAACAAAGCAGTAAAAATAGCAACTTGATGCAAATCTGAGAACATAAATATTTGTTGCAGTTTACAAGCTAGACGGGCAATTTTCTCAACAAGAAAATATTCCGAGGAGTACTGGTTGAAAAACTGTGCCGTAAGCTAGTGAAGGCATAAATTCTGAGAAACTTACTAAAGAAAACATTATTATGATAATTTCTTCTTGCAAACATTGTCTTACAAGAAAAAAATGCTTGTTATGATTACTCCAAGGTTTCTGATTGGATTTCTGTGTTTTTGTTTTCTTTGCTGCAGTATACTGCAGATCTTAGTCTCATAAGAATTAATCCAATTTGGCAAAGTTGATTCATTGATCTAATTACGACCTTACCTACTTACTTGGATGATATAATTTTTACGTACTTGTTAAGTATATTCTCCGATTACTCAATACCAACCGTAAGTATGGATCTAATGTAACATTAGGAGGTCTTAATCGTCATGTTTAAAAGTCAATTAAGAAAATTGTGGCAGTCTCAAGTCCTTGTATTAAGTTTCAAACCGATTGGAGGCTTCCACAGATTTCCTGAAAGATCGGTTCTGAGCAATTTGGAACAAACGACTACCCGCGCCCTTATCAGGTCGTTTCCTGTCTTTGCGATGGCTTTCGAAATTCTCGGTTTCTAGGATAAAATATATTACAAAGATATCCCTGCTACAGAACATCTGACCAAATTTCTATTTGTTGAACTAGTGGTTGCAAGGACTAAACTGCTAACGATTAAATATTGGGTGCGAAACCTAGGCCAGGCAGTGCTTGGCTCGTTAGCAATAGGATCGCACAATGTGAACAGAACTATTGAAAAAAAAAAGTTACGGTACTTCAAATGGACTAACGTAACCGAACTACAGCCACTTCACCATAGTTCTACATTTTAATACTTGTAATTCGTATGGTGTGCAAAATAAAGAAAATATTATAAAAATGTTATATTCTAACGATTCGGGGGTGTCAGACCTGACGTTATATTACCTAATTTCGACTAAAATCCTCACTAGAATCCCGCACTGAAACACAATCACGGCACGCAACTAAATTGACACGAACAAACATCAGTACCGCTGTAACGATCTGTGTGCTGTCCTTAATGACTCACTACTACCCGACTCTGTCCGGAATTGCTTCAATATATTTTAATGGACGTCCGAAATTAGGGTTGGACGGAAACATTAAAAAAAATATTAGGACTTAAAGTCGTACCTTGTGGTACCCCAATACAGTAATAACGTTGATTCTCTTGTTATAGAATTAAGCTGTTCATAGTCGGAAATCAAATTACAAACTTATTTATATGGGTGTTGGAGATCTATCTTACAACAGCTACACGTCAGTTGCAAGCAGTAAGACCAGCAGCTTCATAGTTAGGAAATGATCGCCTTAAAATGATGATAATCAATATTTAAATATGACAGAATCAACAAACACTTCAGATAACAAGTCAACTAGGAAATCAACAAAAAACTAAGAAGACAAGACTTTAGACGTTAAGTGTAGATAATGAGGGTGCAGCAGTTGATACCACTACTCCAAGGAATATAATTCTACTAACATTATCAAGCAATCAACTGACGATATTAAATCTCCAGAAGATATAATCCTTCAATCACGTCAATTTGAAGAGAACGATGAGATTGAGATCGGATAAGACGGCTCTAATCCGAAAGTAATCCCGCGATTAAGAACGGATGTGGGAAGAAAAGGATCGACGGTTCTAATAAAATTTGGTAAAACAGATTATATAGCAGAATTCTATAATTCTAAAGGGTATAGACCGATAAACACTGATAAAGACTTGTAAATGTAGATGTTTTGTTGAATAGTAGATTTTTTGTGAATCAAATTTTTTATCTCGAGGCTTAAATTTTTGTTAAAACAGTTGTTGAGATATTACCTGTTCAATGAAATTTTGATTAAAATTAAAAAAAAAAAACAAATTTTAATTGCCTTGTTTTTCTGTATGAATGTTCAGTTGGTCTGAACCCAAAAATTTATAGGAGTCTACGATTTTTTTGATGAAAAAGTTACAAATCAAGATAGAAAATATCTACAAATCATCCCTAATATATTGATTACCACTGAGACAACCTAAGACATAATCATAGAAGCTGCCAATATTGTCCATTACGCTAACACAACGCTTAGAAACAAAACACGTAACGAATTTATTTATGAGAAGGCTCCTAAAACGAAGATGATCAGTTGGAAACGTGACCCGAAATATATCAAGATATTGTTTAGACGAAAGTCCTACGTAACTATGTTAGCAATCTGCTGAGGTCAGAGAAAAAGAGGCTTTGTTAAAGAGGAAAATACTTATAAACTAGCTTGCTATATAGGAAATTGCTTGTTACTTGTAGACATACTACTTTCAAAAGAGAATGACAATGAAATCTAACTAAACGAGGTATAGAGCCGTGAGGCTCCAGTGGAATTGACCCCAACTTACGAGTGACATGGGTTCAAACCCAGCCAAGCGCATTCCTTTGTGTAATTTATTTCATCACTACTGCTTTCAAAACGGTGAGGGAACCGGTATGTCTTCGAAACAAAAATTCTAAAACATGTGATATCTACCAACCCGGACTGGGCCTGCATTGTTATGTAGATTATGACCAACACACACAGAGGAGGCCTGTGTCCCTGTAGTGGGAACATTATATAGGCTGATGATGAATCGCGATACTTAGTAATTCACAAATGTCTGAAATGTTTCATTTTAAGTAAAGCACTTATCAAAATTGAAGACGCCTATGCTGAAAAGATGGAAAAGCTATTATCTAAATTCGGAAAGCTATTAGCTATTTTAAAAAACCCTGAAATCACTGAAAGGAAGTGTGAATGGCACAAAATTACACCTTGTGGGACCATGGAGCTTTGCCCAAAAATTAAAGAAACTCGAAGGAATGCTTTAAAAGTTAATTAGAGGACATGTCACGACTTGCACAGGAAAGAACGCAGTTATTGCTCACTTTTTTGTACTTTTTGAAACCTCACCCAAAACCTCTTGCTTTGGCATTTTTTGGAGTTTCTACGTTTGAGCTAAATTCATGAGTAGATTTTACGTTTATGTTTAAATTTTAATTTTGCTTATTTTTTTTTAAGAAACCATTTACGCTCAACTCTGGGCCGGTAAAATACAACCAACCAAAATTTTTAATTTTGGCAAAACGTAAGGTTTTGACAAAGATGTTTAACAAAAATATTTTGAGATCAAAGAAACTAATACCTTCTGTTAGTATGTAATCCATCCATTGAAATTTGAAACGGTCAAAGGCCCAAATGATGCCCATGAAATGAAACTAGGGACAGCGGGTCGTCTTTACTAAAGAATTTTTACAAAAATATTCTTTGACCTGACCTGAAAAGACGACCCGCTGGTCGAATACGACCCCGAGGCATGAAAGACATTTATGTCTAAGTGTAGACTTCAAATATTAATCCAATAATAAAGACAAAAGTGTCGAAAATTCTAGAATCCCTAACAAGTTCCAAATTGGAAGTTTTATGGTGACCCTCATTTTGTTGGGACATCTTGAAACCCGGAGTTGAATTTCTTGTCTTAATTCAGAGTTTAAATAAGTTCAGAATTCTGAAGGGTTGGTAGTAGATAATCTTGGGATTAATAAAACAATAGAAAATCATTCAAGTATTTCATGAAATTGGTTATTTGGAAATATTTGGGTTTTGAGTAATTGACCTCCAAATTCCATTATAAAAAAAATAAGTATTACTTTAATTGTTAAACACTGTTTTAATGATTAAGTTATACATATAGTATGTATATTGTACCCAGAGTACATTAGAGTAGATAAACAGGTAGCTCCGTAGAAAAGCAAAAAAAAAGTCTCAAAGAAAATAATGTTTGAAAAAACGTGGTGTCCACACAAACGATCGTGATGTTGCGGCAAGCACTGTCTCATTACGCATTCAGCCGTCGCGCTTGGTCTTTACATTGAAAACGACTTCAAATATCAAATTTGACGTTTGACGACGCTTTTGTAATGTCAGATCGTAAAATTTTTGATATTTATATTATCTCTTTCAAGGTTCCGATGTCTAATGCCTACTGTCATCTTGTATTCCTACAAAATTGGATAAAATAATAAGAAATTGAAAAAAAACGAATCTAATTTCTGATCTCATGCCTACATTATATTGTTACTGTAGGTATATTGTTTCGTTCATCCCACTCGTGCCATTATGGAAATGATTTCTTCTAGAATATTCAGGACCAATTTGTATTACACGATGTACCTATGTCAATCATACATACGTTCACCCAGACCTACATTTGTATTCTGGCTGAATCTTCTAAATTCATCATGAGTGCTTATAGTTCTTTTGGCGCATACATTAAAGTGGAAATTATATTTACATAATTTCAGGAACCTAGGAATGAAATAGGACCAAAGTAATCGATAAAATTATGAGCAGTCCTACACATTTCGGTCGAGTTTTGACGTCAAAGTGTCCTATGCTTTTGTTTTTTTTTAATTATATTTATAATTTTGTCTCTTTTGTAAAATTTAGATTTAAATATTTGTGGATTTTTAAATTGTATTTTTAATCATATTTAAAGTTCACCGCGACACCTTTTTTTCGAATAAGTATTCAAATTTTGTATGGTACGATGCCAGTCGCCTCATAAAAGCGCTCGATGCCAGTCGCCTTGCCTTTCCTACCGTACAATAAAATTGAGTAGCCATAAAATTGCAGAAAAAGCTAGACGATACTGCGGACACACTGGCGGCAGTGACGTGTCCGCTGCGTATCGATCGTTCGTCTAGCCGCGCCCTAACGCCTGTCTAGAACAATGCCAACTTTCAAATTGTCCTCTTTTATCTGAACCGTAAAAAGGGTTAAGTCTGGCTTATCTACTACTGGTATGACGGTACGTGAAGGTTTTTCGTGGAAACTTGGATGGATTTGTGGTTTTGATATGCCAGGATTGTGATGCGGTTTTTTTGTATGTCTTGCTTTAGCTGACTTTAAATGTAGCATTAACTTTAGTATCCATTAGAGTCATCAGCTTTGCCGATTCATTATAAAATTCTAGCGGTTATTTTACAATGTTATATCAGTGATCTGTTCATGATTTTATTTTTATTGATATTTTATTGCTATTACTGTGTTTACTTGGAGAATTAGATATGAAAAATTAAGTCCAAAAAAATGTATCAATAATTTGTTTCTTTTTGTAATAAACGGTTCAAGAATACCTAAGGCAAAGCCCGGTCTGCTCCCACAGTAGCAGATAGATAACGGTTATTTGATGAAATAATTTACTTGTACCTAAGTCCATTAATATAAAGGCCAATATTGGATATACAGGAGCCATAATACTAAAAAAAATTGGCGTTGCAAATGATATTATAGTATCAATAAGCGATGGTGTAACAACGTTATTAATATTGCAAGGATGGCCGTTCTTAATCGAACTCATTATAGGTATCTACAGCTATATGGTACACAGGAGGTGACTCCTGTTTGAGGTACATACTTAAAGTTTCATGAAGTAACTTGGAACGTACGGAAATGTAAAAAAAGAAAAGTCGTCGTATTACAGGAAATTGTTTACAAAAAATGTGGTTTCAAAATTCTTTAAATAGTTTTTTAATAGTAATTGCTTTAATTTGAGGTGTGGTGAAATAGGTACCGAATGACTGCGGACTATTCTGCAGAAATTGGACTTTTTCAGATACATCTTTAAATCTAGTAGAAGCCACGTAAAATAATGTAACCAAATTCCTTTCAAAAATAAAAATAAAATCCGTATCTAAAACGCAAAAAGTTCAAATTCAAAAACAGAATTCAATATCTACGAACGTTACAGTCAAGTAGGAACGTTATAGGCCAGAATTTCGCAAGCCGAATGCCGAATACCGAATGCCGAATGGCCTGTGTTTGAACAAGGGGCCAGATTGAATGCTTTCCGTTCGCCCTAAGCCGTCAAGCCGGATAGCGACGAATAGTTTGACGTTTATCTGCGACGCCATTTGCAATTGGTCTCGTGTTGCAAACTGGCACAGTTTGAGTTGAACTTAGAATGATTTGATCTGGCTTACTGGGTAAATAGTGGTTTGGGGTTAAGGATTATGTTTGTGTGGAAGTTCTAACACCTATCTAAGCTTTTCGGTTGGCTAGAAATTGTATTGTTAGAGCTCTAAAGGAAAAGCTACCCGGTTGTTTATTCCTTTTAATCTTTTATGTCTGTATCTTTTTTTATCGTATCTTTGACAAAATCTAGCTTATTTTCTTTATAAAGCCGTGTCCAAATAGAGCGATTACAATCTTTTCTTTCCACACATTTCAAGCACTGGCACGCCTAAAAAACAAAAAAAAAACCCTTGAAGATCAAAGACTCTGTTTTATTCATACGTAAATAAATTAAGTTTTACCAATTGACAGACGCGCCTGTCTATTCGTTAAACCACGCATGCCGTCTAGACGGCATGGTTGGCATAGATCAACTGTTGGGCTGCGTGACGCGGGTTCCAGTACTGAACAATAATTTGTATGACCTACAGGAAATTGTTATTGCCTTTATAGGAGTTAAAAATGTAGGCTGGATTGTACTATGAACACCAAAGATCAGACGTCCACATGATAGATCCAGTCAATTCATTCTAGGCCACCTAATATTAGTGTAATTTTTCATTCAGTCGTAATCAGTAAGAATGAGGCAGTTTTTCAAAAGCGCTGCCTTATCTGCCGCAGGATAACAGATATTTTATTAGGTTATACTAGGTTTATTGTAAAGTTTAATTTACCTAGTTCAGGCATCAGTTACAAGCTTCCATCTTGCGTTCCATGTCCTACATTTGCCAACGTAAAGGTGAAAGAACCGTTGGGATACAGAACATGGAACGCAGAACGCAGCCCGCAACTTGGTGCCAAGAAAGTTTAGTTAACATCCTTTATTTATTTGAAGGATATTAATTTTACGGCCATATAATTATATTGTAGAAGAGTCAGTAGAAATAATAATTAAGTAACTGTTTTTTTATAAAGTTTAATCATTTAAATTCCCCTGATAACTATGAAATATTAAAATTATTAATGCTAGATAAATAATTATCCTTAAAAATTAAACTTTGTCATCAAATGTCGTATAAGTAAACACAAACAAATAATTTGATTCTGCGCCTAATTTAAATAAGAAGAAAATTGAATATGTGAGATAAGAAAATGAATTTTTTAAACAGAGCACATAATCTTTTCTCTTGCTCAACAACAATTTTCTAAGTAAACTTTTAAGCATTCAAAATATATTTTTGTTTGAGAAACCAAGTAAAGATAAAACTGTCTCTGAAAGATAATCTCAAACGCTTTCTGAGCCTCATCATTTAGCATCTTTAAAACTTCTGAATTTTGGTACTGATCTGTGAAACTTGATATATTCCCTAAGAACGAACTTTATAATCGCCCCAAACATAGAACAATCTATGAGTTCTTTAAGAAAGAGCTTAAAGAACTTTAGTTCTGTTTTGCTGATAGAAGTTGTTAGAAAATTACTTTGTATTTTGTTTCGTTGAACAAATTGAAGGCTCACTGCGCACTTTTATTTAATATTTTAAACAACAATAAATTACAATAAATTATTATCATTCAGAGATAAATGTAAATCTCTGAATTGACAGAGACACTTGATTAACCGTTATTTCATTCTACCACAGCACATTTATGTTCAAAAGTTGTAGTTGAATAAATACAAATAATGTAATTTTAAAACTGTAGACATAGTAAATATCTAAAATTATTAAGGAATAGTAAAATATTCTCATTGAAGAAAATTTTATCAAATGCTGGAGCCAGAAATCGAACGCTCTAGTTTTTGAAAAAACATCATTGTTGATGGCATTTGGAAAATGTAGTCTCTATGAGAAAGAACCATCTCTCTACATGAAAAATAGATCATTTTTTAAGTATTTAAAAGTATCTTGAAACAAGGCAGGCAATAATCAAAACAAGAGAAAAAACACTACAAAGATGAAGAAAATAAAAATTACTTTAACAAAAAAGGGTCTCAGAAGAAATAAGACTTCAAGTTCACGTTTTTACCAACACTGAAGTTCTTCTCCCAATCGTTAAAATGTCAAAACTTAATTTTTATTTACGGACTGAGCACCAAAAAGTTTTGTATCCTAAGATCAGAATGAAAGCTCTCCAGAGATTGCTTATGACTTTGGCCCCAATATAAAGAGGACCCTTATTTTATTCAGCGAAAATGAGAGACAGAGATAATCTTTACGATTGTAGTAGAAAATAATTTTGATAAGTTTATTTAGTTTAATTTTTGTTTGTTTTCAGTTTATCTTCCCCTCTTTTAGTACTCGGAAACTTCTCTTTTCTACATTTAAGACATCGCTATTAGCCCAGTCAACGAGTGTTCAAAAAAAGGTAAAGAGGAAAGTCTTGGAACACAATTTTTGACTTCGTAACTTTGTTTGGACTCAAATGGGTCAAAAATTGTGTTCCAAAACTTTCCCTCTATAATTGTTCGTTGACTGAGCTATATTCTTAGGACGATAGAAATATTTCGAATTCAATAATTTTATCTATTTTCGTTGACTGATACTCTTTCTACGGTATATTGCTACGCGAGAAGTGTGCTTAGAACTCGGCTTAGTTTTATTTGTGAAAGCTCTTAGTTATTTCAAAGAGTACCTAAATAAACGCATCACTGTGTAATGATTATTATTCTTACATATTTTGCAAGAACTAACCACTTACAGAAATTGAATCTTCTTTAAACAGACATTTTCGAGAAAATTTGAAATGTCACGGATGTAATTAGATCAAGTAGCGCTTAGCACTTGTGTCCCTGACGGTACGTACATGCGCTTATGACACGTTGGCGCTTGACTCAAGTTAGGAGAATATTGAGGTTTGGTATAAGATTATTAAAAAAAAAAGTAAGTAACAGACAAAACTCTATGGGGATGCAGCTGATAATATTTTAATTGATATTGAGGAAGTTTTCATCTCGCAACGATTACGTCGCACTGACGCTTATGCTATGCAATGCAATTAAGCAATGTATTCACTTAGCAATAGTGTTTCAGATACATTTTTTGAAACAACACGTAGATGAGCGACGGGCGGGACGCCGCATTCCAGCAAGATGCAAACTGAATTTGGTCGGGTTGTATCTGCTTAATCTAGTATGATTATGCTGAAGAGTTTGTTTGGTTTAATGCGCTAATCTTAGGAATTACTGGTTCAACAGGAGCCAATGAGCTGGCGTTAAATCATGGGAAACAGTTTCAATTACATAAAAAAATCTTGACTTACTGACTTATCAACAGCCACCCATTTGGCTGGCATTTTTTTTCTTTTATGTTGTTTATTTTCAACATGACCTAGGTAAGTTGACATCAATTTATTTGGGTCTTTATAAGATAAACTTTGTGGCCTTAATTTACAAAACCTGAAATTATAAACATCTGTAACGAAATTGATTCTAAGAAAAGTTAATAGAAAAGCTAGCAATAGGTTTCTTCAAAGAAACGTGGGATAAGATGTTATACTAACATTTTAATTACAGTCTACTGAAAGCAAAGTATTTATAATTAACTTTTTGATCAACTTTTATGTAGTTAAGTTTAATGTTTATAAATATTTATCAAATGTCAAGTAAATACCAGAAAAATAAACTATTGGACTTCTTAGGTAGAGACTATTTTTATCTGTTAATATAGAACATGGCGATGTCTTATCTTACCAAGATAAGACACCGTTGTTTCTACACAGTAAGTTTTTATTTCCTGAAATTAGCAGAACCCATAGACAATTAAATCGATCAGATACTTTTTTCTACATTTCAAACATCACCATACTTAGAACGGTAGAAATCGTAATTCATTTGGTCTATCCTTTCGTCGGCTACACGTGTAGATTTATAAGCAATATAGGTACATAACTTTCAATAACTGTCAAAATAAAAGCGAATATCTATAGATAATCAGAGGAGATACTTGAAAACGCAAGGCCATAAAATTCAACCACGCAAAGAAAACTGTTCGTAATCGCGTTACTATTTCTTCCGCTTAATAGTTACCGGAATAAGTTAATATTTTATTTATAACTTAATATAAATCTTACTAATTCTTTGATTCTGTGTAGCATTTCAGCTTTTATTACCTCTTTCAGAAAGCCTATTTTATTGTGTAAAAGTAAAAATTAGTTTTTTTAAGAACGAGCCAAAAATATTAACCTTTGGGATTTTTCCGCCAATCTATCTTAAGGTGATTCAAACACAAAATAGTTCAAAAAGTCAGATATTTTCGGCTGTAAAATTTTATTCAAAACGAATCCCCGCTACCACGTCACACTTAGACCAAACCAGTCTTCGAACCAAAGTGGGACGTCAGAAGAAAGTCCTAGTGTTTGCACGACCTGAATACCTAGATCTAGGCCCTAAATGAGGGTTTGAGTGTTTCAGCTGAAAGCAACCGGAATTAAGACGGATGAGAACATCTCTTCAGTACTTCAGGTAATTGTGGAAAAAATGGGAATGGAATATTCTGAGAGAAATTATAATTAATTGCTTTTTGTCGTGTCTTATTTATAAGGTTAAGGGCAGGTGGGAGGATTTAGGGATGAAATAATATTAATGAGGGAAATAATAATAAAGGTAGTGTTCTCAGTAAAAGAAGATATTTTTAGGCTATTGTTACCATGTTATTATGATTGACCGGCTCGAGGTAATCTATCAGTTTTGACGTGATTTAGATAAATAATGTTTTAGGTTATTCTTCGCTGTTTTATTCTTGTCCAGCAAGTGTTTTATGTTCATCTTATTAATTAAAATGTTTCTCTGTAGGAAAGTAAGTCCCTTTAGTGGAACCTCAAGTCGTCAGTTATGGTAAACATGGCTGTGTTTACCATAACAAGCGAGCCTTTAACAGCTGTTAACACACTCTTATAGAATCGCCTTTGTTACAGGTAATTCCCATGAAATTAAAAGTATTCGAGATGCTACTCAAAAATTATTAGTCGTGAAATCCATTAAGATTAAAACAAAAGACTTACTATTCAACAGTAATTGCAGAAAGGATTTGGTAAGTTGCAAGGAATGCTCTTTAAAATATTTCACAAGTTAATTTTACCCCGAACTAAAAAGTCAGGCAATTTTGTACCGAAAAGCCGGGCAATTCTGTACCAAATGTGAGGCTGAATATAAAAATGTTTGCATTCCTCAACATGATAGATTACGGACGTCGTTCTGATGATGAATGGCCTTTATCACGGGAAGGGTCAGAGCCAAAATGTTTGTTAAATCTCATATTATAATTAGACGTAACCTTTTAATGGAGGGTTCTATTTTGTATGTTTAGGATGAAAAAATACACACTGAGCTTATGTAAATCGACTAGGAGAGCTTTTTTAAACATTTAAGAAGGAACTGGATGTTTATGACACAAAATCAGCAAAACCTGTAAGAGACTTACCCTCATCTAATGGTTGGAGAAGAAGATGAAGACTATAAACCGAAAGATGACCCTCAGGTTGGTTTAAACTTTTCTACTAAACTAAGGTTTAAGCTTTCAATAAAATCAACAACAATTACGAATTTTCAACATAATACTGGATGACAGAACTTTTAAAATGGGGAAGTAAAACAAAAAATTACAATAACAAGAAAATCTTCACGTCAAAAGAGGAAGAAACGAGAAAAGTACGAGAATAAAAACATACCCATATCACTCAAGGCAGTCAATGATCATAAGGAAGATATGAAAATGAGGCGATTCTAATATCCTCGTAGTCTTCCTCAGCCTATTCAAATCATTTTTGATGGACAGGCCACTTAACCGCAAGAAGAATGGGCAAACATAGTCGGGTACGGAATAAGTTATGAAAGGAGATCAAAAATATGTGGGGTATTCAATATAATTCAAAAATCTTTAGCATGTAGTTCAAACTGAGATTTAAAGAGTAAACTTGGACTTAGCATAGTCTTAGCTCAGTCTTGTCCATCCAAAAATAAACGTTATTATTATGAGGCTACTGCGCATACTCCTAGAAAAATTAAAGATCATGTAATTGTGATCATCTTTATCACAATAGAAAGAAAAGAAAGAAAATAAGTTTATTTGGCAAGCCTTAAGCACACAATTACGATTAAAAATTATAAATTACGGAATACACGGCATACAATGAATGTACGGTATCTGTTCATATCTAAATTCATTAAGTATCACCATTATCTAAAAATTAACGATCTACCGCAAAACGAATAACTCCTTTACACAAAAAAAGAAGAACGGCCACAAAATATTATAATCTCCCAAACTCTCTGAATCAGTTAACAAAATAATAAAGTGCTAAAACACAGCGTCACATAGCTTCGTCACCGGCTAATTGGCTCCTCGTACAATGTAAAATTAAACCGTTTTATGCGAGTATGCAAATTATAATTTAACTTTAACGTTGTCAAGGGAAAGTTTTGCAATGTATAGCAGTGTGTAGCTCGTGACGATGAATTCAAAATGGCCGTGTAATATTAGAGATATGTAAGGAACTTGGATTGGAGCAGTTCGGGAAAAGAGTTCAAGGAAGGAATTGCAAGCCTTGTCCAGCTGTGGGCGAGAACAGGCTAAGGAATAAATACGATGAACATATTGGTGCAAAATTTGGTAATCTTTCAGTGTCACACAAGGCTTTTTTTGGCAGAGCCCATGTTGCTTTATTTTAATTGATGTAATAATAAAGCTTCTTGATCTTTATGAAAATCAGCCTTATTGTTAGTAGATTACGATGTTGATTTGTGTTGACGTTAGAACAGTTATCTAATGTTTTATTACTGTAAGTTTTTACCGATTTTGTTACAACCTAATATTAGTTTATTACTAAACGAAACTGTCGCTTATCATAATTGTGATGTTGTCCCTCATAGAAGAGAATAATTGTATTATTTTTGAGCGAAATAAATTTCTTAAACCGCAAACCGCAGGTGTACATGTTGTCAACCTAATTTTTTTTTTGGAACAGCCACTGTCATCAGTAAGTTTTTAGAGCCACATATATTAAATCCGTCACATAGACACCTACTATATGAAACGCTTATCACAAAACAATCAATACCGATTATGATTACAAATGTAGCTCCAAAGACGTCTGAAGTACACGTCTTGAAGATTCTGCCGTCTAAATCAATTTAGCTTATAACCGCAAGAGTAACCACGAGTATAGAAATCATCCTTCAATGTTTATCAAAGCAAAAGTTTTCTATTTGTATAACATATATTGGCTTTCTATACTCCTCCGGGAGTCCCTCACTCACTATCAAATTGAAGAGGCTTAGTTTGTAATCCCATTTGAATAAATATACATGATGGATTCAGCAGGAATTCTCCTGATATAAATTCTACCTAGAAAATCAACAAAATTTAGAATTTTGGGCCGAATTTGACGAAATTTCTTTGGCTTTTCGCAAAGCTAGCCCAAACGTCGCAGCCACATTAAAGTCTATGCATGAATAAACTTTCAAACATGTATTGTAATCAAGTAAGGTAACAATTCTCTCGAACATTTGTATAAGTATATTTGGTCTTCAGAATTCATTTTTATAGCTTCATTCATTTGTAAATCCCCTTTATTCGTTTCTATTCCTACCTTTATCATAAAATCCATATTAAAATCATCCCTTACTTCAAGTACTTATCCCCACTTCATCTTCAATCCATAAATCTTCAAATTCAGTATTTCTATAGTCATCTCTAAGGCAGTGACCACCGCCAATTTCTCCCACATCCATTTATCTTTCACTATCATTTGTCTAGTTCTTGACAATCGGATCCAATCGACCATAATTCACGACCGCACGTCTTGTGTGTAAGCTGAGTAATTGAAACCAGGGATTTTATAGATATAGTATTGGAGAACTATTTTTCAAGAAGTGGTTCGTTAGCCAGTAATAAAGAACTGGAGGAAATGGATTAAGTTGGGGAGAGACTATGTAGGATATGTGTGGTAGAAGTAATAAATGTATTGTGTGGTGTACTGTAGATTAGAAGCAGATTGATGTAGAAAGAAATTGGAGTATGGAAATAATGTAATAATAAGAGAAATTTTAAAGCAAAGTTTTACTGTTGTAAGTGTTGCTCTTCTTACGACAACTATCTTTTTTTCTATCTAGTTATCAATTCATTAGAGCATTTTTTCTAGAGAACATATTTGGATAATAACACCAGAAAATAAGAAACATAACTATGATACAAATTGCAACGGAGAAATCGCTGTAACTGTGAAATCATGAAATCGCTTCTTGGACCTTCCTCTGTGAAACACAAGAGTGGAGCAAATAATATTAATATATTCAAAACACAGAACAGTATCTGTTTCAAACACAGCTGCATGCTGACATCAGAATACTGTTTTCCTAATCCTCTGTGACAGGTGAGCTCAACCCGTAACATAAACCAAACAATACCCCAATTCAAGTATAATTCTGTTTAATCAATACTCCACTAAACCACTTCAAACAAATAGCTGTGTTAGCATAACTGTTACCAAACACCAACTCAACTGTTTACGCGATTCTAAAATTTGCGATTCAAATATTTCCTTAAGAAGATTCATAATAATTAATCTCACTAAGTCTTAAGACAGAAGCACTGAAGACGTTGATTCAATTAATGAATATTTATTTAAAGAGAACGTTTGGTTCAAGACAGTTCTTAACAGCAATTTAGCACTTGGAGATGAAATGGTGGAAATTAGGAAGCACAACGTCTTGAAAGGCGGGGAAAAGAACAAGAGAAAATTATTTTTTGTTCCCACCAAGATTAATGTTGAGATGTTTATGCCCGAGGCTCCCTTCACATAAAATGTGGATGCTGGTAATAAAATTACGAATGATCCTAATATTTCTGACGAGTTTTCTTTCTTTTCAAAGAAAATAATTAGACGCTTTCATTGACTGTGTTGACATTGACATTTTGAGCACCTCGAGTTCATTTTTTATAGAGTTTTTTTGTTTAAGTGTCGTTTTTGTTAATAATTGAATAATATTGACGGAGACTTACTAACTTCTGAATGCCTGCGTTAAAAATCCCAATTTATATTATGAAACTCGATTATCTTCCACAACACAAGAATACCATAACTCTTTTCCGTCGCCATGAATTGCGTGAGTTGTTAATCGTCCTGTCAGCCATTCTTTATTTCCTTAAAGTCAATTTCCGAAAAAGAAAGAAACTAATCGGTGGCCATGACCTTATTGTGTCTGATAACGAACAATGAGGATCAAACTGTCTAATATCACTTGATTTATTTCTGGACGATCTGAACAGTCTGAGCACTTTTGTTCGGAAATCAACGCCAATAGGCGAATTTATAGGGATTAACAAAAAGCTTGAACGAACACATAAATTATGCTACCGCATTAAGGCCTTTGAGTTAGAACATAAAATAAATTGCTATAGGATACAAAACTGAACAAAGAGCTTTAAAGGCAGTGTTTTCCGTTCGTTTCCTTTACATTAATTTCAATGTTCTTTGGAAAGCAACTATAATAATAATTATAAAAGATATCAACACCATGCTAAAATTTTACAAGATTTTTAGAAAATGTTTCATCGCTAGTCACGATGGTTTATTGTTTCATCTTATCTTATGTTTCATTACTTATTCCAACACACAAACTTACAGCCTTGTCAAAACAAAGTACTACACCAAGCCCCTCCCCACATCTACCTATAGACCGTAATAAAGTTATCAAGTTACTCGCGAAGAAGCTTCCCTTCACCCCAACTTCAGCTTCCAGATATCAGAAACTAGATCCACGAACAGTACTCGACTTGAGTATGTGAGTACATAGCAAAGTATATAAGAGAGCTGTGGGCGATCACTCAAAGAACTATATTGGCCAAAGTTTGATCTCGTCTGTCTTAACGTAGAAGTTTTATTGACAGAACCTATTTGGTCGATACCGATGTCAAGAATTCCACTGACGACTTAAATAATAAATACTCTTACAAATTCCTCGGACTTCGATATATGAGAGACGTCCTTTTAGCTTGTAATAGAAATAAAGTTAATTGTCTTGAATCAAGTGGGTGAAATGTATATTGTATGTTTTTTGTTACGAAAGGCAACTAACATACTTTTTATTGGAAAAGTTTGACACACGACCTTTGCTCAGTAGTTTGATATATGAGCACAAAATATCTTCAATATTTACTGAAATAGACGAATAAATAACCATTTCCATCATTCCAAAAAATGGAAATGTGTTTGAATAGATCCGTTTACAATACAAATAACAAATAAATTTCACTATAACATAACCCACGTCAACGACCAACTGTGCCAAAATAACAATATCATCCAAATAAATCAAGCGCAACCACAATTCCTATCATGAAAATATTTTCTCGCTATATAGTATATCCCGGAGCGCTTTCATTTAGCCAGCTGGAGCATTCCCGGGACCCTGAAATGCCCTAAAATACCCTCCAAATGAAGAAATCGAAGTGAAAAGTATTACGTAGGTACTTGATGGTATCCAGCGACTGCCCCGAGGCTGAACGATAGAATTGCTCGAAATTCCGACGGAATTCACCCGAAAGATTATTACGTTTTCAATTTGTGTAATGTAATACATTCCTGGGTTCAGACATGATAGATGATTGCGTAAAAGTAACGCTTTTTACGTCTAAGTAAGATTTTATGTCGGGATTTTAGAATTTTTCAGCAAAATGTGTCGGTAGGCCGTGTACAATAAATTGATGTGAATTTTTCGGGGGAGTGTGTGTGCTGTTGGCTTAAAAATGATGGCGTCTAAATTACGCTTTGCGTTATGATCGTGATATCAATTTTAAGCCGCTTTGTAAGTCTTTGATATTTTCATCGGCTGCGCTGTTGCTAAGCATTTTTTTCGGGATTTATCTGAATAAGCGCTAATTTACAAGTTTGTTAATCAATGAATTGATTTTTGTTCTGAATGTGTTAATGAGTTACGTAACAAACCTGACAAGCTACTATCAAAGACCTAAAACTTTCGTACACCTGAATACAAAACCGTACCATTATAATAATGTATCACTAAACTAGCAACAAACCTTGAACAATACAGCTCTATTCTTGATTTAAGCTTGTTACCTATTGTATGTGAAGTTTCCATGGAAAACTGTTCAGAATTCTGTTCAGCATGTGAATTGCTTATGTGGCTGCCAAGTTATTATACGGCCTCTTGTGCTCGTTCAAAATTTAGTCAAGTTCTACCTCGTAGCTGACGGGAATTCAATGGAGCGGCGACAGGTTTCAAACTTTCAGATTTATGAAAACAAAATTGTGTTATAAAATTTTAAAAGTAGCTTGAATTTTTGTGCTGTTCTTTTTCGTAGTGATCTATGTTTTTTTTAAATATTATTTTAAATTCAATATCTCAACTTTGTTCAACTTTATATTTAAGTACAAAATACGCAAGAAAGACTGAACAGAACTTCCAATTAACATTTCACAATTTCCGTGACATTATCAAACCATCAAACCCAGTCAAATTTCAATTGAAAACTTCGCATTCAGAGCTTCAAAACCAACAATGATAATTCAATACCACGTTAATTAACGCTTTTGACTCCCAAACGATTCCAAATCTGTTCAGAAAGCAAACTACAAATAAACATAGTAATCACATTTCAGTATTCACTTGAAACTTGCCGAGAAACTCTTGAAAAGTCTCGAAAATTGTGTGGACGAGAGTTGGAACCCCGTAGAGCTCTTCTGAATTATTGCTACGGCTTACCTGAGAGTTGCCGTGACTGCCTACCATTACGCTAATAACGTAGTTATAATAATGCCTTCAGGAGAATTATGATGGCTAAACCACCTGCGAGTAATTGTGTTGTCGTGGTAATTGGAAATGTATCGCGGAATGGGATGTTTACAGGCGTTATGGCTATTTGGCAATGAATTTTATTATATTATGCTAATATTAATAGTTCTTTATAATGACACACTATGACTCTTACCTATAACTATGATTGATACCACTATTTATAAAGAAATCCTTTATTTTTATTCTTACCTCAAATTCTGGAAAAATAGTTGTTGTAAATAATATTTTATTTGCTTGTTACCGAAAGCTGGCAAGTACTAGTAGTTGTATGAGAAAATCTACAAGGCATAAAATTTTATTGTTTGTCTGACCTATTTTGGAGACGCACGCAGCGGCTTAAGCCATATACATATACAGCCATAAAGTACTATTTACATACTTGTTTACTCTCTTACAATATAAAGAAAAAGCCTACCAACCATTGAACACAATCATTTGAATTATGTAAGGCCGCAATTATTTTCGATTTAAGAATTTCCAGATTTTTTTTTCTTTAGCATTCAGTACTTAATTTCCTATGGCAATTTTGTGAGGATGGGAAAGGAAAATGCCCGACTAAATGATACACTTATTTTTATCTTGACACTCTTATTTTCGTCCTTCGCTTCTCGTTAAGCGTGTAGGCTGGATTTTATTGCGACCATGAAAATTATTGCTAATAAGATTTTTATAATATTCTGCGGAAAGAATGCTTGTATTTCAGAGTTCTCTTTGTTAAAAGGGCACTTCATACTGAACGAATTCTTTGCAATGGTCATATTAATAAAAACAGAGCTAATATCAAAATAAATTTAATTATAACTATTACCAACCATATGGATTCCAGCAGAAGTAGCAGAAACTTCTATCCTAATTTTAATACCGCAGCAACTTTAAACTAAAATGTTATGTAAAACTTTAAGAATTTACATAACATTTTCAAGAAATCCGTCGTCTGCTCGAGGGCCCTTGGCAACCAGAGGAGGTACTTACCTCGTTATAATGTTGCAGCTTATTTTTAAGATAACAATGGCTGCCATAAATCACGAAGTAGTATTACCTGCAACAAAGACCAACATCGTAAATAACATGACATTTAGAGAAAACGTGAATACGTAAGCAGGAGAAAAGGCTGTACGTGCTTATAAATAAATTATTGATGGTAGGGAAACTTTGAATGCTGAAAACGAGACAGAATATACATATATTAATGGTGAAGGAGAAAACGTAGACATTGAAGATGTTTTCAGTGCAAGTCAAGAGACTCTTCTAAAAGTAATTACAGAGAAGGTCCCCGTATTTCACATGCTAGTTTCAAAGTTAACGTTCGTGTTCAGAGTCTATTTAAATGGCAATTAGGAGCGACTGCTTTTCTCGAGATATTTACTTCAGTTCCTGCTTTGACACAAATATTTGTTCACTTGACTCACGAACCTGGTGTAAGTGATTCGTTTAGTGTAATTGCTCTTAATTCTTCTGCTTATATGGATAAGCGCTTTTCTGTAAAGGAATTAATTCTTGATTTGGAACTTGTACAGAATTCTTTGACCTATGAAACGCCAGTAAAGGTTAAAGTGAAATCTTGAATTCGAATTTGACCTATTTTAATTTAAAATTTTCGGAATTAAACAGTCAAAAGGACCAAAGCAAAAATGTTTGTAATAAAAAGAATAGTCCAAAAACTATATGAAATTAATCTTTAAGTTGTTGTAGGTAAAATAATTTCATCATCATCAACATATCAGTAGCAGGACATCCATTTCTGAATATGAGCTTCCACTATAGATCTCCAAAAAGATCGATTAGAATCGGCTTGCATCTGCCTATTTACTATTATTTTAACTGTAAAATATAACTGTAATGTTATTTATATAAGACAGGGCTTAGTGGCGCACAATGGGAGAGTCCTATGTCCAGCTGTCGACAAATACAGGTTGATTGATGATGATATTTTTGTCATTTATTTGACATGACATTTAGATGACATTTTATTTTGATGTAGAGCACAGTCTATTTCATCACTAAAGTTAGCCAAAAACTAACATGCTCATTCGAAAGACATGCTATTTAATGAGGAAGTACTCTGGTCACATTTGTCACCACATATTTGTGACATGACTATGCCTACAATTACTTTATTGCCCCTGTAGTCACCACTCTAACAAATTGGAAGGTGAGATTAATGGCGTCATGACAGTTTTGATCATAAAGTTGGTACCAGGAGGAATATAGTCCCTTCGTAAAAGTACCTACCAATGTTTATGTAGATGATGTGTTAATCAAATACTTTGGATGACTTCATAAACTAAATACTGTTCCAGTTTTAATAGATGACAGGAGAAAACATCTTTGCATACTCAATTTGAGGAAGAGTGAGTAAATATTTGGCGGTACGGTTGACGTAGTGTTTGAACGATGGACAGCTGCGCTGTGTGTCGTGGATTTGTTTCCCAGACGAAAGTAAATTATTTTTGAGGTCTAAAAGTTATTGTTCTAGGTCTAAATGTGTATGAGAATTTAGGTGTTTGTAAACGCTAGATACATGATACAGGAGAAAACTAGGTCTTTCTGCTGTATATCTTTTTCTTATTTTAAAAAAGATATTAATAAATAAACTTGAACAGCGCTTCTGACATTTCATAAATATCTTTCAAACTTCACTTATAGATTGTTTTTGTACCAAATTCATACAAAAATAGAAATAGATTATATTATTGGACACACGATACCCAACTATTACTTAGTGTCAACAAGGCACACCCACACGCTAACACAACAAAGTTTCCATCATAATATCTCTTCGTCCGAACTCAACAACAGAGTCTTAAGCTAACTAATTAATAAAATAAAACCCAACAGGCCTGAAAAAGAGGCTAAAATTTGAATTTTAGGTTACAATTTAGGTTATCATCGTTCCAGAGGCTAACGACTAACATAAAAGAATGAAGAAAGGAACATAATATATGAGGAACATAATATATGAGGAACATAATATATTACGCAGTATGGCGTCTATTTTATGTGAAAATACATAAATACATTTATAATTAATGGTTAAAAACGTAAACGTTCTTTGTGTTGTCACGTACGACGAACGTGGAAGAATATATTAATGTGCTCAGAATGGAAACGGAATTTATTTTCCTTTGTAATCATATTTTTTATAGTTTTATTTCTAAGACAGCTTTTGATTTAAATCACATTCTAGCGGCCTGCTTTCTATTCCCAAAGTCTCAAGCTAGACTTTTAATTCAACAAAACGAAGATCATGCCCAAGTTCAGCAGTTAAGAAAAGTTACGACATTTTTCACTAATTCATCCAGTTTTAAAATCATCTAAAAGATCATGCGAACCAACTCACGCATCACTCCCATTTCAACCAAACTAAAGTAAATAAAAACAATACAAAATAACAAATAATATTTCCCAAATCCAGCAGTCCCTAATAAAAATAAACGAAAATGTTGTATCCCCAGGGCGAGAGGCCAAAGATAATGCTAAAACAGTGGGAACAAAGCCTGATTCAGGCTAGAATTTTTTGCTCCGAACTGGGAATAAAAAATGTATAGCCTTAGCCCCAGGGGACATCACGATAAAATGTTACGTAGAGAGCTGTGTGGAAATGAAACGAACTGGATCGATGATTGAGAAAATTAAATAGAAGTGGATGTTGTGGATTTTAACTGAGTTGATTGCAGTCGATAAATTGTTTAGCTGTGGATTGTAAAGCATTTTGTTCATGCTCAACTATTCTACAGAAAAAGCAAAAACTTTTGATTTACCTAATACGATCATCGCTTTACCTACTCTGTCCAGAATGTTTAACTATTAATAAAACCCTAGGATGTTATCTATCTCCAGTTTATCTGAAAAGTTTACTTACAGATGTAACAGTTTAATTATTTTAATAACATAAAACTTAATTCAAATATTTTCTTCTCATAACATAATTTCATCTCAAACTACCTCATCATATCCTAAAAACCGTGGGTAGGTGAACAATGTTATACAGCAGAAAAATAAACTCGTTAAAATAATTCTTTAAAAAATAGGGACCTGAAGGCAAGTGAGAATTGCAAACAACGTGTTTCAGTTACATTTCTACGACGACTCCTAAAAGGATCGACTGACGGTTTTCGTAAAGATTTATATCAATAAAGAAAGTATTGCTACCAGAAAGTTAATTTATACCATTCCCCCTCGAAAAAGCTACTTTTACTCACGGAAAACAGTGCGTAAAAGTAGTCTTTTACGCACTGTTTTGGTGTTTGAATTTAGAACACTTTAGTACATTCGACATCGACCGCGATGCTGGACAACCCCCTTGCTAATATGAAAATTACCCTTAATTCAAACCATTGCTCCGATTTTAACGTCAGCTTGTTGGCGCAGTGACCGAGCGATTGGACTACTTCACACCCACGTGTGTGTGGAGCAGACTTAGGTATTAAAAAATACTTTATTTTGTTTCGTTGAATATCTTTTATCGCTCAAATCTTTCTTTTTCTCGTAGTCATGGTATAAAGTATCCTTTGCAACTCTTGAATAAAACGGATTTAAATCGAGGGCCTAAATCACTCGCGTCGCTCAGGATTTAAATACTTGAATCACTCGCTTCGCTCGTGATTCAATCATCATGAATCACTCCCTACGGTCGTGATTCAGTCATTTAAATCCTTCGCTTGCTCTTGATTCATATAATGGCCCTCGCTTTAAATCCACTCTTTATTCAATCGTTGCAAAATATACTATTATTTTAGCCCCCAAAATATCTTAAATAATAAAACATAAAGACGCTCATACTCTTGAGCGCTTCATTTCACACAGACACAACACCTTCGCATATAAACTTAATAATCCGATTTACGTGGATGATGCCGCCGCCGCCGCCATCTTATCCATGATTAAACGTCAGAACTAGGCGGCATAGTGTCACTAAATATCGCTGAGAGTCGTCTGCGAGTGTCGTACACCTTGGAACGACACTTCAGACACTTGACACACACTTGTGGAGCAATTTGCTCACGACAGCAACGACGGGCGGAATTGGATCCTGAGAAATTGAAATTGTTACGAAGAATAGACTTTATAGAGACTGTATTTCAACCACAGGAATACGATAATGTGGAATAGGTAACAAGTTGTGTCTTAGAAGAAAGATTCTCTTAGAAACAGATGAAATAGGATTTGAAGGTTAAGTGAAGAAGAAAATTAACAAGTCACGTACTGCAATCTACTTACGAGAATTCACTAATGTATAATTCTCGTCACATTTTGTTTTTGTTATGAAAATTATTTTACCATGGCAGAGAGGAAGGGACTGTTAGACTCGTACTGACTAAAATCCACGGTGCCTTCAATAGCCCTTTACGTTCCAGGGCCACAGTCAGTAAGTCCCGCGACCAAATCCTCGTGACTTTAAGTAGAAACTACAGAATCTGTTACCATAATTTATAAAATCAATGTAGGTACTGTGGACCTGAAAAAGCAACAAGATCTAAATATTCATAAAACCAATCATATTGTTTGAGTAAACATTAAAAGGGTGCTGTTTTCAAAGATTTTGGACACGAGAGGATCAAAGACGAAATCATATTTGTAGATAATCCTAAACTATGTGTGTGCCATTTCAATATATCTGTTTCAAGTCAGAACCTTAAGTTATTTTATTTAACCTTTGATGTTATTGATATCTTTTACATACAAAGTAAATCCCCAGGAAATAGAAGCTTTGCGGCTATGACAGAATTTGGGAAATCCGAACAAGAAAGGTCTATCAAATTGGATACAGGAAATTGGGTAGACCGACTAGGATGTATAATAGACCGTATTATCATAGTCAGAAATCAGGTTATTGAAGAAATGTAATTTAAAAGACAGATAATCAGAATCGAGTTGTTGAGAGATTCGTATGTCCAGCAGTAGATACCCGAACCCCTGATGATGATGATGAAATGAAAACCAACTCTGCAATGTACCATAGCGGTAAAAGTAAAACCAAAAATAAAGTATACTATAACGTTTGCTACGTTCTTGAAAACCAAACTTCGGCACCTAAACTGTAAAAACTAAACGAAAAATGAATATTACAAAGTGGATGTAAAAGCGTGCCCAATTACAAAATTCGACATTGTGAGTAACTTTACTTTATGTATTTACATAAAGTTCTTTGCTAAGCGCCGATTCTGAAAACTCCGCATAATAAACTTCGGTAATAAACTCAGAATCTATCGCAATTTGGCGAAGAATTCTGAAAAAATTCTTCCACTCCATTACATTCCATGAAATTCTTTCTAAACACCCAAGGACCCAATATCCCTCCTTGCGAAGTTAAACCAAGTTAAAGAGCTCATTGTGCATTCACAATATGGACTCTTTTGTGTATCAAACGCTTTGTCGTTAAAGGTTGGATTTCAATGTAGAATTTCTCAACGTTAATAACGTTCTGAGTGACGAATGTAGTTTCCTGGATACCTTTGGAAGTCTCCAGATTATGGAATTATTGATTTTATTTGCTTTGAGTTCAATGTTGCTTGGTCCAATAAGCGTCTCGAATGCCTTTGCATGTGTAGGTGGACTTGAGGCAAGGTAGACTTGAACTATTTTTAAAATATCCATCATTAGCTTTATAAAAAGTAAAAAGAAAACATATAGAGCTATTTTAAATATAAAACAAAAATATTGATTCAGGTTTGGGGCATAAAATACGCATATGAATATGTGTAACCACAACACCCAGGTTTATCAATAATTCATTTCAGTCGAAAATTCGATTGCATCGGCACGGGCGCTTCGACATTCAATTAAGATATGAACCACAGACATGTTGATAATTAATGAGGTCTGAAAATGTAAATATATCGTGACGTTTTCGAATGAATAAATGAGGATGTTCATTTAATGGTATTGAAAAGACATGGAAACCAATTATCACATCCTAATATTAAAAATGCCAAAGAAACGTTCAGCTTTTCGCGAGTCGGCGTTAGATTATGACAGCCAAGAAATTGGAAACTTTTTGTCCCGGTAAAATGTCACTATGATATAATTTAACACGTCCAAGAGGGAAAATTTGTGGACCTAATAACAGCACTGAATACAATACTCTTAACTTCCAATATTATTTCATCCAACTTCATGACCCTATATTAAATCAACCAATTATCAAAAACCATCTAGACCAGAATTTCTGACCTTATTAAACTTTACACCACCAAAAAGTAGATTCTCATCTCAGTAATTACCATTTATCTTATAAATAAACGAGCGGCGTATAATTTTTCCGATACCAATTCCTTTGCGAGACGTTTAAAGGTCAAAGGTGAATGTACTATTAAACGGGGATGATTATGAAACGGAGCAGTAAGGGATGGTTTCTTAATCCTTGTAGCTATAGATTATCTTTCATTTTTTAGCGTGCTAAAATCATAAAATGAGTCCTCTCACCCAGGACAGGGCAGGAGGGACTGTCAGACTTGTACTGAATAAAATCCACGGTGTCCTTAACGCGCCGTCGACCCGGGTGTGGTCCATGGTCTAGCTATAGGATGTCTTAGGAGACTTTCTTTATTTTTTAACGCACAAACTAATGGCTTTTCTAATTACTGGACTAATTGTGGCTACTTCGTTCATTTAGTGATCTTAAGCACGATTACTGACCATTCGATTCGATTTAATTTTCTTGTTATTAGGTTATTTCTTCAGAAATTATTCAGTGGCAATCACGGAGTCTTGATTTTCCCGGCTGGTGTCAATAGGTTGACCTTGAACATAGCTCACAAAATGTGTTGAATTAGGTACACCTCTAAACCTTTCGGGAATTATAGGCGTGATGTTGTTATGTTATTTACTTTTAATCATAGTAAATTATAGTACTAATGCAGGTGTTGAATGACATAAGTCGGTTCTATTCAAATAAAAATAAATATTTGATCGGTTCAAGTATTATTGGTATCGATACTCCATCAGTATCGATTCAAGTGCCATTGGATTATGACGAGTACCTCAATGTGGATGAGTGGATCACCATCCACTATTGAAACTAATACTACTTTTGATACAGTGAACAAATATATGGAAATAGTTAGAAAAATAAGAACGCCTAAACTCAAAGTGATCTAGATAAGGATGGTGGAACAAGCTAGGAGCCTAAACAAAGTGAGATTCTATCAGCGATAACGATAATGAGAAAGCCGAAAATGTATTGTATTAACATAAGTTAAGGTCTAAAATCGTTGTATGAATATTAAATGCTTTGAAAACGGTTGATACTAACCAAGACCCTCAGGACTTGTTTAAAGAAGAGGCATTCTTCGTAGCCATACAAATAAAGAAGAGACTAAAATAAAGATAATACAAGCTTGTGATGTTAATACAAAAAAGGGATTCGAATCAAAGCCAAATTCCAATCATGCTACATGTTTAGAGGCCGATAAAAAAGAAGTACCGATAGTAATAAGTCCTAATATCGATCCGTCATTTGTACCGAAGCCCTAGAGACAGATAGGTGTGCCATGTGAAGCAATTCTCGCTCAAATTGAAACGTTGATTGTATCGCGAGGCAATCGCTCCGGGATGATGCTGCGAAATTGTACGTTCTATAGAAAAGACTAGTGAAAAGAGATGTTGGAAGTATTCTGATTGAATTTGTTAAGAAGTTGAATTCTTTTGGAGGTTTTTTCGGCGAAATTAAACATAAAAAAGATTATACATAAAAGTAAGATAGATAGTATTGATGAGGATCGTCATTGTGTACTGTTTGATGTCCCTGTATAGGTGGCATATGAATAGATTTCTGGACTATACAAAATATAAACCTCCTAACAAAGGCTTCTCAAAACATTTCTCATTAACTTGTAAACTTTAATCAAAATATCGCGTCAGTTCGCCAAATATCTAGGCAAGGCAGAATAAACAGCATTAAGGAAGAAGCAGATAAGACCCAAGATAAAATTAAAAATTTGAGGCCTTTGAATGAACACATTCAAAGATAAGCCGTCAAAAATTCAGATAATCCTGTATTTTAACAAAGACGACCCTGATAAAATAATAAATATAACTCAACTCTTAAATATAAGTTCTCCTTTAGCCTAACTTTTAAATAATAACAAAGTTGTGGAGAGATTTTACGGGCATAAAAATGTATGAGCTTATCCTCTTAAACAACCTGGAGGCAAAGTTGCTACATATTTTTTTAAAGGCTTTAAGAATTGCCTGTATACGTTTCAGGCTTCTCATAATTCGTGGGACAACGTCTGAATAAATCCAAGAGTGGCTGGAATATTTTTGAAGGAAAGTAAAAAGAAAGTTACTCGGTTTTACCGTTTTGCGGTACTTTTGGAGATATCGACCTTTGAGAGACGTTCGATACGTTTGACCTTGTGAACCTTTGACTCTTTATAGTATGGGATTTCGGTTCTTTTTGCGAGGATTCGTTTGTTAGCTTAGGATTAGCAACAGAGTATTTTAATTTTTTTAAAGTTGGAGAGTTTCAAGAGAAAATAAAAACAGTTGAAAAAGTTCAAATTAAGTCCAAGCTGGGCACAATTTTCATGCTAAAATTAAAGCTAAAAAACCCAGAAAGCCTATAAAAAAGAGCACACGTTTTTTAAAGCGTGCATAAAGCAATTCTCTTTCACGGAGGCCGGCCTCAAGTGGAGTTGTCACAATTATACGACAGATGTCGCCTCGTTACTGAAAACCGGGTCAGCCGTGAGAATATGCGGGCAAAGCGCATATCGCCCTAGTGTCGACATATCTCTGGTACGCGAATTGATTTAACGATGTTAGGGCGGCAAAGCGTGTATTTTGAGGGGAATATGCGCATTGGCTGGTTGGTGTTGATACAGAGAAATTGGAGCAATTTTACCGTTTACTGGAAAGGATGGAGCCCAGGGTTTCCTAGCAAATTGAGGTTCAGTAGAGTATGACGGTTTTACGTTTCGAAATTGCCATCACAGTCATGACGTAAGTAATTGCTGCAAGTCAGTAAGATAACCCATGACGGCCTATGTTCAGCAGTGGACGTCCTACGGCTGATGACTCCTATAATGACGTAACATATTTTATTTCTTTCCCTAGTTATTTTGCTTTGCACAGAAGCAAACAAATTTTCTGTGACTAGATTTTGAAGATAAGGCAGAGTCTTTATAAAATGCATCATAGGAGAACCATCCTAGGTAAATTTTATGCCGATTAACTTGACTGTGCAAGGAACTGCCTACATATTTATCTTGATCCTGCGATTTTATTTTGGGTTCCAGTATCTTACTCTCCTGCTTAGACAGATCTGATACTCAAACAGAACCCGCTAACGCCAAAAAAAGGCCCGAACAAAATTTTGCAAAACCCCCTAAAACTATAAACCGTTGTAATACGGGTAATGGTGTCAGGTTATCATATCCGCCCTCATATTGCCTATAAGACTATTAAGTATTAACGTTTTTCACCACGAGGGGAAAGGGCTTCGTGTGCCAGATTTCTTAAACGATTCAACTTTGAAAATGGCTTAGAAATCGATACGTTATTATATGAGTTTTTAGGGTTTCTGAATAAAATATTGTGTCGTAGAGTTGTTAGAAAGAAGGTCACGGTTTTAATGATGTTGCTAGGTGGTTTTATTTGGGCTAATTGGCTGTGTGTTGAGGTTTTATTCGCTTTCAAATGGTAATGAAATTAGTTTGCGTGGATAAGGTATCTTTATTAGTACCAAATAGTGGTAGAACATTAATTGAACTTGTCTCATACTTCTGCGTACGAAAATAAATTCCAGCATGTTCCTTCAGATGTCTTGTTTTAGGGCACAGCACGGCAGTGCAGTGGCTGAGCGATTGGACTGCTGCGCTGCGTGTCGCGAGTTTGATTCCCGCACGGAGCAAATATTTGTATGATCTACAAATAGTTTTTCATGAAAAGGGGTTGGTACGAAGTGTATGCTGAGACAAGTTCAATATGTCAAACTTGAAATATTTTACAAGTTTTGGAAACGTGAAAATAGTACATAGACACCGACAGGTAGACTTAGTTTGACAGGGGATTGAGTAGGCTTCTGTTTCAATTGAAATTTCAAAGGCTTAACATTAAAAATTAACAATTCACGTTAAAGCCTTCTACTTTCACAACTTATTATGTTTTATGCAGGAAACTAAGAATACATTCCTCCCAAAAACCATACCAAAACAATTCTACCGAACACTTTCTTGAATGCTCCTTACTTACCCATGGGGGATGCGTTATCTCTTAAGAATAATAAATATCTCCCTTCCCCTTTTACAGAACCACCAATTGATCTGCTTTATTGCTTTCAGTATCTCCGACGGGAATTGTTCAAGTAGGTCACAAACACCAATACAATTATCTGCATCTTTTATAACATTTTTTTTGTGGGGCATTTAACCGGGTCGATTTTAAGCCGATTTTCCTGGCGACTAGTCATGATCATTGCCCTTTCAACAGCACCGAAATATCAAAAGATCAAAATAATTTTATTAACAATCACGGAATATATCCTGTAAGTTACATAAGTTTAGTATTTAAATATACGCATAAAAAAATCATAATTGTGAGACACTGCTAAGACCGGCTTCCTCTCAATGAGTGTCAAATTTAATTAAAGATGTAAACTCAATATCACAAGATAATCATTTTTGTATTCAAGTATAATCCTATACAATCCGAAAAAAAATTGGGTAAACTCTAGGACACAAAACCGTCAAAAATGAAAAAAATTGAAAGAGATCCAACTCAGCATGCGTTTACTAAAGGTTCAACAAAAAACTGTTCCAATACATGTTAATACTCGTAACTTTGCTGATAACAACACTTTATACAATTTATGAGCTTGTAAAAGCAAGCTATAATATATCTTATAGATAAAGAAATAAGAGCGGGTATGTGTCGCTGTTATAGATGGCAAATCGTTTTGTGCGACGATTCAGCGAATTTTTGTCTGTGCGGCACAAAATTGTGGGCGCACAAGAGGCACACGAGCTTTATTGCGGTACTCCATCTAGATAGTCTATTCGTCATAGTCGTAAGAAGGGGCATTATTTTTATCTGACGAAATTTATTTGTGTGCGTCATATTACAAAGAATAATAATATTATGCCTATTTTTCTTAAATGATCTGGTTTTTTTGGAACCTTTACTTTATCGTCAGTTATCTTACAAGTATGTGTAAGTACATTGTGATCTTTACCCCTAGCACGATTTTTCACTATTTTACTTTACAGTATTTACAGGGACTCTTTATGAAAAAATGGAACAGAGCCGCTGGTGTGCGAAGAAGGAACTATTTTTCTTTCCTTGAAAATTTTCAATTTGAAATTGTCAAAGTTCCAGTTTACTTTACGTCTCAAATACTGAAAACTCGTGCTAAGGGTACTGGGGCGAGTTTCGTGCCATCAATTAGTTACAAATTAAGATTCTATTGCTAACGTGTGTATTGATGGAAAAATCCAATAAAACATTACGCAATAGGGTAATCGAACTCAACAGGTCATTTGCTCAAGCAGTAACAATAGGTGTTTGTTTTTTAGGATCGCTATTTAAGACGGTTTTATTATTAATTGAGTCTCCACGGAAGGGACGGTATAACTCGTAGGTACTGACTAAAATTCCAGCATGTTCCTTCAGATGTCTTGTTTTAGGGGCACAATTTCCTTTACAAAAAGGTCCTGTAACCTTTTTTGAAGAAACCCTGGAGTGTGTCTTAAGCGGATCTCTAAGGCGCGGGCCACATAGAAAAGACGTAGCACGAGGACGCGTCGCGGACAGACGTGCGAAAACCTATGACAGTCGCGCCCGCGCCCCGTCTCTTCTGACTGTTTTACGTCGCGACGCTTCTATACATTTAGTAGGAAAGAGTCGCCGAAGAGACATTATGACTCCGGCCCGTTTGAGTCTTAAGTCTTTTCCATGTGGCCCGCGCCTAAGTCATGTTTATCAAAGTCACCCCAAGACATCGATAAATAGAAGTAATAACGTTCATAATTACAGTCATAATAAGAACCAAATGAATACTTACACCAGAAAATAGGACAAAGAGTAAATAAAAGCTGCGTAGGTAAGACAAGACACTCACTTGATTAGCGAAGATCGACACCACCCAAGTAATTGTTCGAGGCAGAAAACAATTAATATCAATTTGTATAGCCCGGCTTATTGCCTCACAGAGGAATAGGTTTTTTACTTTATTTTCTTGGGAATAAAGGAATACTTTAAGCCTTAAGGAGTGGCAGATGGGATTAGGTACAGCAATTTAATGGTTAAGGAAATTTCCTAATGTATTTTTTCGTTACCGGAGTCCGGTGACTACTGTTCTTTCTTTTGTACTTTCCCACTTGTACTTTACTTGAAATAAATGCTTGATTAGTAGGTACCAAATTACACCTCTTGATTAGTTTAGTGCAGAATTACAACGCCTTTGGTGGCATTTATTGTTTTCCCTCAAAGAGCAACCAATAGATAAATGTTATATTTTTCTCCCGATTTAATTATATTCTCACACAACTGCTTCAATAAAGTGTAGTTTTGTACTTTTGCAGTTTGAAAATCTTTGACAGTTTAAAATCCAAGATGGCGGCTCCAATGTCAACTTTGATATGAGCAAACGGTTAAATAGCGCACATAAAAAATGATTTTATATTTCGTTTTTCCGTTTGGATAAAACAACAGAAGCATTATAAATCAATAAAACTCGATACAAAATAAAGAATCCGATTCTACCGTTTCTATTTTCCACTTACACGTTTTGAATATAACAAAATTTACGACTATCAGCAGTTTAGTACAGTCTGTTTTTACTGCCGGTGTTACTGTCCACCTGCCACAGCAATACCAACTTTATGTCAACGTGTTTCACGACAATTTCGATTGACAACGATTTAGTAGTGAAGGTATATCGAAGAGTACTTACGAATTTATCTCTTTCTACGAAAGTCTTGTACAAGTCCTGAAATAACTGATTTTACTGTTATTTTATTGTTTAAATAGGCTTAGTTTTAGTACTTATTATTTTAGGAATAAAATATGGGCCGTTGTCAGACTAGGCTAGGATTATATTGCCCGTTTTCAAACAGATTTATAGGCTTAGTAAGGATAGTTTTAGGTACATTATTTACTTATAATTTACCTACGATTTCCCAACTTATAAATAATAAAGATTTAATATAACTAATAAATAATTCACTTTAGTGAATTAATGAATTAAAATCTAATTTTCTTGAATTTACTCTTAACTTTCATACCAGGCTTCTCAAAATAAATAATGATAAGTACTTAATTGGCAAATTGCAGCCAAAACACTGTTGTCTCATTAGCTTTTTAAAACGGTACCACAATACGCACTTTTATTAAATGTATGGCTAGAAAATAAGCCTTGATAATCACAAGGTGATTTTTAACAAAACTTGATTATATACTTCCAAACGATGTCATATTTAGAAGAAGGAGTTTTTAAATTCGAATGTACATAATTTCTTTTTTTTTTGTCAACCGACTTCGTCAAATTGCAGTCTAATTTTCCAAAGGATCTAGGTCGTCTTAACCAGTAACCCTGTTTAGTATAACTTCCTACCCAAATTAAAAAGGTCAAATAAAAGAGTGTTATAAAAATACAATTAGTATTCCTAGACATAATTTTATATGATCATAATAAAACCATATAATAATAATGTGACAAACCGACAATTGTTCATGGGCAATACAATAGCTATAATTTTCTGGTCAATTGAAGACTTATGACACGCTATTACCCACTTTCTTTACTGTTATAGCGGCCATTAAAGAAAATAATTACGTGTCAATTGTATGTTGTTCAACCCCTATTATAAGTGGTAATTTTATTACTAGAAAAGATAATAGAAATAAAAAAGTACTTTTTTATGTTTTTAAAGATATCGCCAGACGATTACTCGTTTCTTCAGGTGACCAGAGTTGAGGGCTGTCCTATTCTTTGCATTGCCATACAACGTGGCAATGCTACCACACGTTTTGGGCACTGTTCCCGTTGACAGCGATGTGGACGTATTCTTTGACGCCCTTTTTTATTTTTTTGTGAATGTTAATATAGTTAGTTTTTATATATAATTTTAGTATTATAGCTTAGATAACAAGTTTAATTTATAACTTGGTTTGAAAATGAATTCGAAACATACATTTGACGACTTCTTATGACTATTATCGTTGTTTTTCTGGGAACTGTACTTTTATTTATAGGATAAAACGTATGTTCCTCTCTGAACACCTGACAACGTATATGTAAAATTTCAGAATTATCGGTTCAGTGATTTGGTAGTAACAAACCAACTTGCCTTTGCATTAATATTAGTTTTGATTTAATCGTAAACAATAACATTGACAACCTTGCTATACTGATAAAAAAGAAATGAAAAATTTTACTAACAAAAATACAATGAAATACCACCCGGTCCGCTGAAAAATGAAGATAAAAGGTACAAAACATCAGCCCAGACTGCCAACGAATTTAGTCTAGCTCATGACAAGCGAAACACTGACAATAAGCCTTCAAACCTAAGCTATTTATATGCGTATATATGGAGCTATAGCTTCTAATAGCCCTCAGACAATAGCTTCTAAAAGTTAAGCCCCACATGAGCGCTTTTGTCTACCGACTGATCCCACTATCAATGGCGGGTTTAAACCTCCCTTTCAACGATGAAATTTTAATTGGAAAGAAAACTCTTCCTTTTTTTGGTTTGAAGAGGATTTGTGAAATTTGCTGTCTGTTTGTGCAGAGTAAAAGTCAATCCTATGAATAACTCTTTAGAGTACCGTATCTTTCGTTTGTTACTTCTCAAATTTTGATCCTTATTAGCGACGCAGCGAATGGTGATACAAAGCAGTGTTTCTTTTAGAAAATTCGTTTTTGAAAAATTTATTTTTCAAAAATGCAATAATGTAATTTTTATTATTCTTACATAAATTCAGTCCGTTTTTCTTTGAATAGGTCGAAAAGCTCTGTAGATGTAGAGACATATTATTTATCAACGCCAAACCAAACCAATCATAAATTTAGAAAAGATTACTGCTTGCTGCTTCTAAAGGAATGATTATTTTTAGGTTAAAAAGAAAAACCTAAATTGTGAATACGAGTGAATTGTATAATACAACACTATAAAATTTCTGATATAAAAACAAAAGCGTAGCAGCAGAGAAAAAACGTGAAATTACTCCATCCAACAGAATCTCCCCTCGGGTGAACGGAAAATTACCATTTTATCGCTTTTATACCTCATAATATTAACGTTTGAAAAGTTGTTAAGCTACTGCAAATATTTTAAAGGTAAACATGAAACTAAAGCTTGGATTTCGAACAAACATACAAACAAAATTAAACACACACCAACCTCTGAATTCCGCCGTTTGAGTTGATTCAAAGTTAGTTTTGAAAACACTAACAGGTAATTAGATTTTAAAACGGAACTTTCGTGCATTTTCAACATTTAGGGTCAGTACGCGACGAAACGGGACGTGATGTGACGATACTGGAAATGTGTATCTTTTCGTGTAGTAAATAAAGTTAGATTTGTAGCGTGCACGTAGTGCCTTTCGGTGTGAAATTAGCCCTTTGTAATGGTGACTATAATTTCATCATACTCGATTATTTTCTTTTTTTTGATGGCCGGAAATAATGAAAATATTTTTGAGCTGGCCGAAAATGTGCTAGTTACATTTTTAGTGAAAATATTGCTTTTATATTTTTTAAACGTTGCTCTACCCACACTAGCCATTTCTCCTGTGTCGTGGGGTGCGTTTACAAATATAATTATATAGAGTCATGTGGGTCAAGTGTGCGCATTTTTTCTTTGATGCTTCATAAACTCGAATATTATTAGTAGAATGAAATAAAACTGTATTATTTAGAAAGACTGTTTATTTGTAATCACTTTAGACACAACACTAATATTATCAGTAGCTTATATTTTAAGAAACTAAAGAAAAGAAAGACCCTTTCGTATGCGCACTTTTACCCCAGTATCGGGGTATGTGTACGCAGCACTGCGGGTAAGTGTGCGCAACAACAAAAAATATATGTTTTAGAAGATAAAGCATATTAAATTATATTTTTTTCATCATAGGCACTTAAAGTAATCAACATAATAATCATTTTAAATCAAAATAAGAGATCAACTTCGTCATTACATGTATCACAAATAAAAGTGCCGTGTTCGGAGCTGGTGCACTGTTCGTGCCAACAGGCTAAAGGGCTAAAAAGGCTACATTTAAGTTAGTCGTTCTTTCTTTATGGCTAATTTCTCTTCTTGCACTTCTTTCTTAACTTATAACTCAGATTTATAGAGACTTCCTTCCAGCGTACATCTGTGACGATCATTAGGTATATGTGGTGAGGCTGCGCACACTTAACCCAAACCATCGAAACAGGATTAGATGAATATCGTTGATTATTGCGTCATCACAACAACTTAAAAACTGACAAATAACAAACTTGATATTATGTTGCACTCGATACCAAAACGCATATTTTCAAAATAAATACATGACTACAAAAGATTACGCGTCAAATGTGACAAAATATCGTAAATATTCTAGCAAAAATCTTCTTCTACCTGTCAATCCAAAATGGCGCGCGAGAAGCAGCTGTAATACGAATGCTTCGCAGGACATCCCGAGGGGTACCGAAGAGAGGGGTTGCCGTTCCTGGCCGCTTTTTAATATTCGAGATATTTAGAATGCGCACACTTAGACGCTGCGCACACTTGACCCACATGACTCTACTCACATACACAAACGCCTAGACCCGGAACAATTACCTATTTGTAGATCATGCAAATATTTGATACTTTCGCAGCAATATAATCGCTCAGCCACTGCTCTAACCGTGCCTTCTATTTATTACTTATTTATTTTCAGTACTGTATTTAGCCTACACATCCTACTATCCTACTAATAGTTTGTATGTGTGGATGGATGTTTGTTACTCTTTCACGCAAAAACTAGTGAACGGATTTTGTTTATTTTTGGTACACAGATAGCTTATAACCTGGATTAACACATAGGATAGTTATTATCCCGATTTAATGTTCCTACGTGAGTAGTAGCGGGTAAAACCGCGGGCAACAGCTAGTTATACATATATTGATCTATAGGTACCTAGTTGGTAATGCCATCAGCTCGTGACGTCATTGGTATAAAGGTGAAACAACGATGTCCTATTACTAATAAAAGGGCTCGGGAGGTTTACCGATGACGTCAGAGGGGCGACTGTCTGACACAATATCGTCAACGTAATGAGAAACGACGCAAAAACTGAACCCTTTTTATAGTAACTAAGCTTTTTGGACCTAAATTCTAGGTTTTATGGCCTTCTGGGTTTTATTGAAGCTTTTGTCCCTGCCAAGGTAGCGGGACTTATTTTATTACCGTGACCACGGAACATAAAGGGCTATTTGTCTTTTGACATTTCAAAAGTGCTATAACTGGCCTACTTGAAATAAATGCTTTGATTTGATTTGATTATTGATAGGACACCGTGGATTTTAGTCAGTACAAGTCTGACAGTCCCTCTCGCCCTGCCCGGAGTGGGAGGACTCATTTGATGATTTTACGATGATAAAAAAAACCTCTGTGCCTGATTGATAACAGCGTCTACATTTTTTATATTGTCATCTCGCATACAAACTTTCGCGTTATAAAATTAATGCGAAAGTTTGTGAAAAAACATTCATATGTTAGTTAATCATTCACACTTAAAACTGAATAGATGTGAATGAAATTTGGTACACAGAAAGAACTTTTATCCTGGGGTTGAGTCCCGTGTGATAATTTTCGAGTAATATGCGGGTGGAGCTCGGGAAGCTAGTATATAAGCAATGTACTTCTACTTCTTAACTTTATTTCTTGAAACAATAGTAATATGGGAATAGTATCAACTTGTTACTTTTAAATAAAAAGCCTTCAAGGTGTCGTAGAGCGCCTGCAAGATAAAGTAGGTCGATGTGGTTCCTGCGTCTCGTTGCTCGTGCAATCTGTCAGGCGCTTGCTAGACTTCTTTGTATTTTATGCTAGCACAGCATGAATATTGAATTTTTAATTGTTTTAGGAGGGTAGGAAGTCTGTAATATAAATATATTATTTTTACGTGGTGAAATCATCAAATGAGTCTTCCCACCCAGGGCAGGGCGGGAGGGACTGTCAGACTTGTACTGACTAAAATCCACGGTGTCCTTCAATAGCCCTTTATGTTCCGGGGTCATGGTAATGGAATAAGACCCGCGACCCCGGCAGGCTTTGGAAAAATTAAATAGATAAAGTTTTAGATAAAATGGAGAGCATGATCAACAATATTTAAGTAAATATTTAGAATCGTGTGAATCGAAGGACACCTACTTTAGTTAATTTTTAGAAATAAAAATTAGTACGCATTTTAGTAACTACCTGGTCATAAAGTTTAATACCTAACAAAGTAGAAAATAACATAATCCTCAAGAAACGCCTACATGAATACAAATAGCAAGCAATCCTAAATTTTTCATAACTGGTTATACAAAGCTATAATAAAACATAAAATCGACCAAATCCCCATAACAACTGAGTCCTATTTCTTTCTTCCCTACATAAATTATTGTTGTTTAGCCTTAGGCCGCTTTGATCTCAAAGGTTTTATCATCCTGAACGAAATATCCTAGCTAGTTTTCGACTAGTTTCCGAACGAATGTTTGCAAAGACTTGTCTGTCTCTATTCCTAGACGAAACGTTATTGCTTCGCTTGTTTGTTTTGTAAGGAACCGTTCTATATCGGTTTTCGATTTTGAGGAAAAGTTTCAGTAGAAGCGTTGTAATAACAGTCAGTATTTCAAAAACTTTAAAAGGAAACATTAAATGTGGTCTGTTACATAATTTGGGAGTTCATCTTCGTTTCAGGATGAAAATATGGCAATAATTCATGTCCTCATGTCAATGTAACATTTGAATTTTTTAAAGTTAGAGGCAAGGGCATTTAAGGAACAGGGTGATTTTTAGTCCGTAAGAGTCGGACAATCCTTTCCGCGTATCCAAAACGAGAGAATCATTTTCATAATTTTATAAAAAAAGCTTTTACAACGGTCGGTTCAGAAATATTGAGATAACAGAAAGAAAAAGTTACTTTCGCTTTTAAAATACTTGTATGGATTGCATTTACAAAATAAGTAGTAGACAGCTAAAGCATAAACCAGTATTCATTTAAATGTAAAATCACTAGTCACAAACTACCCTTGGTAAAGAAAATGGACCCTTTTGTTTTTAAGAAATACGAAAAAGGTATTGAAAACTCAAAGGCTTTCAGATACAATATTTGTTTTATAGTTTAACAATAAAAAAAGCATTTGCAACCAAAAAAGATTTAATAAAAATACTGGCTAGTATCTAAAAATCCTATTTACCCTCAAAAAAAGCACTTAAACCCTAGCATACCTAATGTAACCCTTTCACAATAAAACCGTGAGCTGCGCCCATTTTAGCCCGGGCTATTTATTGCCCACTGACAGTTAATGTGTACCGAGCAACATTATTAGACGTTAGCGTTATTTAGAAGTAGCTAGGGTTAATTAAAGTGAGCAGTACCTTGGTTCTTTGTTAACTACTTGAGAAGAAGGAGAAATCTTAAATTTATAATGAGTACTAGCGGCCCGTCCCGGCTTCGCACGCGTGGAGGACCCGGTCTAAAATTTGAGATTTAAACTATTCTATCTCTCAAGTTGGATCGAACTGCACATGGTGTGCGAATTTTATTATAATCGGTTAAGTGGTTTAGGAGTCCATTGAGGACAAACATTGTGACACGAGATTTATATATATTATATATAAGATAAAGTTGAGGGAGATGTGGTTAATTTAAGTCTTAAAAAGATTTTTGTGAAGGTGTACCTTACCATTCTATATTTTGCCAGCTATATATTTACACCTTATTCCAAGGAATAGTTTAACAGAATTTTATAAGGTTGGATTAAATGGATCAAGTTTATTTTAAGAGCAAAACAATATCTTACTTAAGTTTAAGGAACTGGATAATCATAATACTAAACCACCAAAGAAATAATTTAGAAGAGACCTACATTCAGTATTGAGTAGGTAAATAAGTTGAAAAAGATGAAGAAGAAAATCTTAACTGGAGCACTAAATTGCAATACAATGCAGCCATCACAATGCACAGACTTAAAGATATAGCAAAATGCAAGAAGACTTTCAGTATAAAAGCAGTAATTTCAGTGCAATCTACCATATGACGAGCCTACCGTACGTTCAGTAACGGAAGCGCTCAGTCGGCCATTTTACGATCTCCGGGAAACATCCGCCAAGACTCTATGTGGAATACTAAAACTAGGTGAGTTGTGCACTTATATGGATATATTTTATGGGTTATTGGAATAGAGCAAGATGTGAATTGAATGGGTTATTGTGAATTCGTCACATCTTTAAACTATGCGTAAATTCGACACAGGTTCGTAAGAGTTAAAATTACAAAGACAAACGACGATTAGGTATACAATATTCAATCATAAAATGACTTATTTACTAAACATTTGTAACGAACCCTAATTTTCACTATTCACGAGAATATTGTTTTTCTTTTTATTTCGTCGTTTATCTCTATACAATTATTTCAGACCAATTAGTAGCATCCTATACGACTCTCAAAATATAAGTAGTAAGTAATATGTCATGGAAACAAGAGTTCATGGAGAAGGAAATTCGTAGAAAAATAATACAATTAAAATAGACAATTATAGCTTGTTTATAGACAGAAAAATCTTTAAGCCTCTCATACATTAATCTCTAGGTATGCCACACCTCCCGGGTCGACGACGCGTCGTGTTCCACGCGCGGAACGGAGGGTCAGCAAAATGATGGGGCCTCCTCACAGAGAGCCAAAGCCAGCCGGGGTCGCGGGACTTATTTCATTACCATGACCCCTGAACATAAAGGGCTTTTGATGGACACCGTGGATTTTAGTCAGTTCAAGTCTGACAGTCTCTCATTTGATGATGAAAAAAAAAAGGTATGCCACCCCCAATTCTGTACCGTTCCTCAGTCGTATGCTACGCAATATGGCAGCCCCTTTACGCAGTTATAAAGTTCCCTTTTCCAATAACGCAATTAATATCCCAGTAATCGCGTGTCCGTATGTCAAACATAGTCGTTCTCATACAATTACATTGTGCCCTTTATTGAGCTTTCTGAATTTAAATGAACCAATCGTACGCCGCCGTCGTACGCAGGATCGATATGCAAATTATATCATATTGAAATCTTAATAATGGAACCCGAATAAATGTTTGTGCGAGGAAAATTCGTGAAGGAAATAATTTTAAAGTTGGAAAATGGCGCGTGTAAGCTCATAAATCTTTGGATTGTGGTCTTATTATATTTTCTGTCGTATCTTCAAATTGAGAACTCGCCAATAATGCAATAATAAGCGTTACGTTGTACACTTTATGCTGCGGCCTTTTCATCAAAAAATATTTTATTTAGTTTAAGTTGTAAACATAATTTTCTTTTTTCTTTCAGCCATAAACAACTTGTAACGTTAAAAGCACAAAACCTCTCGTGGGGTAACTCCGTAACATATGCTGAGTTACCCCACGAGAGGTTTTGCATTTTTAACGTTACACGTTGTATAAAGGTCCAGATAGGCAGTTGCTTCTTATTAAATATTTATATTTAATTGCGTCATTAACATTGGAGGCCATCTCCAACATTTACCGGTATCTTTAACACAGATTACTTTATAATCTAGCTAAGATGCCAGTTGCGATCCATACTGTGACTATAAAGCCATGATCACTGTAAATTTTGTAATTTATTTTATCTTAAGGTTTTATACTGTGAGAACTAATAAACCTTATTATTATTATTATTTATTATAGTTAGAAAAAGGCTAGGCAGATAATGACATCACTATAAAATGATCTCTAGAATTTAACGGTATAGACTTCCACTTAAAATAGAACAACCAATATCGTTTGTATAACCTATAACATAAACTAACTATAAACATATACATAACCCCAAAACATCAAACATGAAACTTTAAAACCATACAATCAAATATTACCCCAATGTACGCATAACTTGTTACCCTAAAATCTCCCTTTACCCCATCGTCAAGGTCCATACTCCTAGGATCCACAATTGCTAGGCCCGCCCTACCCCACCCAGTTTAGGGAGGGGCTGAAATCCAGGCAATACAGATTCGTTAACATCAAATACAGCTGAAAATTGAACTTTCGAGCGCTTTCAGGGCTTCGCTTCATATTGATGTTTTGACTAAAAGCTACGTTCCGGTGGATGGTAACTATCTATGTTTGTATGTTTGGTGGTCTGTGTGTTTACAGGCGCTGTGGGTTTGAATTAAACTAACTATTGATGTTAGTTTTCGGTTCTATATGGTAACATTATTTGATGATTGATTGGTTTTTATGAAGGTTTAACGATTTGATATACATATTTTTGCTATACACCTTTTTTGTGTGAAAATAATCAAATGAAACCTCCCGCCCTGTGTACCACCCGCCGTATTCCGTCGACTGAGTTCAAGGGTTGGGATAGACTTCTTCAACCCATTATTATAATTATCATAATTATAATACTTTACACACCAAACACAGTTAGCTAAACTAATCAATATAATTATGCATTGTTTTATATCCGCCAATAACCTGTTTAGCAAAATAATAGAGACGGCAGACACTAGGAATTTCTCCTGTGTCGTGGGTGCGAAAATTCCCAGACCTAGAACAACAACTGGTAGGTCATAATTTGTTCCGTGCGGGAATCAAACCCGCGACACGCTGCGCTGCAGTCCAATCGTTCAGCCCTGCACTAACTTTGCCGTCAACATTGACACCTATATCTCAATACAGCACATTTAATTTCACTAATTAACGTCACATAAGTCTACACACCCCTTAAACCCCGGACCTCAACTCCGGGATACAGAACCCGGGACGCGGGACCGGGAACCCTCGATTCAACTAGCATTATCAATCAGACGCAAGCCTTTCAAATCTCGGCGTTCGCTCCAAGTTAATCCAGTAAGGGTTGCAATCAGTTGACTCCTCACCCCCTCCTACCCTCGGGAGGGGGTGAAAGTTTTACAATTAAAAAGATTATTTAATCCGTCAGGGTGTGAAGGTATTGGAATGTAGTGATTGATGAGACGGGGGATAAAAATGGAGGTGGGAAAGTTAACATGAAATTTGATGACGAGAGGACTTGATCATTATGTTAGAACTCTGTAAAAGAATCTTTATGTTGACTATTTTTGGGTAATATATTAAAAACGTCTTAAAACTTTCTACTGAAACAACTAATATATGGCGTCACTTAATTGTCTATTTGTCGAATCATGATTTATTCACAAGCACAGTTCAACAATAATTTATTGTAAAATTGTAGAGGCTGACCGTATGATTGTTGTTACCAGGTATAAAAAAAATACCAGCAAAACCGCGAAGAAAAGCTAGTTGGTAACAGTTATTGTGGAATCTTTAATGAATCAATTGTATCGATAAGAGCATACTGTGTACAAGAACAAGTCCCATTCGTGCATCTGTAATATTTACATGAAAAGTGAGTACAACTTTGCATTTAAATTATATTTTTAAAATATACAGTCGAACAGCAAGTAATTTCATTTCACGCCATGTAGTGCCGATAACTAGGGTTTCACATATATTCACTACAAAATATAAAATAAAGTAACATTTCCAATAACTGTGTGTTAAAGTCAGAAAATTTTCATTTCAGTATAGCTTTTCGCTCGCGATGAGTTCAAAATGAAATCTGCATACGATTTGTTGATGCAAGTTATAAGCGAAGGCGGGTGAGGAAAATAGTGAATTAATGTGGGTGTAATTTATCTACAATACGTACGTATTTAGAAATATTTAAGTATGTTTATCAGTTGTCTAGTACCCATAACACAAGCTCTGCTTAGCTTGGGACTAGATGGCGTTGTGTGATATTTGTGGAATAATATAATAAAGTATTGTAATGTACAGTCACGATTATAATAGACTTCTTTAGTTTTGTCTTTATACTAATGGAATTACAGCAGTGTTGGCCCAGAAGTATCGGCCTCGGCTTACGGGTTGGTCGTGGGTTCAAACCCAGACGGGCTATTACTTTGTGTAAATAATTTCATCACCACTGCTCTCAAAACGGTGAAGGAAAACATCTTGAGGAAACCGGCATGTCCTAGAACCAAAAATTCGAACACATGTGACATCCCAATCCGCACTAGGCCTGGTGGATTATGGCCCACTTCCTCTAATAGAGAGGAGGCCTGTGTTCCAGCAGTGGGAACATTATAGGCTGATGATGATAATGAATAATAAAGACACAGATCATGGCTAAAGACCTCTAGAAAAAACTAGCAAATTAACAAAGAGGTTAAATGCCTGGATGTAAGATAATACTTGAAGCTGTATTTTCTGCCTACTCACATGGGAACCTTACAGATTTGTTGCAATTTACCTACTAGAAACTTTTTAAACTGGCTTGATTCTACTTTGTGAAATTAATATCATTTGCATTTTAGTTCAAGTAAAAGATCAAAAGCGCTTTGAAGACTTTTTAGACGAGGAAGCAAGCTAAAGGCATGCATCTAAGGCATTCGCCTTTGACTTGCATCGCAAAGCGTGCTCAATTCACGCGGGCGTATAAATCCGTCTATTCAAACTATATTGACTGCAAAATTCATATGGAAATCATATTTCTTGGAGGCGACTCAAAGGATGTCTTCAAGATTCATGGTTGTCCTCCACAAAGATTTATGAATGAAAGATATTAAAGAAATTCTTCAATCTTTGGCGTTTTAAAATAGACATTATATTTCGCGTTTAAAAGTCTTTGTAAGTCTTGGTAATATAAAGGTTGTATTCTTTTAAAAATTTCATAAGCTGTACTTGCAATTTTGACGAGAATTTTCTATGATTTTTTTTCTTCATATGAAGCCAGTGCATTTTTAATAAAATCTTTCTATATTGTTTTAAGGTGTCCAGTTTTTTTTTTCAAGCTTGCCATTTTTATTAATAGTTAAAGCAGAGCATTCAATGTATGGGAAGTTATCATTTTTCATAACATACTTCGGTTTGATTCTCAACTGCATTTATGTCAGTCATACATAATCCAGTAAACAGCGTAAACTGTCCACAGACGAGCGTATGAGATAACGCGTGAAAATTGTCCAAAAATTTCATAAATTGATCCTCGGTTCTTACATTTCAATCAAAATACAAAACGTGAAAGAGTTACTTCAATGTTTTTCAACCAAAAAGACAAAATTGAGTATTCGACACTGAATAATATTTCACTCATCAGTGTATTCCTCTCACGAACAACCACTAAATAAAACCACAGGCATTAATAGAATTTACCTCGACACAACAACTCACTGTTATTATACCTGTTACTATACCTGTATACCTGTTACTACAAAAGTACCTGTTACTATGTACGTAGTAACAGGTAGGTGTGTTGCATAGTCTGATGGACTGGAAATTGGATTGGCGTCGCACGCAGCCAGTAAATAATATTATATGGTTCATGGAACCTTTGTTATAAAACTGTAGAGTGTAGGGACAATGTTTTGTAGGTCACAACGTGGGTTTGCAAGCCAATATTGAATTAGTTTTTGAAAAACGTGTTAAAGGTATTGTGGTTGTATTAAGTGTATCGATGTTTTGATGAATTTGGCTCTTCATTAATTTGTAAGGGTTTTTTGTTCTAACGTATAAACCTTGACTTGTACACGCATTCACTTAATTACTTATCAAAACCTAGCATTTTTTTTTCAATTGGCTTATTTTTACACGCGGGTTTTCTTTATGATTTAGAGGCGTACAGCGACTGGCGTAAAAAAGAACCTGTCTTTATTCTAACAGATCGTAGAGAAGAAGATAGTGGGGCAGGTAGCAATATTTTTATCTAAAATAAATTTCCATAGAGTCTACGGATAGGCAACACAAGTCTATAGAATAGAATAGAATAGAGTAAACTTTATTGTACACCAAACATTTTAAAACTACTGCTTTACAATATTGCTATAACTATGGTTACAATGGCGGTCTTATCGCTTAAAGCGATATCTTCCAGACAACCTTTGGATGGACTGTATGAATTTAGATAAGAAGGGTAGGGGGTAGTCAGTGGTGTACTATAAATACTCTTAAAACAAATTTAAAAAAATAAAATAAATAATTATAATTATGTATATTATTTAAATACAAATGAGTTAAACAGATATATATTATGTCATAAAATAAATACATATCAAATATTAAATATATATATATATATATATATATATAATGTGTTTACATTGATGTGGAAGAGAAAACAATAAATTGATTGTAGCAAAAGTAATTATGATTGTCTTGAAAACTTGAAATCATTAGAGTGAATGAAAATGATTAACTACTAAGTTTTTAAAAAGATTTAGTGACTTTGCTTGCCTTACCGACTCCGGCAATGCATTCCATAGACGTATAGCCTGAACCGTAAATGATTGATCGTAGAACTTAGTGGTATGTGCAGGCATCAAAAGCTTCAAATTCTCCGATGATCTCAAATGTCTAATATGTGTGTCATTTATGAACTTAAAACGTTCTTTGAGATAAGACGGGGTTGTGGGATTGAAGAGTATATTATGCAATAAAAATAAAATATGCGTATTCCGGCGAAGGCGGATAGGCAGCCACTTGAGTTTATTGCGGAACTCGGAGACATGGTCATATTTGCGCAAACCAAATATGAACCTGATACAGAAGTTTTGGAGGCGCTCAAGCTTATCTAGCTGCACTTCGGTGAGATCTGGATAACTGGTATCGGCATAGTCGAGAATAGGGAGAAGGAGAGATTGAGCGAGCGCAGCTTTGGTGGCAGTAGGAAGAAAATTGCGTAATCGACGTAAGGAACCTGCAGACGCAAACAATTTACGGCTCACCTCTTGCAACTGGGGCCCCCAAGATAAGTCCTTGTCAATATAAATACCCAGATTTTTAACCGACTCACTGTAAGGGATTAAATTACCGTCAAAAAATATCTGGGGAACGGTCAACCAGTTAATTTTTGAACGAAGCCTAGGGCTGCCAACAATAATGACTTGCGTCTTCACAGGGTTAACCTTCAAACCATGAGCCAAACTCCACTCAGAAATACGTGCCAGGTCTTTATTCACCATATTCACCGCCTCAGACAATTCATCTACCGGAGCTTGTGAATAAATTTGCAGATCGTCAGCATATAGATGATGGGATGAGAGAAGGTCATTAGAAATAGAATTGATAAAAATAGCGAAAAGAAGAGGAGATAGCACGCCGCCCTGTGGTACGCCGGCAGTAGTATTGCACCATGAAGAAGATGACTCCTCGATGCAAATACGTTGCCGGCGGCCACACAGGTAACTACGAAACCAATCAATTACCGTTGGAGATATGTTAAGAGAGCAAAGTATACCAAGTAGAACATCAAAATCGACAGTATTAAAAGCGTTACTGAAGTCCAGTAAGGAAAGGACCGTCAGATTTCCATTGTCCATACCCAATCTAATGTCGTCAGTAATGTTAACAAGTGCTGTGGTAGTGCTGTGCCCTGAACGAAACCCGGACTGGTAACAATTAAGGAGTCTATTTTTACAGAGGAAAGCACTAAGTTGACTATGGATAAGGCGTTCTAAGACTTTGGACAGGAAAGGTAAAATGGATATTGGACGGAATTCTGAGAAGGAAACTGGGTTACACCTTTTTGGAAGAGGGGTTATTTGGGCTTCTTTCCAAGAAGATGGAAAAACACCCGAGGATATGGAGTAATTAAGGATATGACAAAGGACAGGAAGGATTTCGTCCAGAATAGGAAGTATCATTTTGCGACTTATAAGGTCACTACCTACAGCATTCGACGTAATAGATAATATGCTCTTCTTAACATCACAATCAGTAAATTGATTAAAAACAAAAGGAGAATAATCGGGAGTGGGAAGTGATGAAAGAAAATTTAGAGTTTTGACTTTACCAGGCCCATTGAAATTACTAGAGGTAGCAAAATGTTTATTAAGTAACTCAAGGTCTACATCTTTAGGAATAGACTCTTGCCGCGACTTTCCGACTCCCATTGATCTTAGAAATTTCCAGACTTTCGCTGGTTCACCGTTTTCGACTGAATTATGAATGTGACGGCGTTGTGCATCCCTACAAATCAAGTTGCTGCGATTGCGGAGAGCTACATATTTTTCACGACTGAAGGAGTTCGGTCTGCACTTATACCTGGATTTTGCTGCCGCCTTCTTTTGCAAAATTGTCTTCACTTCCGATGTCAGCCACGGTGCAGGTAAGTGCTTCATCTTCATTAACCGAATAGGTGCATGGACATCATATAACTTGTTAAGATTAAGATTGAGTAGATCAACTTTAACATCGATCGACTCGGCATTAGCGAGATCAGACCAGTCAATATTTTCGGCATCATGACGAAGGCTTTCCAGGTCCATTCCACCAAAACTGCGCTGAAGAATAGTTTTAGGTTTAGTCTTAGGAGGGCGAATTTTGTAAGATAGAAAAATTAAATTGTGGTAGGAAAAAGCATCCGCAGAACACTGTCCATGCTTAGCGACATGTTGAGCGGAAGAAACAAAAATAAGGTCAAGGAGCGAAGGAACACAGTTGGGAAAATGGTGAGTAGCACTTAATGGAAGCAGAGGTAAATTGCAGGATTGGGAGATTGTTCGGAGAGAGGAAGAGCGGGAATCATTTTTGAGTAGACAAGTGTTGAAGTCCCCCATGACAATCATGTGCCTGTAAGGAGGCACAAGCTTTACGAGTAGACTTTCAAACGAAGAAAAGTAGTCGACACGCAAAAAAGGAGAATAATACACCCCAAGCAAAACTTTTGAATGACGTAGATTCACTTCTAAAAAGAGATGCTCGCCAGCATTCGACGGTGGTGGCTGTGTTGACATATCAATGATTGAGAAAGGAATACCAGCGCGAAGGTAAATGGCAACACCGCCCCCACCGCAGCCCGTGCGATCATTTCTTATTAGATGGAAACCGGGTAAGGAATAGGATGTGGATGGAAGGCATGGTTTCAGCCAGGATTCGGAAACAAGAATTGCATGGATATTCTTACAATCCAGATTCACAAGCATGTCGTGGTAATGAGCCGGAATACTTTGAGCATTAATGTGGACTACATTTAGATTTTTTGGAACATCGGAAAACTGAGACTGAAGAGCATCACCAAGAGTCGGGATACTACTAAAGCTATCGTTGTCACTACTTGCTGATAAAAAACTGTCATCATCATCATCACTAACTGCGTTACAATCAATCATTAAAAACACAATAATAAATAAATAAATACTAAATATATAAAATAATATAAATAAGATTATGCAATGTATATGTGGGTTGGCAATTAATATATGTCCACCCGCCAGTTCTGCGTAAAAAGATTAAAAAACAAAACAATTAAAAAAAAAATTACGATCTAACAAAACAAAAAAATGATAGCAAATACAACAAAAACAAGTACGTCGCTCGGGCACAAGCAACAGGGAAGCCATAGTAGAAAAAAAAAATATATATTCAAATTGCAGCTTATAATATAATTACCTATGTTTCCATAGATAATAATTCATGCTCAAAGTGTTAGTAAAATAATCGAGTGACATGGAACGTAGCTATTGAAGACACTTGACAGTTATCAAGTGTCAGAATAGCGAAAGAAAAATATTAATGTAACCAAATAAGTGAACGTAATAATAATAAATACGGGGTAGGGATAAAAATAAAAAGTGATATAAGAAGGTAAACAACAGATTATCAAAACAACAAAAATGTGGCACTGTTACCCGAACGACGCACCGAAAAAGTCAAATCACTTCTTTGCAGCAGCCCTCCTATTGCGCCTTGAAACAGGTGTAGAAGGTTTCTCAGCCACTTGTTTGCTGACGTCAAGTTGGAGTTCAGGTTTATCACCCTCAAGCTTAGAACAGTCGATAGCTTGCAGCTCGCTGAAGTTCACGATACGATGTTTACTTCCATCAGCCGTCAAGACATGAATATAGCCCTGTTTGGTCCAGCAGTTAGTGACACCAAATATATCTCTAGCCTTCATGAATACTTGATGCCTGGATCTAGTCAAAAACTCCGAGACTGTGATACCTGATCCTTTGAGTTTGGTTTTTGAAAACCAGATCTTGTCGCGAGTCTCCACATCCTGAAACTTCACAAGAATGGGCTTAGGCTTTCCAGCCCCACTCTGACTGCCCATTCTATGACATCGACGAATATCAGCTACAGACAAGGAGTCCAACTTCAGCTTCTCCCGCAACACCTCAACAACTACACCAGACGGATCCTCTTTGCTCACCTCTGCGACACCATGGACAAGGAGCATCTTCCTGCGGCCCCTCATCTCCAGAGCATCAACATCCTTGGCAAGGGCTTCCATTTGTTGCTGAAGACATCCAAGAGCATCCATGACAAGGTTCTTAAATGCTGAATATTCCTCTGTAAGGCTGACCGGACTGCTGCTGGGTGAAGAGTTGTGTGATGATCTGGCTAGTTCTGCTTCAAACTTTGACATTCTTTCATGGAATTGTGCCATCAAATCAGAGATTGACCCCTTCAGTGAATCCATAGTTTTGTTGTTGTGATAGTAGGAAAGTGGAATTGTGGAAATAACACAAAACTGGCAGGTAGGAACTATTACAAACTATTATGCATTAACAAATGCCTAGATAAACTGATGTTTTAAATTAAATTAAATTTTTTATGTAAGAGCAAAATTTTGATGTCTACTTTGTTCAACTACCGCCCAGAGCCCATGTATAGAAAGAGTCTATGTATAGAAAGAATTGCAAAGTTATTCCTAAAAAGTTTACGTGAAGTATGTATTATTTTTATTGTTTCCCAAAGTTCTAAATGGTCTATTTTTAAATCCGATAGCAATATACCAGTGTTCACGGGACTTATCGAATTACCGTGACCCTCGAACGTAAAGGGCTTTTAAAGGACACTGTAGATTTTAGTCACTACGAGTCCGACAGTCCCTGTTCTGGATAAGAGGACTCATTTGATCATTTTACCACGAAAACACAAAAAAAGCAATATACCAAAACAGCAATATTTATATAAAACGAATGACTAATTAGCGCACTATTCTGCACAAGCCCTACGTGTCCCTTGCTTGGTCGTTGACATTGATTCTCGGCGCGAACGTTGCACTCCGCGCCAAAATTAGCTGCGTCGGCGCACGCATTTAGATCGTCTAGATCCGTACGCGAAACTTAGCTACTTGCCGTTTCTAATGTTGGTATTGAATTTTATTATACGTGGGTGTCTGTAAGTACGAGTTTGGATTTGAACTTAGATAATTTAGGGTACTTTTAAGTTTTTTTTGTGACTTTATTGGTTATAATCATGTAGATTCAGATTTAAAATGTGCCTGAATGTTTTAAATAAAGTGTCTTATTGATTTGTTTTACATGTAAATTAGTTCAATCAAGTCTTAAAATAATACTATTACTTTTATTTTGTATAATTATGTATTTTTATAGTTTTGATTTTTTTTTTGTAAAACGTTAAAATATGTATCTAAATTAATAAACGGAATACTAAGATATATTGCTTAAGAGTGCCAGCGTTATTACGAATTTTTGCGTTATTACCTATACAATAATTTATTTTAGTGTGTAGTAAAAAGAAAAAAATCCTAAAAAACTGCGACACACATAAACAAACAGTATTCAAACAAACACCCTGCTGCTTCCACACCACTAGCACTGACAGCTAACCCTATTGAGGGAGAATATCGTCTCTAATCAAAGCTGATTGCAATCCTCTACACAAGCCTTCGAGATAAACTAGATTTACTAGGAACTACTAACATGATTCAGAAGCTACCAACATGTTCCACAGAATATTTAGGCATTCTACAGATACAATAGGGTATTTTACTGCATAAATAAATTTAAAATCGTTTTAATCCGTCAGTAATAATATTGAAAAATAATGAACACGGTTTTTTTGTATTTTTTTAAATCAATGAACATAGACAAAGATCAAACGCTTTCAAATTCGGGAGTAGGCTTGTGACGTCATTCCGCTTATAAAATTGTAACCACCGAGTTATATTACGTTTTGTGATTTTTAGAAGCGTTTCTTCGCCAATTTTGGTTTACGTGACAAAAGTAAAAATACGGGTCTAATATTTTTTTAACATTTCTTTATTTCGGACTAATACATTTTTTTGAGTAAAATACCGTATTGCAATAATTTATCTAAAGAAAATATGTGGTTTTGAAAATACAACTTTTAGACCTATGAAATACCAGGGTTGTGAGACTGCCTCATCAGGTAACCGTGACTCTGGAACGTAAAGGTCTATTCAAAGATCACCATGAATTTTAGTCAGTACAAGTCTGCAGTTCTTACTATATCACATTACTATGGTTTTTCCAATTTAACAAGACATTCTAAAATCAACTGTTCTAACTATTTTAATAGAGGTGAAATTCCTTTATGCCATACTGATTCGAATATGGAATACTCTATCTCTGAGAAACCTGTGCAAATTCATTGTGGCTGGCAAACTCAAGGTGGGTTGACAATTAATATGGTACAGAATTCTGTGTCAGTTGCTTTGAAGGGAAATTGGGATGCAATCCTGGTAGAATTGTTGCTAAACTAGGATTCTAGGAATCCCACCACAATTAAACTAGATTGATAAGTAAACAAAGGTGAAAAGTGTCTTGATATTTAGTTGCAAGACGTCACAGGAAGGTCGACGGCGCGTTAAGTTCCACACCCGCTTCAAAGGGCGTCAGCACAATGACGGAGCTCCCCTTTTAGAGAGCCAATGCCTGCCGGGGTCACGGGACACACGTACCTATACAGCGACTCCGGTACATAAAGTGCTACTGAAGGACACCGTGGATTTTAGTCAGTACAAGTCTGACAGTCCCTCCCGCCCTGCCATGGGTAAGAGAACTCATTTGATGATTTTACCATGATAATAAAAAATAAAGAATAAAAGATGTCAAAGGAATCCATGTAAAGGACCTATCTTGATAATAATTTGACATTTATACTCCAATACTATGGTTTGTGAAATCTGTGCTAAAGAACTGGGTCTTGTTTTTTTTTTATCGAATAAGATCTTGAATTGTTCACAAAGGGCTTTTTGTGACTATATAATATATCAATTTTTATGATTTGTTTGGATGTCGTATTTTATAATTACTAACAATAGTGATTGATGTACAAGAGCGTTTATCGGAATCATAATATGAATTGCAATACAAATATTCTATATCTACCACCTACTCTATTGCTTGAGCAATAGAATAGAATATTACATTTTACGCGTTTTGTCGCAATTTAATTATGATTTCGATTAAGTGATCTTTTTACACCCCGTCTTGATAAGGTATTCAAACCTAGCGTAGTAAAATCAGACGAAATTCCAACTGAAGAATTTAACGGTAATTGGTTATTTCTTTGTTACCTTGCGTGTTAGAAAATATTTTCACAAAAAGTCCCAAACTTGTTACGAATGTACTTTTACTATGTAACGTAGAGCACAGTGGGTACATTTGATATCGAGGGGGCAAAATATTTTTCACACTACTTGCTCGTAAATGTCATATTATATGTCAGGCAAACCTACTGTAAAGCATGACATTGTTCCCTCTCGCTTGAGCTGGGCAATAATAAATGTACTGAATTTCATTATTCCCGTGGGAATAATGTGATTTGAATTTGGAACCCCAAAGAAAACCGTATGAAAACTTTCACCAAGGAGTCGTATCAGTAATGGCGGCCGCTGGCCGCAACAGCTGATCGCTTACAGTGGTGCCAACTTCACGGTCGAAGGTTGTCGTAACACATCAAATTTCCAAAATCGAATTTATTTCCTCGCAGTAGGTGTGAAAAGCAGAGTACGCTCCTCGGGAGTAAAGCTGCCTTGTCTTGGGTTAACTTGAATCCCTCGCTACACTAAGGATTCTTAACTTAATTCCCTCGTTTCACTCGGGAATTAACACTTGAACCTCCTCGCTGCGCTATGGAGGTTCACCCCCAGAATCCTTAGTGTCGCTTCGGGATTCAATACGCCCGTGACGTAAGGCAATGCTTTACTCCCTTGGTGCGTAATCTACTATTATTACTTTTCCTCAAAATGGTAGCAAATGGTCGTATTTTAGATATGGGTTGTCTAAAAAGGTTTCTTGTTAGTAAATCTATACTGAATAGGTACTCAATATATCAACTCGTAAATCTCAAGGAGTTTCCATAGATAAGAGACTGAGTTGTGGACATTTTTGGGTATTTTATTACCTGTTATCCAGATATACCCTGTTTCCGACTCTTATTTTTTCTTTGGACGTTTTATTATTTTATCAAATTTGCCAGTTAAGTAGAGTAGAGCTTATATTTTCTTTCAGAATATTTAAAGAAACTTTTGCCAGTAGTACCCAATGAAATCGTAGACCATTATGCTAAATTTATGAGAGAAACAAAAATATTTTATTTGGATCATTAGAGAATGATTTTCTTTTAATGCCTAGTGTGTAATGAATGTTGTGTCACTGATATAAAAAACAACAGTACTATAATTGACGCTGTCAATACAGATATCAAACTATTTAATTGACCAAAGCAAGGAACCAATTAAAGAAATGAATCCACACATCAAACGGTAATCAACAATAATTAAATTATAAGTCAATCATTTAGTAGGGAAGATTTATGCAACAGCAACTCGTCATGCTAAACATACTATAAAATATAAACTGCACAGTGTACCGGCTCATCGCTTCGCAAAAACTTAGCGTGTGCTCTAATTGGGTTTCAGAAAGCAGCAACAACGCTGGAACGTCATATTTTTTACAATATTATTACAAAAATTATTTGCAAGTGTTTTATAAACAAACACTGTGCGCTTAATTGTTTGGGGCGTGGACAAAAGTCAACGTTGACTACAAAATGAAGTTGTTATGAAAAACAATGTAATTTTTGCTGAATATAAATCAAAGAAAGACGTACTTAAATATTTTTAAGTCTCAATCATTCCCGTATAATAATTTAATATTAATTAAACATACAATGGAAAATTGAAAACAAACAATAATTTTGCGACGACATCCCACACAGAATCATATAATTTAGCATTAGCAGAACTCGGTAACAAGAAAACCTATTACAAATTCTGAGACATCAGAATTTACGCCAAGTAAGACATGACAGATGAGACGTATCAAAAGACGCAGAATTGTAATTAAATTTTGGTTTCAATTCAAATAACCTAAATTATTCATGTTTGTTTCGTATTCATGGCATTATTGTAATTAAGGAACGTCTTATTACCATACAAGTTCACGTCTTCAGACACGATTTTGTCACAAATGTATGAATTTTTTATTGTTGTTTTGAGATTTTATAAGCTAAATAACCAAAACTCAGTTTCTTCTTATAGTGGCAATGCCATATTTTGATGAAAGCGTTGAAAAATATCCTTTCCATTATTCTGATTATAGGCAACTCTGACAAAACCAGACACCACTAGCAACTTCCAAAGAATACCAGGAAAATTTATAACACTTGAAAAAGCAAATCATTCCGATTGAAAAATGATCCACAATAATAAGCAATTTGTCCATTTCGGAATTGTCATGGTTGGCGATGATAGATCGGATGCTCAGGTTGTTAATCAAAAACTGGGTGATGAAGTGGAGTATGCCGCTTGCAAGACTTTACGAGTCATAGTAACTCATCTTATTATTGATTACGAACACGAGCACAATTAAGAATAGTTAGCATAGTCTAGATAGCTAGACGTTAGAATTTATTAGTTAGTGGAGTTCAGCTCGAAATCGATACCAACTGAGACCACTGATTACAAATAGTTTGAGATCTCATAGTGTAGACAGAGGTTAGAAATTGTTTTGTTATAGAAATATTTTGATAACCAAGTCTTACTGAGAGTTTTTCATGTTAAAATTGAGTAATGTAGTGCTCTACAAATTCAATGTCGGTTTTAAATTGTTATTGGGTACAATTTTTAATTTCACTTCATAATTCTGAATTTAATGTCTAAGTTTTCTTTAACTTACATCATCAGCAAAATCACCTTCACTCCAACTCTCACCTTTCCCAACAGCTTAGCAATAGCCAACGTACCTGTAACGAAACAGAACACTATTATTAGCACGATTGATCGAATAAAAATCGATATAACGCAATAATTATGCACATGCACGAGAATCGAGATCGAATCGATTGTTGCATGCGCTGTCAAAATTGTCGTGAGCAAGCGAACTGTGAACAGTTGCTAATTTACAGGTTACGTTGTAAATGAAGGTTACGTATGTTTTTTTGTGTTGTGTTTTTTTTTTAAATTGCTTCTTTAAGAATTTTGCTAAAACAAAATAAAGAATGAAAATTATGCTCAAAATTAGAATTGAGTGTTTAAAATCAAATTAAGCTTCTAAACAGTATTTTATCAGACGTAAAGGTAAACGTATATCGGAGTCCCCCAAAATAACCGTCTTTTACTACCCGCCGTTTGCGTTTTTTGCTTATAATTTTGTGTCACGTTGCAAAAAGCATGCCTGTCGAACTTTTTTAATCAAATTTTACCTACAAAATTTCACCAATATATGAATCAATGGAAATGCCAGGCATGCCTGTTCCTATTAATTTATACTGGTGGCGAAAATTTTTCGGTAAAAATTCAACCGTATTTTTCTCCCAAAAATATAAATATTGTTCAAAAGTTTGCTATCAAATTTTGTACACGTTTTCATCCGAGCGTAACACTGTGCATTGTTTTTATTTTGTTATTTTTAGTTTGTGTTTCGATATAACGATAATTATGTTGATATAAGAGATAAAACTTGGATAAAACGGATTTTTTTCAAATTGTTTCTTAGAGAACTCTAATTATAAAGTAATCAATCAGACAGGCGAGTTAATGAAGCGTAACCAACAGAAAAATGTCTATTTTACACGATATAATCATTGTAACGTGGCGACTAATTTCTTTTTTAAACCAGTTTTGTTGCGTCAATCTATGACGAACTTGAATCACACTAACCTAGTTATATCAATCATCGATCTACTTTCAGAGGTATTTCATTTTTCGCTTTTATTGGACTGTGATTTTATAAAGAAGAATTCCAAGAATTGTGTGATTTATTTTAGAAATATTAGTTTTAAATAAGATATTGGATTTGGATAACAAATCCATGAACGTCGATAACTTATAACCATCAGAGGAAATAGCACAAGGAAACCCAAAGAAACAATTAAGTAATGCACCGCAAAGAGGAAAAGACAAGCTAAAAGGAGGTAACTATTGAAATGTGCAGTAATAGCGAAAAATGTAAAAAGGAAATACTCTGCGTCGACACCAAATGTATTAATTGGCATAAGGCCAGAAAATGACTTACAGTTCGGTAAGATATTTAAACCCTCGAATTTTATTTAACGTTGAAACAGTCAAATTACCTTATTGGTTATCTGGTTATTGTATTTACTCAACCAAACTATAACATATAAATCAAATAAGTCTATCTCATGTGAAAAAACTTCCACTGGTCGAATGCGCAATGCTAAATTCAAAATCTCCAGTAGTAAAGCCAGCGTTTCACAAAACGAGGCTTTTGAAGTAAAACTATCTCAATAGCACTTCCAACTTCTAGATCGAGTGAGATAGCGACAACTGGCACAAATCATCTCGCATTATCGCGCCACGATCGGAAACTATCGGACAACTTCGTGACAGAGTCGTGAGGGAGGGAATTGATTTTAAATGGCGTTTTGTACCTACGATGACAGTTTTTTTTTTCTGTGATAGAATTTGTGAATGAGGCTTTTGAGCTCGTTTATTTGTCGCGCAGTTAAAAAGTCTACTTTCAATTCAATAGTGATTGAAAACATTTTGTTTCGTGTTCTCAATGCCTATTTACTTTCAATCAAAAGTCTTTCTGATGAACGTGACATTAAATATTACTCAAAATAACTGTATTCTAAACCTTTACGAGTAAAAATAAAGTCTAAACATCCGTAGGTAGACATAATTTTGTCCAAACATTGTAGCCAAATTAAACACAGTGTATTCGCACATAATTTGCTGTCCACCGTATTAATATTCCTCTCGAGTGTCTGACAAAATTCTGAGCACCTGTCAGAACATTAGAACTTTTCATAATTGAATTAAAAGTTACATTTTGTTAGGGATCGGAGATGAATTTTCATCACAATGTTGGAAAGCAGGAGATCCCTGAAACTCATTAGTTGAAAAAGTAACGTATTTTTGAGCTGGTTTTATAGGCTTATGTTCATGTCCAACTTCTGACGGCTACTGTCCGGCCTCGGCCTTGTTTTTGGCAGTTTGTTTAAGTTCAAATTGATGATGTAGGTTTTTGCTATATTTTTGGACGTCCTTGTGTTATTTTATTTTTAGTTATATGGCCGTTTCATTGCTAGTATCCTATTTTTTTTTCTGTAAACAACGCCAGTAATTTCCTTTATACTCTCATTTTGCTATTTCCTACAATTCATATGACCAGTATGACAATGCTATCCACATAATATATTTTGTCTGGATATTTTGAACATGACTGTTAACTTGGAGACTCGACCAAAGGATTTTAGAAAGAAATGCTACCCTATTAATAGACATAAATGTTTGTAATCTTCGAATGGTTAGGTGGAGGTGAACCAGTAACCAGACTATATTTTTTGTTTACTGAAAAACTCTAATGTGACTCCTATCGTGGTCTTTCACTATCGGCCTCATCTCAAAGCTCAAAGTCGCTCAGCGAGCTATGGAGAGGGCTATGCTCGGTGTTTCTCTGCGTGATCGAATCCGAAATGAGGAGATCCGTAGACGAACTAAAGTCACCGATATAGCCTACCGGATTAGCAAGCTGAAGTGGCAATGGGCAGGCCATATTGCTCGCAGAGCGGATGGCAGATGGGGTCGAAAAGTGCTAGAGTGGAGACCACGGACTAGCAAGCGCAGCGTAGGACGTCCACCAACAAGGTGGACAGACGACCTTATGAAGGTCGCCGGAAGACGCTGGATGCAGGTCGCTTCCAACCGGTACTTGTGGCGATCAAAAGGGGAGGCCTATGTTCAGCAGTGGACGTCCTATGGCTGAGATGATGATGATGATGATGATGATGACTCCTATCTCGAAAGCGATGATGTGGTCGACGGTGAGGCACACTAGCCTAGAAATATCCTAACACTACAAAAAACTCCAGTATAACATCTTCTCCACCCTTTTCTCGCCTAGTCCCCCACAATGAACGCCGCAGTCGAACAACAGGTCCATTTCACGCAGACTACAATACTGATACGATCGCGACGTTTGCTTCCGATCAGAAACAACGGTGCATAGACAATAGTTAGGAAATAGTCTACACTGACTCACAGCGTTCGCAATAACATTGCTATTTATAAAGACGTAGATGTGTTGACAGTGGGGAATAGGCCTTCTAGATGTGTGGATGGGGCGAATTAAAATAACCTTCATGCGACTATCTACGTCCATCTTGAGATAACTTAACTACTTACGATACCTAATCACGGCATGAGATTCTTCAATAGAGACTATGGCAAAAGAAAAATAAAGTAGACATTGGTCGTATTGCAGTTTACCAAAATATTCAAATGGAAGTTTTTTTTTATATGGAATAAAGATAACGAAACTATACAAGAAACTCAGGAGTATGCTCTTTTTTTGTAAAAGATGAGATCTTTAATAAAAGAAAAGTAGATCGATACAGGTTCCCCATTAATGTCATATTCAGCTAAAAATTCAACGAATAGAACAGACTGTGTCTGAATTTAATAAAGATCAAAATACTAAAAAGAGGAATCTAGAAAAAAAACTAACAACTTTTATAAATCCTGCTCACATTTCCAACGAAGATGCAATGTTAAAAGAAATCTATAAAAATACACACAAAGTAACGTATTTGTGAAACGAAACACTCCTCAAAGGCTATAATACTTGGTTCGCTTGGATTTACCAGCTCAAAGGCACTCGCTGGAGGAAGATATTCTACGTTATTCTGTATTCAAGAATAAAGGATTATTATCGTGTAGCTGTTTGTTGTATCTGGCTAGATCTGAGTATCGATTTTCAAAAGGAGGTTTTATTTTCTTTCATTCTCTCTTTTTATTTTTTCTGCAGCATTGTGAGTCTTGATATAATCTTTTTTCTTAAGTTTATTATGCTGTTTCTTTTCTTTTGCTACAAATATATCCTACTAATATTATAAACGTGAAAGTTTGTGTGTGTGGATGGATGTTTGTAACTCTTTCACGCAAAAACCAGTGAACGGATTTGTTTAAAATTTGGTAGACAGATAGTTTATAACCTAGATTAACACATAGGATAGTTGTTATCCCGATTTTATTTTCCCGGGGAATAATTTTCGAGTTGTAGCGGATGAAGCCGCTGGTAACAATTAGTTTTTTTTATAAATGCCAGCATGATAAATATCAAATTCTTTTCTTTCTACCACTTCCTGAAATCTCTTTTTCAAAAGGATGTTTTTAAAATCAAATAAAAACGCTTTTAACTCAACTTTGCAGCCGTCTTAAAAAAGAAAGAACAACTTGTTTGATCTCCGGACTGCTAGAATAAACGCAAATTCTCCTTTATCTTCTAACTCATTAACAAAACCATAATTATGTATAAGCTAAGTACTTGTTTCACCGTCTTATCTACCAGGATTCCAGGAACATTAGGTAATATTTATTTAGGAGAAGAAATAATAATTCGTGACACAAATGAACGGAGATAAGCCGTTCTGATTCAATAATTTTCATGAAATCTGCTACGTAAGATACCGTACAGTAATGTAATCTGGGATTTATCGTTCACGAATGACTTACTTTTTTATATGAAAAAAGTATTACGTTTAGATTTTTTCGGTACTAATGATGTAACCACAGAAAATAACATTAAAGATAATACAACAGCTCATGATAACATTTTTTTTTTCGTGGTAAAATCATCATGAGTCCTCCCACTCCGGGCAGGGCGGGAGGGACTGTCAGACTCATACTGACTAAAATCCATGGTGTCCTTCATTAACCCTTTATGTTCCGGGGTCACGGTAATGAGATAAGTTCCGCGATCCCAGCAGGCTTTTGGCCCCCTAGAGAGGGGGCCCCGTCATCATGCTGACGCTCTTTGAGGCGCGCGTGGAACGCAACGCGCCGTGGACCCAGGCATGGTCCATAGTCGGACAGCGAGTTGCCCTTTACTCGCCGTCCGTATGCCCAGCTGATGATAATATAGCGTAATATTGATTCACAGATTGCTGTCCAACGTAGTTGAGATTACATGGAAGAGATAGGTCCATTAAATGACAAAGGCCATCATCATTACTGTATAAAGCAGGTGATGTAATCTGATGATCAGAGGACTCCTTATGACATTTATGGTAGATGCAGGGATGGTTCACACAATAATCACATTCCACAGTAAGGTGTATACCACCAGTATCGCGAGATCATCTGTGGGTCGCAAGACTATCTGTAAAAGACACCGTGACCTCGAGTTCAGAGTGTCCTTTGGAACGCAAAGGGCAACTGACGTGACAGAGACGACTAGCACGTATTTTTACCTTTTTCTGAAGCAAAGTAAACAGTAACTTAGATGTTAATTTGATTGAAAATCTAGTTCCTCGTTTGCACATATAGAAGCGCTTTTTCACTTTCGTAAAGTAAAGTACACTGCTGGTAAAATACGGAAATCTTTTGCTAGGGTTTCAGGGTGGATTTTTATTTAGATTCCACAAAAAAGGAGTTTTTTAATAGATGACGTCAAGATTGACTGGTGTCAGAACAACACAGCATTCACCAGCAGTGTTAAGAAATGCTGATAGCAGTTCTAAACTTCTCATCAAGATTAAACAAAACAATAACACAGTTAATGAAAACTCTAAACTGCCTAATTATGAATAAAGCCTTGTGTTCTCGCTAAGGAAATTGCTAGAACTTTTCAAGCATGAACCTTTAACAGAATCCCAAAGTAAATTCTAGCACTTAAGTCTGTAAGTACGAAGTAATTGGAGCGTTAAGGCTCGTCGTCGATCCCTCGCTTGTATTAGGTAAACGTTAGTACTTGGAACGTTCTCGAAAGTCTATTTCAAAGTCAAAGTCGAGTAGTGGAACGTGTTGAAGTAGGGTTCCAAGAAGGAATTGGATTTGTTTTATTATGTATGAGATTGTATGGCTTTCAGACAATGAAGAAAATGTGTAAAATGAAACCTAAATCTAATAATAATAATATTCCACAACTGTCACACAACGCCATCTAGTCCCAAGCTATGCAGAGCTTGTGTTACGGGTACTAGACAGCTGATACTTATATATTTCTAAATACATAAATATTATTAATAAATTACACCCTTAAATTACACAAATATCAATTTAATGAAGGACTGTGTAAAAATGCTGTTTGGTTATTATATGCATAAAGATACAAAGATGAACAGAGAAATATAGAAGAAGAACACGGTTGGCTCAGTGGCTGAGCCATCGACTCTTGCGCAGCGTGTCGCAGTTTCGGTTCTGGATGTTTGTGTTTGTGAGTTTCTATGTTTGTAAACACACCTGCGATGCAGGAGAAATTCCTAGTGTGGGGCAATGTTTTTTTTTTTCAAAAATCATCAAGATAAGACGTACTGTTTGCACATTATGACTGGCCCGCTGGTCTAGTGGTTAGTGACCCTGACTGCTATGCCGGGGGTCGTGGGATCGATTTCCACCCAGGACAAATGTTTGTGTGAAGAGCATGATCATTTGTTTTGTGTCTGGGTGTAATTTATCTATAATATGTATGTATTTAGAAATATATAAGTATGTTTATCAGTTGCCTAGTACCCATAACACAAGCTCTGCTTAGCTTGGGACTAGATGGCGTTGTGTGATAGTTGTGGAATATTATTATTATTATTATAGGTTGGGTATTTGAAGACCTATAAAAAAGTAATAAATTTACACATAATAATAAAAGTCATTATCATGAAATATTGCTACAAATTGAATTAGTCTCAAGTTCAAGTTCATAAGCGCCATCCTAATGAAAGCTCATCATTCTTAATAACAGATAATTGAAACGAAATTAGTGTAAGTAATATCACTTGTCTGGAAGTTATCTTAGGTTAGGTATTACAATTACAGAAGAATTATATTGAATATCTCTACATCTCTACTAATATTATAAATGCGAAAGTAACTCTAAGTAAGTCTGTCTCTTTTTCACGCTTAAATCACTGAACCGATTTGGATGAAATTTGGTACAAAGATAGTTTAAGAGCTGAGAATGGACTTAGGATAGTTTTTATCTCGAAATTTACACAGGAACGATAAAAAACCTTATGTGCATACGAAGTCGCGGGCAAAAGCTAGTTGTCAATAAAAAGGTTACTTATTCTTAGTTGTCAATAATAAGCTTTTTTAAAGAACTTTAAGGTTTTATAAAACCAAACTGTAAGATCTTACAGTGTTTTTAGATTAAAATTTTAGCTTCATGAGCATAATCAGTCTATAATGTTCCCACTGCCGGGACACAGGGCCTCCTCTTTGTAGGAGAGTCAGCTGTAATCTACCACGCCCAGTGGGGGTCGGTAGATATCACAAGTCTTTGAAGTTTTGGTTTTAGGACATGCCAATTTCCTCAGAAACTTTTCCTTCACCATTTTTAGAGCAGTGGTGATGAAACATTACAGAAAAATGTTCTTGCTACGTTTGAACCCTCGACTTCATCTCGTAACTCGGGGCTGTTAGGTACCACTAGGACAACACTACTCTAATGAAACAATGCGCGAAACGTTTTAATTTTGTTATATAGAAATATGTAAATTAATTCAAAAACACCCCAATTATTCCGTAAAATATTCAGCTACTGTGTCAAATCGGACATTCTGACATATTGTCCCAAAATTTTATGCGAATTGGGCGTACAGTTCGAGACCGTAATTCGCAAATTGGCCGGTCCACTGTGACCTCGCAATCAGTCTCGAAACACAGACAAATATGGTCACTTTATGTCAAACAAACATGCCATTTAACGAGTAGTATGTCCACGATTGAGTACTTTAGCTGGACATCGAGGATTTTTGGTTTTACAACGAAATATGGACTGGGGTTTAATTAAAGTTTGGGATTGGTATTATCCTAGATTTTTTTGTACTTTTTTTATTTTTTTCACGTTTTAGTATTTTTGTATCTGTTGTTTGTTATTACCTATTAATTACAAAGAATATAAATATAAGATGACATCATCTAACAGAATACTTTTGCAAAACTAAAAGTATTCTCAAATCAAATATTTATAAACACGTCTAAGATTAAAAGGTGTTTAGATAATTTAAAAATAAATCCTAATTCTATCTAACATTTAATAACATCATCGCAAATCTCTAACGTCTAATGCTTTAATTACAGATAAACTTGTAACACTGGTTGATAGATGAGTCATCTAATGAACCGTCCATGACCTCATGCGATGTGACTTCCTTCAAGCTACAGGCGCGTTCACCATTTGTTTTCTTTGCACGAGTACCATTACTTGCAAACTTCTTTGACTAGTGGTTCTATAAATTAGCAGCTACCATTAAAACATCCCCTTTATCGTGGCTGTAGACTTTCTGCTGTAGGCCAACGGAGAAGATTTTTTTTTAATTGAATGATAGGATCGCGATTGACCACTATCACGCCTGATGATAAACGAAGATGTGCTTGACAGTGAAGCACGTTTCCCTAGAAGTAACCTATTCACTCTTGACTTGAAGATCCTTAGGTTATAGCTGTCGGCAAATACAGAAACCAACAGAGAATCCACTCCTAAGTTGTGCGCACAACAAAAGTATTGTTAAAATGCTCTGTAGGTACGTAACAGAGGGATATCTACCTTATGTCAAAAATCCGACCCGGGACGCAAATCAAACTAGGAACACTGAGGATAAAAGAGCGCTATAAAAAACTCTCGTACTCGCCATGCGTCGAACTCTCACCGCAAGACCGTTAAAATTAAAGCATTTCTTTCATTTATTTCGTCTGCAGTGAATGCCGTATCACCATATAGTATGGCCACGCACTAAGAATCACAATCTCTTACTACCGATGTGCGTGCTGTCGTGAAAAAGGTTAATAGAAGAGTTGGCACTATAAACACTATAAATGGTGGTAATTACTTCATCAGCATCGACAATGGTGCTATTGTTCGGGTGAAGGAGAATCCGCTGTTGATTGTAAACTGGGTGTTTATTTGTGCAAATGAGACTGGGTTTAATGTGAATTTATTTGTTTCATACTACAGTTAGAATAAATATCATGTTCTTTATCATGATTATTTAGGTCGCTACATTTAATTTAATTACCTAGTTAAATATCTTGTACCTATGTTTTTTCCTTAGACACCTGTTTTTATTTATGAACTATTTAACTAGTATATTACAGTTCTGTGGCTACGTTTACGCCCATTTCTGTAAAAACGTTTATGAATAAATTTATTTTTTATTTGTTGTAAACTTCTTAGGTCTTCTGGTAGTAAGAACGTAAAATTTTGTCATTCTGTTCATTTTCACATTTTTTTACAGGTTTCTTTTTCCTAATTTATTATTTTGGCATTTTAATACGTCATGGTAAACCATAAAGATTCTTAAACAATCTTTCACTTTTTTTTAACTATCTTTTTACTTTTGTTAATCTTGAAATATCATTAGCTTTGGTTAAACTTCCTTTCGCAATATAATATCATTATAGACTATAGTAACATAATACAATACTACAAACAACTCAAATATTTTCGCTTCCAAAATCCTGACCTCATTTATTCTTAGCAGTTGTAATCACATCATCAAACATAACAAGACAAAATCTGTTTATTTTCTCCGGTTCCCGAATCCTACATACAGCTGGTGACTTCACCACATTTGCAGAAACTGTACCATTACCTCATCGTGTTGAAGGAATTAACTTTATAACGCCATTTCTACAATTGGAGAATATCTTGGATATTGTGTTACTTGGTGAGCAAGACTGAATCAGGGAACTATATTTAATTATTTAAGTGAGGATTCTTCTAGAGACTGAATATATCACCCGCTATCGGGATAAAAGTAATCATGTCTTTTCCAAACTATACGGAGCATTATATTTGAGCTTTTCATCAAGATGTGTTCAGCTGTGACTGGTTGACTGAAACAACCATCCATCCATCCAATATAAAACATTAGTTAGAACTTCCAATATTTTCCCTAAATTTTGATTTCCGCATTCATAAATTATTCTGAAACCCATCCCTATCTTGAAATTAGCAACTTACATAATTGATATTTTTTAATTTTTTAGTATCATGTTAGACGAAAAGATCCATCTATCTTCCAAGTTATGATTTCATCCTTAAACACGCGAACCGCAACTATTTTTAGTATCAATCCCGACCCATATCTGTTGAATCTCAGCCGTGTCCCGAATCTGCGTCATCATGGCGACCCCACTGCGTCACAAAATGGCGCAATCTACCGACTGACAGCTTAAAATTAGATTTGCGACAATTTGACGCCAGATTTGCATATATGTACGGCAATTTGACACTATCTGGTTGGTCTACTGGTTGTAAAAGCGACTGTTGAGCTTGGGTTTGGTCGATTCCCAGTTCGGACATTAGTATTGTGTTCTATCAAGAATTTATGAGTAACAGTCATGGAATACAAGCCACGGGATTGCGCTGGATACAAGTCACTTCTGACCAGTCCTACTGGAAATCTACCTGTCCTACTGGTAATCTACTTGTCCTGGGAGGAGGGCTATGTTTAATAGAGGTCGTTCTAAAGCTGATAATGATGATGATGATGAGTCACGGAATTTAAATATCTGCCCAGTTGATGGCATTAGACTCGCCCATATTAGATGGAACATGATCATAGTGAGAGAAAAATGGGTATACACACGGCTACACATCAAGCTATACAAATCAAGTATAAGCTGATCATTGAATTGTGCGAAAAGATACCATAAACCTAGACCAAGATTATCTGGTTCTGTATAGCTTGATGTGCAGCCGTGTGTACCTATTGCTAAAGTACACCTCTGCCTAGCCCTTCGGGCATAACAGAAGTCATGTTTTGTAAACATCAATTTGAAACTTGTATGGACATTGGGATTGGCTCCGGTTATGACATTTGCCATTTACGGCATTATCCAAGTTTGGAGACAAAACTGCCAACTGCCTGCTTATAATGCCAAGTGGTGTGGCAAATCTAGTGGCATTATGCAAACGTTTTGGGGTTAAAGCGACCTATGACTTCACAAGATAAGTACCTGTCTTGATTTGGTAAAGCGCATTATTATAAAAGTTATCTTGCTAAAAGCTAACAAGCAAATCCGCTTTTTAACAAAAGTTTCAGGGTTTTCCAGTATTGCAGGTCTATTTAAACAAATAACCGTGACCCTAGAACGTAAAAAGCAATTGAAAGAACATGGTAGATTTTAGTCAGTACGAGTCTAACAGTCCTTTCCACGAGTTTGCTAATAAAAAAAAATTACTTTGGCTTCTACGTTTCTCATTGAAACCTTCGTAACCATCACTAACTCAAACAACAAGAGAATCCATCAATACACACGAAGTATTTTTAATAACAATGCAAATCAGAAAGAGTCCCTTCACGGTCTAACAAAAAACATAATTGTCAGAATCACCCTACATCAGGGGGTGATAGACACACGACAAACCTTTCATGTAACAAACTCTGTACGACCTAAAATAGATTGCAAATGGGAATATGTTCAAACACGGTTGAAATAACACCTAATTATTACTGTCAGTTACAGCGTTCTAAATGAGGAAGTTAGGCATGCATGCATCTTTTGTTAGTATCAATAAACCCATATAACCCTTTTAGGTCCAACCTCCCCTCTTGTTCCTGCACTCGACAATTTTACTAACAAGTTTTGACCGGTCATTAGGGTGTTTTAGACTGGCCAGCTGGACTGAATAACCCCTTGAAAATTGTAGCCCTTTAAAATTGCAACCCCACTGCATGAGTCATGTTGCAAAGAGGGGTGAATTTAGGGTTGTTATTTCAGAGCTATAATTTTAGCCTTGTCTAGATTTTTGCTTCGATGTATTTTTTGTTTGATTTCCTGTTAGAGTTTTTTGTTAGTTTAGTTATACATAGTTTTCTTGAAAACAGGACGATGTGTCACTATTTTTTTTTACTTCTATGTAATGCACTATTTTATATTCTAATAGAGACAATACTTTTTTTCCCATTTGTCAAAAGTGGTGACAAAGCCATTGGTATCAAATGGGAATAGACACACACAAAGAAAGAATAAATATAACTAAAAATCAGAAACTGAAATTAATATTATCATCATTGATTGATAAATGGTTATTGTTCAATCAATTTCAGTTTATTGAATGAGCAGACAACGACAATATCCAATAGCGTTAAGAATATGTTTATGAATAGAAATCAAATCAATTCAATGAAAGTAGACAGGCTCTGAATGTAAACAGATTTCCAGAAACACCTTCATCATCAGCCTATAAATGTTCTCACTGGAACAAAGGCCTCATCCGGGTGAGAGGTAGTGGGCCATAATCCACAACGCGGGACCAGAGCGCGTTGCCAGTGCTGGTTTGAGACATGCCAATTTTTTCACGATGTTTTCCTTCACCGTTTTGAGAGCAGTGGTAATGAAATAAGTAACAGAAAGCAAGGCGCCTGGCTGGGTGACTGGGTTCGAACCCACAACCTGCGTAAGTCGGGGTCGATACAACTGAGCCACCACTATTCTTGATATCAGGATATCTTATCTTATAATACCAGGAGCATCATTGTAAGCCAAAGACAAGCTCAAAATAAGCCATACATCGCGCTACAAAAAGAGACTCGCGAAAAAACCTGTACAACATTCATAAGACAGTTTGGTACAGAAATAACTGCGACACGAATTGGCCTTGACCATCTTATGTACCGAGATGACTGTATACTTTAGGCTATAAAGACCAACAAATTCTCTCTTATTTCCGCTGGATTATGCCCCAGTTTTTGATGTCACTCATCATTATCACCTTTTTGGGTTTGGCAAAAGTGCCTGTAATTAGAGTAGTTTATATAAATTCTTCTTGGGATCTTTACAATAAGTTTTTGCTTCCGTTTTGTCCTATCAGCCGTCACGGAGTTAGATTTTGGTGTAACTCATTCACCAGTGACTAATTTGTGGAATTCGGAAATAGATAAGTCCAACTTTTTTTATTCTGCTTTATTTTGTCAACACTTTGTCTTAGACTGTTACTAGAACTTAAAACAGGAAGTTTGTCTTGTTTATTTTGTTATGTTTGAGTCTGATATTTCAGAACGGTTGTAAGCGCCATGACACATCTATAAACGTGATCCGTGATAGTGTTAGTAACAATGTCGAATTTAAAACTAATATATTTTGTCACAGAATTGGATTAGTACAATGTATGACACACTGCAGTATTACTTTGTGACCAATTTAAGACTGCTAAAACAGTTAATTGTGCATTGTTTCCCTTTAAAGAGGAAGAGAAATGATATCATCAACGTCGTGATGAATAAAGAGCACTTAGGCCTAAATCTGATACCAGACGCATTCTAAAAGAGTACGATGCGTCATCTGTTTCGTAATTAAACACCGATATTAGAATGCAAATATAAGTCACGAGGATTTTAAAAGATAACTTAGCAAATTTTGTTCTTATGCAAAATAAACATTAATAAAAAGTGACCCAGTGGACGTCCCTGACGAAGTCGGTATGAAAAACTTGAAATCGTCACGAAAGATTCATCCTTATTGTGTAAAAAAAGATTCATCCTTATTGTAAATGGAATGAAAGGAGTTAGCATTTGCCTTGTAATGAGGCTAAAAAAACTTTTACGGTATGTAAACAACTCATTTCTTTCAATGTCATCCTTACAGTAAAACTTCCTAACAAGTTCTATCATCCTGGTACCATCCACAAACTGGCACAACTATTTTACTACATAGGAAGATGTCGTGATGGTATCCAACGTACGCCTAATAGACGAATCGCGTGTGCCAAAGTTGCAGACGCCACACATCATTCGTTCAACACGGTCACCCAATTTGTTAGCAAATCGTTTAATAGATTTATAAGGTCATCTTGTCTACGGTACGGAGACTGGCTAACAAATATAAGCACACTTCAAATAATATGAAACATATCAATCAAATTAATCTTATCTGTGATAGAATATATGTCTAAAAGTTGATTTTATAGAAGCTGTAATAGAATTTACAAGCGAATAAACTAAAAATGAAGGTAACTATACCCTGCTTGGTAAGATCACGTTTCAAGTGATTACGTGGTTAACCAACGCAAACACCAATGATTTTACTAATGGCAAAGATTGGCACTACTTAAAGAAAGATGATATGATAAGATTCTTAGAGTGGAGAGAGATAGAAAAGAACATGTAATAAAAAAGAGTTAACATTACTTAGCAACAAGTCATTTTCAGGGACAAAATTGAGTGTCAATTCTGAAACCATAAATAACAATATATTTGTAGCCACACATTAGAATAGAATAGAAAATCATTCAATAAAAGTACCAAAACACGCACGTGCTAGGAATTATAATTTTATTGGTCGCAGTCCGTAATTGGATGGGTCAATGAGGTAATGCGCACATAATAAGTTCAGGAATCTAATGTTTATGACTGAGAATTTTATTACGGCAGTTATTCTATCTTTACGAGGTCATTCGGATGATGTGGAGAATTTCTTATAGCTTACTGGACTTGTAACAAGTAGAGACGACTTTGATTAGCTAAATAAGACTATATTCCACCATTTCCCAAAAAAAATGGGTAAGTTGGATCATTCCGTTGGAGTGATTATTTAAACTGTTCGAAAGTTACTGAGCTAACTCAATCTTGATATTTCAAATTTTAATATAATCACAACATTAAATTAAATTAACAGGCAGCACAAGTGTGCTTTAGCACAGGAAAACACGAATTAAAAAATTAAAAACTGCCTCAACCAAACTTTTTAAATGAAACCGAGGTCGAAGTCGCAGTTGCAAAAAGTTACACATGTAGAACTTAGTTGCTTGCATCCCGGGAACTTGTCCGGGATTCAATATCCCGGGACTATGTCGAGCGAATTCCAATTGGAAAAGTTGCTTATTGCCTATCCGGGCTTCGAGTGGTCAACGGGAACTTGGCATTATACGGGTCGTAACTGTGGCGTCCTTGATATAGAAATTGATGATGAAATAAATTGGAGTCAGAAATATAATGTAAGTTGTAAAGAGACTATGGATCATATTGGAATTCTTTCAAATGAGGAAAAGAAAGATTGATGGCTGTCTGTTCAGAATTTCAACGGTGGATTATTTTTGAATGCAAACGCATTTATTAACTTTCTGTAGTTGCTTTTTAATACACCCACGGAAAGTGATGATAGTACATTAAATTATAGTTAAAATAGACACCCTTGAAGATTGTGGTAAAGTCAATAAATCCAGAATCCTCAGATTTCACAATCCTGTTGAATATTTCCAATAAAATAAATACCCTCACTTCTCAATGTACCACAAAACATTACTTTTGACCTTATATTTGAACCCTAAACTGTTCAACTGAAATATTTGGCACGTCAAACTGGAGTGGAGTAATTGGACATAATTTGTACAAAGGGTCCAGTTTCAGAGTTAGTTTCGTCAGAGACCCAACTAATTGGTGAAATTGGAACACAGTGACCACTGCGTAACGAAAAAATGGGTGTATTGAGTTTTTTTGTTATTGCAGCACAGCCCACTATTAATGTGTATGGAGCTGTAATATCAGTTAAAAAAAAACACAATTATTCCTTCTTTATGCTTTTGACCTTCTATCTCTACAAACCGCTCATTTTACTATAAGTTATTGCTTGACAGACTTAAAAGTATTATACGAATACCAGCCATCTCACAGGGTTATCAAAAGGGCTAAAAAACTTTTGTCAATAAACTACAAATCCTTACATTAGTATTCACAATAGCAATATAAAGGATATGACGACCGCCTTTCACCAAGTTGCACTGCAAACGTCAAAATTTTATCACCACGAGACATCAAGTATCAAAGACAACAAACATCATTATAAAACGAAGGTCAGAGAGCTGAGACGTGCGTGAGACATGACCACTTGATTCAGAGCCCTACGATTGAATTGATTGCCCCTTGTTTATATAGACGATGTTTTCATAGCGAGGGGGAAGGTGGTTCTGATTATTCTGGTCGTTTTTATGCGAATGAGTCAGCGTTGAGTCAGAGCGCCAGCGCTTAAGTTTGGGGCATTCCTGTATTGAAATTGGCTGCCATCGATTTTGAGGAGTTGTAAGTTTTCCTTCTACCTAAACTAGTTTTAGTTTGTTTGGACTTCCGACTGTACAAGTTTTATTTATGGGTAAAGTTGTATTTGCAGCACTTTGAATTTTGAATGGAGTTGGTTTTCTATTTTTAATTTTAATTTTTAAATGTGTTTCGACTTTTGGTGTTGTTGACTTAACTTGAATAATTGTATTTTTGCAACCATTAATTTTTCGTAAATACCACGTTTTTTATAAGCAATTTGCTAGTGACATTTACATTCTATTATATTTTATTGCTCTATTAAAAACAGGTGTCTCATTTCCGCAGTAGACAATATTTAGACAAATTAGTACTTGAAAAACAGGTATCTACTTCACATGCTTCACATAACAGTTCTTATACAGCATCATGTACTTATAGGAAAGGTGTGGTCTTACGTAAAGGACTTGGTATATACCATCGTAATTATGAATGGAAATCATCGTAGATATTAGTATTATTATTCTTTATAGCACTCCGAAAATCATTACACAGATTTTGACAATATTACTCATTCCTTGGGTTCTTTGTGATGACCGGAAAAGAAAAACAACAGCTATTTGTCCTATGGATCAGCTGACTATTTTGTGGCGACTATGTTTATCTGATACAAAGAGCTCAATTTGGTGGTGAAAATCAAATCATCGTCACTCCATCCTGATAACCATGGAGATGTAAAAATCAGCATTTTCTGAATCATTTCAACACGAAGGTAATCACTCTCTTTTACTGGCGATAACAAAACGTGTCGTCTGCCGAGGGGACTATAGGTACTCACTAGAATGTTTATATCAGTATAATTACTACCAATTAGACATGTATTCACGCCCTAACGATGACATCATTTGCACTGAGGGACAGTACACTGTATGTAATGTAATGCTCGTGTCATTTTGTTTTATATACGTAGGTCTAGGTGTGTTTGTACTTTCATATTGGTAATATAAATACTAATATAAGTCCAGTTTTTGACCTAGTTTGATTCTACTTGTATAAATTGCAGTTCTGTCAAGAGTAAGTATTTTCTCGATAACGTTAAATAAGGATGACTATGCTTCGAATGATAAAATCATCAAATCGACCTGTTGTTAATCATCATAATATTAAAGGTGAAAAGACCGTCAGACTTTTATTGATTAAATGGACAATCGAAGAGTTGAGCCTTCGCTTGTACTTTGCATATCCTGTTTCAACATATACAGTCCCGCTACAAATTAAGAATAAGTACGTTCTAGTTATTAATTAAATTAGCACTAACCAGCAATTATTATCAAAAACCTACAATTTTAGAAATAAGCATGAAGAACAGTTGAAGTAAGGTCCTTATTCTCTTCGTTACAGAAGGGAGTGAAAAGTGTTCTCTGAAAAACACAACTTTCACTACTGTTGTTGTTTCACTACTGACATGCATTTTCGAGTTATTCTATAAATAACCTTATCTCACTAATATCTTTGCTACTACGAGTATACTGTGATACAGGATGTTTAGTTCTCTTCTTGCGTCATAGATGTTGCTACATTCATTTCTGTATCTTTGGTTTTGTCGGTACTAACTGAGGCTTTAGCACAAGTTTTCACGTTTTGCCGACGTAAAGCAAATTTGACGTTAATTTGATGGATAAAATTATAGTTCTCCGTTCTTACACTAGAGCAGCTTTTTTATTTTCCATACTATTTACGTCTTTATATTTGAAGTACGAAGTAAGGCCAAATACTTAGAATTCGTTCTCTGCTGTCTGAAAACATAATTATCCATCACATTGTAATACGTATTTTACTCTACTACCTACATTTGATCAAAGCCATTCTATTTTCACACTTCACGTCACAACCAAGTGACTAAGGACCAATTTAATTAGCATATCCAACTAATTTAGAGCCTAACCCCTTACAAACATGATTCATTGCTACATTAGCAACCAGACCACATGAACCTAATTGCCACTGTTTTACAATCAGTAGTCGTTGCGAAAAACAACTGCAACACATTAGGTAAGTAAGAAAAAATACACTAGAAATCTTAGGTATAGTAAACTACGGGAAAGTTGTATACTAGTGCTAATTAGGAACAATTGGGAGTGCAGAGTTTTGGGTACTTTTGAGCAATACTTGAAAGTCGATGTGTTGTAAGATGCAGTTTTTAAGGCCAGAATGCATATTGATTTTGTGTGAACAATTTGCAAAGAACTGCAATTTCTACGGATTTCAAAATATACATACACCCAGTATTTTATGTGTAACATCTTTGCTTGCACTTCTGTGGAAGTGAGTAAGAGAAAGTGGAAAAGGATTGATCAAATCAAATAAGGCATACGCACGCGGTAGAAGAGTTAACCGACAAATGGTAGCAACTCTTGCCGAGGACTATCTTTAGATGGGTGAGCAAGATTATGCAACGCCTGTCTAGTTTTAATAGGATTCCCATTATAAAATAATTGATGAAAAACCTGCATAATATTTTGTTTTTTTTTTTCACATAAATACAATGAAACAGTAGCGAATACAAAAACATTGCCACCACACAATCAACTCTCATTAAAAATACTATGAGATCATAAATATATTTTCTCATTCAGAAAAAATACTAGTCTAACACTACTCAATTGTTTTTTTTTTCGGATTCGCCAGACGGCGCTTGTTTTAAGACAATGCTAGAGTGAACAAAAGAGCGGTGAATGAATGAACTGAATGATGAGTTCTTGTGCAAAAATGGCTTATCTGATTGTGATGCAACAATTATTATTGATTAAGCCAAAACGGTTTATTTAAGTCACGATTTTGACTAGGAATAGGTCAGTAAGACTGTAGAAGTATCGGCGTTGCCCGTTCGGTAATTATACCACATGAATGTCATGCCAGGATAAAAAGTACTGAAATAATTTCATCGAAATTTGTTCAGTAGTTTTTGATTGAAAGAGTTACAAACATCCAACCATCCTCACAAACTTTCGCATTTAACAAAAAAATTAAATAGTAACATAATTTAAGAAGTTTTTAACAAAATTCCTATAAATTAAAGATATAATAAAAAAGATACAATAAATTCATAATTCCACTTAAAAAAAAAACATAAAAGTTGCACAACCCAATTAAAAGCAGAGATATTCAGAACCCGTTTCATTCCACGCATCACATGTCCGAAAAAGGCAATGTATTTAAAAATAAAAAGGAACAATAACTGAAGACCTTGGCCGAGTGAAACGGAACGGTGACAGTTGCGACACCCGACATGACAGGCTGAAACGCTTTCATACATTTTAAATGTAAGATTGACAAACGTTTTATTTAAATTCAATCAATCAGTTATTTGACGGCTCATTTGATCTAGACGTTGTTGATTTGTTAAGTTCGATTTCAAAATTCGGTTTTAAAGTTTTAGGCCTGTTTTTTAAAAAACGATATCTTTTTTTTAAATCAAATTTTGTGAAAACCTTTATTTAGCTAGAAACTCTCAATAGTTTTCTTAGATACTTTGTATTATAATTATAATTAAGCTCTAGAAAGGCATCGAATGCAGTCCCGTGGCTGAAATCAGCTAGATGGCTTCATCATCCGATTTGAAACTGTCAATTTATAATGACACAGTAAAATTATACCAAAATTAATAACAACTAAAGTATCGTAAATTACGCTAAATAATGCTAGCAGTCATAAAATATAATTTAATTCAAGTATCAATGCTTTTATTTCTCTACATGTAATTTATAATATTACTCTCAATAACAACTGATGAGTCTGTCATAAATATCTATTACTAATGCAACACTTTCATCTTTCTCTAGAGAAAAATGAATAGTCCATTCACTATCAACGAGAAAGTTAATAAAAAGACGGTAGTTATTATTTATAAGATAAGTATTGAGTAGTCAGTACAAAAACAAAAGATAAATACAACTTATCATGATCAGACTAAAACTACGCTTAAAAAAAAACAAAAATTGAGATAGCATGTTTTGATTTACTCCGAATATCTATACTACAATTTCATAAAGCTGAAAGTTTGTTTGGTTAAACGCGTTAAGCTCGGGAACTACTAATTCGATTTGTTTTTTGTTTTGTGTTGAGTAGCCATTTTGAAGAAAACTATGAGCCATACATTACTTCCAATCCGCACTGGGCCCGCGCGGTGTTTTATGGCCCACTCCCTCTCACAGAGAGGAGGCATGAGTACCAGCAGTGGGAACATTTATAGGCTGATGATGATGTATGAGCCATACATTTATAACATTAAGCTACAACCAATACGAGGATTTACGTAAGAGGGTGAAACCGTAGGGATTAGCTAGTTATCAATATAACATCTCAGTAGCAATGTTGAAATGAGATCTTTGATGATATCACCTTATAGCTTAATAACTGCGGCTCTGGTCGTTCTTCAAATTAAGCCGCGCTTGCCGAGAAAGATCTTTGGGTGGTTGATCTTCCATAGCTAGTTTCTGTGCCTTAGAAAGCACGAAAAGTCGTTGGTCTCTACTGTCAATTACAGATCTTTGACAGTCATTACTGTTGGTCAGAAACTTGAAAGTTACACAACCAGTCTCATCGAGGGGTATCGCATTACTCGGTTACGGTTGTGGGTTTTACAGCTGCATCTGGTTTGACCCCAGCATGGTTAGGAAAGGGCTATGCAGATCTTTGTATGTAACCAATCAAATGACCGGATTTGTCAATTAAAAAGAGGTCTAACCATAAATTGTCGTCACAGATCAGAATTTGGAGGGAGATACAATGTTATCATTGATCTAATCTCGGCCTACGAGCTTACCAATTACTTTTTTTTTCATATTCGCTACCCGTGGAATGGAAAATTATGAAATGTGAATAAATTAGAATAAATCTATTCTTCAAGAAAATGCCCAGATTGAAGAAAAAAAAGTTTGATTAAAAAACACGGATAGAATATTAAATGTATAGATGGACATAGTTACTGCGGCGTTGGTTTTCTTTCAACAGTGAAATTGTGAAGATTTCGTTCCTTAAACTTATGTATGTGACGGCACGCTTAGCGAAGTTGCTAAGCGGTTGGATGGCTGCGTTTCATTTCGGGGCTTCGATTCCCGCAAGGAGCAAATATTTGTATAATCTATGAGTAGTTGTTCCGGGTAGACGTTAATGTATGAGACTTTAGATGTTTCTAAGCCCACCAATGATACATGAGAAATTCCTAGTGTGAAGCAAAGCTTTTTCAAAAAAGAAAAGAAACAATTTCTTTCCGCGGTCGCAGTCACAACGCGTGTCGCTTGAACTTGTAGTTCGTGGCCAAGTAGTAATAAAGGGGATCTCAGACGACTGGCGGCAGTAGCGATCGATCCGCTGACAGCCTGTCTGGTTCATCTGTCCACATACGCATGTCGACTGACATAACGCGGATGAATGCGGCGGACTGCGATCTCAGACGATTGGCGACAGCCACGATCGATCCGTTGATAACACGTCTAGTTCGTCTGGCTGACTGTAATGACAGTGTACTGTAATATTCATGTTTTCTAGGTGACTGTACTAAAAATAAATATATTTCTGTTGGGTTTAAAAGGAGTCGTTTCATTTTTTCAATGATAAGCTAAATTATAAGCTTAAATAAAACCACCCCATTATATTATCACTTTCGCTATTATCACAGCATTTACAAATAAAGAACTTAATTGGTAAAGCGCCTAAAGAACACTTACTTATAAAAGCAAAAACGCGGAATTGAAACGAAACAACTAAATTATAAAATTAAAAAGACGTCTTATGATAGTACTACCAATAAAGCACAAATTAGGTCAACAGTTTCTTCAAAAATTTACGTAATTACTAGCTGAAGAAAGTTTTTGGGCACGCTATAAGCGCCCTTCGGATTACGAGCAATAAGTCTGCAAACAGGCTATAAACAATAGCCGATGGGCTATTTGGGGCATACCCGCCGGTGTAGTAGTCGTTATATGGGCTATTACGATTGTATGTTCAGATTTACAGATTACTACCAGATCTGTGTGGTTTTGTTCGGAGTTTTAAGCGTTTTAGGGAAGGATATTTGTGTTAGCATGAGCATAATCTGACGTTAATGTTCTCAATTATTATTTACGGTACCCCCTTTTTTTTTTACGTGGTAAAATCATCAAATGAGACCTCCAACCCCGGGCAGGGCGAGAGGTACTGTCAGACTTGTACTGACTAAAATCCACGGTGTCGTAGCACGAGTTTTCACTATTTTACTTTACAGAGTTTTTCCAGTATTTACAGCGTTTCTTGTATGAAAATATGGAACAGCGCCTCTGGTGTGCGAAGAAGGAACCAACTTTTTTCTTGAAAATTGTCAATTTGAAGTCGTCAAAGTTCCAGTTTACTTTACGTCTCAAATACTGAAAACTCGTGCTGACGGTACTGGGCTCTTTTCTATGAGAGCAATATTGTGTAGACAACTGTCCTAGTCTTCTGCTTAGCCTTTTCCCAACTATATTAAGGTCGGCTTCCAGTCAAACCAAATTAAAAAAAAACTCACATTGCTGCAGAATTTTGATTGAAGGATGTAATTTCGAAAGTTCAAATACAAAGCAATTTTCCATGATGTTAAAATTGTAATCAAAAAGATAACTCCTACGTAGTATTGCGGTTTGCAATAAAGAGTTTTATCATATCTTATCTGAAAATTCGTTGAAATGAAAGCTTTTTATCTGATAACAAACCTTCAAAATTAAGTATTAGGAATAAGTTTAAGTTTTAGTACCTAATTTAGTAATAACGAAAAATGTATTTATCCAAAAATATAGGATGTTGCCCAATGCTCATAGAAACTTACAATGAAAGTTGGGTTGAATGGACAGTAACCCTAAAGTTTAAAATAAATTACAGGAATTAGCACCAGCTAGGTAATGAGAACTATTACTGGAAACTACACTATGTAATGGTAATCAGAGTATTCGCAAAGTACTTAAGAACTTCCCGTAATAACTTGCAACCGGAATCGACCCCTTTCTTGAGTAGACCGCAATATTACCAATAAATATCGTACATTATTGGTTAACGAAGCAAGCTGTTACTTTCATCCAATAAAATGGGAGGAATATGAGAAAATAAGTGAACGATAAATTATATAGAAGTGATCCTGCAATTACTTTATTGGCAACAAATATTGGAACTCATTCAGCAAGCCTTTTCGCTGTTTGGGGTAAACAAGGGTTTATTTGGTTGGATCTTACTTTTTCTCAAAAAATTTAGTTGCAAAAGAAATAATTAATTCATTCTTAATTAAAAAAAGGTTGATAGAAAAAGAATTCAAACAAATATTTTTTTTCTTTTTCAGTAAAACAACGTAGAATAAAACAGGAGACTGGTATTCCACGAAGGGTACCTGGCACCTGCGAAAAAAATTGACAGGAGCCTTACGTTGAATAGATAAGGTGCAAGTAGGTCAGGTGCCATTATCAGCGGGTGCCCTTCGTGAAATACCTCTAAAACAGAAAATTTCAATTCTCCTTTACGTACCCTTCAAAAAGATTTAAACAGTCTATTTAAAAGACAGCAAAAAGGAAACCTGTTTTTGATCTAGACAGAAGACCATAAAAATAAATTTATTACAGATAAAGTTATCTTAGCGGACGCCATATGCATCAGAATGCATTAAAATAAAATGTAAAATAGTTTGCAGTTGCGACTGACAAATTGGCTGTGCTCGTAAAAATGTGCAAAAATCGACTCTTGCGTCATTTTAACGCGCTGTATAGCTGTTAACTGAGGGATAAGTTATAAGCTGATAGCGTGTTAACTAAAGGCTGATTTTTTAGTAGACTGATTAATTTTGTCTGAGGGATAAAACTGACGGTTTGACAGCTTATCTATAGAAAATATGTGATATCGCTACTTTTATTCCTCAGATAAAGCTATCTGACTATTGAAAAATCAGTCCTCAAGGGATTATACTACTTAGTTTATTGACCACTAACTGAAACTGCCGTTCTATTTGAAACTACATACAGTCAGTAGACGTAGCGTCAGATTTATAAACTGTTAAATTCCTCTAGTTGTCTCACATAGGGGAAGAAAGAGATTCCATCATTTGCAGAACACCATATATATGACAATAGAAAACGGTGCTCTAGAGTCAGAAAATTCTCTGTTTGCCCGGTACCTAAGTATTAACTGGTAGGGATAATAATAATTGATCGAAACTTAGATTTTTTTTGTATCGAGAATACAATTACAAAATTTAAACCAACAGCCAACAAACGGCCATTAATAAAACCTGAACTAATATGTTTTCAAAGAATTTGCAGTGATTAAATAAATGTCTTTCGTTTAACCTTGTTTTTTTCCGCTTGATCTAGTCGAGGTCTCACCGTTCCTCAAGAAAGCAAATAAAAGTTCCTCCAAAATAATTTATTGCCAGTATAATCCTCAACCTTGAGGGTATAAAACTAAGTAATAAAATTGAACAAAACCGCTAATCGCTCGTAAATTCGGCCACAAAACACGAGGAGATATGAATCACGCCGAATTTAAGCACTTAGTCCGCTCCAAGGTCGCGCCATAGTTAAATGGTGTTTGCAGAATACTGTTATAATACTTAAATGTTTTATAGAATGTTATATAATAGCACCTTTTTTGGTAAAAAGTGTGTGACTGATCGATTTTTGTACGATTTAACTGACAGGCATTGGTAGTCAGTACGTTTGCTACGTATTTTTGTATGACTATGAACTTGTAAACAGTTTTATTGAAATTATTTATATTCATCGTCCAGAACCTGAAAGTTCTAACTAGCCATTTTCCTTTCGTCGCACTATCCACAAGTTAAATTTATTAAACTTGTGGATAGTGCGCCGAAAGGGAAGTGGCTATTTTGTATGGCTACGTTGTCCCATCGCGGCCACTCCTTCTGTTTCCTGGTCAAAGTCCAGTCTTTCATGAAATAGTAAAAAGCTGTGAACTAATAATCCCCCATTGTATTACTGGTATTGATAAAATACGGAGGCACTATCAAAAACTTCATCATCTACTTAGCATTTTCCCGACTATTGTTGGGGTCGGCTTCCAGTCGAACCATACACAGGTAAATATCAGTATTTTAAATAGATCGACTGCCTATAGAACCTTTGCAACCCAGTAACTGGCGAATACGAAACCCCATGGTAAGATTCGTTGTCGGACTTTGGAGCTTCTGACTGTGATTATCGACTGTCAAAGATCTACAAATAACAGGAGGAACGGAGGAAACTCGCTATGACAGATCTATAGACCACCTTCGGCATGCGCGGCTTAACCCGGAAGATACCGTGTGGCATATAATAACATAGCCACGAGCTCCTCTAAAAAAAAAGAAAAATTATTGTCATTCAAAATTGAGACAACAGTTTGAAGACACACGTTTCAAATTACGTTTAGTGCATTATAGTTCACGTGATCTTAATTCTAGAAAACCATAAAACCTAGAACACACGATAACTCACGTACAATTCCAGTTTCCAGTGTCTTTCTTCACGACTCAAGTTTTTTATCTTCGCGATATTTTCGTATTGTTTTCGTTTCGCACGTAACTGACTGGCCTTGGTAACTCATCTGATGTTTGTTCGCACAGAATAAGGCCATTGCAATGGATGACAGATAATGTTTACTATGCAGTTTTTAAGATGGTAGTTTTTGCATGTTTATTTGATAGGAGTTAAGTGTTGGTTGGTGACAACATTAAATGTCATCGCATTTTTTTAACTGACGTAAAATGAACCAAGTTTTTAATTCAACCTAACCTTTCCACGTGTGTACACCTCTTAAAGATTTTTCTAACAGTAATATATGTGGTCCATATTGAGATTTTGAGATTTTCGCTGAAATATAGGCAGTAAATTACAAAGAAAAATTATCATACCTACCTGTCCGCATAATATTCTGTTTTTATTGTATAGTAATAAGATTTGAGCCTTAAAATTGCCCCAATAGTATACAATTAGTTGTTGATGCATACAACAAAGAACGATCAATTTAAAAAATACAGCAATAGATAAAAGTCCTTTCATCATTGCTTACATAAGCTCGTTTTGAAACAATTATCTCTTCAACTTACCTACCTCCTTCTTTCTATCTCCAAATATTCACGAAATTACTTACAGTTAATTGTACAATTACTCACGAACTGAACACACGATTTGTCTAAACATTTGTTTACATAAAGAGAAATTGACTAACAAGAGTGAAAGTAAAAAGCTGCAAAGGCTTATTGCGTCTGGATTTTTTTCAAAATGTCCGCTCGCCATCTGTCAGTCTGTCGTAGTGTTCCGAATTTAAAAAAGAAAATTTTGAAATAGGCTGTGTATGATAGTGAACGGTTTTTTTTTTCTTTTTGGTAAATGGCTTTGATTTTAGAACGTACTTCATTCTAATTATAAAACAATTCATGACTAAAATTATAAATATTTTGACAGCAACTTTATAATCATTAGAAATGCAATGGGAATAAATGCATTCTTTATCATTTTATTCACATAAGAGTGACATACTGGGATCGCGAAACTGTCTAAAAAGGTAATCGTGACCCTGGAAAGTAAAAAGCAATTAAAGGAAGACGGTGAATAATAAGTAAGTATTCTAACAGCCCCCATCCGCCCCATTGACGATGTTACCAGCTAAAACCAGAAACAAAAAAAAATGTCACCCTTGTAGAATAGTCTCAATTAGAAAAAAGGTATTGGTAGAAAACTGTGTATAGATTTACCAGTCAAACAAACATCCAATCACAGACAAGCCAAACGACACACATTCGATTCAAATGCATCATCAATCGATTCGGTTCCAGCTAAATCGATCGAGTAACAAGACGCAATCGTTATGTAAACAGTAATGTTTACGTCTGGCAGACGGGTTCCTTGTAATATAACGTTAAAGATGTTGGTTTATATTTATTGTTGAGACAATGTTATGACCTATCTTAATAAATAATATACATCAATATTTAGTTGGAAAGAAGCCTTTTTTTTATTACGTGGTTACATCATCAGATGAGGCCTCCCACCCCGGGCAGAGCGGGAGGGACTGTCAGACTTGTACTGACTAAAATCCACGGTGTCCTTCAATAGCCCTTTATATTCCGGGGTCACGGTGATGGTATAAGTCCCGCGACCCCGGCAGTCTTTAGCCCTCTGAGAGGGGGCCTCGTCATTATGCTGACGCTCTTTGAGGCGCGCGTGGAACACGACGCGCCGCGACCCGGGCATGGTCCTTGGTCGGACGGCGAGTTGCCCTTTACTCGTCGCCCGCATGCCCTGGAAAGAAACCTTAGCTTTCATTCCTCTTGTATTTATTTGTATGGATGAATTGGTGATAATTTAGCTAGCTTTTTTATAATTTCTCGACGGCACAGCCACGTTTGAACCCCGTCCATTAAAGTGTGCAGATTATGTTTCAACATAGAGCCTTAAAGATTCGACTAAACCATGTTCATATTATTATTATTATCGAGAGAAGTAGTGGCCCAGTGGTATCGGTCCCGACTTACGAGTTGTAGGTGGTGGGTGTGAACCCCGGCAGGCGCATTAATTTCTGTAATTTATTTCATCACAACTGCTCACAAAACGGTGAAGGAAAACATCGTGAAGAAACCGGCATGTCCTAGAACAAAAATTCGAAGACATATGCGACCCGCATACGTCTACCAAACCGCACTGGGCCCGCGTGGTGGATTATACCCACTCCCTCTGACAGAGAGGAGGCTTGTGTACCAGCAGTGGGAACATTATAGGCTGATGTCGATGATTTTCATTATTAAAACACTTACAGATTAAATCAAACCGAACCAAACTGATCCTCAATCTGTTACTTGGTTATGAGTTGCATGATGGTGACCAGTACAATTAGCACGAGTTTTCACTCTTTTACTTTACAGCGTCTTTCCAGTATTTACAGCGTTTCTTGTATGAAAAAATGGAACAGCGTCTCTGGTGTGTGAAGAAGGAACTATTTTTTTCCTTGAAAATTGTCAATTTGAAATTGCCAACGTTCCAGTTTACTTTACGTCTCAAATACTGAAAACTCGTACTAAGGGTACTGCGGATGATCCTAAATAATTCAAGAGTCTCTTCTGTTAAATAATGAAACTGAGTCACTGTATTGAATAATTTACCTCATGATACAGTAATTAAGCATGTGAACTAGGTAACCATTATTACAATAGCAAACGTAACACCTTAGTTTTATAATTGTCTTCATTTGTCGCGCATTATACTTAATACCCGGATTTCTTTGAACTTTTAAATAAATTGTTTTAAGGAAAATTTAAGTATAGAAATATATAATTGTAATACTAAAATAAATAACTTTAAAAATTGTTACAGTTTATTTAACAGAAATAAGTTATCTGTTTTGATATAAGTAGGCGTTAAATTGGAAACTGTGAAATAATACAAAGTTATTAGAAAACTAGACGAAGCTAACAGTACACACATTTTACACAATTTATATTAATAAATCGAAAGAAAAGTACAGGGTTCTCAAAAAACTGATTTCTAAAGTATAAATAGAAACATAAGTTTTTCCGTTTTTCAGAATTATCTTCTGAATCTGATTTCTTAGAGTCTCAACTAACAAAAAAAAAGTTATTTTTTATGTTTACTGGGTTTGCTCTTGACCTTAGTCTTGGTCAGGAGTGACTAAGACGAGGTCGACGATGGAGCGAGCTTACCCAAAAGAAGCCTGTTCACTCTAACTTTGAAGAGATTAGGGTTGTATGCGTTCGGAAACACAGACGCAGGCAGAACAACCACCGGGGTCGCGGGACTTCCGGGGTCGCGGGACTTATTTCTATCACCGTGACCCCGGAACATAAAGGGCTATTGAAGGACACCGTGGATTTTAGTCCAAGTCTGACAGTCCCTTAAGCCCTGCCCGGGGTTGGAGGACTCATTTGATGATTTTAAAAAGCTAAAAAAACAAAAAAAAGGCAGAACAACCAGTTCACGAAACTTGGTCGCTATATACATTTATGTATAGCTGCATACCGTAGACCAAGTGAGATAACACACCTCGGAGCTGTAAGTATACATTTTGTTGGCAACACTGCCCAATAGAACCGATTTCGCGATACAGTGCCGCACAGCCCTAAAGCAAAATATTTCTGGCGCATCCTCCAACTCGGTCAATTTCGCTTTCACAACACTAAATCACCACAACCAATAATGGACGGAAATGATCGAAAACGCGAACAAAGCACCATTTGCCACAGCCGAGAAGTGAACCCGGAACACGCAGGTTGGCACCCTGCCAACGATAAGCATGCCAGACTGGGTCGTAACCACTTTTATGAGTTAAGACATAACAGCAGTTAACTGCGTTCATTGGCGTATGAAAAATGGAAGTGATCGTATTTTTTTTAATTAGTTTTGGGGTAAGTTTTGTTTTTATAGTTTATTTTTACAATATATGTATATGATATTATAGGGTGGTGTTGAACCCCCAATTGATACTCATAACACATTTAGGTCAATTCTGTCCCAACGAAAGAAAATACCTCTTATGGCATTCAATATGAAAGGTCTTTACTATTAATTGTTGCAGGAACCTATACTGACTAAAACTGAAAACCCTCATAGATAATAATATAAAATTAATTTCGGTTATGTTGTAACAACAAACCATCACATTTTTCAAGTTTACCCTTTGTATCCTTGATTGCATGTTTGCCATATTTTTTATTCATCAGGACTTGCGTAGAGCTTTTCTAATAATTAATCATCAAATGTGTCCTCCTACCCTTAGTGGACCGAAAGAGACTGTCACGTTGTTCATTTAAACATTTTTAGAGTTCCAAGGTTAAAGATGTCAACGACATAGCTCGTATGCAAGTTAAAGTGGCAATGGGCAGGCCACATCGTTCGTAGAACTGACAACTCGTAGAACCGAACCGAAGAAAGGTTCTCGAGTGGCGACCACGGACCGGAAGACGCAACGTAGGTAGGCCTACCACTAGGTGGACCGACGACATCGTGAGAGTCGCGGGCAACCGATGGATGCGTGTGGCGAATTGTCGTTCGGTGTGGCGGTCTAAGGGGGAGGCCTATGTTCAGCAGTGGACGTCTTCCGGCTGATGATGATGACGATGATGAAGGTTAAAGATACCAGTGTAGACAGTTCCGCAACCCTGGCAGATCTCTGTCTCTAGCTCAAACGTAATTTAAAATCGAGACGTAACTCTCTAATCTCTTAAAAAGTCTTGAAAGCAAAGACGAAGTTGCGACTGACGGAGTAAGACTCAAACTAATCATTTTAATGGATTTCCAGTAGTACTGGCCACGTCTTTATGAAACGAACAACGAAAAGCAAAGTCCTACACTACGTAACTTCAAGTATAAAAGCCAGAACCTCAAAGTTGAGTTTTAAAAGTAAGACCATAAAGTTAGGTTTGCATCTGACTTTTGAATTACTAAGGTTACGTTTGTACGTGCTTATGAAGTAATTAGAGGACCTTTTAGGTGTATTTGAGTTCCATAAATGCGTCTTTTATTTAGTGTTTCATTTGATTTGTTTGTCTGGATAAGATATTCATTGTTTATTGTATGGGTTTAGTCAATTTACGTAGAGAAAAGTCGCATTATGAAACCTGGGCTAAGAAAAAAGTTTGTAGTTTACAGGAAGCACTAAAAATCATTAAGAAGTCGGGCTTAGAATTTTTTTATAAAATGAAAACAAGTACTAAAAACCATTGCAGTAAACACTAAAACCGTGTGCTATCGATCTACTAATAATAAATACCCTAAATGAAAGGGGTTATGGGACATCTCGCCCACGAAAAAACTGGCCCTAAGGCCAGATGTCCCCTTTTTGAAATTTGCATGGGTAGATACGCCCGAACCAATTTAATAGAAAGGGCCAGATGTCTTCTATTAAATAGTGAAGGGAAATTTCGGCAAGACCGTACATTTTAAATTAAATATTTCTGTTCATTAATAATCAACAAAAGTACTAGGCAAGCATAAGTTCGAAGTGGTATGAAGTATACGTTTTTTTTAAGTGGTATGTGCTTTAATAATCCTTCTGCCTAGAATTATATAAGTACATACCACTTTGAACTTATGTTTGCCTGGTACTTTTGCTGATTATATTGTTAATGAACAGATATTTAATTAAAAATATACGATCTTGCCGAAATATCCCTTCACTATTTAATAGAAGACATCTGGCCCATTCTATTAAATTGGTTCGGGCGAATCTACCCATGCACATTTCAAAAAGGGGACATCTGGCCTTAGGGCCAGTTTTTCGTGGGCGAGATGTCCCATAACCCAATGAAAGTGTCCCTCCAATAAAACCTCTGCTTTGAAATAGTAACCAATCACATTGATATTTCAAACCAATATCAATTCAGAACTATTCCATTAAATTCCTATTAGAGCACTTAAAACTATAGCTTTCTCCGAACAATACAAATTCAAACTTGTGACCTCAAATCATACAAAATCTAGGCAAACTTCAGCTTTAGCAAATTCCTCAATTCAGTTCAGCTCGGCAAATGACCTGCTTCAATTCGCTGCAAGTTAAGCAAAACTAGTCTTTATTACAACGAGTTGTATTCCAACTTTGTGAAGCGGTCAATGATCTATAACCTTGTGGTTTTTGCTGGCTGTATAGTTTGGAACCTTCAAATAGTTTCTTAGATAATGCTAAGTAACTACTGATACGTGACAATTGTGCTGTGTTACTTTGTGCAGTATTAATATAAATTGAGAAAAAATTGTAATACTTTCGATAGCAAACCAAGATCTACAAAGTTTTTGAGGCGTAAATGTCATCCAATAATAATAAAAATATTCCACAACCATCCCACAACGCCATCTAGTCCCAAGCTAAGCAGAGCTTGTGTTATGGGAACTAGACAACTGATGAACATACTTATATATTTCTAAATACATAAATATTACAGATAAATTACACCCAGACACAGAACAAATGATTACGCTCACCACACAAACATTTGTCATGGGTGGGACTTGAACCCACGACCCCCGGAATATCAGTCAGGGTCACTAACCACTAGACCAACAGGCCGGTCAAAAATGATTCTTGTCACCCTGTGTGAAATGTAAGTCACTGTCAAGGCTAACTGATAAACCACCCTGTTTTTCTAATGCCATTTCTGTTCCAAGACCGGGTGTGAAAAGAGTTCTCTGTGACAATCTTTTAGTACAAAAAGAAGATTTTTGAATGAATTGGCACTTATCCCAACTGTGCGAAGATGCTTGGCTTCTAAAATTAACCCAATAACTAATCTAATTTTCTTTATCATTATTTTTTTTCTCATTACTCAATTTGATGGCCAATAGGACAACAGAATCTTCATCTATTCTACGATGAAATAAAATGATTAAAATATCATTTTTATTCAGTCTTTTATTTAATTTACTTTCTGTATACAAAAAGATGTGGAGCAGTGGTGGCCCAATGGTATCGGTCCCGACTTACGAGTTGTAGGTCATGGGTTTGAACGCCGCACGGCGTATTACTTTGTGTAATTTATTTCATCACCACTGCTCTCGAAAACGGTGAAGGACAACATCGTTAGGAAACCGGCATGTCCTAGAACTAAAAATTCGAAGATACATATGTGACATCTACCAACCCGCACTGGGCCCGCGTGCCGGATTATGGCCCACTCCCTCTCTCTGAGAGGAGGCCTGTGCCCCAGCAGTGGGAACATTATAGGCTGATGATGATGATACAAAACGATCCCCTTTCCAAACTAAAATAAGGTAGCATTTATCCTTTCAATTGTTTCAGATACAACACTGAAATTCACATGAAGATGAACGCAAAAACTTGCAAGTCATAGAGGTATGAAATTCGTGGGAGAAAACGCCTGTTACCCATTTGTCTTTCAGGAATATGTAAAGCCTTCGTGTCATATTCTATGTAAAATAAGGCCGCTTTTGAAATACATAAGCTTTATTGGAGGTCGTTTAATGCCTCATGGATTATAAAGAATTTGTATTGTTAGGGTTTGTTTTTGTTTAGCAATTATAATGTAACCTAGATGTTTTAAGTCTTCATGTAATGTTCAAAATTTTAAGCCTAAAGTAAGGTTGTCCTGGTTTTTTTTTGTCTTTATTTCTTACCAGCGGCTTCACCCGCTACAACTCCAAAATTATCCCACGGGAACATAAAATCGGGATAAAAACTATCCTATGTGTTAATCCAGGTTATAAACTATCTGTGTACCAAATTTCAGACAAATCCGTTTAGTAGTTTTTGCGTGAAGGTTTTAGTAGGAAGTAGGATTGCCTCTGGTTGAGTGTATTTTGGCTCGTCACCTATTACATGGTCATAGAAGCAGATGAGTCCTGGAGTGGAGACCAAGTATCGGTAAGTGAGACTCCCCGTTGAGAAGAGTTTTGAAGACCTTTGTCCAGCAATGAGTTTTCTTATTTCATACGATTCAAAATATCATCAACTTGTTGTAGGTGTAATACATGTCTAGTGACTAAAACCACCTTGTTTTCTTTGCCCTTTGTGTTAAAAGACCTGGTCCTTGGACCTCCCTACTATTATAATCCCACGACCTTACATCTCGACTCTTCAGGGATTCTAAACGTTAAATCATAATTACAAAATATTTCGTAAGTCTTCACTCATTCTTGTATATTATAGACAATCTTACAATCTCTAAAGCCAGCAACTTAAATAATGCAAAACAAGTTGTTTGCGGTTTCGACAAGCATTAGTAATGGTAGCGCCGACAGGTAGACACTAGTAGACACTGACAGGTATCGTCGACCGCAAGTCCCCTTCACATAAATTATTCAAAATGTTTTAACCGAGGGGTAAGCTGAGATACTGCTATAGTGACGTCATTCAACCCTTTCCATGAGGGGTGAGGGAAGCAAATTGGGAAATTGTAAGGATTTTGTTTTGTTTTATAAGCATATAAGGATGTTACTCATGGGTGATTTGAGTAAATCACTTTTTCGTTGTAGCGTCGCGTCGTGAACAAAATTTTCACACTTTTTTAAGGGTATGTAAGGTATACTATGTTCTTAGCTTCAATCAAGCCCAGACGCAAAAATGAGACTTAACTACAAAGACGAGAACTAGAAATGCGAACGTTACTGCCGTCAAAATCACGGACGTATAATACCGCAACGACTAAAGTAATTTTGTCACGGCGATACTGTCTATGCCATTACATCAAATTGCATTAAAAAATTGTAGTACCACAAACCGCAGGTCATGAGTGAACCAGACTCTTAGGAGCTATCTGTCAAACCTTAATTTCATTCATTCTTATTTCGGGCTCGTTGTCAAGGTACTAGACATCCCTAAATACCGACGGGGTGGTGACTGGTAGGGTTAACACCGCGCGCCAGGGGATCGCTCATCCTTGCGACACTTTTTATCATATCTTTTTAATTGAATTCTCTTTTACTCTAAACTGTAACATCTGTTCACGAAACCATCAGGAATTGATACATTACACCAAAGAAGGCAATAAATAGTTAGATACATCAAGCGAGTCATTTCATGGTCAATCGGACACGCAGAGTTATTGCCACACTGTGATGCGCGAAATTATGGCCTGTACATAGGGTTACCATAGTATGTGTATAATTTGAGAAGCAGTGGTGGCCCTGTGGTAACGGTCCCGACTTACGAGTTGTAGGTCGTGGGTTCGAACCCCGCCAGGCGCATTACTTTGTGTAATTTATTTCATCACCACTGCTCTCAAAACGGTGAAGGAAAACATCGTGAGGAAACCGGCATGTCCTAGAACCAAAAATTCGAAGATATGTGACATCTACCAATCCGCACTGGGCCCGCGTGGTGGATTATGGCCCACTCCGTCTCTCAGAGAGGAGGCCTGTGTCCCAGCAGTGGGAAAATTATAGGCTGATGATGATGATGATGATGTGTATAATTATAAAATGTTTAGTGCTTTATTTATTTTTATGTGTCAAGTTTTTTTTTTGCTTGACCGTTTTAGCTTTACCTATGTATTTCTGTAACTTAAAGTCTGTTTTTTAGTCAAATGTCTGGACTATTTCTTTTTTATTTGTTCCGGACATGTCCTGATCAATTTTACCGGGTGGTAACCTTAACGCCACGGCTTTACCGCGGCGTCGTACAGGCATACAATTGATCGCGGTGTGCTCGTGCGCCGAATTTATAATAAGCATCCCGTTTTAATAAATGAAGTTGAAAGTATATAACGGTACTTGATTATGTAATGATGGGTTTGATTATTACTAAGTATACGTTATTGTAGACTAGCTAGAGTCGAATCTAGAGAAAAATAAATTGAGTATGTAAAAAAATAACCTTAATTCTTAAAGACTTGACATAAGTTTAAAATAACATTCCCATTTTCAAGTAATTTTGAAACAAAGTATACTTATAAAATATGTCTAAATTATAGCAAATCAACTGATATTAGTTAAAACATGCAAAATTTTCAAAAAATACCTTAATACGCAATTGCATATGCAAATATGCATTTGCATAATATAATCCGGCCTCTATACATCATTAAGACAGAATAATCAACATATAATTTCAAAACAGATCATCAAACAAAAGAAAAGAGCTTTTTAAGCTCCGACCTAAGGTCGGCTGCACACGACTACAGTGCACTGTCGTCAATCACTTCACATATAGGCCAGAGAGATAAGACCAGTACTGGCCTTGAGACGGCTGAGTAAAAGTGCTTCGACTGGTTTCGTGTGTAGTTTTAAGATTTATGATATACTCGTATGTATACTGGAAAAGTGCATATAGAAACTTATTACTGACTTATGTAAGTGGTGCTTTGATGTTTTTTTTTTTTTAGTAAAGGTGCCTACATATAACAATGTTAAGCATTAGAAATACTTATCAACGAAGATTCAGTTTTTATATCGGATACAAAGCTCTTTTTGAACTAGAAAGAGCTTTATATTAAAAAAATAACTAATTTACAGCGTTATTCACATGAAGTGATTTGACACTGCCTCGGAAAATTAACAAAGTAAATTAAATTCCGCTTTAATTAATATGGTCACTCACTTATATCACACTTCGTGAAAGTAACTCGCTAACTTTTCAGACCTCACAGAATAAAAAAAAAGAAATATATATACCGATTAACAAGAAAACATTACAATTATTCACTCAATAAAATCTCCAAAGAAAGCTAAAAACATTAACACAATACTTAACACTCTCGCCAAAATAATTTTCGAAAGAAACACGAACATTCCCGGATTATCACCAATTTAGTACAGTGACGTCACAGTCAGAGTCCTCGAAGGATTTGGTTGGCCGAGTGCCAATGTTCGCAGACTGGCCAAAGAATACAAGATTGAATCACCATACTGCTATTTTGGTTACATTTCGCCGGAAATGACAAGATGCATTGCGCGAGATCAACCAAAAAAAAATGTTGTTGATCGGTTGCTATGGTTACAGATTTTTACAGAAAATGATTTTTCTGTATTCCCTTTTTTGGCGCTACGGCTGGAATGGGGACGATGCCGCCTTTTCTCCCGCTATGTGGAAAATGAAATATGGCAGAAAAATAAGGATTTTGGACTGTTTAAAAAAGAATTAAGAAGAAGAAATGCAAGGTAATCTGGTCTAAAAGGAAGACCTTTAAAAACATTCAGTTTTTCAAAATCACTGTACACCGTAATAATACGTTATCATACGGTGTACAGCGATTTTGAGTCTGACAGTCCCTTCCAGCCCCACCCAGGGCGGGAGGACTCATTTGATGATTTTATCACATAAAAAAATATAGGTGAATCCATTGCTATTTGAGAAACTTTTAAAATAGAATCAACTTTGATGCATATAGGTATGTATTCGATTACATGTAATATAATAAAATTCAAACCTGAACTGAAATCCACGTAATCTAAAGAACAATAAATTTTAATATACAAATCAAAATTCAAATTGAGCCAGTCTATCCACGGCATGCATTTAGAAACAAAAAGTCGATAATAAATTTCTGTTTCACCTACCACTGCAATGCAGACGAATTTAATCTAGATTGAACTAATAAAACGTTCACGGTATTTTATTATATAAACTAGTCAATTTATTTAATACATTTAGTCAAAACAAAATCATGTTTTTAAGAACATGATCTGCCGTTCGATTTGCATTGTGATATTTGTCATATGTTTCGGTGTTATAAAATCATAATTCGACGACACAGTTAGCCCCTTCGTACACTAGGCGACGTAAGTCTTCGATACCTTACGACTTTGACATCCATTGACGAGTGCGTGTTTACGAACCTATATAGATTGTATTGAGATAGTGGCCTGGATACCGGAATCTTAAGATATCGGAGACTTGCGTCGCCTTGTGTACGAAGGGCATTAGCGTAATGGCTGAGCGATTGGACTGCTGTGCTGCGTGTCGCGGGTTTGATTCCCGCACGGAGCAAATATTTGTATGATCTACACATAGTTGTTTCGGGTCTGGGCGTTTGTGTATGTAAGTTCCTACGTTTGTAAACGCACCCACAACACAGGAGAAATCCCTAGTGTGGGGGGCAACGATAAAAAAAAAAGATAATTTCAAATTCTAACTTCGTAAAAATAACCTTTATTAAAATATGGTTGTGGTTAAAGACTTAGGAACTACTGCAACCTAAGTCATATTTAGAACAAAGATTTTATATATACTATGATCGTCGCAGTCGCACATGTATACATAAGCAAAGCCGGGGGGCTCATTAGTCTATACATCATATTATTGTGACAGGGTAAAGCTCGTAAGTTAGTTCGTTTGTTTGTAGAAAGTAATCATTGGAACTGCTGAACAGATTTTGAAAATTGTTTCACCAGTAGAAAACTAGTTTACTCTTGAATAACATAAGTTCTTTATTTTCAAATCACACCTGTGCAAAGCCAGGGCGGGTCGCTAGTTTACACTATAATATTATAAAGAGGAATGATTTGATTGTTTGTTTATATTGAATAGGCTCCAAAACTACTGGATCACTTTCAAAAAATGTTTCACGGTTTGGTCGTTGTTTGGTCCTGGTCGCGGGACTTATCGAATTACCGTGACTCTGGAACGTAAAGGGCTATTGAAGGATATCGTGGATTTTTGTCAGTACGAGTCTGAAAGTCCATCCCTCTCTACCCTAGGTGGCAGGACTCATTTGATGATATTACCACGTTAAAAAAAGTGGGGTGTCCTAAGGTGGTGAACGGGCGACGCCATTGTCTAAAGCTAGTTTTTGTTAAAGAGACAGTTGACCTGAACCTTAAGTTTGTCAGGCTTCATTGTACGGAATAATCCCTTATAATTGACGAACATCCACGAATTTGGCCGAAGCCACACGAGTGGTCTAATTGGCTTGGGGCTTTACGATTTTGATCAATGTTGTAACACTAAGCTGATCTAAAAATTATTCGATAATAGGTCTAGAGGTCAATTTGTAGGTTTTTAACCTTTCTACCTGATAGAACTTTAAAAAAGGATTGCCTATTCTAGGCCCTCAGTGGACTTTAGACTATAGAAAAAATACTACATGCATTAATTTTGTCATAAAAGACATACATTAAGTTTTTCCAAATTTTGTTTATTTACGTTGTTTTTTATAAGACACTCCATTTTTAGACGAATATTTTGATGTCCATCGTGGGCCTAGGGCACTATGGAGGGTGGGCATTCCCCTTTGACTGACGTAAAGAATGAAAGGTTTATAAAAGCTTCAAAATATGTCAATTTCTCGCGTGCAATCCGTTATTGTTATTATGTAAGCAGGAAAACCGAAGGCTGCTAAGAACGATAGATGCGTCTTTTCGTCATCCAAAATCCTTATTTACGACTTATGTCATTTACATGAAAAACATGTGCTATCAACGTTTAGTTATTAACATTTCAAAAAATGCATGAAAATTTGAAAGCTACTATTGATTATTTTAATTTCAAGTTATAATTTAACATACTCATACTTGGTTACTACATATTAAGGCCTAATCTAATAAAGACAATTATGTACACTTTCTACATAATTCGGCGAATCAACAATGTATCTAATGTACATATTTTGACATTTAATCGAAAGGTTATGCGGTAGATAGGCAAATGTCACAACTGTACACTTTTGTGTTTCGAGTTCATTGGCATTGCGAATTTGAAAAAAATGTCTTTGTCTGACATTTTATAAAGAAAAAAGAGTCCTATATAAAAAGTTCCCTATGTATAGCGTTATTTATTGAATATACAATGCTAAGATACAATGTAAAACTATAAAATTAGGAAGATTATAAACTTATGAGTCACCTACTTGCAATAAGCGCAGGAAATAATAATATTTATCTTATACCTAAGTCAATTACTTGAGGAGCTCGTGGCTAAATAATAACAGCCGCACAGACCGATCTTACAAGTTAAGCCGCGCTCGCCGAGGCTAGTCTGTAGATGTGACCATCTGTCATAGCGAGTTTCCTCCGTGCCTCGGAAAGCACGTAAGGCCGTTGGTCACGGCTGTCATTTGTAGATCTTTGACAGTCGTTACTGTTAATCAAAAGCTCTAAAATGCCACAACCACTGTTACTATGGGTATCATATTACCCAGTTACTGGGTTTTGAAGGTCCGATAGGCAGTCGCTCTAAGTAAAATACTGATGTTCAGCTGCATCCGGTTTGACTGGAAGCCGACCCTAACATAGTTGGGAAAGGCTAGGCTAATGATGACCTAAGTCAATTACTTTATACTCGATTTTATTTATTCTCACTATAATTATTTTAGTTAATCAGAATTACAATGTTGAGCTATCAAGAACATAGGCAGTCAGTCAATGATTCTTAGAACCAATTTTTCTAAATAAACACTAAAATTTAGGCCTGACAACTCAATTACATTTCAATTAAGTATTTCATTCGATTTATAGATAAATAGTCTAGACATTAAGTTGAAAAATTGTGACGTTTTGACAGCTAATAAAAAGTATAACAGTAGACACGTTGACACACACATCAGTAAATCGCAAAAATTAATTATCTCTGTCAGTTAGAGAATTAAAAAATAATTATCGCGTATTTTGTTTGCTTTTTAAGTCAATGAAAATTGGCTAAAACGCATCATAAATTGAGAGTGGGGTACATGACGTCACAATGCACTTAAAATATGCAACGACGTTATTTAAAAAGCATCGTATGGTCATCAATTATGGTTAAAGTTACAAAAAAAATCGGGTATTTTTTGAAAATGTAAATACACAGTAGTGTATGATACCCTGAAATATTAGTATCCAATCAGTACTTATTAAAGGCATATACAATTATACAAATATTATAGATATTTCAGCATGATAATGTTAGCGTCAAGCGTTGTAAGACGATCCTTGTTTATTACTTTCATTCGGTACACAACAAAGATAGTAAAAATTTAACGAATCTCATGAAAAATTCGCTTTCTTCAGTGAGAGTGAGTCGTCGGTTTGATCAAAGTTATTATCTGGATGGCTCGTTAATTTCTCAAGAATTATTACTTCGACAAAATGGCCGCTTATTTCTAGATTTAATTAAGGTGATAGTGTTTTAAAAGAAGATTTTCAATTGTGATTCGGGTTTAATATTGCTCGTCTAAGATATTTTACGATTATGGATGTGAAACGCTTGCTCACTTGGTGACATTTGTTCTTTTTATTTATAAAAATCGTCAAAGCATTTTTTTTACAACACCGTGGATTTTAGTCAGTACAAGTCTGACAGTTCCTCCCATCCTGCTCTGGGTGGGAAGACTCATTTGATAATTGATTTTACTTACCGTGTAAAAAATAAATAGGTATAGATCGTCTCAACTTATTTTTTTTGTACTCGTGAAATTCGTCCTGGATGGAGCAAAAAAACTGAATAAAAATGCACCCTGTCTCTTCATTTATCCTTTACGTTTCAGGGCCACGGAACCCTTTTACGACAGTTGATTCCAAGATCGTTTCACGTTTCTACGACCGTTATTAAAGTTTGAGATATTTTTGTTTAAAGTTGGCTCCGATGTTTTAATTTCACTTTTATCGTGGGTGCGTTTACAAACTCACATACACAAACGCCCAGACCCAGAACAACTACTTGTAGATCATACAAATTTTTGTCTCGTTTATGAATCGAAACTATGGCATGCAGCGCAGCACTACGCCTATCATGTCATATTAAATATTTTGTCTCATTTTTCTACTGTCTCAAACAAAAAATATTCCCAAAAGACTAAAAGTATTACTGCTTAACGATACAGTTCATTTTGAGACGTCATTTCAAGTAATAACGGCTTTACGATCAATAACATAGATAGCCTCCATTCAGCACAGTTACACGTGTTAGAAATGTAATAGAAATCGAAAACTAAACTTATTGTTGTCTGAAATGAAAGTTATAGTGCGAGGTTATCTTTTTGGTGTGAGCTGAAATGGTGGCTACTTAGGCTTTTTTTTAATCTTGGTAAAATCATCAAGTGAGTTCCACCCTTAAAGTCAGACTTGTACTGACTTAAATCCACGGCATCTTTCAATAGTCCTTTATGTTCCGGGGTCACGGTAATGGAAATAAGTCCCGCGACCCCGGCAGGCTTTGGCCCTCTGAGAGGGGGCCCCGTCATTTTGCTGACGCTCTTTGAGGCGCGCGTGGGACACGAGACGCACTACGCTGAGGCTACACTACGCTGCGATGAGTGACCGAAGAGCGATTAAACAAAGAAATGAATGCGATTACATGTGTATCTCGTTTCGCTCTTCTAGTCGCATGATCGCATCGCAAATCGCTGCTTAATGTAACCTCAGTCTTAGTGCTTTATACGTCGTAATTTTTGGTCGAAGAATGATTTGTCGAGCAATAATTTTGTATTCGTCACATAACTTGTAAAGTGTTCGTGTTACAGTGCAACAGATAGACAGAGATATTTTTACAAATAAGAAATGATTGTCTAGGTAGCATGACTAGCGTTTAAATCAACCTAACGTAAACGTTCTTGCGTGAAAATCAACCTAAACAAGGTCTGAAAGATTTTTGTTCCAAAGATCTAAATGCAAACTTTTTTTTGTTCATTATTATAGTTTTTTCTTCAAGAAAAGCACGTATCGAGTTATCACTAGTTTGTTATTATGGAAAAGAGAAAAAACCATGACGTAGACGTACACAATAATTCTTAATTAGAAAAATCCAATCACCTCATCTCTCCCCTACCGCTAACTAAACTAATCACTACAAAAACAAAACACTTTTTTTTCTTTATCGTGGCCTAAAAAAATCTTGCACACTATGAATACCACGTACGCTAATATTCTTCGCGATCAAGTGTAGCGGACACACGTGAGTAACAAGCCTTAATTAGGTTTTTGTTCGCCATTGGCTGTTGTAGTCTACATGGTATTCAGACAATGGGGGCCAACAATGGTGTTTGTGTGTAATTATTATGGAGTTTTCGACGGGTCTTTTTTCGGGTCGGACGTCGTCGAATTGGGTTATTTGTGTTGTGTTTCGTCTCGAGGGGAGTTGAATTGTTTGAGTTTTTGAGCCTTTATGATATTCATTCAAAATAGACTGATAAAATGAGCACCAATTTTATACAAGACAGTCCTTTCACCGTCAAGTATTGTTAAGTAGCTGCTCCCCGTGGTTCCACCCCTACTATTCCTATTGATAGTTGCGTGATGACATATTAATAAATACACTATCCAACACAACAACAATTTTTAAATTAGAACTAGAAGTTCCTGAGATTTGTGCATTGAAACAAACAAGAAACCAAACTGTTCAGTTTTTTAGTTTAGATTTGAACAGCTGAACGGATTTTTCTAAAAGGAACAAGATTAGATTTTATTAGAGAAAATAGTTTTACCGCTTTATTAAAACCCCATAGATAATACAGACCCGCAGCATTTTATGCAAATCTAGAAACCAGTTTGACCATCCCTACTTATACCCCAACGGATAAGCATGAATGCGTAACGGTAATTAAGTCATCAAGCTAGAGACAGATAGGTAGAACAGAAAATCTACTCGTAATAACGCTAGAAATACTACATCTTCTCTTACTTCTTAATTATTTCCTTGAGGTAGTATACATTGGGCACCCGCTGAAATGGCACCTTAACTATTCTACACACGGTTCATATCAAAAATTATCTCACGTGGCAGGTGCCTAATGTGGAAACTGCAGTCCTTTTGGCACGGCACTAGTGTCTGTCACTACTCAAAAAAAAAATTGTACCCCTACGAATTTTCCGTAGATCATGAGTGTTGGCACGGACTTCTGTTCTCACCTGTCATATGAAACAAGGGAGCCGAGATGTAGCGTCTACTCATCCATACATACCGGACGCAGGTATTCATGGACGATTACAACTGCATAGTAATTGTATTAGAGGCGGCTACATTGTAGCAGCTAAGTGTTTCGACACTATACGACATGTATCTAGATTATAATTATGTATATGCCATTTATAATAATGGCAGGTGGTTTGTGGCGGAGACAACGTATGGATATATTTGTTAGTTGCTCTTGCACAACGTAAGACAAATCCTGTTTTTATTATTTATTGTAATCTAGCTGACCCGGCAGACTTCGTACCGCCTCATAATCAATTTTGCTTATTTTTTAATTATAGTTTTTAACCTTTAAACCTTCCCTGGAGTTCCAAAAATAGTTCAAAATCAAGTTTTAGCGAGACTAACGAATAACAATTGATTTTTATATATAAAGACATGATTATAAACAATTATATTACAAATTTTTCATGGGCAAGTTATATACAAAAGCGAGCTTTACCCAGAATTTGATGTTCGTGCAGCAAACCTTAGTTAGGGTGATAGAGAACATTAATAGTCTTTATTAAATTATCCTGTAACACCTATATTATGCATTTTACCATGTATATTATTTACACGTGTTCTTGTAAATAAATGAATTTGAATTAAATTGTCAACTAAAATATAAGTACCTTACGTTGTGGTCCGTTTTAGGTATATAACATTTTTTCGTGGAGGTGTGACTCTTTTATTTATGGCATCTGTCATTTCCCACATTTTTTAGAAATAGCAAATTAAACGATAACTGATGAGATCCATAATTATATTTTACAATTTACAACCACAATTCAAAAGCGCTGCACAGACCGTTACAGAAAATGTGTAGAAAAAAAGAGAAAAAAAAACTGCGTCATAAATATAATATAATAAATGATGCATTCATCAAGTAAATAGCTTTATATCTTTATGAAACCAACAAATTAATTAATCCATTTTACGATGAAGCACGTTAAGCTATAATTTTCTTATTTTTAATTACTATTCGCATTCATTGTACATCGAAACGCATAGTAATTAACTGTTTTACCGTATGATCTATGTATCCCATCTTAGATCTATAAAAGATAAAACTAAACGACATGAAATTCGCAGACGACCTATAAATCAAACCAGTTTACAATCGTCCCACTAGATGGCGTTAAACTCAAATAATACAGGGCTTCCTTGCTCCCAATTTAACCAGCGGTCACCGATCCTGAATGACGTCATAGGGTTATAGACCTTAATAGGTAATGGGTTGAGTAATCGCGGTGTTAGGTTCGGTACTCGGGTTATGCAGGTGAATGTAAATTTGCATATTTTCGGCAGAAATCACACAAAAACTATGTACGAATAACTTTTGCCTATCTGTTGCAAATGGCACATAAATCACTAAATAACAAAAGAAAATTAATCTGATTTTTCAACAGTCAGGTAACTTATAACTGAGGAATAAGAATAGTGGTTTGGCATATTTTCTATAGAAAATCAGCCCTTATTGAAATATTATAGTTTTGCCACAATTTTATAAGGAGCCTACGCGCGTTATTCAATACCATTATTTGAAGTGATATATAATTTTTTGTCAAAAGAGAAGTGTATTTCATTAGATTGTAGAATAAAATATTATCTGATTACTATCTATTGATATCAAATATAACAGCTCGCTTCTACTAGCTTACAACTTTTTCACAAAACCTAAGTTCAGTGTCTATGACGAAAATGCGGCAAATTGCAAAACACAACAACCACATTTCCAAATTCAAATCTTAACATCGCATTCAAACCGCATTAGCAAAATATCAATTACAATTATCAAAACCAAAACAATAATAGTCACCTCACACCACAACATAACGGCAAATCAACCAATGAAATCCGCGGGTTCGAACCTAATTGCCCCCTATAAGTTATATAAGGAAGCGGGCACTGTTTCCGGCGCGCGCGCACCAGTGATTCATGCTAGACTAGTGTGACTGTCAGTGATGGCGCGTTGAGACGGTTTGGAGGTCAATGTCGAGGGCATTATACTATTTAGTTTATAATAATTTTATTTTAAAGATTATAAGGGAATTTATTAAAAAATAAAATGTGACTTATGAGAAAAATCTTGGGTTTGATCGTCACCTCAATCTAGGCAAAAAAAAGCAAAGATCTGACCTAAAATAGACCGAGGACTTTCAGAAGGAGTTGGAACTCTTGCGCACCGACGAGAAACACAAAAACTGTTTGACTTTGACAGGATATTGCTTTTGAGGCAAGCGGCCCTGGCGAGGCCTACCTCTGTCAGTGAGATGTAACTGCTCTGTCAGTGAGATGTAACTGCTCTGTCTGGGAGATGTAACTGCTCTTAGCCTTAAAATGGCATCAATATTCACCTACTTTATAAGAAACTTCAGGATAAGAGAAGCATGAATTTAGAAAGAGGACAGTCGGGCATAGTATGATTTTGATGTGTTTTCTGTGTTTTGAGCTTCTAACTATAGAAACGTACCTATTAAAGCGGACTGGACCTATATCACCAATGCTGGACACTGGGACTGTTTTAACGTCAAGAAAAAGACGGCGATGGTGCTCGGTCGAAGACTCATTATTTAATTATGTCAAAAAGGAACAAAAACTATCAAATATAAATAACATTCGAAATATAAAAAAACACTGTACAAAAATATACCAAAAGAATAAAACAGTAAAAACGTGCGTCGCGCACACCTATTGTGAAATAAAAATGCCGTGAGGTGTTTTAAAGATAGATATAGGTATGCTCTCACTAATTTTCTACATAATCAATACTAGTTTACTGTTAACTAGTTAAAAACTGAATTCGTGGCGTATCACGGGGGCCGTAATAATGCAATTATTAGGTAAGTAATTCGATAATGGTAATTACTCGATATGAGCAGTAAAAAAGTCAGCAAATAACAATTTATCTCAGATACGTAGATTGCTATCTAAACGATACGCTATCAGACTGATGATAATGACATAAATGTATAAGTAGTTGTATCATTCGCGGAAAATGTGGGTCATCGTGAATGGGCAACAACTTGTAGTAACTTGTTGAATTGAAGAGAAGAACGAAGAAGGTAATGAAGAGATGGATTGTGTGAGGCTGAAAAAGAAGGAATTAGCATCACAAAGGACAGAGGAGAATGGAAGAAGAATAAATGGGATGACACTCCCAAGTTACATGAGCAGAATATGATAAATATGATATTCAGTATCGCCACGAGCAACTGTATCTTCTTCAACCCAACTTTTAGTCACCCAATGCTGGATGTAGATCTCTTCCAAATCTTTCCACTTCTGGCGATTTTTTGTTATGGCTTTCCAGTTTCTTCCAGCCATTTTAACAAGATCGTCTATCTACCTATTCGGTTGTCGCCCTACATTCCTCTTTCCCGTTCGTGGTCTCCACTCCAACATTTTGCTGCCCCATCTTCCATCCAGTCTACGGCATATATGGCCCGCCCACTTCCACTTTCTTTTTGCTATCACCCATGCTATGTATAAAAAAGTCTCGTTCTTCTACGAGCGACGATGGTATAAACAATATCAAAGCTCATTTCGGAACTAAAGTCTTTATTGCTCAGTAAGCTGATATAGGTAACCATTGTTTTTGTAACGAAATGCTTCTCTTCGATCATTAATATGCTTACTAGTTTTCCTTTCTGATTCATTTCGATAAGAAACAAAGACAGTTCAATATTTTCTAAAGGATTTCATCGAGTTTCATTTTATCTTTACGCTTTACTGTTGGTCGGCTTTCAAAAATTGCAGTATTTGGGATTAGTGTGACTGGCTGTTGCAGATACCAAACTAGCCGTATCTTTATTTCGTTTTCTTCTTATTTTATTAATTTTCAACTTTATCAATGTTTTTTTTTTTTTTTTTTTCTAGTAATATATTTTTATTATTTACACTTTAATTTACAAACTATAAATAAAAACCTACTAGTACAGGTAATATGTACAGGAAAAATAAAAATTAAAAAAAATAAAATAAAAGAGAAAACATTCACAGGGCGTCAAAGAATACGTCCACATCGCTGTCAACGGGAACAGTGCCCAGAACGCTGGCAGCATTGCCACGTTGTATGGCAATGCTTATTCGTTGGCCAAGGAATAGGCCAGCCCTCTGGTCACCTGAAGAGTCGACTAAACGCCTGGCGATATCTTTAAAGACGTTGTGGGCACTCGGACCCCATGGCCCCAGAGTTTCAACCCCAAACGGCTCAAATACATAGCTACTAGCTAGGCCAATGTATTTGCGCCGCTTGGAGTTTTCAGCACATGCAGCAGCAGCGCCAGCACAACACGCTGAACTAGGAAGATGGGATGGCGCAAGGGTGTCGACACATGTTGCATCCCACACCAAAGGCCTACCCAGCTTCCATGGCATTATGGACATACCATCGGGTCTCTTCCCATCGTCGCGTGCCAAACCACTGGGTTCTAATACGGCTGGCACCCCGGCGGTGACAAGAGCACGACGGATTATGTCATTTAAGCTAGCGTGTCGTGCTAACCGACCTGCACTCCTGCTGCAGGAAAGGCCATGGTGTCCGAGGCAGTCGGAACTTTATCATAGAATAAGACAGTTCGTCTTTGATTAGGAACACTTAGACAGATTGACGGGTGTCTATAGACATAAATTGTTTCAGGTCTGCCTAAAGGTGGACGCACATTCATCCGCGCCGAACGCGCCATATTTCAGAATTCTGTATAAGAAATCTATTCGTTCGATTCGGACGATTTGGCGCGGATTCGGAAGCTTTCTATAGGTACAGAATTCTGAAATTCGTCCACCTTAAAAGATGCACAGAGTGTATGCAATCACTTGATGTATCACCTAATGTTGCACCAAAACATGTCAAAAAGTGATGATAGTCTTTCTAATTATAATTTTAAGATGACATCACTTTTATTATAACATCGAAGTGATAAATTGCAGATTGCAGAACAGGTTTCTTATCATGATGTAATGTTTACAATTTTGGAAGGTCAGTGTCGAGACTTTCCGGTTTATTCAAACTTTGTGTTAATATGCAACGCATGGACTCGCAAAATGTGTGTCATACGAGTAAATAAAATATGTATATTAATAATTATTTATATTTCTATGTTTACTTTGCAGAAAAAAAAATGTTGTCCATAGAATTGTCTGCGTGCGTGTCCAATATAACCTATGTATATTTAAAATGTACGTTCTTTAGTGAATTAAGCAATATCCTTATAGCATGCTTTTCATCTATCTTTTTTTTAATTAGTTGTTATAAATAACCATAATACTTTCAAAATGTAGCGTTTTTGAAACACTGCTCTTTTATCACAATTTGGTGTTCAATTTTTCGCTTTCGTGTTATATTATTACACCCAAAGGTTGACTGGTAGAGAATGCCTTGTGGCATTAAGGCCCGCCTATGTACCATTGACATGTAGATTATTGAGGTTTATTTACTTTGTCTTCTTTGTCAACTATTCCAACAAATTGATTTAAAAATAAATAATTAATTGTACCCATCTTTTCAAAGGAATTCTTCGAGTTTTAGAGCTGTGCTAATTGCCATCCAACTAAGAACACTGTGTTTATTTTGTGTTCGTACAGTAAGTAAATAATCGTTAACTTTATTTCTACATTAACAAGTTTTTAAATTACAATGTGACAGTACATAAAACCTGACATGACTAATGGCACGTGTCAATTCGCACTTAGATAAATATTTACTTAGCCTAGAAATAGAGGTGAGGTAACTGTTGATTTTTTAAAGACTTCTTGGCTTATTGACTTAGTAGATATAACTGCAATGATGGATGGTTTGTTTAAAGAGATTGGCTCAAGATTGGCTCAAGATGAAACACAATAAGGTGGACTATCTAAGAGCAATCTAGAACGTAAAGTCATGATTTTGAAATCTGACCAGGAGCTTTGTAAGTAATGCTGCAATATTAGTTAACTTACTTATGAAATCTACTGTATTTGTACTTGTTCAGTCGTATTATTCCATTCGTAATATTATGTAGATAAGAGATGAAAAAAGCAGACAATAAAAACGTGTTGCGCTGAATCCAGGTAATTTAGGATCATGCCAATAGGATAGGGATGACAAGTCATGGTTATCATTTCGCAGCAGTTACTTTTGTACGGAGGTTTTTATTACAAGAACCAATATCATATTTAGCCTATAACCTTCCTGTACCGATTTTATCCTCTTTTGCACCCAAAATTATATGCACTCGAGACAACGGAACCTGTAATATGCAGTGATTCGCGGGGACAGACCTCAACCAAAGTTTTTTTTTATTTGAACGCACTAATCTCAGGAACGTCTAGTTCAAATTGAAAAACTCTTTTTGTGTTCGATAGTCCATTTATTGAGGCACGCTATAAACTATAAAACTTCACGTTACAACCAATAGGAGCCGAGCAGCGAGGCTTCATACCACGGGAAATATAAACTTTTTAAAACATTCACTCATGTATCAAGTCTAGTATAGTCATTAAAAATATCTTTCTCTCCTATCTTATAATTGAGATCCAGTATAACAGTGGTACATCATACTAGTAACGACGATGGGAAGTAGGTTGCCGCCGACAATGCGCGAGCAACATAACATTATGCATTGTTGTCGTCTGTAGACCCAACAAGCCACAGGTTGGTTACAAGTGGTCTCAAATGTCGGCGCATCTTAGAACTTGCCGGCATTCTTTGGAGTTTGATAGTTGGTTTATTGAAATGTTGAATTTTAAAAAGCAATTACACGTAGGTATCTATTGATCTCCCGTAGAGGGTCAAAGCCTGTCAGTGTCACGGAACTATCTCATCAGGTAAGTGTGACCCTGGAACGTAAAAGGCTTGAAGGATCGCCGTTGTTTTTAGTCAGTACAATTTTGACGGTCCCTCCCGTCCCGCCCTGGGTGGGAGAGCTCATTTGAGGATTTTACCACAAAAAAAAAACAATATTTGCGGTATTTTTTCAGGACAAACAGACATTATTTTTTATGACATAAAGAAAATAGTCATAAACAGATGATGAAGTTATAAAGAAATAGAAACAATAAAATCTGCCGAATTGAGAACCATCTTTTTGAAATAATTCTGTCTTAGATATTTTTTGAAATTTTATAAAAAAAGTTGTACCCTAAAAAGTAAGTGATGTAACGAACCTTATTTTAAAACCACTAACGCCAACTAAATCATTTAAAAAACTTACAACAAAATGCCGCCTCAATTGATTAATTTCAAAGTGAGTAAAATAATTAACTGAAATTGGCACATTTCAGGAAACATCCCAGTCATTTGTAGAAACACGTTTCCAACATCCAATTTCCGTTCAAGAAAACCAGGTTTTCACGGCAATAAAATTGAAATTGTCCTGAAAATAGAGAATAAATGTTTAGCATTAACATTCGTGTATATTTTATTATGAGCTCTTAAGATTTTATCGTCGTTTCAGAATCCATTTGAGCGCCGGGAACTATATTTCCGATATTACTTCTTATTGTTATATTAATAGAGTAGAATTTCTTCTGTGTCTTCCTTATTATTAATGATTTATTCAATTACGTATTTTATTGGATAATTTCGTTATTTTATTGTCCACAATAAGTATGCTATACTGATGAGACTTTTTATTTAGCGTTGTAAAATTAATAAATTCATCAAATGAGTCCTCTCACCCCGGGCAGGATGGGCGGGACTGTCAGACTCGTACTGACTAAAATCCACGGTGTCCTTCAATAGCCGTTTATGTTCCGGGGTCACGGTAATGAGATAAGTCTCGCGACCCCGGCAGGCTGTGGCCCTCTAGAGACCCCCATCATGATAATACGGAACAAATATTTGTATGGCTTATAAGTAGATTTACCGTGTCTGGTTGTTTGTGTATGTGAATAAAATTTAAATGTCTATAAGCGCACCTACAAGAGAAACTTCTACTGTGTGGAAATAGGTACTAAAATAAATTATAAAAAAGTGCTGAAAAATCTTGTTTTTATCTTTGAGACTGTTTTATTTCACAAGTTATCGTAAAAAGCAAAAATTACACATGAGCATTATAAATTTAATTGCGCTTTTTACTTATTTTACATACAGCTAAAAAGTTTTAACTAGGTTATAAAAACTACCGACTTTTTGCACAGCCTATTTTAATATTGCTGGTCTAAAAACTTGCACTTACTAGCTAGTGTTAAATATATTTCAACTGTAGTTTAACTTTGACACGCAACCATCGCGTGCGAGTGTTGCCTCACTAAAGATTTATGGTTAGTGTTGCCAACTGCGCGAAAATTGTAAAAATGAGTTTGCTCAAGGTCGAAGGTCGAATGGGACAATTCTCCAAAGAATTTAAGCTATATTTTTAGTAAAACTTATTGTTCAGAAATAGAGAATGGCTGTAATAGTGCCTGGAATCATAATTCTTTATGTTAAAATACGTTTATGACTGGCTGTAAATGGTTAAGGTTTGTAATAAATGACTTACTCAGGCAACTAACAAAGAGTTTACATTGTATTTTAAATAGCAAAAAAGAAAAACAAACAGTAATATTTTAAAATTCATATGTGTTTGGCTTTTTTTTTTTATAAGTTTGGTACTGGCACAATATAACATCACGCATGTTATAACCAAAGTTTTAGGTAGAAGTGCATTTAAAATTAGGTACAAATAAAATTAACAGCAATAGAAAGTAAACCCATTGATACTAAACTAGGCACAAACTGACTGCTAAGAAATTATTACTGATGAAAAATTCCAAGAATAATTTGCTCAAACTAGGAACTGAATCCCAAACTTCATGGTCAGTATTCGCGCCTAAAATAAAAACGCGCAAAACGTGACTGAAATATCTTTAAAAAACTATTAAAATCTAAATAGACAAATCCGAACCAATAATCATTGAGCTATTATTACTACGTTTAGAGACGACACCACGTATCACCACTGAGTCCCATCCAGGATGAGTGCGCGCGCACTTATCCTGGATGGGACATGGTGGTGATACGTGGTGTCGTCTCTATACATATATTAGTAATAGCTCAATGCCAATAATAACCAGAATCCCTCCTGGACTTTTGTAAATAATAATAAACAAACCCTTTGAATTATTTTCTGTCACATAAAATTCACCATTGTAATTCCAATTCAGATTCACAATTTCAAACAACGACCATTTAAATTTCCGTTTCCCGGTCATAAATATAATCTACCTTACTATCTATTCTCCTTCTTCAATTGTGTTCAAATATCTATTATCCTATTCTCTAATTTCTAGATCGTAGAATCCGGTATCGTAAAGGTAAATCATATTTACCGGTAAGGCAATGTTCCCATTGTTTCTCTCATCCGGTATTCGAATCCGCGTAAGTATTTGACCTTGAATTTTGTGACCTTCGTTTCTGACCTTGACCTTTGTAGTCTCTTCATAATTCAGTTTAATTTTAATTATTTGTAGGTCGTGTGGTTGTGTAATTGATTGGGGTAGTTTTGAGATTTATGTATAGCTCGGTAAGTTTTTAAGCTATTTCTTGAGAAATATTTTTCTTTCATATATCTAGTTTAAGCTTTTAGCTGATCAAATAGTCTAAATGTGTTAAAAAACTTTTACAGGAGTAGGAATTGCATTTCAACTGTTTTGTGTCTGTTCTATCAATGCTTCCAAAATGATTGGAATATCAACCAATGTTATCGCTGTAAGAACGTCACTTAGATAATAGCCGGGTCACACTAACGGCATTTCCCGTTGATTTTCGCGATAATAAAGTCTTTAAATAATCGTATAAACATCCATTATCGCAATAGTGTGGCCATAGTGTTAGGCACACAATATTTAAAATGAATCAAAATTACTTAAACTAAATTACCTTTTTCATAGATTATTTCAGAATCTTGTATTATGAATCCCGTTTTCTTTATATTTCCTTTTCTTTCATTAAATTTTCTATCAACTGTCTACAATCTTCAAACTCTAAATTAATTTCATCAGCATTTCCATTCACAGTTCAATGCTTCTAAAAACATGTTCAGACAGCTCCAATTAACGATGTTCTAAAACTCACTTTTCAATCTAAACTGCACTTTCAATTCACTGAACAAACTTAGCTGAAACATTTGATGATTCAAGCAAATTGAAGTGGATATTAATTTGATGTTCACAGAAAATGATACGGTTTTCATATTATTTATATGAAATTGGAAAATTTTAGTTTAATGACAAAATAACAGCTATTACATTTTTAGGTTTTCATTAATGTTTTCGCTTATTTTGTAAATCCCCAGAGTTTGTAAATAAATATGAATGACACGCATGTTTTACTAATTAGTTAGACTATGTGTTGAGGCAATTTGGAGAAGGCCAAAGACTTCTAATGATTTGTCTATGTTTCATCGTCATCATCCACAACCCGTCTTAACCCTCTGCTGGGTATAGGCCTCTACTTGTTTGTGACAAGCTCCATGGTCTTGCGCCAGCCTCATCCAGGACACTCCGCCAATGGCAACAATGTTGTCTGCCCATCTCGCCACCGGACGGCCAACATGTTTTGTCTATGTTTACATTTTTTTATTTGTATGAGTCATATCTTTAGGAATTTTAAATACAGGGGCCTTAGTCAAACAGCAGACGACAGCAGACGACAATCGTTATCGTTCATCAGTCACATTTTCAACTTTATAGCCCAGCGCGTAAAGTTGAAAATCTATTAAAAAACTGCTGATCGATAACGAACGAAACAAACGAAAACGATCTGTGAACTTCAATAGATTTTCAACTTTACGCGCTGGGGTATAAAGTTGAAAATGTGTTGGTGACTGATGAACGATAACGATTGTCGTCTACTATCGTCTGCTGTTTGACTAAGGCCCCAGGAATGTAATAATTCTGTGTGTAACGATAATACGATATTCATTCGCAGTTTACTCATGATTTCTTTTGGGTGGTAGAGTCATGAAAATGAAATGTACTAACAAAAACATGCCAGTTTTCATGATTCAAGAGCTTATAAAATACTAGACAAATAAGAATTTTCTTTGCCGATGATTCTAAAATTAAACTCAACGAAATTAAATCTTTCAAAGATAACAAACCTGTATAGTCGCAGAATTGAAAAATAATATTGAACAATTAATCAAAAGAGTGAATAGTATATTTTGCAACGATTGAATAAAGAGCGGATTTAAAGCGAGGGCCATTATATGAATCAAGAGCAAGCGAAGGATTTTAATGAATGAATCACGACCGTAGGGAGTGATTCATGATGATTGAATCACGAGCGAAGCGAGTGATTCAAGTATTTAAATCCTGAGCGACGCGAGTGATTCAGGCCCTCGATTTAAATCCGTTTTATTCAAGAGTTGCAAACGATACTTTATACCATGACTACGAGAAAAAGAAAGATTTGAGCGATAAAAGATATTCGAAACAAAATAATGATTTTTTTAAATAAGACTGCTCGCGAAGAATCGCTCGGCCACTACGCCAACAAGCTGACATTAAAATCGGAACAATGATTTGAATTAAGAGTAATTTTCATATTAGCAAGGGGGTTGTCCAGCATCTCGCTCGATGTCGAATGTACTAAAGTGTTCTAAATTCAAACACCAAAACAGTGCGTAAAAGACTACTTTTACGCACTGTTTTCCGTGAGTAAAAGTAGCTTTTTCGAGGGGGAATGGTATAAACGATTTTTATTACGCTTCGCTTGGTAACCTACAAGTAAGATTTGGAAAAGAAATCTTTAAATACTAGATGATTCTAGAAAAATATTAAACATAATGATTTTAATAGAGATGTAAGAAGTGCTCGTATTGTTGGCAGATCCAGCGGCTAGATAGGTTACTGAAAGATGTTTAACAATTTAATTAAAAATTCGACTTCGATGGCAGGGCTCCGATAGCTCAGTTGGTTGAACATCTGGAGTACTTATAAAGAAAGCCGCTTTAAAGGTTCAAATCTTACTTACTAAAAACAGCTTTAGGTAGATGACATTAGGAGGATTTGGTCTTCCAAGAATGGTCTAGACCTCCGCATGGCACAAAAAGATAGACGCTTCATACATAGTGTGACTGTTTGTCATGTAGCCCTGTATTAATAACAAAATACGTTATTTATTTTAAAATCACCATGCGGCTGGCCGGCGCCCAAAGTCACATTAACCTTGTGATAAATGGCCTTTTAAAGTACCCATTCCTTTACTTCAATAGCAGCAAAAACTATTGACTAGGGTTGAATTCTAAAGAAACGTTTCTACAAGTTAGCCTTATCAGCACATGTGTTAGCAATAAACGCTCCGGACGAACGCTCAATAGGACCTCTCAAACAATTTAAAATTATGAGTTCCACGAAGGTTAGAGATCTTTCACCAACAAATATTAAAAGGCTACAACATCTGGGAATCCTTACCCAACGCAATAGAATTCTGCACTTAAAAACAAAGACATATTCGGACGAAGGGGAATAAAGCAGCCATAGGCCGTGAGAACTAGAAAAAGGTTGTCGGGCAGGTAGTGGAGCGGACGGACTCTCATGATGCTGCAGGGCAGTTGGTTTTGGATCGTCCTGAGGTACACACGGGTGGACCCAGGAGAAAGATCAGGATATTCGGTTTGAAACGGCCGAGTTGCCGGACGCGATATTATCGAGGTGTTTGATTAAAATATAATTGATACGTCAAATATCGGTAGCGAAAGTAAATCTAGTGTTAGTGGTCGGTGGAACGACTCCAGAAGGCGGCCTGATGTTGGTGATTATACGGGTGGTATTTGAGCAGAGTCTGTGAGTTAATTATATACCAATTTCTACCTATAAACACTTGGTAAGTGTTCATTACAATACTTTAGTATAATAGCAGGTTGCTGAAGGCGCTGGATGGCTGTTAATAATCATTTATTTCAGTATAGCGGAGCGACGGCTGAGCAGTACCTTATTTTTTTATTATTATCTTATGTCTTATCGATTATCTTCCTTTATTCCGTAACCTAGCAGTGATTTATCATTGGTGTTTGGTTATAATGACACGGGGAACGCCTTTGTCTACACTCTACATACATCCCGCGCATTTCGTCTCATACTCTGTACAACGACTCATCTGACCACTGACGAATATGGACTTTTACTGGACGTTTCACAAATCAAAGGCAGAACCATGTCCATAGTTCGATTAAGCTAAGTTATATTATCACTAGCCAATACGGTGATAATATAACCGTGTCGGTGACAAGTATAATTAAGCGATAATAATAACACGCATTGCTATTATTTTGCCAGTTAACCAAATACTGTTGATGATTATTGTTTCCTACAGTCTTGCTCAGAGACATTGCGTGTTGGTTGATGGATGCACATTTCCAGTTGGGGTAGGCACCACCAAGTATATACTGTATCTCCTATGATTTGATAGCTCCGTTCCAAGAGGACGCTAGGGACTGGCGAACGTGTCCCGCTAAGATCATCTACTAATGGCTATTATGCCGACATTGTCGAATCGACACTATTTTATTAGCAAGACACGCAACTACGACTGGGGGGGCGCTTAAATATGAAATGTGAAGTGACGATATTATCCGCTTCGGTGTCCAGCAATACAAGCGTAATATGCTCTGCTATAGACTGATTCTACGAAGCGCTTGCGCATCAAGTGGTTTGTTGTGATTGCTAATGGGTTAGAGCCGTAAGGGTACAAAAGTACGCGTGTGTAGGAGAATGAACGGAAACGTGTCTTCCTCAATGACAGATGAACTTCTCAGATCTTTGCCTTAGGTGTTGGGTAGGACATGTAGAATAATGTATAGGGAGCGTGATCTGTTAGGATTCGTAGCAGTGTCCTTAGTGGACCTATGCGCTTAGGCCTAGCGGTCGCGTACTGGGGCAGTTATTGTAACCGGATTTACATGCCATAGAAATGGGTTAGTTTTACATAAAAGTAACTTGTTAACGTAACTTAATTAAGCGCAAGCGTGACGTTTTCCTATCACATTTATATGTAATTATCTTTGCTGTCCTCTTGTCTTATTAATTTCATAATCCTTATTGGTTTGTTTTATCTGACTTGATGTTATTTATGTATATCAAACTAGGAACTCTCAACACTAACTTACTTTGGTCCCCTCCCCTTGTTGAGAGTTCAGTCCTCTCTGTCCTGGGGGACGCCTGCAGTACGTCAATGGAATGTGCGCGACCGAGGTCTGGCGGAAAGGAATGGGGCCTTACCTCTACCCCCTAACTTAGGGGGTACCATCTCTATATTTTCCACTATATATATGTAATTTAAGAAAAACGAAAATTTTATCAGCCTAGGGTAATTTATGAACAGTCACAATAGCAATGGGTTAGAGAATCCTAAGAAAATGTAGACACAAACAATAATTTCATCATAATACTAAACAATCCACAGACTAGAACAACAACTGAAAATAATGAAACTATCTGGAGTACCCACATCGATAACAGATCTAGAATCGTTACAAAACGGAGACGCGCGCGCCGATAGCCGTGGTATGTGACGGACATAATTATAGTCTACTTGCATGCTTTCTTTTTGCCTCGCTTGCTTAGGACTCGCCGACAGATCGCTTTGTTGGAACGGTTCGAGAGATGAGACTGAATATGTATTTATGCTGATTGAATTGGCTTTATAAGAACAGGCGAATGTCATATTTGATTATCCTACTAATATTATAAACGTGAAAGTTTGTATGTGTGGATGGATGTTTGTTACTCTTTCACGCAAAAACTACTGAACGGATTTGGCTGAAATTTGGTACACAGATAGTTTATAACCTGGATTAACACATAGAATAGCTTTTATCCCGATTTTATGTTCCCGTGGGATAATTTTGGAGTTGTAGCGGGTGAAGCCGCTGGCAACAGCTAGTGTTTATTAGATAGAAATATATTTTCAGGGCTCTACAAAAATGAAATAGGAAATTCTAAATTAATGACTTTGCTACTGCACCAACATATTAGTTGAAGGCTTAGAAGAAAAGGAATGTGTTGTCAATATTTTGGGTATTTCTCTATTGAGTTTTGAGATTTAGCATTATTTTGCTTTACAAGATCTTTTGGCATTTCTAGACTGTTAAGACATATAGTATGTTTATCAGTTGGCTAGTACTCATAACACAAGCTCTGCTTAGCTTGGGACTAGATGGCGTTGTGTGATAGTTGTGGAATATTATTATTATTATTATTCACTATCTGAGTATTTATATTGCCTTCCAGTTCAAGACTGAGTAAATGCAAATTAATATATCAGCAGGCAATTTTATTTAAGTATACGATAGAAATAAAAATAATCAAAATAATAACTTTATTAAGATTTATAACAACTATAATCGCATTAGATCCTAATCAACGCAGGTGGGCAAGTAGCCTGTTACGAACAATGTCAAAATAATTAACTAAGCCAATAATTTGATGGTGATCCGATACGTCAGGCCGTAATATATTGAGATCATGAAGTCGCACGACTGTGTCCAACGCACACGCGACCAACTTAGTTTTTAATCTTACCGACATCGTTATTGTAGATGTTACTAGTTCGTATATAAAATAGCTGACGGGAATCATTCTGAAGGTATCGAAACTGATGGAATATGCCTCTCAGATTTAAAGTTAGTATCACAATTTGTAACGATACACAAAGTTGGTATCGTTAGAAATTGTACCACCATGCTTTGGTATCGTTACAAAATATAACACCTTGCTTTGGTATCGTTACAAATTGTACGACTATACTTTGGTATCGTTACAAATTGTAACACTATGCTTTGATATCGTTACAATTGTAACGCTATACTTTGGTATCGTTACTATTAGTAATACAGTTAATAGTACAGTTACTATTAGTAACGATACTAACTTAACGATAACAACCATAGCGTGTACGCAGAAGGACATTCTAGAAGATTATTCAAATTCTTATTTTTTTTTAATGACAGAGCCGGTTACAAACGCATACGACATTAACGGCATTTCCCTTTGATTTTCGCGTTTATAGTCTTCAAATGTGCAATGTTCGTATAAATGTCCATTAACTGAATAAATTATTAATTGATTTTCATGTGGCTCTAGTGTAAGCAGGATAAGTAGAACATTTCAGTGGATAGCGAGTAGAAAATAAATCACTGATTTCAACAACAGTTTAACAGTTCAGTTGACTCGCGTAGTTGTCACACATATTCGTTTACTAAACATACTCACGTGTAAACAAACCAATCAAGTATTTAAGCAATTACGTCATTAAAAGGAGGTGTGTATGTAATTATAATGATCGTTGTGCAAGTGAGCGCAAATTCATGAGTTTTTAACTTATCCTACTGGTTTTTTGAAGTTGAACAATCGCTTGCGTCATACGACAATCAAATGCTTGTCTGCAAAACTGGATTTATTTTTGGCTGTTATTCTGCGTTTTTATCTTTATAATATAATAATAATAATATAATAATATTCCACAACTATCACACAACGCCATCTAGTCCCAAGCTAAGCAGAGCTTGTGTTATGGGTACTAGACAACTGATAAACATACATATATATTTCTAAATACATACAAATTATAGATAAATTACACCCAGACACATAACAAATGATCATGCTCATCACACAAACGTTTGTCCTGGGTGGAAATCGAAACCACGACCCCCGGCATAGCAGTCAGGGTCACTAACCACTAGACCAACAGGCCAGACAATTTCTTTTTTCTTAGTCTTTATTATTTTATTGAGATTTTTCAAAGATTTAATATAAAAAATAAAAAACATTAGGCAATATACCTAGTATACAAACGTGAGCCTACACTAACATTACAAAGAGGAAACATTTGATTGTTTGTTTGTATTGACTAGGCTCTGAAACTACTGGACTGATTTCAAAAATTATTTCAACAGTTGATAATTTTGGTCCTGAGTGACTTAGACAATAAGGTAAGCGAGTGAAGCCGCTGGCAAAAAATAGTCGTTACATAAAAAATGGTCCTAAATAAAGCAAAAAGTGAAACTTACGATCACAAGTTACTCTTCAATGTCATGGGAGTGATTTTTAATTGTTATCATTTATCTTCATTTATTTGCATCTAAATTCTTTCAGCGTCTTTTATATTCGTGTTGATTTATGGATCTTTAGATTGTAGTAAACTGATGTCACCCTTCACGCTGAATTTTTCAATTCTGTCATCTTTTCTAATTATGTTATTATTTTAAGGTTTGAGCTCGTAATTATTGTCCTTCGTTTCAATAGTTGTATTATAAGTAGTATGTGCAAATCATTAGATGATATTTATTTTGTAAGTTGGTTATATAAAACACCTTTACACGTCATAATCAATATTTTTAAAGCTAGATGAGACCGGTGTTTCATACCTGACTACTCTGAGAAGAAACAGCCGAAACAAACTCAGAGGTCACAGTCTCTTTTAAAGTCCAGAATTGATTGTTTTATGTAACAATAAAACTGTCTTTACCTAAATATCTATTACAGCCAGCTTTATACTTCACCGATTCAATGAATCCGTTCAGTTTCAAACAAAAGCCGAAACGAACATCAAAGAAAACTTTAACGGCTCCTAAAACTAAAACGGTATAAGTAAGCACCCGATAAAACCTAGGATAATATAATAATATAGTGAATTCGAGCGTCGGCTCTCGGATTATTTTGCCAGAGCGCGGGCGTAAGGCGTAATCTCATAATATGGCGTCCATCCCTCGGCCTTGTATGACCGAAGCCTTACAACTTCGGTTATATGCCGCCGTTGTAACCACGTATCAAAATCTCCGAAATTGAGACTTTGTGAGTGATATTCTTTGTTTATTGGCTGGTATTTTTATCCTCATTCTTTATGCTTACCCTGGGGAAAATTGTAAGAAAACAAGACGTGTGCACGATACGATTTTCTTTCGGGAATGATGACAACAGAAAATCTTCTATTTGACCCATTTTTTGTGGTTAAATCAACAAACGACCTCCTTACCAAAACGTAGAAGAAGGTACTGAGTAAAACTCTTACTGACCTAAAACCACCGTTATGCTTTTCATGTTTCAGGGCCACGGTAACCTCTTCCCGCGTATCTGACAGGCGTTATTTACTGGTTTTTGTCATTTCTTTATGTAGTTGTTCATATTTATGTTTTTTTAATGTTGTACGTTGTGCTAAATATAGATTTTCTCTTTCTTTCTATAACTATGGCATCTACATAAATTCATGCACCTTATTTAAACTCAGCAATTTAAACTAGGCGTTGTCTGTCAAAGAAGTTTATAATTGTTAATTAATTATTATATTGATTTTTATGTTACAAAGTTTGACCGATTTTGACATTCAGCTAAAATCATGTGTAGCTTAAAATTGCGCTGAGTCTGGTTTCTTTATATCTAGTTCATGCAATTCCAAAAATATTGCTGTTGATGTATTTTTGAACAAGTTGACTAAACAAATACTTTATGTTGATTGATTGTAATCATTTGTAATAACTGCTGGGTATAATTTGTTTGAGTGTTATTCATAGCTCCTTATCTACTGTAATAGTCCTTATTTCGTGTTTAGATATATTTACTTTAGGGTTTTGTTTTATTTTTGTTCATACTTAGTAGTAAACATTATAGATTTTTTTAGTTAAAATTGTGAACTAATTTACAGATTAGGTTTTATTTTCAGTTTTTTTTTTAACTGTATGTATTCTCTAATTTTTAGTAAATTATTACTATTGAATCCATCATTGAAAATATAATAAAGAAAGAATCAAATTTTTCAAATATTTCTAGATCGAGATAGAGAGAGAAAAAATCTCTAAATTACTAATTCTCAAAATGTGATAAATTTTATATCAAATGCATATTTCTTCCATACAGGAGTTGAACTGGCAACACGGAGCACAACAGTCAATCACTCAGGCACTGCGCTAACCATACCATCATTTAATAACTTAACTATTTTCTAGTCTTTAAAAACAAATTAAAAATCTATGAATGAAAACATGCAGAATGTGGGGTAGTGTTGCATTGTATCACCGAATTATCGCAAGCCGTCTTATCACTCGCTATCATTATGTCATGCGAGATAAGGCTCTATATCTGTGCTAAATTCTCCACTTTCTTGTGCGAATTGTTTGAATGACCTTGAGAAGCCAAATTATAAAATGCACTTAGCTAGGTAGCTTTATATTTTATCAATGCGCTGATTAGCATAATCATTAATGTACTTTGAAATTTCCAGGAGTGTAAGTGGGTCCACCACGCGGGTTGATAGATGTAAATCCGGTACGTATGGATGAGCAGATGAGAACAGAAGTTAAAGTCCGCGCCAACACTCATGATCTGTGGAAACTTCGTAGGGCTACATTTTTTTTTTAAGTAGTGACATAGACACTAGGTCCGTGACAAAAGGACTGCAATTTCCACATTAGGCACCCCATCGACATCAGCCTATAATGTTCCCACTGCTGGGACACAGGCCTCCTCTCTGAGAGAGGGAGTGGGCCATAATCCACCACGCGGGCCCAGTGCGTATTGGTAGATGTCACATAACTTCGATCTTTTGGTTCTAGGACATGGCAGTTTCCTCACGTTGTTTTCCTTCATCGTTTTGACAGCAGTGTAGATGAAAAACAATACTTGATAATACATACGTCAGTCGTCTCACCGGTTTTATTTTTATTAAGAAAATAAACCATTATATCATTTCGCTATCTCATTGATCCCGAACGATAAATATATCGTTATACACCGGAAATTCAAATTATTAACCAACAAATTATTTTACTAACTCTAAAATACCTATTTTTTTAACCAGTGTCCATTCATTGTATTATCTTACTCTTACGTCTAGCAATATAACAGAAACCTTCTTTCGAAATACAGTTGCTCTTATCTCATAATAATATACGGCTCTGACCATCACTCTTTCTTGTTAGTAACATTAAGTCCACTCCTTATCTTCAGACCTTTCGTTATGAAATACTCGTTATTTCATCGCTTTTCTCTTCCTTTTCTTTTAGAATATGTTTTAATGGCTCGACTGTAACGCGGGTTCGATTCGGGTAACAAATACCTATTTTTTGACTTACATTTAGTTTTTTCATCACCTAAGTTTAAAGACTTTAAACTTAGGTGATGAAAAATTGCAAGTGCCTACACAGCCAAATAATAATTTAAAAGTGAAAAGCGTTCTTCTACCGAAAACTTTGTTACTCTGAATCCTACTAATATTATAAACGTGAAAGTTTGTATGTGTAGATGGATGTTTGTTAATCTTTCACGCAAAAACTACTGAATGGATTTGGATGAAATTTGGTAAACAGATAGTTTATAACCTGGATTGACACATAGGATAGTTTTTATCTCCTACTAATATTATAAACGTGAAAGTTTGTATGTGTGGATGGATGTTTGTTACTCTTTCACGCAAAAACTGCTTAATGGATTTGGATGAAATTTGGTACACAGATAGTTTATAACCTGGATTGACACATAGGATAGTTTTTATCTCCTACTAATATTATAAACGCGAAAGTTTGTATGTGTGGATGGATGTTTGTTACTCTTTCACGCAAAAACTGCTTAATGGATTTGGATGAAATTTGGTACACAGATAGTTTATAACCTGGATTGACACATAGGATAGTTTTTATCTCGATTTTATGTTCCCGTGGGATAATTATCGAGTTGTAGCGGGTGAAACCGCTGGCAGCAGCTAGTTTGTATTAAATCTTTCCCTTCCTCACCCTTGGTACCTAATCCATTTTTTATAACACGAGTATCACAAGACAGAAAACCTTAAAAGTGGGTTAAAACCCACCCCTAAGTTCCGTTTCAGTCATGTTAGATTAGTCATAAAATCTGAGAATTTGCGGAAAGGGTAATGATCGAATACGAAATTAATATTAATGTTGGGTCGTCACTTTCGTCAGCTATTTTGAAATCAACACTTTTCGGCATTTTTCGTATTACTTGCTTTGTAATAACAAATGTAGGTTTTATTTGAGTTTAAGTTTTACTTGTTGTAAATATTTAGTTTTATTTTTAAGTTTCTCTTAAATATTCTGTAAACGGCAAAGTAAAATTAAATAAATGTGTAGTTAACACATTTATCTTTCAGTATAAAGAAGGAAATACATGACTACTTCACAATAGTTAGTCATGATTTCAGTGAAGTGGATACTTGTAGGTATCAACAAAGCGGGGTGACTCCACTCCACTGGTGCTTCAATTAAAATTATTAGATAGTATTACAAGAATTTTAGTAGCAAGAAGTAATTAATACATTATATGTTTAGATTGCCATTTCTATTTATAGTTCTTATATGATATATTTTTAAAATGTATTATTTTATGGCCTGTTTTGGAATCGTAAAATCATAAAATGAGTCCGGGCCCTATGTGGGGAATGACTGACCAAAGTCTATCTTGTTCCTTTGCGTTCCAGGGCCACAGAATCCTGAGTTAGACTGATGAGACTCCAAAGCCATTTTCATAAAGCGTAAAGTCTTTATAATATTAAATTATTTTTAGTCCTTTATTCATAAATATGTCAATTCCTGAAGTATACAAAATCCTTTTGGGTCTAAGGCGTTGTTATTTATTTATGAAAATGTTTAGAATTTGAACTAGAATTATGACTAAACAATCTTTGTTATAAGTAATTTATTGCCCAAGTTTCCTAAACTAAACAAATTCATTCTCATAAAATCATGAATGTAACATAAATGTCTAATATTCCCGGGATTACATAAACACATAAATTTCAATGTTTATAATAATATTAAGATTCAAGACATATTTATTTTGTGATACAAAAGAGAATGCTATATTTTATAATAATGAAAACATTACAATAGTTTACATAACACTAAGAGAAATGTATCAAATTCTTATTATTTTATATATCTTTTAAGATCTCAGGATCAAGGGATCCCGGACTTATGAAGGGCGTGCCAGGAGCCGAAGCCATCTTGCAGAGGCCTATATAGTTATTATTAGTATATACTACTGTTCCCTATTTCATATCCGCTTCTATTGGTCGAAACGTGATGTTATTACAGCCTTTCAGCCCTTCATCTATAAATAGACTATCGAATACAAAAAATAATTATATAATTGCAAAGCAGTTCTTGAAATTACCGCGTTTAAACAAACAAACAAACAAACTCATCCGCTTTATAATAATTAGTATCAATAATAATGAACACCTTTTTTTTTTGCGTGATAAAATCATCAAATAATGAGTCCTCCCACCCCGAGCAGGGCGGGAGGGACTGTCAGACTTGTACTGACTAAAATCCACGGTGTCCTTCAATAGCCAGTTCGGGGGTCACGGTGATGGAAATAAGTCCCGCGACCCATATTCATGAAGTACTTATTGTACAAGTGAAATGTAGATTCACTATAAAAACTGTTTCTGTCTAACCCTTTAGAAATAAAAGGCATGATGTTATAATTATTACTTCAACAAATTTTCAACTGATTTAAAAAAATTGAGGTAGGTCACGTAACGACACAATTATCGTCACGAATTTTCCTAATATGGGATTGTTTCTGTGTTATCTCCTTGGGCGGAGCTGTTACGGACTGTCAGACTAAAAAGACATCCTATTTTTCATAATGGTCTTTATGTTCTAGAGCCGCGGTATCCTGCTTAGATCGCCATATTCACCGCTCGTCATAATTATTTTCAAATGCTCGAATATGATCATCTCTGCCTAGTGGTTTCCCAATTAAATTGGAGTCGGCTTCTAGTCAAACCAGATGGAGCTGAATATCAGTATTTGCGAAGCGACTTCCCCCAACAACCCAGTAACTAGGTAAATGTTCGAATAATTAACAATTATTTTCATTAGGATGTATTTAGTCGAACCAAAAAAATATTAATTGTAGACAGCTGACGACTTATAAATTAGATTATGTCAATTTAGTTAAAACCAAAGTCGGTTTTTATTTAATGCGGAAAAACACCGCAGTGTGCGTTTAGTGTGAATTATGCATTATGTCAAATGCGGAAGAAAAATCGTTTGTGGAAACCGCAAGTGCAATCCAAGCCTTGTAAATTGTTTGTAGTTATAAGTCCAAATTCCGATAACATTGAGATTATTTTGCGCAATCACAAATTGTTTATTTATTTTCCTGATAAGGTTTGATATGCGAATTTTATCTAACCTGCATCTTTTTATTATCTTTTTGCGTAATTTGGGTGTTTCTTGCATTTGATATTATTTTAAGTCACCTTAATACATTATTGATCAATTTATAAGATAATTATTTTTTCTGTATAATATAAAATTTACCGTTTCCTGTAAAATAAAGAATATTGTTTCAATACTGCAATTTCAATAAAAACTGCATACGAATAAGCAATAATATGCCAAATTACTATAACCCATTTTTAACTTTATCATAAAAAGGAGAAAGTTTATGTCCTATTATGAAAATTTGATAGATTGGGGCAGGTTGATGTACCGGAGTCTGTATATCTCTGAAACAAGAAACTAATTTCAAAACTATCACGGTTTTTATCTCTATCTTTCTGTCCTTTACTCTAACATAAAACCATAAATAAGAAAAACAGCTTTTTTCTAAACCGCATATCTAAAATATTCCTCGCATCAAAATTTCTTTAGTCTTTCGCCGAAAAAAAAGTTGGATACTTCGATTATTTTCCCTTATAAATCCAATATGGCTTCCTTGTATGTATTGCGGATGACAGCCGGTTGACCTCTGCAACCCTAAACGCATTGCATTGACCTTTCAAAACAGCTGCTCAAAATCCGTCGGTGAAAACCAGCTGATAAGCTGTAATGCATCTTATTACCATAGATTATGACCTAATTTCATGAAAAACTGCAGATAAGATAATCACCTGTTTAAATAGTTAAAGATAAATAAGGTGTTATGTCAAAAGTACAGTGACATAAGTCCTTATTGGTTGAAAATGTCAAAGAACACAGAAGTGCCATTTTCTGTCATACAAAATGCCTCAGCATGTCAAAATCTTGATCGTTTTTTGTTTTCTGCGAAATCGAATGTTTTTGAATCATATGTTCGAAGATAATCTTCCCCTTATCGGTGCCCGTATCTTGTTGTATGATTTTGTAAAATGTGTAACATTGGATTTTGAAGTGTAAAAGTAGTAGTCATAGTGACATTTTTTATCTGGCGAAGGAATTGTTCCTTTTTATTGATTGGAGCCGGTTTTAAGCAAAGAATATGTAGTTTTGTTACCGCATGGCATATTATTGCGGCTTGCTTTAACTTTTATCGGTAAAAGAAGCCTTATTTCTTATGTAGTACCTATTATTAACTTCAAATAGTTTCAAATAAAGTATCCGTAGTGAATTGATCATGATTTACAACTTAAAATTATAACAACCGGCATTTCTTCATTATTCATAAATCAAGCTCGTTTATGTTGTAGTAATTGATGCTTTACTTTAACTGTAAACTTAGCTTAACATCCAGAGAAAATAAAGTAAACGTATTACGTAATATAAATAATGTCCTGCGGTCTGTTTGCCGCAGTCTTTTCATTTAATTATTTACCGACCTAATAGTTCGTAGCCCAAACTACGTCACCGGTGACGTAACAGGAAAAATGTACAACGGTAAACGAAACCTCCATAGACATAATTACCGCATTACATCACATTTCTCCAAATTTTCCAACGGACATTACTTTTTACCCGCAACGTGCTCATTCACCCAAAAATCACAAAATAACCACGTTGTTTACGCGAATAACAAACACTCAGAAAACATCGGAACTATAATTTTTCATTGGAAAGAATCAATGGAGAAAGTGCGTGTTGTGATGCTAAAAAATCACGTTTCTAATTCCACAATAGACGCTCGCCGGCAAATTGAATTTTCTCCCAATTTGACAGCTGTCACGTTGACAGTTCCGATTTTTTGGTGAGCAAAGGCAACAAAGTTGGTCGGCTTACCTTTAACAAGTCGCTGCAGAATAATCTCCTTGTGCTCGTGAGTGTGGGGCTCCCCGATCACCGCGAGCAAATAACATCCCGTGAGAGGGCTCGGTGGGGGCACAGAGGCTGATACCTCCGTCCCCAGAGACAAGGACCTGTCCTCGTCGTGGTCCATCGCCGACGGCGGCGCCGGCGCGACTGCCGACGGTTCGCCCAGGGCTAGCGTATGAATCGACCGCTCGGCACGAGAACTCCGATCGGAATGGATTGGAACGGCCTGCGAGGTAGACGCCGGCGCGCGCAACGTTCCGGCATCGACCGCGGGATGTGCGCGACACGCAGACGCGTCGGCGACTCGACTCAACCCCAAAGCCGTCTTTTCGTTCTAACTTAACATTTCTTTTATATGAAAGATAGAGAGGGAGTATGTCGTAGGGCGTATACAGAAGCCGCTGTAGGTTTTTCAGCGCACACGTGATCTGCATTGCGTCTAAACAACCCGGCTAAATAACCTCGGACCGGCAGCTCAGCTGTTCAACAGAATGCCATGGTTGTTACAATCGATAATGATATAATCGGAATGACTTGACGTTATGGCGTTTGGTCAGTTTATTTTAAAGAAGGCTCTATTATTAGCGGAGGCTCGGCCGCGGGGCTCTGGGGCTTCGGGCAATATGTCTGCGCAGGACTGCAGTGACATGTTCCATTTGTTTTCCTGACAGTTATCACTTTACTACAATCAAGTTGATTGTTAGCGGACTTGGCTGGACACTTAATTTTTTACGTTTATTTTATCGTTTTCCGCATTAGACCCTCGTCTGGCTTCTTATGAAAATTATGATATTTTCCTCCTTCTGATATTTATTTTAGACGTCTTTGACAACTCAAAGGTCGTATTTAAAACGTTAGCGAAAAATGATCGTACATCGTTTAATAGATTTAAATATTGCTTTCACTCAAGTCAAAATTTATTACATTAGACTAGACGATTATTTATATTTATTGTTGTTATTAATTGATACAAGTTGCCCCTGACAAATAATTTTGATATTCACATTGGGATGGAATTTTCAAATAAATAAGTCCTTTGATGATAACTTACACGTGCCCAAATTAATTAGCTGGAAACCATTTTTTTTGCTTTATAGGCTACGCCTAAATTAGACTTAGCCTATTTCACAAGTTGTTATGAAACTTACTTTTTGAAACGTGTTAACCTTATTTGAAATTGGTCCCGAGGTAATTATTTACGTAATTAAATAAAAGTTCATTTGGCTAGAGTTTTAATAGCTACAGTTTTATTTAATGCGAGCTTAAAGACTGAACACTGAAGTTATTGAGAAACCCATTTTCGAAAATAAAACAAGATTAAATAAACTCAAACTCAAATTATTTATTGCATTCATGTGTTAGGTTTAGGTGTTATAGAAATATAGAAGTTTCAACCAAACCCGGATAGGGCACGACAACATAATATATAATATTAATTACATTGACAATGCAAGGAACCAGTCAGTTGGTACTTGTTAAAAATTTTATTAACAATTTTAAAGTAGGTAATTAATAAACAAATACCAAAAAGACGCACCTGACATTAATAACGCCTGTAATGCCAAATGATTTTATTGACGGTAGTAATTCATGAAAATCCTTTAAATTATAATAGAATTAATTGCACAAAAACTTTTCAGCAAATCAGACTTATTCCTTGGTTGGTTTGGAATCATAACATTTGCAAGAATAAGCAGCACATGATTTTCCAGATATTGAAATATTTACAAACACTTAACAAACAAATCTTTCATCATCTTCATCAATGAGTACCATAACTTGCCCCAAGCTGGCTCTATTCAGAAGCGGTAACATAAATATCTTGACTCATACTTTCACTATCGGCGCCGGCGCATTGAATCATCACCGTATTGTTCCGACTGCTCTAATTGCCTACATACGGAGAAAATGCTCTGTTAATCAGTGTAATCTATGAAGGGGACGGGTTGTGTTTACCAAACTAATAGACATGGCAATTGTGGTAGTGACAATCGGGCAAAACGGAAACGAATTCCCGTTTTGCCCAAGAGGGGAATGAAATCAAAACGACAAACGGTAAAACAAAAAACATTGAATAGTTGATATCTACTACACTTTTATCTAGGCGATAAATAACAGTCCAAATGTCTTTTATAATGAGGAAGCGAAGGAGTGGAACTCTCTGCCTGCGTCTGTGTTTCCGGACGCATACAATCCTAATCTCTTCAATGTTAGGGTGAACAGGCTTCTTCTGGGTAAGCTCGCTCCATCGTCGACCTTTTCTTAGTCATTCCTGACCTAGACTAAGGCCAAGAGCAAACCCATCTCTCATAAATAAAAATGTTGTAATGGATCATTTTAATACGAGTCAAATTATTTTTAGTAGTTACTTTATAAAGATAAGTACCGAGTAACTTTAACATTTCACGTCTTTAGTAAGTTAAGCTGAAAAGGAATCTCCTTGGGTAGTGACATCACTAAGGACTGATTTTTCAATAGTCAAATAACGTTAATCTGACGAATAAAAACACCGATATGACATTATTTTATTTATATAAGCTATCAAACCGCCACTTTAATTTCTCGGACAAAAATTATCTGATATTGAAAAATCTGCCCTAAGTACCTTAAGGGCTTTCAAATAGTAAAAGAATCTTTGAAATCGATGATTAAAAATGTCTGAAAAATGGTTAAAAAAACAAAATATCAAATGTTTCCTCTTTATAATATTAGTGTAGATATCATTTCGTTTTGTCGCGATTCATTGTTTTGTTCTGCATGAGACAATAAATATCTTTTTCAACACACTTGCTCATAAAATGGCTCTAATTTCACCGCAATTAGGCACATAATGACACCTGTTATCAAACTGTGACTTTTTCTTTACCATTATTCACAAGTGAGTTATAGGTTTTTTTTTTAAAGTGATAACCAATTTAAAAAAAACCTATAACTCACTTGTGAATAATAGTAAAGAAAAAGTCACAGTTTGATAACAGGTGTTGCTTTGTTTTTAAAAAAGTTTCGGAACAAAAAAGATCGTGTTCAATAGTACAAATAAATACCAACTGCACGTTAACTAATTGTTTCTATAAATAAACTTTTTACTCATTAAATAAAATGGCTTTTTAGTATTATATTCTTCACAAGTGTGTTGAAAAACGTCGTATGATACACGTGTGTATTGATGATTACCGTCCTCGGCTCTCTTAAGACCCTCACCTAACGGCTCGGGTCTCAATGGCGCCTCAGCGGTAATCACCAACATTACACACTTGTACCATAATGTACTATTATTTTTCTTTCTTTCTTTCTTTCTGTCATCCACGAAGGTAAGCAAGTAAATAATAACGTCATTTACAATGATAACACAGTGTCCTAGTAATATCGTTTGTTACCACGGCTAATGCGGGGGACCCATGTTCAACCGGGACAGTTACGACCTGAAATGATTAATGGTACAGCCTGAGATGCTGTCCGTCTAAATAATGTGTCAACCCTTTAGCGAAATAATGCCAAATGACATTTCTGCATTTAATGATGATGTTTTCAAAGAACTTTGACAAAAACGATTTATGTATAGCTATTAATATTTTTTTAAACGTTGTCCCACACTAGGAATTTCTCCTGTGTCGTGGGCTCGTTTACAAACATAAAAACTCACATACGCAAACGCCCGGAACAACTACTTGTAAATCATACAAATATTTGCTCCGTGCGGGAATCAAACCCGTGACACGCTGCACACTGCACAGCAGTCTAATCGCTCAGCCACTGCGCTACCCATATTTGAAAGAAGTATAAGTTTGTGAGTTTGTTTATAGGAAGTGATCTCTGGAACACGTGAAGTGATTTTGAAATTCTTCATCAGTAGAAATATACATTATTCTTGTGTGTGTCATGAGTTCTAGCCAGAGCGAATCACTGGCAGCAATTTTGGTAAAAAAAATGTATCGTGATAAAATCATCAAACGAATCGTCCCGCCCAAAATCGAGCGGAAAGAAATGACAGACTCGTACTGACTAAAATCCAATGTGTTTCTTCAATAGCCCTTTTCGTTCCAAAGTCAGAGTTATCTGTTTAAAGAGTCCTTAGACCCCGGCCAGCGTTTGGCCCTTTATGGGGCCCCTATCAGGCAGTCAGTGCCCTTTATTATACACATGACCTATCTATATCGTTATTTGAAAACCAGCGTTAGGCTCCCTGTGGCCTGGCTTTTTGCTGAACTGAGCCTATTTGGCACAGCTGTGAGGTACACCGGTAACTACATTCATTGTATTCTCGAAACTTATAACTGTAATTGTGTGCTTAAGGCTTGCCATATAAACTTATTTTCTTTCTTTCTTTCTATACAAGCCAATGCCCCCCGATTACATTCTGCAGTGAACAGTTAAAAATATTTTTTGTCCCTAAAGAAAGAAGTGGTAACGGTCCCGACTTACGAGTTGTAGGTCGTGCGTTCGAACCCCGCCAGGCGAATTATTTTGTGTAATTTATTTCATCACCACTGCTCTCAAAACGGTGAAGGAAAACATCGTGAGGAAACCGACACATGTCGGTTTCCTCACGATGTTTTCCTTCACTTCAATTGACATCAATTCGGATGATGATAGATATATGACACCTACCAATCCGCACTGGGCCCGCGTGGTGGATTATGGCCCACTCCCTCTCTCAGAGAGGAAGCCTGTGTCCCAGCAGTGGGAACATTATAGGCTGATGATGAATATGATTGGTTTAAAAAACTATTAAAGTACTTGAAAAGTCTAGACCAAAAAACTAGTAATTTTGGTCGATTATGTAATGAATTACTGCTGATACCACGAAAGGCTCCTAGGTAGAGTCTACTTTTAATTTTTTCACGATATTACCGCCGCCGCTGAAATTCAGCAGACTCTCGAACATTCGATGCTAAGGATTCGATATTGGATTATAAGTACTCTACTTGTTAGCACTTTCATACAATTTCAATTAATATTTTAATACGCTTTACTTACCTACCTACATGTAGTAATGAGAGTCAGAGGTAATATCTAGCCTGCGGGGTCGTCTGTCTCATCAAGTAACAGCGAGCCTGGAACGTAAATGACTATTGAAGGACACCGTGGATTTTAGTCAGTACAAATCTGACAGTCCCTCTCCCGCCCCGTCCTGGGTAGGCGGACTCTGGACGATTTTGCCACGATAACAAAAGACTAATCTTTAGGTTAAACTAAAAACAGCTTTCACATAATTTACATTGCCAAAGGACCATTTACCTATAAGGATCAAATTCTACAATCTCGTAACTTATAATCCTTTTGAGATAACCAACCCTTGATATGATTAGGCCCTGGTAGCTACGGCTGGTATCCATACTAATATTATAAATGCGAAATTGACTCAGGCTCTACGTGTAGGATTTCACCTTTCCACAACTACTGTTGATCGGGGGTCTAAAGAGGCCAAATTTTCAGTATCTTAACACCTAAGTAAATTAGTGTATTCTATTATTACATTATTAAACTTGGGAAGGAATTGATAGATGTACCATAATTATAACGGATTTTAGCAATATGTCTATTAAAATAATGACTTCTTAAGTTCTTAGTAGGTACATTTTCTTTTATAAGTATGAAAAAAAAAACAAAAAAAATATATATATCACGTGTCGGGGTAGGGAGAAAACTTTGCCGTAATAACATTGTATTCCTTAGGTTATCTACCCTTGCTGTGATTAGCTACAAATATACAAATGATAAAAATACTCAAAATAATATGCGCTAGTTATAACTTCAATGTTTCTACAGTCAGCTACAAGGCAACAATATAAAAAAGTGACTTTCACATCGCCTTTATTTCCTAGCGTTAAGGGCGATTTTTCGCAGTTCCATAGACGCACTTTAGATACTACATACTATGTCGCATTTGTATGCTTATTCTGTCAATGAAGCGTGCGTGTCTGAACGGGTCCTTAGAAAAACTAAAACATGTTGGGACGCTTGTCTTTTACTGGTTTAATATATGTTTCAATAGTAATGTGTTCTTCTTAGAAAGATTTCTAATCTCAACCCCTTTGTTAGTGACATCAGTAGTACAAAGGAGGGTGAGTTTTCTCTGAAGTTCACTGTACATGGAGAAACTTCTTCTCAACTGGAGAAATGAGGGTGTACTAAAATGTGCTATGTTACACTTCTGCTTAACCTTTCAAGGATATATAAGCGTGATATTACATATTACACTCTCCAAAGCAGTTAGTACTTGTAATTCGGTCCACATTTCATTGTTATCAGCGCCGGTGTAATTCGCGAGTGCATCATTAAGAATACTTGATAACGTTATGATAATCCCCGTAATAAGAGTATGTGACGTCATGGAGTATGTACATTATATATACACGGCTATTTATATGTATACAGTTTTAGGGGTCACCTTATATGTGTGTTGATGGTGATTAATCAACTACTTTTTTTTGTCGTGGTAAAATCATCAAATGAGTCCTCCCACCCCGGGCAGGGTGTGAGGGACTGTCAGACTTGTACTGACTTAAATCCACGGTGTCCTTCGATAGCCCTTTATGTTCCAGGGTCACGGTAATGGAAATAAGTCCCACGACCCCGGCAGGCTTCAGCCCTTTGAGGGCCCCGTCATTTGTTGACGTTTTTTGAGGCGCGCGTGGAACACGATCCGGGCATGGTCCATGGTCGGACAGCGAGTTGCCCTTTAATAATTCTCCGCATGCCCGATTAATCAACTACTTGGAAAATAAGCACCTTCGTACACGAAGCCACGCAAGTCTCCAATACCTTATAACTTTGTTATCCAGGTGACTATCGCAAAAAAAATCCATAGAGGTTTGTACACAGCCACACGCCAATGGATACCAAAGTCGTAAGGTATCGCAGACTTACGTCGCTTAGTGTACGAAGTGTAGGAATCGAACTCACGCACACACAGTCAATCGCTCGGCCACTATACGCCAACCAATCTACAACAATAATAATTAGGCTAGTCGCTCGGTAACGGGACTTACGAATTACTGTGACCCCGAACATAAAGAGCTATTAAAGGACACCGTGGATTTTATTCAGTACAAGTCTGACAGTCCTTCCTGCCCTGCCCTGGGGAGGACTCATTTGATGATTTTACCACGCTCAAAAAAGGCTTGTCGCTCACTGGTGACTATTTGTAGCAGTGTCTTATTTCCCCTGTCGAGTGGTATCGGATCGGCTGGGTGACAAAACGTCACCATCAACGCCCCGCCCTTTTGTTTTGGGTGTTTGTAATATTTTTCGTGCGATTTTTTAAATGCACACAAGATACAGAAAAAATTCGTTGCAGGATCCATGACAGGTAAATTCATTCTCCGGGACACATCGAGCTTCATTGTCTCGGCGCTTTTCTGGTAGTTGGTTGTAGTGATTTTGGCTTTCAGGAGTTGCAGTGGTTTGGGAACAGTGTGGTGGGTTAGTCCCAATAAAAATAATGATGCAGAAAAAACACAACAACGGAAGGATTGAAAGAAAGAAAGAAAGAAAGAAAGAAAATTACGTTTATTGGCACTTGTGCTAAAACTTAAAACTAAAACAATACAAACTTAATAAAAATTAATGCCAAAGGGCCTCAGCTCAGCATAATTGATTGAACCGAAATCTACATATTCTTACTTGCATTCAATGTTTAATAATTCATTGGGATCACAATTCATTTCTGATGTCCTCAAATTATCTTAATAGATCACATAAGGCCAGGAGTCACGACTTGTCTTGAATTTTGAAGTGGTTTAAGAAAGATTAGCTTTAGTCTAGACAGATCAAAATAACTAGAGTGATTTTATCAAGAATTTCGTGGAATACATATGGATTTTGTGCAATACGTATTTTGGTTAGTACATAATAGGCATCTACTGAATACCTGTTGCATAAACTGCAATTCTGATAGATCGCAGATTACTTCTAAATTAATAACTACTAGCTAACACGGCAAACCTCGCACCGCCTCACAGTGTTAAAAAAGTCATGTCCGAAAAATGGTCTTCATGAAACACTGTGCGCCTCAGAATGATTTTTAAATAAAATTTACTCACCTTTTAAACCCAAAACCAAAATTAACCAAATAGGTCATAAAAAAGCGGTCGGAATAAAAAAATGTTTTCTTTTAAAAACAGACCTTTCCCCTCACTAAGAATTTCTCATGTATTGGTGCGTTTAGAAACAGAATTCACATTCACGAACACCCAAACCCGGAATAACTACTGGTAAATCATACAAATATTTGTTCCGTGCGGGAATTGAACCCCCCGCTGCACAGTAGTCCAATTGCTCAGCCTTAGCCTTACCTTTTTTTTTTTTTTAGCATGGTAAAATCATCAAATGAGACCTCCAACCCCGGGCAGAGCGGGAGGTACTGTCAGACTTGTACTGACTAAAATCCACGGTGTCCTTCAGTAGCCCTTAATGTTCCGGGGTCACGGTAATAGAAATAAGTCCCGCGACCCCGGCAGGCTTTGGCCCTCTGAGAGGGGGCCCCGTCATTTTGCTGACAGCTCTTTGAGGCGCGCGTGGAACACGACGCGCCGTCGACCCGGGCATGGTTCATGGTCGGACAGCGAGTTGCCCTTTACTCGCTGTCCGCATGCCTCAGCCTTATACCTGGAGCCGTATATTATACAATTCTAAACAAACAAGCTGGCAAAAGCTAGTTTATAATAGAAGGCCGGGGTGCACAACGAGCCCTATTTTTCTGCTTCTCCAGGCCATCCATCACCGCCTACCGTTGTCCTAAACAGATAAGGGATCTCCTGCCAATTCACCGCCGAGTTAAATCACACTATTTATTGAACGCTCGCTTATCTGCCCATAACTTGCTGAACATCCAGGGTAGTTGGCCTGGAGCCAGTTCATCTGTTATGCTGGCCTCACAGATCACCTCCTCTAGATTCTGCATTGAAGGCAAAACTGTGCGCTACTTGCTACCGGGTTGTTTATCTGGTCGAGACCGCGCTACACGCCACTACAGCCTTAATGTTTGGTCAACACTAAGGGATCGAAGTTAGTGTGAAATGTGGAGATTTACCCCGCAGTATTTCCTCAACCTATACCGGGCTCGAGAGTGCGCTGCCTTTCGGCTCCTTGACGACACAGCACTGCTCTGCCTTAACAGATAGATCCCTATACATCCCATTATTTATGTTGGTGTTCGTTCTTTACCCTCCAAGTGTCGACCGAAGCCGTGGTGATGCCAACAGTTTCTATAAATCAACTTAATATGAACATGTTTTAAGTAGACAGGACGTAAAATTAAATTAAAATACGACCTCAAGTAAAATGGGATAAGTTTAGAAAGATGATTTTGATGTTCTATCACAAGAGAATTTATTGCATTGCCATCCAACGTGGCAATGCTGCCAGTCTTCTGGGCACGTTTCCGGATGACAGCGATGCGGAGGAGTACTTTGTCGCCTAAGTGACTCTGCCTTTTTATGTTTTTGTTAAAATAGGTTTTTTTTTTTTATTTATTTTTATTTTAGTGTAAGTTTAGTTGTAAATGTATAGTTTTATTTATTTTTAATTTCTAGCTTTAGTTTGTATATATTTGCTTGAACTCATAAATATTACTGTTAATGAAATTAAAAATCTTTAATGATAAAAAAAAAAGAATAAGAAAAAGAAAATGTTTAATGGCAAAAAAAAAAAAATGAGAATTTTAATTAGCGCCATTAGTGGCGTCATTCTAGGCGTGTTTTTATTAAAAGTACTTTTATATAATTTATTTTATCACACACGTTTTTATACTATAAAAATTATGGATATGATTTTATTTAATGTATTTAATACACTTCACTTTATCTTCACACATATATTTGTTTTTTTATCAAGAAAATTTAAATATTTATTTTATTTGCCTACCCTCGTCCGTGTGTCACTGCGTGGTGCCAACTGAAAACCAGCGCTGGGTGTCTTTCGCCCAGCATATGCTGAGTTGGTAACCCTTTCGGTGTGGACATGCTCAGCAAAATTGTTATTGTATTATTATTATTATTTTTTTAAATTATTTCTGTGTGTGTGTCCTATATCGAATAAATGATTTTCTATTCTATTCTATTCTATTCTATAATTTATATCAAATGCACTGACGTGTGTCGCACACAACGGGTCTAAAAAGCCCATTTTATCGTAAATATAATTTGTGTATGCAATACATTTCGTAAAATGGAATATTCTATTATTTTGTCCAGTAAATAAAGTAAGTAATTGAATAAGACCCTATTTTTTTTAAACTTTGCCCCACACTAGTACCTTATTTCTTCCTGTATTGTGGTTGTATTTACAAGCATAGAAATTAACTTATATATTTTATCGCAATTCTATTATGATGTTGCTAAACTGGTGTCTTAAATCCCCAGTATGCAATCTAGGTATGCAGAATCTAGGGGAGGGTATTCTGCAGCTGACCTATAAACAGTGTTGTGTACAGCCAGTGTTTTGATCAGTCATCTTCAGTTCGATGACTTTTTAGTTGGCCGGGTCAAGATTTAGTCGTTGAAGAATGGGAGTTTAGGCATGTCTGTGAAGGGAGGAGCTTAGAACCTTATGTTTTTGTCTGAGAATAGGTGGAAGTCTGAAGATGTGAGATTGTATTGATCTGATTTAAGTGGATGTGATTATCACGGTAATTTTATGATTTTGTTCTACCATAATAGGATCGTAGAAATATTGTAATAAGAAGGTTTGTTTACTTTAAGTTTTCACATAATCTTAACTACCTAATCGCCGAGTTCTTGAAGAATCTATAGCGTCCCCGCAGTGAATGAGATGAATGAATGGATACCTCTATCTACCCGTAATAAAATTTTCCTACAAAAGTCTCAAAGCGATAGAATGACAAATCAACCTATAATGTTCCCACTACTGAGACACAGGTCTCCTTTCTGTGAGCGAGTAGGCCATAATCTAGCGGTCCCAGTGCGGGTTGGTAGATGTCACATGTCTTCGAATTTTTGGTTCTGAGAAATGCCTATTTCCTCACGGTGTTTTTCTTAATTGTAGAGAGTAGTGATGAAGTAAAATACACAAAGTAATGAGCTTGGCTAGGTTCGAACCCACGACCACCAACTCGTAAGCCGGAGCCGATACCACTGGGCAACCAGTTGTGACAACAATTGATGTCTAACGTAGGAATCTAACTAACAATCGTAACGTTACGTCAATTCTTGTTTCTTCTCTATGTTTGGAGCCTAGTCACTGGTTTCTGTAAATGGGCCTAGCTAACGAACCCACGACCACCAACTCGTAAGTCAGGGCCGATGCTACTCAACCACCACGACTTTAAGTATGATAAATAAGACCTTCTTACTTAACAGAAATCTCAGACAAACGTGATACCAACTTTAATATCACTTAGCGTCACAAAAAGGGCGTAAATACGGGCGTGACCATTAACGCGGAGTTTGGTCGCAAAAACTAGGCTTCTGTTACATGACCGTATGACACTTGAAGACCACAGACCACGCCTTTAATCCTGTCTGTGACATGTTAGCAAAAAATATCTAGCAGCCGAACTATTAAGGTCGCGAACACTTGATAGTGGTAGTACTATGGGTGCAAGTCGTGCGATGGTCATAGAAGCGAGTTTTGAGTGTCAAAAACTGGTGACGACACTACACATTTTGACAAAATTCAAAATTATTTTCGAGGGATGAATAATAGTACTGAATTGCAACTTGATCTTGAAAATGCAATCATTATGGAACTATTTTTATACAAACAGGTCAAAACCTGCCGGAGTCGCGGGACTAACCGAGCTACCGTGACCCCGGAATGTAAAGGGCTATTGACAAACACGTGGAATTTAGTCAGTACAAATCTGTCAGTCCCTCCTGTTCTGCGCTGGGTGGGAGGAGTCATTTGAATGAATTTACCATGTTAAAAAAAAGTTACCAATATCATGAACATCCATCGCTACCACATAATATATAATATGTTGTCTCATCCCTCCTCATCACTTTTCATCCAATTTTAATTATTTTAACACTAACAAAAAAAAAACTTTTTATAATATAAACAATAGTGGCCCACCGATATCGTTAACAGGGTCCAAGCTACAGGCGATCAGGGCTCCAAAGAAAGGAAACATATGTTCATTATCGATTTACCAATAAAGAAGAATAAGAAGTACCTAAGAAAGGGTACACACAGGTACTTGCCACCCATATAGGTTACTTCACAAGAAGCCCCGAGTTATAAAGACGGGCGCCGACAACATTAACCAACCATGCGTGCAGCCTCACACCTGTTACTATACATACATCTATCCATACATCCATTGTTTATGAAACCTGAATCCCTTCAAAACAAAATTATAACATGTTCAAGTAACAGAAAGATAACAGCTTGCATTTATGAACTGTGTTACAAGTTAGATAGAATTGCAACTCTAAAATTCAGAAACAATCTTAGGCTTGTTTAACGAGGGGCAAGTAATGGATAGCTCACAGTCCGATCAAGGTTCAACGCTGAGTCGGTGGCTCGTATTGTCTAACGGGCGCCTCAAAGACCTCTCAGCAAACTGACGGGCCCCCATAGTCTTGACGGGTTTACGGAACTGTCCAAACGCGTAACCCTGGAACATAAAGAGAACTTGAAGTGAGAGTCTGACAGTCCCTTCCACTCTACCCCGGGCGGAAGAACTCATTGGATGAAATTTTACTTTTTTAAAATTTGAACACAGGGCCGGCATTACACAAGCTTAGACTAACATTATTTTATAAAACTTTGACGCACACTAGGTATTTCTTCACCATGGGTGCGTCTACAATCTTTGAACTAACATACACAAACATCCAGACCTGGAACAACTACTTGATCGCTCAGCCATTGCGCCAACCGTGTCGGGTACATTTTAACACTAAGAAAATAGAGTCACATCAAACGAGTGAGTATCCATGAATTTGGAAGTATCAGCGGATAAAAAGTAGCTTATCCTCATGCCAACTCGAATTAGGCGCTCCTCAAACTAGAAGTAGGGCTTCTAATACGAGCCGCTCCTAATTCAATCGGAACCAATCGACCTAGCTCCGAGTTTCGCGCTAATAGTAGCACATAGGCACAAACAGACACTTCCAGGTCACCGCTCCATGTACTGGCAGCAAAACTGTTGGGCATACAGGCATTATAATAAGTTTTGTTTTCGAAATCACTGCATTTTCTGTACTTACGCTGCGCTGGTGCAAAAAAAAAAACTTATTTTCCAACTTAACTCTCACTTAGTTATTTAAATAACTAATGGTACATTCAAGTTGTTTTTAATTAAAAATTATATTCAGCCGTTGAGTCGAGCTAATTATGCTCTTATTGTGGTTTTTTTCAATCTCCAGGAAAGATTTTGGTATTTGACAAAAATAGTAATATTTTGATTTGATTTTCCGGAAAGTCCGGTTTTATCCGGTAAGATTTTAAATAAATCCCAATATGATGATTATATTGCTATGTCTTTTTCTACACTAACAAGCGTGAAAAATGGTATATTAAAAGTAGGAATTTCATTTCGTAAAAGCTTTATAACTCCAGGCTCGTCAAGAAAAACTGAAGTGTTTATTTTTGCAAATTAAATACAGTTGAATCCGTTTATTATGACATCGAGGGGAAATAATAAACACGTCATTCTAAGCGGACGTCATACAAAGCATTTTGTACAAAATAAACAACCTCCTGCTTTGTCAGTATGTATTTATTTTAATAGAGACAATAAAGAACTAAGTCAATAATTGAATTACCCACTGATACTCAAAATAACCATAGCGCCGAACATCATCGGGTATCACGACGTGACGTTTCCGAACACTTGTCGAAGGTGTTATAATCACGTCGGTAACTACATAAACTGGACACAATTTATTATAAATGGGTCATAATAAGCGGCATGTTTCTAATTGCGAAGTCATTATATCCGACTTTATGTTAAGAGTTTTGTATAAAAACCAAACTTCCCTGTGAAATACGTCATAATAAGCGGTTGGTCATTATAAGCGGAGTCATAATAAACGGATTCTACTGTATAACCACTAACACTAAGCACTAACCAATTTTACTGACGGTACAGCTTAGCTATTTCGAACTAGCGTGTCGCGAATACCGAGTACATTGACTTCTAACCATTAATGCTAACTGAAATAACTATAAACTATCATTTAATTGAAAACTATGGGTATTGTATTCGACTACTGAAGATATATTTTTCGTGCAAAGTCGTTTTGAGAAGGCAGCTGGGATAGAAATAGGGATGTCAAGATTTATCATCATCATACTGATTGAGCCTTTTGCGAGAACCTGCAAAAAAGTTACTGACACTGGACCGTAAAAGGCAGTTGAAGGAACTGTGGTTTAGTCGGTACGAGGTTACGCTCCGTTAGGGCGCTCCCTCACCGCGAGCATTCTCCTGTAATGTAACATAAAAGTGCGCAATTTGATGCTTTATTGTCTACGAATGTTCGAATCTGTAACGTTACATTATAGGTGAATGCTCGCGGTGAGGGAGCGCCCATAAATTACAAGTGAATACTCGCAGTGAGCGAGCTTTTACGCCCAGTGAAAGCCCATTTGATAATTCCGCAACCCTGCATCGGACGGCGAGCTACCTTACTCGCCGTTCGCAAGTCCCCATAACCAATTCTGCTAAAGGTTTAAGCTTTTCATTTCAATACATCACGCTTGATTTCCCCGAAGGGGCCCCCTCTCAGAGGGCCAAAGCCTGCCGGGGTCGTGGGACTTATTTCCATCACCGTGACTCCGGAACATAAAGGCTAATGAAGGACACCGTGGATTTTAGTCAGTACAAGTCTGACAGTCATTCCCGCCCTGCCCGGGGTGGGAGGACTCATTTGATGATTTTACCACGCCAAAAAAAAAGGGTTGGACAGAGATTTCCGTAGTATTAATTGAGCTCTCTCAATTTTTCAATTATGTTAAATATATCTTCATTCTCATTAGTGTCGATCCTATATAGAGATTTATTACTGAACATCGTTCAATAACATCCGTTTAACTGATTTAGTGTCAAGTTAATGTAATTAATAGGTATGAAGTGCTTAGATGCTTACTCTGTACCTAATTGTAATTTATAGCATGTCTTCTTTATCACTGCAAAAAATGGGACTTTTCATACAAATAATTAGTAGTTCTTGTGATTGGTAGTATTACTGCTGAGTAATAAGGTCCTAGTTTCGATCCCAGGTTGGATATAAAAAAGTATTATTGAATTTCTTGTCAGTCATTTCTGAATAACAGCCACTGAGTCCCGATTTACTTAAAGCAATAGCAGTCCATGCAAAAGAGGATTCTTGCATAAACAATTAAACATAACTGACGCAAAACGTGGTCATACTTTTATAGATATCAGCCAAACCTTTGGTAATTACAGGCGTGATGTTATGGTAAGCCAAAGTCCTGATTTTCACACTATTTTTTCTTTGCCAACATTTTTAGAAAACTCAAAACCTCTAGATAAAAATAATTCAAGAAGTTAAAAACTTCCTATTTTTATCTCAAAATCATGACAACTTTTACTCTTCCCATTTATCCATTAGATAAGTCTATCTCTTAACTTTGCTAAAGTAGATTAAAATTCTTGTCAGTTCTCGTAACTCCAGCATCAGTGTGGCAGAGACTTGTGACAATTTACAAGTACTTGTCATAATGCCACCGAGACGAAGACATCTTGAATCTTATTAATGTCACGGGGAACTAGAAACTAGGTATTTTATTATTAAAATTATGATTGGTGGCCTAGTTCTGTACTATACGGCTATGATGGGAAACAAAAATGATTTTGTCTGTTGGTCAAGTGGTTAGTGACTCTGACTGCTATGCCGGAGGTCGTGAGTTCGATTCCCACCCAGGACAATTAATGTTTCTTGTCTTTTTTTTCTTTCTTATTTATTTGTTCTGTGTCTGGGTGTAATTTATCTATAATATGTATGTATTTAGAAATATATAAGTATGTTTATCAGTTGTCTAGTACCCATAACACAAGCTCTGCTTAGCTTGGGACTGGATGGCGCTGTATGATAGTTGTGGAATATTATTATTATATTATTTATTTTGACTGTCAACTGTCACGTAAAAATTACGTTTAGAAAAAAAATATTCCGTAAAATATAATTTTCAATCGCTTTTATTATCATGGTAATGTTGAGGAGCTGCTCCATCATGGCTTATTGCAGTCACACAGACCGATCTTCTTGATTAAGCCACAATTGCCGTGGTCAGTCTGTGGATGGGTGACCATCTATCATAGCGAGTTTAATACTTGTCTCGGAAATCACGTAAAGCCTTGGCTGTCAATTGTAAATCTTTGACAGTCATCCGTCAGAAACCCGAAAGTCTGACAAGTTTTAACCAGTGTGGTATGGTATTATTTCCCAGTTACTGAGTTGTGGAGGTCTGATAGGCAGTCTTCTTCTTCCTGCCCTTATCCCATTTTACTTGGGGTCGGCGCAACACGTTTTTTTCCTCCATTCTCTCCTATCAAAGGTCTGATAGGCAGTCGCTCCTTGTAAAATACTGATATTCAACTGCATCAATTTTTACAGGACGCCGGTCCCAACATAGGAAAAGGCTTGGCAAATGATGATAATGTTGTTAATTTTTTTAATGATTATTGCGTCTATGACGTCACAATGTGACCTCGTCATCGATTCAGTTTTCAAAAAGATCACAAGCTATTTTATTGATTGTCAAAAATATAACAAGATGTTTTCATAATTGAACATAAAAGCTATGAACATGCAGCTATGATCGCGAAACTGATCACTTTCAATCAGGCTAAATCTCACTTCCATGCATTTTTGCTACTGTAGGCTTTAAAAACCTGAAGAATTACGTATATTTCACGCGCACCTAAAAGTCACTGACCCATTTTCGATTCACCTCCAATCAACGTCCAGCTGCATTTCTGATCACAATTAATTTAACCCGCGATCACTCGCGCGGGTTTTTAGCCCCGTGAGCACTCGCGGGGTGTTGTGGCCACCCCACATACTCAAAGTCTATTTATTTATACATATTATCAGTTAATGGAATTATACTAGCATTTTATTATTTTGTGTTGTATGACGTATGTAAATAACAAAAAACATTAATTTTATAATAAACTTTATTACTGTACTACACAACATTACAAAATCAGCTTTTTTAGTCATAATATTGGGATCTGTCCTCAAAGAACCGCAGAAAAAGAAAATTCCTCGTTTTTAACATAAACTTTCTCATTAAAAACATAAATGTAAGGATTAAGCAACAAAATTAAATAAAAAAATCTTATTTTTCGTAACAAGAACTGCAAATTATCTTCATGTGTTTTTTCACATGATTTGTTTGCAAAAATTCTGTTCTGACAAAGAATAATGATCAGATTTTTGAATGAAATCTTCATCTATGTGGCATCACTATCCACTGCAAAATTGTCTGCGTTATCCTATATTATTTCAAGTAAAAAAGTTGCCAATCTAACATGTTTTTGTTCCCAATACATCTGAAAACAAAAAAAAAACGAAAAAAATGTTACATACGGACAAAGCACTGTAAACAAAAGTTTCTAAGAACAAAAACCATTAAATAAGCTTTGAAATATATCATTATTTATATTATAGTAAATAAGAGTACAGTTCAATAATTTTGATTTACAAAAAAATTTAAAACACGTACCTTGTTAATAAAGTAACCTCCGCAAAAGTATAACTCGAGCGCTCGCGGGGTGCTATGGCCACCCCACGAGAACTTTGATGTGTCCTCACGCTGCTACCGCTCGGGCTAAGCTGCCTATCCCACCCCGTGTCGACGCATATAAAGGTAACTTAAAGGTACTGAGACGGGCGGATTCGCAACTATAGAAATTATTAGTAATTTTTACGTTCAAAATTGCGTGGGGTGCCGACAGCACCCCGCGCGAGTGATGGCGGGTTAAAATATTGGAAAGAATTAATTTAAATGTTTGATAATACTCCCGCGCTGTCATCCGAATAATAAATGACCATAGATAACAGATCGCATATTTTCATCGGCTTTCGTAGACAGGTAATAGTATAGACAAGGCAATTAATATTTTAAACTAGCTGACCGGGCAAACTTCGTACCGCCTCAGAAACAATTAAAAAAAAAACCTATTAAATCTTCCCTGGACTTCCCAAAATAATTTAAAACCAAAATCAGCCACATCGGACCAGCGGTTTTAGAGTTTTAGTGAGACTAACGAACAGCAATTGATTTTTATATAAAAGAAAGAAGAAGAAACTGAGACAAGGATACACTTATTTTGATCCTGCAATAAGAGGAAAAGAGACTGTAATATATTTCCTCTATTATCTTTGCTTGTTCAGACTTATGGATTAAACTATCTGGAGTTTAAAATAATTATCTGACATGTTACGTATTCTGTGGAAAGTGTAAATAAAGCGTATTTAAAAAAAAATGGAACTTTTGGAAAAACTTGGGGGAAACCTTTGCTCAGTAGTGGCAACATTACAAGCTGATGATGATTCAAAACTGTCGCTTAACGTTTGGTTATGCATTCGTCAAAAGTATAATGCCCTATGGCGCTTCAATAATTTTGTCAGAAGACATTGGCAAACATTAAGCAAATACTAATTGTCAACAATATGTCATCATATGAATTTGCGGGACTATCGAGTAACCGTGGCCCCGGAACGTAAAGATCTATTGAAAGACATTAAAGTCTGACAGTCCTTCCAGTCCTGCCTTGTGTTGGAGGACTCATTTGATGAGTTTTACCACGTAAAAAAACTTCCAGTGCCGACACGCCTAAATACCTACATATTTGGCATATAACAACAACGGTTTAACTATTTTATTTTTCTTTTTAACCTGTGGTGCCACAGATAATTAAACACGCGTTACGGCTGAGCGAGCTGTGCGAATATGGAAATCTACGCGACCGAGTGTAATGGTGCCTCTACAAGTTTGCTTAACGAGGTTGGTATTGCGGTAGGTCCTAGTCGATTTGTATTGGATCAAGGAAAAGATTTTTTTTTTGTTTTTTGTTTTTGTTTCGTCGTCAAATGTGCTCCTGCCCTTGATGGGGTGGAATGGACTGTCAGACATCGTACTGACTAAAATCTACGGCATTCCTATAATAGCGCTTTATATTTCAGGATCCGGTTAACCGTTCAGACAGTCCCGCGACCCAAAATCTGTGGACCGACCCAAAATTTCCACGTGGATTCTTACAAAAGATAGGTCATATTTTGAAGTTAAAATTTTCGTGAGATTTTCTTAGCTAACATCTCTGTGTCGCGGGTTTTTTAATTTTTATATCCTTTTATTTTAAATTTATTTTTTATTTTATACTTTTTATAGGTACATACTTTTATCATTTTATGTTGCTAAGAGTACTCCCGATTAAGTCATCAATATTCCCTTTAAGTATGCTTTCATTTGATACCCAACTCGAGTATATTTGCAGACCCTCTGTTACCTTTCCCCACTTTTACCCCCACAACTTCTAAACGGCTCAACCGATTTTCATCAAACATGTCTAAGAACACTCGCAGGTAAGTCACCTTTCATACAAAAAAAACTAAATTGAAATCGCTTCATCCGTTTGGGCTCTATGATGCCACAGACAGACAGACAGACAGACAGACAGACAGACAGACAGACGGACAGACAGACGGACACGTCAAACTTATAACACCCTTCTTTTTCCGTCGGGGGTTAAAAATGGTACTATTATACTAGGACTCCGCTGTACGTCCGTCTGTCAGTCTGTCCGTCTGTCACCAGGCTGTTTCTTATGAACCGTGGCAGTTAAACAGTTGAAATTGTCACAGATTATTTATTTCTCTTGCCGGTGGGCATCATCAATTAAGACTTGCCGCACTTGTTGGCTCGGAAGGGAGTATTTCAAACTCATACTGACTGATCCACCCTATTCCTACGTTTACGCTTTGCGATGCACAGCCAAGGAAACTGTTTAAAAAAACTGATAAACACGCAGATGACGTTGACAAAACTTTATGAAAAAACAATAGGGAAATCAAAATGGCGGATATAAACTTACATTCTTATCCCAGTCCTTAATTTACTGCCTAACTGTTCCAAATTCAACCAATGTGTGAAGGATACGTTATAATTACATTTGCAAGCAAAAGATTTTAGAAAATGGATCAAGTATGTTATCAGGTGAATATCATCGAATGGCGTGCTGCGGATTATTGCTATTTTGTTGCTCGTTTTACGTACTGGAAAATATTTTAGTGAAAGTACCTAGGCACGCTATTTACATAGACAAATAATTAGAAAATATTTGTCAATAAATATGTTGAATAGGTCCCTACTGTCTCAACAACGCTCCTTCCTTTCTCCTTTTTTCACTTACTTACGAGTACCTACCAAGAAATCCAAATGTTTATTTATTTCTTATTATAGTTTTCGGTTTGGTTTATCAATGATTTTTTCTCAAACACTAAGTTTTCACGGTTTTTTTTGACGTGTTAAAATCATCAAATGAGTCCTCCCACCCAGGGCAGAGCGGGAGGGACTGCCAGACTCGTACTGACTAAAATCCACGGTGTCCTTCAGTAGCCCTTTAAGTACCGAAGTCACGGTATACGTATGTCCCGTGATCACGGCAGGCTTTGTCCTTCTAAAGTTTTCACAGCTTGTTTCTCAATTTAAAAAAAAATGTCACTTACTGGTGTCGAGTTCCAGTAGTGCGTAGCAAGATACAAAGAAAGAGGGTAGACAAATTTTTCTGCTCCTCACAATTTATTTCCATCCACCCGCATTCTCCAGTCAACCCGCGATCATAGCGCTTGTAACAGCGTCGAAATATCGGGAACTCAAGAAATATTTAATCACAGACGATATACGGTAAGTGACATTTTAGTTTCTTTCTCATATTATATTTACGGTTTTTAATATTATCAATTGGTTATTCCATCTTATCTGCCTAAACAATCTGCTTAAAAGAATTACAGACTGACCCCTGAGTTTTCTTTATTGTTTCGTTACAGATTTTAGACACAAATACATCTAAATAAAATTATGTACGTACTTATAAAAAAAGCGTCAGGCTCCTCAGTCCAAATAAAGATCAAACACCAACTGAATTTTATAAAGGGCTAAACTAAGCGTTACTCGTCAAAGAACCGAGTGTTACAAGCCAGCTGGGTACTTTGATCTCACGTTTAGATATTACAGATTCATATCAACAAAATATTGCAAAACATGTTTATAAGAGTAAGTTTGTTTTTGTTTTTTTTTTTTTTAAATTACGTTGCCACACTAGGATTTTTTCCTGTATCGTGGGTGCGTTTATAAACATAGAAACTCACATACACGAACACCCAGACCCGGAACACCTACTTGCAGATCATACAAATATTTTTTCCGTGCGGGGATCGAACCCGCGACACCTTACGCAGCAGTCGACATTAAGCCACTGCGACCCTTCTTCTCCACCCAAATCTACCCTTGAATGGGTGTAGAATCAATCCCACCCCTTTTCGTTTAATTTTAATATTCGACATTCATAACTTAATAACTTAAATATCTTATTCACAGATACTTAATAAATAAAAAAGTAAGTTTAGGATCACTAGCATAATCTGGTAAAACTTCAAATTGAACTGTATTAACAATTGAGCTGTTTTTTTGTTTTATATTCTGAATCTGTATTTCTAAATAAAGAATCGAAAATAATACGAAGTCAGAATAATAGGTATACCTAAGAACCTTAAGAAAACATTTCGATTTTTTAAAGTGATCGCAAACCCTCCCTAATGTTGACTTTTTGACTATGCAGTGGTTAGATACGTATATCTCTATGATCAATCCCTTATGTGGCGGAGTATTCGGCAAGGGTTAGGTATGGTCGGTGTTTGCCTACTGTTAGTGGCTTAGGACCGCTCTGTGGTTATCGGGTTGGTCAAAGTAACCGCACTGGTTATTGATTATGTTGTATGTGACTTGCTTCGTGTAGTGAAATCACTAAGACCAGTTGTTTCGAAGCAATTAATTTTAAAAAGTAAATATTTAGCTATTCGAACAACAAAAACGGAGATCGATTTGCTATTTTCCCATGGGGGTATGCAGAGACTAAAGAGTGACACCTGCTACGATCCTCACATACTCCATTGATTTATTTCTTCACGCCTTTTCTATACCATTTTCGTGACAAGTAAGCATGTAACAATTCAACCTGAATCTCTTCAAAATTACGAGTAGAGTGAACAAACTTTTACGCTCACGCCATCGTCGACAAGTTTTTGTTACCTCTAACCTAGACTTGAGATAAAAGCAAACCCATCTCAAATAAATAAACCTAAAGCGTATACTCCAGCGTAAAACTTTTTAAGTCGGAAGGTTAGGAAGTAGGCTACTTAAAAAAAATTACCTACTTTTTGATGTTACCCTTCCTGATATTAAAAAATTTAATTCACATAATCAGCGTCATTGAAAATCTACAATCGAAGTTTACCTACTTAGATTATAGATTTTTAAAGACGCCGATTATATTTTTTTAAGTCGTCATGGGCAGATTTAGACAGGTTGGTGTGCTAACTGCATGTATATGTTACGGTAAATGTGATTAATTGAAAATTATTAATAATAATCACATGTTTTGGTAAATGTGAATAAACGATCGAAATTTATTACTTTTAGTAGTAATTATTAATAATTCACGACACATATTGGTAAAAGTGATAAAATTAATAAACTAAACGGCTAAACCTAGTGCTAACTGAAGATAAGTATGATACACGTAGGTTTAACCGATTGTGGTCGGTTACACCTAGGTTTAGCCGGTTAGAACTAGGCCTAACCTCGGGACTTGCTGGCACCCCGACTCGGACAATTTAGGTTAGAAGAGGATGGCGGGGTCTGAAAGACCCCGCCATCCTCTTCGTGGTTATTTTTTTTTTAACCACGCAGAAGTAGGAGCCCCGCGGAGCGGGGCTCCGTCGACTTGCTCCTGTGAAGGAAGTTTACTTATTACATTTATCACTACTAGGGTCAAATTATTAATAATAACCGACAAATGTGATTAATTAATCACTTTAACCTCGACTTTCGGTAATTATTAATAATAATAGATAATTATTAATAATTTTCAATTAATCACATTTACCGTAACATATACATTCTACAACAACCAATCAGAAAGGTTGACTACTCCAAATATAAAGCCCAGTCATCTAAATGACACGGCCACTGACCATACAACGCATACACTCATCCAAAAACATACGACAATCAAATTACTGCTTCCATCTGATTTCGCCTCATCATCCAGGGTTTGCCAACTCAATTCGACATTTATAATATTATGCTCGACTACTCATTTGAAAATTCACGCCTCGAATATTGGATATGAATTAATTATTATCGATTTGAACGCTTTATTGGGGTGAGGATATTTTGTCACTGTTTGTTTGGTAGTATTTTGTCTGTCTGTAGAGGTTTTCTACTGCATTTTACGTATAGTTGGTGCCAGTTAAGATGTCAATAGCGGTCATTGACCTTTACCTAATAAGTCCTCGTATAATGACATAAGATCAGAATTAGCATTTTGCCAACGATTTCGCTCGAAAATAAACTCCCGTGTTAATTCAAGTTATAAACTATCTGTGTATAAATTTTAATCTAAATCCATTTAGTAGTTTTTGCGTGGTAATGCTTTTAGTTCTAGAATACAGCTTCGTCTCTATGAACCAATCAAAAACGAAGACCCATATAATAATATGTGTTGGTAGACGTCGCATGTCTTCAGGTTTTTAGTCCAAGTAAGCCGTTGCTTCACAATATTTCCTTCACCGTTAATTTTTATTTTATATTAGATGGCAATGAGGACATTTCATAGACTAATGAAGAAGCCTGATGATAATGAATTATCTTGCTAGGTATGTTAAGCTTTAGAGAAAACACCCCTTTTCATAATGTGCGTATAAATAATTATGTAAATACGAAAGTTTATGAGGAGGTATAGATGAATTTTTGTCACCCTTTCATACAAAAACTAATTACAAAGCGGATTTTGTCGTGGTACGACAATCCCATCAAAAACTACGCGAGCAACGCCGCAAGCGTAGACTAGTTCAACCATAAATACGCGCCATTCAAAATACAAAATGTTACATTTTTGTACCTAAGTACCAGGGTTACATAACCCTCTAGAAGTTGAACTATTCCGTACATTTTACTTTTTTACATTTTTCAGTACTTTGCAGAGTTTATTTCCTCGGGGAGTGCATTCATTGTGTAAGTATAATTTTGTTTTGTCAGCGAAGGGTTATTGTAACATTTTGCAGGTTAAAGGTCTAACATCTGTCACTTATTTTTTGTCGTTTGTCTATGAACTTTGATGTTATATATGTTGTAGACAAGTGTAACAATTTTTTGACTATTGTTACCACTCAATGTTACTTTTCTGATTCCAGGATTATTTTTGGTTTATAGATTATGTTGCACGTTCTTCTCCATAGAGATGTACGCTTTGAAATGAACAATCAGCTTTTCTTCTTACCTGCTTTTTCTTGTCAGCGTTAATTTAACCGCCATTGGGAACCCCACAGGCTTATTAAAATGGTAATGGAATATTATCTATTCGGCTAAGATGATTATTTGATCAAGTTTTATGGGTTTGTGTCTCCTTTATACGAGGTAATCATAGATGATAATGACAAGGTTATCATAGATGATGAGATGGTAATGCTAGATGATAAACTATTTCACTAATGGCACCTGAGAAAAATATTAAACAGTGCCGTATGTGGAAAACAGAAATCAGGTGCCATTGATTCAGGTGCAATTTCAGCGGGTGCCCAATGTGGAAAACCTCGTTTTAAAACATTTTTTTTTCTAAAACCCATCTTAAAACATTATCAATCTACCGTTTCTTACGCAGCCATCGCTATGACACCACAGTTCAAGGTAAGACAACACCACAGACCGTAAAATTGCTCGCAAAAACTACCTGAAGAAGTGCTGAGCAAGAACAAATAGAAATAGCTCCCTTTTGAACGAAGCGGTTTAATAAAGGACTTGGGTTTTTCTTGCTGGTGTCCCAACATCTTTATTGGAAAAACTAGATTTTTTCCGAAGGTTTACTCGCTTTGGGTCGTAAATTATGCCGTAGTAATGGACTATGGGGATAAAAGTTCCATCTTATAGCTCTTGCTAGGTCACATTATGTGCGCATAATACATTGAGCTATTATTACTACGCCTCAGTGCTGTCAAACAACTGAATGAACTTGTGCGCGCGCACTCATCCTGGATGGGACATAGTGGTGATGCGTGGTGTCGTCTCTATACGTAGTAATAATAGCTCAATGGCATAATATCGAAATCTCTCAGTCATCAAGGCGTCACCCTGTAGGTAACTGGCTGATCTTGAAAGCACGAAAAAAAGTTTGTTGAATAAGTTGTCGATAAAATGGATAAATAAATAAAATGTTACTTAAATGTCAAAATATTTATCAAAATAGTGAAAGGTTAGGGTAGAATTTGATAGATTGGGGTAGGTTGACCTGATGTCGTCTGAAATTTGACCGCGTTAAATTACTGCAAAAGAACATAACTACGTATCAACGAAAAGTAAAATAAACGTTCATTTACCAGCATTCAATCTCAATTCCTCCAACCAACATAATAAGACCAACCTCTACCGACATCTGAAACAAGAAACAAACCTAAAAACAGTAAGAGAAATATAAATTACAACCTAAAACAAACTAGAAACAATCGTTCTCATATAAAGAGCCCAATTAACTTCCACCGCGCCAAGTCGCCATTCCGAGCGCCTTCCAAATTTGAATTTGTATGAACCATAGATTATAATATTAAGCAGAAAGCGCGCCTAATTCTTTTTGCAGGCGGCCATCTTTTAAAATGATTTTATTTATCTATTTTACATTCAAATGGTTTTAATTCTGTAAGTTAGTTGAAAACACAATTGTTACGAGTGAAAAGAAATGATTTTATAAAAGTAGATGAGATTGTTTTTTTTCTGGAAATTATTTTATTTTGAACAAATGTAGAGGTCACTCTCGAACTTAAATAAGCAATCTTTGTTTTGCACATCTTTATCATTTTGCAACTCTTTCTCACAAAAAGTGTAAAAAAAATTGGATAAAATTAATCTTGTTTATTTATACAGAAGTTCATAATCTACGTAGATTAATACATAGAATACTTTATATCCCGGTAGTTCGATCCCGAAATGACAGTTCCCAGGCATATATTTAAAAAAATGTTATCAACCCCTCTTGACATTGTCATTCAAATACCAAAAGGGCCAGGTTACAATAAACGACGAACCGGTTGTTTGGCTGTTTCATACAGGAAGAGCTTCGGGTGACAACGGAAAGAGGAAACAACTATGGGCTCGAATATGTGAACGATGCAATGCAACGTGAGGGAAACAGAGAGAAATTTTTGGCATTTTGCGGTGGCGGAATATTTTTGTGGTTTGCTACAGAAGGTAATGAAATATTATGACACCAGCATGGGCTTTTGAAATGTGTAGGGTAAATAAATTGGTATTTATTAAAAACAAAATAAAATGTTACGTTGTCACTCGTGTGAAAACCAAAAAATAATTATTATGCAGTTATTTTGTTAGCCATTGTTGTCTCTCTCTTCTTTCTCTTATGTACTTTCAATTACTCTTTTCATTTGCCATTATAAACTAGCACTACAACGTTCGCTATCATGGAAACCAGAAAAACTAATACAAATTTTCATCTACAAAAATCAAAGCACAGTCCGATCTCTTCAGTTCCATATCTAAGACACATAACCCGACCGATTTACGAAGGTAGCCGTCTTCCTCGGTCGGTAATGGGCAGTGCGTGCTAGCGGCCGCGGTCGTATCGATCGCCCGTCGCAGTGCGGCAACACGCGATTTCCTCTACAGCTGATTTCCAAACACGCTCATTGGCCGGTTTATGGCCCACCGCCATTATAATGCAATTTGTGGTGTGCTCTTTTTTTTTATTTTACACCTCGCGGATTAGACATGTTCGATTTTTGAATGCGACTTTTTTATTTTATTGATGTTTGATACACCACTTTTTACCAGTATTCCGGTAAAACATTCATGAGTTTATTTTTAAGTAGTAATAATAATATAATAATATTCCACAACTATCACACAACGCCTTATAGTCCCAAGCTAAGCAGAGCTTGTGTTATGGGTACTAGACAACTGATAAAAATACTAAATGATCATCTAAGCTAATCACACAAACATTTATCCTGGGTGGGAATCGAACCCACGACGTCCGGCATAGCAGTCAAGGTCACTAACCACTAGACCAACGGACCTGTCATTTATTCAGTCATTGACATTATTCGCCGAAGCCCAAAATCAAAGATCGCCTTACTATTCGTTTGGATTAATCGTTCCTTAAACCATGAAATGAATAAGTAACTAATTAGTTCAATTAAATCCATAAAAGATATTTTTTCTAAGCTCTGTTATCTTCCCGGGTCGACAGCGCGTTGTGTTCGCGCGCCTCAAAGAGTGTCAGCACAATGACGGGGCCCCCTTATAGGGCCAAAGGCTGGGATTGCGGGACCAACGAGCAACCATGACCCCAGAACGTAAAGGGATATTGAAGGACACCGTAGATTTTAGTCAGTACAAGTCTGACAGTCCCTTCTGCCCTGCCCTGGGTGGGGAGGACTCATTTGATGATTTTACCACGATAAAAAAAACAGAAAACTGTAAAATTGGCAAGTTCGATGACCAACGACAAGCGCTAAAATAGATGAATATTATTTGCATTTCATTTTAGGTAAGTGCATTAATGAAATGGGAGACCCCATTTCAATATGGCACTTACCAAAAATCTCTAGATGCTTACGAATACAAATATTTTCTTTAATTTAATTGGCCTTCAATCACCCCTCGCCATCAATACGAGAATTCTAAATAAAATTCTGACATTTGAAAAACCTTCGTTCACTTTTAACTGCGATTTAAAAATAGATGAAAAGAGTGAAATGCGTTTTTCATCAAAACTCGCTAGCAACGGAATTCTAAAGAAATGAAATGTGTTTTTCAACGTGGTTTTATTTCAGTGCGTCGCTCACAATTTTTCCTCTACAAACACTTTCATTTGTACACTAGTATTCTATTTCACGTGTGGTTTTAGTCACACTTATCATAAATGTGTCTGTCTGAGGATGGATGGATGTTTCTGACTATTTCACACAAAGACTACTTAATGGTATTTGTTTACTACACAGAAAGTTTATGAACTGGATTGATAAATACGTGACTTAAAAAAAAACAATGTCGCTCGTCAGTTTTTATTTCATAAGTATTTTTTGTTAATTATTTACTTGGAGTTGTTAATTATTTACATTTCTGCGAACTGCTTCTACCAATACTAACTTAATTCTAGTGAGCATGTAAGAAAATGACTTAATTCTAGCGAGACAAGAATGTGGGTTGAATATTTGAACTAAAAAACGGTAAAACAAAAAAAAATGACTTCAAAATTAACTGTAAAGTCACTGATTTCCGAATGAAATATTTTTTTAAGTAGTTATTTTATTTAGATAGAGCAGCAGTACCTTTAAACAAAATTCATCTGAGGTAGACATACTGGTTAGACCTTAAGAGGGATTTTCTCGATAATCAGCTGATGGCTGATTCTAATTCTAAAAACAAAAATGTTTTGGATTTAAATAATCTATCGAAATCCCATTGGCTGCAATAGTATGATGACAGCATCATCATCAATGAGTATTGAAAAAACATCAACAATGAATGTTGACAAACAAAATATAATTTAAAAAAATCTAGTTATGAAGTATTATCAATTTTAAAAACAACTTTGTCAATACGACTGAATAACAACGTGAGTCAACGTGAACCGTCAGGCCATTGCTTTTAGAAATTGCTTAAGCAGTTTTGATTTCGACTGTACGTAATGTTAATTGTGGTCACTAATGACCTGTGATGTTTAAAAGTGACCTTAAATAAATAATAATAAAAAAAACTGGCAGTTTTTATATGTTTTCCAGTAAGGATCACAATCATACCCGGTTATTATTTTATTACACTATACTATTGTTAATTTGAGATACAACTCGTTTCTGCCGGAGCTGGGTATTTTTTGAGCATCCTCCTAATAAATGCCCAAGTTCCAGCTTATTTTACGTCACAATAACTGAAAACTTATAATAAGACCTGTGAACATTTTGATAATCTAAGCATTCCACATTATACCACAAGATTAACCTTAACCTACCAGGGGTCTTACCTGACCCTAAAATAACAGACGTAAAACTTGTTCAGGCTCAAACACATATGTAGTGCGTAGCAGGTAATGTCGCGAGGGTTAACGTAATCAATGGCATGAGAAAGTTAATGGGTCTCGTTAAATATACTTGGATTTTTTTTTTGTGGAGGTGGTGCCTTTAGGCTCAGTAGGTTGAAAAACCTAACCTAGCTAATGATGTGCCTGTAGCATAATAGTTTTACCTTTTTTTGGGGGTGTATCATCATGAAATAGCTCGCCCAGGCTGGAGCAAAAGGAACTGTCAGACTTTATTGACACAACCAACCTATTCCTTCAGTCGTTTCTTGGCTTCTAAAATTTGTGTGTATAACTGTTGTTGGTCTATTTTTCATCTCATAATAATAATAATAATATTCCACAACTGTCACACAACGCCATCTAGTCTCAAGCTAAGCAGAGCTTGTGTTATGAGTACTGGCAAAAGATAAACATACTTATATATTTCTAAATACATACATATTATAGCTAAATTTTACCTAGACACAGAACAAAATGATCGTGCTCATCACACATACATTTATCCTGGGCGGGAATCGAACCCATGACCTCCGGCATAGCAGTCAGCGTCACTAACCACCAGACCAATAGGCCAGTCAAATACCTAGTCTAAACACTACACTCATCACTAGACACACACATTAATAAAATTTCAACTACCAAAGAAACCTAACCCTAAAACACTAATGACATCAGCCACTAGAGACCTGCTCCACATCGCCGCACCACTTTTTATCCCGAAGGCAAAGTCCCCAGAATAAATGATAACGTTTCCTATTCAACTTAACGACGACGACGCTAGTAAGTGTATGGAACATTTAGGATTATTTACACCACTTTCACTTCACATATTTAGAAGTAAATCCTGGAGTAATGGCTTTTAAAGATAATCTTTTGTCCTTTACGGACCAGGGTTAGGTTAGAAATATAAAATCTAAAAATTCTGATTGTAAAAAGCAAAATAATAAGTAAAAAATAAAAAGAAACTTGCAAAAGTCACGATAAAGTAAAGTAGGAACACTGATTTATTTATCGGATTCACAAGTTTCCCTTACAATTGAAACTTTTGAAGAAAAGCACAATCATTCCTCATTTTATATAAATCAATACATTATCATCATCATCATCAGCCGGAAGACGTCCACTGCTGAACATAGGCCTCCCCCTTAGACCGCCACGCCGAACGACAATTCGCTACTTGCATCCATCATCGGTTGCCCGCGACTCTCACGATGTCATCGGTCTACCTAATACTCAATACTCAATAATTTATTGCATTCCATATGTTACAAAGATGGTAAAAAACAAGTTAAATGATACAATATGGACCCTGTCGGGCACGCAAAAATTAGGAGAGAGGAAGAGGGCTGAATAGCAATTTAATCAGATCTATATTATTTTTAATTATTGGACATTGTGTATAGTATTATGTTACTGTACATAGGGGTAGCATAATTAATATATGTGTGTGTTTATTTTAATGAAATATTTTATCCTAAATATCCTGACCTAGTGGGAGGCCTACCTACACTGCGTCTTCCGGTCCGTGGTCGCCACTCGAAACTTTTCTGCCCCATCAGTTGTCAGTTCTACGAGCGATGTGGCCTGCCCATTGCCAATTTAACTTGCAAATTTTAAGAGCATGTGCGATGATTCTGGTTCTTCGCTGGAATCAATCCATACTAAATATTATATGGAAAACGAGTGTTTTCAATTTTAAAAACCAAGTATAATACGGTTCTAATAATTACTTATTTCGTTTAATGCTTTCGCAAATATTTTATTTTATTCTCAGTCAAAAAGTTTAAGCAAAATGAGTGTTGAGCTAAACGTCGCTAACTCGATACGTACGCACCATTACACAGCGTCTCCCTCGATTGAGCCTCGTAGCGTGAAGAACTGGCTTTCTTGTAATAATGGGCTGGAAATTGAAGATATAAGTTTTAAATAAAAAATAATTAAAATGGAAAATTCGTTATCATTTCTTAAAATTGTCACTTAAATACTAATAACAGAAATGAAGAAAAAGTTTGTTTGTTTGTAACATTTTCACGCCTAAGTTGCTGAACCGATTTTAATGAATCTTGGTACAGAGATAAATATTATACTGGAGACGGTTACGAAGTTACTTTTGCATATAATTTGAAGGAGTGAGAAGAATGGGGGGCGATAGAAATCGCGGGAAAAAGCTGGTTTGAAATAATTTTAACACAATTAACAGATGTCTTTAGTACATGTCGTCTTTTTTGAAGGGTGTGACTGCTATTCTACAATTAAATCCACTCTATTGGATTCTATCTCTTATACGTAGAAAAATAATTCTTAAGCGTCAATTACATTGTCCGATTTCAGGATGTCCTGAATTCAGGAAAGTGTAATCGCATTTAGGATTAGTGGCATCCTAATTAGGACACAATTTTGTATGTACTTTGGCGACCAAATTTCTTATCCTAAATCGTATCCTGAATATCGAATCCTGAAATCGGACAGTGTAATTGCCGCTTTAGGTAGGAAACTCTGAATCTAAATTCTTTGGAACTATAAAATAAACTCTTAAATTAAATGCTGTCCAACTTCGACCTGTATTGGTTAAATTGGTTTACCAATTCGAGAGATCAGAAACAATTCAACTGACTAGCCCTACCTAGAATACCTAGGTATTACATTAAATAATTTCCCCGAGCTTGCTGGTGTTTGCAGATTGTAGCAATCGGAAAACCACAATCGGATAACTGTTGTTACTTGTTCAAAATTTTGGAACCCAATTACAATAATTTAAATTTACAATTTAAACCTGTTACAGATCGTTAATACACATGAAAAAATCAATCGTTTTCTTGAAAACATTTTTCTGGCACCCTTTTTTAAATAAGAAAGAAAGAAAATTGTGTTTATTGGCACAAACTTAAAACTAAACAATATAAAAAAAAGGGAGAGAGAGTACATTATAAAAACAAATAAACTTAACAATTTAATGCCAAAGGGCCTCAGCTCAGCATATGCCAGATGGCAACACAAAGTTTGCCACCTGACGCTGATTTTCATCTGCAGCCTACGAGTGCCATACGCTCGAAATAAAATATGTAAATTAAATACATATTATTTATACTATCCGTTATCCCAAGTTATAAATGAAAAGCAAGTGCTATTCATTTCATATTTTAATACAACGACTTTGCTCTTTTATAGGAAAAAGTGATTTATGTTACTGAACCGGGCCTTTGAAAATCAGACTATTCTATTTTATGCAGCATTTCTGACTGTAAAAATAATACTGACTAAGAGTGATTTTGACCAATACTAAAGTGGAACGGAGTCACTTTGTAAATGCAAAGTAGTTCTTATAAAACGTTTATCGTTACATTTTTACACTTACAGTCACATTTTGCCAGTTATGTTAAAGTCACAAATAATAGGGGGTTAATCAATTGGGTTTCAATCCAGACATTGTGGCAACTGACTAGTATCCAATAAAACTTTTTCCGACCTGAGAATCGACTCTGGGATCTCATACTCAGCACTCAGCAGTACAAGTACAAAAACATCGTTTCAACCAATCAATAAAAAAAATGTTGCAAAAATGACAATCGTAGCTAAAGATAAATAAAATTTTGTACAGAATTCAGGCTGGTTGATTGACGTCCAAAAGAAAAATGGAAGTCCCTCATGTCCTAGGGTATCCGAATCACCCCATGTATGTTTTGCAATTTTTAGACAAAGAGTTATGTTTTTGTGAATTTATGAAGAGTCTAAGCCCAAAAACAAAAATTCGGTTTATTGTAACTTCAATTTTCAAACCGGCCACCCTGAATAAACAAGGAACCTTGGAAATAAAAAAATGTACTCGTTTCTCGATTTATTTACAATTCGTGCTCTCACAAACTCTTCCGCTCCCAACTTGCACCACACCACTTCGCCCGAGGAAAATTTAGCACTCAAGAAGACTGTAGAGCGTATGTACGTTAGGCAAGCAGAACATTATCATGTTAAATATTAATGGAACCATGTTCTGATACCTCATGCAAGCCTGGTACAGCGAACTAGTGTTTATGACTTCATATTGAACACTCCATGTCTTCAATCGCTGCATTTTTCCCCGGAAAAGTTTTCAAAACTTCCACTTATTTTTCTCTGAGGAATTGAGCGTTTTTAATTCAGTATGTTGGCAGTAGTAAGTGAAGTTGAGGAGATTATTTTAAGTTGTTTGGCAGTTTTGTAATAAAATGTTATTTATTGGTCTATCTATGCTGTTCTCAGTGTGGTTATGGGTGATAATGCCGCTTTATTTCTAAGCAGGGTTTTGAAAACTTTGAAACTTAAATCCTGGCCTTTTCTCGTTTTTTTTGGGTTGGATTCCAATCGGTTTCAACGGCTTTTTTTTAAGACCTCAGCTTTCGATTTCTGCTTATGTAAATAAAACCTTGAAATACTTACGAAGTATACTTTTCCTACTATTGTAACCTTTGTTAACAATAGCGGTACTAGAATCTCCTGGCGCTTGCTAAAATCAGAACCTACATCTGGTTTTTTCAATATACTTTTTGTTTTTACATCATTTATTTAGAGGCTTGCAGCACATTTGTACGAGGTCAGCCTCGTAAGGTAACGCTAATACATTTAAAAAATAAACTAAAATACTATCTATAAACTAAAAATATTTAAAACACAACCACTACCTAATTTACATAATTACCTATATAAAAAATCACCTCTCGCCAAAATGCCGGGCACCCAGCAACCCAAAGACAGAGCCTACCGACATAATCGATGGCGACATGCACAATGACAGAACCCACGGCATACCTAGGAAACAGCCCGAAACAGAGTGTTGAAACCATTAAAAGAAAACTTAAAAGATATAAACTAAAATGTATCTCTCCTCGAAAAAACAGCCTTAATAAATTTATAAATAGCCACACTCTGCTCCGAAAGAGGTTTCCCAAGCATAACATTAATTCCACCACTATACACATCGCCACCGACCATCGTACAAAACTGTGGCCTCAAGTCACCATATGCACAACATTTTAACAAGATGTGGTACAAGTTCTGGCCTGGCCTTTTCTCGTTTTTTTTGGGTAGGATTATAATCTCTTTCAACGGTTTTTTTAAAGATCTAAGTTTTAATTTTTTGCTTATCTAAAACCTTGAAATACTTACGAAGTTTACTTCTTCTACTATTGTAACCTTCGTTAACGATAGCGGTACTAGAATCTTTTGTCGTCTGCCAAAATCAGAACTTACATCGGCATCTTGTTTTTTCAATATACTTTACAACTAACTTTTCCTCGCAACTTGGCTTACGTTATGTGGAATTAGACAATCAATTATTAACAACAACTTTATAGATGTTTTCTTTGAGAACAGTACTTTTTGGGGATAAGAGATCCCTGAATCCGTTTCAGTACGTTTATGAAAAATTTCAAGATGGCTGGTTCACAGTTTTAGGTTTGAATTTAAAACTGTATTGTGTGTGAGGCTTAAGTTTGTTTGTTACCTGAACATACTTACTTTCGCATTTAAAAGGTTAGGAATAAAAATCAATCTCAGAAAAATTACCAAGTCCTCCAAATAACTTAATTTTCTCTTGCAATTTTGTCTCAACCTAAATTATTCACGCATAAAACCTGTAAAGCGCTGCCTAAAGATGGAGCTAATTTACACTTCATTTCATTAGTTTACAGCGTAATATCCACAACAATTTCGTATCCCTAGATACAGCTTGTAAAACAGGCGCTCGACTGTAGAGGGCCCGGTAAACTTTTAACGCGGCTTGTTTTACGAGCTCGTCCGAAATCGGGCGAGATAAGTTCTTACCATTATAGACCTACTTGTCAATATTAACGCTATGATAAGGGGTTAAGACTTGTTTTAGTGCTGATTTTTCAATGGTCAGATAACTTTTATCTGAGGAATAAAAATGGCGGTTTGACAGCTCATCTATTAGAACAAATGTTAAATCGCTATTTTTATTCCTCAGATTAAAGTTATCTGACTATTGATAAATCAGCCTATAGGGATAAATAAAATAGTAAGTTATTTCATGGACATGAATAAAGATAAAGAATATTCATTACAAAGGTATGAGCAGTGGTGGCCCAGTGGTATCGACCATGAATTACGAGTTTATAGGTCGTGGGTTCGAACACACCCAGGTGCTCTAAGAAATATATTTCATCACCAATGCTCTCAAAACGGTGAAGGAAAATATCGTGAGGAAACCGGAACGTCCTAGAAATAAAAATCGAAGAAATCTGAAATCTACCAATTCGCACTCCCTCTCACAGAGAAGAAGCCTGTGTCCCAGCGGTGGGAACATTAAAAGGCTGAGGATGAATATTCTAAAGGTAATAGCTCCTTGAAGTTATCCGACATTTACGTATTTGACGCGCCAGCCCAAGAGTATTTTTTTTACTTCTTAAAAAGAAAGGAGTATTTTAGTAGTAGAGTAAGAAAAAGAGGACTATACTTCTAACGATAAATAGATAGGTAGAATAATCTTTGTTGTGCACACCATCCGTGTTACCACAGGAACGATAAACATCTGTTGACCACTTGTCTAAAAGAACTGTCAATGTCAAAACAACATTTCACGTTGATATAAGGGTCGTTTGCAGTTACACTTTTTAACCTCCGACGGAAAAAGAGGGGTGTTATAAGTTTGACGGGTCTGTCTGTCCGTCTGTTTGTCTGTCTGTCTGTCTGTGGCATCATAGAGCCCGAACGGATGAAGCGATTTCAATTTAGTTTTTTTTACATGAAAGGTGACTTACCTGCGACGTATTTTTCTTATTTTTTAGTTTTTAAATGGAACTTGGTTTTTGTATCGGGGTTTTTTTAAATTTTAAATTTATTTTAGACAAACGTTTAACAGATGTTTATCTTTTTGTAGTAAGGCGACATAAGTTTAGTTTTGATATAGTATTTAGTAGTTAAAATTATAATATATGTATGTGCACTTATTAAAATGTTACCGTGCAGTCAAATTGAACCTTGAAACCGACATTAAAGTCTAGACCAAACTGTAAGCTAAGCACGTCTAGAAGCTAGGGTCTTCAGATCTTATCGTCAGGATTAATTAACTTGAATTCAAAATGGCGGTCGATCTCACGCCTCACGGGGTCGTAATGTTACCTCAGTATAGAATAACTCTCCCAAGTGTTAGAACTTTACTGACCTTGTTTAAGAAACTTTGAAGTCATTTGAAAACTAGGTATGTTTTTTAGCCATGTAAGTTTTGTATTTGGTAAGCTACAGTTTCTGAAGTCTGAATAAACTGAAGTTCGGTCAGTTTTACAGCATCATCATCATCATCATCAGCCTATAATATTCCCACTGCTGGGACACAGGCAGGGATTGGTAGATGTCACACGTCTCCGAATTTTTGGTTCTAGTGCATGCCGGTTTCCTCACGATGTTTTCCTTCACCATTTTGAGAGCAGTGGTGATGAAATAAATTACACAAATTAATGCGCCTGGCGGAGTTCGAGTCCACGACCTACAACTCGTAAGTAGGGACCAATACCACTGCCACCACTGCTCTTACAGCATCTAGCTATGAAATTGATGAAGTGGTTGAAGGATTTCATATTGAAAAAAAAAAAAAAAATGCTCACAAACATTGAGTAAGAATGTTTTTGAGCATTTTTTTTTTATAAGTTTTATTTATTTATTTTTGTTAAGTATATTTTTAAGTAATACGCAAGATAAGTATCATAAACTCATTTCATATTAGATTTTTCATCAATTCGAGCTACATATAAACGCGCTCCCTCGAACGTTTAATCAGTGAGTGATGACGAGTATCACATTGCGCACCTTGTATCAAATCTATACTAAATGTACGCGAATGCTCGTCTTTCAGGAAAGTAGAATTGTAATGTAATGCGCAAAGTCGAATCTTTAATGTTACATTACACGCGAAAGCTCCCGTTGAGGAATCGCCTTTGTGTTCCACAAGCGCCTGAAAGAGCAACTCGCTGTCCGACCATGGACCATGCCCGGATCGTGTTCCACGCGCGCCTCAAAAAACGTCAACAAAATGACGGGGCCCTCAGAGGGCTAAAGCCTGCTGGGGTCGTGGGACTTATTTCCATTACCATGACCCCGGAACATAAAGGGATTGAAGGACACCGTGGATTTAAGTCAGTACAAGTCTGACAGTCCCTCTTGCCCTGCCCGGGGCGGGAGGACTCATTTGATGATTTTTCCAAGTAAAAAAAAAAGATGGAGCGCCTTAAAGCACAATATTGGCATTGTATTGAAGCTTTAACGAACACAAAGTTTTACAGCATCTAGCTATGAAATTGTTATATTGATTTCCTAGTCTACAAGCAAGCAAAGTTCTCAGCTGTAAGTACTAAGCAGGTTAATCTAAGTAAAGGAGTGAAGAGACGGCGCGCTCCTGCAACATTGCATTATGGACTTGTGACTATGCAGATTTCTCCATTTAATCAGTATTTGTAAGTTGATTGGACTTCGTGAGAGCAAGCAGAAAGATTAATGTTTTAGAAAGGAAACTCACTATGAAATTCTTTTTCCCTTTTATCTCACCTTTGTGATATAATTTTATATTAAATGGAAGATGAATATACGTTCATTTACAGCTGATATTGGTGTTCTTAGTTTTGTAGCCACGGTAGAGTATAACCTCCTTGGTTATAACCTTCTTGGATATTCAATGAAGAAATATACAACAAGCTACTTTACAGAAAAAAAAATAGTTCGAAAGATAGATTATCAATTAATATTTAATCACTAAGGGTGCTTCCATGAACAGCCTTAGTGATTTTCCTAGCACTTTGCAAAACACGTCAGTTAATAATTTTGCTGTATCGTTTTGCTGATATGATTAATATAATCAAATCCTGACAATAGGAACAAAAAGTACCTACATTAAAAGGAATATCTCATAAGAAAAACATCATCTTACAAAAACTCAAAGAAAGCTGAATTAATGAAACCATAATGACAGCCCACGCCGTAATAACATGCTTAGTTATTCTGGAACATTACCTTGTAACCGTGTCACTCTCGTAATTAGGAACCGTCTGGTCTAATGAATTAGGTTTATTTTGCGAATTTCGGGTTTCTAGATCACGGAACAAATTTCTGGACATCTGAGACTGGTGAAAGGTAGATTATTTACACCAATATTTTTTTTTCGAGGTGTTTCTTTTCGTAAAACTATCTGTTATAGATTGACTTCATTGAAACGAAGAATACCCACAAGTTTATTTAATAACCACTGCTCTCAAAACAGTGAAGAGAAACATCGTTAGGAAAACGGCATGTCCTAGAACCAAAAATCGGGCCCTCGTGGTGGATTACAGCCCACTCTGTATCCCAGCAGTGGGGACATTAAAGCCTGATGATGATTATCATGCTGAAACTCTGAACAAACATCTGTAAGTCATACAAGTATGGTGATCGAAGACCAATTCCATAATACCAAACTTCACAATCACTAGAACGAATAATGGCGGAAACACATTGTTAAAACGCGACACCACCACAACAAACACATTATTAAAGCGCGATGCGTGTTGAGTCGAATCAAATGTATCGTTCTCTATAGACCAGAAACACACTATGAACATCCGACGTGACGCCATGCCTGCATAATTTTGATTCGAGTCAACACGCATCACGTTTCATCGGATCGCGTCGCGTTTTAATAATGCGTTTCCCCCTTAACTCCACTTAAGTTAACACTCAAACTCAACTTGAACTTAATCAAGAACCCGTAACGTACTAAATTAAGATAACTATAACTTGACATGTTAACTTGAACCGTTTGCGTCGTAATGGTCTAGGTTTAGCGACTAATTTGATTAATTTCTGCGGAAACTGCGTATATCCCTTGAAAACTGGGTCATGAGAAGTTAGGAGGATATGAATTTGATGTTCGTAATTATTTTAGTTGAAGTAACTGAGGTAGATTTACCGTATCACAACATACAATTATTAAAGAGTATTTTTATGCATTTCTGTCTGAAAGCAATAAACTCAAAAAATATCGGATAAAGAGGAAAATATGAGGAAGATTTAAGATTTGCATGATATTTTGTAAAAAATCGCTGAAATACAATAATTTTCAAAAATGCCGAGAAAAACATGTGAACTGAGTCATACTCGTACAGTGAATTAAACTCATGAAAATCCTGAATAATATTTTTCCCGCCCTGAGAATTGAACGCGGTACCTCACGCTCTACAGTCGCAGCTACAATTATTAGCCCGACGGGGTAGTTCATTTTCAGAAACTAAAAGTTATATTTTATTCTTAGAAGATGAATGAAAAAAAAAGAAATTTTGTTAATTTTCTTTTTTAGTAGCAGACAATGGAGTCCTTTTTATTTACTTTCCTAAATAAACAAAAAAAGAAAGTTCAAAAGGATATTTTTTTGCTATCCGTACTCTTTGTTAGCTTAACATTTCTCTGCTGACGGTACCGTCGAAGTAAATATAAACACTTGTTATGTAAACCGTACCTTTTTGCCGTGCACTTTATTAAATTAATTTTTCTTTGAGCTTTTTATAAAAGGTAAGGCACTTAAAATGAGGTTTGAAAAGCGTAAGTTAAGGTCGCGTCGTTCGAAACGGGTAAGTGGTTGGATTATCTTACGACTCAGTTTGCTGATTTTGGTCTGAACCATTGATTTAGGACATGCCGCAATCACCGCAGTAAGACCCTTTGTGAGGAGGCTGGAGAGGCGTCACGGCGTCTCACCTTCCACCTTACCCATAATCATCAAATGAGTCCTCCAACCCCCTTACTGTCAGACTTGTACTGAAAAAATCCACGGTGTCCTTCAATAGCCCTTTATGTTCCGGGGTCACGGTGATTGTGTAAGTCTCGCGACCCCGTCAGGCTTTGGCCCTCTAAACCCTTGAATTCCCTTCAATTTTTATGCCAAAAAGATGCCGTTAAACGTTTTCGATTTTGTTTTTTTTCTTTAGCATGCGTATGCTCTCGAAATCAAGACCTCCACCATTTTTTGAGATAGTCCCGCGACTCTCTCCACTACCCTTGGTTAGCTGGTAAATGGACTTAATGCCTAAGACATTAAGTCCGTCCATGTTCCTCTACATTGCATAAAGCTTTAAATAAATAAGTAAAGATCCCTAATACGGCCTATATTTCGTAAACCTGACCACCAAAACCTCACCTGAAATAAATAACCGGGCCGGGCCAAAAACCCGGTCACTACTGCGGGTAACCGCTCCACCATTTCGGATTCCAAGCGCGCCTCCTTATTGCATACCAATGAGTTTATTATCCAGGGACGTGCTGTGGCATTGTTTTGAGATGCTTATAAAATAAATAAGGTCTGTTTAGCCGCATCGTTGATCAAACAATTGGGATTATTTTGGTCTGGTAAACGAAAAGCCTTTTAAATGTTACAATTTAAAATGTCACTTACGGGATATCTTCCGTGATTGTTTATTGTTTTGAGTTCCCGATATTTCGACGCTGTTGCAAACGCCATGATCGCGGGGTGAAATCATGTTGTTGGCGGGTTGTCATCCCGCGATCATGGCGCTTGCAACAGCGTCGGACGGAAGATATCCCGTAAGTGACATTTTAAATTGTGAAATAAACCATGATAGTCTAAAACAGACCTCTTTAATGTTATTTTTATTCATAATCTTCGGTTATTATTAGAAAGTTATTATCAGACTTGCTGTTGCCCGCGGGTTTTCGCCCTCTGCTCGCCTCCTATTAATCGTAGCGTGTTACATAGCCATAGTCTTTTTTATTGATGAAGGCTAGGCTAGCCTTCATCAATAAAAAAGACTATTCAAGACAAATTAATTTTTCAATTCGAACCTGTAATTCCTGAGATTGCCGCATTCAACCAAACAAACTATTCAGCTTTATAATAATAGTACAGATTAATTTCGTTGTGGGGTACAATTATAAAGTTACAGGTAAATTAATTCTCAGGTTAAGTCAATCACTAGACAATATAAATAAAGCCATTATGACGAAAATAAAATAAAGAGGTATTCCCATTTGAGCAACTATTTCCAGAGCACCTTTTTTAAGAGCAATTATTTATTCCCGTTTGAGCAACATCACACAAAATTGACTTATAACATTGTATTCTCAAGAAATCAATGTTTCTCTTTACTACTGTTCCTTTTTGCCAGAATGTGTCGTGAGGGACTTGTAAATTGCAGTACTTAGATACCTGCCGTGGTTTCATTGTTCTCTTGTGAATATTATACCACGTTACAGACTCCTAACCTACGTAATGGCTTATGTTAGGCACTGAAACATCAAAATGGTCTGTAGTAACGACATTTTGGTGTGGAAACCACAGAAATTCTGTTTGTTTAGTGATGAATTGTCACACGTCTAAAAATATTTGGTGGGGTTTTTATCCGACTGTTGTAGACTCTAAAAGGAGAGGTATGTTTTTACATCATTATCAAAATTGCTGCCAAAAAAACGTTCATTTGATCTTCTATTTTGTTCAATATCTCATTTACAAGCTAGTTATTTTTTATCGCGAGCTGTCCAAAAACAAAACATAACATAATTTATTATAGAGACAATCTGTATCACATCAACTTATCTTATGTAGATAAGTACATACAGTCAGAAATTCTATTAATTTTTGACATGGCAGAAATTATTGCATTTCTAGATTGTTTTTTCATCATTTTATAAAACATTCACCTATTCTCTTCTTAAAAACATTCCCGTTTTGATAGACCAAAAAGTATGTTGCGTAAACCGGGCGCAGGTCATTGACATTAGCACCTACTTCAGATATTCTCAGATAACTAGACCAATATTTGAGCACTTTAGCTAGACTAAGAACTTTCATGTTACCTATCTACCACTCGGAAGGGTTATCATAAATCTGTAGGGTCATAAATGTAGTGACATTTTGTTTTCACATTAACTTATATCTTGCTTAGACCCAATGCCATCAATTTTAATAGGTCAACAATATTCATTGCATTTTTTTATTATAAAAAAACATTGCCCCACACTAGGAATTTCTCTTGTGTTGTGGGTTCGTTCACAAACAAGGAAACTCACATACACAAATATCCAGACCCGGAACAACTATTTGTAGCTCATACAAATATTCGTTCCTTGCGGGAATCGAACCTGCGACACGCAACGTAGCAGTCCACTCGCTCAGCCACTGCACCAACCGTGCCTTCAAATTTGATGGTATTCAGTAGACTTCCCAAAATTTAAGAATGTCCTCATCCATTGTTCTTTTCATCACCCTTTCTTCCAATCTCTTCTTAAAAACGGGGGTTTTGACGGGACCTTAGAGGGCCAAAGCCTGCCGAGGTCGCGGGACAAACGAATTACCGTGACCCCGAAACGTAAAGGGCTATTGAAGGACACCGTGGATTTTAGTCAGTACAAATCTGACAGTACCTACCACCCTGTCCTGGGTTGGAGGACTCATTATATACCACGTAAACAATTTTTTTTAAAAGGTATGAGTAAGTAGAGATTCAAACGCCTGCCAGGGTCATGGGACTGTTCAAACAGGTAACCGTGACCCTGGAAAGAGTCAGTATGAGTCTGAGAGTCCTTTTCGGTCCACCCTGAGCGTGAGGAATCATTTGACCAATTAAAAAAAAAACATGACATCAATAGGGGAGACCGGGTACAAAAGAAACAGCGAGTCGTCAGTAACAAACGCTGTTATAGTGGATAGTTAACACGAAGATGCTTAGTCTAGCTAAAGTGTTTAAATAAGGGAGGTCTCCCTTACATGAATTTCTTCAGTAATTTTTACACTCTGTAGGTTTATCAAATGGTTGAAACGTTGCCCTACTACCGTCAGGAGATAGCCGGCGTCGCTCCCCCCGCTTGCATTTAGTAGGGCGACGGTTCGACCATATTTGATAAAACTACAGAGTGTAAAAATTACTGAAGAAATTCATGTAAGGGAGACCTCCCTTATTTAAGCACTTTACCTAGACTAAGCATCTTCGTGTCCTATCCACCATTCGGAAGGGTTACCATAAATCCGCAGGCGCCATGATGGACGGCCAATAACGGCACACAGAGGTATTTTCGCAAACCAACAGTTTTGCGTCATGGCCACGCATATATCGGAGAATTATGGATTTGGGATTGTGTTTGGTGAATCATGGTGTGTTTATGAGCTGTGTTTGATCGTAAAATTATTCTGCTGAGGGTGAATTCGACCTAATTTGAATTACTGAAATATGTGACCTGATTAGGCACGATACTGGATCAATTTTCAGCTTAGTGACGTCATTTGAAAGTTTTAAGAGTCCTATTTATGCTTTAAGGCTTTTTTTATCTATTCTCTAGAGCAGCGATCGCCAACCTTTTGGTAGGCAAGGGCCAAAAAGTGGCAAAATCAAGTAATTAATTATATTTTTTATAATTATTAAGAACGGAAAGAAATTGATCTAGATTATGAAGGAGTTCACCTTATATATCTATACTAATATTATAAAGCTGAAGAGTTTGTTTGTTTGATTGTTTGTTTGTTTGTTTGTTTGTTTGAACGCGCTAATCTCAGAAACTACTGGTTGGAATTGAAAAATTCTTTTTCTGTTAGATAGCCCATTTATCGAGGAAGGCTATAGGCTATATTACATCACGCTATCACCAATAGGAGCGGAGCAGTAATGATAAATGTTTCAAAATCGGGCATTTGTATTCCTTTTTTAGAGTTTCCGTTGCGTGCGCTGCGTAAACGGTTAGAGTTACGCAAAAAATATGTATTACGGAATTATTTCTCATAAAAAGTTCTAAAATAAAGTCCGCGAGAGCATATATCTATCTCTTAAGGTTACGTCACTATAACCTTTTTTATGGAAATCAAATTTGTTTTAAAGTAATGCATTATTTGCGAAGGTGTTTTCATTAACATGATATTAATCCTTATCCAAATTAATACGTTAATCATCACAAGCATTTAATTTTGAACAAAATTGCCCTTGACATCATCTGATTTCAATGAATATCTTAGGAGATATTACAGTTTCAAAATAATACCGCGACAAAATAATGACGGGCTGGGTATGTCACAATTGCGTCGATAAAATCCCTCTTTGAGGAGCGGTTGGAAAGACGCTACGGGCTGTACCCTCACCTTCAACCTGACGCAGTCCTCCCGGGCATGGTTGTTTCGGGATGTACCTCAAGATTCGGTGGCAAGTAAGGGGAATGGTTAGCAGTCGGAATGCGTGAGGGAAAAGACATCCTCTACCTCTCGCCCCAGCCACCAATAAAGATGCCACGGCGTCAGAAACCGCGGTGCATATACCTGCTGCTTGCGGACGGGGAGTAACAGGTAGCTCGCCGTCCGATCAAGGGCAAGGCCCGACTCACAGCGCGTCGTGTTCCACGCGCTCTTCAAGGGAACTGATGGGAACGGGACCATAGGACCAAACGCCTAACATGACGCGGGTGAAACCGCGGGCAGAAGCTAGTAATAAATAAAATTTATTCCGGTTTAAATAAGGTTATCTCTGTATTTATAAATAAAGAAAATCTTAAGATTTATAAATCATAAGGCGCAAATAGGTAACTCCCGGAGAACGCGTTGCTCGGAAGCTTAAAGTTGAAAATCTATTACGAGCTAGTCTGTGAGCTCGTCTGTGAGCTCGTCGTAGTCATCTAGAGAATAGCATAGTTGAATTTTTTTTCGTGGTTATCATCACATAAGTCAAACCACCTAGGGCGGGACGGGAGGGACTGTCAGACTCGTACTGACTAAAATCCATTGTCTTCCTTCCTTTACGTATCGAGATCTCGGTTACCTACTAAGACAGTCCCGCGACCCCGGCAGGCTTTGGACCTCTAAGGTATAAGTGACCTGTAAGATAAAGCTGAAAAAAAGCAATCTTCAAACTTGCCAATGCTGCCAAACCTCTTAAAATATTTGTAGTTGACACTGTTTTGGAAGTTTTACCATTCTGTTTTTTTTTTTTGCAGGATTAGACTCACTCATGTTTTGTTGAGTCTGTCCTTAGAGACTAAAACCGATGAAAGTTGTCGAGAAATTTTCACTATATAATGATAGGTACTCGTAATATAATATTGCCTTAAAAGAAACTTCGTACAAGTTTCCAAGGTAGCGAAGTTTGTACAAAAAATAAGCTGAGAATTCCTTAGTTCATCATAAAATAAATATAAAAAAGTATAATCTACTTCTTGAAAGCTAACGATGCTTAGTCCACCAATAAATCTGGCTTTTAAAAAAATATAAACGTCGGCTTGCCTGTAGACTTGTATGAATGAAGTAAAACGTGTATTTATATAGATCTTGCAAGCAACTGACATTCTGTAATGTATGCCTATCCCCATAGAAAAAGTGCATACACAAATACCCAGACCCGGAACAAATATTTGCTTAAATATGTGTGTTGTGTGCAGAAATCGACCCTGCGAAACGTAGCTTCGCTCATCTTCTCGACCTCTGGTTTCTTATAACCGTCTCCAAGTTCCCACGTATTTCTGTACCAAAACTCATCAAAATCAGTTTAGTGATTTACAACATCAACAAACTCACATTCACATTACACATTAACAATCACACTAATACATTTCACATAAATAATATTAGTTACCTGTACAGTTACAGAAATCTTCAGATTTTTCTTAGATACCGCATGAAATCCTAGCTCAGACGTACTTGAAGGAAAATCAAGGCTTATAATATTACCCGAGAGTTGTACAAAGTAAGGCCCCTCTCAGACGTGGGAGCCGGCAGCCGGTGACACCCGACCATGGCAAACACATTAGAGACACTCCACACTGACGGAACAAGCGTACCGGTGTTGAGGTTGTATTAAAAGTATGATATTTCAAGGACACGTTGAAGTTTCTTTGTTGTTTCTCTTAGAAGTATTATTAAGAGAAATGTATGTTTTATCGGTTTGATTTGTTAACAAATGGAGCAGCAGTATACAAAATAATGAACACTTGCTCCGCACACACATAAGCAAATTTGGACTCGGATAATAATGTAGGATAGTTTCTATCTCGATGGTACCTAGGTTCCTGTGGGATAATATTAATCCTTTTCTTATGGTTCTTAAATTCATAAAAATATTTATATTTTATCGCCCTGGGTGGAGCAGAAGACCGCCAAACACTAAGCCCCTTCGTACAAAAGGCGACGCAAGTCTCCGATACCTTACGATTTTGGTATCCATTGACGCGTGCCTGTGTACGAACCTCTATGGGTTTGTATTCCGATAGTCGCTTGGAAACCGAAGTCGTAAGGTATCGGAGACTTGCGTCGCCTTGTGTACGAAGGGGCTTACTAAAAATCCACCATGCTCCTTCAGTCACCCTTCGCGTTCCAGGGCCACGGTGTCATTCACAGACGTTCCCTAGACCTCAACCGGCATTTGGCTCTATAGGGCCCCATCAGTTGGGATAATTTTAGTCCTACACACGACAAATTCTAAAGTTAGTTTTGTTTATTAAAACTTTATACATTATCTAATAGTTATTTATCCATTTCACACTCAAGGGATTCAATTAATAGCAAGTAGTCCTTAATTGAAGTAAGTTTATTGAATCAAGTATTACTTTGGGTCTTAAGGGTATCCATTGTTCAAGTTATTTGGCCAAGAGATCTTACGGTTAAGTAGAAGTTACCCTACTCAGCCATTACCTTATTCACTTGATGCTCCTTAATTTTACTTCTTTAGAAATAAATCATTTAGGGTGAGGCCAAACGAGCGTAATTTTTGAGTCGTGAGCCGCAGAGTTTCAGTCACTTTCATAGAAAAAAAATGCGTCTTGAGAGAGTCGTCTTTTGTTTTGTACGAAAGAGACCGAAATTATGCGACTCACAACTCAAAAAATACGCTCGTTTGGCCTCACCCTTAATATGTTCGAAAAAAATCTTATCATGTTATTTTTCATTGTTTTTTCAGCGATACCTACCTATTAGTATAAACTCCCAGATGAATTATTATTCACAAGCATTCTTTTTTCAAAATCTTTGCTCCAGACTAGGAATAATTCCTGTATAGTGGGTACATTAACCAGGAACAATGTTTTGTAGATCATAAAAATATATATTGCGTGCCGGAATTGCACCCGCGATATGCACCACAGTGATAGTCAATAAGTCTTGCATGAAACATTTTATACCAGCTTATATTCATTCATCCTTTAGCATATAGCTACCGTTCTATACATATGTGTAAAAGGATGACCACAAAACACACCGAATACACAGCAATAGATATTTATTTAAATAATGAGACACTTTTTAAACACAAATACCATAATACTTGGTTTTAACTTTAATACACATTCACAATTATAATTGGATTTAATCGACACTATTTTATAACTTTTAGAGAGATGTTGCCTGTTCTGCGTTCGCCAACCAACTGAACGAGTTCGTCTCTCTGATTTATTTAAGTGACGTGTCGCCCCGCCATTACCAATAACAGTGCGACACCAGTGCTGCCAACTTAAATACTTAATAAATCATATTCACGACTTTTAATCGTTAAATATATTTAAATAAAAATAGTTATAATATAGTATGATTATAACAAATAAATCAATAATAATGAAAACATAATAAAAACGACTAATTTTACGCAAAAGTATTGAAGTCCGGCTTCGAGGCGACAACATATGCACCTACTTTTACAGACTGGCCTGTTGGTCTAGTAGTTAGTGACCCTGACTGCTATGCCGGGGGACGTGGGTTCGATTCCCACCCAGGACAAATGTTTGTGTGATGAGCACGATCATTTGTTCTGTGTCTGGGTGTAATTTATCTATAATATGTATGTATTCAGAAATATATAAGTATGTTTATCAGTTTATCAGCTAAGCAGAGCTTTTGTTATGGGTACTAGACCCATAACACAAGCTCTGCTTAGTTTAGGACTAGATGGCGTTGTGTGATAGTTGTGGAATATTATATTAAATATTATATTATATTCATCCATCTTTTAGCTGCCGTTCTAAACATTTGGAACTACATTTCTAAAAGACCAATCACAACTATGTGTTTTGAATAATATTAACGTTCTTCCGTCTTCAAATACAAACAATTTTCCATACAAACTCGACGTCAGTTGACGTCAAAGGGAGCACAGTCCACTGGCTCGCAACGTCTCGCCAATACAGCCAGTATTTGATTGTGAAACCATTCAAGTTTGCAGACTTGAAAGCTGAAAGCAGACGTAATAAAATTTGTATGGTTATTTGACGTAGAAAAGGCGAACAGTATGTTTTGAATTTTATGTATATTTGAATTGGAAATTTTCCACATGGTTTTTTTTTCAATTATAGTTTTTTGTTAAGAATGCGAAAGTATGTATGAATTTTTGTATGTATGTCTGTTCTGTTTTCACTTCAAAACGGCTAGACTGACCTTTGTCTACTACAGTACTTTCACAGTTGGATGAGCATGATCATTTGTTCTGTGTCTGGGTGTAATTTATCCATAATATGTATGTATTTAGAAATATATAAGTATGTTTATCAGTTGTCTAGTACCCATAACACAAGCTCTGCTCAGCTTGGGACTAGATGGCGTTGTGTGATAGTTGTGGAATATTATTATTGTTAGTTATCTCTTGTGACTGTTTTTTTTTCTTTTGACAATTCTAAACAGCCTGTTACTTGAAAATAAATATACACTAGTATATAATGAAATACTTGGAAGAAACGCTTATTATCTGTTCAATTTCGGTGCAGATAAAGAAGGTTACAGGATCCGGACAACAGCTAGTACATACAGACAGCGTCGTTGCCGAGGTAGGCAAAGAAAACGTTAAAATGACGACTTAAATGCGATGGTTGAAAAAGAACTGCACCTTGGAAAGAGTAAAAGGCTATGAAGGAAACCTTTGCCATGCACTCAAAAAATTATGAATGAGGCTTACAATTAGATTAGCTACAATCTAAAAAAGGAATTCTTGCAACACTAACAAATACACAAAAATATCTCGTAAGTTGTCAAAATAACATTCTTATTAGTAGCACTAGTCCCAACCCTTAACTTATTTAATTTAGACATCGTAAAAGCCATCAGTACGTGACTGTTTCAGTGTTTTCTTCGTATTCATAAAAATGCTTACATTAACTATTTAGTTAGTAGCAAATATCATTATCAAAGTCATGTCATATCATTAGTAAAAAAATGTCTGAGCTCAGTTTCTCGTAGACTATAGTTTTTTAAACTTGTTGCAAAATTCCTACTGCATTTCATTAATTCACTCATCAACCTTGCCCACCCATCCAAAGACAATTCTCGTCAAGAGTTGTTACCATCTGACAGACATTGTCTTTTCTTTTAATCTTTAAAACTTTAGCATAAATTAACATAAAATTTTCTAATAACATTATTCTCATCAAAACTATTCAGATTACATCCCCCACTAAAGCTAAACTTTCATAAAATCTCATAACAACGTGAAATGAGCGCTTGAAATAGCTCGCAATTATTCCTCGAGAGTGCTACGCCGTGTTCGTAGCGCGTAGCACCGTGCTACGCCGTAGCTCGTAGCGGGCTCAGGTTGCTACAGGCTTCATACGTCACGGCTTCCAGGTAAGTACTGGAATAATATCAAGATTATGTACATAGTTTATAACAGGAATAATGTTAGTTTCAGTATAATGGCTTGGATATACCGGGATGTGGGATATCGTTTAACATGCGATTATGAACTGAAGGAAACTAGGCTACTACGGAATATACAGGTTTACTCAAAATATGCCATTATTTAGTACAAATTATGTTTTGGATTGGTGCAGTGGCTGAGCAATAGATGGCTGCGCTTTGTGCCGCGGGCTCGATTTCCGCAATTATAAAATATTTTCATAATATACAAGTCCAGGTTAAGGTGTTGTGTGAGTTTCAATGTTTGTAAACGCATCTACAATACAAGAAAAAATCATAGAGTAAAAAAACGGTATACAAAAAAAAACAGTAACACAAAATAATTACAATTTAAGTGGTTCACAGACAAGCTCAGTCATCATGAATGTCAAGAAAAGATTCCTGTAACGTGACATTATAGAACGTTACTTTTAAAATCCATACCAGAATAGGATATTCAATAATCATTTATTTAAACCACGCCTTTATCGATACAGACCTGTCTCGCAAAGAAGTTTATATTACCAAAATCAAAATTTATAGGCCATAAAGAAAATCTAGTTACAAATTGAAAATTATCTGAAGCCATGTAGAAAAAAAAAGAACACCGAGGCATAGAGTTTTAAACGTTAACTTTTTTGTTGGTTTTCAATTCGGCAGAAATGTGTAAATCTCGTGTTGTAGTGCAATTAAAACTTTAGGGTTTTGTAAAAATACTGGTAGATTACTTTTTCATACTCTGTTGCGATGGATTTGGCAGTTTTCCAGGCAACACTGTAGAATGTAAGTTACTTAAATCAATACGAGAGGTCGCGAGTGCTTTGAGCAACTTTTTAACATATTTTTAAGAGAATTTGTTATAGGGATGTAAAATCGTAACTATGTTTTTCTATTCTAGTATAATTTATTATCTGTATAGTATAATCGATTATCTTAGAATAGGTTTGTACAACAGAAAAATGTAATAAGTCTGTCAGGTAGATTGTCAAAAATATTTAACGAGTATTCTATCTTCTATCTATCTGTATCTTCTATATCTATCTATTCTATCTTCTATATCTATCTATATCTATTCTATACATATAATAAAACTGTAGAAAATTTATTTTTGTACATTAAATTAAAACTCAAAAAATATAGCCAGGGTATTAAAGGACAACCAATAGAACCCATTTCTAGCATTTTTAGAATTTTTGTCTGTTTATCTGTTTGTCTGTTTGTATGTTTATTTGTCCAGGTATCACGTAAAATGTACGAAATTAATGTAGATAACTTTTATACACAACGATTAAGCGTAACTTGAAGAGGAATTTAGTTTTTGTTTCACTGGAATCGGTTCAGTCTATCAAAAGATATTTGAATTTAAAGTGTTTCAGAAGTAAAATTACGGGTGCACTTTGGTCTCACACATTGGTTTCGTACGTCAGTCGCGCGATCTAACTTCTAATAGAAAAACTACATTATTAAAATAACTGGAATGGACTGGAAAGGACTGGAATGGACTGAAATGGACTGGAATGGACTGGAATGGACTGGAATGGACTGGAATGGACTGGAATGGACTGGAATGGACTGGAATGGACTGGAATGGACTGGAATGGACTGGAATGGACTGGAATGGACTGGAATGGACTGGAATGGACTGGAATGGCCTGGAATGGACTGGAGCGGAGTGCATAGAGCAGGCATTAGGAAAATAGTCCTACATAAACCTGGAATAGAAGTGTCAAATATTCTTGATAAATCTACGAAAAATCTAAATACAGGGTTTATATGAAAAACGTGGCCTGAATTAAGCGCTTAGAACTAAAAAATACATTGTTCAATTCCGACATCCACGCGAACGAAGTCGCGGGCACAGCTAGTTGTTAATAAAACCAAAATGAAAAAAAAAATGTAAGAGTAAACAATTTTTTTTTTTCATTTCGTCTGGTTTTTTTATGTGCACATGTTTTTATGTGCACTCCAGGGTTTTTGGGGCTCTAATTTCTAAGCACATAACTCGTGGTTTCAGCCTAAATAACAGACGTTTTGACAACGAGTCCGAACTAAAAATGAATGATATTCGTATTACGATTATACAGATAGCTCCTTACAGTCAGCGCCACCACTGCGGAAATATGTGGTTTTTTTATGCTATTTGATGTAGCGACATAGACACTAGCGCCGCGTCAAAATGACTTCAGTTTTGGCGGTACAATATCCGCCAACAATTTGATTTTGAAGAAAGTTACGTTCGAATACACAAATAAAGAGTTAAAATTTGTATAACTGCATCCGTTCCTGGGTTTTCGTTGACGGACTTATATTATTAAGCAGACAGCCTGGTCTAATTTATGATTCTTTCTTTAAAATTCACGTTACTGAGTTCTGATCCGCATTCTGAAGGTTGGATGCGTTTTATCTTTGCATAATTATCACAACCACAGATTTAAAAAAAACACCTACATTTGCAATCTATTGATGCATCATGCCTACTCCTAGTCATATCCAAAATTACCTAAGACCCCTGATGTCCCCACAACATGGGGTTGGAGTTGGCTCTCTGCCGCGACACGGTGTCTAGCCGTAACGACGTCTATGTGTCTCTTGTGCAACTCTTCCTGCATAAAAATATTTACACTAAATGAGGGAGTGTATGTCTGTGTGTGAGTGAGGGGCAAAGGTTTATAGGCTCTAGTAGACGAGGGTTGTTGATTGTATAGTCGGCTAGACATCAAGCTATGCAAAACCAATTTATAGTAGTCTCATTTTGTATGTTTTGTATCTTTCCGCGCATTCAACAAACAACATATCCTGTGTGGCCATGTGTATCAATAGGTCTCGAAAAATAAAGTCCTTGTGACCAAGGGAAAGAATGGTTGCCGCAGTGGTTCAGCGACTGGTTGTGCTGTGTGACGTAGTTTCGATTCCCGAACAGAGCAGTTCATATTTGTATGATCTACAGAATTATTCCTGGTCTAGATGCCTGTGTGCATGTTTGTAAACGATCCCCGATCCTAGAGAAAATATGCCCTTTTATACGCCCGCGTATAATTATGTCAAAAATCATCCACCAAAACGATATACTGGTGTAAAAGACTATGTTTTATTCCGGATTTTAACCCTCCAAATGGCATTTCATGCAAGTCTCTATAAGTAGTTTTTGCGTGAAAGAGTAACTAGCATCCATCCATTCATCCTCCCAAACTTATAATACATCTAACTAGATAACGTTGTTTTTGAACTAAACTTACCACTTAAACTAATGAAACTACACAATCTTGTAGCAATCTTCTTACTCTAAAAGTTACTGAGAGTTGCCGGAGGCTACTTGGCATTCCCTCCGAATTTCTATAAAAAGAACATTGGACAACACAAAATATCTGCAGATACTTACACCAGTTGGCAATAGCTTCAGTTTAGCTTGAAATAGGGTCAATAAATGCTTGGCATTATGATTGTATGAGTTATCCGAACTTATGTTTGTTTATAAAAACAAGGCACATTTCTCTGAAAACAGAAATTGAAGTTCAATGAACGCAAATCTCAAATTGTGTATTTTAAATAGCTGTTTCCTCGTGGTTTCACCTCTCCTAATCGACTGCTATTGGCCGTAGCGTCATGTTTTCTTGTAGATAAATATCCTTTCTCGATAAATGACTATCCAAAACAAAATCAAAAAATATGATTCGAAAAAAATACAGGTATCTTATTTTTCTTTTATGGAAAAATTGCCCTCCCCGCTTTAGTATTTTTCCTGTACCACCCCAGGTGTTTACAATCATAGAAAATACTTACATATCATACAAATATTTGTTCCATGCGAACAAATTTTGACCGATCGACAGTTGCGACATGCAGCGCAACTGTCGATCGGTCAAACACTGCACCACGTACCATCATAATAATAAGTCGAACTAGATTTCTTACTTTTATCCTTCAAACGAAAACTTTTCAACAGTAGCCTGTAACTTGGACATCATACTGACCCAGACCCTCATCACCCAATCAATGAGAGCATAAATAATTCTCAATAACATAACAATTCTCCCTCAATCAGCTGTTACAACAGTCAGCAATGAATAAATGAAGATGGCCGCCGGTTCAAGGCTCTACTGCGCTGCAGTGAACTACACCACTAACATATTCCTTGTGGGTGGGTTCAAAGCACTGGCTTGTCGGCTTGCGGTGTGATTACGTCATATGTAGGGAAACTGTTAGTGTGCGGGTGAAGTTATGTCGTTGGTTTTCATGTCGGGTCTGAATTTTATTATTACCTAAGGGGAGCTTATGACGCCCCCCTCCTCTAGAGGGCCAAAGCATGCCGGTGTCACGGGATTTATGTCAATACCGTGACCCTGGAACGTATAGGGCTAATGAAGGACACCGTGGATTTTAGTCAGTACAAATCTGACAGTATGGGTGGGAAGACTCATTTCATTATTTTACGACGATAAAAAGAGGGTATGGCTTAGATAGGGTCCGGGACTGTCTCTTAAAATGACAGTAACCCTGAAACGCAAAGAGTTACCGAAGGAACAAGGTAAGTTTCAGTTAATACACATGTGACATATACAGAAAATAAGAGTGGAACTGTTCTAAACTACCTTTAAGCCGCGGCCTTTTTTTTAATGACTTTGTCCCATATTAGGAATATCTGCTTTATCATGGGTTTACAATCATAGAATCTCACATACATAAATATCCAGACACGAAACAATTACTTGTAGATCATGCAAATATTTGTTCCGTGAGAGGATCGAACCCACGACACGTTGCGCAGCAGCCGATCGCTCGACCAACACAGCGCCAATCGTGCCAACTTTCATAATTATACCTAGATGAATTCACCTATAACTTGGAAATATTGCATTAATTGCAATACGATACATTTTAGTTTACTTAATATCAAAACAGCACAACGATATTACTAACAAAACATACTAAAAACAATGCAGTAACACATGACATTAGTGCAAGAACAATTTGTTCGGTCAACTGTACACTGGGAACGTTTACAAATAGCTGTCGCTTCATTTAATTCAACTGCGAGTACAACTGGGTTCTAACGACCTTGTTTGGTTGCAGTGGAGTGATCACATTTTTCTCGAGTCATTTGTTTTGTTGTGCAAGAAAGAAAGAACTAAGAAAATCTCTAAAGCTTTAAACTGCTAGCGAGTCGTCCCTGTTTTGCCCGGTTTCTACAATTTGATTATTTACGCAAATAAATAAATAAATAAATATTCCACAACTATCACACAACGCCATCTAGTCCCAAGCTAAACAGAGCTTGTGTTATGGGTACTATACAACTGATAAACATACTAATATAATTATTTCTAAATACATAAATATACTCGTCAAAACAAAATAGGGGCCACTTATTAAATTGCACTTTAATCAAGTATCACTCTTATTCCGTGTACATAATAGATGGTAAATACCTTGTTATAGTTTCTCTCAAGTATTAATATTGTTTCTACTGCATAATTGGAAATCCATAACTTTTTTTAAATTAGATATTTGAGATTTCTTCGAATGTACGGTTTGGTGTTTTTTATTTTTCAAACTTCTAACGGAGTTTTCTTCGACTTATACAGCAAGTAGGCTATAACGATTGTTTAATCTCATAATGCCATTTATTCGGAGACATATGGATGCGAAAACAGCCACTTGGGGTGTTACCTTAATCCAGGGGGGGCATAGCCAGAACAGGTAGGTCTTATGGTGGAATATTCCCAACCAGTGGTTCAGAAAGTTTAAAACTGGTCTCAAAAGACGGGTAATATCACCAGACGCCGTGATCCAGGAAGAAAGTAAGTAAGCAAAGCCTACGAAGACCAATAAGTTTGATTAACCGCGCAAATAGAGCGAAAATCTGCCGCGCGGACCGTACAAACTCCATTGCGTTGAGCTACAGGCACCCCTGTAATTGACTAGACTATTCCGAATCGACTCCATGAAGACTAACAATACTCAAGAAGATGCTTGGTTCTCCTCCAGTTAACTGGAGCCTATGGTGCAAATCGTGAAACATTTGCAAAGAGAAAAATTATTTAACTGTTTTGAATGGGCTTCATTGCTTTTTATTTATGACTGCAGGCTTATTTTTTTTTTAATAAAGCTGATTCATTAGAGTGTAGAGAAGATCTAAACAACAGGTTTCAGATCCTTGCACTCTTGAAACAGACTGTTCTGATGAGATCTAAATTATGCTCTGGGGCGGTTTTCTCTATCACGCAAAACTGAGCTCGCACTTCGTAATAACGTTGCCGTAACTGCCCAAAATTGCGTAGCGAATGTGGTGCAACTCCACATTATCCCATTCGCACAGCAACGAGTACCTGAGTTCATCTTCAAGCAGGATAATGTTCGAGCGGACACGCTGCGACTAACAGTGCATACATTCGCTGACGTTCGAATTACAATGTTACAGTGGCTACTCAGGATTTTTACATAAGTTTTATTCAGCATTTAAGAGATGAGTTAAAGAGGAGTGCAAAAGAAAGTAAAATTCCCATCAACACCCAGCTGGATCTCATAAATTGTCTGAAAACTTGCTGGTAGAGAATCCCGAAGAAAATGTTTGGTATTTAATCGTGAACATTCCACCTTCATTAAAATGAGTAGCACAGAGAGAACAGAGTTAAAAGAGAAGCTTTAAAGAACACTTTGGAACATTAAAGACGTTATTTTTTCGAGTTTTTTGATGTTTTGTGTAAGTTGATACATTCCTGCAATTCCCCACTTTTCATTCAATTTCGTTTAATTTAATGATTGATTGGAATACAAACTTAATTTTTGTGTATTTCCAAGTAAAATCGTTAATATTAATCAGATTCAGTCATTATAACCAGTAATATTTAAATAGTATTTAATAAATCGACAAAAATCAGTTGGCCCTTATTTTCTTTTGAGTAGTATATTATGGATACTTTACACCCAGACACAGAACAAATGATCTTGCTCATCACACAAACATTTGTCCTGGGTGGGAATCGAACCCACGGCCCCCGGCATAGCAGTCAGGGTCACTAACCACTAGACCAACAGGCTAGTCAAATATAATAAATAAAAACGATTGGTTTTTACATCTATACTAATATTATAAAGAGGAAAACTTTGTTTGTTTGTTTGTTTGTTTGGTTGTAATGAATAGGCTCAAAAACTACTGGACCGATTTCAAAAATTCTTTCACTATTCGAAAGCTACATTATCCACGAGTAACATAGACTAAATTTTATTTTGGAAATAAATAGGGTTCCGTAATATATTTGGGTTTTTCGGACACAAGGTGTAAAAAATCAACCAGAAAAGTTACTTATTTTGCGTACGCTGCCTAAACTATAAAAGATAGAACTATGAAATGTTCTAATTAGTTGTAGATCTTATAAATATCTTCAAAAAACTCCGCGACACACTATACCTATCTATGTCGAGTGAGGCACAACAACCATTTTTTAAATCAAAAATCTTGAATTTTTTTGGACTACTTTTAAACGCATTTATTTTACTCATTCTATTAATCGTTATCAAAATAATTTATTTCATCATTAAGTACAGTTAATGTAGATGATATTTGGTCTTTGAATGATTAAAATTGGATGTTTAGTTTCGAAGTTATGGCGAAATTAAAATATCACGATTTCTGCTGCACGGCCCGTTGCGAAGTGAGCGTCACCAAGGCGGGGGTGCGCGTGCGGGAGGGGTACCCGCGCGGCTCAGACGCGTAGTCGGCTCCCTACGCAGCGGTCGTGCGCGAAGTCTAATAATTTTCCTGCGAGAACCACAACAGACCAGCTAAACTATAAGAGATACAAAAATGGTGTGATAGCAAAAATTGTTCCACGTTATGAGCATTTTTTGCTGAGAGAATTAGTTTGAAGATCTGGAACACCTGATGTGGAACTCCACATATACAGGAATAACGTCTCAGCAAAGTTGTTCGGCCTGATGAGCACTCTCTGTGGACATATAAAAATTGAAGATCTGGAACACCTGATGTGGAACTCCAAGAGCCCAGCTACACTATAACATATACAGGAATGACGTCTTAGCAAGAGTTGTTCAGCGTGATGAGCACTCTCTGTTGACTTATAAAAATTGAAGATCTAGAACACTTAATGTGGAACTCCAAGAGCCCAGCTACGCCGCGGTGGTGGACGCCCACGGCGTCGGACGTCACAAGACGATCTCCGGCCACCGTAGGCGCGGGCATGCGGGTGGCGAGTAAAGGGCAACTCGCCGTCCGACCATGGACGGCGCGTCGTGTTAGCATAATGACGGGGCCGGTCTCAGAGGGCTAAAGCCTGCCGGGGTCTTATACCATCATCGTTACCCCGTAACATAAAGGGCTATTGAAGGACACCGTGGATTTTAGTCAGTACAAGTCTGACAGTCCCTCCTGCCCTGCCAGGGGTGGGAGGACTCATTTGATGATTTACCACGAAAAAAAAGAGCCCAGCCACACTATAACATGATTTTTTTCAACTGGGCGTGGATGACTATCTTCGAAACTATGAGGAATATCGAAAAATGTTGAAGACTCCTTTCAACAATTCTGGGAAGTAATCATATACGGCAAACTTAAGAAAAACGTATAATTGAAAAAAAACTGATCAATCTTCAAGGCGATGACTGTATTCGAAACTTAAGTTAAAAACCTTTTCTTCTTTGAAATCATGCTTATTTTTGTTCAACTCAACGCCCAGATGAAAAATTCAACCTGTATAGGAATGACGTCTTAGTTTTTACCCGGGCTCTTGGAGTTGGGTATCAGACTTTTCAGATCTTCGATTTTGCCGACACATCGACCCCAGTGTGCTGGCATAAGCAACAAGATCCGCGTACGAAGTCGCAGGCAGAAGCTAGTTTATAATAAATAAACTCAAAAACTATAAGATCGATCATGAAACTTGTTTGAAAACGTTGGGTAACTCCTGTATCGTGGGTTCGTTTACAAACATAGAAACTCACATACACAAACACCCAGACCCGGAACAACTACTTGTACGTCATAAAAATATGTTTTCCGTGTTGGATTTGATCGCTCAGCGATTACGCCGTCCAAAAAATAAATATCCCTCAATCGATGCGCACAACAAAACCCAGTTCTATTCTAATTAAAGCAACAATCTTCATTACACACTAATCCCAAAGCCCAGATAAGCCTAGTCCATACAAATTCGCATCTTAGTCGTAGATAATACTGTCCACCACGCTCTGATCACGCTCAACACAACGCAACGCTTACGGCTTGACCACGACTTACAAACTCAAGCGACACATCTATTGACCGTGACATCGCTTTGGGCCCTATCAGAAACCAGCGCTATGACATCTTAAAAAAATATCGCCGCACATGCTGAGATAGGAGCCTTTTGGCCTCGCACAGAACTATTATAATATGTTATTTTTGTTCCGTTTGTTATCTTTTTTTATGTTATTTTGTATTTCTTTTCTTCTGTATAGCTTGTTTTTTCTGTCCTGTGTGCGTCAATAAATCCCTTCTTTCTTTTCTTTCTTTCTATTGAAGCAACGAGGAAACAAATGAAAGACGCTGGCTTAAGATATAGCAGTCCCAATTAGGCATGTAGAAGAACCTGAAACTCCTGCGCACTGACGAAGCACAGTGAATGCTGTTGGCCGCCGATCTCTGACAGGAGTGATCGCTAGCCAATCGGTCCTGATGAGACTTATCACTGGCAGCGGCATAACTCTCTCCGTCCCCGCAGGTAACGAGTAGTCTGTGGTGTGGAAACCTAGAAGTTGGAGTGCTTCCTCTGCATTACAATGTTACGCAGTCAAAAGCATGCCACGACATACCGTACTCAGACTTACCGCAGATCGCACAACCGAGTGACATCAGTCACGCAGTAAAAACAATTGACACGCGCCCGTATCTTGACGCGTTGTAAGCCGTATCATCTGAAGTCGTGATCAAGGTGTTAGCTATCCAGTAATGAAATGTAAACAACTACAGATGGTCTACTGTGTGTATTGGTAATGTATTGATATAAGTTGTAGGCGAGAGAGGAATTAAGACCTTGACCCCATATTCTAACAGATGCTTTTTATAAATATGTTATCATTTTCAGTTTCTATGAGAGGCATGTAATTCACTACGCAGACTCAGTACATACACGTTCTTAGGACATGACGGTTTCCTTACGGTGTTTTCGTTCATCGCTTTGAAAGCAGTGGTGATTAATTAAGTTAAACAAATTAACATTTCTTTTATATGTTTAGATTTAGTTTAGTAAGTTGTATTCTGTCTATTTTTTTTTCTCTCAAGTTTTGCATGCAAAGCTGTAAAAAAATAAAAATTTTTTTTTTCTTTCTTCTTTAACATGCCTACTTGGATTCAAGACAACTAATTGTAGCTGTTATAACTAGGAAACCACTGTATAAAATATGTTTATCACTCGCATCTTAGGTGATATGTATTATGACACAAATCTGGTTCTAAATGACGAACAGTAATAATAAATTAATATTCTGGATCATAAGATTCGATCTTCATTTGGCTTTCTAATTTTGTGTAATTACTATTTTTGACGGAAATGTGAGCGGTTGGACTACTGCTCTGCATTTTGCAGAATGGATTCTCGCATGGAGCAAAGATTTAGACGCTTGTTTATGTGAGCTTATATGTTTGTAAACGCACCCACGACATAGGAGAAATTCCTAGTACGGAAACGTTTTTCTTAAAAAACTACCACTAATCATACATAATACGACGCCTGTAATCCTACCAAGGCTATATAAGGCAGAGTAATAATATTTATTAGTTGTACATTGTCTTGTATGTATATTGTAAGCATCTCAAAATATGTTAATTTATAACAAAATGCTCATGCAAAAATCTACAAAGCTAAGTTAGCTCTTTTAATTTAAATAATACAAAAGACTCGCTAACAACAGTGTCGCATAAAGTAAATTCCTCGTAAAAATGAAATAAGCAATTCTACTACGTCCAAATATTAATCAAAGAACTGCGAACTTACATTCGTTGCTAGACTACCTGACACACAGATAACTTTCTGTAGATTCCGCATGCAAGGCAACTTCTTAGGCGCAAGGCCATGCATGCGGGCGGCGAGTAATTGGCAACTCGCCGCTCGACCATGAAACGTAAAGGGTTATTGAAGGATGCCGTGAATTTTAGTCAATACGATTCTTATAGTTCTCCCGCCCTGACTGGGTGGGAGGACTCAATTGATGATTTTACCACACTAAAAAAAAGGCAACTTATGCGCCCCGGAATCGGCCATTGAAACAACACCGTGGGTTTTATTCAGTACGATTCTGACAGTCCCTTCATCTTCACCCAGGGCGAAAGGACTCGTTTGTAATTTACCAGGATATAAAGTGTATTTGCCGTTACTAAAGTTATTGTTGTGATGTCTTCATAGGACGTCTTTATCAAATAAGTTTGAATTCTCAAGTCTTAAATCGATCAACACTAATTAATAACTGATAACAACTGATGACAAAATAATAAGTGATCCCCGAGAACGTAAATCAACTTGAGTAATAGTAAATGCACTGAAGTTTGGTGCGTGTATGTTTCCCCCTTATACGGAATCTAGAGGAGGTTATCTGTGACCTGAGTGCTACATTTTTACGTGCAGAAGAAAATACGGAACTAATCCGTGATTGTATATCTCTGTCATACTCATAAATGGGCGGTAGTTCAAGAAAAAGCTGGTTGTATTCTTAAAAGAAGTTTGTATAGTTTATTTTTCGTTATATCTTTTGTTATACGCTACTGCGGTAAAATAAAAAGTCATGTGGTTTGTAAAAAGAAAGGCATTGAGTTGCTAGCTTAAAACCTTGATACAGGTAGATGATATTAAAATGATAAAATTTAATTTAATTATTGCTCTGTAGTGATCCAATTTTTACGTAGTGATTGCATTATGTTGCAAAAAAGCCATGTTTAACGGTTTTGACTATATACATTTGATTCGCAGAATTTCCAAAAGATGTCGAATAACTCTAGATATAGACGATAGATCCATCTTTGGCATCTCTAGCAAGCGCAGCGTAGGACGTCCACCAACAAGGTGGACAGGCGACCTTATGAAGGTCGCCGGAAGACGCTGGATGCAGGTCGCTTCCAACCGGTACATGTGGAGATCAAAAGGGGAAGCCTATGTTAAACAGTGGACGTCTTATGGCTGAGATGATGATGATGATCCATCTTTGAAAGATGAATTCCCAACGAACCGCAACTGCAAATCAGAATTCTGCGAATCTCAATTTTCGACAAAACATTTTGGCAAACGAGCGTTCCACTTCAGGACCATTGTAACGCCTCTCAAAGAGGTCATTGCACTCAAAGATGAACCTTTCCATTACCGAAATTCTTTACCTACTAGTGTAAGCATAAGTTTCAGTTGAAACTCGTCGAGGCATCGCTTGCCAGGTTGGCATTGTGGCATCCATGTCGTCGCTTCATTTAGCGCTAAGTAAACTCCGTTGGTGCCAAAAGATAGAAGTCAAACTGTGCCGCAGTATTCCATTCACAATGTAGACTATGTAGAACGTAACTTTGTCTGTGGGGTAATGTATTAATGTATTTTTATAGCTGTAACTTTGTAGTGTAGAACTAATTGGAGCATTGCTTTAAAATCGTAACTTTTTATGACTTTTTCAATGGCTCGCGTAGTATATTATGACTTGCTCCTTCTTATCTAGTTAAGACCTAAGAGTCTCAAAAGTAGAAACATTATAGAAAGGTGATGCTTATTTATTTAACTTTAATTCAGGCACATAAACCCATAACTTGTTAGTATTACTTAAAAACTATGTTAGTATTCCTTATTATTAAACACAAACAATTTATTATATCATTTAATTAATCCTATATCTGTCCAGCCATCTCCTGGAGACACTCGGCAACAATTCATGACTTTACAACAGCTACAACTTTACTTTCAACATTTATGACTTTTTCATGACTGTATTGTAGTCTCCATAGAGCATAGGAGTCGTTTATAAAAATGTATCGCCAGAGGAGTGAAACATCTCTTTAAGAGGTCAGATTATGAAACAGTGCTTGACTGACGACTGACTGACGCTTGATCGATAAAAAACAATACTGATCTGTTTATGGAAACTTGATTTCTCCCTAAGAATGCTTTCAGTAACGAATTAAAAAACAATTAAAAACATACTGGAACGGCTCTAGTAGAGGCGATGCAACGGAATTAGCAAACTTATAGACTGTCTAAATATGCCTATTCAGTTAACTCTGTCCTGAAAATAAAAATGTCTAGTTAATTAAAACTCAACTTCAGACGTGAACTCAGGTGACAATTAAACAAACAGCAGGCTTGTCAGACACCTAATAACCTAAATATGGCGTCCCAGGCGAGCGGCGTGCCGTGTGCCGCGGGCTTTATACGGCGCTCGCGTGATGCCCAGCCATATCAAATCAAATACTGATGTTTGGCTAGGAAACGAGCTGGTCGACAGGTGAGGGTCTAGAAGCGGTACCGAATGAGCGAAAGGTAAAGTAATAATAATAATAATATTCCACAACTATCACACAACGCCATCTAGTCCCAAGCTAAGCTGAGCTGAGCTTATGTTATGGGTACTAGACAACTGATAAACATATATATTTCTAAATACATACATATTATAGATAAATTACACCCAGACACAAAACAAATGATCATGCTCATCACACAAACATTTGTCCTGGGTGGGAATCGAACCCACGACTTCCGGCAAAGCAGTCAGGGTCACTAACCACTAGACCAACAGGCGAGTCAGAATAATTGTCCTGTACAGCAAAAGAAAAGAACTCATTACCTGGGTCTTTGTTCTTGAAAGCATACAACCCGAATCTCTTTTTTCTCTTCATAGTTGGAGTGAAAAGGTTTCTTAATGGGAAGCTCGCTATATCGTAAGCTTTGCTTCTGTCAAGTCTGGCCAAAACTAGAGTCAATAACTATTTTACAAATCAGCACCAATTTTCGGCACGTCATGGGGGGTATTACAACGTCTTAAAACCAGGCTTGTTCCAGTGAGTAAATGAGATGGAGCTAGACGACTTGTATAGCTCTGTCACTTTCACTCGCCGGAATATGCCTGGTTTTAAGACGTTATAATGACTAAGTGATTTACTCCCAGGTTTGATTCCAGCACAAAACAAATCTTTCTTCATCTAATTGTATTTCTGGATCTATATGTCAGTTGAAATGTTTTTAAACGATTCACGCTACCGGAGAAATTCCTACTGTGGGCCAAAGTTCTTTTTTTTAAACAATGGCTCAAGCATACCCTGATATTACACCCACATTATGTCCTATGTAAAAGAAGGCGGGTTATTGTCATCAACCAAAGCAACCAAATAAACTCACCTAACTATTAAGTCGCGGGACTTATTTCTATTACCGTGACCCCGGAACATAAAGGGTTACTGAAGGACACCGTGGATTTTAGTCAGTACAAGTCTGACAGTACCTCCCGCCCTGCCCGGGGTTGGAGGTCTCATTTGATGATTTTACCACGCTAAAAAAAAAAAACCTAACTATTAAAAGAATTCCCACTGATTTCATGGCCCCAACACTGTAGCGTCCACTAGCTATACGACCGGCACCGTCCGTTACCATGAACTCTGACCTTATGGCCGCAACCTGCCAGCATTCGCCACATCCACCCCAGTTATAATGAATTACGTAATCACATCAATTTGTTACTTAAAACGTGTAATTTTCATTACTTTTTTGGGTCACTTTTATGTAGAAGTCAAGAGTAATTCCTTTTTGTGTGAAATTGTTAGGAATTATGTACCCGAAACTGAAGTATCGCAAAAGGAAGTATGTAATTTTCAATGGGTTGAACAAAACTGCTTTGTATTTTTGCCATTTTCAGTGTCAGTATGTGGTCGCGGGACTATCTTATCAGATAACCCCGGAACATAAAAGGCTATTGAAGAACACCGTGGATTTTAGTCAGTACGAGTTTGACAGTCCCTTCAGCCCTGCCCGGGGAGGGAGGACTCATTTGATAATTTGATTACGGTAAAAAAAGTACAATCTAAACGAATATTATTGTGTGAACGCGCAAATCTCAGGAACTACGGCTAGGAATTGAAAAAAAAATTACGTACTGGATAGTTCGTTTATTGAGAAAGGCTATATAACATCTAGCTATATCCAACAGAAGCTGAGCAGCGGGAGTGAAACCACGGGGTACAGCTATTATGTATTTTCATACAACATCTAATCTCCACCTTAATCCCAAGACATACGGACTATATTTTATGTAAAGTAATTTATGGATATCCTAAAAGTCAACGTCTAGGAATATAAATCCCAATTCGAATGCAGAAGGCGCAGGTGTCGTGACGCAATTTAGGAGAGACCTATTTCCAGCGGTAGAATGCGATAAGATCTACCGCTTTGCACCAACATTTCATTACAATAGTCCAACAAAAGTACTTGAATAGGCTATTTTACTGAAAAATAAATTAGTCTGAAAGATAGATTTTCAAAAATATTTGTTCCGTATTTTTTGTTTTGTCAAATAAACAAAAATTGCCGAAGATACAATACTAAAAATCTCAAAACGTCACTCAGTTGGTATAATTTCACAGGTTACAAGCCCTCAACTCCCAAATTTCGAAGCGTTTTATCTTTTTCAATATTGTAACTGAAGGACTAACAGATTTTCAATTTATTTATGCAGGAAACTACCCTATTTTTCTCAGTATTAACACGGAAATAAAAAGAAAAACAAACTTGCGAAACCTATTTTAATATACAATACAACACCTCAACAAAACTCTGTAATATTTTCTTTAATAACTTATTTAAGACTTTTACAAAGAAAACTTAATCCATTACAGTCGTTATTATTTCTATGAAACAGTACGTTGAAGTCTGGGGTTGCCAGAGGCTTTAAAAAGGCTATTTGTAAAAGTTTTATTACCCACAATACGACAGGAAAGGCATTTAAAGTGAGCTGGAAGATGTATTTACTTCAGAAATGAGGTTTTCTTCACCTTGAATGCATTTTATACCGAGAGTATTAAATATTATATTCCATCTTATTTTCTCACAGCAGAGTTATGAATTTTTCAGGCCGTACCTCTTCCTGATGATAATGGATGCTCTGACGTCGGAAGAAGCCCTCTGGTTCATGCTGTTTGCCGATGACATTGTGCTGATTGCCGAAAGCGGCCTAGAGGTCCAGAGCAGATTGGAGTTGTGGTGGCAAAGATTGGAGAACGTTGGCCTGAAATTGAGCAGAACCAAAACGGAATATGTTGCGCCGACCCCAAGTAAAATGAGATAAGCGCAGGAAGATGATGAGATATAAATTTTTAAATGTTGGTTTTAATGTTTGATTGCGTCGTTGGTCTAGCGTGACTGATACGCTTAAGATCCTGGGTTTGATTCCCAGATCGGGCAATGTGCCGGATTGATGGAGGACGTAACTTGCGAAATGTGTATGATTAGAGTATTCTCATGTATTTATATACACGTGATGATTAACGATTTGCTGGTTTTAGCTTACAAAAACTGTATTTTTTTATATAAGTGAGAACTTAAAGCATCTAAACCGCCTCCTTGCGACCTTGGTGTACTACTGAGCGTGAGTCCTAGGATTCTATTCCCAATCCTGGCCCTATAGACAAAAAGACGACAACAGCAGGCAATCGTTATCGCTCAGCAGTCACTAATACATTTTCAACTTTGTACCCCAGCACGTAAAGTTGAAAATCTATTAAAGACTGCTGCGTGATAACGATTGTCGTCTACTGTCGTCGTCTGTTTGTCTGAGCACCCTGGCCTCCTTTCCATCGGAAATTGCACAACATATTAATTTGCGGTATCCTAAAAACGTCAACATTCAAAATCTCATAACAATCTTTCAATTTATTCAGCAAACGTTCGAGCTACAACAAAATATCGAAAAGCCATTTCTGTCCCCGATATCGATTCCCGCCCATTAGCAATCCACAAGGGTCATATAATGAGTTATAGCTGTTTGCCGGTACCTACGCCATTTTTTACAAACCATAAATTTTCTTAATCACGTTTTTTAGGGTCTGGTATACAAGTTTTTTTCGGAAATTAATTAATATTGAAGCGGTTTGGCGGAGCGATAAAGAAAGTTGGGCAAAATGAGGGTAATTTTGAAGATGATTGAAGATAAAGGTTTCTCGGTATACTTCGTTGAGGGACGCTTTTGAAACAATGCAAATTAATTCGTGGAAGTGAACTATCGTCACCCACTGGACGCCTGAGGGAGAACATTGGTATCGAGGTCGTCACAAGATGCTATCGCGAATGTTGGAGTTTTTATGGACATTAAAACTTACAACTAGAAAAAAAAACAAATCTTTTAATGCCAAAAGGGTCTCAGCTCAGTGTAACGGCAGGTGACGCTGATTTTCAGCTCCAGCCCCAGAGTGGAAATCAGACCGCACACCAACGAACACGCACACATAGGTACAGTACAGAAAATAACGAGGTATACCCGTATGAGCAACTAATTCCGATGCACCTATGTAAAGAGCAACAATAAGGGCAAATTAATTCCCGATTGAGCACCTTTCACGCTTCTAATGTCTTACCAAATAGTACTGTATATTTCGCTGCAACGACGATATACTAGACTCCTAATAACAGGCGACCTATGTCTGTCATATTATACATCTTATTTCGAACACTCCTGTGAGCCGTAAACATACCTTGAGACAGAACAGACCTTGAGTTAGCCAATCACAACGCAGTACCCAGTCCCCCTCGCTTACGTAGTACGTCAGCGAGTTGACAGAATAGTTTTTGTTCCTTAGATCGTGCATGCGGAGTAATATAAGGTCGTTGTTTCGCTGCTTCTATCTAAAAAAAAAAAGTTATAGATCAAAGATACCTTAACCTCTTAACAGTATCAATTCAGTTCCTGAATGCCAAGTCTACAATTAATTTAAGAGGCTTAACGAACCCGACCTACTTTACCCTTGTTAAATATTTAACGCCATTAACCATCGCTATTGTTATCTCGTATCGAGTTTATTTTCTGTTTTCAAAGGAGAGATCCTTAAAAAGTTTGTTTATAGACTGGTTTTCATGAAGATCTTGTCATAAAAGTTTTCAGTTACAGTTTTGTTAAGACAACCCTATCTTCATGGTCGCGTGAAAGCCTTTTTTTCAATGGTAATTTATTTTATATTATCGATGTCTTTCTGAATTGTGCTAACATTTTATTGAAATCTTCACAACGGTGTCTTAGAGCGCACAAGGTTTAGGTGGAATTTCAAAAAGGTTTTAGGTAATTAGGTACCCTTTATTTTATTTTCCAACCAACCCAGGGCAGGGTTGGATGGACTGTCAGACTTGTACTAACTAAAATCCACGGTCTCCTTCAATATCCCTTTACTTTCCGGGGTCACAATAATTCGAAAATTCCCGCAACCCCGGCAGGCTTTGGCCCTCTAAAGTTGTTATCCCGTGAAACACAACGGGCCGCGCCGTCGACCCGTTGCCCCCATGGTCCATTGTCGGGCAGCGAGTCACCCATTACCCGCCACCAGCATGCCCGGGTCTACGGTGGCCGGAGATCGCCTTGCAAATTAGGTGCCAGTGTGCAGTAAATTTCCTATTTAGTATGCTTATTATACTACTGACCGTAAGTCGTGACTGTTCTCCCCTTTTTTAATAAAAATAAAAGGAAATCTATTCTACTTTCTCAAACTCTTTAAATTATACAACAAACCCTTCTTTTGAGGTGTAAAATCGTCAGAAAGTCCTCCCGTCCTGGGTGGAGTGGAAGGGACTGTCAGACTCGTACTGATTAACTTAGTTGTCCCTAACGTCGCAGAGCTACGATACCCTATTAAGTCAGTCCCACTACACTAGCAAGTGTTTGGCTCTAGAGAAGCTCAGACGCACATTGAACATGACCCGGGGCCGATTCTTGATCGGACAACTAGCTAGTCATTACTCGCCGTCCACAATCTAAAGTACGATTATTAATTCCAGTCAGTAAAATGACATTTTGTACATTAATGAAATGTATTTTTCGTACCACTTGCTCAAAAAAGTGACATTCTATGCCACAAAAAGCGAACATAACAATAGTCATTTTTAATCTGTGAAAAACAGGGAAAGAATGTTGTACTGAATTTCATTCTCTCTCTAGGGAGAGAATGTGATTTAAATTTAGAATCTAAGTAAGATTACGGTAGACTCGATCGAAAGCTAACCAGAATAATAAAACATTAAAAAATAAAGATTTCGAGTCGACAACATTACATCCGCAAAATTCGTTTTGTTCATTCGTCCGCAAATTGTCGAGTATTTTGTAAATTTCTAATGATTTTCTGACCAGACAGATCGCAGCCGCCATTATTGACATCGGTTATCATGTTAAGTTTTTTTTCGTACCACTTGCTCAAAAAAGTGACATTCTATGCCACAAAAAGCGAACATAACAATAGTCATTTTTAATCTGTGAAAAACAGGGAAAGAATGTTGTACTGAATTTCTCTAGGGAGAGAATGTGATTTAAATTTGGAATACTTAGATTACGGTAGACTCGATCGAAAGCTATCCAGAATAATAAAACATTAAAAAATAAAGATTTCGAGTCGACAACATATATCCGCAAAATTCGGATTGTCGAGTATTTTGTAAATTTCTAATGATTTTCTGACCAGACAGATCGCAGCCGCCATTATTGACATCGGTTGTCATGTTGAGTTTTTTTTTCTTTCTTTATTTTCGGCCTATGACTTACCGTGACACCTACATTTAGTACCTTGATGTGTAGTATTTGGGACACACGTTTCACCCGAGCAAAGCCGGATTTTCATCTAGTTAAATAAAATTACGAAAACCAACGAGGCCGTATGAGCTAGATGCCTTTGCTTTTTTAATTTGCCGCGTTTTTGTATTCTTCAAATACATAAACGTTGAGTTTATTTTTACTTATTTTTATAAATAAGTTAATGTTAAATATTAATGTTTAAAATGCGTATATCTCATATTATTACTGTGTTATTTTTTTCGCAAATGGTACGAAAAGTAGAGTATTTTCCTCGGTGATAAAGCTGTCTTAGTCTTGGGTGAACTTAAATCCCTCGCTACACTCAGGACTCGTCTTAAATCCCTCGCTTCGCTCGTGATTTAAGTTTTTAACACCCTCGCTACGCTCGGGAGTAAACCTCGAGTCCTTCGTTACGCTCGCGATTTAATTCGCCACCCGCGACAGAAGACCCTGCTTTATCCCCTTGGTTAATAATCTACTATTTTTCTTTCTTTATTTTCGGCCTATGACTTACCGTGACACCTACATTTAAGCGCCGTATTCACCATCTGTCACGGCTGTACGTCAGCTCAAGGTCGCTGTGATGGATGTAGCATACACACTATCATGCGCGCATCCAGCGAGCAGAATCAATCGAACGAATAAAGACGTGTTTTAGAAAATGCCAGCAGTTTTAACAAAACGCCAATAAATGGCACTTATTTTTATATTGTCAGCAGCAACAGAAAAGAGGAAAACAAAAAGGAAACGATTTTGGAATATTTTTTTTATTATAAACGTACAGAATACACTCAAATGAAGAACTTATATTTTTCAATAAATCTTGAAAGTGTTTCACTATCCATTTTCACGTGCAGTCTTCTCTCGAGACAAGCTCTAAATGTTAAATCTGCTGTACAGCAAGCCTATACACGGTCCAGCATGCACGATGCTGGACTGCTCTGACGTACGTCCGCGCTATTCACTGTCCATCTGCACGACGTTAGCGGTGGTGGGGGTGCTCGCTGGATGAAAAATGGGTCGTGCACGTCCAGCAAACAATTTAAAAAAAATATTGACGTACGTCAAGCCTATTCACGGTGTTTTTGCGTCATGCATCGTGCATGGCCTTGGCGGGACGTACAGCAGATGGAACGTGAATACGGCGCTTTTGTACCTTGTGTGACCTTGTGAGGCCGTATGAGCTTGATGCCTTTGCTTTTTTAATTTGCCGCGTTTTTGTATTCTTCAAATAAGATAAGATAATTTAAGATAAGATAATTTATTCATAAAAACATTTTACAAAAATATGTTTACAGACCGACACAGAAAGTTAATAAAACTATAATAGAAATAGTGCCTACGTTAATAATTGTGTATAGCTTAATGAAATTAATCACATATAAAAAATATTTATATGGGCATTTAAATTAATGTAGCGACCTGCCTGAACTAAGTTTATAAAAACCTGTGTTTCAGGTCATCACTTCATCGCAATTTAAATGGGACAGTAAATTATGTGAAGTAGATAAATATAAAAATACAACTTTATCGACTATAAAAATAATACTACTCTACTACATTATAACTATTCTAAACAATTAGCAATTATCAAAGAATTATTTACATCGTTTGAAATAAACTGGGTCAAAATTAACGCTTACGACGTGACATTTTCAAGGTTTCATAGGTTTACTCGCGTACAGAATATTTTCTAGGTATATATACAATAGATATTTGCAATGTTAGTATAACAGCTTGATGATTGTTAGTAACAAAGAAATATTTAGGTTTCTTTTATTTTATACGAAAATGATCTTAATAACTAGGTCATTCTTATTACGAAATAACAAATATAATTAGAAGGAAAACTACTGTTTGAGACTTTAACTTAGTGCTAACTTATGATTTTACAAAATTGTTGGCGCTATTAGGCGCCTTCATAATCTATTGAATTAATGTAGTTGTCCTCTGCATATTTGCGAGCTGGACAACTTACATCACCAGTTTGATGGCCACATTTCTTTTTGACTCTTTTACAAGTTGCACATTGGGAAGGGGAAGAATTATTGCTGCATTCCTTGTAGGTATGACCAGTTTCTCCGCAGTGATTGCATGTAGGGCTAGTTTCTCTACAATACTTTGCTGCATGTCCGTACTGCTGGCAATTAAAGCACCTCGTGACGATAAAGGAAATACATAATCGTTGAGTTTAGTTTTACTTATTTTTTATAAATAAGTTAATGTTAAATATTAATGTTTAAAATGCGTATCTCATACTATTACTGTGTTATTTTTTTCGCAAATGGTACGAAAAGTAGAGTATTTTCCTCGGTGATAAAGCTGTCTTAGTCTTGGGTGAACTTAAATCCCTCGCTACACTCAGGACTCGTCTTAAATCCCTCGCTTCGCTCGTGATTTAAGTTTTTAACACCCTCACTACGCTCGGGAGTAAACCTCGAGTCCTTCGTTACGCTCGCGATTTAATTCGCCACCCGCGACAGAAGACCCTGCTTTATCCCCTTGGTTAATAATCTACTATTTCATTGTTTCAGTGACAGTTGCACTCGTCATTTTAGTGACTGGAATTAATAATCGTGTTTTAGTAAGTACAATAATTTCCCTCAGTAGGTTTCTGGTAAACAAATACCTACTAAGTTTATATAAATAGCTTAAACGTTCAGCATCATTTATAATTTTGACAATAAACTACAAATTACACACACATTGTAAGTCGAGTCTTATTTCTGTGATTTACGAGCGGGAGCCGGTTTATTTCATATTGTATGGGTCCTTTCTCGACCAAGTTGTAAAGGCCATCTGTTGACAACAATCGTTGTTGTTGTTGTTTCGAAGAAAAAAATAATATTGTGCTGTCTAAGTTTTGAATTGTTTTCTAGTCTGTTCTCGAGTAATTCAGTAATTGGTAGGTTCTTACAAAATACATTGAAATTTTCGGAAAAATAAGAGTATTTTCTTTTCTTTTTAACCGACTTCAAAAAGAAGGAGGTTATCAATTCGACGGTATGTTTTTTTTTTGTGTTTGTTACGCAGTTACTCCGGCGATTGTGGACCGATTTTCAAAATTCTTTTTTTATTCGAAAGGAGATGCTTTCGGAGTGGTCCCATATTCACCAAGTCAAGATCTGATGATCAGATCCTGGAGAAATTGAGGGCAACCCTCAAATTTTATAGGCCCACATATAGTTTTTCGCAAATATTATGAAGTAATTTAAGTATTTGCGTATGGTAATCATAATCTCATGTAGCTGAGCTGATGATGGAAGGTACAACTCCACAACTGTAAGGAGTAGGCATCGACAGATTTAGTTTGTGTTCGCTTATCTCCGGAACTACAAGTCCGATTTAAGTCATCCTTTTTTTGTTATACTAGGTATCGTTCAACTTTTCTTTTCTTTTGGGTTGAAAAATCAGTCTAGCCTAGTCCAGTCTTTAAAAATAATCAAATGAGTTCTCTGGGCCTAGCTGGAGCGGAAAGCACTGACTCTTACCAACCCGTTGTAGTAGCCATCCTGCTCTTTCACATAGCTTTTGCATTGCTGGGACTCATTCCTTTTTAAACAGTCCCAAGACCCCATAGTGCATCTTATTTAAAAGCTAGGTACGATTATTATTTTATTGGGGTCGCGGGACTAACGAGTAACCATGACGGTAAAGGGCTATTGAAAGACACCTCAGATTTAAGTCGGTACAAGTCTGCCCTGCCCTGGGTGTCCTCGACTCGACTTATTCGATTATTTTACGACGCAAAAAAAAAACAGTTACGATTGTATGTTCTTTCAAATATCACACGTATTCGAAGACTTTTTTTAGAAAAGCCTATGGATACTGTGCCCCACTACTGGGAAAGGGCCTTCCCTTTTCCGTTGCCTTTTTGCCGGACCTACTTTACCTTATTCTTATTATAACCAGTCTGTTCTCCTTTTCTCCAAGAAAATTATGAATTATGAGCATACCAACATCGTGCTCTAGCCAGCTTCTTATTAGGCAAATATCTGAAGTACACCACTCAAGTATGGCCGACAAGTTTATTATGAGCTCAACTTTAACGTTAACACACTCGTTCATTGACCTTGGAATATTTTATTAACATGGAAGAGTCAGAAATTGGAGATACTTAGGTAATATATTGTTTATGTAACAACGTTGCTACGTTGCGGAGGATTCCGAAAAAAATGAATTACTTTGGGTAATTCATTTTTTCGGCATGTCCTAGAACCAAAAATTCGGAGATATGTGACATCTACCAATCCGCATTGGGCCCGCGTGGTGAATTATGGCCCACTTCCTCTCCCAGAGAGGAGGCCTGTGTCCCAGCAGTGGGAACATTATAGGCTGATGATGATGAAGAACGTTTCTGAGGTGAAAGGAGTATGTAGGGATGACGAAGGTAAAAATTGGCTGTCTTGACTTGTAAGACTCGTACTGACTGAAATTCATGGTTTTTCTTCAAAAGCCCTTTACTTTCTAGGGCCTCGGTTTTGACAATCCAACGACCCCAGTTGTCTGACCGCTGTCTGACCGTGGTCCATGCCCGGGTGAATGACGCGTGACGCGTCGTGTTCCACGCGCGCCTTTAAGAGCTGTCAGCAATATTTATGACGCCTCCCTTAGAGGGCAAAAACCTGCCGGGGTCGCGGAATTATGGAGTAACCGTGGTACCGAAACATAAAGGGCTATTGAAGGACACCGTACATTTGAATCATTACAAGACTGACAGTCCCTCTCGTCCTGCCCTGAGCGGGAGGACTCATTTGATGATTTTACCACGTAAAAAAAGATGGAACCCATATTATTAGATAATAGTTATTTGTTATACAAGAGTGCAAAGTTAATTTTTAACCGCGTGCTCAATTTTGATGACCGAGCAAGCGAATGATTCTAAAATTGAATCACGAGTGCAACGAGTGATTCAAAATTAGAATCATGAGCGATAGCGAGGGAATCAAAAGAGCACAAGGTGAAAAATCTTTGCACTCGAGTGCAACACGTAACTTTTCATCCCACCTCAGCGAGGAAATGACTAAATGCAAAAACAGATGTACATTGTTCAAACACAAGATAGGCTTTTATTTCAGTTTAGGTATTAACTAAGACATTATTATAGAACAGAATAATTTTTAAATTAAAACAAACAATACTTAGGTAGTAGTTGAAAACTACTACCTAAGTATTAAGTTACTTATTTTTATCTTGGTTTGTCATAACATAACAATAACACGTGAAAGGAAAACCGCACAAAGCAAATAAAAAAGGTAAAACAAAGTACTGAGCCAAGAATGTTCCGGGTCTGAGATTTTAACAAAATAATTGTAGATTACGCTCCAAGGGAGGCGTATTGAATTCCGAAACGATACTAAGGATTCTGGGGGTGAACCTCCGTCCGTAGCGCAGCGAGGAGGTTCAAGTGTTAAGACCCAAAAGAAAAGAGGGAATAAAGTTAAAATCCTTAGTGAAGCGAGGGATTCAAGTTAGCCCAAGGCAACGCAGCCTTACACCCGAGGAGCGTACTCTGCTTTTCACAACTATGGCGAGGAAACAAATTCTATTTTTGAAAATTGATGTGGTACGACAACCTTCGAACGTCAAGTGGGCACCACAGCAAGCGATCAGCTGTTGCGGTCACCGGCCGCCATTACTGCTGCAACTCTTTAAAGTGCACACGATGTTCTAAATTCAAATTTACTTTATTCACTAGAGGATAAAAACGGCTTTTACTCACTTGAGGATAAAAACGGCTTTTACGGTCAGATATCGAAGAGCAAAAGTACCCTTTCCGAGATGGGGGGATGAAAACAATATTATCTAACTACGCCCTGTTTATTCGCTACAATATAGAATCGCCATTCACCATTTATTTAGTCATCCAATAAATAAAACTAACCAAATAACAATCAGTTTTCACGTAATTATCAAGAAATACAGCCAGCATTTTCAAAAACCGTTCATTTATAAATGCCTTGTACTCCCAGATCTATAAAATGAAACTATGAAAGTGCACAGAGCCAACAGGAAACCTGCTGAATACTGTATGTGACATCACAAGAGAGCTGCTGAGAGCGCAGCTAACATTCCCAGAAATATTACTGAGTGCATACAAGAAGATATATTACAATATTATTCATTGCATCTAGCTGGAACAAGTTCAAAGTGAACCTTATTGAGCCTTGGGACCTATAGTGGGGAACAACGTTTGAAAGTTTAAGTGTTAGGTACTTGGGGGTTCAAAAGTGATCTTGGATTAAAATTACAAGTGGGTTCGGGTCCCCTAATAATTAACGACCTTGATTCGGATCAAGGGGATTAATTGTGGAATTCTTATAATAAGGTTTGCATTCTTAATCACATTGACTCGTCTGACTAGCCATTTCGGCTTTCAACGAACCAGCAAATGATTACCAGCATTTTATATGGACTGCCTATTCGACTATTACTGTTGCACTGCGTGTCGTATTTTAGAGGTTTGATTTCCACACAGAGCAAATATTTGAATGATCTACATGTAGTTGTTCCGGGTTTGGGGGTTCCTGTATGTGAGTTTATATGTTTGTGAACGCATCGACGATACAGGAGAATATCATAGTCCATGTTTATAAAAAAAAATACAGATATAAATAAGACCCCACCGGCGCGGTGGTGCGGTGGTAGGTTAGTAGAATAATAGAAACGTGGTATCTTAATGGTCATTTCTTCTCTTCTTAGCGTGTCTATGGCAAATTATCTTATATATTTTGTCTGGCCCAAATTTCAGCAACGTGAACCCCGAACCCCTGATGTAGTTATAAGGTCGTCAAGTGTACAGGCGCAGGAGAGAAGGTGAGCCATTGTCTGTGGGGACACGTTGCATATAATAATAATATTCCACAACTATCACACAACGCCATCTAGTCCCAAGCTAAGCATAGCTAGTGTGACAGGTACTAGACAACTGGTAAACATACTTATATATTACTAAATACATACATATTATAGATAAATTACATCCAGACACAGAACAAATGATCATGCTCATCACAGAAACATTTGTCTAGAGTGGGAATCGAACCCACAACCTCCGGCCTAGCAGTGAGGGTCACTAACCACTAGACCAACAGGCCAGTCAGCATATATATTTGAGGAAAATTAAACTACACCGACTGCCAACAAAACTTCTACCACTATAACCTAAAAACTATCAAGAGAGTCATTTCTAACCCCATACAGCTGTAAACCTCAGTAGTATTAGTGATAGCAGCGAGTACTGAAAGCGCTTCCAGTCCATTACCTACTTCGTACACCGTTGTAATGTGACTCAGTGCACTACAGACGTGTATTGTCGATGTCTACTCGGTTCAATCCTTTGCCGTTTCGACTACAGGGTGTATCTTGTGCACTAAGTATATCTTAAAGTTCTTAGTCTAAAATTATAGTTTTGCTGAGCAATTTCGGCCACGGTTACCAATCTCAGCAGAGATTAGATCATTCTCACAGTTAATTAAACAGCAATTCAACTTGACGTAAGTAACGTGCTTCTAGAGGCACGGGGCTATACTGAAAGGTTCCAGTTTCCAGGCTGCTCCTGAGAAATTATATAAAAACTTATCTAATAGCAATTTTTGCCCGACCCGAGTATCGAACTAAGGACCCCCTGCTCAGCAGTCACACTTGCAACTTATATTTAATTACACACATACCTATATATAGCATACACACATATATACAGCAAGCTTAATTTTAAACGACAATATTCTCGTTTTGCAAAGTAGACTTGCTCTCATAACTTTCTCAAAATAACGAGGTGCCTATACTGTGCTACGGCGTAGACACATCGTAGCACCCTGCGTAGCGAGCCCTACGAAGCTACGCGGCGGCACAGAGATTCTTACCAATTTCAAATTCCAGTCTTGGTCAAAACGGCTACGAATTCCGAAAACTTAATGGTAATTTACCATTTTGCCCTGTATTTGTCAATGTTTTTCTGATCCTAAATGTATTAATGCCAAAAGGGGTAGGAAAAAAAGGGGAAACCTTAATACAATAGTCGTATAAGAGTTGTAAAATTCGGTAATAAGCAACACGACTTCTATTTCAAGTTCGACTTCAACTTTGGGCTTTGTATAAACGCCAGCAGGTCAACCTACCAATCTGTCATGAAAATCTATTAAAGAAATTTAAGACAGATGAGATGATGAGAGGTACTTTGATGTGCTGGCGCATGTACAATAGAATTACCCACAGGTAGACCTTGGCAAGAGTTGCTTTACTTGGGTGCCCCATTTAAAAACAGACCTAGAGACGCCTCCACGCGCGCTATTTGATTTAACCACTTTTATTCCACTTTAGTGAACACACTGCCGTTTTATTTGACTGTGATATATAATTCTTTCCAATTCTAGCTTAATTAAAAGTCTATTCTGGATACATCACAAATCAAAACCCAACAACCAACACATTTTCATCAAATGAAAAATGTTGGAATAAATCGTAAGTTTCCTAAACTAAACTAAAGCTTACCGCCTTTTTGATGAAAGTCTTGGGATCTCATGCACATGTAAGTTTCTCACATAAATCTTTAGAATAGTTCTTCGTGTACCATGGAATGGATGCGGAAAGTCTCATGCGATGCCTTACAAGTTTTGACTTCAAAAACTCATTATTAAATGTTAAAGGGATGTCTGTAGAGGATTTGTGTTCGTTTGTTTGTGGAGATTATTTTAAAAATGAAAGATATCTATCTAATAGTTATTGAAAGGTATATTTGATGGAGTTGGCGGGCCGCGAGAGAGAGAGGACAGCGTCCTCCCTCCGCCCCAATCGCAGTGATAGACGCCCACGGCGTCGGACGTCGCAAGACGATCTCCGGCCACCGTAGGCGCGGGCATGCGGGCAGCGAGTAAAGGGCAACTCGTTGCCCGACCATGGACCATGCCCGGGTCGACGGCGCGTTGTGTTCCACGCGCGCCTCTTAGAGCGTCAGCATAATGACGGGGCCCCCTCTCAGAAGGCCAAAGCCTGCCGGGGTAGCGGGACTTATTCCATCACCGTGACTCCGGTACATAAAGGGCTATTGAAGGTCACCGTGGATTTTAGTCAGTACAAGTCTGACAGTCCCTCCCGCCCTGCCTAGAGTGGGAGGACTCATTTAATGATTTTACCACGCTAAAAAAAAAAAAAAAGGTATTTTTGATGAGTATTTCAAGTGAGAAAGACGTAGCAGTATTAGCTGCGTGATTGAGTAATAAAATATCCATCTATATGGATAGATAGTTAAAACTTAAAATTATAAATTCAAAAGTATGGATGGATACTTTAGAATTTATATTTTTCATTAGCAGTATTATTTGGGCATGCGGACTGTGAGTAATGGGTGACTCGCCGTTCATCAAGGACCATGTCTGTGTCGACGGCGCGTCATGTTCCAAGCGCGCCTCAAAGAGCTGTCAGCTATCTGATAAAGTCCCCGTTACAGGGCAAACCGCGACCCTAGAGCGTAAAGGTCTATTGAAGGATAATCCGTGGATTAAAGTCAGTACAACAACAGCTATTAATTTAATTTGGAATTGAGTTCAGTGACCTCAAGACTCAAAAGACAACTCTTTTGCCTAATTGACGTGAAAATAACAAGACAAAACCCTTTTCAAACGTCAAGTTTGTAATGTCAATTTTCTAAGGATCCTGTCTTTTTTGTAGTCAAAAACGTAGGCTTTTACTGCTAAACATAACACTTATTGGTTAGGCAAAGTGATATTGAACTTTTCCATCAATAATTTGTCAATGGCATTCCAATTTATTTTTTTAACGTTGCCCCACTCTAGGAATTTCTCCTGTGTCGTGAGTGCGTTTGCAAACATAGAAACTCACATACACAAACACCCAGACCCGGAACAACTAATTGTAGATCATACAAATATTTGTTCTGTGCAGAAATCGAACCCGCGAATCCCGCCGCAGCAGTCCGATCACTCAGCCACTGCGCTAACCGTGCCGCCATAGCCATGCCGTTTTTGCCTGCTTGTTGGCATTAAGATTGCCCTCATTTATTTTATTTTTTTAACAAGAACTTTTCTGCAGTTTAAGAATTTCTCCTATGACTTTGGATGCGTTTATTAACATTTTAACTGATAAACATTGTTCCGTTCAGGAACACAACTCGCGAAATATTTACACCTCTACTCTCCTTCAGGCGTGGTATTACGCAATTCTGTACTTTTCCAATCAAAACACTTTCGCACGAAACATTAAATCGACATTGTCCCGTCGTTTTTCTCTGTAATGAACCGAGGTCCGTGAAGTCCGCAAGCCGACACCTTGACAAAGGGACCCAGTGCCGCCACACGTGCTATCTATTACCCCTAAAGGTCAGCCCCTAAGGGAGGAGGGGGGAGAAAACAAAAGACATCGATTTCTTTGTACTGGTTGTTACAAAAGTCTGAAATCTTTTCTGGAAAACACTTCTATGGCTAATGTTTTGTGAAAGTTACTTTGACAGTTTTAGCTTCTTTTTTCTGATAAAGAATAAACTTATGTATAGTTAGGTGCCTTTGCTAAAGTCATTACATAATCATGGTGTTTGTGGAATTATTTTATTATCTTCCTGGCTTTATTCTTCTTCTCAGTCGCTACACTCTTGGCAGAGTGGTCGTGGTCGTCACATCAGGGGTGGTGGCTCGCTTCACAATTCGCCGCCACTCCTCTCGCACCGCTGCCTTCCTGGTGCATGCGTGTAGGGGACCATTCAATGCAGCCTTGATCTGGTCTGTCCAGCGCATTGGTGATCTGCCTCGAGCTCTAGTGCCATTCACTTTGCCCTGCACCACAAGGCGTTCCACAGACGAGTCTCCTCGCCGAGAAACATGTCCGAAGTAAGTGAGGATACGACTCTGAACGATGGAAGATAGACGTTTTTTAACGCCGAGTTCGCTTAATATGGAAACATTTGTACGGAATTGGTTCCATGATATTATACCAAGCATCATTCATTCAGCCTTTAGAGGAGGCTTTATTTTACTAGTTTTTTTTATTGTGGTCGATGCCACACTTTTTTTTCTTCATACCTCTCACTTAAACAATTTTGAACAATGAAAACAATATAGAAACTATAAGAATAGTTCATTAATTCGATAAATAAATTGTAATTGAATTCTGGTAGTAAATATGAATGTTTCTTTTGTCCCAACCTAGGAATTTCTCCTATATCGTGGGTGCGTTTACAAACTCACATACACAAACACCCACACCCGGAACAACTATGGTACCTGCAGGTCATACTTGCAAATTGTTCCGTGCGGGGATCACTCAACCACTACGCCAGCCGTGCAGTAGTTTCAGAGATAAGTGTGTTCGACCAAACAAACTCTTCTTCTTTATAAGTGATAGTAGAACATACAGAACACATAAAACTGAAACTTATTTTTCGTACCACTTGCTCAAAAAAGTGACATTCTATGCCACAAAAAGCGAACATAACAATAGTCATTTTTAATCTGAAAAACAGGGAAAGAATGTTGTACTGAATTTCATTCTCTCTCTAGGGAGAGAATGTGATTTAAATTTGGAATACTTAGATTACGGTAGACTCGATCGAAAGCTAACCAGAATAATAAAACATTAAAAAATAAAGATTTCGAGTCGACAACATTACATCCGCAAAATTCGTTTTGTTCATTCGTCCGCAAATTGTCGAGTATTTTGTAAATTTCTAATGATTTTCTGACCAGACAGATCGCAGCCGCCATTATTGACATCGGTTATCATGTTAAGTTTTTTTTCGTACCACTTGCTCAAAAAAGTGACATTCTATGCCACAAAAAGCGAACATAACAATAGTCATTTTTAATCTGTGAAAAACAGGGAAAGAATGTTGTACTGAATTTCTCTAGGGAGAGAATGTGATTTAAATTTGGAATACTTAGATTACGGTAGACTCGATCGAAAGCTATCCAGAATAATAAAACATTAAAAAATAAAGATTTCGAGTCGACAACATATATCCGCAAAATTCGGATTGTCGAGTATTTTGTAAATTTCTAATGATTTTCTGACCAGACAGATCGCAGCCGCCATTATTGACATCGGTTGTCATGTTGAGTTTTTTTTTCTTTCTTTATTTTCGGCCTATGACTTACCGTGACACCTACATTTAGTACCTTGATGTGTAGTATTTGGGACACACGTTTCACCCGAGCAAAGCCGGATTTTCATCTAGTTAAATAAAATTACGAAAACCAACGAGGCCGTATGAGCTAGATGCCTTTGCTTTTTTAATTTGCCGCGTTTTTGTATTCTTCAAATACATAAACGTTGAGTTTATTTTTACTTATTTTTATAAATAAGTTAATGTTAAATATTAATGTTTAAAATGCGTATATCTCATATTATTACTGTGTTATTTTTTTCGCAAATGGTACGAAAAGTAGAGTATTTTCCTCGGTGATAAAGCTGTCTTAGTCTTGGGTGAACTTAAATCCCTCGCTACACTCAGGACTCGTCTTAAATCCCTCGCTTCGCTCGTGATTTAAGTTTTTAACACCCTCGCTACGCTCGGGAGTAAACCTCGAGTCCTTCGTTACGCTCGCGATTTAATTCGCCACCCGCGACAGAAGACCCTGCTTTATCCCCTTGGTTAATAATCTACTATTTTTCTTTCTTTATTTTCGGCCTATGACTTACCGTGACACCTACATTTAAGCGCCGTATTCACCATCTGTCACGGCTGTACGTCAGCTCAAGGTCGCTGTGATGGATGTAGCATACACACTATCATGCGCGCATCCAGCGAGCAGAATCAATCGAACGAATAAAGACGTGTTTTAGAAAATGCCAGCAGTTTTAACAAAACGCCAATAAATGGCACTTATTTTTATATTGTCAGCAGCAACAGAAAAGAGGAAAACAAAAAGGAAACGATTTTGGAATATTTTTTTTATTATAAACGTACAGAATACACTCAAATGAAGAACTTATATTTTTCAATAAATCTTGAAAGTGTTTCACTATCCATTTTCACGTGCAGTCTTCTCTCGAGACAAGCTCTAAATGTTAAATCTGCTGTACAGCAAGCCTATACACGGTCCAGCATGCACGATGCTGGACTGCTCTGACGTACGTCCGCGCTATTCACTGTCCATCTGCACGACGTTAGCGGTGGTGGGGGTGCTCGCTGGATGAAAAATGGGTCGTGCACGTCCAGCAAACAATTTAAAAAAAATATTGACGTACGTCAAGCCTATTCACGGTGTTTTTGCGTCATGCATCGTGCATGGCCTTGGCGGGACGTACAGCAGATGGAACGTGAATACGGCGCTTTTGTACCTTGTGTGACCTTGTGAGGCCGTATGAGCTTGATGCCTTTGCTTTTTTAATTTGCCGCGTTTTTGTATTCTTCAAATAAGATAAGATAATTTAAGATAAGATAATTTATTCATAAAAACATTTTACAAAAATATGTTTACAGACCGACACAGAAAGTTAATAAAACTATAATAGAAATAGTGCCTACGTTAATAATTGTGTATAGCTTAATGAAATTAATCACATATAAAAAATATTTATATGGGCATTTAAATTAATGTAGCGACCTGCCTGAACTAAGTTTATAAAAACCTGTGTTTCAGGTCATCACTTCATCGCAATTTAAATGGGACAGTAAATTATGTGAAGTAGATAAATATAAAAATACAACTTTATCGACTATAAAAATAATACTACTCTACTACATTATAACTATTCTAAACAATTAGCAATTATCAAAGAATTATTTACATCGTTTGAAATAAACTGGGTCAAAATTAACGCTTACGACGTGACATTTTCAAGGTTTCATAGGTTTACTCGCGTACAGAATATTTTCTAGGTATATATACAATAGATATTTGCAATGTTAGTATAACAGCTTGATGATTGTTAGTAACAAAGAAATATTTAGGTTTCTTTTATTTTATACGAAAATGATCTTAATAACTAGGTCATTCTTATTACGAAATAACAAATATAATTAGAAGGAAAACTACTGTTTGAGACTTTAACTTAGTGCTAACTTATGATTTTACAAAATTGTTGGCGCTATTAGGCGCCTTCATAATCTATTGAATTAATGTAGTTGTCCTCTGCATATTTGCGAGCTGGACAACTTACATCACCAGTTTGATGGCCACATTTCTTTTTGACTCTTTTACAAGTTGCACATTGGGAAGGGGAAGAATTATTGCTGCATTCCTTGTAGGTATGACCAGTTTCTCCGCAGTGATTGCATGTAGGGCTAGTTTCTCTACAATACTTTGCTGCATGTCCGTACTGCTGGCAATTAAAGCACCTCGTGACGATAAAGGAAATACATAATCGTTGAGTTTAGTTTTACTTATTTTTTATAAATAAGTTAATGTTAAATATTAATGTTTAAAATGCGTATCTCATACTATTACTGTGTTATTTTTTTCGCAAATGGTACGAAAAGTAGAGTATTTTCCTCGGTGATAAAGCTGTCTTAGTCTTGGGTGAACTTAAATCCCTCGCTACACTCAGGACTCGTCTTAAATCCCTCGCTTCGCTCGTGATTTAAGTTTTTAACACCCTCACTACGCTCGGGAGTAAACCTCGAGTCCTTCGTTACGCTCGCGATTTAATTCGCCACCCGCGACAGAAGACCCTGCTTTATCCCCTTGGTTAATAATCTACTATTTCATTGTTTCAGTGACAGTTGCACTCGTCATTTTAGTGACTGGAATTAATAATCGTGTTTTAGTAAGTACAATAATTTCCCTCAGTAGGTTTCTGGTAAACAAATACCTACTAAGTTTATATAAATAGCTTAAACGTTCAGCATCATTTATAATTTTGACAATAAACTACAAATTACACACACATTGTAAGTCGAGTCTTATTTCTGTGATTTACGAGCGGGAGCCGGTTTATTTCATATTGTATGGGTCCTTTCTCGACCAAGTTGTAAAGGCCATCTGTTGACAACAATCGTTGTTGTTGTTGTTTCGAAGAAAAAAATAATATTGTGCTGTCTAAGTTTTGAATTGTTTTCTAGTCTGTTCTCGAGTAATTCAGTAATTGGTAGGTTCTTACAAAATACATTGAAATTTTCGGAAAAATAAGAGTATTTTCTTTTCTTTTTAACCGACTTCAAAAAGAAGGAGGTTATCAATTCGACGGTATGTTTTTTTTTTGTGTTTGTTACGCAGTTACTCCGGCGATTGTGGACCGATTTTCAAAATTCTTTTTTTATTCGAAAGGAGATGCTTTCGGAGTGGTCCCATATTCACCAAGTCAAGATCTGATGATCAGATCCTGGAGAAATTGAGGGCAACCCTCAAATTTTATAGGCCCACATATAGTTTTTCGCAAATATTATGAAGTAATTTAAGTATTTGCGTATGGTAATCATAATCTCATGTAGCTGAGCTGATGATGGAAGGTACAACTCCACAACTGTAAGGAGTAGGCATCGACAGATTTAGTTTGTGTTCGCTTATCTCCGGAACTACAAGTCCGATTTAAGTCATCCTTTTTTTGTTATACTAGGTATCGTTCAACTTTTCTTTTCTTTTGGGTTGAAAAATCAGTCTAGCCTAGTCCAGTCTTTAAAAATAATCAAATGAGTTCTCTGGGCCTAGCTGGAGCGGAAAGCACTGACTCTTACCAACCCGTTGTAGTAGCCATCCTGCTCTTTCACATAGCTTTTGCATTGCTGGGACTCATTCCTTTTTAAACAGTCCCAAGACCCCATAGTGCATCTTATTTAAAAGCTAGGTACGATTATTATTTTATTGGGGTCGCGGGACTAACGAGTAACCATGACGGTAAAGGGCTATTGAAAGACACCTCAGATTTAAGTCGGTACAAGTCTGCCCTGCCCTGGGTGTCCTCGACTCGACTTATTCGATTATTTTACGACGCAAAAAAAAAAACAGTTACGATTGTATGTTCTTTCAAATATCACACGTATTCGAAGACTTTTTTTAGAAAAGCCTATGGATACTGTGCCCCACTACTGGGAAAGGGCCTTCCCTTTTCCGTTGCCTTTTTGCCGGACCTACTTTACCTTATTCTTATTATAACCAGTCTGTTCTCCTTTTCTCCAAGAAAATTATGAATTATGAGCATACCAACATCGTGCTCTAGCCAGCTTCTTATTAGGCAAATATCTGAAGTACACCACTCAAGTATGGCCGACAAGTTTATTATGAGCTCAACTTTAACGTTAACACACTCGTTCATTGACCTTGGAATATTTTATTAACATGGAAGAGTCAGAAATTGGAGATACTTAGGTAATATATTGTTTATGTAACAACGTTGCTACGTTGCGGAGGATTCCGAAAAAAATGAATTACTTTGGGTAATTCATTTTTTCGGCATGTCCTAGAACCAAAAATTCGGAGATATGTGACATCTACCAATCCGCATTGGGCCCGCGTGGTGAATTATGGCCCACTTCCTCTCCCAGAGAGGAGGCCTGTGTCCCAGCAGTGGGAACATTATAGGCTGATGATGATGAAGAACGTTTCTGAGGTGAAAGGAGTATGTAGGGATGACGAAGGTAAAAATTGGCTGTCTTGACTTGTAAGACTCGTACTGACTGAAATTCATGGTTTTTCTTCAAAAGCCCTTTACTTTCTAGGGCCTCGGTTTTGACAATCCAACGACCCCAGTTGTCTGACCGCTGTCTGACCGTGGTCCATGCCCGGGTGAATGACGCGTGACGCGTCGTGTTCCACGCGCGCCTTTAAGAGCTGTCAGCAATATTTATGACGCCTCCCTTAGAGGGCAAAAACCTGCCGGGGTCGCGGAATTATGGAGTAACCGTGGTACCGAAACATAAAGGGCTATTGAAGGACACCGTACATTTGAATCATTACAAGACTGACAGTCCCTCTCGTCCTGCCCTGAGCGGGAGGACTCATTTGATGATTTTACCACGTAAAAAAAGATGGAACCCATATTATTAGATAATAGTTATTTGTTATACAAGAGTGCAAAGTTAATTTTTAACCGCGTGCTCAATTTTGATGACCGAGCAAGCGAATGATTCTAAAATTGAATCACGAGTGCAACGAGTGATTCAAAATTAGAATCATGAGCGATAGCGAGGGAATCAAAAGAGCACAAGGTGAAAAATCTTTGCACTCGAGTGCAACACGTAACTTTTCATCCCACCTCAGCGAGGAAATGACTAAATGCAAAAACAGATGTACATTGTTCAAACACAAGATAGGCTTTTATTTCAGTTTAGGTATTAACTAAGACATTATTATAGAACAGAATAATTTTTAAATTAAAACAAACAATACTTAGGTAGTAGTTGAAAACTACTACCTAAGTATTAAGTTACTTATTTTTATCTTGGTTTGTCATAACATAACAATAACACGTGAAAGGAAAACCGCACAAAGCAAATAAAAAAGGTAAAACAAAGTACTGAGCCAAGAATGTTCCGGGTCTGAGATTTTAACAAAATAATTGTAGATTACGCTCCAAGGGAGGCGTATTGAATTCCGAAACGATACTAAGGATTCTGGGGGTGAACCTCCGTCCGTAGCGCAGCGAGGAGGTTCAAGTGTTAAGACCCAAAAGAAAAGAGGGAATAAAGTTAAAATCCTTAGTGAAGCGAGGGATTCAAGTTAGCCCAAGGCAACGCAGCCTTACACCCGAGGAGCGTACTCTGCTTTTCACAACTATGGCGAGGAAACAAATTCTATTTTTGAAAATTGATGTGGTACGACAACCTTCGAACGTCAAGTGGGCACCACAGCAAGCGATCAGCTGTTGCGGTCACCGGCCGCCATTACTGCTGCAACTCTTTAAAGTGCACACGATGTTCTAAATTCAAATTTACTTTATTCACTAGAGGATAAAAACGGCTTTTACTCACTTGAGGATAAAAACGGCTTTTACGGTCAGATATCGAAGAGCAAAAGTACCCTTTCCGAGATGGGGGGATGAAAACAATATTATCTAACTACGCCCTGTTTATTCGCTACAATATAGAATCGCCATTCACCATTTATTTAGTCATCCAATAAATAAAACTAACCAAATAACAATCAGTTTTCACGTAATTATCAAGAAATACAGCCAGCATTTTCAAAAACCGTTCATTTATAAATGCCTTGTACTCCCAGATCTATAAAATGAAACTATGAAAGTGCACAGAGCCAACAGGAAACCTGCTGAATACTGTATGTGACATCACAAGAGAGCTGCTGAGAGCGCAGCTAACATTCCCAGAAATATTACTGAGTGCATACAAGAAGATATATTACAATATTATTCATTGCATCTAGCTGGAACAAGTTCAAAGTGAACCTTATTGAGCCTTGGGACCTATAGTGGGGAACAACGTTTGAAAGTTTAAGTGTTAGGTACTTGGGGGTTCAAAAGTGATCTTGGATTAAAATTACAAGTGGGTTCGGGTCCCCTAATAATTAACGACCTTGATTCGGATCAAGGGGATTAATTGTGGAATTCTTATAATAAGGTTTGCATTCTTAATCACATTGACTCGTCTGACTAGCCATTTCGGCTTTCAACGAACCAGCAAATGATTACCAGCATTTTATATGGACTGCCTATTCGACTATTACTCACTGCGCACTGCGTGTCGTATTTTAGAGGTTTGATTTCCACACAGAGCAAATATTTGAATGATCTACATGTAGTTGTTCCGGGTTTGGGGGTTCCTGTATGTGAGTTTATATGTTTGTGAACGCATCGACGATACAGGAGAATATCATAGTCCATGTTTATAAAAAAAAATACAGATATAAATAAGACCCCACCGGCGCGGTGGTGCGGTGGTAGGTTAGTAGAATAATAGAAACGTGGTATCTTAATGGTCATTTCTTCTCTTCTTAGCGTGTCTATGGCAAATTATCTTATATATTTTGTCTGGCCCAAATTTCAGCAACGTGAACCCCGAACCCCTGATGTAGTTATAAGGTCGTCAAGTGTACAGGCGCAGGAGAGAAGGTGAGCCATTGTCTGTGGGGACACGTTGCATATAATAATAATATTCCACAACTATCACACAACGCCATCTAGTCCCAAGCTAAGCATAGCTAGTGTGACAGGTACTAGACAACTGGTAAACATACTTATATATTACTAAATACATACATATTATAGATAAATTACATCCAGACACAGAACAAATGATCATGCTCATCACAGAAACATTTGTCTAGAGTGGGAATCGAACCCACAACCTCCGGCCTAGCAGTGAGGGTCACTAACCACTAGACCAACAGGCCAGTCAGCATATATATTTGAGGAAAATTAAACTACACCGACTGCCAACAAAACTTCTACCACTATAACCTAAAAACTATCAAGAGAGTCATTTCTAACCCCATACAGCTGTAAACCTCAGTAGTATTAGTGATAGCAGCGAGTACTGAAAGCGCTTCCAGTCCATTACCTACTTCGTACACCGTTGTAATGTGACTCAGTGCACTACAGACGTGTATTGTTGATGTCTACTCGGTTCAATCCTTTGCCGTTTCGACTACAGGGTGTATCTTGTGCACTAAGTATATCTTAAAGTTCTTAGTCTAAAATTATAGTTTTGCTGAGCAATTTCGGCCACGGTTACCAATCTCAGCAGAGATTAGATCATTCTCACAGTTAATTAAACAGCAATTCAACTTGACGTAAGTAACGTGCTTCTAGAGGCACGGGGCTATACTGAAAGGTTCCAGTTTCCAGGCTGCTCCTGAGAAATTATATAAAAACTTATCTAATAGCAATTTTTGCCCGACCCGAGTATCGAACTAAGGACCCCCTGCTCAGCAGTCACACTTGCAACTTATATTTAATTACACACATACCTATATATAGCATACACACATATATACAGCAAGCTTAATTTTAAACGACAATATTCTCGTTTTGCAAAGTAGACTTGCTCTCATAACTTTCTCAAAATAACGAGGTGCCTATACTGTGCTACGGCGTAGACACATCGTAGCACCCTGCGTAGCGAGCCCTACGAAGCTACGCGGCGGCACAGAGATTCTTACCTATTTCAAATTCCAGTCTTGGTCAAAACGGCTACGAATTCCGAAAACTTAATGGTAATTTACCATTTTGCCCTGTATTTGTCAATGTTTTTCTGATCCTAAATGTATTAATGCCACAAGGGGTAGGAAAAAAAGGGGAAAGCCTTATACAATAGTCGTATAAGAGTTGTAACATTCGGTAATAAGCAACACGACTTCTATTTCGAGTTCGACTTCAACTTTGGGCTTTGTACAAACTCCAGCAGGTTAACCTGCCTAATCTGTCATGAAAATCTATTAAAGAAATTCAAGACAGATTGAGGTACTTTGATGTGCTGGCGTATGTACACATACAATAGAATTACCCACAGGTAGACCTTGGCAAGAGTTGCTTTACTTTGGTGGCCCATCTAAAAACAGACCTAGAGACGCCACCACGCGCGCTATTTGATTTGACCACTTTTATTCCACTTTAGTGAACACACTGCCGTTTTATTTGACTGTGATATATAATTCTTTCCAATTCTAGCTTAATTAAAAGTCTATTCTGGATACATCACAAATCAAAACCCAACAACCAACACATTTTCATCAAATGAAAAATGTTGGAATAAATCGTAAGTTTCCTAAACTAAAGTGAAGCTTACCTCCTTTTTGATGAAAGTCTTGTGATCTCATGCACGTCATGTAAGTTTCTCACATAAATCTTTAGAATAGTTCTTCGCGTACCATGGAATGGATGCGGAACGTCTCATACGATGCGATGCCTTACAAGTTTTGACTTCAAAAACTCATTATGAAATGTTAAAGGGATCTCGGTTAGTAGAGGATTTGTGTTCGTTTGTTTCTGGAGATTATTAAAATAAAATGAAAGATAAATAATAGTTATATAGGTATATTTGATGAGTAAGTTAAGTGAGAAAAACGTATCAGCTGCGTGAATGATTAATACAATATATACATCTATCATCCATACTTTAGAATTTATAATTTTAAGTAGCAGCATTATTTGATTCTCGGGCACGCCGCAATAGCGGCGATAAGACCCCTCTTTGAGGAGTGGCTGGAGAGACGTCACGGCGTCCTAAGCTTCCGCTTGACGCAGGTCCTCACCGGACACGGATGTTTCGGGAGGTACCTGTGTCTTATGAGAAAGGAAGAAACGCCTGGGTGCCACCACTGCGTAGATCGCCCGGAGGACACAGTCGAGCATACGGTGCAGGATTGCCCCGCTTGGGCGGAGCACCGACGTGTCCTCACGGCGGCGATAGGCGGAGACCTCTCGCGCCCAGCACTGGTCGCGGCCATGCTGCGGGGCGAGACGGAGTGGGAAGCGGTCGCCTCCTTCTGCGAAGCAGTCATGCTCGCGAAGGAGGAGGCGGGCCGCGTGAGAGAGAGGACAAGGTCCTCCCTCCGCCCCACCCGCGGTGGTGGACGCCCACGGCGTCGGACGTCGCAAGACGATCTCCGGCCACCGTAGGCGCGGGCATGCGGGCGGCGAGTAAAGGGCAACTCGCCGCCCGACCATAGACCATGCCCGTGTCGACGGCGCGTCGTGTTCCACGCGCGCCTCAAAGAGCTGTCAGCAAAATGACGGGGCCCCCTCTCAGAGGGCCAAAGCCTGCCGGGGTTGCGGGACTCATACCATCACCGTGACCCCGGAACATAAAGGGCTACTGAGGAACACCGTGGATTTTAGTCAGTACAAGTCTGACAGTACCTCTCGCCCTGCCCGGGGTGGGAGGTCTCATTTGATGATTTTACCACGTAAAAAAAAAAAAAAAAAAAAAAAAAGCATTATTTGATTCTGCAACCATTCACCGACGACCGGTTCATCATTGGACGTTTCGCCGACAGAACGATTCACTTATGGCCGTTTCATCCAGACTCCTTCACCTATTTGGGCATGCAGACGGTGAGTAGCGGGTGACTCGCCGTTCATCATGGATCATGTCTATGTCGACGGCGCGTCATGTTCCAAGCGCACCTCAAAGAGCTGTCAACAGTCTTATGGCGTTCCTGTTACAGGGCAAACCGTGACCCTGGAGCGAATTTAATATTTTTTTTGGAATTGAGTTCAGTGACCTCGAGAATCAAATGACAACTCTTTTACCTAATTGACGTGAAAATAACAAGACAAAACCCTTTTCAAACGTCAAGTTTGTAATGTCAATTTTGTAAGGATTCTGTCTTTTTTGTAGTCAAAAACGTAGGCTTTTACTGGTAAACATGACACTTATTGGTTAGGCAAAGTGTTATTGAACTTTTCCATCAAGAATTTGTCAGTAGCATTCCATATTTTTGCCCAGTTCTATACATTAAGATTGCCCCCATTTAATGAGCAAACTCAATTTTTTGCAACAGTGGTGGCCCAGTGGTATCCTGTACCTCGACTTACGAGTAGTAGGTCGTGGGTCCGAAGCCAGGCAAGCGCATACTTTGTGTAATTTATTCCATCACCACTGCTCTCAAAACGGTGAAGGATAACACCGTAGGAAACTGGCATGCCCTAGAATCAAAAATTCGAAGGCATGTGACATTTACCAACCCGCACTGGGCCCGCAAAGTGGATTACGCACATGTACTTTGGGAATTCCTCCTATGATTGTGGGTGCGTTTATAAACATTTTAAATGATAAACATTGTTCCGTTCAGAAACAAAACTCGCGAAATATTTACATCTCTAAGCCACAGTCAGGCCTGTCGGTCTAGTGGTTAGTGACCCTGACTGCTATTCCGGAGTTCGTGGGTTCGATTACCACCCAGGACAAATATTTGTGTGATGAACACGATCATTTGTTCTGTGTCTGGGTGTAATTTATTTATACTATTTATGTATTTAGAAATATATAAGTATGTTTATCAGTTGTCTAGTACCAATAACACAAGCTCTGCTTAGCTTGGGACTAGATGGCGTTGTGATAGTTGTGGAATATTAACATTATTTAATATAATATCATATTATATTATTACCTCTACTCTCCTTCAGGCTTGGTATTACGCAATTCTGTACTTTTCCAATCAAAACACTTTCGCACGAAACATTAAATCGACATTGCCCTGTCGTTTTTCTCTGTAATGAACCGAGGTCCGTGAAGTCCGCAAGCCGACACCTTGACAAAGGGACCCAGTGCCGCCACACGTGCTATCTATTACCCCTAAAGGTCAGCCCCTAAGGGGGGAGGGGGGAGAAAACAAAAGACATCGATTCTTTGTACTGGTTGTTACAAAAGTCTGAAATCTTTTCTGGAAAACACTTCTATGGCTAATGTTTTGTGTAAGTTACTTTGATAATTTTAGCTTCTTTTTTCTGATAAAGAATAAACTTTTGTATAGTTAGGTGCCTTTGCTAAAGTCATTACATAATCATGGTGTTTGTGGAATTATTTTTTATCTTCCTGGCTTTATTCTACGAGTATTTTACTTTTTGTGGTCGATGCCACACTTTTTTTTTTTCATTCCTCACACTGAAACAATTTTGAATAATGAAAACAAAATGGAAACTGTAAGAATAGTTTATTAATTCAATAAATAAATCATAGTTTAATTTAAGTATAAAATATTAATTTTTTTTTTGCCCCGCCCGCCCTAAGAATTTCCCCTGTATTGTGGGTGCGTTTACTCACATACACAAACACCGAGACCCGGAACAACTACCTGCAGTTCATACAAATATTTGTTCCGTGCGGGGATCACTCAACCACTACGCCATCCGTGCAGTAGTTTCAGAGATTAGTGTGTTCAACCAAACAAACTCTTCTACTTTATACGTTCATAGAATGTCAGTAAAACGTACAGAACACTTAAAATTTCAATTTATTTTAATACTGTCAAGTCATAAAATACAATTATCCAGCTGATTCTGGTTTGACTTGAAGCTAACCCCAAAATAGTTGGGAAAAAGCTAGGCAGATGATGGAAGTTATAAATTACAAAATACTGTTTACTAAGTTAAAATAAAATGAGTTGTGTCGTCGAAGGTACTCCGCCATGACACGGGTGCGGCCGCGGTGGTTTGTATAGCTTCAACCTTCAGGGTTGAATAACATCGTGAGACAAATTTATATAAATAGAGGTAGGGGAGGTTTTAAACTAAGTGATGTAATGTTGTGCAATGATTTACGTAATTTGTGGCTGGATGTTTGTGAGTGTTAATGTTTGTAGACGCACCCACGAATAGAGATTATTTTCAGTGTGGGGCAACGTTTCATGAAATGTAAAATACTGATAATTTTGTAAGTACTTGTAGGTACGTTACATGACCATAATACCATGACCATGGCCGGAACATAAAGGGCTATTGAAGGACACCGAGGATTTTAGTCGGTACAAGTCTGACAGTAAGGGGTGGGAGGACTCATTTGACGATTTTACCACGATAAAAAAGTAGGTACGTTGGACCTAGCGAAAAAATTGGAAGCCAACTCATTAAAAGATAATTTAGATTATGAATAAAACCTGGGGATAAGTTTTGAATTGAAATGTAATTTTGATTAATATCAAAAAGAGTTGATGATTTTTGAAACATACTGAAAATTTTGTAAGTATAAGTAAGTAGTAAGTGTATCAATGAAGGAAGCTTTCTACATGTTTTAGAGCTTCGTTACTTCCTTTGGCTACGAATCGACAAAAAATACACATTTCACTTATTTATTTAATTACCAGCGTCCCGTCCCTGCTTCGCACGGGTAGAAGTCCTCTAATACCCGGTCCCGACGGTTACAAACACAACAAAAAAAGAATTATCCGAATCGGTCCAGCTGTTTTCGAGTTACGAGCTTAGCAACACATTTTGCGATCCATTTTTATTATTATAGATAGATAGATATAGATATATAGAAGAGGATAATGTACACCTTAATTCCTTCTTAAAGAAGTAACAAAAATGACTACAATAACCGGTTTTGTTGTGTAACAATGATAATCATCTCACCTACAAAAACCACGGGGAAAAAAACATCAATATCATCCAAAAAAGGGGCGTAATCTCCCATAAACCCACAAACATGACCCCTCTCCTAAGGTCATACCATACAGAATCCTTGCACTTCCTTCACAAACAAAAGGTTGGCTTACGTCCGTGGCTCCGTGCCCTTTATCACCTCTACCCTACGACCCAGTTCAGCGGTCGACGACCCCGCAAGGTCGCCGGCTGATCGATGACGGCATGCCGCCACCCTTCATGCAGGGTGCTACCTAGATATACAAGTCTTTTGAAGTTATTTTACGGTTGATATTAGGAAACTTAATGCAGAGAGAATAAAGATTAGTTATTAAATAATAATAATAATATTCCACAACTATAATCAACGCCATCTAGTCCCAAGCTAAGCAGAGCTTGTGTTATGGGTACTAGGCAACTGATAAACATACTTATTTATTTCTAAATACATACATTTATTACACATAAATAACACCCAGACACAGAACGATAATGCTCATCACACAAACATTTGTCCTGGGTTGGAATCGAACCCACGATCCCCGGCATGGCAGTCAGTCACTAACCACTAGACCAACAGGCCTGTCAAATAAATGTGAGCTGTCTTATTAGGAAGATTTGGTGACGGCATGTTGTGACGTCATGCCACAATGATGGGGACAACTAGGGGGCCAAAGCCTTGTGGGGTCGCGGGACTAACGAGGAAACGTGACCCCAGAACGAAAAGGACTATTGAAGGACACCGTGGATTTCAGTCAGTACAAGTCTGACAGTCCGTCCTGCCTTGTTGTAGGAAGATTTTAGGACGACTTATTTAATGATATTACTACGCTAAAAAATAAGTTTTTTTATTTATCATTGGCTACACAGTAAACAGTTCACAGTTGGAAGACAATACGGTTTGGACAACGGGTTCTCTGTACTTCTTGTCGCTATTTTTTAAACATTTATTTTAAAACCTGATTCATTTTTATGTGATTGTGGCAGTAACGACTCTGGCTATATTATTTTTCATTCGTGAAAAATTCTGTGGGCAACGTATCCAAAAAACAAAATGTTGCTAGTGGTTTCACTACGGCCACGCACCGAAAAAAAAAACATGGTGGACTACATTTTATTTCAGATAGTTGCAAGCTAAAAGTAACCTTATCCAAACAAAAATAAAGACCACTGTTTAACATTGGTGCTAAATCAGATGTTTAAGGGCTATACTTACACAGTTACACCGTCTTAGATTTAGAATGGTGATAAAAATGGTAGAATTATATAATAATATAATGGAGGTTATGTAATAGAGGTAATTTTGAAGGTGTTCTAATATTAGGTGTTGCGGAATGAACACTATAATAGCTATGCCATATACAAAACCAATTTATCGTGTCCTGGGTTTGTTTAATCTTTCCGCACATTAAATGGTCAGGTTATACTGGTTTTATATATCTTGATGTGTAGCCGTCTATACCACTTGGTCGATATATTATTTACACATGAAAATGGGGTGCGCCATTTCGGAAATGTGAATGGTAGGTATGTAGGTTTATTTCCCACAAGTTGTAGAGTCAAATTCGGCTAACGATGTGAATATTTTTCACTTCTTCAGTAGCAACCAAAAGTATGAACCCACATACTCGAATTCTCGAGTAACAATAGGTATACTAACTAGAAGAGAATAATAAAAATGGTACTATTTTAAAGACTTAAGTGTTAACTCCACACGAAATTCATTCAAATGACGCCATTATTTAAGGTCAATCCCAATTGATTACGTATTTTTGCTCGCTAGTGTAGTTTAGTCTGATTAATTACTTGCTATCCGTGGGGCGCCGGCTTAGAATTGCGCTCCCCCAAATCATCCCGTGGGTGTCGTAAGAGGCGACTAAGGGACAAACCAGAGGTCGGGCAGCAGCGTCCTCCGTGTACTGCACATCCTCACTGCGATCGCCAACCCGCCTGCCAAGCGTGGCGATTAAGGCAAATTACCCCCTATAATGAGAACCACAGAAACCAGGCCCCCAGTCCCCGGCAGCTCCGTTATCACTGGCGTGGGTAGCGATCAAGGTAACGGCGGAGCAGGGGGTGCTAAGAATCTCCGGAAGAGGACGTCCACCAACAAGGAGGACAGACGACCTTATGAAGGTTGCCGGAAGACGCTGGATGCAGGTCGCTTCCAACCGGTACATGTGGAGATCAAAAGAGGAGGCCTATGTTCAGCAGTGGACGTCCTATGGCTGAGATGATGATGATGAATTACTTTGGACTAAACTACGGAAGCAGGTGCTACCAACTTTAACATAGTTTATTTTAAACGTTGTCCCAAATTTTCATTTTCTACAACATCATGCGGTTACGAGCATTTACATTCACAAACACGAACAGCCAAATAAACAATACAAATATTAGTTCCGTGAAACAACCCACTACTCACAGCACTGTAGTCGATATCTCAGCTACTGTGCCAAACATGTCGACAAAATTATTCAGCATGAAAACACTCAGTGCTGAAGATATCGTCCCAGTTAATTGATGTTTTTGCAATCGTGGAATTCATGCTTCGAAATTCATCGAAATAATTAAAACAAAATAAATAACAATCCACTAAACTAAAACAAACATGGACGAAAAATCCTTCCTAATTTAAATTTTATCCTCAAATCGTGACAATTCATTCCGCGTCCCAACGACAAACAAATATACAATAACGTTGTGATAACCGTAAAATTCCGATAAAACCGTTTTTACTCTTTAGTGCACAACAAACCTGTTTGTATGCCAGTGTTGCTAGTATTCACGAATTACTTTTATCTAATGTGCGGGGCAACGACGATGTGCGGGGTTTTGGCGCTATAAGTTTGTATTGTAATGACTTTATTTCCTTGTTTGAGACTGTTTAATTTCATATCTGAGGACGGAAAACTAATACATTTTACTAAATATTTTAGCTTTAGTGATACTTGTTGCTGACTCTAAATTTTTTGACAAAACGAAACTTTACTTAAAAAAAATGTGTATCTATTCGAAAATAAGAACAAAAATGTGATGGCGCCATGATGTTACGTCGGGCACGCTTTTGTAACACTTGTGCGCTTTTATTAAATACAACAAATAAATTATGTAAGTAATTAATTGATAAGGTACTGGCTCTCCCGGGCAAAATTCGTACCACCACGTCGTACTACCAAAGCTAGAATACAAATTAAATGTTCATAAGAACAGTTTCGGATGGTTACAAACATAATAAAAAAAGAATTATCCGAATCATTCCGCTCGGTACTCCTCAGTAGATTTTCAATTTTATACCCGAGAGCCTAAAGTTGAAAATCTATTAAAGATTTCTAAGCGTTGTCGACTGGAACGAACGAAAACGCTGTACAATATTCACTAGATCTTCAACTTTATAGCCAAGCGCATAAATTTGAAAATCTATTAAAGCTTACTCAGCGTTTGTGTTTATCATTTGGCCTAGAGGCCCTGTAGTCTTAGTACATTTCTGGTTGTGGTTCGTACCTGCTAGTTGTCGCTAAAATAAAGTCAGAAAACAAGGAACAAAGGAAAATACTTCCTAACAAAATATACATGTCGAATTGAGAACCTCCTCCTTTTTTTTTCGTCGGTTAAATATGTAAATTATCTGATAGATTTCCTCTTGGTTCTAACAAAACGGAATTGAGTCTGTCTCTCAGAAAATTATCGACAATCTTCACTTTATCACGATATAATAAAATAACTCCCTCGAGGCCTGTCAAAAGTTTTCTTTAAATAAACCGTTAGGATTAATAAAACTTTACAAAGTATAAAAGATAATGTAGATACGAGTAAACTCTTAAGTATTTTAATTGAATCTTGTAACTCTGTCGGTAGTAAACTGTGAAGAAAACGTTAAGGGTACGTCTCAGTAGACGACTGCAGACAGCAGCAACAGACGAAGATGTGTCACTGCGACATTACTGGTTTCTATGAATTGATTAGATACGCATTTTTCTGTCTTCAATCAATTTGCAATGATGTAGTTAGTCCCGAAAAATTGAAAACTAGATCTTATATTTACTGTTTTAATTTTATTATAATTATGTAAACAATGTCTGTGACGAAGCAAATAATTTTAAATTCTTCCTTTGTTTGTGTTTATTTCTATGGAACTCTGGACTCCGCAGCTTCACGTCCAATGTTGAATCGTTCATCGGAGAATGGTTGCAGAATCGCTAGCGACACGTCTGATGATCGTAGATGACATTTCAACTGCAGATCTAGTTCCACGGACACTATAGAGAAAAGACGACACTAGAAAAATAGTTTCACACATTCACCATTTTAGGGTCATTTGAAAACCAGCGTCGGGCACCAGTTGTCCGACATTAAGCTGAAATGGGCCTATTTGGCGCAGCCGTAAGTCACACAGTAAATAATGTCATCATGCTTTTTTATTTTTTGGCTTAGATATAATTTTTTTACAAATTGTTTAGCTTTAAGTTCTTTTTTTCTTTCTTTCACTGTGTGCTTTGTGTATTTTTATTTTTTTGGTATACTGCGTGCACTTGTGGCGTGTGCCAATAAACGTTTTTCTTTCTTTCTTTAATTCAGAACTAATCGGCGCTGTCGTGTGTTGCAGTTGGGTTCATGGCTGTAGCAATATGACGCTGCGACATGTTGCGTCGGGTCATTTGCTGCTGCTGGTTGTGGTCGCCTACGAAATCGGACCTTTAGTTTGTAACTGGTTATCGTTAGCCGCCTGTCACGATTCTTCTACAAATCGTTTGAAAGGAAAGGGAAAGATAAAACTTTGTTCAAATAATTTCCGGATTTTTTTATTCGAATGGACTTTAGTTGGGTGGCATTAGAAGTAACAGTCAATGAGTTTTTTCTCTCTTTATTTTTATTAGGGACTTTTAAACAAATGTTGCCAGTCTTATCAAACCCGAAAATTGTGTCCATTATTATGCCAGTCAACTTTAAGCAAATAGATGAAATTAGCCTTTTGATAAGTTAGGTATACCTGAAATACATCCCATTAGGTCTGCGACGATGGAACGCAAAGGGCATGTAATCAAACATGTGTTTTTGGACAGTAAGAGTGTGACAATCCCTATCCCTTAAACTAATTATGTTCTCTTAATCTTTCCAAAAAAGAGATACAGTTTCCTCACACAATTTTTTCCAACAATGTGGATACTTTTTAAAACTAAAATTTAAATTGAATGCATACAAAATGAAGGCTATCTAGATAGGTCCGTAATCATTTGACTAAGAAAAACACTGTAAAGCGGTCCCCATTGCAAAAAGATGTCTAATTTACGCACAAAAAACACTTTATCACACTTATATTTTTACGACAAAAGTGCTTAAAAAACTGTACTTGCTCCAATACTGAAGTTTATGTTGTTTTCTTTCGCCATCTCAGGTGGATACCTCTTAAATATTGCTAAAAATGCGCATAAAACTTTATGATAATGTTTGGGACATAGTGAATATGTATTCTGTGATTATATGCTGCGTAGATAGAAGGTTTATTTGGAAAATAAATTCTTCACTTAATATATCTTTTGTACTTCATAATCTTCAATCTCCTACTATTACAATAATTTGTTTCATTGAATCAGCGCCGCATATCTTTTTCTTCCATAGTTTCCTATTAATCGTCAGTCAATCTTTCTTTGGATAATAATAGAAGTTTGTAACCGCACCCGCAATGCAAGAAGAAATTTCTAGTGAGGGGCTGTTTTAAAACAATGGTAAGGAATTGACAAATTCGAATTATGACATCACTATCACTACATATTATAAAACAAAGTCGCTTCCCGCTTCCTGTCCCTATGTATGCTTATATCTTTAAAAGTACGCAACGGATTTTGATATGGTTTTTTTTTTATAGATAGAGTGATTCAAGAGGAAGGGATTTATGTATGTAACATCCTACTCATATTATAAACGTGAAAGTTTGTATGTGTGGATGGATGTTTGTTACTCTTTCACGCAAAAACTACTGAATGGATTTGGATGAAATTTGGTATACAGATAGTTTATAACCTGGATTAACACATAGGATAGTTTTTATCCCGATTCTACTAACATTATAAACGTGAAAGTTTGTATGTGTGGATGGATGTTTGTTACTCTTTCACGCAAAAACTACTGAATGGATTTGGATGAAATTTGGTACACAGATAGTTTATAACCTGGATTAACACATAGGATAGTCTTTATCCCGATTCTACTAACATTATAAACGTGAAAGTTTGTATGTGTGGATGGATGTTTGTTACTCTTTCACGCAAAAACTACTGAATGGATTTGGATGAAATTTGGTACACAGATAGTTTATAACCTGGATTAACACATAGGATAGTTTTTATTCCGATTTTATGTTCCCGTGGGATAATTTTCCAGTTGTAGCGGGTGAAACCGCTGGCAGCAGCTAGTGCATAATATAGTAGAGATAACACCCGTGCGGAGCCGGGGCTGGTCGCTAGTATGCATTAAATCGATGGTATCGCACATAATCCTACACAAACTAGACTACAAACTATAGATAGTACGCTCCCCTACTACAGAGGGATTTGTGGAACAGGGGACAAGTCCTTCGATCACAACCGTCTTAAGAAAATACATACTTTCCGAACGTGTTTCCGGCACGTACGGACACCTGGCACCCATAACATATAGCCGAAACGTTGCTGACCTTAAAAACGAAGTTCGGAAGTCACATGTGTAATTTATTTCCCCTGTACTTTCGAACCGGAAAGCAGCTCCATTTTGGGACTATTTAATTAAGTTAGCCCTTTTTCTGAATATGTTAGGGTCAGCTAGCCCGGGTTGACAGCGTGTCGTATTCCATGCGCCTTAAAGAATGCAGTATAGTACAAAGTAATCTGACACACCATTATAGGGTTTGCCCTACGCCTTACGCCTACGCCTACGCCTTACGTTTGTTACGCCTGACGGAGTCCGTCAGAATTGTCCAAATGTGTAATCATGGCCCTAGCTTTACTTGAACTTAAAGGTCGATTGAAGGAACACAGTGTATTTTAGTCAGTACGACTCTGACAGTCCCTTCCGCTTCACCCGGAGCTCACTCACTTGATGATTTACCTAAAAAAAAGAAGAGACAACTTCCAGTCTCGAAAACGTGAGTGGTTTCACTAAGAGAACGAGATGGCGGTAGACGACTTGTATAGCTCTGTTTCTTTCCCACAGCCTAAAGAATTGTCTATGATGGTCATTCTGATTGACATCATCCACAAATGACGACTGATTGTTATAATTTAGCCCTTGATAATGAAAGCTAATATTTTTTGCATTGGGCTCTCGGGTGTTGCATTTAGCACGTTGTAGACGTAGACTTGCATGTCTGTATTTGCTACACTTTAGATATCACCTCCTGGTTCCCAAAACGCGCGCTAGCAAATACCGCGCGTAAGAAAACCACGCGTTTAAAAAGCGCCCAAAGTGTTTGCGATGTAGTAGTTCAAATGATCAGCTCTTTTAAAAAAGGTTAGAGGTAAAAGGTTTCTAAAATCCAAGCCACACAGCAGAAGTTGGAGTAAAAACCGCAAGTCTACATTTTATAGTCTACATTTATATAAAACGTCACAATCCCCTGCGGTTCAAGCTACAATATACAAGGTAGATATTTGAACGAAGCTTGAACGACTTTATTTTATATTTGATCCTGAACGGAAAGCTTGGAGCTATCGACGTACCTATATTTCTTTTTAGGGATCTGTGTACAAATCTGTGTGGTATTTTCTTGAAAGACCATCTCAGACATTAACCTACACGGTCTTCGTATGACTTGGCCAATATAATTGTTGTCTGGACTTTGAAAAATACAGTTACTTACTAGTATTTACCAAAGCCTGCCGGGGTCGCGGGACTTATTTCCACCACCGTGACCCCGGAACATAAAGGGCTATTGAAGGACACCGTGGATTTTAGTCAGTACAAGTCTGACAGTCCTTCCCGCCCTGCCCGGGGTGGGAGGACTCATTTGATGATTTTACCACGCAAAAAAGAAAAGGTCTAGGACTCTGACTGACTGGACGCTGTAACCAGGCTATATCTCATGAAGCGTGATACTTAAATAATTGAAATTTTCACAGATGATGTATTTTTGTTGTTGCTATAACAACAAATGCTACAAAACACAATATTACAAATATCTAATTCTAATACAACAGACACGATTTTATGCCGTTTTTATAGATAAACGTACGGAACCTTTCGTGCGCGAGTCTAAACTCTTACTTGGCCGGTTTTTTAGTGTTTTCTACGGAATACAAATACCACGGTAGATTTTTAGGACCGAAATTTAATCTTGTATGTTTAGGAAAACCATTATTTTTCTATCAGGAATGTTTGGGATGATTCAGCCTTGAGTTTTTTCTATAGTCAAAGATTAGATTAGATAATTCTGGGCTGATTCAATCAAGATTGCCATCGACGCCCTAAGAAGAAAATAAGATTATTCGATTCCTGAAAGTTCTCTTTCAATCGAGTTAGGTACATGTTTGTTTTTTACGAAATCTAACATAACGCGACTGATTATAAATATGAAAAATTCAAAACACTTTATATCTAAAAACTTTTCTTTCCAAAAAACAGATCGTAGATATTTTGCCATTACATTATTATGTCTGCACAAGGACACATTTATTATTCTTACGGGCCTGTTTTGTCCATAAACTAAACATGGATTTCTTCTTAATGTTGCTCTACAAACATGGTGATTTTGTTGATAACTAGCCGTTTCTCTGCATACCTGTATCTCACCAAAGATTTCTTCCAAAGTTCGATTTGCAATTGGTATAATAATAATATAATATTCCACAACTATCACACAACGCCACCTAGTCCCAAGCTAAGCAGAGCTTGTGTTAATGGGTATTAGACAATATATTATATAATATAAACATACTTAATATATTTCTAAATACATAAATATTTTAGATAAATTACTCCCAGACACAGAACAAAAATGATCGTGTTCATCACACAAACATTTGACCTGGGTGGGAATCGAACTCACGACCTCCGGCATAGCAGTCAGAGTCACTAACCACTAGACCAACAGGCCTACCTATAGCTTTTTGCCATACCTAAATTATTTCAAATATTCCTGACATACCTTCCTGTGGTTCCTGCCTACCTGAAGACCTAAGCTAAGATGGATGAGTATCGTTTGCGAACACTTGAAACGTTGCCAACTGACTCGAGGAGTGTCAGGTGCCAGAGCAGGTCAAATTGGAAGCAATAAAGTCCGGAAAAGAACCTCTTTGCAAGCGAAATGTTTAAAAAGAAAAGTTCCACAACTTATAAGAGTAGAGTATGCTAGTCGTCTAGCGCCGTCGGCGCTTTTTATAGAAGGTAGGTATGAAAAAAAGGAGCTCGTGGCTAAATAATTACAGCCGCACAGGCCGATCTACCGGGTTAAGCCGCGCTTGCCGAGGTTGGTCTGTGGATGCGTGACCATCTGTCGTAGCGATTTCCTCCGTGCCTCGGAAAGCACGTAAAGCCGTTGGTCCCGGCTGTCATTTGTAAATCTTTGACAGTCGTTACTGTTACTCAAAAGCTGTAAAGTCTGACAACCAGTCTTACCATGGGGTATGGTATTACCCAGTTATTGGGTTGTGGGTGTCCGACAGGCAGTCGCTCCATGTAAAATACTGATATCCAGCTGTATCTGGTTTGACTGGAAGCCGACCCCAATGTAATTGGGAAAAGGCTAGGCAGATGATGAGGTATGAAAAAGTTAGAATTTCGGAATTATCCTTTAAAACCCCCACTATCTGTTTGAATTCAGCAAAAATATTAATTTTATATTTTTAACCACGAAATCCATACTTAATATTATAAAGCTAAAGAATTTGTTTGGTTGAACGTGCTAATCTAAGGAATTACTGTATCGAATTGAAAAATTCGTTGTTGCATAGTCCATTTATTGAGGGAGGCTATAGAATATTAAACATTACGCTACTAATAGGAGCCAAGCTGCATAGGTCCAGGGGGAACAGAAAGTTTGTAATAAATTAGTCATTTTAAACTGGTATTTTACACACTGAAACTTCGGTAGATATATCAATTTCAATAAGGTACAATTTCCATGTAATATTCCTCAGGAAATGTTCTAATTATGTATTGGCGTACGGTCCTGGAAATAATTTGAATAATTCTTCCATTATCAAACTTTAGGCAGGTCCACTTATCATAAAATCAACATCAATATCCAACTAAAATATAATTAAAGTCGATATCCTTTGTCCAATTACACAAAAGGCCCAACTTTACTGCTCAACTATAATCCCTATTATAAGTTTCATACGTTTTCATTTAGCATCCGAAACGAATGTCCTTTTTGGCGCATCGCCAAAGTACTGACGCCAGTGTGTCCCGAACACGATTATAATACAAAACACACAGAAACTGGTCGGAATTAAGTTATAATCGGCACGCTAAACAAAGCTGTGTGTTTATGTGTGCTAAAAGGATGGTTTAGCTTCGAAAAGCTGCAGCTCTATTATTCGCTTTAGTTTAACGACAGTTTTAATAACTACTTGTGTACATAAAGCTGAAGAGTTTGTTTGTTTGGTTGGTTGAAAGCGCTAATCTCAGAAAATACTGATTGCAACTGATAAAGTCTCTTTGGGCTGGATAGTTCATTTATCGGCACTAGTTTTCAATCATGCCAACCCGCACTGGGCCCGTGTGGTGGACTTTGGCCAACTCCCTCCCACAGAGAGGAAACCTGTATCCCAGCAATGGGAACATTCATAGGCTGATGATGATGATGAGTGGTAGCGCGACTCTAGATCACAGAATAAGTAAAAACTCTAATAAATAATCTTGCCAACATTACAAAACTTATGATCAAAAATTAAAATAAAAGCAACAGATAAAAAACCGATATTTACCGATAAAATAATAGAAGACTTGTCGAACAAAATGTAGGCAAGCTGGAACCTTACGTTGAGTCAGCAAATTGTATACTTTTCGCGATCGTCTGGCTAGCTTCCAATGACAAGAGCTGGCGGCTAGAGGGATGTAGCCAATATTTTGAGCGCCTACGAGATATACTTTAAAGTATAATCAAAGTGGAAGAGGTCAACGTGAAGTTGTACTAGTGTTGCCAGCGAAAATAATGTCTTGCTATTATTTATTACCTACTTTTATTTCGCAGACTGATCATTATCATGTCACCTTGAGGTTTGTCTAAATAGGTTTAAATATTTAGTATTGTGCTTGTAACTGACTTGCTAGTGGCTTCAGTTTCCCAAAGTTCACAAAAGCACCACATTAGTTGCGTGACCAGTTTGGAGCTCAGTTTACCAAAACTAATAGTTTTATTTTTGAGGTAGCAACAACGAAAATTAACTACCCTAACCTAACCAACAAGACTCCAGTAATGGAGGTCAAAATATGGAGAGGAAAATAAAATATTGATTAAGTATCTTGCAAGCCGGAAAGTCTGGGCAATAAACAGTGACAGGCATTATTAGGATGCTAAGATTTTACTTATATAGGTGCCTTTTTGTGGTTGGTAAGACCTTCAAATGAATTCGAAAGGGTCGATCAGTCTCATACTGGCTTAAAATGCTCCCCTGTTTGGTCGGTAGCCCTTTGAGTTCTATTGCCACGAAATTCTACTGCGTCGCGTCTTCTGGATAGGTAAGTACTCCAGACGCCTTACCAATAAGGCTATCGTAACCACTCATTTCAAAACTAAATCTTTCATTCCCTCTATTTCTAAACGTTTTTCCTACATCATAAGTCATGTCAATAGGTACTGAGTCTGGATTGCAATTACCTCCTAAAAGAAGACTTAGGTATTTCATAAATACGAAATAGTCCAAATAACACCTAATGATGTGCCATATTCTGCAAAATTAAAGCAGACGCGCCATTAGCGCCAAACAATCAGTATTAACGAAGATTCCAACTTTCCCTGCAATTAAAAACTAATCAGTCAATTTCCAAGAAATTGGTATGCTGACACAAATACATATCAGTAACGCCATCTATGAATCAACGGTGGAGTTACACTGTTTACTGTGGTTCTAGTTTTAACTTACCAAGTCTTTCCAGAATTTACAGCGTTTCTTGTATGAAAAAATTGAACAGCGTCTTTGGTGTGCGAAGAAGGAACTAATTTTTTCCTTGAAAATTGTCAATTTGAAATTGTCAAAGTTGCAGTTTACTTTACGTCTCAAATACTGAAAACTCGTGCTGACGGTACTGTTTTGTGTAAAGTTGGGGTTGATAGAGCGATGAAAGAACTGTATCAAAGGTGATGGATGAATGGTTAGATAGGGGGTGATTCATGAGGTGATGACTTAGTGAGAAGTTTGAAAGAATTTAAGCAGCGAAGACCCCAGACTTAAGGGTAGGGAAATGAAGATGGAATTATACTTAACTAGCGGCCCGTCCAAGCTTCGCACGGGTGGTCATGATGATTTCCTCTAAAACCTGGCCCTGATGTTTACAAATACAACAAAAAAAAAGAATTAGCCGGATCGGTCCAGCTGTTTTCGAGTTATGAGCTTAGCAACACATTTTGCGATTTATTTTTATATTTTAGACGGAAGATTATGTGGTATTAAAGTAGTTAAAACACATCAAAATCTGTTCAGGCGTTTAGAACTTAAATGTAAAGAAACTAAAACTCCTTTTTTGGGTGTAAAAATAATTAAGGTTTTCCTATAGGTTACAAGTATTTGTTCGTTTATAGGACTGTGAATATGAAACTGAACAGTTTAGAACAGAAAAGTGCTTACTTAGTATTTCCGAGAACCTTTTTTTTCATAGATTTTCCGGAAAATTAAATTCTTGTTATACTAGATAAATTATGCAACAATTCACTAGTTCAATGCTAACGAATGGACGCGACACACGCTACCTCCTTTTTGAATAAAAACCGATAACTATAAATAGTTATTTGTTATACAAGAGTGCAAAGTTGATTTTTAACCGCGTGCTCAATTTTGATGACCGAGCAAGCGAATGATTCTAAAATTGAATCACGAGTGCAACGAGTGATTCAAAATTAGAATCATGAGCGATAGCGAGGGAATCAAAAGAGCACAAGGTGAAAAATCTTTGCACTCGAGTGCAACACGTAACTTTTCATCCCACCTCAGCGAGGAAATGACTAAATGCAAAAACAAATAAAAACAGATGTACATTGTACAAACACAAGGTAGGCTTTTATTTCAGTTTAGGTATTAACTTAGACATTATTATAGAACAGAATATTTTTTAAATTAAAACAAATAATACTCAGGTAGTAGTTGAAAACTACTACCTAAGTATTATTAAGTTACTTATTTTTATCTTGGTTTGTCATAACATATCAATAAGACGTGAAAGGAAAACCGCACAAAGCAAATAAAAAAAGGTAAAACAAAGTACTGAGCCAAGAATGTTCCGGGTCTGAGATTTTAACAAAATAATTATAGATTACGCTCCAAGGGAGGCGTATTGAATTCCGAAGCGATACTAAGGATTCTGGGGGTGAACCTCCGTCCGTAGCGCAGCGAGGAGGTTCAAGTGTTAATACCCGAAATAAACGAGGGAATAAAGTTAAAAATCTTTAGTGAAGCAAAAGAAATTTGATGTTACCACATCAAATTTTAAAAATAGAATTTGTTTCCTCGACAACCTTCGAACGTCAAGTGGGCACCACAGCAAGCGATCAGCTGTTGCGGTCACCGGCCGCCATTACTGCTGCTACTCTTTTGTTCATACGATGTTCTAAATTCAAATTTACTTTATTCACTAGAGGATAAAAACGGCTTTTACTCACTTGAGGATAAAAACGGCTTTTACGCTCAGATATCGAAGAGCAAAAGTACCCTTTCCGAGGTGGGGGGATGAAAAAAAAATTAAAACTGACTTGCTCTCTGCCAGACTGATTGGAGTGCTCAAAACCAATCAATACAATTTATGACTACCGCAGAAGGTTTCCATTCAATACCATTGTACAATTTGGAATAGATAAAAAAAAACGGCCAAGTGCGAGTTGGACTCACGTGAAGAGGGTTCCGTACGATGTTACCTATCACGTTTTTTAAATCTGACTTTACGAATAATTGAAGATTTGTAGGCACAATATGGAGTCATTTACCATGTTATTTTAATATCATGGACTTCATATATGTTTTCCTTTAATCTATAAGTAGAAAACTAATTTCTGTATTTTTTTTCAAAATTTTAGGTTCAGTAGTTTCGGTGATAAGGGTGGGGGGAGTGGTCAATTTTCGTCTTTTTTCTTGAATAACTTGGAAACTATTTGTTTTAAAATTACAAAAAAAAAAATACATTTAAGATCTTCTCAACAAGACCTTTCATTTGATATGTCACAAAAGGCAGTTTTCTAAAAAAAAAATAGTTTTCCCCTTCCCCCCCAAAAATGACATGTCACACCTCTGTGCTTGGGCCTCAGGAATGGATATGTGTACCAAATTTCAACTTAATCTGTCTAGTAGATTCGGAGATAATTGACTGTAAGCGACAGACAGACGGACACAAGAGTGATCCTATAAGGGTTCTGTTTTTGTATTCGGACGTACGGAACCCTAATATATTGAATGTTCGAAGTGCGCAAGTCTTAAAGAGACATTAGTGCTAGTCAGGTGGCCACCATCTTTAGTTCATCAACGACATCTATTTTTAGAGGAAAGTTAGACGCACGTCTGTTGAAACTACTTAGGTATTGAGGACCCCATTTTGGTCCAATAGGTAATTCAATTTGTGTACCCATCTTCCAATAGACTAGGTATATGTGGAGCTTTGTATGTAATAGATTCTAAAGGTGTCCCTTTTGAGAAATAGGATAGGTTGTATATAAGATGTTGATGTGGCTGTAATTTTTTTTTGTTGAGTTTGATAATCATTCAATAATGAATGATGATAAATGGAGGAGCTTGTGGCTAAATAATTACAGCCGCACATGATCGGCCTGTGACCGGGCTAAGCCACGCTTGCCGAGGTTGGTCTGTGGTTGGGTGACCATCTGTCATAGCTAGTTTCCTCCGTGCCTAGGAAAGCACGTAAAGCCGTTGTTCCCGGCTGTCATTTGTGAATCTTTGACAGTCCTTACTGATAGTCAGAAGTTCTGAAGTCTGACAACCAGTCTTATCATGGGGTATTACCCAGTTACTGGGTTGTGGAGTTCTGACAGACAGTCGCTCCATGTAAAATACTGATATCCAGCTGCATCTGGTTTGACTGGAAGCCGTCCCCAATATAAATGGGAAAAGGCTAGGCAGAAAAGAAGAGGTATTAAACATCAAATGAATCCTCCCCCTCTAGGTGTCAAAATATCAAACTTAAACTAAGTAAAGAGGTGGCCCTCTTTATTTAGTATTTTACGTGGTAAAATCATCGAATGAGTCCTCCGAATCTCAGACTTGTACTTACTAAAATTCACGGTGTCCTTCAATAGCCCTTTACGTTCAGGGGTCACGGTAACTCGTTACTCCCGCGACCTCAGCAGACTTTGAGATTATGCATGAAACACGGACATGGACACTGGTTGCCGACTAGATGCATGATCCAAGATCGGACGGCGAGTCATTCAATACTCGTAGTCCGCTTGCCCGCGCCTTTATTTGCAGGAAGTGTTGAGGGTCAAATTCAGCAAAAGCCAGGTTTCGATCAAATTAGAAAGCCAAATCAATAATTTAATGCAGTATTCCGAATTTAAATGCAAAATAAGTTATAAAACATCAGCTATTTGGCAGTCAAGTTTTATTATCTCGTAAAACATGATTGAACAGAAAGATTGCAGCAAAACTTCTGGCATCCTGTCTTGGCATAGTGCAGTATGTCAAACTATTCCGTACTAATGACAGTGAAATTAATGAATGGGTCTAAAACTGCCACTTAACAAAACAAGGTGAATTGGACCAATCGCGTCTAAGCGGTTTATTTCATGGAAAAATGGAACAGCGCCTCTAGTGTGCGAAGAAGTGACAATTTTTTTCCTTGAAATTAATGTCAAAGTGCCATTTTACTTTACGTCACAAAAACTATAAATTCATGATAGGGCCTCTGTCCTCTGTGTAGTTTTTCACTGTTCTACATTCAAAAATTGTATTCCTCCGCGCGCTATGCATAGCTGGCATAAAATACCTCCCATATTTCGCGCTAAAACATTTTTTATTCGCGGAACTAGACGGTTTTGTTGGGTACAACGTTACCAACCGCATAGCAGTATGCCAATGACCTCATGAAAATACCTACAACACAGTGGGCGGCCTGCAGTTGCAATAAAATTTATTGTTCCACCGCATTACCGACAAATAATACCTAGCAATTATCGAACATCACTTTTAATAATGCAATGCTATTTAGGGCGAACCTGTCGGGGAAAATTCTAAAGTTTTTTTTAATCTCTATGCCTGTAGGTATTTGCATGCATTATAGATATGCCAATCAACTAATTGTTAGCTATTATTAAACTAATTTTATTAATCTACTTCTAAATCATGATATTTGACGCCAACACTACAGAATTTCGCGTGTTTCTCGGGTGCTTCCCTAGATCTTAAATGAAAAGAAAGAGTAACTAGGTATTAGATAAATAAAATAAATGACTTGTCTAAAGCCCGCTGTACACATTGGGTCAACGCATTGGACCAGCTATTAGGCCAACGTGTATAGACCTACTTGGCCATATGTTGGTAGTTGGCGGCAGTATTGGCCGGCCAATCGAATGATGTCGGTTTTTCGTGCACCAATCAAAGGATTTAACGTGCTTCGCAAACAGTGTCACAGGTTGGCCCAATGTGTAAACAGCGACATTTGGAATTCATAACATTCGCCCAATATGCTGGCCCAATGTGTACAGCGGCCTTAAGGCAATAGCATAGCTATAACAGCAAGCTAACAACTTTGAACCCTCTTGCAGTATTATTATTATGACTTACAGAAGTTTATTCAGTACTATCTACATAAATGACAAGAAACGATCATAATTATGGTTTTCATTGCATAAACCTCGCAAGTTAGAATGGGGTTGGTCATGAGCTTGAGTGTCCTCAGAAGAAGAAGAAGAAGAAGGCGCCACGCTACCGCAAAGCGTTTCAAAAGAGAATTTCGGCTTGCAAGTGTGGTTTGCAATGGCCTAGTTGGTTAAGGCGTCTGGAGAACCTATCCAGAAGACGTGGGTTCGAACCCCACTTGCAATCGGAATTTTTTCTTTCCTCAATTATCATCTTTACGATGCTTATCGCATGCGTTAATACGTTTAAAAATAATTAATTGAGTGTCCTCACCGCGTGAACTCTTTTCTATACTAATATTATAAAGAGGTAAAATTGTTTGTTTGTTTGTTTGTTTGTATGTAATGGGTAATCTCCGAAAGTAATGAACCGATTTTGAAAATTGTTTCACTGGTAGAAAGCTACATTATCCCTGAGTGCTATAGGCTATAAATTATAAAGATACCATGTATAGTAACTGAACTATCTCAAGTTTTGTTTAGCCGGGCGGAAAAAAATTGCTCTTCTAACAGAGTTATTAGCATGCGCTGCCTTAACAGTTGCTTAAAATTGAAAATAATGTACAACAAAAATGTCCGCTTTGAATAGTTCTACAATAAAGTCCGCGACACCATATTTCTATCTTTTATGTTTTAGTAGATATAGAAGCTTTTACGAGTTAAAAAATGTATTTTTCGTCATACTTACTTTTGGACGGTTTTTTAATGAACTAGATATTAAACCCTATCCAAAAAAATATTATTATGATCACAAGAACATCATAGAGATATGATTTGCCCCAAACAGTATGTCAATTGGTTAAATAATTTCGAAGATAACATAAAATTACTAAATCGCAAAATGCCGCCGTCCATTCTCGAACCACATTATACATTTGGACGGTTTTTTAATCAACTAAATATTAAAACTTAACAAAAAAAATATGATTATAATCACAAGAGAGTGAATTTCAACAGGTCCTATAAAATCTTCATTTCCGTGGTTTTTTTAATCTTAAGCTTTTTTTAAAAAAAGAAACGCTCTTATTAAAGTTTTTGATAATTTATATATTCTTGCTTAATGTCTAGCAGATAACTTAAAAAACTAACGAGATATAAGGATTTAAAAATTTCGTGCCACGGCGATGAAACATGCGTGCACGGCAATGAAACAAGCGCCCACGGCAATGAAAGAACTGTGGCATGGCAATGACAGAATCAATCAACGATGAGTACAATATATGTTAAAATTAGAACTACAATTATCTTCAAACTGATTGGCAGACTTTGACAAAATAATATTATGCATCACAACGACATTTGAAATTTAAAAAAAAAACGTCTTGTACATGTTTATTTTCAAGCCCATAGCCCACCCATTGTGAAACTCAGTCGAGGCCATCAAGCATCATGCTGAGTTCCTCCATCGACTTGCCATGACTATGATGTCGTCGGCAAATCGAAGGTGAGTGATGTATTCGCCGTTGATGTTGATGCTAAGTCCTTGTCATTCCAGGAGCTTGAAGGCGTCTTCCATTGTGGCAGTAAACAGTTAACAGTAACATCCTTCTTACGCCTCTTCTCAATGGAATCGCCTTCGTGCTCTGCTCCTGTACTCGAACCGACATGGTGGCGTTATCATACAAACACTTCAACACTTTGATGTACCGATAGTCAATACGGCATCGCTGGAGTGACTCAAGTACCACCCATGTTTCCACCGATACGATGGCTTTCTCATAGTCCACAAACGCTAAGCATAATGGCAAGTTATACTCTTCGGTCTTCTGTATAACTTGCCGCAGCGTATGGATGTGGTGTATGGTACTATAGCCTCTTCGGAAACCGGCTTGTTCGGGAGGCTAGAAGTCATCAAGTCTGACAGTCATGACTCAGAAGCATGATGGGTCTGTAGTTCTTCAATAGGCTGTTATCCACTTTTTTTAAGAAAAGCAGCACTTCACCTTTGCTCCATGCTTCAGGCGTTTTGCCCTAGAACAGGACGGTATTAGTGAGCTTCTGGAGGACTTTAAGTACCGGTATTCCACCCGCTTTCAGAAGCTCTGAAGTGACTTAGATATACGTCTATTTAGCTGCTTATATGACTTCGCGTCATTGGAAGACTGCAACTGTAGCAAACCTCGTTCAGACATGAGGCTTAAGGTTTGCTCGGTCAATAAGTTCTCAGGGAAAGCAAAGCGATTAGAAAGCTCGAGTTGATTTCGGGGTTCTGAATATGGGACCGAGTAGGTGGGAGCGCAGACTTCATCAGGCTGGACCTTTCATTGATATTCAGTGAGCCTCTTACGATTCGGTGATCGCTACCGGTTTTTACCCTGTTGATCTCAGAGACATCACTGAATTGAAACTGCTTGCGTGTGTGAGTCTATTTACGTGTGATATAGTACTAAATGTTACGTCATTTTGTAAGGTTAACATGAAAACATCTTTTTGTAGTTCACTGTACAGTAAAAAACTCATCAAATCTAAAGAGAGACCAGAGAGAAAAAATCTAGAGTTAACTTGACGAGTTTTGTACTGTCAGTAATCGGTATTACCTGAACCGCAGGTGACAAAAGATGTTTTCTTTGCCTAATCATACCATGGCGATGAAAACACAAGTCACGGAAATGAAATACCTGGCCACGGCAATGAAACTAAATTATTTTACAAGGCATGGCAATGAAATTTTTTTAATTGCCATGTCTTTTTTTTCATTTCCATAGCAAATTTCGGCCACGGAAACCACGGCAATGAAAACACGTCGATGAAAATCAAGGCAAAAAATATAAATAACAAAAAATCTATTAATTATTCGAAGAAATAAGCACCTCACAAATGAACATATGAGGAATGGTGTTCTATCGAATGCTTACTCATGAAGACAAACTTATTCAAATATCAGTTATATCTATCCACGGCGATGAAAGAAAATTTTTCCAGTAACATAAAAATTGATTACTTAAATTTATGGTGCGAAAACGCAGGCACGTGTGTACTTCCTTCCACGTTGAGCACTTAGGCAGCACTAATATGCAACGTTTAGCATACCGGTAGGGGGGAAGAAAGTAGTAGGTAAAACAATATCCTTGAACATGATTAGGACACGGCGATGAAGGGTAGTTCTGGGACAAGTGATTTTTTATTAACCATTCGTTGTTTTGTTTAAATATTTGAATAAATGTATTCTGTAGCAATACTTTAACTATTCATGTATCAAATAAAACGAGGTTTTAGTATAAATAACCAATAGATTTTTATCAATGTGGAATTATACACAACAAGGTGAAGTGTGGACAAACACGGCAATGAAAGATTTCGAGGTTTAATATTTTTTTTTGGAATATCCATTAATCCAATTAAATAAACATTTAGTGCTACACATAGATTACTATTTCACCTACCCGGAAAAAAAATTGAGAACGTTATAACTATGTTTTTTAGTACCGATTTCATTGATGCCACGCAATTTTCGGTCCCGGGAAATTCACTCAAGAACATCATAGAGATACGATTTGCCAAATACAGTAAGTAAATTGGTTAAATAGTTTCGAAGATAATAATATATAAAATTACTAAATCACAAAATGCCGCCGTCCATTCGCGAACAGCATTAGAACATGCTTTGTACGGACGTTTTATCCATTGGATCATCGCAAACGATGGCCCACCTTCTCAATTGTACTCTTTGTAATTCCACCTGCACTCTAAGGGATCTATCCGAGGCCACCACCGCCGTCAACGTGGCAGAGTTTTGGTCGAAACATACAATATAAAGGAATCATCGACACGACAAAGAAAGATCCATTGGATGGCGTTGTGCAATTACGCGTTGGTCTTTTTTTAATGTGGTAAAATCATCAAATGAGTCCTGAGCCCTGGGTGAGGCGGACTGTCAGACTCTTACTGACTAAAATCCAACCATGTTCCTTTCGATGCCCTGTACGTTCCGGGGCCGCGGTATCCTGGGTTAAGAAAAAACCCGAGACCCTAGCAGGCATTTGGCGCGAAACACGGCGCACCACCGACCCGGGCTTGGTCCTCGGTCGGACGGCGAGCCACACATTACTAGACCTGCTATTCACATAGGGGCAAAGAGACCCCTTAGGCACACAGTGCCTAAGGAAGAGTTTTTGACGGGCGCACGTGGAGGTTTCCTGTCTTAGCACCCCTACGTGTTGGTTTTTAAAATTGTTTTGATTGCTCGGTTTCTTAAAACACAAAACACGGTTTACACGGCAAGCACGCGCTGGGGAATCTAGCTCCGAGCGTTCACAGCGTCTTGCCAACCAAAGCTGGAGAACATCGAGAACATCTAGCGCTGAGAGCTCGCAGATGCTTGCTCCCCTCTTTGAGGAGTAGCTGGATAGACCCCACGGCGTCCTCATCTATCGCTTGACACCGGTCCTCACCGGACATGCATGCTTCGAGAGGTACGTGTGTCTGATAATGAAGGAGGAAACGCCCGAGTGTCACCACTAGGAGGACCGCCCGGAGGACACGGTGGGGCATACGATGCAGGACTGCCCTGCTTGGGCGGAGCACCGCCGTGTCCTCACGCAGGCGATAGGTGGAGACCTCTTGCACCCGGCATTGGTCGCGGCCATGCTGCGGGGTGAGACGGAGTGGGAAGCGGTCTCCTCCTTCTGCGAAGCAGTCATGCTCGCGAAGGAGGAGGTGGAATAGGTGAGAGAGAGGACAGCATCCTCCCTCCACCCCAGCCGTAGTAGTAGACGCCCACGGCGACGGAGGTCGCGGGACGATCATCGGGCATGCGGGCTTCGAGTAAAGGGCAACTCACTGTCCGACCATGGACCATGCCCGGGTCGGTCGACTGCGCGTTGTGTTCCACACGCGCCTCAAAGAGTATCAGGATAATGACGGGACCCTATCGAGGGCCATAGCCTAGCTAGGGTTGCGGGACATACGTATACCGCGACTCCGGTGTTCAAAGGGCAACCGAAGAACACCGTGGATTTAAGTCAGTACAAGTCTGACAGTCCCCCTCCCACTCTGCCCGGGTTGGAAGGACTCATTTGATGTCACGAAAAAAAAAGCCAAAGTGCGAGAACATCGCAGGCCCGTGCTCGGGAATCTAGCGCTGAACGTGCGAAGCGTCTCAGTGATTTAAAGCAGCATATCTCAGCAACAAGGGATAGGGACACTCGCGCTGAGTGCTCGCAGTGGCTCGCTAACCAAACAATGAGAACATCGCAGGCCCGTGCTCGGGAATCTAACGTTGAACATGAGCAATGCCTAGCAACAGAAAGTCGGCTGGCGGTTACTGTCAGTATGCAATAAAAACATAATCCTCCTTCTGGAAGTCAGGAAATAAATCATAGCACTCGGCACTCAGTACTAACCGAACCACACTCATCATTTCATCACAAGTTAAAATTTTACCGCCCAACGAAGTGGGCAAGGGTCAGCTAGTCTTTAATATTTTCAGATAAAGTTACCAAATAATATTTTAACTAGGATTCATTTCATAAACCATATACTTTATGCATTTTTATTCTTAAAAAACCCTTTGACCTTCCTGATGATGATGCGTATATGCCTTCGTCATCATCATAGCCGACCCACGGTTAGCGCAGTGGTTGAGCGATTGGACTGCTGCGCTGCGTGTCGTAGGTTCGATTCCCGCACGGAACAAATATTTGTGTGATCCACAAGTAGTTTCTTCGGGTCCGGGCGTTTGTGTATGTGAGTTCATATATGTTTATAAATGCACCCACGACACAGGAGAAATTCCTAGTATGGGGCAAAGTTCTTTTTTTAAATAGCCTTTTCTAAAGATTGTAGGGGTAGCTATACTATACATATGCTGTAATACAGGGTTAATTTTTCAACTGGGCGTGGATGGCTTTATTCTAAACTACGAAGAATATCGAAAAACGTTCAAAGGAGTCTCGAGGCAGATTTGACGAAAACTAAAACTGCATCATTGGATTTTATATAAGTCAATCATCCGGGGCAGGAATCGAACCCGCTGATTTTGGGAAAAAATAACTGTATTGTTATGGCTGCTACACACCTTCGAACAAACTGTACAGTTTTCTCATACACACTTGTAGATTTATCGTTGCAGTTTAAACTGTACCGTCTAATCGTAACGATTTTTCGTAAGGTGTGTAGCTGCCATTACACCATTCGATAGTGTTTCTAGTAATAAACGGTATACATTATAGCTTCCATGTGTGAAACCCTAACTAATATGTGCCCTAACCTTAACTGTTATCGAAATACACGTACTGTTAAATAAAACATTTCTCTTATTCCCATTGGAAACCGTAGGTACTTATAAAACGTATTTCTCGCAGACTCGCATCACGTATAAAAGATTGTTGCACCTGAGCTGGTGAGCCGGTGTAACTGTGGCGGCTTACACTCGGAGCTCGAGGCTAAAGTTCTTACTGAACAATTGCTTTAAAGATTTCTCCCGATACAATGTAGTTCCCTCAGGGAGGAATGACAACTGTTTAAGTGGTCATTACATTAAGTGCACTTAGGATTACTACCCGTTAGGATGTTTTCGGACTTTTCCGGTTTTTGGGACACTTGTATTGACTATGACAGCCTTTTCATATTATCTGGACATTTCGCCTTAAAGAGTAACTGAACAGTTCCATTACAAAAAAAAACGTCATCTCTGTGAAATAATAGAGAGAAACCATTTGAACATGGTGTACAAGTTGAGAAGTGCACCAAATGCGTCAAACCCATTCGGTCGTATGTTTTTTTTTGTATGTTCCGGTTATTTGTCAGGAGTTTTTTTTACTGGTAACCCTACGTACACTGTGCTAGTTGAGTCTGAGCCGCTATTAGAGCAATGTTGATGCGAGACTGAAAAGCTTCTTGAATAACAATGTTTTGTAAGGGTCTGTAAAGGATTAAACTCTTTTTCAAGTGTTTTTTTCTACTACAGACAAAGTCGATACTACGAAGGTGTCTGTTTCAAATCCTATTTCGAAGAAAATTAGTCTTGTTTTTATTTAACGATAAATGAACTCAGTCTATCTCAGAGTGTCCAGGCTTCCAGATCTAGTATATTTTTCAAAAATTCTAGCCATCCATTCAATGTCATCTAGGTGGGCTGCATCACTGCATCACTGTGAGGATCGCCCGGAGGACACGGTAAAGCATGCAGGACTGCCCCGCTTGGGCAGAGCAATGTACGTGTACGAGCACGTGATAGGCGGCGACGTGATCGGAAGATGGGAAGCGGTCACCTCCTACGAAACCAGCCATACTAGCGAAGGAAGAACGTCGCTAGACGATAGCCGGCCACCGAAACACGGACGTGCGGGCTGCGAGTAATGGGTGACTCGCTGTCCGGTCATGGACCATGTCCGGGTCGAGGGGGCGTTGTGTCCCACGCGCGCCTCAGAGTGTCAGCTTAATGACGGCCCCCACATAGAGGTCCAAAGCCTGCCGGAGTGGCGGGACGAACGAATTACCGTGACTCCGGAACGTAAAGAGCTATTGAAGGACACCGTGGAATTTTGTCAGTCCGAGTCTGATAGTCCCCCCCTGCCCAGCCCTGGGTGGATCCATTTAATGACATATACATCCTAAAAATTCATAATTATCACCGTTTCAAACGAACCGACTTACATTTCTGAAAGTCGCACCCAAAACATTATGTTAAACAAAATACCCACTGTAACGATGCATCCTGGAATATTGATGGCGGAAGCCCGAAGCCCGATACAAACCTTCCACTTATGCTAAGAAGCCTTCCTTGGAACGTCAAGATTGCGCGCTCACTTCGCGAATGTCAGATTATGCAAATGCCGACATAGCAAAATGCATTCTCACGATAACATTATATTCTGATTTTGTGAGCACTTCAACAATAATACTGATGAATATTTATTTATTTTAGTATTTCAGTAAGTTAGCAAACATCATAAAGTGGGCTGATTTAAACGAAGATATTTTATTGTTATTTGTAGTGGTGCCGTGTGGTCTCTGCTCACGAATTCCAATGATTCGGGCAACTTCGTTTCCGTTTCTTTTTTTCTAAATTACACAAGAATAGGTACTAATGATTGGAACATGATCCTCAATAGAAATAATTTTATACCTATGTTTCTTCGTATCATGAAGTAGTGCGACTTGATGCGGTTTTAGCAGGTAGTATCGGTAGATATTAATATTTACCAATTTACCTATTAATTAAGTATGGTTCATAATTATGGCGATAGCGAGTTTTTAAATAATGTTAAGTAGGTACACATAGCATACGTGGAAAATAACACTGGAGACATCTAAGTGATAAGTAAGTGGGTCTGACTACCTTTGTAATGTGGGACAAAGCTACAACATAAAAAAACAACATCTTTTATAAATTAGAATATCAAATGAAACCATCAAATAGTGTTAATACGCCTACACAATCACAAATTACATAAACTCATTAATTTTTCATCATACTGCAGATACTGACCAACAAATTGCAAAATGTTGAACCTTTGAACTTCGCGGGCTATGCCAACTGGCAGCATTCATCTTATTGCCAGAAATGTAAAACGTATTACAAAACAAAAAAAATTACATGAACAAAATAGAACACAATATTATTTTTACAAAGGGGTGCATGTTGATTTTTTGCAATCCAGTATCCAAAGTTTAAGACGCTCTGACTACCCATTGATTTACTGTGACTATACCAAACCAACAGCATACGACAATAGGGAATAGCAGGTATTTGTGTTTTCACTGAACTATTCAATATATTACAGTTGAAAAATCAAAAAATAAATTACTTTATTAATATTATTAAAACTTGAGAACCGGTTTTCTGAAAACCGATTACCATTACAGATTATTTTTATTAATTATTATTTTGTTTATAGCCTGTGGTATAATCTGGCAACACCAATGACAGCCAGCTTTCCGTCAGGGTAGTGATAAATTTTCTAAAAAATATCGAAACTAAAGAGTTATTATTGTATTTTTATAGTTTTGAGTGTATTTTTATAATAAAACTACAAACAACATGTTAAGTTAGTGTGCAAAGCGAAAACGGGTGAATAAAAGTGGATGTGAATGTTCGAACTCCATTCTACAATGAAAGATGTCGTATTATTGGTATGTGTACAGCCGAACAAAACGAAAGTGACTAGTTGACCGTGCGTACGGTGCTTATTGAAACATTCGACTGGAATAAAAATGGCGCAGACGGTGAGAAGAGCGATTGAGGGCAGATACCCGTCCTGCTACATCCCGAGTAGGATTAAAGAAAGGAGAGCTAAAGCTAGGGCATTAAGGTAAATATTGTTTTTCTGAGGGCATTGGCACTTCGCAACCACGCAGCGTACCTTTTGTTTTTTCTTCGTGGTATTTTTCGTTCGTTTTTGTAAGGATATCAGAGTAAACATACCTTCAAGATCAGAGTTGTGAATTATTTAACCAGTTTGACACTGCACTATGAAACTTCGATGTAGGTGTTATTGATCGCTATTTCTTCATTGTTTTTTCTTGATAATGGCAGATGTAATCAATTGTGGGAATTTAGTATTACCTACTTTGAATGTTACCACTTAATTGTGTGATTATAATTTTGCAATTTGATCATTGTGAAACAAGGTTACACTCATCAATAATATGTATAGTTGCTCAATCTTTTAGCACAGTCCAGCTAATTATTTCATAAACACAAACATAAACCACATCCCTTGACCTACTTTGTCATTGTTTTTCAGGTTAGAGCAGCAGAGGAAACCGGACAAGCCAGAAGATTTTGTATGCTACTCGGACAGTGACAGTGAGGAAGAAACTCCTACACAACAACATAGGATATTGTCAACGTCTTATAACTTCGTTGATTATGTACGATCACGGGAAATGCAGACATCTGAGGTAAATATTTTACGTTTTGCTGTTATCTAGACTTTTAAAGTAACAGATTTGATAAAGCAGTAATATAAATTTAATACATTGTGGTCATGTTCATAACTAAGATGTTACTATAGTTTACCATGATTATTTGAATGAGGAATAATTTCAGCAAAAGATTATCAATCTAGATCTTTTTTTTTATCAGTTTTACTATTAATTATGAGTTATTGGGATTCCCTCTATATTATACAGATCTCGTACAATAATTATAATTAGCTCAGATGACCTAATTCTAAAAATTTAGAAAATGAAGAAGAGAGAATTATATGGCTATAAGGGAAGCGATTTCTATAATTATTATGGTGAATATTGAAGTATAGTAGAAGACATGCAGCATCACACCAAATGAATAAAAAATCGTTTTCTTAGTACATTTATGCAGTAGAATTATTTCAGCTTTTGTAATGACATACTATCCAAGAACAATAGCTCATTTAACCTTTCCACAAAAGAACATTACGAAACTGATAGGTTCTGCTAATCTAGTACTACTAATCTGTTATCATAATTAATTTGTATATGCACCAAGTTGACTGACCGCATTACGTGGAACAAGGTCTGCCTCGGTATTTTATGCCCGAAATTAACATTTTAGCTGCTTGTACATTATTAATTCCTGTTTATATTAAAGTATATGAAAATATAATAAGAATAAAAATATATAAAATACATACTATATTTTACTAACCCCAACATCTTTATAAAAAAAAAACAAAAGCATTTAATCCAACGGAAAGTGTAAATTACTTAAATAAACGATATAATCTTAAATAAAACAAGAATGAGAAAGGTCCTTCCTCAATTGTTACATTGTTGCGTTGTTTACTTAAATTGTCATCATGACACTGACAAAATAATTTGCATCAGCTATCCATACTAATAAAATAGAAATTTGACTGTCTGTTTTTTATGTGTAAGGTTGCCCCACACTAGGAATTTCTCCTGTATTGTGGGTGCGTTTACAAACATTCATAGGGCTGATATTCAGTACCATGGAGTTTCACTATGGAAACAACCAACCATGAAACAAGCACCTGTTTTCCTGGGATGTTTTTATTTTTTATTTTTTTTCTTCCAATGTCAAGTAGTGAAAGGAGCGCTGAAAGGAGTCTGTTTCCATTACTACTACTTTGATGAAACTGGTTTTCATTTTATTATCTTTTGTCAACTACAAACTGCTAGTTAGATTTCAAATTGAATTTGGTACCTTGGTATACCGTGACCTACGTGATCAGACCGTCTTACCACAAAAAGTTAAATATCTGAAGCCCGCTATACACATTGGGCCAAGGTATTGGGCCAGCATCTTGAGCCAAAATAATGAGTTTCAAATGTCGCTGTTTACATATTGGGCCAACGTGTGAACACTGTATGTGAATCATGCCAAGATCCTTTGATTGGTGCACGAAAAACCGACAACTTTCGGATGGCCGGCCAGTATTCCCGCCAACTACCAACATTCCGCCAAGTAGGTCTGTAAACGCTGGCCCAATGCGTTGGTCCAATGTGTACAGTAGGCTTGAGAAGAAAGAAAAATTTGACAAAAAAAACTGTCAACTTCAAAACGACATTTCGCATGGATGTAAGGGTAGTTGTGCAGATAGACTTCTTTTGTTTTAGCCAAGCATTCAAAAGATGTTTATCTTATTGTGGTAAGTCAGAGAAGACTTGTTATCATAGATGTTTTTACCGTAAGATAATCGATAAAGACGTGCATGAGTGAAACCAGGGGCAAATGCATGCCATGCAGTGTTATCTTATCTTGCTGCATTTGGAGGTATAGATGCCCTTGACTCTATGCCAGATACTTGGTATTTTAACGATAATACTGGATTTTGTGAACTTGTGTTTATAGAATAATGGCAGTCTTTAATATCATTTTTTTTGTACAGTTCTGAAATCATGTTTCTGAACTTAAGAAACTTCCCATGGTTGGATAGTTTCGTAGACAATTTTTAGGGTTCCGTATTTTCATTTTAATTTTTTAAACCAGTGTAAAACCTTATTAAAACCAAATACCCCAGAGGGATTAATACAAGCTATTGTTGGCACGCCCTTGATTTTTTTTTTCTAGAAACATTATCCATTAGGGAATCAATATTACAACATGTAGCCATTGTTTATACAGCTAGTGCTAATACGTATAGTATTAAAGGTTACAAAATAATATGTTCATAAGAATTTTACCTGCTTTTATGCTAAATTGACCTAGAAAAGTACTGAAAGAAAAGAGCAGAAGGTTCTGGGGAGACCTTTGGCCAGCAGTGGGATACAGGTACAGGTTTAAATAAAAAGAAACAGCCATTTGCCTGTGGAACTCGCCCACGAAGGGTTCCATACCATTATCTATAAAAACTGCACAAGAATCATGGAATATTGTATAGGAGGCCCCTTTAAATTTATTGTATTTGGTTTTTAAATATTTATTGTTATAGTGACAGAAATACTGTCTAACCATAACGATTTTGTGAGATACAGTCCGGAGTTTGAAACCATAAATAGTTTTATCAAAAACTCCTAAATAATCTACTACAATATAATCCAATAACTTCGTTTTCTTTCCAGCCTCGCTCAGTGGAGCCGTCATACGCCACCAGACACATGCTCACCCACGACATGTTCCGGGAGACCCCCATCAACCTGGGTAACATGAACAAAGTGTTCTGCTCTCAGTGGCTCTCCGACAGACAGGTTGTGTTCGGCACCAAGTGCAATAAGGTATGAGATTAAAGTAATTCACCTTGAAGTCAAAGTCAAATGTTTTAATGTCACACAGGCCCATGAGGACACTTATAAAACGTCGACAAAAGGGTTGGTCGATTCCATGGAGAAGAACCGGCAAGAAACTCCATGGTCTGGTCTCCTCTTAGGCAAATTAAGCTGATCTTTAAACCACAATTCAAGTCGTGGCCTATATGTATGCCGTTGCGCGAGCTACACTAAGAAGTCAAGAGATAGCTGCTAGACAACCCACATAAGGGCCTATGCACACCACGTTTTTTAAACGCGCCGTCGACGCGCAGTTTTGCCCATCAGAGTATGTAGTTTGTTGTCGTGATACAAAGTGTCAAACGCGCGTTTGCATCGCTACAAACGCGCGTCGACGGTGCGTTTAAAAAACGTGGTGTGCATAGGCCCTAAGTTTCATTGTATTTATCGATGCCGCATGTCACAAATAAGCACCTTTTTGCGTCAACGACTGTGTACCATGTCAAGAAAGTCTAATTTAGACTATTAAGGGACAAATTAGTTTCACAATGTTGAACTGTATTCTTTAAGGCGGTAGGTACATAACAGTGTGTTCCCCAGCTGATGGTGTACGACGTCCGTCGTCGCACGCTAGATGCTATCCCCACCCTGCGACCGCGCGCTCCGTGGGCCGGCGCCGACCATCAGACCGGGATACATGCGCTGCAGATCAACCCTTCTAGGTATATGTCATATTTTTGTCCTACCTTCTAGGTATGTAATGTATTTAATAATTAAAAATAAGTTTAAAAACTTTTTTGATAGGTTTCATAGTTCTTATTTGTTTCCTGTCTGATTTTTTACTGTGACAGAGACCTCATTTGTGTGTACAGTTTTATAAGAATCGACTCCCGTCCCGGTTGTCATTTATATTTGACAGTCGTTACTGTTAGCCAGAAGCTCATAAGTCACAACGAGGCTTACCATGGAATATCGTATTACCCAGTTACTGGGTTGTGGGGGTCAGATCGGCAGTCTCTCCATGTAAAATACAGATAAATTCAGCTGCATCTGGTATGATTGGGAACCGACCCCAATATAGTTGGAAAAAGTTTAGATGATAATGATAACGCGCAGGGTACATTGTTGTGTCGATTTTCACAAAAAAATAAATAAAAATATAACAATCAATTTAGGCTTAGATACACACTATTATTGAGCCACTAAACGAAAGAAAGATGGACAATTGTGTTTATTGGCACAAACTTAAAACTAAACAATACAGATAAAGTTATAAAGAGAGAATAGGTAGTATAAATAGAGGAAATAAAAAACTTAACAATTTAATGCCATAGGGCCTCAGCTCAGCATATACCAGATGGCAACACAAAGTTTGCCACCTGACGCTAATTTTCAGCTGCAGCCCACCAAAACGCATCAAGACTAAGGGGAACTACTATACCAAACATCCTACCCATAACAAATATTGTTTATCTTCTGTTGCAGAACCTTACTAGCAACCGGCGCACGTAACTCATGCGAGCTGGCGATATACAGTCTGCCTACCTTAGACCCTGTCTGTGTCGGCGAGGCGCATAAAGACTGGGTAAGAACTGGTACAATAAAATATTACTCATTTTTTGTTGTAGCATCTTGTATTAATTGCTTTTTTTTAATTATGTGTGGATCTAGGTTATCTCGGAAATTCAATGCATTTCTTAAACTATGTTACACATTTTAACCAGCAGTTTTCAACTAAATATTTAAATTCAAAAGATGTTGACAAGTTTTCGCTTTTCTTCCCTTGTCATACTTTAGGGTAGAAGACAACGCCATCGCAAACATTAAGGCCGCTATTCCACAGGCGTTTTACAAACATTGATATCTCTCCAACGTCTTCGTAACGTCGCGTTCAGCAGACGTTAGCGCTTGCCACGCAGCGACGTGACGTGAACGTTGCCGCTGCGCTTGCTGCGTTAGAGAGACGCCAACGCTTTTAAAACGCCAGTGGGATAGCATACATACTCTACCTACGATGATAAACAGGGAGTCTATTCGGTCAATGTGTGTGTTCAGATCCTGGACATGTGCTGGCTGGACGACGAGTTCGTGGTGACGGGGTCGCGCGACTCCAAGCTGGCGCTGTGGCGCGCGCCCGCCGGCCCGCCCGAGCAGGCCATGCACCACTACGTGGCGCCCGTCGCCGTCAAGGAGTGCCGCTCGGGTACGATACACACACCTCACGTCCATCATGCATCTACACTGATATTATAAAGGAGACCAGTCGTACCCACACAAACAGAGCAGGACGGCGTGATTGTATCTGTTGCCAACAAAAACGACTTTAACGTTGCGAGGTTGCAAAGCGAACGTTCGCCACTTCTTCTTAGAGACTCGCGACGTCAACACCAACGCTGCGAAGAAGTTGAAGAGATGCCAATACATTATGTTACAGTACAATACACGTAAAATTCTCTAGACGCACTGTTTATCTGTCCAACGTGTTCTCTCATTTATACAGAAAGAAGCATGACTTTTTTTAAAGCCAGACAAAGTTCTTATTTCTAAACCTCTTTATTTTACCACAATGCATGACAGAAAATAAAAAAAATACTTGCATGTTCCTTATCGTGACTTCGTTACCGATGTTCACGAACACTACACTACTTCAAGTTTAACACATCTGTGAATATTAAACATTAACAACAGCTCCGGGCTACACAGGTCAGAAGGTCAGAGCGTTGACCTTCAACCAGCGCTGGCGGGAGATCGCAGCGCTGACGCTGAACGGCTACATTCACGTGTTCAACGCTGAGACTTTCCGACAGACGCTCTCCAGAAAGCTGCCCTCGTGTCAGGACCTCGTGTGTTTGGCTACGCAGGTGGGTACCTAATTTGTACCTTACTCTAGAAATTTCTCTTGTATCGTGGTTGTGTTTATAAAGTTTTCAACGCACGTACACAAACACCCAGAACTGAAGCAACTATTTTTTTTTTTTTTTTGTTCTATGTAAGAATCGAAACCGCGACACGCAATGCAGCAGTTAAATCTTTTGATTCCTACGGTTTTTCTTTATTATTACTTTCGGTTTTTATGTTCTTTCGCCTGCCTTAGGTAATTTTACAAATATTTAAAATGACTCGCACATGTTTTTGTTCTTCTTTGGGGAATCGAATCCGCGACACACAGCACAGTGGCCTATCACTCAGTCATATCGTCGTCAGTGAAGACGTTCTTTGCTTTATTTCTTTGTTCATTATATTAAAAGCAAGTATAATATCGAGTGTCGCAGGTCCGTCTATAAAAGTGACCCTGAAAAACAAAGAAACAAGATGAATTTTTAGTCAGTAATAGTCTGGCAGTCCCTTCTGCTCCACCCAGGGAAGACTTATTTCATGATTTTACCACCTAGAAGAAAAGTAATTAATTCATCACCACTGCTCATAAAATGGTGGAGGAAAACATCGTGAGGCAACGGCATGTCCAAGAAACATCAAATTCGAAGACATGTCTTTCAACCGGCACTGGGCCCGAGTGCTGGATTATGGCCCAATCACTCTCACAAAGAGGAGGCCTGCGTCCAAGCAGTGGGAACACTAATAGGCTGATGATGACGTCATAATGTCATATAATGGGCGCGTACGGTGCTGACATAATGTGCAACCACAGTAATAACGACATCTTCCTCCAGGAGAGCGGTGTGTACGCTATCGGCTGCAAGTCGTACACTCTGCTACTGGACTGTCGCACGCTGCAGTCTGTGAAGAAGATCACGTCGCGGTACAACGGATGTGGGATCCGCTCCGCCAGCTTCAGAGGGAACATGCTCACCATCGGGACTGGACTGGGTGGGGAGACGCTCCAATAATTATTTTATTTGATAATTTCCAAAAAGACTATTTCTGACTTGGTAGCGGATTGAGTCGAACATTTGTCTCAAAGTCAATTTTTTTTTTTCTATTAGGCCATCAAAGAGGTAAATGTCGAATGTTAAAATTTAATTTAAAGGAAATGGGATGGAATCTGATTGATTCTACACACATTCACAAGGGTAGGTTTGTATGGAGAAGAATGGACAAGAAACTCCATTTACTCTTTCATGTTCCATTGACTAATTTAACATTTGTATTCCTAATAGTCTCGTTTTAAGACTCATTTTTTTTTGTTGTAATTTCGTCTTCTGTTGCTATGTCAATTACGTTTTATTTAATTTAAACTTTTTCCTGTCGTTATGCCTGATTCATTTCTGATCAAAAATAATTTTAGCCAAAAATGAATCAGGCAATTAGTAATATAAAAAGAATAGAAGTCATTACTAGGGGGGGTTAAAAAGGCCATTTGGTCAATACCATGTATGGATTTCAATAAAATTTGCAATAAAATATTCTATTCTAATTTGCGACAATATACTTTATCGAAATTTGTAGTATGATTCTTCTAAAGAAACTTTTTCATAATTAACGATTTATTTTTTAACGTATTTTTCTTTCTATCTACAGGTCTACTGATGTTCTACGACCTGCGCGCCGGCAAATACTTAGAGAGTAATATTCATTCTACCAAAACTGTCACACTCAAGGCTTCTAGAGGCTATGTGGTGAGTTCGACAAGGTTCTTCTGTTTCTACTATCTGTTACCTTATTGATAAAAAGTGTTTATACTTCTACATGTAAAAGGGAGCTTATATGAAGAAGCAGATTGTCGGTACAGACAGGTAAATATGGATGTGTACTGGTCGTTGCAGGTAAAACCTACCCATATTATTTCATCGCCTTTCTTGACAAGTAAAAAATCAAGGTACGTGCCGACGGGGATTGGAAGTCATACTCTAGGCAGATTTTTCGTTTTTTATTTTTGAAGAAAACATTGCCCCACGCCAGGAATTTTCTCCTGTACCGTGGCAGATACAAACATAGAAAGTTAACTTACATACACAAACACCCAGACCCGGAAAAACTACTTGTAGATCATACAAATATGTGTTCCGTGCGAGGACTGAACCAGCCATACGCTGCGCAGCAGTCGATTGCTCAGAAACTGCACTGTTTCTATATACAGGTTATAAACCTGAGCAGTGAACGCGAAGTTAGTGCTAAAGCTGTCTGTCTATCAACGAAAGTCTGTTATTATTATACCTACTGTTGATAATTAATCAATTTGCAATTCAATATATTTCCCTTTCTGGACAACATTCACTAAACCGTAATTTCTTTTCAGTTCCCCGACGAAGAAGCAGACGGTTACAACCAAGTGAAGCATGTACCGGCGATATACACCCACTGCTACGATGACAGCGGGACGCGGATCTTCACAGCGGGCGGACCGCTACCCGCTCCGCTTATAGGGAACTACGCTGGGCTTTGGCAGTAAACCGGGAGTAAGAACTGCTTAGCATATGGAAGTAGTAAGGGGCTAAGAAGAAATAAGTTCTGTCACTGATTTTGCCAGACTAATGTGACGTGAATTTTCAATGTCTAACACAGTATGGAACGTCTTTGTCTACTGCAATATTGCCAGATTGGATATAATTAGATGGGGTAGAACAATTGTAACACTCAAAATAAACTTTGTAATGGGATTAAATATTTGTTATAATCACTCAAAAATTAATTAACCATGTGACGCTGCCACTATTCGACTAACATCAGCATGGCTTTCTAAAATACCGTTGTTCGTAAAACTGGAATGCGCCCGCTTTCTGTACGACTAAGGGTTTACGTTCACAATAATTCAGGACGACAATGAAAAATTCTGGCAACAAATACAGAACGTTTAATAAGTCATCACAAAAGGGTAGCCCTTTTTATTTTGAACTAGCGGCCCGCCCCGGCTTCGCACGGGTGGACATGATGATGTGCTTTATAACCTAGTCCTGATGGTTACAAACACAACAAAAAAAGAATTATCCGAATCGGTCCAGCCGTTTGCAAGTTACGGGCTTAGCAACACATTCATGGCCTGTCAGAGACATATTATTTTGTTAGAAAGACCTAGACTGCTTCGAAGATTGACTCTTGAAAGACATTGAAAGTTGGGTGGTTTTGGTTCAAATTTTTCTTAAGTTCCGATTTAGGCCACACGCCAGAAAATCCTTGTTCAATATACATAATTCAATGTGATCATTTGTATAAAGGTGTTTAGTTAATTTTTCTACTTTAGTCTACAATATTTTTGGGTTATTATCGTGAATCAACGACGATATATTACTACTCCGCATGCACGATCTAACGAACAAAGATATTCTGTCAACTCGCTGAGGTACTACGTAAGCGAGGGGGACGGGGTACTGTGTTGTGATGGCTAACTCAAGGTCTGTTCTGTCTCAAGGTATGTTTACGGCTCACAGGAGTGGTCGAAATAAGACGAATATAAGACTTTTTTGCCTAATTTGTTAACAGACATCGGTCGCCTGTTATTAGGAGTCTAGTAATATATCGTCGTTGTCGTGAATAGAGACAGACAACTGACGAAGGGAGTGGTAAAGACTTCTGAAATACCCTTTACGGTAACTAGCGTGATTATATGAAGATAGACATAAAATGGTTACCAAACAACGACCTGGTGTGAACTTCCTGTTGAAAATTGACGTGTAATTTTATTTTTTTATTACTTGCGGCCTACCATGACATGTATTTTCACTGTGGGAAAGAGACAGACCTATAAAATTCGTATAGCGCCATCTCGGTCCCACAGTAGAACTACTAGACGTCACGGTAAGCCCCCTTATCTGTGGTAAATGAAGTTTGGTGTAATAAATATTATAAAAAATGTATATTCCTCAAGACAACTGATTCTGATGGTCTTCGAGGAACCCCTATTTTAATAGGGCTACTTTTGGGATGATGTAAATTAAATGCTTTATAGCTAACCAAGGGAGTAAAACAACTGTGTTAAAATACTGTCTAGATACCAGTTGTCTTATCCACTTGGTCAGGCTCTTAACTATTAGTAAAAAAATACTTAGGCGAGTTTAATATTTATAGTAAAATAAAAATAAAATGGTTTATCGCATAAGTGTAAGAGTACGGAATTGTGTAATTGACATAGCAATCATAAAAGGTAAGGAAAGTGCGAAATTATAAGATTTGTATTAATTGACGGGTTCCAAAGTGCAATAGAAATGATCAACTAATAATTTAACAGAGGGTTTATAAATATTACTTTCTTGGCGATAAAATATAACGGTTGCAGTTTGGTCTAGGTTCGACTCGGTTTTGGTAATGCCTTGTAAACTGGTGGCCTACCATCTTAAAGCGAGAGTAGCTCCACTGTGGGAACAAGATGGCGCTAGACAACTTGTATAACTCTCTCTTTCCCACAGTGAAACTATAGTCCCCGCCATATAAGTCTGGAATAAAGGTCATTGATCCTAATAACGCATCGTTACAATTCCAATATACCATCGTTCGAATTTCAAAATATGTAAAATGTAAGGTTACGGTCGCCTCTTACCACGATACTTTTATTTTGATCGTGTTACGACACTTTCTTTACATTTTTTCGAATGGTTTTGAAATATTGGAATACATTGGTACATGGGGGTCAACGAATTTTATTCCACACTTATCTGGCTCAAACTTTACTCTCACTGGCAGGCCCCTTGTCCTTCAAACAACACGAAACTACTATTATAATGTTGTCACTTCGCGATTCAATACCGCATTTACCTCAGTAATGTTGTAGACGAAACGGGACGCTTATGTCTAAAACTGTATATAATTTAGATATATATATTTTATTATTGTACTATTACTTCATTCATTTTTACATTATTTTCGTAAATTAGTTTTTAGTCTAAGTCTTGAACAAGTTTGTTCAAAATTAGGTCGTCACGGTCTTTACTTTTTTTTGTAAACTAAGGGTGTCGGCTAATAATCGCGTGTAACCGCCTTTATGTCTAGAAAAAACGTTACATGCGCCTGCGCCTCTAGCATAGCTCTTACTATTTAACTTGCGCGTTTTAGCGGACGCTATAAATCTTTCAGAATTTTATATTATGGGGCTTAATTTAGTAAGCCGTCCCGTTTTCACGGATACATAGTTACAAACTATTCATAGTAAATATGTCTTTAAACGAATTCCACACAACGGAACTAATCTCTTGAAAAAATATAAAAGTAAAAAGCGGTTTGAATGTTCGACGAGAGAAATTTTAAGATGCCGTGGAATTGTCTTTCAATTTACATCTTTCAGCGCTGAGCACAACGTTGGAAATCCAACGCCAAGATCAGACGCATATGTTTCTCCGTCGCAACTTGAATGTGGGCACTAAAGACATAAGTACTGGGCATAGAATAATTAGTTAATTACTAATTTGATAGTTACACAATATCCATAATATTAGTGTATAGTGGATGGACTGTGTGTCCGTGTGTTTTTACATATAATTTCTTACTAAGTAATCCATAAAAGTGGAAATTGTGACGAGTAAAAGACTTGAGTATGCCGATTTTTGTGTTTTATTGGAATCCCATTTCTTGCTTGTCGACATAGCGCCGTCCACCAGGTGGCTCTAACCCTCAGCGACGAGAGAACAGGCAGCCTCCGGGTTAAGCTAGTTTATTTTAAAATATATAAACACAATACCATCATGTTCAAATATTCCCATTTTTGTTCCTGTCCAAGTGAAATAAAAACGCAAACTTCATCAAAAATGCATACTTTATTTATAAAAAAAGCATTGCATTGAATGCCACATACACAAAATGCAAATAAATATTAGATTACGTTTTATTTCCAAATACTGGTTTTTAAAAAAGCACATTCATCCATCAGTTCTTGGAGCTGGAGGGACCCATCCTACAGGAAGCGCAGTTCCTTCACTGCTGATGTAGCAGTCCCACTGTGATCTAGAAAGAAAAGAAATTATTAAAGGGGTTTGAACATTTTTTGTACGGGGACGGGGAGTAACCATATCGATGGATCATATCAATACAAACATAAAATGTACGAGGCAAAACCTCGTAAAGCGTCACGTTTCCGAATTATGAGCTGTCAAACATATACAAATAGCTACTTGTACGCCAAAAAAGATGGCACCTGGTACCAGGGACCGTACAACCCCGAATATAAGTTAATTCTTTCGAAAGTGTAACAGGTTGTATGGGTTCAGTCAATTAAAGTGTTACCTCTTCGTAGTGGTAGCCTTTTCAAAACCCTAACGTTAGGGTAACCCTTTCAATAACTTAACTAGTTCAAGAGGTTACCCGTTCATGTATGATATCTAATTGAAGTAGATAACCCTTTGAAAGGGTTTGTCAGGGTTTTCAAAGGGTTTTAAATCAAATTATTTTAAATTACGTTGGAGAAGAGGAATATATTTTGACCTTGAAAGTTTAGAATCATTTTCAATTTTTCATTAGTGTTTCTTACTCGGTTTCACAGGACGATACTTTAAGCTTTCTCGGTTTTTTAAGTTTTAAATAACATCTGAATATTGAAGATGAACAAAGGTAAGTGTATTTTAATTAAGTACAGTAAAACGGAGTGAATAGAGTATAAATACAGGGGTGGGTACATATATAAAGCATAATATAAAAGTTTTTGTAGTTGGCTGTAACTTTGCAAGGCAAATTGCAATTTACGATTTATGAAGCATTAAAAAAAAATACTCGATCTTGTTCAAACCAATTTTCAATTAGAGACCTATTCGTAGATACCCCGCACGTATGGGCCAGGCTACGTCCAGCCACCGTAGGACGGGCAGCAGTGTCCTTGGCAAACTTCCGGTGACTTTCTGCGATTCCCAAGCCGCCTGCCAAGCGTGGGGATTATGGCAACCCCCCCCCCCCCCCATTATGATTGAAAACCACAGCACACGGCCCCCAGTCCTCCGCTATTCCTGGTCTGGGTAGCGGATCGGGTAACGGCGGAGCAGGGGGTGCTATGAATCCCCGCAGATGCCCCGCTACCACCCCCAACGAACTTTGGCCCTGGCACCACACAACATCCGCACACTGAGGACCAATGAGAAGATTATCGAGCTGGAGGAAGAATTGAGCAAAATGCGCTGGGATATCTTGGGATTATCAGAAATCCGAAGAGAGGGTCAGGATACGATAGGTCTAGATTCCGGCAACATGCTCTTCTACTGGGAAGGAGACCGTAAATCCCAGGGTGGTGTTGGATTTCTTCGTCCGCAGGTCCCTCATCAACAACGTTATGAAGTCGACAGTGTGTCGAGCAGGGTAGCATACCTTATACTCAGAATAACCAACCGGTATTCGTTGAAGGTCATATTCGATGAAGCAGAGGCATTGTATGAGGAGATATCCGAGGCCATACATACCTCCGAAACATACTTCACCGTTGTTATGGGGGACTTCAACGCGAAGGTGGGCGCACGGAATGGCGATGAGTTGAGAGTGCGGCCATTTGGGTATGGGCAGCGAAACCATAGGGGCCATCAGCGACTGGTCGACTTCATGGAAAAGGAAGAGCTTCATTTAATGAACTCCTTCTTCCAGAAGCGGCCATCCAGGAGGTGGACGTGGATGAGCCCCGATGGTACTACCAGAAATGAGATCGACTTCATCATGACGACCAAGAAGTGAATATTCAGTGATGTCTCTGTGATCGCCAAGGTAAAAACCGGTAGCGATCACCGAATCATCAGAGGCACATTGAATATCAATGTGAAGCTTGAAAGGTCTCGTCTCGTGAAGTCCACGCTTCGACCTGGTCCTGCCCACATCCAGAACCCGGAAGACTTTCAACTCAAACTGCACAATCGCTTCCAGTGCCTAACCGAATGCGAAGCCGTGGACGAGATTAACGATGAGTTGGTGGAAACTGTCCAAGCTGTGGGGTTTAAGTTCTATTCGCGCCGCAATAAACCTCAAAAGCTCTCGAACGGAACCATCAAGTTAATGCGAGATGAGGCTGCATACTTCAGCTGATATGTCGAAATATGGCAAACTCAGTAGACGAACCTCGAAATCAATGCGACCTGACCTGCGTGCCTATAGTGCAGCACGGATCAAAGAGGCGATCCAGCGGAATCAGGGCTCAAAAGTCTTCGCAAAGGATTCGTGTATTGGGCAAAGCCAAATGACAAGGCTGAAGATTAACGACGGCAGCATCATTTCGACGAAACCGGTGATCCTGAGAGAGCTTGAGAGGTTTTACGGACAGTTATACACATCAACACGACAACCCAGTATCCGTACAGCTTGAGACGCAAGAGCTAAACTGACTCGGCACTACACTGTGGATATGCCGGACATCAGCCTGTACGAGATTAGAATGATTCTTAAACATCATCATCATCATCATCTCAGCCATAGGACGTCCACTGCTGAACATAGGCCTCCCCTTTTGATCGCCACAAGTACCGGTTGGAAGCGACCTGCATCCAGCGTCTTCCGGCGACCTTCATAAGGTCGTCTGTCCAACTTGTTGGTGGACGTCCTACGCTGCGCTTGCTAGTCCGTGGTCTCCACTCTAGCACTTTTCGACCCCATCTGCCATCCGCTCTGCGAGCAATATGGCCTGCCCATTGCCACTTCAGCTTGCTAATCCGGTGGGCTATATCGGTGACTTTAGTTCGTCTACGGATCTCCTCATTTCGGATTCGATCACGCAGAGAAACACCGAGCATAGCCCTCTCCATAGCTCGCTGAGCGACTTTGAGCTTTGAGATGAGGCCGATAGTGAAAGACCACGTTTCGGTGCCGTAACTCATCACTGGTAACACACATTGGTTGAAGACTTTCGTCTTGAGGCACTGAGGTATATCGGACGAAAAGACACTGCGTAGTTTCCCGAACGCTGCCCAACCGAGTTGGATTCGGCGGCTGACCTCTTTCTCGAAGTTGGATCTACCTAATTGGACTACTTGTCCTAAGTAGATATATGAGTCAACAACTTCGAGTACCGAGTTTCCAACAGAGACTGGGGTGGGCACAACATTGGCATTTGACATAATTTTCGTCTTGTCCATGTTCATTTTCAAGCCCACCCGTTGCGAAACTCGGTCGAGGCCATCGAGCATCATGCTGAGTTCCTCCATCGACTTTGCCATGACTACGATGTCGTCGGCAAACCGAAGGTGAGTGATGTACTCGCCATTGATGTTGATGCCAAGTCCTTGCCATTCCAGGAGCTTGAAGGCGTCTTCCATTGCGGCAGTAAACAGTTTAGGGGAGATAACATCCCCCTGTCTGACGCCTCTTCTCAATGGAATCGCCTTCGTACTCTGCTCCTGTACTCGGACCGACATGGTGGCGTTATTATACAAACACTTCAACACCTCGATGTACCGACAGTCAATACGGCATCGCTGGAGTGACTCAAGCACCGCCCATGTTTCCACCGAATCGAAGGCTTTCTCATAGTCCACAAACGCTAAGCATAATGGCAAGTTATACTCCTCGGTCTTCTGTATAACTTGCCGCAGCGTATGGATGTGGTCTATGGTACTATAGCCTCTTCGGAAACCGGCTTGTTCGGGAGGCTGGAAGTCATCAAGTCTGTGTTCGAGACGGTTCGTGATAACCCTTGAAAACAGCTTATAAACATGACTCAGAAGCGTGATGGGTCTGTAGTTCTTCAATAGGCTGTTATCACCTTTTTTGAAGAACAGCACCACCTCACCTCTGCTCCATGCTTCGGGCGTTTTGCCCTCGAACAGGACGGTATTAAAGAGCTTCTGGAGGACTTTAAGTACCGGTGTTCCACCCGCTCTCAGAAGCTCTGAGGTGATTCCGTCCTCGCCCGGCGCCTTGTTGTTCTTAAGCTGTTTCAGGGCCATCCTAATCTCGTACAGACTGATGTCCGGGATATCTTCGGTATAATGTCGGGACAGCTTGGCTCTTGGATCTCCTACCAAGCTGTCAACGGGCTTTGCGACCGAAGTGTATAACTGTCCATAGAACCTCTCGATCTCGCCTAAAACCTCTGCTTTGGTCGACGCTATGCTGCCATCCTCCCGTTTCAGCTTTGTCATCTGGCTTTGCCCAATAGACTTGCCCTTCGCGAACACTTTGGAGCCTTGGTTTCGCTGTATGGTCTCTTTAACACGATTCGTATTAAAGAGACGCAGGTCGTGCCGCAAGGACTTAGATATACGTCTATTGAGCTGCCTATATGACTTCGCGTCATCGGAAGACTGCAACTGTAGCAAACGTCGTTCAGCCATGAGGTTTAAGGTTTGATCGGTCAATTTCTGAGGTCTATCTTTACGGCCGGGTCTAAAAAACTTAGACCCTACCGTGCGGACAGTTTCCACTAGCCCGTCGTTGATCTCGTCCACTGAAACTAAGTTCTCAAGGCAAGCAAAGCGATTAGAGAGCTCGAGTTGAAAGCTTTCGGGGTTTTGAATATGGGACCGAGTAGGTCGGAGCGTAGACTTCATCAGGTTGGACCTTTCAAGTTTAACATTGATATTCAGCGAGCCTCTTACGATTCGGTGATCGCTACCGGTTTTCACCCTGTTGATCACAGAGACATCACTGAATATCCGTTTCTTGTCGGTCATGAAAAAGTCTATCTCGTTTCTCGTGGAACCATCGGGACTCAGCCAGGTCCATTTCCTGTGAGGCGGCTTCTGGAAGAAAGAGTTCATCATGAAGAGTTCTTCTTTCTCCAGAAAGTCGGCCAGCCTCTGTCCCCTAGGGTTCCGTTGCCCATACCCAAATTGCCCCACTCTCAACTCATCACCGCTTTTCTTGCCCAACTTTGCGTTAAAGTCCCCCATAACAACAGTGAAGTGAGTTTTTGAGCTATGTATGGCCCTACTTACGTCCTCATACATAGTCTCTACTTCCTCATCGGAGTGTGACGAGGTCGGTGCGTATACCTGAATGACCTTCAGCGAATATCTTTTGGATATTCTGAGTATTAGGTATACCACCCTGCTCGACACACTGTCGATGGTTATTATGTTGTTAACGAGGGACTTGTGAACGAGAAACCCGACACCACCTTGGGACTGTTGGTCGCCCTCCCGGTAGTAGAGCAAGTTACCAGACTTCAGGGTTACGGTGTCCTCCCCCTCTCTACGGACTTCGCATAACCCCATAATGTCCCAGTGTAACTTGCTCAGCTCCTCTTCCAGCTCGCAGATCTTTTCGTCAGTCCTCAATGTGCGTACGTTGTGTGTTACCAGGGCCAGTCGTCGTGGGGGTGGGTAGCCGGATCTCTTCCGGAGATTCTTAGCACCCCCTGCTCCGCCGTTACCTTGACCGCTACCCGCGCCAGGGATAGCGGAGCTGCCGGGGACTGGGGGCCTGGTTTCTGTGGTTCTCATTATAGGGGGTAATTTGCCTTAATCGCCACGCTTGGCAGGCGGGTTGGCGATCGCAGTGAGGATGTGCAGTACCCGGAGGACGCTGCTGCCCGACCTCCGGTTTGTCCCTTAGTCGCCTCTTACGACACCCACGGGATGATTTGGGGGAGCGCAATTCTAAGCCGGCGCCCCACGGTGATTCTTAAACAGCTCAAGAATAACAAGGCGCCGGGCGATGACGGAATCACAACGTAACTTCTGAGAGCGGGTGGAAAACCGGTACTTCTAGTCCTCCAGAAGTCATTTAATTCCGTCATACTCGAAGGCACTACGCCAGAAGCATGGCACAGGAGTGTGGTTGTTCTTTGCTTCAAAAAGGGTGACAACAGCTTGTAGAAGAACTACAGGTTAATCTCACTTCTGAGCCATGAACGCAGGTTTGATGACTTCCAGCCTCCCGAAGAAGCCGGTTTCCGAAAAGGTTTTTGCACCATAGACCACATTCACACGCTCCGCCAGATTATACAGAAGACAGAGGAGTATAATCGGCCATTATGTTTATCGTTTGAGGACTATGAAAAAGACTTCGATTCAATCGAAACCTGGGCAGTATTGCAGTCCCTCTAGCGATGTCATATCGACTATAGGTATATCGAAGTGTTGAATTGTTTGTATAGTAACGCCACCATGTCCATCCAACTTCAGGAAGAGAGCACGAAACCACTCCAATTGCAAAAAGGCGTGAGACAGGGAGACGTTATTTCTCCGAAACTGTTCACGAACGCGTTGGAGGACGTTTTCAAGCTCTTGGAATGGAACGGACTCGGCATCAACATCAATGGCGAATACATCAATCACCTTCGTTTTGCCGATGATATAGTCATCATGGCAGAATCGTTGGAGCACCTCAATGCTATGCTCAGCGTGATGAACATGGACAAGACGAAAGTCATGTCGAATGTCCATGTGGCGCCCGTACCAGTTGTTGTTGGGTATGATACTCTCGAAGTTGAAGACCATTATACTTACCTTGGACAGTTAGGTAGGTCCAACTTCGAGAAAGATATCGCCCGAAGAATCCAACTCGGATGGGCAGCGTTTGGGAAGCTACGTGATATCTTCTCATCGAGAATCCCGCAGTGTCTCAAAACAAGGGTGTTTAACCAGTGTGTGTTGCTAGTGATAACATATGGCTCTGAAACGTGGTCTTTGACTAATGGCCTTTTAGAGAGACGAGCAATGGAAAGAGCTATGCTCGGAGTTGCTTTGCGGGATAAAATCCGGAACACGGATATTCGGCGAAGAACCAGAGTCACCGACATAGCTCGTAAAATTTGCAAGTTGAAGTGGCAATGGGCAGGCCACATCGCTCGTAGAACTGACAACCGATGGGGAAGAAAGGTTCTCGAGTGGCGACCACGGACCGGAAGACGCAGCGTAGGTAGGCCTCCCACTAGGTGGACCGACGACATCGTGAGAGTCGCGGGCAACAGATGGATGCAAGTGGCGAATTGTCGTTAGGCGTGGCGGTCTAAGGGGGAGGCCTATGTTCAGCAGTGGACGTCTTCCGGCTGATGATGATGATGATGATGATGGGTCAGGCGAAAAAAATAATAATTTCAATTCTAAGTATGAGGGGTTCCCCCAAACTTGGTTTTTTTTTGTTTTATTTTTGTGTGAAAATCCCAATGCAGTTCACATAATACATCTACTTACCAAGTTTCAACAGGATAGCTCTTATACTTTCGACAAAAACTGGCTGTAACATACGGACGGACAGACAGACAGACATGACGAATCTATAAGGGTTCCGTTTTCAGCCATTTGGCTACGGAACCCTAAAATCGCCTATGAAACGGACGTTATTCTACCTAATTATGCAACGTTTAACACCATAAATGCGCAAAACCTCTCGAGGGGTAACTCAGCCCGTGTTACTGAACAAATTTTGATCTAAAACTTTTGGAAATTCGCAAAAAAATAAAAGATTTTCATACAGATGGGCCCGATCAATTTCTTACCTATTTTGCACCTATTTTTTATTTTGCTAATTTCCTTATTAAGGTCTTATTATAACAATAATTGTTCAGTATCATAGGCTAGGCTGAGTTACCCCACGAGAGGTTTTGCGCATTTGGTGTTACACGTTGTATAGACAAAATCTGAAGGAGCAAGAGAGATCATAATAAGAGCAATAAAAGCTACAATGAATATTAATATAATTTATATATTTGCATAACTAATTCAAAGTTGTATTATATTTACATTATATTATATGAAACGATTGAATGACCTTTATGATTCCGTAAAAAAGATAAGATCATACATGAAACAGTCCCGACAACTCCAAAATGAAAAATACATTTGACTTTAAAATCACTGCAATAGCTGCGTGTTGCGACTTGACGCGTACATATCGAATGCATGTAGTTTAGAACTTTAAAGTAAAGGCACAAGATATAAAATTACAATATTTGTAGTCCCAATGGGTAACCCTGTCACAGTCGTTGAAGGGGTAACCCGTTCAAAACGTCTTACTATTAGAAAGTGTAACCCATTAAGAATGGGTTTTTGAATAAACAGGTATCAAATCGAAAGGGTTTGGAAGGGGTTACCCATTGATAAGGGTTTTCGTTAAAAAGTGTAACAAATATGAAATGGGTTTTAAAACAACACTTTGTCAAAACCCTATCAAAAACCCTTTCAACGGGTAACCAAAGTGGTCCCTGCCTGGTACAAAAGGCACAAAGCCATTTGTTATAAGGCCGTTATCATACTAGCGGTTTGGAAGCGGTTGCGGGGCGGAGCGGACGCGCAGCGCATCCGTCGCGAGCACGCCGCGCATCCGTCGCGAACACGTCGCGGACGCGTGGCAAATGTGTTACGTTTTCGTCGCGTGTTTGTACACTCAGTAACAAAATTGATTCCGACGAGGAAACATTGCTGTTGACGTTATAACTTCGAAAACGCCGGAAACGAAAACGAAAGCATCGACGAATTAGGGAAGATCCATTATTAGATTAGGCTGAGGAAGTTTTCGCAGAGATTTATAAGCAATATTCATGTTTTGGTAAAAAAAAACTTTTCGGCTAAAAAAAAAAGGATAATTATGCATCTACAATAATCTGTATCACCTACTCTTATCATATTATGCCAAAGAAGAAGGGTCATCTGTGACCCAGCCCCGGCGCAAATGAAATGTATCTCAGTTTTTTTGTTATTTTATGTACATTAAATAACAGGTTTCTTTTTTTTCAATTTCAGTGGCTAACTTAGTTAAATTGCTTAAATAAGCATTATGAAAAATGTTGAAAATGCCTAGCTGTTCTCCGCGGTTTCACCCGCTGCTAGGCTCCTATTGGTCGGAGTGTGATGTTATATAGCTCACTGTCTTCTTCAATAAATGGACTATCCAACACAAAAATATTTTTTTAATTCGAACCAGTAGTTCCTGAGATTAGCCCCTAAAACCAAACAAACAAACTCTTCAGGTTTTTCAACTGGGCGTGGATGGCTATGTCCGAAACAATGAGTAATATCGAAATACGTTGAAAGGAGTCTTTACGCCGATTTTGACGAAAACTAAGACTGCGTATTTGGATTTTAGAAATATCAATAATTCTGGCCAGGAATCGAACCCGCTGATTTGGAAAAAAATCACATCTTGTATTATTACACTATTCGATAGTGTTGCTAATAAGGTTCAAATTCTGGGAAGTAATCATATACGCCAAACTTAAGGAAAAAGTATAATGGAAAAAAAACTGATCAATTTACAAAGCAGCACAAAGCAAGCACGTACAAAGCAAGTGACAAGAAAAATTGCAATTTTATAAAAATCTTCTATTTCCTTAAGTTTGCCATATATGATTACTTCCCAGAATTTGATCCTTATTAGCAACTCTATCGAATAGTGTAATAATACAGGACGTGTTTTTTTCCAAACCAGCAGGTTCGATTCCTGGCCAGAATTATTGATATTTTTAAAATCCAAATATGCAGTTTTAGTTTTTGTTAAAATCGGCCTAAAGACTCCTTTCAACGTACTTCGATATTCTTCATAGTTTCGGACATAGCCATCCTCGCCCAGTTGAAAAACCCGAAGAGTTTGTTTGTTTGGTTCTAGGGGCTAATCTCAGGAACTACTGGTTCGAATTGAAAAAATATTTTTGTGTTGGACAGTCCATTTATTGAAGAAGACTGTGAGCTATATAACACCACACTCCGACCAATAGGAGCCTAGCAGCGGGTGAAACCGCGGAGAATAGCTAGCATTTTCAACATTTTTCCTAATGCTTATTTAAGCAATTTAACTAAGTTAGCCACTGAAATTGAAAAAAATGAAACCTGTTATTTAATGTACATAAAATAACGAAAAAACTGTGATACATTTCATTTGCGCCGGGGCTGGGTAAATTTTGTATGGACCGTGACCCTTCTTCTTTCAGCGCTGGAGGAATTTTTCATACAAAAAATTCCTCGTTGATCTGAGGTGGGGCGGACGTTTCGGCGTTTGTTCGAGGCAGTACAAAATGGCGTCCACTTTGCTGTTCGCGGCGATCCCGTTGCGCGTCCGCAACGAATTCGCTGCGCAACCGCGGCGTGTTCGCAACGCATTCGCTGTGCGGCCGCTCCGCCCCGCAACCGCTTCCAAACCGCTAGTGTGATAAGGCCCTTAGTCTTGACTTTACTAGACAGACCAGTCTCACTAAGGGCCTATGCACACCACGTTTTTTAAACGCGCCGTCGACGCGCGTTTGTAGCGATGCAAACGCGCGTTTGACACTTTGTATCACGATAACAAACTGCTCTGATGGACAAAAACGCGCCGTCGACGCGAGTTTCCAAACTGCGCGTCGACGGCGCGTTTAAAAAACGTGGTGTGCATAGGCCCTAAAAGGTTATCATCATAATCAGTCAAAAAAATGTTCCTGCTTCTGGGACACAGGCCTCTACCCTGTGAGAGGGACTGGGCCATAATCCACCATGCGGGCCGAGTGTGGGTTAGTGGGTGTTACATGTCTTCGAATTTTTGGTTCAAGGGCTTGCTGATAGGTTTCTTTAAGATATTTTCCTTCACTGTTTTGAGAGCAGTGGTGATGCAACCGCCACTCCAAACGACAATTCGCCACTTGCATCCATCGGTTTTCCGCGACACTCAGGCTAGGCGTATGCTGAGACACAGGTTACGCAGGTCCACACAGCGCAGAGCAGAGTAGATTTTGTAAAGCATGGAACGTCATTAAACTACGTACGCTGCGGCGCAGGACATGTCACGCAAACATGTGTCTGTCCTGCTCTGCGTCTCGTTGCAGTGCCGGCACAGAATCCTGCGCGACGCGTGTATTGTGTATGCTGGATACATTCGTTGCTAGGTAACTTTGTTTATGATGCGAATGTCAGTTGCGTCGCAGCATGCGGAGGGGCATATGTCTGCCTCAACTGCCCTGCACTGTGCTGTACTGTGTTGTGCTGCATTGCCTGCGTCTCAGCATACGCTTAGCCTCAACTCAAGATGTCGTCGGTCCACTTAGTGGAAAGCTGCGCTACGTCTTCCGGTCCGTGGAGCATTTGAGAACTTTTCTTTCCCATTGGTTATTAGAGAGTGGAATCTAAAGTTTTTATTCTACTATCGAAAGGCCATAATTTACTCCGTACGTCCGCTACATGCAGCGCAGCAGCCAATGACGATATATTACTAGACTCCTAATAACGGGCGACCGATGTCTGTCAACTCATTAGGCAAAAAAAGTCTTATATCCATCTTATTTCGACCACTCCTGTGAGCCGTAAACATACCTGGAGACAGACCTTGAGTTAGCCAATCACAACGCTGTACCCCGTCCCAATCGATCGTGCATACGGAGTCTAGTAATATATCGTCGATGGCAGCAGCTATACGTACTGTACATCAACCGTGCCAATAAGAGTTCCGAGTAAAAAGTTGAGCATAAAATGTACCTGACTGCAACAAATCTCGCGACATCGCCTCCAAAGTTGACTTGCGGCAGTGGTCCACCGAACAACGTCTCGCGCCACTCCGCTAAGTTAGAAGCTACGTGTTGCTCCTTCTGAGCTTGCACCGAGTTGATCTGTGAGTCCTCTTTCAGTTGAGCACGGAGGTCTGCTTCCTCCTTCTCGTAAAGAATTAGTTTGCGCGCCCACAGGGATTTCAGTTTTTCTGAAAAGTAAGACGAATATAAATTAAATTATATCAATCACACCACTATAAACTAATTATACAATCACTTTTTTTTGTAGCAACCATTAGTTAGCATTACAAATTAAAATTGTGCTGTGCCCTTACAAGTTTCATGTCAGGTTCTGGCAAAATTGTTTTAACATCTTGTAACACAACATGAATGCAATAAATGATTGAGTTTGAGTTTTGTTACTGTCATTTCAGAATCTAAAGATTTAAAAATATTTGTTTATATTAATTTCTACAACTACAAGTAGTTGTTCCAGGTCAGGCTGTTTTGTATGTTTGATCAAATGTTATTAGATGAACCTGCAACATGGGCGAAAATATGGGGCAACAAGCAACATTAATAAACAATAATATAATCACTTTTTTTATCTGTTGAGATGCATACTCCTATATTAGTAGTTACTATAAATTCTATCTATTCCTTTCATGACATGGTCTATAAAGATTTCCCTGTCCACCAAAGATTTGGCTTGCGAAATAGATGTCTTGCTTTATGCTTACCAATATGAGAGTTAAAAGCACCAGCTTCTGTATCAGAAACTTGTTCCCCTCGGCCCGCGGCGGAGTTCTGTCTAGCTCTGCGTAATTTCATCACTGCATCTAGCTTGGTAAGACATTTCTTAGCATCACTTTTCTTGCGGAGGACTTCTTTTAGAACCACATCAGCTTGGAGTTTTTCTTCGGCTTCCTGGAATTTAGAAGTCCAGTTATTAAGTTAGTTTAAAAATGTTTGCTTGTCTATCTTGTGATGCCATTTAACAGGACTGAGATCAAAGGGGATTTACTTGTGATCATACTAAAATTGAAATTCTAAAAATTCATAGAGAGGGTCATAGTTTAAAAAAAAATTTAGATTTTAATACAAATGATACTAGACAGGGTAAGCCTCCAAAAGATTCTATTAAACTATAAATTTACCTGTTTTGCTTTGTTAATTTCATCTTTAATTTTCTGCAAGTTCTCATTAATTTTCCTGGATCTCTCCTTCAACTCTTTTATTCTCTCCTCCTTCTCTCTTTTCTTCTCCAAGCGAAGTCTTTTTAAACGCAACCTCTTTGCCGATCGTTTTGCTAGAAGCTTCCGTTGCATATCCATGCATGGACCACTGACAACAGACAATATCTTAGCTATGACAGCTTTATTTTTTTCAACCTTTTCCATGTGAGTATTCCATTCTTCTTCAGTTAGTGTACTTATGTTGTCCGTTAGGTGCTTCTCTTCATCATACAAGTCAGTCAAAACTAAAAGCATTCTATATATTTCTTCTCGGACTCCTGATATTGAAAGGCGTTTAACATTTAACTGTGTGTGATCTTTCGCAGGTATTTTGTTCTCGAAGGTTGATAGAAAGTCTTGATCTGCTTTTTCTCTTTTAGCTGCAGGGGTAGCAGAAGGAATGAAGAATGTTGGAGGCTGTGGCGGGGGTGGCACAAAAGGATGGGTTGTCTGCGGATTACAGTGTTGAGAAGACTGTGGCTGATAAGCTGGTGGGGGTGGTACATAATATGGTGGAGGCTGCGCTGGCATAAAATTTGGGGGAAGCCGAGGAGGTGGTACCGATGGTACTAAATATCTAGGCGAACTTTGGAATGTAGAATTATTTCTGCGAACATTATTATAAAAATTAGGATTATAAGACATGATTGTTGTTACTATAAAATTAGTAGAAAAATAATGTTATAAATTATAAAGCCACAGTGGTTTCGGGGAGCTGAATCTCAGCGTCTTTAAGTACTTGTTCAGCAGCAATGTAGTCTGCGTGTTCTTTTAGATCCTGCTCAGTTTCTAATGTACTTTTGAGATCATTAAATGCTTTCACCAATCTGTAACAAGAAAACAAAAGTTAAATTTCTGAGGACAATGTATGACGATTCAATCTGTCATGAACTTGCTGAAAATTCTTGCTGACACAGTGAATCACCTTATCCTGAGGGAACATTATTTTAGAAACAAATATACAAATGCGTATGTGACCCAATACCAGATAACAATTACCTGGTATTGGGTCACTTCATGCACATAAATGATAAAGGCAATTAATAGACGTGACCCACTGACCAGTTAAAAATGTTAAAATACATAAACCATAAACATAAAAAGTAATTATTGACATAAAAATAAATATTTGTAAACACTACCCACGTACCTAACATGTGTAATTACTAGTGGAACATTTTTATATTTTAAAAATAAGTGGAATTAATATTATCTGTTCTGATACATAAAGCAAACCTATAAAATACTAGAATAATTATTCATCAAGGTAAAAGAAAAAAATAAAGATGTGGGGGTGTGTCTAGTGATGCATGTAACAAAAGATCATAATCATGAATCATCACGCTTCAATGAGTAAGGACGCCAACAAAGAACAGATGTCGTACAACGGATTCTAACCTCCATTCACACCTGCGTGTTTTATATCAAAAATGCGATGCAACTACGCTAAAAAAGTCTTCGGAACACCGATTTATGAATAAATCCAGGTTTAAACAGTAATATTAGTACTTAACTCACCGTCTTTGACAATCTGGGACCATCATCAGTGACTCCTGCAAAACTTCCTCCTGCTTTCGGATATTATGCTCGTCCTGACCCTCGTCTTTGATTCTCTGTATTCTATTCTTCTGCTGTTCTGCTTCCTTCTCGTACACAACTTTCTCCTTGGCTATACGTTTTACAACGCCCGTCTTTATTTTTATTTGACGAATTCTAGGATCTGCCATCTTCAAAGCTCGCCTATTGTTTTCTAATGTCAAACTCAAACTGACAGCTGTGCGACGGCTAGTTGCGCATGAACTTGGCAATGAAATGCTGCGTTCCAACGACTTAATATTTATAAAATTGAGCATGATAACTTGTCTGCCTACCCGCATAGGAGTAGACGAAAATATCTTGTTTGTTATAACATTACCAATCACCTTCTGTTTCGTGATGACTCTCTTAACAGAACAATACTGATCATCACAGATAGAGATTTTGTAGGGAAAGACAACGATTATTACCTACTTCTTAATAAACAGTTTAAAAAATATATGTTCCACAACTGGAATGATCCCTTTCTCTTGTGTGCGGTTGAATTGGGTTGAATAAGCAGCAGCTGTCGATATCATTTGCAAATCTGCGGTTTAAAGTTACATTTAAATGTAATCTAAATAAACATATGGCATGATACGAGCGAATGAGCATGTATTTTCTGTTTAGAAATAAGCACGCAGTCTTGAATAGCTAAATTAGTCTTTTTACGTGGTAAAATCAATAAATGAGTCCTCCCTGGCCGGGACATGAGGGACTGTCAGACTTGTACTGACTAAAATCCACGTTGTCCTTTAACAGCCCTCTAGTTCCGGGACCACGATTACTTGATAATAGGGTTGCCATCTCATAAATTAGGAAACAAGGAAAATACGCGTATTTATTAACCCCGGATTTTAAAGTGTAGAACCCGGACATGAGTCGAATTTCGCACAGTGGCAACTCGTTGGGAGGAGTAGGGTCCAAAAAAAACAGAAAAAGTCATTCCTACACCTTAAAGTTATAAGGTTGTATTAGTGATTTTGATGATTATAATTCTGTAACTACATACGTCTTACAGCCGCGAATATTATTATTTTAATCAACATACAACCTAGCACTTGATCTGCAAATTGCAAAAAACAAATGAAATTTTGAATATCGCAGTATTTCCAGAATGTACCTGTAGGGATTTTGATCCTTATCTGACTGTGGTTTACAAACCACTTAATGAAGTGAAACTTCCAGCTAAAGTTTCTTAAGTTTCTTTTCACCCCATCATTCTTTTACCAAACAACATAATTTATACTTAGATCGCATGGGTACCTATGTAACTAGAAAACGAGTCAGGCAAATATTGAAGATTTGTTGAAATAATAAAAATTGAGTGTTAATCAGGAGGCAAATAAAGAAAAAATAAATGTAGACGGATTTAAAGAAAATTAAACTTTTTAGTAAACTGAAATGTCCAATGAAACCTTGAATACCTATTAATATAGAGAAAAATGTGTTACATAAATAATATTACCTACAAGCAAGATCCTTGAGTTAAAGTTGTTTCCTTATATCTGGTACTTGTCACAAATCGGAGATAACATGTTGTGATGAGTGGTAGGTATGACTTGCGTCTAAACAAAATCAATATCAGTTTGAAGAAAAGAAAACAAATACAGGTTGAAGAAAAACCTGACAAAAAAAACTTTAAAAATGGATTCATTCCAGAACCAATGCAGCCGATTACTTAGGGTTGCGGTACTATCTCATCAGGATACCGTAACCCTGGAACGAAAAGGGCTGTTGAAGGATCACCGTGGATTTAGTCAGTATAAGTCTGACAGTCCCTGCCGTGAGCCCTGGGTGGGGGGACCATTTGATTTTACCACGATAAAAAAAAACTGTTTTGTAGAAAATATGGACACCACATCCACAAAGAATACCATCTTCAGATGCAGCCCATGAGTGCCATTCGCTCGAAAAAGGGTGATACCGCGGGGAGCAGCTAGTAAGGGAGACCGAGTACAAAAGTAACAGCGGGTCGTAAGTAACAAACGCTCGATTTATCAAATGGTCGAAACGTCGCCCTACTAAATGCAAGTGGGGGGAGCGACGTCGGCTATCTCCTAACGGTAGTAGGGCGACGTTTCGACCATTCAATAAACCTACAGAGCGCTTGTTACTTATGACCCGCTTTTACTGTTGTACCCAGTCTCCCTGTTCATAAAAATAGCAAAAAAATTAACAACACCCTTTATCGCAAAAAAAGCAAAAACCATGACGTGTATGCCATGGGTACAGAGGATTTGATCTTAACGTTTATCTGACAAGTTTCTAGATCTGACCAGATAATATGCCCTTAGATACAAATAAATATATTGTACTAAGAGATATTATCGTCAGTACCACTGAACAACATGAAGGTGATACTCCTATTGGCAGGTACGATTTTTTGTTGCTAAGTCCGTGCAAACTTTAATGTTCCCAATGCTGGTCTTGATGTTGCGTTTTCAACGGACCTGCAATTTTATGCTTAGATTTTAGAGTTGAAAATTCATCAAAACCAAACTGCAGTTTCCATGCCAGATAAGGATGCGTCCATAGAGAAAAGCACGGCGGCGGACAGCTTTGTGCTTTTCCACACTTAAATTACACCTATCTTCCACCATATCTGCTAAGACTAAAATTTAGAGCAAGTAAAAGACAGAAAATGCGGCTTGTTTTATGAAAAAGAATCATCATCATCTATCAACAATCACACCATATTTGGGATGAGTTAGTGATAGCCCATTTGACCAGACGGGAACTGCAGCACCCAACCTGATCCCGCACTCGACTCATAGATTTTATTGACAACTGCAGTTTGTGACCAGACAGGGCATTTGTTTTGCAGTTGTGTGGAGTGCAGCATTATCACTTCTTCTGTTGTCGACGTTTTATAAGTGTCTACGTGAAATAAAAACATTTGATGTTGACTCAACTAATGAACTTGTTGGTCTTCAGGAGTGACGGTGGCGCTATGCGCCGTGCCCAACACCCCGCAAGCGCGCAAGCTGCACGCACACAAGAATGATGACGGTAGTTTCTTCCTCACCAACGAAGAACGTAAGTTAAACGCATTTATGGCAAATATTTTTCTTAATAAACGATTTGTAATTCAAGTTACATCCTAAAAGTTGCTCTTTGCAGAGTAAAAAAAAGGTCTTCATTTCGGTGCATCTGAATACTAATTTAAAAACACATAAATCAGTTTATCGCTATACATATCACCATTCATTCATTTTATTTCATTTAAAATCAAACTCACCGATCTTACAGCATCTTCACATTACAAATGATTGAATTCAACTTTGTATGCCAACAGCAACCGGCCCCCGCTATTTGGGCCACATCGGCCGCACTGCAGCGTCTCAGGACAGCAGGGTGAACTTCAACTTGGATGCTTCCGGGGAGAAGGTTAGAGGTGGCTTCAAGGTCAGCATCTCTTGGACTGGTCCCAGCGATGTGGTCTTCCAAGACTGCATTGATTTTGGTAAGCCTCAACTTAGCACTACTTTTGAGATAAGGTTATGGTGAAGAGAAACCATAAACATAATATAAAAAATAATTAAAAGTGCGATATTATCCTTTTGCTGAGTAATACTCACCCTTTTTTGTCTAATTGTGGTGAAAATTATAATTTATAGTGCAGAAAAATCTTGCGTAATAAGTCAGCATTACTTAAGATATTTTTTTCGATGCACTTGAATATCGTTATCTTTAGCGAGCTACTAGATACTTCTGTGTTTATCTTAAAAATATTTCAAAGATCAGCTATCGTAAGCTTATCAGAGTTGAGCTAGTGCTCAAAAGCGAAGCACCTGTCAATGTTTGTTATCTCATTGATCTGATATGAATTGTTAGGTTAACACTAGTTCAGCCAAGTGTACACCAAGTAGATATGTCGAACTTCATATCAAGTGACGTTATTTCTTCTTTAAGCATCGATGCACTAAGATTATTTTCGACCAGTTTAGCACGGCTATGACGGCTATAATGCAGGGCTTGTTTAAATTCTCGAAGGTGTAAATCGTTGCGCAGGATGGACAGGAAACGAATTGGAGCGTATCCTATGTTAGTTACTTAACTTGGATTTTCACCAGGTTCTAGCCAATGGTTCGCGGGTCCCGAGCAGAAAGAACAGTACTGGCCCATCCAGAACTCCAAACTCAAGAAGTACTCCGCCATATCCAAAGAAGAAGATAACGCGGCCGTTGGTGAGCGCTACTGGCTGAACTCCGATGGCATGTACCTCTATGTGGCTCCCGAAGTACCACTCTTCATCGACTACCACAATGTGTTGGACAACCATCTCTGTCTGATCGCTGAAGTCGCCGACCCTTACAGTACACAGCGTAATGAAAACATGCTGAAATACGAACTCTGGTTCTTTGACAACCCTAAAGTCGCTCATCAGCATGCTGTTGAGACCTACCTCGGCAAGCCCTCTGGGATCCCCGACTACAGAATGATCCAGTATCCTATCTGGTCCACCTGGGCACGTTACTCGAGAGAAATCGACCAGGAAAACCTCTGGGCTTTCGCCAATGAGATCAAGGACAGTGGTTTCCCTAACGCTCAATTTGAAATCGACGATCTTTGGGAAGTCTGCTACGGTTCGCTCTTCGTGGATGTGAGGAAACTCCCTGATTTGAAACAGTTGGTTCAAGACATCAAGGGTCTTGGCTTCAGGGTCGCCATTTGGGTGCATCCCTTCATCAATAAAGACTGTGAGCCATGGTACTCCGAGGCTTTAGGAAAAGGGTAAGTTTAACAGCGAAACTGTTCATCACTTTTCTGCTTTTATCTATTAGCATAACAAGTCTTAATAACTAGAAAAAAACTCTCTTTTCTAGTTAATTAATATTTGACCGTCCATTAGTTGTTTTTTATCAGTCTAAATTTCCTACTAGGCCTGTTATAAAATAACTTCTAATAAAAGGACTCCGAAAAATATTTGCGCCTCGACTGAGTCGTACGAAATGCTTTATTGTTAAATATTAAAGTATAGGTAATTAATCCGCATTCTAATATAAAGCTTAATTAAACTACTCGTCTTATTAAATATGTACTCGAACTGATTTTTAGAGAAAAAATCACGCGGTTATTGTTAAAAAAACAACACACCGTCCGCTCGACACTGCGGTACAGCCGTGACTGTCTGCACCCCGAGCGCGCCCCGACATCGAGGCGCGTAGGTATAGCTCGCTTTTCGTCCGTTTGTATGAAGTTGGAGTACTGTATTATATTATTACCGTGGTGATTTTGTTAAAAAAAAAATGTTCCACAACTGGAATGATTCCGTCTCTTGTGTGCGCTTGAATAAGCAGCAGGTGTTGATATCATTTGCAAATCTGAGGTTTTAGCTTACATTTAAAAATACATTATGTCATGATGCGAGCGAATGGACATTTCTCTTTTTTTTACGTGATAAAATCAATAAATGAGTCCTCCCAGGGCGGGACAGGAAAAACTGTCAGAATTGTACTGGTTAAAATCCACGTTGTCCTTCAACAGCCCTTTTAGTTCCAGGGCCACGATAACTTGATAATAGGGTTGCCATCTCTAAAATTTGGAAACCGTGACAAGACGCGTGAAAACTATAGATTGCGCACAGTGGCAACTGCGTCTGGAGGAGTCAAGTGGTGGGAAGGTGAAGTGTGTGTCATATCATATGCCTGTATCCCGGGCGGCCCAAGACTTTAAATATAAAAACCAGGACTACAAATGAGCCCCCCGGACGCTCCCCGGATGCCTTCAAAACTATGAAAAAAGTTGTTTTTTATCAGTCTAAATTTCCTACTAGGCCTGCTATAAAATAACTTCTAATAAAAGGACTCCGACTGACTTCATATTTTTATCAGTTCCTCACTTCTTTCTCCAGTTACCTGGTCCTCAACGAGCAGGGCAGCCCCGATACGAGCTGGTGGAACAACAACGGCTCCGTGCCTGGCTACATTGACTTTACCAACCCTGAAGCTGCCAACTGGTTCTCCGAGAGAGTCCAAAATCTCATCACCACTTACGACATTGACACCGTCAAGTTTGATGCTGGAGAGTCCAGCTGGTCTCCTCAGGTAAATTATTGTAAAATTGTTATAATTATATCTTTGATAAAGATTCCAGGAAACAGTGGTCATAGCATGACCACTGTTTCCTGTACTTCTGACATGGTCACTTTTTTTTTAAATTTTTAACCCAATAAGGTTTTTGTTGTACCTACAGAAAAAATCCCAAGGATTCGAAAAAAATTGGTTTCAGGACTATTTCTTACCCAAAAAAACTTTATTCGTTATTTAATAAGATTCTGCTTATTCCTTTTTTCATCTACATCATCAACCAGCCAATTTAGGCCCCCAATAGTTTACCCGGTATACGGCTTCACTCATCCCATTCTTGCCTACCACTGTCGTCAGCCCTTTTCCACAAATTATATCAATGACCCTTTTTTAACAGATCCCAGTGCAGAAAGGCCTAGACATCAACCTGCACCCTGGCCACATTGTGGAAGCTTACGTGCGCACTGTTGCCAAGTTCGGACCCGCCATTGAAGTCAGATCTGGAATGAGGTATAAAGATGTGTCTTTTTATCACTTTTCCACGTATTTCGACAATTATAAAAAAAATATTAATTAAATAAGAACTTAGGGCATAACACGAGTCACCACTGCGTGACGATGATGGAATGCCTGCGTGTTTGTTTGAAAGCAAATAATGTTGTGCGTTGAGATCATGAATAGGGCCATACAGCGTAAAGTGGTTCGTTTGTCGCACTTTTAAACTTTTCAAAACAAGTAAAACTTCTGGTGCCAACTTTAAAAGTACAAAATAGTAACCTCAAAGAAAACAAAATTCGATTTATATGAGTTTTGTTAATGTAACGCGTCCGATCATCCGCATTTTTGCAGAACCCAAGACTTGCCGGTATTCATCCGTATGGTGGACAAAGACACTCTGTGGGACTACAACAACGGCCTGGAGACTTTGATTACCACCCTTCTGTCCATGAACCTCAACGGCTACACCCTGGTGCTGCCCGACATGATTGGAGGCAACGGCTACAACGAGAAACCCAGCAAAGAGCTGTTCATCAGGTGGCTCCAAGCTAACGTGTTCATGCCTACACTGCAGTACTCCTTCGTACCTTGGGATCATGATGATGAGGTTAGTGTTATAAAGATAGGCCTATACAGTATAAATAGCTAAAGGAAGAATAGAGGCAACGGTTTTAATTACTAGGAAAATATTTCTATTCAAACGGCTTTTGGCACTAATAAGATACTCTTGGCAGCTTGGGTTTTACAGTTTCAAAACGCGGCCTGACTTTGGAGATAAGGCCGGAAAGTAAAGGATTCTTACTTCACCAAAACCAGAATTAATTATTCTTAATTCACTGTCAGCTCGCGGACCAATTCTAAAATCCCCTGTTCAACGCATGAAACTAATGTCAAATGAACGAATGTAATGTGGACATTTTGTACGTTTTAAGTTAAAAATTTTCTTTTTCATCCAGACCGTTGAGATCTCCCGTAAATACACCGACCTGCATGCTGAGTACGCCGATGATATCGTGGATGCCATGCGCAAGTCAGTGGATCACGGCGAGCCTGTCAACCCTCCCATCTGGTGGCTCGACCCTTACGACCAGGACGCCTTCGCTATTGCTGACGGTAAGATTAAAGATCTTTTAGTTTTTATAGTAAAGTGTATTATACGCCTAAAGACCTATACAGCACTATAAAAAGACATATGGCGCTGTATAGGTATTTGAGCTCTGCTGGTGAACAGGTTTTCGGGTCGGGTCTTCAGCCTGCTTCGGCCAAGCGCCAAAAGAAACTTGAAGCACTCTATATAGCAAAAACTACAGGACGTGCCATTCCAGCCGTAACTTTACAATTCCCAAATCAATCGTATCACCGTTTACTCCAGACGACAAAGATCGACACTAAACGAAGATTTTAAGCACTTTTAGTGCCATGAATTTTATTAGATATCTCTTGGCATAGCGATTTTGTACTCTGTGCTAAAAATAGATAAAACACACAATCAAATAGCCATACTTCCAACGGAAGCGATAGACAGACGATCTGAGGAAGATCACAGGATTGAGCTGGATGCAAGCCGTCTATAACCTGTCGTTTTTGACGGCTAATACCCGAAGTGCGGTTACACCTAAGTTTATCCGGCTCCAGGTTTAGCCGGATAACTGCACTTCGGGCTTTAACCGTAACATATAGTCTTTGTTCAGCTGAGGATGTCCTTCGGCCGATATGATGACCATGATAAGACTTCCATAAATTTATAATTCCATCAATTATATTTCCATCTTTCCAGAATTCCTTCTCGGTGAGAACATCCTAGCTGCGCCAGTGGTGAAGCCTGGCGCCGTCTCCCGCGACGTGTACCTCCCCCGCGGCACGTGGCAGGATGGCAACACCGGCAACGTCGTTGTCGGCCCCGTGTGGCTGAGGGATTACCCCGCGCCCCTCGATGTGTTGCCATACTTCATCCGTCAATAAATCTTGTTGTTTTAATAGTCGAATGTTGTGTTAATAAATTATTATTGTTAAGTTTTATTGAATTTTATACTATTGTCTTTTTTCTCCCCATAAATAACTTAATAGTGGAATCTGTCAGTAAACCCATGAACAACATTCTGATGCTTATGAATTTCGCTGCCTGATAATTATCGTCCCGCATCGCTGACTGATCTAAATAAATTACTTCTTTGCCAAAAGCCACTACATGATGTGATAGGCCTAATACGTATCATCAGGTTTATACCCAGGCATATTATTACATACAGCTATTTATACTAAGGGGGAGGGGGCCTCTCGCGCCCGGCATTGGTTGCGGCCATGCTGCGGAGCAAGACGGAGTGGGAAGCGGTCGCCTCCTTCTGCGAAGCAGTCGCATGCTCGCGAAGGAGGAGTCGGGCCGCGTGAGAGAGAGGACAATGTCCTCCCTCCGCCCGACCCGCGGTGGTGGACGCCCACGGCGTCGGACGTCGCAAGACGATCTCCGGCCACCATAGGCGCGGGCATGCGGGCGGCGAGTAAAGGGCAACTCGCTGTCCGACCATCGACCATGCCCGGGTCGACGTCGCGTTGTGTTCCAGGCGCGCCTCAAAGAGCGTGAGCATAATGACGAGGCTCCCTCTCAGAGGGCTAAAGCCCGCCGGGGTCGCGGGTCTTATACCATCACCGTGATCCCGGAACATAAAGGGCTATTGAAGGGCACCGTGGATTTTAGTCAGTACAAAGTCTGACAGTCCCTCCCGCCCTGCCCGGGGTGGGAGGCCTCATCTGATGATTTTACCAATATATAAAAAAAATGGGGAGGGGGGGGGTGGCATATTGCCATATCAGCCTGTCACAAATCCTGACTTCGTGAAAAACACATAACAAAAGGACTAGTGAACATTGCCCAACCTGGGAATCGACGAACAGACTACATTGTTACGTTTAAAACGTCGACAAAAACGTGCGTAACGAGCACGTTTTTGTCGACGTTTTATAAGTGTCCTCATGGGCCTATGAGCTCAGTCAGTAGACTACGTGCTCAGTAATATAACTTAAGATCTCAGATCAGAACGACCTAAGAAACTGAAACCCTATCTGCATAATTTCCGAATTCTCTGGGGTCGGCGGAATCTGTCTCCTCGATAATAGGTGACGTGCTGCCATGCACCGCGAGGTTCGGTTTAAGTAGATAAGATCCCTTTACAGTATACCTATCCAGGGATGTGCCTTTCAGGCTTTACACAGGGAATTCTGGAGTTTGTCTTTTAGAAGATCCCGGTTCCACCTTCTACGTGCAGCTGACAACGGCGGCCACCATCAGCACACAGAGGTTTTAGTAAGACATGAATGCTGCACTCCTAGGTTTTACCCTCAACGCCTGAAAAAGATTTCTTCCTATCCGATAAAAAAGAAAAGACAAAGAAGCTATACTTACTTTACAGTTTTGCAGACATCAGTGACATGGTGGGTATTAATATTTGTACAATTGTACCATACATTTTAATTTCCTGAGTAAAAATGGTGCTGGTGGACGTGAATAGTTCCAAATTCGGAAAGAGACAGAGCTTTATACAAGTCGTCTAGCGCAAATTCGTTCCCACAGTTGAACTACTGACGAGACCACTTGGTTACATAAGCTTGCTTAACATTTAAATATTTGTTAAAGTTTTACCTATCCTATGGAAAAACCTAAATACTAACAAGTGCTTGTACACAGTGCCGGTCCTACTAACATTTCCAACCGGTGCGAGGACTAAAAATGGCGCCCCTCTAAAAAAAAATCTTTAAGCAGTATTTATTTTCAACCAGAAAAAGCAATGGGTTGAAATTATTCTGCTGCCAAAAGTTTGTATAACCAATTTTAATGATTGTCAGCTTTTATTATTTTATTCTTTTCACATGACATTACCTAATCAAATATAATGATAATTTAGCAATAATATAAAAATAACCTTCAACCTTCAATAGCTACTTTCTTAGGATTTTTTCAGAGGCGCGGTGGCGCCGCGGTAGCGACCGTATACACAGCCTAGGGGCGCGGTGGCGGCGCAGTAGCGACCGTATACACAGCCTAGAGGCGCGGTGGCGATCGTATACACAGCTTAGAGGCGCGGTGGCGGCACGTTAGCGACCGGATACACAGCCTAGAGGCGCGGTGGCGATCGTATACACAGCCTAGGGGCGCGGTGGCGGCGCGGTAGCGACCGTATACACAGCCTAGAGGCGCGGTGGCGGCGCGGTAGCGTCCGTATACACAGCTTAGAGGCGCGGTGGCGGCGCGTTAGCGACCGGATACACAGCCTAGAGGCGCGGTGGCGACTGTATACACAGCCTAGGGGCGCGGTGGCGGCGCGGTAGCGACCGTATACACAGCTTAGAGGCGCGGTGGCGGCGCATTAGCGACCGGATACACAGCCTAGAGGCGCGGTGGCGACCGTATACACAGCTTAGAGGCGCGGTGGCGGCACGTTAGCGACCGGATACACAGCCTAGAGGCGCGGTGGCGATCGTATACACAGCCTAGGGGCGCGGTGGCGGCGCGGTAGCGACCGTATACACAGCCTAGAGGCGCGGTGGCGGCGCGGTAGCGTCCGTATACACAGCTTAGAGGCGCGGTGGCGGCGCGTTAGCGACCGGATACACAGCCTAGAGGCGCGGTGGCGACTGTATACACAGCCTAGGGGCGCGGTGGCGGCGCGGTAGCGACCGTATACACAGCTTAGAGGCGCGGTGGCGGCGCATTAGCGACCGGATACACAGCCTAGAGGCGCGGTGGCGACCGTATACACAGCCTAGAGGCGCGGTGGCGGCGTGGTAGCGACCGTATACACAGCCTAGAGGCGCGGTGGCGGCGGGGTAGCGTAAGTATACACAGCTTAGAGGCGCGGTGGCGGCGCATTAGCGACCGGATACACAGCCTAGAGGCGCGGTGGCGACCGTATACACAGCCTAGAGGCGCGGTGGCGGCGTGGTAGCGACCGTATACACAGCCTAGAGGCGCGGTGGCGGCGTGGTAGCGACCGTATACACAGCCTAGAGGCGCGGTGGCGACTGTATACACAGCCTAGGGGCGCGGTGGCGGCGCGGTAGCGACCGTATACACAGCTTAGAGGCGCGGTGGCGGCGCATTAGCGACCGGATACACAGCCTAGAGGCGCGGTGGCGACCGTATACACAGCCTAGAGGCGCGGTGGCGGCGTGGTAGCGACCATATACACAGCTTAGAGGCGCGGTGGCGGCGCGTTAGAGACCGGATACACAGCCTAGAGGCGCGGTGGCGACCGTATACACAGCCTAGGGGCGCTGTGGCGGCGCGGTAGCGACCGTATACACAGCCTAGAGGCGCGGTGGCGGCGCGGTAGCGTCCGTATACACAGCTTAGAGGCGCGGTGGCGGCGCGTTAGCGACCGGATACACAGACTAGAGGCGCGGTGGCGACCGTATACACAGCCTAGGGCCGCGGTGGCGGCGTGGTAGCGACCGTATACACCGCCTAGAGGCGCGGTGGCGGCGCGTTAGCGACCGGATACACAGCCTAGAGGCGCGGTGGCGACTGTATACACAGCCTAGGGGCGCGGTGGCGGCGCGGTAGCGACCGTATACACAGCTTAGAGGCGCGGTGGCGGCGCATTAGCGACCGGATACACAGCCTAGAGGCGCGGTGGCGACCGTATACACAGCCTAGGGGCGCGGTGGCGGCGCGGTAGCGACCGTATACACAGCCTAGAGGCGCGGTGGCGGCGCGGTAGCGTCCGTATACACAGCTTAGAGGCGCGGTGGCGGCGCGTTAGCGACCGGATACACAGCCTAGAGGCGCGGTGGCGACTGTATACACAGCCTAGGGGCGCGGTGGCGGCGCGGTAGCGACCGTATACACAGCTTAGAGGCGCGGTGGCGGCGCATTAGCGACCGGATACACAGCCTAGAGGCGCGGTGGCGACCGTATACACAGCCTAGAGGCGCGGTGGCGGCGTGGTAGCGACCGTATACACAGCCTAGAGGCGCGGTGGCGGCGGGGTAGTGTAGCAGCTAGATAACATATCCTGCTACTTTCTTGATAACAGCACAATTGATGTAGAACAGTAACGTTTTTTTGGGGTTAGTTTTACAATGAAAGCCTGGAACATAAATTACACTTCGAAATAAATAACCTTCATTGTATATAGGTTATTTACGCTTCAGGTAATCTGAAACACTAATCACTTTGAGATAGAACGCTATTCATGTCTCATAATTATGTACGAAAAATTCGACAATAATCAGCATTTTGACAGTCTATGATGATGATTTTTTCATTCATTCCGTTGAGGATAGGCAAAGGTCTTAGACCATACAGCCTGGTATGTGATATTTTGACGGTCGAATTTCGCAATAACTGTTGATCAGAACTATGACATATATATGCTTTTCGGGATCCTCGTTGGAAGACCTTTCCAAATATAATAATGGTTCTCGGATTTATTACACTTTTAGTTTTATTCTTAATCATGTAATAAATGTCATAGACTCCCTTTACACACGCGCCTCGCTATTCATACGGATGCGTAAACGCACCATCAGAATTGCGTTCCGTTCCATCTCGTTGTGGCTGTCTATGACCATTGCAGTCACCAGCGTTTAAATATTTGTTATTTTTATGTGAACTACATAAACTCGACAAGGGAGTTATTTTTCCTGTCACGGATGTGGTAGAGTGTCAATTAGTTTATGCTGTTTTAAAACTAGAATTAGAAAAATAGTTTAAGCATTTTCAATGTCAACATTTCGTGTGGAACGGACCGTCATCGGTTCGTGGTCGTCGATTTCCGGATAGGATCGAACAGTCTGGAAAAGATGATGGCTTGAGCAAGTTGCGTGCCGTCGGACTCATCTACACGACGCCGAGAAGATGGCGGAGCTGAACTGAATATAGCGCCATGATCGCTTCTCATTTCTCCTTGGGTTTCTAACTTCAAAAACTACAAAATATGGCTAGTCCTTATATCCCGATGGATGATTAGCCAGCGTCAAAGTGCGTCATCAGCCCTAATTTGCTCGATGACAATTTTCCGTACCGCGTGCTCCGTGCGGCAGTCCTAAAACTTCCGAAGGGAGGCCTACGCGGCGGGCCTTGTCCGCTGGGGAAGCTCTCCCAGTGGACGAACCCAAGGATCATCAAAGCCGTTGCCAGCCGGGAGATTCTCCGTGTGCTCCTGGTCGACTTCGCGGGAGGTGCCCTGCGCCCACGACGTGGTGCGCCGGCAGATGGCGTTCGTCGAAGATCCTGGACGATTGACGGCCTTAGTGGTCGCCATCCCGTCGTGATGCCAGACCAACTTCATCGCCGGCGTTCTACTCGAAAATCCACGGCTTCCGGGGCCACATCGTGAACGTGTGAGTGCGTGATCGTGGTACCACGTAAGTCTCTTGTATTCTTTTGGCCAAACTAGAGTCAGTGCGCGTTTTGCGTATCACAGGCACCGATGCCCGTCCTCTTTCTAGAACTTTCTGGTCTCAGGATTTTGCTACGTCAATTTCCATAATCTGTTTATAGCTGTATAAGTGTTAAATGTTGTAATATACAGTTATCGTTTACAATGTTAATTTATTCGTTTTATTCCAAATGAATCACCCATAGGTTCCCTTTAGACAAGAGGTCCTTGAAACAATAGCCCAATGCTGAAAGCCGAGAGTTTGAAGGCCTACTGTACTACTTTTCAACTTGTAACATAACGGTAACTTTTATAACCCAATATTCTTTCTCTTTTTTTTTCTTTTTTTTTCACACCGTTACAATGGCGCCCGAACATCTATTATATTTATAATCTATGGGATTTATTTGGAATATTTCTTGTCAATAATTTCAGTTTAGTATTAATAGATTAACATTTTTCAACACATTTTGCATGTCTAGTACATTGTTTTCACATGTCATGTCAAGTCTTACAGGTTATTTGGAATTGCAATAACATTATGTGCCGTATCTAAACAGTGAGTGCATGTTTACATTCTTATCAGTGTAATCATCAACAAAGCAACATTCCATGCTAATGTCAAGTTGATAGCAGTTGCAAACATAAAATTCAAAGAATATTTGTGTACTTGCAATAATAATTTCAATTGATAAACACAATAGTCACTTGCTACACCTTATGTAAGCACTGTTTAGTTACAAACTATTATTTTGATTTAAAATTTTGAAACTTTTGTATTTGTGTCCGTCACAATGGCAGAACCACTTGAAAAATTCCAAGATACAGAAGGTAATAATACTTCTGATAATGAGGATGAGTCGCAAAATGTAACTTATAGACGTAAGGAGGCTTTACAGTCTGCAATGTCAACCACATCCCGTGACACGAAACATAACCCACCACAGAGTCAATCGGCTCCAGCAGAACACTCGACTGTCGTAACTTATGTAGTACGTGACGACAATTTCAAGTCGTGGAATTTAAAGTTTACCGGTGACTCAAGCATTGTAGATTTTTTCTTGCGAATAGATGACTGCATGCACACTAGAGACGTACCTGAGCAGAAAATAGTGAAATGTTTTTCAGATTTCTTGAGCGGCAAAGCCCTCGATTATTATAGGCAAATTAGAGACTCAGTAGTCACCTTGGAAGATTTGCAAAATAAATTCAGAACATTTTTCTCATCCTTCGACAGTGATTTTATTTCGGAAAAACAGATTAGGGATCACAAACAAAACTTGGGACAACCATTGCATATTTATGTATTAGATATGCAAACTTTAAATTCAAGACTAACATTGCCCTTATCTGAGGCTACTTTAATAGAGATTATAAAACATAATTTATTACCAACATATGCACAACTGTTAGCAGTCAATGACATTCAGACCATTGACAGATTAATAACATTAGGCAAGCGTTATGAAGCATATGCAGTTACCACATCAGGTAACTCTTCCTCGAAACCTATCAAGGGTCAAAAACAAGTTACTGTGGTCAACACTCAGTACAAGAAAAAGGAAACTTTAGTAATTACTTGTCAGAAATGTAAGAAATCCGGTCATTCATACAAACAGTGCAGATCAATTCCAGGCATTGTATGTTTTAAATGTGGGACAAAGGGAGTAATCACATCGCGTTGTTCAAAATGTAACCCACCCACAGATACCCACCCTGTTCAAACTAAAAATTCAAAAAACTAGAACGTCCAGGAGTGACTGCTTCTTGCTCGAATAAACAACATCTGGGTACGGTGACTCCTGGTTCATCAAGTGAAAAATTAGATAACAGGATTTTTGTAGAATTTTTAATTAAAAACATACCTTACATAGGACTTTTAGATACAGGTGCAAACCTCTCCGTCATTGGTAACGGATATCATAAACAACTTTTAGATTTTGGATTTCAAATAACACCAACAAACTGGAGCGCAAAGTGTGCCAATGGGTCACAAGTACAAACAATAGGAGTAATGACAATACCAGTAACATTTAGAAATAAAAATTGGGAAATAGCATTTATGGTCATTCCAGAAATAACAGATAACTTCATATTAGGTATGGACTTTGTACATCAATTCGGCATTTTAAATTATTTTAATTTCCATAGCATAGAACTTGTGGGAAAAACTGAAGATACACACCCACAAACTTCAAATAAGCTGTGCGGTATAACATCAAAAAGTGAATTATCACCATTAGAAAATATTGAATTAGGAAAAATAATTGATAAATTTAAAACCATTAGTACTGAAGAAAAAGGATTAGGAAAAACTAATATAATTGAACATAGGATAGTAACAACTGGTTCGCCAATAAAACAAAAATACTACCCTTTATCACCAGTGAAATTACAAGCACTGAATGATGAAGTGGACAGAATGTTAGAACTAGGCGTGATTGCACCATCAAAATCACCTTGGTCAAATCCAGTTGTTATGACACCAAAAAAAGATGGTTCACTTAGATTCTGTTTAGATGCTAGAAAACTAAATGACGTCACTATTAAAGACTCCTATCCATTGCCTTATATATCTTCAATATTAGACAACCTTAAAGGCGCTCGTTATCTATCTTCAATAGATTTATCAGCAGCTTACTGGCAACTACCACTCTGCGATTCAGATAATTTAGACGGTAATGGCACTTCATGTCAAAAAACCGCATTCGTAGTACCTAACAGGGGACTTTTCGAATTTAAAAGAATGCCTTTCGGTTTATGTAACGCCGGTTGTGATATGCAACGTTTGATTGACTCACTTTTTCAACATAAATATGGTGAAAAAATTTTTGGGTACTGTGATGATCTCCTTATAGCCACCTCTTCATTTAAAGAGCATATTAATATATTAAACGATGTTTTGGAAACATTAAAGCAAGCAGGTTTGACAATAAACTTTAATAAGTGTGAATTTTGCAAAGATGAATTACATTACTTAGGTTATGTTGTAAGTTCAAAAGGTCTGCAAACAGATCCAAAAAAATTAGACTGTATTAGAAATTTCCCTAGACCAACTACAGCTAGACAATTACGTGCTTTTATAGGTTTATGCTCATATTACAGGAGATTTGTAAATAACTTTTCAACAATTATAGCACCAATGACAGCATTAATCGGTAAAAGAAAAGGTAAAGAGGCAATAGCTTGGTGTAGTGAAGCAGAAACATCTTTCATATCACTTAAAGAAGCTCTCACTCAAGCACCAGTACTAGCATGTCCTGATTTTAAAATACCATTTCAGATTCATACAGATGCTTCATCGGTTGGCATTGGTAGCGTTCTCGTTCAAGAAATTGACGGTATAGAGCATCCTGTAGCGTTTCACTCCCGTTTACTTTCAAAAACAGAACGAAATTATAGCACAACTGAGCGTGAGCTGTTAGCAGTAGTTGATTCAGTCATACATTTTAGACCTTATATTGATTGCAGCCACTTTATTTTAGTAACAGATCATATGTGTCTTAAGTGGTTAAAAACACTAAACAACCCATCAGGTCGTTTAGCGCGTTGGGCTATGCAATTAGCTTGTTTCGACTTTGAAATACGTCATAGGAAAGGTGCTCTGCACGTAGTTCCTGACGTGTTATCAAGGGCAGAACTCAATGCAGTTACATTTACAGGAGGTAGTAATTCAGGTGATGATTGGTACAATAAATTATTTAAAAATGTACAATCAAATCCAATATTTCACAAAAATTATCAAATAAAAGATAATACATTGTATAGATTCAGTAAACCTTCTTCAAAGTTACATGAGGCAAATTCTTGGAAAATTGTCTTACCTCAAGACATAGTACAGGAATGTATAAAGGAAAATCATGAACTCACCGCAATACATCCTGGCACATTTAAAACTTTAGCTAAAATAAAAGAAAACTATTTTTGGAAGGGTATGAATGCAGACGTTAAGTCGTATGTGTCTAACTGTGAAAAGTGTAAGGCTTACAAACACTCAAACGATGTACCACACGGACACATGACACACCAGAAACAAGTGGAGCGTCCCATGCATACACTTTCCATCGATACAATTGGTCCTTTACCTAAATCATATTCCGGACACATTTATATACTTTCAATTGTAGACATTTTTACCAAGTATTGTTGGCTTCATCCACTTAGAACTGCAACCACAAAGACAGTAACTTCATTTATAGAATCAGAAATTATACTAAAAGAGGGCACACCATGTGTCATCATCTGTGACAATGCCACTATTTTTCAAAGTAAAGATTTCAAGAATTTCTGTACAAAATATTCAATTCCAAAAATATTTTATAACGCATATTATTCACCACAGTCAAACACCGTTGAACGTTACAATCAAACCATTCAAACTTGCTTAGCAATGTTAGTAGAGGAGGACCAGCGAAATTGGTCTAGGTTCCTTCCTCAAATACAACTATTTATGAACACTACTATAAATTTAGCAACTGGATACACACCATATTTTCTCGCCAGAGGCCGTGAAATCATCTCTGATGGTTCATTGCACACCTTAAGGGGCAACGCACCACAATCGATTGATGATATTCAGCTCGCAAATAGGAACGAAAAAGCTAATTCCTTAAATGAACTCGCAGATATTTTCCAACGTGTAAGCAGCGCATTGACCAAAGCGTACAAACAGAATGCAAACAGATATAACCTGCGTCGCCGTGAGCTCAGGCTACGTGTGGGTGATATCGTGTGGAGGCGTAACTTTGTACAGTCAAACGCAGCAAAGTTTTTCTCAGCTAAATTAGCACCAAGATTTATCAAATGTAAAGTAGTTGATAAACTATCTGATGTTGTTTACCAATTAGAGGAAACAGACACAGGAAATATAGGAAAGTATCATGTCAAGGACATAATAAAAGTGCCAATATGAGTAAATGGTGTTATTTATGCTTAAATTTCAATTAATTGCACAGTGTTACACTTGCACATTATTGGACAAATTTTTTTGGAAGAAAAAATTTTTTTTTCTTTACTAAACTGAATTGCTTTTGTATCAGTGGCTCTTAGCAGCCCTGGTCCCATTTATTTTTTAAAAGTCAGTTCAGAATTTTTTTCAAAACAGTTAAAAAAAAAAAAAAAAAAAAAAAAAATTTTTTTCTTAATAAAAAGGAAAAACTATTTACTTAACTGACTTATTTTTTATATCAGTGGCTCTCACTACCCTTGATTCCTTTTATTTTTTTGAATTCAGTTCAGTACTTTCTTCAAAATAATTAAAAATAAGTTTTTTTCCCCTTCAGAAAAAAACTATATGCTTTACTAAACTGAATACTTTTTGTATCAGTAGCTCTTGACAGCTCTGATTCAGTTAATTTTTTCAAATTCCGTTCAGTACTTTTCCCAAAACAATTAAAAATAAGTTTTTTTAACACAAAAAAAAAAAAAAAACTATTTTCTTTACTGAACAGAATTGTTTTTGTATCAGCGGCTCTAGATGGCTCTGATAACCCTCATTTTTTCAGAATCGGTTCAGTACTTTTTTCAGAACAATTGAAACAAAGTTTTTCATTATAAAAAATAAAAACTATTTTTCTTTAATTACCTGGATTATTTCTGTATCAGCGGCTTTTGATAGCCCTGATCCCGTTTATTTTTTTCAAAAACGGTTCAATACTTTTTTCAACACAATCGAAAAAAAGTTTTTTTTGTGGTATTGAGTTAGGACGTTAACTCACAAACATATTCGCACATTGCTCGCTTTGAATTGGGTGACGACTCATATTCATTTGCAGCATTGCCTGTCACTCCAGTGACGTACTAAATATAGTTCCCAGTACTGTTTCGCGACCAGCACTGTGGTTATTATATTTTAAAAATCTAATATTAAGATATGTTATAACTATAACCGTTAATAGACTAGGATTATTTGATAACTTTACCTAATAAATATCAATAGTTCATAAGTTAATACACAATTAGCCAATAGTTTAGTTAACATATGCATAGGATTAAAAATGCTTAGATTTAAAAAATGCTTAGATTTGAAAAAGGTTAGGTTTAAAAATGCTTAGGGTTAAGAAATAAAAATTATAATAAGCTTATACCTTATATTTACATAAAATTATAACTTCATATCTAGTTAGTCGTTTCAATAGCTGTAAGAATAATTTTTTTCCTCTGGGTGGAACGGCTGTTTTTTTCCGAGAAGAGGGGTATTGTAGCAGCTAGATAACATATCCTGCTACTTTCTTGATAACAGCACAATTGATGTAGAACAGTAACGTTTTTTTGGGGTTAGTTTTACAATGAAAGCCTGGAACATAAATTACACTTCGAAATAAATAACCTTCATTGTATATAGGTTATTTACGCTTCAGGTAATCTGAAACACTAATCACTTTGAGATAGAACGCTATTCATGTCTCATAATTATGTACGAAAAATTCGACAATAATCAGCATTTTGACAGTCTATGATGATGATTTTTTCATTCATTCCGTTGAGGATAGGCAAAGGTCTTAGACCATACAGCCTGGTATGTGATATTTTGACGGTCGAATTTCGCAATAACTGTTGATCAGAACTATGACATATATATGCTTTTCGGGATCCTCGTTGGAAGACCTTTCCAAATATAATAATGGTTCTCGGATTTATTACACTTTTAGTTTTATTCTTAATCATGTAATAAATGTCATAGACTCCCTTTACACACGCGCCTCGCTATTCATACGGATGCGTAAACGCACCATCAGAATTGCGTTCCGTTCCATCTCGTTGTGGCTGTCTATGACCATTGCAGTCACCAGCGTTTAAATATTTGTTATTTTTATGTGAACTACATAAACTCGACAAGGGAGTTATTTTTCCTGTCACGGATGTGGTAGAGTGTCAATTAGTTTATGCTGTTTTAAAACTAGAATTAGAAAAATAGTTTAAGCATTTTCAATGTCAACATTTCGTGTGGAACGGACCGTCATCGGTTCGTGGTCGTCGATTTCCGGATAGGATCGAACAGTCTGGAAAAGATGATGGCTTGAGCAAGTTGCGTGCCGTCGGACTCATCTACACGACGCCGAGAAGATGGCGGAGCTGAACTGAATATAGCGCCATGATCGCTTCTCATTTCTCCTTGGGTTTCTAACTTCAAAAACTACAAAATATGGCTAGTCCTTATATCCCGATGGATGATTAGCCAGCGTCAAAGTGCGTCATCAGCCCTAATTTGCTCGATGACAATTTTCCGTACCGCGTGCTCCGTGCGGCAGTCCTAAAACTTCCGAAGGGAGTGAGATGTAAATGGTTAGGGAAATAAAAGAGAAGATCACTGCTTGGTTCCCATTGGAAAAGTATAATGAATACTCAATAATTATACATGAATGCATTCAAGTAGTACATAGAGCAACGTAAACAATAATATGATACGTTAATATAAAGGAGCATACTTACTAACAATATAAAGGAACATACACACTTCACCTCCGACAATGTAAAAAAAAAAAAAAGAAATCATTCAATTTTTTTTTTTTTTTTATGTGTTTGATACAAATGGTTTGGTTCTATTTTTATGAACAATATCTATTTTATTGTTTTTCGATATTTTAACATTGCATCCTAAATCTTCAAGAACACTGAATGGACCATTGTATAAAGGACTCAATTTTCCTCCAACTTCATTTTTTACTAACAACAAATCATCCTTATTGTAGTGAACAGAGTTCAATTTTTTATCATAATAATTAGTTTTACGATTACATTTGCTTAAAATTAAATTATTTCTAGCGTCTTTACTAGCTACTTGAAGTTTATATCTAAGGTTACTGCAGTAATTTTCTGGATTATATAAAGGATCAATTACATTACTTAACCTAGAAGGGACATTACATGGTCTGCCAAAAACAAGCTCAAACGGTTGGTATTTAGTTGCCGAATGAACGGTTGTGTTATAGCTGAAACACCAATATGATAACCAATGTGACCATGATTGTGGATTATTTTGACATTGAATTCTAAGGAATGCTCCTAAATTTTTATGTGAATTTTCTAATGAACCAACTGATTGATGATGATATGCCGTAGATGATATTTTTTCTATATTTAAAAGCTTACAAACCTCTTCCATAGTTGACGACATAAATTCAGCACCTCGATCAGTTGCTATGGTTTTTGGTAAACCAAACCTTAAAATAAAATTATCTACTAATGCTTTACTTACAGTTATGGTATCCTTAGCTTTAAGTGGATAGGCCTCTACAAACTTACTCAGCTCACATTGAAGACTAAGAATGTATACATTACCTTCATAATCTTGAGGTAGTGGACCTACTATATCCAAAAATATTTTTTGGAATGCATACGACGCCGTGGTAGTTATGCACATGGGTTCCTTAACGTAGTTACTATGCTTCATCTTTTGACATTTATCGCAAGTTTTTACAAACTCTTGAACGTCTTTTTCAAGTCCTGGCCAGTAAAATTGTCTTTTAATATTGTTTATCATTCTGCGCATACCAGCATGACCACTGGTTGGCAGTAAATGAAAATCGTGTAATATAAACTTTATGTCTTCATCTTTAGTAATTCTCGTAATACCTCTTAGTACATGTACTCGTGGTCCGGACCAAGTTTTTAATAAATCGATTTCTTTGCATAACTCTTCTAGAAAGTTAGCATTAATTTTATCTTTAATCACACAAATCTCTTTGATACTTAATTTCTTACAAAATTTGCTCAACTTTGACACAAATTCGGCTCGCGTAAAATGTGACTTAAAATTGAGATTTATGAATAAAATCTTTTTATTTTCTGCATAAGCAAAACATTCATCTTGGAATGACATCATATGATTTTTCATTAACTTATTTAATTCATCTCCTTCTATTAACTTCATTTCGACAGAATCGTTTGGTTTCTTTAGTATTTCCGCAACTCTTGGTTGATCAGACCTCGTGTCGTCGGACTTACTAAATAAATCAGTACTTTCTACATTGTCCGCATCCGTCATTTTTTTTCTTTTGAGCTCTAGTTAATACATTTATTTCATTTAGCATATTCTTTAATTCATTCGATGTTATTACAATTCTCGACAATGCATCCGCGGCGACATTGTCTTTTCCTTTAACGTATACTATCTCAAAATCATATTCCTCTAATGTTAATCTAAATTTCATCAAACGACTTGAAGGATCTTTCATCCCAAAAAGATATATTAGTGGTTTATGATCCGTTTCAATAATAAAATGTTTGCCAAAAAGGTATGGCCTAAAATATTTAACAGACCAAACAATGGCTAGCAATTCTTTTTGTATTGTTGGATAATTTCTTTCAGCCTTGTTTAGTGGTCGACTCGCATATGCAATTGGTTTCATATTTTTGTTACAAAGAACTGATCCAATTGCTAACCCGGAAGCATCAGTTTTTAAAATAAATTCACTATCATCTGCAAAATCGGGGTATTGTAGAATTGGTGGGTTAGTCATATGTTGCTTAAGGCTGTCAAATGATTCTTGACAACATTTTGACCAAATAAAAGGTTCATTTTTTCTGCACAATTTATTAAGTGGTGCTGTTATGTCAGCAAAAGCTGGAATAAATTTTCTATAGTAATTGCAGAAGGCAATAAATCTTTTTATTTCTTCAGAAGTTTGAGGTACAGGATATTCAAGCAAAACTTTTATCTTTTCTGGGTCTGGTAAGACACCTTGTGCTGACACAATATGACCAAGGTATAACAGTTCCTTTTTTAAGAATTGGCACTTAGTAGGATTTAGTTTTAAATTTACTTTTCTTAATCTTTCAAATATATCTATTAAATTGCGATTATGAGCTTCTAAATTACGACCAAAAACAATTAAATCATCAAGATAAACAAAACATTTGTCAAAAGTTAAACCAGATAAAGCCACTGTCATTACCCTACTAAAAGCACTTGGGGAAATTTTTAAACCCATTGGTAGACGTTTCATTTGAAACTGTCCTGAATTTGTACTAAATGCTGTAAATTTCCTACTTGAAGGTTCTAAAGGTACTTGATAATAACCTGAATGTAAATCAAGATGGCTAAATAAAATAGCTCCTGAGAGAGAATCTAAAATTTCAGTTATGTTAGGTAGTGGAAATTTATCATCTTGAATTTTCTCGTTAAGTTTACGATAGTCTACTACCAAACGCCATTTCTTCTCACTACTTTCAGTATTTTTCTTTGGTACTAGTAATATTGGACTAGACCATTCACTTTGAGTTTCCTCAATAATGTCATCTTTTATCATATTTTGTATTTGTTTATTTAATTCTGCCTTTAAAGATTGTGGTAATCGGTAAGGTTTTGTGTAAATAGGACTAGTATTGGATTTTAATGTTATTGTTTGCTCATAAATATTAGTTGTTGTTAATTTATCGTTAGGCAAATGAAAAACATCAGAGTACTTTTCACAAATGTCCTCAATAGACGTTTTTTCCTCAGAATTAAGATGTTGTAATTTTAATAATGTTTTTAATTTTTCTGCTCTAGTTGCATTTGCTTTATTTTTATCACATTGATAGCAATCGAATGAAGATAAGGGTTTTAAGATTGGTGTAAATATTGGAATTCGTATATCCTTTTCACTTACATTTAAAATTTTAACAGGTATTTTATCGACGTTTGCTTTTACTATAGCACCAGCTAAAAATAAATTATTCCCTAAGTCTTCGGCGTAAACAACACTATCTTCTTTCGAACATGTATTTATTTTAATGTAATGGAAAGATTCGCATCGCGCCGGAACTGTTAAAAATTCAGAATTGCATTCTGATTTATCAAATATCGGCGTTTTTATTTCTTTCTTATTTAGTTGTAGTGTTAAAACTTTCGTCTCTAAATTTATTTTTGCTAGATACTTGCTCAAAAAGTCTAACCCGATAATACCATCGGCCTTAAGAGGTAAGTTCTTAAATATATGGAACTTATGTTTAAATGATTCACCATTATCCGATGACAATGTTAGATAAACATGACCTTGTGAGTGTATTTGACCTCCTATGCCATTGACTAAAACATTATTTCTGAAAATATCTATATTTTGTGGCAAACTTTCTTTTCGTATAATTGACAAAGAAGCTCCTGTATCTAATAACCAGTAATATGCGTTGTTTCCTAAATTAAATGAAATTAATTTCGTTAGTCCATTAAAAGCAAATATTTCACTTTGATTCACGAAAAAATTTTGATTGATCTTTTTGTTCTGTTTCTTGACCACTGTTATTTGTTGACTCGGTTACTTGCGCCGAATAAATTCTACGGTTATTTCCTCGATAATTATTATTATTTCGAAAATTTCTGCCTCTATAAGATTGTTGCGATCCCCTGTGATTGTAATTTCCACGTGAATTATGGTTACCGCGAAAATTATAATATTTAGAATAATATTGTCCTCGTACATACCTATTTGATGATTGTCCTCGTCCTTGAGTACCTCTTCCTCCATGTCCTTGCTGATATCTCGAATGGTTGGCATAGTTTCCTCTTTGTCCTCTATTATTTGATTTATTGGTAAAATGCATTACGTCACCTGAACCTGATGATATCAAACAATCTTCATCCTTTGCGGCCTGTATAGCGTCCTTTAGTGAATTATAATTGCGGGCTGCAATTATGGTGCTTAACCTAGAACTTTTTAATCCGTCTGCAAATTTTCTAATAGCAAATTTTTCATTGATTGGCTTTAAAACATTATATTTAGTTGACTCACCATCTGCTTGAGAAATTGTCAAGTCCGTAAAAAGTTGTTCAAGTTCTGTCCCATATTCATCAATTGATCTAAACCCTTGGGAAATATTTTGAAGTCGCGACTGAATTGCCGTGAATGACTTTTTAGTAATTAGATGAGTACGCATGTCCTTGACAAGTTCTGAAATAGATTTATAAGTCCCAGCCAATCGTAATTTAGCGTTTTCTGTGATCCTATTTTTTAAAACAAATTTTATTAATAAATCATTATCTGACGCATTAATCATTTCTGAATACATTTCAATACCATCAATCAGTCGTTTCGTTACATTCTCTGTACCATCCATAACTGGCAACAAATTACAAGCCGTTTTTAGGTCGAACTCCATTTTGACTATTTCAATATTTGGATCCATACACAAATTATTAATGTCTTCATAAAGTTCTTTAATATTTTTGAAAATATCTGATGCTGAGGATATAACCTTGATATCCTGTTTTGATTTTAAAAGTAAAAATAATTCACTGCATTTGTCAAAAATATTTTTCGCTTCGCCTAACTTAATTTCAATAGTTTTTCCAACATATCTGGATTTACCCTTTTTAACTAAATATTTCCTTATTTCTTTCAAATCGTTGTAATTTTCTACCAAGGTCTCAATCATAATCTAAAAATAAATTTCCTTAATTAAATCAGTTACATGATTGTACTAACTACGTACAAACAAAAGTGTAAAATTACATGCACTGGCGTAAAGAATGTCACACGTTTACATATTTGCAGCACTGTATCAAATTACATGAGTGTTTGTGCACGATTCTAGACAATTTACCGAAGAACATAATAACGTTTAAGGAAATGTGGGTTTTTTTTTTTTTTATATATAAACTACATTTTTAACTAGTATCTACGTACTTAAAGTTCTTAAGGTCAAATATTAGTTTGAACTTTCACTCGCGATATTTAAAACACTGATTTGCTCAATCGGTTATTTCACTTTTTTTTTTTTCGCTTTAGCATATTGAAAAGTAACTCACTGTTATGTGGACAACACTGATGCTTATGCTGCAGCTTCGACGGTCTGGCGTCCCCTGAGTGATGCGCGGATACGTTGGATTGCCTGTAGACCAATTTCGTCCTGGATCCAGCGCTGATGGCACCTTTTGTAGACACGTACCAAAAAATAGCAGACTACCACGCTAAAGATAGCCAGCATTGTGAAGACGGCGATGTTCATGCGCTCCACGTGTTCACCGACACCCTTCAATGTTGCTTCATTGTTACCGGCCGTGTTTTGGGTGATGAAAACTTCGTCTTTTTCAATCGCAGACCGACACATTTTTTTTTTTCCGTTAGTTAGAGAAGTTCAATAACTTTGTAATCGCTACCTAATAATGTAGCGTTTGGCAGGGTCGCCATGAGATGTAAATGGTTAGGGAAATAAAAGAGAAGATCACTGCTTGGTTCCCATTGGAAAAGTATAATGAATACTCAATAATTATACATGAATGCATTCAAGTAGTACATAGAGCAACGTAAACAATAATATGATACGTTAATATAAAGGAGCATACTTACTAACAATATAAAGGAACATACACACTTCAGGAGGCCTACGCGGCGGGCCTTGTCCGCTGGGGAAGCTCTCCCAGTGGACGAACCCAAGGATCATCAAAGCCGTTGCCAGCCGGGAGATTCTCCGTGTGCTCCTGGTCGACTTCGCGGGAGGTGCCCTGCGCCCACGACGTGGTGCGCCGGCAGATGGCGTTCGTCGAAGATCCTGGACGATTGACGGCCTTAGTGGTCGCCATCCCGTCGTGATGCCAGACCAACTTCATCGCCGGCGTTCTACTCGAAAATCCACGGCTTCCGGGGCCACATCGTGAACGTGTGAGTGCGTGATCGTGGTACCACGTAAGTCTCTTGTATTCTTTTGGCCAAACTAGAGTCAGTGCGCGTTTTGCGTATCACAGGCACCGATGCCCGTCCTCTTTCTAGAACTTTCTGGTCTCAGGATTTTGCTACGTCAATTTCCATAATCTGTTTATAGCTGTATAAGTGTTAAATGTTGTAATATACAGTTATCGTTTACAATGTTAATTTATTCGTTTTATTCCAAATGAATCACCCATAGGTTCCCTTTAGACAAGAGGTCCTTGAAACAATAGCCCAATGCTGAAAGCCGAGAGTTTGAAGGCCTACTGTACTACTTTTCAACTTGTAACATAACGGTAACTTTTATAACCCAATATTCTTTCTCTTTTTTTTTCTTTTTTTTTCACACCGTTACAGTAGCGACCATATACACAGCTTAGAGGCGCGGTGGCGGCGCGTTAGAGACCGGATACACAGCCTAGAGGCGCGGTGGCGGCGCGTTAGAGACCGGATACACAGCCTAGAGGCGCGGTGGCGGCGCGGTAGCGTAAGTATACACAGCTTAGAGGCGCGGTGGCGGCGCGTTAGCGACCGGATACACAGCCTAGAGGCGCGGTGGCGACCGTATACACAGCCTAGAGGCGCGGTGGCGGCGCGGTAGCGTAAGTATACACAGCTTAGAGGCGCGGTGGCGGCGCGTTAGCGACCGGATACACAGCCTAGAGGCGCGGTGGCGACCGTATACACAGCCTAGGGGCGCTGTGGCGGCGCGGTAGCGACCGTATACACAGCCTAGAGGCGCGGTGGCGGCGCGGTAGCGTCCGTATACACAGCTTAGAGGCGCGGTGGCGGCGCGTTAGCGACCGGATACACAGACTAGAGGCGCGGTGGCGACCGTATACACAGCCTAGGGCCGCGGTGGCGGCGTGGTAGCGACCGTATACACCGCCTAGAGGCGCGGTGGCGGCGCGTTAGCGACCGGATACACAGCCTAGAGGTGCGGTGGCGACTGTATACACAGCCTAGGGGCGCGGTGGCGGCGCGGTAGCGACCGTATACACAGCCTAGAGGCGCGGTGGCGACTGTATACACAGCCTAGGGGCGCGGTGGCGACTGTATACACAGCCTAGGGGCGCGGTGGCGGCGCGGTAGCGACCGTATACACAGCTTAGAGGCGCGGTGGCGGCGCGGTAGCGTCCGTATACACAGCTTAGAGGCGGGGTGGCGGCGCGTTAGCGACCGGATACACAGCCTAGAGGCGCGGTGGCGGCGCGGTAGCGTCCGTATACACAGCTTAGAGGCGGGGTGGCGGCGCGTTAGCGACCGGATACACAGCCTAGAGGCGCGGTGGCGACCGTATACACAGCCTAGGGGCGCTGTGGCGGCGTGGTAGCGACCGTATACACAGCCTAGGGGCGCTGTGGCGGCGCGGTAGCGACCGTATACACAGCCTAGAGGCGCGGCGGCGGCGCGGTAGCGTCTGTATACACAGCTTAGAGGCGCGGTGGCGATGGCGGCGCGTTAGCGACCGGATACACAGCCTAGAGGCGCGGTGGCGACCGTATACACAGCCTAGGGGCGCGGTGGTGGCGCGACTCGCGCGTTCGATCGAGCTTCTTTTGTTTCAAATTTTTGATCATTTTGGCGCCCCCCCTTAGAAGGCGCCCGGTGCGGTCGCACCGCTCGCACCGCCCTAGGACCGGCCCTGCTTGTACAGGCAGTCTGTGTTGTAGAGGCATCTCTGACTCAGCCTCACGTGGTTACCATGTTCAACCATAAAAAACCCGGTGACTTTAACTAAGATTAGGACAGAACTTGAAGTGAGATATACTTGATAAGAAACATGGCGTAATAAGAGAATACAGCGATAGTATATTTGGAAAAAACAATACAACATCAAGTCCCATGATAGCAATGGGTTGCCTATAATTTCCGTAACAGTACCTAGTTGAGGGAAATGCAACATATGGTGACTGAGCTATTCTCTAAAAGAAGGCTGAACTATACGATGTGTTCTTCAACGAGGCTGCTTTGATAAGGTCTGATCGTGCAGAGCGAGCAGTGAGCGTTAAGCGCCAAGTCAAACCGGAATGGCAGCGGCGCGGCGAGCACTTTCAGTGTTAAGTAATTTTAAACTTTAACTACATACTTAAAAGACCAGGGGCCTTAGTCAAACAGCATTCGACAGTAAACGACAATCGTTATGGTTCATCATGACTGATGAACGATAACTTTATACCCCAGCGCGTAAAGTTGAAAATCTATTGAAGTTCACAGATCGTTTTGTTCGTTATCGATTAGCAGTTTTTAATAGATTTTCAACTTTACGCGCTTGGGTATAAAGTTGAAAATGTATTGGTGACTGATGAACGATAACGATTGTCGTTTACTGTCGAATGCTGTTTGACTAAGGCGCCAGTATCGTTTGAAAAGGTCGCGAAGCCGGTTGTCCGCTTTGCCTTTTTCTTTTTTTCCTTTGTTTGTAGAGACTTCCACGGTGATCTTTCAATATCCCTTTACGTTCCAGGATTACGGTTACTTGATGAGATAGTCCCGCGAACCCCGCAGTCTTTTCCCTCTAAAGGGTACAGTCAGTTTACTGGTGTATACTCTTTACTAAGTCTGTGGTTTGCTGACAGTTCTTTGAGGTGCGCGTGGAACACGACGCGCCGTCGACCCTGGACTAGTCCATGATCAGACGGCGAGTCACCCATTACTCGTCATCTGTACGATTGCGTCTATACGGTGACCGGAAATCGTCTCACAACGTCCGTTGCGAGCGTCTCCCATACAGACACTACTATGGATAGATAGTTTGCCTTTTTTTTTAACGTATTCATTAGTGATAAGGAAAGTATTATGTAGGGAAGTACTTCGTTCAGTAGGTAAAACAGAACCTAGGGATGTGCAAGAGCGAGTGAAGCGAGCTCGATTTTTTGTTTGCATCTTTCTTGTTTAAGCAATAAATAAGATAACCCAGGCCTAGCTTTACACGATGGAATAGCGAGCAAAGCGAGCTAGAAAATTTAAGCAGTTTCAGTTAGTTTTTGGTGACGTGAGAGTGAGACGTGATACCTATGGGCACCAGAAGAAGCACAATAAAATCCGTCCTTAAGATTTTTTGTGCTTCTTCTGATGCCCCTCCAGACGTGATGCCCTAGGCAATTGCTTAATTTGATGAAGTCATTAATCCGTCACTGGTTATAGCGTCAACATAAATACATCATCTGTGAAAATGTCAACTGACTTACTATCACGGTTTATGAGTAACGGTCTGGTGACAGACGGAGAGACAGACAGACGGCATACACATAAGCTTAATAATATGGGTGTTTGTGTATGTGAGTTTCTATGTTTGTAAACGCACCCACAATTCACGAAGAAATTCCTAGTGTGACGGAATGTTAAAAAAAAGTAATCATAAATAAATAAATTATGACTGTAAGACGCCTCACCTTAGTTAATCACATGAGATTTCAATCAATATCGATAAAAATATTAATAAAGATCTAATTTTAAACACAGATTAAATTGTAGCCACAAGACAAAACATTCATTAAAAAAAAAAAAGGTAAATAATACAATATTCATCTGGGATTATCAGGGAGATGAATTGAGCTCGCAAAGAACAAGTGATAAGTGTTGTAAGATGTAAAGATATCAAGATATCGATAGAGATAAAGGCAAGAGAACCGACAGTCGATAGTTATTGGTGGACGACGATGGCGGCTCTGAAAACGTTTTTATGTAAGTTTTAAAAACTAGTTATGTAATCGGCTCACTTATATAAACTTGATATTTTTTCCTAATAATTGAATGCCGTCCGACCATGGACCCTGGCCGGGTCGATGGCGCGTTGAGTTGCACACGCGTCTCAAAGAGCGTCAGCAAGTTGACGGGGCCCCCCTCTAGAGGACCAAAGCCTGCATAGTCGCGGGACTTATCTCATTACCGTGAACCCCTTACGTAAAGGGCTGTTGAAGGACACCGAGGATTTTAGTCAGTACGAGTCTGACAGTCCCTCCCGCTTTGCCCTGGATGATACGACACATTTGATGATTTTACCTCGATAAAAAAAAATATATCATGGATTTCCGCAGAGTAACGCCCTTAGCCCCTTCGTTTCCTAGGCGACGCAAGTGTCCGATACCCATACCTTACGACTTTGAGTGTATTTTATTATTGGCGCGTGCCTGTGAATGAACCTCTATGGATTTGTTTTGCGATAGTGACCAAAGTCGTGAGGTATAGACACTTGCGTCGCCTTTTCTACGATGGGGCTTATTCTGCTTATGCTTAATAATGAGGAACCCAGTCCACATACGATAATAATACTTATAAGAAAGAAAAGATACCCAGTCAAGTATGTTGTCATTGAAATTATAAAATGGAAAGAAGATAAGACTGACGCAATAAGTGATACTTTCTCGCATATGAATACGTAAACAACTGAGGCCTTATCGGAAGATTTCCGTATTCATACAGCGTATTTACGGCGTTTCTTGTACGGAAAATGAAAAAGCGCCCCTAGTGTAAGAAAGCCATCATATCAACCTTTACCTCAATTACCTGTCAAATATTTTTAGTAGATTTTCAACCTTATTACAATAGCAGAAGGTTGTAACTATATTTGATTGGTAAAATTTGACAGATTCGGGTGGGTTGACATGTTGGCGTCTGTACACATAAGAAACAATTTTTTTCCATCAAATTAACGTTTACTTTACGTCACAAAAACGTGTAAAGTCATGATAGGGCCTCTGAATAAATACTGGCACTCATCAGCTTCTATCTTTTCGAAGAAGGTTATATTGAAGGCATGAAATTTCGTTTCTAGTGTTCCTAACCCTGGGTGCGCGGGCGCATACTGCTGCTGTGACGGAGCCACCGACCGTACGCGCCGATGACGTCACACTCACTTTGGTGCCTATTCTCACTGGAGGGTTCCAGCTTGTACTAATTGATGGTAAGTATAGGAGTATAGAGCGGTGATGGCCCAGTGTTATCGACCCCAACTTACGAGTTGTAGATCGTGGGTTTGTACCCAGCCAAATGGAAAACGAAAACATCGTGAGGAAACCGGCATGTCGTAGAACCAGCACTGGGCCCGCGTGGTGGATATGGCTGACTCCCTCTCAAAGAGAGGAGGTCTGTGTTCCAGCAGTGAGAACATTTAAAGGCTGATTATGATGAGGATAGGATCCCGGCACGAAACAAAATTTCAAAATTATGATCTGCAAGTAGTTGTCCCGGGTCTGGGTGTCTGTATGGGTGAATTCAATGTTTAGGGAAACGATTACAAAAAAAAATAAAAATTAGCTGTACCTAAAACCTCGCCTTCTATATTAACAATCATTTTCCGAATTGAACCACTTTCGGTGGCTTACTCGCACGCACGGGTCGAAAGATAGGCAGTACTGTCTAGCACTAAACGATTTACTTCATAAAAAGGTCATATTCCGTCTTTTTTTTTTTTCGGATGCCGTTTACGTTCCAGGGCCGCGGTATCCTGGGTTAAGAAAAAACCCGCGACCCCAGCAGGCATTTGGCGCGAAACACGACGCGCCACCGACCCGGGCTTGGTCCTTGGTCAGACGGCGAGCTACCCATTACTCACCGTCCGCAGGCCCGCTCCGCCGCTGTGCCCTCTGCTGATCAGAGGGACACGCGTTGGAGCGTCCACACGACAGGCTATTCGCATACGGGCAAAGAGACCCCTTAGGCACACAGTGCCTAAGGAAGAGTTTTCGCCCGCATCCCAGGGTGCACCGGCCCGAAAAACTGGTCTTCCCCCCGGACATATCCGAGAGGGAACTCCAGTCCACGGGCGCACGTGGAGGTTTCCTGTCTTAGCACCCCATATTCCGTCACTTAGCATAAATCCTCTGATAAAGCTATCACAACACAACCATGTCTAAAAGATTTTTTTTTATCAAGAAAGGCGATTTAATACACCTACTAATTTATTCTGCCAAGGCTATAGACAACAAAATGTATTCTAATTTAAGCAAATTACAGAACTTTACGAGATGGATAAGATTAAGCTAGACGTGGTGCTAAATACAATTTATTACCCTCCTCCTTACAGTAACGACACATTGTCTTTGGCTATCATGATAGCGATTAATGGTTTTGTTTCTAAGATCCCGACCTGGAAAATTACTGTGGAGTCCTCTACGATTTTGTGCCTAGGTCACTTTGCCAACCATATCATTTCAGATTAGGAATTTCTAGAAAGGAAAACTGAACGAATATAATATATGATCAAACTGACTAACAAGGTGCGTGTGAAAGTGGATTACATTGTCCGGGTCCGTTATAGGGTTATTGGATGATTACATGCCATTTCTCAAAGGTCTCGTAAGAAATAAGTTTCATGATTCAATTTACGATTGAACCGCAAGTACACAGCATAATCATCATCATTGGCAACCTTATTACACACACTGCTGCATATAAGCCTCCTCCCTTTTGTTCCATACTTCCCTAAGCTGCGTTGTGTCATGGTTGTAATAAACAAGGCTTACCCCCGTAGTAAATAGATTGTGACAAAGATATTTTTAAAGTAACGAAAAATTGAGCTGCGAGCAGGATTCGAACCTGCATCTTCTGGATAGGTACTCCAGTTCCTTGAAAAATATCTTTGAGAAGACGCGACGAAGGCGTTATTGCGTATAAAAATATAACATTAGATTGTGACAGTCAATAAGACTGTAGTTCCATATAAAATACTGATATTCAGCTGTATCGGGGTAAACTGGAAGCCGACCCAAACAAAGTTGAGAAAAGCAAAGATAATCTACGTAGAACTATTTGTTATCTAATATTCGGAAACCTTTTTAATAATTTTCAGATGGTGAGCGAGAAGTTCTCGGAACGATAGGTCGGACCCTAGCTTCTGGTGGATTCACGACTGAAGATATAGAAGGAGGGTTACTGGTGACAGTCGGTGGCGTAAACCTGACCATCCACACGCTGTACGATACTGGTGCTCATGCCAGAGGCATCAAGTTCAGCTGGGACGCAAACCAGAACACCCGACTAGAGGACTGCATTGATTTTGGTAAGTTTCTAAATTACCAAGTATTATCTTACTTATAATTCAAGTAGTTCACATCTTACGAGTATTCAGGTACTCGGTCCACTTTCAAAAGGTATAGATTTAAATTGGTGATTTTGTTTATGATTGATTATAATGTCAATATGTTACATTTTGACACAGTGACAAAACTTATCTCAAATCCAACGCCTGATTATTCACGTTGCTGACAACTTTATCTCCTAATGTTATGCTTATAAGTCATCCCATTATGTTCTCAAAAATCCAAGTCATGCTTGCGTACCGTTTTATGTTATGTAATTCACGTTCAAGGTTCCCATCACTGGTACGCTGGCCCCATGCAAGTAGACCAAGTATACCCGATAGAGACTGCCACCCAAGCCTACAGACCCAGTTATATCCAAGAATATGACAATGGTGCTATCATGGAGAGATACTGGCTAAACTCCGCCGGTGGATACGTCATCGTCCATGACAAAGTTCCTCTCTTTGTTGATTACAAGAATATTTTGAACAACCATCTGTGCTTTGGAGCGCAGTTGGCTGATCCGTATACTGCGAATAGACCTCGCACACTTCTGGCTTACGATCTCTGGTTCTTACCCAATGTGAAAGAAGCTCATAAGCATGCTGTAGCGAATTACCTGGGTAAACCATCTGGGACTCCGGACTACCTAATGGTTAAGCACCCAATCTGGTCAACCTGGGCACAGTATTCCAGAGAGATAAACACGACAAAGCTTTTGGACTTCGCTGAACAAATCAGGGATAATGGTTTCAACAATTCTCAGTTTGAGATTGATGATCAGTGGGAGACGTGCTATGGCTCTCTTGTTGTGAATGAGGAGAAGTTCCCTGACTTTAACCAAACCGTGCAAGATCTGAAGGAGATGGGATACCGCGTCACCATTTGGGCACATCCATTCATCAACATGAACTGTGAACCATGGTATTCGGAGGCATTAGAAAACAGGTTGGTAAACACGACACCTCTTAATGGCAGATAATTTACTTTGAATCATCATTGATTTGCTTGACTGGAAAGTGCTATCAATGAAGATACATATAAGTAGGTCAAACCAACACTTTTTCAACGCCAATTTGGGAATGAAAATCCCTCAAAAGTGAAAATCTAGATAAATAAATCAAACACCCACCCTTTGCTTCTACTTAGTGTTTTGGCTGTAGGAGTCTCACAATTGTTTTTTTCTCGTCATTTTCATCAGAAACCTTCTAGATTTAATCTTCAAAATTCTTCTTCTTCGTTCTGTTTGCAGGTATTTCGTAGTCGACGAAAATAACAACAGCACGACCTCGTGGTGGAACAACAATGGAACCGTTGCCGGGTACATCGACTTCACCAACCCTAAGGCCGCCAACTGGTACGCTGACCGGTTGAGAGCGGTGCTCGACGCCTATGGCATTGATAGCGTGAAGTTTGATGCTGGAGAAGCTAGTTTTGCACCTGAGGTAAGGATTAATCGCTTTGACACGAACTGTCAAAATCTGCAACCTACCGATAAGAGTGAAGCTGTGATAGGCGCCTTCGAAAAAAAGGAGCATGTTCGCAATTCGCCAGAACCCTTGTTTGAAAGTTCCCCGATTTCTCGATGATGCCTGTTTCCGATTTTGAAAATTCTAGTTCACAGATGGTAATGGCCTGATGACGGGATCTTGGAGAAATCGAGGATTAATTTTTTTAAACGTTGCCCCAGGTTGCCCCATAGAGCCATAGGTACTAGCAATTTCTCATTTATCATGGGTGCGTTAACAAACATATCCGGAACAACTAATAGTAGATCATACAAATATTTGCTCCGTGCGGTGATCGAATCCGCGGCATGCCGCGCAGCAGTCCAATCGCTCAACCACTGCGCCACTTCAATAAATTATAGCAAATCATCGACGATTATTTTATCGCATATCTATGCATATACAAGATAATTAACGATAACAATTAATCAGCACAAAGCATTTTTTTTTGCTAAACCTAATTTACGAGTAATAGTAACAAATAGAGACCATTGAGTGTTCACCTTTATTTTGATCGCATTGTACAAATATGTTGTCTTCATATTTTGCACAATCAAATCCATATATCAGCAGATCATGGCCGAGAACCAACACGAACTAAACAAGTGACAAACACGCGAACCCTCGACACTGGTTTTAACGCCTGAGGAAGTCAACGAAGTGTTGTCGTATGACAAAACAATAAGTATGGCAGTCCTTGGAGTCTTATCGTTCAATTTCTCTAATCACATTATCGAAGCTTTTGAGATCGAAACATCGTAAACAACAAGACACGATAATTAAAGCACGTGTAAGTATCACACTGCTACTTATAATAACGTGAGGAGGAATCAAATGAGTCACAACTCTCAGGTACACAGTGGATACTGAATTGATGATTGATGTCCAAATAGGTACCTTCACTGAGTTTTATTTAATTAAGCGATAGACTTGCATTTGGCCATTATCGCTAACGCCTGATGGTAAGCGAAGATATCGTCGACGGTTAACCACGGTTGCCTAGAAGTAACCTATTCATTTTAACTTAAAGACTCCAAGGTTGCAGCTACCAGAAAAGCAGATTACGTCGCAGGGAATTCCAGTCCATAGGCATAGCTGTGAGAACTTTTTTTAAGAGGAACAGTGCAATGCGGTTTATACCTATTAAGTCTATACATTTAAGACATACTGTATCTGGCTATCGACTGGAAGCCAACCCCAATATAGTTGGGAAAAGGCTACTCAGATCATGACACATTTAAGACATTGAGTTGCAGTATTTGACACACACGATCAGAGAATCGACAAATAACTTTAAATGAAACCTAGTTCGTATCTTCAGACAATCCTGTCAATGGTCGAATCTAGCAAGTCCTGCATCACTTCACTAGTATAACTTACTTTATAGGTGTACTTTGTATTTCAGATTGCCATCCAAACTGGAGACATTGAGCTCCAACCACATCATCTTGTTCAACAATATGCTAAAGTTTGCGCTGAATTTGGAGATATGGTCGAGGTTCGAGCTGGATTCAGGTAAGAATCTCTAGCACGATGGACCTTGGGCCTTGGATAAGGACCAGGACATAACTTAGCCTCATTAGTTTTATAGGTGTTAGCAACAATAAAGAATTTCATAGAACGAATACTAAATGGGTTGATTTGCCACCATGCCCATTTTGTTAAATTTTATTATACCTTGACCGTAATAGTCTGGTATAAAGACGTACGTATTCCAAGATCTTTAATTTGATTTTATTTCGTACTACTACTACTCTCTTTACAATTTCCATTCAATAAATGAATCACACGCCTGCATCGAATAGCCATTTCACGGAATTTACAGATGTAGGTACTCTTTTTCTCACGCTTTCAGCCTAGACAATAAAGTTTTGTAACATTTACTGACGTCATTTGTCAACTACTTACTTCCTGAGATCTATATTTACATTCTAGAACAGATGTCACATTTTATTTCTCCTCCTTTTTTTGAAGTCTGATAAAAAAAAAAAACTTAGTATCCTGTATCCTGTGGTCACTACCCCACACGTTAGTAGCTTTACCTTACCTTTTTTTAATGTGGGCACCGTTGAAGTCTATCGAACTCTACTAGCTGATATAATTAGACACTTTAAAGTGTATATTCTGGACAATTGAATCTATCATCAAGTAAGCACCTAGAAAACCAACAAATTCTGCATCACTATCTCTTTTTCTCCAGGACCCAAGACCTCCCTATCTACGTCCGCATGGTAGATCGTGACTCCATCTGGGGCCTGAACAACGGGCTAGCCACCATCATCACGACTACCTTCCAGATGAACCTTAACGGCTACCCGTTCGTGCTGCCTGATATGATCGGGGGCAACGGCTACAATCTGGACCACGAGCAAGCTGACCTGCCTACTAAGGAGCTGTTCATTAGATGGGTGCAGGCGAACGCCTTCTTGCCTGTCATGCAGTATTCTTTCGCGCCGTGGAACTTTGATGAAGAGGTTAGCATTTTGTCTATAAACTTTTTTAACTCTTGATACTATTTCCACTTCAATGGTTATCAATACTATGGTGATTTAAATTAAATTAAGTTCACGATTACAGATTAAGACAAAAAAGGAGTTGGACTATTCTGAATGGTTGTTAGACTTATTTCTTCACGATGGATAAGGACTGCTGTTACTTAGATGAATTTTAGTATTTTTTACTGTTCGAATTAATAACAAGTCAATTTTAAATAGAAAGTCAAAGACAGTTTTTTTTTTAACGTGGTAAAATCATCAGATGAGTCCTCCCACCCCGGGCTGGGCAGGAGGGACTGTCAGACTTGTACTGACTAAAATCCACGGTGTCCTTCAATAGCCCTTTATGTTCCGGGGTCACGGTGATGGTATAAGTCCCGCGACCCCGGCAGGCTTTAGCCCTCTGTGAGGGGGCCTCGTCATTATGCTGACGCTCTTAAAGGCGCGCGTGGAACATGACGCGCCGTCGACCCGGGCAAGTCAAAGACAGTATGAGGAATCTGAATCATCAAATGTTGACAACTTCGATGTATGTAGTTGCAAACCACTAGCAATTTAGTTAGGTAGATCATCATATTGATGAAGAATACCCATCACACCTTTAATCACCGAAATGTTAAGCGGAGGTGCACTGTATGTTCGATCACTTCACATACCTATGATTAACAATAGAATTGTACCTGCGTCAATACGGTTGTACATTGATTGAATTGATCGTTAGTGTCGAAGACAATCAAAATGAATTATCCGCACGAAGATACGCGAGGATCGAGTTTCACAAGTATCGGTTTATTAACTGTCATGTGATTAGAACTGTCTGTTTTATATGATTTATCTTTTCATTAATGAACAAATTAATATGAAAGAGTTGCAGCAATGTAGCGAAGTATAGACAGCAACAAAAGCTGAATGATATTCTTCATTCTTATGTTTTACCAAAATAATTGAAATAAAGTTAGCAAAAAATACTGAGGTAGTGGCTGAGCTGTAAAGAAAGTGTCGTAAGGGCCTTATCACACTAGCGGTTTGGAAGCGGTTGCGGGGCGGAGCGGCCGCACAGCGAATGCGTCGCGAACACGCCGCGGTTGCGCAGCGAATTCGTTGCGGACGCGCAACGGGATCGCCGCGAACAGCAAAGCGGACGCCATTTTGTACTGCCTCGAACAAACGCCAAAACGTCCGCCCCACCTCAGATCAACGAGGAATTTTTTGTATGAAGACTTTCGAAATATTCCTCCAGCGCTGAAATTTGGCATAATATGATAAGAGTAGGTGATACAGAATCTCTTAGGGAACTATTTAAAAAGATTAACATAATGACAGTGCCTTGTCAATTTATTTATGAAAATATAATGCATGTTAGGAAAGATCTTCATCTTTTTAAAAAAATAAGCGACAGACATAATTTTAATACTAGAAATAAAGACAAAATTGATCAACCTTATTTTAGATTGTCTAAAGTCCAAAAATCTTTTATGGGGTACTGTGTTAAATGTTATAATAAAATACCTAGCGAAATTTTAACTCTAAATGAAAGGAAATTTAAAAGTTATGTAAAAAATACACTCAGTAAACAAGCATATTATAAATTAGAAGACTATATCCAAGATAAAAATGTTTGGAAACATGCTGGTCTTGCTCCATAGTACAATGTAGGGCTTAAGCAGAATCAAGCTGGTTGAAATTTTAATGCTCACACACTTCTTTATTGTATTTGTAAAATAGATTTAATTGCAATGTTTTGTTAAAATGTGAACTCCATGTACCTTTTTGCATTTTTTTTATTTCTTATTATTTTATTTTTTAATCATATTTAGTATAGTTTTTCAAGGTACATTGCTTTTACATTATTATTTCAAAGGATGTAAAAAAATATTGTAAAACATTTTTAAAAAGAGTAAGTATGGAGTTTCTTGCCCATTCTTCTTCATACAACCTACCTTTGCGAATGGGTGTAGAATCATTCCCATCCCATCCCATTTCCTTAATTTTAATTTATGCGACGTTTAAAAGTGCCTCTTTGATGGCCTAATTGAATAAATGATTTGACTTTGACTTTGAGATTATAGATGCATAATCATCCAATTTTTTTTTAGCCGAGAAGTTTTTTTTTATCTAAACATGAATATTGCTTATAACTCTCAGCGAAAAATTCCTCAGCCTAATCTAATAATGGATCTTCCCAAATTCGTCGATGCTTTCGTTTTCGGCGTTTTCGAAGTAATAACGTCAACAGCAATGTTTCCTCGTCGGAATCCATTTTGTTACTGAGTGTACAATCACGTGACGAAAACGTAACGCATTTGCCACGCGTCCGCGACGTGTTCGCGACGGATGCGCGGCGTGTTCGCGACGGATGCGCTGCGCGTCCGCTCCGCCCCGCAGCCGCTTCCAAACCGCTAGTATGATAACGGCCTTTATTCGTATTTATTACGTAACTCGCTGTTATTTAATAACACAAAGACTTTCTAATGAAAAAACTTTCATTCTTAAACACGAAATATCCTATAATTATTATCCTACAAAAATAACTGGATCCAGACAGCAAAGCCTATAACAATGTAATTTAATAAAAAGAAGTTAATGAAAATCACTTCATTTTCCCAGACGGTGACCATAAGTAAGAAGTACACAGACCTCCATGCTGACTACGCAGACGTGATCTACCAAGCGATGGAGAAGGCCGTCGCCGATGGAACACCAGTCAACACTCCGCTTTGGTGGATAGACTCTACCGATGAACAGGCTCTCGAGATTTGGGACGGTGAGACATACTTGTAACATAGTATTTTTATAGGTATTTTGCATATTGTGTGGCTATTGAGACGGTATTGACATTAGAATTTTGGAATTCTTGTTATTAATGAACTCCCAAAACGCAGTTACCGTGTCTTATATGCATACTTTGTAGACATTATCGAATAACAGATTGGAGATATGGGAACAAAATAAAATTTGATTTAGAACGCTGGAGTACCACAAGGTTTAATCTGAGGCCCGCTCCTATCTTTTATCATAAAGGTAGAAGGATGCAATCATAACAACAATGCATATAAATGCCATACATATTCCGTTTATTACGAAGGATTTAAATTCCTCTTTAATTTTCAGAATACATCCTCGCTGAAACCGTGTTAGTAGCTCCAGTGCTCACAGAAGGAGCTAGGTCTCGTGACATCTACCTTCCGGCTGGTATATGGTTCGAGGAAGGAGATGAAGAAAGGGTCGTCGAAGGTCCTGTCTGGCTTAGAAACTACTCGGCTCCCATAGATGTGCTGCCGTACTTCGTAATAGCCAAGAGAGAGGTGGCCGATTCAACTGTATCTCTTTATACTTCTGCTGTACTAGTACTTTTAGGCTTAATCGCTAATGTTATTAGAGTTTGGTAAGTTTTGTTGTTTAAGTGTAAATAAATAAAATTGTTTAGATTGTATTCTGGATGTTTTTGTTATTTTTCATCAACTTAGAATGCACGTAAACCCTTATGTAGAAGCAAAGAATGTTAGATATGATAAAGATTTTTAGTGAATATAAAATTCTTCTGCTTCGAAGTAATAAAATGTATTTTTTGAAGTATGCAATGTCACAGTATTAAATCGTACTTTAATAATACTGAGAACTACGTCTTTGCCACAAAACCACAGCAACCAGCTCGACGAATGAATACTCATAGATTAGGTCCTAAGAACACAGTTAATTAGGTCCTCATCGTCTCATCAAAAAAGGCTGATTAAGAAATATTTCTTAAACGAACTCTTACATCTCTTTATCTGTTTTCAAATTATTATTTTTTCTTTCGAGGTCGTCGATCCACATCCTCTCAGCCTTATCCCGATTGATTTGGAGTTTACGCTTTATGTCTCCTTACTGCCCTATCTTATTTTTTGCAAATATAAAACGACCCTACTACTACGAGTTTGACACCTTCAGAAGCGTCCTTCTCTATTAGTCATCATCTCATTAATCACCCGCTTTCTGGCCTTCCCATCCTTGATTCCACTTGACCACTTACATTTAACAACAATGCATGACTACCAACCACTTTATTTTGTTTGTGACACTTCATTCTTTACAATTGTTTTATTGTAATAGAGATTAGGACATTATTTCGACAAGTGGTGCAATACTACACTAAACCAGGAGTACGACACCTTTTTTTTAACCGTACTAAAGTCATAAAATGAGTCCTCCCACCCAGGGCAGGGCGGGAGGCACTGTCAAACTCGTACTGACTAAAATCCACGGTGTCCTTCAATAGCCCTTTACGTTCCAGGGTCATGATAGTTCGATAAATCGCGCAACCTCGGCAAGCTTTGGTCCTCTGGAGAATAACAGTAACAGACAATAGTCCATGGTCAGTCAGCGAGACGCCCATTACTTGCCGCCCGCAAATGCGGTTAGGATAGGCGGTTTCAGAAGTCATGAGTGATGAAGTTATAAGCAACTCTTTTGGTGTGGGTGGGATTTAATCTTCTAGCTGTCTACCTCGGGCTATGGCACCATAACCGGCAGTGACGGCTGAGTGATCAAAATCCCTTCGGATGGTGCTCCCACATTTATCGACGCGACATTACTATACTTATCACCGATCATCTGAAGACGAACGGCACGTTTCGCCGTCGGCCGGCGTCGTGCCGCGTCGTCCGAGCCGAGCCGATGCGACAAGCATTAGTAACACCCTTATAACGTAGACATAACGGGTTTTTGACCGGGCGGCGTTAGCCGATTCTGCGTCGATAAATGTGGGAGCACACTAACTCGCCAGACAGTATTTACTGGCAGTTCGATCCATGGCAGGGCTCCATGTAAGATCTTATCTTTGCTTCTGAGCCAGGTTGAGACGAAACTGCGGCATTGCAAACAAAATGCGAGTAAAAAAATGTGTCTGTGAGTAAGTTTTCAGCGCGAGTATTTGCAAGAAAAATCGGTTGCCGAGAAATTAAACTTGATTACCACTCCACGCGTTGCTGAAAGAAGGTTTGGACAGACCGACAGACAGACTGACCAACAGCCCAGTAATCCTTTAGGTGAGGGTACAGTTTCTTTTACCTGACTACGGCAAAGCCAAAAGGAGGGTTATGATTTTAAGGTACGTAACCTAAAAACAAGAAAAAAACCTCCAAGTCACGTGAAGAGCCGATTCTAAAGAATGGTTTAATTATAAAAGCATGCATTAAACCATTAAAATAATGGAAATAAACCGGCTTCTGTTTTTACTACTCGTAGATAAACACGAGTGCTCCCTGAAGGGCCTGCTTCACGCCTCAAGTGGTGTCGATAAGTTCATATTTCTACATTGATATTCAGGAACCTTGGTTGTGAGAGACAGTCGAGTTTGGTCTGCCGCCATGATGACCACGCGGTTCTGTGAGTAACTTTGTTTTCATTTGTTAATTAAAAGGTTCGGGAAGATTTGACTATCTGTAGCCTTCCAGATTTCCTAAACCTTAAATAGCTAAGAATAGAACTGTGCTATTTGAATAGATGCTTTAAAATGGTTATTGCATTTTTCACTTATCGGAACGGTCTGGGCCCAAAATTTAGATCTAAATTTTGGGCCCAGGCCCAGATTTTGATAGATCACCATGTCAGTCACTCAGTCGGTCACCATTGAGTTATATGTATATATTTAGATTTGACGGCACGGTTAGCGCAGTGGCTAAGTGATTGGACTGCTGCACTGCGTGTCGTGGGTGCATTTCCCACGACACAGGAGAAATTTCTAGTGTGGGGTAACGTTTAAAAAAATAAGAATAAAATAAATGACTGGCCTGTTGGTCTAGTGCAGTGTTTCCCAACTTGTGGTCCGCGGACCCCTGGAGGTCCGCGAGAATATGTATGGGGGTCCGCGTTGTCATCTCTGGACCTGCATAAATGCTAATGTTTCGTAATCGCTACGCTTAGTCAGCACGGCGAACGTGCGCCAAAGTGCGGTGAGCGGTACTGAATGTGCATGCAGGCGCCGGAGCCGTAACTTTTCCCTCTTTATTTTATTAAGGGGGTCCGTGAAAACTGTGCTTGTTTTCCTAGGGGTCCGTGGCTGAAAAAGGTTGGGAAACGCTGGTCTAGTGGTTAGTGAAGACGTGGGTTCGATTCCCACACAAATGTTTGTGTGATGAGCACGATCATTTGTTCTGTGTCTGGGTGTAATTTATCTATAATATTTATGTTTTAACAAATATATAAGTATGTTTATCAGTTGTCTAGTACCCATAACACAAGCTCTGCTTAGCTTGGGACTAGATGGCGTTGTGTGATAGTTGTAGAATATTAAAAAAAAATACTAGATAAACAAGCTTTTTTTTGTAACAGTGGTTTTTGCCGCGCTGGTGGCGTGTGCACGAGCCATCAACGTGAACATCCTTGACTTGGGTGGCTCGAAGGCGACTTTGGTCGACAACCCCACAGGCGTTGGTTTCAACATTGTGTTGCAAAGAGGTAAGAACAACGACGATATATTACTAGACTCCTAATAACAGGCGAGCGATGTCTGTCAACACATTAGGCAAAAAAGTCTTATATCCGTCTTATTTCGACCACTCCTGTGAGCCGTAAACATACCTTGAGACAGAACAGACCTTGAGTTAGCCAAACACAACGCAGTACCCCGTCCCCTCGCTTACGTAGTACCTCAGCGAGTTGACAGAATAGATTTTGTTCCTTAGATCGTGCATGCGGAGTCTAGTAATATATCGTCGTTGGGTAAGAATCTTCTCATCTTCATTTTATAATTTATTTGAGACTATTACTGTGCTCCGAGTTTCCAAAAACACCCAATTAGACAATTACATTATAGCCTTGTTACACTAACGTCATTTCCCGTTCATGTTCGCGATCCTACTAATATTATAAACGTGAAATTTTGTTTGGATGGATGGATGGATGTTTGTTACTCTTTCACGATACTTTATACCTGGATTATAACAAGATAGTTTTTATCCTAGTTGAATGTTCCCGAATTTATATTATAATTTTCGATTAGCAGCGGGCGTAGCTGGCAATCAGCTAGTCTCTATAATTATGTACGTACAAAAGAGTGGCCCTCTTTTAAAACTAAATAATTACGATTAAACCAGCTTTAACTCGTGGTTTTTCCACATGTATTGCTTGAAATTATCCCACGGAAGTGTGTACCGGAGGAAAAGCAATACAATATATCAATCCTACTAATATTATAAACGTGAAAGTTTGTATGTGTGGATGTATGTTTGTTACTCTTTCACGCAAAAAATAATGAACGGATTTGGATGAAATTTGGTACACAGATAGTTTATAACCTAGTATAACACATAGGATAGATTTGTAGATAGTTTTTATCCCGATTTAATGTTCCCACGGGAGTTGTAGCGGGTGAAACCGCAAGCAACAGCTAGTATTTAATACGTCCTCATCTTAGCTATAACATATTGGGCTTTTTTGGGATAGAAAATCATCAAGTCTCCCCCCGCCAGCCCATTCTGTCCTTTCAATCGTCCTCTGTGTTCCATGGCCGCAGCAACTTTAACCTGAAGGCCTCAAAGTCTGAAAAGTTTACAGAAAGACAGATTTACCTACATTCGTATCTTTACTATCCAATATGGAAATAATATAACAACAGTATCTAAGTAAAATAACCTTGTCCTAAATCTCAATTGGCTTTAAATACAACCACTCCACTTCGTTTTTAATTGAAGTAATATGTTTATGACTCTTAAGGCTCCTGTAAGCGTTCCAAGGTCTTTTTTTACAAACTCCTACAAAAATTTATACATTTAAAATTTTTCAATCGGCCTTTTTTAATTTAGTTCCAAACAGAAAAGTGTGAATATGTTTTGGCATCCCACAAACAAAATATAGGTAGTGACATATTGTACTCTATGGTGCAACTCAATTTTATTATTATTATGATGATCCCTGTTGTGCACGCAATAGTTTATGGGAAAATATCTTTCATGAGTACAAGTATCTGCATTTATTTGTGTTTACACAGTCAAAAACGTGGGAAAGATGACAAAATCTCTATTTCTGGCTTTCCCTTCCCTTCGATTTTATCTTAGTTTCTCATCTGCCTAGACTGGGCCAATTATGTTGGGGCTAGCTTCAATTCAATTAATATTAACGCGGTTGTATTCTCTTAGTTTAATCCCTATCTATTGACATATTATCTATCGACTGGCCTGTTAGTCTAGTGGTTTGTGACCCTGACTGCTATACCGGGAGCCGTGGGTTCGATTCCCACCCAGGACAGATGTTTGTGTAATTAGCATGATCATTTGTTCTGTGTCTGGGTGTAATTTATCTATAATATGTATTTAGAAATATATAAGTATGTTTATCAGTTATCTAGTACCCATTACACAAGCTCTGCTTAGCTTGGGACTAGATGGCGTTGTGTGATAGTTGTGGCATATTATTATTATCTATCAAACATCATTTTCCATTTGAACGTCAATTCAGACGCACATCAACTCAATTGCTTCTAGTATGAGGTTAATATTCAGTACAAAGATGATTGATTCAAATCTACAGGAAGTAATGCATCCGAGGTGATCGCCTGGGTTGGTCGTACGCTACCAACTCCTCCGTCCTCTACGACTACAACGGGCGGCACCACGGTCATCCAGTTCTCCGGCTTGAACACGACTCTGACCATCAGCAGCTCGCCCGCAGTCGGAGACACGAGCGGTCAAATTATCAGCCTGGCCTGGGATGCACCGAGGGACATCCAGCTCATAGATTGTGTTCACTATGGTAAGACTCCAAATTGACGCTTCATTGCTTAATCGGTGATAATTAAACATGGCAGCCAGACATGATTACGCTGTACTAGTAGTTGTACTATAATTTGATACTCAACTATATCGTTGACGTATTTGCAAAACAATGTGTGGGATACTATACAAATCGACATCTCTTCATAAACCTAGTCTTCCACAGGTTCACACAACTGGTACGGTGGTCCACAGCAGAAACGGCAGTATTGGCCGATCCAAAAGTTGAATTTCAGCGAATATTCGTATATCACTAAAGAAGCAGACAACTGTGGAGTTGCAGAGCGCTACTGGCTGAACTCGGCTGGAGTCTTCTACTTCTTCGGCAAAAGAGTCCCACTCTTCGTAGATTCAGGGCACATCGTAAGCAATGCTGCTTGCTTCATCGCAAAAGTGGCAGCACCATATTCAAGCGAGAGATTAGTAAACAGTCTCACATACGACATTGTAATTTTCGAAAACGTCAGAAAGGCTCACGAGTATGCCATAGAAAAGTACTTGAACAGACCTTCAGGATACCCAGATGAACTTATGATTAAATCTCCAATTTGGTCAACTTGGGCAAGATATAAGAGAGACGTGAATCATCAGCTGGTGTTAGATTTTGCTGACGAAATCACAAATCACGGATTCCCAAACAGTCAGTTTGAGCTGGATGATTTGTGGGAGGTGTGTTACGGCTCCCTGACGGTGAACACAACCAGGTTCCCAAGTATGAAGAATACGACTGATATGTTGAGACAGAAAGGTTTCAGGACGACAATGTGGGCACATCCGTTCTTGAATAAAGGATGCGAGCCTTGGTATTCAAACGCGAAGGCACTCGGGTATGTTTCTATCATTTACACATCACACGTTCAAAGTTTTTTACATCTATTAGCCAATACCATCTCACAGTAAGGCTTTTTCTGATCAATTAATCAACATGGAGTCCATATCGTTATGAGAGTGTTTCTGAACCTTTTTTATATGTGACAATATCATGAAACAAAACGACTCCTCCTTGACTCCCAGCGGAAGGGACCGGATTGTCAGATTCGATTGACTAAAAACCAAATGTAGCTTCAGGTGGTCTTTATGCTGCAAAGCCACAGTGAGTTATTAAAACAGTCCAGCGCTTCGAGGACCTGCCTCTATAACTACAAACGATTTCAACTCTCTTTTCACTCTTTCCAATGCCGAGCGTAGGTTTCTTCAAAGCATTCGACTTTTAGAGATTTTGTGTCATGGCTATCTAGATTTTAAGGCCTCTTTAATGAGTTATAGACAGATCGTATGTTCATCGATTAATAATAATGCAACTATTTCCGTCACCAGCTACATAGTATCATCACAGGACGGTAACGTGGAGTCCCATTGGTGGAATGACAACGGCACGACCACCGCATACATCGACTTCACCAAGGAGGCTGTTCGCAGATGGTACATGGCTCGGCTGATTAGATTGAAGAGCGAGACAGGTGTCGACGGATATAAATTCGATGGCGGAGAGACTAGCTGGTCGCCCTCAGTAAGTCATTGGAGGAATTTTTATAAAAAAAACCTTATACCTATGCCTCTGGGATCGTAGTATCAAACCGGAATGGAGAGTTTCCCATGTGTAAACAATGTTACAATCTATAGTGGCTTGTGGATCTAAAACTTGACTGGCCTGTTGGTCTAGTGGTTAGTGACCCTGACTGCTATGCCGGGGTCGTGGGTTCGATTCCCGCCTAGGACAAATGTTTGTGTGATGAGCACGATCATTTGTTCTGTGTCTGGGTGTAATTTACAATGTACAAATATATGAGGGAATATGGGGTATACCCATTTTACCCATTGATGTATCCAACTCTATTTGTCTTGGGAATGGTCGGATATAATGAACTAAGGGTCAGGAGGCAACTCACACTAGTGATTTATATATTTAAGATAATTAGAGGGAAGATACACAATGCGGATATATTGCGAAGGTTGGATCTAGTCGCGCCGGACGGGTACGTGGGACGTCGTCGACAGCCGCGACTGCTGGCGGAACCGCGCGCGCGTACTAACTTACTGCGAGAGGCGCCGCTCACCAGCGCGATCCGCACTATTAATCTCATTGCTGAGGACATTGATATATTCTGTTGCTCTTTGGGTGAATATACAAGAACAGCTACTTATAGAATTTGTTATAGGTAATCTAGTTTAATAAAATAAAAATTAAAAATTTTAAAAACCCCCGACACAAAAACCAAGTTCCCTTTAAAAAGTAAAAAATAATAAAAATACGTCGCGTTGGGGGACTGCTCCAAATTATTCATCATCTCCTGTTTTTTTGCAGTCCCCCAACGCGACGTATTTTTATTATTTTTTACTTTTTAAAGGGAACTTGGTTTTTGTGTCGGGGGTTTTTAAAATTTTTAATTTTTATTTTATTTTATACTTTTTATAGGTACATACTTATATTTTTTTTTTGTTGCTAAGAGTACTCCCGATCAAGTCATCAATATTCCCTTTCAGTACGCTTTCATTTGATACCCAACTCGAGTATATTTGCAGACCCTCGGTTACCTTTCCCCACTTTCACCCCCATAACTTCTAAACGGCTCGACCGATTTTCATCAAACATGTCTAAGAACACTCGCAGGTAAGTCACCTTTCATACAAAAAAAACTAAATTGAAATCGCTTCATCCGTTCGGGCTCTATGATGCCACAGACAGACAGACAGACAGACAGACAGACACACAGACAGACAGACAGACAGACAGACAGACAGACAGACACGTCAAACTTATAACACCCCTCTTTTTCCGTCGGGGGTTAAAAATGGATCGATGTTATTTTTTAAAATGCAACAATATCGCATTGGGTTCTAACCTGTAAGGATATTTGTATGTTTAAGTCAATAAATAAATAATAAATAATAAAATTTATCTATAATATGTATGTATTTAGAAATATATAAGTATGTTTATCAGTTGTCTAGTACCCATAACACAAGCTCTGCTTAGCTTGGGACTAGATGGCGTTGTGTGATAGTTGAGGAATATTATTATTTCCTTTATTCATAATCTTCATCTTTAAAAACAGTAGATTTATGCTTGAAAGAATAACAAGCATGCTCTCAAAATTCTGTTTTTATATTACTACTTAGTAAAACTTTGTCATGTTTTGTAGATTCCAGTCCTACAAGGGGATATTTACGAGAAGCCGAACGTCATCACCTCAGACTATGTTAGAACTGTGGCAGCGTTTGGAAACCTCATTGAAGTGAGGGTAGGATTTGGGTAAGTTATGATAGCATCAAAATTTATTTTTTCTTCTCTCTATTTCATTTACGAGTATACTGCATCTATCTACAGTATGGTGTAGGTTCTCTATAAGCTTACAAATACACCAATTTTAGTTCTAGTCTGTGTCATTTTCTATTCATGACGAAAGCAAAATATTTGGCCTATTAGAATGTCGTCCAAACCGTAAATTAACCGAAAACGTCTTAAAAACCACCATCTTTTCTGCAGAACGCAAGACCTTCCAATCTTCGTCCGCATGATTGACAAGGACTCCTTCTGGACCTTCGAGAACGGTCTCCCGACCCTCATCACGACGTTGTTCCAAATGAATATCAATGGATACCCGCTGGTGCTTCCTGACATGATTGGAGGGAACGGTTACGATGGAGCTCCAAGTGCGGAGCTGTTCATCAGATGGCTCCAAGCTAACGTGTTCATGCCCAGCTTGCAGTTCTCTTATGTGCCCTGGGATTATGACAATGAGGTTGATATTGGTTTGCATCCATATCTTAATACTAGTTTTCCACCCGCATATGAGCTTCAATTTTAACAACCACCGGTCTTGAGAATAAAAAAGGAAAAGGCTATAATTTTATTTCATTGTATTTGGGTGGCTTACAGCTACCAATACAAAATTAAACAAAGAGACGATCAACGATCAGACATTTATTAGCCTCCATAGTTAGCACAATAAGTTGAGATTACATTAATTTAAATTTAGCACAGGCTTAACTGTAGGGCATGCGGGCAGCGAGTAAAGGGCAACTCGATGTCCGACCATGGACCATGCCCTGGTCGACGGCGCGTCGTGTTCCACGCGCGCCTTAAAGAGCGCCAGCACAATAACAGGGCCCCCTCTCAGAGGGCCAAAGCCTGCCGAGGTCGCGGGACTTATTCCATCACTGTGACCCCGGAACATAAAGGGCTATTAAAGGACACCGTGGATTTTAGTCAGTACAAGTCTGACAGTACCTCCCGCCCTGCCCGGGGTTGGAGGTCTCATTTGATGATTTTACCACGATAAAAAAAAAAAAAAAAAAAAAAAGGGGTGGGAGGACTCATTTGGTGATTTTATCAGTTAAAAAAAAGGCTTAACTGTACAATCGTAACTTAATAATTTGACTCTTCTCTAATAATTTGTCTCTACTCGACAGACCATCACCATTAGCAAGAAATTCGTGAAGCTTCACGAGACATATACTCCTCAAATCATCGCGGCCTGCAAGGAAGCTGTGGCTAATGGGAGGCCAGTAAATATGCCTATTTGGTGGATTGCACCCGAAGATACCACGGCGCATGGCATTTGGGATGGTAAGCTATCAACTATCTATTTTTAAAGGCTGGCAATGGCCAGCAGTGAAATATTCTTACTTTTAAGGGCTTCCTCGTCAGTTTTGGCATTTTTTTTAGCTAAAATATGGAGCAAATATTTTAAATTCTTAGATAAATGATCCATTGAACTTCATTTGGCCTCTTCTTTTACAATTTATACGACTGGAAGTTTGGAAATAACCTCTACAGCATTATTGATTCTTAGAATATTTCCATTAAAATTTGTACTTTATGAAGATTCTTTCCTTACAGAATACCTTCTCGGCGAGACGATCTTGGTGGCTCCTGTAGTTATAGAGGGCGCCAGGACCCGCGACATCTACCTCCCCAATGGGACCTGGTGGGAACAAGGTGACTCCAGCAAGGTCATCGTAGGACCTAAAATGCTCTACAACTATTCTGCACCTCTTGACGTGCTACCTTTCTTCGTTAGCAGTTCCATTGCTCCTGCGTTTTCTGTTCTCCTGGTACTTGTGGGAGCTATTGTTAGTATTTTTCATTAAAGTTGTATGAGCTCTGTTGTTGCTATCAACTCCATCAACCAGCATAAAGATAGAGGTTCAGTTCAGGTCTTCATTGTCATAATAATCATTCTCTTGTCTTTAAGTTTGTTCTGTGATGTTCTTGTAAATACTTTAACTTTTTCTACGAGAGAACGCAAAGATCTCATGTATACTCTGCCTCCTTTCGCTTCAAAAACGTTCATACTTATTTATTTAAATATGTTGTAAGTATTTTTATTTGGCTTATCAATAAAACTTTAAGTGTATTGTTAATTGTGTTTTTTTTTCTTATTTTTGTCTACACAATTCCGTTATATTTCACAGAATCACTCCTACAAAAGCAATAGAACGTAGGAGTAAGATGTAACATTATCAATTACCTATAGGGGCTTAGATGATATGTGGATCACACAGTAAGCTATGTTACTAAAAAAAAATTAGGCCGGAAGTTAAATTATTAAAAAATAATTAATCCATACTTTTTCCTTTTTTCGTAAATCAAAATTGACGAAGATACGACGCTTCAAAAGATCACAAAACGTCTTTCGGTCGCTATTATTTTACAGGCGTTATGACGTCACAATGCCTGCAAAATTACTAATGACATAATTGCTTATGGCATCTTAAGCCACCACTCCCAAATTTAGATTTTATCTTTGTCAATATTCTTTCTTTTTTTTACGTGTTCATTATTTGACGGAATAAACAGATTTCCAATTTATTTAAGCGGTAAACTACCCTGTTTTATCCTCATATTATCAGATGAACACTTTTTGCTCGTTAAACATTTTCAATGTGTCAAAGACGACAATAAAAACAGTTTCCGTCGAGGAACATCTATTTACATTTTATGATAATTCTGCAACGTTTAACTGTTAATTTATCGTTCATCACGCACTTATAGAGGGAGGTAATTGTTGTATTATGTGGATGATGTGTTATCTTAGATAGATTAATATGTTTACAGTATGTTTAAACCTCGACTGCCTCGTTGGTCTAGCGATCTGAAGGCGGAGCAAGAAGCCCTAGGTTCGATTCCAAAATCAGGCAAGAGTGTTATTGAGATTTTTCAGGATTTCAATGTAGAAGCTAAGCTACGGAATCTTTTTTGTGGTGGTTTAATCATCAAATCGATCCACCCGTTCTGGATGGGATGGAAAGCTCTTGCTGACTAAAACTGAAACAGGGTGAAGAAAGAAAAAATAATCAATTCCGGCCAAGTAATCGAGACCAGTACCTCAAATTTAGCAGTCAAGCTTCTGACCAACGAAGCAGACGTACCTTTTTTATCATGGTAAATCATCAAATGAGTCCTCCCACCCAGGACAGGGCAAAAGGGGCTGTCAGAGTTGTACTAAATAAAATCCACGGTGTCCTACAATAACCCTATACGTTCTGGGGTCACGGTAATTATTAGCTCCGCGACCCCGGCAGGTTCTGGGAGAGTTAAAAGGGGCATTTTATGTAATTCTTTGCTAACACCTACGGAAGTACTGCCATAATCCAAATATATAAAACTCAAAGGTGACTGACTGACTGACATAGTCATCTATCAACGCACAGCCCAAAACACTGGACGGATCGGGCTGAAATTCGGCATGCAGGTAGATGTTATGATGTAGGCATCCGCTAAGAAAGGATTTTGATCAATTCTACCCCCAAGTAGATAAAATAGGGGATGACAGTTTTTATAAATCTTCTTACATTTTCGACTGATAAAACGAGCGAAGCCGCGGGAAAAAGCGAGTGCTACATAAAACCAAGTATCCTACGAACCAGGATCCACAACCCAAGAACAATCTCAACATGATCTTAAACGGATCTCCCAAGCAATCAGATTAAGAAAACTTAGAAACATGCAAATGTGATGGAAATGAGCGAAGATTGCTGATTGTTACCGTCGAGCGATAATAGCCGTGTGGACAATGCGACAATGTGTGGCTTAATAACCGACGGTTTGACTCAGAGGATCAGTCGACTCGTGTCTTGCCGGCGAGATGGGTGGCTACGTATTCTGTAAGTACTTCAGGTTTCGAACCACTCGTTCGTTTCCTCATTCTTCTCCATAGAGATCTACGCTTTGGAATGAGCACGTACAGTACTTTCACAATTTTTTATGTCTTGTGACTCGGACTGTAGCACCATAACTATTTTTGTACTAGTTTTATTTTATGTCTTTTGACAATTCAAAAGTGCTTTTAATCAGCTTAGTTGAAATAAACGATTTGATTTGATTTGAACCGCCACTTCACGAATAACTTTACTGATACAAAATTGTCTGGACTTTAAAAGAGACTGTGATCTCTTACTTTTTTCGGATGTTTCTTCTCAGAGTAATCAGGCACGAAATACCGGCCTCATCTAGTGTAAAAATAGTGTATTTTTGAGTTGTAAAACATTTTGCCAAAACCATGAATTTGCTAAATAAAGATAATTTATCATTTTGCAATGTCTATACTATTATTATAAATCAAAGGAGTTTGTTTGGTTGAAAGCGCTCATCTCAGCAACTATTGGTTTGCAATGGAAAATTATTTTTGTGTCTTATATGGATAGCCCATTTATTAAGGACGTTATAGGCTAACATCACACTACGGCCTAGATCCTAATAATTAAGAAATAGCCAATAACGTTTCCTGGAAATTCACGAAGTAAATCATTAGGAATGATGTTTAGTGACCATTTTAAACTTTCTGTTCAAAATAAACTATTTGTCTCATTGGTGCTGGTTATTTCGGGTTTGTAAGTACTTACATAGCGTAAGATTATGTGGCCGATACTCATGTTGAGCATAATAATATTGGGCATTTCTAGAAGGAAATTATTACTAGGAACGGGTGTTCCGATTTGTGCCTCGTTGCTTATAAATAATTGCTTTACTTTTCTCAGTACACTGGCATTTGGGTGCATAAAAATGGAAAGGGGATATTTCGGGAAGGTTGTTCCTTAATTTAAACTGACGGAAATTTTGGAGAAGGGACATTCTGTGCCGTTTATGAGAAAATTGGAGAAGTTTTAAGAATCATCACAATCTCTCTGAGGAAACTTGGGGTCGGCGCAATTGTTTTCTTCCTCGATTCTTCTCAGTCACGACGTCATGTATACCTTTTGATATCAAATCATCGCAATCTATCCATCTCTGTATGATATTTTCTTTGGTTTTAAACGCATCCTCCACAACGCTCTTTTTTTAAAAAAAATCTCTAGCTAGACAGCCTTCTCCAACCAAAAAATTGCCAAAATACAAGGTAAGAATGTATCTTACTAAACTGAACAAGTAAAATCGCTAATGAAATCTAAACTACTCGCATAAAGAAAACGCGCTCTGAAATAAAATCACAAACATACTAGTCCTTAAGCTTCTCTTTGGCTGATCCCAAATATCCGGCTCCACAGTCGAATTTTATGGTATTCGACGAAGGGCACCCTCTGACAATGGCACCTGAGCTACTTGCACCTTATCTATTCGACATAAGGCTCCTGTTAAAATTTTCCGCAGGTGCCAGGTGCTCTTCGTGGAATACCTCGAATTTTGGGAGTTTGTTTATTCACTAACACAGACTGCAATTGTTTCTGTTTGAAAATTGAGTAGGGGGCCATGTGCACACATATAATCTAACGCTAACGTCTACTTCGGGGCTGGGATATCCGTTTTATTGACACAAATAAACACTGTCATGAATGCAAAAAGAGGTAATTCGTCACACTTCGAAACTTGGACAAGGGACATATTCCACCTTCTCTCATTTGATAATGAGCATTTAGGGCCACGTTCTCCATTTTTCCCCTCTCAAGGGCGGGCACGTTTCCTCTATCAAGGGAGGTTAGTAGAATTTAGGGCTTAAGGAATTTAGAGCACCTCGCCATGAATAGGTTAAGTTAGATCCAACGACGACACGTTTTTTTTGTAAGTTTCCTAAATAAATTAGGGCAAGAAAACAAATTCCAACAACAGTGCAATTTACAACCTTATTTTTTTTAACAGATTTTTTATATTTTTTTCTCTTAATCTTTGGGGTTATTGTACCCTTAAATCGCAAAAAAAACTGTTCTCTACCTACATTTAGTCCACGATTTAGATACATGACCAGAAACGTAGGGGAAAGGCTGATTTTTTTGCGATTCCTTAATACGTGTGTTCGAAAACAAAATGATTTAGTTCCAAGAGGCATGCGTATTACTTTAATGACATAAAGCTTAACCGCTCTATTAAAGTAACTACATAGAAAAATATAATTATATTGTGATAACAATTACAAGTTGACAATGGGACAAAAAATGGTCTCATTATAAGATCGCCTCACGCAACTGTACTGCAGACATATTATTAAAATTGATGGAATAGACATGTTTTTTAATGTTATTATTTTTCTTATTGAAATTGTTAACTGCTTCCAGCGTCTTCCGGCGACCTTCATAAGGTCGTCTGTCCACCTTGTTGGTGGACGTCCTACGCTGCGCTTGCTAGTCCGTGGTCTCCACTTTAGCTCTTTTCGACGCCATTGGCATCTGCTCTGCGAGCAATATGGCCTGCCCATTGCCACTTCAGCTTGCTAATCCGGTGGGCTATAACGGTGATTTTAGTTCGTGTACGGATCTCCTCATTTCGGATTCGATCACGCAGAGAAACACCGACCATAACCCTCTCCATAGCTCTAAATATACAACGTGTTTTTTTTGATATCCCATAACTCTAGGGTATGATTGAGGCTATATCAAAGAATCAACAGGCATATGAGTTATGTTCCAAACCTTCGTTATTTTTTTTTTTCATTTTTCATACAAAATAATTCGCCAAAGTCACGATTATTAATGTAAAACACCCTTACGTGAAATATGACAACGTTGCATTTTCTTAGCTTTAAATATGAATGATTGGTTTGAATAAAAATGAATTACTTGTATTTATCAATGAAACTTAGATACCTAGACACATCGAGGGTCTATTCTACTGCGAAGTTTGGCAACCTTGCAAAAGTAAAGATTCGTCATACTGGTGACATTTTTTGACCTTATTTAACTATGATTGATGATATCTCCGAAACGATGCATTTTTGGACCACCTATTCTAGGAGTTTTAGTATTATTTTTACCTACAGAATATAACCCTAGAGTTATGGGATATCAATAAAAACAGGTTGTATACGTGATAATAATAATATTTTATAGATTATATTTTAATTTACGAGTGCTTGCACAGAGCTCATTTACAGATATTTCACTAAATCACGTGTTCGCGGACAAAAGTAAGCTGTCCGGACGACGCTTAGTTTCATTTTGAAGAAATGCAATAATTAATGTCGTAACACCGAATATATTATAGTTTAGATGTAAAAAAAGTTTTTGGGAACTTTCCAAATGCCTTTTTTACATATGAAACGGTTACAACATCAAATTCAGTGTTTGAATTGCATACTCTAGTTAATCTTTTAGTGCACTACAGAGCCTTATTTCTTATTTCCATACAGCAATATTGCCAAATTAATTAAAACTTGTAAATATTTGACAGCTATTGACGACGTTGCCAACTTTCGGGTAACGCGTCCTTAAGGTTTTTATTGCAGTATGCAGTTACCATAGCTAAGTATCAATATAGATTAATTTTTATAACTAGCCTTACTACCCCCACAGTTGTTTTCGCCGCGCTGGTTGCGTGGGCGCATGCCATCGACATCTGCATCCTGGACGCGCCCAACGTTAAGGCCGAGATACAGAATAACGCCTTGGGAGGATACAACATTATTTTGGAGAGAAGTAAGTGTGTACTTACATATTATATAACTTGCGTTAAATAAAATTATTCGAGAAAGCATCCGCTATAATTTATTTTTTATTTATATTTGTAAACGCAACCACGAAGCAAGAGAGGAATAGAAATACCCAGGGATTTGTAGTGTTATTTGTATAAGTTCCGTTAAAAAATACAGTTACTTTATCATAATATTTTTTTTAGAAAATGGTTGTGTTACCCGACGAATCGGAAAGAATATGGGTTGAAAATCATAGCCCTAACAATTTAGGACTCCGCATTACTTGGACATATGGATATGGCCAAAATATTATTCTGCGTTGAAGGAATGACAAGGAAATTAATTTCCAGAATTGTATACCAATTTAACGTTATCCTTATTTCCAGAGGGCCTATCAGAGGTGATAGCCGTGGTGGGGCGACGCACAGGAGCCATCAAAGACGTGGTACAAGATGGCGACGTGGTCATCCAGTTTGAAAATGATACTACCGTCAGGATCAGCAGCGAGGAGATCGTGGGCGATCGGAATGGATACATCATCACCTTCACTTGGGAAGCCCCTAAGGGGGTCGGGCTGGAGGACTGTGTCAATCTTGGTGAGATGAGTTTTAGTCTCTTAATTCTTGGATAGCGAACTCAATTCAAATTTTTAAAATACCCCTTGTATTTTAAGAACCCTTTGGGCAGCTTTAATGAATTAATCTTACAAATATTGCCATATTCTAACTCCAAATTAAAACGCACTTTTGCATATAGTAGGTTTAACACTGAATGTTGTGATTACAAGAAATAAATAATACTGAGGCATTTAAGTGGCGCTTCGTGCTATTTAAATGGGCATTCATAACTTGAGAGAAGATATTTACAAACCAGTAGCTTAGACCAAAAGGCGTATTATGCAAACAAAAGATATATAGATAGAGCTATAAACGATAATATCCAAATGAATGTTACAGGTTCCAACCACTGGTACGGCGGGCCCCAGCAGAAGCGTCAGTACTGGCCGATAGAACGCCTGATCCTCCCAAACTACGCCTACGTCACCAAGGAAGCAGATAACTGCGGGGTGGCAGAGCCCTATTGGCTGAATTCCGAAGGCATCTTCTACTACTTCGACAAAAAGGTCCCCCTATTCGTGGACCAAAACGACTTGAAGAAGAACGCCGCATGCTTCATCGCCCAGATAAAGTCCCCTTATTCTAGCAAAAGAGACAAGACAGACCTGATTTACGCGATAGGAATCTTTGAAGATGTAAGAAAGGCACATGAGTATGCTGTCGAAAAGTACTTGGAGAAGCCTGTCGGGATTCCCGATGAGAGAATGATCACATACCCGGTTTGGTCAACCTGGGCTAGGTACAAGCGAGATGTAAACCATAACACAGTTCTTCAATTCGCTGATGAGATAACCAGCCACGGATTCCCTAACAGCCAGCTCGAGATCGACGATCTATGGGAGATCTGCTACGGTTCACAAACGGTAGATCTTCGAAGGTTTCCGAACATGAGGAATACGGTGGATATTTTGAGGGCAAAAGATTACAGAGTGACGTTGTGGACTCATCCGTTTATTAATAAAGGATGCGAGCCGTGGTACTCTGAAGCTAAAGCCAAAGGGTAAGTTTTAATAAAAATACTGTTTCATAATGCACTACTAAAATAATTTCTCCTAAAGTTTATGTTCGTTTACAAACACCACGACATATGGGTACAGATAAATTGCGGCATTGACCCTGATCCTTATAAGCTTCTATTAAAATCTTCCATCCCATCTTCTCTAATCAATTCAACCACCTTGTCTTTCTAGCTACCTGGTAGCGTCAGAATACGGTTCGGTGGAGACAAGCTGGTGGAACGATAACGAAACGACCACATCCTACATCGACTTCACCAAACCTGCAGCGAGGCAGTGGTACCTGGATAGACTGTACTACCTCAAGAATACCTCGGGAATCGACAGCTTCAAATTCGATGGGGGAGAGTCTAGCTGGTCGCCACAAGTCAGTATTACATTTGATTACTTTTACAGTTAATTTTGGACACAATGCACAGGGTAGCGCAAGGGGGCGGTCCCACTAGTCGAGGATAGTTGACGCTCTTTGGAGAAGGCTCACATCCAGCAGTGAACGGCAATTGGCTGATATGATGATGGACGGAATAGCTATGACTGCCCTGTCCTGTCGAGTACTTCTAAGCGGTGTTGGAAACCATGAAGTCTAAATTTTTATATCCAGGTTGGGCTGTTCCAGAGTTTCCAATAGTAGTAATGGATATGTAAACGGCTTATGACAATAAGCTCATTCCAATTAACGTAATTTGCAAAATTAAGACATACTTTAGACAGACAGACTACAGATTTTAAACGAAAATCTAACTGTTCGGATTGTACACGCATTAAGTAATGTTTAGCTGCCGCAATATCTTTATTCCGTTTCTATGCTTGATATATCTAATGGTTTCGCCTTATGTCATGACATGTTTGGCTGTTCTAGATACCGGTGTTACAAGGAGACATCAGGGATCAACCGGGAGTGATCTCGGCTGATTATGTGAGGACTGTCGCGCAATTCGGACCCCTAGTCGAAGTCAGAGTTGGATACAGGTATGATTACTACACAATTGTCTTCTTTTCCCCATAAATGTGAGAACGACTATTTCGTTAGCGAGAAATAAATAGCGTCTGGGGCCTGAGGATCTTGGACTGCAATAACTAACCATGTTGATGCGACGTAAGCGACCTTCTTAAGTTCTTCATGTAGCTGGATTATTATCAAAAGGTGCAAGTATTCTGTCTCAGCGTTTCTTCTTTTTCCTTACTTTTATCCACTTGTCATGTGGGCAGTCCAGCATTGTTTCTTTACGCTGGAAATTAATAACCTTACGGTTGTTATCTTCGGGTGTATCTTCTCTTTAACCAATCAACGACCTAATTTTCTATTCCGAAATCAGAAGCACTCATTACAAACATTGGAACGATTTTTGGATTGAGATTGAATATGTTTCAGGCTAAAGTCTTCCTCCTTGCATACAGCAATACAAATTCATATTCAAAATTGTTCAGAATAGAAATATCCTCCTCTTCAATCCAATAACTAAATAATCTTCCCTTAATCTTGTCTCCAGAACCCAAGACCTGCCCGTCTTCATCCGCATGATAGACAAGGACACCTACTGGACCTACGAGAACGGTCTCCCAACCCTCATCACGACGCTACTGCAGATGAATATGAACGGCTACCCGTTGGTGCTGCCCGACATGATAGGGGGCAACGGGTACAATGAGCCCCCGACTAAGGAACTGTTCATCAGATGGCTGCAAGCCAACACCTTCATGCCAAGCATGCAGTTCTCTTATGTGCCTTGGGAATTTGATAATGAAGTAAGTCTTAACACTCTAGGAATTTCACTAACCCTTGCACTAACCAAAGTTGTATATGTTACCGGCCAAACCCGATTTCAGGACAAACTAGTTTGGCCTAGGCTAAACTAGTTTTTTGCAAGCTAGGGACTTGCTGGCACCCCGACTCGGACAATATAGGTTAGAAGAGGATGGCGGGGTCTTTCAGACCCCGCCATCCTCTTCGTGGTTCTTTTTTTTTAAACCACCCAGTAGTAGGAAATCCGCAAAGCGGGACTCTGTCGAAACTAGTTTAGCCTAGGCCAAACTAGTTTGTCCTGAAATCGGGTTTGGCCGGTAACATATATATAGGTTATACAAATATTTGTTCCATGTCGCGACACGTATTTGCTACAAAGAATCACTCAGCCAATACGCCAACCATGGCATGGCATTATTACATCGGATTTAAACATAACTGGTGCATTGTGGAGTGTCTTCTTTAGAGATACAGATCTGCCTATTAAAGGAAGGGATGTTATGAACCATCGACTAATATCTATTCGATATCATCAATAAGCTACATTCAGTTTCCTAGGATTCTATGGTATCCATGATTTATACACTGTTTTCTCAACTCTCGAGTTAGACAATGCGCGGGAAAGGGCGGCGTGGTTAAAGGTCCTCAGTAAAGAGGAAAACACAAAGGCACTACTATAATTTTGCAAGTATTGAAACATTTTTTTGATACTTTGAAGACCTTTGAAGGACTTCTTAGATAAGAACGAACAATTGGCTAATGAAACCATCTCTTCATAAACAGACGGTGGCAATAAGCCGGAAGTACGTGGACCTCCACGCGCAGTACGCCCCGGCTATCATCGCAGCGTGCAAGCGAGCGGTCATCGACGGATCGCCGGTCAACCCGCCCGTGTGGTGGATAGCACCCAATGATACTGAGGCGCATGACATCTCTGATGGTAAGTCGAAGCTGTCAGCAATAGGGCGGGAGGCCTTAGAGGGCCAAAATCTGACGGGGTCGCGGGACTAACGTACTACCGTGACCCCGGAATATAGAGGGCTATTGACACATTGATTTCAGTCACTACAAGTCTGACAATCTCTCCTGCCTTGTGTGTGTCCTCATTGACGATTTTACCACGCTTCATCAAAAGGGCACCAACCTCCAGTAGGTAATGCTTCTCTGTCGGAGTTATGGACTGGGCATGCTTTTCTACCCCAATGAAGTATATTGGACGAAAAACTACCACTTTGACTCCTCAAGAACCGTCCAACAGTTCCTATAATATGCTTTTTTATCCCCAGAATACCTCCTCGGCGAGAACATACTAGTAGCCCCGGTGATAGAGCGCGGCGCTAGAGAGCGCGACGTGTACCTGCCGGCCGGCAGCTGGCTGCAGCAGGGAGACCCCGCGCGACCAGTGAGGGGGGGCGACTGGATACGAGGGTACCCTGCGCCTTTGGATACCCTGCCCTATTTTGTTAAAGTACAATAGTTTGGAACTTGTAGTAGGCTTTGGATGCTTTCACTTTACTCATGGCGTGATGCGATGCGATTCGAACGAATTCCAACTACAAGTAACATTCAACCTTGCCACTAAGAAATAATGATGCAATTCGATTGACTTGACGTCGTCATGGACATCGTGTTTTGTTTTTCATCTACCCATAGATAACAACGTGTTTTATGTCATATGTCATAGTAGTAAGATTGATTTTCACTTGTAGTTGGTATTCGTTCGAATCGCGTCGCATTGCGCCATGGGTAAAGTCCCTTAGATAGCGATATCGACACGATATCGGTGGGATAGTTTCATACATTTCTAGGGAAAATGAGCGAGAGCGGATGATATACAAGTGTCGTGTCCTTAACGTTATCGACTAATGTGAAAGCACTCATTGTTCGCTAAGCGGCACAAATTGCAATTAACCGTCTTTAGTAGTAAAAGACTTTAATATCAGTTTTGGAACACATAACCCAATTTTATACATGATAAAGTTCAAATTACATTGCAAGAAGAGGAAAAGTTTATAATAGAAAATGGTAGAGCAATCCGAACTTTATACCTAGGTAGAAAAGATACTTTTTTTTGAATACCTTATATTATATTGTTAATGTCCAGTTGTAACAAGGATTTTGACTCGTGGTGTAATTGCCATTTTTAAGTTTTTTAAAACAATTTCGGGAATATTTATTAAAAAATCTATGTAATATAAAACCAAAGTTCAAATTCAATTGCAGCAAAGAAATGGATCTTGTTGTTTCTAAAATCAACTTAGAGTACATGACTCTAAGGTAAACTATAAGTAAATGGCGAAATAATGTAGTAAGTATTGAAGTGAGCACAATATTTCACACTGTATTTCAATTAATATCATCATCGTAGTACACCGAAATGTAGTACAAAGCAAGATATAAATAATATAATTATTATCATTATTATACCTAGATCGTAGTTTTTTTAGCATGAAAACAAATATACTGTTAATAATTAACGTTTTGTTTTATTACTTACCTTAAATTATAAAGATGGAACAACTGTAGTTTCATTGCTTTGGTTTAGCGTTGTACTTTGCGCGATTTTATACTTTAAATGACTATCTATAAAGTGTATTATTCAATATCATCATTTCAAAAATGTCAAAACACAAGTCATGTCTCGGTACAGTAGAAAAATAGATAATTAAAAAAGAACCAAACTGTTATACTTAAAATATATTTTTATTTCCATAACTTAAGGTATAATTTCAATTAACAGTAATATCTTTAACAAGTCCTTCGCCTAATATTCTGAAGTCCTCCACAAGAGCTTCGATGTTTACTTTATACTTCGTCTCTCCCTTTGAAGTGTATGGCTTGAGCGCGTTCGCGTTTATTAACTGTAAGAGAAAAACCATACAAATGTGCATTATAATAATTATGCAATTTATTTTATTAATATTATGGAGCTAGATGTACTAAGATAAGAAAAAAGCATAAAAGTATTTCTATTGACGATAAAATAGGTAAATCATTGCCATTCTATTTTTTGAATTAATTGAAAGAGAAAAACCATACAAATATACATTTTATATTCCACAAAATAAGACATGAATCTGGATAAAAAAAATCATTATAAAAGTATTTTAATTGAAAAACAAAATGTATCGGAAGAAATGTTAGAGATTTATTTATCCAAAAAAAAAATACAATGTTAGTACTTGCCAGTTGTCATCAAGAAATAGCAAGGTTTGACGTTCATAAATGTTTCAGGATTATGGTACTATTAAATAGATTACAATGATTATATAATTCCCTTTGGATCTTTCTCGACGAAATATCACGTTATTTAAAGTTAATTTGTACACATTATAGGTATTTATATTTGTGTAGGTCGTTTTGAATGTTTATTATCAATTAGTAATTTGTCAAAAATCTTTAACAATTTGTGTCTTAAATATTTTTAAATCATCAAAAAATTAATTTTAATGACATCTAATTACTCAAATAGATATTTTTAGGGCAGAATTCCGTTATTTCAGGAAATATTACATACCTGAAACTCCCTATCGTCTTTGATGTCAGGCTTCCACAGCACAGCGATCACTTCACCGCCGTATAGATCATGGAAGAATAGAGCGAAGTCGCCGTATGCGCTCTGAAACCACAAATAAATTGACAATGAGATAAAAGAATTTCATTTAAAACATCAAGACAGCACATGAACCTGTCAAATTTCTTCAATAGATTTTCAACCTTATTACAATAGTGAAAGGTTAATTTTTAATTGGGAAAATGCTCAGATTCGGGTAGGTTGACCTGCTGGCGTCTGTACACAAGTAATTATGCCGGTTACAAATATATCTAACTTAGCCACAAGTAACGAGAAGTTGTGAGTTATTACGCCCGAAATTAATAATCTATTTAGTTGCAATCTTTGGTTGGTATTTTTTTTATAAATAATCAACAACCTTTACCTATTCGAGTCTTTTCAATACAAGGTGTTAAAAATTAACTGCAAGAATTTCGTGTGCGTACTTGGTATCAAAAACCAACTATATTCCAATAAAAACTTTTTTTTTCGGGCACTTTTTTCGACCATATTAATGAAAGTGCGTTCACAGCTGATTCCAACTTTTCCATCACATTTTGCAAATTTTGGACTGGCAATTCATCGAAATACTTGCAAATTTTAGCGGACAAAAGAAAAACGCTCGAAAAAGTATTAATTTTCGAAAAAAAATTGGAATTGATACCGAGTACGCACACGAAATTCTTGCAGTTCATTTTTTAACACCCTATTTATGAGACTCGCGCGGTTAAAGAGTTAAACCATGTCCTACTCACCCTCAATTCATCCAGGTATTTAGCCACGGGATGGAACTCCACTACAGGTATAATCTCCTCGGTGAACTTGTCCGGTAGTTGTTGTAGTGAGGGCACACTGTCCACTCGCTCGCTGCGGTGAGGGACCAGGGAGGGCTGGAGGTGGATAAGGACGTTGTAGCCGGAGTACGAGGGGATGAACATGCCCTGGAAATAATGGATAAAGTTATTAATACAGAATATTAACAGAAACCGCCTTTCCATAAAAAGATAAACATTTGTTGAACGGTTCTCTAAATAACTTAAGAAAGTGGAGCTGCAAAACGACCCTTATTTAATTTAAGGTCTTTAGACAAATGTTCAACAAATTAGAAGATTAGAGTATAGAACAGAGTGTAGAACAGTGATTATTTTATTTTGTGGTAAGACGGATATTGTTAGGCGTGGTGATCTAAGGGGGAGGCCTATGTTTAGCTGTGCACGTCTTCTGGCTGATAATGATAATCAGAAAACAGACTGACAACAGGCGTGGGGCGGAGTGCGATGACGTCTTTCCAAGGAGTGCAACAGAGCAAGATAGAGAAAAAGCCGGAACTTTTGACCGGAAAATGAATCGAATACTACACAGTAGCTGGGACGTTTGAGAAGTAAAGAGCAATATTTGCATAAAAAGGGCTTGTAAAAATCTGAAACCAAGCGCTTATAAATGTACAGCAATTTTATAGCATTTGCAGTTAAACACCTTACCAGTATATTCTCCTTATAGCCAGTCAACAGAGCTTCGTCCAGGTACTTTAGTGCACTCTGTGCCAGTCCCCTCGCCCGCGCCAGCACCGGAGTGGACGGCGCGGTCCTGCTCCACACAGAAGGCATCGGACCATCATACGCGGTCACTATACGTACGGACGGAGTGGACTCTGGGGCCGCTGAGAACTTCTGTTCCAGTTGGGTTATTTCTTCATCTGAATAAAGAAGTTAGTAGTTATTAGGTATCGGAGGGTAATTAGCGCCGGACCTGCCGCATAAATGATAGAGTCTCCACTAAAATAACAAAAATGCCGCATGTGTATAAGGGCGAAAAGTTGAAAGTGCATCATGCATCCTGGTTGGATTTTTATCTCGCGGAATTAAAACTAAACATTTCCCATAAATCGGAATGTTATAAAGTAATTTGGAATTATTTCGAGCAGACTACTTTCAGGCTAGCTTCGACCAGTGTCGGTCTAATGTCGAAAGAACTACTTCTAAGGGTCTAAACCAGCCACTATTGAATAGCCAATGGCGTTGCTGGAAACGCACCAACTTCCATTGACCAACTTCTTTTCCAGTGAATTCCAGCAACATCATTGGCTATTCTTGTATTTTTCATTCACGGAGTGAATAATTTGGAATATTTCTACGTGGCCGTTTTAGATCCTCTGGGCTCTCTATCTTTCAATCATTAACTACTCAATGCTGAGTGTAGGACACTTCTGGACGTACGCCAATTAATTTTGGACTAGTCTCGGGGTTGTATCAAACTAGCGATTAAGGCTACCTTAACATACACGAATCTAAATTGATTAAAAATGCGATATTATGCGTACATTTGCCCTTTGAACTCCATTCATTTAGTTTTAAAACCAAATACTTACGCGACATATCCTCATTGAAATCCAAGACAATCATGTCCCTCGCCCAGTCAAACTCCACCAACAGCTTCAGTACCCTCACCAGGCCGATAGTGGGCGATGCTGGCGGCTGTGTTGGCTCGTGGTGCATGTACACAGTGGCCACCAGCAGCTCGCACACTGTGGCCGGGAAGTGAGGGGGGGAGAGGAGGTGGGCTGATAGCCAACGTTTGAACAGACATACTGTGGGACCGAAGGACGGGTGCTTTTGATGTAGACTGTAGAGAAATAAATTTAAAAAAAAGTTAAAAATAACTTAAGCCCGACTACGAAAAAACGCGCACTGAAAAGTATAAAAAAAGAACCATATTCATTTGACCGATATCGTGCTAGCCGTGGTCGTGTGCCACCTACCTAATGAAGATTGTGTGTCACAACTGCTGGTAAACAGACCTGGCTTATTCTTTTTGCACTGTTTTTTAAACAGATCTAAAAGGTTTCGAAATACCGGAAGGACAATCTTTGGAACAGAAAATATTGTATCTTTAAATATGATGATGACATTATTGGAGAAGTTATAGACAAGTTTTCAGCATTTCTCAAATGCCTACCCAAAAATTTCTGCAGCCTTTCTGAATGTTAGGTTAGCTTTGTACGGTAAAATTTTTAACAGTCAAAGAACTACAACTCACCCATGTAAGGCCCCCCTCAACCGCGGCATCAGTACAGTATCACACTGCAGCCTCACACTCTCTTCAGTCTCCCTGTACTTCACAACTCCGTTCTCCATCTCCCTCTTCAATAGTGTTATCTCTTTCGGATGCGCGATCTCGAGCCGAAACACGAGGCCGTTCTTCAGTACATCGATGTGTGTGGCGTAGGCTTGGGTCGGTATGGAGTATTGCTTTGTTAGACGTTCGGCTATTTGGAGGTGGAAGGCCGCTTTTAGGCATCTAAAGGCGTGGATGTCGCCTGGCCATTTGCCGCTGTGACCTGAAAAGGAAAGTTGGAAAACATTGTACTATCTGTCACGTTTGGAAAGGGTATTCCTCATAGTTTTAACCTCAAACACGCATGCAGGTGTTAGTGCTACTGCACTTACTCGGCGTCCACATACAGGTTACACCAGGCATTTTTGGGTTAATTTCGACTGGACTGTAGTCCTTACACAATACTTTTGTTAAAGTTCCAATCAAGCTTAATCATTGATCCGGGTCGAAGAACTGGCATTCTTTGTTATTAAAACAGAGAACTCCTCATGACGTCACGTAGGATAAAAAGTACACTAAGTTGAACTTTCAACCTGATTCGATATGGGTAAGTATAACGAAAACATGGGTATAATTTCTGGCTTCTGAATAGACCATCACTCCCGTAATCAAGCACAGGTTTAACTAACAATACACACACATTTTTGGACCAGTTCTATTTAAGTCTGTATAAATGGAGGCGAGGCTACAGCCATCAACCAATTCCTGACTCCACAGCTAAAAAATAGCATATGAAAAAATCCAATAACTTAGATAGGATCCAGAAATCAGATCCAGACCATCTTATAACATACCATATGATAACTACTCCATGAAAGCACTCAAACAAATACACCCTTTAAAACCAGAAACATTAAGTTCAAAATAGACTCACCGAGTTCCAGAACAGCTTTGCAGACAGGAGTATACTCCGGCAATGAAGATACCCCGTCCCTCTGACTGTCCTTCACAAGACACGTGCTGGCGCGCTGCCAGGGACGAGCGGGGGGCGCGCGGGGGAGCGGGGGGAGGGGAGACGAGTAGCTGAACACTGGAGACACGCCTGGAAAAGACGCAATTCTTTTAAGATTTGGTCATGATTGGGTCAGTTAAAAAAGATTGGAAAACAGTATTTGAAGAAAAATTATGGACCTCAAAAGCCGCCTGGACTTTCAGGGTCAAATCTAAGCTTAATTATTATTATACATGACGTAACTGCCTGTTTGACTTCCACAACTCACAGTTGGGTTTTACGTCAACCGCCGCCATCATTGGAACGACAACGAGAATATTTGGCTGACATCTGTCGTCCGCGTACAGTACTCGCTCACTAACTACTGCTCTACTCACCATACACTGCACTAATGTCGAGCGGCAGTTGTGTGAGCTGCCTCAAGTCACGTCGCAGTGCGTCGAACGCCTGCAGCGCGGTCAGTGAGCTGTCGTCCGCGTACAGTACTCGCTCACTAACTACTGCTCTACTCACCATACACTGCACTAATGTCGAGCGGCAGTTGTGTGAGCTGCCTCAAGTCACGTCGCAGTGCGTCGAACGCCTGCAGCGCGGTCAGTGAGCTGTCGTCCGCGTACAGTACTCGCTCACTAACTACTGCTCTACTCACCATACACTGCACTAATGTCGAGCGGCAGTTGTGTGAGCTGCCTCAAGTCACGTCGCAGTGCGTCGAACGCCTGCAGCGCGGTCAGGGAGCTGTCGTCCGCGTACAGTACTCGCTCACTAACTACTGCTCTACTCACCATACACTGCACTAATGTCGAGCGGCAGTTGTGTGAGCTGCCTCAAGTCACGTCGCAGTGCGTCGAACGCCTGCAGCGCGGTCAGTGAGCTGTCGTCCGCGTACAGTACTCGCTCACTAACTACTGCTCTACTCACCATACACTGCACTAATGTCGAGCGGCAGTTGTGTGAGCTGCCTCAAGTCACGTCGCAGTGCGTCGAACGCCTGCAGCGCGGTCAGGGAGCTGTCGTCCGCGTACAGTACTCGCTCACTAACTACTGCTCTACTCACCATACACTGCACTAATGTCGAGCGGCAGTTGTGTGAGCTGCCTCAAGTCACGTCGCAGTGCGTCGAACGCCTGCAGCGCGGTCAGTGAGCTGTCGTCCGCGTACAGTACTCGCTCACTAACTACTGCTCTACTCACCTTACACTGCACTAATGTCGAGCGGCAGTTGTGTGAGCTGCCTCAAGTCACGTCGCAGTGCGTCGAACGCCTGCAGCGCGGTCAGTGAGCTGTCGTCCGCGTACAGTACTCGCTCACTAACTACTGCTCTACTCACCATACACTGCACTAATGTCGAGCGGCAGTTGTGTGAGCTGCCTCAAGTCACGTCGCAGTGCGTCGAACGCCTGCAGCGCGGTCAGGGAGCTGTCGTCCGCGTACAGTACTCGCTCACTCGCCCACTGCTTGCGAGCTAGTACACTGTCCAGTTGGTCCGATATGTGGAATAGTTCTGATGCGTTTATGTCTATAGGAAAAAAGATATTTGTGAAATTTTGACAAGATATTGGCGGCAAGATAACTTAGTTTTAGTTAAAAGGGCGTTTTATTGTTCACAATAATTGTGACCTTGCTCTTCTAGTCATAAGCAGAGGTCGGAATTAGAATTATTTTAATGCTTGCATCGAAATGTTGATAATAATATGGATCTTCCCGGGATTTCTAATAGACAATCTCGTGTGGAAAAAAGTATTAGAAGTAAATAATAATTATAAAAACATCAGAGATAGATAAGACAAATAAATTCTGTAAAAGTAAGTAACTTTTTAATTTAATAGATTACGGGATTTGGGGTATATCCACTTTATTCTTTCGCTAATATCATTTCAATCAGTGTAAGCACATGAATTACTCTACCAAATTCCGACCTATGGTCATAAATAATTATTCAAGGTTGAAACAAATAAATAAATAGTTCCCTTACCAAACTTCAACTTCATGAGATAATCTATGATCTGCTTGGTGACAGTCCGTCTCTCAGTCATGCTCTCTCCCCCCCACACGCACGTCTCTGTTATAGATCCGTCCTGGAAACGACGGAGTTCTGACTTGTCGCCCCAGAAAGCTCTGCAATAGGAATTTAGAGATTATCCTTATCAGTCATCATTGTTCCAGCGTACGAAAGAGACAGAGCTAGTAGCACTATCTCTTTCTTGCCGTCCACCTTTTCATTATGTCCAGACAGGACGAAAACTGAATGGAATTGAGTTTGGATGTAACTACAAGTTGGGGACGGACTTAGGACTCATAGAGCAGTTTAGTTTTATAGACTTCATACATAGTGTATATAGCCTTTTTTTGAATTGACTGACAGAAGACTAGTCTTTTTCTTTTTTAAATTGCATTACAGACCGTCTGTAAACTCTTAAAGCATTCCCGCGATCCCGACTTAAGCGCCGTATTCACGTTCCATCTTGCTGTACGTCCCGCCAAGGTCATACACGATACACGAAGCAAAAACACCGTGATTATGACGTACTGGACGTACGTCAAGCCTATTCACGTTGTTTTTGCGTCGTGCATCGTGCATGACGTACAGCCGTGACAGATGGTGAATACGGCGCTTTAGTATCTATTATGTAATGTATGTGGCCAGTGTGCTGCATATTGTTTATGCTTAGTGTTTGACGTGTTACTTTTCTGTTCTGTCATGGCTGTTCTTTGCTAATAAATGGTTTTCTAAAGATATTTCAGTATCGAAGACGAAATGTAGCATCAAAATTATGAGATAGAAATGAAAAGCTTACCTAAACTCATCTGCTTCAGGTAAATTAGCAGGGGGTCCTTTTTCCACTACATTTATTGAATTCTCTGGGTTTAAAACAAAACCAAAGGATAGTTTTTCTTCAGACCTGCAATGTTAATTAAGAGCTTATTGAAACATTTTTGAAATGGTATACATTCGCCAAAATTTCCCATTTGGACAAGAAAATTGACTTTTAGTCTTTTACACAAAGTAGTAGATAGATATTCCTTTTTCGGCTTAGCTACTAAGGTATGAATCTACATTGACTTTACATGAAAATTCTCTCTTTTACCATAATCTTGTATTTCAACTCACCCAGTTCTAACTTTATCCAAACTCTTCTTAACAGGCCAGGAGAAGTCATTCTCAACCATCTGCTGGATCAGCTCCACTCTATTCCCCAGGCCCTTGGTCAATAGTGACAGTATGACATCAATGACCAGTGATAGTTGTTCTACACCGTGGTTCACTTGCGTCTCTTTCGGTGTTTTAGATAGCACTGACTCTTTTACTTGTTTCAGGTTTTTGAATCTGGTATGATAAAATATTAGAACTTTAGATAGTCAAAACAAATGATTTATTAGGCGATTCTCACATGGCATTGATAGTCCACTTGGTGGGGAGGTAAAGAAAAATCTCATATCACATTGGCTTCAAAGAAATCTATTGTTGCCTAGCACAGCATGCACCGACATGCACAAACGCCATTCACCAACTAAACAACAATTTTGTATGCGTTCTTGTTTAGTTTGATGCTTGATGCTGCAGATTAAACAAATAGGTTTGATGCTAAGGCCCATATTACATAACGTCATTCAATAGTCAAGCATTACTTAAAACTAGATTCAAGGTATCTTTTTAGTTTTGAGTTAAGTGATAGATCATTACAACTAGGACACGGTTACTTTAATTTTGCACAGTCAATATGCCTGGGTAAATATAGCCTTTTCATATGCAACAAGACTTCAAACCATCCAAATGCTTACCTCAATATATGATCAAACTGCGTCAAAGGCTTCACAGGTACCATAAATAGTGGTAGAAAGCTATTAATCTTCCCATTATCCAACATTTCAACAGCCATGGCACATTCTCTCTTCAGCGCAAGATAAGTGCCTTTACACATCTGCCAAAAAATGTTGTAGTAACCAGTTTTATCTATGAAGACTACAGGAAAGTGTTTGTGGAAGACCTCTAGAGATGGTGATGTGTTGTTGTCTTTATTTAGAGATATGCCTTGCTTGTCTAGGTCTGATGTTTCTGGAAAATGAAAGAATTGATGGTTTTTAAGGAGTGAAAAGATATTTTTCTAATAAAAATCATTTCACTATAGCAATAAGCCGTCGACCCACTGATCAGACGGCAAGTCACCCATAACTCGCCGCCCGCATGCCAGCGCCTACGGTGGCCGGAGATCGTCTCGCGACGTCCGTTGTCGTGGCCGTCTCCCGAGGCAGCTGGGACTGTTAGGTGGATGATGTCTTCTTCCTCACGCATCCTGCCTCCTTATTAGATTATGCCTTAGAGTAATTACTTACATTAATAAAAAAATTAGAAAAGACTTACTCAGTGCTATCCAAATATTTCTCACAATTTGATAACTGCTCATAATATTATTAACCCTCTTTGTCTGTACAAAATACGCCACCAACAAAGCAACAACATGTCCAGACACTTTCAGATTCCTTTGACGTAACCAGATCTTTAGTAGCGTAACAGCTTGCTTTAAATTCTCGCTTTTTTGCAGAGTTTCATTCAAGAATTCTTGATTTACAGATGCTGTTAAGTCTGATAAAACGCTGCTATTATAATAAGGTGTTGGAGGACCAACTTCGGTATTATTTTCTGTGTTTTCGTTGAACAACCACGCTTCTCTTAAGTTGTTGCGATCAGGACTAAACCGATGGAGCTTGTATGCGTCACTTTCGCATACCAAGTTGACACGGACTGTTAAGTGGTTACCAAGCTTGCCTGTAGGTTTTAAGTCTAGAACAGGCTTTGTTTCAGACCCATTGATGTATGAATACTGTAATTCTTCAACTGGTTCATATTTTGATAAATAAGCTGCAATATAAGCTAAATATGCTGCCCTTTTCTTATGATATCTATAGTTTATTGAGTCATTCTTTGTGTATGTTTCACCTGGAACTGTTATCTGCAAGTCTACTCTCAGTTTAGAGTTGATTGCACACCCTAATGAATAAGATCCAACAATCTCGACATCGGAGAATTTGTGGAACTTAAAAACACATTTTGTTTTACTTAACTGCTCACTCAAAGGTAGTTTTACTCTGAGTTTTTTAGAGAGAGACTGTTCAGACAAATCATATTCTACACCATCTTCAGGAATAGACAATAAGTGAGATTTTAATTCTTTAAAAAACTGCTGGAACCTTTTCTCAGTTTTCTCTTTGACTTTCACTTCTTCTATTATTTCATCCACTTGTAATCGGAATAAATTAGAGTTGAACAAGTTTTCCGTCTCTTGTAGTCTGTTTAATTCATTAACTGTTGGCTGACGGTATAAACTTTTGGTTCTTACGCGTTTTGGTCCATCTTTATTTTCGCCTTCGGCAGGACGTTTTCCATTCTCATTGGTAACTTGAACGTCTCCATCCTCTTCAGATATAGATGCTTTAGCGACCTATAATGTAAATTCATAACTTAAACAATGACTTTTTGATTAAAATTGGCTTTTTTACCGACATACAATAAAACACCACTTTTCTCGAAATTTTACAAAATCTCTTAATTATAATTATACTCTTACTTGCAAGAAATTATGTTTAGGATACTTACTCGTTTCACCATGTTTGATCATTCACTTACAATACACAGAAAAGAATCGAAATTATTCATTTGAAATAGGTTAGAAAATTATAAACAACGTGCGCAAGCAGCAATCCGCTGTTTGCTCAAACTGTCAATTTTGACATTGACACTTGCAATATTTGTTGCCAGATTATTAAAAGTCACTCTTGCGATCCGTTTCCAAGTGAACAGCAGTGGACAGTGGACCAAAGGTCTTATCGTCTTATCTTAACACTTGTACTGCTTGTGCACCAGTAGTAGGATCTGCTCTACATAGTTTGGGTGAGCAAGTAAGTCAGACTAGATGCCTCGACCCGTACTTGCATAACTGCCGTTGCCATCAAAGCTGAGAAGCAAGGCGTAACGATTTTATTTTCATTTTCGTGCTTTGGATCAGTACTTAATAACTTTAATGGATTCCAAAGCCTTTCGAACTTAATGCTGTTTTGTCTTCCCATATTACATTTGCTACTGTTGCTAGAACCTCCGAAGGCACGTAATTATATTTGCCGTCTTCGGCTCATGTTTCTTTCATTTTTTTTTTGTGCGTTTCACAACTTCTAAAAAAAAAATTATTGCAGAAGATATATTTAGTTTCATCTTGTCAGAAACTAGTATTAGTTGTTGAGTGTATAAACATGCTGCTGTTCTCGGTTTCGCTCGTCTCCGGCATGATTGTAGCTTATAACCGTCTCTAGGATTAAATTAATGTTGTAGCGAAACTCATTAAAATCAGTACAGCCGTTTTGACATTATAACGGAACATACGTACATACACTACCGCAATCATATTGGGAAGTACATTGAGAAGTATGATATATGTTATTTTACTACTGGACATACTTACGATTTAGTTCATACATTACATAAAGTGTTACACTCAGCTTGGAACTCTCTGGTACCAAGTCTGAGCTCGACTTCAATTGAAGAGCTTTAGGATCAATTCACACAAAGACGCGCCGCTATGCGCGACGCAGCACACATATTTTAATAGCGACTTTAAATTTAATTTTGTTTCTAAAAGACGCTACACTTTGTCTCGGTCTCGTCACGTCGCGTCTCGATGTGAACTGAGCCTAAGTGGTTACAAGATTTTGTGTTGATAAATAAAACCCAAGTAAAAAATTCAAGATTTAATTTTTAAAAGTAGTTTTCGGTGTTTTTTTACCTTTTGATGAGATTAGAGATGGTAGACGAAATAAAACCATTTCAAATCGTCAAAATAAATATGTTAATGTCGCGTTGGCATCTACTCTAAGGTACGTATCCCTGCAAAGTTGATTCAGCCGGATACTGCATAATAATATAAAATAATATTTACAATACCTATAAGTTTGGTAACATTGCTCTCAATTATAACGAAATAAATACTATGATTGCATAGCAATACTGTATGTAAAACTATTTGTTGAAATCGACTACTTATCTAAGGATACAGTAAGCTTTGGTGGCGCTCCTGTTAATTTACAAAACACAATTACATTGCGTTTAAGGGCCATAATGTTTTGGCAATTTTTATGAAGGGCAAAGGAACTATGTTTTGTACAGCCTAGTTGAATTTAGAGATGATGGCGTTGGTGAACTCGCTACATTTGCCCTTGCCTCCCAGATCTCCCGTGAGGTGTTTTCCCTCACGGAGGACCTCGTGACACGCGTGCTGGATGCGGTCCGCGTGGTCGTGCAGCTTCAGGTGACGTAACATCATGATGGCCGACAGCAGAAGGGCCGTGGGGTTCGCCAGGTCCTTACCCGCGATGTCAGGGGCTGTGCCGTGCACCTGCATAATAATATGAAAATTGTATTAAAAAAATATGCGTATATTTTGAGTTAATCTGACACAAAAAATATGGTTATGAATTCATACTTACAACTATGTTAGTAAGGAAATCACTGTTAGAAAATATAAATGAATTCGGAACAGTACAAAAATATAAAATATAGTCCGGCCGACCCAGCTTTAAAAACAGCTATAATAAAGGAGCGTGAATTCGCGACGTTTTACAAACTTATTTACTACAAATCTCTTATGTAATAAAGTTAGGTAGTAAACAACATCAGTTTTTTATTTTTGCATTTATTTATTCGGCTACTTATTTACATAAATTAACTAAACAGCTAAGCTTAAAATAAATACAATGATTAAATAAAATCATGTTCTCACAGCATTGTGTACTTGGTCTAAAATAAATAACTAGCATATTATTTGTAATATTCGGTAGAAATCCTACTATCTATTCATATTTATGTTCCACAGGAATCTTATAAAATTAGTTTATGTAGCTATGGCAGTGAATTTTATGCATTATTGTTTTACAGATAAACATTTAGCATTACATTTATGTAACTTTTTAAATCCATGTAAACAATAATGGATAATGTCTAGTGTTTAAAAGGCTTGAGCTAGCTGAAGTATCTATAACATCTGTTAAATATTTAGTTTGAAATTAAATTAGCTAGCGTGTTATAGCAATAAAAATAAAATTATGAACTAACAATAGTCATTGATTCCAAAAACAGCTGTAATTATTTGAAAATAAGAGATTTTTTAATTGCTATTGTCATTTATTTTTATTTTATTGACATATGTGATAGGTATCGACCCATCATGTCTATGGAGTATCGCTAGCTAATTTAATTTGATTTTTTTTTCCCATGGACATAAGAGCACACAAAGTTTTTACATTTAACATGTTAAAGTTTTTTTTTAAATTTAGTTTTCATCTAAGTACTTTGTTAAAATCTTCGGACACTTGTTCGGATCTCAAAACTCATTGGCTTGTAAGAAATCTGTCAATGCCAATGCACGTACAGTGCCCCATCGTGGTAACTAGAAGTGTCGTGTAAACCCCCAATACCACGAGCGCTTTTTGAATGGGCGTTAAAAAAACGCCCAAATAGAACAAATGAATTCCCATGTATCTGTTCACGCGCCCTGCTTTTCTGCGAACTGTATTTGACTTTAAGCTCTGGATGGCGACATTTAAGTTCAATTTACCTTTTTGTTCCAACTCAGCGCTTTTTTAACGCCTGTAAAAAAGCGCTCTTGCCTAGCCTTCTTAGCTAAGAATAACACTTTAAAGAGTGACCACAATTCAATGCGATTAGAAAGAATTTTATGTTCAAGCAACGTGTGGTCTCTCCTTTATTGTCAGATTAAATCCAACTTTAAGTAATCTAGTAATAAGATAGTTTATTTAAAATCGCAATTCACTAAATAAATATTAAAATATAGCTAGCCTACTAAGTTTTAAATATGCCCAAAGATAACTATGGCATAGCATGGGTCTGGTTTTTTTTTTCATTGAATTGGGGTTCCTACATACTGTGTGGAATAAATAGTTTTAAAAACTAGCAATACTTTTGAACTAAGACCAATTAGGCCTACTTGAATCACAAATAACCCATACAATCTCACTGTATCAAACTGTATAGCTAACATATCAACCTTCCCCAACGTGTTTCTATTTCTTTAATAGATTTTCTATTTTATCACAAAAACAGAAGGTTTATTTTAGTTTGTGATAATTATATTTGAATAGGCAGATATGCTGGCGTCTTTATATATTGAACTAAAATACTGAAAATAAAACAGCCCATTTTATCACAACTATCTGGTTTTGTCACTCTAGTAATCCTACCATAAAAATATTGTCTTCACATTATTTTTAACCAAATTCGAAAGGATTAAAGTTCAAAATTGAACTAGAATTTCTAATCAGAGGGAATCAATTGAAAGTGTAATAATACTTCTAATACCAAAAAATGCAGTAACTGCAGGATAACTAACTGCAGAATAAAGCAGGTAACTTAAGCCGCGTACAGACATCGCGAGGCGTGCGACACGAATGGTTCGTCTCGCATGCCTCGGGCTGTGTGGACGTGTGTGCTCACAGTGAGCATTCGCGCCATACGATCGTTGCGAACGCCGCCTCAGTACGAGCCGTGCGCTCCGTGTGGACGGACAGGTGTTGTTTGCGTTGCGCGCATGCATCATGGAGACCAATACCGAGTCACTACGTGAGGTGGTTCAACTTTATGAAATTAATAGAGTGTTGTGGGACTCTTAACATTCTGATTATTACAATAAATGTAAAAGGGGAGGACGCGTGGCGTCAAATATCACAGCAAGTCAACATTCCCGTCAAAGAATTGAAGAAAAAAATACAGTAACTAACGGGATCCTTTCGACGGGAGAAGTCTCGAGTTAAATGAATCACTATATAGGCCGCAGCTGCAATCTGCACGTCTCGCCTTGTCGGAGCCATTTTTATCCTGACGTACACCGTGCGTGGTGGTTTGCTTGCTCAGCTTGAGCATGTTTCGTTCGGGACGCACGTATAAATGTACCATCGTATGCCTCAGGTTGAGGCATGCGAGACGAACCATTCGTGTCGCACGCCTCGCGATGTCTGTACGCGGCTTTACACTTCATAAATTATACAATTTAAGCTGTTTTTTTTTGTATGGTGGGTTGTGACTTCTCTTACTTTAAACCCACACAGTTGCTTTATTAGAACTTAACGTTCCCTTTCACGATGTTTCTTACTACATCGCCCATTACAACTTCTTGAAGACATCTAAACATAAGCAAGATTTCATCTTGAAACTATTATTATTCGCAGAAATATCAAAGGACCTCGCGCTAAGCGGCTATGACCAAAACTCCCAAGACTGGTCGCCATTTCGAACCACAGCATATTGTATGGTCTTATTGATCGAAGCTTCTGCGACAAAAATTAAGGTGATCATGCGACGAACTTTTGTCGAGTACTTTACTATAGTTTACGCCAGATAAGTGTGGAATAAAATTCGTTGACCCTCGAGTACCAATGTACAGAGTCGTTAGATGCGCAGAAGTCATTTTATAGATCTCTGTGGTGGTCATGCAGGTCGCGGGGTATGAGGTACAGCCGCATGCCGATCCGAGCACGCAATTGGTGCGACACTCGTCTGTCCCCCTCGCACCCAGTATACGCGCTCTCGCTTGCACTTGTGTGCCGCTAAATGCGATGCGCGAACTTACCCCCACTACACCACCTTATCTTGCCAACTTACGTGGGTACTGTATTCCAATATTTCAAAATTATTCGAAGAAATGTAAAGAAAGTGTCGTAACACGGTCAAAACAAATATTTTATTTTGAAATTCGAACAATGGTATTATGGAATTCGAACGATGCGTTATTAGGATCAATGATCTTTATTCCAGACTTATCTGGAGGGAACTATAGGTCCCTAGCGGCTGAAACTGTGTTACACAGACTCCTGATACAACGCGCGACTGTTCTTGCACGTAATGTAGATTCAGCCCTAAATGTAAGTACAATTCTTAAGGCGACCACCGAAAAATTTATGAAAATGACAGCATTCGTGAATGCGGCCAAATATGTACCAAAGAATTTTTATACTGTTAAATTGAGATGTCCCACTGTGGTCTATCAAGATGCTCTGATGCTGTGATTTGCCTTCAGAATTGTATCACACAAATAAATTAAACAAGCAGATCTAAGACAAAACGGAATGTTCTTAAATAGTGAAATTAATTACTATGTTTAATTACATACTTCTTTGGCAGTTGTGTCCGCCGCAAACAACGCTAACCACTCGCATTGGTGCTGACAGGTTGTATGCAAGCATGATGCTTTCATATAACCCCTTATATACAGGGTGTAAGGGACCGCCCTCCGCAAACTTGCTCGCTCACTAGACGAAACTTAAGAATCTTCCACAATATTTTTTTTGCAGAAAATGAAAAAAAAATCAGCCTTTCCATACATTTCCGATTTCTAAATTCATTCCTGAAAAAAAAATGTGGTTGTTTCGTTTAGTGAGCAAGCCCTGAAAGTTTGCGGAGGGCTATCTCTTACACCCTGTATTCTGTACATATGTCAACCACGCACCTCGTGGTTATATTGAGAAGTTACAGTTAGCAAATAAAATTCTTAGTTTCTTAAGTCAAATTTCAGCTTCATATTGACACAGTATTGCGAGTGCGAGTGTATGCGAATGCGGTGTTACAGCTGTTTGTGAAATGGCTGACTGAGATATACTAAATATACTAATTAATATAATATACTATTCCAGAACTATCACACAACGCCATCTAGTCCCAAGCTAAGCAGAGCTTGTGTTATGGGTACTAGACAACTGATAAACATACTTAAATATTTCTAAATACATACATATAATAGATAAATTACACCCAGACAAGAACAAATGATCATGCTCATCACAAACATTCCCGTCCTGGGTGCGAATCGAACCCACAACCTACGGCATAGCAGTCAGGGTCACTAAACACTAGACCAACAGGCCAGTCAAAAAATTAAAACTGTAATATCCCCTTTGCCTTACTAGTGTAGCGACATAACCAGTAAAAAAAATGTACTCAATTTTGTATCATTATGTAAAGACATTGATTTAAAAATATTGGATTAGCATCGATTAAATTTACTAGGTAATAAAACGTGAAAGTTTCTTTGGATGGATGATGTTTGTTACTCTTTCACGCGAAAACTACTGTACGGATATAGATAAAATTTGGTACATAGATAGTTTATAACGTGGATTACATTTTATAACGTGGATTACATTTTATAACGTGGACACATAGGGTAGATTTTCATCCAGATTGTATATTCCAGTGGGTTAACTTTCAAGTTGTATACAACAGATAGTATTGTATAACTGACAAACAAAGCAAAATAATGAATAGTTCCGAACTTGGAATAACATACTTGAGCCAGTACATTTATCTCAGTCAGCCAGCCTTAAACTTACTACTAAGTATGTTAACAAATTGATCTAATAATTGAACTAATTCCTATCTCACAACAGTGGCTTTGATCTTAATGTCAATACCTTGTAAAAGATGGCAAAAAAAAAACATTCTAGCAGAAAAAAAAATATAAAAATACATTATCAACTTGACTACAAAAACAAAATCGTAACTACAAAAAAAAAAGTAAAGAAAAAAAGTGTTTAAATAAACTTTAAAAAAAACATGATTACCTGCAAAAGTCGAATCTACATTGTTGTCAAGGTTATTATTATTTTAGCAAATTGACACCCTTCGCCAACTCGTCGTAAGTCTCATTTTAATGTTTCATAGTTCTATTTAGAAAAACAAAGAGAACCGTTATCTCTGGTCACACAAAACATTATACAAAAACAACGACAAACGGCACTGAAGTTGCGTACGACAAAGATAACGCTCTACAAAGCCGAAACTAACCGACTATCTCTTTCTATCGGCCGATGTTTAATATTATTAGCCAAAGGGTGTCAATCATCTAACTTGACCTTCTTAAGAACTACTAGGTTCATTTAAATATTTAATAATCGCCTCCGTATACTCAGAACACTTGCTGGTTCCTCCTAGATCTGCAGTTAAGACCTTGTTCTCCTTGAGTACCCTGAAGCAGGCGCCCTCTATCTTGTCTGCGTACTGGTTGAGTTTCATATGTCTGAGCATCATGACAGCTGACAGCAGTAGGGCGGTCGGGTTGGCCAGGTCCTGGCCTGCGATGGACGGAGCTGTGCCGTGCACCTACAATGGATTGAGGGGTTAGTATTGTGTCGAAATGGTAAGGTGACAACTTGATTGTGGACTAACAATATCAGATGTTGCCATAGAAAAAGTGGCTTAGTTATAGCAGCACTTTTTTAGTATTAGCTTCTTATGGCTACCTTGTTAGGTGGTCTTTTGGTCTTTCATTAATTTTTTAACCGACTTCAAAAAAAGGAGGAGGTTCTCAATTCGGTCGGTATGTTTTTTTTTTTTATGTATGTACATCGATTACTCCGAGGTTTCTAGTCCGATTAGTGTGATTCTTTTTTTGTTCGATGCAGGATACTTGCAGTGTGGTCCCATAAAAATTTCATCAAATTTGGTTCAGTACTTTTTATTTTGTGAGCATTTTTATTAATTTCGCCTACTTGGATGACATGATGATCTTTACTTTTTGCGTGTTTGTTACGCGATTACTTCGCCAATTGTGGACCGATTTTGAAAATTGTTTTTTTGTTGTATTAAGGATCGTTCACCTTAGGGAATACTGCAAGTTTCATCGAACTCTGTTCAGCATTTTTTGAGATAGGGAATTTTATTGGAACTTTCTTTTATGTACACAACATGGGCGATGTTAATACCGGTGCTACGGATTACAAAATTCTAGTGCACATGTAAGAAAATGATGTATTTGCCAAGAATTTGGGTTGAATATTAAAACTAAAAAGAGTAAAATAAAAAACTTTTTTCAAAAAAAAAATTTAACCGCCTTCAAAAACAACCACAAAAAAGGGTAAAATAACCTACAAAAAACCTTTTCTTTCGGAAGTCGGTGGCAAAAAGACATCAAAATAATAAAACAAAGCCACCGACTTCCGAAAGAAAAGGTTTTTTGTAGGTTATTTTACCCTTTTTTGTGGTTGTTTTTGAAGGCGGTTAAATTTTTCTTTTATAAATAAAGTCTAAAGGCGCTCCCTCACCGCGATCATTCACCTGTAATGTAACATAAAAGTGCGCAATTTGATGCTCTATTGTCTTCGAATGTTCGAACCTGTAATGTTATATTAAATTAAAGCTTAGCGAAGCTTCTATTGATAAAATTTCTGAACGATTAATATCATTTGACCACAATCAAGTTGTACCATTAACGAATTAGTTTCCAGAGATGTATTAGTGCGAAACAAAGTTATTATAATGTTAGCACGATTTTTAATGGGAGTAAGATGTTCTTGTGTTGCGTATACAGGGTGAATTTTTCAACTGGGCGTGGATGGCTACTTTCGAAACTATGAGGAATAACGAAAAACGTTGAAAGGAGTCTCGAGGCCGATTTTGACGAAAACTAAAACTGCATCATTGGATTTTAGAAAAATCAAAAATCCTGGTCAGGAATCGAACCCGCTGATTTTGGAAAAAAAAACACATCCTGTATTATTATACCGTTCGATAGTGTTGCTAATAAGGATCAAATTCTGGGAAGTAATCATATACGGCAAACTTAAGGAAATGGCTGATTTTTATGAAATTGCTATTTTTCCATGTTACTTTACATCTACTGAGCCATAATTTATTCGAAATATAAAATTTCATTGTTTTCAATGTCTTACTGGATTTGACGTTTCAACAATCCCACTGTACTTAAAAATACGACATTATTGAGTTGAACTAAAAATAGCATTATTTTAAAGAAAAAACGGTAACTTATGTTTCAAATACAGTCTTTGCCTTGAAGATTAATCAGTTTTTTTGTAATTATACGTTTTCCTTAAGTTTGCCGTATATGATTACTTCCCAGAATTTGATCCTTATTAGCAACACTATCGAACGGGATAATAATACAGGGTGTGATTTTTTTTCCAAAATCAGCGGGTTCGATTCCTGGCCAGGATTTTTGATTTTTCTAAAATCCAATGATTCAGTTTTAGTTTTCGTCAAAATCGGCCTCGAGACTCCTTTCAACGTTTTTCGATATTCCTCATAGTTTCGAAAGTAGCCATCCACGCACAGTTGAAAAATTCACCCTGTATAGTTAATAAACCAGCTAAGATTCAATTTCATTAATTTCCATTTTTATAAGATTGAATTGCCATATCTATGGAGTATCTAGTCATTAGAAAACAGACTTTATTTGTTTATTATAGTTAGAGCTCTTATTAGCATGATACGCTTGATCAGAGTTGGATTTAGAAATATGATCATTAGGTTTATTTTTGAATTAAGCGTGGCTAAGTTCTAAAGATCTGCCCAAAACAACACACTGTTAGATTTTTAACGATTATCTCAGCGCCCCTATTGATATTAATGAGAACACTTGTTAAGTTTGTCGTATATCATTACTTTTCAGTATTTGATCCTTATTAGCGGCACTATTGAATGGTATAATAATACAGGATATGATTTTTTCCTCTTAATAAGAGGGTTCGATGCCTGGCCTGGATTATTATTCATTTTTCTAAAATCCAATGTATAGCCATCCACGCCCAGTTGATAAAGTCACCCTGTATAAGACATTTAAGGACATATTTCTATCCCGACATTACAATATCCGAGATAAGAAACTTGGGCCTTCAAGGACAAATCATAATTGTAAGACAAGTAAATATTTTAATAGAATTTTAGTAATCTTGCAAACATGTCACTACTAATAATACCATGCATCATTCACGAATGAGATGTAGACAAATAAATTAATATTTTGACGCAAAAAAAAATGGCGGTTACATAGTAATACAATGTAGTGGCATTGTCTGCATTAAATTATGGATTATTTAAGAAATATTTGGAAGCTCTTTGTTGTAGTTACTGTTTTATGAATGTAAAAAAATTTACGGGACTTAAAATTTGTTGGAACACAACAGATGAACGGTGATTGCCAACTGGCAGACTGGCTAGAGACAAACCGAAGTACATTTTGTAGTAAGTTAATTTATCAATTGCCGAATTGAATTTGCCAATCCAAAACGCACCCTGCCATTTGGAAAAGAGCTTTCATAATATTCTCAGAATTTCCATACACATTTTATTAAAAATCAGGCACACATGCAAAAATGCCAGATTCAAGTAAACATTTACATGTAGTGAGAAAATAAAACATGTATTTTAGAGTTTAGTTAGACATTCACATTTATCAGAGCGCATATCATATTTTTTTAATCAGGTTATTTAATACATTCATAACGGTTTTTTAATCGTCATGCGGTTATTGCCAGATCAAAAAATATGTTTTTAGAACATGGAACCCACACCTGTACCCATACCATGAGTTGTCATTACGATACTCGATCATCGATATCGACCGCGTTTGTCGCTCTCATTGGCCCGCTCCAAGGTTGTATGAACTCTCAACCAATGAGAGGACCAAACGCGGTCGATGCGTATGATCGAGTATCGTAATGACAACTCATGGTAGAGGCTCTGTTAGTTCAAACTCAATAATTTGAAACAACTTATCTTTCCAAGTTTGTTTTTATTTATGGATAGACGAAACACTTTAATTTTGTTGGAATGAAGTTTGATTTAAAACTCTAGGCTGACACATGAAAGCCTACGAGCATTGGTAAAATAATCAATTGATATTGTAAATTAGGATCTCTAGTTAGTGCTCACTTTCGAAGTTCCAGTATATTATTTTAGACAAAAATTCAAGTTTCCAGAGTCATATATCCAGGCTGTTAGTCTGGTAAATGAGTGCTCAAAACGGATGTGTGGTTGGAAAAGTTGAAAGCAGAAAATCTGACTTATGAACTTTGTTTGGACTAGTTAGAAGATAAACATATTAAAAGTCCTGACCCCTCCGAGGTGAGCCCGAGGGAGGGGGGGGCAAAGAAGGTCCCGTTTTTTGGTTTTTTGCTTATATCTCGAAAACAATGCGTCGTATCAAATTTTGATGTACTACGTAATAAAACCTTATTAAATTTTCTACAACTTTGTTGTTCACACTTTTTATCTATCTCCAATATTTGCATAGCTGTGAGCTCCGAAAAATGACCAATCTTCAAAAATGTGTTAAATTATCTGTCTCGTACTTTGTTTTCTTGTTTTTATCTTGAAAACGGTGCGTCGCATGAAATTTAGTTGTACTAGAGAATGAAACCTGATAAAATTCTCTACAATATGTTTTTCACATTTTTTATCTATCTTCAATTGCCTAGCTATGAGACTCGAAAAAAGCGTTAATCGATTTTTTAAAAATTCGGAAAATAAAATGTCAAGGTTCAATATTTTCAAAAAAAGTGGTCGCAATTAAAACAATAAAGACAATTAACAATGGGTATTGACGCCTCAGGCTTTAATGACTTCTTGGAGCTGGTTTGGCAATCCATCCGTGATGTCTTGGATATCTGACTGAGGGATATTGTACCACTCCTCCACCGCAGCCGTCTTGTGGTCTTCCAGGGTCGTAGGGGCTGCTACTCTTGGTCAGAGACATCTTTTTAGGTTGTCCCTAATGTGCTCAATCGGTTTATGATCGGAACTGCGTGCTAGCAATGGTAAAACTTGAATCCCGACTTCATTAAGGTACTGAGAGACTGATCTAGCGCTATGACAACGTGCATTGTCATGCATTAATCTGAAGGTGAAACCAACGAATGGTGCAAAAGGCATGGCATGGTCTTGAAGAACTTCCTACACGTGTCTTTTGGCATTCACACTGCTTCTATCGAACACAACAATATCGGTACGAGCCTCGTAAGAGATGCCTCCTCAAACCATTATGGACCGTTCCTGTTAACCCACTGTTTCGGTTATAACGCATGGAGCAAACCTTTCGTTTAGGCATCTGTAGACATACTGTTGTCCACCTGGACCTCTTGAGGCTATTCTGCTCTCATCTGAGACCATTATGTCCTTCCATTCATCCATTGTCCAGTCAGCATATTCTCGCGCAAAAGTAAGTCTAGCTCTACCGTGTTGTGGGAGCAGTTGTGGATCATGAGCTGGACGAAAAGCCTTCATACTCTTTTCTGACAGTCTTCTTCTAACCGTACTTTTACTCACACTGACATTTCTCACCTTAAAAAGACGGGTACGAGCTTCGATAGCAACCTAAATGCGATTTTTCAACACGTTGCTGACAACGAAACGGTCATCTCGAATCGATCTTCTCGGGTTGAATTGCATCGATGTTGGCCTTAACCAGGCTTCCGGGTGTAGGAGCCAGTCTCCCGAAATCGTCTGATGGCATCCCGTACCGTGGTTCGAGGTACACCGAGCGTACCGGCGATGCGACGTTGGCTGTACCCGGCATCAGCTAAAACCACTGCCCTAGCTGCACCAGTTGCATCGAATGGCATTTTTTTAAGTCAAAAACAGGAAATGAACTCTACAAACTGAATTAAACAATAATACACTATGACAGATAAAAACAGCAAATGTTAACACGTTAACGCAACGGCAACAATGTCAAAAAACTACTAAATTCCAAAAACCCTTCGGTGACATGCATTAAGCTAACGAATAATGGGTATTAGTGTTTAATTTATTGCCAAAGCATCCAATTGACATAAAATAAAACAGTAATTAAGCAATACTTAACAAAAACAAACAGGTTGATGAAAGATACAGATGGCGGTTAAATATGTCTGTGAGTGTATTCTCAAAAATCCATCCTTTTTTCGAGTCTCATAGCTAGGCGATTGAAAATAGATAAAAAATGTGAAAGACATATTGTAGAGAATTTTATCAGGTTTCATTCTCTAGTACAACAAAATTTCATGCGACCCACCGTTTTCAAGATATAAACAAGAAAACAAAGAACGAGACAGATAAATTAACACATTTTTGAAGATTGGTCATTTTTCGGAGCTCACAGCTATGCAAATATTGGAGATAGATAAAAAGTGTGAACAACAAAGTTGTAGAAAATTTAATAAGGTTTTATTATGTAGTACAACAAAATTTGATCCGACGCATGGTTTTCGAGATATAAGCAAAAAACCAAAAAACGGGACCTTCTTTGCCCCCCCCTCCCTCGGGCTCACCTCGGAGGGGTCAGGACTTTTAACATGTTTATCTTCTAACTAGTCCAAACAAAGTTCAAAAGTCAGATTTTCTGCTTTCAACTTTTCCAACCAGAATCATTCATTGCCCAGGCTATGTGCGTTATCTCTCAGTAAAATTATGAAATTATTTTGATATTTTTTTTTAACTATTGTGCTATTCGTGTCTGACTCTGATTTTATATCAGGTACCCCTTTTGTGTTTCATGTCATATAAAACACGGCTATATTTTAACGGCTGCATTTCAATTTTTTGTCCGCTACAGTCTGTTGTTTTCTTTGCCAGTATCAAAACAGTATTTCTGCTTTAGTTAATTTTTTCTGAACTCAATTTCGATACTTTCTTCTACTTTTACTATTACTAATCATGGTAACCGATCCTAGAGATTGAAATATCAAAGGCATAAAACGGAAATCCTGACTTTCGGCTGTTACAATGAATTCTTGAATGAAGTCCTTTCATCTTTTCTGTACGATTGATTTTCTGAAAAGCTTTTTTATAATCTATCTATAAAATATATCTACTTGATGGCAATGACTTGAGTTATTTCTTGGTTTCGTTTTTGTCATGACCTTTATGTCAAGCTCGAGGCGACTTTTGGAGGAATACCAACATAAGAGCACACTTTAAGGCATTCATTAAGGCCTTAGCAACAAATCAACTTGCCTATCTAACAGATACTTGAAATATCCATTCATTTACAAAATAGATTTCTTCAAACTCAATTATTTCCAATATTCCTTCATTAAATTGACCGAATCTTTTCTCCAATCCGTCTGCAGTACAATATTGAACATAATACTCACGGATTCGAATAGCGCGCCGTTCTTGCCGATGTTGCCCGAAGGCGTAAGGCCCAGACCTCCGACCAGACCCGAACACAAGTCAGACATGATGTCACCGTATAAGTTGGGCATCACCTGGAAATTACCACATAATATAATTATGAAGTTTAGATTGTAATTAAAGTAAGTTGATACTCGAAAACCTGCCAGTATCGCGGGTCCGCGACGCCCTGCCCTGGATGGCAGGACTCATTTGATGATTTTAATACGCTAAAAAAAAGTTGATATTCGAATCGATTTAAGCCGATTACACATCTCATTTGCCGAATCGAATTAGGCGCGATATCACGTCGCACCCTTCTGACCAAAATAAAGAATCTCCATTGTCATTCTTTTTTTGCCTATGTAGGAGTGAAAATGCTCATAAATCACTTGCGTGATAATTGCCAGTTAGTGCGTCATCTATAGGCCCAATATGCCAAGAATGCATGGAACAAGTACACATCCTAGACTCAATAGTCAAGTGGCCAATAACGCTGTCAATGATGAGAATAAACGAGTCGCTAAGGTCCGTTTATCTTTGGTTCGGTCTCTCCTACGCCTGTAAAAGCCGGTTAAAAAAAAATATACTGACCAGCACGTCGAAGAGTGCGGGGTCCTGTACCATGTTGAGGCACACTGTGTCGAGGTAGCGCTCCTCGAACTTGATGTTGGGGTATTTGTTGGCCACGTCACGGCAACACCGCAGGAACAGACCGTCTGACATACGCCTGGAATTAGGAGCGAAAGATTTAATAGACAACTAAAATTATCACATTACAAATAACATCACTAATATTATTAGTTTCATTTTTAAGTTACCTCTATTAATACAAGCGAAAAATGTAAAAAATTCTTCGCAATATCATCTCAAGGAGAATCAATGTCCCAAATTTATGGGATTTGGATTTATTCTGGTCAGGCCAAGAAGAGTATTTAACTCTATATATCAGTGTAGCAGTTCTTGGTTGAAGAGAAACCATCAAATATTTTCTAAATTGAACGATTCTCGGAATACTGCACCTCAAGTCTTCGAAGACTTGTAAGTAGCTAGTAGCAACATTTATTACTCGAAAAAGCGCTAGTTGTTCGTAATTAAGTAATAATAATAATAATATTCCACAACTATCACACAACGCCATCTAGTCCCAAGCTAAGCAGAGCTTGTGTTATGGGTACTAGACAACTGATAAACATACTTATATATTCCTAAATACATACATATTATAGATAAATTACACCCAGACACAGGACAAATGATCATGCTCATCACACAAACATTTGTCCTGGGTGGGAATCGAACCCACGACCTCCGGCACAGCAGTCAGGGTCACTAACCACTAGACCGACAGGCCAGTCAGTAAATGATTATTGTCAATGCTTTACTTTTAGCAAATGGGCAAAAAAGTCATAGGATATTACCTAACAGTCTAGATACTCAACTACTGAACTAACTGGCCCTTAGCACATTATAATATCATGTTGGTTCATCTGTCTCTATGTTCAACCAAAGGTTATCTGGTAGATATAGTAATAATAATCCACAACTATCACCCAACGCCATCTAGCCCCAAGCTAAGCAGAGCTTGTGTTATGGGTACCAGACAACCGATAATGATACTTATATATTTCTAAATACATAAATATTATCGATAAATTACACCCAGACACAGAACAAATGATCGTGCTCATCACACAAACATTTGTCCTGGGTGAAAATCAAACCCACGACCCCCGGCATAGCAGTCAGGGTCACTAACCACTAGACCAACAGGCCTGCGGATATCGACAATAGTTGACCATTTACTTTAGACCAGTATATTCTACGACTATCTAGCAATGAGGCATCAACCGTGGAAGCCTACGAGTGACAATTAAAACAATTAAATACACTATGTGAAAAGTAAATGGACACCGCTTCGTTAGCATTGTACCTTCACGTGACAAGCCACAAGTATATTATATGGCACTTCAACATTCCTTTATTGGAATGTTAGATTACAAGGAAGCATTAGTTGTCAACTGACAATGGAGTTTTATTGTTCTTGTAAATGATGACTTAGTTGTCAGTTAAAGTAGGTGAATTTGATAATTTTTGCAGTGTGTCACAAAATTAAACTGTTCAAAAACACTGTGGGAGTTTAGCTGTAACATTTAGACGATGCAAGAAATTGTAGACGTTTGCATGCAAGTTTGACTGCATTGCGGTATTTGTTTGATCAACTGAATTAATTGTTCATCAATAGTCCGAAATTTGGTAAAACGTGCATGCAACTGGCACCGACATTTAGTAAAATGTTTGTTCCTAAAACAGTTGAATTTCGACCTATTTCATTTATACGTATTACCAATTAGAATTTTTGATTATTAATTTCAATTTTAAAATCGTAGTATTTACTTTACGTTTATATTACTTACGCACTTTCAACTAGCCACTTATTTTCTGTCAGCACCATTGACCTAAAAGTTAGTCTAATACTCACATAATATTAGCCTTGTGTACAGCCGTGACCTTCTTCCTCTTGTTCTCCGTGGCGAACATGAAGGCGAACTCAGCGACCCTCATGGAAGCCTCCTCAGTGATCAGCTTGATGGACTGCACCACTCCGTCCACGATCTCGTGCTCGATGCCAGAGTACTCTCCCTCTGTGTTCTCCCTCACTGTTACCACGTCCACGTTGTCGTATAGAGTTTTGATGCTGTGAACAATGAAAGTCAGGTTTAAGTTTTGGGTCTGGTGTGTTGGGGCCCCCAGACATGGCCAGGCGCCTGCCGGGGTCGCAGAACTGTCCTGACGGGTATTCATGACCCTGGAACGTTAATAGCGATTAATGGAACACAGTGGATTTTAGTTAGTACGAGTCTGACAGTAGTTTCCGCTCCAACCAGGGTGGGTAGACTCATTTGACTATATTACCACTTTTTTTTAGTCTTAGTAAAATCATCAAGTGAGTCCTCCCACCCCGGGCAGGGCGAGAGGGACTGTCAGACTTGTACTGACTAAAATCCACGGTGTCCTTCAGTAGTCCTTTATGTTCCGAGGTCACGGTGATGGTATAAGGTATAAGTCCCGCGACCGACTATATTAACACCTAAAAGAAGAAACCAATAAAGGTTTTGGTCTGTGATATTTGGAAATAGATACCGTTAGACTGAATTATACAACTGCTAGAAGAATTATATAAAGGCCCTATAACTTAAACATTTCTGCGATTCAGCCAATCGGTTTGTTTTGTCCAGCTAGTTATGCCATGTTACCATATTCAGTACTAAAGGATATAGTGTGTCGCGGCTTCAAAGACAAGATAGATAAAATAATAAAAGCTGAAGTTTTAAGGGAAGGCTAGCTGGAGCGACAATCTTCGCGGACTGCGGGGAATCGAGCTGAATAGTGTGCAATTGAGGACTATGTGTCATGCAGAGGACTACATATACAGGCTAAGGTAAAGTTTTGTCAATTATGCAGCGTCTCAAAGAGCATTTAGGATTCTACTTCACTGCAATGAACCATTTTTTCTTACAGGACGAACTAACTATGCAACAAAAGCCTACAAAAATGTCCTTAAGAGTTAAATTATTTCAAGATCCAGCATTCCTGCAAGCAAAATCTTTCTATCAAAACAAAATACGTGATCCAGACTACACAGTAGTAACGCAAGAATAGTTTGCTCCAATACGCAAGACGAGCTTCTCCCAGCAATGCGTACCTTGGCAGATCGCCAGACTTTGAAACGCACTGATGGACATGACAAATGAATTAAAACTTTTTAGACTGCATGCAAATAGTACGCTAATGTTGAAGGTAAGTAGAAATAGACGCTATGCAATGCGCATAGCGTTGTTATTTGTTTAACTGGTAAAACTGCTTAGTTCTACTGTAGGGCAAAGGACTATTCTTGCACAGAGAAAGTCAGAGTATTGATCACTAAGCTGCTAAAGACCAAATGGTGATTTTAGTCTTAAAAACGAATGCATAATTCAGGTTTCGAGTCCTTGCCTTTTCCTGGATAACATATACAGTTCCTAGGAACTGTCACACTCGTACAGACTAAAATCCACCTTGTATGCACACTTTACGTTTCAGGGTCACGGTTTCCCATTGGGACAGTTCTATGACCAACAGGCATCTTTATCCTGCATTAGCCTTTAAAAACTCGTCTATTAATCGTCATATAACCGATGTAAATGATATATAAGTATCTAAAAGGCAAAAGTTACAATTCACTTATATTTTTTTTTATTTTTTACATGGCAATATCATCAAATGAGTCCTTCCACCCCGGACAGGGCGGGAGGGACTGTCAGACTTGTAGTGACTAAAATCCACGGTGTCCTTCAATAGCCCTTTATGTTCCGGGATCACGGTGTTCGAATAAGTCCTGACGCTCTTTGAGGCGCGCGTTGACCCGGGCATGGTCCATGGTCGGACAGCGAGTTGCCCTTTACCCGCCACCCGCATGCCCATACAAAATAAATATTGGATCGGATTTCAAGTCAACACTAAACCTCGTGAATGAGGCGTACATCATACATGAGTAGCCCAAATAAATCCTGGCATATATTTTCCTTGCAACTACTGAAAAGGTATGAAGTTGTCCTTGCAAACGTCTGTATCACTGACAGTGAGATAATTATACAATGATAATGAGACTCAACTAGCACAGAAAATTACTGTAATTTTGTTAATGCCAATTGTATGATTGTATGTCACTTCATACAAAAGACAATGTTGACTACATTATCTTTTGTATAAAGTGAATAAGGCTAATCTTAAGGAAAACGTTCGGAAAAATACATTACTTTTTGGATTAAGAGAAGAAAGTTACATAAAAAGAAATCATTTTAGGAAAATTACAGTTAAGCAATAAATATCCTCTCTTAGAGAGGCCTGTGTCCCAGCAGTGGGAACATTATATAATACTGATGATGAATAACAATATCTTTGTCTTCAAATTTAACTTCAGGAGTAATTTCTAGTGTAGGGCCAGTTCTTTTTTTTTTAATAAAAATCTTTGTCATTTTGTCTTCCTGTTGCATCTGGATAAAATTTGATCTGCGGAATAAATCCCACTTCTACACAGTAAAACTCCAGGCACAAAATATTATCACCACAAAACATCATCTAATTTAGTTGTATTGATTCCAATTTGTAGCTAGACATCGGTGTATTGAAGTGGCGCTATCACGAGATCGATTTTGTCACACAGCCTTGTAATTTGAAACTACTGGCGCTATGACTCAACGGAACATTGTTTGGAATTCATACCGAATAAGGAACAATAGTGGAATTATTTCAAAGGCTATTTAACATATTTTTGAGAAGATTGTAAACTCCAGCGAAAAATAAATGGAATATTATGAAGGAAACCGTGATTTGAACGATGATGTAGATCCAAAGATGTCACCTGTTTACAGGTGACATCTTTGGATCTACATCTTTTAGGATCATCTCTTTTCATAGGGTTTGTCTCAGTCATTTTTGACCTGGACTAGAGTCAAGAGCAAATACATACCAAACAAAAAACACTTCTAAGACTGCAATGGGCCCCTGTGGTGAATATGATCAACAAACTTCTTTCATTCAAAGAGGAGGCTCTTAAGTCCCAACAGTGGCATGTCCCCACTGTTGGAAAACAAGATTCTTCTCTATAAAAGGGAATGGCCTGCGCTATCAAGGTGGCCCAGTGGGTAGTACGGGTTGATAGATTCCATGTCTTAGAATTTTTGGTTCTAGAATATCCTCCCAGCTTCCAGACACTTGAAAATTCTACATACTGTTTTTTGTATTAATGTTCTAGTATATTCATGTTTAAAGCAACTTTTGGTACAAAGCAAAGAACCGCTTTTTATGTCGTTCCCACAGTTCAATAAGCCAATGACCGAATGAAAAAATCTCAGCAAAAACGTCTTGGCCAATCTTTTAACAGTTATCGATCTAAACCTTGATCGCGAATTTAGACGTAAAAGTCGTTGACATTGTCTGATAGTGTTGAGATACCCTTTATCTGTACGTGCTGAATGAAACGTTGTTTATCTTGTGATATGGTCGTCAATCTTCATTGTAACAGGAAAAGAGTATTTTCTGTATATATGTGCTCGCTCTATTGTAGGTAAACCTCATATTGCTTGGTAGGTCAGCCGGTTGGGAGAGTTCATTAAAAACAGAGGTATATAAACACCACTATAATTTCATTTTCTCACTGACTATGTCGCAGGACTGACAACAGGATAATACCATGGATCCTGCAACCTGCGAACAGGGAAATCAAAGGCACAGGGTGGAATTTTAGTAAGTCAGTTGTCAGCCAGTCAATTAAAGAAACAGGTCTCGGGTTTAGACTGGACTTAAGACTTTTACAATTCCTTCCAATCAACCCAGGACGGGAAGACTCATTTGACGATGTTACTAAACCATAAAAACATTTTGGGATTACACCGGCTAACAGTATTAGTATTGATGATTATTGAGGAAAGAAAAATTCAGTTGCAAGTAGGATTTGAACCCGCGTCTTCTGGATAATTACTCCAGACGCCTTACCAATTAGACCATCGCAACTCAACTCATACCGTTTGAACGATTTTGGTAACGTAGCTAACGATGATTTTTCTTTCCTCAAAAATCATCTTTACGGTGCTCGTCGCATGCTTTATTGCGTTAAAAGTTGTATTACTATTTTTTACTGTTACTTCGAGGAATTGCATGTCACCATCAACTACTTAGGTAGTTCTAGCAGAAGCTGTTGAATACCAATATTTTACATGGAGCGACTGCCTTAGTAATAAAATACCGACGAAACATACATATCAATCATTGATTCCAATCTACAACAGTACATACACGCAATAAAAATCTGATACGAGTATTTCATCAACAAACATTGCAATAAAAAAACCCGATTGCATTTTAAATCCGTATCATAATATAACCGGAACATTCCAGTTCTTTTATTATCAGCACGTGCTTCGTCTTATCAATAAGTCTATTAACCTTTTAATTTAAATTAATGAATTATAACCTCTTGGCTTTTTTTTCGTTTTCTTGTACAATTCTGGTAGCTAGTTTAATTGGGTTCACGGCTTATTTAATTTATACTACTAAATATGGAAAGAAAATAAACAAATACATCTTTGGAAATTACAACAAATCATTACTAACTTTCAGTTTGTGATAATTCGTTTGATGTGGAAATATCAACATATGCAGACTAGTATTTGAATAGCATAAATTCTCTCCATGTTAAGTCAGGGACATAATTATTGACAAAAAGACATTTCAAGAAGGGATTTGCATTTCTCCAAAATATGTACCTAGTTTTTTTTGTTGCAAAATAACCACAAAAAGAAAACTAATTTTACCTTGATTCTACTGGATTAAATAGGCGTCACTTGACTGACTAAGCACACATATAATTTAGCACCTTATTATGTTGTCATAGAGCCTATAGGTGTTAAACAAATATTTTGGCGGCTTTTTAATATTTAATCAGCAAATTATCACCAAATAGTTAATGTAGGAAATTGTAACATTATACGACGTGTAATGTTAAAAGCGCAAAACCTCTCGTGGAGTAACTCAGCACATGTTACTGAACAATGTTTGTTCTAAAACTTTTGGAAATTAAAACAAAAAAAATGGTTTTTCATACAAAATGAGAAATTGATCGAGCCCATCAGTATGAAAAATCTTTTTTTTTATTTTGCGAGTTTCGAAAAGTTTTAGAACAAACATTGTTCAGTAACATGGGCTGAGTTACCCCACGAGAAGTTTTGCGCTTTTAACGTTACACGTTGTATAAGGTTTCTTTGACTTGGCCTGTCTTTGGACATGACCTTGACCTTTATTACCAAAGAAATAAGTTTTATTTTTAATTATTTGAAAGATATAAAACCATTTTTTTAAAACTTTGACCGTAGGGAAACACACGAACACCCAGATCCAGAACTATTTGTAGGTCATACAAATATTTGTTCAGTGCGGGGATTGAACCCACGACACGCTGCGCAGCAGTCTATCGCTCAGTCACTGCACCAACCGTGCGGTTTTCTATTAGTACTCGCTGAAGGAATAAGTAAGTCTGCGTTTCCACTGAGGCGGAGCGGAGAGCGATTCACCAATCACATGGCTTAAGTGGAGAAGAGATGTGGATTACGCTCTCCGCTCCGCCTCAGTGGAAACGCAGACTTACTTATTCCTTCATTCGTTTATTGGAAACGCAGTCTAAGGATCGTAGCCATCCCACTGATGGCTACGATCCTTAGACTGTCTATAAGTTCTACATCAATGTAAGTAAGACGTGAATTTTACACGTTTTCGATCTTACACATACAACATAATATCAAATCAAGGCGACGATAACAGTCCTTAGTCTAACTATATACTTAAGATATCAATAGCTGGCGGTATTTATATAACGATAATAATAATAGTCAAGTTGCCATCTGACCTCCACTAGATGCAGTTACTGATAGTTAGAATGGCGAGTACGTGTGGTTTTCCACACAAAGCATTTAATTAAAACTTTAATTGAACCGAGAAGGTTTCTTCATTAACTCTGTGATGGGACACTTAAAATACCGCATCCTGCGTATTCTATCAATTACTCTTTACAGGAGGTGATGGACGATACCAATGGCGCGAAAATGTTGGCGAGTTCAGGACGGAATCAACAGTAACTGTGTGGGACTTCTGGGTGATACGATACCACCTCGACAAGGTAGGGCAGGGTACGTGAGAAAATAAGTTGCGGACAGTATAATAATTGTAATGAACAAAAAAAACGTGTTGCGCCGACCCCAAGTAAAATGGGATAAGGGCAGGAAGTTGATGATAATAATTGTAATGTATAGACCAGTAATTATCATCTCAGGTGGTAAAAAAGATTGCCAACACTAAAAGTACTGGATTTAGGCACATTGTAATCTTATCAGCAGGCGCCCCTAAATAACAAGATAAATTGCCACTTCATAAATCAATTCAAACCACTATAATATAACTCAAGTTACCTACAAATTGTCGACGTTTTATCTTCAAACAACTCATGTGATTGAAATCAATTTGTGACGACCAAACTTTTCTAGATAAGACTGGATCCATACTAATAAGTGGCGGGCTTGCAGACGGCGAGTAATGGGTAGCTCACCGTATGATCATGTACCCAATACCCATACCCGGGTCGACTGCACGTTGTGTTCCACGCAACGTGCAGTCGACCCGGGTATGTGTATGTGTGGTAATGTGGACAAAATGCTACCGGGCGGGGCTCGGACTGGTCTAAGCAGATTTCCATGAACTTGGAACGTCAAGGTAATTGAAGGAACATGGTGGACTTTTAGTCAGTAATCGACTCTCCCTTCTTCTCCATCAACAAAAAAAAGTAATCAGTAACTGTTAAGTAGTCCTTTTGAAAACACTTGGAATTATATCAATTTGTACGTTTTTTTTCATGTGAGCTGGGTTTGCTCTTGACCTTAGTCTAGGTCAGGAATTACTAAGACGAGGTCGACGATGGAGCGAGGTTACCCAGAAGAAGCCTGTTCACTCTAACTTAGAAGAGATTAGGGTAGTATGCGTTCGGAAACACAGACGCAGGCAGAGTTCCATTCCTATGCCGTCCGCATTATAAAAGACGTTGGGAAACGTATATCTCTGCAGCTGGGTGACTGATGAGAGTAGCCGTTGCAGTGGCGGATCCAGGGGGGGGGTCATGGGGGTCATGACCCCCCCCTGGGCGGCAGGCATAGAATCCTGAATGAAGAGGCCTTCCCTTGCTTAGTTTTTAATTCAAGTACCTCCTCGCGCCAAAAACAACTTTGCAGCCTTGCATAACAAGTAACTATTGTTTACAAATAGTATTTTTTTCTAGATTTTCTGGTAACTCCGTCCGCGACCAGGTAACTTCGGTGCAATGGAGGACCAATGCAATCGAGCCCATGAAATCTTATTCGTTTAGCGGTTTCAACGTGAAAATTGACAAACACACTTTTGCGTTTCTATAAAATATTAAGTATATCTATATCTCAGGCACGTCGCAATCGCGGCGGTAAGACCCCGCTTTGAGGAGTGGCTAAACAGGCGTCACGAGCGACGTCTTGACCTAGCGCACGACGTAGGTCCTCACCGGACACAAAAGTTTCGGGAGGTACCTGTGTCGGATGGGGAAGGAAGAAACGCCTGGGTGTCACCACTGCGAGGATCGCCGGAGGACACGGTGGAGCATACTGTGTAGGACTGCCCCGCTTGGGCAGAGCACCGCTGCCGTATCCTCACGACGCCGATAGGCGGAGACGTCTTGTGCCCGGCATTGGTCGAGGCCATGCTGTGGGGGGAGAGGGAAAGTGAAGCGTGTGCCAAGCAGTCATCCTCGCGAAAGAGGAGACGGGCTGCGTGAGGGAAAGGATAGCGTCCTCCCTCCACCCCAGCTGCAGTGGTAGACGCCCACGGTGATGGACGTCGGCAGACGGTCTCTGGCCACCGTAGGCACGGGCATACGGGTGGCAAGGAGGTAATGGGCTACTCGCTGACTGACCATGGACCATGACCATGGACGACGGCACGTTGTGTTCCACGCGCCCCCCAAAGAGTGTCAGCATGATGACGGGCCCCCGTTCAGAGGGTCGAAGCCTGCCGGGGTCGAGGGACTTATATCATTACCGTGACCCCGGAACATAAAGGGCTTTTAGTCAGTACAAGTCCGACAGTCCCGCCCGCTCTGCCCTGGGTGGAAGAACTCATTTGATGATTTTACCACGATAAAAAAAAGTATAGCTAGCTACAGAGACAAGCTGTCTGCGTCATGGTGACCCCCCCCTGATGTAAAAGCTGGATCCGCCCTTGAGCCGTTGGCTGAGTGAAATGGCGTTGATTGGATAGGCTTATTCATGTCCAGCAGTGGACTGCTATATGTTGATGATGACGGGAAACAAAAACTAGTATCGATATCGGTTAGTAATCAATTATGTTGGATTGGTTTCCGTAGTATTTGGCGCTTATCAGCTTATCTTTGAATTACATTGTTACACAATTGAAAGGTAATTTAATTTATGATTGATAGTGGTATGAGTTGAAAACCACGGCTTTTGGGAGTTAAACTTCACAACTATAATACAGTTAGGAGTTGAACCCGTTTTAATTATTATATTTGGTTGTTAGGTTTGATCTCTAGGGATGATCAGATGATTTTTAGCAAAAAAAAAAATACGCCTAAGAGACTCCACATTGTTATTAGGTACGTAGAAATATTGATGTCGATTTGAAACCCAGTTATCGACATCGCTTTCAAATAGGCGTAACGATATATGTACGCATATAAATCACCAACATTCAAAATCTAGTATAAAATCGATAAGATTCTTTCAGACGTTGATGGTACTCGTACAAGGTAAGGAATGTATTATGCATTGACAAGTCATAGCGCCAGTTGTTCGAGGTGAACGTCCTAGGGCTTGTCTTGGCAAGAAGCCAATTTATACAATGTAAGTTAGCATTTATAATCCTGAATACAACTAAAGGGACATCTTGTAATCCATATTACTGGTTACTCCCTTTTCTTTTTCACCGCGGTTGTATTTCGCGGATTAAGGTCGGCACAGACGCAGTGCGACTTCAAGATACGATTTTATAATAATTTCTATAGTGGTGTTGCGCCACATCTAGGGCGGGTTTACCCAAATGACTTTCTTTACAATTCGACGCAGACATTTAGCGTTCCCTTGTCGTTCTCGGTAAATGCGCTAGCGCCTTGTTTTATACTTAAAAGCAACACAAATAGTACAGTCCTTTATTCAGTGACAAAAAAATGCGCAAAGACTACGATGACTGTCTCTTGAAAATCGTGGTTATGTATAATTTGAATCGGTCAATTTAAATAACTGGCCCTGGGGCCTTCATTCCAGATGGATACTAAGCATTTGCTCAGGGTCCTACTATATTTATGAGCTCCGAATTCCCGTAAACATCATAGAGAACCTTACTCAGGGGGTCATACGTATAAGCTAGCTGTGCTCTCTTTCGCATTTTATATTCTCACGATTGTTCGACACATAGGTCGATGATTACATATATTTTTTGTATGAATACTTAAAAGAGAATATATCTTAACGTTGTCAGTAAGGGTACAGGAATGGGGCCCCATTTTTCCAGTGCCCCTTATAGGATAAATACGGCCCTGTGTGTCCTAGGTAATTTACATAGAATAAATGTTAATTGCAGTAGTAACTGTACATGTAAGCCGATCCCCTCTATCTCAGACCTTGAATCACCGTCTAGACTCCTGACTCGTTATCAGGGGCCATTGTCATTGACCCACAAAGTGTCAGCTTAACACATGTTGGCTACACTTTGTATTTTGGTTTACTGAGCTCGTGATCCCGGAAACTTGAATAATAGATAAAATGCAAAACAAAAGTAATTTGCTTTGTGATTTACTTATAAATTAACTTCGTTTCTCAAAACGCTTTGTGCTTTAGCGCTCGTTAGGGGGCGGCACGGCCCACGTTGGAAACTTTAATTGACTTTAAATGTATGTAAACGCATAAGAAAGAAATGGGGAAGGCCGGTCAAAGCTAATTGTAGATGGCGCCACCATAGCTTAGTCCTAATCGACAAATGACGTAGTACTATTTTGAAGTACCTTTAAGATTTGAACCGATTTTTACCAATGACGATGCGTGGAACAAGCTATACTAGCCCCATTAGTTCCCCAGTTGCCATCCCCATTGATAGGTTTAGGCGACGATTTAAAAAAACATGTAATGAGAAATTATGTGTTCTATTCTAATTCTCGTGTCTCATCATTACATAAGACTTGAAAATATTTGCTGAATCCCTACTGCCATCAATTCAATAAGATTCCAATCTCTCGAGATTGAAACAAAAATCTCTGATCGATAAACTTAATAAGATTGTCTTAAACAGGAATCGAACATTCATGCCCACTGTTAGTACTTGTGGTTTCGTAGCCGCGCTTATGAGGTAGCAAAATTGATAAGTAAATTACCTTTTATTCTCAATGTTATCAGGTGGACCTAATGTTTGTTTAATATGTACAACACAGATGTATGTGCTGTGCATTCGTTACTTAATTTTCCTTAGTTAAATACATCTTTAGATGGCCTTTTTAATTTAAAAGGAGTACTTGGTTAAATACTTTCATGGTTTTCCTGCTAACTGTTTTCCTTAAAAGTTCTGCAGAAAAACAAAGATAAGTGTTGCACAAAGCAACAAAACTGCAATGTTGTCTGAAGTTTTCTGACTATTTATCCTGTTTGAGTCATTCAATTTTGACTTTAATCAAGATAACTGTTAATTCCATGAATTATTTTGCTTGTATTATATTCAAACTATGCAAATATTGTACTTGAATAAGTATGTCTTACTAAGAAGATGGTCTGTTTTTACCGAATTAAAAAAAAAGAGGTTTGTGGATTAAATTACATTTAAATATAAAGAAGTCAATGGGCAGAAAAATATGGAGCCACCGGCAGTCTAACATTGACTTAATATAAATGCTGAAAGATGACTATTAAATAATTGTAGCAATGTTAAATAAATAAGAAATACATACCCTTCCAAACTTTTGCAAGGCCTGACGTTAGCGTACAAGTCGAACTCCTTACGTAGAGCCAAGTTAAGGGACCGGTATCCCTTGCCGATCGGGGTCATCAGGGGACCCTTAAGACCGATTTTGTTTGCGTTAACTGAGTCAATGGCTTTCTGTGGGATACCCATCTTTCCGTCTGGGCCCTGAAATAAAAATATTCAGTTAGTAATGTACAATAGGCTATGCCTTGATTCAGTTACAATAAGTGTCAACATTTAAGTATCAACAAAATAGACAGAATGTTTTCTAAAAAACATTCTATATATACATGATGAGGGATGTACGAAATAGATGTCATAAATAGGTTAACCCAATGGGCAGTCTTATCAATATGACTTCTGGTGACCGAGTAGGTATAAGAAATACTGAGTATTATTACAAAGCTTAAAAGAGAAGTGTTTTATTTGTTAAAAACTCATATAAATATAAGCATTGCATTTTTAATTTCATGAATATAAACATTACATTATGTTCTGAATATAAAAATTGCAGAGGTATTAAATTTTGCTAAACTCAATGGCATGAACATACTTTAGTTTATTAACGCTGCTGTCAACTGAAAATATCTAGCTCAGCAAGGATATTGCTTATGTAACACAAAACCTACAATTTATATGTTAGAACCTAATTCTTTCAATTAATCTCTAGTTACATTTATCCTGTACTCAGACCTTCAATATATTTAACGAATTGTTTATGTGTATGGCATAAATTACAAATTAAATACATTTAATAAAAAATGCTTATTGCAATCAAAATGGACATAAAAAAATAAATAGCAAAAATAAGTAGCATTCAGTCTGAGGGCTGTCTTATTGGTGTTGACAGAAATCCATTGTTTACTAATTATTGTCTCATTTACAATGTGAAAAATGTATAAAACATTGTTTATATTTTTATGGAATAATCATGCAGAATTTCTTGCTTACATAGATCACTTGAATTAAACAAGAATGCAGATATATCTAGTTAGTTTTTAATAAAGACACGGGGCTTACCCGAACAGCTGTGACGTCGACCTCATCCCACTCGATGGGAACTTTAGCGGCGTCGAAGATCTTCTGCACAGCGACTGTGATTTCGGGCCCAATGCCGTGGCCAGGGATCAGCGTTACTTTGCGCACGCCCGAGCTGTACTGCGCAGCCCCGCTCCGGCTCACGGGCACCTGCACAGCACCACCAAATACCAGTCACATAACCTCAAACACATCACCAACTAATCACAAAAAAAATATATGTAACCTCATCTTTCCCTCCCCTATTCGCCCCAGTACCATTGCTCGCACCCGGCTCCAACCATTTCAGCAGCGAACCCAATACTTTACTCTCACGAAAAGGTTCCAAAAGCACTTTTATGTAATTCCTCGACATAACTATAATACTACGTCTATTTTTGGATGACGAGAATTTTAACACAGCAAACTATTTAAGCTACAAGTTATGAGGGTCCATGCAAAAGGACTTTACGTTAGTTATTATGTAACACCACTATAAACTTACAATTTTCCTGATAATTCTTGCTGCCATTTCTCAAATTTTTACTAATTCGACAAGTGATAACTCCGCGGCGAAGGGCGGAGGGGAGGAAGTAGCAGCGCGGTAACTACGCATGACCGGAAACAGCTATCAAGGACATACCAAACATTTCAAGACAATTTGATTTCATAAAATTTCCCGTAATTTTGTATTTTTGTGAGTTTTATATAACGATTTAGATGTAAAACTACAATTCTAATAAATTGTGTTTCAATTAAAAATGAAATGAGAAAATTATATAAACTTAAACGTATGGTAACATTGATTCTATAACTTGGATAGCATTTGGAAACTGATGTAATATTGATTTTACAGATAACTCATGTCAAAAAATGTTGTATTCATGTCCAAACACCTCTGATTACGCGATATTTTATGGGGCTCATAGATTTACTGTTCAGAAATATTTAAACAGGAAGTGACAAATGCTGGCAGCACTTAATTTCTAAAGAACACTGTTTCGAAATAAGTTTTATCTGTCAGGGGTGCGTTTAAGTCAACCATCCAGATAAAAATTAAACTAACGAGAGTTCGCTGAACGGAGTCATAGGTTTAACTGTCAAATTCAATTGACAGCTCAGCTTGTTATTAGTTATTCTCATTTTTTTCAAATCTTAATTACTTGTCACACACAAATAAAGTTCACGAAGGTGATAAAATAAGTACTTGTTACAAATATTTGTTTCAAGAGAGCGAATTGAGCAAACAGCTCCATGTCAAAGTCAATCTGACAGCCATCTGACAGCAGGATAAAATTTAGCGAGGTAAAAAGGTTGCTAAGATTTATCCTAGTAGGCGAGAACTTATACCAGTGGACGACCGTGAACGGGGCATATAAAATTTTAGACAGTTTAATTTTTCACCTCTCGGTGTACTTGAACGGGGTGTTTAACGTTTAATCCGTATAAATTTCAAACTGGATGGTTGACTTAAACGCACCCCAGTGTCTGGATAGGCAAAAAAAAAGGTATAGGGTTGTCAAAACTTTATATTCACATTTACCCGACTACGACAAAAAGATGGGTTATCGCATGAAAAATAATGAAAATAGGGAAATTGCATACAGTTGATCAGTTTTTTTTAGAATTATGAATTTGATCCTCATTAGCGACACTATAAAATGGTACAATAAAACACAGCATACAATAATGAGATTTTTGTCCAAAAGATTCGATTCCTTGCCAAGATTATTGAATTTTCTTTAATCCAATGATGTCGTTTTAGTTTTCGCCAAAATTGGCCTCGATAATGTTTCAAGAAATCCGATTAGGCATCCCTAGCTAGTACACAGTTTGACAGGTTTGATTTGACGTTCCAGGAGTGAGTGTTGACATGTCAGTTGTCAGTAATGTTTTTGTCGTGACTTATTAATTTTTTAAATGAAATTGAATCAAACACAAATCTTATTTGTATGAAAATGTTGTAGTTTTCTTGTTGATACGTCTGATATAATATCATCACTAGTTAAGTTGAGTAGTGTGAAAGTAGGTCGCCTCAAAATGGAGCAACCCCTTTCAATGAAGTTGGCTTCTATGGGCCTTATTTCTCAAAGCAAATTGAAAGAAATCCTATTACTATGCGGAGATAAAAAAGATCTCATTATAGATCCTACGCTTATCAAACCATTGGAGAGGATTTGCGGTGTGACCTGGCTTAGGTATGTTCAATAGTTTTGTAGTACTTGAGAATTTTGTAGTTTTACCATACAACCAATATTAAATTAAACTGGTCATTGGGTCATCTGATTCCTGTACATAAATACACATCTAAGCACCCTGGTCATATCTCAGCAGTAATTATTTTTTTCAGGCAACATGGCATTGACAAAATATACAAAATGGACCCTCAACTTGGGAGTACAGCCAACACAAACAGAGTGTACTTTATTCCGGCTTGCATTTTGAAATACAAATGTGTCCTAGACCAGATTGCATCAGTCCTCAGCCAGAACCCAACTCTGGCAGACCAGAACTGCTTCCACATAATTATAGTACCAAAAGTACTGACTATATACAACTCCATGCTTGAAAGTAAGGGATTGTATGGGATAGTGAAACTCCATACATTTTCATGGGAGCTCATGGCGTTGGATGAGCAGCTACTCAGTTTAGAACTACCATTTCTCTTCAAGCAGCTGTTTGTGGAACAGAATCATTCATTACTGTCCAGTATATCCATGTCCTTATGGAGTTTGTTCCACGTTACTGGGAAACCTAAAACAATTTTTTCGGTAGGCAAGCTGTCCGCTAGTGTACTAGACATGTTAGAGATCTACAATGAAACTTATGCCAGAGATTTTCTGGACACACATAGTTCTAAGGAGATTGGAGCGTTGATAGTTATTGATCGGAACCAAGACTATGCATCAAGTCTGCTCACCCCAGCTACATACAGTGGTCTACTCAGTGAACTGTTCAACATAAACTGTGGACACCTTGACTTAAATGTTAAAGAGACGAAAGTGAAGAAAGGTAAACTGAACTTTGGTGCTGAGGCTGAAGGTGGAACTTCCAAAAACACGACCATGACATTAGATAGTTCAATAGATACTTTGTATGGAGAAATTAAACACAGACATTTCTCTGAAGTCTTGAGTGTTTTAAGTTCTAAAGCAAAGCTTTTGAAGAATGAGGATATTAAAGCTTTAGGCATTCAAGAAATTAAGCACTTTGTAGCAACCAAGTTGCAACAAGTGTCACTTTTTAAACAGAATCTAGTCAACCATGTCCTTGCTTGTGAAACTATCATATCAGAAATGAGCAACAAGTTTGAAAACTTAAAACTAGCTGAGACAGAGATGCTAAACAACAGGAACAAGAAGTCTAACTTCACATTTGTTGATGAAAACTTTGGCACCGACATTCATATTTATAACAGCTTACGACTCATGTGTTTGCTAAGCTTGACTCAGTCATTAACTTATGAAGAATATAATTCTTTAGTCAGCAAATACTTACTTGCTTTTGGTTACAAATATCTGTATGTTTTCAACAACCTTGTTAATGCTGGGCTGCTAGTACAACCGTCAAGCTTAAAACTGTCCCTCAATATCTCAAATCTTGGGAATCTCAGCGAAAGACTTCCAAAATGGCAGAATGAGTTTCAGAGTACTGCAAATAAATTGAAGCAGCTTCCTTCACAACCCGACAAAGTTGGGAACACATCACCCAGTTATGTTTTCCATGGAGGATATGTTCCTCTAGTTGCAGTAGTCTGCAATGCAATACTAACTTCAGACACATTAGCTGACGCGCTTACAAAACTATCAGCTATCTCAGATTTGAGGGTAGGTGGTACTATTTTAGACAAATTCAAGGATGGAATGGAAACTTTGAATGAAAAATTATCCAATTTAAAAGTCCAGAGTGATTTAGAATTTGGCTGTAAAGATGTGAAGAGTTTTACTAAAGTTTTGAAGACTGAGCCTAACAAAGGAGGTTGTTTTCCTTTGAAACCTAAAACTGTGCTAGTGTATGTGATCGGAGGAGTGAACTATGCAGAGGTAGCAGCTTGTGATGTTGTTCAGAAAAATACTGGCAGTAAAATCTTTGTGGCCAGTGACTGTATATCTAGTGGTGCTGATTTGATGGCTGCTAATACTTGAGATAAGGAATATGGTATCTGGAAATTCATTGGTTATAGGATACAAGTATTTTGGACTGTTGTTTAAAACCATCAGACATATGTTAAGAATATATCATTATTTTATCATTGGCAGATTTATTTTTTAAATGCTATTTTAGCTTTACAGAGCACAATGTAAGGCTCTACAGGGTGACTTTTAATAAATGCGACAAAATGAAATGGGAGCTTCAGTTACAGTAACATAGTAATTATAAAATGTTTTTCCTACAATCTAAGTTGTTAAAAAAAATACGCGATTATCGTTTTTCAAAAGGTCAATTGATGTTATTAGTGTTACGTTCATTGGAATAATCGAGTAATGACACATATCTATCGAGTAATGTCTATGACCTAATCTTCATGTTGTCTATGAGCGAGCGTCGGTTCTTCGTATTTTTTCGCGGGAAGACTGGACAGATTTGTTAACACCCATGTTCAACATTATTAATTAAAGTAATTATATTCTCTTGAATTTCGCGTTTTGTTGGAGATTCCCCTGAGCTGTTTTAGCTCAGAAGTGGGATTACAGCAAAAATATACCGTTTTTGCAACGCCCACGAAACATCAACAAGTTCGAAGGTAAGGTTTTGTTTGTTATATTGATACGTTTTCTGTAGATGAAAATACGGAAACAAAGGTTAAAAATCCCATAAGGAAACTCCGTAATTGATTATGTATCATGTTTTTTTTTGCGAAAAGTGATAAATTGAGAGGATGCATGTAGGTCAGATCGAGCCTGTGTTTTGTTTATTTATAACAAAGTACGGAAACATGCAATGATTTAAATCAGATTGTTGGTATAACTAATTTTATACTAATTCATTACCGAAATATCGTGAGATTACGCCGATGCATAAGAATTATCTTGGTTCGTGACCATTATGTTTAACAAGAGTGTATTTTTATTTTCTTTTTTCTTCCAATTTGCGCTATGTTAAATCCATAGACTAAGAGTATGGACTGAGCAATAGCTGCTTAATAAATGCATAGAATAAGAGTATAGACTGCGCAATAGCTGCCTAAATAAATGCATAGAATAAGAGTATGGACTGCGCAATAGTTGCCTAAATTGATCCCATTATGAAGAGAGGAATCGAAGAGCGGGTCCTACCTCTTCTTTTATAGAAAAGACATAGGTCCGTACTGGCTAGCTTCCTGGATTAGATCCAATGGTCCAATATTATCTGTCAGTTGGCTAGGGAAGGTACAGTCCATCCTCTAAATTAACAGTTAAAATCGATTAAAATACAAAAATCTAGATTATATTGGATTTAGAAATGCACAAATAATGAAAAAAAACACTAGATTATCCGTAAAATTATAATACAAAGTCAGAGTTAATAATACTGATATGTATAGATAACGATACAACGTACGTAAGCAGAAACATTTGCATTACCTCGAATGTGAATTTAGACTAATATATACCATGGTACAAGTTCCAGATGGATGGAGGACAGTACGATGACGTTGGCCGACGGCGACTTGAAACTCCAGCGAGACGGTCACCACAGCCGGATAAGCGGAGTATGAGAGCACGCGAGGGGGAACGTCGCAGCCGCAGCCCAACGAGACGTGACGACCGACGAAGCAGCACTCGTCATCTTCGGAGCAGGAGCCGAACCACACGTGACGCAGGAGGTGAAGGGCGGCGCCTTGGGCGCAGTCGTACCCGTCGTGAATCACATGATGATGACGATTTACGTCAGAGGTTACGACTTTTGGAAGAAGAGTTACAGATACGAAATAAACGACGTACGCGCGATCAGGCGGCCACCGCTTACACACAACCTACGGGCCTAGTGCGAGAAATAGTTACTCCTCCACGGAGTGACGTCAGAAGCCCCGAACGGAAGAAACCGAGGTACGCTGATCAACCAGATTTTTTTGAAGAATTTGCAAACATTTTTAGAAGCAGAGATCGGGAACCGTTTCTGTCGTCTTCATTTAATAACATCATCCCAGAGTTTGATCCTCTTTCAAAAGAGCAAACTATTGACGCATGGTTGAATAAAGTAGATGAGTGCGCGGAGATTTACAATTGGAACGACAAGCAAACGGCCCACTATGCCCTGCCCAAGCTGACAGGACATGCTAAAACTTGGTACCAGGGTTTACCTTCTATCAAGCATTCTTGGTTAGAATGGAAGCGTATATTACAGGAATCTTTTCCCTCAACTGAAAACTACGCCGAACTACTGACAGAAATGCTTGATAGAAGGGCACGCCCTGGTGAATCTTTGGAATTATATTATTTTTCAAAAATCAATTTGCTCAACCGATGTAAAATATTTGGGAAACAAGCAGTTGATTGTATTGTATTCGGTATAGAGGATAAAGGCGTACGCTTAAGTGCACAGGCTGGAAAGTTTGACAAAATCGAGGAAACATTAGAGTTCTTTAAAACTGTTAAAAATAATCAACCACGAGATTCGCATGATTTTAGGAGGGACACACAGTCTAAGGATACGCGCTCTTCGAACGCCACCCCATCGTCGAATAGTGTTGTTCCGACAGTTAACGACATGATGAGGAATCGATCTAAGGGAAACTTAACATGTTTTAACTGCAATGATCCTGGACACATGAGTTGGCAGTGTCGTAAGCCCATAAATAAATGTACGGATTGCAATTTTTTAGGTCATAATTCGAATGACTGACCAAAAAAATCCAATAGCGTTAACAATAACGACGATTCTCGAAATAATAATGCTTCCTAATGATCGATACCTCATCGTTGATACGTCGCTTACTCGAAAAGGTAAACCGTACGAGAACGTAGTGTCTGTAGATTAAATATTACCTTGGATGAATTTTGACGCCCCTGCTTGTTCCTCAAGTGACGATAGTGACGTTAATTAAGATTATAGTACTTGTTTTTGTAACTAGGAGTACAATGATGATTAGAGAGAAGAAAGATTAATTTATTGGTGATAGAGACTGTCTACATGACTCAGAGCTTGAGCAGACGTGAGCCGAGCATGAGAGTTATGTATGGCAAACCTCATCAAATTGGATAGTGAAAGAATAGAAGTAACTATCCTTTGTTGAGCTGCAGTGAGAATATTATAGCGACAGTGATTTATGATTTTGACGATTAGTGAGATCTATAACAAAACAGTAGTAAAATTATAGAAATAGCACTTTTGTTTACTTCATTTAAGCTTGTGTTTAAGACAACCTATGGGTATAAGACTGATTGAACAGAACTTGTTAAATCTGTAAGTTGTTATTTAGCATTTGTCTTTAGTTATTTAGGATAAGAAATATTTTATTGTTGTATTGGATGATACATGTTAATGAGCTAAGCTACCGCTTAATTGTGCAAAGCAACAAACGAAGGGACTCGTTACTGTGACGGATGGCCGACTGTTACGTTCATTGGAATAATCGAGTAATGACACATATCTATCGAGTAATGTCTATGACCTAATCTTCATGTTGTCTATGAGCGAGCGTCGGTTCTTCGTATTTTTTCGCGGGAAGACTGGACAGATTTGTTAACACCCATGTTCAACATTATTAATTAAAGTAATTATATTCTCTTGAATTTCGCGTTTTGTTGGAGATTCCCCTGAGCTGTTTTATTAGCTTTATTTAAGTACGAATTATTGGTATTCCAGCATTTAATATGCAAAACAAATGTAAGAAAAATTAAAGAATCAAAAAATCTCGTCCCACTCATCGCAGTCCTCAATAAACGTCGAGCACTCATGTTATTAAACGTTGCCGTTCATAGCTTAACACTGACCAATTATTTTTTAATTTCACATTTTGTTGATAATTTTCTTCAGGTTTTTGTAGGAGATGAAAATGAAAAACGACTAGCTTTTCAGATAATTTTACATTGATAATGACGTGGACTGTCAGTAGTAGTACATTAAAAATTATAACAATAAAAAGGTTGGATATGATGAAACTTGTAGGCGTTCGGCGCAAACATGCCCCCGGGCGTTGAAAGCCTGTCTTTCAACCAGAATAGTCAGACTCGGGGTCGATGGGTAGCGGACAAATCTTGCCTAATTCTGCGGAGCAGGCCACTCGAAGTTTTTACATCCGCAACCCTGATCACACCGTCCGGACCTGGATAGGTAGCGATAATCCGACCCATTTTCCACTTTAGAGGCGGCATATTATCTTCCTTTAGAAGTACCAGGGAGTTCAACTTCAGAGAACCCTTAGATGTGCGCCATTTTGTCCTGAGTTGGAGTTCCGATATATATTCTTTGCTCCATCGTTTCCAAAAATGCTGGCGAAGCTGTTCAATTCGTTGAAATCGGGATAAAGAACTAGTGGAGTGGTTGTGGTAATCAGGTGTTGGCAAAGATGTTAACGGACGTCCAATTAAAAAATGTCCGGGTGTCAATGGTGTCAAGTCTTCAGGATTCGATGAAAGTGGCGTCAGTGGTCTGGAGTTCAGAATTGCTTCTATTTGCACTAGCGTAGTATAAAGCTCCTCATAAGTTAAGTTACAAAGGCCCAACACCCTGACTAAATGATGCTTTGTTGACTTGACACCAGCCTCCGCAAGTCCAGCAAAATGAGGAGAATATGCAGGGATGAAGTTAAAAGTTATTCCCTCCCTAGCCATTTCCTCGGACAACGAGTCACAATTAGCCTTAAGGAATTTAGATAAATCATTGTATGCACCAACGAACGAAGTGCCATTATCAGAAAATATATTGATAGGTTTACCCCTACGCGAGATAAATCTTTTTAACGCCATGATAAAAGTGTTGCTGGTTAAATCACCGACCAATTCAAGGTGAATAGATTTTGTTGTAAAACAAACAAAAATAGCAATATACACTTTAACCAACTTACAGCCGCGACCCTGCCGAGTAGCAGACTGGATTGGACCCGCGTAGTCCAAGCCAATATTTTCAAATGGGAAACCTGCTTGAAGTCGCTGCCGTGGTAAATTACCCATGATCGGTGTTACAGTTTGACCTTTGAGACGACAGCAACGAACACACTTACGGTAGCACGACCTGGCCAAGTTACGACCTCGTATGGGCCAATATGTATCCCGTATGGAAGCTAACAGTAATTGAGGACCAGGGTGGAACAACCGTTTGTGCTCATGCTCAAATAATAACTATAGCGGATGGTCGTACAATACTCTCTGGTCGCAAAGGCAAAGGGGTTCCGCCACGGCGTTATTCGCCAGGCTAACTATTGCGTTTCCGAACGCGCCCATAGACACTAGAGTAAGTCTATGGTCGCGCTAGCCAATACTGGCCACAGTCACTTCAAGGCCAAGGCTTACTGAACAGTGATTGGCCAGTTTGAATTCTGTTTGAATTATGTTAAAACCAATCAGGTTTAAGATGTGTTTTGACATTAGTCTTAATTTAGATTGCGAAGAGGTAGTTTAAGAAAGCAAATGGCGCGACTTGTAATTTCTTTTAATTAAAGTTTTATCGTGTAACAAAGCTCTTTAACTGAACCTGACCCACCCCGACTACATTTTGGCGCTCAACGTGTGTTTTGTGATATTAAAAACAAGGGGTCGGTGTCTTTGTGCGCGATTCGAACTTTTTCTCGTCGCGAGTTCAAGGAAAGTTTTTGGAATCTCATGTTACGACCGACACTACAATCGACAGGGACTGCCGTTGTTAGCTGTTTTGCGTTTAGCTTCGATTATATTGCTGGCTGAGAGAGCCACGAGCCGTTGGTTTCAAGTTTCACCAACGTGTTTGCAAAATGCCGCGAAGACGCAAGTCGTTACAAGGAGCCGACGAGTCAATTCAAGAAGAATCAGAGCCATCAGGCAACATTTCGATGACTCAAGAAGCGCTTACTACATTGCTTACAACTCTTCAGCAGTCGCAGGCTGAATTTTGCAATCAGCTCTTACGTGAAGTACGTTCGTCGACGCCGCACGTGTCGACCGATGCAAGTACATGTGCCGCCAACGCCGCAATGGGCGTCATGAGGTCTACATCAGCTAATTTCTCGAAGTGCACATCAAAGTTCAGCGGAAATCCAGAGGAATCCGTGGAAAACTTCATAGATGCAATAGAAGTTTACAAATCGTGCCTAAATATAAGCGACGCTAACGCGCTTTTAGGTATGTCTATGCTGCTGACTTCATCGGCAGGTACATGGTGGCAAGGCGTCAAGAATACAACGAAAACGTGGGATGAAGCCATCACGAGGCTACGAAGTGCCTACGGGGAACGTCGCCCACCGTTTCGTATTTACGTCGAGTTGTTCAACCTATCACAAGGTAAAGAAAATACGGACTTGTTCATTGCCAAAGTCCGAGCCTTGTTAGCCAAGTTACCACAGGGAGACCTAAGTGAACGGGTCGAGTTGGATATGGCATTTGGGTTGTTGGATCGCCGCATCCGGAAGCGAATCGACAGAGCCGAAGTTTCGACGTTCGACGAGTTGCTTAAGAAAGCACGAGCCGTAGAAGACTCCCTAAATGAGTCACGAGCTCAGAAGCCGTCATCAAGCCGCGAAGAGGGCTCTCGCGCTGCCGCCGCAGCCGAGCCTGCGCAAGCCTCCACGTCGGATAATTCTTCTCGCTCCTCCGCTGCAGCCGTCGGTAGTCGCACGAGCGACTCAACGACGAAGAAGGCAGGGAATTCGAAGTTATTCTGTGTTTACTGCAAACGTAATGGTCACACCAAAGAAAAGTGTGAAAAGTTAGCAAAAAGTGACAAAAATATCTCCAAAAGTGAAGACTCAAAAGACATCAAGTGTTACGGTTGTGGTGCCGCGAATGTAATAAAATCGAAGTGCGCGAAGTGTAATACGAGTAGTAATACTGGAAAAAATAGTGAACATTCCGCGTTCTGTTCCTTTAGTTCGCTTGATTATTGTGCACCCACCGACCACGTTAAATCGAGTGGTACGCGCCCTTTGCGTAGTGGCAAACGCGACGAAATCAGCGCGCCGCCACCGCAAGCGCCTACCCCGCCACTGCGAGATAGCGTGATGTTTGCCGGCAAGGCGAACGCGCGCGCTCCTTCGTGCACCGAGTCTACGTCTTCTCATAATGTTGAAGGTAACCCCGCAGGTGTTACTGGGGGTTCTGTTACTAATAATAGTTCTTGTAATTTAACTGATAATCTTAATGTCGCTATGGATACTTACTATTCTAATAATAGTGTTCCTTATAGTAAATGTTTACATAAACAAGTACCTTGTAATTTGAAGAGTCTATGTTTATGTTATAATCTAAATGATCATTGTGGTTCACAAGCGACGTCTTTCGTTAATAACGATGTTTATGTTATGTCTGTGCCTTTAAATGATAGTTTTTGTTTTGATAACAGAGTATGTAATACTTCTATGGCTAAGAGTCGTCATTTTGGAAATTTTTATTGTGTAAATAAGGAAAATGTTTGTTTATGTACTGAAACGTGTGTTTGTACTAATTCTACTATGTGTGTTTGTGCCACTAGCGACCAGGGGGAGTTCGCGTCATCGTCAAAATCGAATAATGATAATAGCGGTTTACGGTCGGTAATGTTCAATGGTTGTCAATCATTATCTGGTAATTCCGAAGGATCAAAATCTAGCGCTCGCGATTTTATGCCTAATTCCAGATCTGTTTGTGATTTTAATCCATTCTATAACAGCACCAACGACTCTCCGATTTCCGATCTTGCAAGCGGTCGTCAACATTTTTCCGTGGAAAACAGCGGTCGTCAACATTTTTCCGTAAATTCCAGTGGTTCTCAACAGTTTTCCGAGACCACAAACGATGTTGATTTTTGTTTTAAAAATGTTGATTGTCAACAAATATGTGGAATTACCAGTGGTTCGCAACATTTTTCCGGTAATCGTAATGAGGTTCAATCTTTTCGTCGGCCCGTGCTAAAGATTAGTATTTTAGGTGAAAACGGTACTGCGATGGTAGATTCGGCAGCTAAATGCTGTGTGGCTGGCCATACGCTATACGCTCTCCTAAAGGCCAAAGATTATCCTATGTCCTCGCGCATGGAAAATGTAAAACTCGCAGATGGTAAAAGTAGGTTATTGAATTTACTTGCTACCGAGGTAAATGTAACTCTTGAAGGTAGAACCAGGCTCGTCAGTTTTTTAATTTTTCCGGACGCGGACAGTAATGAAAGTCTGTTAGGTATAGATTTTTTGATCAATTTTAATATTAGTATAGATTTCGGTAATGCTAAATGGCACTTTGCTGATAGCTCTGAGCAGTTCAATCTTCTTTTTGAAAAACCAACACACCATGTTAAGAGTGTGTCTATAAATAGCGTACTTAGGGACGAGGAAGCGTTAGAGCTTAGCGATGAGCAGCGCGAGGTTCTTGCCAAATTTCTGTCTGAAAATCAGGACGTTTTTGAATTAAAAGGCGAACCAACTACGTTTGCAGAGCACGTCATCGACACTGGTGTCCACGCTCCGATCGCTGTCCCTCCGTATCGGTTAACTCCAGCTAAAAGAGAGCTTATGCATGCGGAAATAGAAAAGATGTTAGCTGATGACATAATAGAAGAGTGCGAATCTGCATGGGGTTCTCCCGCTTTGTTAGTACCTAAGAAGAACGGTCAAGTTCGTTTTTGCGTAGATTACCGAAAGCTTAACGCAGTTACGAAAACTGATGTGTATCCGATGCCGCTTATAGACGAATTAGTGCAGTCTACCAAGCGCAATTGCATCATGAGTACATTAGATATGCGTAGTGGATTTTGGAACGTGTCTGTCCGCGAATGTGATAGAGACAAAACGGCCTTTTTAACGCCTTTCGGTACTTACCGGTTCAAAAGGATGCCGTTTGGTCTCAAGAACGCTCCGTCCACTTTTCAGCGTCTCATTGATAAGCTGCGCACAGGCGCCTCACTTAAGAATGTGACACTATTAGCTTATCAAGACGATTTGCTCGTTATTTCAGAGAGTTTCGATCAGCATGTGGCTGATTTACATGCAGTTTTTGAGAGGTTGCGCATGTTTAATTTACGCGCCAACCGTGATAAGTGTGTTTTCGCTCGCAAAGAAGTGAAATATTTGGGCCATGTCATTACTCAGGATGGGGTTTCGCCTGATCATGACAAAGTTCGCGCCGTAGCTGACATGAAGGCGCCAAGCACTCCACGGCATCTCAAAACTTTTCTTCAGACCTGTTCGTGGTTTAGAAAGTTTATTTTGAACTTTTCAGAGGTTGCTGAACCTTTAACACGTCTTTTAAAGAAGAACCAGACTTGGGTATGGGGCCCTGAGCAAAATCAGGCGTTTCAGGAACTAAAAAAACGTTTAACGTCTGCGCCCATACTTGTCCAAGCTGATTACTCCAAACCATTTGTCTTGCGTACAGATGCGAGTAGTTACGCTCTCGGTGCAGTACTGCTTCAAGGTGAGGGAAAGGATGAAAGGCCTATCGAGTATGCAAGCCGCCTTTTAAACCCAGCCGAGCGTAATTACAGCACTACCGAGCGGGAAGCTCTTGCGGTAGTGTGGTCAGTTGATCGGTTCAGAGGTTATATTGAAGGTCAACAAGTTATAATAGGTAGTGACCATCAGCCTCTTAAATGGTTGTTGAGTTTGAAGTCGCCGTCTGGTAGATTAGTTCGGTGGGCACTGAAGTTACAGGAGTTCAATATTCAGTTCGAATACACTCCAGGCAGAGCCAACGTTGTCGCCGATACGTTAAGTCGTCCTACCTGCGAAGAAGACAATAAAGGTCAGTGTGGTATTTGTTCAGTCATTGTTGACTTACCCACTAGGTCTCCCGCTGATCTGCGACAAGCTCAATCAGATGACCCAGAGTTAAAGAAAATAATCAGTGGTCTTGAAAATAATGACGAATTAGAAGAAAAACGCTGGTCCGAGCGAGGTTACTTTATGCAGCAAGGAGTTCTCTATAGGTACAATCCTGATGTCGATGTTGAAGAACCACAGCTTGTAGTACCTGTGAGTTTACGACTCGACATTTTGAAGGAATGCCATGACACTCCTGTTGCTGGGCATCAAGGTATTGACAGGACTTTACATAAGCTGTCACAGCGGTTTTTCTTCCCTGGAATGAGACGGTATGTCGCCGACTTTATTAAGTCGTGCGCGACGTGCCAGCGCTACAAGTCTTCGAACATGAAGCCTTCAGGCCTTTTACAGACCCCAGTTTTGCATCAAAGGGGAGAGGTCTTGGCGATCGACTTGTTTGGCCCGCTCCCTCCTGGAGAGCAGGGGGAGAAATACGTTTTATTAGTCGAGGACACAGCTACTCGGTGGGTCGAGCTTTTCGCTCTTGTTGATGCCACTTCAGAAGCCTGTGCCCGTACACTAATCGAGGAGTACTTCCTCAGGTATGGCCTGCCGCGCCGTATTGTCTCGGACAATGGGGTACAATTTGTCTCAGCCGTTATGCAACAGTGCATGTTTATTTTAGGGATTAAACAGGATTTGTTACCTTTATATCATCCGGAGGCAAACCCGGCCGAACGGAAAAATAGAGATCTTAAGGTACAGCTGGCTCAGTTGGTCGACACTGAACATTCTTCTTGGCCGAAACATTTACCATCGGTTCGTTTCTCAATGAATTCGGCTATGTGTCATACAACAGGTGTTTCACCAGCTTTTCTGACCTTCGCTAGAGATCTCCGTTCACCCATTGATGTTCATTTTGATATTAGGGCTGTTTTACAGAAAGATAATTTTGTTCCACAAATCACACCTTACCTTAAGAAGTTTGTAGACTCTTTAGTTTCCATTAGGGATAAGGTAGAGAATGAACAGGACAGACGTAAAGACTATGCAGATAAGGGCCGCAAACCTGAAGAATTTGATGTCGGTGAGCAAGTTTTGATAAAGTCGCACGTATTGAGTAATGCTGGTAAAGGATTGTCGGCTAAGTTTGTGCCAAAAAGGGATGGTCCTTACACGATCCTTAAAAAAGCTAGTCCTACCAGTTATTTAGTTTGTGAACTTAATACACCCGAAAATATCTTAGGTAGGTTCCATGCGTCCCATCTCACGAGATTTGTCAATAGAGATGACACGCCTCCTCTTCCGATTATGCCAAAGCGTAACCGAGGCCGGCCTCGTCATATTCAGCCTGTTTCTGACGTTCTTGAGCGGGTTCCTGAGCGAGGACGCTTTCACGAACCCGAGGGGGAGTGTATAGCGGATGGTCGTACAAATCCCATCCTCGTCGCCACTGTTATGTAGGTGCGTAGGGACCAAGTGAAACAACTGACGGCTAACAGCACACTCATTTAATTCTGTATAAGAGGTCAGGGTGCGACGCAGCGCACGCCCACATACGCGCCGCTCATACACACATACACAATATACACAACACCTCCCTCCTATTTGAACACAATAACACAAGTTGTGCAAAATACAATATTAATAAAAAACAGAAGCATACATATAAAAGTTACAAAAAGGGTTTATAGTCAACCCTGGGAATGTTTCTCAACAGTCTTTCTGGATTCCTTGAAATTGGATCCGAGACTGTATTTGTGTCTGCAGACGGTGGTGATTGCAGATCTGCCTCTTCAGTACCCTCCCCCGCGGGACTCTGTACCCGAGGGTCGCCAGGCAATGGCTCGCTACGACTATTGTTAAAATCATCGAGGTCATAATGATGTTGTGCCTCCGCCTGTTGTGAAACATTTCCGTTGCCATCTTTAATTGATATTATTTGATTTTTATGCTTTTTGACATCACACGTCGAAATCAAATCTTGAATAAGGTAAAGTACTTTCCCCAGTCTCTTTTTAATGATACCTTTGCACCAACGGAATGCAACATTATTTAAAAACTTTTTGTACATTATCTGATCCCCTGGCTTAAACACTTGTTTATTACAACCTCCACGTGCTTTAACTTGCGAACACTGTTGACGATAAACATTATTAGTGAGGGATGTGAGGGAGGCCGAAGGGGTTTTCGGATTGATCAGATCTAAGCGTGACCTCAACTTGCGGCCGAACACTAGCTCAGCTGGTGAGAACCCCGTGACAGAATGGACCGAATTACGATAGTCAAAAAGATATTTTAATATTTTTAACTTACAATCACTTTTATTGCGTGAATGAATAACGCATGATTTAATACCTTTTTTAACAATTTTGACATAACTTTCCGCTTGTCCGTTACTTTCCGGATTGTATGCCGGTGACGTCACATGGTCGATGCCGTTTCTTAAACAAAAATTTCTAAACTCAAATGACGTAAACGCGGTGCCGTTATCACTTACGATTGTATGTGGCAATCCGTACTTGGACATAAAATCGCAAAGCTTCTCTATGACGTTTGTGGAAGTTGTAGACATAGTAACATCGTACAACTCCACCCACTTGGTGTATGCGTCGACAACTACGAAAAACATTTGATTATTTAGCGGGCCTAGGAAATCGATATGTATTCTATAGAATGGCTTTGGTGGGTACGGCCACGGGATTATCGGCGTTCGCGGCGGGGACGGCCGTAACTGTTGGCAGATATCGCACGAGTTGATCATTGCCTCCAGCGCCGCATCTACTCCTGGGAACCAAAATCGTGATCTGGCCTCAGCTTTCGTTTTCACAATGCCCAAATGCGAATTATGCAACTCGTGTAAAATTTTTGAGCGTAGCGTTTCCGGAATAACCACTTTATGTCCTCTCATAAGGCAACCATTTTCATGTGATAATTGTGTCCTACACAAATAATAAGGCTTAATATATAAATCCGACAACAATTGTCTAGGCCACCCCTGATGAATGTAAATTTCACGAATCAAGCCGGCCATGTCCATCTTTGGGTTGTCAGTCAGAATCCCCATAATGACATTATCCGATAGACCAGAGTTGGCCAGCGTGATTCTTTTAGGTTTTCCCCTCTTGCTCCTGGCCGGAAGTCGGACTCCATTCCTCAGTTGGGCCATGAGCGATTTGGCGTTTGCAGAAACCTGACTGGTCGAGACCTCCACTGCTGGAGAGTATGGTCGGTCACTCGCTGGGAAGGGTAGGCTCTCATCAACTGAATTATCCTCTGTCAAAGTTGTCCCGAAATTGGAGGATACATCAAAGATGTCCACCACCTTATTAACCTGTGGGAGTTTAGTAACTGCCACGTTCCGGTCATCCGTCGCTGTCATGATGTATTTGAGGCCGGATGTCTGGTTGATCCAGTTAATGAACTCTTTGAACCGGGATCTCTCATCTGGTGAAATGGGAAGAGTAAATGTTGGAGCTTTTTTGGCAGTAAATGCCTCTTTCACAGCCGCAAGTGTCTCATGCATAGCTTCTTTCACCAAGACGGGATCTTTGACGATCTCTGGATCTTCAAATTGATTGCCATCGTCTTCATTTGATTCCTCTACCTGCACTTCAGTATCTGTTACTTCATACTCAAATTCTCCGGAATCACCCGACTCCTGTAATTTTTTGGCCCAATCTATGGCATCAATGGCTTTCCCGGCAACGGTTCCTAGTATTGTCCCCATCTCTGATGTCCCCTCTTCAGGATCTGACTTAAGAAACTCAGCAGACTCTTGCTTGAGGTGAGCTGCGCTTCAGGTATGCCCTTATAGGGACCAAAAATAGTGATCAAGGGTTTGTGGTCGGTACGTAAAATAAACGGTATCGACCTGCCGTATAAATATTGATGAAAACGTTTAATGCCAAATATAATCGCTGTGGCTTCCTTCTGTATTTGCGAGTATCCTTTTTCAGCTGACGTGAGCGTACGGGACGCGAATGATATGGGACGTTCTAACATATCACTACCTACTTGTGATAAAATAGCGCCTAACCCAAATGGAGACGCATCTACCGTCAATATTATCTTAGACTTTGCGTCAAAATGTGTTAACACTTGTTCCGACGTTAAGCGTTTCTTTATTTCATCGAATGCATTTTGATGAATTGCCGTCCAATGCCACTTAACTCCTTTTTTTAACAAGTCGTACAAGGGACTGAGAATGCTTGATGCTCGAGGAATGAAATTCCGATAGTAGTTAACAAGTTTAGATTGCGAAGAGGTAGTTTAAGAAAGCAAATGGCGCGACTTGTAATTTCTTTTAATTAAAGTTTTATCGTGTAACAAAGCTCTTTAACTGAACCTGACCCACCCCGACTACATAACTTTGTAAAATGATGATTTGATTGTAAGAGAATTGGACATTTCTTATTATATGGTAAATCCGAGTTTATTAATCTCCCTCCAACGCGTAATATTTTATGGTCATCCATGAAAACGTTGAATTTCAATACAGGACTTTTCTTAGGTAATTCTTTATTGTTAAGCAGCAATTTGTATTCAACAAATGATTCGTTTTGACATGTGCGAATGATCAAATTTAAAGAATTCCTAAGTTCATCATTACTAAAGGGACCATAAACATGCTGTTTTTTACAGGCAGAAATAAAACGTAACAAATATGCTACAGTACGTTGAAGCCTTAGGAAACTCGAGAATCGGCTAAAGTTGATAAATTCATTTGATACATTATCGCTAATAGTACCATGCAAAGATACATTTGCCTTAATTTCCGGCAATATTTCATCAGTAGAATGTGTAAATCTAGAAGGCCAACACGATATATCATTCTTCAAAAAACTTGGACCGGACCACCAATCATCTAATGAAGACAAAAGATTAATGTCTAGGGTGAGTGGTCCAACAGTTAACCACCAAATTTTCTGATGCTCATACTGCGTATTTGGTCATTAAAAATATATAATTTTCTGCAAGGTATAAGGTAGTGGTTTATTGGCTACCTATCTGCATTTAATAAATGTTGAATTTCCTTGATACTTTTTGGAGATGGGAGTTTTTAAAAAAAATGGGAATTGGCTAACTGTGTCCACACTATGGTACGCATTTAACCACAGGGTGTGCCACAGTTGACCAAGGAGTACACATTTAACCGCCATAAAATGATTTCTTAATTTATTAAAAAAAACAGTATGAGTGGTATGAAAAAGAGGGTTTTATTGTTTAGCATATTTAACAGTTGACTTATCATTAATTATTAGGTAACTTTATGATGGCACAGTTCAGTCTCAACATTGCCATTGTAAGATTTATTACCTTTTCAACTAAGTAAGCACTAAAGATACTAACTTATATTCTCAATTCGAAAATAATCAATTTTTTTTTAAGTTTTGGTGAATTATTAATATAATTAATAATTACTCTTATTTTAATCATAAACTTAAGAAGTAAATAACAAGGAATAAATAAATATCTTAACCTTTAACGCATTTCACAAATTTAGTTATTCAACATTGAATAATCTCAGTCTCAACAATGTTATTTTAAAATGAATAAAGTCAAATAGGTTTTGGTAAATGCTTAAAATAATAAATTATCTTAAACGCAAACTTAAGCATAAAAACAAAAAAATAAACAAATATCAAAAGTTTAACGTCACCTACGTTGGTCACAGCATTAGTTTTTCTCAGTGTCAAGAATATTTAATCAAGAACAGTAAGTAAGAAGGTAGTTAAAATATCTAATGAGATTTAAATATTGATGACTAATGAGAAAAGCTAATGTTACAAATAAAAACTTTAACAATTACCTAACGTAGATTCAAATATGTCAAATCAAAATAAACATGAAACGAATAAGACGCTTGCCTTCGGCTGCTGCCAGTAATTTTAGGATTTGGTAATATATATTTGATATCTTTTAGCTGTACCCCTGCTGTATATCCCGGATTGCACTAGCTGCATTGCTTTTCTCATAGCATCTTCAGAATGTCCTCCTCGTTTCCTAACCATCGTTTTGTTCCGGCCCATCTGTAAACAAAATAAGCAAGGCAACATTTAACCATTTGTTAGTACACAATTAGCCATGGCTAACTGTTCAACATTTAGGTTTGGTTAATTGTAGACCACCCCTCCCCACAAAGCGTTTGAACACTGTCACTTTAAAATTATTCATGCAATTGAAACAAAACGTGTGTTATTATATGCAAGAAAAGTATATTTATACGGTCAACATACACTGCTCTTTGTAATAATAAACAGAATGCTGTGAAACGGAAAAAATACTTACGTTTTTTTAAATATTTTGTCACTGATTTTCAATAATTTGCACGTACACGACCGTTGAGCGCGTGAGCTTGCCGCCGACTGGGGAGCGGGGAAAGTAACTGTTGCGGCATCAAAATGTCTAGTATACGCGGAGCGGCAACGACGCATTTGAAAGATATGGGCGTGGATAACTGTGTACGAGTGGCTAACTGTTGGACTACCCACCCTACTCCTCGAGAGACGTAATCAGCGGGGTTCTGATCAGTTGGGACATGTCTCCACTCGCAGTTGCCAGTCTTCTCTAAAATTTCCGCAATTCTGTTACGAACAAAAGGCTGAAGTTTGTTAGGCAACATTTTAAGCCATCCTAGGACGACAGTGGAGTCTGTCCAAAAGAATGTACGCGGCCTAGTATTCAAGCGTAATGAATTTATCACCTTTTCGTAAATTCGAACACCAACCAGAGCACCACAAAGCTCAAGTCTAGGAATAGTGGTTGCTTTCAGAGGGGCAACACGACTCTTTGCTAACAATAAGCGTACCAACACTTGATGAACTTTACTAACACTGCGAACGTATACGCATGCTCCGTATGCTCGTTCGGACGCATCAGTAAAAACATGAAGCTCTAAAAGTTCCATTGAATCAATTAAAACACGACGCGGAATGTTAATTTCATTTAATTTTGGTAGTTTGATTACTAGTTCAGTCCAAACTTTCCTAATGTCCGGCGATAGCTGCTCATCCCATGAGAGTTTGTGTAACCATAGTTTTTGCAGTAACATCTTCATCACTATTATGCATGGAGCTAGAAGCCCCAATGGGTCAAAGATTTGCGATATAATTGAAAGCATGTCACGTTTTGTATCGCCACAAACAATTGGTAGACTAATGGGAAAACAGAGTTGATCTTGTTGTGATTTCCAACCGAGACCTAAGATTTTGGTAGACTCAGATCCGCCAATATTCAAGTCGAGTGAAGATTGGAGACAGTCAACACCATTAATCAAACGCATATCATTTGACTTCCACTTTCTTAAGTGCATTCCCGCTGAAGCAAGAGTCGAAGTCACTATATCACGCAAATCTCTGACTTCATTGAGATCATCTCCTCCTGTTAACAAATCGTCGACGTAAAAATCATGTAGAATGACCTCAGCAGCCTTTTTATCAACGCACTCTAAGCCTAACTGTTTGATGCACCTCGTTGCAAGGAACGGAGCGCTGGCTGTGCCGTACGTGACGGTATTAAGCTGGTACGATTGTAACTCAATGAGCGGTTCATCGCGCCAAATGATTTGTTGAAGATGTCTGTCAAAGGGATGAACCACTATCTGACGATACATTTTCTCCACGTCGGCAGCAATAATGTATTTATGCTGTCGAAAACGTAGTGAAATTGAAAGAAGATCATCCTGTACTACAGGTCCAATCATCTGTATACTATTAAAAGAAGTACCTGTAGAAGTTATGCTGCTGGCATTAAAAACAACTCTTAGTTTAGTGGTGACACTACTCTCACGCAAAACTCCGTGATGTGGGAGGTAATGAGCGGAATGTTCAATGTTTTTACATTTCGACATATGACCTAGACTTTCGTACTCCGCCATGAAATCTTTGTACATCTTAGACAGTTTTGGCTGACTTTTAAGTCTACGCTCTAAAGAAGAAAAACAATGTTTAGCTCTCAAAAGGGATTCACCTAACAAATCCGTAGAACATTTCAGTGGAATTCGAACACAAAATTGTCCGTTCTCCAAACGTGTAGTATTATTTATAAAATGCTCCTCGCATAGTTTTTCTTCTTGCGAATACGCTGATGTAGTACAGACCTCTTCTAATTTCCAGAACCTTGTGAGAAGATTATCTATATCTATGCTATCATTTAATGCATCATTGCCGTCAGAAACAATCTTTGTAAAATTACATTTTACCATTTTTGATGGCGTCGATGTATAGCTAACTTTGGTTGGGCCCGAAACCAGCCATCCCAGTCGAGTTTCGCAAAGAATAGGTTGTCCAGCCCCTAATTTAATTCTTTGGGGTCCCAGTAAGTCCCAAAAGATGTCAGCACCTAGTAACACATCTATTGGAGCGGGAGTATAAAAGTTAGGGTCAGCCAGACAAATATTGGATGGAATTTTCAGTTGTAATAAATCTACATGTCTACTCGGAATATTATCGGTAATTGAAGGTAGGACAAAACAATTAATGTTAATGGAAAAATCATCATCCAAAGATTTCATTAAGACCGGACACATTATACTGATATGTGAAGATGAATTATTAATACCTAATATAGAATTGTTCACATTTGTCGCAGTCAAACCTAACTGGTGATGTAGTCTTTCCGTCATGAGACATGACGTGCTGCCGCTATCAAGAACAGCACGTGTAACTTGTTCCTGACCGTTTTTACCTATAACCTTAATTAACGCCGTGGACAGCAATACGTCCCCACGCTCAACACTCGCAGACAGAGATAAACCTGCGCTAGATGTTGATGGAGCAGGAGCAATGGTCGCATTATCACTGTTAGCGGAAGTAGTAGCCACATCTGACTTCTTCGAATAATCTGCAACATGTACCAAAGTGTGGTGCTTGCGTCGACATATTTTGCAACTTGTCTGTTTACAGTTATTAGCGTAATGTCCGGAAGATAAACAATTATAACAAATCTTATATTTTGGTAGCAATTCCAATCGTGCTTCATTGCTTAACGCCAAAAATTGAGGACAGTTACTTAATTTGTGTTCGCCGTTACATTTAACACAAATTTTAGTTTTAGAAGAACTACTATTCTTGTCTACTTTACTATTGGAATCCTGTATCACCATTGTCCTAACCTTAGAATTCTTATTAGTGTTCGAATGTTTGTCCACTGGTGAACATGACATTTCTAACGATTCCATTAATTCAGCACGACTCTTAACAAATGTGAGGAACACAGAAAACGTAATCTTAAATTCATTGTTAAGGCGACCTTTATACTCTTGCCATTCACGGTAAGTTTTATTGTCCAACTTGTACCTCATAATATGTATGAGTAAAGTATCCCAGGAACTGACAGGTTCGCCAAGGGATTCCAAAGCACGCAAGTTTTTATTAATGTTATCGATTAAAGCTTTTAAACTCACTGATGACTCCTTACTGATCGTCTCAATATTTAATAATGCTGTAATATGGTGTTCAATTAATAGATGCTTGTTATCAAACCGATCACAGAGTAATTTCCAAGCGACTGAATAATTAGCAGCTGAAAATTGAATTGAGTTTATCACCACTGCTGCCGAACCTTCCAGTGATGACCTCAAGTAATGAAATTTATTGATGTCGTTTATGTCATCATTGGAATGAATAAGGCTGACAAATGTATCGTGAAATTCCAACCAATTTACGTAGGAACCGCTGAATTTTGGTAATTGAATAGTCGGCAACTTAACAAAGCTGTGAGTATTAGAACGTGAACCCACCTCAGCATCAGGCGAATCCTTTTTATTATAATCATCAAGCAATTTCCGAGCTTCTGCTATAGTTTTATAATAAATAGACTCAAACTCGCTTCGTTCTAATAATTGACCGTCCAAATTATCAGTGCTACATTCCAGTGCTAATTGCACCTCGTCATATTGGCCATACAATGACTCAAGCCTATTCAAACGCAACTGTAACTCGCTAATCTCAGAAGAACCTATGGAAGGTTTCAACGAATTTAAATAATTCAAGAATACCGTTACTCTTCCCTTGAAACTCGCTCTTTTTCTAACGAGCTCCCCATCCTCTGGCATTGCGGAAGCTGGTGCAGACAATCTGGAATGTATACAACACAAATCGGTACATAAACTTAAGCAAATGCTTTATATAACGTAATATTGAACCTAACGGCTAATGTGATTACATGTATAACTGACTCAGTAACTGTTACCTACCTAATAAAGTAATAATAATGCAGCTATATAGCCACTCTTTAAGGGTAGAATAACTGTGATTAACACACTAAAGTCTGATCAATTACAACAACTTGTAAGCACTGTTAGGGTTTTGCAAATTCAAGTTTTACAATGACTAGTTTAGCCTCTGTACTAAACTGATTATCAAATGCAAATTAAAACTAATACAACCTGATAATAGAGTGTTGGGTGAAAATATAATGATTGAGATTTTCCAGACCACAAATCTTCACGAAATTCTCAAGTTTTTAATATTTTTTATTTTTAATCCAGGCTCTTCAGGACCATGTTGATAATTTTCTTCAGGTTTTTGTAGGAGATGAAAATGAAAAACGACTAGCTTTTCAGATAATTTTACATTGATAATGACGTGGACTGTCAGTAGTAGTACATTAAAAATTATAACAATAAAAAGGTTGGATATGATGAAACTTGTAGGCGTTCGGCGCAAACACATTTGGTATTTTATATGTTTTCTTGACAACACGTATTATTAAAGAATTGAATTTGTCGCATCTATTCAATTTCACCCTGTATAAATGTGCTATATTGATGTAGTTAAAAAACTTATATTTATCAAATAAGATTATATCTGAGGCAGGTTTTGATTGGCAAGCGAATTTATTTACGTAATTGTAAACATTATCTTTAAGTACTCATTGTAGCCCGTTTTTGACTAACAGACACTTATGAATGAGGTCTCCTTAGGCGCTCATTAAACGGTAGGTAGGTTTTGCCATGGCAAAACCATGGCTGAGATTTTGACTGACGGAAAACCTATCGTGTAATGCGATGATTGACGTTTGTATGACGAAAATTGTAGGCGATTAAAATTCCATCATTCATGATTGATGGAAATGATTGACCGTCTATTGATGATGATCCATGATGTGTGTTTTATTATTTGTTTCGAGTTTCTGATTTTTCGGTCTTCTCTTATCAAAGATTTATTTGTGATCATGGAGTGATGTCGGAAACTCAAAACAAAAAATAAACTTTGGTTTCCCGTACTCGCTGCGCTTATTGTTAGTGAAATCGGGCATAAGTCTAATGAATGTGTCATAATATTGTTGTTAATAGGTAATTTGAGGAAATGAAAATCTCAATTATAATAAAATAGTTTTTTTTTATTATATTTCATGAACACTTATAATACCTATTTTATCACAGAATATTGTTCGTCCATTTTCACAATGCGAACCAATTTTATGTAAAAAAGCTGAAAATTATTTACTATGATTAAGTAGTCCACACATAATTTGTCAATAAATATGATATACATGAGAGCTTTTTTGTAGTATTTTTTTTTTATCCTGGCAAGAAAAGTTCTTGAAAACTTTTGAATAAACAAAAAGCGACTTTTCCAATACAATGAATGATTAAAATATTGATACAAAATTGAATAATGTTTTTTACAAAAGTCAATTAGTCTATAACAACCAGAGACATTGACTATAGGGACTAAACTCATTTTTATTATTTCTTCACCTGAACTGTGTGTTTTCCTCTAACTACCTTACTTTAAAAAAAAAAAAAACAAGCAAAAATGGTAGAAAGGTACCTGTCAAAATACATTAAGGAACTAATACTTTATTGGAATGCTGAAAACTTACTAAAATTCGGTTTCCAAATTTTCATGTAGGTACCTACACAAATGACCGTGAGTAATATTCAGTAAATTGAACAGTGTCACATTGTGCGAGAGGGACACACTACTATCTTTTACGCTCCCTTTCAGAACTTTATCTGTCACTCCATCCACAAACAAAATATCAAAAAAAAACCTGTTTGAAACACAAATAGCACTTCAAATGCATAGCTGCTCTTTGTTAAAAATAACACTCTTATACAATTGTCATTACAGTCTATTTTTCAAGTGAGTTTAGTCCCTAACCCCGCTATAGCGGCGTGTAATAAGTCGGGCCTATTTCCTCCAGTACTGCGCGAACTTGTGGAACTGCTCGACCAGGACCGCCATGACAGCCGTCACAGACATGTCCAGGAGATTCTGAAGGTAGTGGACTGCTTCCTCGTCGCCTAGGTCCAGTCTGAAAGTTATTATAGATTGTATTACTTAAAGTAGAAAGAGTTTCTACACGGGAGATGGACGGCGCCGTCTAGGCCGGGCTAGAAAAAAGTGGAGTATTACAATGTCTTATAACCAGGCGTGTTCCATAGAGTGAACGAGATGGTGCTAGACGACTTGTATAGCTGTGTCACTTTCACTCGCCGGAATAAGCCTGGTTTTATGCGTGGTATGCGTCCGCGATTTAGCTAATCGCGGCCATTTGACTTTTATGCCTGTTTCTGTAAGATATCTAATCTATCCTATGTAGGGGTTACAAACCTCAGCTTGTCTTGTACTTTCTTGACAGCCTTGTCAGGTTCTAGCGCGATGTCGGGAACTGAAGCGTCCACCATCAGTGAGAATAGATTCAGCATCAGGTTGGCGTGCCTGGGAATAGAGAGTATTGTAATGTTATAGCATTACTAGATGCAACATGTATCGTAATGAAGACATTTCAATGAATAAGGTATTTGACTGAGAAAATCTAATTAGTTCGTCAGTTAGGAAATCAAACAATATTTATTTATTTACGTGATCCAAAATTAACGAACATACGACACTTTTAAAATTGCCAATACGTCACAACAAGTTTTTTTTTACTTTCTTCTGACGTCAAAAGCCTCCTCTCTCGAATACTCAATTACTAGACCAACTAAGCCGTACTATATTTTGGTTATGATCTGCAGTAGACTCAGTTTCGGTCATAAAGGTTTGCAACAAGAAGGCACGACAAGTGACTTGATTGATTTCATATCAACTGTCCTTCTTACATGTTTTATGAATCGGAAAAAGGATGAAAGATGTGGAATAGCAAGTAGACTTCTAAACTTCTTGCCCTCTGTGTCTCAAAAGTAACAGTCAAAGGGTTCTCTGCATTACCAGAGACAAATTCATGTAAATGCGCAAGTATAAGGTCTGTAAATAATTTAGAAGTACCATCGACAAGAATAACATACCTCCTCAAATGCAGGAATGCCGTATAGCACTGTTTCCTGAACTCATGGTAGAGTTCGGAGTGCACTCCTCCCATGGCCTCCACCATCTCCTTGCTGAGCTTCATGGGAGGAGGGAGAGGCTTGGGGTCGCGACCCAGGATGTAGCCGAAGTCGATGTGGAACAGAGCGCCCGACTGGGTCAGCAGCAGGTTGTCCAGGTGACGGTCGCCCACACCTGGGTAGAGGAAAGGATTTTTAATTTTGGAAAGCTAATGTGTCCACTACTGAAACAAAGGCGTAGACCTGTTGTACTAACTACTGTTGGTTATAAGACATAATACAGGGACAGTGCTAAAGCTATGATTAGTCTTTAATGGATTTTCAACTTTATACTGTAGAAAAACATACAGTAGAAAATCGATTGAAGGAAAACTAGGTTCAGCTCTGTCGGGGAACTGAGTTTTATAGAGAATAGTATAGAAAGCTGTCTTCGAAGAAGAAGTGACCTAAGCAGGCTATACTCGGTACTGGGTTCAGTACTAGTAGTGTAAATAAATTAAAGAAAATTATGCTTAGTATTTAGATTAATCAGTTTTATCACAGACAAGATTATAAAGCAGCAGATTAACTAATTGCAAAACTGATTCCCACCTCATTTTTACGAGATTGACACTATTTTTGGAATTATAATTTTTCTGGCAATGCATTTTAACGACTCTAATGAGTCTGATAGTTTGACAGGTCTCCAGAGGTAGTGGCGCTGCCCAAGCGGACATTTTTGGAACTACTCAGATAAGTCCTCATTGCACAGTTTTTACACTGTTTTATCCATTTGTACACAAATATTGTCATCAAAGGAGTTACCGAGTTAGTATGTATCTCTTTTTTCTCAACTATTTAGATGATTATTTCTTCCGTGTAACTGTTATACATTTAAAAAAATAAGCAAAAACAGTACTCACCAAGCAAATAGGTAATAACACAATATCCAGCACAACTCCTGATATAAGTATCCATAGTCTCCGGCTTAATACCATAGGGGGCGCCTTCACAAGGATTATACTTGCGGAAGAAATTCTGTATACTACCCTCCGTAGCCAACGCTTCGGCTACCGTCACAGATTCAATAAATTGTAGGAAACCATGCTTAGAACTTGTCGCTAGAACTTTGTATGGTGTCAATTTTAAATCTAAGTTCTCCCTTCTTAATAATTTGTCCATTAGTGTAATCATTTGTAGGATAAGTTGGTCTTGACGAAGATCGTCGCCGTGTTTGAATATCGCTTCATATTCCATTCCTTCTGTTGTTAAGAAAGTCAGTTTTGAAGGCATTAGGGCTGATTTGAATAGAGAGGCTTTTTTGGCGACGATTCCTGAAAGATAAACAAAAATAATATGTTAAAATTAGTATTTGATGTGCTTTGTTTTTACGAAATGAATGATGTGACAAAGGTTTTGTAATAATTTTGGTGATATAAAAAGGGTGTCCATGGAGTTTCTTGTCCGTTCTTCTACATAGAGATCTAATCTTTGGAATGGGCATCTTCGGTATTTTCACAGTTATCATTTCTTGTGAATGGGACTGTAGTTTCTAATTATATTTTTTTTTTCAAAAGTGCCTGTGATTGGTCTACCTCAAATAAATGATTAGAATAAAAAAAAGTACCTTTAATAGTAACACTAGGGTCTAAGGGGAAGGGCATAGGCTCAAAGTTGGCGAAGTTAAACTTGAAGGCGTCGGGATCAGCTAACAGTTGTTGCAGTCTCTCAGCCTTCTTGTTCCTGTTCCCGCTCTCCCTGGTGACAGTCTTCACCAGCTTCACCAGCTTGTCGATGAACACCTGCTGCCGGGCCAGGAATGAACGGGTGCGCTGGTGGTCGGAGTTACCTGGGGACGAAAAGTGCTTATATTATATTACAGTCACGGTCGAATAAGCCTGGAATAAAGGTCATTGATCCTAATAATGCGTCGTTCAAATTTCATAATACCAACATATTACGAATAAGGTCAAAGTCGCCTCTTACCACGATACGTTTGTTTTGATCGTGTTACGACACTTTCTTTACATTTTTTCGAATGGATTTTGAAATATAAGAATAGATTGGTACGCAGGAGTCAACGATTTTTATTCCACACTTACCTGGCGGAAACTATAGACTGTAAAAGTGATAAAAGTGGGGGAGGCTTTTGCGAAAGAGTGGGCTAAAAAGAGACCACTATAGGACTTATTTTTGTGAGGATATTAACTTGTGTGTTACTGGTAATGAAATCGCGTTTTAGAATTAAAAATCGAGAATTTGGAAAACGTCTGCCGTATTGCACAGCCTAATGCCTCTTATAGAAAGTTATGTGTCCTAGTAGTGGGAATACTACAAACTGACTTATATTACGACATACCCTTGGCCAGTCGATGGCTGAAGGTCCTCATGACGGCCAGGTACATGCCCCTGGCGGCGTGGTCCCGTCCTCCGTCCTGGTCCTCACACTCTATGAGCAGGTACCAGTACAGGTAGTTGGCTACCACGCTGTTGTTGCAGGCTCGAGAGATCAGGAACGACGCTAAGGAGAGACGCTCTTCTGTTGGGTCGTTGTCGCTGTGGGGAGGAGATAGAGGGAGATCAATTTCTACTATCAAGCATTAAGATCCCAAGAAATAGCAAGTGGACAGGACACATAGCACGCAGAACTGATGGCTGATGGGGCCGTAAGAGACCACGGACTGACAAGCGCAGCGTAGGACACGTCAACCTAGAAGGTGGCCGGACGATCTTATGAAGACCAGAGGATCGCGCTGGATGCAAGTTTCCAACCGGTCCTATTGGAAGTCTATAAGGGAGGCCTACGTTCCGCAGTGGACATCCTATGACTGACATGATGACGGATAATCAAACATCAACGTTTTAAATCTTGGTCATGAGCTGCACGCTCAAGCCATATGTGTGATGGGATAGCGGATAGAAAATAGATGAAAAAGTTGGTTGGAGAGTGACTTTGCGACGCGGCAGTCTCTCATGTCTATTAAATAAAGAAGACTTTTTTTTTTTATCGTGGTAAAATCATCAAATGAGACCTCCAACCCCGGGCAGGGCGGGAGGTACTGTCAGACTTGTACTGACTAAAATCCACGGTGTCCTTCAGTAGCCCTTTATGTTCCGGGGTCACGGTAATAGAAATAAATCCCGCGACCCCGGCAGGCTTTGGCCCTCTGAGAACCCCGTCATTTTGCTGACAGCTCTTTGAGGCGCGCGTGGAACACGACGCACCGTCGACCCGGGCATGGTCCATGGTTGGACAGCGAGTTGCCCTTTACAAATAAAGAAGACTTGCGAGCCTTTGGGTCCGTTCACGATTTTGGTCTAAGTGGTAGTGGGCGGTAGAGCTTTTTTTACGCAGCGACCCGGTTGTTGGTGACAGTCGCCGTACTAACCACTTACACACTCCTGTATGCACTGCTCTGTTTCATAGCGTCGCACTCATCCGAAACCGCACACAGTTTCGCTATGAGCGGCGTATCATGGCGTGCTTCTAACAGTAGTCCCATACAGCATGTGTGATATATGACTATTTGCCACTTCACATCGGTCACATAACCACAGATGGACATCAGCAAGAATTGCTTAACCTTGGACACCTAGGAGTATCGTCATTATCTAGTTGTTAAGTGTTGTTACCTGAAAGGGTTGTTGTTGTCGGCGTTACTGTTGTTGTTGTTGTTCACGCTGACGCTATTTTCTACGGCAGCGGGGGCTTCTTCTACTGTGGCATCAGTAGACCGCCGACTTGTGATAGATGAGGTCATCTCACTGGTTGTGAGTACTGGGAATTTAACGATTAGCATGATTAGGCTTACCACGACGTCTTAAAGGGTTTTTAGGCTGTGGGAAAGAGATGGCGCTAGACGACTTGTATAGCACTAATTCTTTCCCACACTGGGACTGGGTAAATTTTGTATGGACTGTGACCCTTCTTCTTTCTCTACATTTTGTTCTAAGGTCGATGTAAACGGTGGTGGACGCCCACGGCGTCGGACGTCGCAAGAAGATCTCCGGCCACCGTAGGCGCGGGCATGCGGGCGGCGAGTAAAGGACAACTCGCCGTCCAACCATGGAACGCGCGCCTCAAAGAGCGTCAGCATAATGACGACGCCCTCTCTCAGAGGGCTAAAGCCTGCCGGGGTCGCGGGTCTTATACCATCACCGTGACCACGGAACATAAAGGGCTATTGAAGGACACCGTGGATTTTAGTCAGTACAAGTCTGACAGTCCCTCCCGCCCTGCCCAGGGTGGGAGGACTCATTTGATGATTTCACCAAGACAAAAAAAAACTTTTTTATTTTTATTTTAAATTAGCAAGAACTGTAATTGGCCAGGGATGCCTAGAAAATGAATACACGTGTTTATTTGGCGAAAACTAAAGGGGAGAGAGTGGAAGTCTTTAGGGAAGAGCGTTACCCAGCACTGGGACAAAAAAGTAACGGTAATAAAACTATTTCAATATGAGGTCCGATTCTTACCTGACGCTGACAGCAAACTAGCTTGACTCCCTCTATGTCCACTCTGCATGAGACGACTTTCACGAGATTCCAGCTCAGCTGTGCTCGGATCCTTACCGCATACACGGGCGTATTCTGAAAACATAGCAAAAACTTATACATATAGCCAAAATCAGACTAGTCTTTCTACCAGCTTTTCTTACATCCTTTATACTTTTCAAGGTATTGCTTATGGCAATTATGAACTATTACAGCGCAAGTATATCTGTTACAAGCATCATTCGTTTCAAGAATGTCCTAAGAGGTTACTGCAACTCAGGTACGCATTTTTCATAAAAAAAAAACAAAACCTTCATCAACGGTTGACAATCTTGAATAACTTTGAAATAACTTCATCTCTTTGGGTAGATTGTCAACTTCCGTAAATCTTGTGGAATGGTTTCGTACTGGTTTTGAAAACATAAAAAATCACTTTTGAAAGCTATATTATCAACGAGTTACTCGTACATCCCTTTTTTTTTTTTTTTTTTTTTTGGCGTGGTAAAATCATCAAATGAGACCTCCAACCCCGGGCAGGGCGGGAGGTACTGTCAGACTTGTACTGACTAAAATCCACGGTGTCCTTCAGTAGCCCTTTATGTTCCGGGGTCGCGGTAATAACTCGTACATCCCTACTTAATATTATAAATGCGAAAGTAACTCTGTCTGTCTGTTACTTTTTTACGCTTAAACCACTGAACCGATTTGGATGAAATTTGGTAAAAAGTTAGTTTGAGTGCCGAGAATGGACATAGGATAGTTTTTATCCCGAAATTCATAGATTCTTACCGTCATGTATCTCCATGAAGTCTTCATACTTGAGTGCTTGAACTAATTGCAGGAGGTACAGAAGCAGATCATCATCAGGAGCTTGCTTTAGTCGGGAGATCGCGTACCTGATATAAAATGAATAAGCCTTACAGTAGTCGCTTATGATGTCTTACATCTGACACGACGGTATGACTTCAAATTACGACTTGAGACTGCGACTATGACTTCAACATTCAATTTTATTTGAATTATTTTTTAAACTAACTAAAGTTAGGGGAAGGAGGACGCCGTGACGTCTCTCCACCCACTTCTCAAAGAGAAGTCTTACCGCCGCAATTGCGGCGTGCCCGAGGCATATTGCTACCCTGTGGCCTGGCTTTGTGCTGAACTGAGCCTATTTGGCACAGCCGTGAGGCACACGGTACCTACTTTTGTGTTCTTGCTTTCCCATTTCATTGTACACTTGTATTTTTTTAGTGTAATTGTGAGCCTAAGGCTTACCAAATAAACTTATTTTCTTTGTTTCTTATTAAGGGCACTTGAATAATAATGGTGATGTTATCTATACATACTTCCTGACAGCGGGATGTGTGAATTTGGGCGTCAACAACTCAAGCGCATCTTCCACGTCCATCGGCGCCCATTGCTTCATCATAGACAGGGCTTGACGCACCTCGCCTGGAATTAAAGAATAAAATATTAGTAATTAATTGATAAAGGTAATACATACATATACGTATAAATTCACAATCTTTTTCCCAAGCAGTTACATAGTACAAAACGCCTGCTAAGATATTTTCGTTCATAAATCCGAATTATATTTAAGTTCTACGTAATTGGTGGCAAGCCTATTGAAATCCAATAACAAATGCCAGTCTCTTGGTTGTGTCTGAGAAACTTCTGATTGAAAAGTCTTTTGATTTTTCACCAGATCCTTAGTCTGTCTGTTCTTTCTGGCTATTGCATAATAATAGTAGATTACGCACCAAGGGAGTAAAGCATTGTCTTACGTCACGGGCGTATTGAATCTCGAAGCGACACTAAGGATTCTGAGGGTGAACCTCAGTAGCGCAGCGAGGAGATTTAGAATCCTTAGTGTAGCGAGGGATTCAAGTTAGCCCAAGACAAGGCAGCTTTACCCCCGAGGAGCGTACTCTGCTTCACACCTACTGCGAGGAAATAAATTCGATTTTTGAAATTTGATGTGGTAGACAACCTTCGGACGTGAAGTTGGCATCACTGCAAGCGATCAGCTGTTGCGGCCAGCGGCCGCCATTACTGAGACAACTCCTTGGTGAAAGTTTTTATACGGTTTTATTTGAGGTTCCAAATTCAAATCACATTATTCCCATGGGAATAATGAAATTCAGTACAATATTATTGCCCGGCTCGAGCGAGATGGAACAATGACTTGCTTTACAGTACGGTTTGCTTGACATTTAATTTGACATTTACGAGCAAGTGGTGTGAAAATTAAGTTATAGGCCGTTTGGGGTAAATTCTTAAAAAGTAGGTTATTTTTTTATATGGTTAGATTACTTTAGTCAAGATTAGAGGTGACAGAGATTCTAAGCTAGAACGAGTCTACCCAGAAAAGCCTGTTCCTTCAGCATCGACGAGATTTGGGATTTAGGCGTTAAAAAACAGAAATTGCAGAGTTTCTATGCATATATGGCTATAAAAAAAGGATATTAACAAATTACTGCACAAACGAGCTGACATTATGAAACACGTACCAGTGAATTAATTAGTTAATATTAAAGTATAAATTGAATTCAGACTACTAATGGATAGTTTCTTAATTAATGACAATGATCTGATCACCTGTGTAAAGAAAGCTGAATAATCATTTCAATAATTACAGTTAATGAATACGAGTATAATTCACATAAATAAGAATTTTGGTTTTCACTTGCATTCGATTCTACAAAATTTATATTCAGGTGGTAATTAATGTTTATACTGCTAGCCTACTTCATCTCACTGCTGGGCAAATACCTCTTGCCATCCAGGGCCAAAGTGGTAACGAATATCTTTAAAAAAATCACGTTTTTTTTTAACGAACGTTGCCCCACACTAGGAATTTCTCCTGTGTCGTGGGTGCGTTTACAAACATAAACTCACATACACAGACCCCCAGACCCGAAACAACTACTTGTAGATCATACAAATATTTGCTACGTGTGGTAATCGAACCCGGGACACGCTGCGCAGCAGTCCGATCGCTCAGCCACTGCGCTAACCGTGCCGTCTACTACAGATACTATGGCCCAGTAGTCGAAATTTGTCCATGGTTAATGTAAATGCAAAGAATCTTACTTGTTTCATAAACTTTAATCGAGACTTTCATGAGGCTATCCGTCTGTACAGGGGTGATGAGTATGAATGTTGATGGATAGAGAGGAAGAGTAAGGCCAAAGAAATGATGGATGGATTCTGTCACGAACTATATGAATGAAGGAGTAAATGGTGCTGTGACGTAGGACAGGGGAAAATGGAAGTAAAAACGTGTAGCGGCGACCGCAAGTAAAATGGTATAAGGCAGAAAGATGATGATCTGAATTTTGAAGGAATTGATGAGATGACGTTTCAAATGACGGTACCAAGGTCTACGATTTTATTTACTGTTTTGTAATACGGAGAAATTGAAACCGTGGTTCTGTAGAGAAGCTTGAAATTTTTAGTTCAGGTTAAACCAAGAATTATTAAGTTTTTGTAATAATAGTTGTAAAAAATATAACACGAGTCAACTTTAAAATCTCATACCTTTCCATCCTTTGCACCTCATCCTCGTTTGCTTACTGATAGCAATGTACACATATTTATATTTATTAATGACAAACACTCACTGTTTAGTCAATCGTCTTAACTGATATAGTTAATACTAATAATTTGATATCGAAGTAACCTTGGGTTGAGTTCCAGTGGTATCTAAACTGACCGTTACTGTGTCGAATATAAAGTCGTTTTTTAAAAGCATAATTAGGTAAATTCCGTACAATATGATTGCCGCGAAGAAGTAATAAATTACCATTTTCCATAGCCAATAGTGTTTCTACTGCTGGGACACAGGCCTCCTCTCTGTGAGAGGGAGTGGGCCATAATCTATCACGAAGGCCCAGTGCCGGTAGGTAGATGTCACACGTATTAAAAATTTTCCTAGGGTGTGCTAGTTTTTCTAAAGATGTTTTTCTTCACCGTTTTGAAAGCAGTGGTGATGAAATAAATAACATTTTAATGCGTTTGGCTGTGATTGACATCCGCGATTAAAAGCTTGTGTGGGATAAAGAAAATTGGCTATGTTGAATTGTTTTCTAAATAAATAGTGCATGCATTAAAAATACGACTAACAGCTCACCGCTGAAAGTTTAAATTCAAACCAACATTTTGTTTTAGATTAATTAAGTTTGTTTGGCAAGTTTTGTGATCAAATAAGTAACTAGTATTCATTGAATGGAAAAGACAGTTGTTGAATATGTATTTACTAAATTACTGATAACGTTTTGTTTTTATTTAAGAACGAATTGTTGATGATAGTACTGTAAAGTGGGTGACACAGAAAAAATATAAATGGGAACTATACTGGGGAGTTACTTCTGCCACTTTTAACTTCCTAGATAGGAAGTAATTTCTGAGAGACTGAAGGCATATTAATCGTTATCTTAAAAGTTAAATTTTGGCTTTGTTACCTCTTTTATTTTCAAAGTAGTTCGACATCAAAAGTCAAAACACACCTATCAACTACATGTTGTTTTATAAAAAGACTTGTAAAATAAATATTATTTACATTAAAAAAAGAACAATTATAAGTAATTTAGAAGTCACAATATCACATTTAGTCATGTCTAAGTTCAGTCTCATTTTGTTCTTTAATTTCGAAAACAAATACCTCACTAGACTTTTATCAGCAGTCAATATTGCCTTGGACAACAAAAAAGAGGAAAAAAATATTATAATACAAAAGTAAAAACGAGAAAAAATAACCAAACCACAAACAAGAAAACTCACAATCATATTTCGTCAATGTTTTCAGTTCAGTCTCAATTATTTCTTTCATTTTCACTAAACACTATTTATCACTAAAGAACACAATACATCACATTTATAAGTCACTTCAGTTTATTTCATCACTTAACATAAAACACTTATAATCCATTTAAACTTAACTCAATATTATTTTTAGAACCAACATACTTCACTAAAGTTATTTTTAAGCTACAAAATACGTGTATCACCGATGCCATTTCATCACATAACTAACTTAAATAACTTAACAAGTTTATCGGAATTCGTTGCGTAAACACCACGTGTGTAAGTACCGGCAATAAAGAATGTAGATCAGCTGGGCTATTCTTTGAGTCGTCATGGACGAGCTCGTCGACGAGCTAAATTGTGTCATTAATAGATTCATACTAACCCCAGAAGACTTACTTTAAGTTCAACTGTGTCATCGAACGGAGGCTTCTATTCTTTATTTTTTTTATTTGCAATACACAATACTTGCTTGTCCAATTCGTCTCCGACAATGGCAGAATATTCGAAATCGGCTTGTTTGCCATAGTAAGAAACAGAATGCAATAGATTTTTAACTAGATCATACAGTTTAAAATCTATTATGGACAAACTTTTCAAAGTTGTTGCCGTGTAGCAAATAGCACCCAAGAGCAAAGCAATACTGTCGAAAATCTCTTTCCAAGCATCATCATCTTCCATTATCCCAGTTTACTCATGGGTCGAGGAAACTCGTTTTCGTTTTTTATTCTCCTCTGACACGAAGTCACAGCATCATTATTTTTTATCTTTGCCCTACATTAGGAATTTGTTCTGTGTCGTGGGTGCGATAATAAGCTTAAAGACACGATCACAACGAAACAACTACTTGATGATCATATTAATATTTATTCCGTCGAATCCGTAATACCGCATATCGTAATATGCAGTGTTTCGCCACAGCTACAACCGTGCTGTCACTGATTGATGTGCTTACTTTATTGCCAGTACCTGTAGCTAAGTTATTTTGAAGGTGATCAAGTTAAATTTGTTACATAGAAAAAATATGTTAATTGATTCGTGCAGTTAATGTTTTTGATTACCGAATTTCGGTGGCTGTCCAAGGTGATTTGGACTTTATTTGTTATTACTTAAAGTGTGTTTTGGTTTAGGTGTAGTAAGGAGTTACGACTTTTCGCTTAGAGAATGAAAATGGAGTTTACCCACACATTTTCGAAAAAAAATAAAGAAAAATTATGGGGAGCAGGGAATTAGTCATCTGCGCGGAACATATTATAGTGCATAAGTGAGTGCGCAGAAAATGATAGTCCTCCTGTACACTTAGCAGTGGCAACTTACTGAGAGCCAACTTATATCTATCATAAGGGCGTGCGGACGGCGAGTAATGGGCTCATCGGTGCGAACCTAAAAGAGCTGTCAGTACGACGGGGCCCTTGTTAGACGGCTAAAGCCTGCCGGGGTCGCGGGTTGTCTTATTAGGTAACCGTAGCTTCGGAACGTAAGGGTTATTGAAGGACACCGTGGATTTTAGTCAGTACAAGTCTGACGGTACCTCCCGTCCAGTCCTTGGAGAGAGGACTCATTTGACGGTTTTACTACCCAATAAAAAATGCTTCTCATAAGTTGCGGTATACAATACCCTGTCTGGTAACCTTTTCTGACGGTCCCAGCCATTACCTTGGAGCGTTCCACGAAACGTTTGCCGATATGCTCAAAAATACATATTTTGACTAGCTGACCGGGCAAGCTTTGTACCGCCTCACAATAAACTTTTAAACCTTCCCTGGGTTTCTACGCAATTCAAAACTAAAATCAGCCAAATCGGTCCAGCCGTTCTCGAGTTTTAGCGAGACTAACGAACAGCAATTGATTTTTATATAATAGAGAATATTATACTATCTTTCATCTCTTACACAAAGAAGTTTTGTATTATAATAAGTATGTCTGAGGTTAATTATATTACACTGGTCAACAAAAAAAATAAAATCGTTTGTTTCCTTTAATTTTTTTTTTGTTTCTATCTCAAAATAACGTGTATTTTTTAAATATGGTAACAATTTTTCTCTCACAGCTTTTGTTTTTGAGTTACAGCTAACTACCCTCCATTACTATTTTTACTTAAAGTTGCATTTTTTATTGGACATTGATATATATTTAGTTGTTGTTTTCGATATGGCTTCGTCAAGAAGGTGTTGTGTACTTAATCCTGATTCTTTTTGCTACATTTGTGGTGAATATGTATTTGCAAAATATCGAAAACCTATATCGGACTTTGTAAAAACTGCGTCTCATCAATACTTTAAAATAAAATTGTGTAATCAGGACAAGCCATGGGTTCCTCATATTGTATTTTGTCAAATCAATGATTGAAGTCGAATCCAAAGCTTGGAAGTCATTCGTTTTGGTTATGAGTAATTTCTTAGGCAAAAAGAAATCTGACAACCACGTCGAGCTTGTTGAGTCCATGCTATCGAACTTGCAAGAGTTAGGGTGCAACATGAGCATAAAAATCCACTTCCTGCACTCACATTTAGACCGATTTCCACAAAATCTAGGTGATTTTAGTGAGGAGCAGGGTGAAAGATTCCATCAGGATCTTCGAACAATGGAAGAGCGGTATCAGGGGCGGTGGGACTCACATATGATGGCAGACTACTGCTGGAGTTTGCAACGTGATCTACCTAAAGTCGTCCATTCAAGAAAATCGTATAAAAGATCATTTGATAGTGTTCAATAGAAATTTTGTTAACATCATTTATTAATTTTCTGTACTTTTTTATCAAAATAATAAAACTCTATATTTCAAAAACTGAAGCTGTTAGCAATCTTCCAGTATTTTTTTCATACTCAGGGCCATACAAATGCCCAATAACAGATAAAAAAATAAAGGAAACAAGACTTGTGTTGACCAGTGTTATCTAATTCAGAGCCAAAATGAAAAAGGCCTTGTTCAAACAAACAAAAAAAATGAAGTATCTTTATATTATGAAACGTGTGTGCTAGATTATCTCAGTAAACTGCTCAGCGGACGTTAGATAACGATAAGTTGATGATGTATTATAATAAATATAAACATTATGACACACAGGAAGCTTATTTAGGGCAGTCTGGTAAAAGCGACGTCTTTATAATTCAAAACATTAATTAAATACGACCTCCGTACATAACATTAGCGTAACTATATCAAGGATATGAATTTTCATAATAGCCCAAGAAGTATTGTCGGTGTTGTATCATTGAGGAAAGTAATTTTGTAATCAAATGTTGCCCTACAGTAATTAGTAACTTAGTCAACGTTTTGGAAAATAATGGATCCCTATTTTTCTTTTGTTGGATCATTGAATATTAACAAAGAGATAATGCATCAAAATTCTAGAGTGGGTGCTCGTGACTTCAGACAAAGTAGAAACTCTACTTGTTTGTGACGTATTGTCAATTTCATAGGTGTCGTATTTTCGACAAACACAGCAAAAGAAAAAATACGTGTCACATATTTTCACTGCTACTGGGATATAAGCCTTTCCTCTGTGAGAAGGAATTTCCTTTGTCATGAAGGTTTTGAGAGAACAGTGGTGATTAAATGAATTAAACAAAGTAAACCGTCTGGATAGACGCTTTACTTTTGATTAATTTTGTTAAAATTGGGCTCGAAGCCATGCTCACGACGCGCGACGTATTTGTCTTAGCCGGTAACACTACTGCTGGGGCATTACGACGGCACGGTTAGCGCAGTGGCTGAGCGATTGGACTGCTGCGCTGCGTGTCGGGGGTTAGATTCCCGCACGGAGCAAATATTTGTGTGATCCACAAGTAGTTGCTTCGGGCCTGGGCTTTTGTGTATGTGAGTTTATATGTTTGTAAACGCACCCACGATACAGGAGTAATTCCTAGTGTGATAAGTAAAAAAAAATAATTTAAAAAAATATTGTACTGCATATTATTAAAAATATTGACTTTTGAAGTTTTTAAGTAATCAATAAATAAGGAAATTTTTAACCCGCCTCGTAAATAAAACACTTACCGTCAAAGAGAAACACAATTCAACTACACTAATATGAAGTAACGAAAGAAAAATATTTAGTTAAGGAAGATTGTTTAGATACGGGGAAATCCTTCAATGAGGAAAAACTGTTCAATAACAGTAGACTGCATATTAATTTATAATACAAATATGCAGGTACCTGATTCTAGACCCATATGCATTGGGTCTAAAATCAGGAATTTGACAGGCCTATTGGTCTAGTTGTTAGTGACCCTGACTGCTATGCCGGAGGTCGTGGGTTCGAGTTCCACCCAAGACAAATGTTTGTGTGATGAGCACGATCATTTGTTCTGTATCTGGGTGTAATTTATCTATAATATTTATGTATTTAGAAATATATAAGCATTTTTATCAGTTGTCTAGTACCCATAACACAAGCTCTGCTTAGCTTGGGACTAGATGGCGTTGTGTGATAGTTGTGGTAATTCAATCGTTCTTGTTCATTCTTAAATTAAAAAACTTTAGTAGTTTAACACTTGAGCATGCGGACAGCGAATAATGGGCGACTCGATGTCCGACCATGGGCCATGCCCGGGTGGACAGCGCGTTGTGTTCCACGCGCGCCTCATAGGGTGTCAGCATGATGAGGGGGGCCTCCCTTTAGAGGGCCAAATCCTGCCAGGGTCTCGCTATAGCATACGCGTCACCGAGTCGTTCTCCATTATCCGTTTAATAATAAAGTATTGTGTAAAAAGTGCAGTGTAAAAAGTGCCTCTCAACTACTTCCATACAAATAAATCCTAGAACTGATAGCCGTTTCATTTCGACATCACCCAAAAATATATGAGACTACCAATCCCACCGATATCGCGTCGTTACCATCCAACGACGATATATTACTAGACTCCTAATAACAAGCGACCGATGTCTGTCAACACATTAGGCAAAAAAGTCTTATATCCGTCTTATTTCGAGCACTCCTGTGAGCCGTAAACATACCTTGAGACAGAACAGACCTTGAGTTAGCCAATCACAACGCAGTAGCCCGTCCCCCTCGGTTACGTAGTACCTCAGCGAGTTGACAGAATAGTTTTTGTTCCTTAGATCGTGCATGCGGAGTCTAGTAATATATCGTCGTTGTTATCACCTAATGTTTAAGTGTATTTATTCTATTTGTCCTTTTTTACATCTAATAACGAGATTAAGAGCAGTTGTGTCAGGCTTTTGGGAACGTGTTCTGAACGAGTCTTTTATAATCTGAAAGTCTGTAGGCTAACTATTAAAAAAATTAACATACCCGGTCTGTTCCAGTTAACGCATTCCAAAAACTTTGTCAGCGCTCTGCGGTGCGATGACAAATAAAATCTGCAAGAGAAAAGTTAAATAAAAATGTGGCTGGTGGCATTTAGAAATAGAGATATTTTCTGTCATTATGTAATTTTACGAATGTGGCAATACGCACCGATATTTTTTTTCTTAGATGGTCTTAGAGAAATGACGGGGCCCCGGGCTTTAGAGGGCAAAAGCCTGCCGGGGTCGCGGGACTCACGAATTACCGTGAACCCCTTACGTAAAGGGCTATTGAAGGACACCGTGGATTTTAGTCAGTACGAGTCTGACAGTTCCTTTCGCTCAATTATATGAAAGAAGAGAGGTTTTTACTAAAATCCTTCATTAGCCCTTTACGTTCCAGGATCACGGTAACCTGATGAGACAGTCTCGCAACCCCGACAGTCTTAACCCCTCTAAGGGGAGCCTCATCAGATTGCTGATAGATCTTTGAGGCGGGCGTAGAACACGACGCACCGTCGACCAGTTCATGTTCCATGATCGGACGGCGAGTCACCCATTACTAACCGTCCGCATGCCTACGCGTCAATTTGTTGTTCGTTGTTAGTGTTCGGAATCATTCGTAATCTCTCGGCTTTCTTCGTACTGTATACAGGGTGAATTTTTCAACTGGGCGTGGATGGCTACTTTCGAAACTATAAGGAATATCGAAAAACGCTGAAAGGAGTCTCGAGGCCGATTTTGACGAAAACTAAAACTGCATCATTGGATTTTGGAAAAATCTAAAATCCTGGTCAGGAATCGAACCCGCTGATTTTGGAAAAAAAATCACAGCCTGTATTATTACACCGTTGGATAGTGTTGCTAATAAGGATCAAATTCTGGGAAGTAATCATATACGGCAAACTTAAGGAAAACGTATAATTACAAAAAAACTGATTAATCTTCAAGGCAAAGACTGTATTCGAAACTTAAGTTACCGTTCCTTCTTTAAAATAATGCTATTTTTAGTTCAACTCAATAATGTCGTATTGCTAAGTACAGTGGGATTGTTGAAACGTCAAATTCAGTGAGACAATGAAAACAATGAAATTGTATAATTTCGAATAAATTATGGCTCAATAGATGTAAAGTAACATGGAAAAATAGCAATTTCATAAAAATCTGCCATTTCCGTAAGTTTGCCGTATATGATTATTTCCCAGAATTTGATCCTTATTAGCAACACTATCGAACGCTGTAATAATACAGGGTGTGATTTTTTTTCCAAAATCAACGGGTTCGATTCCTGGCCAGGATTTTAGATTTTTCTAAAATCCAATGATGCAGTTTTAGTTTTCGTCAAAATCGGCCTCGAGACTCCTTTCAACGTTTTTCGATATTCCTTATAGTTTCGAAAGTAGCCATCCACGCCCAGTTGAAAAATTCACCCTGTATACATACCTGAACTTCCACAGTAAGTCCTGGTCGGTGGCGGTGAGTGGTCGTGCAGGAGGCGCGGCTACTAGTGCTGACAGTTGGTCTCGCTCGGCCGCGGTGGGCTTCGCGTCGCGACCCGAAACTCCCGAGCGTAGCGAGCGAGCAAGACGGTGCTGTTTGCTTTCTACTAGGTTTTCCTGTTAATAATACAGAAAATAGTTTATCATGATCTGCGTAGCCTTTTTAGCCTATATTGGGGTCAGCTTCCAGTCGAAACATATGCAGCTGGATATCAGTATTTTGCGTGGAGAGACTGCTCATCAGACCTCCACAACACAGTAGCTGGGTAATACCATACCTCACGGTAAGACTGGTTGACAGACTTTAGAGCGTTTGACTAATAGTTAAGACTGTCAAAGATCTACAAATGACAGCCGGGTCCAAGAGCTTTACGTGAAAATAGTTTTGCCAAGGTATTTGTAGAACATGGGGTATATTCCTTTTACCATTCTTCCAGACTTTGACTTGTGAAGGTCAGATAGGCAGTCACTACATTGAAAATACTGGTATGCCAGTCATATCCGTTTAGTTTTTAAATTAGTCCCAGAACAGGCTACGCATAATGACGATAAACGGAAATCACATGGATGTTTAGATTTGTATACAAATTAGATTTAAAATCAAGAACTCCTTACACTGCGATGTCACGAACAAAACTATCCGGGGGATTACCAAAATAGTCCAAAATCATTTTAAAACAGAATTTGAACAAATTAATTGATAAACTTTAAATTAAAGTTCTGACGTGTGTCCAATAAAGTTGAGCATGAAATGTAAGTTATACCGGAAAAAAATCTTTATATTTTTAGAACATGCCATATTATAAACAGTTGGTGCAGTGTCGCAAGTTCGATCCCCGCATGGAACAAATATTTGATCACCGGCACGTTTGGCGCAGTGCCTGAGTGATTGGACTAATGCGCGGCATGTCGCGGGTTCGTATTTCGGACGGCACAAATAATTGTATGATTTGCAAATAGTTGTTCCGTTGTCTGGGTGTTTGTGTATGTGATTTTCTATGTTTGGAAATGCACACACGACACAGGAGAAATTCTTAATGTGGGGTAATAACTGTAAGATCTCGTAATCAGGTACGGTGACGATCTCAGCTTGAGTACTAAACTGGTACATTTCATCGCCGATCTATATTCTATCTATTGCTTGTAGTTTTTCAACTCTTCTTCTATGTAAATAAGGTCTACTTTGCCTTGACTCACATACCTGTAAGATCTCGTAATCAGGTACGGTGACGATCTCAGCTTGAGCTCTAAACTGGTACATCTCATCACCGTCTTGTTCGTAGTACACCACTGCATGCTGTAACAAGAATTTAGCTATAAAACATAACTCATCATCTGCCTGCTTTTTCCCAACTATATTGTGGTCAGCTTCCAGTCGAACCAGATGCAGCTGAATATCAGTATATTACATGGAGCGACTGACCGTCGGACCTCCACAACGCAGTAACTGGGTAATACAACAATACCCCTGGTAAGACTTGGAGCTACTGTCTATTAGATCTCCACAATCCAGTAACTAGGTAATACAATACCCCATCCATGGTAAGACTGGTTGTCAGAATGACAGCCGGGACCAACAAGGTTTACGTGCTTTCTGAGGCATGAGTTAAACTCGCTATGACAGATGGTCACCTATCCACAGAATAACCTCGGCAAGCGCGGCTTAACCCGGAGGATCGGCCTGTGCAACTGTAATTATTTAGCTACGAGTTAAAACTACACTATAAAAAAACAGGGCAAGCTTATCATATCGAGCATTTTCATGGATTATTCATATCATTATCATTTTAAATTAAAATTGTGAAATGTCAATGCACAATATGACGTCAAAGAAGCATAACTATTTTTATTTTTTGTTTTTTATATTCTCGATATAATATCTGCACCTGCCAATAATTAATTAGCAACCAGCTTTGTCTAGCAACAGTAACGAACAGGAATTTTTGATCTGGACTTAATTAATAGAACAGGTGAATCTCTAGCTGAGAACAAATAAGTAATATTTCACTAATGGAAGCCCGTTCCGGGGTCACGGGACTTGTTTCCATTTCCGTGATCCCGGAACATAAAGGGCTATTGAAGAACACCGTGGATTTTAGTCAGTACAAGTCTGACAGTCCCTCCCACCCTGCCCGGGGTGGGAGGACTCATTTGAAGATTCTACCACGATAAAAAAAATTGAAGCCCGTTAATTGATGGCCTACTTCTGATTTATTTGCTGACTTTGACTGACGGATTTGCTGATTTATTACAACAGAAAACTTGTTAAGTTATGCTATAGTTGGCTTAACTCAAATGACGAGCCAACACAAACATGATTAAGTGAAGATTTTGTAGAATCTTAATTATTGATCAATGTACTGAACTGAGTTTGCCGATCGGCACGATTCGTATGAAAGCCAATTCTGTGTCGAAAATACTAACGAATTGGGGGCCTACCATGAACTCTTTAATCGTGTGTCTTTAGGATGTGGGAAAGAGATGGCGCTAGACGACTTGTATAGATCTGTCTCTTTCTCACAGCCTAAAATGGATCGCGTTAAGAGCTCGTGGTAAGGCCTCTGAATGTGTTGCGACACAAGTGTGAAATACGCCTCACTAGCTCAATTTTTTCCATAATTTTTGATTTTGAGTGAGACAGTAGTGCCACGGTGGGAAAGAGACAGAACTATAAAATTCGTCTAGCGCCATCTCGCTCCCACAGTGGAACTATTCTCGCTTTAAGACGTCGTGGTAAGCCAATTGAAAATATCGATACGAGAGAAGACTACTCTCCTTAGTACAGAAGAGGCGATGGATTCATCAGGCAAGCCAGAAATATAACCACGAACACTAGTTGCCACATATTTTTTATTCCATTGGTTCTTGCTAAGGTACGATTCTTCTTGATTCTACCGGCGGCTGGACCGGGCGACATTTTACAATGCGGTAAAGAACATTGAAATGTATCAAGAGTAATTACAGTTCATATTTGCATGTAACTTACGCATTGTTACCTCCGTTGGCATTCCGCGACACGCAGCGACGTGTCCCGTAAGTTGCATGCAAATATAAACTGTAATTACTGTTGATACATTTCGGCCCGGCCGGTTGGTCTGATTCGTACCTAATTGTGCTACTACTGCTCAACGCTTTAATAAATTAAGAATCTAGTTAATACTTACAATAATCCCGTCAATCTGCACCGTTGGAAACTCGACCATCAAGTACATGTAATCTGAACTGCGTTTCTCTTTCTCGTTGATCATCTCAATCTCCCTGAATGTCAGTCTATCTAGCCAGTCCACCTGTTAAACAACATTAAACTGTATTACCAAGACGGTGAAGTATATTTTTGAACGGGTAAATTGTGTAGCGTTGCAGGCAATGAAGTTTGGACTTTATTGACAAGACTACTAAGTTCTCAGAGGGCTAAAGCCTGCCGGGGTCGCGGGTCTTATACCATCACAGTGACCCCGGAACATAATGGGCTATTGAAGGACACCGTGGATTTTAGTCAGTACAAGTCTGACAGTGCCTCCCGCCCTGCCCGGGGTGGGAGGCCCCATTTGATGATTTTACCATGTAAAAAAAAAATAAAGACCACTAAGTTGACAAGCAGATTTTGTATAATTCTGATGATATTTTAATTCTTATGTATCTTAGGTGTATTTCCAAACATTTAAATTCACATGTAAAAATACCCAGACCCAGAACAACTACTTATAGATCATTTAAATATTTGTTCCGTGCGGGAACCCAAATCGTTTATCCACTGTGCCATCTTAATTAAAGAAATTTTCAAAATGAATTTTCACTAATCAACGTATAAGGAAGAATTTTAGTAAAGAATGCCAGATTGTTGTATTGCGTGAATTAATGTTTTTCTATTCTAGAGAAAGTTTGGTGTGATATGAATTTTAATTTGATAAATAAATAACTTTTACTTTTATGATATAAACAACATATACAGGACTTTGATTCATATACCACTGATACACATGTCTTATGTTCTTATTAAGGTTTATAATGCATGTTACGTGTGTGTGTGTTAAGAATGCATCTGACATACCAACAAAGTCGCAGGGGGTCACAACTAAGAGATAACACTGTCTTGCCCCCTCGTACGTCATTTGACTCGCTTCGTCACTGTCATCATAACTTTCTCAAATATGGAGCAACATTATTAATTGATTTGCTGTGTTTATGGGTATTTTTCTAACTTTGAAATATTTGTTAAGTTGAATATTGTCTATTTTCTTGAGGTATGTACAACTGGTTAACCGACGTAAGATATTTTAAGCTTAATTTGCATACTCATGTGTATTAGATATTTTGTCCTGATAAGAGAATTTAATGGCACAAGATATTGGATATCTTGATCATCTTAAAGATCTTCAGATAAGATAAGCGCATCAGGTAGTAATAAATATGGGTAGATCAGCTTCAGTTATTTTATTGTTTCATTAATATTAAACTTGTTTTCTAAAACATACGAATTAGAAACGACATTTTGACGATTGTATTTAACTAACTTTGTCAGCATGGTTTAAAAGCCTTTTTTTAACTAAAACGAGCGGTGCACCTACTTATTGGTATTTATTACTACCCACACACACTTTTAAGATACACTATCGCCTATTTTGGCAAAGCACCTTTGTAGGAAAAATCGTTAGGAAACCGACATGTCCTAGAACCAAAAATTCGAAGACATGTGACATCTACCTATCCTAACTGGGCCCGCGTGGTGGATTATGGCCCACTCCCTCTCTCAGAGAGGAGGCCTGTGTCCCAGCAGTGGGAACATTATAAGCTGATGATGACCTTTGTAGGTTTTAATTAATCTTATGTGAGGTCAGACTCTAAACGACCTCGTATCGTGCGGTTTCTAAAACATAATTTTTGACGAGTCGTGTTTACATCTGAGTCTCGCCTTGTTAAAACCAGTTTATTGAACAAAACGATATTTATCAATCACGCAGATAATTTTTCTAAAGATACCTTACAAAAATAACAAATAATGTAACGCCCTCTTTAGACAGTCGCGGGATTTATCAATTTACAGTGACCCTGGAACGTAAAGGGCTATTGAAGGACACCGTGGATTTTAGTCAGTACAAGTCTGACAGTCCTTCCAGCTCTGCTCTGGAGGAGAGGACTCATTTGATGATTTTACCATGTTAAAAAAAATACCTCTTTAAACAATGCAAGAACTTGTAAATAAATAATAGCTGCAAATCCATTGAATTTGACTAGGTTGAGGTATTTGCTTGTATCATAGTTAAAATAGTCGGCAATATGCCTACTTTGCCTAAAGTTGCATGAAAGTTCTTGTCTGAACAGGCCTTTAAGAGAACGCACAATGTAGCAAAAGGTGGAAAGAGTGGGATAGTGTAAGACAGAGAAAAAAAACTGTACCTTCGGTATATGTCCATTCCGATGTTTCTTCGCCAATTTAGCAAGCCTCTGCATCTGTTCCTTGCCCCGATCAGGAGCTTTGCCCGGAGTCTTCTCACTGCCCTCCACGCCCGGCCACACTCGGAGATCGAACATTCCCTTTTTGAATTCAAACAACTTTTTTAATCGTTCGATAAAGTTGAGGTAACACTCTTTGCAGAGTTGTAACGTGCTGTGGGACTTGCCCATTTTTATTTTAAAAAGGTTTTATTTCACTCAAAGGAGGTTTTGAGTTAAAATAAATCTTATTACAAAAAGCTTCTTTCTGTGAAGATTTCTTGCAAAACATTGGATTTTCGAATGCGACTATGATTTTTAAATGCGAAAGATACAATGCACTGCATTTTTGTCACATAAACATTAAAAACTGCACTTTTAATTATATCACAATAAACATTCATAATAATAGGCGGTCAATTTTTTTGCGAAATTAATTTATGCCAATATTTTTAGCGAGTCATTTTTTAAAGCGCGGTTCTCCGCGTCAATGTTGTAAGCACACTGACTGACGCCGTGGTATTTTCCAGTCAATCGGAGCTTGTGCTAAAGTTCCTTGATATCGGGTCATAAACATTAATAAATATCCTATTACGTACTCTTGTGATAAAGTGAAAAAAACAACTGTATGATGCTTGACGCGGATTGGACTCCTGCAGTCAAGCAATAAAAAATAATGATAGTTCGGATAAAAGGAGACAATAATAAAAATATTCACATAAATTAAGAGGTAGACATAATAAAAAACGGCGATTTGTTTTCTTCTATTGTTGCTATATCGCTTTATTTTATAGGAAACCGGTAAAGCTTTTAACAAGTTATATGTTTGTTATCTTTTTTTTTGGGATTCACATTAGTTCGTTTACTCTTTTATCATAGTAATGGCTATCAAGGAGTGGATTTGATAGCTAGCACCTGGTGCCGACTTCGTATAGTTAACAGTTTGAATAATAAATATTCAGCCAATATTATAAGCGAATAATGTAGATTTTTATAAGAGCACCTTAAAATTATTAGCAAGAAAATAAATAAGTTCATTTAAATCTTACGCGCTCGAGAGCTTACTGAATAATGTCTTGGAACCAACAATTCGAAGTCATATGTGACATCTACCACCACTCTGGACCCGCGTGGTCGTTTACAGGTCACTCCTTCTTATAAAGAGGAGGTCTTTATATCTTTACCCCAGCACTGGGAGCATTATGAGTTGATTATGCTATGCTAGTGTCCTGTCATGGTGTTTGAAATTTTTTTTAGCACACCGGATATCTAAGGTATGGTAAACAACATAGGCGTGCCAAGTTAATTTGGCTAAACTGTCCATATCAATAATGTTTGTAGGGTAATCATATTCAAAGGTCTAGAAAACATTGATTACGTAACTTTCCATCATTTATATTCATGTTTGTAGGTTTCGATACTGGTTTTTAATTAGATCATAACGCCAACTTCCGAACCGTGTCTTGGAAAACATGTTATGACGTTCGTCTTGCGCCTGATCTCTCTCCGGTCGTGTTGGCTTGCCGTCCCATCTTACTATGAGGATCTTTATTCAGAATAAAGGAATAGAGAGTACTGCTACTATACCCCAGCGTAGATGGCTGATCTTCACTCATATTTAAACAATCGGCTCTGCCGGCTACCTCGTCTGCCCACCTGGCCGAAGGGCATCCTACACTACCTGTGCTTGTAAGTTACAATTCCCACTCAAGGACACGTAGTCTATCCCATGGTACAACGGCTGTCATATCGCTGATAGCGATATCTTCCAGACGATCATATGAATTTGAATTTTCAAGTTACACACGGGCAAAGCCGCTAGCAACAGTTAGTTATTAATAAATTATAATCAACCGTTCGTTGTATTTGTTTGGCATACGTTAATTAAGCTCATAGACATGAAGCTAAAATAATTGAGAGTATCGACGTTTACCAGAAAATTGGTTTATCGCCAATTAGCTTCTGTAAGGGAGAGCTTTATGCCCGATACTAATTACGTAGGACCTCAATTTCAAAATTGATTTGATTGAAAGGTCTTTGTTTGGAACCGATCAACAACCGAGTTTGCCAATCTGAGTTTTTGGAGAGGGTGAATTACAGAGAGGAGGCCTGTGTCTCAGCAGTGGGAACATTATGAATGAATTACAAGCTGTCTTGTAAGACCGCATATAAAGATTAAAATGTTTCTGCCAGAATTACAGGATTGTTTTATGGTTAATGCGGCCCGAAACCACAGAATAATTAACCGAAACGCAAAGGACATCAGGGTCAGTAAAAATTTGACACTCCCTTCTGATCCACATAGAGGTGAAGGAGTTATATGATAGTAGGTATACATATTGTTACTTAAAAAAAAAGTTTATTTTGACCCGCATTAATTAAAAGTAAGTAGGTAACTAGAGTAATTATTATATCATTGACTTTCGAGATTACCTATATTTTAACTAGAAAGGCAAATTAACATACAGCTAAGACGTAACCGTAATTTAGTTGGTTACATAAAACCTTAAAAGATAAAAGATTTAATTTTTTTATTGGCGAGAACATCACGGATTTAGTCAGTTTAGACTCCCCCTTTTATATCGTGGTAATGAAGAACGCGGAACGAAGACGAATGATGAACTATGATTGAAGAATGTGGCTGGTAGGAAATGGATGCGGACTGCCCAGGACCGGGCGCTCTTGGAGGAGGCTGAATTACGTTCAGCAGTGGACGGCAATTGGCTGACAATATAACAGATCCATCAGTTGCTCGTGAAAATAACACGGATTTAATAGCAGATGGAATAAAACTAGCCAATCAACGTACTTGCTAGCCAAATTGCCTGAGTGTAATTTATCTATAATATTTATGTATTTAGAAAAATCTAAGTATGTTTATCAGTTGTCTAGTACCCATAACACAAGCTCTGCTTAGCTTGGGACTAGATGGCGTTGTGTGATAGTTGTGGAATACTATGATTATTATAAATTATTAAACAACAAAGTATGTTGTTTTCCAATCCTTGGAAAGGTCATAAATCATAAAATAATTGATTACGGCTCTAACTAATTGAATTAACTGATAATGATAACCTTTTCAATGAACAGGTTCATTCAGAGAGACAGTACCTTGGGGGTTTAACATTAACTTGACCTTTGCATTAGGTGAGATAGTGTAAGACGAAGGAAACGATGAACCGTGTAAAAGATTATTTCTGATAGAAGGTCAATAACTGGCCGAAGTCGATTAATCGGCTATTGCCTTGAGCTGAAGAAAAAGTCAAATGATTCAGTCCAAAACTAGTTTTAAGAAAACATCTAATAATTATGATGTTTTTAACCGAATAAAATAAACTGGTCAAGTGCGAGTCAGACTCGCGCACGAAGACGACTAAGTACTAAAAAAGGACGTTATCAAGCCGTTTTTTTGTACTTTTAAATTAAATGTTTGTAGATTGACTGTATAATTATAAGCATGTAATGGATTGTGATGCCCTTGCCTTGCTGTCAAAAATAATTACACTTCGAAACGTGTGACCCCTGCCCCTGTGCGGTGCGTGTCTCATGTATTCGTAGAATTTCGGAGTAGATGAAGGCTTCAGCTGCCTTCGTCATAAACCATTCAGGTCAAGAAGGGAGGGACTGTCAGACTTGTAGTGACTTAAATCCACGGTCTCCCTTTACGTTCCGGGGCCACAGTTGCTCGATAGCCCCGCAACCCGGGCAGGCTTTGGCCTTCTAAGGGGAGTCCCGTCATATTGCTAACAGCTCTTTATAACACGACGCATCGTCGACCAAGGCATGGTCTATGGTCGGACAGCGAGTCGTCCATTATATACACGCCGTCCACATACTCAATGGGCGTACCCTTGGAGTGAATTACGTTTCAAGTTTAATGAATTATGCACCATAACCTTTTTGTGTACTTTTTTTGGTATTATTGATGATAAATCAAATCAAATCAAATCGTTTATTTCACCTAAGCCAAGTATAGGCACTTTTGAAATGTCAAGACAAAAAATAAAACTAGTGCTAAAAATAGTTATGGTGCTACAGTCCCAGACACAGACATAAAAACTGTGAAAGTACCGTAGGTGCTCATTCCAAATCGTAGATCTATGGAGAAGAATGAGCAAGAAACTCCATGGACACTCTTTTTCAATCGCCAAAATTATTACAGATCTTTGGTTACATCATTCATCATCAGATGGTGGGTACATTATGTGAGAACGATGTGGCAATTTATTAGTGTCCATAGTAAATATAAAATAGACAATTCAAATAAAGTAATTAATTATTAAAATAGACCATGGCAGCTAAGAGATGACCAGTCCCAACTGACAGCGCCTGTTCACGAACATGACACATATATCAGCACCATTCAGTTCAACCATTTTGAAGGGAACTAAATGATCCGACACACATGCCACCACAAAATGAAACAGTGTGCATGGCGCTCACTCACACATTTATGAAAAGTGATAACGTTACATTTGTTTTAGGGTGCTTGTACTCACACAATGCTGGCTATGAAACTATATAATACTAGGAAGATTGAGTCTATACAATGCAAATACAGTTTTACAATCTTCAGCAGCTGCAACTAGAATATTAAATAACGCTATCAATATTTATCCTACATTGTCAAGTGGAGCAGGACCAGCATGGAGCCAAGCATTATTATCAGCGATATAATCGTCTAGCTTATAATAAGCCAGCTTGCATAGTGTGCGTTTAATAAACAAGCCGAAAGTGTTAAGAATTAGCAGCTTTATTTAGCAGTTTTATATGGCGCCAATAATGTGGGTACCTACTACAAAGCGCTTCCATCGCGCTAACTGAGAATAACTCGAAGACCATTTAGTTATCATGCCCTTATCTCTTGAGAAAGGCCTCCATATAAAAACAATGATATCACTAACATATTTTTATTAATAAGAGGCGCTTTTTGTGGCAGAGGCAGTGAAGCTAGTCAGTTAGTAGTATATTCAATCTTATTTTCAGTGTACTAAAGTGTACTGCTCAGCGACAGAGTCTCTGAACAGGATTCGAGTCAAGGTTTCTTTAGAGATGTTCTACAACTCTACACTTTATAGGGGCAATGAGTGAGTCTGGATGTTATCAGTCATATTGGGGTTGGCTTCCAGTCGAACTTCAATAATAACGAATATTAATATTTTATATGGAGCGGCTGCCTGTTAGACCTCCAACCCAGTACCTTGGCAATATGGTTAGACTGGTTGTCAGACTTATGAACTTCTGACTATAGCAGTAATGAAACAACTGTCAAAGATCTACAAATGACAGCCGGGACCAACGGCTTTATGTGCTTTCCGAGACACGGTGGAAACTCGTATTGACAGATGGTCACCCATCCAAAGACCAACCTCGGCAAGCGCGGCTTAACCCGAAAGCACAGTCGCACAGCTGTTATTATTTAGCCACGAGCTCCTCTAAGTGTGTGTAAATGTTACTTTTTTCCAAACATGGCTTTTAAGCCAAAATTGAGTGTAAAAATAGTCATTAGCTGCTAAGCTAGTCCTTTTCTCGTTGGCAATAAGACAGGACAGTAAAATAAATAAAACCTTACTAACTTGTCTCAACATGCCATGTTTTCCGAACAGCGAGATAGTGGTTCCGCCGACGACCATAACCTTGCCGGGTCCAGCGCAGTCGTAGATCGTCATCGCCAGCGTGGCGTTGCGGGGTAGGTCACTGAAGTATACTGGCAGGGTCACCCATTCGTTCCAACTGGTAAATAGAAAAGGAGTTTGAGAAAATTGTAAAAGAAACCTATGAATTAATTATTTTAAAAGGTTTAACGTCTCGTAAAGATGATTTTTGAAGAAAGAAAACTTCAATAGGGTATTTTACTGCATAAATAAATTGATAATCTATTTAGTCCGTCAGTAATAATATTGAATACTAATGGATACGTATTTTTTAATTTTTCAAATCAATGAATATTGACAAAGATAAAAAGCTTCCGAATTCGGGAGTTTGTGACGTCATTGCGTTTGTAAATTGTACCGACCGAGTGACGTTTTGTGATTTTTAGAAGCGTTGTATCTTCGTCAATTTTGGTTTACGTGACAAAAGAAAAAACACGGGTCAAAAATTTTTTAATAATCTATATTTCGGACTAATAAAAATTTTGAGTAAAATACCGTATTGAAAGTGGGATTCGAATCTGCGTCTTCTGGATTAGTACTCCAGACGCCTTAACCAACTAGGCCATATTATCTTAGCAACACTTCACTTGCAACTGAATTTTTCTTTCCTGAAAAAGCATCTTTAAGAACCTATGAGATTATGAATTCATGATTGGCTACTGGGCTGAGTGTTGTTGAAGTCGTTCTAGAATTTGCATTTTGTCGAAGTAACTTTAAATGTGCTTAAATGCAGAAATAATGCCTGAGCAGCATGAACATATGTGAGTATAAATGTTTATAAACGCATCATACAGGAAAAATTCCCAGATAATTTATAGTAATAATATTGACCTATGATATGGTAGGAAACATTAAATTCGGTGACTAGACTAGAAATGATTGGCCAACAGAACAACACCCATAAGTCACAAACCCATCTGTGGACTGTTTGTGCAGGTTTTAGAAACAGAAAATATCAAATAAAAGTGATCTAAAACATTAAAAACAGTCTTACTTCCATCTATTACTAAAAGACTTGTATGAAGTTGTGACAGGCAGCGCCAGAGGCTGTCCGTCGCTCAGTATCTGACAGGTCACATACAAATCTGAGCACCCTTCCTGGTACAGCCCCGAGAACTTGAGCATCGGGTCTGATAGTAGTTTGTCATATTCCGGTTTGGCTCGCTTGCCTTCCAAAGTGCCACTGAAAAGAGAAATATTATGTCAGGTATGTTAAGAGAAATTATTGTTTATGGACTGGGCCCCTAAAAAACGTACTTAATGAAGATTTTGTTATCAAAATTGTTTTGTGAAAGTATTGCAATATTGCTAATAGTTGAAAATTTTTCTTTACCACTCTATTGCTCACTCCATTATCTAATAGAATATTCCATTTTAAGGATTTTATTACTAAGAATATTGTGATGAAAACCAAGCAGTAAGTTTTGTATAAAAAACAAACTCCTATGGCAGATTTAAAAAGGTATTACTTTCAGCAATAACAAAATTAGGAGAGGACCTATTTAATGAAATTGGAGTCTTTTTCCAGCCAGTTTTTCCTAATATACAAATATTGAAGTGTACCCATATCATGTTGGCAGTATGCTGTGTACTACATAGATAGAGTATGCACAACTTTTGGCCAGTTATGTTTTACCCTATGTAAGTAGCCTTAACAGGCAAACATTAAGGCTACGCTACTGTGAAAATGTTGGTGGAAAACTACAGTCAATATTTAAAATAATACAGCCCAACTTAGGAATTTTTCATATTCAGTATTTAGGTTTGAAACTAGAGGCAGTATAATGAGTCTCACTTGCACAAATGACGGCCATTGCTCTGTGCAAGCAAGACTCATTGCATATTTACATGGGAGTGACAGAGACAGGTAATAATAGGTCAATGTACGAAATTCCTCCTGTTTTGTGACCCGAGAACAGGAAACTCCTGCCAACAAAGCCTTTAATAAATTAAACTCTGCCTATCTGAGTACATTTCAAAACATTGCTCAGTATTATTTGAACATGATAATGTTATCTTTATAATTATAAGCATCAGTAGGTAGTAGGTATAAAAAGTATGTAAGTACTTTTTACATATATCAAGGCAAGACTTACATATACTTAGGACTAACCTATTTGCTTTGAGTTATCTGTTTCTAAGATTTTATTTAGATCTTACTGATTTGGTGTGCATTGGACCGTAATGTATTTGAAAGTTTATCTGCTCATTTCACAAGACAAACAATGAACTCGCTCGTAATAAAACACGTAATTGGCAAATATGAATTGCGAAACAAAATACACAATGGAATCTTACTTACATCTTTATCTCCACTTTGTGATCCAATGAGGAACTATATACATAGTAAAATTTATCATCAATCTCGTTCATTTTGAGTTGATGAAGTGATAAATCGTGGTTTTAACACTAACACAGCTGTTTTAACACTTTTAACGCTAAACTGTTTTCAATTTTATTTCTGTTTTTATTTTCAATAACGTCAAATGCAATCAAACGTCAAATCATCACCACATACAAGAAATATTATTTACTTAGCATTTTGGACACCAGGGTATTTAGCCGTAAGCGTGAATGTTTCCGAACGAGATTTAATAACGCTGGCAACAAACCGTTCAAATAACGTCACTGTCAAAGTCAAAGTCGAAATCAGCTGTCATGTCAAGCCTTGTGTCAAGCACAGAGTGGTGATGTGTTTTAATTTTGCCGATACGATTTCTCTGGCAAATAAATACCTCGTGTTCTACGACAATTTCAGAAATAATCGGGAATTCACATAGTTTTTTGGGAACTACTGATAAAATATACAGGTATGTAATTTGTCTTATAAACATAAGAACATAAAAAAACAGCCAAGTTCTTCTTTGTTTACTTCGATTCCATTATTTTTGTAATTATTTCATTTACAGATATGACAAAATTACTGGAGTGGGTCTCAGTGCTTTCAGCATTCTTTGCTGTATGGTATTCCTTAATTGGCGGTTACGTGAAGCACCCATGGATTGAGAAAAACATGAATATGATACTGGTCTCTCCTGTAGTGTTTGTACTGCTTTTTGGCTTGTATGCCGTGTTTGTGATACTCTACCGAGTCTTTACGTTCAATGATTGTGAAGAAGCGGCCAAGGAGTTACAGGAAGAAATAAAAGAGGCTAGACAGGACTTGCAAGACAAGGGACTAAAATGGTGATTTTATCATTCTTGATTAGTAATATAAGTATAGAGTGCAGGGCCGTAGCTAGGGTCGAATTTGAGGTAGGGCAGCATTAGTTACAGGTAGGGCGGAAGTAAAAAAATTATCATAATTGATCTGCCGTCGAAACACGGGCTCCTAAATCAATCACCATGTATATCACCATCATGTGAATAGTTATTCGTAGACAAATAATTACTGTGACAGTGCATGAGCATGGATCTAAGAACTATTAAATCCTCAATGATGAAGAACAAGTGAATAAGATGGTTGAACTTCCAGATTTGGATGTAGAGATCCACGTCTGAGTGAGAGTGAGGTAATAATTAATTATTGGGTGGGGTGATACGAGTAAATAGAAACGACCAAAAATATCATTAAGATCACATTGTTTTTGCGTACTTATTATAATAATTAACTAACATAATAATAAAAAACATTTAAAACAGCTGAATTCTACGATTCGCCATGTTATTAAAAATGCGAAGAACTTCGTTCAGATCAACTGATTTTGTTCTTTTTTTTTCAAAGGCCAGAAATACCATACCAGCCATTCTCTCGTGACCCATTGACAGCCTTTGAGGCCTATTGATTGCAGTTAAAGTTGAAAACGTAGATTCACACACTGCAGTGCTACATCCTATGGTCGCCACAGACGCAAAAAGTTCATATGTATCTTTGAACGCCTCTCGTTGCCTGTACAAAACTTGCAATGTATTTTCCATTATATCCTCGTTACGACTCAAGTAAGCTTTAACCACACTAGCCTCTTCTCTTGATGGAACTTTCAGACCTGAAAAATTAGTTAAAATTGTAAATTGAACATGACAATTTTTTTGAATTATTTTTTTTTTTTAAACTTACCCAAATTTTTCAGTGGAACCATTTTATCTACATCCAACTCATCAAGACTTGCAATCGAATTAATTAAATCATCGTTGTCCGAAAACCTTCTTTGTAATTCAGCAATTAAAATGTCCAACGTTTCGAAATACTCAGACTTAAATGGCTCGTCGTTCTCATCTATATTTTGTCTGGCGGAGGAACAGGGGGTGTACGTCAAATAGTCATCCATCCGATTTGGTTTTTTTACTTGCCTCTTCGAGGTCTGTGTCCTATTTTCAGATTCGCCGCAGTCATTGCTTGTTAAAGACTTAGCTTCTTCCAGAATTTGATTATACATTTGATTTGATCTTAATTTAATAATTTCATCTTTGACACACTTTATGATTGTTATGGCATCTTTTAATCCTGCGCTTCGGGCTTGCAAAGCTGCGTCTGCAGGTTGTAGCGTGGATAAGATTTTTTTGGCCACAACCATGGCTATTCGGAATTCCAGATCAAGCATGACTTTTTTAATACCTATACTCTTGGCGACGTCATCACCGTTGAATCTGCCATTTTTAATTTCTTTCAAAGTCTGCAAAATCGATGAATAATTATCGTATACAACTTTTGTAACTGCTAAATGTCCAGACCAGCGTTGTTCGAGGAGTCGGCCAATCCTTTTTCCATCATATAAGGCAGCTATTTTGCCATGATGAAAGAATTCATGTAACATGATGCATTGGTCAAAAAATAAACGAATAAAAGTCATTTCTGAGATAGTCCTGATGACTATTAAGTGCAAGCGATGGTTATAGCAGTGGACGTAAGGAATTTTTCGGCCCAATTTATTTTCTATTCTAGTCGCAACTCCTGAAACTTTCCCACTCATTACACTTGCGCCATCATAGCATTGGCTAAGCATACAAGAGGGGTCAATGTTATTTTCCGTGAGAGTATTTAACGTTAATTCCGTGAAAGTGGCTGCATCAAGATTTTCAGTAGTCTTAACCATCAGCAACGACTCATTGACGACACCATCCTTGACGTAGCGTATTGCTAATGCAATATTTTCGCGGTTATTTTTATCTCTCGTCCCATCTTCCATTAGAGTAAACCATTTCACGTCAGATTCATTAATATCTTTGACAATGGAACTTCGTACCGCTTGAACCATTGCTTGAATTATTTGATTTTGAATTTCGGGTGAACGATATGTTGCGTTTTGTGGTATATGAGTGAGAACCTCGTTCAAATTTGGATCTTTCATACATGTGTATTCAAATAAATTCTGAAATAATCCTTGTTCTTTTTCTTCTTCCAAAATATAATTTCCACGCAAAGCTAATTCGTTGACAATTAGAAATTGTATTACTTCCATGACAGACTTTACATAATACCTATATTTTTCTAATACTTTTTGATTTATTAACGTTTCAACACTGCTAGATGCAGATATTCTTTGTAATTTCTCCTGCCACATCGACATAGCTTGAATATGAGAAATTGATTTTTCATGTTTTGGAAAACCAGTTTTAGAATCAGTGGCATTTTTCCAGTTTCTAAATCCTGTGGAAGTGTACGAAGTCTGTTTGCTTCCATGAGGTAAAAATTGCTGGCATGGATAGCAAAAAGCAGCATCTTTCTCGACAGAATACTGCAACCATTTATAACGCTTGAACCAATCGGAAACAAAGGCCCTGTTGTGTTGTTTTGGATATGTGTCTAAAACAACTTGTTCTATTGGTTCTCCGATTTGTGCAATATCAGACGGAATACCATAGCTAACGTTACCTGTTGCTACGGAACTAGGAGTAGCGATTGTATTTGGTGCTTCCACCTGTTTTGAACAGTTAGGTTTTTCGTGGTCAATTTGCTCCTCAAGTCTTCGTTTTTTTCCAAAGAAAGCCCGTATATCCATCGCGAAATAAATGAATCTTCAATTTATAGCAATACAAATAACAATTGTATCGATTTTTGTCTAAAGCACTCTTCACCGTACACTTCACTTAACCAAACTACAAACAATCATAATCAATCTTTAGGTCAGGTTTAAAGGGGAAGAATGTAACACTTTTTTTTGCATTCACTGATAAAACACCTGAAATTCAATAAAATATAAACAATATCCATTTGAGGTTGTTTTTGTTTTGACGTTTTGTTTTTATTCAGCAAAATGTCATCATGACATTTGTCATTGGTGCGTTCCGTTTCATCGGCTTTAGTTTGAACCAATACAAGAGTCTTACCATCACATTATAAATTTTGTTGCAAACTTAGATACCTATCGCTACATTTTTTTTCTCAAACTATGAACAAACAATTTAATTATAATAATTTATCTTAGTTTTAGATATTTTTAAGGTAGGGCATTGTGGTTTCAAGGTAGGGCATTGCCCCACAATGCCCCCCCCTAGCTACGGCCATGATAGAGTGTAAGTAATTATATTTTTTTTATTTCAATATGTATTTTCATTGACCTATGTTCACTAACACCCTCACTCAGTCAATATCAAATAAATAGTAGGTGTTTATTATAATGATACAGGAGATTACAATATACGACTACATTAGAGTAGTAAAATTGAAACAGTTTATCATAATGGACACAAATTTAACATGACTTGACTCACATGGGGGATTGAAAACTTCTTCACACAAACAGTCTTGCTATAGTTGGTAAACTTTTTATATAATAAGAGAGGTGTAATAATAATATGATCATTGGCATATCAGCCTTAAGACATTAAGTCAAATATTTCTGGACTTAGACCTCCCCCATAAAGTCAGTGCTTGTAGAAAATAAAAACAAAGTCGGCTAGTTTATTGGGTATCTTTATTAAGCTAATTAATTAAAATTATTTGCATACAATATTTACAGTTGATATATTTAGTTCTACAATAATATCTGTCTGAAAAGTTAATAAAGAAGGATAACTTAAATCATAATTCAACACAGGGAACAACATACAATAATTATGTATTCTTGTTTTATGCATTTATTTAAACATGTAAATCAAATATTTGATAAATCGCTGATGTAACAATAAATAAAACAATAATATTTGGTAAACAATTGGGTCTTATTATCTATATTTTAAAGCTGTCATTCTTAATAATTATGTATGCAAAATATACAACCAGCAAAATATCACATACCTTTATTTTTTTCATAGTTTAACTTTAGTGTTGTTGTAGATGGTGCAAACAAGAGAAAATCTTGCTGCTTTTTAGAAATTAACATTGTTGTCTTTGAAATAACTTTTTTTTAAACAGAATATGACTTAGTGTGAATTGATTGGTAAAAAGTCAGCCAAGATCACAGCACTTACAATTTATTGTGTAAAATTTTAAATGGTGCAGAAATACTCATGCAATATTTAATACATTTTATTAATATGGCACACTTCATTTTATCATCATTGTAAGCAATATGTGACTCAAGTATTTTTAATTGTATGGACGCGGCTCTGTACCTAATGTTTAATCTTTTTAAATACATTTCCAAGGAAAGGGATAATAGATAGGAATAGTTATTAATTTACAGAAGTAAAAGTCTTTTATTTTGGCCGAAGCTTTTATAAATAAGTAATAATAATATTGGAGGTATTGTTAATTTAATAATCGAGAATAATTGTGGGAATCCATTTGGTTTTCTCATTATAATTCTAAAAAATGTTCCCCTAACTTCACTGCCATTTTAATCATAATAATTTACAATTAAATATTTCATTTTTAATGATATTTCTACCTACATAAGAATTACAATGTAGTAACATATTAGCAAAAGTCGAAAACAAGCGTGTTATTTAATGCACAGTTTATTTATTTATACTTTGTTGAACAAAATATTAATCTTTAATAGAGAGGGATATACCATCAACTTGTTAGCAATATTATTTTTATTCTACATAAGTGTGAAAGGGATAAATCTCTGTACTGCCTAGCTGTCTCTTTCCTACAAGAAGAATATTAAATAATACTGCTATAAGAAATTATAGTTGTCCCCCTGAACAAGAATAACAATAAATAGGGATGCTTACAAGGACAGTTGCCCATTTAGATGAGCTAAATAAATTATTATTCTACAATAGTTCCCTAGTTCTGATCCCGCACTTACGTGAACTACCCCATACTTATAATAAGTACTTTCTATAATAATTACCTACCTACTGAATGTGTGACTATAATGGTAATAAAAAATCTCAATTCCTTTTATTTTACAATGGATTTCGTTAATTGTGACTGCTGTTTGTTACTGTTACTAATTTAAAAACAAGAACTCTTCTTTTTCGTAGCTAAATCATGACCATTTTTTTTTATTTTAGTTAGAGGAAAACATTGTTTTTCCGTTTTCACTTATAACACTACCAACATTAAAATTTGCCTGGATAAAATAATTCCAATTTTGTAATTTCTGCTTTCAACGTTGAGCTGAGAGTTGAAAATACAAAAATGCGTTTTCATTAGACATTATTTTATCTCAAGGAATATGAAACGTGATTAAAGTTATGAAACGTATCTAATACAGAAGAACAAATTATTTAAAATACCTGGGCACGATTTACCACCAAAATGTTAAAACCGAGATGGAATAACAATAAGCACCAAATCGAGCGTTACTAAAAAACACCCGATTAGCTTCTTTAAATTATATCGACCTGAAGACATTCTTAAATTATAATGTCGTCTCTGCAGAACATTCCGCGTTCATTTCAGTACCTACCTTTAGGTACCAAGGAAGGTTCTTTAATACTGAAATAAACATTTTCATCCCCCCACCTCGGAAAGGGTACTTTTGCTCTTCGATATCTGAGCGTAAAAGCCGTTTTTATCCTCAAGTGAGTAAAAGTCGTTTTTATCCTCTAGTGAATAAAGTAAATTTGAATTTAGAACATCGTATGAACAAAAGAGTAGCAGCAGTAATGGCGGCCGGTGACCGCAACAGCTGATCGCTTGCTGTGGTTCCCACTTGACGTTCGAAGGTTGTCGAGGAAACAAATTCTATTTTTAAAATTTGATGTGGTACACAGGTGGGAAAGCAGAGTACGCTCCTCGGGTGTAAGGCTGCGTTGCCTTGGGCTAACTTGAATCCCTCGCTTCACTAAGGATTTTTAACTTTATTCCCTCGTTTCTTTCGGGTGTTAACACTTGAACCTTCTCGCTGCGCTACGGACGGAGGTTCACCCCCAGAATCCTTAGTAGGTATCGCTTCGGAATTCAATACGCCTCCCTTGGAGCGTAATCTACAATTATTTTGTTAAAATCTCAGACCCGAAACATTCTTGGCTCAGTACTTTGTTTTACCTTTTTTATTTGCTTTGTGCGGTTTTCCATTCACGTCTTATTGTTATGTTATGACAAACCAAGATAAAAATAAGTAACTTAATAATACTTAGGTAGTAGTTTTCAACTACTACCTAAGTAATAATACTAAATAATTAAAACAAATAATTGTTTTAATTTAAAAATTATTCTGTTCTATAATAATGTCTTAGTTAATACCTGAACTGAAATAAAAGCTTATCTTGTGTTTGTACAATGTACATCTGTTTTTATTTGTTTTTGCATTTAGTCATTTCCTCGCTGAGGTGGGATGAAAAGTTACGTGTTGCACTCGAGTGCAAAGATTTTTCACCTTGTGCTCTTTTGATTCCCTCGCTATCGCTCATGATTCTAATTTTGAATCACTCGTTGCACTCGTGATTCAATTTTAGAATCATTCGCTTGCTCGGTCATCAAACATGAGCACGCGGTTAAAAATCAACTTTGCACTCTTGTATAACAAATAACTATTTTTGGTGATCTGTTACGATCTAAAGTAGGAAATTGTATAGACTTTAAACCGAGATTAAAAATCATCAATCTGATTAACTTTATAATTTTTCGTTATGCAGTTAATAAATCAAAATAATCCCCGTTATTTTGTTACCTAATTGAACTTGGCGCAACCACTACCGTGCCTCCAGCAATAAATAATGAACTCCGAAAAAGTTATGAACTCTCACAAATAAATTCTCTTTGATAAATCTAAGGGTTATGCTAACGCAGAATAAAGTTGCGCTCGATGTTATATCGACTGTAAAACCTTCCGAATAAATGAAGCCCGCTTCATAGAAATTGTATTCGTAATTAGTTGCGGGAATTTTGTGTTTCTTATTGTCAAGGTTATAAGTCGTATAGTCCGCTAGCAATTGGAGCATAAGTTTCGTGTATGTAAGCCGGACACGCAAGGGATAAAAAACTTTCAGTCATGCAGGTTTTATTTCACGACGACAAACTGCTCTATGGCTGTTATAAGAAAAATAACTTTTTTTAATTTTAATTTGGTGTTGCTTGCTACCTGATGGCGTGTATAAAATCAGCTACATCGATGCCCTTAACAACCATAGTGTGAATATGACGTGCCATATTCGTTTTTCTAATATTTTAGAGTGCATTTTAGGTTTGATTGAGGGCACTACTCTACTGCGGCAGTTTTTATATAATACAGAAATGGATTTTGTAATATTAAATAGGTATGAAAACCTATCTAAATGTTCCTGTGTTACACAAGTTTCAATTTATTCTTACATGGCTACGTCTGAGTAGATGAAATGTTAGTAGGTAGGTAGGTTGAGGTGGTTGTGGTACAAAGTAAGACGTAATCTCATAAGACCATTGTTTCCATTTGGATGAGCTCGCGAACAATTAAAGTGACAATGTAGGCTGTAGTCAATCTGCAACATTGCTACATTGTTTTCAATAGGCGTATAGACAATAAAGTCTTGCAAAGGCACTGACAGTCTCCATTATAAACACAAAGATTGAAATAATAGTGAAACTGTTTAATTTCGAAATGAAACACTCAAGAGCGGCTGTTAGCAGGCTTGAACTTTACGCGTTAAGGTAAGCGTCCACAGACCACAGGTCCGCATCGTACGTATCGGACGCATCGCATCAAACGAATTCATTAGAATCGGGAGCGATCGGATTGCCGACGCGAGTATCAGCAATCGGATTGCCGATGCCACCTTCATTTGGTTTTTTTAGTGATCGTACGTTTGGAAAGTGTTTGTGATAAAGGGTTAAAGCGATGCAGAAGTCGTTATTGCTTGTTTATTAGTAGAAGAGGAATGCAAGAAAAAAAATAACAAATGGTTCAGTAAGTGTGCGGGGCTCGTCCACTGATCGGCATTCCATATGACGTCATCGGTACGCATCGCATGTAGGCATCGTCGATGAGCCGTCCGTACGATGCGGATCAGTGGACGCTTACCTTTACAGTGATATCATCAATCATAGTACTTAGATAATCGTATATCGTCATAATGTGATAATATACACATTTGGGTATCTATATGTTGCCGAAGTTTTTCGATATAAATCGTCCACTTCGTACATTAATCATGATAACTATTTTTCATCCCTTGACAGGGCTTTTTATCTGTCAGTCTGATAAAAACTGAGACGCATTTTTATTCCCTTGTCGCTTTATGTAAAGCGCTCGATAAAAGATCTTGTTTGAACAAGATGAGGATGTCCTCAATTCGGGACGTGCCGCTTCTTTTAACAGCCTACAAGGGCTATAAGGTAAATCTATAAGTATTTAAAAAAAAAACTTGATTGTCTTTGGGCGGTTTAGTTTTAAACTGTGAACTGTATGTACTGGGGTCATCAGTTGCACTGGAAAAAAGCTTTACATCCTAGTGTGGCCAATGCCGAGTTTTCCTCTCCTTATCTGCACGTCACTCAAACACTTCTGCCTGGCCGATATAAAAGGGCTTTCCTAAGTGTACACTTTAGGCACTTTGCGTGGCGGGACCCAGACATGTCAATGTTTCCCGACAAAACTTTCTTATTGTTTAGCGTGAGGCGTAGTTAGTAAAGTGAATAATTTTAAAGCACTAGTTAGCATGCCATTCTGCATTAAATTTAATAAGGTACAGTTTGCCCTCAAACAGTTTCAGTTTCTTTTGTTTTCGTTCTCTACAGTTTGCTCGGAGTACAACACTAATTCAATTCCTAAGTCGGTGAACTCCCCAACTATTCACGAATACAAAGTAATGTTACATCTCTTCATTTTAACTACATTATGTATTATTGCACTAGGTATTTTATTTACTAAATAGCTGGAGTGCGATTCTGTACATATTTTACATAGCAGAGAAACTCAGTCTCTGATAATTTTAGTAAGAAATCAATTTTAAACGCATTCGACTTCCGAAGTAAGCCAGAAATGGGAAAAATTTAAAAGTCATAGAGTAAAAATTTATTTTTTATTATTCATAATAAACTCTAAGCGTGTTACAAGATTTGCCTCGAGTCTCTCAAGGCACTTTGCTTTTTACCTGAATTTTGCTTGAAAGCATTTCTTATTAAAATTACTGAAACCATTTTCTTCAAAGAGATTTCCACTATTTCGGTCAGTTGCTTCTCGAATAGAAATCCTTGAAAGTTTTCAAATAATTTACAGAATCGGACGCCCGATGATATGAGATTTAAAGCTACAATTTCGAAATGTGTCTAGCTAAGTGAAATATCTTAAGAAGTGGAGAAATACGCATGCGTAATAGATTGCGTGAGTCGACTAGAATGTATCGAGATTTTACTAAAGTACTGCCTATTATTACAGATTAATGGACATACAATTTACATATGGACCGGGAAACAAGTACTTTATCTGTAATGTGACACGACCTAGTTTCTTTCCTATTAATTTTCGACTACTATGGCACCATTATTGAAAGATTTTTATGTTTTAGGGATGAGTAGAATATAAATGAGGTTTTTCCTTTAGTATTAACTTTTTTTCTACCAAACGTTGTGACTTTTTGTCTAATTGTCTATGACGTAAGGATCCTACTTTTACATTTCACATTCAACATCGAAATTAAGAGAAACATAAGACAACACGACGCTACTCGGTTACATAAAATTGGTCCGAATTTATTCATTTTGTTGTAAAGGGAAATAATATAACAATAATACGAAGTGTTAGGTACTCTGAATATGAAAAATCATAGTTCTAGAGAAGTTAAGGTCCCGAAGTATTAGAACAGGACATTCTTAAGGTATAGGCAGATCGAATCGAAGTACATCGAATGTGAGTTTTGGCTTTCAATACAAACTAAAACCCTCCAGTGTTGCCAGGTAAATAATTCCCTCAATTAGAAATAATTATCAATTGGTTATGGTCTACGCAGTCCGTGTTTCATACGATTCGTGCGACGGCTACTGCTAGGAGGGATATTCCGGCCTTCAGTTTCATGGAGGGGCCCTGGTCGGGCGCTGAGGAGTTGCCGGCGAGGATGAGGGCCCGGAGACGCTCCCTCTCCCGGTACCGGTGGTCCTCGCCCGGGGGGTCGAGGCACTCGAACTCGCAGCACCGCGAGCCCACGCGGAAGTTCTTGCAGAACTGTGGAAGTATATCGTAAATATATGAATATCATGTCCTAGAAATAAAATATTGTGGGGCAATCGGTAATTCCTGGAAAAAAATATAGACATGTGATCTCTACCAACTAGCCCTGGGTCCTCCCTTTCTGTAACCTACCATCAATAGGGATATTGTAGGCTTAAGAATGAATCTCTACACATCATCAGCAAAAATCTACCACGCACCAGCGCAGCCGCAGCGCTTACGCCAAGCTGAGACTAAAGTTTGCAATTCACTAAGCTGCTGACAGCGAAACTAGCGTTCACCGTTGGCGCTACACGATCGGACGATCTCAAAGCCGTCTCGTCAAAGAGAACATCGTAGAGTTGATATTTCTTTTAAAGAATAGCATGCACTAAAGAATATCAACACCAACGTTTGAACTCAAATTAAATGTGTTGATCGTGTTCAGTTTTATCGATGAAAGCCTTTTATTGAACCTGTGACTAAACCCCATTTTTATAATTATTTATTTGACTTTTAAAATCCATGAAATATGTACTAACCACGTATCAACTAGGTGGCATATGCCGTGACACTCGTCAATTATAACTTGCCTTCATAACAGCAGTTTGTTCCATAAAATGACTCACAGGTGGTAGTTATTCGAACTAACAAGAGCGGATTGTAATTTACACGAACGGCATAATTGTCACAGCTACATTAATAGCTAGCTAAAGAGAAGTTTGAACTACAGTTTTAAACAGGTGTAATATAGGTTCGTTGATTCCAATGGCATCTTCATCACATCTTTAGCTGTTTCGGCCTTTTCTGTGTTAGTGGAGTGCCGTAAGGCGTAAAAATAGTAAAATCTCGGAATCCTAGGCCAGTCAATGAATCTCCATATAATTTTTTGAAATGTATTTTCTACAACATATAGAAAAAAGTTTAAAAAAAATCCCGATCTCAATTTTTAAAATATTTTTCAAACAACTTATAGGAAGATTCATTGACTGGTCCTGGATTCCGAGGTATAAACCTTACGGCACTCCGCTGTGTATTGGATTTTAGGTAAGAACTTGTCTGTAAATGTAATCAGGGAAAAAACGCTTAGGTATGTGTATTTTCTTTTGTTTCCCGATTACAGACAATTCCTTCTTTCAGGTTTGGATTCTTAGGACCCTTTAGTAGCTGCCTGGAGCCTGGTGCCCACTTTTTGTTTATGGTTTACATTACAAGCGAAGGAGGAGACGGAAATACTAGGGAGGACATCCTTCGCCGCCGCGTGTTACGCTGGGAGCGTCCGTCATCACGTGCCGATTTTGGACCTCTGTAGGCGCGGGCTTGCAGACGGCGAGTCGATAACTTTGAGAACTAAGGGCATTTATAAAAAGAAGAAAAGTGTGGCTATTTAAAAAAGGAAGAGAATACAATAAAAAAAAGGTTAGAAGTAGTCCTATACTCACATAAGGAGGATCACAGTAAATAGCCTTGCACCACATAGGCTCGGAGTGGTAGCAGACGCACAGCGAGCAGACCCCTGGACCTGGCACGTACAGCAGACCGTGGGGGACGGACTTCCCTTCCCAGTCGATGCATTCTTCTTCTACGCATGCTGGGGACAAAGGTTTAGAGTTAGGTTTGGTTCTATCCGATAAACTGCTGAAATGCTTGTGAGGAACGCAAGGTGGACAACCTAGAAGTGATGAGTAAGAAGATCTTGTGTTTCTAGTTAAGTAGGTATTAGGAGGAGCTCGTGGCTAAATAATTACAGCCGCACAGGCCGATCTTCCGGGTAAAACCGCGCTTGCCAAGGTTGGTCTGTGGATGGGTGACCATCTGTCATAGCGAGTTTCCTCTGTGCCTCGGAAGGTATCTGTTAAGTCTGACAACCAGTCTTACCATGGAGTATTGCCCAGTTACTGGGTTGTGGAAGTCCGACAGGCAGTCGCTCCATGTAAAATACTGATATCCAGCCGATTCTGGTTTGACTGGAAGCCGACCTCAATATAGTTGGGAAAAAGGCTAGGCAGATGATGAGTTACGTAGGTATTAGAATAGGTCTGATAGACCTGCTGACGAATGAGAATTACACATAAAAAGGAAAATTGTTCTATCTATAAGAAGAACTTTTTTTTACTGCTTTTAACTGGCTTCCTCCCATTCAAGAACTTCAAAGACAGCTCAGTTTGAACATCGAGATTAGCGTGCTCCTTACTCCTAATGCAACTATGGGATAAACTGTATTAAATGCATACACTACATTGGCTCCTGAAACGCAGGTACCTAGCTCTGGAGCCAGGGCCTCAATATTATTGTGAAATTTTATATGGCAATAAAGAATTTATTATTATTGTTACTACACCCATTCGTAAAAATACTATTTTTTTTAACTGAAACTAAAGATCGCCTTACTCCTCCTTACTCCGTCTACGAAGACACTCCTTCAGCTCCTTCCAGTTTCATACATCGTATCGTACGCATTGGTTGCGAGTGGCCAATAAGGCAACAAATGTTAAAACTAAATGACTTTTTAACGACCTATCCAAAATATACCAAACTAGCGGCCCGTCCCGGCTTCGCACGGGTGGAAGTCCTCTAAAACCCGGTCCCGATGGTTACAAACACACCAAAAAAAGAATTATCCGAATCGACCAACCGTTTTCGAGTTATGACCTTAGCGACACATTTTGCGATCCATTATTATATTACAGAAGAAGAAGATAAATAAACAAAAAAAAAAGTCGACGTGATACGAAAATATTTGATAATGGTATGCAGTATGCAGATGAAAAGTCTAGACTTCCTAAGTACTAAATGCGAGCATTGGAAAGCATTAGTGTCGGAAAATGAATCCCACTGCAAATCGGATTGATCAGGCCGTTAGCGTGAATTACTACAATCGAGGGAGGTGGTAGAACTTGGCTTCAATGTTTTTATAACAAATAGTGTTTTTAGAATCGCAGGAACTTTTTTTAATTCTTTTATAAGCAGTAAAGTATATTTATAGCAGTGGTGGACGAGTGGTATCCGCCCCGACTTACGACTTGTAGGTCTTGGGTTCGAATCCAGGCAGGCGCATTACTTTGTGTAATTTATTTCATCACCACTGCTCTCAAAACGATGAAAGAAAACATCGTGAGGAAACCGGCATGTCATAGAAGCAAAACTTCGAAGATATGTGCCATCCACCAACCCGCACTGGGTCCGCGTGGTAGATTATGGCCCACTGCCTCTCTCAGAGAGGAACTCTGGGAACATTTATAGGCTGATGATGATGATGATGAAAGTAAATTTTATGCAGTTTGGTAATTGTTCCGTGCGCACGCGAAAATGTTGGGATAAAAGTATGTGTAATCCAGGATATGTGCGCGAAACACAAAATGTTATCCACATGCAAGCAGCAGCGTAAGACTGAATATCCACCCAACCACTATAGAAGTATAACTAGCGACCCGGCCCAGATTTCATCCTCAGCCTATAATGTTCCCACTGCTGGGACACAGGTATCATCTCTGAAAGAGGGAGTGATATTTTCCCTCACCGTTTTTCCCCGCTTTGCTACCGTTCAATTCGTCGAAACGTCGGAATTTTATGCTATGCCTAACCCATGGAATTCGGAAAACCATAAGTTTTCTGAATTCCGAATCCTCTTAGACTTTATTTTTGTTTGTTTGAACCACAATTTGTAACAGATAAACAGTTACTTTCGAATTTATATTAGTATTGATTGTATTGCAGAAGTCAAAGATGCAAGTATTCAAAATTGTAAACGTCCAAGCAAAATAAACTATGAAGTTATGTTTGCTACGACGTAGACCCGCGTAGCCTACGTCGTAGAGTTCATTGCTACGCCGCTACGCTGATGTAACAAAATAAATGCTTTGATGCGGACGCAATCTTTTGTTACATCTATTTTGGAAACTGGCTTTGTCGCATAATCAGGAAATAAATTGTATATTTTAATAAAAGTGATTGAACGCAACTGCGTAACTACTGAATGATTATGAAGCTTTGCCTGCAAGTATTTAATTTACGCGTGGTCAGAATCATCCATTTTGTTAGTTTTTTTTTAATAAAATTCCTATTTTTTTTTGTACAACAACCTCTTGATAACGACACTTAAACACCAAAATATATTTTTTGTGTGTTATTATCTTCATATGAGTTCCCCCCACACTAGTTGGAGCGAAATGAACTGTCAGAATTCTTGTTACATACACGGTGTTCCATAGCCCTTAACATTCCAGGGTCGACCTCGATCTGTAACGACGCTTATAGAATTTTTCAATCTTTCTTCATGTCAAGTCCATATTTTATATATCTGGTCATACACGCACGTTACGCCGATTGTGAGTACTACGCACCCGACTTTTTTGTAACACCTCACCTCAATCTATAGTATAGATCTTCCTTTATTTACAACTCACTCTATTTTAAGAAGCCAGTTTATTTTTAAACAACAAAACGACAAACGACTAATGCATACAGAATGTATCTTAAACGCTTAAAGCCTTTACCTATAATTTCCAATTTCTCCATCAACTTTCACAGTGGCGTGCACAAGACAAATGAAAAGTTGCATATTTCATTTGATATCGATCTAATGGCGTACTCGTAAACAAGTTATAGAACGAGTCACGATTTTAATGCATTCACATTGACATTGATTTGTCATAAACATTGTTTGGAATGACCTTCACGTGTTGAAGCTGAAACTGGGTTATTGCTAATGTGTATTTGATTTCAAAACAACGAAATGGCAGGTTTTTATCGACCACGGTACAACTGTAGCTGTGTTTCTGTGTCATACGACATTGACATAAAATTGCTGGAATCACGATACATCTAAGCTTGTATAAGGAAGGTGCCATAAGGCAGGTTTAAAACATAAAAACTTTTTTTTTAAAAAAAGGGAACCGACTTCAAAACCAAACACAAAAAAATTGTAAAATAACTTTTCTTTCGGAAGTCGGTGGCCATAGTCAATGAAATAAAAAAAACTTTTTAAAAAAAGGGAACCGACTTCAAAACCAAACACAAAAAACTGTAAAATAACTTTTCTTTCGGAAGTCGGTGGCTTTGTTTTTTATTTCATTGACTATGGCCACCGACTTCCGAAAGAAAAGTTATTTTACAGTTTTTTGTGTTTGGTTTTGAAGTCGGTTCCCTTTTTTTAAAAAGTTTTTTATTTTTCCCTTTTTAGTTTAAATATTCAACAAAAATATTCATAATATAATCGGTGCCTTTGAAAATCTACAATCCTAGTAAGCAGCAAAAACGAATCTATGTGGGCAACTTTACGAGGTATCTATTATTGTTATATATTCAAACTTTCTCCAGAATGTAACGAACACTTTTATAAAAACTGCATCAAAATCGGTTCAGCCAAACGCGAAATAATCGCGGACAAACATGCAATCGTCTCTGAAAATGTACAATCCAAGTAAGCAAAAAACGAATCCACGTGGGCAAGGTCACGGGATATCTATTAGTGTTATATACTAAAACCTTCTCCAGAATATAATGAAAACATTCCTGAAAACCGCATCAAAATCCGTCCAGAAAAACGCAAGATAATCGCGGACAAATATGCAATCGTCTCTGAAAATGTACAATCCAAGTAAGCAAAAACGGATCCACATGGGCAACGTCGCGGGATATCTATTAGTGTTATATACTAAAACCTTCTCCGGAATATAATGAACACTTTTCTGAAAACCGCATCCAAATCCGTCCAGCCAAACACGAGATAATCGCGGACAAACATACATACATACATACATACATACATACATACATACATACATACATACAGGTCGAACTGAGAACCTACTTTTTTTTTTGAAGTCGGTTAAAAAAATAGAAATATCATACGCTATCACCGCGAGGTACATTTTAGAACCCACACTAGGAATTTCTCCTGTATCGTGGGTGCGTTTACAAATATAGAAACTCACATGCACAAACATTCAGACCTGGAACAACTACTTGTAGGTCATACAAATTTGTGTCCCATGCGATAATCGAACCCGTGACATGCTCAGCAGCAGTCCAATCGCTCAGCTACTGGCTAACCATGTCGTCGTACTACCTTATAGATGCGTAGGTGGAGAAAAGTAAGCGATGAGCATTATTTATTTACCTCTTTTTATCGCCACGTTACTTAAACAAAAGTAGTCCATAACTATTCGCTTCTTTCGCTCGATATTCGCAACTCCAAGGAGCTTGCCAACACTGTCCTCGCCTTGAAGACAAGGCTGATTATGTGTCTATGTCTATAATTTGCCAATAACCTTTTAGATCGGTGTCTATGGTAATGGCTTGGTAACAGAAATACTGGGACATTTGTATGAAGGTTTTTCTATTCATAATTAAGTAGCGGGTGTTCACTGAGGAGTGAAAGAATGAAGGGAGGTCTTTGCCCAGGAGCTGGATAGAGCAGACTAGGAAAATAAGCTTCCATGTTGTACTTAGAGGCCATCATATCAACGATGTCGATTGGTTCGCTTCAGTGCTGCAGTCCCAGTCACAAGACATAAAAATTGTGAATTGTTGATTTTTGTGGGCAAGAAACTGCATGGACACTCGTTTTTAATTACCAAAATTATATTTTTAGAACCTTTGTTCTACATCATTCAACTTGAGATGATTTTATGTGAGAGAACGATGTAGCAAGCAAAAAGGGCTTATAGAAAATATGCAAAATAATAAAATTATAACTAATTACAAACTTTTTATGTTCTTATTTATCCAAATTCTATAAACCAAGAAATGAAAACTGAATTTACATAATAATATTAACAGCAAATGAATGGAAGTGACATAAATAGTAAATTAGCGGTGGCAATGCCAAGCTACATGTAACTGTACCTACGATAATATGATAATTTAAATGAATGAAAGCCAAAGACAATAATAGATGTTATTGCGGAAGTCCATTTGTGTATTACGTTGACATTATTTGTGCCAAATGACTATAGAACAAATTAATAAAGTCGCAAAATCTTTTGGCGTATTCATATTTTAGTTTAGAAACAAAACAAATGAATGTCAGATTAGAATGGTTATTGGTTTAATTGCCCAAAGAGAGGTTTGAAAGAAAAAAGGGGAGGGCTGGGCCAGCAGTGGGACACAATTTAGGCTATTAAAAAAATGTTTATCAAACGATAGGTGATCATAGAAAACTCGCAAGCTAATCTAGCTACATTCATTTTTAAAAATAAAAGAAATAAACATTATTTAAAACCTTGACGTTTAGTTATACCGTTAATTTCTTTATACTAAGGAAAACTGAAGCTCAATTCGTTATCAAAAATTAAATCATTTATTGTTCCTCTCGAAGGTTTTTCCTAACCCCGTTAAAATCAGTAAAAAGGACACAAGATAAACAAAATAATTATGTAGATTAGACGTCTAAAAAACAGCAGACCCTAATTTCATTATAAGGTCAGACCGGCTCGTCAGACCTTTACAAATAAAACCAGATTTGCAAATAATATCTACGCTAAAATGGCTAAGGTCTATGATATTTGGCTAACCTATAAGTTAAGTTACAGTTTTGGACGAAAGGGCAAAGGGCAACACATCAATAAAAGAAGTTAAAACTTTTTACTCTAGCATATTATCTTTAGAACTGACTATAAGGGCGGCCGTAAACGGACTGCTCGAGCAGTTAGCGGCTGAGCGAAATACACGGACCGCTCGAGCAGTCGGCGTCAACTGCTTGAGCTGTCGGTTGTTGACTGCTCGAGCAGTTGGGTAGCGTACTACCCAACTGCTCGAGCAGTTGATTGTCTACCTAGACGCCGCGAGGCCGCAAAGGGCGGGGGGAGGGAAGTCGGAGAGCTGTCGACTGCTCTAGCGCAGTCAACGGCTCGAGCAGTCGGTGTATGCCTCGCAACCGCTCGCGAGCGGTCGACGGCACGATGGAATTTCATCATGCAGTTGACGGCTTGAAGCCGTCGCGACTGCTCGAGCAGTCGTGTGTACGGCAGCGAATGAATGACTATAGTTCACCGCGCGGTCGCGGCTTTAAGCAGTTGGTCTCAACTGCTTGAAGCAGTCCGTGTACGGCCGCCCTAAGGAATGATGTTAAAAAAATCAGCTGTCAATTTTCCCGCGCAAGCTTTATGGATTCTTTTTTTTTTAATTTCCGTTTTTAAATATTCCTAGGTATGTCCAGAAATATTAATCGAAGGCGTGAAAAGTAAATAAAATATATAATTAATCAGCTATTATTAGCCGGCTATTTCTATTTACATATCAGAAGCTACAAAACTATTACTGGAACCGTCTGGAAATTGCCACCGCCAGACGTTTGTTTTCTATTTTTGAGATACACAGATGACTAGGGAATTTTATTCGTGGTGTAGCTTGTTTGAACTTGGCCTTTTTAACCGACTTCAAAAAGAAGGAGGTTATCAATTCGACTGTATGTTTTTTTTTTTTTGTGTGTTTGTTACGCGATTTCTCCGGCGATTGTGGACCGATTTTCAAAATTCTTTTTTTGTTCGAAAGGAGATGCTTCCGGAGTGGTCCCATATTCACCAAGTCAAGATCTGATGATTGGATCCTGGAGAAATCGAGGGCAACCCTCAAATTTTATAGGCCCACATATAGTTTTTCGTAAATATTATGAAGTAATTTAAGCATTTGCGTATGGTAATCATAATTTCATGTAGCTGAACTGATGATGGAAGGTACAACTCCTCAACAGTAAGGAGTAGGCATCAACTGATTTAGTTTGTGTTCGCTTATCTCTGGAACTACAAATCCGATTTAAGTCATTCTTTTTTTGTTATACTAGGTATTGTTCAACTGAGGGAACACTGCAAGTTTCATCAAAATCGGTTCAGTAGTTTTTGAGATAGGGAATTTAATTAGCTAATTTTGTACATGAGCGATGTTATTACCGGTGCTACGGATTACAAAATTCTAGTGCACATGTAAGAAAATGATGTACCTATTTGACAAGAATTTGGGTTGAATATTTAAACTAAAAAGAGTAAAATAAAAGCTTTTTCAAAAAAAAATGTAACCGCCTTCAAAACCAACCACTAAAAAGGGTACAATAACCTACAAAATAACTTTTCTTTCGGAAGTCGGTGGCAAAAAAGACAATGAAAAATAAAAGCACCGACTTCCGAAAGAAAAGTTATTTTGTAGGTTATTGTACCCTTTTTAGTGGTTGGTTTTGAAGGCGGTTACATTTTTTTTTGAAAAAGCTTTTATTACAATAACGAGACAACCTAGACCTTGACTTAAACCCACTGCAAAGTAAAAGAAAAACAGGTGATGCCTTAAGTACCTGCGGTAAAAGAAAACAGGGAAATCGTTAAAACATTGAACGTTTGCCGTTCTGTTTTGCACATAACCGTAAAGTCTGTTTTATAGTGGGCATTATGACGCGAAATACTTTTAGCGTTCTCGAAGCAAAGACATACAGCTATACATCCCAACACACCATTCAAATGAAACGACTTGTTCTGCCGATAAACATTGCTATAACATTCGATGTTACCAGTTTGAAAATACTAGTTTTTTCCAAAAAGTGTGTTACAACACTTGAGTATGTCGGAGCACGGAATAAGCTATTCCTATTCATCCTAAAATTTGAATTATAAATGTGTTCGCCGTTGAATAAAATTGTATTTTAAATCTCCCGCGGGATGTTGAGAGGTCTCGGCAATGTGTACGCCCGAAAAGAAATATGACTAAATAGGAACTTGGGAAATGAGTGGGAGTAGGTTTGGGCTTTGTTGACTGCTAGCATCAAAGAAGGTTCCACTACAATACAACATGTTTGTGTGGTAACTAGACTGTGATAAAGAGCACTCAACGTCAGAACAGACATTTCCTTTGCCTGTGTGATTTTCGCGGTCTATTTTACCGCGCTTTTTTTCATCATGGCGGCTCAGAATAAAAATATTGTAATTTATTACACAGCGATTATACTTGCGGTGGGAGTTTATTATAGTCTGCACGTGTTATATTCAATTCATATTAGTTATTACGACAGCCACGGCTACGATCTAGAGTAAACAATATTTCGTGAGTAATTTTAGTAATTTTGTAAAAATGTTAATGTATTTAATTTCAACGTAGGGTAAAACACCCAATTATTGACCCTTTAAGCGGTTTTCCTTGCTTCTTTCGCAAGATAAACTAATGTGTAGCTGCAATACATAGAAGATACATCCGTTCGTGGCCGCCGCACTAGAAACACTGAGCGCTGCGCGCGCCGGTTGGCAATATTTATATGCGGTGCAAACACGCCTCGCTGTACAGACGACGACGCAGCTCGCGCCCCCACTCGGATATTTTGTAGAACTATTATCTTATAAGAAACACGCAAACGTTCCTATTGGTTAATTCATTTTATTATATTATTGTACTACAACTGCTTGTAAATATTTCTAGCTATAAGTCCACGTACATTTTGTAAATAATTATTCCATAATCTTCAGTTCTTCTATACTTCTAATATACTACGTCGTAATCATCTGGAGTTTCATTCAACACCAACCAAGCGCTACATTGGTGACCCCGACGTGATTATCAAGAAGAAACCTCCAGATACCGAAAATTTCAAGAAATCATCATGGCCAACAACGGTGAACATGAACTCTCCGGTGTGTCAACGTCGCTGCGCATTCCACCCTTCTGGCGCGACAGAATTCGTCTGTGGTTCGCGCAATTCGAAGCCATCATGTCCGTGCAGAAGAAAGGTGATCAAGCCATGTTCGAGCTCGTCATCGGACAACTAGAGCGGCAAGATCTTGACGAAATCTCCGACATAATTCTACATCCACCTGAGAAGGACCGATACGAAGCCCTGAAGAGTAGATTGTTCCAAGTCTACGAGGAATCGGAACAACGGCAAGTACAGAGGTTGCTATCTGAAATGGAACTCGGTGACATGAAGCCTTCACAGCTGCTTCGCCGCATGAAAAACCTCGCCGCTGACAACATCTCTGATTCAGCCCTGCGGATAATGTGGACCAACCACCTACCACAATCAGTTCGAGCAGTCCTCGCCGTCAGTGAAAACATCGCGAAACACTCCGACATCCATGAGCTGGCAATGATGGCAGACAAAATCCTCGAGCAGACGCAACCACTCGGCGCAGTCGCTGCAGTCACCTCCGTCCCCGCCACCCAGCGTGCATCATCATCTATTGAAGAAAAAATCGACGCGCTCACAAAAGAAATTGCAGAGCTGAAAGCATGCCGATCTCATCAAAATCATCAACATCGACGCAGATTCGACAGACGACAATCAAGATCGCGTTCGACGAGCAGAGCCAATCACAGTCGCCCTCGAAACGACCAATCAGCGACGTGCTATTATCATCGCAAGTTCGGCAAAGAGGCGCGAAGATGTACGCGTCCGTGCAATTTTGAAGGCAGCAGCGCCGCCGCCGGGTCCTCGGGAAACTAACGCCTGCGTTGGCTGAGGCGGGAACCGGCGCAAACAACATTTCTTACCGCCTATTTATAACAGACAAAAACTCACGTTTGTCATTTCTAATTGATACTGGCGCCAACGTCTCCGTAATACCAAAAAGAAAAGGCGGGAATGCTACAGCAACAGATTTTTGCTTGTACGCAGCGAACAACACAGTAATTCCAACGTACGGAGAGAAAACACTACAACTGGATCTCAACCTACGAAGACCATACACGTGGAAGTTCATCATCGCTGCAGTCAGCAAACCCATCATCGGTGCCGACTTCCTGAAACACCATCAACTTCTTGTCGACATAGCCGGTCGATGTCTAGTCGACAAAGTTACCAACCTCACAGTCAAGGCACCAGTCACCTACTCCGCCGAACCTACTGTCAGAAGTATCGACGTTGATCAGCCGTATCATCAGCTACTCAGCAAGTTCCCTGACATCCTACGGCCATCATGCATGAAGGAGACTCCAAAACACCGTGTAGAACATCACATCGAAACTACCGGTCCACCAGTACACAGCAAAAGCCGGCCGCTACCACCACATCGGTACATGGCCGTGAAGAAAGAGTTCGAGTCCATGATGCAGCAAGGAATATGCCGTCCAAGCAAAAGTCCTTGGTCCAGCCCACTACACGTCGTACCAAAGAAAAACGGCGATCTTCGTGTATGTGGCGACTATCGCAGACTCAATGACGTCACAAAACCAGACCGATATCCAGTGCCGCGTCTCAAAGATTTTACCTACCTGCTCCACGGGAAGAAGATCTTCACGACACTCGACCTAAACCGTGCATACCAACAACTACCTGTTTACGAACCGGACATCGAGAAGACAGCCATCACAACACCCTTCGGCTTGTTCGAATTTCCTCGAATGTGTCCTGGTCTCAAAAATGCCGGACAGACTTTCCAACGATTCATTCATCAAGTGCTCAACGGATTAGACTACGCATTTCCATTCATTGATGACGTCATCGTCGCATCTGAAAACGAAACCAGTCACATCGAAGACCTACAAGAAGTGTTACGCAGACTAGACGAGTATGGCATCACAGTAAATCCATCAAAATGCGTCTTCGGCAAAGAAAACGTAAAGTTCCTCGGTTATCAAGTGACGAGCAACGGAATCAAGCCACCACAAGATAAAATCACTGCAATCACTGCTTACCCCAAACCCGAAACAATAGAAGAATTACGTCGATTCATTGGTATGGTAAACTTCTACCGAGATAGCATACCAAACGCCGCACACATTCAAGCACCTCTCAACGCGTTCCTGCACAATTCCAAGAAACGCGATAAGACAAAGATCAACTGGAACACAGAAGCGACACAAGCATTCGAGTCATGTAAAGTTAGCATACAAAACGCAGCTTTACTCGCTCATCCATCTCCATCACCAAACGACGCCATCTCCCTCATGTGCGACGCATCAAACACCTGCGCAGGAGCTGTACTGCAACAGTACGTAAATAAGAAATGGATACCACTTGGCTACTTCTCAAAGAAATTCTCCGAAACACAACAGCGATACAGTACATTCGACAGAGAATTACTATCAATCTACATGGCAATCAAACACTTCAGAAAAATGTTCGAAGGAAGAGAACTGACCGTCTACACCGACCACAAACCGCTGACCTACGCTATACGCAAGCCTCCGTCTGATAACGATACGCAACGGCGCACGCGTCAGCTGTTGTTTATCAGCGAGTTTACGACGGACATTCGCCACATCAGCGGAGTAAATAACGTTGTCGCCGACGCACTCTCTCGCATCGAAACCATCGACTTGCCATCACCAATCAACTACGAAGAACTATCACAAGCACAAGAAAAAGATAGCAATATACCAACCTTATCACAACAAACAAATATTCAACTCAAGAAAATCGTCATGCCCGGAACAAACAAACCGATATTCTGCGAAACGTCTACGTCACACATTCGTCCATACCTACCAGCTGACTTTCGTCGCATCGCATTCAACGCCGTGCACAGTGCAAGTCACCCTGGAATACGAACTACGCGCAAACTCATTCAAGATCGTTACTTTTGGCCAGCAATGAACATCGACATTGGCGAGTGGACGAAAGCATGCACTTCGTGTCAACTATCGAAAGTTCAACGACACAATCACAGTGACGTCACATCATTCCCGCCGAGCGAACGATTTCAACACATCCATGTTGATATTGTTGGACCGCTACCTACATCTTCGTGTGGACATCGATACTTACTAACGATGATCGACCGCTGTACACGATGGCCCGAAGCTGTGCCCCTTCAAGAGATAACAGCTGAAGTCGTCGCAAGGAAGCTGTACGAAACATGGATATCTCGTTTCGGTTGCCCGACAAGAATAACAACCGATCAAGGACGACAGTTTGAAAGTCGACTATTCCAAGACCTCGCACAACTACTTGGAGTAGAAAGAACCCGTACTACTGCCTACCACCCGCAGTGTAACGGCATCGTCGAACGCTGGCACCGGTCACTGAAGGCCGCACTCATGACTCGACTTGAAGACAGCAACAAATGGATCAACGAGTTACCTATTGTTTTGATGGGTCTACGAGCCGCCACGCGCACTGACACTAACACCAGTGCCGCGCAACTTACCTACGGTCAAGCAATAAGACTACCCGGCGATTTCATATCACCATCACCAGCCGCAACGAAGATGGACCACACCTACGTCGATCAGCTGCACGACGAAATCGCGAAGCTGACACCTACATACAAGCCGCATTCAAACAAGCGGTGTATGTTCGTGCACAACGACCTAACAACATGCAGCCATGTGTTTGTACGTGATGACACCGTCCGCAAGCCACTCCAGCACCCATACAAAGGTCCATACAAGATCATCGAGCGCAACGAGAAGTACTTCACGATAAAACTACCAGATCGATCTAGCAACATATCGATCGACCGTCTCAAGCCGGCGTACACTATCAACATCGAAGACAATCACGAACACACAAGTAACGAGACACGTCAACCAGCTGCAGCTACCACTGAAGATCACTCCGGCTTTCCTCCAGCGTCGAACACCAGCGGGCAACAACGTACGAGATCGGGCAGGATCGTCAAGACGCCTGTACGCTTCGCTAAGGGGGGAGTACTGTAGCTGCAATACATAGAAGATACATCCGTTCGTGGCCGCCGCACTAGAAACACTGAGCGCTGCGCGTTTTTTTTTTTTTTTTTTTTTTTTTTTTTATGAATGGCATCTCGCAGGTCAACCTAGAGGAGGTTGTGTGCTGCTTAACCGGACTTTTCTGTGGATGCCATAGATTTTACTCTAGGGCCTCCAGCCAGAGCTTACAAGCTAGGCAAAAAACTATAAACTAAGTGACCGTTCGCTAAGGGCACCCCCTGTGGGGTACGGACCTCGGCTTAGGACGTCACTGACAGAGGACAGCAAGGGACAGGCTGGATCACAATAATATCTTATTTAGGGACTAATTTAAAACTACTGGCTCAGCATCGCGGGCTGGCTCTTGCAAGGGTCGGGGGGGGCATTGACTTGGGCGTCGCGACGGGCGGCCTCGGCGGCGAGGGCGGAATGACGGAGTCGGTCTGTGTCTGTGTTTCCTAAGAGTACTGGTTTCCCTACTGCTCTCCTGGAGGAGAGTGATGGGGTCGTCGGGCTCTACGAGGGTGTGCTTAGGGCGTCGGGTGGTACTGATACGCGATGGTTCGTATCGGGCGGCCGATGCGATCAAGGGATTGGGGTGCCTAATAGCGGAATCGAAGAAGCGCTTGGAAAGGCGCTTCATGAACTGAGCTACGGTGGGAATTCTAAGGTCGAGGTGGAGGGCGTCGTTACGGACATAGTACGGGGCTCCCGTGACTTTCCTGAGAAACCGGTTTTGGAGGACCTGCATTTTATAGAGGACGCGAGGGTTCGAATGAGCGAAAATGACACACGCGTATGTCATGATGGGACGGATAACCGCGGTATATAGGCGCATTTTGCACTTAAGTGACAATGAGCTTCTCGCAGTGAGCAAGAAGTGAAGCCTACCCATAACAAAGGACGCGCGGTCGCGGGCCTTTTTGATATGTTCGCGGAAGGAAAGGTGACTATCGAGCGTCACACCTAAGTACTTGGCTTGCTTCGCCCAGGGGATCGGCTTGCCGTACATAGAGATCGGAGAGAGGGAAGGGAGATCACGTTTGCGCGGTTTGGTGAAAAGAACCGCCTGACTTTTATCGGGATTAACCTCAATTCTCCATTTCCTAAACCAAGCGCCTAGGACGTTGGCAGAGGTCTGGAGGGTTTGGGCTATAGCGGTTGAACTGCGGCCTGTGTAGTACAGAGCCGTGTCGTCCGCGAAGAGAGCTAACCGAGCCTTATTGCTCTTGGGAATGTCGCTAGTAAACAGCGTGAACAAGAGGGGAGAGAGGACGGCGCCTTGCGGGACGCCAGCACGTATCGGGTGCGGGGAGGAGAGGGCGTCCCCTATGCGGTAGCGGAAAGTGCGGTTCGACAAGAAGTCTCGTATGATGAGCACGAGACGGTCTGGCACACCCATGTGGTAGAGCTTATATAATAAGCCGTTGTGCCAGACTTTGTCGAAGGCCTTCGCGATGTCGAAAAAGAGAGCACCAGTCATCGCACCGCGCTGAAAGCCCGCGCTAATGTGCTCGACTATACGGTGGACTTGTTGGACGCACGAGTGTCCGGACCTGAAGCCGTACTGCTCATCGGGAATGAGGCGCTTTGATTCGGCGTAATCATAGAGTCGCTTATAAATAAGTCTCTCATAGATCTTGCCGAGAACGTTCAGGAGACTGATAGGTCGGTAACTCGTGGGCTCAGACTTGGGCTTGCCTGGCTTGGGGAAACCGATAACAGTGGCCTCTTTCCATGCCTCGGGAAAGATATTATTGCTCAGAGCGCCATTGAAGATGGCGGTCAACAACATAATGAGCTGGGCGGGGAGGAGTTTAAAAACCCTATTATTGATACCGTCCGTCCCGGGGGCTTTCCGGGGGCGGAGCCCTTTTATGATGTCGTGCACTTCGTCCGGCGTGGCCGGTGGCAGAGGATCATCAGGGTCTTCTACAGGTGGGAGAGAGGACCTACGTTCGACTTCCGAGTCTACCTTGAGGAGGTGACTGCTATCTACCGGTTGGGTGCTAGGAGTGCACTGAGATTCCAGGCTGTCGGCCAGGCACTCGGCCTTCTCAGAGTCGTCAAAAGCGACGCTCTTGTCGGGACGGGTGAGGGGAGGGACGGTAGCCTCCTCGGTAGCACGCAACTTTCGTTGCAGCTGCCAGTAGGCTAGGTGGGTGGGCTCGAGTTCGCTCAGCATGTCGTTCCAGCGATTCGAGCGAAACTCAGCGATGCGTTTCTTTACAGCACGCTGTAAATTGCGCATGTGAGCTTTGTTCGAATCGCATGGAAAGTTGCTGTAGGCACGGATGGCCGCGTTCTTCTCGGTTATCAGTTCACGTACGTCAGCGGGGAGATTCCATTTACGATCGCTCGTATCTGGGACTTCCCGTGAGCAATCCGTCAATACGGATTGCACGTGTTCTGTAAACGAGTTGATGGCGGCCGTCGTGTCAGCGACGGAGACAATGTGGTCGGGGATGGAGTCCAAGTGAGGTGACGAGGTCGATTTCAGCAATTCGCTTACTTTCTTCCAGTCAGTCAACACTTTGGTAGGAGGAGGCTGGCTAGGGTCAGAAGGACCCGTGCGCGGAGTCAGGTGCAAGAGCACAGGACGGTGGTCGGAATTAAGCTCGTGTAGCGTCTCAATGGCGTTCAACTTAAGGTTGACATTTTTGAGCAGCGCTATATCGAGGACATCGGAACGACAGTTGGGATCATGGGGATAGTGCGTATGCTCATAAGGAGCAACGGGGTCAAAATTGAGGGTGGAGCTAAGATTGAACACTACTCTTCCCCTAGGGGTCGTAATAGTGCTATTCCAAGCTGGATGTTTGGCGTTGAGGTCTCCCGCTAAGATAACGGAATCGCTCATGCCGAAGATAGAGGTGAGATCTCTAACGAGAAGGGACTGATCCTCTGCACCGGTAGCAGGAGGAAAATAGGCGGAGACTATGGTGATGGGCTGATGACCGGTCATGCCTAGCCGACAGACTGAAACCTCGAGGAGCGACTCGAGGGGAGGAGAGACTAGCGGGATACAATGCAGGGACTTTTTATAATAAATGAGAGTACCACCCTTGTGGCAACGCGACCTATCATTACGAACTAACTGAAAGTTGGCAATTTTGGGATCGCGATGGTGTGGCTTTAGGAACGTCTCCTGGAGAAGGAGAATATCTAACTGGTTATCGCGCAAGAAGGTAGCGAGTTCGTCCCGCTGACCTTGCATGCCGTTAACGTTAAAGAAACCTAACCTGAGGGACCGCGGTTTGAGAACGTTCCTATTCCTAGTAGCCATTGGAGATTAAACTAGGTGGAGGGCTTTAAGAGCTTCCCCAACGTGGGGGTGAGAGGCGAAAATAGCCTTATAAGCGTCGGGACTACCGTTGGACGCCCTGAGTTGGGCGGCCAATTGTCGTGCCGACGCCTTAAGAATATTTTCGTAATTCTCAACGGACTTATACGCGGAGATGATGACCCGCATGTCTTCATCGTCTACAAGGGCCGCGGGGCCGGAGCCTAACGGGGGGGACACCAAAACCGGGGCTGCAAGAGCGGTCTTGCGAGCGGCTGCGGGAGCAGTCACGGGAGCCACGGGCTGGGGAGTGGGGACGTCTGGGAGAGGAGGAGCGGGATTGGAGGGCGCTGGGCCAAGGGCTGGGAAAGCCCTTTGGTGGTTCAGCGCGTTCCAGGGAGATGGGCGTTGGGGACCTAATCTATTGGGTATCTGTGAAGAGGGAATCTTCACAGATGGGGATTCCCTCTGCTGGCGGGCGGCAGCGCGCTTCGCCAGTTTGGGAGAGAAGTGGATTTAGGGGCTTTAGGGCAGCCGCGGTAGTTGGCCGGGTGGCCAACTTGGCCGCAAAGGACGCAACTAGGAGGATCTTGGCAGAGGGCCTTATCCTTAGGACGGGGGCAGTTGACCGTGCTATGGTCACCTAAGCACTTAACGCACCTGGGAGGTGCGAAGCAGTGGGACTGGCTATGGCCATACTGTTGGCAGTTGTGACACTGGCCAACAGTATGTGCTTTGTAGGGCTTCTCAATTGAGATGCCCGACAGGGAGCACACGGATCTGACTTTAAAAATGGGATGGGGGCCTGATTCGACTGGGTCGCATATTACCAAGACCATGTCGTACAGGTCTCCGCCCCTTGCCTTGTGAAGGCGGTGGACGGCGGAGACGGGGATTCCTTGGGCTTTTAAGTCCTCTAAAACGTCTTGGGTGGGAATCTCCTTGGGGATCCGCCTGATCACCACACGGGTGGGCTTCTCCTCAGGGAGAGAAAAAGAGTGGTGGGGGATGTTCCTCGAGCGAAGAACACGGGAGAGCTCCCTATAGTCCGAAGACGTAGGGGTCGACACCTTGATACCGGTGTTGGTACTGGTGGCCTTTATGAAATTGATTTTTAGGTCCACGCAGACCCTTGAAACATCAGTCCATTTGGACTTTTCGTGAATAAAGATCGGAGGGGGAAGTTTGGGCTTCTTAGAGGGAGCCGCGGTGGGGGTAGCCCTAGGGCTGGAGGGGCGGCTGGCGGGGGCCGGCGGAGGGGTGGGGGTGTTGACCCGAGAGGTCGGAGGAGAGGGGGTAGGCAAAGCCGCGAGGGACTTTTTGGCCTTGGAGGCTAGGGAATGTTTCCCCTTGCGCTTACCCAGGACAACGGTAAAGTCCTCATCAGAGGAACCGGCTGAGTCACTGATCTCACAATCAGACTCGACTGGGCCGGACGTGTCCATACGTTCGGGCAAGGGAGGTTGAAGGACTGAAGGTCCGGGGGTGGCATCGGGTTGGGTCGGGACGCGGATCGCGGGTTCGCGGGACTTGGCAGACTTCGGAACCGAAGGAAGAATGCCTTGTTCGGCTAGCGGGGGAGAAAGTGGGGATTCGCGCCTATCATTGCGAAGCTGTTCAATGTCAGCTATCGCGTCTTTGTAATCACCGCCAAGACGTTTGTCTTTGGCGATGTTTTTGAGAACCGCCCAAATGCGGTCCTCAATGGAAGGCTCCATCCTAGGTGGATGGCATGAGAGTGAGGCTCTCTTAAAAGAAAAATGGGGGAAAGCCTAACAGACTAACTCCCCGGGTGGGTGTGCCCGGGGATGAGTAGCCTCCCCTGCCTAGGGATTGTGTGCGGCAGGGAGGTGAGTACCTATGGTGTGCCCTAAGCTTGTAAACCTGTTGCCAATCTTAATGTGCAACAGGGCCCTATTTGGGTCTGGTGCGAAGGGGTAGACACACCCAACCGACACCAGGTGTGTTGCTGTGAACGAAACCAGAGACTGGGTTTGACTAGGAGATCCCCCAAGGCCAAGGTCCCAGCTCCCGACTCCAATAAATTAACCTCGCCCTGAAGGGGTTTGGCGGGATGGATTGGGGCACCACCCTCTTGGTTTCGTTGACACCGTGAGGTTTCCACCAAGAACCACGAAACTGTGGATTTTCCCTGAAGGGGCAAAACACGTTTTTGACGATTGTCCTGAAAAGGACAGTTTTGTTTGGTAGTCGAAAGACCACCGAGACGTTGTGCGAGCACAACGAAACGCAGCGGCGAACACAGCACAGGCACGGAGCACACACGGGGAGACGTCCGTACGCGGCGGCGGTCAGGCGGCGAGTGAATCTGAGCGCTGCGCGCGCCGGTTGGCAATATTTATATGCGGTGCAAACACGCCTCGCTGTACAGACGACGACGCAACTCGCGCCCCCACTCGGATATTTTGTAGAACTATTATCTTATAAGAAACACGCAAACGTTCCTATTGGTTAATTCATTTTATTATATTATTGTACTACAACTGCTTGTAAATATTTCTAGCTATAAGTCCACGTATATTTTGTAAATAATTATTCCATAATCTTCAGTTCTTCTATACTTCTAATATACTACGTCGTAATCATCTGGAGTTTCATTCAACACCAACCAAGCGCTACAAATGCATGAGTTGCAAGTGGAAATGAATGTTTTTGGAAGATAAAATAAACATTGGAGAATGTAACTAAAACATTATAAACTGTCATATAAAGGTAAAAAGTGTTTTTTTTTTCTCGAGTTTAGCAAAAACAGGCTATTTGACCAGTTATCAACATGCCTGTACCAAATTTTCATCATGCAAATGACCAATTTTTGACCTCCTGTAGTATAAGAATAAACTCAAATATTATTAATTAAGACTGTGATACGAGGTTTTATTTGATAAAAAACAAACAAAAGTAGTCTTATTGCCCTCCTCATTTTCTTTTATCACACAATTTTGGTCTACAGTCTTCAAACGCGGCCTATAATATTCTTGCACTTATTTTTGAAGTTTTGTTGTAGTTTTATCAATTTTTGTCAATTTTTTTAACCGACTTCAAAAAAAAAAGTAGGTTCTCAGTTCGACCTGTATGTATGTATGTATGTATGTATGTATGTATGTATGTATGTATGTATGTATGTATGTTTGTCCGCGATTATCTCGCGTTTGGCTGGACGGATTGGGATGCGGTTTTCAGGAAAGTGTTAATTATATTCCGGAGAAGGTTTTAGTATATAACACTAATAGATATCCCGTGACGTTGCCCATGTGGATCCGTTTTTGGTTACTTGGATTATACATTTTCAGAGACGAATGCATGTTTGTCCGCGATTATCTCGCGTTTGGCTGAACCGATTTTGATGCAGTTTTTAGAAAAGTGTTCGTTACATTCTGGAGAGGGTTTCGGTATACAACAATAATGGATAACTCGTGAAGTTGCCCCATAGATTCGTTTTTGTTGCTTACTAGGATTGTAGATTTTCAAAGGCGCCGATTATATATATTATGCTGATTTTTGTTAAATATCAGAACTAAAAAGGGAAAAATAAAAAAACTTTTTTTAAAAAAGGGAACCGACTTCAAAACCAAACACAAAAAAACTGTAAAATAACTTTTCTTTCGGAAGTCGGTGGCCATAGTCAATGAAATAAAAAACAAAGCCACCGACTTCCGAAAGAAAAGTTATTTTACAGTTTTTTTGTGTTTGTTTCCTCTTTATTAGTAGTTATTTCATTTATCTGTATTATGCAGCAGATTAAAAATGCTCACCGGCAAAACAAATTGAAAGAATACGGCTTTAATTCTTCAAAGAGAGTTTTAAAAAGTTTGAATTAATATTTTCCCAATTACATAAGACTCTTTTAACTTTTTCAACTTATGTAGAAGATCCTCACAAATGAAGAGAACATAGACACAAATCAAAAACTACCTAACACTTTGCCTTGGATATCATTTAAGTCAGTTTGTTCAAACATGCAGGTTAGAGTAACTTTTGTCATAATTTTATACACTAAACCAACTTATGACTGAGGCATTGCCCGTGTTACGTTCGGCAATTGTCCCACGGGATCATATACCGACATAAAAAGTATCCTGCGTCCAGGTACACCCACCTAACCAAGTTTTTATATTATCCGCTTGCTAAATTGTATCGAAATCCATTCAGCCGTTCACTTTTCCTATAATTGTAGTAAGTTTAAAATAATCAGGAGGATCCAGAATGTGACAGTAGACCGAAAATTTAAGTACCTCGCTCAAATTAAGCTAGGTTCTTAGGTTACAACGTAAGGTATTTTTTTTTTGTTTGTGAGTATGCAGATACACACCTTTAGGGGTGCCAACACCCATGGGCATAATACAGATGCATTAAAGTTAAGCTACCTCGCCATTAAAATGAACTATACGTATAAACCGTGGTGTTAGTAACTGGTATATTCATACATATGGTTCATTACCAGCTATTGACATGTCGTGTCAAATAAATGGTTATTCATACATTTGAGTGTACCACATATTGACCCCATCATTTTAACTAGTTAAGGCTAATTAAAACTTGAAAATCATGTGAAAAAGCATTATGTCTCTCTTAAATAACGAAAAAATACCAAACTCTAAGGAATCTATCGTGTAAAACTGAATTAAAATGACATTGAAAACAACCTTCAGCTTAGCAAATTGTTAAATTTCTTGATGATTTTAGCAGGGTATTTTATTATCATAGGTTTACGGACGCAATATCGCTTTATTTAAATTTTCTGTGACGCCGATATATTACAAGATAAATTATTTATCATTTTCTGTATTCTATAAGCAGCACTGCAAGAAGATTTATTATTATTTTTGCTAAAAACTGTTAAGCGGTCAATAGTTGGTGGGAGGTCAGCAGTTGGGTACTTTACCCTATTATGCTTTCATTTTGTTCGATAGTTTTATTGAGCGATAGGTAAAGCTGTAGTTTCGTAGCAATTACTATAACAAGACTATGATTTTAAGACTAAGAAGAAGAATAAGATTTTAAATTTAATTAATAGGTACGTTACCTACTTCATCATCGTCATCATTTTAGCCGTTGGACGGTTGGAAGGGCCAGTTGGAAGCGGCTTGCATACTGTTATTTTTCTATGAGGAATTTCGCTGTCTGAAAACATGTCTATACGTACCTACAATAAGCCATTTGCAACTGTCTTAATTTTTACCCTAATTAAACGCTCATCTGACCTTCTGTTTTAAAACCATACTTAAGTGTTTATGAATTTCCCTGATAGAAGCCTTAACATGAATTGCAAATACCAAACTCCGGTCTTGAATTTGCGTTTTATGGCAAATGGCTTTTCTTTATCTAGTTAAACCCTTTTTGGAATACAAACATGTGTAATTTGATTCTAAAATTAAACTGCTATAACGTTGTCAATTAAAATATTTAGCGCCAGAAACTGTTAAAATCTTCGTGTGATAAAGGAACATATTATAACTATATTTTACAAAATATTCCTCATTAAAAGGGCAGAGGACGGCCATGATAAAACGGACGATAAAACTGACAAATGAGGATACTCAGAAAATCAACTATAAGGTTAACATAATCTCTTTCAGAATGTCCCTCATCCCTGTGAAATTAGGGCCCGCATTGCAGTGGCAAGGCTCAAGAATTAGATCCCACTAGCTGTTGCCTGCGGTTTCACCCTGTGTTAGTTAATCTAGGTTATAAACTATCTGTGTACCAAATTTCATCCAAATCCGTTCAGTAGTTTTTGTGTGAAAGAGTAACAAACATCCATCCACACATACAAACTTTCACGTTTATAATATAAGTAGAAATTTTCGTAGAACTTGAAATGATATAGCTATTTAAACTTATATGTGTACATTGCCAGATTTTAGAGCACTTTTTGGGGATGTCTTCCGCAGCAATTAAGGTCAAGTTGCATTGCGACTAAAAGTCTCGTGTCGCATTTGTTTGTGACAGCCAAGAGTGTGGATTCACAACGTGTAATTTATTTGTTTAAAAGCAAGTACAAAACGAGTGCTGTGCTTTCATTGTTTATTTCTAATAATGTGGATTTAAGGTTTTTTTCGAGGGAACATACTTAAAGCCGGGTTAAAAGTAACTGTGTTATCTATCGCTGCGCTTTCATCCATATCCGTTTTGGCGTGATTGAGTACCAAACATCCATATCCGAACTTTTGAATCGTGAGTATATCTAGAGAAGTCAAATAATATCGTACAGAGGATCATTATTCAAGTCTAAGGTTATCCAATTTAAAACCAAGCGACCTAGATTATATATAACAAGTCCAAGGAAAACATGTAAAAAACACATTTATAAAAAAGTGGCTTCACTTATAACTACGCTTTGTTTCAAACGCGGAATCTGGAAATTGTATAATCTAAGGCTAATGATAAATAAGCTGAGGAAAGACTAGGTATATAATATAACGAGTCGCAGTCTGTCTTGTCTGAGTGTCAAGTTGTTATCTTGACATAATGTTCCATAAACACGGTAAGCATGTGTCAAACTGAGTCTGAAGTTGGTTGTACAAAGCCAGGAAACGACAAACAATGTAGGCTAGTCTTTAGACGTTTGTACTTACAAGGCACAAAACTTGTGTTTGAAGGTAAAGCTAGCATTCAAAATACTTCCTGAATAGTGGATGATTTTCAGAAGTTGAGGGCTGGGCCTACGAATACGACAGTGCCATCTATTAACATTCTCGTTTTACAAAATTGAATAGAATCTTATAAAAGGTTGTTCAGCATATCATGAATTCCTTCAAGCATTTTAAAAACGTAAGTACGTAGTTGGTACTCGGTACGTACTGGTAAAGTTTATTTACAATCAGTCAATTCTATTTCCTTTATTTTTTTTTAGAGTTGACTTCCCAAAAGTGCCTTTTATTGGCATTACTGCAATGGTGTGTTACAGTTTTCCCAAAACTGGTCTGCATTTTATCATCCGCTTTAATACATTTCCGGGGTCTTGAACACATAAAACTTTAGTGTTTATGTTCATAATGTTTTTATGATAATAAGGGTCAAAATTGCCTATCAGAGAAAACCCCGGAAACAGAGGCCGGTAAAGGAATGGAGAACGTTTAGTTAAATTACAAGTTGAAAGTAATTCATGGTGAATTCGGCAACATTGTTTGGCTCCAGATATTCTAATATCTTTGGTTGTGTAATTACATAACCTTATTTTCAAATTAAACGCTTATCTGACGTAGGGAAGGTGCGTTTTGAGAAAGGGACATTTTGGAAAAGGGTGTTTTCGGGAAGGGACATGGAAAGATGAAAAATTTACCAATCTATCATACCTATCAGTGATTCTTAAAGTTAATAGGTAGCCATTAACTCTCAATATAGATAACTAAAGTTATTTTGCTCTCCAAACTACTAAAAACACAGATGGACATTAAAAAAAAAACACTAACAAATCAACACTACAAAGAATTCTATTCATCTTCGCGCCAAACCAAAAAGGCACAATTTTTATTTCGTCGATCAAAGTTAATGCTGTCATTTTCCGTCGTGCGAGCTAAGAGCCACTAAATCCAAGATGTTCAGACGATGTGTTCTTCAGTCGTGTCTGTCTATATCTTTTGATACAACGTTTGCGAGAAACGTTTTTATTGTACGACTAGTTTTCTGTCGTCACGGTAACAGAAAGGCAGAATGGAGTGTGACGTTGGGCCGTGTTCTTTTATTATAATTTTAAAAAGTTATTTTGGTTGTCTATGAGATGAGTTGGATTTTCTTGCGTTATTTTATTTTTATTTGTCGATTGATATTTTATGGGAGAGAGTCACCTTGGATATAAGTCAGTACAAGATTGACAGCCTTTCCGTCCACCCCTGGGCAGAAGGACTCATTCATGACTCATTTGATGATTAAAAGAATAAAAAATAAAAAAAACGGTACCTGTCATCCCATATAAAAGTACTGAAATAAAAAAAAACAATAACTTCCATAAATGATTATAGATGGCGCCACATGACCGAGATTGATATCCAAATTCTAAATTATCGCGAGCGAAATATGTCGGCAAAAACTGGTTATTAATCTCGGCAAAAAATATAAAGAAAAATAAAATAGCGACTCACACTCCGACATTAGTTGTTGATAATTTCCGCATAGTTTTGCGTCACAGATCCCTATTAAATAAGAGCTTTTTATTTTTAATATACGTATTATAAAGAGTGCTTCGGTACGAGCCAAGAACTATTAAAATGATATATACTGATGTATGACATAACCAATAACGTAGGTATACTACTTTCGCGAAAAGTCTCCAAGCATGTAAATAAATACAAGTGCGTAGGACAATCAACTTCTCACATAAACTGCAGTTTTATGAATAATTTAAAATTTGTATGACGTTTTCAAAGAACTTGTTATTCTGATGACAACATAATTTACATTTAGGCAAAGTTGATATTCGTTTACATTAAAATGTCAGCAATTTGAAAGAAGTGTTTGGTGTCACCCTATTGGTCATAGCGTAATGTTATATAGCCAAAAAATAAATGAACTGTCCACCACAAACATAATAATATAAACTATACATTTATATACTAACTAAGCTAAAATATTTTTTCAATTCAATTTTCAGCTGCAATTCATCAATCTTCATTTAAAAGTTACATAAATCTGTCTGTAATTCTGTACGCGTATAACCTCCGAACGACTGCACTTATTTGGATAATTCTATTTTTATTTTGTTCTTTATTTACAGGACAATGTTTTAGCAAGTCTGTTTTCGAAAACCACCGGTTCGGTCATAAATCCGAACTATGCCTGTACCGCTAGTATTGTCTAAAATAAACGTTTTGTCACAAGATGCCTTGTTATTTTCAACAATATAAAATAGGTTTGACGCAGGTCCCATTTTGCGGTTGACGTGTGATATTTTAAAGAGGAATTTCAATATTCCATGTAATATTTACGGCCTGTGAATTTTGTGTGAATTTATGAGAGTTCTTTGAACTGCTTGATCATTCTACTATTATTTATCTTTTTCATTAAAATTTGTAGGTATATTAGTAGTATAGGCAGTTAGCAAAAAAACTATGAATATCTTACCAAGAAGGTATCGTCGTGTCAACCATAAGCAACTGGGTTGAAGAAATCAGCAGGAGTTGCTCTAATTTTTTTATAATATTGGTATTAACCCACAAAAGGACATAACACACAGAAATACTTGTATTAAAATACTTTAAATCAAATAAAGAATTTAAGGATGATGTTTGTGTCATTAGTATTACATAAGATTTAACGATAAATAGATAGAAGGATAATAATACTCTTTATTATGCACACCATACAAATTACAGATATCGCAGGATAGAATTGAAAAATATAATCGTAGGAGCTCATAACAAAAATCATGATACTCGTATCATAAATTATAAAGTCACAAATCATTAAATCCCAACAATATTAACGTGCCTATAGTTTTAATAAATAATAATATTGCAAAGTAAATACAGGAGAAGACCGAACCAATATATCTTATACATACATTCCATATTCCTAAGTTTGGTAGCTTTAGAAATACGAAGGTATGACGCCCACCTATCGTAGATTCCAATACCGGGGGCCATTATTAAATATGGGTCACGATCCACGTATTAATTTTACAAGTGCTCCGCTCTAGTTCAATTTTATTAAAAGTCTTTCACACACGCACTGTTATTAAATTCCGCTTTTTTGAGGTCATGTCCTGAATCGATACTGAAGGCGAATTTCATGAATGATTACCTCGTTTAAGAGCTGTTACCGTCATCTGTGTCATAGAATTTTTGTAAGGTATTTCATAAAGATCGGATGCAAGCCGCTTTCAACCGGACCTATGGGGAATCTATAGGGGAGATGTTCAGCAGTGGAATCATTCAATCAGCAGTCAGATCATGATGAAATATTTAACCCATATTAATAGTCATAATTACTCATATTCTATAATTACTCGAATTTCTAACGTATCCATGATGACGAAAAATGTAACACTAATCAGTAAACAAATGACTACTTTAGGAAAAAAAAAACATGCTTTTAAAATAAAATTAATTTTAATTTAGAATTCTTAGTCAAACTAAAATTATTTTGATTTGGAATGGCCAGTACTGCAGTACGTCAATTTCATAGCTAAAGACCTAATATTTAAAAGCAGCATGAATTCGTTTAGGTACTGTTGTCTAGTACTTGTAAATTTATCCTTGAACAGTTCCATTACTTTTACAAGTTACATGCAAGTTGAAGAGTTGCAAATTCCATGCAATTTGCAAGTAGATAGTTTGAACTTGTAGATTGGGTTTTTTTCAATTCAAGCAACTTGTCTAAAGAAACTAGTCATACTTGTATGCACGACTTGCCTAATGAAAACGCACCTTAAGTGCTTTGCTTAAATGTAAGTTTACATAGGTTAGTCGAGGTTCGTATTGTACTTAGTTATTGATGACAAGGCAGAAGGTATGGGTTTGGGTAATTAAATAAACGTTAATGGAACAATCAATAAGGAAGTTTTCTTTGTTCTCGACCTAAGATAGGTGAAGTTGCCCCACACTATGAATTTCCTGTTTCGTAGGTGTCTTTACAAACATTTAAACTCACATAAACAGTATCAGTAGGTAATGGTTCTAAATCTGCTGTGGAAAAAAATCTTTACAATTCGCGACGCAGTCGTTAATGCTTTTAAAATTATTGGAAAAAAATAGTTCCTCACAAGTACCGAACCCATGTAATGTAGGACAATAGCAAATCGGTTAGCACTATGCTAATCGTTTAATTTTTTTTTTTTTATTTAGCGATCAATTTCCAGAGTCCAGCTGGTAAGGTAAGTAAAGATATTAAATGAATCTCACTGAAAAAGAGTGCCCATGGAGTTTCTTGCTCATTCTTCTCCATTGAGATCTACGATTTGGAATGAGCACCTACGGTACTTTCACAGTTTTATGTCATGTGACTGGGACTGTAGCACCATAACTAGTTTTAGTATGCAAGCTGGCTTACTATAAACTAGACGATTATATCGCTGATAATAATGCTTGGCTCCATGCTGGTCCTGCTCCACTTGACAATGTAGGATAAATATTGATAGCGTTATTTAATATTCTAGTTGCAGCTGCTGAAGATTGTAAAACTGTATTTGCATTGTATAGACTCAATCTTCCTAGTATTATATAGTTTCATAGCCAGCATTGTGTGAGTACTATGTATCTCGGAGCTATCATTCACTGAGTACCTACGTCTCTTATTGACTTGAATACCCTGGCGGTTGAGAGTATGTCATGCTCACTCAAATGTCTCGCTGATGGTGGCGCGTGTGTCGGATCGTTTAGCTCCCTTCAAAATGGTTGAGCTGAATGGTGCTGATACATGTGTCATGTTCGTGAACGGGCGCTGTCAGTTGGGACTGGTCATCTCTTAGCTGCCATGGTCTATTTTAATAATTAATTACTTTATTTGAATTGTCTATTTTATATTTACTATGGACACTAATAAATTGCCACATCGTTCTCACATAATGTACCTACCATCTGATGATGAATGATGTAACCAAAGATCTGTAATAATTTTGGCGATTGAAAAAGAGTGTCCATGGAGTTTCTTGCTCATTCTTCTCCATAGATCTACGATTTGGAATGAGCACCTACGGTACTTTCACAGTTTTTATGTCTGTGTCTGGGACTGTAGCACCATAATTATTTTTAGCACTAGTTTTATTTTTTGTCTTGACATTTCAAAAGTGCCTATATTTGGCTTAGTTGAAATAAACGATTTGATTTGATTGATTTGATTTGAGTACTAGTTTCATTTTATGTCTTGACATTTCAAAAGTGCCTACAAAATCTAAACAAATTCTGTTATGCAAAATGGATTTTCAGCTCAAAAGTAAATAGGTATTTCCAAATAAATATTATGCATTTTGTATCGGAGGGTTTAAACCTAAGCTCGTGCTCGGGAAAGCGTGGAGCGGATGATCAGCGTCTAGTACTATCGAACTAGTCACATGGAAAGTCTGATAGTACAGTCGGCAAAATTAATATCTAAGTCAACTGGACATTTAAGTCTTAAAATAGTAATAGACTTAAGTTTTCTGGTAAATGTTAGCTTGCCTTATTCCACAGCTGGACAAAGGCCACGGTCAAAAAAGAATGTCGACATATTAAAAAAAGTTTTTTTGAAAATATCAGACAACATTATTTTTTTATACTTATAGAAAAAAACGAGATTAATTCCGAAAATGTTCTCTTTCACTTTTTAGATCTATGTCCTGTGTGTGTAGGTGTGTGTGTGTGTGATGTGTGATGTGTCCGGCATATGGGTGTACGTTTTGCTAAAACAGTTCAATCATTCCAAATGTCCTTTATTAAATACTGTACGGCAAACGGGCTCTTTAGTTATTTGTATAAGCTCGTCAACTGCTCATGAAATTCAAAATTCCTTTCGAAACTTACGACTTCGAGGCGCAGTTTACAGCTGAACACGATGTGTTACAATTGTTACAATATAAACAAAGGAAAACTGTGTTGTCTTTTGCATATTTTAGGGTTCTGTACCTCAAAAGAAAAACCCTGTTGTCAAAATTGTGATTAGTTTGAGACAAACAATAAGCAAATGATTTTTCTTCAATAAGCAAGTCCGTTTCAGTTGAAATCCGATTAAAATAAAGCTTTTGCGGGACATACGTATACCGCGACTCCGGTACACAAAGGGCTACCGAAGGACCGTGGATTTTAGCCATTCAAGTCTGACAGTCCCTCCCGCCCTCTCGCCCGGGAGGGACTCATTTGATGATTATACCACGTAAAAAAAAAGAGTAAAATAAAGCTAGAAAAATTAGCACCAACCTAATTGTTTTTCCAGACGGCTCACATAACAATTACGCAAACATTTTAATGACCCTTATCCCCTTTGTTCAACTAATTGGATGACCATTACTTACCTGCTAAGCTAACAATTTTATCGTGTGTACAATAAGTTCATAATCCATCGCATAGGCTGGATTAATCGCCACAGTGGACATAGTAGAATGGACATACAGTATTTCAACTTGAAACAAATAGTCAAAGGTATATATTGGCTATTACACACATATGTAAATGTAGACATACTGTCGTGTTTCGATGAATTCTAACATTTTTTTTTTCAGTTCATATTTTGCTATCTCGTTAGTGCTACATAAGCTAAATAGTTTCAAAATCTGATGATGATTTTGTCAACTTCAGTAGCGTCTATGATCAGTTTTTTTTTTATTGCCCACACAAAAGGACACACAGGAAGGTAGAATAAGTCGTGTCGAATAGATTGTAAAACAACAATTTGGGACATTAGCAATATTCAAAAAGTTTGAATTATAAAAGATTGTAAAAGTAAAATGTAAGCTCATTTGACAATCCACAACATCTGTGTTTGATTTCAGAAAGCTAGAACCTAGAAAGCATCTTAAAAAGAGATCGTAAAAAAACTTATAACGACCCAATGATTGGGTTGTGCAGGTCAGACAGACTGAAGAGCTACTTAAATTACTTGTAGGTGTAACAGAGAGGTGTCCGACCTCTTCTGTTGCCTCTCCCTCTTCTTTTAGGATCTATTAATTGATTAAATTGAAAATTTAGATTTCGAACTCAATCTGTCAATGTGACTTACAAAATTTTCACTAAGTTTAGCAGCAGTAACTGTTCTCGATTACGTTTAAAATCTGCTTATAATCAAAATATTCTAAATTAAGTGCTTCCTGCAACTCTAGTGGAGATTAAAAGAATATAGAATGTCCTAAAAATTTATATGACGGCTTGATACCCGCGTCCGACCACATGGTGGCGCTGTGCCACATATGTATTCAGTAGCATACACTTATATAAAAGACCATCCAACACAGTACGGAAATGTGTAGGCAAAATTAATTGTCTACTTTATTTACTGTGGTCATCTTTATACTGTGGTCTCGGATAGACGAGACTCATCGAACCGGTAACGTGTTATGCTATAGTGAGGCGGTCATGTGTACTGACGACAATATTGTGGCATAAATAAATCTATTAGATTAATCTGTTTGTGTGTCATGTCTTAGCTGATGTGAATGACCCTTTTGAGAGTAATTGTCATTTTAACACGCACGTGACGGATTACAGAGCTTAAGTGAAATAGCAGTGGGGTTTCAATGACTGATTGTGGCATGTTAGTCACTTCTGGGACTGTTGGTCAACTGGATTCGATCTGCAGTGCTATTCTCTATTAATACAGCGTTGTGATAGCGCGGATGCCTTATACCACACTGGGACTAGTAAAGTTTGCTATTCTCTAAGCTACTGATACTCTATCGCTAGCGTTTACCGCTGAGATTTGTTAAAGAAAATGATTTATCTGATGAAAAAAACGAAAGCCTTGACAATGTGTAGAACACTAGTATGATTTTTTTTAACGTTGTCCCACCCTAGGAATTTCTTGTGTCGGGGGTGCGTTTACAAGCATATAAACTCACATACACAAACGCCCAGACCCGAACCAACTACTTGTATGTGCCTACATCATACAAATATTTGCTCCGTGTGGGAATCGAACCCGCAACACGCAGCGCAGCTGCAGTCCAATCACTTAGGCACTGCGCTAATCGTTCCATATAAACATCATAATTATATGGAAGAAATCAAAGTCAAATAAAAAGTCAAAGTCAAATCATTTATTTCAATTAGGCCATCGAAGAGGCACTTAAGAACGATACTGCTAATCAGTATAGTTATAAAAACCTCCTATGGATATTATAAAATAGGAATGGAGGTTTATACCTTACAAGAATAATTTGTGAGCATAAAACTGTGACGTGACCATGAAACTTAGCAAAGTTTCGATTTATGAAAACCGACCAGTAACTATTTCTATTTTGGACTGGATATAAATAAGTAAATTGGGCAGAAATTGTACTAGTTATAGTTAAATTGTAACGTTTACCTACCCTAAATACATAACCTACAAACGGTCCAATAAAGTTTCTCAATAGAATAACTGACGATCTCCAATTGAATAAATGATAAACATAAGACGGTGCCCAGTATTTGGGACCCCACGTCGGCCTGTGTATTTTTAACGTAACCGTCGTGACCTCGACCCCCGAATGTCTGAAGTTTCCGCAGTTTTCTTCGTATTCTGCATATTTTAACGACACGTGCAAATGTGGAATATTTGCACGTATGGTTTTACAATCGAGGTCGTATGTTTTTGCATGTTACGAATTTGTTTGCTTTTTTTTTGAGTTTCATGTATGTCTGTCTACTTGTTTAGGTTGAAGTGAGAGTATTTTTATTATTTTGGGTTATGTTATTTATGAGGTGGATTTGTTCTAACAATTTCTGTGACTTCTATTTACTGGCTTGGTAACGTATGGCCCTGGTAAATTAATATTTTTCATTTTCTTCTTTCTGAAATTATACACTTGGTTTGGTATTGAAACTCTATATGCAGTGGTCTAAGTACTCACCTTTTTTATAATTTTTATAACGATTAGTTTACTCTTCTCTGGACTGACTTTCGCCAGAAGCTCAGCATTGTCATATAACGTGGCAACGACTCTTGGGCACACCATAATGCTCTTTAACATAGTTTAGGATATTTATTTTTAGGAAAAGGAAAATTCAGTTGCAAGTGGGATTTGAACCTGCGTCATCTGGATAAGTATTCCAGACGCCTTACCAATTATTTAAGACCAAAATGGTTCCGCAACTCACAATCAGAATCTGAATCTTCTATTCCCTTCCACACGTAGTTTTTTTTCCTCAAAGCTTAATTTTTCTTCCCTTCCTTGTTGTATTTATTCCTATTTTTTTATTATCTTCTTCTATCTTTTTCTATAATATAAAAATGGATCGCAAAATGTGTTAACTCATAACTGGAAAACGGGTGGACCGATTTGCATTAATTCTTTTTTTGTTGTGTTTGTAACCATCGGGACCGGGTCTTAGAGGACTTCCACCCGTGTGAAGCAGGGACGAACCGCTATTATTAAATAAATAGAGAATTTGTTCGTCCCTGTTTGCGGTAAATCAGCCGTTTCACATTTCTATGAGAACTACCATCTGCTTAATAACCGTGCTTTGTGGTATATACTTAATGGTCACGTAGATTATAAATGTGCTGAAGGTTCTAATTATCTTTCAACTTCCTGAGTACTTATGCACATTTTTTATGAGACTTAAGGTTAAATGTGAGGTCGAGTTATTGCAACCAATAACATAATGGACACTAACAGACACTTCATTATCTGTCAGAATCAGGTGGACGAAGCCACGCGTTATCATAGTTATTGAGGTTGTGAAGTCACCAAAGCCATTATTCATCTTATTGAAGACTTATATTTATAAATCTACTTCAAATATGTATATTAAAAATAAGAAGTAGAACTGCCTAGCGAGTGAAAGAAACAATTGTGTAAAAAGTGCGCGTTCCCGCCAATACATGTATAAAACTACAAATATTTCTTTTATTATTACGATCCCTCACATTTGGTAATAAAATAAATTAGAAAAGAACTTTAAGTAAATATACTACTCAAAAGAAAATAAGGGCCAACTTATTTTTGTCGATTTATTAAATAATATTTAAATATTACTGGTTGCAATGACTGAATCTGATTAATATTAACGATTTTATTTGGAAATACACAAAAATTAAGTTTGTATTCCAATCAATGGTTAAATTAAACGAAATTGAATGAAAAGTGGGGAATTGCAGGAATGTATCAACTTACAGAAAACATAAAAAAACTCGAAAAAAAAGTCTTTAATGTTCCAAAGTGTTCTTTAAAGCTTCTCTTTTAACTCTGTTCTCTCTGTGCTACTCATTTTAATGGAGATGGAGTGTTCAGGATTAAATACCAAACATTATCTTTGGGATTCTCTACCAGCAAGTTTTCAGACAGTTTATGAAATCCAGCTGGGTGTTGATGGGAATTTTACTTTCTTTTACACTCCTCTTTAACTCATCTCTTAAATGCTGAATAAAACTTAGGTAAAAATCCTGAGTAGCCACTGTAACATTGTAATTCGAACGTCAGCGAATGTATGCACTGTTAGTCGCAGCGTGTCCGCTCGAACATTATCCTGCTTGAAGATGAACTCAGGTACTTGTGGCTGTGCGAATGGGATAATGTGGAGTTGCACCACATTCGCTACGCAATTTTGAGCAGTTACAGCAACGTTATTACGAAGTGCGAGCTCAGTTTTGCATGATAGAGACAACCGCCCCAGAGCATAATTCAGATCTCATCGGAACAGTCTGTTTCAAAAGTGCAAGGATCTGAAACCTATTGTCTAGATCTTCTCTACACTCTAATGAATCGGTCTTTATTAAAAAAAAAATAAGCCTGCAGTCATAAATAAAAAGCAATGAAGACCACTCAAAACAGTTAAATAATTTTTCTCATTGCAAATGTTTCACGATTTGCACCATACGCTCCAGTTAACTGGAGGAGAACCAAGCATCTTCTTGAGTATTGTTAGTCTTCATGGAGTCGATTCGGAATAGTCTAGTCAATTATAGGGGTGCCTGTAGCTCAACGCAATAGAGTTTGTACGGTCCGCGCGGTAGATTTTCGCACTATTTGCGCGGTTAATCAAACTTATTGGTCTCCTTAGGCTTTACTTACTTACTTTCTTCCTGGATCACGGCGTCTGCTGATATTACCCGTCTTTTGAGACCAGTTTCAAACTTTTTGAACCACTGATTGGGAATATTCCACCATAAGACCTTCCTGTTCCGGCTATGCCCCCCCTGGATTAAGGTAACACCCCAAGTGGCTGTTTTTGCATCCATATGTCTCCGAATAAATGGCATTATCAGATTAAACAATCGTTACAGCCTACTTGCTGTATAAGTCGAAGAAAACTCCGTTAGAAGTTTGATAAATAAAAAACACCAAACCGTTCATTCGAAGAAATCTTAAATATCTAATTAAAAAAAAGTTATTCATTTCCAATTATGCAGTAGAAACAATATTAATACTTGAAAGAAACCATAACAAGGTATTTACCATCTATTATGTACACAGAATAAGAGTGATACTTGATTAAAGTGCAATTTAATAAGTGGCCCCTATTTTGTTTTGACGAGTATAGAATAATGAAGACAATTAAATAATTTTACAAACATGTAACTGAGTATTTGGACAGACTGCCTTGTTGGTCCAGTAGTCGAAAGCGCGATCGCTTTAGCATGAAGTCTTCGCTGGGTTCACTGCCCGTGTCGGGCAAAATATTGCGGAATAGCTCTATAGCAGCCGTGGGGTATATTCATGTCTGGAATGGCAATAGGAGAGCGTATTGTCCCTATTAGTTGACTCAAACATGTTCTGGAGAAATATGGGTGACTATTAGGTAGACCTTAGCTTAATTCTCCAAGGATTACACACGAGATGGATTCGAAACAACCCCCGTAAGTACCTTCAGAATGTGATAGAAAATAGTGTGACGCAATTAAGTTACCTTGCCTACAGATTTATCACTGGCTTCAAATTAATGGTTCACAATTAAACACATAGAACCTGCAGTTACTCTTCATTAACAAGTCACAGTGAATGGGACCGCCCGTAATTAAGTTCATTTAACGAGCAGCTTAGATAAACTTGTACTAGCGGGACATGAAAGGGATGCATTTATTGAAAACGGTGCTCGGAAACTGTATTTAAGATGTTGTTGAAAAGGAATTGCCGATAAAATTATGCTTTGCTAAGCTTTTAGGAATTTTTACACTACTTTTTTTTTAAAATATAAATATTGATAGAAATGTTGAAACTTTTTGGTAACTAGGTCGATGTGGCTATACTTTGAGGTTATACTTCTTGCTGAATGAATTATGAACTTTTTCTTTAAGTTTTAGTGGCATCCTGAGAGATAATATTATGTAATGAGTTACTCGTACAACGGTTTTTTTATTGTTAGCCTGCTTTGTCCCACTCCTGCGCAAAGGTCTGTGCAATAGTAGATATTATTATTTAACAAACATCTACGGTAAATATAGTATTGCTAAATTTTTCACACCTCAAGTTACTTTTTTTGAATCGTGGTAAAATCATCAAAATAATGAGTCCTCCCATCCCGGGCAGGGCGGGAGGGACTGTCAGACTTGGTCAGACTTGTACTGACTATAATCCACGGTATCGTTTAATAGCCCTTTATGTTCCGGGGTCACGTAATGGAAATAAGTTCCGCGACCCCGGCAGACTTTGACCCTCAGAGAGGGGGCCCCGTCATTTTTTCTGACGCCCTTTGAGGCGCGCGTGGAACACGACGCGCCGTCGACCCGGGCATGGGCGAACCACAAGTTACTTGAAAAATCGAAATAGTGTATAGTTAAAAAAAACATGAAATCATCACAATCTACCAGATTTCTTTGCAGCATCAAAGATCCACATTTAAACTTATAGAGCCTGCAGTAACTCTTCATTAACGAGTCCTTAATTAAGCTAATTTAATGAACAGCTTAGATAAGCTTGCAGCTACTAGCAGCACATCAAAGAGATGCACTTTACAAAGTTAATATTTAAAGCAGAGCTAGGAAATTGTGTTTACGATGTTGTTGAAAAGGAAGGAAGGAAATGAGAATAAAATTATTTGAAAACTCAATTTTTAAGAACTAAAAATTGAGTTTTCAAATAATTTTATTCTTCGAGGATAAAAATAGAATTCTCAGAACCGAGAAGCCAGCTTCTAAGGATTTAAATTTAAAAATGTATGTTTAAAGTCTCTGCTTAGTTTAGTTTTTATTAGCTTTTATCGTGGTTTTACAAGCACCCTTCCTCAGGGATGAAAATAATTATGTGTAATTTATTTCGTTATGAGAAACGTTACGAGGTAATGTGAATTCTAAGACTGCGTTTCCACTGAGGCGGGGCGGAGCAGAGCGGAAAGCGATTCACCAATCACATGGCTTGAGAGGAGAAGAGATGTGATTGGTGAAACGAAGCCTAAGAAGAGGGTCCGCTCAACGAGACGTGGCTATCGTCCTAGCATCAGCATAATGGGAAAATAATAGACTGTTTGCAGGGAAAAACTACGTAATACGCTCTAGCTGACAAAACGCCCCAGCATTCTATATATTAATGGCCCTGGGCCTAGGCCATATTATATGCATTCTACATAATGGCCCTCGGCCTAGGTCATATTATACGCCAACAGCGGCCACCCTTGCATGGTGTTCCCAGCAGTAAAGAGTCATAGAATGCTGGGGCGTTTTGTCAACTAGGGCGTATTAACTAGTTTTACTCTTTATAATGCTACCGTGAATGCATATTATAGGTACACACGGCTACACAGCAAGCTATACAAAACCAGTTTGTCTTGGTCTCGCTTCATACGATTTTTACACACAATTTGTAATCAATGAACGGTCAGCTAATACTGGTTTTGTATGCAAAAGCTACGGCTTGATGTGTAGTCGTGTGTACATATCTGAAGTAGGGTTGAATCTTCGAATTTAAACTAGAAAAACAAATAAAGACATAAATAAGGAATACCACATGCAGAGTCTTGAGATTAGAATCTTCAGTGACCTTGGCTGAACAGAAAAGTAATAAAATTCAACGAAACTTGTTACGTATGTAGTTTGGCACATTTGCTATGTAAATGTAACCGGATTACCTGCGGGGCGTTTGTTTCTTAGAAATTGTCTGACATACGGTGAGTTGCGCTATCTTCACGAATAGAACGTGCACAGAATTTATTAAAGCTTTTTTGTTTATGATTATTTTAGGGCGCATATTATTGGGCGTCGTTGCCGAGGGAGGCCTAGAAAACGCTGGCGTGACGATCTAGACGCATTTATGAGCGATTGGCCGGAGAAAGTCGCACAAAGAGAAGACTAGAAGGTTATGGGGGAGACCTTTGCCCAGCAGTGGGACAATATAGGTTAACAAAAAAAAAAAGATTATTTTAGTTATGAAAGAGCAGAGTCTCCTATCACAGGCATTCTTTACTTAAAAGGAGGCTCCAATCACTAATAGCAGTTTTCAAGGAAAATAAATTGTTTTTTGCAAAACTAAACATTTTGTTGCATATTAAATTCTCTATCTATATCTTTGGTCGTGTGTCTTTTAGACGTAAAACCAAAAATAAGACGTTGAAAACAAATATCGATGAAAAAACTTAGTAGTTCAATGTTCATAGACGTGATTGCAGATAATTTGCTTCTCCATGCTTTTTCAGGATGTGGCACGAGTTAAACAGTCTCTATAAAGAATCTTATAATACTTATTTTACTAAAAAATACGGAATAAATAGAAAATTCCGGTCTCTCTGTGTTCTGTGATCTTTCATTTTTTTTTGCTTAAATGTATCCTCCCACCCCGGGCAGGGCGGGAGGGACTGTCATCAGACTCGTACTGACTAAAATCCACGGTGTTCTTCAATAGCCCTTTATGTTCCGGGGTCACGGTAATGAAATGAGTCCCGCGACTCCGGCAGGCTTTGGCCCTCGCCCCGTCTTCGCGCTCTTTGAGGGGCGCGTGGAACACAACGCGCCGTCGACCCGGGCATGGTCCATGGTCGGACAGCAAGTTGCCAAGTGATCTCTCACTTGGCTTAAAAGACCTTAACTTAAGATATTTTTACCACGACATGAACTATTGAAGTATTTGTAAAACTTCGTGTTGACACGAGATAAGAAGATGAGCAACAAAAAGCCTATCTAAAATTATCCCAAAAAGTCACTTGGTATAATTAATTACCATATAATTTCCTAGTAAAGTTATTACACGGTAAGTGGTCGGCCCTTTGACAGATAGCTTAAGCCCCTGGTATTATAAGGGATGATTTACGGAGGGTGGCGGGAGATGTGAAGTAAATACCTATGTTATACTGTGTTTATGGTGAAAATATTATGTGCTTGTATGTGTCCTTGATAGAACAAAGAAACGCGTTGTTTTTTAGAAACGCTTTATATTTTGATAAATGTTGTCGAAATTTACATACATGGTTGTTGTTTTTTTGAGTATTGCTTGAATTTACTTGAATTTTATATAAATTTGGAGAAATTGTGACTAGGTTGATTCTGTAGAATTGAGTAGAATGGCGGACTGTCGTCTTCCGGCGAGCCGCGGGCGTCGAGGCTGTGTTGCCGGGGCACGCCATTGGTCGACGCGTTGCTCACGTCATGGCGGCGGGCTCCTATTGGCCGTGGCTGCAGCACGCTGTGTTGCCAGGCGATGGACTCGTTCGGAAACGGTTGACTCGCTCGTTTAGAAGCGCGTCAACATCTTCCCGGCCCTTGAAAGCTCCCTGCAGCTTTCAAGCTTCTTGTGTCTCGGTGGTCGGAAGTAGAACCAGACGATTGAGGGCTCTCTTTTTGGTGCCTTGAGCTGTGGCTATATCAGCCACTCTAGGTGTATTGTCTGAGCCCATATAGAGACGGCGGACTCTTCCCAGGCGCCAGCAGAGCGGTGGCGTGTTGTCTTCCTTTATCAACACCAGGTCGTCAAGCTGGAGATCCCGGCATTTTACTCGCCACTTGGTCCTTTGCTGGAGTTCGGAGACGTATTCAGATGACCATCTCTTCCAGAAGTGCTGCTTGGCTTGTTCGAGGCGCTGGAACCGGTTGAGCCGATTTGTGCTGGACTCTAGGTAGCTTGGTGATGGGAGCGCTGTCATTTGTCTACCGATCAGAAAGTGAGCCGGGGTAAGGGCCTGGAAATCATCGGGGGATGGACTCAAAGGACAAAGGGGGCGGCTATTTAGGATGGCTTCTATCTGTGTAAATACAGAGGTCAGTTCCTCAAATGTAAGATGAGATTGGCCTATCGTTCTGTACAGATGAAACTTCGCTGATTTGACGCCGGCTTCCGCAAGACCATTGAAATGAGGAGCGTATACGGGAGAAAAACGAAATTCAATGCCTCGGCTGGCAGCAAAGTCGCATATAGAGTCCTGATCAGACTGTAGAAATTTGCCAATTTCCTTGGCTGCGGCAACAAAATTGCGACCGTTGTCGCAGTAAATAGTCTTAGGCACTCCTCTGCGAGCAATAAACCGTTTTAATGTTTGTATGAAAGCATCTTTGGATAGTTCGCTTACTAATTCTAGATGTAGGCACTTATATCTAAAGCAAACGAAAATACATAAATAACATTCAGTTATTTTGCATCCTCGTCCCTTGCGATCTGTTATGAGAAAGGGGCCGGCAAAGTCAGTGCCAACAGTACTGAATGGGAAGTCGGGTTCTACTCTGTCAGTAGGTAAGTTTCCCATTATATTTGTCATGGTGGTTCCTTTAAATCGACTGCAGACAATACAGTTTCTTACTACGTCTCTAGCGAGTTTGCGACCGCCTATAGGCCAATAGCGCTCTCGGATAGACGAAAGTAAAAGTTGTGGGCCAGCATGCAAAAGCTGAATGTGTGTCGCTTGAAAGATTAGTTTTGTTAAATAGTGATTCGATTTTAAGACAATAGGGTGTTTTTTATCGTAGGGGTAGGCAGACGTGTCGATACGTCCTCCAACGCGAAGTAGACCTACCTCGTCTAGAAAAGGATTTAATGAACACAAGTGAGTATTAGTTTTGAGTGGTTTACGGGCTTGTAAATTATTTATTTCTGCCTTGAATGATTCAGTTTGAGCTATTTTAATTAGAGTAGTCAACGATTTTTCTAGTTCATGAACTTGTAGGGTTCCCGTAGACTTATTAGTGGGATTTTTACAATTATAGATAAATCTGTAGACCCTGGCGTATACTCTTTGTAAAGTGACCAGCTTTGAGTACCTTTCGAAGTTGAATACAGGCACTACAGGTGCATCCTCCGCCACCAAAGCAGGCAATGCTTTTAACTCAGGCAGGTCAACTGTCACTCCAACTGAAAGAGAGGGCCATGAGGTTTCAGGTTCTTTAAGGAAATTAGGTCCATGCCACCACAAAACCGAATCTTTGACCTCTCGGGGTTCCACACCTCGTGATGCGAGGTCTGCTGGATTTGCATTAGTGGGAACATGACGCCAAGCGTTTAAGTCAGTGAGTTCACCTATAGCCGCTACACGGTTAGCTACAAAGGTTTTGGTTTTATCAGGCGATCTCATCCAACCTAGCACTACACTAGAGTCCGTCCAAAACACGCAACGTTTTAACTCTAGTCGTAAAGCCTTTCTGACAGCGAAGCTCAATTCGGCACAGAGTTCTAAACGAGGGATAGTGCAAGCTTTGATAGGAGCCACATGGGCCTTGGCACACAGCAGGTTTACATGCACACTGCCATCCTTGTCTAGAGATCTCAGGTAGATACAGCTTCCATAGGCTAACTGTGAAGCATCACAAAAACAATGAAGTTCAACTTCAGATGAGTTACTGGCACATGCGTGTCTTGGGATCTTAAGGAGTGACAGAGAGCTAAGTTGCTGACTAAATTTTTCCCAGGCAACTTGAATGGAGTGGGGAACAGGCTCGTCCCAGTCTAGTTTTTCTGACCAAAGTTTCTGGAGTAGTATTTTTGCGCTAATAGTGCAAAGCGAGAGTAAGCCTAGGGGGTCAAAGATTTTAAAGGTTGAAGACAAAATACTTCTTTTAGTGAAGATTGAATTAGGAGTATAGTCCAGAGGGAAGTGAATATGGTCCGTTACTGTTAGGGGTTTTGGTTTCCGCACTTAGTCCTTCATGTGGACCATTGTGCGTGGGCCATAGTGGCCTTTGGTGGCTTATTCCAACCAGCCCACCTCCCTCCAGAAGTTGATCAGGTTCTTTGGTCTGTGGAGAACGTCTGTGTAAGTCCTGGGCGTCCCGAGGGTCTCTGTCCTGATCTGGGTGACACCTGTGCACTCGAAGAGCACATGCGCAACGGTTTCCTCAGTCTCCATGCAAGCCCTGCACAGGGGACTGTCCGTTATGCCTATTGTGTGGAAGTGTTTGTTTAGGGAGCAGTGTCCCGTTATGGTCCCTGTCAGCAGACGCATGCCGGTCCTGTCCAGTCGTAAAAGACGCCTGGTTAGCCTGCCATCTAAGGATGGCAGAGCTTCCTTGGATTGCCTGCAGCCTGGTGTCGAGGTCCACCATCTCTCCGCTTGTGTAAGGATGCGCTCCTGCAGCCATCTACGTATCTGGTTGAAGGGGATGGGTATAATGGGTTCAGGTCCGCAGACTGATGCGCTGGATGCTCTCCTAGCTAGTTCATCAGCCGCGTCGTTGCCCAGTGATCCGCTGTGTCCTTTAATCCATTGTAGTGTCACTTTGTTGCGTTGAGATACCGTTAGACGTTCTAGTGCATTGTGACATTCTAGTATTAAGCTTGAAGTGGTATATCGTTTCTCCAACGATTGAAGAACCGAGGCGCTGTCAGAGAGTATACGTATATGGGTGTCCGTAACTCTTCTGGCCTCTATCGCATATGCTGCTTGTATAATGCCCATGCATTCCGCCTGATAGACGGTGTTGTACATTCCCAGCGGGCTGGATATATTTATGTTAAGGTCGTGTGAGAAAACTCCAGCCCCGGTTCCGGAAGCATTCTTTGATCCATCTGTGTATATCCTCAGCTCTTTCGGGCCTGAGTAGTCATATTGCTCCTCTGCAAGTGTGATACTGTAGTGTTTTGCGAAGTGGTATTGTCTTGGGGCTTTGTCGCAAGGTGATGCCATCATTGGCTGTTGTTCGATCGCATCATTCTTGATTCGCGTGTGTTTAATTCTTGAGTCTTTGTTTAGGGTTCCCAAGGCATGAAGCCTAAAGGCGGCTAGGGCCGCCTCTTTCTGCACGATGAGGTGTAGAGGTGGCAGTCCAAGCATTGCCTGTAGGGCAGCGGTGGGTGCAGTTCTCATACAGCTAGTAATTGCCATACAGGCGAATCGCTGCAGCTTTTCGAGGTCTTTTTGGGTTGTGCTCAGGTTTGTTCTGGGCCACCAGACCAATGAGCCGTACGTGACTGTCGGTCGTATGACAGTGGTATATAGCCAGTGAGTGGTCTTGGGGCTGATCCCCAATTCCTGCCAAGCATTCGCTTGCACTGCCACAGGGATATGCTGGCTTTTGTAGTGATGTAGTTGATGTGTTTTGCCCAATTTAGCTGTTTATCCAAAAAGATGCCCAGGTATTTGGTTTCAGTTGATAGGCTTAGGGTGGTTCCAAAGAAACGTGGAAGCTGTAGGGTCGTCAGCTTCCTCTTTTTTGTGAAGAGAATTAGCTCGGTTTTGAGGGATTTACTGATAACTGGTGTTTGTTGCACCAGTTCTCCACTATTTTCAATGCTTGGCGCATGAGGTTGCACAGGGTATTTTCGTGAGTGCCATTTATTATTATGGTTATATCGTCGGCATACCCTACAGTGAAGTAGCCGTTATCATTTAGTGTTTTAATGAGGTTATCTACAACCAGGTTCCATAGTAGCGGTGAGAGGACTCCCCCTTGTGGGCAGCCTTTCGCCACAATGGCCCTTGTAGTGTCATTTATTGTAACTTGTACAGCTCTTTGCTTGAGCATGTTGCTGATCCATCCGCTCAGGGTCGGGTCTATGTTGTGCCTGTCTAGCGATGCTGGCGAAAACGAAGAAGAATGTTAAATAGTGAATCTTGAATTTGAGGACCTACCATTTGGAGGTCATTGACCGATATACCGGAAGTAGTACGTTCCGACGCGTTAAACACTACTCTAAGTTTAGTGGATTCACTTTTCTCTCGCATAACCGGATGATGAGGGAGAAAATAGGAGTTGGAGGGTTTAGTCTCCGAAGATTCGGAAAGGTGGCCTAGGTCACCGTACTCATGTATGAAGTCTGAGTACATTTTCTTCAACTCTGGATTTTTTTTGAATCTGGCTTCCAGGCTGAGGAACCTTTTTTTTGCTATGAAGTAGGATTCGCCTAGACAATCAATTTTGTCCTTTAGTGGAATACCTACGCAAAAACGGCCATCGACTTCACGGTAAGTTGTAGATAAATAGTGCTTTTCGCAGAGAATTTGTTCCTCAGATAGAGGTTGGACTTTAGGGACACTTTCCAGTTCCCAAAACTTAGATAGCTCCTCCTGTATGTCAGTAACATTTTCTGATTTTAAGAGAAAATTACACACAACAGACTTAGGCGGTGGAGTGCGATTTTGAATAGACGCAGGACCTGCGATGAGCCATCCAAGCTTAGAGTTCCTAAGCTTAGGTTTATTGGCGCCTAGAGACTGCTGTTCGGAACCTATCAAGTCCCAAAACAGGTCGGCGCCAATCAGCATGTCAATAGGTGCTGGCTCATTGAAGCTGGGGTCTGCAAGTTTAAAATTAGTTAAATTGAGTGAGCTAATATCGAATTGATGCTTAGGCAAATCATCAGTTATAGTATCCAATACTAGACAACACATTAAAACTTCAAAGGAAGTTGCATTGGAGTGGAGTTTTATGAAACAGCGCTCAGGATTAAGATTTAAAGAGTTGTTACCTATACCCACAACATTGACATTTGATGGCTGAGGAGACAAATTGAGTAAGCGCTTCACACGCTCAGTGATGAAGGAAGATTGGCTCCCGCAGTCCAGTAAGCATCTAATATTAATTGTTTCATTAGTTTTTGGATTAGTTAATCGCACCATAGCAGTGCACAGAAGAACGCTTGAAGAAGACAATGCAGACAAAACCACAGATTTGGATTCACTGGGAACGGACGAGGTTGACTCAGGTAAGTGGAGTAGTGAGTTGTGTTTTTGTTTACAGGTCTTGCAAGAGCCAGAGAGCTTACAAGCCTGAGTATCATGACCAGGCCTCAGACAATTACGACACAAATTAAATGTTGTCACCAAGGTATTCCTTTCTTCAGGAGTTTTTGATTTGAATGCCGTGCACTCATACACACGGTGCTTGCCTGAACATACTAGACACTCTGCTGGGGATTGAGCAGATGTAGAGGAGGATCCTTTAGACGTAACAACAAGAGACCGAGTCTGTGTAGTGTTTTTGTTGTTGTGAGAGACTGAGTTGTGAGTAGCCGGTTTAGTTCCAGCATGTTTGTCTGTTTTATTTTTGTTAACAATCTCAAGTATGTCTGCACGATTTTTTAGAAATGAAAAAAACTCATCAAGCGTTGGTATTTCAGATATATTGTTGCGGTGTTCTTCCCATTTGAACATAGTACTGTTGTCCAACTTTGCCGCTAGAATATGAATGATTAGGACATCCCACTTGTCAGTAGGGAGCCCTAGAGTGCAGAGGGCACGTAAGTTTTTGTTCACATGATCAATCATGTATCTAAGAAATTTGTCAGTTTCGCGAACTGACTCAAAGGTAAACAAAGATTTTAGATGATTATTAATTAGTTGCCTCTTATTGTCAAACCGGCTGCAGAGGAGCGACCAAGCTTCTGTATAGTTTGTGTTAGACACTTCTAGGTTGCTTAGAACTCGAAGGGCTTCACCCTCCAAATAAGAGCTGAGGTAGTGGAACTTATGAATATTTTGTATTTTAGGATTATCGTGGATCAATGAGGAATAAATCTCTTTGAATTCTAGCCACTTGTAATAGCTCCCATCAAACTTAGGTATATTTATAGTAGGTAATTTAAAACCTAAATTATTTAAATGGTCATCTTTGTTGCTAGAGCAACCATTGCTATGACCGCAGCAAGAAGTTCCTTCAGGTTGTTTGGAGGGTGAGCTGTTGGATTGTATTAAGGTTTGTGCAATAGCGATGCAAGTATCAAAATCTTGCTCAATTAGATCCCGTGTAGATAACTCAACATCTAAGTTTGACTCATCAAGTATTTCTATGCGACTCTGCAACCCGTCAAATTCATTGAACAATAGTTCCATCCTTGACAACTTCAGGGCTAGTGTACTTATTTCCACAGCGGAAACACTCTCACTGCTTTGTAGGGATTCTAGATATGTTTTAAATTTAGTTAAACGTCCTTTAATGGATCCACGTTTGGCAATAAGCTCCTTAAAATTAGGTTCTGATGCAGTAGCCATGGCTAGTTGTCAAGGAATGGTGAAAAATAAAAAAAAAGAACTGAATCGTATACGATACGCTCCTCCTTCCGTGGTCCGCAAAGAGCTCGGCTTCTCCTCAGCGAAGGAAGAGACTAGCAACGCAGCTCAACTGAAGCTAGGCACCTGCTGGCGCAGCGAAGCACCGCGCTGCAGGTCGTTGACCTCGCACCACCGCTTTCGCTGGAATCAACGTCATGCAACTAAGCAGAGTGCGGTAGGCGTGCGTATGAGGGGCAGAGATGAGTCTTTTTGTGATGCAAGAATAGTGCGACTGATGGGATTTGAAGTTATAGTATGTTTGATTCACAAAGGACTTTTCGTTAACACCACGTGCACGTGCAATGAAATTGTGAATGATGAAACGCAACGATTATGGCGTGATAGAATTTAGCTGGCGCATTCCTTCTGTATAATTAGGCAGTCGGCGGCACGCTCGGGGTTAAAGGCATTATAGAAACTGATCCCCTGTATAAACACAGACAAAAGAGGACAGAATTTAGGAAAATGAAAAGGAACGGGCTCACTTTAGGTAGTGATGGCGAACAAGCAAGCACGAAGGTAGTGTCCAGGCTCCACAGCTTTTTCCTTGGCTGTTAGGCGGCTCCAAGACGTAGGCACCTCCGTTCTCCGGTCTTCTTCTCCACGCGGCCACGTGTCCTGTCACGGTCGCCAATTTTGTCCTTGATAGAACAAAGAAACGCGTTGTTTTTTAGAAACGCTTTATATTTTGATAAATGTTGTCGAAATTTACATACATGGTTGTTGTTTTTTTGAGTATTGCTTGAATTTACTTGAATTTTATATAAATTTGGAGAAATTGTGACTAGGTTGATTCTGTAGAATTGAGTAGAATGGCGGACTGTCGTCTTCCGGCGAGCCGCGGGCGTCGAGGCTGTGTTGCCGGGGCACGCCATTGGTCGACGCGTTGCTCACGTCATGGCGGCGGGCTCCTATTGGCCGTGGCTGCAGCACGCTGTGTTGCCAGGCGATGGACTCGTTCGGAAACGGTTGACTCGCTCGTTTAGAAGCGCGTCAACAGTATTATTTATTCTTTGTCAACAGTATGGTTTTTGGAAGCTTGTGTGATAGTTTTTGATAGTGTTGTAATAGGCTTTTGTTTTAAGGCTGATTTTTCAATGGTCGGATAACTTATCTGTGGAATAAAAATGGCGGTTCGACAACTTATCTATAGAAAATATCAATATGTCAAATCACTATTTCCCATCATAAATCAGCCCATAAAAGAATTATTAGTTCATCAGTTAGATTATCATAAAATATAAGACCCATTTTTTTTCATTTGTTACGTAATAACCCTTTACGTTCCAGGGTCACGATTACCTGATGGGATAGTCCCACCATCAAAATTTTTCAATGCAAGCCCCTTTAAGGGGGCCTTCATTGAAGTTGTTGTACCTGTCAGTTTCGCACGTGGCGCGTCGTGTTCCACTTCGTCGCGTCATGACCCTAACGGGCATGGTCCATGATCGTCCGGCGAGTCACCCATTACTCGCAATTAGCATGCTCGTAATAAATCATACGCAATGTTTTAAATATTATTTATAGTATTAAACCATTTCTTGAAATAGAAAAAAAAGCTTACGAGTAGGACTTAAACCTGCGACCTTCCGATTCAGTACCCCAGACGTTTTAGCCAATTAAGTGTACTTTTGACACGATTTTATCCGATTTCGCCGGCTTTATTTCCCAAGGTCACCTTCTTAATTTTCTTTACCTATTTACATAACCGTCTCAAGAATTAGTCGTTTAACCGTGAAAACGCTTAATAGGCTGATTAAGAAGCCATATTGTGAAAGAATAGTCTCTATTTACTTTGACGTTCGGTTTAATTTCCTATAGCATACTAATTAATTGGCAAGGTTGATTTCACTCTTGGGGAACCCTATCGTTTATTAGCATAATTATTAATTCCCTGATAGCAAAGACTGATTATGAGCTCATTAACTATGGTAATTATTTTATTAATGAGTACATTTTGAGGCATTTTATAATACAGTTTTGATCGATCAATTTTTTAAACGTAGCCCCACACTTGAAATATCTCCAGTGTCGTGGTTGCGTTTACACACTTAGAAACTCACATACACAAACACCCGGATATTTGAATGACCGGGGTCATTCAAATATTTGTTCCGTGCGGGAATCGAACCCACCCATCATACGCTCGAACAGCCACTGCGCTCATCGTGCCAATATATGCACGGGTGTCAATATGGGCACTGTGCAGACAACCTTGATAACTCCTGAAAGACTGGTTAATAAATAAATACAAACATAAGCACAGCAAAGCACCACGCATTGTCAAATTTCTTTATATAAGACATTTTCAGCTTTTTCGCAAAAGGAGATGGTTCATGCTCGATTGGCAAAATTTGACAGATTGGGTGGGTTGGCAAGAAAAGGAAACACACACTAAAGGCAATACAATAAACAAAAGAATTGTAAAAACAAACAGAAAAATAAACAATTATATAACGTCTTGTCCGAATGAAATGGATTCAGTAGAAGCTCGTTGAATAATAATCTATGGAATGAATTATTTATTAAAGTGTTTCCGAATGCGGCTGTTCCTGTAACATTGTTGAAGACAAATGGAATGATACCGCTAGCTAGTGCTCTTTGGTCTAAGCGATGAGCGAAGCGGCGGGCAGCTCGAATAAGACATTAGTTACTTTGTACGAGAATTCGCTTCTGGCGGTGCCCCGTGGCGTGGCACAAACTTTTCTACAGTTCTTACTGCTCGGCGCTGTTTGTCCGTTCTCAACGGTAAGATCGTCTATGTCTATGATGAAATCACCACATCAATATTGGCTATGCGACGACTCATCCGAACTTGCAGATGAGTAGACCCCGTTCATCTTTTGAAGGGTGACGTTTCATCCTCGGATGAAATATTTTGAGGATGAGTTGACACCTAAGTCGAACGGAATTTGTCGGTCGCGTATTTTAGTGAGAAAAAGCAACGTGGTACGCGCGGCTGACGTCAGCGTCGCAAAAAGGTTTGATCCGAAGAGAAAAAATGCCTACAATAAATAAATAAAAAAGCCAAGGATCTTAAATATAATCCGATATTTTATAACTATCCTCAATCCTTATAACCGTGTTTAAACGGTAGAAAAGCTCGATCGATCGGGAAAACTAGGACAACAGAAGTTGATACGCTTGCCGCCATTACTCAAACAACACTCGGTTTCTGAGAGCCTGATCAATTCATCTTCTGTCAAACCTTATTCTGATGTGTGATTGGTATTGATATTGATATTTTATCCGAATCGGTATCAAAATAACTACATTCATTTCAACTATTTTCGATATAACTACGGTCAAAAGACCTATACGGTCGTCACACATAAGTTTGTTATAAATAATGTACTAAATACCTAATGGATAACTCACCAGACGTTTAATTCACCTACATCTAATGCACCTACAGTTAATTTTGCTAAAATGAATACGAGAATCCCTGTTTAGGGTATATGTGTGATACCAGGGATTACAGGGCAAAGCGGTGTCCCAGCGCCGTTTATATGAAGATTGCTTCTTGCCACCACAGCTGGCACTAACTTCTTTAGGTCATCGGTCTTGCTGTGAGGCATCCTACTCCCACACTACGTTTACGTACACTAGTGTTCCCTCTCCATTCGAGAACTCTCCTACACCACCTATCGTCGGTTCTGTGATCTTCGTTGCGTTCGTGCGTTCTGTGACCGACATGACTACCAACTCAGCTTGCTGCAGTCTTCGACATCTTTCACTTTGGTTACTTGCTGGAAGACCTCGTTCCGGATTTTAGCTCCTTTAGGGAGATCCCAAGCATAGACCTTTCCATAGCACGGTGCGTGACATGCGATCGATGGGTCAGCTGGAATCTTCGGTCCCACGTTTTCCTCCATGGGTAAGACTGGAAGGACGTGCAGATTCACACCCAGCTTGAGTGAGAAAATAAGTACCTATCACTGAAGGAAATAAGTGTGAAGTTAAATCCTTTAAAATCGTCAATCAAAAACGAGAACACCTAGATAACAGGACACGCCACAAAGTTATCAGCACGTGAAGGAATAATTAATCAGTAATTATTACAAGGCTGTCACGTAATGCCGTGTCCATCCATCACTACTGTAATTAATTATCGCCAACCCTAAAGGCTTCGTGTAAAAGTGGGTACTTCGTCTTAAGATGGATGGCGTTGATGGTTCGTAGGGAGATTGGGCGACGACATTTGGGGATTTTTTTTCGCGGAACATCACAATTTCGTGAGGAAAACAATGTTTTGATTGGATCTTCATTATTTTGTTTTTAATTCCTTCTAGAACAGCGATGTTTCTTTTTTCTTTTTTTACAATGAGCCTGTCTAGATCAGGGGTGACAAAGACAAGGTCGACGATGGAGCGAGCGTATCCCGAAGAAGCCTGTTCACTGTAATTTTGAAAAGATTAGGGTTGTTTGCGTTCGGACAAACAGACGCAGGTAGAGAGTTCCACTCCTTCGTTGTTCGCATTGTACTTAAAAGATATATGACAAGATTAAGTAACGATTCAACAGTAAAGAAGATGGATGCAATTATTAATGGCGTCGCGTCGTGGTCCAGTTGTGTATTCTCGTATTTTTATTATGATATAATTACAATCAAAAAGAAGAAGAAGATTGTAAAAGCCAAAACATTGATGAATTTTTTGATGACGATTAATGTGTCAAAGCTGTCAAGCTAATACTTCCTACAACTATAAAATTTTCTTCTTTCCAATAGTCAGATAAACTATTATCTGAGGAATAAAAATCACGATTTGGCAGCTTATCTATAGAAAATATGTCAAAGCGCTATTTTTATTCCTCAGATAAAAGTTATCTGACTATTCAAAAATTAACCCGCAGTTGCAAAGAAGAAAGAAAAATAATAAAAAAAAAACAATAGAAATTACTTCGCTTATTGGTTAAGATTTTACCAGATAACACAGTTAAATGTGATCCGTCTGGTTGTTTTTGTGTCACATGTGATAAAACTCTGAACAATCTCCGTTGAATAAAGGTATAAACCAGAGATCGGGTGGTATCGCGCTTGCGTAACAAGACGCGCATCGCTTGACCATTATGAGGCTCGTGGCCAAACCATAAGGCCCATCGCACACCGCTGGAAGCGCAGCGGAGCGCTCTTTAAGACTAACAATTTAATATAACCCTTAACTACCTTGACATACGGTCAATATAAGAATAAATTCGGTCCTGGTTCTCAGAGCGTAATCAAGCTACCACAAGAGAATGCGCGCGACCGTATATCATGTATATCAGTCCATTTAAAGAAACCCTGAGTCACAGACTTTTACATACAAATGCAAGCAGCAGAATTACATTTCTACTACTAAACTACTAAAGTAGAAATAAAACTAGCATAAGATTTATAAATGTAATGATTTATAAATCTTATTCTAGTTTTATTTCTGCTTTCAATATAGGTCACATCGCGACCAGGAACACTTTGTTATACAATAAGGATAGTACAGACCGAAGCGGAGCTTCGCACAGTTTTAACTGAAAGATTGATCGCTTGGAGGAAGATCTAGTGATCGGACAGATACTTCTATTTGTTATAAGGCTTACTGGGGTTTAACGCTGGATGGTTTTTTTGCTTTTGTTTATTTGTGCTTAAACTATAATTATCAATATTGTTGTATTTGGATGGATGAATGTTTGTTACTCAAATACGTCAGAATAATCAATTGGGTCCAGTTAATAATGTCATCCAGTTATTGAAGTGGGCTCACGTATTCAAGTTGGTGCAGTTACCTATTGATAATGTGGGTATAGTTATTAAAACTGGTCCAGTTATTACATTGTGTCCAGTTATTGAAATGGGTCCAGTTATTAAAGTGGGTCCAGTTATTGAAATGGGTTCAGTTATTAAAGTAGGCCTAGTTATCGAAGTTGGCCTAGTTATTAAAATGGTCTTAGTTATTAAAGTGGGTTCAAATCTTTAAAAATGGTCCCAATTAAAGACGGTCCAGTTATTAAAGTGGTCCCAGTTATTAAAGTGGGTCAGCTATGAAAAATAGGTACAGTTCTTAAAGTGGTCCCAGTTGTTAAATGGATCCAGTTATTAAAGTGGTTCCAGTTATTAAAATGGGTCCAGTAATGAAGATGGGTCCCGTTATAAAACTGAGTCCAGTTTTTAAAAAATGGATCCAGTTATTAAAGTGGGTCCAGTTATCAAAGTGGTTCCAGTTATAAAAGTGCGTCTAGTTATTAAAGTGCCCGGGTCGACGGCGCGTCGTGTTCCACGCGCGCCTCAAAGAGCTGTCAGCAAAATGACGGGGCCCCCTCTCAGAGGGCCAAAGCCTGCCGGGGTCGCGGGACTTATTTCTATTACCGTGACCCCGGAACATAAAGGGCTACTGAAGGACACCGTGGATTTTAGTCAGTACAAGTCTGACAGTACCTCCCGCCCTGCCCGGGGTTGGAGGTCTCATTTGATGATTTTACCACGATAAAAAAAAAAAAAGTTATTAAAGTGGGGTCAGTTATTAAAGTGGGTCCAGTTATCAAAGTGGGTCCAGTTATTAAAATAGGTCCAGTTACTACAATTATTCCAGTTATAAACTTTTATAACTGGAATAATTGTAGTAACTGGACCCAAAAAAGGCCGGATGCCTTCACACCTACTTAGGTGTGAAGGCATCCGGCCTTTTTTTTGTACCTACTACACTTTTAGAATTGCCAATACCTCACAAGCAAATACAGTGTTTCCTTGCTTCTGACGTCACAAGCCCTCACTTTAATTATGTATATTATTATTATTTTTTGTATATTTATGTATTGATTTCACAAAAAAAAATTCAATGACAGACTTATTTTTGCAACTGTTTTTATTATACGAGTAGTTTCAATTTAAAAACCCTATAGAAATGACAATAATTTTCGTGTGAACTTTGTACTTTCTACTATTGTTTTATGGCTAATTAGTCACTAGTTGTGCCCAATTAAGGCAGCACTTTAGTCAAGTACCTAGATTAGATCTGCTCTGACCCTTCACGGGTTTGAACTTTAATTTTAGGTCAACCGCAATTCACGCACACACAACCACTTTTTAACCTGACTGAAAGCCTCTTCAGTTTAGTGGTCACAAGTGATACTACTGATTATGAGTCCTGGATTCCAATCCCAGATCGGGTAAGGTGGTATTGATATTTACACTCTTTTTATGACTTTTTTAACCCCCGACGGAAAAAGAGGGGTCTGTCATCTGTCTGTCGGTCTGTCTGTCTGCCTGTCTGTCTGTCTGTGGCATCATAGAGCCCGAACGGATGAGGCGATTTCAATTTAGTTTATTTTGTATGAAAGGTGACTTACCTGCGAGTGTTCTTAGACATGTTTGATGAAAATCGGTTGAGCCGTTTAGAAGTTATGGGGGTGAAAGTGGGGAAAGGTAACCGAGGGTCTGCAAATATACTCGAGTTGGGTATCAAATGAAAGCGTACTGAAAGGGAATATTGATGACTTAATCGGGAGTACTCTTAGCAACAAAAAAAATATATAAGTATGTACCTATAAAAAGTATAATATAAAAAAAAAATTAAAAATTTAAAAAACCCCCGACACAAAAACCAAGTTCCCTTTAAAAAGTAAAAAATAATAAAAATGCAAAAAAACAGGAGATGATGAATAATTTGGAGCAGTCCCCCAACGCGACGTATTTTTATTATTTTTTACTTTTTAAAGGGAACTTGGTTTTTGTGTCAGGGGTTTTTTAAATTTTTATTGATTTTTTCCTGTGTCGTGGGTGCGTTTACAAACATATAGGTATACTCACATGTAACGCTCAGATCCGGAACAACTACTTGTAGATCATAGTAATATTGGCTTCGTGCGGAAATCGAATTTGCGACACGCAACGCATTAGTCCAATCACTTAGCCACTGAGTGTTGTTCCAGTTCTGCGTTTTTAAGTATTTGAATTTAAATGTCTCTAAACCCAGTTTCGGAACCGGACAAATTCATAAAAAGTTATTATTAAAAGAAATAAGATTAGACGAATTATTATTGGTATAAAAAATCCCAAGTCAACTATACAACGATAGCTAAAGTTCACTAAACCCGGAAGAATAAGGTTCTATTATGAAAACAGAATATAATACAGAGTAACTTAATGAAAACGTTTCATTAACATGCAAGTGGGTCGCTTGCTTGCATGAATGAATTTAATAGATGACAGAAACTAAGATACAGGCGAACGTAGTAATTGCAATTTGTATTGTGTTAACATTTAGTAACGTTGTTGCTAATTGGTGGCAAGGTACAGTCGCGTTCATTAACGTGTTGGCACGTCTAGACTTCATAAGTATATGAACATCAAAATATTTCAGAATATTGTGACAACTACTAGCATAAATAAATTGTGATCATGATTCAAATTCATTAATATGTGTTGGATCTTACTTTTTCTCAATATCATGTAAACAGCCAAAGGGACATTTTTATATGAACAACTTTAAGATCATAATTATCTGAACAGTGTAAGATTCACAATTATGTAATACAGTAATATCTAAGCAAAAAATGTAATTAAAATTCAACCTTATTACAACGTCATAAAGATGATTTTACTAGCAATCTTAAAATAGCGTAGTCAAGGAGTTTGCAACATTATTTAGGTATCACTGGCTAGTTTGGCATCAAGTGACGTAATTAAAAATAAATAACTGACGCAAATGTCATTCATAAAAAATATACTATGGCACTGAAATACTCATTTCAAAAGACCTAAAAAGCATTTGCGCGGAAAACAATTGAAATTCTTTTATTTCTAAAACAATGTAAACTGGATCTTATTTTTTTTGAGCAAATAATATACTTTCCTATGCATATAGAGATAATTATGAAGATTACCCTGCTCAGATATTATTAAAGCTAATACAGTATAGATATATTTTATAAAAGGTGATCACATATTATTGCCTAATGCAAATTATATGTTATTGAACCTTCACATGAAGACATATTTTTGATCGATAGATTCGTAGAATTTATTGAGCTTATCAACGCTCACAATATTTTGAATCATTGGCAATGCCAACATATTATTGAACTCGACTGTACCTGTCTTTCTCTGCGACAAAGTATTTTATATACCTACAAGCAAAGAGCAATATGACAATGTAAGTGTCAATTAATGATTTTTAAACGTTGGATTAGTTCAAATGTGAGAATAGAAAATAATTGGCCTCTGGAGCACCTACTTATCCAAAGACGAGGGTTCAAATTCCATTCGCAGCTGAATATTTCTTTTCTCAAAAATCATCTTTAATATTTTAAGTGTCATTTGCCCCAGAGTCGTTTTTATGGGGGCTATTTTTATTTATTTGTTTCTCATAACAGGGCAAATCAAACTTAATCCATCCCCGTAACGTGCAGAGCCGATGCCGCCTATAACGTGGTCAATGATACAATTTTTCTCATCTAGCCGTTGACGGGGCAATGGCAGCGGGCCGGATGGAACCAACCCCGCCTTGAATATAGTTTTAAATGATTAATATCAAGCAATCTACGTCAAGTAATATCAAAAAATTCCGGTGTCGTAATAAAGAAAATTGGTCGTACGCTTAACAAAGGAAAAACTTTGGAGACACGCATTCTTTGTCAAAATTTGGGACATGGAAAGTGACGACATCTAGCGGAACTTGTTACGAAGTTCTTGCACAAGTTGTGTGATTAATGAGGATAAGAGTAGGGTAGATGTATCAAATGTTCATCAGTTTAGTTGGAACGCTTTAGAAATGTGACGTCTGTTTAATCGTAATTATTTTGAAATTTATTTTACGCTTAGTTTATTTTCAGACTGGAGTGAATCGGCTTTTTGAAACTTTACGGTTTTAGACAATGCGAGTTGTGCCGCGACATAGGTACGCTTAAGTACAATGATGACGTGGCCATCGCATTACAATTAATCGTGTCGCAGTAACATGTGGCACGATTTTTATACTAGCCTTGGATAAACACTATACTGCAAATTAGCAGTTTGTTCATATGGACGAACTGCCAATTTGATCCAATTGGCAGCATCATGCCGATTGAACGATAGGCAGTATGGTGTATGGCTAGCATAAGATGATCAACCCGAACATAGTACATCAACTAGAAAACATACATAACATTAAAAGCAAAGTATTCAAAAAAGGGAAGTTATTATTTTATACAGATAAGCTGCAGGCAACAGCTGGCTGCATCAACAGCCTCGTTAATCAAGCAGAATAATTAGATAAAACATCTCTGAACAGATACAACCACAGCGTCAATTTGTCGCATAACGACCCTGATCCCCAGTGAGGCAAACACAATTAGATTATTCATTGATTGCCCGCGACACAGTACATATCAGTGACCAGTATTTCAATAAGGAGCTCGTGCTTGACCAAATTATAATAGACGCACGAGCATCTAATGGCAGGATATGCTGCAACACACTAACTGTAACATCCTATTTACCATATTCTAGCAAATAAATATTTTTGATTTGATTTGATTTGATTTGATTTGAGTCGAGTCGAAGGTCGGAAGGTAAAAGTACAAAACATAAACAAAAAAAAAACAAGATTTTATAACTTGTTATGAAACAGCTATTATCAAAAGACAAAACTCTTGTCAAGACGAACCAAATGAGTCCAAAATCAATGGAGTTGCTTTTCCAAGGTTTCATTACAGATTTTCTATGGCCACCTTCCATTTTCATCATCAGATCCGCTTCATTTCATCATGGTATTGCATTGTCGCGCAATATACACATGCGAGCAAAATTTTAGTTCAATGAGGGATTTTATTTTTATTTTTTCCCTAGTCGATGGATAGATGGCGCTGAACTTGGTATGTTACTGCAATGAACGGAACGTCGTCATTTTTTGTTTTTTTTTCATTTGATTGTAATTTTGAGATCTTAAAACGTAACGTACATGTCATGTCATTGTCAGTCACATCCTAAGGTCACATCACATCACACCAGTGGCATCTATCTATCTATATCTATCTATCTATTCTATACATATAATAAAACTTTAGAAAATCGTTTTTGTACATCAAAATAAAATCCAAAAAAATAGCTAGTGTGTTAAAGGACAACCAATAGGACCCTTTTCTAGCATTTTTAGAATTTTTGTCTGTTTGTCTGTTTGTATGTTTATATGCCCGGGCATCACGTAAAATGTACGAAATAAATGTAAATAACTAATTTGGCGTAACTTGAGGTAACATTTAGTTTTTGTTTCATTGCAATCGGTTCAGTCTATCAAAAGTTATTCGAATTTAAAGTGTTTCAGAAGTAAAATTACGGTCAGTTCACACCAAGACGCGTAGTTCAGAGGCCTTAGTCAAACAGCAGACGATGGTAGACGACAATCGTTATCGTTCATAAGTCACCAATACATTTTCAACTTTATACCCGAGTGCGTAGAGTTGAAAATCTATTGAAGTTCACAAATCGTTTTCGTTTGTTTCGTTCGTTATCGTTCAGCAGTTTTTAATAGATTTTCAACTTTACGCGCTGGGGTATAAAGTTGAAAATGAATGAATGAATGGTGACTGATGAACGATAACGATTGTAGTCTGCTGTCATCTGCTGTTTGACTAAGGCCCCAGTAGCGCGATCTAGCTTCGAATAGAAAAGCTAAATATTCAAATAATTCATCTAATGATGATGATAGGATGGGACAGGATAGGATAGGATGGGACAGGATGGGACTGGATGGGACTGGATGGGACTGGATGGGACTGGATGGGACTGGATGGGACAGGATGGGACAGGATGGGAAAGGATGGGACACGATGGGATACGATAGGATACGGTGGTAGTGAATAGTATAGAATAATTTATTCACTCTTAATCTTAACTCTTAATCTTACAAAAAGGTAAATCTATTTTATTTGATTTGGAGTTCTAACTCTTTTTACCCGATAACGACAAAGCCAAAGGGAGGGTTATGATTTTGTATTCGTATTTTAGAATAATTATGTTTACGTACACGCGAAAAAATATTATGGAAGCTTGAACTTGAATTATCGATATTTTTTTATCAATAACATGTTTTTTTTTCCATATGAAACTTCATTTATTTGATTAAACAATATCGATTATGCAAACCGATAAACCAACTTCTCTAATCCAGTAGCAATTGAATGGTTACATATTCGATGGTACGTCACATATTCTACTGAAATTCTAAATACAGGGTTTAGAAAAACTTGGCGTGGTGATTTACGTACGCATATTTATGTACGCTCCAGAATGATGGTTCACAGCGTGTGCAAGTGTTGTTAATAAAGAAGAACTAGCTTATAGCTATAAAATAATAATATAATATTTTTGTGTCGGTTGGAGGTTTCAACAGCGCTTCGCACAAAAAAATACATTGGTAAGTTCCGACATCCACGTGAACGAAGTCGCGGGCACAGCTAGTTTGGAAATAAATAACAACAAGGAAAAAGAAAAAAATATGCATTGACCAGTCTTTTTAATTTATGAGTTTTCCACGCCTTATAGAAAATGTCCCAAGAGAAAAAGAAGAGAAGTCTGTGCCTCGTGAATTTGTGCAAAAATGAAGGCATAAGTCTAGTAACGTAGTCAGTTCAACGCCATCTACAGAGTTCTTGGAAACTACTTTTTTTTTAATACTCAAAAAAGAAAACTTCTCTTTGCAAACATAATGGGAAATTGAGAAATGTCAAATTCAAACTATTTTATTGTTAAAATGTGTCAAAATTAACTTGCAATATTTGATTACAGAGAGACAACGGGACAAGTGAAACTAAATAAGCTTTTAAAATAGGTGAAAAGCATGATGAACTTGTTTATGAACTCTACCATAAGTACGATTAAAAAAAAATCAAAGTTAGTTTACTGGTTATCATAACACTGTGCCTGTTTCAGTAATTACACAATCGGGGGTCTCTAAAGGACAATGGGGCATAAACCGACCCCAGTATTATTTATTGATGCATGTATTTCATAAGAGGGGTTAAACATTCATCTTATTTGTTATTTAATAACTTACATAACTTACATGTACAGTCGAAATCAAAAGTGCTGAAGCAATTTCTAAAAGCAATGGCCTGACGCTTCACGTTGACTTACGACCTTTTATTATAAGTTGTTTTAATACTATACAAATCAAAGGAAGTTATGGTATGGTTCATAATTTCAACCATTGTTCTATAAGTTAGGCTGACGCAGTGGTTAACGTGCTCGGATAATTCGTTTACTGGCGAAGGTTCGATCCCCACTTTTTTCTAAACTTTTATTTTATTTAATATTTTTTAATAATTGTTTTATTCTTTTTGTTATTTTTAATGCATTTTTAGTAGAAATTTGATAAATAAAATTGTTTTTTTTCTTAATAATTACTAATACTCTAGTCATTAGTGTTGTGTGTTGTCCGTTATCATCATTCAATTATAATAAAGTTTGTGGGTAGATCGGAGAAAACAAAACAAAAGTTACAAAAGTAAATTATTTCGATTTGTGAGGTAGACATAACTATGCTAGTTCGTTACGAGTCTCATAATAGAAAGTTGTTGATTCTTGGTTATTTTGTGTGACGAATGTTTACATCCGTATTACACTGTTTTAAGGTTATTGTTTTGCAGTGAAATATTTACAGTGAGAATAATATAATCATTGAGGGCGAATATTATAGCCCTGCATAAATATGGATGAAACAATACAAATATCAAATTAAACCGGACTAAGTGTGAGTATTAACATTTGTTTTTTAATTATTTCACATGTTGATATTCTTATTTATTATATAAGATTCCCTACTCAAAAGTGTTATAGTTGTTAAAAGGTTTGTTTAAAAGATACTTAGTATTTTTTATTTATAGTTTTTTCTTTTAGTAAAATAAATTAACAGTTGTATTTTGCATAGGTAAAGATAATAATAGTATTCCATGTTTTGTTCTAGTGAAATACTATGAGTCCTGTGGATATGAGATATGAGGAATGCCAAGCCCTATAAGCTTGTCGAGAGCAAAGTCGACGGTTGTCAGACATCATAATTATTATGGTGAATGAAAAAGAAGAAAATGGCTTCCCCCAATGAGTAACTAATTCAACACGAAATGAAGTTCAGTTTCATCGTGCACTCAAGACTGAAAACTTATACCGAATATCAGCTAAAACCCGTTTTTTTATAGGAATTAAAAAAACTTTTAAAAGCACGACCATAATTATTTTTTATATGGTTGTTGTTGTATTAATTAATTGTTAATAGACTGTAAGCGAAAACATCATTTTATTCACAGTTCTTATTTATTTTAGAGGTTAGATTTGAGGCTAAGTTTCAATCATTCTTTTCGTAAAGAAAACGAAAATTAAACTAATGACCTCAATAGGATATTTTTATTAAGAGCGGTTATTATTTTCATGGTTTTATTTCAGTAATAGAACATTTATTGCCATATTATATATTTTTTTGCTAAATCGCACTTAGTAGAATGCAAAAAGCTTGATTTACTAAAATAAAAATTTCGGCACCGCAGCCCCGGAACGCAAAGGGCGACTAGCGCTTTACGTTCCAGGACCGCGGTGACATTGGACGTTTGTTTGAAATAGTAACAAGGTAACGCGGCCTTGAAACGAATAGAGAAATTGGTCTGCTGAACTTTTACTATTTCAAATGGCTTTAATAATCATATCTTTAATATAATTTATTTTGTTAACATAAAGACAAAATTACACATTAATTTTCTTATGTGATAACATACTAAAATAGCCGCTCTTTATAAAAAAAAACCCTGTATTTTCTTAAATATAATTAAACGCAATTTATTCTTATAATTAAATAATAAATTAAATTGGATAATATTCTTTAAATTCATATAGAATTTTTTAATTTTAAAATTTTTGTTAAGCTATTGTTTAGTTTTTTTATCATGATATTATTAATCAATAACTTGTTAGTTAATCATGTTAATTTACAATTTATTCATGCTTATTATTTATTAAATAAAAAAGTTAAATATTAGTTTTATGTGTTTGTTTTTTTTGGTTTTGGTGGAAATAAAAAAGTCATGCTCTATTAAAATGTTTGTTTGTTTTATTTATTTATGTAATTAACAAACTTCTATTATATTTGTGATATCACATTCATACGACACATTTGACAATCCCTCAGTGCCTCAGTCAACAGTCAAGTCATTTGATGAACTTCAACATGACATTGCAATAATATTCGTTCTTGCCACAATATTGATATTCGCCAACATTTTGAGAACATAAATATATCACTATCCATATAATCACACGTCAATAATCAGAAAACCACAATCGAACGACAACTTGATTCCGATCAAGTTAAATATTCTAAAACTTATGGCCTACCTCACAGAAATTGTGAACAAACGATTATAATAATATTCTTGTCCCATTACAGTATTAAACAGTTGAGCAAAACTTACAAAAAGAATTTCACTGCATGAGGATCGAACTCGCGCCTCGCTGTTCACCGCATACTTAGTAATACGTGAAACGCTAACCAGGCCAACTGGACACACAGCAATTTGTTGAAATTATGAATCTTATACAATCAGTAGTTGATGATGCATATGTCTCTTAAAATAGAAGGTCGTAAGTCCAACTAAACTTCAAGCTATTGCCTTGTAATTGCTGCACACCGCTTTTGAGTCTCTACTGTACACAGTGGAGTTTCAGTTTTCAAGAAGAACTAGGTCTTTGTTCCTTGTTTCCTATTGTGTGTTCAAATATGTTGGCGAAAGTTTGATGAAACCACGTTAGTTACTGTAGTTAATCTGTAGGTACTTAACCCGCTTTTATTAAGAGTTTAAGACACGTTAACAATGGTGTCGCCTAAGGATTAATCACTTTATCATAAATGTTTTATGAGGTGCTAAAATCAACAAATAAGATTAGTCTATCAAGCTCACAGTGTCTTTTTAAGATAGTCTCAAAACCCAAGGATCAATCACCTAAATTATTCACCTGATGTATCATCATCATCATCACGTTAAACACAGTTTGTCAACTGTTGAACAATTGTGTAAAAAAGAGTAACTACAAAACGGTGACGTTTACATATATAAGGTCTATTTTGCAGTTAAACTTTTTTTTAGACAAAGTGTTAAACAGATTTTTAACTTAAGGCTGTCAATGAGTTTAGCGTAGTTTAAATTCCAACAGTGTTATAATAATATTCGATACTAATTTATGTGTCGCTTTTTGTTCACAAAAAACGAGCATGAGTAGCGATTGCTAAATGGATGGAAGCTAGTTTAATTGGATAGAATGAATTGCAAAAATTGTCAGTTGATTCTTTATAGCACGGTAGGACAAATTGCACCCTAGTGTATAGATTTTTTTATCGTTGTAAAATCATCAAATGAGTCCTCCCACCCCAGGCAGGGCGGGAGGGACTGTCAGACTTGTGCCTACTGAATAAAATCCACGGTGTCCTTTAAGTGGAACGTAAATATTATAGTGGAACGCAAAAATAAATTCAGCTTTTTTTACGTTTACTGTGTATTATTTATTTAAGATTTTTCCTTAAATTTTCGGTTTAATGTAAAAATTAAATCTATAACTTGAAACCAAATTAAAAATATGTAAATGACTAAAATATAAAATTAATCCAAACTATTAAGTTGTTTTTATATTTTTGTCATTTACATATTTTTAATTTAGTCAGTACAAGTCTGACACTCCCCCCGGGGTGGGAGGACTCATCTGATGATATTACTACGTAAAAAAAAAACTTTCTATTTGTAAAGCTTCTTTCTCTAAAAAGAATGTCATAAAAGTTTGAAATTTTGACGATATTTCAATAATATCATTCGAAAGAATAATAGACTAAGAACTTGTAATAATGGATAAGTACATAGTTGTAAGTTTCTCTATAAAATGATAAGAGCCGAGGTAAGAGTTTCTGTTATCTAACTATTGATATTAAAAATGCGAAAGTTTGTGTGATTCCGATGGATGTTTGGCTCTCTTTAATATAAAAACCGGTCAAGTGCGAGTCGGACTCGCACACGAAGGGTTCCATACCATTATTTATAAAAAAATTATTTTATTCTTATTTTTAGTATTTGTTGTTATAGCGGCAACAGAAATACGTCATCTGTAAAACTTTCAACTAAGTACCTACCATGGTTCATGAGATACAGCTTGGTGACAGACGAACAGACGGACGGACAGCGAAGTCTCAGCCATAGGGTCCCATTTGACCCTTTGGAACCCTAAAAACTACTGATTGGATTTGGATGTAACTTGTTATACAACCTGTTTTTTTTGATATCCCATAACTCTAGGGTTATATTCTGTAGGTAAAAATAATACTAAAACTCCTAGAATAGGTGGTCCAAAAATGCATCGTTTCGGAGATATCTTCAATCATAGTTAAATTAGGTCAAAAAATTTCACCAGTATGACGAATCTTTACTTTTGCGAGGTTGCCAAACTTCGCAGTACAATAGACCCTCGATGTGTCTAGGTATCTAAGTTTCATTGATAAATACAAGTAATTCATTTTTATTCAAACCAATCATTTATATTTAAAGAAAATGCGACGTTGTCATATTTCACGTATGGGTGTTTTACATTAATAATCGTGACTTTGCCGAATTATTTTGTATGAAAAATAAAAATAAAATAACGAAGGTTTGGAACATAACTCATATGCCAGTTGATTCTTTGATATGGCCTCAATCATACCCTAGAGTTATGGGATATCAAAAAAAAACACGTTGAATAAATAGGTTTTGAAATGGTAAACACTAGGTTTAATGTATTTTATCAATATACTAATGTTAGATAAAGAGTTTTAGTCTAATTTTCTAAACTACAAAAATAAATTAATTAAACCTAAATATTTAACATAATAAATAGGTTATATCCTGTATTAAAACTTATGTTACATTTTGTTTCAATATTGTGTTTCCTTGGCTTAATTTTCGACTACTACGCTGTTAAACCTGCAGGCAAAAGTCTTCTACAGTTTCATAGTAAGACGGTTCTAGATAACTTCAGTTATCGTAACAGAAAATGGAGTTCGAAGACTTTGTTACATGAACTAGTTCTTGGAGTTTTCAAATAAGCTTTTCCTTCAACAGATTGTTTATTTTTATCTACGAGTATTTCTATCACGGGTAACTTTATCATAGAAATAGTTCAGAAAAATGTTGTGAAGGAAAAATGACGATAAAAGTTGATATAGTTTAATGAAAATGTATTTATTTTATTTGTTTGTTAAATATTTAGGTTTAATTAATTTATTATTGTAGCTTTTATTTTTAAATAGTTGCTTTTAGCTTTATTGTATTAAATTTAATAATTAATTTCACATGCAAATGTTGTACCTTTCGCTGTCCTGTTAAGGAATAGTCAAGAATAGGCCTGTAGGCTTAAATTGGTAAAATAAATGACGTGTTACTTCTACGATATTTTTTTAATTACCTTCTGCTGTCCCACTGGTAGACATAGGCCCAAGAACTCTTATGCTGTTAATCCTCGAACCAGTTCATCTTTGGTTTGTTATATAATTATCCAATTGACAACTAAATATATCTTTTTACTCTGCTGACCTGATAAACTTCGTACCGCCTTTCTATTTTTTTGTTAAATCTTATTGACGTACGCACATACGATATATACGACTGGCCTGTTGGTCTAGTGGTTAGTGACCCTGACTGCTATGCCGGGGGCCGTGGGTACGATTCCTACCTAGGACAAATGTTTGTATGATGAGCACGATCATTTGTTCCGTGTCTGGGTGTAATTTATCGAAAATATGTGTGTATTTAGAAATATAATGAGTATGTTTATCAGTTGTATAGTACCCATAACACAAGCTCTGCTCAGCTTGGGACTAGATGGCGTTGTGTGATAGTTGTAGAATATTTATTTATATATACTCACCTTTTAAACAACTGGATTTCCAAAGATAATTCAAAAGCAAAATTATCCAAATCGGTCCAGCCGTTCTCGAGTTTTAGCGAGACTAACGTGAAGCGAGACTAGCATAAAACTTGCGACGCGATATTGGGTAAAGCGTGAATCCCTTGGACAAGACAACACTAACTTTTCCTGATAAGTATTGTAAGTTCATAAAAAAATATAAATATGAAAAGTCTATTCAAATAAATAGCATTGGCATTTATATCGGATATGATTGTTTCAATTGACGTGCTGGAATAAATCTGAATCACTACTGAAATGTGAATAATAAAATGTGAAATATAGCTCGCGGGAGGCTGTTAGCTGATCTGCCAATAAATATAAAGTACGATCTGTGATGCAATTTTATTTATAGTTTTTATTAGATACCTATTAAACTCATATGATATTTTTAACCGACTTAAAAAAAAGAGGTTATCAATTCGACCCGTATTTAGGTATGTAATTAGATTTGCCCAGTTTTCCTATATGTTAGTCTATATCAACGTCTGAAAAATTGTCCCAAACATAAGTGTATGTATGTTTTTATGTTTGTGTTCGCATACCTATGATAACTCCGGAACTACAAGTCCGGTTTATATTATTCTTTTATACCATTCCCCCTCGAAAAAGCTACTTTTACTCACGGAAAATAGTGCGTAAAAGTAGTCTTTTACGCACTGTTTTGGTGTTTGAATTTAGAACACTTTAGTACATTCGACATCGACCGCGATGCTGGACAACCCCCTTGCTAATATGAAAATTACTCTTAATTCAAATCATTGCTCCGATTTTAATGTCAGCTTGTTGGCGCAGTGACCGAGCGATTGGACTACTTCGCACCCACGTGTGTGTGGAGCAGACTTATTAAAAAAAACTTTATTTTGTTCCGTTGAAGATCTTTTATCGCTCAAATCTTTCTTTTTCTCGTAGTCATGGTATAAAGTATCGTTTGCAACTCTTGAATAAAACGGATTTAAATCGAGGGCCTGAATCACTCGCGTCGCTCAGGATTTAAATACTTGAATCACTCGCTTCGCTCGTGATTCAATCATCATGAATCACTCCCTGCGGTCGTGATTCAGACATTAAAATCCTTCGCTTGCTCTTGATTCATATAATGGCCCTCGCTTTAAATCCGCTCTTTATTCACTCGTTGCAAAATATACTATTTTTGTTGCACTAGGTAAGTATTGTTCAACTTATTATAACTTTCATTTAGTGATTTTTGTTATTCTGTTGTTTTACGGTATAAATCATCAATAAGTTTTCGCACTGCTGTTAAACCCACACTAATCAAAATCTATGGTGTCCAGGGCCGCCCCATGGTCACGGTTACTGTTTCACACAGTCCTGCGACTCGGAAGGTTTAGTTATTCTTTAATAGAGGATTTGGTTGTCGAGTGGCTAGTTTTTTAATAATAATATCTTAAAGTAGGGATAAGCCGTGAGCCGAGTAGGGTTTCGACAAATAATATCGAAAACAAATAAGCCATTTCAGAGGTTTGTTTGTGGGCAGTGGCCATATCTTTTCATAAAAGAAAGAAACCTATACTTTTTACCATACCGAGATAAAAGTAGGGGTAGATTATAAAACTTTCCGTGTATCAAACACAAATTCATTGATTAGTTTTTCTGCGAAAGAGTAACAAGCATTTATTCATCGATTCATTCATGCATCTTCACAAGATTCGCATTAAATGAAATAGTAAAATTATAGTATAGTACAATACATCGCCTTTTTTTTGGCTTGGTAAAATCAACAAATGAGTCCTCCCATCCAGGGCAGAGCGGAAGGGTCTGTCAGGCTCGTACTGACTAAAATCAACGGTGTCCTTCAATAGCCCTTTACGTTCCGGCGTCACGGTAGTGAGATAAGTCTCGTGCCCCCTAGTAATAGTAAGAAGTATGATGAAAACCGACAAATTATTCACGATATGACTCTAACATACTTCTAACATACGTGTACCTAGATCAAAAATATTCAAACAACACACATAAGCAAGAATACAGAAAACAAAGTAAACGCGCCATCAATAACACTGCGTCCGTAAAATGTGAACATATGACACAAATCAGGCGTCGAGCCTAACCTGACGTGATCGTAAAAACTGTGTTAAGGTTCCGTATACATTTCTAACATCATTGTGGGGTTAGCTTGTGTCGGGTGACATGTGAAAGGGGTATTTGGGAATATATATTTTTGGCAGTATTGTGTGCGGAACCAACAATGAAGTTCACAAATAGAAAATATCTAAATACAAATACTGAGTAGCTAGCAGTCTTTCGAAGACAAGTTGGCATAAATAATAATTTAGTATCTTAATGGTTAAGCCAATTTAGTTCATAAACATACATCCGTAGAGACTGCTCTACGGTGCATGGGCCCAGTGATAAAATAGTCGCGTCTTACGAATTGTGGGTGCGAACTCAGTAAGGATTATTGTGTGTAATTTATTACATCACCACTGCTTTCAAAACGATGAAGGAAAACATCGTGAGGAATTCTGCATGTCGTGGAACCAAAAAGTCTTAGACATTTGCGACATCTACCAACCTGAAACATACAGGATGATTGCAACTGCTGAAGATGATGCTGATCGCGATGATTTAGGTGTTATTGTGTAAACATTGGATAAAAAAATAACTAAGCCCACTTAATAGCTAAATTATAGACTGTTCTTTATTTTGAACACTATAAAATTAATATTTTAAATTAAAAGAAAATATTGCGAAAAAGGCCCCACAGTGAACAGTGCAGACATTTTTAAACCAAACGATGGCAAAAATCTCAAAAAGACATGAAAGCTAGTCAAAGGAAAAATTTGCAGCCGTTCAAAAAGCTAACAAAACAAACCTTTCCTACAATCGTTTGATACAGAAAGACACACGGACATAAATCAGTAAGAAAGACATAAAAGAGCAGTATCTTGAATTCATTGCCACAATAAATCAACGTTGCTTCTCTTGGAAAAACGAAACAAATCAAGAAGACTGCACTGCAACGAAATATATCTCTATCTTCGGCACATGTTTCTACGACGAGTAAGGACTCGTTTACACGATACCGCTCCGCCGCCATACGGTACGTATGCCACATAGGGCACCCGTTGACAATGGCACTTGAGCTACTGGCATGCTTTATCGGTGGTGCCAGCTGCCCTTGGGGTCGCGGGGCTAACGCTAAATATCGTGGCCCGAAAGGGCTAGTAAAGGACTATGTTCATTTTGGTCAGAAAAAGTCTGACAGTCCCTTCTCCCCTCGCCTGGGTGGGAGGAATCATTTTATGATTTTAAAAGCTAAAAAATCTGTGGAAAATATCTAGAATAACTCGTTACGGTTCGGTGTCGGCGCGACGGTGGCATCGGGTATATATAGGAACCCTTGGCGACTATTTTCTCGCTCAAGAAACGCGTGTGTAGGTTCCTTGTCAGTAAAAGAGTTATTATACTAGCTCATGACCGTATTTTCGAAAGTGTAAGTGGAAGTAAGTGTTTCAGTGTTTGGTAAATATTTCACAGGATCGGTTTTGGTATAAATGGTATCGTTGTTAAAATCTGGCAATACCTCTTTGAATTTTTGTGATTATAATATTCTGAGATGAATGATTGAATAGGCTTCGGCCGTTCTATTTAAATAAATAAAAAGTGTAGTCAGTCTTCTCATAATATTTGAATTTATGTATCCTTTTTACGTGAAAGATAATCATCCATCCAAATATCCACCATCTTCATAAACATTCGCAATTAAATAAATAGAAAGTTATTGATCACAATGTCAGCGAGTAATCTTTTTCCAGAAGGTCGTCGCAACAAAAAAAAAACGCGCAGGGAAAACTAAATTCTGCTCCTGTTTGTAGTTGCTAGCTCCAGTAACTTCTCGCTAAACGTTAACGGTAGGACCAGTGCCTTAGCTTCATTGTTGGATAGATCGGATCACATGACCTCCGCCGAATAAATCTTGGTATCCGATGGTTTGTTGTAGATATAGTTGCAGACGATACAAAATGTATGGCGGATTGTGTTCGGAACGACATGACGCGGAATGGAGCGAAGAATTTATTTTCTTATTTGGTTTTATTGAGGAAAAATTGTATAAATGTAGAGCTTTTAAAATTATTAACGACTGCCCTGTTGGTCTAATGGTTAGTGACCCTGACTGCTATGCCGGGGGTCGTGGGTTCGATTCCCACCTAGGACAAATGTTTGTGTGATGAGCACGATTATTTGTTCTGTGTCTGGGTGTAATTTATCTGTAATATGTATGTATTTAGAGATATATAAGTGTTTATCAGTTGTCTAGTACCCATAACACAAGCTCTGCTTAGCTTGGGACTTGATGGCGTTGTGTGATAGTTGTGGAATATTATTATTAAGGGAATTCTGCGAGTTTCGAAATAACGACTCAAAGCCAGTGTTAATGTCATATTTTGGTAATGTTAAAATTGGAATTAAGAAGTAGGACAGGACCATGAGCAAGCAAGAGGAGGGTCATGCTTGTCAAGTAGGACCATGTCTGCCATCAACCAGGCACTCATCCAGATCACAGGTCCAGGTTATTACTGAAAAATATAAGCCCACTTCATCTAACCGAAGAAATCATGCTCAACCATAGCACTTGTAAACTTCGAGCAGCTTATACAACATTGGTTTCTGAAAGGAAATTATTATCTTTCCACTATCCGATATACTCAATACTTTTGTTGCATTCCACATGTATTCTTAGGTGGTAAGACTTATAATTAGTTCATAACAACGACAATATATTACTAGACTCCGCATGCACGATCTAAGGAACAACAACTATTCTGTCAACTCGCTGAGGTACTACGTAGGCAGGGGGGACGGGGTACTGCGTTATGATTGGCTAGCTCAAGGTCTGTACCGTCAGCACGAGTTTTCAGTATTTGAGACGTAAAGTAAACTGCAACTTTGACAATTTCAAATTGACAATTTTCAAGGGAAAAATTAGTTCCTTGTTCGCACACCAGAGGTGCTGTTCCATTTTTTCCTTGAAAATTGTCAATTTGAAAGTGTCAAAGTTCCAGTTTACTTTACGTCTCATTTACAGAAAACTCGTGCTGAGGGTACTGTTCTGTGTCAAGTTATGTTTACGGCTCACAGGAGTGTTCGAAATAAGACGGATATAAGACTTTTTTGCCTAATGTGTAGACAGTCATCGGTCGCCTGTTATTATGAGTCTAGTAATATATCTCGTCGTTGGTTCATAACATGGACGCTGTCGGGCATAGCAAATAAGTGAGTTTACTCTGCAGCGGAATACCTCAAACCTGTATTATCAACTGTCAACGAAAGTATTTTACACATTAAATGACCATGGTTTCATAGTAATTTTTTATCGTGGCAAAATCTTCAAATGATTCCCTCCCACCCCGGGCAGGGCGGGAGGGCATGTCAGACTTGTACTGACTAAAATCCACGTTGTCCTTCAATAGCCCTTTACGTTACAGGGTCACAGTAATAGGATAAGTCCCGCGACACCGGCAGGCTTTGGCCCTCTGAGAGTCTCCCGTCATTTCGCTGATGCTCTTTAAGGCGCGCGTGGAACACAACGCGCCGTCAACCCGGACATGGTCCATGGTCAGGCAGCGAGTCGCCCATTACTCGCCGCCCGCATGCCCGAGAGTTTCATAGTTCACAAATACCAAAAATATTTTCCTTTCATTGAAACAAACGTATTAATCCATTGAGAGAGCGTAGTGACATTGGCACATCCGCGGCAAGGGAGCGCTGGCACTCTGCCTACGAACACATTCGTTACATCTCCCCCGGCTACCTTAACTGGATAAATTCTTTTTTTCTCGTATAAGGATCATCAAAATATTTACATAGTTACTTCACGCGTTTGGGTTTTCCTCTTGGGGTTTGGCAGGATAGAAGAAATAAGCCTTAGTCTCAATAAGTATCTTCATTTAGTTCAGTGAAAAGTTGTATCTTTTTTATCGTGTTTCAATCAACAAGTAACTCCTCCCACGTATGGCAGGGCAAGAGGGACTGTCAGACTTGTACTGACTAAAATCCATGATGTCTTTCAATAGCCCTTTTTGTTCCGGGGTCTCGGTAATGAATTAAGTCCCGTGACCCCGGCAGGCTTTGGCCCTTTGAGAGGGGACCCCGTAATTTTTTTGACGCTCTTTGAGGCGCGCGTGGAAAACGACGCGCCGTGGACCCGGGCATGGTCCATGGTCGGACAGCGAGTTGCCCTTTATTCGCTGTCCGCAAGCCCAAGCCTACGGTGGCCGGAGATCGTCTGTCGACATCCAACGCCGTGGATCTACAACTGCGGTTGGGGCGGAGGGTGGACGCTGTCCTCTCCCTCTCGCGGCCCAACTCTTCCCAGAGGGACTGTCAGACTTGTACTGACTAAAATCCACGGTGTCCTTCAATAGCTCTTATAATGCAATGTATCTATTACACGAAGTAGTTTGTAGACCACCTAAAGGATTGAAGATATCAAATGGTTTGTCAAAAGAACTCTACCAGCTTCTAATTTGCCGTTATTTAGCTCAGCTCTAAGCAGCTTGAACTGAACTTGGCACCTTGCAGAGCTTCATTTAGCATATTAGAAGCTGGCTTAAGTTTATAGCTGTAATATAGTGGCAGGCAGCTATTGCAGCTAAGGACCCTATTCACGAACTCATGTGATGAGACTTGCGTTTAATTTAAAGGCGCTCCTCACCGCGAGCATTCACCTGAAATGTAACATAAAAGTGCGCGATTTGATGCTCTATTGTCTTCTGTCATTGCTGAAGTGTTCGAATCTGTAACGTTACATTACAGGTGAATGCCCACGGTGAAGGAGCGCCCTAAGCGAAACTCGCGCGATATTTGTTTCCTTTACGTGAGTTCCGATGCGTTGCAAAAGTCGCAGTGACATGTAAACATTTACGAGTTCATTTGCTTCACTTATACAGACGCCAGCACATCAACCTATTTCAATCTGTTAATTTTTTTTAATAGATTTTCAACCTTATCACAATAGTGGGAGGTTAATGTCAGTCTCGCGCCGTACACTACGGAGCACGGTCGTGTGTGTCGCTACCGGTGACTTATGCGTTAAGGGCAATGGCCTCGTCTATTGTGAAGTGTTCGAACTGTAATGTGGTGATCAACGAACTTTTAGCGTTTCTTTCGAACATGCTTGATTACATGGATGAAGACAGCATACATCAACTTGTAACATCATCTTACAACGTAGAAACCATTTCACAGGCAAAACGTTTGCTTTTCGATTCTGTTCCCAATGCAAGAAAAATGCCGGTGAGGCGTAAAGAGGGGAAGAAGAGAATGTCTCGAGACTTAGATGACATAATATGTCTAATGAAAGGAATGGATGCCGAAATCTTCCCTGTGTTCGTGGCTAAAGATTTACACAAAGTGCCTAGTGTGAGTTTCGATCATATTGATTGCACCCGTTTGCTAAAGGACATAGCGAGGCTTCGAAATGAAGTCAGTTTGTTACAAGAAAACGTCGTCACAAAAGAGATGTTAGATGTGTTTAAAAAAGACCTGAGACACGCGTCGATTATTGTTGACAATTGTCCATCTCAGGAACAATTTGTCAATAGAAAGAGAGGAGCTTGTCTGCTAGAGAGCTATTATGAATTATGCAGCGGACCTGTTGGATTGCAGTATGTTCCTGTTAAGGCCAACAATGCCTCGTCATCGTCGTCGTCAGGAGCGAAACATCACTCAACGCCTACCAGTGCGCCTACTAGAAATGAAGCATCGCCATCGCCCGTAAGCGCGCAGCCTGTCTCTTTCCAACGCGGAGAATCGAATGAAATGGAGACATGCGCAAGCAGCCACGGGGAGGCCCGGACGGGGGTTCCGAACAGCTCGAACGTTGTGAGCGAGAGCAACGATGGGTACAGTCCTCGAGGCGGCGGCGGCGCGAGTGAGACAGCGATGGTCGGTGAGGCCCATCCACAAGTGACCGCGGTTTCGAATGCACCGAATAGTGATCACGAATACAATTGCGCGAGCGCTTCGGTTAACAAATCGGGTATAGTGCAAAGTGTTAACTCTAAAACAGCTGTTACTACTGTGTTACCTTCTTTGTTATTAAATGAAAATGTTAGTCAGGTTGCTAAGAACTGCTCACTGGTAACTGAAGATAAGTCCGAATGGCAAGTTGTTCAGTCAAAAACTGCCAGGCAATATAAACTTATTGGCCAAAAAGGCCGGGCTTCTACAGCGCCGGACGGCAAGTTTAAAGCTGCTGACATAAAAGTACCGTTGTTTATTTCTAACGTATCTAAAGATACTTGTGAGCAGGACATAGTTGACTACATTAAGGATAAGACCGGCGAGGCTGTGTCATTGAAAATGATAAAAATGAAAACAAATAGAAAGTATAACGCTTATAAGTTATTTGTATCAAAGAGTACTTTGCATTTGTTTTTGAATGACAATTTCTGGCCTAATGGCATTACGTTTCGACGTTTTGTGCATTTCATGTACGGACCGAAACAAGGAAATAGTAATGTTAAAGTTTGATTGTGTTTAATTATGGATGATAGTCACAAAACAAGATATAAAAAATTTAAAAATATGGATAAAAATTGTAAATTCATGAGTTTTAATTGTAAAAATTTTAAAACTTCCATAGAAGATGTGAGAAAATTATGTAATTCGTCTAATGTAGATATAGTCTGTCTCCAGGAGACGTGGTTACTCAACCACGACCTTCCGCTGTTAGGTACTGTATCTTCTGATTTTGAGTATATAGGTAAGAGCTCAGTGGATAGTGGCGAATTACTGGTTGGTAGACCATATGGCGGTGTTGCAATATTGTGGCGAAAGGGCATTTTTGATAGTGTTTCTCTTATAAATTGCAACAGTGACAGGCTATTAGCTATTAGGGCTAATATAGGTGGTCGCTCCATATTGGTCTTCTGCGTATACATGCCAGTAAAAGCGAGAGAAAACTTGCCTATCTTCACTGATATTCTTAGTGAGATTAGCTCAATTGAAGAAGGTAGTGATGTTCAAACTGTTTTTGTTTTGGGGGATTTAAATGCGCAGCCTGGCCAATTATTTTATACCGAGCTTAATGGCTTTTGCGCGGACAGATCGTGGGTGTGCGCGGACATAGAATTGTTGGGAATTGATTCCAATACGATTACCTATTTTGACACGTTTCATCGTAGGGGCAGCTGGTTAGACCATTGTATTGTCTCACAAGCGGCCTGGCAATGTACAGTTAACGTCGGAATAATTGAGGATATTTTTGTCTCTGACCATCTGCCTATATTTGTCGAGTGCAAGTTGGGTTCAATTAGTCCTACACTCACGAGTCAAAATACATCGCGGAGTGCTGTAATCTGGGGAGAAAGAGATGAGGCCGAAATGAGTAAATATCGAGAGCTATGTAGCAGGGGCTTACGAGACATTGACTTCCCCTCTGAATTTGAAACATGTAGTTTTGGGCCTTGTACTTTATCAGATCATAAGTTAGTCTTAGATAAAATGTATAAGACAATCGTGGATGTTTTAAGTGATGCGGCTGTACAATCCAAAAACAATGTAAGAAGTAAAGGGCATAAGAAACGTGTGTGCGGCTGGAACGATCATGTTAAGGAAGCGCATCGGGAGGCTAGACTAAAATATCAAAACTGGGTGGCTCAGGGTAGACCTAGTACTGGTCCCGCTTACGACCAGATGACCGAGTCCCGGAAAGTTTTTAAAGGCCGGCTAAAATGGTGCTACAAACACCAGGATCAAATTAGAATGGACGTAATAGCTAAGCAAAGAGCTGAAAAAGATTTTTCAAAATTTTGGAAATCCACCAGTAGGCTTGATGTTAAGCCTGGCCTCCCTGCGAATGTTGATGGCCGAAGTGACCCAGAGGAGATAGCTAATTTGTTCATGGAGCACTTTAAAGTACGTTCTCCTCTGGGTCCTTTGACCACTAAGCCAGATGGTGAGCCCATCGTGGTGGGCAAGGAACCTTTACTTAAAGTCACAACTAAGCAACTGAAAGAAGTGATAAAAGGTATGCGTAGGGGTAAATCTCCTGGCCACGATGGGCTCAGTATCGAGCATTTTAAATATGCGGGTGTCCACGTTCCGAGGGTCCTGTCTATGTTCTTCAATATGTGTATTAGTCACTCATATTTACCGGAAGATCTGATGAAAACTACTGTGGTTCCCATAGTGAAGAACAGGACAGGAGACATCTCGGAGAAGGAAAACTATCGCCCGATCTCTCTCGCGACAACTATAGCAAAGGTGTTGGATAGTGTGCTTGAGTCCTGTCTGGATAACTACTTAAATATACATGACGCACAGTTTGGGTTCAGACCTGAACTATCAACTGAAAGCGCGATTCTGGTTCTTAAGCACACTGTCCAATACTATATTGAAAGGAAGACCCCGGTGTACGCCTGTTTTTTGGATCTCACCAAAGCCTTCGATCTCGTTTCGTATGAAGTGCTTTGGAGAAAGATGAAGGACAGGGGTATACCGGCAGAACTGTTGAAAATATTTCAATACTGGTACGCGAATCAGACTAATTGTGTTAGGTGGTCGAACTGCCTCTCAAAGTCATACAGGTTGGAGTGCGGAGTGAGACAGGGGGGGTTGTCCTCTCCAAAACTGTTTAACTTGTATGTAAATGACCTCATAGTCGAGCTCAGCGACATGCGTGTGGGTTGCCGTGTGGGGGGTGTTTGTGTGAACAACATCAGCTACGCGGACGACATGGTGTTGCTGGGCCCGACTGCGAGGTCAATCAAGGAGATGCTCAAGGTTTGCGAAAAATACGCCGCATCACATGGTCTTATTTATAATATAAGGAAAACCGAGTTCATGGTCTTTAAGGCCGCCGGCAAGTGCCCTGACACCATCCCTTCAATTTCGCTAAACGGTGCCACGATAAAGCAGGTGAATAAGTTTAAATATCTGGGCCATATACTTGTCGATGACCTTAAAGACGATGAAGATGTGGAGAGGGAGCGCAGGGCGTTGGCGGTCCGTGGGAACATGTTGGCGCGCAGATTTTCTCGTTGTACCGATCAGGTCAAAATAACCTTATTTAAAGCGTATTGTCAAGGCCTGTACACGGGAAGTCTGTGGTTCAACTGCTCACGGGGGACGCTAAGCGCCTTGCGCGTCCAATATAATAATGTTTTCAGGATGATGTTGAAACTCCCTCGTTTCTGTAGTGCCTCGGGGATGTTTGTCCAATCAAATACAGATGGTTTCCATGCTATCATTAGGAAAAAGGTGGCATCGCTTGTGAGGAGAATTCGAGGGAGTAGCAACAGCATCCTGAAAGTGGTGGCTGAGGACTCGAGAGCCCCTGTGCTGAGGCATCTCATGCGGATTCATTGTCCGTATGACATGCCTCGTAAATACATGACTAACTAATTGTCTCTCTTTTTATTTTATTAGGTATTACTAATCCTAGTTTATAAGTCTTTGCATCTAAGCTGTATACTAACAAAAATGGTTCCTATGTTGTGCCAAATAAAATAATAATAATAAAAAAAAAAAAAAAATAATGTTCAATTGGTAAAATTTGACAGATTCGGGTAGGTTGACCTGCTGGCGTCTGAACCTAGTTTTTGTTGAAATGTGATAAGCCAGCCTATTAGCCTACCAGCTATTGTGGTTAACTAAGGTCTCGTTAGTGGCTTAAGTCTATGTGATTTGCACTAAGTGAAAAGTGCGTGCGTTATAATTTCGTTCAAGTAAATGATTCATGGCAAGGTTTAAACAATTGCCATAATTTGCGAATCTCTTGAACGTGTAGGTCGTGGCCAAAGGGTAAGCATGAAAGACGCCGACTGAAGTCTACCGCAGTAATATAGTGGCAGGCAGCTATTGCAACTAATAATGCCGGATACAGCGCAGTGACGTAGTTTCCGTTTCGAGTCCCAGTTCTAATGGAAGACGAATTGTGTACATGTATTGGTTAGGTTGGTATTTGGATGTTCAAATCCCTGTATGCTTCCAAAGAATAATATTTCCACTTTGAATATAAGCTAGTTTCTGGGGAAATAATTTGGAGTAACGATTAAACTTTTAAATTTTATAGCATGCTTTGATTTTATAGCTAGCACTTACTTTTTTTGGTGGCTTTGTTCATTCATGCTCCCGATCCTAAACCCCATGGTAACGTGACTCAAATCTCCGATCTTCTCCATAGAAATCTACGCTTTGGAATGAGTACAGCGGTACTTTCACAGTTTGTATGTCTTGTGACTGGGACTGTAGCACATATATTAACTATTTTTGTAGGTACAGTCAGCGCCAAAAGTCGATGAACAGAATCAACATTACAATACACCTGTTCACAATAAAATGCCATAAGTTATAGTCGCAACTAGGAAACAAAATAGCCTGTACACCAGAAATTTACAAAAGTAGCTGAACAACATAAGGGTCAAAAGTATATTAACACACGGCAACATTAAAAATATACTTTGTTAACCTAATTTTGTATTTTTACTGCTGTTTAGTGACTTTTGATACAATGATGTTTAGCGACATTTGGATTGATGGTGTACAGCGACTTTAGGAATACTAGTGCACATGTACTTTTGAAATACTCGTGTTCAACGACTTTTGTAAATTTCTGGTGTACAGGCTATTTTGTTTCCTAGTTGCGACTATAACTTATGGCATTTTATTGTGAACAGGTGTTTTGTAATGTTGATTCTGTTCATCGACTTTTGGCGCTGACTGTACTTGTTTTAATATATGTTTTTTGAAAATTCAAAAGTGTCTGTATTAGGCGTCGGTTTGATTTGATACTTTTCGAATTGGTATCCAGGCGACTATCGCAATACAAATCCATAGAGGTTCGTACACAGGCTCGCGTCAATGGATACCAAAGTCGTAAGGTATCGGAGACTTGCGTCGCTTTGTGTAAGAAGGGCTTAACATGCTCCTTTGGCCTCGTCCACGTTCATACTTAAATCCGCAACGTTCTCGCAAAATTTATGAATCTCATTTCTCAATCTAATGGTTCAAAGTCATAGTTTTTTTTAATAATATTTTGTTCACATGCGATAATGTTTCTGTTATATACCATTCTAGCAGCTCAGAAGGCGAATCTGAGTTCAGAATTGAATGGAAAGATAACAAAGTCAGATAAATCATATTTTTACAGCTTCAAGTAGCTTTCGGGTAATAAAATAGAGAGCAGCAGAGATCTACAACTTGATGGCTTTATTTCAACACGAACATTTTAAACGTTGGCAAGTCGTAAATATTTAATTTTTTATTACCTAATGGATTATGGACGTCGACGTGTCATACAAATATTTAAAGAAGAGTCTATGTAGTTTTCAAGTTTTTGTATTGGCTATGGATACAGTATGAATCCCAAGTAATGAGTTTTGATCGAAGATAATGTGATAGTTCACCTTCCTGTGGGGGTACACACATCAAAAAAGTTTGCAATCATTTATAAGAACCGTTTTATTTTTGTTCCTTTTTTTATCGTGCTAAAATCATCAAATGAGTCCACCCACCCCGGGCAGAGCGGGAGGGACTGTCAGGCTTGTACTTACTAAAATCCACGGTGTCCTTCAATAGCCCTTTAAGTTCCGGGGTCACGGTAATGAAGTAAGTCTGTTACTTAGATTAAAATTATGATTTCTACTTCTTTTAAGATTCTTTACTTAAAAATATAGATTTAGAATATGAAACAAAAGAGATCCATTGTTTTTGAATAAACTATAAAAATATAATTTACTTTTTTTAAGAAATTCCTTGTGTTGAGCAAGGTTTTTTTTAAAGAAATGTAAAACGTTGCGGTTTCTATAACTAGATTAACGTGACAATCAAAACCATATTTCAAAACTGTCCTTACACTTGTGTGTAAAGTACGAAAATCAGTTGATGTGAAAGCCTGAATTTCATAAACGCTTACGAGGTGTTGACAAAGATTAATAACATCCAGGAATCCTCGCTACAAACTCTCATTAGAATTTATCATTTCGACATTACGCTACCGTTACACAATTTTGCATGATTTAAGGAGAAATTCTCTTAAATGGCTATAACCTTTTCCCAGCAGTCATTGACCTCGAAGGTCAACGACCGATCTAAGGTCGGGTTAATGTACAAATCATCATGCTTGATGAATGGTTTAAGTTGAATTTAATTATTTTATACTGCTGTTTGTACGTATCCGAGAATTACTCAAATTATTTGAATTTTTCTCGTGGTCGCCATTGTTGATTCTGACTTCCAGTACCCTTAGCACGAGTTTTTACTCTTTTACTTTACAGTATTTACAGCGTTTCTTGTATGAAAAAATGGAACAGCGCCTCTGGTGTGCGAAGAAGGAACAAATTTTTTCCTTGAAAATTGACAATTTGAAAGTGTCAAAGTTCCAGTTTACGTCTCATTTACTGAAAACTCGTGCTAAGGGTACAGGTATTGTATAGTTGCATTGAAATTGCGTTCAGTGTTATTTGAATGAAAAAAATGTACTTCTTTTATGGAATTCTAAATAGTTTTATCGAATGATTAATAATACGATCCGGGGCTACAGTTACCTGAAAGGTAAGACAGTACCGCAGAGCCTTTGGTCCCCTTATCGAACATTCAACCATGCGCATGTGTAACACAGCCATTCTTTTTTTTGGCGTAATATTGTCAACAAATGAGTCCTGCCACCCAGAGCAGGGCGGGAAGGACTGCCAGACTTGTACTGACTAAAATCCACGGTGTCCTTTAATAGCCCTTTACTGTCCCGGGTCAAGGTATTCGTTAGTCATGCGACTCGTTGCTTAATATAGCCATGCCAACCTTACACTCATACAACCATGACACCGATATCTCTGCCCATATCCCAAGATGGCCACAACAAAACCTATCTACACCATAATCCAATAAAACAAAGAATCTTAAGCAAATTCAATTACTAACTAATGCAATACTGCTTGTAAATAAACGGAGGATTTAATGTGATTACGTAACGTTAAGGTGCTCTCTCACCGCGAACTTGTAATGTAGCATTACAGATTCGAGGGTTACATCAGTGAGGGAAGAGAACCGATCGTAATGATACAATGAGCAAATACCTTGATACAACTTGTAACACCAATTCGCTCCACTTGTCCGCCAGGGCGCATAGGTTACATTACACGCGAATGCTTGTCAGTCAGGGAGGTAGTACTCGTATAATGCTCAAAGTCGAATCTGTAATGTTACAATACATGCGAATGCAAATGATAACTTAAGCACTCACTAACGTGAGATTCACTTGTAATGAGCATTTTTGCGAATGTTACGTTACAGATAAACAAACGAGAACGTTTCTAGTGAGTATTTTATTGAGGAGTGTTCTGGCGAGCTTTTTGCCGAACCGACTGTAAAGTCAGACATCTTCATGAAGAAAAAAGTTTTGACGACCATCGACAAGAGCGTTAGCTAGAATTAACGTGAAAATTTCCATAGCGATGTTTTGCTCTCTTCGTTGTTCAATTCGACAAAATTAAAAACGGCGAATGCACGATTTTCTGTAATAAGTGAATGTTCAAGTCTACTAGCGGCCTTATCGTGATTTTTCAATATTGGTGTCGTAAAGTAAACTGCAACTTTGATATTAATTTCAAGGAAAAAAAATGTTCTATACAATAAACGCAGTAAATACTTCCAATGCGCTGTAAATAAAATAAAATACTGAAATCTTGTGATAAGGCTACAGCACCTTTACGTAAACGTAACGCAAACTGAATGTCACGGGCAGGGCTGTATCTAGAGTACAATGTGGATGATTTAAGTGGTTAATATTTGTATTAAGAACATCAAAAGGTTTGCTATTAAGATTTGGGTGTCGCCTTTTAGGTATTTTGTCTAGTATCATCTCTATTTTACCAGCAATACTTCACACAAAGATGTTGGGTGGCATTTGAGATGATGGCACCTTCGCAGACTTTAATATTAATGCGCTAATAGTATTTATAAAATTGGCGAAGCCACCGTTTACGTTATGAGCCCTAAAAATATGCTTAAAGGTGCCTGCGTGTAACAGGAAAATTATACAACGGGGAACTTAAAATCGAAATAAACGTGTACCTTTACTTTTTGTGTAATCCAGACCCCGTCCAAGTTATAAAATAAGAGAGTTAAATAAAATGTATTTTAAAAACAATAAAAACATTCAACGAAAATTAGTTTGAAAGCCCATATCTTTTTTTTAAATGAGGTATAGGTATGATATGTGCACATTTTCAACCATATTTCTTATGTTATGTATTTTTTGTCTCTTGAATTGTTTATTTTCATATAAAACATATAAAGTTGTTGGATTAACTTAACCATGAAAGCTCAAAGGTACTTTTTCGTGCGATGTAACTTAGACCACACACCAACAACGCTGCGATGCCGTTATGGTGCCACACTGTCTACGACTTCCACTTTCGTAACATTTGGCTGGAATAACATTGGAGTTGTTAGTCATCCCATGAATGAGGACATTGGGTTACTCCACTCTGTTTGTAGGGCAGGAATGCCGTGACATACTTCACAACTTGCCAAAATATTGTTGGGACTAACCTACCCTAATACCACACCTTTTTTTTGAGTTATTTGGTTGATTATGTTCTTTCTTCTTTGTTTAGTGTTGAAATCTGTTTCTTTGAATGTACTGGAGATATAACTTTGTCGAGTTTTTACGAGACTATGTATATTTCTTTGGCGCGTTTCGTAACCTTAACGGCTTGATGGATTTTAGCTTTGGACTTTTGTTAACTGTGAGACTAACACTGGTGTACATCAAATTTTGAGAAAAACCAAAAAGGCGGATTTTAAGCGCGTCTTTTTTTTTACTTCCTTCTTCCGCATCATCCCATCGAGAGTCGACGGTCGACGTGGGATGATGCGGGCCTTAAAGAGCTGTTAGCGACATGATGAGGCCCCCTGAGAGTGCCTAAGCTAAAACAATATCCTGTATATTGTTTTAAGCAACTAGTGGGTTATGTTACGTGAAGTGGAATTATTACTAGAACTAGGTACATCTTTTTTACATTAAGCATGATTTACACAGGCGCCTGTATACAGGGTGAATTTTTCAACTGGGCGTGGATGGCTACTTTCGAAACTATGAGGAATATCGAAAAACGTTGAAACGAGTCTCGAGACCGATTTTGACGAAAACTAAAACTGCATCATTGGATTTTAGAAAAATCAAAAATCTTGGCCAGGAATCGAACCCGCTGATTTTGGAAAAAAAATCACAACCTGTATTATTACACCGTTCGATAGTGTTGCTAATGAGGATCAAATTCTGGGAAGTAATCATATATGGCAAACATAAGGAAATGGCTGTTTTTTTATGAAATTGCTATTTTTGTATGTTATTTACATCTAATGAGACATAATTTGTTCGAAATTATAAAATTTCATTGTTTTCAATGTCTCACTGGATTTGACGTTTCAACAATCCTACTGTACTTAGCAATACGACATTATTGAGTAGAACTAAAAATAGCATTATTTTACAGAAGAAACGGTAACTTATGTTTCAAATACAATCTTTGTAATTATACGTTTTCCTTAAGTTTGCCGTATATGATTACTTCCCAGAATTTGTTGTATTTGTATCCTTATTAGCTGTTGCTAATAAGGATACAAATACAACAAATTATAACTATCGAACGGTATAATAATACAGGGTGTGATTTTTTTGCCCAAAATCAACGGGTTCGATTCCTGACCAGGATTTTTGATTTTTCTAAAATCCAATGATGCAGTTTTAGTTTTCGTCAAAATCGGCCTCGAGACTCGTTTCAACGTTTTTCGATATTCGTCATAGTTTCGAAAGTAGCTATCCACGCCCAGTTGAAAAATTCACCCTGTATACAGGCGCCTGTGTAAATCATGCTTAATGTAAAAAAGTCGTACCTTTTTTTTTTTTTTTTTTTATCGTGGTAAAATCATCAAATGAGACCTCCAACCCCGGGCAGGGCGGGAGGTACTGTCAGACTTGTACTGACTAAAATCCACGGTGTCCTTCAGTAGCCCTTTATGTTCCGGGGTCGCGGTAATAGAAATAAGTCCCGCGACCCCGGCAGGCTTTGGCCCTCTGAGAGGGGGCCCCGTCATTTTGCTGACAGCTCTTTGAGGCGCGCGTGGAACACGACGCGTCGTCGACCCGGGCATGGTCCATGGTCGGACAGCGAGTTGCCCTTTACTCGTTGTCCGCATGCCCGCGCCTACGGTGGCCGGAGATCGTCTTGCGACGTACGGCGCCGTGGGCGTACACCACTGCGGTTGGGGCGGAGGGAGGACGCTGTCCTCTCTCTCTCGCGGCCCGCCGCCTCCTTCACGAGCATTACTGCCTCGCAGAAGGCAGCGACCGCTTCCCACTCCGTCTCGCTCCGCAGCATGGCCGAAACCAATGCCGGGCGCGAGAGGTCTCCGCCTATCGCCGCCGTGAGGACACGTCGGTGCTCTGCCCAAGCTGGGCAGTCTTGCACCGTATGCTCTACTGTGTCCTCCGGGCGATCTTCGCAGTGGTGACACCCCGGCGTTTCCTCCTTTCCCATCAGCCACAGGTACCTCCCGAAACTTCCGTGTCCGGTGAGGACCTGCGTCATGCGATAGGTCAGGACGCCGTGACGTCTCTCCAGCCACTCCTCAAAGAGGGGTCTTACCGCCGCGATTGCGGCGTGCCCGGAAAAGTCGTACCTAGTTCTAGTAATTCTACTGGTCACGTAACATAACCCACTAGTTACTTACCTTAACATAAATAAATCTCTTTATAAAGATTGTAATTCTGGTCACAAAACGAAAAAAACATTACATCTAAAAGATTTACCAAGAACATTGAATAAATAAATAACTATTCTGTTGTGTTGCGAGCTCCTAAACCTCTGTGACCCAGTTCAGTGCGTCTGTTCGGCAAAAACTGCGGCCGCACTTAATTTGTCTTTTATTGTCGCCTAACAGACAGATTGAGTGAAATAACATTAGTGTAGATAAGAGGAAAATAGAGGGGAGGAATTTTACTAGCTATTTATGAAAATTCAGTGACATACCACATTTTTTTAGCGTGGTAAAATCATCAAATGAGCCCTCCCATCCAGGGCAGGGCAGAAGTGACTGTCAGACTTGTACTGACTAAAATCCACGGTGCCCTTCAATAATCCTTTACGTTCCAGGGTCACGGTAGCTCGTTAGTCCCACGACCCCGGCTGGACCGGCATACCGCTATGATAATTATTGATTTTAGAGTTACTCATCAAAGTTACCCGAATTTACCACTAATAAAAATGAGACAGATCGAGGTAGGTATAGGTAGGTTGATTGAAAAATACATTTACCTGGCAGTATTGTTAAATATTGAAAAAATAGAAAGCACTAGCCGGTACCAGCGGCTTCGCCCGCTACAACTCGAAACTTATCCCTCAGGAATATAAAATGGAGATAAAAACTACCCTATTTGTTAATCCAGATTATAAACTATCCGGGTACCAAATTAAATCCATATCTGGTCAGTGGTTTTTGCGGGAAAGAGTAACAAACATCCATCCATCCAAACATTTACGTTTATAATATTAGTAAAGACTAGCTGTTGCCAGCGGCTTCACCCGCTACAACTCCAAAATTATCTCACGGGAACATAAAATCGGGATAAAAATCCAATGTGTTAATCCAGGTTTTAAACTATCTGTGTACCAATTTTCAGCCAAATTCGTTCAGTGGTTTTTGCGGTAAAGAGTTACAAACATCTTTCTATCCAAACATTTACGTTTATAAAATTAGTAGTAAAGATAACCATGCGGGTTCGGATTATACATTGTGTTATTGTATAAAATGTTTTATACAAAGCCACAAATCAACGGTTTATAATAATCCTTCATCTAATCTACATTAAGACGCGAAAAGAGAATATTTGAAGCTTATTTAAGACTCGTCAGACTTCGTAATGTTTTGTGCCGCAGTGTGCTTAAAACAGGATTAATGCAAATACTGATTATTTTAAGCTTATTAAAAAGGTTTGTTTCACACTCAAAGATCGAGGAAAATTAAATATGAATCATCTTAAGACTTACCGAATTTAATTATTCGCCAAAGAATTTTCTATCAAAAGAAAATCTGTATTGTGAGAGATCATAAGATTTCAGTATTTTATTTACAGCGTACTTGAAGTATTGACTGCGTTTATTGTATTGAAAATGGAACAGCGCCTCTAGTGTGCGGAGAAGGAACGAATTTTTTCCTTAAAATTAATGTCACCTACAGCTTAGCAATTTAGAGTAGAAAACCGGAAGTCACCACTGTGCTCTCGCTACCAGCACTTTGAATGATTTTATTTTTCACCTATTACGTTAGTTTTATGGCACAATAATAAATCTAACAAACCAGTACCCTTAGCATGAGTATTCAGTATTTGAGACGTAAAGTAAACTGGAACTTTGACAATTTCAAATTGACAATTTTCAAGGGAAAAATTAGTTCCTCCTTCACACAACAGAGGCGCTGTTCCATTTTTTCATACAAGAAATGCTGTAAATATTGGAAAGATGCTGTAAAGTAAAAGAGTGAAAACTCGTGCTAAGGGTACTGCTTTCGGGCACGCCGCAATAGCGGCGATAAGACCCCTCTTTGAGGAGTGGCTGGAGAGACGTCACGGCGTCCTAAGCTTCCGCTTGACGCAGGTCCTCACCGGACACGGATGTTTCGGGAGGTACCTGTGTCTTATGAGAAAGGAAGAAACGCCTGGGTGTCACCACTGCGTAGATCGCCCGGAGGACACAGTCGAGCATACGGTGCAGGATTGCCCCGCTTGGGCGGAGCACCGACGTGTCCTCACGGCGGCGATAGGCGGAGACCTCTCGCGCCCAGCACTGGTCGCGGCCATGCTGCGGGGCGAGACGGAGTGGGATGCGGTCGCCTCCTTCTGCGAAGCAGTCATGCTCGCGAAGGAGGAGGCGGGCCGCGTGAGAGAGAGGACAAGGTCCTCCCTCCGCCCCACCCGCGGTGGTGGACGCCCACGGCGTCGGACGTCGCAAGACGATCTCCGGCCACCGTAGGCGCGGGCATGCGGGCGGCGAGTAAAGGGCAACTCGCCGCCCGACCATGGACCATGCCCGGGTCGACGGCGCGTTGTGTTCCACGCGCGCCTCAAAGAGCGTCAGCATCATAGATATAATAAAGAAGGAGATATGGCGTGAAGTTCAAAATGTATAGAAAACCGGTGAAGCCACGATTGCCCCTCCATAACGCTAATATTGCACACACAGTTAGGTCAAAACAATACTACGAACAAGAGCACACACGCGCCGACAATAACTCTGTCATTTAAATATAAACCTTATTCTTTAAACTGCAGCGTGCTTTTTCCGTATCATTAGCTCACACTCAAAAAAATATCATTGTGTGTTGTAGGGACACGGGGGCGGAACGGCATAGTGCTTGACTAAATCGAAGAATTTTGATAAATATATCGATTAAATTGTACAGGTTTGGAATTAAAGTAAATAAAAACGATATGAAACCAACAAAAAAATATTTAATTAATGTATAAAATGTTCCAAATTAGATCTTTTAATTTAGTGCACATAGGTTACTAAACTAAACATTAATGAACTTACCTACTTCACGATCTTGGTTACGCATTTATCTACTACGCTTTAAAACAATAAAAATCGACCTTTCAAACTTATAACAAGTTAACAAATTGAAGAAAAATCTAAAATATTATTAAAACAATATTAGAAGTCGACTTTTTGTCGATAGACTTTGTCAGACCTCCACGAGCACAACACTAACTCGTGCTCAAATACGGCGGACCGGAGCAGCGGACGCACCATGCGACATTACGGCTCGATGAGGTATCGTTATGTCAGTTTTACATTGCTTGTTCCGTTCACTCGGTGATAGACTGAGGTGGTTGTAAAAGAGCAATGTATTTATAACAAAAATAAAGCAGTCGAAGAGATATCGGAACACAAAAGTATAGTAGTACAAGTCAGGTATATTTTACGGTTTGCAGTTTTTCTTGATTTTTAAGACAAATATTGTAAAATACTTTTATTTACCTGTGGCGACTGATGCCATGAGTTCTAAAGTTTTTGTTTTGGCTACTATTTCAGCACAAAACCTCTGAACAAGACGGCATAATCGTTTTTTTTCACGATCGCGGTTGACAACAGACTAACTCGTGGTGACGGCCATTTTTTCATTATCTGAGCGTAACGCTCAGCACCGCTAGGTTGCCGCCACGCCCCCTTGCCACTTCTCCTGTTTTTAATATTTCTGTGGTCAGCATAATGACGAGGCCCCCTCTCAGAGGGCTAAAGCCTGCCGGGGTCGCGGGTCTTATACCATCACCGTGACCCCGGAACATAAAGGGCTATTGAAGGACACCGTGGATTTTAGTCAGTACAAGTCTGACAGTACCTCTCGCCCTGCCCGGGGTGGGAGGTCTCATTTGATGATTTTACCACGTAAAAAAAAAAAAAAAAAAAAAAAGGGTACTGCTTTATTTGTTTACATCAAATGTCAAAGATTTTAAAACGTTGTCAGCAGACAAAAAGATTGTTTATTTTCAAGACATTTTCCCCAAGCTGTAGTATGACTTTTCTCGTTTTTGTGACTTTATGAAAACGGGTTTGAAAGAAATCTATAGTTCTTCATTCATCTCTATGTACCGACGCTTTTTCCATACAATAAACGCAGTAAATGCTTCTAGTAGGCTGTAATAAAAAAAAGTTCCAATACTTTACGTCACAATTATATGTGAAAACCTATGGCAGAATGCCTCTGATAAAATTGAAAATCTAAGCAGGTTTAAACAAAGGAGTTCTGTCGGAAATTCCGCCGTACTTTGTTTGTTTACCTACCGATAAAACTCGGTAATTTGACCTACATCTAGGGAACGTTAATCAGAATCACTTAAATATTTACTTTTATTTCTTTTACTGGAAGGCTGGCTGTGGTGTGAGTGATAAAACTTTTACACATACAGCGATTCAACTAAGTAGGATAGTTAGGTAGTGTCTATGGTCAACAGTCACTTGAAAATAACATTTAGCAATGAAATCAAATGGTTTATTTTTTACGTGGTATAATTATCAAATGAGCTCTCGGGCGGGAGGGACTTAATTTTTTGTAGTGTAAAAATAAGTCTAACGAGATGATAAAGACAAAATGATAATTGTTTACTAAAAAGCGTGCAATGATTAATAATGGGTGCATGACGTTACAATATGGCGTCATTATCAACTATCCTTCTATAGCCATAATTACTGTTCTATTTTTTTCTGTTTCATATTATATGACAAGTTTAACCGAGGTCGAAGTCAAGCAAGGTTTTATTTGTGAAAATGAAAGGAAAAAAAAAATGTTCGATGTTTTTTTTTATTCTTCCAATCAAATCTATGCGAGCGTATGTTGCTAGTAAACTATTTAGAAGATATGTACTTATAGTTCCATCCTTACATATTTCAAATATGGAATTTAACTTTGATTTACTCATTATTTTTGACTTGGCACACACGGGATTGTTTTAGAGGACGATTAGGGCGAACCATACGACCGACACGACGCGACGTAAGGACAAAGAATGTGGAACTAATTATTTATTTGGCAGTCTTTGATGTACTTATATTACGTATAATTTTAGTTTATTTAAAATCAGTCTTATTTAAAAGAAATATGTAGTACCAGAATTTTAAGATATCTATATTGTATTGTACTTTGCATATTTTTAAAAGAAACCTTGGCTCTATGTTTATTTACTAACATCTCACTTCATTGAAATATGATTTCTAAACGCTTATGTTTTTTATTTCGTTTATTATCCAAGATTACCATAGCTTCCTTAGGAGATATGGCAACGCTGTTGTTCATCTTTATACGTTAAGCTAAGCTTCAACCATTTATTATTATAATAATACAAATAAATAACAAATTGTACATTCTCCATAAAAAAACCTTACTCTTGGCTTAAAACAACAATTAGACCACTGCGGTATCCTTAGCCAAACTAAAGTCTGACCCAAATAAAAAGAAAACAATAAAACCTCCTTTCGAATTCAGAATACAAGTGTTCCATATTCCAGGGTTTTTCAACCTGTGGGTCGCGACCCCCTAGGGGGTCGCGAAGCCTCTTCAGGGGGGTCGCGAAGCTTCCATAGGGGAGTTGTAAAAGGTTGGAAAAGCTACAGCATTACTAAAAATAATGAAGTTTAAAAATATATAATAAGGCGCTCTCTCACCGCGAGCATTCACCTGTAATGTAACGTTACAAGTTCAAGCATTTCATCGGTGAGGGAGAACAATCGAGCATCACAATGCGCATCTTGTATCAAATCTATACTAAATGTACGTGAATAGGGCACGCCGAAATCGTGGCGGTAAAACCCCTCTTTGGAGTGGCTGGATAGGCGTCACGGCGTCCTGACCTACCGCATGACGCAGGTCACACCGGACACGGAAATTTCGGGAGGTACCTGTGTTTTATGAAGAAGGAGGACAAGCCTGGGTGTCATCACAGCGAGGATCGCCCGGAGGACATGGTGGAGCATACGGTGCAGGACTGCCCCGCTTGGGCAGAGCACCGCCGTGTCCTCAGGACGGCGATAGGCGGAGACCTCGCGCCCGGCATTAGTCGATGCTATGCTGCGGGGCGAGACGGAGTGGGAAGCGGTGGCCTCCTTCTGCGAAGCAATCATGCTTGCGAAGGAGGAGGTGGGCCGCGTGAGCGAGAGGATAACGTCCTTTCTCCACCCCAGCCGAAGTGGTAGACGCACACGGCTTACGTGGCAAACTATCTCCGGCCACCGTAGGCGCGGGAATGCGGGCGGCGAGTAAAAGGCAATTCGCTGCCTGACCATGGACTATGCCCGGGTCGACGGCGCTTTGTGTTCCACGGGCGCCTCAAAGAGCGACAGCATGATGACGGGGCCCCCCTCCAGAGGGCCAAAGCCTGCCGGGGTCGCGGGACTCATTTCATTACCGTGATCCCGGAACATCAGGGGCTATTGAAGGACACCGTGGATTTTAGTCAGTACGAGTCTGACAGTCGCCGCCCGCCCTGCTTGGGGCTCGAGGACTCATTTGTTGACTTAAAAAAAAAATTACGCGAATGCGCGATGAAAATTAGTTACTGTGTTGGATTGAATATTTATTTGTCACGAAATAAAATACATGAAAAAAAATCTAACGTGTTGGGGGGTCGCGAAATATTTCTTCATACTAAAGGGGTCGCGCCATGAAAAAGGTTGAAAAACTCTGCCATATTCAAATGAAGTTTAGTTTTTAATGTAATCAGCCAGGGCTGCATCAAACTCGTTTAGTTTGTTCCCAGTTTTAATTTGTGAAAGTTGTATGCAGCATTTTGTTATGCAGATAGATTACATTGCGCCTAGCTGTTATTATTTTATTAAGCTTTCTTTATACTGTAGTAATAAATGCGGTGTTATATGGGAAAGCTTCCCAGACTGTGGTCATAGTTTTTTGTAAAAAGAATTTTCGATTAATTCTTTAAAAAACATAAATAATTGAAAACCTTATCAAAGTAGTAGCATGTTAAGCGCTTTAAATTTAATTAATCACTAGCAATTCATAGTATTTTATAGTACAAATGTAGAAAATTCCTATGTTTGGAATCCTTTATAGAGGTCGTCGTCATAAGTAAGTAGAGCGAAAGGTTGACTTTATTGTCTACACGAGTATTGTCGGTATTTGTACGTTTCAGAACAAAATGTTCTGTTCTTACGTTCAGTTTTATATCGCAAAGCAGATGCCGGTTTCTTTCAGGTTAAAATTTTATATTTAGTCTTTATTGTGTTACTAAATTCTCATTATGTTTAGAACAAAGCGTAATAAACGATCAACATTAGGTAATAAAAAATACATACTTCCTGTGAATCAACGAAATCCGTAAACAATAACCATTTTAACTCATGAATAATCCACTGAAAATATAAAAAAAACAACCTGTCTTAAACCTCAAAAAACTAATCACAACGAGAATCCCACCTCAAAAAATCCAAAAACACTAGCACCTAAATAAAGAAAAATATTTAAAAAATCAAATGACAGTTGGTGATGATTCTAAAATTCGAAATTTGAACTCACCGACGAGTGCCGCGAGAACCGCGAGTGTGGCGGTCGCGAGCGCGGCCGTGGCGGCTGCGGCGCGGGGCATGACTGCCGGAGTGCCGGGCAGAAACGCCGGGTATGTTGCCAGATACAGACGGAAAACTACGCCAATTTTCCGCACGGGGAAATTATTGTAGCTAATTTGTTTGTTACTCGTGAACTTTGTTATCAAATTACTTGTTGTTTATAAGTAGGTCATAGGTTATCAATGACGTAAATGTGAACATTTATTGAAACTCTATAATATAGCTACCGTTATTAGAATTTGTTTAATTTATCATGTGATTGCTATGAAAGAAAAAATAGGTAGTAAAATTTTGTAAATAAAATAATCAGATAACATTATATTTGGTGAAATTGTTTCACCAATAGGGTAGTAAGGTTTCATGTTACCGTAATCTAGAAGACGCGGGTTAAAATCTCACTCGCAGCAGATTTTTTTGTATCTCATAAATCTTTAGGAATATAAGGATTTACCCCCATTGAAAAACGTCTCGAGGTTTTGTATGTATTGAAAGGCATTAAGTATAGTATCTAAATAACCCACTTCCACAAACCCCGTAATAATTCCACGCCTCCGTACGGCTGGCAACCCCGGCGGCGTCGCACGCTCGCCGCACGCGGCCGCAGCACGGCGCGCCCCCGCCCGCGCCCCGCACTCCGCTCCCCCGAATGCGGCACTGCGCTCTGTGACGACTCCACGCTTGTACTGACTCCATTGTCATACGGTATGCGTGAAGAAGTTATTGAGAAAGATCGGAAAGAGTTTCTATGCTTCGAACATAGAAAGCAGATGGAAGTACAGAACTAAGCATGGTAGAAATCTTGGGCAGTTAGTCCTGGTGACTGCTATTTATTCTCAGAGCTACGCAAAGGGCATCTGAACATATAGGGTGGTTTTTATTCAATCTACTAAAACCCCAATAAGGCTTAAGTTTAACGCTGTGTTAAAAGAAATTAAATAAAATAGGTACATGCGTAATATACAAGAAACGTTAACAAAAGAAATAAGAGTAATTTTCATCTCCTCACAAAAGCTCCAACATCTTCGACATACTTCCATCCATCTTGGCGCAAATAAAATTAATAAACAAATGTATAATAGCACTATACTGTTTCGCTGACCTCAGCTGTTGATATATATCTCGCTGACGTACGCGACGTAAGAATAAAGGCGCTAACACATTATTAAAACGCGACACGACCCGATGAAACACGATGCATGTTGAGTCGAATCAAATTTTCTATAGACTAGAATCACACTATGAAAATCCGACGCGCCGCCATGCCTGCACATTTGTTCAAGTCAACACACAGCAAGACTTTGGCGGGGGCACTGCCGTGCCCCCAGATCACGTTTCATCGGGTCGCGTCGCGTTTTAATAATGTGTTTCTGTCTTAATTCAGTCCTTAAAATCAAAGCACTTGAACTTACAATAAGACACAATGGACACAAACCCGCTAGTGTGTGATACAGCCACATTCATCTCACGCCGGCACCTAGTTACCAACTCACTGCTTATCACCTGTAAGTGCTAGCGATATAGTTCTATAGATATAATATTATAGTCGCACTACTTTCTAATAATTATATGGTTATTATGCAATTAAAACCTGGTTTAAGTTATCTTTACAAGATTGAAAGAAAGAAAGATAAATGGATTAATTTTATTTTTGTTTTTAATAAACGTATTCGTTGTTCTATTTTGTATCTAGATGTTGTTTATTATTATTAATCTAGCCAAACGACGACATAAATTAAAGAGTAATCATACATTATTCTTTAATTTGTGAAAATTAAACGCTTAAAGAAAAACAATTTAAGTAATTGAATAAAGAGGATGTAATTATAAACAGAGTGATTTGATATCGTAACATCACGCCTGTTATTCCTGAGATAGTAGGCAGATTTCCGTAAAGGGTTATACATTTTTTCATTATTTTTTTGATTTGTACATAATAACTAGTAACTCAGCCTTTCTTCGCAGTCCACTGCTGGATGTAGGCTTTTCGCAGGCTGCGCCATAACATCATGTACTCTGCCTCCCGCATCCAGATTACCTCAGCCGCTTTATTAAATGCATCCGTCAGTACTTGGGATTCATACAAGCACGGGAAACAGGTTTATGTTTCTGTATGAAAAGGTAAACCTACATCATTCATTGTAAAATCTATTCAATATTGTACAGACGCTAGCACGTCAACCTACCCGAATCTGTCAAATTTTATCAGTCGAATATAAACTTTCCACTATTTCTATCTTTCTGAAAATCTTTCAAAGAAATTTTACAGATTGTGGCAGCTTGATGAGCTGGCGTCTGTACAACGACTGGCGGGTATTACTAACGTGGAAGACAATCATATTCATGTTAAACCTTCTCATTAATCTTAATGCGCTTTGTGATTCGACCCGCCATTGTTCTGGTACTAATTGATTTTACATTATCTTGGTTCATGTCAGAGTTGTAATGTCTTCCCAGCTCGAATGTTGAACAAGAATTCACTAAAGGCCAGAGGCCCTAGCACGACTTTTCACATAAAATAAACAGGAACTTTAAGGTTAATTTGATGACAATTTGTTCCTCATTATTAGGTACACTACAGGGGCCGTATTACAACGTCTTAAAACCAGGCTTGTTCCAGTGAGTGAACGAGATGGCGCTAGAGGACTTGTATAGCTCTGTCACTTTCACTCACCGGAATAAGCCTGGTTTTAAGACGTTGTAATCCCCCCCCCCCCCCCAGGTTCTTTTTATTTTCCCTATAAACGCTGTATTTAGGTACTTTAAGGACGCTGTGGGTGGGACGTTTTGCTAAGGCGAGACTTATCTCATTACCGCGATCCCGTAACATAAAGGGCTCTTGAAGGACACCGTGAATTTTAGTCTTTACGAGTCTGACAATCCCTCTTGCCCTGCCCGGGGTGGGAGGACTCATTTGATGATTTTACCACGCCAAAAAAAAGAAAAAGGCCTTTCTGGACCATTTTGATTTGAAACTTCAAATAACGCGCCCTAGTGGTTGTCATGATGATGAAGTGCTTATATTGGTGATGATCACATCACTGGATTCACATTTCAACTTGATATTGAAATCTGAACTAAAATAATCCTTGGTTCAATTTAACCGTAACCCGTAGCACTTCGTAGCCGATCTACGATGACAGTATTTAGTAAGTAAGTAAGTAAGTAAGTATTCTTTATTTGCATAAAATGTGGTTTACAAAAGGTGTTATTTATATCTTATTTTAGGGCAGGACACATTCTGCCATAGCAATGGCATGCAAATTTATAATGAGGATTATGACCTACATAAGTCGTTTAAAATTAACACAAATGTGTAATGACAAGTTATAGAGAAAAGAAGAAAAACATTTTAAAAAACTCATACTAATAGAAACAAAGACACGTACTCGTATATCTAAACCACGAAACAAACAAAACAATAGTACTGAAATACATAGGTATACAGCATAGAGACATCCAAAACATTTAACGAAATAAAATTAAACTAACATTAAGTGAAACTATAATAAAACAAACAGACACCATCATCGTACGTAAAATTATTTATAATTATTATTATAAAATTAATTTATAAAAAGCAATAACAATAAAATTTTACATTTAATAACAAAATCTCACAATGCATTTTTAAAATGATAGGAATGCGATGAGTATTTTTTTAGGAACTCGTTTATGGAGTAAAAACTTTCTTTGATTAACCATTCCTGTAATGAAAAACAAAATTTGCGATAGGGTAAATCAACAATTTTTTTAGGTAGCGAGTTATAAATAAGTGGAGCCATATATACGCAACTATGTCTAAACATTTCTATTTTGGGTACCGGTAATTCTAAATTTGAGTGATTGATTTTACGCTTGTTTAAATTATTTTTATTTTGAAAAAGATTCGCATTGGATTTCACAAATTTTGCTGTTTCATAGATGTATATGCTAGGGGCAGTCAATAGGTTTTCTGACTTAAAAATTGGTCTACAGGAGTCAGACCATTGCATGTTAAAAATTGCACGCAAGCATTTCTTTTGGGCTATTAAAATACGTGAAAGCTCAGCTGTGTATCCCCATACAACTATACAATACCGAATAATGGAACAAACATACGCATGATACACCATTAGTGCGGTTTCTTTCGAAGTCGTTTCTCTGACCTTCTTTAGGGCAAATACAAATTTATTAAATTTTTGGCAAATGCTATCTACGTGTTCTTTCCATGTAAGGTGTTCGTCTATTATAATGCCTAAAAATTTGGTACTATGGATCTGTTCTATTGGTTTATTGTTGAAAATTATATCTAAATTTTGGTATGTACTCTTTTGCGTTTTAAAATTGATAAGTTTTGTTTTTTCTAAATTTATCTTTAATGAATTTTTATTTAACCATGCCATAATGACATTTAAAGTATTGTTTATTTCTATTATTTAGTACGTCTACGAACGTCGTAGACTCGTATAGCATGCTACGAAGTGATTTGAATCGCTACGAGTAGGTAGTTAGTGAACTACCTACTCATAGCGATTCAAATCACTTCGTGAAAAAACGTTTTTTCATTGGTTTGTGTTAGTGTTCGCAATCTTGACTAGAATAACATTTTTGGTGAAATGTGATGTCGTACTAACTCTATAAGTGCACTTTAACTTTTTGGGAATTTGAGGCGTCATTTTTTATGATACGACCCACAATTCCATCATCATCAGCATGAAATGAAACATTTTTTTTTAAATACTTTGTTCCTCACTAGGAATTTGTCTGACTGTTTGTATCGTGGGTACGTTTACAAACATGTAAACTCACATACACAAACGCCCAGACCCGAAACACACAAATATTTGCTCTGTGCGGGTATCGAACCCACGGCACGCAGCGCAGCAGTCCAATCGCTACGCCAATGCGCTAACCATGCCATCAACCATTAGCCTATTGGTTGCGACCCTATTACATGCGACTTAAACATAATTAGCGAAATCTTTGTGTACTCTTAGGCACACCTCTGCCCAGCCATTCAGAGATTGCAGGTGAGATGTTATGCTTTATAACTATAAAGAAAAACCTAACAAATATGTGTTTCATCATCCTCACTCATCAAGACAGTCAGTCTCGATTGTCTAATGTTTTTAATGACACCTTTTAATTACAGCCTTTTCAGCGCTGAATCCTCCACGGCTGAACTTAATGAAACGCGCTCAAAGGGATGGGGGCCGCTTTCAGCAGCTTTCTGACAAGCGCTTTCTTTGGTTGTTGGCTTTTTTTCCGTCGAATCTTTTTTAGCCTGCCATGTTAAACTGGGATGTTTTTTTAAGCTTCTCTGCGCTAATAAGTTGGGTTTTGTAACAAGGCTTTTTTGAGTGATTTACAAATTAAAATGGAACTAGTGGTTAAATGGTTACAGCCACGCAGATCGATTTTCAAAGTTAAGCTGCGATTGCGTCAGTTAGTACCTAGATGGGTGACCATTTATATAGTACTTGCGGAGTTTTTCCCATGCCTCAGAAAGGATGATAAGCCGGTGTTCCCAGTTCCCAGTGACCTGTAAGTCTATCAAAAGCTGTAGCTCAAGGTTTTATTTTATCTTGAACTAAGTATTTATGGCATTTAATGTTCGGAAAAGGTATTTTTTCTATCAAATTAACGTCAAAGTTCTCGTTTGCTTTACGTCCGAAAAGAGCGTCTTTTTAATGAATACTTGGATTATAAAGTTGTCATTGTTTAATCTCGAAGGACTATTTACCGTACATACTCAAAGTGGGCAAAGCCGCGGGCAGATGCTAGGTTAATAATAGAATAATCATTTGAAGAAACATCACTTAACGGACTAAAATAACCTTCATAGAAGGTACTTCATGGAAGGTAGGTATATTCCAAAATACCCTCCTGAAACATAAAACCCTATTATAAATAAACAAAAGCAGAAAACCTATTCTCGTACAGACTTTTCAGTACCACAATCGAACCCACGACCCTTGTCACGAAAACCGTCCTTTCCACGCTACTAACACCAAAAATAACCATAGTTAAATATTCTTAACCCTTTAATAAGTAGATTATTTAATCGCCTAATTAAAACATTGACCTCATAAGCCCGCTGTACACCTTGGGCCAACGCATTGGGCCAGCGTATCGGGCCAACGGTTACAGACCTACTTGGCGGTATGTTGGTAGAATACTGGCCGGTCAACCGAACGTTGTCAGTTTTTCGTGCACCAATCAAAGGATCTTGGCGTGCTTAGCATAAAGTGTTCACACGTTGGCCCAATGTGTAAACGGCTAAAGGAGATTGCCCAACTGCGGTCCAAATGCTGCCCAGGAATGGCAGTACGTGCGCTGGGTTGCTGCCACTAATGTCTGTCTACATGCGAAATATTTTAAAAATCTACCCTGGGGTTTCTGATTTATTTAGATTTTTATATGGACGACTTCATTTTTGTCCCCATGATTTTTTTATCGTATTTTGCACCTGTCTAAATGCTGCCCAGGAATGGGAGTACTTGCACTGGGTTCCTGCCACTAATGTCTGTCTACATGCGTAATATTTTAAAAATCTACCCAGGGGTTCCTGAGTTATTTAGATTTTTATGTGGATGACTTCATTTTTGTCTCCATGATCTTTTTAATCGTATTTTACACCTGTCCAAATGCTGCCCAGGAATGGGAGTACGTGCGCTGGGTTCCTGGCACTAATGTCTGGCTATGTACGAAATATTTTAAAAATCTACTCAGGGGTTCCTGATCGACAGACATTTCTTTCTTTTTTTTATCTTGGTGAAATTATCAAATCAGTCCTCCCACCCCGGGCAGGGCGGAAGGGACTGTCAGACTTGTACTGACTAAAATCGACGGTGTCCTTCGATAGCCCTTTATGTTCCGGGGTTACGGTGATGGAATGAGTCCCGCGACCCCGGCAGGCTTTGGCCCTCTGAGAAGGGGCCCCGTCATTATGCTGACGCTCTCTGAGGCGCGCGTGGAACACGACGCGCCGTCGACCCGGGCATAGTCCATGGTCGGACGGCGAGTTGCCCTTTACTCGCCGCCCGCATGCCCGCGCCTATGGTGGCCGGAGATCGTCCTGGGACGTCTGACGCCGTAGGTGTACACCACCGTGGGTAGTGCGGAGGGGGGACATTGTTCTCTCTCTCGCCCGGCGCGCCTCCTCCTTCGCGAGCATGACTGCTTCGCAGAAGGATGCGACCGCTTCCCAATCCATCTCGCCCCGCAGCATGGCCGCGACCAATGCCGGGCGCGAGAGGTCTCCGCCTATCGCCGCCGTGAGAACACGTCGGTGCACTACCCAAGCGGGGCAATCCTGCACCGCATGCTCGACTGTGTCCTCCGGGCGATCTTCGCAGTGCTGAAACCTAGGCGTTTCCTCCTTCCTCATTAGACACAGGTACCTCCCGAAACATCCATGTCCGGTGAGGACCTGCGTTACGCGGAAAGTTAGGACGCCGTGACGCCTATCCAGCCACTCCTCAAAGAGGGGTCTTACCGCCGCTATTGCGGCGTACCCGTGATCGACAGACATAGTGCTAGGGCAGCATTTGGACAGGTGTAAAGTACGATAAAAAATCATGGAGACAAAAATGAAGTCATCCACATAAAAATCTAAATAAATAAGGAACACCTGAGTAGATTTTTAAAATATTTCGTACAAAGACAGACATTAGTGCCAGGAAGACAGCACACGCACTCCCATTCCTGGGCAGCATTTGGACCAGTGTAAAATACGTATAAAAAAAACCATGCAGAAAAAAATGAAATCATCCACATAAAAATCTAAATAAATCAGGAACCCCTGAGTAGATTTTTAAAATATTTCGCATGTAGACAGACATAAATGGGAGAAATCCAGTGCAAGTACTCTCATTCCTGGGCAGCATCTGGACAGGTGTAAAGTACGACAAAAAAAAACTTGTAGATAAATGAAGTCATCCACATAAAAATCTAAATAAATCAGGAACCATTAGGTAGATTTTTAAAATATTCCGTATATAGACATATATTAGTGGCAGGAACCCAGTGCAAGTACTCCAATTCCTGGGCAGTATTTGGACAGATGTACAGAATAATAAAAAAAAAACATGGAGACAAAAAAGAAATTCTACATAAAAATCTAAATAAATCAGGAACCCCTGAGTAGATTTTTAAAATATTTCGTATATAGACAGACATTAGTGGCAGAAACCCAGTGCAAGTACTCCCATTCCTGGGCAGCATTTGGACAGATGTACAGAATAATAAAAATAATCATGGAGTCAAAAATGAAGTCATCCAAATAAAAATGTAAATAAATCAGGAACCCCTGGGTAGATTTTTAAAATATTTCGTACATAGACAGACATTAGTGCCAGGAACCCAGCGCACGTACTGCCATTCCTGGGCAGCATTTGGACCAACTCCCATACAAAAATGGGCAATGTCCTTTGGAATTCATTATTTTGGGCCAACATGCTGGCACAATGTGTACAGTGGGCTTAAGGGTTGTTTATTGGCAGTTGCCAGCCGTTGCCTAGCAACGTGACTCCCCTAGCAACGGATTGAAATAATTCGATGTCAAGTTTTGCAATCATTATTTAGAAGTACTAATAATTATTTGTGAAGGGGAAAGGCAAAATGGCTGGAGTTACAAGACCTATGAGTCAAATGAGGAAGCTTGAAACTGTGAGTTTTTGTATTTTGTATATAGTTTTGTGTTATTTTATTTATGTCTCTTTGTGTGTGTCATTTCTCTATTCTTTCTCTCTTCATCTTATCTATGCAGTCTACAGGCCTCGACTTACGAGTCGTAGGTCGTGGGTTCGACGGTGGTGGACGCCCACGGCGTCGGACGTCACATGACGATCTCCGGCCACCGTAGGCGCGGGCATACAGGCGGCGAGTAAAGGGCAACTTGCCTCCCGACCATGGACCATGCCCGTGTCGACGGCGCGTCGTGTTCCACGCGCGCCTCAAAAAGCTGTCAGCAAAATGACGGGGCCCCCTCTCAGAGGGCTAAAGCCTGCCGGGGTCGCGGGACTCATACCATCACCGTGACCCCGGAACATAAAGGGCTATTGAAGAACACCGTGGATTTTAGTCAGTACAAGTCTGACAGTCCCTCCCGCCCTGCCCGGGGTGGGAGGCCTCATTCGATGATATAACCACGAAAAAAAAAAAAAAATTACTTTGTGTTTTTATACCGCGACTCCGGTACACAAAAAGGCTACTGAAGGACACCGTGGGTGTGAAAAAAGGGAGATTGGGCGTGCGTGGTGGATAATAGACCTCCTCTCTCTCAAAGAGTGGAGGCCTGTGTCTCAGCAGTGGGAACATTATAGGCTGATGTTGATAGCATCCTGTAGCCAGTAGAAGACGTTCCTGTTTATCAATCCAGTAACGCTGGATCAAGGTATTAGATCAATGTAAATTAGCATTTAAGCCAGTTACACACGTTCCAGTTTACCGGCAAGTCTATGACGCGCTGAAAGTGGTGTGCAGTCAACTTGACGATGTATGGCTATCAGAAGTAGACTTGCCATACAAACTGATACCGTATTACTACAAACTTTTAAACATCTGTGAACAGTTTGTTAAACTGTCAAATGCAAAACGGCATTCGACGTAGATAAGAGGGTAGTTTTGCAGTTACACTTTGTTTACGTTTGACTGGCCTGTTGGTCTAGTGGTTAGTGACCCTGACGGATATGCCGAAGGTCGTGGGTTCGATTCTCACCCAGGGCAAATGTTTGTGTGATGAGCATGATCATTTGTTCTGCGTCTGGGTGTAACTTATCTATAATCTATAATATGTATATACTTAGAAATATATAAGTATATTTATCAGTTGTCTAGTACCCATAACACAAGCTCTACTTAGCTTGGGACTAAATGGCGTTGTGTGATAGTTGTGGAATATTATTATTATATTATTATTTTACAAAAAAAAAGAACAGTCCTTATTTGCTATCGACTTGCAAACAATATAAGAAAATCTAGGATCAAGCTAAAATAGGCCACACCATTCGTCCTGATTCTGGAATAGAAACCATGACCCAGAGCTCGAAAGATAAATGTCTAATCCTTGAGCCAAGTAGAGCGACGGATTCTTACTATGTAGGTCGACTAACGCGCCATGTGGTCGCTAGTATGTAAAAGGCTATCCCCTTCTCTTCTATGGGGATGAGAGGGAAGGCTATATATTATTTTGATATTTCTTGGTCAGTTTATAAGTGTGATGGTCACTTCGTTTACATAAGTGTGGTCTACTGGAAGCAAGCGCGACTGCTAAACTTGAGGTCTTGGGTTCGTTCCCTTGTCGAGCATCAGTGTTCGCTGCCACAGAGTATGAATTTATGCTCTGTTGTTGGTTGGTTGTTTGTTTAATTAAATCTTATCGCGGCCATAAAGCTCTAATTATCGAACTCCGAACATACTTAAATTTTTAAAAAGGCGTTGTCATAGAGGAGCTACAATCAGTCGATCAGCATTGTCAATTTTCAAGCTACCTTCAAAATTCGTATATGACGTCAGTTAGCATTAGTCACACGAGTCGGGATGTTATTGTTTTTAATCTGCAAAACTATACACTAAAGGCGCTGCCTCACTGGGAGCATTCACCTGTAATGTAACGTTACAGATTCGAACATTTCAGCAGTGAGGAAAGACAATCGAGCAACACAATGCGCACATTGTTTCAAATCTAAACTAAATGTACGCGAATGCTCGTCAGTCAGGGAGGTAGTATTGTAATGCTAAAAGTCGAATCAATAACGTTACATTACAGATGAATGCTTGCGCCTTGCGCCTTTAGATTAGAAGGGCCCCCAAACAAGTTTTGATATCCCCTTCTGGCCTTACTACACCACTGTGTATGTCTACTGTGACATACAGGCACCTACAGAAGTTCCCCAATAAGCCGATTGAGGGAATAACATATGAGATTGAAGATTGTATTATGATAACTTCGGGGTTATCCTATTATCCTGAACTTTATAGTGCCCACAATAAGTTGGGTTACTCTTTTTGTGTCTTATAAGAATAAGTTTTTAACTTGGGTGGTCTGACTGTAGTCAGAATAGAATAGAGTAACGTAAACGAGTAATAGAAAAACGTATGTCCACAGTTCGATGGTGTGTTCGGCCTCTGGGTGTGTCAGCTATTCACAGTCTACCTATGTTTATTTGAGAGAGATCAATCTAAGTCTATCTTAGTGTTGTGTTGTCTGTGCTGTGTTTGTTATTGTGTACAAACGATGATAACGATGATGAGTGGCCACCAAAAAAAAGTCCTTAATTAACATGTTCATTAATAATAATAACTATCACACAACGCCATCTAGTCCCAAGCTAAGCAGAGCTTGTGATACGGGTACTAGACAACTGATAAACATACTTATATATTTCTAAATACATACATATTATAGATAAATTACACCCAGACATAGAACAAATGATCATGCTCATCACACAAATATTTGTCTTGGGTGGGAATCGAACCCACGACCCCCGGCATAGCAGTCAGGGTCACTAACCACTAGACCAACAGGGCAGTCATTGTCTTATTATTTGTCCATTGTTCTAGAAAGAAGCCCTGTTCCGCGCAAGGAAGCGTATCCTCAAGTACCTGGTGCTGGGCTACCTGAAGCAAGAGGGGTTCTTCCACACGGCTGAGACCTTCGCGTCAGAGGCGGCTCTGACAGGAGAGTACGAAGTCTGTGACAATATCGACCTGGATATCATTCTGCAGGTAAGGTTTTGAGGATTAAGATCTGCAGGGCAATTGCGAAAAGCCTTGTTCATTCGTTTGTCAATTGGTCCAGTATGCTGGCAGTATCAATCAATTGCAAATCTAATTAAAAGGTCCGTCAGGTAGAGTTTCGAAAAATATTGATCACGTATTTTTTCATTTTGTTAAATTAGTGATTTGCAAAGATAAAACGCATCAAAATTCGAAGAGTCGGGGCTTTTGACGTCAGGAACTCAGGATACACTCAAAATGACACCACTGCATGACGTACATTGAATTTAATCGTCCTATCTTCGTCTATTTTGGTTTATTTTAGAAAAAATAGGGTCATTTTTTTTTTGATAATTTGATTACTAATTACATTTTTATGGTACAAAAGCTTACTTTTAGTCAATTGTTGCCGCTTCTCCGTGAACGCTTTAAACATCACCATATGTTTACATCTTGCCTCTTGCCCCTTGCCTCTTGCCCCTTACATCTTGCCCCTTGCACCTTGCCCCTTGCATCTTGCCCCTTTTTTGATCTTGCTCCGTGGTGCCCTGCACGAGGAACCCTTCTTTTTGAGAAAAAAAAAATAGTGTGCTAAGTTTTACTGCATCTGTTTATAAATAGATTTACAAACACAGAGAACAACGTTGCAGTTAATGCAGCATTATCTACCCCACTAGGGATGCCACTGGGGACGTGATACGTGCTACTGCAGAGCAAATGTAGCTCGAAACGTAGAATGGATAGTACTTGAAATCATTGTGTACCCGCTTAATGTTACTTAAGGGACTTTGCGTACTAAGCAGCCATTGGTTGCTTAAAAAACTAGAACAATGGAACTTTAGGCTTGTCATTTTCTTAATCGCATCGACCCATATATCAGCATCGTATTAACAAGCCTGTTGGTCTTGTGGTTAGTGACCTTGACTGCTATGCCAGGGGTCGTCGGTTCGATTCCCACCCAGGACAAATGTTTGTCTGATGAGCACGATCATTTGTTCTGTGTCTGGTTGTAATTTATCTATAATATTTATGTATGTATTTATATTTTGGGAGGGACTGTCAGATTCGTATTGACTAAAATCCACGGTGTCCTTCAATAGCCCTTTACGTTTCGGAGTCACGGTAGGTCGTTAGTCCCGCCACTAATGACGATGGGATGCGAAGCAGTGTGTGCAGGCCAAAACTTCGCGAAGGAATTCTCTTGTATAAGCTATTTAAAAATACACAAAGATAAAAATAAGTTATGTGTGTACGCCATTGACTCGCGAGATCTGAATTAACACATTTATCGAGGATATATGAGCAGTTATACACGTTCAAATATACAACAGGAAACGGTAAAGGTAACTGACACCGAATTAACCTGTATCTTATGATAACAGAAAGCAATTATGTTATCACACGTCAATTAGATCGCGAACTGTACGAGGCAAGTTATTGTAATGTTTATAAAAACAGATATGAGTGTTGTATAAATTCGAAGACGCTGATCCTTAATTACAAGAAGTCTTCACGATGGCTTTTAAGGTAAGAAGTATTTTTAGCAATATTTACTATGTTTTTTCTTATTCGACACTGGGCTGATTTTTCAATATAGTCAGATAACTTTTATCTTTCATAGATTAACTGTCAAACCGCCATGTATATTCCTCAGATTCTGACTATTGAAAAATCAGCCCACTGTTGAATTAATTCTCCAGGACATCGTCAAACTTCATTGTCTCGGCGATTTTTTGGTGGTCGCCACTTTTAATTTTGTTGCACAGGAATACCAGTGGTTTGGAAATAATGTATTGGGATTGTCTCAAAAATAAATACACAGAAAGTACTTGATTAATTTGAGAAGAAAGAGCTGAAACAAACTCAGAGGTCATAGTCTCTTTTAAAGTCCTGAAATTAAATTGGTCTAGTGAGATGAGGAAAATGCAGGTTTGTTTTTTTATGGTCTTTTGAGGAAAGAACCACACAGATTTCAGCAGTCCTATCCAGTCAGTGCAAGCATTTGTCAGTTAAAATTAAAAATATTATACTTGAGACTGAGTGACCTGTGAATCGAAACTAAGACTTTGTACTTAGCAGCTGCAACCATGGCAGTACTTTACTTAATGTTTTTGGGATGTCATCTTTCATTCCAGAATTCAGCATTGAAAGTCCATTCTTAAAATGTAATCGGCACCAATTACTCACTCACTCACTTACTCATCAACATCAGCCTTTAAATGTTCCCACTGTTGGGACACAGGCTTCCTTTGTGTTAGAGGGACTAGGCCATAAGCCACCACACGGGCCCAGTATAGGTCCGTAGTAGATGTCACATGTCTTCGAATATTTAGTTCTAGGACATGCCGGTTTCCTCAAGATGTTTTCCTTCACCGTTTTGTGAACATTGGTGATGAAATAAATTACACAAAGTAATGCGCCTAACTGGGTTCGAACTCACGACCTACAACTCGTAAGTCGAGGCCGATACCACTGGGCCACCACTGCTATTAGTTACTAAAAAATTAAAATTATTTCAGATGAACGTCCTCACGTCCCTTCTCTTCGTTTGCCTGATCAGTTCCATTCATTCAGCTTCGTTCAGAGTGAAACGCGCAGATGGGGATGAAACTACAGTAGCAACCGATCCAGACACAACCACCCAGGCGACCTCAGAGTCTACAACAACTAAAGCACCATTTGAACTACCAAACTGGGGACAGTTTTTTCCAAACTCTGATAACTGGGTGTCGAGCGCTACTTCTTGGTTCAATAATGTGCCTAATTGGTGGGGTTCCAGGAACTGACGTTAAGCTCATGGTACCTAACTTATTGATGAAATAAAATATTGATAAACACTGTTCTTTTTTCTTTTATTGTGTAATATAGTCGCGGGTATGTAAACGACGAGAAATGGGTAATACGCCGACCGATCATGGACCTTGCCCAGGTTGACGCCGCTTTATGTTCCACACGCGCCTTAAAGAGTTGTCAGTATTCTGACGGACCCTAATAGAGGGCGAAAGCCTGTCAGGGTCGCGGAACTGTGTATACGGGAGGTAACCGTGATCGTGGAACGTAAAGGGTCTATTTTATGTAGGAAAACCGTGGAAATAAGTTAATCCGAATCTGACAGTCCCTCCTGTTTTTCCAGGGCTCCCGCCCAGACATGTTTAATGATTTTACCTCGATAAAAAATGGGTTGTATTGTCATAGCAACTGTTTTCAAAGAGGTGCAAAAATAGATTTTTATTTATTAAAAAACTGCATTGAAATTTATTCTTCTGTTTATGAAGTGGATTTAAGTTAAAAAAACAAACATTTGTCTTGGGTGGGAATCGAACTCACGACCTCCGGCTTAGCAGTCAGGGTCACTAACCACTAGACATCAGGCCTGTCGAAATAAATTTTGAAGTTACTACGATCCACCAATTACAGTCCATCCCCCCGACGTTACCATCAAGTGTTGCCGATAATCATTCAGATATTTTTCTAGGGGCTAGTATTGTGTCTGTAAGAAGCTCTTACGTATTATAGCTGATCTTTAAATACAAATAACCATCCCTCTTAGTAGATCAGCCTCATTAATAATATCCTCGTATATCTCGCGTTCAAACGAGATGTCTCTATTGGAATTTATGAGGTACTGGAAGTCAGCAATCCCAGAGGAGGCGTGAATTCGAGAAGGTGGAATTGAGCCAAAATAGTAAAGAAGGAGGGGAGGGGTTGAAATTATATATACATGCGTATATTTTTTAATATTCAAGGGATAGCAATCTATCAAGTAATAACAATACTCTCATTTGGCGTTAACAATTTTAGTCACTTGGAGAGACGGTACGGTAACCTTCATATCAGAACTGCTATAGTATTATTTGTACTCTTTTTTTTACTGTTTTTACCACAGCCTTGTCAAGAGGCATTGTATTCCCGATAACTGGTTTGTGGAAGTCAGATCATTTTAGACTTCATGGAGACAAACTCCATTCATTGAGATTGGCAACTGACTGTAACATATTTTGGGACTAGAGGCCTTATCACAAGATTTCAGTATTTTATTTACAGCATACTTGGAGTATTTACTGCGTTTATTGTATGGAAAAATGGAACAGCGCCTCTAGTGTGCGAAGAAGGAACTAATTTTTTCCTTGACATTAATTTTACAGTTTTTGTGACGTATCACAAAACTCGTATATTATTATGTGACGATTACGTTACGCAAACTATGAATGTCTCCTGTATCACAGTATAAAAATATACAGTAGGACGACGCCTTTGATCTCGGGGAAAATGCCGACATCGTCTAGACAGTAATGCATCTGCCAGGGTTGTCACAAGTAAAGAATATTTATGAAATTATTTATTTATTGCAGGTCAACATCGATGGCAGTATTATAATTAAAACAATATTACACACTAATATAATAATGAAAACAAGTTTTAACCCGCTCTTTACTACATGTATTATTAAGAAGTTGAATGACAATAAAAAATGCAGATTAGGCGTATACAAAGAGATTTAAAAATTGAACTGATGCAGAATTGATAACTAGTTACGGTGACACTTACGACGTGGACTGTAATCTTTTTAACCGACTTCAAAAAAAGGAGGAGGTTCTCAATTCGGTCGGTATTTTTTATTTTTTTATTTTTTATGTATGTACATCGATTACTCCGAGGTTTCTAGTCCGATTAGTGTGATTCTTTTTTTGTTCGATGCAAGATACTTGCAGTTTGGTCCCATAAAAATTTCATCAAATTTAGTTCAGTACTTTTTATTAAGTGAAGTTTTCAAAGAAATAAATAACTCAGTTACTGTTGTTAGTGCGACATCACGGTTCGGCACGGCTTGCATTCTGCCCGTGACAGTTTTTAAATCTCTTAAATTGTAATCGTTTTAATAAGCTTACATGAACAAGGATAATCAATGGAAAATAAAATTGATTTGGTAAGTGGTAATGATGTCAATAAATCGATGCCATGTTTCATCAAACATACCATTCTCAAAATGCAAACTGCAAATAAATATATTTTTTAAACTTTCAAAAGATTTTTCAAGTAAATCCGGTCTTCCACAAGCTACCCATAATTTACGTCTGAAATTTTAAAATACAATACAAATTAATAAATATATTCTAACCGAAAGGGTACTAACATACATGCTAAAAAATTGCTACAGACCACCAAACTGATAAACTTTTACTCGAGACATATTTAAGTTATCAACGTGGCATTTTCGTAACCAGCGGGGTGCTGGTTACGAATTTAACTCAAAATTGACACCCATATCGAATTATAAGAAAATGACGTCCGCCATCTTGGATTTAAAAAATAATAGCTTTTTCGGAACAAGCACCCCAATTTAACTCAAAATTGACACCCATATCGAATTATAAGAAAATGACGTCCGCCATCTTGGATTTAAAAAATAATAGCTTTTTCGGAACAAGCACCCCAATTTAACTCAAAATTGACACCCATATCGAATTATAAGAAAATGACGTCCGCCATCTTGGATTTAAAAAATAATAGCTTTTTCGGAACAAGCACCCCAATTTAACTCAAAATTGACACCCATATCGAATTATAAGAAAATGACGTCCGCCATCTTGGATTTAAAAAATAATAGCTTTTTCGGAACAAGCTCCCCAATTTAACTCAAAATTGACACCCATATCGAATTATAAGAAAATGACGTCCGCCATCTTGGATTTAAAAAATAATAGCTTTTTCGGAACAAGCACCCCAATTTAACTCAAAATTGACACCCATATCGAATTATAAGAAAATGACGTCCGCCATCTTGGATTTAAAAAATAATAGCTTTTTCGGAACAAGCACCCCAATTTAACTCAAAATTGACACCCATATCAAATTATACGAAAATGACGTCCGCCATCTTGGATTTCAAAAAGAATGGCTTTTTCGTAAAAAGCACCCCAATTTAACCCAGAATTGACACCCATATCGAATTGTAAGAAAATGACGTCCGCCATCTTGGATTTCAAAAAGAATAGCTTTTTCGGAACAAGCACCCCAATTTAACTCAAAATTGACACCCATATCAAATTATACGAAAATGACGTCCGCCATCTTGGATTTCAAAAAGAATGGCTTTTTCGTAAAAAGCACCCCAATTTAACCCAGAATTGACACCCATATCGAATTGTAAGAAAATGGCGTCCGCTGTCTCGAAATTCACCCTTGGTAAATAATAAAGACTCCACCATCTTGACACGGAACATACAATCAAACACATTCACATTTCTAATATTAGTAGAATTTCCAAACAGATGCGATAACCTGCTAAAAAAAAAACCCGTGCGCCTGTCGGCCATTTTATTAGCGTTATCAATGTGGCTCGACATCACAAATGAAATTATTTAAGTACAATATCAAAATAGATTTATTTACCTTTCTTCATTAGGTGGCAGCTGATGAAACCGGAGATCTTTATTTATACGAGATGAGGACTTGCAATCAGTCACAGCACACGTCGTATGCACCATTTTATTTTACCAAATAAAAATCAAACACGCACGTCGCACGCGATAGCCCTGAATGATACAGCCCAAGTACTGAACATCGTTTTGATCGCAACTTGGGCTCGGCTTACCCGCGTCTCGCCCCTCACACCCCGCACGATTGCCCTGTCTAGACGTCTTCGTCGGACGACTGTAGGATTTTTAGACTGTGCCTGTATCGTGGGTGCGTTTACAAACATTTAAACTGACATAGGTACACCCAACACTCACACCTTGATCCGGAATAGTTATTTATGATACTAGTGCGGAAAGTTGGTTTTTACAAACGATAGACAACGTACGCCCGAGGCGCCGAAGGCGCCCGAGGGCGTACCGTAGTCACGAGTTTGTAAATACCAATTTCTGCACGTGTGTCATACAATGTTTTTCAACACATTTATCCATATTAATATCAGATTCCTCCCTTGAACTCAGATTAGTCGCAACAATTTTTGAAGTTCCTAATATGAAAATGGCGCGACTTTGAAAATGTCGCCACATGCACGTGGTGAAAATTAGAACTACATCTTTCATCTCATTTACTCTTTAGTATTAAAGTGAGACAACGTATTGAGCAAAAGCTCTTCCAAGGAGGTTCGATCAGTCAGGTTGTTTATTTTCATAATGTGAAACTCTTTGGTGGAATTCTTTTGTTTTTTTTTTGGAAATTAAAAAAAAAACCGTAAAGAAAACGCACGCTGCTCTACAAGGGGGCGTGCGGTAAAATAGGTACTTAGGTGAGAGTACCTATTTTACCGCACGCTGCGTTGTATGGTCCGTAATTTTTAACTTTCGAACACTGTATACAGGCTTTGTAAATGCATTTTACGAGCAAATGTGTTGAAAAATCTATTACTCTTTTAAACCATTCAAATATTTGTTCCGTGCGGGTATAGAATCTGTAACACGCAGCGCAACAGTCAATCATTCAGAAGAATTACACAAAGTGACAAATGGGAATACAGTTTTTTACATACCCTAATTATTTTTTAATGAAATGTTATCTCGACGGGTCGATTTTACTACTAAACATTTTCCCCATGTTATTCTCGCCCACACATTCGGCCGAGTTTACCACTACTGTTCCCACTCCGTGTAAACTGGACCATGAACTAGAGGCGAGTTTCCCCCTGAGCCGTACCAAGAAAGCTTTTGCAACTAAAATATTATTAAAAAACCTTTTAAGATACGTTCAATATCTACTAAACTGGCGGCTGCCTCCCCGGAGAGGTGCACTCAGCTATCATTGAATTATGTTAGTGCGGTGTGGACTCTTGCCAGGCTCGTTAGCGGGAAGGAAGTATTTTTCGCGCTTATGTGCCTCTCGGGGGTAAGCAGATGTCCAAGGTCGGCTGTGAATTTTGTGTTAGGTGTAATTTGTTGTTATTGCTTTTAGAAAGTTGGCTAGTCGTATTTTTATTGGTTTATAAGGAATTTCGCTGCGAGACAGTGAAAGATAGGTAAAAATGGAAATCTCTAGAGGAGACCTTCGAGAACGAGGGGTTCTTACTAGAGCCGTAGTTATATATATTTATTTTAAGATAGTCAATAAGTTTTGTTTTTCACAAAAATATTTTTTTGTTTACGTTATTTTTTTTTAGTTTTAGTAAGAAATATAAGGCTTTTTTTATTTTATTTTATTTTATAAGGAATTTATAAGGCAGAGGCGAGTGAAAACGTGGGAAACGCCGAAAGGGAACGCCCCAGGAAGACCTACACTGACCTTATTGGTGAAGTGCTCTAAATCGGGTGTGTAGTACTGCCAATCGGCATGCGTGTATGACCAGATGTGATGTGATGTGATGTGAAAGGCTAAAAAAGTCGGCTGGTGACGGCAGAATTCAATAAAAAAATATACTAAATTGTAACGTATTGTAACGTACCAAGAATCCTCTCAGAGGGCTAAAGCCTGCCGGGGTCGCGGGTCTTATACCATCACCGTGACCCCGGAACATAAAGGGCTATTGAAGGACACCGTGGATTTTAGTCAGTACAAGTCTGACAGTACCTCTCGCCCTGCCCGGGGTGGGAGGTCTCATTTGATGATTTTACCGCGTAAAAAAAAAAGAAATTGTAACGTATTGTCAATTTTGGTTTACGTTAGAAAAGAAATAATACTAGTCAAATATTTTTTGATAATGAATCTAACAGACTAATTAGAATTTTTCAGTCAAATAGCCAATTATGAATTATGTACATTATTATGTATAATGTCCTGAATAAATTCGCGGACTGCATCGCTCACGTACTCTTTGTGGTACAACAACACATTCGTGCGCCTTTGTCCTTTGTAATTGACGTCAGTGCACGTTGGTCGCTTGTTAGTGGCGACACGTAATGCCCGCGTTAGCACGGTAGCAAGGACCCTGCCCTGCTTCGTATGTAGGCTTTATTAGGACAGGCAGACACGAATATCTAGTAAGTTGTTCACACTTTTAATACAAATTTTTGCGGTTTTGACTAAAAAGCAACTTTTCCTTTTTTGTATTTTTTTTTCAGGGCCTTGGTGCCCTGTTAAAACAGCCCCGCAGATGATATTTAACTTATTAGTATTTTTTTTGTAAATGTTGTTAACAAATAAATTTTGACTGTGACTGATGCATCGAGTTTTACAACTTCTGCGCCTGCGCCGTTGCTACGCTGTAGCTGCACTAGCTACGCCATGCTACGCGGTTGCTACGCTGTAGCTGCACTAGCTACGCCATGCTAGGCGGTTGCTACGCTGTAGCTGCACTAGCTACGCCATGCTACGCGGTTGCTACGAATTGCTACACTGGAGATAAAGCTCGCTACGCTGTTGCTACAACATGCCGTGTGGTTGCTACGAACTGCTACGCTGTTGCTGTGTAGCTGTGTGTGTACGGTAGCAATTTTGGCCAGCAGATTTTCGAAATAGCCGTACCTTATTATATTTATATGAAACACAATATTTCATAGTAATATTCTTCAACATCAGATATTAATAAATAATTTATTTTTAAATTTGCGTTTATTTAATAATAAAAATTGACGAACTAATTTCGTACCAATTGTTTTTCAATATAAATAACCCGATCATTTCAGGATATCCTAATACAAACATAATTAATCTTCCTACTTAACATTAATTATCCACGCCCTAATTTTTACGTTAAATAAATGTCCTTCCCTACTTTATTCCTCCATACCTGTCATCGTCGTACAAGTAATCAACATACTCACACGCACGCCCCACATTCCACAGCTCTCGTTTGTGACAATATGGCGGCGGGAAACTTTTAATTTGAACCAAATGTTCTGTCTCCCTGCATAGTTCTAGTCGTTCGGTATCTAATGAATTTTCATACTTCGTTTTGAAAGGACTAAGTTTAAAAGTGGTTTTAAAAAATACTAGTTTAATTTGGATTTGAAGTAGTGGTTTCAATAATTTTGGTTTCCTGATATATGTTTTATTGTATGTATGCTATAACTAGCTAATATTAGGCATAAAGTTTATATTGCTGGGGTCGCAGGATTGACTAAGCAGGATACCGTGGCCCTTGAACGCAAAGGGCAGCTAAAGGAATAGTATATGTATGTATAGTGTACTTTTAGTTGGTTAAAGTCTGAAAGTCCGTTCCGCTTCACCTAGGGCGGGAGGACACATTTTTTAACATTACCACATAAAAAATAATAAGTATTAATTTGTTAAATATGTCTGATTCTCTGGTATTTGCAAAATATTTTTTTTTAAATGAAATTATAACTAAAGGTTTTTTATGCTATTTATTTCGTTTTACAACAAATTGACGAATATACTCAACAATTTCATGAGTTTAAAATAAAATAAATTTTATATCACCTAATTAACTTAGATCTTTTTCACGATTGTAGATAGGTCGAAACTACATAATACTACCGTTATAGTAACCATCTGTTACGATCCTTTAACAATAACCTCCAAATATACCAAAATATATTCGTAATTACATAAGTTTAAGAAAACATGACTCCTTATTTACCTCAATAAATTCTTCCGGCGGTACACACATCATCGGTTTACGCAAAAACCCTAATCTTGATCAAACATCAACTTACCCCATTTACATAAAGCCTGGTCATGGTGTGTGAGAACGTAACAAGACTGAGGAGTATTGTGAGTTCATGGCCTTATTTATGGCGGCTCGGAAATTGAGCGGATGGGATTCAAGGATGGCAGGAAGGGAAATATATTAAGCTCATGATTTTGAGAGCTATGAGCGATTTGTGCTGAGGGACATGTTTTCATGTCTTCGAATACATGATAAAATTATCAAATGAGTCCTACGGTAGGACTCCTACCATCCAGGGCAGGCCAGGAGTAACGAAAATCCACGGTGTCCTTCAATAGCCCTTTTCGTTCCGGAGCCACGGTTACCTGATAAGACAGTCCCGCGACGCCTTCGTCCCAGGGAGGTATGCAGAAATGTATGTTTATATGATATTTTGTTTTAATTGAAATACATTTTAGGCCGCTGTCTTCTGCTTATTTGTTGTTGGAAAAATAAGATTATTTTACTCTGTGGATCAAGTATAATTAGAATCGATTCGAATAGCAAGTATACCAATTAAGAAGTAACACATATCGTAGGATCAAACAAGAAAATTTGCAGAAAACCTAGTATCGATTTGACAAAAGTACCTATATTATGTTCTAGTAATCTTCCAGAGAAAGCAATTCTCTGTAATGGAAGCATCGATTGGCAGTTGCATCAGTGCGAATTGACCGGACGTTTCATTTCCACTCGCGTCTGGCGCGATGGACAAATCAAGTCGTAAGGTTAGCGCAAACGAGAGACTCTTGTCTGAGTAAAAAAATCCTCGATGAACAGAAATTAAAATGCAAAGCACACGGTCTATGTTCATTGTTTTCCGTTAATTATTTTGCGATAATCTTCAAATCTTCTTAGAAGTGTGCACTAGAGACCATTTGATGAGCATGAAGTGTAAGTGGCGAATGGATCAGCCTATGATGTATCTACGAATAGGGGACAGGCCTCCTCTCTTTGAGAGAAATTGGGCTATTCTCCACCTCGCGGAGAATAGCGGGTGCCAGTGCGAGTTGCCACTTTGAAGAACCGTCATGTTAAAATATTTACACAGTAAAATACGTCATGGTATTTTACTGTGTAAATAAATTGAAAAACTGTTTAGTCCGTCAGTTAGAATATTGAAAAATTATAGGCACATTTATTTTTTATCAATGATTATCAACAAAGATAAAACGCTTCCAAATTCGGGAGTGGGGCCTAGTGACGTCGTAACACTTGTAGAATTATAAAGACCGAGTGACGTTTTGTGATTTTTAGAAGCGATTTGTATCTTCGTCAATTTTGGTTTACGTAACAAAAGAAAAAATAGGGACCTAATATTTTTTTATTGGTAATCTATATATCGGCCAATTTTTTTTGAGTTTTATAGTCTATTTTATAGTATCGTGTCTGTAGAGGTCTTTTAAGCCTACTGAACGGTTTTCTATTGAGAATCGAACGCGTGGCAGTCCTGCCGGAAAGTGGCCGTTCAGACGTGCATAATAGTGTGTTCCACTACATAAACTTAAGGCTCTTTTATGTTATAAAGATTGCTTTTGGATATTTTAACACTTTGCCGAGAGAGATTCTTTTCTCAGATTTTTAGTGCAGTTTAAGGAAATTTTATAGTTTCTACTTCGGTCTCAACTGCATAGAGTTTGACTATAAAAGTGTTTCCATGATCAATATTTAAAATCGTGTTCAAAGTTCGCTTATATAGAAGTTGCTTTAAAAAATAAAAAAATGTTTTTGTTATGTCGTTTTAATATATTGAAAACCGTCAAGACCTCGTCTGGGAAACCGTGCTTAAACAGGATACTTTGAAGAAATTATCATGGTTGCTGACTTTTTTTTTATCGTGTTAAAACCATCAAATGAGTCCAACCCAGGGCAGAGCGGGAGAGACTGTCAGACTTGTACTGACTAAAATCCACGGTGTAGCCTTCAATAGCCCTTTATGTTCCGGGGTCACGGTGATGGAAATAAGTCCCGCGACACCGACAGGCTTTGGCCCTCGGAGATGGGGCCCCGTCATTTCGCTCTTTGAGGCGCGCGTGGAACAACACGCGACGCGCCGTCGACCCGGGCAACGGTCCATGGTCGGACAGCGAGTTGCCCTTAAGAAAAATTATATCTCGTTGCCAATTGACAAAATACGGAACCCACTTTTCAACCTTATTTTGTAGTGTTGTAAACCCTAATTTATTATCTGAAGGTGAAAGCAAACTACTTTATTTTTATTTTATTACACTTTCTGTAACTCCACGTCTGTCTGTGAGTCTGCAGCGTGCAAAAATCTCGGGTCATCTAAAAATCTCATTCACCTTTAGGCACTTGAGCTTTCACAACATACGAGTAACTGGAACAAGTCATTAGCTGGCTTGAATGAGGAGTTGTGTGCTGTGTCAGTGACACGGCTCGGCTTAGACGGGGTCTTAATGGCGGAATGCCCCAGGGATAAGAGTAAATTATTACCTAAGTAGAAGGTTATTTTTGGAAGTGTCGCTTTTACTGGTCTTTTGTTAATTACTACTGCTTGGCCTGGGTTCGATATCAAAGTTAAGTATAAAGGCGATCCCTCACCGGGAGCATAATGTAACATTATAGATTCGACTTTGAGCATTACATTACAGTACTACCTTCCTGACTGGCAAGCATTCGCGTACATTTAGGCTAAGCGTATGCTGAGACGCAGGCAATGCAGCACAGCACAGTACAGCACAGTGCAGGGCAGGACAGTTGAGGCTGACATATGCCCCTCCGCATGCTGCGAGGCAACTGACATTCGCATCATAAACAAAGTTACCTAGCAACGAATGTATCCAGCATACACAATACACGCGTCGCGCAGGATTCTGTGCCGGCACTGCAACGAGACGCAGAGCAGGACAGACACATGTCTGCGTGACATGTCCTGCGCCGCAGCGTACGGAGTTCAATGACGTTCCATGCTTTACAAAATCTACTCTGCTCTGCGCTGTGTGGACCTGCGTAACCTGCGTTTCAGCATACGCCTAGCCTTATAGTGTAGATTTGATGCGAGGTGCACATTGTGATGCTCAATTGTTTTCCCTTACCGATGAAATTTTGGAATCTGTAACGTTAAGCTCTACGCTAGGCAAGCCGTGCACGAGCGGAGCACGAGCAGGGGCCGTATTATTATTATTATTATTACGTCTTATAGCCAGAGTAGTTCAGAGTAGATCCCGTGAGTGAAAGAGACAAAGGTATACAAGTCGTCTAGTGCCATTTCGCTCAATCACGGGACTCTTTAAGACGTCATAATACGGCCCCTGCTCGTGCTCTCCGCTCGTGCTCGGCTCGACTGAATGCTCGCGGCTCGCGGTGAGGGAGCGCCCTAAGGAATTTCTTCCTTCTTTAATAGCAGTTCCGAAGTCTAGATTTGTGCCTGACTGATGGTTATGGGTTGACCCTATGAATAAAGAACTGGAAAATAATAGAGAGTAGGTAGTTCGCTCAAGGGTTACGAGTTACTTTCGTACGAGCCCGTACCTTTGTTGACATACTTGCATAGAACACCTGTTTCAAGTACCTAGTATTTCTTCTTCAAAATTTGTTAATGAACTTGCATCGCTCTTCATTCCCAAAGTTCTACACTAGCTCGCACTACATTATATTTTCAAAGTCACGGTTAATAGTTTCGCTGCGGATATTCTCACTCTACTAAATTATCTAGTTTATTAATAAAACGGTTTCGGAGATAGTTGTAAATTATTTTAGTTTGATGTAAACATTTGAGCGAGCCAAAGACTACTTACTAGTTTTATGATTTCTACGCTAACGTGATAATTAAAATGTTTTTAGCTTTCATAATATTCATATCCAGATTTTGGTTTGGCCTAGTAAATAATAGGTTTTTTCGTGTATTATTTTCATAAGCTCTGCACCCTTTTTTTTTTTTTTTTTTTTACTTGGTAAAATCATCAAATGAGACCTCCCACCCCGGGCAGGGCGAGAGGTACTGTCAGACTTGTACTGACTAAAATCCACGGTGTCCTTCAATAGCCCTTTATGTTCCGGGGTCACGGTGATGGTATAAGACCCGCGACCCCGGCAGGCTTTAGCCCTCTGAGACCCCTCTCAGAGCCCAGCTGCACTATAACATATAGGAATGACGTCTGTTTTTTTGCGTGGTGAAATCATCAAATGAGGCCTCCCACCCCCACTGTCAGTCTTGTACTGACTAAAATCCACGGTGTCCTTCAATACCCCTTTTGTTCCGGGATCACGGTGATGGAAATAAGTCCCGCGACCCCGGCAGGCTTTGGCCCTCTATGAGGGGGCCTCGTCATTATGCCGACGCTCTTTGAGGCGCGCGTGGAACACGACGCGCCGTCGACCCGGGCATGGTCCATGGTCGGGCGGCGAGTTGCCCTTTACTCGCCGCCCGCATGCCCGCGCCTACGGTGGCCAGAGATCGTCTTGCGATGTCCGACGCCGTGGGCGTCCACCACCGCGGGTGGGGCGGAGGGAGGACCTTGTTCTCTCTCTCACGCGGCCCGCCTCCTCCTTCGCGAGCATGACTGCTTCGCAGAAGGAGGCGACCGCTTCCCACTCCGTCTCGCCCCGCAGCATGGCCGCGACCAGTGCTGGGCGCGAGAGGTCTCCGACTATCGCCGCCGTGAGGACACGTCGGTGCTCCGCCCAAGCGGGGCAATCCTGCACCGTATGCTCGACTGTGTCCTCCGGGCGATCTACGCAGTGGTGACACCCAGGCGTTTCTTCCTTTCTCATAAGACACAGGTTCCTCCCGAAACATCCGTGTCCGGTGAGGACCTGCGTCAAGCGGAAGGTTAGGACGCCGTGACGTCTCTCCAGCCACTCCTCAAAGAGGGGTCTTATCGCCGCTATTGCGGCGTGCCCGGCCGTCGGTCGCGACAGTCGTGCCCTCCATACTGCCCTGAGATCGCGCCGGAGCTCTTCCCGCCGCGCTTCGACTTCTCGAGGCAGCGGGGTTACGCCCCGGCGCTGCACCTCCACGCGCCATTCATAGACGCGCTGGAGGGCAGTCGCCCCCAGATCCCAGGGCAGCAATCCGGCGAGCAGGTTGGCCGATTCGCCGGCAATCGTGCGGTATCCCCGGATCATCCGGATAGCCATGACCCTCTGGCATGCGACCAATTTGATTGGTCGCGTCCGGATGCTTAGGGCCCACACTGGGGCCCCGTAGAGGGCCATGGACCGCACGACACCGGCGTACAGCCTACGGCAGGAGGCGTTTGGCCCACTGAGGTTGGGCAGCAGGCGCCTGAGGGCGCCCGCTGCCCGATTCAGCTTCGGGGCCAAACACAGAAAATGCTCCCTGAACACAAGTTTTCAGTATTTGAGATGTAAAGTAAACTGGAGCTTTGACAATTTCAAACTGTCAACTTTCAAGGGAAAAATTAGTTCCTTCTTCGGACACAATGAGTAAAGGTGGCTGACTCATTAGTAACAACCTCGACTTAACGAAATGTAGGTGGTGGATTCGAACCCAGTCAGGCTCGTTATGCAGTACATTCAAATGCAGTGAAGGAAATTAATAGTTTGAGGAAACCGAAAATACGTCTTAAATATTATATGATATTTGCCAACCCGCACTGGGCCCGCGTGTTGGTTGACAGCCCATTCCTGCTCACAGAAAATAGACCTGTGTCCCAGAAGTGGGACCTTATAGGTTGGTTGCGCCCATTTGATTCAATTGCCCTCTTTATGGTAATCGGCTGGCCCCCAAATAACATTGTCCCGATGATCAATAGATATAATACTGTATAACCCTTATTAGACTAAGCCCCTTCGTACACTAGGCGACCTTACGACTTTGTTATCCATTGACGCGTGCCTGTGTACGAACCTCTATGGATTTGTTTTGCGATAGCCACCTGGATACCAAAGTCGTCAGGTCTCTGAGACTTGCGTCGCCTAGTGTACGAAGGGGCTGACAGGCATAATGACATGTTATAGTATGACGATAATCACTGCTAAAAATATACAAGATAGGTATTTATTTTGTAAAACATGACTGCAAAATACTTAAAGGTCTTAAAAATGATAGGAGGTAGTTATTACATATTTTGCCATTCATGGCGTACAAAATTATTCCCACTAGACAACTATTACAAAAGAGAAAAAAAAACTTCAAAGAAGTTTTTGGCATTTTATGTCAAGTAACAAACCCCTTTAGTCGCGGGACTAACGAATTACCTTGACTCCGGAGCGTAAAAGGATATTGAAGGCCACCGTAAATTTTAGTCAGTACAAGTCTGACAGTCCCTCGTGCCCCGCACTGGGTGGGAGGACTCATTTGATAATTATACCACGCTCAAAAAAAGTGACAAACTTCTACTTCGCATGTTCACTATAGTATTTCACCAACTTTAAAACCACTAAATCCACTTTATCAAAACATTTAACAACATTCGAACTACTCACATCCGTGTTTACGTCCCCTCGCCTTGACTGGCTGTGCCGCGAGACGCGCAGACGCCGCTGACGTCACGGGCGCCATGTTGCGTAACCGAAACTTTGCTTGCATTTCCCTGTTTCGATGAAAGTACCTAATGTAGTTTGTGAGGTTGACTACGTTGTGTGGGTGGAGTTGGGATTCATCCGCTATCCGTATTTAGGGAAGTTTAAACACGGGCATCGGACGGCGTATAATGGGTGGCTCGCTGTCCCAACATGGACCCATGCGCGTTCTGTTCTACTCGCGCCTCAAAGAGTGTCAGCACAATGATTGGGCCCATCTTTAGAGCCAAAAGCCTGCCGGGGTCGCGTGACTAGCGAGTTGCCAAGCGTGCGGGCGGCGACGCCCGCACGCTGGCCGGAGATAGTCTTGCGCACGTCCGTCGCCGTACGAGTCTACCACTGCGGGTAGGCTGTGAGCTGGACGCTGTCCTCTCCCTCACGCGTCCCGCCTCCTCCTTCACTAGCATGACTGCTTCGCAGAAGGAGGTGAATGCTTCCGTCTCCGTCTCGCCCCATCGGTACGCCACCTGACGCTGATTAACAGATGTCAGTAACCCACGAACAACAAAATAAGATGTGTCGCTAACAAAATGTTTCGATTCGAACTCCCAACTGCCAACATCAAGCACGGAGATTTCATCTTATTTCAAACGGGCCGGAGCTTCTTGGACCTTTGTAGTCACGTCGGATATTTGTCAACTTTGTGACCGGATGACCCTGTAATTCCGTGATATGTGGACATAGTAACAGCTATTTATTTAAGTCACTTACTCAGCTTTCGGGTGAATTTCCGTGTATTATAAACTTACTAGGGATCCGCCCTGGCTCCACACGGGTGCAATCTCTACAATATTATGCATGATATAATTATACATCAAAACCTCCCTCTTGAATCACTCTAAAAAAAACAATTAAAAAAATCGTATCAAAATCCGTTGCTTAGTTTTAAAGATATAAGTTACTAGCTGCTGCCAGCGGTTTCACCCGCTACAACTCGAAAATTATCCCACGGGAACATAAAATCGGGATAAAAACTATCCTATGTGTTAATCCAGGGTATAAACTATCTGTGTACCAAATTTCAGCCAAATTCGTTCAATAGTTTTTGCGTGAAAGAGTAACAAACATCCATACATACAAACTTTCACTTTTATAATATTAGCAGGATAGGGACAGGAAGCGGGAAGCGACTTTGTTTTATACTATGTAGTGATGATACACGTACTACAAAATTTTAATAACTGTTTTGATAATTTCAAATAATTATACTTTTAGGCGATGCTTTAAATAGCATGATGGTTGAAAATGAAATGGAGCACACTTTTCGAACTATTACGTGTTAACAGGAAATATTTTAGTACAAACTTTCTGTGATACCACTTGGCACATGCCAGAGAAAGTTTGGTCTGGTGTGAATTTTAAATATAATATTGTAGCTTTTATTTTTATGATACCATGACTAACTTCATGCTGCTGCTCTTATAGTTACTAATCATAGCTGTAAGATCCCGTAGTAGTAGGCACCTTACACTTGCAGTAATTGGAAGAAGGTTTAAGTTGAAGTTGCGGTAGAGATGAGTTGACGTAAACACGCACAGATTTTGTAGCACTAAAGTTTATTAGATATACCGATCACAACTAAGTTTGAGTTGGATGCTAATCCGCGGTGTTCGTAGTAGGTAAGTAATTGTCAACTAACTAAATTTGTATTGAGCAAGGTTTAAATACGATGCAAAAAGTAGGTTGCTGCGTGTGCAGTCTGGCAGTATGTACGTAAACCGTACATGCTCCCAAGGGAAAGCGCGAGATGAGCATCCAGTACATAAAAATATAAAAAGTTTACAAAACGTAAAAGTAAAAGTGTAAAAGTAAATATAAAGTAAATCTTAAACATGTAAACATTAAAATCATAAATTTTACAGCTCCTCAAAGTGAAATAGTTTTTTCGGCCTCGCGTCGCTGTATAGCTGCTCCGGCGGTGTCGTTTTACGTATTTCTTTCATTTCGATTTCGACTTGATTATCGATTCCTTTCAGTTCCTTTGGCTTCTTTGTTTTCTTATACCATCGTTTTATAAAAATGTAGAGTATAAACGAAGCAGATCCTCCCAACAGCAAAGAAGTCACAGAGTAAAGGTATATGTCGTGGCTCGAAATGTCTGGCTCTTGGGGTAGTCTTTCCTGCTCTTTCTGCTGAGTAATTTGCTTCTCTATTTCCTTGATGCTTCTTGCAGATGTTTCCAGTTCCGTCATATTCAACTGTGCATTTTTCCAACTTATGTCGAAAATATTGTTGATGGTGGTGTTAAGTACGGGTACTTGAATATCTGCCTCCATGTAAAATTTACTTCCTAAGTGATTGTATGTGAATATAGTTGCATCTTTCTTTTGTAGTGTGCATTTTGGTTTCAAAGCAATCACCCCAGTACCATTGATGACCGTCGGCGTAAGTTGATCGTTACATATGACGCGCATCAGCTGTGTATCGCACAATGTAAACAACCACCAGTTAGGTTTATGTAATTGGATCCATGTCTCTTTACAGGTTACGTTCTTGATGACACATGATAAAGCCGTCTGTTGACTGAATACTTTGGCCTCGCAAGGTGCATCTTTGTCGTGTAAGCTAAATACTGGCTGACGTGAAATACAAATGTACTCGTCGTTTCCGTATGACGTACATTGACGCATGTCTTGTTCTTCCATGGTGATGTACGAATTTTTCACGAAGTTTATGGCGATGAAATTGGAGAAGGACTGCACAATTTTTAATTTTCCTTGTCTCAGGAACGGTATGGGTATTACCCGATATATTCTGTAGTCCTCATCACTTAAAAGTGGAATATGTAATTCGAAGAGTAGAAAGTTATTTGTAATTCGAGCTTTAACATGGATCAGTTCGTAGATATCTCGGAAGTTCTTTTGTATATCCTGAATTGGTAAAGCTAGTCCTTGTGGCAGTTTTCCAGAGATGATGTTGAGTTGTTCTATTATTTGAGATGCAGGAAACAAGTGCGTATCCAAATGACCTCGGTAGATGTTGGCAAGTGCATTCATAAGCATTTCTTGGATTCGATGTAAATCGTTTAAAATTAAAGTTGATGATATGGCAGCAGAATTCACGTCGTTTACTGTGTATAGTATTTGCGCTCTATTTTCAATTTTTGTGATTGCGCTGCTAATCTGGCGCATGTAGGTTTGTATTGCGTTAAATTGTTTGTCCATGAATTCCGTATTGTTTTTAATAATGTTGTTCTCAGCTTCAATAATCAAAGTTTGATTCTTCATCAATTGCAACAGATAATTATCGTTGGTTTGCAAATTTTGGATATCTTTTTCGTACTTTTGTGCAAACTCTTCATCCAAAACTCCAAATAATGTTCTGGCTAATTTTCCGATTCCATCAAAGTAGCCCCTTTTTTGTCGTGAATGCTGAGAAAGCAACATGGTATTGTAATTCTCAAGGTGATGCAATTCATGACGTAGATGGTTGACGACTGTTTCGCATGCTGTAAACTCGTGAGCGATTCTTTGACAGAGTCTATCAATCTGATTGATGTAATTATTAATATTTTCTGTAGCTTGCCAGTAGGATGTTAAGTTAAAGTAGATAAGTAGTGTCCATTCATCGTGGATTAATTGTAATTTTCCAGCTTCATCAAAATAAATAGGTTGACTGTTGGGTATGGAGGTCATCTTGAAGTTATTTGTAGTTGATGACGATTGTGCAATTCCCATCGTTCCTATTAAAGTCATGAGAGCGAGAGTCAGGAAACTGTACTTATTTGTCCTTGCACTCCTTTTTCTTGTTTGGTTTTCAGGTATCTCTCCGCCTTTCTCACTTTTGTTGCTTGTAGTATCTGCAGTAGCGGGCAGGTCTTCTTGTATTGGCAATGGTGTCAACTTGATAGTTGGTCGTTTTATCACTCCAGATTTGGTTTTAAGGGTGGCCACTCGTACTAAACCGTCCTTGCCGGGATGTGTCTCTATTACTCGTCCCATGGCCCATTTGCCAGGCGGTAAATTTGTTTCCTTTATTAGTACGACGTCATTTGTTTGTAGATTTTGTACTGTTTTGTTCCACTTGCTCCTAGACTGTAGAGTATTTAAGTAGTCATTGGACCACGCCTTCCAAAACTGATCTAACATGTGCTCTGTAAGTTGCCAGCGTTTTCTCATATCCATCTTGCGGTCATCGGGCTCCGGTTGAGGTAATGACAACGTAGCACTGCCAGTTAGAAAGTGACCAGGAGTTAGAGTATTATAAAATTCCTCCGGATCTTCTGTTAGCGGACACAGAGGCCTCGAGTTCATGCAGGCTTCTATCTTTGCTAATAAGGTCGTAAATTCTTCCCAGGTGAGTTTTTGATCACCGAGAACTCGCCGCAAGTGGTGTTTTAACGACTTAACGGCCGCTTCAAATATTCCGCCCGCACTAGGCCAAGCAGGGGCGTTGAAGTGCCATTGTATTTCTAGTTTTCCAATTTCGTCAAAAAACTCTGGAGAAAGTAACTTTTTGAAGTTTCTAAAATCCTCTCTCAGTACTTTGGATGCCCCAACGAAATTTGTGCCGTTGTCTGAGTACATATGTGAGGGCGTACCACGTCTCGCACACATTCTTTGAAACGCCGCAATAAATGCTTCTGTGCTCAGTTCTGAGACTAATTCGATATGTACAGCTTTCGTAGCCATACAAACGAAAACAGCAATATAAGCTTTTGAGGTCTTCACTCCTCTTCCTCTGTTCAGTTTCACATCTACGTGGCCAGTAAAGTCGACACCAGTATGAGTGAACGGGCGACTCGGTGTTACTCTTTGTTTTGGAAGATCGGCCATTAGTTGAGCGTTGTCGGTAGAGTTGAAACGATGACATTTCACACAGCGGCGTATTCTTCCCTTTACAGCCCGATTTCCCGAAACTATCCAGTATCGTTGCCGTATATAAGTCAGGGTCAGCCGGGCTCCTCCATGAAGCGTCATCAAGTGTGCTTGGTCGATAAGTAGCTCAGTGAAGCGGCTTTTGTAGGGTACAATTGCTGGATTCTTCATATTAGCAGGTAGTTCGGAGTGTTGTAGTCTTCCGCTCACGCGAATGATTCCTTGATCGTCCAGATAAGGTTTGAGCTTGTAAATGCTGCTTCTAGGTGACACTGACTTGTTTTGTTTCAAATGTTTGTATTCTTGCGCAAACTCACTTTGTTGAACATATTTAATTATATATTCAGCTGAGTTTTTTATGTCAGTTGTCGTTAAGTAAGTAGTGCTTGGTTGCAATTTTTGCTTAAGTGATTCAAAATATCGCAATATTCGAGCAGTAATTCTTGTTATTGAGGACAGCGAACTGTAGTTCGTCAATAACTTGTAGACAAAATGTTCAGTGTTGTAATTTTGCAAACTGATGTTAGTGGGTTCGATTCTGAGTGCTTTGCTAGTAGTAAAATAGCAACTCGCACTATGAAGACTTTCTGATTCCACGAAGTTTCTTAGGAATATAGGTCCGTCCCACCATAACTTGAACTCGATTATCTTGCTCGGTAACAAGCCTCTCGAAGCGCAGTCAGCGGGGTTAAGTTCAGATCGTACGTAACACCATTGTTGTGATGGAATTACGTCTTTTATCTTCCCCACTCTGTTGGACACGTATCTTTCCCATCTTGCGAGGTCTCCCTGAATCCAGGCTAGAACCACTTTGGAGTCACACCAACCGTAAGCTGATACCTCATGCTCTGTCAGTGATTCTTTTGCTTTCGCCATGAGCTGGGAGAGAAGTAATGCTCCGCATAACTCAAGTCGAGGCAATGTAATTTTTTGAGTAATTGGCACCACTTTCGTTTTTGAGACCAATAATGTGATCTTAGGATTGCCCGTTTCATCGATTACTCGGCTGTATATGACGCAAGCGTATGCCTTTTCGCTTGCGTCACAAAATCCATGTAGTTGTATATTTTTCTGCGTACTGCCAATCCATCTGTTTATTTTAATATTTTTAATTTTATGTAATTCTTTGTTTAAATGCCACCATTCGTTTTGGAAGTCAGTCGGTAGTTCAGTATCCCAGTTAATTTTAGTCAGCCACACCCTTTGGAATAGTAATTTAGCTAGCACAGTTATAGGTGCCAGCCAACCCAAAGGGTCGTATATTTTTGATATTTGTGACAGTAATTTTCTTTTAGTTAGTGGTGTTTTGTTGTAGTCATCTATAGTCCAGTTGAATATGAAAACATCTTCCTTTGGATTCCAACTCAACCCCAACGTTTTCATCGTTTCATCGCCTTTAAAATCAAATGTATTTCTTGAAATTTGATCTTCATCTAAGTGTCGTAAAAGCTCGGAATCATTGCTTGACCACTTGCGTAGATTCATTCCACCTCCCTTTAGTAGTTTGATGATAGTTGTTTGAACGTCCTTTGCTTGATTTGCCGAGTTATGACCGCTAATTAGGTCATCGACGTAAAAGTGATGGAGTAATATTTCAGCAGCCTTTGGGTATTTGTTACCATCGTCGTAAGCGAGTTGTTTGAGTGTTCGCATTGCCAACCATGGCGCACTCTTTGTTCCATATGTTAATGTTTGCAGTTCATATTCTTGTAAGTTATCTGTGGGTTGACTTCGCCATATTATCTTTTGCAGATGTTGTTGTTCAGAATGACACCATATGGAACGGTACATTTTTTCGATATCTGCAGTGTAGACGTATTTATACCCGCGCCATTGTAATATTAATGCTTGGATGTCCTTTTGCAGGTTGGGACCTTTTTCCATCACATCATTGAGGCTGCATCCACCCATGGTTTTTTGTGAGGCATTAAAAACAGCTCTCAATTTAGTTGTTGTCGAGTGTTCTCTCAGTACTCCATGGTGCGGCAAGAAATGTTGACCTTTGTCGGACGTCGTTGTCGAAAGCTTCATGTGACCTAAATCGATGTATTCCTGAATGAAATCTTTATACATCGAGGCAAGTCTAGGATTTTTCTCAAATTTCCTTTCGAGTTGTAAAAATTGTGAGATTGCGATTGGCTTTGAGTTTCCCAATTTTTGTTCATAACCAGGAATCAGTGGCATTTTCACCACGTATTTTCCGCCGCTATCTCTCTTAGTAGTCATTTTATAGTAAGTATCGCACCAGTCCTCTTTAGAAATATCTTCATTGTTTTGTGTAATATCTTCAGTCTCCCAAAATCTCTTTAAGTCGTCCATGTTCACAAGAGCAACATGACAGTTGAAAGTTTCTAGCTTCCCGCATAAAATCCATCCTAAACGGGTTTGCTGAGCCGTCGGTGTTTGAGTATCTCCCTTTAGGACTCCCTCTAATATCACTTGCGAATAGATATCTGCTCCCAGTAGCAAATCTACGCTCCTTGACAAGTTAAATTCAGGATCCGCTAGTTGTAAACCTTGAAGATGAGGCCAGTTGTTTTTCTCGAACGTTTTGTTGGGTAAGTTGTTCGTAATCTTTTTCATTAAAAGAGTGCTTGCTGAGAATGCAAACTCAGTGCAAAGTGATTTGCATTCCAACTCTAGGCGTCCTTTACAATCTCCAGAAATAGTCCCCACGCCGGAGACTGTGGCGTTCAACCTTTTCCTAGGTAGTCTTAGCCGTTGAGCTGCGTTCTCCGTGATGAGGTTCACTTGCGAGCCTTGGTCAAGTAAAGCTCGCAATTTTATGTAGTTTCCTGTTGAATTCTTTACTTGAAGTTCCACAGTTGTCAATAAAATTTCCGTAATATTATTGTTTGAAATGTGATTCGAATTATGTTGATCAGCTGAAGTTGAAGGTTGCTGCTCCCGTTGTTGAGAACGCTGACCCACATTGTTCGTATTTAACCTCGATGCCTGTTTTTGCGCTGAGTAATGTAATAGCGTATGATGAGGTTTATTGCATTCTTTGCACGTTTTGCGTGATGTGCATTCTGTATCACTATGTTTATACAAACAGTTTTTGCATATTTGTAATTTCCGCACTGTGTCATTTCTTTGCCGTGTGTCCATTTCCGTGAACTTTGGGCATTGCATGATCACGTGAGAGCCGTTGCACAAGAGGCATTTTCCGAATGATGTATGATAAATTCGAGATATTTCTCTTCTGTTCAATTCAGATGATGACTTAATTGCGTTAAATTTAGTTTTATTGCCAAATTGTTGTTTTTGATGGTTTGAAGTATCTTTTTGGTAACCCTTTGCTGCTTCTAATGCCATAAATTTAGTTTCCAAGAACTCCAGGAATTCACCCAGCTCTGGGACTTCCTTTGGGTGCTCTAATTCTCTTGTATATTCAGTATAAGATGTTGAGTCCAATTTCTGTGCCATCAGATACACGATGATTGGATCCCAGCTTGATGTATTTAGACCGATGTTAAGTAGGCCATTCATGCATTCGTTGATTACGTCATGCATTTTCTTCAAAACAGCAGCAGATGCCTGCTGTATGGATGGTAACTGCATCAAGGTATTCATCAAGTTTGTGAATTGGAGTCGTTTGTTGTCATATCGCTGAATCAGAATATCCCAACAAGCTTCATAGTTTTCAGCGCCGACTAAATGTTGGACTAGTCGTTCAGGTTCTCCTTTCAGTTTAGATTTTAAGTGCTGCATTTTCTGTGACTTTGAACAATTCGCATTGTTGTGAATTGTCTCCAAAAACATATCTTTGAAAGTAATCCACTGACTGTAATTTCCAGTGAATTCCGGTAGTTGAATCCTAGGTGCAGAGTTCTGGTAATTAGCGTTAGTCCATAGCTTCGAATTAAGAGCTCTTTTCATGACATCGTATTGACGTTCTTTGTTGGCAAACAAGTCGTTGTACACTTCATTTGAACCTTTTAAAATGGCTTCTAGCTCCCAGTGACATCTTTCTACGGTATCCCACTTGCTCTTCAGGACGCTGAGCTGATCCTCCAACTCCCATTTTTCAGTTATAGAGTCAATGCTTATCTTTGACATTACTCGTTCAAGTGCTTTTATGTGACATTCTTGTCGGTCAAGTAGTTCCTTGGTTTTAACGTCTATTCCCTGCGGATGCGGGATGACAACTTCAGGCTGTTTTCCTTCACAGGCCAACAATCGTTGTAACAGATCCACTCTAGTAGTTTCGTAAAGATGTTTCGTTTTTTCAAAAATATTTTCAGTAAAATAGTCGTTTCTTTTATCCTCACGTTCAAGTAATATATCGTGTCTATTGTTAAAGTCTTGCCAGAGATTTTCCAATGACACTAACCTTTGAGTCAAGTATTCCTTCCCCTTTCGCGACGCACTATCCTTTTTGTAGTTAGTACAGAGACGCTTGATGGATTCGAAGACTTCGTTTTGCAAAGTAATTTCGCTCATCTTGAGTTATTCGATGAAATAAGCGAATTAAGCTGTAGTAGTAGTAGTGAAGAACACGTAGTTGGGTGTCTTCTAGTTTGCAGGCCTCGGATTACTCGCAGTTCACGTTGTATTCCGGACGTAGTATGTAGTAGTAGCAGTAGTTGCAGTAGTAGTAGTTGGCTGTAGTTTCCACTACAATCGCTGTTCACGAAGAGTAATTCGCTCTTCGTTGATTGCTCAAAGCTATTGCACTCTTTCTACGAATATGCGCGCTTTCTCAACTTGTCTGGGGCGACCCGCTTGTGGGAGACCAGCCAAGCCGATTCGCTGTCGTTTCAAGAGACACAATTACTCCGAGCGGCTCGAAGGACCATTAAATGTAAGATCCCGTAGTAGTAGGCACCTTACACTTGCAGTAATTGGAAGAAGGTTTAAGTTGAAGTTGCGGTAGAGATGAGTTGACGTAAACACGCACAGATTTTGTAGCACTAAAGTTTATTAGATATACCGATCACAACTAAGTTTGAGTTGGATGCTAATCCGCGGTGTTCGTAGTAGGTAAGTAATTGTCAACTAACTAAATTTGTATTGAGCAAGGTTTAAATACGATGCAAAAAGTAGGTTGCTGCGTGTGCAGTCTGGCAGTATGTACGTAAACCGTACAATAGCAGTAATGATACTATAGCAATAATGGTATCATTATAATTAATTATATAGGTTATCTAAATTAACAATGAAATCGGCATGGGTTGCTTATAAGTACCTCTTTTACAAAGAAAACATTCAAATATAAAATTTTGGCTCAAGTTTTTTTCTCACGTTGTTTTCATTTTCCCTTTTTGGATGCAATGGTGTAGAAGTAAAATATTTGAAGGCCATAACCCACGACCTTCCAGCTCCTAAGTCAGGGCCGATACCTCTAGACCACAACTACCCTTACTTCTAACAACATCCTTCTCAATCCTTTCATCCTATCCAGGACTACTGCAGCTACTACCTGATGAGGTTCAACAAGCAGCCCCAGTTCTGTCGCAAGGTGGAGGAGCAGAGAGTTGTCCGCAGACCTCAGACCAGAAAGACGAGACAGCGAACAGAGCCAGTGGTCAGCGCAGAGTGCGTCTGTGAGAAGGATGCCGATCTGCCTTCCACTTTCACTGTTACCAAGTTGTTGCAGGTAAGACTCTACTCTTATTTTCCAGGACCAATGATGGTAGAAGGTCTAGTACGGTTTAGATATGTCGCAGTGAAATGAGGAAATCAGGGATTTCACGAAATCCTTAGGGATATCACGTAATACCGGAAGATGTGGAATATTCTTGTTTATTACGTCTTCTTACTAAAATAATTTAGTGATATGACAAAACACCAAACTAAATCTAGTAAAATGTCAGAAAACGTCGACAAATACAAACATAGGTAAGACTTTGCCCCTTCGTACACTAGGCGACGCAAGTCTCCGATACCTTACGACTTTGACATCCATTGACGAGTGCGTGTTTACGAACCTCTATGGATTGTATTGCGATAGTGGCCTGGATACCGAAATCGTAAGGTATCGGAAACTTGCGTCGCCTTGTGTACGAAGGGCCTTTGAGTGCATCGTAGATACTTAAAGTACAGACAGACAATTTATGTATGTTGACAACTTCAAATAATTTAAATTCTAATTAGTCTACCAGTTAGCTGTTTTTAAAAATAAATGATTATACGTATTTTTTCAAATGGTGCATAATTACAAAGTCAAGGGACTTGTTAGGTTTTCATAAAGAAGAACCCATTGTCTGTAGATAATTATGCCACCGGCTTTTTGGCAATAAGCTTGTTATAAAAAAATATTTTCAAATTTTGTACATAGTAGTTACACAATTGGTCGGATAATAACTTTCATATCCATTTAAAATGAAATTCAGGTGGAGGAAATAGTTTTATAACGTTATTTGGCAAGCTTCCAGCAATTTGTCACGTCTCAGGGTCAAACGTGATTTTGATGGGTTAATATTTTAATGCAGTTGGCAAATAAATATATGGCTCTAAAAACAGTAATGTTTCTTCTGTAATATAATTTGGTCGTGGGGTACTTTTCCATATACAATGCAGTTTGATTAGAACAAATTAACATCCATGTCTACATCCATCAGCAAAAACTTTCACATGTATAATATTCATCAACATCAGCCTATATAATAAATGTTCCCACTGCTGGGACATATGCCTCCTCTCTGTGAGTGGTAGTGGGCCATAACCCGCCACGCGGGCCCAGTGCGGGTAGGTTGATGTCACATGTAATTTTTTGGTTCTAAAACATGCCGGTTTCCTAACGATGTTTTCCTCCACCTTTGAGAGCAGTGGAGATGAAATAAATTACACAAAGTAATGCGCCTGGCTGGATTCGAACTCACGACCTACAACTCGTGAACCGGGGCTGATATCACTGGGCCACCACTGCTCCTATTTATAATATTAGTGAAATAATATTAGAATTCTGCTTTTCAGGACGAACAATCCATATCAACAGTCCCAGCTATCGAGAGGAGGTCCCTCGCAGCTTTCCTGAACCATGCGACCCCTGACAAGAAGCAATTGGTGGAACTTCTGTACCAGGACATCATCAGACCGACAGGGGTGTCGTGGGATGATGTGAAAGGCCTCGCTTCAGCTAAGAGCTTGCTCATGGAGTCTGTTGTGTATCCTGTTCGGTAAGGAATTACTGGCAATCTGTTAAGATATTTTTTGTATAGGTAATCAGATTATATTTTGTGGTTACATCTATGGATAATCTAAGAGTTGACCCAGTTTTTTTTTGTGTTGGAACTGGCCTATGCACTCGAATGCTGTACGTTCATTAATACAATCTATGTGGATGCACGTTAATGGCATCATGGCAGATCGTAGAAGATGGCTGTACGTACTGGACGAAATCATTAATTATCTACGTCAGACGTATCAGCCTTGGACAAAATAACTACAAGTTACGAGAAGGGGCCTTTATTCAGAAGTAGACTTTCAGTAGTAATTATATTCTAGATTCAAATTGAGCTCTTTGAGGTCTGAGTCGAGCTACACAATCACCGACAAATGCTTGCACTGCCTGGACAGGTCCACTCAAATCTGTGTGGTTCTTTCTTCAAAAGACTGTCAGACACCCGCATGGTCCTCGTATGACCTGAACAATGTCTAATATCAATGACTGTGACCTCTGAGTTTGTTTCGACTGTTTCTTCTCATAGTAGTCAGGTACGCATCACCGGCCTCATCTAGCTTTAAATATATTGGTTATGACGTGTAGAAGTCTTTTTTTATTAACCAACTTTCAAAATAAATATCCTTTATCATTAATTTATCATAAATGACTTCATACAATTAACTTTACTCCATTCTGGCCCAGTTATCCAGAAGTATTCACTGGTCTCCTGGAACCTTGGCGAGGGGTGCTGCTGCACGGTCCGCCAGGCACCGGTAAGACGATGCTGGCACGAGCTGTGGCTGGCGAGAGCTGTTGTACCTTCTTCAACGTCTCTTGCAGTACTATTGTTAACAAGTGGCGTGGGGAGAGCGAGAAAATCATAAAGGTAATGAACCGAAGCAGGTCATGAGCGAGTAGACTGAACAAAAGCCACAATCGATCTGACAGATCAATAGGAAGACTAGGTTATTGCTGTTAAGATTTCTCCTTCACATTCTTGAGAGTGTAGTGTCGGGGTAGTTCTTTACGGCCCATTGCTATTGTGGATCACTCTGAAGTCAGAACTTCTATTTACTGGAGATATACATACATACAGTACGAAAAGCAAGATTTTTTTCTTAACTTATTCTGAGGTGGTTCCCGGAGAAAGGCCTCGACTCTGTCTCTTTCCAAACCTCTCTATTTTGGGCAATTTCTGGCCATGTCTGCCACGCGCACATGATCAGATCGTCACTCCTCGAATAGACGGCGATGTATACCCATCGGCCTTCCAGTGAGTGACGAGTATTGAGCATTTGTTTTATTTTAATTTTATTCACAGGTTCTTTTCGAGATGGCTTCCTACTACTCTCCCTCAATAATTTTCATGGATGAAGTGGAAACCCTGGCATCAGACCGGTCGTCTCCAGGAGAACATGAAGCATCACGACGATTGAAGGCCCAACTCCTCACTGAACTTGACGGTATCGGCGGGCGAGATGGAATTATATTCATGCTGGCCAATTCTAATATGCCTTGGTAAGTTAAAAGCTATTGGCCTTTTTGTTCCCAGGAGAACTATCAAAGTTAAGTTGTGTGGTCGTTTATATAACCGTAATTAAGTAATCGTTTATCTAATTATGTATGCGACATCAAGATCATTTTTTATAGGTGGTCTTATCACCATTTTTGTTGGGATGATTAATCAAACGAGGTTTCCAATTCTGGGTGGAACGGGAGGACGTATGAGTACCAGAGTTGGCTGAGTAATAACCAACCCGTTTTACAGTTGGCTTTGCCATGCAGGGTCTCGGTAATCTCATAAGACAGTTCCACGACGTAAGAAGTAGAACCTTTAGAATTGCATAATAAATCATTCAGTTTCTATGTTATCTATTCTGCATATTCCTAGAAGATTTGGCGTTATCAATTGTTTTGAAATAACCATTATTCTTGCAGGGAAATAGACCCAGCCATGTTACGAAGATTAGAGAAACGAATTTTCATCCCGCTCCCAGATCTCAAGACCCGTGAGGAGTTGTTCCAAAACTACCTGAACTCGAAGAATGTGGAGCTGTTCCCTAAGGTGGACTTCAAGGAACTGGCTACTAAGACTGAGGGGTACTCCGGCAGTGATATTAAACTGGTGTGCAAGGAGGCTCTTATGTCCACTGTCAGGAAGATGCTGCCCTCTATGGGGGGAAAAGGTTGATATTACCTACATACACTTATGCCTGTTGAGCGTGCATAACAAAGCGAAGGTGTACATGTTGTACACTCGAGTATCGTAAAAAAAATATGTGATATGTTACGGATGGGTGAGCGCGGGTCTTATGTCGGTTTTCTAAGGAGAATTTGCACTACAGATAGCCCTGAGGTTAATTTATGTTGAGAGGCAGGCATCCTGTGGCTCTAATCAGCATGGATAGATTAATCATGATACATACTCTATAATATTTAAGTATGAAGACGTTTTAGAGCTCTCCTCTTTTTTATGCAATTTCGGAATATGGTAGGCAACAGGTATTGAGAACGTTCTAATTACTTGCTACCATGCTCCACCACTTTGTTTTGTGATCCCAGAATCAGTTTAACATTAACCCCGCACTTTTCTTTCACATGATGATGATGTTTGATGTACCCCCATGTTCACATCTGGCATGACGTCACGAATCTTGCTAAGGCAAGAGCAAGTCATTCAAGGTGTCCCAATTAAGGACTGCCTAACGTACCATCTTTTATTTCAGGTAGCGTAGCCAATCGTAAGGATCGACTGGACCTGAACGACATACTCACAGCCATCGAGAAGACCAAACCGGTTTCCAAGAATCTAACCAAAAGACATATTGAGTGGCAGAATGAAATGGGCTGCTCTTAGTTTTAGATAGGTATATTATAGGACATTTGGGTTCTGTCGTCAATTTTATTTTTTGTAGATATTATTAATTTAGATGTACAGACGCCAGCATCAGGTCAACCTACAACAAGCTAATAAAACCAGTCGAACCGAACCTTTTACTAACGTGATAATGTTGAAAATCTATTAAAATAATTTGACAGATTGAGGTTGATGTGCTGGCTCTGTATAATGTTGAGAGCATCCACAACCAAAACTAAAGGAAGAACCCTTTTAGGTCGCAAAATAATCAAGTCCTCCCGCTTTTTGTGGATCGGGAGTCTCTCAGACTCGTACTGACTAAAATCCACGGTGTTTATTCAATAGCCTTTTACGTCCAGGTCCAGGGTCACAGATTCTCGTTTGGACAGTTCTGTGACCCCGGCAGGAAAGGAAGATCCCTTAGGGCAGACTGGGCTACTTGAGTACCTAATTGACTCCTGAGCTGTATGTACTAAAATCATCAAGTGAGTCCTGCCACCTAGGGCAGTACGAGAGTGACTGTCAGACTTGTACCTACTGACTAAAATCCACGGTGTCCTTCAATAGCCTTTACTTTCTGGGTCCATGGTTACCCGACAGTCCCGCAACCCCGGTAGGGTTTAGAAAGGTTTGCGGTCTCCTTCCGCATTGTGGACCTAATCTTATTCTAGTTTGTAATCATCGTAATCTCATCACATAATATAAGTTTCTAATGATTATGGATATACATATGATCGACTGTCATCACTCATCAGCTATTAAGGCGGAAAAACATTATTAAAACGCGACGCGACCCGACGAAACGCGATGCGTGTTGACTCGAATCAAATGTGTAGGCATGGTGTCGCGTCGGATGTTCGTAGTGTGATTCTGGTCTATACAAAACAATACATTTGCTTCGACTCAACACGCATCGCGTTTCATCGTGTCGAGTCGCGTTTTAATAATGTGTTTCAGTCTTAAAGGTTGTAATAATTTTATTGGATCGCTATTTATTAGAGTCTTTTGGCTCTTCTACACAGCCAAAATAATGTGGCAAAATAAATGAATGAATCGTGTTTGTTTGACATTAAATATTTGGTAACTAATATTATTGTAAGGCATGAAGTGTTTTTATATACCTATGGGTAAAATTGTGTGAGCATTTTCTTTTTGAAAATAATGAGTTTTGATTGATTTTCTTGTATTTTATTTCTACAGAGATTATATTCTTAAATTTTCAGATGAATTGCCACTAAGCTAAACATGAGCTGAGTGTAAGACGTGATCTCTATTTTTTTTGTTTTTGCCTTAGTTTGCAGATGACTCGATGCGATGCAATTCGACTGATTCCAACTACAAGTGAAAATCACCCTTACCACTACGACATATGACATAAAACGTGCGGTTATCTACGGTTAGATGAAAAACAAAAACACGCTCGCAACGACGACGTAAGTCAGTCGAATTGCATTATTATATCGTAGCAGCAAGGACGACTTTCACTTGGCATACACGGGTAGCTGTAGTTTACTATCAAAATAAAACAAAAATAATACACTGTTATTATTTATTGACGACATCTAGACCAACATCAGTTCCTCTATACAAAATATTGTTCATTTAGATACAATTCAAATTCTTACGCTACAAACACAGCTCAATTCCTGCATTCGCTTCCACACAGTCTAAAACAAGCTTTATACAAACACAATAAGGTCTAAAATTTGTTACGATTCGTCAATGATAAAATTATAATACTGGATGACAAATAGTCACCCCTTGTTTAAGCAATTTTGATCGAAAAGATTAAGGATTCCGTTTAAAATAAAGCATGTTTTGCAATGGCACGCGTTAGTTTAAATAGTTAGGTTTTAAGGAATAGGAAGTATTAAAACCTATAAGTCTTAAAACCAGGCTTGTTCCAGTGAGTGAACGAGATGGCGCTAGACGACTCGTATAGCTCTGTCACTTTTGTAGGCCGCTAATCAGATATTCAATTTATTTATTTTCGGTGTGTCTCAATCATCTACCTAATAATTGCAGATTGAGATTGTCAAAGCATTGTTTCTATATCAAACGGAATCCTAAAGATTGACGAGCACTATCGCAAACATGAAAGTCGCGGCTCATTAAAGTAACTATTGCAAAGACCGGATTTTTTTATATCTTTTGAAGTCTATATTACCCAGTTACTAGGTTTTACAGGTCTGGGAACCTACCATAACGTCACAAAGCTAGAGTAGTTCAACTGTAGGAAAGAGACAGAGCTATACAAGTCGTCTAGCGCCATCTCGTTCAAACAGTGGAACTACTTTCGCTTTGTGACGTCATGGTAGGTCACCTACAGATAGCGCGCGAGTTGAACGCAGTCGGGGTCTGAGGTGAAGAGCCCCCCGCTACCCGCACGCCCCACCTCACGCGCCTGCAGTGTAGTACTGTGCCATCCTTGTCAACAGCACTACCGCATTACTAAGCTCTGCATTCAACTCGCGCGCTTAGTGTAAGTGGCTCCATATTAAAATTGTCAAGTTATGAATGTCATGTGGTTGGCCGCCTGCAATAGCGCACATCTACCCTCGTTCATACAAATGTTTATAATTTGACTAGAAAAGTACCAATTCAAATTCAATATTTTAATGAACATAAACTAAGAAGACATTATAATTCTTTATTTATTTAAAGTTCTAACGAATCACGAACGAAAATATTTAGTTGACATCTTTGGATAAATAAAATATGTATTTAGAAAGATTTAATCAATTTTACGAGTTTTTTTCTTTACAATTTTAAGTAATTAATTTACGTTGTACAAAAAAGCATAATTATGTAACAGAGCGTAACGCCTTATATTTAGCACTTTTTGCAGTAACGTATTTTTGAAAAAAAACGACCACCCAGCGCATAGGTTTTTTCATCCAAAAATAAACAAAAATAATAAAGCATACTTACATTTTTTTAGAACATTTTTTTTTAAATTTAATAATATTTTTGGCACTTCGTTCAAACGAAGTTCTATAAATAATAATAGTATAATATTTTATAATCTGTCGAAGAAATGGTGTTTACATAACATTCCATCACGCTTGTAACCTCGGCAATAATACATAGATGGTGTATCTAATAATAGCACAACCATAGTTTGACTGGCCTGTTGGTCTAGTGGTTAGTGACCCTGACTGCTATGCCGGGGGTCGTGGGTTCGATTCCCACCCAGGACAAATGTTTGTGTGATGAGCATGATCATTTTGTTCTGTGTCTGTGTATAATTTATCTATAATATGTATGTATTTAGAAATATATAAGTATGTTTATCAATTGTCTAGTACCCATAACACAAGCTCTGCTTAGCTTGGGACTAGATGGCGTTGTGGAATATTATATTATTATAGTTTACCAGGTAAGAAACAACTCCAGACTTCATTGCTGCTACTGACACCTTCCTAAGGGCCTACCACGACGTCTTATAGCGAGATTAGTTCCACTGTGAGAAACAGACAGAGCTATGCAAGTCCTCTAGCGCCATCCCGTTTCCACAGCGGAACTACTCTCGCTTTAATACGTCATGGTAGGCCACCTGGTGGAAAATTATAAATGAAATATATAATGACAGTGACGTCATCTGATAAAACATTAATTTGACTGTAAGGTCAGTATTTTGGTGTCATAGTTTGATAGCTTAACGCTAGATGGCGCCATCGTTACCAAATGATGTTGAGAATGGAATAAAGAATTTGACTTTGTGAATAATTATGATTGCGATAGCTTGGTTGGTAGAAGCGTCTGGGGTCTAGAAAAATATAGGAATAGCCACGTTGCAACGAATTGCAGATAAATTCTCTTCTATGAAAAAAATGTCTAGAAAAAGGAGTGAATACTGAAATTACAAATAACAGAAAAGTTTGTGACAACCCCAAATAATTTCATATGTGACCAGGAGAATGCAAAAACTCCATTTCTTCGACAGATTACATCAAAATTAAAATCAAAACGATAACAATAAATAAGGCAGCTTACAACTAAAGCTAAGATTCATGTTTAAGGGAAACTCTCACTCGTCATTTGAAGATAAAGACCAAAACATTGTGGTCCCATACAAATATAGCTACCATACATAAAAACAAATAAATACATTCTTTTTCAATTTCCACACTCTCCATCACGCCTATCACAGATTTATCTATAGAGAAGGGAGATTTTTAAGGCCTATTCACAACGATTTATTATGTCACCGTACACTTGTGAACTTGGTTTATAATGTGCGGGCATGGTCCATGATTGGACCATGGATATTGGATGGAGTCAGCCATATTACTAGGTGTCCGCATACACGGTAGCTAGAAATAGTTTCGCGAGGTACTTTGCTGTGGGCGTCTCCCGCAGCGGCTGGGTTTTGAAGTGGAGGCTGTCCTCTCCCTCACGCATCGTCCTCCTTCGCTAGTATGATTGCTTCGCAGAAGAAAGTGATTGCTTTCCATTCCCCATAGCCCCGCAGCATGGCCTCCACCAACACCTCCGTGAGGACTCGGTGGTAAACAGAACATGGCGGTAATTGGTTGAACTTCGTGTAACCAAATATTTTTTGGATAAATTGTAATCTCGCGTGACAGATTACACACCAAAGATGTTACAAATCATACGGTGACATAATATAAATCATTAATTTTATTGCATGCCCTGACTTAATATTCGAAAACAAACCGTATTGCTATAATTTTACCAGAGGAACTAGACAAAGTGAAATACTATTGATAGTCGGTGTACAAAACCTTTGGAAAGAGATAATCGGTTTGTAGAACGTTGTCTCTCTCACACTACCTAAACGTCACTTCTAAAGGCAGTTTGTCGTTGAAGTTGGTAAGTAATGCGTGCGATAGAGATGAAGCTCTCCAAATCCGAACGTAGCCGATTGTCTCTTTCTAAAGGTCGATGTGCATTATTTTAAGCCCTTATTTTTTAGGCAAATGGCACTTGTCTAGTCCTTCCAGTTTATGTGAACAGGCCTTGTATAAGACTTCAATATTTCACACATTAATTTCAGTAAAAAAAAAACAATCTTGTTGAAAATAATTTCCGGTTAATTCGGCCTCGCGACAGTAGTTTATCTTCTTTCGTTACCATTCAAGAATCACTGTCCTAATAAATATTATGTTTTGTAGTTATAGCAACGAAACTTGAGATTTTAATGTGTGAGAGGCAGTTGAAAGAGTTGGCTGGAAACCCTCCAAGAATTTTCAGGTGGAAACCCACCCAATTAGGTATTGATTTAAATGGTGGATCCGATTTAAATTCTATGTTCCAAGCGAAATTATCTCATTGTAAAAGAGCTACATATTTTGAACACATTTACAGACGCCAGCACATTAAGCTACCACAATGCAACTTCATCACGAAACAGGAAGATTCACGTTCCATCGTCAAAATCTGACAGATTCGGGTAGGTTGATGTGCTGGCGTCTGTACAATTACAAATCTCAAATTTCGTTACGCGAACTGTAACTATACTAGAGAATTTCGTATCAATATATTCACTTGACCCCTTTTAGAATCACTCATTCTAGATTCCAGACTTTATTTCAAACTGTTTCATACGAAAATGGACTTTATTTGTATGAACTTAATACCTATATTCTTATAACTGACTGCAGTTAAGAAGTTTCATCATTAACTACCTGCGAATAAGGTCCAATTTCAATTGAAACGTATCCTGTCTGATTTAGAACCCAGATGGATTGTTCTAAAAGAGGAAGTTATGAAAGCTGGCGGCCTACCATGAAGTCTCAAAGCGAGAGTAGTTCCACTGTGGAAACGAGATGGCGCTAGACGACTTGTATAGGTCTGTGTCTTTCCCACAGTGGAAGTACAGTACCCGGCATGTAAGTTGGCAAGATTATGGTGTAGAGGGGGTAAGTTCGCGCATCGAATTTCGCGGCACGCAAGTGCAAGCGAGAGCGAGTATACTGGGTGCGAGGGGGAAAGACGAGTGTCGCACCAATTGCGTGCTCGGATCGGCATGCGGCTGTCCCTCATACCCCGCGACCCGCATGATCACCAAAGAGATCTAAAAAATGACTTCTGCGCATCTAACGACTCTTGCCAACTTACGTGCCGGCCACTGTACTCTCGGTTTAAGGTGAAAGCTCCAACCAACCCGCGAAATTCAAAGGAGGGAGGGTTGCATTGGTGATTTTGATGATTATAATTCTGTAACTACATACGTCTTACAGCGTCGCATAATATTTTAATCAACATACAACCTAGCACTGGCCTGCAAATTGAAAAAACCCAAGAAATTTTGAATTTCGCGGACTGGTTGGAGTATTCCCCTTAAGATGTCATGGTAAGCCCCCTGTTATGCAATTTTATACACAAGGCGATTTACGAGAGTAATTTTATAAATCAATAATGTTGCCAGAAAATTATTTTGTAATAATTGTACCCATTTCTACTCATGTTTAGTTCAGAGAGGAACTTTAATGTCCGAATACTAAATCAGACTAAAAATGGAGTTCTAATACCTACGTTTATATGAAAATATGGTAATTACAAAATGTATATTTTATTTTCTATTGCAATGACTACCTGATATTATTTTTACCTTTTTAGCCATCAAAGATAGAGGTTATTTAATACTTTATACAGAAATTTTACGGGAAACTGAATTTAGAAGAATTATATTATTTTAACGTGGCAATACTGAAACTAAAATCTACCAAAGTTGATAGTAGAGTTGTAGGTATTCCTGATTTTTTTTTCTAAACATGTAACACTGTTTTTTTTTAAACGTCAAGTCCTATAGAATTTAATATTTATTTCCTTCATTTTCTTATATTCTGTTATTCGTGATTTATTGAAGAATTTAGTTGATATGTTTGAGTAAAATCATTGTTTGCTAAATAGAAATTTAACTGTTATTTTTATAGGTGAATTGTTACAGATATTTTTTTAGTTAAATCCTTCTCTCTTCGGAAAAGCACAACTTATAATTTAATTTGAAGGAGTCTACATTTTAATAGATGAAGAAATGACAGCCGATATAGACAAAGCACGCACGAATTCAGCTTCAGACTACAAATCTCGATGTTAGTTAATTATTTGAAAACGGGTTTTTAAAAAGACCTGCTTCGTTGTGTTATGAAAGAGACTACAATTTAAGAAGGAGACAGCAAGAAAATTCTGGAACCAGGTTGTGAATATGACACAATTTTATAAAGATACTTTCATAAAGAGACCAGGATCTTTAAAATATTCCCATTTTATCAAAAAATTTAAGCATATCTTCATAGCGAGACGTAAACATAATTCTACCTAAATATTATTACACTTTTCGAATTTCAAATTCCAGCCTTATGGTGAGCGCTGAATATCCAACATCATGCCTTTAAAAATATTTAGTTGTGGTCTCACTGAATATGAACTTCAAATGTGTAATTTTTACAACCTGGTTTTTACGGGGATTTTTTTATCATACTTATAAGTCTTTACTGAAAAACCAACAAAGCAGGCCTTACAAAAAACACCAAAGTTACCAGCCTCACAAAAATGTTGCCAGCCCAAAATTTTATTTTAAACACCGGCTCTATAAATGTTGCCAGCGTTTAGGTGGGATTATATGTAGAAAATGATGGCCGGTATTTGGCCGTCCTCGACAGACGTGCCGTTGTTGTTACCACCGGCGTAAGAGAACTGGAATACGACCTTTTCACCGTTGTTGCAGTCAACTGTCGCACGGCGAAGACCCTTCGTGCCGTAGTAGGAATCGGTGCCCTGGAACAGAAATGGAAAGGTTTAGCGACGTCATCTTTCACCTGAGGGGTCATGATTCCCGGTTGCGGGAGACGCCCCCAGCAACGATCGTCCCAAGACGATTTTTAGTCAATGTAATCGCGGGCATGGGGACGGCGATTAATCCCTCACAGACCCATATTAACCTTGCCAGTCGTCAAAAATCATCAATTTTTCAAGATTGTGACCATCTTTCGCCGCATTGTGACTGAAAAACTCCAGACGTCAAAGATACTGCATTACCACTCTACAAGAATTCGATGCGTGCACTCCCTATCATCATCATAACTCATAGAAATATGCGTTCAAATTGTAGAGAACTTATTAAATATCGTAGGGAAGTACATAAGTTCGACTTTGTTTTTGGAGAAAATCATCAAATGTGTTCTCCCACCCAGGGCAGGAGGGACTGTCAGACTTGTACTGACACACACATCACACACATTCACAGTGTCCTTAGAACCAAAGACCATAGAACCAAAAACAAAATTTGTTACCTTAAGTTTAGCACTAGCTATGTACGAGGTGTTGGGCAGGATCTCAACCGGCTCCTTAAACATGGCACGGAAAGTATCATCCGTGCCGTCGCAGCAGAACGTGGTCGTGTTCGACCCACAGACTTTCTTGGTAGCTAGGTGTATTATCTGTAATGTCACATTGCACATGATAGGAGTGAATGATATTCAATAACCTAAACATAGTTATTTTGGGGAGTCATATTTGCTCTTGATTTTGGTTTAGGTCAGAGTTGACACAAACAAAGTCTTCGATGGAGTGAGTTTTTCCAAGATATGCCTCTTAGGTGCCCATTGGACGGTAGGTTTTGCCATGGCAAAACTATGGCAGAGATTTTGACTGACAAAAAACCAATCATCTAAGGCGGTCAGTAGACGGTAAGTTTTGACTCACGGAAAACCTATCGTCGAATGCGATGATTGACATTTGCATGACGAAAATTGCCAAGAAGTTCCATCATTCAACTATCATTCATGATTGATGGAAATGATTGAGCGTCTAATGGGCGCTTTAGATTATAAAATTCCGTGTTTAAAACAAAACGGACGTTTTTCGTATAGCCACTTTTTATAGAAGTGTGAGTGAGCGCCACACTCACATTTAAACTTGGCGTGAGACGTAGGGATTGAACGTAGGGGATGATTTTTCTCCCTTGGAAGCCAAATGGCTTCAATTATCAGTGGCCTACTAGGTATTTGAACATTCTATAATTTAAGATATGCTTTTTCATTAACTTGAGATCCCGGTTGTATGCCTTCGGGAAGCAGATAAAGTTGCATATAAGGTCCATAATGATTGTATGTTTTTCTTCACCCTAGTTTTCTCGTTAATTTAATTATTTCTAGGCACCGGTTTTCTTAAAGGTCACGCGCTGCTTGTGATGGTGTATGCGCTCTTAAAATAGACTAATCTTTTCCCTTAAACCGTACTAAGACAGATCATAATAATACATCGCCATAAATATCCATTTATAAGAGACTAGCTTCTGCCCGCGGTTTCACCCGCGTCATGTTAGGAGTTTGGTCCTATAGTCCCGTCTCCATCAGTTCCCTTGAAGAGCGCTATTTCCGACGTCGTGGGGTATCTTCAGTGGTGGCTGGGGCGAGAGGTAGAGGATGTCTTTTCCCTCACGCATTCCGACTGCTAACCATTCCCCTTAATTGCCACTGAATCTTGAGGTACCTCCCGAAACGAAAAAAACGAAAACCGGTAGGACTGCGTCAGACTGAAGGTGAGGACGAAGCCCGTAGCCTTTCCAAACGATCCTTAAAGTAGGCCGGTCAATATCGACATAAAAAAACCAAACATTGCACACGCGCGTGTAACTACGATTCTTTTATATGTTGTTAGGTCCCTTTAGAGTTTAGAGTATTTAACACCCAAGTTTGCAACCCTGATAACTCTGTTCTGTCAATGTCAATGTCGAATCAAAATCGCACTTAACCAGTTTTTGGTATTTGTTGTTACAGCGGAAATAGACACAGATCATCTGTGAAAATGTAACCTATCTAACTATCACGGTTCGTGAGAAACAGCCTCCGAAACATTACATTACTTTATAACATCTACAAAAACCAGCAACAAAACCACCTTTTTTGTATGGGAGCCCCCCTTTTTTTTACGTGGTAAAATCATCAAATGAGCCCTCCCACCCCGGGCTGGGAGGGACTGTCAGACTTGTACTGACTAAAATCCATGGTGTCCTTCAATAGCTCTTTATGTTCCGGGGTCACGGTAATGAAATAAGTCCCGCGACCAATGAGAGCCCCCCTTAATATTTATTGTATTTTGTTTTTTAGTATGTTTTGTTATAGCAGCAACAGATGTACATCACCTGTGAAAATTTCAAATCTCTAGCTATCACGGTTCATGAGATACACACGCAAAAACTACTGAATTGACAGCACAGGGTATTCAAGGTGGCAATTAATAATAACAAAATGGTAGTTACATGCGCGTTTGCAATGTTTGATGTCGATATTGACCGGCCTAAAGAGGGATTTTAAAGACGCAATTGTGACATATTACCCAGCCCGTCATTATTTTGTCGCGGTATTATTTTGAAACTGTGATATCTCCTTAGTTAATCATTGAAATCAAATGATGTAAAGGGCAATTTCGTTCAAAATTAAATGCTTGCGATGATTAACGTATTTATTTGGATAAGGATTAATATCATGTTAATGAAAACACCTTCGCAAATAACGCATTACTTTGAAACAAATTTGGTTCCCATAAAAAAGGTTATAGTGACTTAACCTTTAAAGATAGATATATGCTCTCGCGGACTTTATTTTAGAAGATTTTATGAGGAATAATTCCGTAGTACATAATTTTTGCGAAACTCTAACCGTTTACGCAGCGCACGCAACGGAAGCTCTAAAAAAGGAATACATTTTCCCGATTTTGAAACATTTCTCATTACTGCTCCGCTCCTATATGTGATAGCGTGATGTTATATAGCCTATAGCCTTCCTCGATAAATGGACTATCCAACACAAAAAGAATTTTTCAATTCCAACCAGTAGATCCTGAGATTAGCGCGTTCAAACAAACAAACAAACAAACAAACTCTTCAGCTTTATAATATTAGTATAGATAGACTTTTGATTCAGTATTTAATGTCAAGGAAGAATAATATTTATAAATTAATTTCAAAATACTGTTTTACTAATCTGAGGATTGCATAGTGCATATATTATGCTCAGTCGCACAGTAGGTTCTCTTCATTAAATTATTAACCAATTTAATTACCATGAAAAATAAAACAAAGAAAAAGAGACTAACCTGTAAGTGTACCTCATACTCCGTCGGCCCAAAATACGATCCATACAGTCCAAAGCCGACCACAAAAATTCTCTGATCGACCGTAAACCGGATCCTGTCCGTGGTCCCACTGTACCCCCACCTCGAGTCAGTCTGGGGAAACCTATTCACCGTCAATTCTTTCCCAGTCATACAACATCTCGGGGTGTCGAGAAACCCCACATTTGGTTTAGGGTTGACTGTAAAGTATAGAAACAGTTGAACGATTTCCCGATCATCTAAAAGTCCGCTTTGAGCAGGACCCATGGCGAATTCTTCGACGGACATCAGGGGAAATCGGATGGCGTTGAAGGCTCTGCCGAGGACCATCCTTTGGTTGGTTGGTGTGACGGGGAGCTGGCGTCGTATGCATTCTGCTTCCGACCAACGCAGGACTGCTGCGAAGATTTTTGCCTCTCTGATGCGAAGTGTGTCCCTGGAGAAATATAAATGAGAATTATCATACTTAGGTAGACAATTGATTGGATAAGAAAGCAGGACAACAAATGACTCGTAATCTAACGTTATGGATCGTTACAGGACAGTTACAGGACACGATGACGCTATTGCCATCAGCTGAGTAGAACCCCGTAAGAATCCACTAATACGCTTGGGAATCGTGTCCAGGGAACATGCTTTCACGCTTGCGAACACAGTTTTAATCTAAATCAGTTCATGTACTCTGTCTTGATGGTGGATTCTATCATTATAAGATGTTTCGTTAGCAATGCTTACTTCTGAATACCGTCAGCTGAGATTTACTTGGGCAATTCATATAATTATACAGCGTCATAATAAACCTAAACGAATACTGTGATTTAACTCTTTTTATTTTATCTATTTTTTTTAAAACTTTTCCTCACACTATTTGTCCTATATCGTGGGTGCGTTTACAAACATATATAAACTCACATACACAAACGCCTAGACCCGGAACAACTACTCGTAGATCATACTTGACAAATATTTTGAATCGAACCCGAACTTTTTAATAGCTAAAAATTCTACCCATCGCGCTTTGGCCTTTCTCGACTCTTATTTATATTTCACCTATGTACAATCGAACCTTAACCACAAACTTTTCCTTCATTTCTAAATACAAGAAATATCGAAGAAGAACATGTAATAAAAGTAAAGAGCTATTAAGAAATTCCCAGACAAGTCTCGATCGATTCTGCAAACTCCTAAGTGGCTGACTTTTATATTCAAAGAAACGACTGTTTTCCATATAGGTACCTACGCAATATCGAATCAAGTAAAGTGCAGTATTAATAAAATAGAAACTGAAGAAAAAAACTTCGTATTTGTAGAAGTAAAATATTATAAAATCGGGAGTTTCGATGATTATTTGTTACTCTATTACGCCCAAACAAATGGAGGAAACATATGGGTTTTTGTTGTATTTTCGTAGAATAATCAGTGCCCTGCATTAGCATTACTTTATAATTTTATTTGATGCACACCAAAGGTAAGGTGGGTCCAAAAATGTAGTAGATATGAAAAGAAGAATGGGCAGAAATGTATGGACCCCGTCCCTTTCCTTGTAACACTCCCATCTATATATCAAATGAAAGTACGTGAACAGTGTATCATTTCAATGTATGACAGCAAACCTGCAAACTATAGGAGAAAATAGTTATTGAGACTTTTATGTCAAAAGATGAATTTCGATTTTCAGAAGAAAACATTGCTCTTAGCTTTTTCTCATGATAATATGTGTATAGATCATGAGAAAGAGTAACATTGTTGACTTAGCGGCACCCACTTCTGACTCTTTAAAAGAAAATCATAGGACTTAGTAGTAATAATTGTATGAAAATAATGAATTTAAACTAGATTTGAATTTTAACTAGACCGTCACATGCCGCCACAAACAAAACGTTACTCAACTGACACCAGTGTACTATGGATGGTCGTTGAAGTAATTTTTTGGTTTCCTTCATTAGTGTCCGAAGTGCTAACAGTGTCTGAATAGCTTTTTGTCATGGTAATGATGCGTACCAACGCCAACGCTTGTACCCATCATTTTCATGTGAAAATCTATGAACATCGCCGTGTGGAGACACGTTCGTATAGAGTATATGGAAATATGTGGCCCGACTATAATATCGCCGCGATTCTATCGATTGTGGAGATAGCGCCTTATTCTTTTTCAAAAACGCTATCATCATCATCATCATCATCTCAGCCGTCGGTTGGAAGCGACCTGCATCCAGCGTCTTCCGGCGACCTTCATTAAAACGCTATAATTAAATATTAAAACTGACATTTTCAAAATCAATGTGTTCCATTATAAACTCTGTGAATCCCGGCCAATCTTCCATATATGTACATATTCTCGTAATAATATACTATGACGAATTCTGACTCGAAGTAAAGATCGCGAACACGTAACACATAGTTGACGCCTGTCTTCTACTTCCATAGTCGACAAACCCAATCGTTAAGGCACAGAACCGTGGACGAGCTGAAGGTAGTCCGAGAATCGGTTAAAGAAACTAGCAAGTTTTTTGTTTTTTTTGCATGTCATGTGACATTTTTTTTTTAATACAGTAATGTCAACGATGCATTAGCACACAGTATTGAGTATGGATTAATATAATTTAAGACATACATGACTTCTGCCTAACATTATGTATCGTTGGTATTTTGACATAAAAGTCTCAATAACTTTTTTCTCCCATGGTTTACAGGTTTGCTGTCATACAATGAAATGATACACTTTCCAAGTGCTTTCATTTGATATATAGCTGGAAGTGTTACAAGGGGTGGGACGTTTTGTCCATCCTTCTTTCACGAAGCAATTTCGGAGTACCATCATGTGGCACTGACTCGTGACATGTTCTAAGTAATTTCTTACGAGTTCTTTTGGGCGCAGACGCTGTCGCAACAAGCTTGACGCTTGAGCGCTCTGAGTAAGTTGATTGCAAGAGATTTGGTCCAAACAGTTAACTGTAAGTACTATGTAACTGCACCTACACCATCATATCATGTCTTTAGCTCAAAAACTACTACAATAACGTAAAATAGAAGAAGACTCGCTTATTGACTGTACCTACTAGAACGTTGTGTAAATTTGAGTGCTAACAGACCTCTAATTTATAACGTAAACAAGTTGAGAAAGTGAGAATCATTGACCGAGTGTATAAATAAGTAGAAACTATAAAGAATACCTTTTTAGAAACTGGTACGAATTTATGTATGCAGAATATTTTTCTTACAACTACTGACTACTAGGGGCAGCAGAAGCAATTCTACTTTCACTTGAAGACGAAACACGAGGAACCAAGAAAACGAGAGCCCAAGTCAACGACGATATATTACTAGACTCCTAATAACAGGCGACCGATATCTTTCAACACTTTAGGCAAAAAAGTCTTATATCCGTTTTAATTCGACCACTCCTGTGAGCCGTAAACATACCTTGAGACAGAACAGACCTTGTTGACTAATATAGCGTCGTTGGCCCAAGTTTTAAAAACTCGACGATCGTGTCCTAAGTTAGAACACAAGTACTGAAACGATTCGTAAAGTACCTACTCGTAACAAGTCAGTAAAAATCAATTAGGTACGTGTCTTATCAAACCTTGTAAGTTGTTAGCTTGTGAAGTGCAACAGATGTCTGGTACATTTACTTCAGAAAACTAAGTAAGCACTGTTGTTCATAAAATCCGCCGACAACTTTTTCAAACCCTTTTTGAGGGTGTGAAGAAAGTTGGAAGAAGCATTATTTCAACAGCTAAAGCCTCATTAGCTCTCAAGCATCCGCGTTCAAATCCCTGACGAGCTAGTTGACACTAAACTTACGCGGGTGGTCGTCAGCCAGTCGGACCCTGAAAGGGTTCCTACAGTCACGCATCACGGTTTTTCTTTGCTTCTTACGATACCCGTTTGTTCCCGTCTTGCGGAGAGGACATATTTATTGTTTTCTCGGCCGTTAAGTCACGATACCATACAACTTTATAACTGATCATTTCAGTAGTCACCCGTTTCCACACAGTACGTAGTTCGGTTTTAGTCTACATTATAGCTAGTCCGACGAAACTGTAATGCTGCAGATCCCGTAAGAGATGAAAAACAGGACCAACGGCTTTTGGTGTTTTCCGAGATACATGCAGGGTGTCACATTATCATTTTCTAAACTTTGGGACTCTGGGTTACTAACTGGGAACTTCCAATGGGAAAAACCTAATAGCATTTTTTCGCACCCGGGATCCCAACCCCGGGGCCTCGCAGTCAGGCTGGCGACCACGAGACCAATCGACAGTTATATTATTTAATTACCGGCATCACGATGCAATCAACTATCACAAACTACTTAGCGATGCGTTCGAAAGTCACGTCGTAAATTGCCATGGCGATATTATGTCTAAACAATGTTGATTTGACTTTGCAATGCAGAACTTTTGAGCACCACAGACGATAGTCTAACTGTTGCACTTGAATGGTGCTGTTAAATGTGCGTCTACCCTTATAAGTACCACAGTTGACATTTTATATTCCTACTAATAACTGTGATCTAGTATATAATAGGAATGAGAACATTATCTGTATAACAACAAGGTTTATTTTTGCTTGAATGCAGTCTGCATTATGCTTGAGGTACATCTAAGTCTGTTCTATAGATTTGGCCCTAATTGGCCCCAGTTGCAGTCTTATGTAGACAAGTTTCAAATGGCCCTTATTTAGATATTCCCACCAATGATCCACATACACTGAACCATGTTGCTATGGTAATATGTGACACAGTAATAAACACTGCAGTGTAAATAAACAAGTTTACTAAACATGTATTCTTGTGTTGGCAGACAGTACCAACTGTTGGCATTTTGACAATGACCTTCTTTTGTCGACAATGTGAGGTATTGGTTATAAGGATTACTCAAAATAGTTGATAACTATTACAATTACAGAAAGGGCAATAATCCTAACACCGAAAGTATTAAAAAAAAATCTTATAATATCCCCCAATTTGACTAGTTCCCTCCCGTAATTCACATACATTACATTTTGTCCCCCTACCCACTGCAATGCATGGGTACCTGTCCACACTATTAATTTTTCTGACATGCTAGACAAAAATTTGGATAGCTTGATTAATATTCATGATATACTTTATCGCCTATAGCATTTAGGAATTAAATGTAGCTTCCTAATAAAAAAGAAAATTTTGGATCATGAGATCCGAGATTGTTGTTTTTTTGACTATCCCCTAATTTTAAGCAAATTATGCTTCTTCATAATGTTATTGCATAGATTATACACCTGAGTTTGTCAGAGTATTAGTTTTTGTAAAAAAAAATAGTCTGTTGGCTTTTATATTAACCTAATCTAACACAATAAAAGAACTTTTAAGTGAAAGACTTAATATTGACCAATTTACAAAATTTATATAGACCACTTTATATTTTAATTTACACTTATACTTTAAACCACTTTATCATTTAAACAGAACATTTTCTTCTCAACTTTAAATAAATTAAATACTTAGTTTCATTTGGTAAGATTGCTCAAAATTAACTTTTCATATTCAGTAAATTCTAATCGGATAGCAAAGCAGTGACATGTTACATAAATTTTGTATTCTGTGCCTACGAATAAACAAAACTATTTTAGACATTGATAATTATAAAAAACAAACATACCTTTCTAGCACAGCATTTAGTGTATCCTGATCAATATCCGTAAACCCTTCAGCATTTAACGCATCAGCAGTATTCTTATCTATCATCTCCAAGCACAGGGCAGCCAGCTGGGGCTCATCAAACAACCGTGCCTGCGTCAGCAAGAGAAACGCATTGTCCGTACCCAAGTTACTCTTCAAGAAATCTACACAATGCTCCTCTAACGCTGCCACAGCATACTTCTTGGCAGTGTACAGCGTAGTCATCACACTCTCGGGACCAATACGAACTTCATCTGAATATAGGAACTTGAGTAAGTGAAGGAACGCTGCAGGCTCCACATCAGGCAGCTCTACCTCATCAGACTTTGTTGCTAGCACTCCATTGAACATGGCATCGAACACAGCGCTCCCCACAGATAACACAAACTTGTGCGCTGGTATCACCTGCTGATTAGCATCCTTGCCGACGATAAAATGCACGTCGCATAAGATCTCGTTATTAAAAAGGAACGATAACCTTTCTTTTACGGTTGTTTTCGTCGCCTGCCAGTTGTGCAAGCGGCCTCCTGTGTTGTTAATTGGCTGGAGGTTTTCTATTGCGGAAGACGAAGCGAGAGGCTCGCTCGCCTGCCCGTTGTCTTCCTCCTGCTGCCCGAGCTGCTGCCGCGCCTGCTGGTTGGACGGCAGCATGTTCTGCGGCGGCAGCTCGTCACCGCCACCTCCATCGTCCAGCCTCACGTTAAGTAATCTATTAACTATATCATTTTTAGACCCAGATGCCATAACGCGTGGATTTTCAACTATCACACATTACATGGAATGCCGGTCGTGCTCGAAACACGATGTTTATGTTTGAAAACGGCTGCCTGTATTAATAACGTGGGTGTGAGACACAATTTGAAGTGATTTGTTGTAGTAATTAGCCTCAATTTTTGTTTATCACAGCACAGAGGTGTTTCAAAGATTTTTTGACGCGTGACAGGAAAATTTCGGTATTGCCATTTTATACGGAGAAAATATGTAATTAAATCTATCATACAATCAATCAAGTCCATTCTCTCAAAACAAAAACCAAATATAAAGTAGCAGATAAGTTAGATATGTTTCTTAGTTAGCATCACTATAGGTTTTATTTTAAAAGTATTTTTCAAATTGTTTGAAATATGTATGTTTTAGTTCATATTAATTTTAAAATTCTGATTTAGTAGGTATTAAACGATCATTCTGGTAACACTGAAATCTGTCGTCATTGATGTGGCGGGTTTTTTTGAAGATATTTTAGGATTTTAGTCTACTGTTTCTCCTAATTCTAATGTAACAAAATGGAGAAATAGTTTGCATAATGTTTCAAAGATATAGATAAAGATAAGATATTTGATGTTTTATATTGAAATAAACAAGGACCAATAAATTGACCGTACACAAAACGTTTTACAAACGTTTTATAATTCATTTTATTTTTGACTTGCCTGTTTGTCTAGTGGTTATAATAGTGACCCTGGCTGCTATGCCGGGGGTCGTGGGTTCAATTCCCACCGAGGACAAATGTTTGTGTGATGAGCACGATCATTTGTGTTTCTAGGTGTAATTTATCTATAATATCTATGTATTTAGAAATATTATAAGTATGTTTATCAGTTGTCTAGTACCCATAACACATGCTCTGCTTAGCTTGGGACTAGATGGCGTTGTGTGATAGTTGTGGAATATTATTATTATTTATTATTATTGAGGGTAAAATAATTACAACAGCAACAGAAAAGCTTAGCAATAAATGAGATTTCAGAAATTTAATTAACAAAGTACGAAAAACAGCTCACGCAATTTTTGCGAACTACCAATAACCTTTCCTGCTAAAAGTCGGGTAAAAATATATTAGGTATTGAAGATCTATACATAATTACACCAACACAAAAAAAAACACTTTGTTTAGGGTTCTGTATCGGAACTTATTTCATTGCCGTGACCCAGGAACATAAAGGTCTATTGAAGGACACCGTGGATTTTTTAGTCAGTACAAGTCTGACAGTCCTGCCCGGGATGGGAGGACTCATTTGATGATTTTACCACGATAAAAAAAGGGTTCTGTATCGAAAGGGCATAGGGTAAAACGACACCCTATTACTAGGACTTTGGTGTCCGTTTGTCACCAGGCTATATTTTATTATATTTCATGAACCGTGATAGTCAGAAATTCCATAATTACAGATTATGTATTTCTGTTGCCGGGACAAAAACAAATACTTACTAAAAACAGAATAAAATAAATAATTATTATTTAAGGAGGCTCTCATACGACAGACATGTTTTTTTGCCTTTTTTATTGGTATGGAACAAAGATTATTGAGGAGCTTGTGGCTAAATAATTGGATTAAACCGCACAGGCCGATCTTCCGGATTAAGCCACGCTTGCCGAGGTTGGTCTGTGGATGGGTGACCATCTGTTTTTTGTTTTCTCCGTGCCGCGGCAAACTCGTAAAGCCGTTGGTCCCGGCTATCATTTGATATCATTTAGATCTTTGACTGTTACTCAGAAGCTGTAAATTCTGACAACCAGTCTTACCGTGGAGGTATTATTACCCAGTTACCGTGTTGTGAAGTTCCGACAAGCTCGGTCACTTCATGTAAAATACTGATATTCAGCTAATTCCGGTTCGACTGGAAGCCGACCCGAATGTAGTTGGGAAAAGGCTATTCAGATGATATTTGCACGGAACACTTCGTCCGACTCGCGCTTGGCCAGTTTCCGAATTCCTAACATACATAATAGGTAGGTACAGAAATGTAAGTACCTACAATAAATACAAACCCACTTCCGTATCCTTCCGTACCTATCGACAACATAAACAGTCCACGTTCGTATATAAACGATGATTTACATACTGCTGCGGTCTGGTGTCAAATGGAACCACTCACACACCCGGTCGTTTCCCATGAGTGCCGTAACAGTAATGAGGGGGGGGTTGGTGGAAGTATGGGGATCTATGGGGTTTACTGCTGATGCTTAAATTATACTGCGGTCAACGGCCTTTATGAGATAAAGTAAGTACCTAGGTGTTAGATGTATCTATGGCACGTGTGTCGGATCATTTAGCTTCCTTCAAAATGGTTAAGCTGATGGTGCTGATCCAGTCATGTATCCTTCGTTACGTTGAGTCTGGTCACTTAGCTGCCACAGTCTTTTTTTTACGTGGTTAATACAGTCCTCCCACCTAGGGCAGGGGGGAGGGACTGTTTGACTCGTACTGACTAAAATCCACGATGTGTCCTTTAATAGCCCTTTACGTTTGGGGTCACAGTAATTTGATAAGTCCAGCTGCCACGATATTAGTTAATTATTGATTACTTTTTTTCTTAATTAGTTTTTTTTTATAATTTTCACTGTGGACAACACTGTACACTTAACTTGCTACATCGTTTTTCCTTATTGTACCATCTCAAAAAGAATGATGTAGGTAACAATAGTATATTTTGCAACTAGTGAATAAAGAGCGGATTTAAAGCGAGGGCCATTATATGAATCAAGAGCAAGCGAAGGATTTTAATGACTGAATCACGAGCGAAGCGAGTGATTCAAGTATTTAAATCCTGAGCGACGCGAGTGATTCTGGCCCTCGATTTAAATCCGTTTTATTCAAGAGTTGCAAACGATACTTTATACCATGACTACGAGAAAAAGAAAGATTTGAGCGATAAAAGATATTCAACGAAACAAAATAAAGTTTTTTTTAATAAGTCTGCTCCACACACACGTGGGTGCGAAGTAGTCCAATTGCTCGGTCACTGCGCCAACAAGCTGACATTAAAATCGGAGCAATGATTTGAATTAAGAGTAATTTTCATGTTAGCAAGGGGGTTGTCCAGCATCGCGGTCGATGTCGAATGTACTAAAGTGTTCTAAATTCAAACACCAAAACAGTGCGTAAAAGACTACTTTTACGCACTGTTTTCCGTGAGTAAAAGTAGCTTTTTCGAGGGGGAATGGTATAATAGTTATTTGTTATACAAGAGTGCAAAGTTGATTTTTAACCGCGTGCTCATGTTTGATGACCGAGCAAGCGAATGATTCTAAATTTGAATCACGAGTGCAACGAGTGATTCAAAAATTAGAATCATGAGTGATAGCGAGGGAATCAAAAGAGCACAAGGTGAAAAATCTTTGCACTCGAGTGCAACACGTAACTTTTCATCCCACCTCAGCGAGGAAATGTCTAAATGCAAAAACAAAAAAACAGATGTACATTATACAAACAAAAGATAGGCTTTTATTACAGTTTAGGTATTAACTAAGACATTATTATAGAACAGAATAATTTTTAAATTAAAACAAATAATACTTAGGTAATAGTTGAATACTACTACAGGTATTATTAAGTTACTTATTTTTATCTTGGTTTGTCATAACATAACAATAAGACGTGAAAGGAAAAGCGCACAAAGCAAATAAAAAAGGTAAAACAAAGTACTGAGTCAAGAATGTTTCGGGTCTGAGATTTTAACAAAATAATTGTAGATTACGCTCCAAGGGAGGCGTATTGAATTCCGAAGCGATACTAAGGATTCTGGGGGTGAACCTCCATCCGTAGCGCAGCGAGAAGGTTCAAGTGTTAACACCCGAAAGAAACGAGGGAATAAAGTTAAAAATCCTTAGTGAAGCGAGGGATTCAAGTTAGCCCAAGGCAACGCAGCCTTACACCCGAGGAGCGTACTCTGCTCTCCCACCTGTGTACCACATCAAATTTTAAAAATAGAATTTGTATCCGCGAACACCTTCGAACGTCAAGTGGGCACCACAGCAAGCGATCAGCTGTTGCGGTCACCGGCCGCCATTACTGCTGCTACTCTTTTGTTCATACGATGTTCTAAATTCAAATTTACTTTATTCACTAGAGGATAAAAACGGCTTTTACTCACTTGAGGATAAAAACGGCTTTTACGGTCAGATATCGAAGAGCAAAAGTACCCTTTCCGAGATGGGGGGATGAAAAGGTTTTTTAATCATTTTGGCAATCTAAAAAGAGTGTCCATGGACTTGTCTGCCGGTTCTTCTTCATAGACAGGGCCGCGCCGCCCCTGTGTGCGATGTGTGCGGCGCACACAGGCGCCAGGGCTTTAGGGGCGCCGAATGAAATGCCAAAGCCAATTAATGAAATTATTTTTTCAAGTAACATTTTTGTTACATTATACCTCACCTCAGTATCGATAAGTAAGTAGATACCTACCTACAAGTCTCCCAAGACAAGAATTGACCCACTGTTTATATTTCGGGTAATGAGTTTATACGAACTTCAAGCGCTGCGTCTGCGTTTTAAAATCAAAAGGAGCGCCGCAGCCAATACAATAGCTGACCTGACTATATGTAGTACAAAGCCGAGCCGTAGATCATGAGTTTATATTAACGCAACTTGATACGACCGGAGACAGCGGACTTGCCAAGTTCACGATTTTAACCAGCGAAAAAATAAGTATAAACAATTAGATACATTTTATCCAAAGTGGGTGCTAGGTGCGCATTGAATGAACGTCCCGTGCTATAAATTATACATATAAAAAATAAGTTTAATTTCTAACACTAATAACAATACTAAGGACAACATTTAAAGTGTTTTCACGATAAGTGGTAGCCTGGTAGTATACAAGAAAATAAAAGAAATTATCTGGATACGACGTGACGATAATTATACGTGATAAAAATACTACGGTTCTACGTCTACTTTCAAGGATTTGGGAATCATTGAAGTGTTTTGAACTGATGAAGATGTTAAAACTGATCAAAAAAATGTTTTAAGCGGGGGTATGTTCTTTTTATGTAATTTCTTAAACAATATGCTACAATAGCCCTGCTGTTCCTTCTGCGTTTTAAATAAAATAAATAAAGCAATAAATCTGTCATCATTTATAAAATATACAATCAATATTAATATAGCCGACACGGTTGGGCGCAGTGGCTGAGCGAGGGATCGGCTGTTGCGCTGCGTGTCACGGGTTCGATTCCCGCACGGAGCAGTATTTTGTGTATTGTGTATGTTTTTTCAAATTACTGTTACTGTAAAAATATACTTGTATTAGTTATAAAATTGGGCGTTACGTTGCGGAAATCCGTGACATAAAAATTAGGAAAATATTTAAAATATTAGGGGTGGGGGAGGGGGGGAATTCTGCGGTCAACAGCTACTGTAAAATAAAACTGAGGAAAACATTATTTTTCAAAAAATAAAAATGTCGAACCCAGGCAAAAAAAAAGGCGCTACCAAAATTTTGCACACAGGCGCTGCTAGAGCTCGGCGCGGCCCTGTTCATAGAGATCTACTCCTTGAAATGGGCATCTACGGTACTTTCACAGTTATTATGACTGTAGCACCATATTTTTTTTAGTATATTTTTTATCTTTGACAATTCAAAAGGGCCTGTAACTGGTCTACTTGAAATATATGTTTTAATTTGATTTGTGTTTTTACAGATAGATCTAATAGCACTCAGGCTTATTTGCTCGAAATTTCATTGAAGGGTAGAATCAGGAATGACGTCATTCGGAATAAAACCGGAGTAACCGACAGGTTGCAGAGTAAGCAAACTGAAACGCCAGTGGGCATTTGGACAGGTCATGTGTAGGTGAAGTTTGTCGAAGGATCAATGCCCAGTGGAGCAGACAAGTCCTAGAGTGGAGACCCCGCAAGCGAAGTGTCCCCTTAGCCCCCCAGTTACAACCGTAAGAAAGTGGATGCAGAAGGCAAAGTACAGGGTTATGTCCAGTAGTGGACTGCTATAGGCTGGGTTGATAGACCTTGAACGTAGAAGCAGACCAAAAAAACTTTAGTTGGACTGTTTGATGGATATTTGTGGCTTCACTAAGGAGCTGATGAGTACGTAAGTATGGAAGAATTATTGTGCCAACAGCTGTAGGACTAGGGTTGCCCCACAGGGTATTAACACATTGTATCGAAAAATTGTCCTTCTAATTGTCAGCACAACAACATAACATGAGCAGTGGTGGCCCAGTGGTATTGGTCTCGACTAACGAGTTGTAGGTCGTGGGTTCGAATCCCGATAGGCGCTTTACTTTGTGTAATTTATTTCATCACCACTGCTTTCAAAGAAAACATCGTGAGCAGTGCCGGTTTTAGCACTACCAGCGCCCTTGGGCGAGATTTTCTACGGCGCCCCCTAACTGCAATATACCTAAACCCATTTTTTTAGCGTGGTAACATCATCAAATGAGTCCTCCCACCCAGTGACGGAAAAAGACTACTTGATGCCCTAAGCAATTGAAGCCTTTGGTGCCCCCCTATCCGCAGGTTCTTTTTTTTCGTGATTAATTCATCAAATGGGTCGGTCGGTCGGGACTGTCAGACTTGTACTGACTAAAATCCACGATGATCCTTCAATAGCCCTTTGCGTTCCAGGATTACGGTTACTTAATGAGATCGTCCCGCGATCCCGGCAGTCTTTTCCTCCTAAAGGGGGGCACAGTCAATTTGCTGACAGCTCTTCGAGGTGCGCGTGGAACACGACACGCCTTAGACCCTGGAACAGTCCATGATCGGACGGCAAGTCACCCATTACTCGCCATCCGTGTATGACTGCGCCTACGGCGGCCTTAAATCACCTCGCGACGTCCGTTGCCGTGAGCGTCTCCCATCCACATGAGTAGTCTCTGCCTTTAAATTTTGTATACTAGTATGTAGAGAAGTAATTCGCTCAGTAGATAAAACAGAAGCTAGGGATATGCGCGAGCGAGCGGAGCGAGCTCAATTTTTTTTTGCATCTTTCTTGTACCTATACGCATTAAATAAGGTAACCAAGCCTATGCACGATGGAATAGCGAGCTTGACAATTGCAAAAGCAGTTTCAGTTAGTTTTTGGTGACGTGAGAGTACCGTGAGACGTGATGGCCATGAGGGCCCCAGAAGAAGCACAATAAAATCCGTCCTTTGGATTTTTTTGTGCTTCTTCTGGTGCCCCCCAAGACGTGATGCCCTAGGCAATTGCTTAATTTGTTTAAGGGTTAATCCGTCACTGCTCCCACCTCACTGTCAAACTTGTACTGACTTAAATCCATGGTGTCCTTCAAATAGCCCTTTATGTTCCGGGGACCCCGGTAGGGTCTGGCCCTCTAGAGGCCCCGTCATCGTGCTGACGCTCTTTGAACACAACGCGCTGTTGACCCGGGCATGGTACGTGGTCGGACAGCGAGTTGTCTTTTACTCGCTGCCCGGAAGCTCGCGCCTACGGTGGCCGGAGATCGTCTGCCGACGTCCGACACCGTGGGCGTCTACCAGTGCGGCTGGGGTGGAGGGAGGACACTATCGTCTCCCTCACGCGGCCCGCCTCCTCCTTCGCGAGCATGACTACGTCACAGAAGGAGGCGATCGCTTCCCACTCCGTCTCGCCCCGCAGCATGGCCGCGACCAATGCCGGGCGCGAGAGGTCTTCGCCTATCGCCGCCGTGAGGACACGTCGGTGCTCTGCTCAAGCGGGGCAGTCCTGCACCGTAGACTATACTGTGTGCTCCGCGAGATCCTCGCAGTGGTGACACCCAGGCGTTTCCTCCTTCCTCATCAGACACAGGTACCTCCCGATACTTCCGTGTCCGGCGAGGACCTGCGTCATGCGGTAGGTCAGGACGTCGTGACGCCTATCCAGCCACTCCTCCAAGAGGGATCTTATCGCCGCGATTGCGGCGTGCCCGAATACAAACTCATATCAAAAAAAGAAAAGGATTTAATGAAATTACCTTTATCAAAAGAAATAACCATTTCTTAAAAAAATAAATACTAGATAATAAAATTGTACCTTTCTGGCCTTCCGGCGAACTATTTTATTAAATTATAAAAATCGAGATTTTCTGCAATTTCAATGCAAGTTTGTGAGTCTAGATTGCGATATTGTCGACCGTAAATAAGTCTTTTGCGTCGCGAGCTTTTATAAAATTAAAAAAAAACCAGGGGAGCCACATTCTGATCTGGCAAAAAAGATTTCAGGCTTATAAGCTTCATCACATAACATACACCCATAATTTATCAGATTTAGAGTCTACAGTTGATTTTAATTGGAGATCTCCACAGAGTTTTAGAAGGTCGGGTTTTCCCGGAATCTTTTTCTAAATATACAAAAAAGACAAATATTCTGAATACTCGTTGAGCTGTGCATCTTTCATGGACTGAAATTATAGTAATATCCAAAAGACAGTTGAAAAATTCAAACTCAATTTTTTTTCCGGAGAATGACACATAGGTTCATCAGAAAGTAGGCCTGCGGCGCCCCTTCGTATTTGGCGCCCTGGGCGGTCGCCTAACTGCGCCTTACCCTAACGCCGGTACTGATCGTGAGGAAACCCGCATGTCCTAAAACCAAAAATTCAAAGATATGTGGCATCTACATCAATTCAAAGATGTGATGCATTATGGCCCAGTCCCTCTCTCAGAGAGGAGGCCTGTGTCCCGGCAGTGGGAAAATTATAGGCTGATAATGATAATAAAAACAAACCTTCCTACTTTCTTCATAACTTTAAAGATGCGCGAAAAATTAGGAAGGTCCTTAAACTACGCGTGACTACTTTTCATCAGGCGGGCCGTATGCTTACTCTCAAGTGTATTAATGAACTTGACTTTTTTCCAGCATGGAGTTTTTTTCAGTGTATGCTGGGGCGACGGCACGTTGTATTCCACGCGCGCCTTGATGAGTGTCAGCATTAGGGTAGCGGGACTAACGAATTACCGTGACCCCGGAACGTAAAGGGCTATTGAAGGACACCGTGGATTTTAGTCAGTACGAGTCTGAAAGTCCCTCCCTCTCTAACTTGGGTTGGAGGACTCATTTGATGATTGTTACACGATAAAAAAGTTGGAGGTTGTATGCTAGCCTTTTCACGGTATTTTCAGAGCAATCAGTAATGATAAAATAAAAATATGGACACAAAGTAAGTGCCACGGAAATGATCGAAGCGGCTAGGATAAAAGCACGCGACCAAAACATAATCCAGAAAGATCATGCCCATTACCGCATGCGATAAAAAATATAAATGTCCAATCCCAAAGGCCATATTACCTTTTCTATAAAATATTCCTAAGCATACACGAGCCGTCTACAATATCAGTATTGCAATATAACGACGTATAGCATGATGTTATGGAATAAGTTGAGGGCGCGTGTCACACAAAGATATGGCGGGCACGGGAGTTTTATTACCGCGGAAACTGCGACTCAGTGAACACGCACAGGGTTAGGAACGGGAAAATATTTCCCATTTTCTCTACTTTCACTTTTTATTCTGTTAAATGTTTGAGATGTTGTAAAGTAACGTAGCGATTTGAAATAAAGCTGTTTGTTAGTGTCAACTTTATTAGTGTTTTTTATACATAAACGGTAAACTAAAACGATGGTGTTTTATTATTTTACTATGCGGATAAATCGACAGGAACTGAAACCACTTTGCGTGTAGCATTTGATAATTACGTAAAAGTATCTGAGTTTAAAAAAATGAACTTAAAAAAAAGCCACAGTTACTAGACATTCCCACATAAATCGAAAAAACATAGTTGCCTATTCCAAAGCGTAGATTTCTATGGAGAAGAATAGTACCTATCCGGTTAGCTGTCAGATTTAGTTGTGGCCAACATGATTTCCAAACTTATCACTTTTTAAAATAAATCAAAGTAATAATTCGCAAATAATTAACATACCTATTCATTTTAATTAGCCAAAACTATCTGTTCTCCGTTCTATGGCGTTTCTCGTACGTCATCAAGGGCACGCACGCGCGCAACGGTCGATTCAGCTAGCTACAGGTGCTGGCCCGGCAGTCGCACCGCCGCCGTCTGCCACGCGCCACCGCAGCTCTCGGCTGCTGGTCACAAACAAGGCGACACCGACTACTCACAGACTGATCACCCAAACATCATTCTAAACTAACCAAAACGCTTATTAAAATTACTCTCCAGCCTGTACCAACACTATAAGCAAGAAGTTGTGTCAACAAAACTCATTGCGTTTACAAATTCAACAGGCGCTCGTAACATTTCGTACTCGAGTCGAGTCTTATGACTAGTGTAAATACTCTTTAAAGTTTAAATATTAATCGTTGTCTCGTTTTCTCTACTGTTGTTATAAAGTGTTGTCTGTTCGCCTATTGACTTGTGTGTGATCTAAGTGTTCTATGAATAATGTTGTTTCCATTGTTGTTGATCTTGAACTCGATTGTACCTGCGTATGATCGTGCAGTGTCTGTGACATAATTATATTATAATATGAATGCTTCTAAGTAAAGGTGAGTTGAGAATCGATATTTTTACGGTATGTTGTGAGATTATAAACATAAACATATGTCCCATATGATGCTATAAATACGGGTAGGTAGTTGGCTAGGTATCGTATTAATAAATTAACGACAAGAGAGGCGAAGCTGTGGCCTGTACCCAATGAAGTAAAGATAATACTTACGTAGCAGAATACCTAATTATAAACAGACCTTTACATTAATCATATTTCGAACATTATCCAAGTTTAGATTTTGTTTCAAGTTGCTATCTACTTAGCAATATAGATAAGTACTTATGTTCACGCTAAAAGGTCACATAAAAGATTAATGACGATCTTTCTAGAAGCATAAATTTAACTGCTTTTGTCGATATTGGGTCATAAACTTAAAAAGCGTAGCCTGAACATTACCATCAAGGGAACAGTAAACTTTTTAACTTTACCTCAAAGTCGAATCTTTTCATTCTCCTTGGACTTTTATCATAACTGTGGAACTGTCCAGAATCCTCTAGAATCTCTCACACAGCTCACAAACTCTGGATTGTAATACACTCAAAACAATACTTCAAGGTCTAACATATTGTTCCAGAAATCACGATGATGTTAAGTCCGAAGATGCAGCGGTCGGTCCGCGTGAATGATGGCCAGCTACTCGCCCTATCCGACAGGGCGCAGTATGACCATTCACAGGTTGGTAGACCATAGCTTACCTACTGAAAATACCACTGGGTAGACCATTTTTTTTACGTGGTACAATCATCAAATGAGTCCTTGCATCCCACCCCGGGCAGGGCGGGCGGGACTGTAAGACTCGTACTGACTAAAATCCACGGTGCCCTTCAATAGCCCTTTATGTTCCTGGGTCACGGTAATGGGATAAGTCCCGCGACCACTGAGTAGACCATAGTACAAAGTTATTAGGCAAAAGGAAGGTTTGCAAATCAAAGGTCTCCCAAAGTGGACCTTGGACAGATAAAGATTTGCTTTCATGCTGCGCATATCATCAGAATTCCTGTGGAGACAATAATCCACTGTTAAGTATGATAACAGAAGTCGTGTGAGAAGGAAAGTCTTCTATAATAATTATTATAAGTACAGCGATAAACTTCGGAGTATGGTTAGGGACTGATGAAAGAGTTGAAGCTCAATGGTAAAATAAAAGGAAAGGTCAAAGATAGCTATAACTGGTATGATGATAATTATTATTTAAATGGTATTAGTAGGATTGATTCAAAGTATGGCGCATGAAGTTGATGATGTAGATTATCATCTAAGAATGTTAAAGTGATGATCCATTATCTTGCAGTAAACATCTTCTATGTTTACTGAATGAAAAACCTGATTATGAAGCAGTCCAATAAGTATTATTTCTTTATACTTCATGTACAAATCAATGGTACATAGGCGGACTTAATGCCAAAAGGCATTCTCTACCAGTCAACCTTTACATCCTCATTAACAGCGGTGACATCAACCAAACCGCACTGGGCCCGCGTGGTGGATTATGGCCCACTCCCTCTCACAGAGGGGAGGCCTGTGTCCCAGCAGTGGGAACATAATAGGCTGATGTTGATGAACATTAATAGCAATAATAACTGGTAAATGTCGTGGAATTGTATGAAAATATTACAATTTCCTTGAATTACCTTCCCTAAGAGTTTCATATTCTATTACTATGGAATTGCTATTCCAGTTTTGTAATAAGGTTGTATGAAGAAGTAAACTAACATTTTATTTGATTTTAGACTGGTTACCTGCACAAACGAAGCTCCGACAACACCAAATGGCAGCTTCGGTGGTTCATCCTCTATCAGGTAAGTGAAACGCGCTTTTTTACTATAAAGTTTACCGCCTCTTTGCTAAGTGCCGCGCGACGGCACAGGATTTACAAAGCCACGCGGTAGGCATCGCTGCAACCCCGCGGAAAGTTTCAAAGGCACTCAATCATGAACACTGCTAAAAATTAAGTAATTACTGATTATAGTCTGATAAAACCATGCAATACCCAAGACATTAAGTCTGCCTTTGTACTGTCTAGTGCATAAAGTTCAATAAATAAATAATCAATGTTTAAACAGTGTGGAACAATTTTTTTTAAAATAATTTTGAGAGTTCCACTTGCTAATGATTTGTTATAAATATAAATATGATAATACCAATGACTATTTAAATAACTTAGCGTAACTTGCTAGGTAAACACAATATTATATTGCTTTTTTAGCCTAGTTGCTCCCAAACTTCTTTGGAGCCACAGGGACTGTCAGACTTTTACTGATTAAAAACCACCCTGCTCCAGGGCCGGTCCTAGGGCGGTGCGAGGGGTGCGACCGCACCGGGCGCCTTCAAAGGGGGGGCGCCAAAATGAACCAAAACTTGAAACAAAAGACGCTCGATCGAGCGTGCGAAAATTGCAACAGGCCCCGTGGTGAAATTTCGTCTGTCTAGTGACAGACGAAATTTCACGACAGGCATTGTTTTATAGGTGCGTCCACACAGAGCGAGATGCCTCGCGAGGAATAGGCCGCGTGAGGAAACTCGTTTAGCAAAAAAAATATTTAGAGGAGCGCCATTTTTTGTTCTCGCAACAGTAGAAAATCTTAATAGGACCGGCACTGCCTTGCTCCATCACTTACCCTTTACGTCACAGGGCCGAGTACCCTGCTTAGATGTCCCGCGATCCCTGTTATATGAGACATAAATATAATTGGCGACAAAGTGTCATTATAATGGGTATGGCATGTTCGTGTGTCGCCAAGGGAATGCTTGTCATAGATTCGAATTTGATATTGTAGTATTTTTATTGAATCAGATCTGACAGGGATTTGGAAATAAAAACTTAATCTTACTAGTAGTATAAATGCGATTTTTTTTTGTGTGTTAACGTATGAGTGGGTGCATAGAAAAGATATCTACTTATTCTGTGAATGGATGGATGTATAATAACATGGATTGGTGTTTGTTACAACTCTAATACGGTTACGCAACAGCTGTAGTGAACGGATTTTGGACACAGATAGTTTATAAGCTGGATTAACCTATAGGTTACATTTTATTCCAGTTATATATATTTTTATGGGACTATTTCTCAACCCCATGCGGGTGAAGAGGAAATGAGTCCTGGGCAGCAAAAGACGGACTGACAGACTTGTTTTGACTAAAATGCGCGGTGTCCTTCAATAGCCCTTTACGTTCCGGGGCCACGGTTACCCGATAATCCCGCGATACCGGCAGGCTTCGGCCCACTAAGGCAGTCCCCGTCATAACTTTAGGTACATGAAAAGCAACGACAAACGACAGCCATATTTTTAGAGCCAGTTTCATAAAGCTGTTACATACCTACATAATATATACTTTAGTATATAAGTCATGATTCGCTGCACTCAAAAACATTTACCTATTAAGCTGAAGGTAGCTAAGTACATACTTAAGGAGGCATTGACCTTTAAGTCGCACAAATGCAGCGGAAAACAAAATGACTGAACTTTTTATTGTAAAGGGCATTGGGTATTAGGAAAGTTATTTACTTAATAAGTAGTACTTAATGTAGGAGCTCGTGGTTAAATAATTACAGCCGCACAGGCCGATCTTCCGGGTTAAGCCGCGCTTGCCTGGTGGTCTGTGGATAGGTGACCATATGTCATAGCGAGTTTCCTCCGTGCTTCAGAAAGCACGTAAAGCCGTTGGTCCTGGCTGTCATTTATAGATCTTTGACAGTCGTTACTGTTAGTCAGAAGCTCTAAAGTCTGACAACCAGTCTTATCATGGGGTACGGTATTACTCAGTTACTGGGTTGTAGAGATCCGATAGGCAGTCGTGGTATTTGGTTCGACTGGAAGCCGACCCCAATATCGTTGGGAAAAGGCAGGCAGATGATGATTTACTAAATAATAAAAATTGGAACTTACTTGAGAACTGTTGTTTATGACTTTGGTTGTTTAGCCCTTGGCTAACAGACTACCATGAGTTGTCACTACGATACTCGATCATACGCATCGACTGCGTTTGGCATTCTCATTAGTTGAGAGTTCATACAATCTTTGAGCGGGCCCATGAGAGCGCCAAACGCGGTCGATGCGTATGATCGAGTATCGTAATGACAACTCATGGTAGAGCCTCTGGATAAAAAATGATTGACTAGTCAACATGAACTTTACGTTCTATGGAGAACATGTGATCAGGGGTCGCGAGACTTCGGGGTCGTGGGACCAACGAGCTACCATCACTCTCGTAAAGGGCTACTGCAGGACACCGTGGATTTTAGTCAGTACAAGTCTGACAGTCACTCTGTGAGTCAGTCCACTCCTTTGATGATATTACCACGATTAAAAAAAAAGAAAACATGATGTGATCTAGAACGGTAACTTTAGGAAAATGATTGCGATAGAATAAGAACTCTATAGCTTGAGCAATAAAACGAATATTCCATTTTTAGGATTTCTGCACCCAAAGGGTAAAAAGAGATCCTATTATTAAAGCCTTCGCTGTCCGTTCGTCTGTCAGTCTGTCTGTCGGTCTGTAACCAGGTTTAATCTCATGAACCGTTATTGTAAGACAATTAAAATTTACTCAAATGTTGTAATTCTGCTGCTGTTAGAAAGAAAAAATACAATAGACATAGTTTTAGAAGTTCACGGCTACGACTTAGCAACCGCGTCATTTGATCAATAATATTAATCTGCGTTAGTCGCACAACTTGCAATTTTGTCATTGCTTCAGAGATCACAATAAAATAGGGTATTTTACTGCATAAATATATTGAAAAACTATTTATTCCGTCAGTAATAATATTGAAAAATAATGGACACGTATGTTATGTTTTTTTTTTAAAAATCAATGAATACTGACAAAGATAAAACGCTTCCAAATTTTGGACTGGGGGCTTTGTGATGTCATTAGGCTTGTAAGATTGTAAAGACCCAGTGACGTTTCGTAAATTTAGAAGCGTTGCATCTTCGTAAATATTGGCTTACGTGACAAAACAAAAAAATATGAGTCTAATATTTTTTAAGATCTAAATTTCGGATTAATATTTTTTTTGAGTAAAATACCCTTTTGCTCTGGTTCAGGTCTTGTTATTTTAGTTAAGGTCGCTTTTTAATCGTGGTAAAGACCAGTAAAGGCAGTCATCAAATGCGTCCGTCCGCCAATGCTACGGCGTAGCACACTGCTACGCCGCTGGCTACGCCGTAGCCACGTGCGCTACGTAAAAAGTTTGGAATAAAATATGCATTGGTTTAATAAATAAATTCTGTTACAATGGTAAATAATAAATACCTATTTTAGCAAGTTATGGTCTGGTATTACAGTTACCATTCGTTAAGTATTATAGAGCATACTTGAAGTATTATGACGTAAATTGAACGAAAATGAAAAAGCGCCTCTATTGTACGAATGAGGAACTAATTTTATGTAACAAATTAAGGTGAAAGCCCCAGTTTCAGGACACAAAAACGTGAAAACTCGTGTTAAGACCTCGGTTTACCTTTGAAAAACATTGAGTTAAGAAATTTAGTGAATTATAGATGTTATATCGTTTGGGAGAACGCTGGTCCTCCAGAGAGGAATAGAGGGATTACAGGATTACACGGTGAATATAATATACGATATGATCGAAGTGCATTCAGGCGGAGGGGACCAAGGAGAACGGGGAGTAAGGATTAGGTCCTACCGCTAAAGATTAGCGAGAAGCGGGCAGAACTAGCATGACCGTTTCCCTGGTTTTAAGCTACATTGCTGAGTATGAGATTCTTGGAAAGATTGTGTTAGTGTATGTGAGTTTCTATGTTTGTAAACGAACCCAGGCAGGGTTTTATTAGGTTTCTGCAACAGGGTTTTAATAATAATAATATAATTCCACAACTATCTCACAACGCCATCTAGTCCCAAGCTAAGCAGAGCTTGTGTTATATTGGGTACTAGACAACTGATAAACATACTTATATATTTCTAAATATATAAATATTATAGATAAATTACACCCAGACACAGAACTGATGATCGTGCTCATCACGCAAACAATGGGAATCGGACCCATGACCTCCGGCGTAGCAGTCAGGGTTAGTAACCACTAGACCTGTCAATTTTCTCAATAGTAACCACGAAGTTTAGATTTGTACCCGTTGGTGGCAAAAGACTCGCCTTCTGTGACGTAGTAAATTCATCAAATGAGTCCTCCCGTTTCGAATGGAGCAGAGTGGACTGTCAGACACATACTGAGAGGAATCTGCCGTTTTCCTTCAATTGCCCTTTACGTTCCAGGGTCATCTGTTTAGGGTAGCCTGTTAAGATAGTCTCGCGATCACGGGATCTATACCGTGTAAATATTATGGACCAAGTGTTTAATGCGGGCAGTATTCATAATGCCCGGGCAGTAAGAATAATGCCCAGCCATATCGGTCCAAGTGATTAATGTGAATAATAAATTAGTTTAAAATGTCACTACGGGATATCTTCCGTGATTATTTATTATTGTAAGTTCCCGATATTTCGACGCTGTTGCAAGCGCCATGATCGCGGGATGAATGCGGGAACTCAAAATAATAAATAATCACCGAATAAATCCCGTAAGTGACATTTTAAATTGTGAAATAAACCGTGATAGCCTAAAACAGTGTTTAATAAACTAGTTCTCCGAAAGGTCGACGGAGCCCTTCATGGGACTCCTATTTCTGGGTGGTTTAAAAAAAAATAACCACGAAGACGATGGAGCGGTCTTTCAGACCCGCCACCCTCGTCTAACCTAAACTGTCCGAGTCGGGGTGCCATTAATCACTTGCCTTGCCGATCACTGGCTTGCCGATCACTCGCCCCTTAAGCGCTACTTGTCGAAGGTTCGATTCCCGCAGAAAATAAACTTCCTCGTGTGGTTTTGGTAAAATTTTCTGTAATATATCTATTACTAGCTAATCCGGCAAACTTCGTATCGCCTCAAGACACCTTTTAAACCTTCCCTGGACTTCCCAAAATAATTAAAAACCAAAATCAGCCAAATCGAACCAGCCGTTCTCGAGTTTTAGCGAGACTAACGAACAGCAATTGTTAGAGAAGCTGAGATTTATTAATAGAAAGAGTCCAATAACTCTAACAGCAATTGATTTTTATATAAAAGAGATTTCAAGCGACAATTGTTATCGCTGAAACAAGTTACTTTATCTAGGCTCTCAGTATTTGATCCCATATAACTTACCAAAAGGTTACATAAAGATATTCGTATTGCAAACTTTTCTTGCGAAAGCGTCACAATGGACCTTCAAATTTCACCCTTCACCGAGCACCGAGTCTGCCAGAAAATATCCTGAAACTTGAACATAAAGAGACGAGACATTCCGACGCATATAAGCTTGAACGCGACATAAGCGTGTCGTATATTTAAGGGGTGATACCAATGGGCTCGGGTCGGCATTATTCGGTGTAGCTCGTCGGTATAATATTCGTAGATTTATTGAGGATAAATTCGCTCGGATTAGCAATGAACTGAAAATAAGAGTTTTGCGGATAACCACGAGCAACATATGATGATAATGATTCAAGAGCACTGACAAGTGGATCGTTCACTGTGTGAAGAAGTGGACCGTTATCAACTTCAGATCAGGGTGTTAAATGTATGTGAGTGTTGTTTGTAAACGCACTCACGACTAAGGAGAAATTCCTAGAGTGAGGCAAAAAAAAAAAAATCTTTTCGGTCCAGTATCAATCATACTATCCTAATATCAACCACGTAGTCAGTATTCACCATAGAGGTATATATGTCGTTGATCGATTGAAATAGCTACATCCTGATTAACGACGATGTTGGCACATCTTAATACACCAACACAAACTTATTGTTTTGTTGATTGTGTCCCGTTTCGTATCCACTCACTCGGAGTGCCCCTTTACGGCAAAAAATACGTTGTTCTCATCGATTCGCCAGACTTTTAAATAAATATACCAGGATATATCACCGTTACACAATATGGCGAATTCAACCATCGGTCGAAAACCTATATAATTTTATCGTATTCATATCGTTGACCCAAAATCTACAGATTGTACTTCGGAGAGTGTGCCCAAGAACTCCACGACCTCATCCCACCAGCACCCTTCTATCATCGCACATCTATATGCACGGCGAATTGCCATCCTTAACTTCTTGCTATTCCACCAATTCGCACTAAGCGTTTGGAACTCTCGGCCTGCGTATGTGTTTCCAAACGCATGCAACCCTAACCTCTTCAAAGTTAAAGTAATCAGGCTTCTTCTGGGTAAGCTCGCTCCATCGTCGACCTTGTTTCAGTCACTCCTGACCCAGACTAAGATCAAGAGCAAATCCATAATACATAAAAAAACAACTACCCAGTTCTAGGAAGTTCCTAAAATATGCTTCGAATCAGCTTTGTGATTCAACAAGTGCTACCAAATCGAATGTGCCGACCCAAACACGGACATGTAGTACCCCTAGCCATGAAAGCGAAACAAGCGTGTATTACGTTTTATCGCTAACTTCAAACGCAAAGGAAATCCTGCGAGAACACATTCCACGGGAAATGGAACGTGCATAATGCCGGAAACGACAAGGGGACGACACGGTAGCGGGACGGGAGCGGGACGAAGACGACTATTGGTATCGTGTACTGGAAACTTTTGTATACCAATAAATGCATGTTTTATTGGTTAGACGTTAAGGCGCTCCCACACCGGGAGCATTCGCGAGTAATGTAATATTTATAGATTGGAATTTGAGCATTATATTACAGTACTACCTCCCTGAATGACGAGTATACGCGTACATCTATCTTCTATTATACTCGTCGTAATATAAAAACGGATCGCAAAAAGTGTTGCTAAGCTCATAACTCGAAAATGGCTGGACCGATTCTGATAATTATTTTTTTTTGTTGTGCTTGTAACTATCAGGACCAGGTTATGGAGGACGAAAATGTGTTTTTTTGCGTCCACATTTCCACCTGTGCGAAGCCGGGACGGGCCGCTAGTTTAGAATATAGATTTGATACAAGGCGCGCATTCGTGATCCTCGATTGGTCTCCCTCAAATGCTCGAACTGTAACGTTACATTACAGGTGAATGCTCTCGGTGAGGGAGCGCGTTTAGAACTAGCTACGGGATATACAATGTGGTATCAGATTCTGTAAATCAAAATCCGTTAATTCCGTTTCATCGCTGTTTGAAATACATATATAGGTATTTAAATTCCACACGAAAAGTACGAGTACTATGGAACTGCTTATCTATTTAGAAAGATGCATTGCATTCATACTTTGCCTAAAAAATAAACAGATTTTTATGCAGGTAAACATCTTATGGGGCCAAAAATTATGAACTTGTTTTTTAAATGAAGAACTGGCTGTTATAGGAAACCAATGTTAGAAAAAAGGAATAAGATACGAACGAATATTTCACACCTACTTGTTCTACTTAATTCTATCATCTTTACTCAGTTAATCTGGGTTCCCTGACTCTGCAATGTAAGTACTTTTGTCTTCAAGACAAGTCGTTTTACAAGACGCGGAAAGTGGGACGACAGTCAAAGAGTTAATTCCTTATTCATTATTTACATTTCTTTCTTGAAAAAGCTAGATGTTAAAAGAGCGTTTTCTTCATTTGGATTTTCTGGACGTTTGACTTAGCTAAATAGCTTTAAGAATTAATAATTTATAACATTAGCGCGGTTTGTGAACGAACGCATAATCAGAAATCCATAATAGGGTATTTTACCCAAAAAACAAATATTAGTCCGAAATAGAGATTATTCAAAAATATTAGACCTGTTTTTTTTTCTCACGTGAACCAAAGCACAGATACCAAAGTTGACGAAGATAAAACGCAAAACGTCACTCGGTCGTTACAACTTTACAAGCGTAATGACATCACAAACCCCCACTCCCGAATTTGGAAGCGTTTTATGCTTTATCAATATTCACACATTTATAAAAATAAAACAAAAAATACGTGTCCCATGTATGTCCGGGATAAACTCAAAAAGTTCTGGTCGGATTTAAATGATTTTTTTGTTGTTTAGGTATTAAGTTTGGCCAAAACAGAGGCTATAGTTTATTTTGGAAACTTGAACAGCTGGCGCAGAACCGCAACAGACCAGCTTAACTATAAGAGATACAAAAATGGTGCGATAGCAAAAATTGTTCCACGTGATGAGCATTTTCTGCTGAGAGAATAAATTTGAAGATCTGGAACAGCTGATGTGGAACTTCAACAGCCCAGCTGAACTATAAAATATATAGGAAAAACGTCTTAGCAAGAGTTGTTCAGCCTGATGAGCACTCTTTGTTGAGATATAAAAATTGAAGATCTGGATCACCTGATGTGGAACACCAAAAGCCCAGCTAAACTATAACATTTATAGGAATGAAGTCTTAGAAAGAGTTGTTCAGCCTGATGAGCACTCTCTGTTAACGTATAAAAATTGGAGATCTGGAACACCAAAAGCCCAGATAAACTATAATATAAATATAGGAATGACGTCTTAGAAGGAGTTGTTGAGCCTGATGAGCTCTCTCTGTTGACGTATAAAATTGAAGATTTGGAACACCTATGTGGAACTCCAATAGCCCAGCTACACTATAACATATATGGGAGTGATGAAAGAGTTGTTCAGCCTGATGAGCATTATCTATTGATGTGTAAAAATTTAAGTTCTGGAACACCAGATGTGGAAATCAAAGCTATCACTAATGTCACTGTGTACTTATAAAATCACATAAGCTGGGATTACCAACACGCAGTGAAGGCGGTCGTAGTTTAGGGCTGATTTTCAGTGACGATGACTTTAGTAATAAAAAAAATATTCTACTAACCAAACTCCCATATTTTTACCCGGGCTCTTGGAGTTGGGTATCAGACTTTTCAGATCTTCGATTTTGACGACCCCGTTGTCGCTGGCATAAGCAACAAGATCCGCGTACGAAGTCGCGGGCAGAAGCTAGTTTTTCAATATTATCACTGACGGACTAGATAGATTTTCAATATATTTATGCAGTAAAATGGGTTATGGAAAACTGAAATAAAATTAAGCAAAACTCTAACACGTAGTCCGTGCCACTCGTATCTACTAAGCCTTTTTGCGTTTTCAGAAAATTTTGAAGAGCTTGCGTTTAATCGTGGTGCGTAATGTTATTTTTGGGGTGGTAATATCATCAAATGAGTTCTCCCGCCCTAAGTAGAGCGGAATGACGGACTGCAACAATATCACTGAGTAAAAGTTCACCTAAGTAAAAGGGTAATTTACTGGTTGGCTTTTGCGTTCCTAAGTGTTTAGCCTTATGAGGGTAACGTCAGTTTACTGACAGCTTCTTGAGGGGCACACTGAACCCGGGACAGATCCTTGATCAGACGGCAAGCTACCCATTACTTACCGCCCGCAAACGTGTCAAATTCTCACATAACATTAAAACAAGAATTGCTATTCCTTTGTATGCAACTATGTCAACATTATCCTAGACGAGCTTATTAACATATTAAACAGGCAATTACTTAACCGATATGAATCCTTTTATAGTTAATGGCCCAAAATGAAAAGCACACAGTGTCAGCTCATCCAATTAAGACGCTTTGTGCTGCGTGAGGGCAAATTAATTGTGGAGTAAACGTTTCTACTGAACAGGTCTTATAGGTTCTATTCAGGGGCGTAGTTAGAGCAGAAGGGGCCCCGTTTTAAAACTTGTTTGGGGGCCTTTTTAATCTAAGAGTATAGTTGCAGAATAAAGACAATAGCATCCTGTCTTAATAAACTCACGCCTTCTTTCCATGGTCGATATTCGAATATTCAATATGCGATATTCGAATAGTCGATATTCGATATTCGAATAGTCGATATGCGAAAAGAGACAGAAACTATACAGCACTACCTGCTATGATCCTTACATACTCCCTTCTCCTCATAAGGGAGCTAGAAAATCGAGAATGTTGATCGACTGATCGTAGCTCATAGACAACTGCATAAATCTTTTTTTTTTAATTTAACTACGTTAGGAGTTCGATAATTGGAGCTCTATGGCCGTGGTAAGTTTTCAATTAAGAGCAACATTTTATGTTTTATATTTATACCCTTCGTCGGGGGCCTTTGACACTTGGGGGCTCCGTATAATTGATAGGTACGGCGGCAGCTAAGGCTCTGGTTCTATTATACGTCGTGCATAGTGTGTTAATAGGTTTTTTTTTGGGTTTTTTTAATAACTGCCAAAATACTTACATGGTATCTGTGCTGCGTGTTGTGGTGTTGATTCCCGCATGGAAATAATATTTGAATGGCCTACAGGTTCAGTTAGACGTATACGTAAAAAAGTTTTAAAATTGATGCTCAAAAAGTTGGCAGTTTTCGCGTTACCTTTTATACACACAGGCTGCCAATAGCTTGCGCTGCCAATCAACTTGTTATAAAGTTTCAAAGCGTTTGTGAAATACATGGAATAAAATTCAGATAGCTGTTATTTTAAAAACTCGCTTTTAATATGGAAAGCTTTAGAGAAATCTCAACCCTCCAGTTTGCTCAGTTAAAAAGATGGGTAAACTAACCTTAGTTTCTTTAAGAATTAAAAGTGCCAATAACAAGATCCGACCGACCCCAAAACTCCTTCTAGCATTTCTACTTCGTGAAAATCCAGGTTCTCACCAATCTGATACTGATACTACCTTATATGTTCCCACTGCTGGGCAAAGGCCTGTTTTTCATCAGTTTCCTCGATAAATGGTCAATTTTGTCCAGCTCGTCCCACCACTTTTACGATGTCTACACTACGATTTCTGCCTGCACCAGGCCTCCACAAATTGGTTATTTTGGATCACAGCTCATTGGGCATACAGTAGACGTGGCCGGCCATGAGTGTAGTGGCTCACGGATCATTAATTTAAAATCTTTGTACACAGAACATGCTGTTCTACTACGAGTCGGAGAACAACACGCGCCCGACAGGCGTGCTCATGTTGGAGGGCTCATACTGTGAGCGACTCAGCAAAGCGCCCATGGAAAGGAATGCTTCGGTAAGTCTGACAGACGTACTAATAATAATATTAATATTCCACAACTATCACATAACGCCATCTAGTTTCAACTGAGAAACATACTTACTTATAAATTTCTATGTTAATTACATTACTTTTAACATTCATGCATAACATCTACAACGGTCTACGACCTGCGACTTTCATAATACTTTAAAACAATCTAACCTTTAAGTTTTCTCCTTTACAAAATGATTAATTGAGTGATGTTTGTCTCTAGTTCTGCTTCATCATCTCGTACCGTCGTGAGAGTCAGCGTCAGTACGAGTTGCGAGCTGCCTCCGAGGTGGACTGCATTCACTGGGTCGACGCCATACGGGAGGCCAGGTACTGTACACATTTAATGTTAACACCATGTCAGGAGAACGGCGAGTAATTGGTGACTCCCTGTCTGATCTTGGACCATGACCGGGTCGACGGCGCGTTATGTTTCATGCGCGCCTCAAAGAGCGCCATAATTACCATAATTACGGAGCCTCCTCAGAGGGCCAACGCCTGCTGGGGTCGCGGAACTAACAAGCTACTGTGACCCCAGAATGTAAAGGGCTATTGAAGGACACTGTGGATTCTAGTCAGTACAAGTCTGACAGCCCTGCCCTGGGTGGGAGGACGCATACGATGATTTACCAGGGATAAAAAGACACCATCGCCATCAACTGCCTGAGGGCCTGATCTTAGTCCCTGCTGGGTATAAAACTTACTTTGCAAGTGGAACTATTTTTCTTTGACAACCTCAGCCAGGATAAAGCCGCGATGGCATCAATATAGTCTGTCCACTTTTACTTTTGGATGAGGTATTTTGACACTGTTGCACGCTTGTGCAGCTATAACCGGTTTTGTTTAAACCTAGTAAAACTCTTTTATACCCATGATTACTTTAACGTATTACCAGAAATCTTTTTGGCGTACCTGTTAATAGTTTTGATACATTTATTTTTGGTGCTGTGTACTTTTATTTGGCGAAAATGATGCTGAAATAACTGCTTACCTACCTATCCAGGCAGAGTTATGGTGTATAAATAATGAAAACTTAAAATGTCACTTACGGGATATAATTATAATCACGGAAGATATCCCGTAAGTGACATTTTAAATTGTGAAATAAACAGTGTTTAATGAAAACTTATATCTCAACCTAGATTAAAACGCCCCTTTTAGCTTAGGCTTAGTACAAAGACACGTGCCTAACTAAGTAAATACTAAATATTGAACGTTTTGTACGGCGGCATGGCACGCAAACCCATCATTTGTGACATCCATGATAATCAACCCGTCATATGCGGCCTTGGAGCGGAAAGAATTGATTTTAAGTATTTTAGTACGTTATGTCATGACACATGTGTGTACTATGTTGCGAGTTTTGTTGCCGTTCGCGTCGGTTCGTGAATTAAAATAGAATTCACGAGTAGCATATTTAAGCAACAGGTATTGAGGGAAATGATGGCTCAGTGGTGCAGTTGACATTTTTTTCTTTATAAGTTTTTTTTTTAAAGATTTGATCGTTTACCGTCTCGCCTGATAATTCATCATCTCTGCTTTCATAACGGTGAATAAGTAGAATTGTGAGGAAACAGGCAATTCTTGAACCCAAAATTTCAAAGGCCCTTTGGCTTTGCCTGACACCATGACCGCTTGTGTCAACTTCCTATCACATAGAGCAGTTGACCAGAATCCCATCACGGGAAATTTTCCAACAAATTTTCGTTTATTTCATCCTCTGGAAGTTGTCATTTGCAAGCTTTCACAAATATAATTAATAGATATAATTATTACCATCTAATTCTGTTTACAACTTGCTAATAGACATAATTATTTTTGAATCAGGTTTTTTAAAAGTTTAGCACCGGTTATGTAGAGATTAGTTCGGCGTGCTTATCTCATTTTAACATGTCTCTCCATACTACTTACCCATCTATCGATGTTTCAATATCAACAGGAACAAGTACATTTTCTTCCAAAATTGAACACAAAACACGCTCAGTTCCAATCAATACCTTACAATTTAAATACAAAACACACAGTCAGTTGCGAAAACTCCATTAAAAGTAAAATTCATCTGAAAATTCAAAACATGGATCTTTAAACATCACTGTAGGTAACCATGGAGACCTCAGGATTAGGGTCACGGTGACCCTGACCCGCTCCCGGGGACCGCGGCACACAGAGGGTTGAAATTTATTTTTTAAATTACCTGTTACACTTTTATTAACGCACCTTTTATACCAGGTAAACGCATTGTAGGGTTATTAAAGCAATTTTGCTCTGAAGTAGGGTAGTAGGGAAGATTTTCTTGGATTTCGTTAAACTTCTGCATTTTCCTTGGGAGATTATGTACAGGTATGAGATAACTTTAATTTGAATAGTCGGCAATGGCAGTAACAGACGCCTTATCATAAGATTCCTTATTTTATTACTAAGCTACAGTTTTATTTAAATTTAAAAACGTCTGTAGTGAACGAACAAGAAACTATTTTTTTCCATCTAACTATCGTCAAAGGTACCGTTTACTATAAGTGACAAAAACGTAAACAGTCGTATTAGGGCTTCAGCTATTTAATCAGTAACACTCTAACCCTTCCGTTCCTAGTAATGCAGTTGTACTCGTAGTTTGATGATTTCCCAACTCCCTATAAATTGAAAATGTATCAAAAACTACAACCACTTATTTAAAATAAAAACTTTTCACAGAATATTTCAAAAGCACTACACAATACTAGAAGCTCCAATAATTTCTCCAATAAACGGTCCATTTTTGGACATCCTTTGTCCAAAAATGGACCGTTTGTATCAAAAGCTCTTTGTCATAACGTTCCTACATGCTGTTGAAGTACAGCATACAAGCTCGAAGTTGCATTAGTTAATTGAAGCTTTATTTTGAGTACACAATAGCTCTTGGGTGTGATGGAGTGTGCACATGTACAGCATTGTTGGTCAGTGAATGCAACGTGGATAAACAACAGGTCCTATTCTTAGAAGCTTTATTATATATTGCCAAAATGGTATGGTTATGATGATGAATAAAACCTTCGATGGAACTGTGACCATAGGCGACCATCATGACCATCATGACCATCCCATGATAAAACACTGGGATTGAAAGGGAGGTACTCACGGGCTTCGCAGACGACGGCTGTTCGTAGTACTACTCCAATACAGTCCAGGGACGTCCCTTAATAGACACTTGACACTTCACAGAATTATAGAGTCTTTGTAGGTAGGTTTTGTTAGTTTATGATTGTTTAGCCGGCAGAGGATCGCACGCGCCATTTGCTAGTCGAGTTTTTGAGTGAGAGTATTACAATAAAGAATTTAAGTTTAATCTTATTTTCATCATCTGCTTAGCATTTATATTGGGGTCGGTTTCAAACAAGATGCAACTGAATATTAGTTCCTGCCGTAGGCTGTACGCCGGTGTCGTGCGGTCCATGGCCCTCTACGGGGCCCCAGTGTGGGCCCTGAGCATCCGGACGCGACCACTAAAGTTGGTCGCATGCCAGAGGGTCATGGCTATCCGGATGATCCGGGGATACCGCACGATTGCCGGCGAATCGGCCAACCTGCTCGCCGGATTGCTGCCCTGGGATCTGGAGGCGACTGCCCTCCAGCGCGTCTATGAATGGCGCGTGGAGGCGCAGCGCCGGGGCGTGACCCCGCTGCCTCGAGAAGTCGAGGCGCGGCGGGAAGAGCTCCGGCGCGATCTCAGGGCAGTATGGAGGGCACGACTGTCGCGACCGACGGCCGGGCACGCCGCAATAGCGGCGATAAGACCCCTCTTTGAGGAGTGGCTGGAGAGACGTCACGGCGTCCTAAGCTTCCGCTTGACGCAGGTCCTCACCGGACACGGATGTTTCGGGAGGTACCTGTGTCTTATGAGAAAGGAAGAAACGCCTGGGTGTCACCACTGCGTAGATCGCCCGGAGGACACAGTCGAGCATACGGTGCAGGATTGCCCCGCTTGGGCGGAGCACCGACGTGTCCTCACGGCGGCGATAGGCGGAGACCTCTCGCGCCCAGCACTGGTCGCGGCCATGCTGCGGGGCGAGACGGAGTGGGAAGCGGTCGCCTCCTTCTGCGAAGCAGTCATGCTCGCGAAGGAGGAGGCGGGCCGCGTGAGAGAGAGGACAAGGTCCTCCCTCCGCCCCACCCGCGGTGGTGGACGCCCACGGCGTCGGACGTCGCAAGACGATCTCCGGCCACCGTAGGCGCGGGCATGCGGGCGGCGAGTAAAGGGCAACTCGCCGCCCGACCATGGACCATGCCCGGGTCGACGGCGCGTCGTGTTCCACGCGCGCCTCAAAGAGCTGTCAGCAAAATGACGGGGCCCCCTCTCAGAGGGCCAAAGCCTGCCGGGTTTGCGGGACTCATACCATCACCGTGACCCCGGAACATAAAGGGCTACTGAAGAACACCGTGGATTTTAGTCAGTACAAGTCTGACAGTACCTCTCGCCCTGCCCGGGGTGAGAGGTCTCATTTGATGATTTTACCACGTAAAAAAAAAAAAAAAAAAAAAAAAAAAACTGAATATTAGTATTTTACATAGAGCGACTGCCTATCTCCTTAACCCAGTCACTGGGTAATACGATACCCCATGATAGTAAGACTGGTTGTCAGACTGAGCTTCTGACTAACAGTAACGACTGTCAAAGATCTACAAATGTCAGACGAGATAACCGCTTTACGTGTTTTCCGAGGCACGAATAAAGCGCCATGACAGATAGTCAGCCATCCACAGACCACGCGGCTTAACCTGGAAGATCGGCCTGTGCGGCTGTAATTATCTAGCCACGAGCTCCTCGGTCTTTTATTAAACTTAATTTATGGATAGTTCGGGAACTTGGTGGATAAATTCTCTACTTTAACATTTTGTTTATTAAAAATGTAAATGTGTGTGAATGTGTGTCCTAATTGACTTTCGCCTGGAGAGGACGGGGCATGTTAGAATCGACTGACTAAAACCAGATGGATCACTACTGAACACTCATTATTATTTTCGATTGGTGACAAGCATAATTTTTTACCAAAATTAGGTAAAAAATTGTAGTTGTTGACATTTTCACTATTATATGTATATGTCACAGTCAAAACTCTTAACTAGTCAAAAGTACTATTGACTAGCAAAATCAGTCAAAAGCACTTTTGACTGTACAGGTTGGTCAAAAGTGGTTTTGACTGAAAATTATTGGTTATTAGTACTTTTGACTGCAAATTTGCGGTTAAAGGTACTATTGACTGACGCTCTTCGTCAAAAGTAGTTTTAACTGCAATAAAGCATCAGTCAAAACCACTCCACTCCACTGCTCCTACTTTTGGGTGATTTAAAACAATTCTAACTTAACCTGTCTGTGTCGGGGTGACCCAAGTCGTTTTTACCAATATTTTTTTTCTCAGTGCCCCATTACAAACACTCCTATCTAAATACCAGCTGAACAACTTTATGCTTTTGAACGCGAAAAAAAGACGGTCGACTTCAGGGGCACCTCGAGGTTCGGGTTTTGTTAGGTTCCTTTAAACCTTGTAGACAGAAAAAGGAGCCCCGCGAAGCGGGGCTCCGTCGACCTTTCTTCGAAAGCCCTCTTCCTCCGCTTTAGAAATAAAACGAGCGCTCCGCTTTAGAAAAAAAAAACACTCTACAATGAAGAATTATTTATTCATGTAACTCAAACTATTATGGCACTTTGAATCACACAGCAAAAGCAATCCATCAAAAGTGGTTTTGACTGATACAACCAGTTAAAACCACTTTTGACGGAATCACTTAGTCAAAGTACTTTTAACCAGCTCCATTGGGCAAAAGTAGTTTTAACTGATATTTTAGTCATAAGTACTATTGACTAAAGCATACGGTCAAAAGTACTTTTGACTGATTTTGATAGTCAATAGTACTTTTGACTGGTTAAGAGTATTGACTGCAACATATATATATAGAATTGTCTTAAATCTGGCAACCCCGACCGTTTAATTCCTGGTAAATCTAGCAACCCTGTTAACGTGTGCCGCTCAATTTAATAATGGCAGTGTCTTGTTCTGAACTACCGACCTGTGTGTATATTAAACAGAGCTTCTCCACAAACTAGTGCACATAATATGAATACCTAGATCAAAATGTACCTAAGTGTACCTGAGATGTAGCTAGAAAATTATAATTTCTAGGTTACGTGTAAAAATTGCCAGTTTTGTTATTCAGTCGTCCATATAAAAAGTAGTACTTAGTATGGCCCAAGCGCAAAATGTCCCTTTCGCAAAATGTTCCTTTCGCGGAATTACCTTTCGCAAAATGTTAGTATATTTCCCTATTTTTAAAAGACGAATTGATTTGGATAACTCTTAAGCCACGTATTCACTGAGCAACAATTGTTTATAAACTTTGTTTCAGAAACAAAATCTACGTGTTTCTGAAAGAAATCATTTTGTTTCAGAAACATATTTTTTTTTTTCATACACGTAGTGTTTACAGAAACAATATTATATGTTTCTGAAACAAAATGATTTGTTTCTGAAACAGAGTTTATAAACAATTGTTGCTCAGTGAATACGTGGCTTAAAGGTCTGTTTTTTTCTTTTGTAGCTGTAATATTGTTTCTCAAAGTTTCCAGGACCGATATTGAAAAATGATTTTGTCTGACCTGTAACGTTTCAAGCAGATCCATACATTTATAGATTAAAAATCTATAGATTTTTCGTTCGAAAAACCAGCCAATAACTTAGAAAGTGTTTTTATTTAAAAACTCGATGCGATCAACAAATAAGCGCTTACAAAAACTGACCTTTTCCGATTGGCGCTGTATTGTTTGAGCATTCTCTTTGTGATCCAATCGCAAAGTGAAACGGAATATGTTTGTGCTGAAGGAAAACAATCCTTGTTGGGGTACAGCTGGGTATTTAATTAAACTGCAGTTCTGAAAGTTTCAGAGGACTTATGAGGAGAATGAGGAGATACGAGAAAGTCGCGTTTTGATTGCACAAGATCGAATGGTGCGATTCTACCAAAATTGGGTATTTGGGTGGTCGGCTCGTGACGTCAAAAGCAAGTGAAAACTGCGCTTACTTGGGACGTATTGGCTATTTTAAAAGTATCGTATCTTCGTAAAAAATACGTGTCCAATATTTTTGAAAATATAACTTTTTTTTTTTTAAAGAAACGTTGGCCCACACTAGGAATTCCTCCTGTGTCGTGGGTGCGTTTACAAACATATAAACTCACATACACAAACACCCAGACCCGGAACAACTACTAGTAGATCATACAAATATTTGCTCCGTGCGGGATCGAACCCGCAACACGCAGCGCAGTAGTCCGATCGCTCACGCCACTGTGCTAACCGTGCCGAAAACTGACGGAATAATTAGATTTTTTTTATCAAATATCCTATAATACACATGTCTTTAACAATATTGCCAATTAACAGCAAGTCAGCAGGCTCATTTTATCCGTCAGACTCGCTTTATTCTAGGTCAGTTTTCACTCTAACAAGAGACTGAGTGTTAGTATCATACGTGTAACTGAATAGTTATTACAATGAGCACGGTTATATCACTAGAGAGTAGGAAATGAACTTGGCTAATTGAAAAGGATACACTGAGATAATTTACAGGATAAAATTATATTTGAATTTATTATTATAATAATAATATGAAAATGGTATGTATTCGAAAATAAATAAATGATTTCACCGCTCCAGGTCGCACAACGACGATATATTACTAGACTCCGCTCACGATCTAAGGAACAAAAAACTATTCTGTCAACTCGCTGAGGTACTACCTAAGCGAGGGGGACGGGGTACTGCGTTGTGATTGGCTAACTCAAGGTCTGTTCTGTCTCAAGGTATGTTTACGGCTCACAGGAGTGGTCGAAATAAGACGGATAAATAAGACTTTTTTGCCTAATCTGTTGACAGACATCGGTTGCCTGTTATTAGGAGTCTAGTAATATGTCGTCGTTGAGGTCGCAGGACTGTCTTATCAGGGGTAATCGACTCTGGAACACCTGGATACCGTGGATTTTAATCAGTACGAGTCTGACAGTCCCTTCCGTATCGTATGATGATTTTATCACGATAAAAGAAGCCCGCGAGGTGGACAGCAATCTACTACTACATCAAACTACATCTACTCTAATCCACTACATCTTGAAGAGCCTTTATTCCCAGCACTCGGAATTTTATAGAGGCTCTAATATAAAGCCGTGAAAAATTAAAAACAGACTCTAATGAAAGAAAGAGCAACTAATTGTATCCAAAGTTGTTTTTTGAGGAAAGAAAAATTTCAGATTGCAAGTGGGATTCGAACCCGCGTCTTCTGGATAGGTACTCCAGACGCCTTAACCAACTAGGCCATTGCAATCCACACTTGCAAGCCGAAATTCCCCATTCCTCGTTTGAACGCTTTACGGTAGTTTTGTATGCGTTATTGCGTTTTAATTAATAATTGTATCCATCTAATTAACATCCTGTAGAAACGTCACAAAAACTCTTGAAGCGGCCTTTTTTAAAAATAATCATGAGTCCTTCCCGCATTGCCCGACAGTCCTGCGACCCCAGCAGGCCTTTGGCACTTTATGGTGACCCATCAGATTGCTGGCAACTCTTTGAGGCGTGCGTGGAACATGTCGTGCCGTAGACTCGGGCATGGTCCATGATTGGACGAGATGGTTTTGTATTAATAGCTACTGTTAAAATAATTAGTTCACACCGTCTTTTTAGTATCACTTCTTTATTTAGTATCGCAAGAACAGTTAAATGTAAACTTTATAATACTTTTGGGGCATCAGCTATCCTCACGCTCGCGCCATATTTGCAGCAGAGCCATAGACTAAGAAATGTTATCACAGGAGAAATAAACAAGTGTTGCCAATATAAATATACACTTAAACCAACAGCTACTTCAAAATGTACTCGACAATAAACACGCTGAATAAAACAGTGAATAATATTTGGGCCAGAGTTCTAACAAATAATTCGTGTTCATACATAAATTAAATTTTAATTTCCCGACATTTCCCCGGACACTATTGAGCGCCACGTACGAAACTTTAAATTATGCATACATATTCTAAAGTAGATAGGAAAACAATATAAACAAAGTTTTAAATGCATGCGGTGTTATCACACGGTTTTGTTGCGAACCGATGACGAGACACGAAAAAAGAAGAAGAAAAATACATGTGGCACTCTCGAAACTGCCGCGGTGAAGCTATTGCAGAACATTTTTTTTTATTTTAGAAGAAAATAGGTATGTACGTTTGGCACTCGAGGACTGCCGCGGTAAAGCTATTGCATAGCATTTTTTATCAACTTATGCAACTATTATTTATTTATTTATTATATGTATAGATTACTGTACTAATTAGACTATGGTCAGCCTCGTCAATCAAGTGAAACGTTCTCCTTCCTCTCCCTCTCATTCTCCCTCTGTCCCTGAATGACTTGTACTGACTAAAATCCACGGTGTCCTTCAATAGCCCTTTTTCGTTGCGGGGCCACACTAGCTTGCTGGACCCGCGACCCCGGCAGGACCCAAGACACAAGAAAAAATCTAAAACAACCCATATTCTCATGGGGCCTAGTTTTAAAAATATAAGCGAGTGGTAGAACGTTGTAAATATAAATAAAATAACTTAGGCTTGCTACATAAACAAGGATTAGTGTCGGCCGTGACCTGCGCTCGCCTTGCAGAGTAATGCAGTGCTCTATTTTGCTATTAGCAATCTAGAGGCTGAACGGCAAAACAAGTGGTTATCTATTTCAAAGCATTTTGTTATTCTATAAGTAGATTCAACAAGCTTGCCGCGGTTGGTCTGTGGATGGGTGACCATCAGCACGCGTAGCATGGCGATTCTATCTCTATCTTACCAAGAAAAGACAAAGTTATTTCACAGTTATTTCTATACAAATCAACTGTTTTTTTGTACAAATATGACACTATTCTTATACCATTAAAGAATAGAAACATATTTTTACTATATTTTAAACATAGCTATGCTTAAATCGATAAAAATCTTTTACGTTCTGTCATTTTGTCTATTCTCCCGTCGACAAAACCCGTTTCTATAGCGCCGTGCTACGCGTGCTGCTATAGCGCGTGCATATATTTCTCCGTGCCTCGGAAAGCACGTAAAGCCGTTGGTCAAAGCTGTCATTTGTAGATCTTTGATATTCGTTACTGTTACTCTGAAGTTCTAATTTCTGACAACTAGTCTTACTATGGGGTATCGTAATTATCCAGTTACTGTGTTTTGGAGGTCCGATAAGTAGTCGCGCCATATAAAATGCGTTTATGTATTATATTCAACTGCATCTGGTTCAATTGGAAGTCAACCCCAATATAGTTGGGAAAAGGCTAGGCAGATCATGATGATAAACCGAAAATACTTCAAGTACATAGCAGGATGCATGCTAGCTAATTTAAGCTCTGGGTTTAGATATAAGATATTCGTCAAATTGTGACAAACAAACAAAACTAATAATTATAAGTTTGATCAAACAAATTATTAATTTAAATGCAAAAGTTCTTTATGAGACTACACAACTTATTTTTTGTTTTTTTTTTTTTCATTGTTGTTTTGAAATGTTGCCCCCCACACTATGAATTTCTTTCTGTATCGTGGGTGCGTTAACAAACATAGAAACCCATATACACAAACACCCAGACTCGGAACAAATACTTGCAGATCATACAAATATTTGTTCTATGCAGGGATCGAATCGCGACACGCTGTGCAGCATTTGAACGCTCGGCCATAACGCCAACCGTATTGTCAAAGCGATATTTTAATTCCTCAGATGAAAGTTATTAGAAGTCAGTTAGTCAGTCAGTCGGTTTATATGTAAAGGTTAATTATTATCCATAATAGCATCTTACTTAATCAATTTAAACTGCGTCCAAACACTTGTCACACATCATATCTCTCGACCACTACATTATGTAATGCTTAGATAACATAACTACATTAGTTAGCGGCTGTCTAACAACTTGTCATGGTGGTTAACCAGCAAATGTAATATGCAGGCATCGCCGCTGTCAAGCACCATGTAGGATGCAGTTATAACAACGTAAATATATTATTGTGAATTGTCGTCGGCTCAGCAGTACCCTTTTTTTTTTAGCGTGGTGAAATCATCAAATGAGTCCTCCAACCCCGGGCAGGGCTGGAGGGACTGTCAGACTTGTACTGACTAAAATCCACGGTGTCCTTCAATAGCCCTTTATGTTCCGGGGTCACGGTGATAGAAATAAGTCCCGCGACCCCGGCAGGCTTTAGCCCTCTGAGAGGGGGTCTCGTCATTATGCTGACGCTCTTTAAGGCGCGCGTGAACACGACGCGCCGTCGACCCGGGCATGGTCCATGGTCGGGCGGCGAGTTGCCCTTTACTCGCCGCCCGCATGCCCGCGCCTACGGTGGCCGGAGATCGTCTTGCGACGTCCGACGCCGTGGGCGTCCACCACCGCGGGTGGGGAGGAGGGAGGACCTTGTCCTCTCTCTCACGCGGCCCGCCTCCTCCTTCGCGAGCATGACTGCTTCGCAGAAGGAGGCTTCCCATCCGTCTCGCTCCGCAGCATGGCCGCAACCAATGCCGGGCGCGAGAGGTCTCCGCCTATCGCCGCCGTGAGGACACGTCGGTGCTCCGCCCAAGCGGGGCAATCCTGCACCGTATGCTCGACTGTGTCCTCCGGGCGATCTATGCAGTGGTGACACCAAGACGTTTCTTCCTTTCTCATAAGACACAGGTACCTCCCGAAACATCCGTGTCCGGTGAGGACCTGCGTCACGCGGAAGGTTAGGACGCCGTGACGTCTCTCCAGCCACTCCTCAAAGAGGGGTCTTATCGCCGCTATTGCGGCGTGCCCGGCCGTCGGTCGCGACAGTCGTGCCCTCCATACTGCCCTGAGATCGCGCCGGAGCTCTTCCCGCCGCGCCTCGACTTCTCGACCCTTAGCACAAGTTTTCACTCTTTTACTTTACAGTACTTACAGCGTTTCTTCTATGAAAAAATGGAGCAGCGCCTCGCTGGTGTGCGAAGAAGGAACAATTTTTTTCCTTGAAAATTATCAATTTGAAAGTGTCAAAGTTCCAGTTTACTTTACGTCTTGTTAGTACTCTTGCTAAGGGTACTGGTCCTTTTGTAATAATTGTCTGAGAAGTTTGAGACATGTATTTTACGATTTTTGATGCCGATTTTGATTTCGATTTGAGCCGCATCGGCATGATCTTCCGGGTTAAGCCGCGCTTACCGAGGTTGGTCTGTGGACGGGTGACCATCTGTAGAGTTTCCTTCATGCCACAGAAAGGACTTAAAGCCGTTGGTCCCGGCTATAATTTGTAGATTTGTAACTGTTAGTCAGTAGCTCATAAGTCTGACAACCAGTCGTGCCATAGGGTATCGTATTGCCCAGTTACTGGGTTGTGGAGGTCCGTTAGGCAGTCGCTTTTTGTAAAATATTGATATTCAGCTGGCATCTGGTTCGACTGGACGCCGACGCCAATATAGTTGGGAAAATGCTATCAGATTTGCGCAGTAATTGAAATTAACTGCAGTGCTATGTATCGTGAGTTCGATTCCCGCACAATTAAAATATTTCTATGATCTACATTTAAGTAGTCATTCCGGGTCTGTATGTTTGTTTATAAGTTTAGGTATTAGTGAATTTATTTATATTTTTGTCAACTAAGAGTAGGAAATTACATTGAGCATAAAGCTTGAAAAGAGACTGAAAGACTGATAGACCGACAGATACTTTCACATTTAAATGATTAGTAGCATTAGTATCGATGAGAGTCTCTTTAGTATTCATTAGCATAGGGGAGCAAAAACAAACACCCCAGTGAAACACAACTACTACCCTCCAACTACCCTCTTTACAACCCCTTTTATTTACACCTGTGTGGTCAGGTGTAGCCCTTACCCTGTTTGTTTTCTCGGTAACTATTTACAGTTTAATCGGATGTCAAACTTTTCACACTTCATCAGGTATCGTCCCTTTAGGTCCCTACCTAGCTAGTCCCTATTATGTACCTGAAATCGTTAGTATGGAAATACTAGGGTAGTGGGTGAAAGAGGGGTGTTTACGCGTCGAGCGGCGCGTCGGGCGGGGCGGGCTGCGTGACGGCAATTTGTTTATCAATATTTTTTGCCGATGTGAGAAATCGGTGCTCCGGACTTTTGATCGCAGCCCGCGATGTGACAATTGTGAACTAATTAATTCGGAACTTTTGTCAATTTTAATATGCAGCGCAACCTTTTTGAAATATATTTTTGGTTTTAAAGCCGAAAATGGAGTCTCGAGGCTGATTATGATGAAACCTAAAGTTTCATCATTGGATTTTTGAAAAATCAATATTCACAAGCTGTATTTTTGTACCATTCGATAGTGTCATTAATAAGGATCAATTTCTGGGAAGTAATAATATACGGTAAACTTAAGAAAATAGTTTTTTTTTTATCAAATTGTTTTTTTTCTAGTTGGTAAATTCACCTTGTACCAAAACATTCAACAGTTGTCAGTTTCCCTTACCGGCTGCCTCGTGGAGACCTAACTATGTTATGTTATGCAAACTGCAAGCATAGCAAATTGTGGTACATAACTAACCTCGTTTACCTAAAGCAGTATATAAGGCATACATACAGTATGTCAGGAGGTAGCAGAATATGAGTATGAAATAACTGAATATTACCTTTAAGTAAGAATATCTTATACCTAGTTTTGTAAAAGAAGGATTTCTGTAAATATTTCGTAGTTCTCAGTGTTAAACTTTATTTTACTATGGTATTTTCATATTGGATTTGAAGACATATTGCAGAATTTTCATAATGTAGGAGATTACAACTGAAGTGGAATTTCATTTTTATTTAAAAAACAAGCTTATTTTTTAAAGTCAATATTATTATAATATATTATGGCCTGTTGGTCTAGCGGTTAGTGACCCTGACTGCTATGCCGGGGGTCGTGGGTTCGATTCCCACCCAGGACAAATGTTTGTGTGAGGAGCATGATCATTTACTCTGTGTCTGGGTGTAATTTATCCATAATATGTATGTATTTAGAAATATATAAGTATGTTTATCAGTTGTCTAGTACCATAACACAAGCTCAGCTTAGCTTGGGACTAGATGGCGTTGTCTGATAGTTGTGGAATATTATTATTATTGCAAACGTGTTTTTTTTTAAAGTAAACACACAAAATGAAAATGAAAATAATAATAATTAGATCAATAAAGCAAATATCAGAAAACGTCGAAGCTACAAGACAGTTGCGGAGGACACGTCCTAGATTGTTGTCCTTGACCCCCGGAGCCCTGTTAGAGGCCTGAACAACCCAGATACTGACACGAGGCAACCCAGATACAGGCAGCGTTCGTACATTGGGGATTTTTCGCCCTTTTACGGGAAAACATGTTAAAGAAACAAATAAATATATTGGGAAATGAGGAAATTAAGTAAGGATAAAGTTAAAGGACATTTTAAAAATATTTTTCATCAGTTATTATCTATAACTTTTTTTCCAAAGGATAAAACTGAGGAAGTCAAGAGAGATCAATAGAGACGGAGTGTGCCACGTCCTTTAACTTTTATTTAACATAGATTTATATATAATATAATTATTTATTTATTTAGCTGATGTAAGCGAACATTTTAATATATATCCGTTGCGGTTATAAACTATCCGTTGCTATACATTCGAATCCATTCAAATTTTTATCGTTAAAGAGGACATCTATCCATTCATCGATGTTTTACAAACTTTCGCAATAATAATTAAGTGGTATGTATAATGAAGTTTGATACTAGCAAAACATATAATTTTGAGGGAAACTAATGAATTCGGGTAAAATTGAAAATTGGATGTAGCAACCCTAGCTACTGGCATAAAGGGATGAGGCAGGGATTTGTGTGTATCTGACCACTCGTTCCGCATTTGGTATTAATTAATTATTGATTTTGGACGCTCGAGCCCGTGACACGTGCATTTACGAATTTACATAGCCTTACATAGGCACGTAATTATGTACGGTAAAAAGCACCTTATCACAAGATTTCATTTATTTTAATAGCGTACTTGAAGTATTGTTTGCGTTTATTGTATGGATAATTGAAAATGCGCCTCTAGTGTACGAACGAGAAACATTTTTTTTCCTTTAAATTAATGTCAAAGTTCCAGTTTTACGACAAACACGATACAGAAGAAAGTTTGATTGGTACATCACTACCAAAGGGGGACTTTTCTCTGAAGCTCTACATTAAACGTCTAACTACAAAAGAGTTAAACACCGGTTGAACACTTTGTCTTAAGTGTCAACTGTAAAACTCATTTGACATTGTAATATGGGTCATTATGCAAGTTGCAACTTTTTGTTAGATAATTCAGAGAATATATAACAGTAGTGACAAGTGTTTAACAGATGTTTAACTTTTTGTAGTACGACAATACATGTTTTAAAAATGGAATGTGTGAGAGTTGTGATTTGTTTCTGGTTATTTAGAGGTTGGTTTCGTATGGGATTCGTTTTCTTGGAATTTAACCATATTTATTCATGTTTTCAGTTAAGCTAGATTATAGGTATACCTACAGACTGTTTTTGAAATTCTGACTTATTATTATGTTAGGCACAGTGCTATTGCAAATAGCAATCATTTTCTATGTGTTGAATGTTTTGACTTCGAGTTTGTTTCCGTGCATAAATTAAATACTTTACTTATCAGTTAAACACGTTATTTTACTAATAACCTCTTAAAACCGACTTTAAAAGCAGGAATTTATATGTTCCACGTGTGTGTATTTTTTATAGATTTTTAAGGATTTTCACTCAATTCTAGATTGATTTTATTGTAAAAGACTCCTTTTGGATCCTTAGCTAAAGGAATCGCTTTCATTTCGTATTTCTAAAACGACTTTTCAGCGAAACTCACATAATAAATGATTCGGCAACTACTAGAACGCTTGTCGCGATTGCGGGATTGTCTTTACAGGATGCCGCAGTCCTGGAACGCAAAGGGAATTCAAGTAAAAGTTTGGATTCTAACCAGTCCACTCTGACAATCCCTTCTCTTTCACCTAAGGTGGGACTCGTTTAAAGATATTCTAATCTATAAAAAAATAATTATAAGTAATTTATTAAGTAACTATTAAATAAAATAAACTAAATACTAACTTATTAAAACTACAAATAAAGACAATTAAAAACTACAATAATAATTTAATTAAACCGAATTATATAACAAACTAAAAACAAATTAGAAGTGCAATCTTATAACATCTCTGTTCATCCCCGCAACACCAACCAAAACCTCTCTAAGTTAGAACAAGCTTATTTACCGTACGCCTTTTCATAAAATTTTAATTTTATCATCGACTCGCAAACCTCGCGGCCAAATAATACTGCGTAACTTTAATAATGAAAGCTACTGAATTATTCAGTTGTATGCCGAAAGTTTGGCCGATTCTGGCCCACCGTTCCGCCATTTTGTAACTCGCTGAGAAGTCAAAAGCCTCCTCTATTGCGTTTGTAGATAAAAGATGAATTATTAATACGAGTGTGTCATGAGTTTTTGATCCGGTTGGATAAAATATTGACACGGTATCTTGATGCCTATGAATAAATATATAATCTTTATTTGCGTGAAGTATGGGACTGCATTGACGTGCTTTAGCTGAAAACATCTACATAATATTCAGAATGCAAATGTTGATATTAAAAAAATGATGAATCGTTTGATTGTTTTTTTTTGTGTCGTATAGGTTCCGATACTACTGGACCGATTTCAAAGCTGTTCACCAGTTGGAAGCTGCTTTGGTCCTGAGTTACATAAGCATAGTAACAAAAAAAGATAGAGGTTTAGATACTCGCCATAAATAAGCTATAGACCAACCTAACCTACAGTCTAAAAAAATGAATAAAATATGATTGTGGTACTTACGTGTGCAAACATAATGCATTACATACATTCAGGGTGATTTGTAATTGGATGCAGTCCTTGAAATGGGTGATACTAGACCTTATTTGCAATAATTTTAATCCCGACAATATATGGGGTCTAGATGAGAGCAGTGGTGGCCCAGTGGTATGAGAGTAGTGGTGGCCCAGTGGTATCGGTCCCGACTTACGAGTTGTAGGTCGTGGGTTCGAACCCAGCTTGGCGCATTACTTTGTGTAATTTATTTCATCACCACTGCTCTCAAAACGGTGAAGGAAAACATCGTGAGGAAACCGGCATGTCCTAGAACCATCAAATTCGAAGACATGTGACATCTGCCAATCCGCACTGGGCCCGCGTAGTGGATTATAGCCCACTCCCTCTCACAAGAGAGGAGGCCTGTGTCCCAGCAGTGGGAACGTTATAGGCTGAAGATGAGATGATGATATGGGACCTATACAGACTGGTTTTGGAGATATCGAACTTTAACGTTCTTTTGAAAAATTTCCTCATTAAGTGCTTTTTGTGTTAGAAAGTATGTGCCCGTCGACCTGGGCATGGTCCATGGTCGGGCAGCGAGTTGCCCTTTACTCGCTGCCCACATGCCCGCGCCTACGGTGGCCGGAGATCGTTTTGCAACGTCCGACACCTTACAATTTTTTACTTTTCTGATAGAATGTAATGAAGACAAGTTTGTGATAAAACTAATCATACTATACTGTTTTGAAGTTTTCTGAAAACTTTCTTGTCTTTCAAAGCATATTTGTCAAAATAAATGTATGACACGAGTACAATTTACAGAAAAGCTTTCTTGTCTCATTACCTTTCTAAAATAGTGCCACAGTACCCACTTTTAGTTAGTCTTTTACCAGAAAATTGGGGTTGTTACTGACAAGGTAGTAAATCAACAAAAATCGGTTATAATGATTTTTCAACACAACATTTTGTTTCTGTGGCTTTTTTTCAAACTGCTATATGATATTAGCTTTTAGAAAAAAACACCCTGTATATTCAGTTAGTTAGTTTTGTAAACTTAGTACAAATCTAGATATCCTAGATCTAATAAAGCAGATACACCGTATTATCGGATACGATATACATAACGTGTCATCTCATAAGCGGGCAAGCGTTGTTACTAGAGATATCGGTCGCCATGGCAACAGGGTCACGGTCACTTTGACATTTCTGATAACAAGGACAGACTTTATTTTAAAATTTATAGATGGTCGATGGGGCGTAACCTAATTAACTGCTCATATTATTAGGAACGTGGGTTGATGTCATGATAAAAACGTTAATTGGTCAAATAGGGTTATTTTTGATATCTAGTCTTATTATAGTTTTACTGGATATTTAATTTAAAATTTTAAGCTTAAAACTTAAAAGGTGTGAGCCAAATTGGGTGCCCAATGTGGAACAGACCTTGGGCCCAGTGTAGGACAGATTTGGCGCCCAACGTGGGACAGACTTGGCGCCCAACGTGGGACAGATTTAGCACCCCATATGGGACAGCTTGGGATTTCTCTTTGTTAAATTAAGCATAATGCAAAGTTTAATATTTACCAAGTAAATATCTGAAGCCGGTAACACATACTACAAAATAATGCAATGCAAACAATAGATTCATGTAAACATACAAAAAAACATTTCACAAACAACAATAATATTATGACCGCCATATTTATTACACAATAGCAATTAAAATTTTAATGATTAATTAAACCGCAGAGTAGAATTCTCTGTTACAGTTTAAAATTGAAACGTAACAAATAATTAACATGATGCATAACGCCTGGGAATTTTGCAACATTTTAATTAAAATAATCTACGTGTTTTGCTACCATTTAATTAACAAGTTGTATGTACTTTTCCAATTTTCACAGAAAATCATTATTGAAGCCGCACTGAGCCGCTGACTCAGTTTCAGTTTCGCGCAGCGTCTGTTTTCGATCCCCGTAGCGATCAAATATTTCTATGAACTGCGAGTAGTTGTTCTAAATGTAAATGTGTTTTTATGTATGTAAACGCACCTACAATACGAAATAACGCAACGTTTAAAAACAATAATATGGCCTACATAACGGGAAGATCATACGCATCATTTAATTTCATAAATGCATATTATTGACGGACTAGCAAGCGCAGCGTATTACGTCCACCAACAAGGTAGACAGACGACCTTATAAAGGTCGCCGGAAGACGCTGGATGCAGGTCGCTTCCAACCGGTATATGTGGAAATCTAAAGGGGAAGCATATGTTCAGCAGTGGACGTCCTATGGCTGAGATGATGATTTATTATTGCACAATTACAATTATTATATGAGATAAAAATAAACAATTAAGCAAATCTACTCCTGAAATGAAATCCAGTCTGAGTCTATTATTCCAAAACCTTTTTAGATTAAAATAACAAACAAACAGACAGACGGGTTAAGGGTGGATTTTAATCTATTATTACCTACATTAGTCGTTAATTAGTCTGACGGACTAATCAAAGAAAGTGTTTAAAAAAATAATAGTAATGTATTTTTTCATTTGTTAAACGAACGCATTTTTAACAAAATATTATTAAGTACTCATGAAACTCACGAGTGGTGTGCTGGATTCATGACGTCAGAAGCAATTTCAAAAGAATATAATATTATTTCCAGTACCAGTGCAACAAACTATCTGTAAACCGGTTGTGTTGATCGCGGAACTTATCTCATCACCGTGACCCTGGAACGTATGGGTCAAATGAAGAACACTGTGGGTTTTAGTCAGTACAAGTCTGACAGTCCCTCCTGCCGTGCCCTGGGTGGGAGGACTCATTTGATGATTTTATCATGATAAAAAAAATGGTTTGTGTTAAATTTAAATAAGAAGAATTATCTACTGAAACACCCAATTATGCCAAGATAGGCTGCCATTTCAAGCTACGTTGAAAATTATACAGAGAGGGCATGATTTCTCTAAGGACTTTGAAAAATAAACGACAGGCGCTCCGCGGAGCAATCATGCAGAAAGTCGGATGTCACGCTGAAATGAACTTTATACACAGCCAAAATTTTAAATGAAACTGATGTTTTAGTATTTTAGTGTAAATATTGGAAGTGTGTTTAAATATACACATCTACAGCGGCCATCTTTCTTTTCAATGTAAAAAAAAACTGATTTAAGTGCATTGAATTTAAACCGTCGTCCCATAAGATAAACATCTGTTGAACACGTGTCTAAAAAAAAAACTCAAAAAAAACTTCAAACTAGCCCTTATGTCAACTTGTCAAAACGAAATTTTGACAAGTTGACATAAGGGCTAGTTTGAAATCTGTGATGAGTAGGAAGTTTCATTATCTCCGAGCATAGGCTATTAACTATGACATTTCTGCGAGGTAATTTTCAAATAAAACGTTACCGAAACTGCAGACTAAAGGTAGGTATTTTTGTTTTTGGATGGGACGGAATTGTTGAAACTAAATATTGAAATTGCATAACATTTTATGTCCATATATTTTCGTTAAAGTAACATTATGATTCTACACTGGATACAACAAAATATTCAGCATATTGCCTTTCATTTGAATAAACGTAAAAGGCGTAAAAACGAAAGCAAGCAGGCGTGTCATTATAATGAAAGCATGCAACGTTACAAACCATCCGTCACTGAGATTGTCGTGGTGATTGTCCTGTGAAAGGGTTGCCACATAATGTTTTCATTCGGGCATGTGTGTCAGAGTATAATGTTGATAAGAAAAAGCCGAGCCCGAAGTGATGTAGGTATCTACACATATATTCTTAAATATTATAAACATTATTACGAAATCAGGTATTACGGCATAAGACCAAAGTTACAGATATTGTCCAAATCTATAGCAAGCTGAAGTGGCAATGGGCTGGTCATGTCTGCCGCAGACGATAGGTGAAGTAGGAAGGTTGTCGAATGGAGACCGCGTGTAGGTAAACGTAGGGTGGGACGCCCCCCGGCAAGATGGACCGATGACCTGAAAAAGGTGGCTGGATGAAAAAAGCAGGAGATCGTGCGCTGTGTCGCTCCCTGGGAGAGCCTATGTCTAGCAGTGGACTGCAATAGGTTGAAATGATGATGATGACTACATGCCGATCCCAAAAATTCTTTCACCAGTTCAAATCTCCTGAGTGGCAAGGCCATTAGGGGATATGGACGGGAGATTGGGTTTCAGAACTGGTTGGAAGAAGCTTGCATCCAGCGTGATCCTGTGGTCCGTGTCTAATCGCATCTCTATAAAATTTTGTCAGACCAGTACCCCTATAGCACGAGTTTTCACTATTTTACTTTACAGTATTTACAGCGTTTCTTGTATGAAAAAATGGATCAGCGCCTCTGGTGTGCGAAGAAGGAACTAATTTTTTCCTTGAAAATTGTCACTTTGAAATTGTCAAAGTTCCAGTTTACTTTACGTTTTAAATACTGAAAACTCGTGCTGAGGGTACAGTTGTACCCTATATAACCGTCCACACATGTGTAGCAGCCCTAACATAGCGACGTCCCCTGTGAGGTCTCAGTATTAATGTTTCGAACGTGATACGACGGTTTCGAGTTATTATATGACCGTGTAATTGAGATTAAAAATGTGATGGAGTATTTATTTCTATCAGTGGTGAAAACCCCTTTTTAATTAGAATAAAACATAGCTGAGGCCTTATCACAACATTTTTGAATTTTATTTAGGTACGGCGTACTTTGAATTAGAATACATAAAAGACCCTCTGTGATGTAGGTATATAAATAATTATTATTACAATATTTTTTTCCATCAAATTAATGTGACTTTTAGTTTACTTTGCGTCATAAAAATCTTTGACTAGCTCTTGAATATTATGTGAGATCATAAATGAAATGACAAATCATAAATGTTAGCAAACGCACCAACCATGAAATCCCATCATCAAAAGTCACAACTGATTTTCTTAAAACATGTCTAAGAACCATCCCTAGAACACCTTTTTTAGCTTGTTAATGAAAAAACTGCATTCAAATCGATAGGCAACTACGGTGCTACAGTCAGACAAACACAAATGGCGGTCAAACTTATAATATTTTTGCGTCGGGGGTTAAAACTATCCCTGCGAAAACTTTTGACATCAGTGTATCGTTTGTAACTCCACAATTGAAGGACACCGTGGATTTCAGTCAGTATAAGTCTTACTTCAATGATTTTACCACTTAAAAAAGCCTTCAAATATTTACATCCATATTTTATGACCCAGATACACGCCAAACCGATGTTCCAGAAAGAAAATCCGATTATGTATGCTTTTCCTTCAATTTTGCATCCGTGATCCGTTTACGAGAAAACCGTTTTCAAACCGGACGCGGAGCTCGGGCCAATAAATGATAAATGGGTTTTAACCCAGTAACTTTTCTACGTAAATATGCAGTTTTAAAATAAAGTGCGGATATTTAATTTAATTTTCACTTATGGCATGTAGTACTAGCATTTTTTTTTATCTAAGTACATACCATGTGAATTTAGTGATCTTCAAAGATTTTTCTGAAATCCTTGAATTCCATCCAAGTACCTACGTCACACTTTTATCCCTTGGGTATTAAAGATGTGACGTTCTAATAAGTGCATACATATATTCCTTTACTTGAAAATTGAGTTATGTTATGTAATTGATAAACAACTGAAATATAACTGCAATCTCAATCGCTGTTGTTTCAATATTTTCAAATTGGTGAAAATATGGTGTTTATAAAATAATAATATGGTGTTTCGGATATTTGATATATCCGAAAGCGTTTTCCTGTATTTCACTGATGTCTTTTCTGACTATAAGCTAAAAGGTAATATTCGTTAACGTGTTTTTTTTTTCCTTAAAATCAAAATGATCCTTACATGAAACAACACTAAAATTGTTAACATCAAAAAAGACCTAAAGTCACCTAACGTAGTTTTTTCGTATCTCTTAGGATGCGGACTTCCACCTGTTCGCTAATTAAGAAGAAAGGCCTGTATAGCTGTTTAGAATTGAAATTTCTTGAGTCCTACTTTGATCATCTTGTTCAACATCTAAATAAATCTTTTTGTACCCAGTTTCAACAAGCTGCTCCTGCAGAAGGAGGAATTGGAGCAGAAACAGCTGCACCTGCTGCAGGTGGTGGAGAGTGAGAGGACGTCGCGCTGGCAGTACGCGCAGCAGTGTGATGAGCTGGCTAGCGAGGTCAAGAAACTGAGGACTGAAGTGAGTTTTTTATATATTTTAGTTAGATATGCTTGCCAGTGGTGAAGGAGCTCGTGGCTAAATAATTACAGCCGCACAGGCCGATCTTCCGGGCTAAGCCGCTCTTGCCGAGGTTGGTCTGTGGATGGGTGACCATCTGTCATAGCGAGTTTCCTCCGTGCCTCGGAAAACACGTAAAGCCATTGGTCCCGGCTGTCATTTGTAGATCTTTGAATGTTACTGTTAGTCAGAAGCTCTAAAGTCTGTCAACCCATTATCTGGGCATTACCATATCCCATGATAAGAAACCATGGGGTATGGTAATGTCCAGTTACTGGGTTGTGGATGTCCGAAAGGCAGTCGCTCCATGTAATATACTAATATCCACCGAAAAGTCTAAAATACCAATTACAGGATTACCTATCGAGATTATTAAGTACTATTTAGTGTTACAAAGTACTATTTAGTGTCAGCCAGTTACACTCGAAACGGAAATGAAATTGGTACTGAATCAATTACGTCCTCTTTGTGAATTTCGACGAGGTCTGAAAATTCATCTAAGTAGGCCAATCTTTATTTTAAAAAGACACAAACTAAGTGCATTTTGTCAGATAATTGTATTCAGCTTTGGGAAAACTCCGGAATTTTGAACTTAAGCATATGTCTTGTATACAAAAATTGGAAGACTAAGTAATGCTTTTGATCACAGCTGTGCACCTACAAGAAGGAGCATGAGCCAGCAACACGGGCTGCTTCCACATCCAGCTCCTCACCGAGCCACTCACCAGAAATAGATCCTGCCGAACTCAGGAAGATCAAGAAAGTGCAAGTAAGTAAACTATCTGAAGAACTCTTAGTGTTTGATTCTAAGGAGGAAACATATGGATTTGAAATCGGGATTATCGCTTTCCATTGGATTTATGGCCTTACCATTTGAGAACTTTCTTCGGATGGTAATCGTTGTGTTCATAGAAGGTTGTTGTTGGGGTTCATGTCCAATAATTATTCGGATCACAGTCTGTTGTACAAGCTGTAGTACTCATCAAGCCTGATGATGATGATGAGTCTGACGGTGTCTCCATCTATACGTTTCTTGTACAGAGCTTCTTCCGCGGCTGGTTATGCCGTCGGCGCTGGAAACAGATCGTGGACGAGTACATCAAGAGTCCTCACGCCGAGAGCATGAGGAAGAGGAACAGCCTCGTCTTCAAGATGGTGGAGGCCGAAGAGGAGTACTTGGAGCAGATGGAAATCATGGTAGGTGTTGTTATTCTCAGGTAGTTATACCTGTGTATTTGTGAGTTTATTTTGTTAATTTCATATTTGTTTTCATATTTTATATTTGTTTCCCTTAATTGAGCATATGATTTAGCAGCGATGACCAGAATATCTTATCAATATTAATCCATAAAGAACCAAAGTTTTTTTTTTCTATCAACGATCCATAAAAAGATTTTACTAGAGCATTCAAGTGACAATTACTTCCAAAGTATTTCATTATGCTGCCTATTCTTTGGTAGGATTTCCTTAAATACAATAAACGTGTCCTTAAAGCTCATGTAGTGTATGGGTGTTCCAAATCCTCTGATGAAATTATCTATCCTCAAAATTATTCCTCCCTAGGTCACCTGTTTCCTCCGACCATTCAAAATGGCTGCGAGCTCAAAGAAGCCGCCATGCACCCACGAGGATGTGAACTCCATCTTCCTGAACAGTGAGACGGTGCTGTTCCTGCACCAGATCTTCTTCAAGGGCCTCACGTCCAGGATGGAGTCTTGGCCCACCTTGGTCTTAGGTGAGTGTTATATGAATTTATTACTTTAGTGACCTCATCTTATACATTCACTTTTGCGGTGGATTTGTATTGAGAACATAATGTGTGTGTCCTTTTCTATCAGCAGTGTTGGAGGTTTCTCTTGGCTCGTACGCATAGTCGGGAATAGTGAAAATAGGGACAATTTCATAATTTTTACCAACAGTACCTTTCTGGTATTGTTATCCAAGCGCCAAACAAACCGTGCTACACTGAAAACTCTTTTAAAATTATTATCTACACTAATCTTAACTAAAAATAATTTTAAGAAAGATTATATCTTTCCATGCAATAAGCTATGTGTAGCCACATTCAGCTAAAATAATTATGATTTTTTTTATGAAATTTTTGAATTGGTTGCTAATGTATACAGACGCTAGCACATCAACTTATCTTAATAATCTGTCAAATTTCTCTAACAGATTTTCAACCGTATCAAAATAGCGGAAGGTTAAAATTCGATTGGTAAAAATTGGGTTTACCTGCTGGCGCCTGTACAAAAATGTTTAATTTCCTACCATATTAGTTAGTACTCATCTCACAATACATAATTACCCTTTTTGTGTGTGTAATATCATCAAATGACTTCCCTCACTCATGGTTTACAAGACCTTGCCTTGCCTTGCCTTTTAAGACCATCCATTACTTCTTCCAAATCATCAATCAATAAAAAAGTAAACAAAGGATTACACTTAGTAGTGCACCTACATACAGGAGACCTATTCGACATGTTGCTCCCGATGCTGACGATCTACCAGGAGTACGTGCGCAACCACCACTACTCGCTGCAGGTCCTCACCGAGTGCAAGCAGAGCCAGCCCTTCGCGCAGCTGCTGGCCAGGCTCGAGAGCAAGCCGGCCTGTCAAAGCAGGTCGCTCGAGACTTTCTTGACGTATCCGATGCATCAGGTATGGTTCTGGACTTATTTGGAATGTGAATTAGGATTAGGACATTAAAGATGATGTTGTGTGAAAACTAATTAATAATTAACCTGATGGATCATTATCGTCTGTATCGCGAAAATTTTTCTTTTCACGTAAAGAAAAAATCGACTTTAGTAGATAGCCTAGGTAATTAGGTGTCTGGAGTATTTGTTCAGAAGGACGCAGGTTTAAGTCGAGTTTTTCTTTTTCTGCAAAAGTTCTCGTGATAAGTGCTCACTGCCGTTGCTTAATTTTTGTAATCAAGGGATCATCCTAGAGTACTGTCATCGTAAACACAATTCTACAGTGAGTCATAATTTGTTGGAGGTGGTAAAATCGAGAGTTAAAGCTATACTCTAAGCTGTAGGTACTCTAATTCGATTGGTAACGTCCTTTGAACTACAAACTGGTCACAGCAAACAACGCTCTGCGGGGCGGTAGAAAAATATTGCATGACCTTTGTTCTTCTGCATTTGAAAATCAATTAATGTAAGACATATAGAAATGGTACTTCCAAATAACACTCATCTGAGATTTGTGATTGTCAAATGCTCCGTAATGCGGCATTCCTTATGACTAGCCGTGCGTCAAGTTGTATCGCTTGCAAAAAGTAGTACCGTGTGACAAAAAACTATTTAAATTGTCATTTTGAGGGTTGATTTTCGTCGCACGGCTATATCGACCGAAAAAATTACCAGTGTAAATGCCCCATAAAAGAGAAAATTCGGAAGGGGCTTAAACAAGCTAGAGTTTTGTCACCGTAATATGGAACTTTCTTGGGGTTTCTTTTAGCGCAGAAGAATTAATAAGAAAGTCGTTAACATTCAAAAGGGGTTTCGTTCTTATCACAATTTAGGAGAAAATTTATTACCAACTGGTGTCACTTTGGCTTAGCTAATTTTGTTTTTCGTGGTTAGCAAATCGTAATTTGTAGTCCATTGTAATACTTTTTCGAATAGCGTGGTAATTGCTATACCCATTTTAAGGATCCTGTTGTTTTGTTATGGGTTCTATGCCAGAGATCCTTTTAACTACTTACATGATTAATGTCTCCATAAGACATTACGAATTACGGACTTTCAAAATTTAGACATTTGTGAGCAAGGCCGCCATGGTTGGGATGGTAAGAGCTTTCTATACAGGAGACAGCAAGATGAAATCCTGCATAAAATCGAATTTTTCTTTCAACAATAAAACTATTTACCTATTTGCAAAGTTTCCTTCAACAGCAGGATCTAGTTATGGGCTCATTTAACTGTGTCTTTCATAATCCCAGATCCCTCGCTACATCATAACTCTGCACGAGCTTCTGGCGCACACGCCGCACGATCACGTGGAGCGTCGCAGCCTGCAGCATGCGCGCGCGCAGTTGGAGGAGTTGTCGCGACAGATGCACGATGAGGTGATTCAGACTCTTGATTTTATACTCTTCTGCCTATCCTTTTCTTTAGTTAGGTTCTTACTATCAGGATCAGCAAAAATAGTAAGTGGGAGACTGACTGATAATTTTCTGCGAACAGGTCAGCGAAACCGAAAATTTGAGGAAGAACTTAGCAGTTGAACGAATGATAATCGAGGGTTGTGACATTCTGCTAGATGTCAACCAAGTCTTCATACGGCAAGGTACGATCTTTTACAAAAAATGAGAACCGCTTTAAATCTTCATTTAGGCAGCAATATTAAAAAACTTTGATATTTTAATAGTTAGTTTATTTCTGCCACTTTTTTTCCATCGCTCTAAAAGTGCTGCCTTATTAATTGACTTTGGATTTGAAACTTTTAGAATCATTTTTGAAACATGACAATACTATAACAGAAAGTTTTTGACTTCTAACTAAAAACTTGTTTCAAAGCGCGACGATCTAAAAGCCCGATCATCAGCGGCAATCATTACAATCATATTAACCATTTTAATCTCATAATGGTGCTCTCACGTCTCCACTCTCATTCTGTGCTAGAATATTTGTAAACAAATATGTTTTCTCTAGCCACAAGAGAGCTCATAATAGACGCCAGTCTATTGAAACCGTTGCTTAAAAGGATTATCATTACATGGCATGGTTTTCTTCAGGAACTCTATCCCAAGTGGTAGGCAAAGGTCGTCGTGCTACCCTACAAGCTCGACAGGCATTCCTATTCAGCAACCACCTGCTGCTAACCACACGCGCTGCAGGCGGCAGACTGCACCTGCCTCCTGCAGGTCGACTGCCGCTGCATGACGCGCTGCTCATTGAGGACCCAGCTAACCATGATGATGATGGTGAGTACTTTGTCCCTTGTACTGTCCGTTAAAGATCAGGATATGATGTGACCAGGATATGAGGTCAACCTACGCAGTTTTCTATTGATCGTTAGGTTCACGTTCTATCAGAAAGCCCCTATTGGGTCCGATCATCATGCTGGAGCGATAAATTTGGTGATGACTAATGTCAATTCGATACACAAGGTGACAGGTTGATCGATGAAGATGGAAGAGGCAAAAGGCATGACATATACTTTGAAAGTAATTAGGTGCTTGTTTGTAAAATAGACTTCATACTATGAGGATACACGAGTCTATAACAGATTCTCATAGATGTTCATTCGGAATGAACAATACAAAAGAAAAAAATCGTAATACACAATAATGATAATAAAAGATTATGAAATTGTGAATGATAAAATTGAATGTTAATGCACATCTCTTTATTCTAGACACAACATCAGTCTGCTCATCACCTGGAGGAGACATCTACCAGGGCAAGGACTTTAAGATTCTTGTCGAAGTCAAGGGAGAACAGATTTGTGCACATCTAGGTAAGCTTCCTTGCTTTCATCATGTTTTTCTTTCCCACAATCAATTTCAAACTATTCCTCCTATATCTATTATTATGTGTGTTCTATTTTGAATTGAAAACTTGTTGAGGCGTTTGCATTTCTTGGGCAGATATTGTAGAGTTCAAGTTAATTTGATAATCGAAAACCACAGGTATCTTCTTTATTAATCCTACTAACGGCCGTTTCCGAAATTCAATTTAACTCTGGTTTTGTCTTACTATAGATAGAAATAGTATGTCTTTCTCTTAATATTGGAAGTATTGGAAACGGCTATAAGAGGTATTCTTCTCTAAAACTTTCTTGCTACAGTCGCCGGCAGCGTCGAAGAAAAAGCCGGGTGGACGAGCGAGCTGGCTCAGTGCATGGAGAGCGCGGCTCTGACCGAGCTGCTGCGCGCGTGCGGCGCGTGCGGCGCGGCGTCCGCCAGCCTGCCCGCCTGCCGCTCCGACCGTGCGCTCTTCACCGACGACGTGGACATCCGCTTCAGTCGCACGCTCAACTCCTGCAAGGTGCCGCAGATCAGGTCGGCCACGCCACAGCGGCTGCTGCAGAGGTTGACTGGTGAGTGCTTCATCATATCGCACTTTTTCATGGTAAAATCATCGAATGAGTTTTCCCACCAACACTGCAGGGTAGAAAGTATTGTCAGATTTGTACTTACTAAAATCCACGGTTTCCTTCAATAGCCTTTCAAGTTCCGTGGCCTCGGATACTTGTTAGTCCCGTGACCTCGGGTATTCCCACAGCTGGAACACAGAACTCCTCCTTGTGAGTAGGAGAGGGCAGATCGACCAATTTATTATACATATATAAATGTCATCATTTCAAAATTCAAAGACTTCTTGGAGAATTATAATGATCAAATGCATGTGAGGATGTGGCTAGACTCTCGTGACTGCGTTAAATAAAACACCTCTGAAACCACACGCCACACGCTTCTGACAAACTTTCGACTTATATTGATCATTAATTTAAGAGTCCATGTTTTTTTCAAGATGTTTTCCTTCACCATCAACTGCGAAAGTACCTACGCATTGAACAAGATTCATTGCTATTGGCCTGAGTTTGAACTCAGCTATCCATTGTCATCTTCCAGATCTGCGATTTCTGTCAGTGGACTTCCTGAACACATTCCTACTGACGTATCGCGTGTTCACGGACGGGGTGACCGTGCTGGAGGCGCTGAAGCAGGTGTACTACGAACAGTCGCAGCAGGAGATGGAGCTGGCGCCTCCACCTGACTCCACCAGGAAGACCAGTGCAGCCAGCTCGGTCTCTGGTGAGAACTCATGCTTTTCTAGCTTTCTTTGTTTTTTGGATTGCTAAAATCACCAAAAAAGTCATTCTGCCTTGGGTGGAGCAGAAGAACTTCAGACTCTTACTGACTAAGAATCTACAGCCATTGTAACTTTTTAAGAGAATCCCCTTTTCTTGCCTGTGATCCCTGAAGGGTAAGGCCGTTGGTGTACCTGATAATGGGAAGAACCAGTTATGTTTACTTCCATGTAATAGGAGTCAAGCCTATATTGCCATCAAATGAGGACGAATCCAGCCTTCGACTTGCTTCTAGAAATATATATATATTTTTATATTATCAGATATCCTTAATTTATTTTAGATTTAAGTTTATTATAAGCAGGTTGTTACATAAACTGACAGAAAAAAAGCACAAACCATTTCAGGTTACGGATCGGAATACAGCGACCGGGATTGGCAGTCAAGATTTTGGCGAGCCTCTAGAAAGAGTAAGTGTATAAATGAACCTATTAGTATTGTAGAAACCATTGATTTGGAATGATGGAGTAAGAAACTTGATTCTATGTAATAAAGTCTGTCGAATTCTAGGCGAAGATGAAGACAAGCTGTCTCCATATTTGACGGCACCTTCGCGCAGGACGTCTACAGTTAGTAAGGTAATAAATATGCAACCTTTTTATAACATTTTATGAAAAAGATAAAATAAAGAGTAGTCACAAGAAATGGCAACTGTGAAAGTAACGGTGCCAACAAAGCTAGTTTCGTTATTTGTTGAACATCCAACTAACTCATAAAAAAAAAATTTTACTTAACTTCATTCTCCACACATTATATACGAGTTTAGATATAGACTTTCCCAATAATTAAATACAATAATTATTAACGATTTACAACTCTGTATACACGCCCACCAAAAGACTGAGGAGGATAACAGTCACTTAACAATACCAAAGATAATGGCAACATCATCCAGTAATGAGACGTTGAAAGGTAAAGGTACATACCGCTTTTATCAGTAAGTAATTATTATTTTAATGCATGATTATTTTATAAAACCCTAATGGTCTAAAGACAAAGTTAACTCTTCTCCAGTATGTATGAAAATCCAGTCTTCCTTAAAATATTATTTCGAAAGGTACTTGGTGAAACCCTGTACTTTTATCCACATAACAATTTCTGATAAAATCTTCGCTCTAGGGACATCACCGTCTTCTCCCGGAGCAATAAGTTCAGTCACGCTAGTTGGAAGTCCAAAGAAGGTCAGTCCAGTCAACGATCCAAATACCAAGAAGAGACCATCCAAGGATAACGACGCTGCAGCCGCTGCGCTGATGAAAGACGAGAGCATTGAGTTGGTTGACCAGAGTGATGAAGATGTGAAGTATAAGGAAGAAGAACAGGAAAAGAATAAGAAAAAGCCTGATGATAAGTTTAAAATATCACAACGGTTTTCAGAGGTAAATCTAGTATATGGCCTTATTGCTATAAAAATTATTGTGTTTCATAAAATTTTCATAAAATGTCTAACAATTGGACATCATGGTCAAGAAGCAATGATTCAATTGATTTGTCCAATGAATTAAAAAAACATTAATTGAATAAATAAATTACTGTCATTGCTTTAATTGTCTTTTACAATGTGATGCTGAATGGCTTGCAGACTCAGGAATGAACCGGGCTGATTTATTTTTTGGATGTATAACCTGTACAGCTTCATGAATATAGATAGCTGAAACGACGTCAAATCAAATCCTCGTATTCGTGGTAAATAAAGGTTTACCATAAATCCGAAGCTTTATTTAGATGTCTTCGTAAGCCTGCAGTGTACCAGCTGAATCCGCATCTACTGTCGCCACAGCTTCAACTAGGAAGTAGTGACAGAAACACAACGAATTAAACAGTTTATCCAACAGCGCGTCCGTACTATGTCGGAGTCTCCCCGTCGGCTGCAGCCGTCGTCGGCAACATCCGAAGCTAGGCGCAGGTCTGATAGTGCCCGTGAAACTGCTGAAGCTGCCGCTACAGCTGCTGCTGCTGCTGCAGAGGAATGCAGACGAGCTTCTGATTCTGGAACGAGATATGCTGCTAGAAGATCAGTTAGGTAAGAGATGAAGCTTAAGAAAAATAGGTTCCAATAATTTTTAGTGCGAGAAGAACATTTTTTTATCAGGAGATATGCATATCTCCATTATGATTATATTCAACAAAAAAATAGTGTAGATTGAAGACTTTCAGGCTTTTAAAGTAACTAATTCAGTTACAAAATATTAATAAGATTTTAGGTTATATAGACACACAAACAGCAAATACAGACAGCTAAGATGACTTGATCAGGTGACCTTTTTATATACAAAATCTACAAAACCGTACCTTATATTGTCACAGCCAGATCTCCAAGCAACACATGAACCGTTACTACAGTACTTTCATCAACCCGCACACCCTTGTGTTAATTCTCTCTGCCGTTCTTGTCATTCGATTTCGTTTTCTATATGATTGTCTTATCCTTGTTCAGTGCAACAACCTTACTATGACTTGAAGGGGTTTTGTCCATTTTCAAGTGTTACTTTAGTACGGACTATTGAATAAATAAGCCAATTTATTTTAGTGAACGTCGCTACACGAATTCATCGATCAACAGTGAACGACGTCGATACTGGGGCGGATCGGAGCCACGGTCCTCGGTTACTTCCCAGGTGTCACATGCTCAGGTATGGAAGTTTTGTGCTCATTTTAATTAGCACTAAAGCTAAATCTTAAATCTGTAATGATTTACAGAAAATTAGAACCTGAAACGATAATGCTGATAAATGAGTCTATTATATTATTTCAGAACTACCGACGCGAGACCAGCCAACCAAAAGCGGGTGTCGTCATAACATCCTTCAGACAATCTCACCGAAGGTAAGAAAAATATAACTCTGGATCTCATCGAAATCATTTTTATCATTAAAATTTTGTACTTGGTAATTTAAAGGATTGCAAACTAACTTGGTTATTGACCATCTAGCACACATGGGAGCTCAATTCTCAATGTTGTGGCATGCTGCTCACCTTTTTCTTAACCATCTAAAATTCTTTGTAAATTTCTCTAAAATTATAATGCTTTTGCACGACATTCTATCGAGAGAGTCCTTCTAGCATCAACATAGTTTCTCCATACTTGATGACTATAAAAATGATAATGACAGTATTACTATTGATTTAACAGCTTTGGAAAAGACCTCTTATGGTGAGTGATTGGTAAGGTAAAAGACGTAGAGACTGAACCTAGTGGTGATGCCGTAGAAGAGTATTTTAATAATTCCGCTTTACCTAGCATTCTGACGTTTCCTTACCCTTTTTTATCAATTTCTAAACCCTAATGTAAAACGTAGACATGACACTACAGTAAACACTATCGATATCGTCAAAACTAAATCAAATCAAATCGTTTATTTCAACTAGGCCAATTACAAGCACTTTTGAATTGTCAAAAGACATATTAAAATAAAATAAGTACAAAAATAGTTATGGTGCTACAGTCCCAATCCCAAGACATAAAAACTGTGACAGTACCGTAGGTGCTCATTCCAAAGCGAAGATCTCTATGGAGAAGAATGAGCAAGAAACTCCATGAGTGTCCATGGAGCTTTTCAATTGCCAAAATTATCACAGAACTTTTGTTACATCATTCATCATTAGATGGTACATTAGGTGAGAACGATGTGGCAAGTTAATAGTGTCCATAGTAAAATAAAAAGTCAATTAAAAATAACGTTATTCATAATAAAAATAGACCGTGGCAGCTAAGAGATAACCAGTCCCAACTGACAGCGCCCGTTCACGAACATGACACATGTATCAGCACCATTCAGCGCAACCATTTTGAATGGAACCAAATGAACCTACATACACGAGACTTTTAAGTCTAATATCAGCGAGACTTTTAAGTGAGCATGACATACTCTCAACCGCCACAGTCATTCTAGTCAATGAAAGGCATAGGTAAACGAGTAGTAACTGAAGTTACTCTTCATAACCAAGACGCCAATAGAATGTTATACCTGACAGCACTAACATGAATATAGAGTTTGAAACTCTCAATGACCATCGTGAGTACACTGCATTGATCAACACTACATCCTCCGCATCCATCCTGACTGAAGCAGGTATATTCTGGAATCTGCCTGTCTCGCAAAACCTTTCTTGTGTTTCGTATGTGACTTTTTTCAGGAATGTTTCACACTAAATATAATGGTTGAAATGTATGCATTGAAGAGGTCTTTTCAATCGTCAGGATTCTTTTCAGATTAACCTGAAGTGGATGAAACCTATTCACCTTTTTAACTTCTACATTATTTTCACCATCACTATCATATTTAACATCTACACCTATCATTTCTTCTTCAAATAATACTTTCACACACAGAATAACAAAATTTTGTAATTTTATGTATTTGGCTTATGGAAAACTAGAATTAGATTTTATTTATTCAAAATTAGCTCTAAAATTAACACTTTAATTCACCTCGATTATTTGTTTAGGTAAATAAATGCACCTTCGTTATTTTTTGTTAAGTACATATTTCGAAATAGCGTTATAATTGGAAATTTGTATTTTGATTAGATTTTTATTTTTCTAAATTTTAACATAAATAGATTGACAAAATTTGCATGCTTTATTACGGAAGTTATCTATTTATATCAAAACACATAATTCCGGGAGGAATACCTATCTTATTTTCCTGATTCTATCCGTTTCTTCCCTGTAACTTACTCTGCCTGTCTTTCTGTCTATGCATGTGTATACTAATCTATGTTAACCTTATATTCTGTCTTTATTCGTCACCATTGGATTCTACTCTTCATTTCTTCTACTTTTTCATTCCTGTTTCATTTTTAACATTAACACAGACCATTATCAGAACATTAACGGATCGAATACAAATTGACTGATAGAACAATGCCAAATGCTGTATATTTACTTTGACTACAATGATTTAGGAGCAGCACATCTACTGCCGCAGTGGCGTTTGCCGTCGCTACGTCTGCTTCTTCTAACCCAAGATCACCTCCACCCAATTCACCACCAGCCACTCGAAGAGATTCAGTTATATCTACAGCTGCTACCATGAGGGTTCTTAATGTTTTGAGGTCAGTAACATTAAGGTCGACTTTGGCAGGGGCACTGCCGTGCCCCCCTACTACGCTTAACTCTGAATTTACATTTGCTCGAATTTGTTTCGATAATTACCAACGAATCACGAGCCATCCTGGAGTGAAAAACGGAAAAAAGCACCAGGTGCATTATGTATTTAACTGAAGTATTCATGCTTAAGCTCGTGAACTTTGTCTGAATGACTAACAGTCACTCTTAGAGACATTCATTTGTTTCACTACTTCTATTTTCACTAATATCTTTATTACATTTTACAGGCACTGGATCTCCAAGCACTCCCACGACTTTTGGTCTGAAGAGCGTCTTCGAGGGCTTACGATGGACTTCCTCAAGGAGATAGAAAGCAGTCCAGGTCTACTGCCAGCTGAACACAAAGCTGCAGCACAACTGCTGCGTCTGCTGGAAAGAGCTCCGGAAAGATCTGTTGATCTGAAGTCATTGTTTGTTCCTCCTCATGTGAGTTAATCGTTAGGAATTTTAGTGTCCTCACCAAAATATATTTATTATTTAAGAAAACTATAACTATGTTGACTTTTTAGAAAACCATCATCTATTATATTGGCAATACTGTTAGATTTGTTGAAATAATCTACATTTCTGAGTATGTTATAAATTTTTTAATATTTTTCAGGTGCCAACTAAAGAAAGTGTGGAAACACTCTCTGCTTTAGAAATAGCTGAGCAAATGACCTACTTGGATTATCAAATTTTCAGTTCAATAAACAGCGAGTAAGTTAACATAACATTTTATTTTGAAATGGTTCATGGTGACACGGTGTAATTATATTATTCTTTTTGTTAAAGGGAGTTCTTGGGTCAAGCTTGGACGAAGGCGGATAAAGCCGAGAGAGCTCCTCACATCCTCATGATGACTTCTCATTTTAATCATATCTCTAATTTGGTCATATCTGAGATACTGAAGAAGTATACTTTGGCTGGTAAGTTGCAATTTTTTAAGGAAAGAATCATTTTTTTCGTGTTCTTCCACGAATTGTACATAATTAAGAAGCCTATGCTTATATCCTTAAATAAAAACATTTTCACTTCAGTAGCTCAAAAATGTAGGTTTTGCTGCCTGAAAGCAGTGAGCAAAATGCGATTTTGCTCACTGAGTGAGACAAAGTAACTTTTTAATTTTTGTTATCAGAAAGCCACGACGAATATCTTATTCAGCCTTGGGTTAATCATACAAATTCGAAACATGTACACTCCATCTCTTTCTCGCACTTAGAAAGAGAGAGAGACAAAGCAGCCCTTTTTTTCCTTCTTCCTTTATGACAGGCAAAGAGTCAAGCCCATACAGCCACAAAGACCAGCCCTTTCGAAGTTCCGATTTTGAATTCGACCTCTGCAAAGACAAACACGTTCGGAAATATGTACAAACTAAATAAATTTTGCAAAAAGATAATTATGTCTTTTTATGTAATTTATTGAACTTTTAACTTATTGTTGTATTTAAACGAAAATGAGTATTTACTGCGAATAAAACTGACATTTAACCTGTAAATATTTATTCCTAGTTTCAATAATGTTATTTAAATATTTTGAATACTAAAATATCATGGGGGCTATTTCCGAATACGCCTTAATTTAAATAAAAGAGCAGGAATAAAATATCGTGGCTGGCGTAAAGAGTGTTTATTATTTTATCTCCTAAAGTTTTCTCGCTGCTGAAGTGAAAAGTTATGTGTGTTACACGAGAGCAAAGTTTTTTGCATCTCTTGCCTTTGAATCCCTCGCCACACTCAGGATTCAAATTTAGAATCACTCGCTACGCTCGTGATTCAATCGTTGAATCCTTCGCTTGCTCAGGATTCAAAATCGGCACTCGCAGCAAAAAACGACTTTGCTCTCTTGTTGCACAAATAACTATTACAGGTCGCGTAGCAGCAATAGAGAAATGGGCAGCAGTAGCAGATATAGCTCGTTGTCTGCACAACTTTAATGGAGTGCTGCAAGTTTGTGCAGCACTGTCCAACACGTCAGTGTACCGGCTCAAGAAGACTTGGGAGAAGGTGTCCAAAACGGTAAGTTTTGTGTCGGGCTAGTTTTTGTAATATTACCTGTTACCCACGAAAATTGAATTGCGAGTGTGACAGTACTCAGGAAAGGAAATATTCAATGAAAAAAGCTTCATGCATTCGCATCGACCGAAGGCGAAACTTTAGAAATATGATGATGCAAATCATAAACTTTATTTTACAGAGTAAGCAGACAATGGAGCGAATGCAGACTATAATATCTTCGGAATGTCGATTTAGAATTTTACGAGATACTTTACACAGGTATTTTTCTATTTTCTACCTGCATAACACGCAATAATTAGTTTTTATCTAATTTGTGCCAACTGACGCAATTTAATAAAAGGGACTAGAATATTTTAGGAGATTTTCTTTTACAGGTGTGATCCTCCATGCATTCCGTACTTGGGGATGTATCTATCTGATTTGTCGTTCATAGAAGAAGGAACAACCAACTACACGCCGGATGGTCTTCTTAATTTCTCAAAGATGAGAATGGTAAGTAGTTGTAGTCAGTACTTATCAGTCAGGCTTATCAAGAAAAGATTTAAATATTTCACCGTAAGGTTTAGCAATTAACAATTGCGGATTTAAAAAAGAAGATCTCATTAGCTTGTCATTATTGTGTTGCAGATAGCGCATGTCATCCGAGAAATAAGGAATTTCCAACAAACCCCATATAAGATTGATCACATACCAAAGGTAAGCTATAAGCTTTTTAATAAAAAATCATAGTTAGCATTGAATTAGCGAAAGGACCCCATATCTACACAAAAGTTTTACTTCACATAATTAGTTGTTGGAGGGATGAGTGGATCCACGAGAGAGCTATGGTGGAGTCCGAGAAAGCGTGGACACCTGCAATAGGTACACGAGCGGAAAGTTTATTCTTGACCACGCGAACAAGTTTAGACAGAAGTAAAGCGGCGACAAGTTCTAATCGAGCTAGTGTTGTTATTTTAGCGGGGGAAACGTTGGACTTTGCACATAAAAGCCGGACGGTGATAACACCTGTAGGGTCGGTAATGTGTAAATAAATACAACAACCATAACCGCTAAAGCTGGCGTCACAAAGGGCTACGATATTCACTACAGCATCTCTAAAGACGCCAATGTGGCGAGGAACCTTTAGAGAAGAGAGTGTGGGAAAATCCCTCGTAAAAGCGGAAAACCGATTGGTGATGGAGTTTGGAGGAACTTCATCCCATCCTATTTTAGCTAACCAAAGCTCCTTAATTAAGATCTTTGCGTACAGCACAACGGGTGCTACTAGGCCAAGTACGTCGAACAAGCGGGCAACTAGCGATAGAATCGCGCGCTTCGTGCATTTATTATCTACGGCGAATGTTGTCAAGGAAAAATAATCATGAGCGGGTTCCCAGGTTAATCCAAGGATTTTAAAATTATGGACATCATTATCCATGCCAGAAAAATCAACTGGTAAGCGGTGAGACTCTGGGAGAATCTCCAATAAAGCGGGTGAATTAGTAGCCCATTTGACTAAGTCAAAGGAACCTACTTTTAACAAATCAATTAAATCGCGGGATAGACGCATAGCAATCTGTTCATCAGAAACAGAATAGACATAGTCGTCCATATAAAACTGAGTTTCTACCAATTTAGAAGCCTCAGGAAAGCGGTACCTGGTTCTTCCTTGTCCGATCCTGAGGTCTTCACAGGTGGCCACCTGCCTCGTGCACTCCACACCACTCACTTATGCTAAAGTCTTGGTCACAAATTACGCACGACGCGGTTAATATGGGAATATTATTAGTTCCTGGTAAATCCCCAAGGCTTACGGGATAATACTTAGGATTTTAATGTCTTTGCGGGGGTGATGTTTAAAGATTTAAGACATGCGGGGGAGATGCGTAAATGCGTGCGTTCTGCGCAAGCACACTATGGTCTCTGACCCCAGGATTGGGCTCGTCGATGGTTGCTCATTTCCTTGTAAAGCCCGTTACTCACGCCCGTTCTTACATGCCTAAGCCGGACACACACATACTGCGCAATACCAACCATCATCCAACTTGAGAGGCGGTGCTCGCCACACCAGTTGTAGACCTAGAACACATCCTTGTGGAACTCAATGAGAAACACACACAAACGTTTCCAAATCTTATGATTAAACTGGTCGAACGCTTCAGGTATGCGATTTTCTCTTGGACAACTCGCTGGTGATCCCCGAGGAGCGGCAGTACACGCTGTCGCTGGAGCTGGAGCCCCGCGTGGCGCGAGGCTCGGGCGCGGGGCTCCCCGCGGGCGCGTCACCGGGCTCCTAGCGCCGGCGCCGCGCCTCCCTGGCCGCGCTGGCACCTTTGCGCACAGAGCGCTAGGGCGCCGGCCGGATCAGGGTAGTCGCACGCACGCTTTGCATCGACCACACATTACTTTCACTTTTGTGTGTCTAATTTCGAGTGATTTGCGAGAAAGATGCTTATTGACTTTCGTAGAGTTAAGTTATTTGATGTAACATGTGTTGCGAGAGTTTCGTTTGATTCTGAGGGCCGCCACCTCTTACAGCAGTATTATTTTAATCTTTCATCATTGTAAAAGAGTAAGGATATAATGATAAAATTAGATGATTAACATAATACTGTTGTTAGATGTAGTGGCAGATGACTACAATGGCGACTGAACACTGAAACTCCGATCAATATCGTTTATGCGGTCTCTGTCACTTCATGGAGTATTCTTATGATGCAAAAAAGTCTTCAGTCGTTAGTGAATTCGTGAGTGAATGGCACACTAATTTCTATTACCAATATCATGTGTAATGGAAAAGCAAGATGAAGCCCAATGACATACTGTCACTATCGTCTGCGTACTTTGGCGTTGACCAATTTGTAGGCTCATTAAATATTACCATTTGATAATTTATTTGACAAAAGTGCTGCTAGCAGCAACGATCCTACAAATTGTTCAAACATAGTTAAACTCAGAGTAGCTTCGATGTAGTAATTCAATTAAATTGTCCTTAATTTAGTATGTAGTTTGGTTAACTTATTAGCTGTACCAAATTGAATTTAATTTGAATATATTTTCAATAGCAATAATGAAATTATCAGTAATGACTATTTGTTGACATTATTTGTACCTATATTCGAATTTAAGTTAGTAAAGCTAATGCTAAACACGCTTCCGCTATACGCTTCAATAATATCGAACTTAAATAAGAATACAGATCTACTATTTGCAAACCCAATTCTAAATATTCAAAGACATTATATAAAATCCCTAAAAAGTATTTTAATGTTATCTACTTCCTTAAATATATTTATTTAAGGAGTAGTATAAGGGCTAAAATTAGTCTGTAGAGGAGTAACATCGTTAACTTTAAGATCAATGAGATTGAATGGATTTATTAAAATTTGCCTACAATGGTTCTCTATTTTTGTATGATCTTCATTATTTGTCAATTAGGTAGGTAATAATAATAAGCAAAAACATATCACTGTGAACATCTGATTTAATACTGCGAACAATGCATTTAATGACATCATTGTCAAAAATTATGAAAGAGTGAACATGAAAGAAGGACTTTTAATAAATGTCAAGTATGACAATATAATTACGTGAGAAATTAAGCAATTAAATTATTAAAAAAAAATACATTGAAAATATCTGACAATCATTTCAAGTAATAAAATTATCGTCAACTTAAAACTTGGCTTGGTAAAATTATGAATTATCGAAGAATAAAACGTTTTGCTATTATACAAAGTGACAGTGAATAATGAAATCTTCGTAGACTGGACAATTTAATAATAAAACACTCACTATTATTAACAATAATATAGGAAAATGAGCTTTTGTAAATAGTTTCCTAAAAGATGGTAAATATAAAAGTAAATCTAGATTATAATAAAATCGATGTCTCCCTTTGATGTCCAATGTTAGTAATCAAGTAGTCAAAGTTTCCTGCAAATATAAGGATATATTTTTCAGGCACAATTTGAAACTGCCATAAATAAAATATAAAAACTGTAACTAAAATACAGTAAATTGAAGCATATAAGATTTCTGACTGGAAGCATAGATGGTGAAGTTAATAATAACAAAAATTGACGTTATCTTGCTTGAGGAGGTTTGGCCTAATAATTTTTAACATCCAAGATCAGTGAGAAAATCCTAATGAAAATATTAATTCTTACCCATCTTTAATGGAAAATCATGCTATTTTAAAAAATAACACAAGAGTAAGTGATTGAATGAAGTGTGAGTAGATTATCCTTTCTTCTTTATTTATTAACATACATATCTTGACACTTTACCCAAAAAACGGTGAAGCTTACTTTTAAAATGTAGACATTATCAATGATTGTGATTATATGAGAGTTATTCAAAGCATTTTATAATGTAAATCATTATGAAACAGTATGAAAGTGGTTGTTACATGTTACTACGGTTGTTATCGTCATTTCGACTGCTTTTACACGATCGTCTTAAATATTTCCCCTGTTATTCTACCGTGCTTGTTAGTTATAATGTATGTTAAGTCCATAGGTGTACCACAAGGATCTATGTTAGGGCCCGTTTTATTCTTAACCCTTTGGAATGTGTTAAACGTTTAAAAAATCCTGTTTCCTATTGTGATAGAGAAGATATACAAGTATGAAAAATATAAAGAGAATGTGAGTTTAAATAAGTATGGAGGAATATAATTATTATTACTGTATTGTTTGAAGAAAATATAAAATATAAAGTTAAAGTACTCGTTAGTATTACTGTTTCAGTAAATGAATATGATTATTATTTCGACAGTATTATGATCTATAGTAGTAGGTACTAATTTGATGTTAACATAATATAATAATTATTCTTTCCTCGAGTTTTAAGAATGATAAAACTTCTTCATGATGTCTGACGTAACTAAACGTGATTTCAAGTGAGAATACTGTCTGTAAGTCTTTTCTACGTCCTTTTCTATGTCATTTAATGTTAGTGTTATTATAGATTGTAATGTATTGTATTTTGTAGTCCAGTTGAGATCATTGTCGTCTACAGGCATTGTTTTCTTCTTAGACAATGTCAACTTCACAATTAAGAATGCTACTTTAAGATGTTAAATCGCGAATTATAATCTTAAAATCTCATAAGTATTTGCTGGACTGTGGCAAAGTTTAGGGTAATTAGAATAAATCTACATTTAAAAGTACTGTTATTATCATTATATTAATATAAAATTATTGGCTGTTTAAATAAGTATTTTAAAATTATTAAAAAATATTTTGGTGATTTTCCACTTACCTTTATATGCACAATTTTTAAAAGTATTATCACTAAAGGCTGTCACGTTTATCTAATTTAAAGTAAGATTTTAATCATGACTTTTGTAGATAAGAATCTTATCATTATTTTGTTAAGTTGTTAATAGTCTTCCCTATACTATGATTTTAAAATATATTTTTCCTTATTTAAGTAGATTAGTAGCCCTAAGATTGAAATATTTTATTCAACGATTTAATTACATTACAATAATTTGATTATGATGATTATTGTAATGTAATTACAAACGTTGTAAAATATGTACCTACTTATGAAATTTCACCCGACTACGCTTCGATTTTAATATCTCTTATGAAATATCCAATAAGGATTTTTAATGAATACGTAATTATAAAAAATATATTTTAAAAAGTAATCTTCAGATCTACCTCTTCAATAAATGTTCTAAATATTACAGAATTATATCTAATTTAATATCAAGTTTATATTTATAGCTAAGCGTTGTAATTTACGATTCAAAATCTGAAATAATGTATTTATTTTGAAACTAAATAATTTTAATATAGTAAAGTTTATTGCAAAAAAGTGTATATAATTGCATTCATGGTATTTGTTTGGTAACTTTCTTTAAAGTTGTTACGAAAAAGGCTACGCATATCATGCAAAATAGCTTAAAATTCTTAATCATACCATCAACAAAAGTTACTGAATATAAAATACTAGCAATTAAAAGTTATAATTATGCAATGTTAGATCTAAATTATTACATTGTAGGTGCTTCAGGAGTATTATTTTAATTTTTTATAGAATCCTGTATTTTTTCTATCATTGTAAAGTAAATGTAAGATTCATAATGTTTATTTCTTCCCTTCCGACCTCACTTGTGTTAGATGCGTCGCAAGATTCTGCTATGTCTCTGAGTTCTTTGATTTATAGGGTTATAAAAATACCTCCAATATATGAATAATCATCAATGAACATATCCATCTCAGTCAAAAGGATAACAGAGATAAACAGGTGTTCAGAAATAAGAATCCTCTTCCAAATATTATCCATTTGATTGAACAACGCTTTGCTAATGAGTAATCATCATCATCATCTGCCTAGCCTTTTCCCAACTATGCTAACGTCGGCCGGCTCCTAGTCAACGCGTATGTAGATGAATCGGTATTTCACATGAAGCGACAGCCTATCTGAAATCGAACAATCTGAACTGATGAATGATGTGGCGGACATATTAATAAATATGAACGAATATTTGTAAGCCTTGCAGCTAAAGTACTTGAAATCATCTCATGAAATTCGTAATTGATTGAAAGACACCAATGACAAATCATTTCAAAGAAATCTACTTAGAGATCGTTATTCGAGGAATCGATGATTATTAAAAGAAAAATGATTGAATCATCTTATTGAATTCTTAACTGATTGAAAGTTAACAATGACAAATCATTTCAAAGAAATCAATGACTTAGTGATCGTTATTCTAGGAATTGATTATTCTTAAAAGAAAAATGATTATAGAAGAAATCAATACAGTAATAACCAGAAGTAACTCTAACAGTACGTAGAACAATGCCCACAATGTTTTTGGCGTCATTCCAACGGATAATTTTAGTATAGCAGCAGCTACTTGTAATGGCATAGTAATTGCAGCACTATTGATGAATATTGACGAATTACTGACGGATTTAGACGAACTTGTGGCTTGATCTTGCGACGCGTCTAAAAAGCGAATTAGGTGACCGTAGTGGAGATTTAAGAGTATTGGTATAATTGACTCTTTTTCTTTCATCTTTTCTTTCACAGTTATTATTGTTTCTGACTTCCCGTAGTCAGAAGCAATAATAACAACAATAAGTCTTCTTGTATTTGTGGCAAAAGTGGCCCTTCAAACTGAAAGCTTAAGAAATTGGAGCATGATATATCTTTACTTAGTTGCTATAACGATTATTTGAATTTGTTTACTGGGCATGGTGGCAATTATTTTTAAAATATTCCTCATTTTCAGAAGCGTCGAATCTATAAGAGGAAGTTTTTTGAGATTTAATATTTTTTCTCGTACCGTTCGCTTGTCTCTACTACGGCGTCTTTCTATTTTAAAATATTTATATGTTATTTATTTATATATTTCATGCAATAAAAAAGGAACTAAGAAACATAAAAGAATCTAAGTATTTAAGTATGTTGTCTTCAAGAAATAGATGTTTATAATAACCGTCAATATGTTTTGTTTGGTCAGGGGGTCGTCGGGTCTAGAAACCTGTATCATCAATCCCTGTTATGCTACCTGTTTTATGTAGTTTATCAATAGATATAATAAAGAAGAGTTTATCTAACGCCCGCTGTACACATTGGGCCAAGGCATTGGGCCAGCATGTTGCGCCAAAATAATGAATTCCAAATGTCGCTGTTTACACATTGGGCCAACGTGTGAACACTGTATGCAAAGCACGCCAAGATCCTTTGATTGGTGCACGAAAAACCGACAACTTTTGGTTGGCCGGCCAGTATTCCCACCAACTACAAACATACCGCCAAGTATGAAACCTACAGATAATGTTGTTGCGATACTGATTCACCGTAATACTTCAATTCATTTGATAGATTATTTATCCAATTCAACTTATATAAATAGTAATTTCACTGCAACCAATATAGAAACATTAGAACAATAATGCTAATTTTAATATAATCTACATTATGCTACATCATAATTTCGGCTGTGAGTGTGACCATGTAATAATGTAAGAAGTGTTACAAAATCTGTTAAATCTCGGATCAATTAACAATATAATCTCCCGATGACCCCTTCATAGCTTTTTTTGTGAAAACAAATCTGCAAAATGATATTGCTCAGTGATCAATTGAAGAAAGAATACCTAGTCATATAATATTCTAATGACAAAGTTTCCAAGATTGCTAGATGTAAAGCCCAAAGAGTTTTTAAATAAAGCATAGGTAGTGTTGTCTGCCGCAGAACCGACGAAAGGTGGAGTAGGAAGGTTCTCGAATGGAGAGCGCGTGTAGGTAAACGTAGGGTGGGACGGCCCCCGGCAAGATGGACCGATGACCTGAAGAAGGTAGCTGGTAGTGGCTGGCTGAAAAAAGAGTGAGATCGTGTGCTGTGTGGCGCTCCTAGAGAGAGGCCTATGTCCAGCAGTGGACAACGATAGGCTAATGAAGATGATGGTAGACTGTGTGAAACCTTTTTAGGTAAACAGTTGCATAATGATTAGAGAACACTGGCAAGAAACACTATACGACTTCTGCGAATCAGAGCCACATTGCCTGACATCGAAAAAGAATTAAGAATTATATTATTGGAAAAATTATCATCATCGTCAGCCGGAAGACGTCCACCACGGCTGAACGTAGGCCTTCCCCTTAGATTGCCACAACAAATGAAAATTCGCCACTATAATAATATGTAATCAAAGGACAACATAACACTTGTATCAGATACATAAAATCATACCTAAGTAAAATTTCTGTAGACTTTTAGGACAAAACTTAAATAACTTGTCCCTCATTTAGAGAGCCTGGAATTTTTGCAGTCCTAACTTTAAAGGTTAGTTACTACCAACGACGATATTTAGTACCTACTCATAACGTCACAAATGCGATAACTTATTTCTATTTTCTATTACCACCAATAAGAATATGTTCACATTCCGCGATGATGTCATCACCACGTTTATTGACTTTTCCTGTTTCTAAAACTATGATTGTTATTTTTAGAATATTATGTTACTCTATAACTAGTTTAGACTTTTACGGTACCTGTTACGAGTAGTTTATTTTCTTTCATTGGTCAGGTCGTTTCGTCCTAAATTTCTGTGTCCTGCTTTTTATGGAGGGTAGTGGAAACAACGTATTTTCCTTATCCTACGCATATTTTTTTTAAATTAAATTCGTTGCAGGATCTAAGAGTTAAATTCAATTTCTGGCACTCATTGAACTAATTGTCTCGGCGTTTTTCTGGTGCTCGTCACTTTTGATTCTGGCTTTTAAGAGTTGCAGTTGTTTGGGGATGGAATAGAATACTTATAAATAATTTATTTGCATTTATTGTACTAAAAAAACAAAAAAAACTGTTACATTGGTGGTGTATTTTAACGTACCTATGTAATTTTAATATTACTTCTACTGTCCTCATTATAATCACAGTGTGCAATACGTCAGGCGCCTGCGCAGCTACAAATATTTGCATACCTTAGTTATCTAGTTTGCAATAAAATTTTATTGTACGTCTTAACCATATCAACTGGTTACACAAAGTAACTGTTTATGAAAATAAAATGAGTATGTCTAGCTGTGGTAGTGGCCAGTAATGTTTTATGAGATGAAAGTAGAATAGAAAAATCAGATGCCAGATTTTAAATAAACAACTGGTGAAGACGACATAATTTATGTTCTCTTATGTTTTTAGTTAGACTGACATGGTCACTAGCACTATTAGATACTTATCTACTTTTAAAACTATTTAACATGTTCACATTATTAGACGAACTGAAATAATTGCCGGTAAATGTTTATGTTCATTCGTGATCCTGGCGCTTGCGAACTTTGGAAACTCAAACAAATAATAAACATTTTGATTTAAATCTTAATACATAATAATATAATTAATACGTATGGCTTTGTTGGTCTAGTCCTGGCAGATGGCTGTCTGTTTCCATAATCGTGCCATAGAGACGAATGACGATAAATAATGTTCGAAGATAACCCCCTGTGGTCTAGTCTAGTATACCAAACTCATCAAATTCTGTGACTCGCCTAGTTAGGTGATATTTGGTTTGAGCACTATCGTGGAGCTGTACCAGTGAAATGAGTTACTTGAAATACCTGAACAACTAACGTTGTTGTCATTATATCACTCACTCGAGCCTCCAAAAATTTACAGACGCATTTGAACTTTATTACTGATGCATATGGTAGTATCTTATGATTAGGCAAGTCACAGAATTAGATGAGTTCACCCTACGTAGAAGCGCTACGGTTCGTCTGAGCATACCCAGCTATGCTATTCTCTTTAAGACAAACGCAACACTCAACTCTACAACGAGCTCATCGACGAGACAACCTTGAGATCGACCGATTGATTTGACAGATTAAATTGATTCTAATTTTTAGGAAGGACAAAAAAATTATCTATATAAAATATGTCTTGTCTATCATTACGTGTCACATTTGGAAACAATGTTTTTAATTTTAGATTCCTAGATTTATCACTGAGCGAAATCATACCTTAAAACTAAATGTACAATATAAACACTTGAATGTAAATTGTGAACATAAATATTATGTATATTTAGATTATATATATTGTATACAGATCATACATATGTATTATGTTCGTTCTATGTATTTTAGTTTCCAAATCTACACCAAGTCAGTGTATTGAAATGGTATTTTCTAAATAATTAATTGTTTTCTATAAATATTTATTGTTTTGCCAGAATTACTTTGAGTTACATAAAAAAAGAAAACTAAATTAAAATCTAAAATGAAAAGTGTGGAATTATTCAATTACCACAAAATTAAAGATAGATAAAATATCACACAACGAGAAAATTAATCGGAACTTAAAACCAGTTTTAAATGAAGACAAAAAACTTCCCCTGATTTACCAAGCCATGCCTAACAACTCATAAATTATAGCAAAAAAAAAAGTGGTTGTAGTATATCTTCTTTCGGGTGTCAAAATTGAGTAAAGTGCTTCTAACACAGGCCTCTGACATGGCTATCGCAGCGTTAACTCTTAAATTGTTTGTTTCCTATTGATATATGAAGTTGTTTCATCACTTTGTTCTTTTTCACCATTGTCAACTTAAAAAGTACAGACGCTAGCACATCAACCTACCTAAACCTGTCACAGTTCTTTAACAGATTTTTCAACCGTAGCACAATAGTGGAAGGTCGATATTCGATTGGTAAAATTTGACAGATTCGGGTGGGCTAGACTTGCTGTCAATAATATGCATTTATATAGGCATATACCTAGTACTTGCCCGTGTTTGAAATCACTGCCTCATGCGTGATTGACGAGATGTTAACTTCTAAAGTCTAAACCATCTCGTCTACGTATAGTTGTTAAAGATTAAAATAGACTAATTTTCAAATACAAGTGTCATACAATATTTGCCTTCACAAGACTCTTTACAAAAACATTCACAGTCTATCAAAGTATTCATTTCTTAAGTTATTCATGAATTTGATATGAGCATACCATTGTCTGTCGGTTTTGTATTGCCATGTTATTGAACTCGTATATTTTCAACTAGGTGTAAAATATTCGTTTAGAATGTCCAACGAAGATATATTACTAGTCTCCTAATAACAGGCGACCGATGTCTGTCAACACATTAGGCAAAAAAGTTTTATGTCCGTCTTATTTCAACCACTCCTGTGAGCCGTAAACATACCTTGAAACAGAACAGACCTTGAGTTAGCCAATCACAACGCAGTACCCCGTCCCCTTGCTTACGTAGTACCTCAGTGAGTTGACAGAATAGTTTTGTTCCTTAGATCGTGCATGCGGAGTCTAGTAATATATCGTCGTTGAGAATGTCATTGGTTGTGAGTCAATCTTAGTGTTGTTCATTTGAGGTTGTATAATTACTTTTTTCTAGTAATATTTTTTGGTCCTCGGGCTTTCTTTTCTTGCGTAGCAAATCTTATATTTATTTCTTCTACGATTTTAATTGTATCGTCGTTTTTTAAACTTATATTGCTGTGTTTTCTATTTATCATTGGTACCATTGTAAAATTAAGTCCAGAGTAGAGGGACCCACTGTTAACTTACCCACCCACCCACTTAAAAGCGACTGAATTTATCGACCACGTGATTCATAGTACCTACCTATGAATTTACTTGTATAATCTAATTGTCATTCATTCCATTATAACACTCCATACCTACAAATTTCAACCAGAATTTGTCAGTACATTTAGTGGCATTCGCACTTTTATCACAGACATAAAATTAACAATCAAAGTCACAGGTCAACGTAATCTGAGCCCAAAAGTCAATCACATTGAAGTCAATTCAGAGAAACAATCGCGGGATATTAACTTTTTTATTTGTAGGCTAAAACAACGGAATCTTTAATGGACACTGGATATCTAAAAATGGATCTACACGTGTAGAGTTTTAGTTTGGTTTTTGAATAGACTTTTAATTCATCAGTTGTGTGGGATTTTTACTAGAATTTACGAGACCATTTGCTATCTTTGTATGCATAACCTCTGCCTTTTTTTTAATCGTTTTATTTCATACAGACAGCGCTGGCGCACGTCAACCTGCCTGGATCTGTAAAATTTTGCCAATCGTAAAAGAACCTTTTTGTTTCGTGTTAAAGTAGAAAATCTGGACAGATTTTGGTAGCTTGTTTTATCATTAAATGCAGCAATTTTACCAACGAAGGAACAAGATTGTAATAAGCTTTGCTATAAGTACAGTACAGGAATACAGTCAGCAAAATAAATACCCCTTGCCTTAGTATTTTTTCTGTCAGATGTAAATAATTTATTTGCTAACGTCAAGCTTTCTTTTGTTTAACCATTCTATTCCCGTCTTTCTTTGTTATAAACATACTGTTTCTGTTTCACAATAGCCGCATTCTAAAAGTTATTATTGTTCTGTTGATAGGTGCTCTATTTCTTTCTAATTTATGATTAAAATCGTCTGGCAATCTAAAAATAAACAAGTTAGGTATCTAACATCACCCGCGACTGCGCAGGAGTGGTCCTAAGGAATTCCATAAGGAGAAAAAACTTACGGCTTAGGAGAGAAGGAGAGCGAAGTATCTCTCTATCTCTTTCTATCCTTTAGGATCAAATAACAGTAGATATCGCCTAAAATATAGGTGTGCAACATTTGTATCGTGTGGGTTCTCCGAATTTGGTTCGATTTTAGACTTTACGTAGTTGATTGTAGGTTTAATTTCGATACTTAAATGTTTGTTATTAACAAGACCACAGCATACGTAGTACGACCAATACTGTGTCTATTCTACAAAGAATAGTATTTAGAATAATATTTCATCGTTATTTATATAAAATTTGACGACTTCTCGGCACGATCTTAACACCATTGAAAATTTAAAAAAAATATGCCATATTTTAAAGATTACTACGATTAAACCGGTTAAAATCGTTCGAAGTTCTGTTAATTTGTCTATTCTCCGCCAACAAAACTCTACAAGACCTTAATTTTCTATAGATATGAAAGTTTGTAAGGGACATACCTACTTAATTTCTATGGGCCATTCAAGCCTAAAATCACTAATAACCTAATAATGAACAAAACCTATTTTACATGGGCCTCAATGGGCACTTATAAAAGGTCGAGAAGAAAAAAAAAATTGGCAAAAAATCGTGAACTTTTCAGTGCACTTCTGTTGCTTACTTTGTAATTACAACTTTAATCCATGCGTTTAAGGATTAATTTGTAATAACCATGTGTTTTTAATAATCAAAGCCTGAAATAGGTGAATTATTATAATAATATAATGTCTAAATATATCAGACTTTTTTTTTTTTTTTACGTGGTAAAATCATCAAATGAGACCTCCCACCCCGGGCAGGGCGAGACGTACTGTCAGACTTGTACTGACTAAAATCCACGGTGTCCTTCAATAGCCCTTTATGTTCCGGGGTCACGGTGATGGTATAAGACCCGCGACCCCGGCAGGCAAATATATCTGACTTGGTGTAGATTCAAACAACTAATGTTAATATTCCCGACTTCCTCAATCGTTGTTCCCTTCACAATAAAGTTGTTATTATAAAGTTTCTACTGTGTTTATTATTTATTTATTTATCCTAATTTTCCTTAAGACACAATAGCCAACATGCCTACAACTGGCCCACTGCTGGGACACGTGTTTCTTGTCTATGGGAGACACAGACACACATGTTGTTAATGGCCGAGACCGAGGCATTGGTTAACAGGATTTTTTTATAAAGCTGAAGTGTTTTTTGTTTGTTGGGTTGAACCCGCTTATCTCAAGAAGGGGACGATTCTAGTAATTTGAAATAATAATTTGTGTTTATTTATGTTGGATAATCCATTTTTATCGAAGAAGAGCTTACTTATAGGCTTTACAATACAGGATATAAATAAAAATTCAAGCTAACATCTATAGGAGACGAGTAGCGGCTTTTATAATCTTTACTTTCATAGACTTCCTTGGTGAATAGACTATTCAACACAAAAAAAAAATATTCTTCAGAAGAAAAAGAAGAAGAAGAAAATCAAATCAAATCAAATCAAACTTTATTTGTGAACATAGGTATTTACATTGCAGGTCTTATGGATACATTTTAGTCGAGCTCTATGTCCTACCAATGAAATTGGTGTACAAATCTATTCATTTATTAGTAACATGTCAGAATTTATACAATAAAAAGTCAAGTTCGAGTAAATGTCAGTTAAATCAATTAGTGCATGTCAAATGTAAATTGTATTAAAAGGTTAGCAATGTCATATTTTATCATTTAAGAATTCTTCTACGGAGTAATACGTCTTATCTAATAAAAATAAACACAATTTAATTTTGAATTTGCGGATATTATCTTCACTCCTTATACATTTTGGCAATTTATTATAGACCCTTGGTGCCATCACAAAGATACTATTTCCATATAGCGCTGTTCTAGACCCAACTGTTTGTAACCGATCACAACGGCGCTGACACAGTATAATAATCATACAGTAGCGTAACTCGGCCGCCAGACAGATTTAAATACCTACAGCCGCGCGGTACGTAAACATGCGTTAGGGCTACCCGTCTACAACATTTTAATAACATTTGCCTTTGCGTACTTTCTGTTTCTATTTTAGTCTTGTGATTGTAAATATACTTTTTTATATAAATAAATGAAATACTTTGTATAATGAATAGGAAATGTTCAATAAAAATGCGTGTTGTTTTTTGATTGGTAGATTTCATTTAAAAAATCCTGTTTTTGTTTGAAAAACAAATCGGGCTTATAAAGTCCGATATATTATAGAAGTATTTGAGACCGAAAAATATTTACGCCACGACTGAGTCGTACGAAATGCTTTATTGTTAAATTTTAAAGTATAATAAATCCGCATTCTAATATAAAGCTTAATTAAACTACTCGTCTTATTAGATATGTACTCGAACTGATTTTTAGAGATAAAAACACGCGGTTACTGTTAAAAAACCAACACACCGTCCGCTCGACACTGCGGTACAGCCGTGACTGTCTGCACCCCGAGCGCGCCCCGACATCGAGGCGCGTAGGTATAGCTCGCTTTTCGTCCGTTTGTATGAAGTTGGGGTACTGTATGATTATATTACCGTGGCGCTGACTAGTTACTCGAGCAAATTTTTGTAAATTATTTTTGACGAACAGTAAACAGTAGTTCCTGAGATTAGCTCGTTCAACCAAACAAACAAACTCTTCGGAACAGCCGGACTATAACTAGCCGAGTTTAATGTGTACTCATTCAATAGGATCCAACATTTTTTTTACGTGGTAAAATCATCAAATGAGACCCTCCCACCCCAGGCAGGGCAGGAGGGACAGTCGGAGTCGTACCGAGTAAAATCCACGGTGTCCTTCAATATCCTTTTATGTTCCGGGGTCACGCAAATGGGATAAGACCCGCGACCTAATAGGATCCAACTTAGCAACAGGAAATGAGTGATAAAATGAAAAATATGAATCATTAGAACAAAATGATGATTAATGTAACAACATTAATTGCTACTGCTATTTTTAATTGGAACCAACATTACACGACAATTATTTAGTTGCAACATTATTCTAATAATACAGAGTTAATTTTAATATAGGTACACACGGCTACACATCAAGCTTATGTACAACGTGTAACGTTAAAAGCGCAAAACCTCTCGTGGGGTAACTCAGCACATGTTACTGAACAATGTTTGATATAAAATATTTGGAAATTCGCAAAAAAAGAAATTGATTTTTCATACAAAATGAGAAATTGATCGAGCCCATCAGTATGAAAAACTAATATTTTTTTTCGCGAATTTCCAAAAGTCTTAGAACAAACATTGTTCAGTAGCATTGGCTGAGTTACCTCACGAGAGGTTTTGCGCTTTTAACGTTACACGTTATATAAAACCAGTTTGTCTTGGTCTCGCTTTGTACGATTTTAACACACAATAAACGGTCAGATAATACTGGTTTTGTAAAGCTTGATGTATAGCCGTGTGTACTAGCCTGTTTTTAATATTTCTGTGGTACTAGCTGTTCCCCGTGGTTCACTGCTGTTGCTCGGCTCCTATTGGTCATGGCGTGATGTTATAATGTCTATAGGCTTCCACGATAAATAGAATCACCAATACAAAATGTTTTTATCAATTCGAAGCATTCGTGCAGATGGCGCTTTCGTCACGTAAACAATGCGCTCCGCGTAATTTTATTGCGAAAAATGTTTATTGTCGTAATTTTGTAATAAGTGAATGTCAAATTAAACTAGACAGTATAATAAGTGTGTGAAAACGTTATCTAAACCGTACTCTCTCAGTGAATCTCATAATGATGTTTTAAAGTTGTATACCGTAATTGGTGTCATTACCAATGTGTTTGTGATGAAAAAGTGACTAATAACAATATAAAACCTTAATATTAATCATATAACTCTATGAACAGTGATTTTACTACAGCATAATACCATTAAAAAAAAAAGTGTTAAATGTAAACAAACAATCTACCTCAGTGTCGGTTTTTTTTCCAAAATTTAAAAAATGACGCTAAGAACTGAGTTTAACGAACTTTGCATTAAATTCATCTAAACTGAACCTTAATTTCAACTAGAGGTCTGTAAGCGTAATTGGCGACGTTTGAATACGTTGCAACTGCGGTTCACCTGTGCTCGGGTTCGCGTCCCACTAAGTGATTTACTTTTTGTGTTATTTTTTTTTTTCCGTTTGTTATTATTCGATGGACATTTAATGTAAAAAGTTAAAAATAAAATGTTTTACACAAAATAAAAAAAAGTTTTTCAAACTTATTGGAATATAAAATTATATTTTAAAATTTGGAAATTCAAACATGCCTACTACACGTACACCGCCGTCCTCACCTACGCCACCAGCTGTGGGACCAACGACCCCCACTGGGAATATAAGCGTTCCTTCTTCAACTCGCTCTCCTGTAGCCAAAGTGAATACAGCTCGTACTAATAATCTAATGACGCAACAGGGATCGCAATGTAACAAGTGCAAGATTATTGTCAATGAATTATTGACTTTCATAAGCAATAAAGTAGACACTTTGCCTGAAACAGGAATAATTCAGATATGTCTTAGTGCCTACTCATTTGAAGAGATTGAATCCGCCCGATCAATTGCTTTTAAAATGTTAGCGCCCTCTAAAAAGTTCCTAAGGCGAAAAGAAGGAACAGAACAGAAAAGTATTCAAGAAATTGTCAAACTTATTAAGGAATTTGAACCTGATAGTCTGCCATACTTTGTGGCCAAAGATCTTAATAAATTACCAGCGGTGTCGTTCGATCATATAGATGTGACGTCTTTTCTAAAAGAAATGGCCCTGCTTAAACGTGAGGTGGCTTGCTTGAAAGAAAGGCCTGTGGCGACCGTGGAATCTGCATCGTTGTCTTTAGATTTTATCTCGATTAGGAAAGAGATAGAAGATATCAAAAAGATGTTTACGAAGTTTCAAGAAACTCCACGTCCGTATACTAATAAACAATACGGATCTTTTCCAATCTCCCACGAGGAAAATAATGTAAATAAGAATTCATCTCTAACACTTAATAACGTGGATATCGGTGAGTACGAACATTTTTCAACTTGCATGACCTTGAACAGTTTACAAGTGACGGAACAGAGAGATGAGATGGAAGAGGAAAGCGGCCACGTCACCCCGCCGCCTGGAAATAAGCGGCGTTTGGTGCCGCCGGTTTCAACTCTGCCCACAAAACAGTCACCGCTGCCGGTACCATGTGCCCAAGCATGCGCAGCTACTCAACTGTCTCGGCAACCTTTGGGCTCTTCCAGCGAAATTCCCTTCCTACCCACGTATAGAGATGTGGCTTGTAGGTCTCAAAATAATCCGAGTAGTGAAATAGATAATACTGGTTTTACTGAGGTGAGGAATAAAAAATCTAGTTTATACAAATACAGAAATGCCCGTGGTACTCTGCAGGCATCAAGCAAATTACAAGCAGCTGATTCATTTGCGAGTATTTATTTATCTCGTACCCAAAAACACATAACAGAGGAAGACATTAGAGAGTATATTAAGGATATGCGGGAGGAATGTTCAGCAATAGAATTACTTAACCAATCACGAGAAACTAACTTCAACTCTTTTAAGATAACGGTGCCTAGAGCAAAACTAAATACTTTTTTACAAAAGGATTTCTGGCCAGTAGGACTGGTATTCAGACTATTCAGACAACCACGTTCTGAGAAGACTAGTGTACGCACATCTTACAACTAAATAATGGATAAACAAAACAATGATACGATTAAAGTTGTTTCGTACAACTGTAAATCCATTAAGCGATCGGTGCAGCATGTAAGAGACCTATGCAAGAGTTCGGATGTCATTGCACTTCAGGAAACTTGGCTGTTGCCACACGATCTTGGTTTCATGAACGAGATAGATGAGAAATTTAGTTGTTATGCTAAATCTTCAGTTGACACCTCAGTCGGAGTGCTACGTGGGAGGCCCTACGGTGGAACAGCGCTGATGTGGCGATCGAGTTTGTTCACGAAAGCTGAGATAGTGCAATGTGATAGTGATAGATTAGCGGCTGTGCGGTTATTCCACGGCGATCGTAACCTTCTTGTGTTCAGTGTATATATGCCTGTAGATTGTGAAGATAATTTACCTGAATTTACACAATGCCTTGGTGCTATTAGTGCGGTCATTGAAACTTTTGATATTGAGTGTGTAATGGTGCTAGGAGACTTTAACGCACACCCTGGGACTCTATTTGGAAAAGAGCTAGTAGATTATTGCTCCGACCAATCTCTTATTTGTTTAGACTTAGATAGGTTAGATTCCAATTCTTATACATTTATTAGTGAGGCACACGGGACGTGCCGATGGCTCGACCACTGCGTGGTGACAGCCGCTGCGGCCCGCCTCGTTACCAGTGTTTATGTGAAATATGACTCATTCTGGTCAGATCACTTTCCTCTTGTGATGCATTGTAATTTAAATTTAATTAAGCGTAAAGAAATCTCTAAAGAACCCTTGAACAATAATATAAAATACCTGTGGGGTAACAGACAACCAGAACAAATAGATAAATATTCCAGTTTCTGTGATAGTACATTAAGTGACATAATAAGTAGATATAATATTGTAACTATAGATAATTCTAAAGAGATAATATATGATGATCGGATAGATAGAGGTTATATTGATAATTTATATAAAGATATTGTAAATTCGCTGCGTGCAGCTGCAGAATATTCATATGATATGAAGTGTAAAAAGGGTAGGAAAGTGATAGGATGGAATTTTCATGTCAGGAGCGCACATGTAAAAGCTCGAGAGAACTTTATACAGTGGGTTGAAGTCGGGAGGCCATGCTCGGGGTATTACTATGAGAATATGGTTGCTTCACGTAGAGAGTTCAAATCTGCGCTTAAGTATGTACAAGCTAATCAAAGCAAGATCAAGATGGATGTATTAGGTCGACTTCGAGGTACTGGAAATTTTATTGATTTCTGGAAAGAAACCAAAAAACTTGACGGTAAAAGTTGCTTACCAGTTAACATAGAAGGTGAACCAAATAAGAAAAACATCGCAAATCTTTTTCGGAAACATTTTAATGGAGATAATGTGTCGGTTATAAGCAAAAACAATATTTCACGGGTTAGTGTTAAGCAGAATAGAAAATTAACGAAGGAGCACGTAACAATCACTACTAAGCAGCTAGCATCCATCTTGATGAATATGAAGAGAGGTAAGTCCCCGGGGCACGATTGCCTTAGCATTGAACATCTTTTGTTTGCGGGTAAACATATATGTGTAGTTCTGGCGTGGCTTTTCACACTCTGCGTGAGACATTGCTATTTGCCACCAGAACTTATTAAAACTATAGTTGTTCCTATTATGAAGAACAAAACGGGAGATATCTCGAGCATGGCAAATTATCGACCTATTTCACTGGCTACTATAGTGGCCAAGGTATTTGAACGAGTTATTCACTCTCATTTTGCAAATGTAAATATTGATGACGGACAGTTTGGCTTTCGCCCAAGGATTTCCACCGATATGGCAATATTCGGATTAAAACAAGTTGTCGGATATTACAAACAGCACAAAACTACTGTGTATGGCTGCTTTTTAGATTTAAGTCGTGCATTCGATACATTGAAGCACGACTTATTGTGGAGAAAATTACGTGACACGACTGTCCCCGATGAGGTTGTTGGTGTTCTCGAGTATTGGTACCAAAACCAGACCAATAACGTCAGATGGGGCGCTGAATTATCTGATGGCTATTGTCTCCCCTGTGGCGTTAGACAAGGTGGCCTCACTTCTCCTGATCTGTTCAACATTTATATGAATGATTTGATCGTGGAGCTGAGCAACACTCCGGTGGGGCTGAGGATGGATGACAGATATGTCAACAGCCTGAGCTACGCAGACGATATGGTGTTGCTCAGCCCTTCGATTAAGGGTTTGAAAAGACTAATTAACATCTGTGAAAGGTATGCCGCAGAACATAATCTGATATATAATGTGAAGAAGACTGAAATGGTAGTATTCAGATCTGGAAAAGGACCGCAGAATATTCCGGATATTCACATCAATGGTCAGCTTGTTAAAATTGTCGAGAGCTTCAAGTACCTTGGTCATATAGTAAATTCCAGTCTTAAAGATGATGCAGATATTGAAAGACAACGAAGGGCCCTATGCGTGGTGGGGAATATGATTATTAGAAAGTTCTCCAAGTCGACTCATGACGTGAAGATTACACTCTTCAAATCCTTCTGTCAGAGTTTCTATACTTGTCAGCTCTGGACTGATTACACAAAACGGGCTCACGATGGCATTCGAGTCGCTTACAATAACATCTTCAGGCAACTAATGGGCCTGGAGCGCTATTGCAGCGCTTCAGAAATGTATACTTCAGCCCGAGTCGACTCGTTTAATGCCATCCAAAGGAAAAGGATAGCGTCATTCATGTCCAGAGTTAATAAGTGTAAAAATACTATTATTAGTGGATTGGCTGACAGGCTTGTGACAACTGTTGCGTATGGCAGATGGGTACAAATAACTCATTTATGATCGTTCCTTGCCTGTATTTAACTTTGTGCTCCTTATATATTTTTTTTAAATTTTTATTGTAATGTGTTTTTCTATGTGTATTTTATGTTTAGTCTTTAAGTTAAAAATATGGATCTCTGTGTCTGAAATAAAGTTATATTATTATTATTATTATTTTCGGATAGAGTTTTCTCTTCTCAGTCCTTAGACTGGATTTTTACTACATTTACGGGTCGAAACCAAAGCAAATGCAGCGTGTGGTGTGTAATTTATGTGTTTTCATGGGGTCCTATTTCATTTTCTTCTATCTGCATGAATTTCCTAACAATTCTGCATGTGTTTAATATAGCTGCTTTTTGGAGTGTTATGTAAAGTGTTTCTTTTAGGTCTAATAATTTTAAGCTATGGAGGAGATGATTAGGGATTACGCCTGTTGTGGAAATAACAATTGGAACTACATAAACCTTTTCTTGTCGCCAAATTCTTGTGACTTCTTCTTTGAGCTCTGCGTACTTGCTAATTTTTTCAGTGATCGTCTTCTGTAGGTTGTGTGTGTTGGGGACTGCAATGTCTATCAGGTAAGTAATATTATTTATTTTATCTTGTAGAATTATATCTGGTCGGTTATAATGGATTGTCCTATCGGTGAGAATGCCGCGGTCATAGAAAAGTTTATGTGTGGTGTTTTCTAGAGTAGGTTTTGGTGTGTAATTGTAGTAAGGAGTGTTTGCGTCTTGAATGAGTGCGTGTTTGAGTGCTAGTTTTTGGTGAACGACATTGGCAACCTGGTTGTGCCTGTGAGCGTAGTCGGTCTGTGTGAGAGTTGTGCATGCGCCTGTGATGTGTTGAATGGTTTCTGGATGTGTGTTGCATTTGCGACATTTGTCGTTATTTACTGTCGGATCTTTGATTATATATTTCCTGTAGTTTTTTGTGTTTATGATCTGGTCCTGAATAGCTATTATAAATCCTTCTGTTTCTGGGAATAAGTTGCCTATTTTCAGCCACTTATTTGAAGCTAACTTATTTATATGGGATTGTTCTAAGTCATGAGGGTGCCGACCGTGGAGTACTTTCTTCTTCCAGTCGTCAATTTTTTGTGTTTGTGGGTTTTCACTGATTGTGTTTTGGGTTTCAATCTGATTGTTTAGATTAAGTGGAGTGTAGTTAAGGTCATTCGTAACGATGGCTTTATGAATATTGCTAGTATGGGATTTTGTATGGAAGAATGATTTTAATCGACTAACTTGTTTCCGCCATAGGTGCTGGATATCTATTAGGCCTCTCCCTCCATGTTCTCTTTTTATCGTTAGTCTCTCTATGGCGGATTTAGGGTGTAGGTTGTTGTGTTTCGTGAGTGTTGTACGTGTAGTTCGCTCTAGTTGTTCTGCGTCAGTTTTGGACCATTTTATAACTCCGAATGAGTACGTTAATATGGGAATGGCATAGGTGTTAATGGCTTTGATAAGATGTTTACTTGAAAGTTGAGTTTTACAAACGGCGTTCAGTCTTCTCTTGTATTCCGTAATAAGAGAATTTTTAATTCGTACGTGGTCAAGACCTTTAAGTTGGACATATCCTAAATATTTGTATAAGTCAGTCGGTTCCATTGCTGTAATGGCCTCCGTTTCATTCACTACATAGTCGCCTGGCCTTACTTTATCTCTTACAATGTGAAGTGTTTTACATTTATCTAAACCAAAATGCATAATTATTAATATCGTTACTGAATTCTGTTGTTATATCTATTAATTTCTTCATATCCTTTTCTGTTTTTGCATATAATTTGATGTCGTCCATGTAGATGAGATGCGATATTGTAGTTACGTCTGTATTATGTTTGAGATAATATCCGGCCCCGCAGCTCTGCAGTAAATGAGATAGAGGGTTTAGAGCGAGACAGAACCACAGTGGGCTCAGGGAGTCACCTTGGTAGATGCCTTTTCTGATTGAAATTTGTCGCGTGGTGACTGTATTTTGGTTACAATTTATTTGTAGTGTTGTTTTCCATTGTAACATTATGCGGCGTAAGAAATCGACTACTTTTGGATTTATTCTATAAATTTCTAATATTTTTAATAACCATGAATGAGGGACACTGTCAAAAGCTTTTTTATAATCAATATAGGTGCAATGTAAATTTCTATTTTTAGAGGTGGCGTGTTTATGTATAGTGGAATCAATTATCAGCTGTTCTTTACATCCCATGTGGCCCTGTCTACATCCCTTCTGTTCTTCTGCTATTATATTGTGGTGTTTAATATGCGACTGAATTTTCTTTGTGATTGCAGATGTCAATATTTTGTAAATTGTGGGTAGGCATGTAATTGGTCGGTATTGGGAAGGCTGGGGTGATTTTTTTGTTTTAGGGAGCATGTAAGTAATTCCTGTTGCAATGAATTCGGGAGTGTTTTGTTGTCCAGTTATTATATCTGTTAAGCTTTTTGCTAAGGGTTTGTGTAGAGATGTTAATTTTTTGTACCAAAAATTATGAATTTTGTCTATACCAGGTGATTTCCAATTATGTAATCTAGCTGTAATGATTGTAATGTCTAACTCTGTTACTTCTTCGAATTCCATCTCTTCAATATCTCTCCATTTTGCTTCCTCTTGACCTATCCAAGATGCTTTGTCGTTATGTTGTTTTTGATCTTCCCAGATTCCCGCCCAATATGCTTCTAGTTGTTCTTTTGTAGGTAGATTAGGTGTATGTGTGCTATGATCATCAGTTGTGTGTGTTAGTGGTTTATGTAAATTTTTATAAAACATTTTCTCGTTTGTAGCAAAAGTGGCGTTATCATTTTTGCGTTGCAGTGCTTTTTTGTACCTTTTGAGTCTATGAACTTTGAGTGCTAATTTTTGTTTTAAGGTGTCTAGAAATTCTTCTGGTCTTGTGTTACTCCTTTCGTGTCTGGTGTGCGTGGAATTGTTCCTAAATATTTCTTCAACTTTTTTGACTAACTTATGAGATCTACACCCGTTAATATATTGAGTGAGTCTGCCTATGTTTGCCCTTAATTTTTCAATGTCTTTTTCTAGCCTCTGTTGCCATGCTGGATTCATGTTTTGTCTGGTTTTTGTAGGTCTTACATGATTTGTGATTTTAAAGTTGAGTTCTTCAGATACTACTACCGCTGTGCAGTATATAAGTAAATGTATGTCTATGAGTTGCGTGTCATCAGATATATATTGTGTGAGTATATTTTCATTAAATAAATTGACTAGACGGAATAAGTTAGGTGTGTATTTAAGTTTAGGTAGTCTTGGTCGCGCTGCGGGATCCATCCCAGAATATAATGTTATTGTTGTTCTAAATTTCTCATTGATTTCTTGAATATATGTGTCTGTTGTTAAGTGTTGATCTGGAACAACTATGGTCTCAATGTCATTTTCTAGCGTTAGTATAACGGATTCGGTTTGTGTGGATGTGTGTGTTATTTGCGTGCTGGTTAGTGAATGGTTGTATGGCTGAGATTGTGTATTAATAAGTTGTGATTGACTGAGCGATTGTGGTTGCACTTGGCGATCATTTTGATTTGTATTTTGTGTTATATTATTGGTTTCTACATAGCTGTTATTCGCTTCTTCTTGAAGTAATTGTGTTCGTACTTCTTCTTTTAATTGATCTATAACTTCTTGGGACAGAAGTTTATTCCTAACTATGGTTCTTCTTTGGTCTGATATTCTTTGTTCTGAAACAGTAATTTCTGGATATTGTCGAGTGAATTGTGCATGTAATTGTTGTCTGTATGTGGTCATATCGGTCTCTAATTTAGTAATGTATAAATAAGTTCTCATGATAAATAGATTTACTTCTCTACTCCATTTCATTCGAACTCTTGCTTTTCCAGCCTTGGTGGACGCGGGTAAAAAGGTAGATACCTCCCGCGCAGCACTCAGGGTCGGATTAGGTGGAACTGTATTTAAACTACTAATAGTGGGTGATGGGGGTGTTGGTGACGATGGTATAGATGGTGATGATGGCCTCGAGGGTGTGTATGATACTGTGCTTGGACTATACGGTTCTACAGGGGTGGCTGTCCTGTCTGTCAGTCTGTCACCATCGTCAATGAGTTCGGCTGTAGTATCTTTGTCGGTGGGAGCCCGCCTGCTCAACTCCTCACCGCTGACGGATCGCATGCTGTGACACCCAGCGTCAGCTCCAGGTGCGCCCCGGCGATCGCCCCCGGGCAGCGGCCCTATACGTTTACTTTTAGAACGAGTCTCCATTTTATTTATGGGTTTCCAGAGCCACGTTAGCCACGCCAGTAATTTCTCATTCGTGTGTCCGCCCCCCACGTGATTAGATGGTCAATCAGGACGTGTGGTTGTTTAGGGGGCTTATTATTATTATTATTATTATTAGTTCCTGAGATAAGCGCTATTAACCGAACAAACAAACTCTTCAGTTTTATAATATTAGTACAGAATTACAGATTCAGCATACATCAAGTCCTCTCCTGTCAGACTCTTGCTGACTAAAAATTCACCCAGATGGGCTACCATGAACTCTTAACGCGATCCAGTTTAGGCTGGGTTGGGAAGAGATGGCGCCACACGACTTGTATAACTCTTAACGCGATCCAGTTTAGGCTGGGTTGGGATGAGATGGCGCTAGACGACTTGTATAACTCTATCTCTTTCCCACAGTCTATACTGGATCGCGTTAAGAGTTTATGGTAAGGCCTCTGTTCCTTCAAAAGCCCTTCACGTTTCAGGGCCGCAATGACCTGCTTAGACAGTTCCGTAAGTCCTTCAACTATGGGTGGAGCGAAAGGGACTGTGGGACTATTATTGATTTAAAAGTGTGATTAAAACCACACTGTTCCTTCACATCCACTTTACGTGTTGGGCTATTATTACTACGTATAGAGACGACAGCACGCATCACCACTGTGTCCCATCCAGGATGAGTGCGCGCGCCTAGAGGACGCCACAGAGCTATCAAACAATTGAATAAACTTGTGCGCGTGCACTCATCCTTTATGGGACACAGTGGTGATACGTGGTGTCGTCTCTATACGTAGTAATAATATCTCAATGGTCACCCCTTGGTCTTTGCGTTCGAGGGCCGCGGTATGCTGATTGGACAGTGCCATGACCCCGTCTTTCAACTTATCACTCGTTGTATGCATTAATATTAGTAGTTACTCCAAAAATATATCATAGAGCTTATCTTCTATTGATAAACTCTGTGTCGGTAAGTTTATTTATTTTAATTTATTTATCTAACTACCGAACGTTGATAAGTTTTAGCTCTAGGTATCGTGGCATACGATAATACGGTATGATATGCTCGTGTCTATACTATGTACGATAACACACGGTTTTAGGAACTGACCAAACTGAAATAAAGTTTATTGACTCCTGAGAGGGACACACTCGGGGAATAAATTCATATTGTTTCTTAGACCGGATAAGTCAAAACTTGTGTCAACTCTGATAATCATGTTTTTGCAGACTTGTACAGTCAGCATCAAAAGTTGCTGAACACATTCAGATTTCCAAAATCGCTGTACACCGTAAGATATCGTTATTATTACGGTTACAGTGATTTTGAAAAACTGAATGGGATATGAGAGAGATATGAAATACAAGATGCTGATTAAAACAAGTTGGTGAGTTTTTTAAATTTTTTTCAGACCCAGATTTGAGTGGATCTGTCAAGTCAGTGCGAGCATTTGTCAGTTATCGTGTAGCGACTCTACCCGGTGAGCTCAACGACACCAACCACATCGTAAATATTTGTCTTAGCCATTGTAAGACTAATATTTACTACATTCATAGGTTTCGACGAACGAAAAGAGTACGTCAAAACTTTTGACATTCATTTTGCTGTGGACTATAAAATCAGTATTTAACTTTGCAGTGAATAATAATGTCTTTATTTGTTTTCAGTTAATAAGAAAAAAAAAACTCGATAGTTTCTTGCATTATTCTAAAGGAAAGTACTGTGTAACCGTGGCGAGTAATGATGACTCGCCGTCTGATCATGGATCATGCCGGGTGGACGCATTTGTTCCACGCGCGCCTCAAAAAGCTGTCAGCAACTGACGGCCCCCACCCTAGAACCCTAAGCCTCGCGAGACTGTCTTATCGGGTAACATGGCCTTGTAGATTTTAGTCAGTAGGTACAGGTCTGACAGTCTTTCCTGAGGACTCATTGGAGCTTACATCATTTAACACGTAAATGAAAGGGTTTACTGAAACAAAACTAATTTATTTACAAATATCTTTTATTACAAAGCTATAAGCTACAATATTATACTTCGGTGGGTCCGTTCTCAATCCTAGCTTCTTCCGCCTCCTTCATGAGGGGAGAGGACCCACAGAGGCGCAGGTCCTTCGTGTAGGCGATGACTCCTACGAAGAGACCAGAGATGACTAGCCAGATACCTCCCATGTAGAAGGTCATCTCCCAGGAACCCGTGAGATCATACAGCATACCTGGAAGTGATAGAAAATTCCACCTTGTAAAATCCAAATTTTTTTTTTGGTTATTTTAAGCCTAAACTGCTAAACCGGTTTTGATGATGTTTGGTACTTAAACGGAGCCTTTCGAGATGGTTAGTCTTTTGCGTAAAAGTAAGCATATTTTTCTAGGAGTGCCCCTTTCAAATAGAAACGAAACAAAATGATAGAATAGGGTTTTGAGTATGTCACAAGTCACTTAGTTACAGTAATAACAATTACAAATGACACGCCAGAAGTTGGTTCGCGCTTGGAAGCTACTGTCTATCCCCAATTGCACATCAACAAAAATACGGGCCCTTTCAAAAGTAGCTTAAACTAATTAATGAAACCTTCTACTTATTATTTTCGGGTTCATCAGACTGTCATTTTCATAACCATTTTTTTTGTACGAACATGCAAGAAATTTTATTTAAGTAAACCATATGGAGTAGGAAACGCTTATAATTTTGGCGAAACTACGAGCTTCGTGCTTAGACAGTATAAATCCTGGTCATGAACCGACCTCTGTACCTACAAGTAGGTATAAATAAAATATGTGCCTATACAACGTTCTGCTAATTCAGTCCCTTTGTTTAATTATAGGTAAGCTTACAAAGTCACGGCAATAGGTATAAATAACATCGAGTTCCTGGATGTGGAGTAGCAACCGGAGTACACTTCCGTACTATTAACAGATAAATTTAATCTGTTCGCAAAAAAGGTCAGCTCTAAGGTTTTCATTGTGATTTAATCTGTAATGACTGTTATTTAGAAGCTGTTTTCCTTTCTTAAGTAACATAAATAAATGAAAGAAAATAAGTTTATTGACAAGCCTTAAGCACACAATTACAATTATAAATTACGAGAATACAATGAATGTAAATACCGTGTCTTTATGGAAAATTGATACTTATTCATAATTTCTTATTTTTTTCTGTTAGCCTTCACAGTTCCACTAGCGTTCAAATAATTTCTCTAATTCTTTCCCACTATACCTCAACCTTTACATGCATGAGAAAAAAATCCAACACCATAAGCATTCTTATAATTATTCTTACCTCCAATAGGCGGTCCAACTAAATGCCCAATCCCCTGACTCAACAAAATCAGTCCATACGCCACAGTGAAGTTATCCAGAGGCATCAACTCCATTAGAATCGTCGGGGTATACGAATAGGAACTGGCGAAGGAGAGTCCAAAAACTGCAGATATGACGGTCAGGACCCAATAGTTGGTGATAAAGATGGGATACGTGGCCACTGAGGCACCGCAGATGATGAGGCAGACGGCGTAAGTCTTAGTCACGTTCAACCAAGGCTGGTCTCCGGCCCAGCCGAGAGCTACCTTAAAGAAGAAAAGGAAAATAGGGTTGGTGTGAAAACCTGTGGTGAGTATCTGCTTGAAGAAAATGTCAAAATAGCTGGCAATAATTATTAATCGCGACAGTCTCACCAAAAACTGATTTAGATTAAGAGCTCTAGATGCAAACATTTTTATCATTCTTAATTGTGGTAAGTTACAAACAAAAAGAATCATTTCTAATAAGCAAAAAATAATTAAAGTACTTACAATTCCAATACTGCTAGCAACTCCAATAATGGAAATCATGGTGGGTCCACCCTCCACTTTCATCTCATTCATGTAGGAGTTAAGGAAGAAGTATGGCACGATGAACCACACAGACAGAATCAGAGAAGATAGGTTGAACATCAAGAAATGAAACTCAGTGAACATTTTGAAGTCAAACATTGATTTGACAATCTGTCCGAAGCGATGGTACCATCTCTGCAAAAGTAGATAGAAGTATTAGCATAATTTAACATAATGTCTATGCATGCTTATAACAGAATATTGAGAGGGATTCGTCTATTTTAGTATGAAGATTTGAGGAGGAAAGACGACACGCACATAACTAAGAGAGTGATTGGAAACAGGAGGATGCATGATAGGAATACTAAAAGAAGTAAATAAAGCCATGCCGTTTGACAGCGGAAAATGGAAGAGAAAAACTTGTTGTGCCGACAGCCGACTACAAATGAAATGGAAGATAATAACGATGATGAAGAAGATTCATGCAAGATTATTTGTTTGTTTTTTTAATTAGAACTTACCATTTCATCATCAGATTCAGAATCAAGAGACCAAGACGAGTTCCTATACATATCTGGCAATGACGATGCTCTTAGTTTGTACCTAATAGTTGACATCATAGCACCTCGGTGCATCATAGTGGTCTTATACAACGGTACGTCTCTCAAGTAATGATGATCAGTCGATATCTGTCTGAACCAGCTTTGTTGTTGCTGTTGTTGTTGGTGTTGCTGGTGCTGCGACATCTTTGAGTCTTTAGCAACGACTTTCTGCTTCGTGGAGTTGATGTTTGTGTTTGACTTTTGCACTGCTGTTTCAGTTTTCACACCGTCACCCTCACCCTTTTTCGCTTCTCTCTCCGTACTCTCTCTAGGCTTCTTTGCTTTTAGTTCTACAGGCAACTGAGCAGGAGGTGGCGCATTAGCTGGATTGTCAACGTTTATATTGACATCAGAATGCCGCCGTGTCAATACGTCTGGGTAGTTCTGCAGTATGATGTTATACAGCCGTTTGTTTTTCATTAGTTTGTCTAAGACTTCTGCCGGAACCTGTGAAAAGAAAACAAATGTTATTGACGTTGTATACAATGATGGTTGCAGTTATTAAATTTTCAAATTAGGTGACGTACCCTTTCATTCTGCTGTACAAATGTCGGAAGATGAATGGCTGAATGCATTCTCTTGTTTGTTTGCTCCGCGTTTGCTTGTGTAGTCGCTTCTAACTCTTCAGCCTCCTTTATGCTTGTCGCTAACGTTGCTAAAATGTATTCGGGACTCTTTCCACTTTTCAATAAACTCTTCAGTTCCTCAGAGTCTAAGTACGCTGATTCTCCTCCAATAGATCTTGATGAAGTGGAACCAGCACTAGACGATCTTCTGGACCAAATTTTGGAGAGTTTACGCTCTCGTTTTTGCTTAATTTCTAACCACTCTGGGTTTTTCATTAATGCTCCACAAACACACATATTAAGTAGAGTACCAGCTAATAAAACAATAGTATTTCTCCAATCGTATATTTCTAAGAAATAAGCAGTCATTGGTGAATAAATAAGCGTACCAAAACCTATACCGCACGAAGCTAGCGATACGGCTAAGTTTCTTCTTTTGTCAAACCAAAATGCTACTGAGACTACAGCAGTTACGTATAAAATTCCCATTGCTAGTCCACTAATAAACCCGAAAGTCAAACACAACATTTCTACTGAGTTACTTACAGCGGCTAATAAGAATCCAATAGTAGACAACACTCCAGCAATCATAGTCATAATACGACATCCATATCTGTCTACTAAGGCACTCATTATTGGCCCTGCTAACAATGGTGTTGCGATAAAAAGACTGCCAATCAACGATGTTTTTGATTGCGTAGTTTCGAAAAATATAGTGAATTCTTCATGGAGGAGTCCAAAAGAGAATGCCAGTCCATCGGCACATGCTGATACGAGGAACGCTGCAGCTACTACTACCCAACCCCACCCGCCATCTGGTATCGGTGGTAGAGGTGCATTATCACTTCCATCCGAACATATACTATCATTATCATCTAGTCCTTTGAACTTGACTCTATCGACGGGTGACTCTGACCCATCTCGTGTATATTGAGCGACTATGTCTTTTTCTTCTGATTTAATTGAATTAATTGTGTTGATATCTTTATCGTTGAGAACTTTTGCGTGGCCATTGTTAGATTCTTCTTTAAGTTTCTCAGGTTCCTTTGTTTCAACCATAATTGTTTCCTGATTATAGCATAACGTTGATTTTAATTGTAGATTCTGGTGATCTGAAAAAATATAAATATAACAGGTTACTGTTTGTTCCAATCCAATGAATTACTTAAAATTTCTGTCCCTATTGTGTACCATAAATTCGATGGGCCTACTCTCGTCTCTCAATACATAATCATATGCATCTAAATGAAATCCTGCTCAATAAACCACGGCAATGAATGAACCTTGGTGGCATAATGACAACGCTTGCTGTGAAGATTAGTAATTGTGGTGTGATGTCATCAGTGCATGAATATAATAGAAGCTATTTCTCATTCATTTAGTACAGTACCATATTCAGCCAGTACCTCATAGTTCATATTGATTGTGATCAACCATAGGTACTCGTATAGTAAGTAAAGCATCGAAATCAAATTAAGTTATTAAAATTATTGTGACTCGTGGCACTTGCTATCGTAAATCAAGTAAACTGTTCATAGCTCGTGAGAACTCTGCTCCTGCTTAAACAGTAGTTATTGCCAGCCGAAGTTATAATTAGTCCTAGAAACCGTTTTCGATCATGACGACCAATATCCGAAGAGATATACCTACCATCGGGACATGAGTTACAATAATGCAAAAGTATTTGCGCAGATGTAGATGCAAACTCTTTTCTACATAATAATTATATTCGCATGGTCCGATTTGACGATATTTCGATAGTAACAGAGATCATCTACCGATTTAATCATTTAAAGGAGAGAACCAAAGACTCTTAGCCAGTCAAAATTATGCAGTCTATCAAATAAATTGCATTACATCATAACCAGTAGAATCCCAGAAGGTCATTGCCCTGCATAATGACAACATAAGCTTAAAATAGCTCGATCTGTGGAATGGAGAAGTACCTTTTAGTTAAACTCTTCAAAACTCAGTATAACTACAATTCATTTTACGGTAACGGTTGTTAGATCTCAAAAATGTAGATAATATCTAAACATGGAAATGAAGTTCTAATTCGGCCATCTGTCCTACTCACTTCTACATTATATAGGGGGTATAATTTATGAGACTATCGTCTGGGTCAGTTAGATTATGTAGATGAGGCGCGTGTTCTCTAACCCCTTTTGTTGAAGCGTGACGGGTGTGGCATATTATGGGTGTCCTTAATTTAACGCTCATCTGTAGTCTAAAGCTACACACGCTAGGTTATGCACGATAGTTTTCAATGTGTATTCAAAACCGAATTTCACTCCAAGGATAAACTGGCACAGACTCTGAATTAGTGGCCGGTTGATAACTCTAAATTCGATTTGTTTTATATGGAATTAAACGATACTGGCAAAGCGGATCGACGACATCGTGACAGCCGCGGGCAGCCGATAGTTGCAACTGATGATGGTGGTAAAATGTGGCTGTGCTATTAGATTCCAAATCTGGGATAAAAGACGTGATGTACGTCATGATAAAATAATATAAATGTTTAAACACTTTTTTAAACTATCACGGTTTGCTTCTAAACTTAAAATGTCTCTTGCGCGGGTTGACAACCCGCGATCATAATGCTTGCAACAGCGTCGTAATATCGGGAACTCAAACAAATATTTCGATACCTCCCACGTAAGTTGTTGTATCTTCAAAATTGTAATTTTACAGTAGAGCGTTTTAAAGAGAAACACTCGCAGGAAATAGTCATTCTTCAATATATTCTTTTGAAATTTTGCATACACATATATTTTAAAGTACTTTCAATACTTACCTACCTAGTTATTTTTAAATACCTGTAGTTTTTGAGATTTCGTTCATACAACATTCTAGCGTGTTATGTTAACTCACATAAATGTTGTACTGGATACTTACAACCATTTACACTGGACAACAATAGTTGAATTTAGCTGTATGTGCTAAATACCATAGTGTTCGTTGATTTAATTTAATATTTTGTGGTAGTATGTGTAATAAGGTATAATCTATCAGGGCTTTTTTGTCGTGGTTTACCTCAAAAAAAAACCTCTACCCAGGGTGGGAGAACTTATTTGTTTTCATCAAATAAGGCCTCGGGCGGGAGGGACAGTCAGACTCGTACTGACTAATATCCACGGTGTCCTTTAATAGCCCTTTAGTTCCAGGGTCACGGTTATTCGCTAAGCCCCGCGACCAACTATCAGGGCTTAGTATAAAACCATGTTTACATAGGATATTATTCCCTTTATTCATTATTTTTATTCTTTATAAATATTCCTACAAAGGTAAAAATATAAATAAAAACATGTAAAAAAATAAACAATAGTGGCCCACCGGTAACGGGAACAAGGTCCAAGCTACCAGCGGTCAGGGCTCCAGAGAAAGGAACGTCCTAAAAATGCGCACCGTGTCCAGAAGAAATGCTTTCTGAATCAGCCCCTTGATCCACATACATATTGATTGTTTTAACTACGTTTGAAATACCTGATAGAAGATACTCGCCTACATTATTTTTTTAAGAAATCAAATGCGCACTTTTTATTTCTAAAGCGGAGAATGAAGGCTTTGGCAGTAGGGTCGACGGAGCTTTTGCTGTCAACAGGGTTCAAAGGAACCTAATCCTACCCAAACCGAACCTCGGGCTACCATTGAAGTCAACCGTCTTCTTCTCGTTCAAAATGACTAAGTTGATCAGTAGGTATTTAGGCAGAGTGTACGCAACTGGGCCTTGAGAAAAAGAAAGTCGTGAAAACTACTTGGAGCACCCTGACACGGACAGGTTCGGTTAGAAGGGGCCATCCCCTTCGTGGTTATTTTTTATAAACCACCCACAAGTAGGAGCACCGCTAGCCGTGTGCCGTCGATGTTTGTATCATGTCACAGATACCGCAACAGGGATGTTAATTTTAGCTAAACATACCTTAGTTGAATTAACCGTAGGTCTATTAAACCGTAGGCGAATTAACCGTAGGTGAGTTAACCGTAGCTGAATTAACCGTAGGTGAGTTAACCGTAGCTGAATTGAACGTAGGTGAATGATCCATTAGTTATTTCGTATATCAGTTATAACAAACTTACGTGAAACAACCAAAGAGTTCTCCGGATCGTAGCTAGGCAACGGGCGCAGATATGTCTACATCAGGCCCATATAGAGCCCGGAAAAAGCATTCGTGAAGATCCTTGATCTGTCATACCTCCATGCGATCATAAGTGTATAGGGAATGCAGGTTTGCGCCAGTTCTCTTTAGCCAGGAGAGCGGGGTGAGGCCCTTGTCCACCGCCACAACATCTCGATGCATTCCCACGTCGGATTTAGCTATCTCATCATATCTTTTAGACTAGAGCCATTTCGTATATATTTAAAATAATCGTTGAAAATTAAGATCGTCATCCAAATGTCTGTGTCAGACCTTTTTCTTGCATAATGTGACTCAACTGGTTCCGAGCTCTTGATGTGGTCACATACGCTGATTTTGACAGATTCAGTTTTTTAAGAGGGTGAATTGAATGCCTACCGCTTTGATCAGGAATCAGTATTCCGGTTGTAACATCGATATATCCGATCTTTTCTAGTGCCTTATTGAGAACTTGGTCATTGACAGGTATAGTGATTAAAATATAATAATAGCTAATTCAATCATCTCAGATTCATTAAAAGTAACTGGCAATGGAGAATCTGTAATGGTAAGTATCAATATGATAATTTTCTATTGCTATCTAGACCTCAATCCGGCCCATGAGGCTAATCAGACACGGAAAAGTAAAAAAAGTGGTGGTAACCTTTTGCTCGATAATGAAGATATGAAGCGTTTTAAAACGTACATTGTTGTATGTAACTAAAAAAAATATATTTTAACAACGTAAAATATAGGGTGTAGGGTCCGCTCGCCCCTTGGATCTTGCCCCCTATGATTAAAATGACCGACTCGCCCCGTATTTATTTATTTTGGTGTACCCATTCGCCCCTTATGAAGGGGCGAGTTGAAAATTGTCATTAAAATAATTATTTTGGTGTACCCACTCGCCCCTTGCGGCATTTCCTTTGAAATTTAACCAAGAAAGGTACAGTCAGACAGAAAAATGCAAACAATAAGAATAACGCTACGTTTTATTACTTTAGTCAACTCTATCTGTAATCTCACAAACTCGTCGTGATACTTGTGGTTTGTGATGATTTTTGCTACCTGTTGAAAGAGTCGTATTATGTCGTAAGAAAAATTTATTAAACCACATTTTCGCAAAAAATCTAATGATATCGTGACAACAAGGATAATAGACGATGGCTGTAATCAGCAAAAGTACAAAGCAAGCACAAGTTCAAAGTGGGATAGGTAGAAAAATTACCTGAAATTGTCTTGTTCATTTACTTACCAGCAAAACTAGTAGGCTAGCATAAGTTCAAAGTAGTATTTTTTTAATGTTTCTGGGTCAATTACCTGAAATTGTCTTGTTCATTGACTAACCAGCAAAAGTATCAGGCTAGCATAAGTTTAAAGTGTTAATATTTTGAGGTCAGTTGCAAAAACTGTAAGTTGATTATTTCTTTCTTAGTGGATACAATCGTACCTAAACAGGTTATTAACGTGAGTGTTTCAACAAAGTCTGAAGAGGCGCTCGATTTGAAGCTGGATCACGTGCTTGATTCGGAAGGCAGCTCTTTTGGAGGTGGTGAGTATTGTAAGGCGTTCTTCTATCAAGAGCCCTGCCTACCGATAACTCGGACCCAGTTCCTGATTTAAAAAAAAACCTTCAACTAATAAACTACCTACCCAGAAATATAAAAATACATACCGGTTTGGGCCTATGCTAGCCTAGTACTTTTGCTGGTTAATGTTGAACAAGACAGTTTCAGGTAATATTTATATCTATACCCAAAAATATGACTACCACTTTGTACTTATGTTAGCCTAGTACTTTTGTTGGATAGTTAAAGAACAAGACAGTTTCATACCTGAAACTTTAGAATTATTTAAATACAGACTACCTTGAACTCATGCTAGCCTGTTAGCTTCTAATAGCCTTGCCTCACTAGTGTTATAGCCAATAAAGAGAAATGGGAATAGACGCTTGAAGTTGCATGCAAACAACATTTATTTAAATATTTAAAAACTTGTGTTGCTAACAGTACTTTTAACTTATTAACAATCGGGGGCGAGTCAGCGTATCTAAAAGTGAAGGGGGCGAGTCGACCATTTTAATCGTAAGGGGCAAGAACCAAGGGGCGAGCGGACCTTACACCAAATATAGTATGTCAACATCCAATACATATTTGTGTATGTACTACCAACGTAAATTGTTGTATGTATTACATCACATATAATTTGTTATTTTTATACAAGGTAAAGTGTTGTATGTGATGATACAACGTTGATTTAGTATCATAAAAGAGACGTAAGTTGTTGTAAGTAATATATACAACAGTTTAGGTTGTTATTGTTGAAAAACTACATAAATATCATAATATATTTTAATAAAAAATCGTATCTGTGATATTATCGATTTTCAACCGCGTCTTCCACCTTTATGGAAGTCCGTGATGAACTGTCGTATGTCACACATACGTGGCGCGAGCGCCCGACGCGCCCCGAGTAAACGGTTGCGAAGGTGGATACAATGTTATACGCCGCCCGTTGTAATAAGATACAACTTTATACGTCTGGTAACTATGCTTAAAAATTGTATTTTTTTATTTTTTTTACACTGAACACGTAAAGTAGGCAAAAATAGACGTTTTGGTGTAAAAAAAGCAAAACATGCATATTGTGGGTTACAACAACTTACGTGGGAGGTATCGATTTAATCACGGAAGATATGCCGTAAGTGACATTTTTTAAAAATGGGCATAAAGTTATAGACGTTAAGAATATATGTGAAGAATGAAGGAATGCCTGCTTCAAGTCATCCGTGTATAGCCAAGACGTGCATAAACGAATGCCCAAATGTGCACTGTAGTTTACAAATATCTACTAAGCAACGAGGGAAGTGTGTTCAAATTCCGAAAGTGTAGTGTTTGTTGTGTGTTACATGATATGAATGAATGAATGAATTATTTGCTAGAATATAGATAGGTGTACAGTAATTTATCGAAGTCTCGTGTACGGCTATGAGACTTTTGATGACACGGTTTAAACCTAATAAAATTACCGTTATCGCTGATAAATTGGACGATTATCGATTACTTTGGTATGTTTATCATTATTAATGTGTTTATCATCATAAACAAACACGTTTAGATATGGCACGTTTTTAAATTCAATGTTTATATCTAACTTTGTCTAGTTCTAGAACTTTCATTTTCTTAATTTTAATTGGTTTACACCTCGCTGGGTTTTTTATGCTGAATAGCATAGGTTAAATAATGATTTGTTTCACGTGTTTAATATTCTTTTCGTATTTGACCAAAACTTAGCCATCAATACAACTTTGTCATTTATTTGTCTAGTTCAAATTCTGTGGTTATCCGGACGGGCATCATAGAAGGTGGGTCATATCCTGTAGAAGGTCTTCACACTGTCTTTGTATGTGTTCTAATGGCATTTTGCTACCTACATTACTAGTTAACTAATATGGATTACCGAGATAATCAACAAAGAATGAGACTGGCCATGACTACCGGCTATATATCGTCATCGCACCATAACTGCATAGACCCATAGACTTTAGAGTTATTTCCGTCATGTCTTACTATAGGTAATATTATGCGTAAGATTGGGAAGATGGATGGATGGTTGTTTGTAACTCTTTCACGTAAAAATTACGTGCAACGGTACACAGATTTACAACCTTGATTAGCATAGGACAGTTTTTATCCCGATTTTATCTTGTCGCGGGATAATTTTCGAGTTCTAGCGTACGAAGCCTAAAGCCCCTTACATATTTAAAAAGTATTAGGACCACAGATTTCATAATACTTAATGACTACCAATATGCATAACATAGTAGGTAGGGTTTTATCGACAGAAGAAAAGAAAAGAAAATGACAAAATAATACCTACCTATAATATTTGATTTACATCGTTTCATGACAATTTGAAAATAAAATGTAAATTAGACTATAATCCTCAATGGTCTACGCACGATCCATAGGACCATTAGGATGCAACAAAAAACAGTAGTGCAAACCAGAAATAAACATGAAATAACGTTGTCTATTTTTGGTAGGTACAATAGAGAAAGAATTGATCATGCTACGCGTGTAATACACAAAACAGACAATCGAAACAAACAGACTATTTTGCATGCTATAAAAGTAGAGATAGTACACAATGTATCCATCGCGGAAGCTATTTTTAACACATAATGTAGTGGTGTAACACGTTTGACCGCGAATATGAATTATAATAATTAAGTAATAAAATTACACTATACATACATTATGTACGTAGGTATAGTATTACATAACGAATTCACTTGTATACACATTCAGTGACCTTGTAGCTGATAACGTTTGTATAGCCAACGCAATTTAATTAAACACAATAAACATACTTTTTTTTTTCGATTTTACGAGTAAAATGTAATGTAACCTGACGACGAGTTATGGGTGACACGCCATCCGATCATGGCGCGTCCAGAGCTATTAACAATCTGACGGGGCGTCCTTTAGGGGACCAAAGCCTGCAGAGGTCGCGGGACTATGTTACCAGGTAACAGTGACCCCGAAACGTAAATGGCTATTGAAGGACACCATGGATTTTAGTCAGTAAAAGTCTGACAGTCTTTCCCGTCCCGCCCTGGATCGGACTCATTTGATGATTTAAGCAGGATAAAAAAAGCACTAGAGCCTGGCGTGGGCGCTGCAGTCGCGCTGTTAGAAGGCTGTGTTTATACACTATTCTCTATAACACAGCCTTTAGACTTTAGCCTTATTTACGTCTGTATTTCGATTAATGAAAAATATCACTTTCATCTTCTTCTCTTCTTATCTAAAAAAATCAATTGCTGTTCATTAGTCTCGCTAATACTCGAGAACGTCTGAACCGATTTGGCTGATTTTGGTTTTGAATTATTTTGGGAAGTCTAGGGAAGGTTTAAAAGATGTATTTTTTTAATTCTTTCTGAGGCAGTATGAAGTTTGCCGGGTCAGTTTGTCATAGATAATGACGTAGTTGTTATTTTAGTCCCAGATTCTTTCATCCAAGATCGAACACGTTTCGATCATCAAACAATAGAGATAAGTCGCTTCTAACTAAATTTGAATCGGAGCAACAGGCACGTAACACGTTTGAAGGTCAATCATTCAAGTTTATTGAACAGATTAGCACGATTATCAAGTACCTACTATCATCATTCACGTTTATTTGGGTTCAACATAGAACTTCTGTCTCAATCGCCCCCTTTTTTAGAAAAGGAGAATGTTGCTCCACATCTGGAATAAAACCTGTATAATGGACCCGTTCAAAAACGATATTATTTATGATCTTTACATTTTCAGCAGCTTCTAGAGACCTTAAAACGGAAGCATCCCACTTCCTACCAAACTACCATGCTACTTCCTAGCATACTACTAAACTATCATCCCATCTCCTTTCCCACTTTCGGCTTCCGGGTTTCTAGTTTCTACTTTCGACTTACGACTTTCAACTTTCGACCTTCAACTTGCGACTAGCAACTTGCGACTTCCTCGCGACTTGCGACTTATATTGTGGGTACTTACATTATGTTAAATTATTAGCGTTATCAATCTATACCACCCTGTCTACACACGATAATTTTATCAGCATGGATACAGCTAAAATTTTACATACCTATACACTAGGAGCACTTGATATTGGCTCTAACCTTCGTGTTAATTTATAACGATTAAAACACAAGAGAGATCTACACAGAGATTATAATTATAGTTGCTGGTATTTACGGAAGTAGGAGGAGATCAGATACAAGAAGACGACATGATGATGGATTAATATTTTAATTACCACTAGCTGTTGCGAGCTCTACTGATAAGCATTAGAGTTTAATTTTCTGAGACGGGCATAGATTGAGGGGCTCGTGGCTAAAAATTACTGGCATTATTATTGGCAGTCACTCCATGTAAAATACTGATATTCAGCTGCATCTGGTTCGACTGGAAGCTGACCACATTTTTTTTTTATTGTCTTAACTGTCCCTCTCCCGAGCAAAGGCCTCTCCCCATTCCTTCCACTTCTGACGATGTTGTGCGTCTTCTCGCCAATTCGCATGGAAGCCATCCAAAGCGTCCCGCCATCGTCTCCTAGGCCTGCCGCGACCCCGCCTAGCTGTCTCAGGGCTCCATTCCTGTGCTATATTGACCCCAATATCGTTGGGAAAAGGCTAGACAGATGATGAGACTTTTCTTTTATTATGTGGTACCAGACCACCTGGTCAATAAATATGGATATTACCTGCTACCTGTCAGGGCTGTAAGGATCACCTCTATAAAAGTTCGGAGATTACAGGTGGGTATTATTACTTATCTTTTACTTAAATATTGTATGACCTGTTGGCGGCAGCCGGTAGGCTGGGACTGAGTTCTTTACCCTCTCATTCACCCTGTATAATGCTAACGGTATTACCCCTAACCCCTCTAACCCGACTATTCTAGACGAGCCATAGTGCCGATATCCTGTTGATTTTCTCGATAATAGTCTTTAATGTTTGTATATAAACGTCCATATTTCAAATTAGTGTGGCCCTAGAGTTAGGTTAATGTCACTAATTTTCCATCCATCATGTTAACGGGGCTGGGGCAGCGGGTGAATGGAACCTATCCTACAGACATTTATAAATGAATTTAATTTCATTGATTCTAGTCGGAATTTCTCCTATCGATCATCATAAATTGATTTGTTTACACATACATTAGACGTCATCAATCGTCTCGTCTCATGAGTATGACAATTTGGCAGACATAATATTGATTGTGAAATTATGACTCAGACATGGAAATGCGCTGCCTTTGCAACGTTAGTCACCGTTCGTCACCCCTGTGGTGAATGGGGTGATTCTACGCGCCATAATAAACAATTTTTGCTATGTAATTCGTATACGATTCCTTTTTTATAGACGATTTAGTTGTTGCCAGTGCTTGCACCCGTGTGTATCTCGAAAAATTATGACACGGGAACGTAATTTACCGGGACGAAAAGTTTCCAAGTAAAGGGAAATCTGACAGGGCCCTCAAAGCCTGCAGGGTTCGCGGGACTGTCTCATCGGGTAAACGTGCTTCTGAAACGTAAAGGGCTATTGAAGGATCGCCGCGGATTTTAGTAGTCAGTACAAGTCTCGGACTCATTTGATGATTTTACCACGAAAAACACGATGCTAACGCTGCAATCCAATCACTTTCTTTATAAATTTATTTATATTGTTTATTGTTTAGTTTATAGTGCCAATAAACGCAATTTTCTTTCTTTCTTTCTGCAGACTGACTGTGATAGTAATCTATCTATCTATAATATAAAAATGGATCGCAAAATGTGTTGCTAAGCTCATAACTCGAAAACGGCTGGACTGATTCGGATGATTCTTTTATTGTTGTGTTTGTAACCATCGGGACCGGGTTTTAGAGGACTTCCACCCGTGCGAAGCCGGGACGGGCAGCTAGTTATTTACTAAAACAAGATAAAACCTTCAATCAGCCCGCCGTTGTTGGCATAGTAACTATTTATAGCAACGCCAGACGTCGCCTGATTTCATCTCTACTGCACAAACATTAAATGCGTCACAGTCTGATAAAGTTGTTGAACCCTGAAGCGACAATTCATTAACTTTTCTAATTAACTCATAGGACGTGGCTAATTGATATGATGATAGGTAATGACTAGATACTCGTAAACCGGCTATGTTGCCAAATTCATCATGACCGATTCAAGGTAATGCTTAATATGTTTTAATTTTTGACTAGATTATCACCGTGGCGCTACCCGTGTGAAGTGTCGAGAGCATGGGATCATCTTTCTTTTTTAAATACCTTAGTGGTGTCAAACAAGTGAAATAAGCATACGGATGATAGTGGAACAGGGTCACCAGAGACTATAGATCTCTGTGACACCTGAAGCATTTACGTTGCACATAAAACCACCAATCTGGGAAGGGCTATTTCTATCAAGCAAAATACCTACCTACTAATGATTTTCATAAATCGGTCCAGGCGTCTTTGAGTATTTGGGGAACATACAGACCTACAAAAAAGAGAATCCGTCGAATTCATTGAGAGAACTTTTGAACCACCCTTTTTGAAATCGGCTAAAAGTATTATTTGAAAGAGCGAACGCTTATGGTTGGTTATCCTGGTGTATCCTCAATTCTCAGATATTATAGTCCTATCCTACGTAAAAACGAGCGAGCCTTGTATAAGAGAACTTATGTTACTAATAATATAGGTACTAGTAGGATATTATTGGGCATTCTACCCCACCTGCCGTTCCTACGGCTCACTCCGTTCGCCTTCGTCACTGGTGGGGTAGAATGCCCAATAATATTTTTGATATCGATGGTTGTGGAATAGAATAGAATGTGTAAAATTACTAGTTCGGCGCCTATTCCACCTTTCAGTTCTACGTTTTGTCGTTTCGTTTTAGGAAACACGAATTTTCGGTCCTGAGAAGAACCTTTTGTGATCACAACTCCGTTTCACTACACTACTTTACTGTCATTCTTTCATAGTTTCACTACACATTTCACCACTACTGAATTTATTCTTAATTTTAATCTACATGAAACGTGGTAAGCTAAACTTCAGGACAGATTGTCTCATGTCTCTCCACAAAGTTTGAGATAGCGCGTTACCGCAAAGGTTCAACGCATACTCAGTTTATGCGGCCAGAGTGGCGCAAGGACATCTGAATTTTAGGCTACCGTATACATTAAACTAAAACTTGGGACAGATTGTCACTATGTCTCTCCACAAAGTTAGAGATAGCGCTTTACCGCAGAGGTTCAACGCACACGCAGATTATGTGTCGAGGACATCCGAAATTTTAATTTAATTTCGTTTCATATAGATGAAAATTTACACGTTTATTAAACAAGTAAATGCGTCGGCTGTCTGAACCGATGATCTAAACTTCAGGACAGATTGTCTCATGTCTCTCCACAAAGTTTGAGATAGCGCATTACCGCAAAGGTTCAACGCATACTCAGTTTATGCGGCCAGAGTGGCGCAAGGACATCTGAATTTTAGACCACCGTATACATTAAACTAAAATTTGGGACAGATTGTCACTATGTCACTCCACAAAGTTAGAGATAGCGCTTTTACCCCAGAGGTTCAACGCACACTCAGATTATGTGTCGAGGACATCCGAAATTTTAATTTAATTAAATTCAGCAAGACGACACTACTTACTTGGTAATGAACACGTTACGTCTGGAACTGATTGCTATCCAACCGCACGTCGCGCTTTAAGGTGCGAGTTAAGGTGCATTTACACTAATATTTACCGTCCGGTGTGTGTAAGTCCGATCAGTTTGGCTACATTGTATTCTTTCATGAAATACCCGGCGGCGACGCACTAAGGAGCATTTAGCTTTTAAACCGAACAAACTTCATTAGCAGTTTTATTTGCTTGGAAATTAATAACAATACGTAAGTGAATAAAGAAAATCATGTATTTAAATAAGTTCATAAAATTGGTGAATAATTGAAATCTATACTAATATCATAAGCTGAAGAGTTTGTTTGTTTGGTTGAACGCGCTAATCTCAGGAAATACTGGTTTAAGTTGAAATCCTAATTTGAGTGACATTTACAAAATTTGTAATAGTCTGGTTTTGAAGTCAAAATGTTCCTAAGTGCGACGTTGGAATCGACCGTATCAGTTAACAGTTACGAGTGAGTGTAAATGAGCCTTTACAGTATGTGAAACTGCAAAATTGCAAGTAGCAATAATTTGCTGACCATATGTTGCTGTATGTAAGGTGTGTGTGTAATTTCCATGAGAACCATAATATGCAAGATAAACACTACGCTTGTTGCGAACATAGTTTAAATTTGTCTTATACAGGACTTCCTATGTTCATAAAATAGGTACTTCAGTTTCGGTACGGCACACTCATCATGGAAATTACTTTATTGTAATAATAATAACCTTTATAACTTTGTAGTTACAATAAATAAATATAGGCATATTTTTTTTTTGTCAAGTTTTACTGCAGCATATTAGTGAACTAACTTTTTGACGCGAGTTCATTTACATGGATTATTCTGCATAAAAAATGTTTTCAGGATATAAAAATTTCGTTTTAGTCATGAGATGATTTATTATTATACTAATGTCAAGTTTTACTGCAGCATAATAGTGAACTTACTTTTTGACGCGAGTTCATTTACATGGATTAATCTGCACAAAAAATGTTTCCAAGATATTTTTCTTTCAGCTCATCTTAACTTGGGTCTTTAAAAAAAATTTTATTTTTTATTTTTTTGAGTTAACTTGTGTGATGTCATGCGGAGTTTTACATCAAGGTTTTTTAATCAAACATACTATATTTACATTCTATACATACATACAACTTTATTATTATAATACATAATGTATTAATCATAAGTGTCATGTATCGTCTTCGCCTTTGTCGGTGAGGTAAAAAGCTGGTTTTATATTTCATTTCTCACGATAAAACTGCTTTTTGATAGAAACGATTTTCAATCACTACGATTTAATTAGACGTATCCGTATCCGTTCCTACGGCTCACTCCGTTCGCCTTCGTCACTGGTGGGGTAGAATGCCCAATAATATTTTTGATATCGATGGTTGTGGAATAGAATAGAATGTGTAAAATTACTAGTTCGGCGCCTATTCCACCTTTCAGTTCTACGTTTTGTCGTTTCGTTTTAGGAAACACGAATTTTCGGTCCTGAGAAGAACCTTTTGTGATCACAACTCCGTTTCACTACACTACTTTACTGTCATTCTTTCATAGTTTCACTACACATTTCACCACTACTGAATTTATTCTTAATTTTAATCTACATGAAACGTGGTAAGCTAAACTTCAGGACAGATTGTCTCATGTCTCTCCACAAAGTTTGAGATAGCGCGTTACCGCAAAGGTTCAACGCATACTCAGTTTATGCGGCCAGAGTGGCGCAAGGACATCTGAATTTTAGGCTACCGTATACATTAAACTAAAACTTGGGACAGATTGTCACTATGTCTCTCCACAAAGTTAGAGATAGCGCTTTACCGCAGAGGTTCAACGCACACGCAGATTATGTGTCGAGGACATCCGAAATTTTAATTTAATTTCGTTTCATATAGATGAAAATTTACACGTTTATTAAACAAGTAAATGCGTCGGCTGTCTGAACCGATGATCTAAACTTCAGGACAGATTGTCTCATGTCTCTCCACAAAGTTTGAGATAGCGCATTACCGCAAAGGTTCAACGCATACTCAGTTTATGCGGCCAGAGTGGCGCAAGGACATCTGAATTTTAGACCACCGTATACATTAAACTAAAATTTGGGACAGATTGTCACTATGTCACTCCACAAAGTTAGAGATAGCGCTTTTACCCCAGAGGTTCAACGCACACTCAGATTATGTGTCGAGGACATCCGAAATTTTAATTTAATTAAATTCAGCAAGACGACACTACTTACTTGGTAATGAACACGTTACGTCTGGAACTGATTGCTATCCAACCGCACGTCGCGCTTTAAGGTGCGAGTTAAGGTGCATTTACACTAATATTTACCGTCCGGTGTGTGTAAGTCCGATCAGTTTGGCTACATTGTATTCTTTCATGAAATACCCGGCGGCGACGCACTAAGGAGCATTTAGCTTTTAAACCGAACAAACTTCATTAGCAGTTTTATTTGCTTGGAAATTAATAACAATACGTAAGTGAATAAAGAAAATCATGTATTTAAATAAGTTCATAAAATTGGTGAATAATTGAAATCTATACTAATATCATAAGCTGAAGAGTTTGTTTGTTTGGTTGAACGCGCTAATCTCAGGAAATACTGGTTTAAGTTGAAATCCTAATTTGAGTGACATTTACAAAATTTGTAATAGTCTGGTTTTGAAGTCAAAATGTTCCTAAGTGCGACGTTGGAATCGACCGTATCAGTTAACAGTTACGAGTGAGTGTAAATGAGCCTTTACAGTATGTGAAACTGCAAAATTGCAAGTAGCAATAATTTGCTGACCATATGTTGCTGTATGTAAGGTGTGTGTGTAATTTCCATGAGAACCATAATATGCAAGATAAACACTACGCTTGTTGCGAACATAGTTTAAATTTGTCTTATACAGGACTTCCTATGTTCATAAAATAGGTACTTCAGTTTCGGTACGGCACACTCATCATGGAAATTACTTTATTGTAATAATAATAACCTTTATAACTTTGTAGTTACAATAAATAAATATAGGCATATTTTTTTTTGTCAAGTTTTACTGCAGCATATTAGTGAACTAACTTTTTGACGCGAGTTCATTTACATGGATTATTCTGCATAAAAAATGTTTTCAGGATATAAAAATTTCGTTTTAGTCATGAGATGATTTATTATTATACTAATGTCAAGTTTTACTGCAGCATAATAGTGAACTTACTTTTTGACGCGAGTTCATTTACATGGATTAATCTGCACAAAAAATGTTTCCAAGATATTTTTCTTTCAGCTCATCTTAACTTGGGTCTTTAAAAAAAATTTTATTTTTTATTTTTTTGAGTTAACTTGTGTGATGTCATGCGGAGTTTTACATCAAGGTTTTTTAATCAAACATACTATATTTACATTCTATACATACATACAACTTTATTATTATAATACATAATGTATTAATCATAAGTGTCATGTATCGTCTTCGCCTTTGTCGGTGAGGTAAAAAGCTGGTTTTATATTTCATTTCTCACGATAAAACTGCTTTTTGATAGAAACGATTTTCAATCACTACGATTTAATTAGACGTAAGTAAAATAAATAGTCATACAACTGTGAGGACATGTACTTAAGGTTTGATTTGTAATGGGATAAAATTTGCTGAAATGGTATTTTTTTTAATAAAATCAATCAATTTTGAACATAATATTACATTCGCTCCAGTATCTTCCAGTGATAAACACCGGTTCGGTTCTTCGTTATACAGTGAACAACCTTCAACTTTATAAAATGTATGTGAGTACTACTAACTTTACTGAATTATCTAATATATTTATTTAATCGATACCCAGCTACGGACCTGGTTTCTGCCTGCCGGCTGGTGTATCAGAAGTCTTCATTAACTCACAGTTATAACTTATAAGTTACAAAATTAATCTTTATTTGTTCCATTTCAGGTCTGACTCCGATTCAGAATTCCAGACACGGTCTGCAGCTGTTGCCGAGGTTGTGAAAGTGCAACCAAAGAAGAAGGTGCCGAAGCGCAAAGCTTCCGAGAGCACCACCACGCCATCAGCATCGAAATTAAGGTAAGTTTCTATTACTGCTTTTACCGTTAGGTGTTTTTTGTGTATGTTGTTATGTACAGATATACATTGGTTAGTGGATTTAGAACTGTAACGCAGAGAGCGCTAAAATCAATTTCCAATAATCATATTCAAGCATGATGCAATAATCATATAAACATGATGCAAGCATCATGTTTACAGTTAATTCATGAGGTATTATTATTGAAATTATTATAACATAACGTCATGATTTCTATCTGCATAGGGCTCGACAGAGAAGTAAGCACCCTTAATTCATCAATTTAAAAATAAATGTAATGTAATGTGTTGTGTAAATTATAATAAATAAAATGTTAAATTGTTTACAGTAAAAGACGCAGTTCGGGCTCGGACCTCTTTGGCTTGGTGGACTACGTTCCGGCGCCAACCTCAGCTGGTGACTTCGGTTCGACCCTCTCCAGTCGTGTCGCCAACGGTAAAGTGTGGCGAAAGGCGAACTTGACCGGGGACTTCTATGTGGAGGTAAAGGTCTACAACAAGGCTGAAGTTGCCTCCATCCCTAAACAGGATAGGTGGAAGAAAGCCTCGGTGGACCTAAAAGTGCAGCTAAACCGCAACACGCCGCAGTGGGATGGGCTCCAAGTTTTTATGAGACGGACTCATGAATTATTTGATGATTCTGAGCCCGTCTTTTATAGTGATAATATACACATAAAATAAATATTTAAGCTGTTGGGGCTGGTGCCTGCAAGATATATTCTATAATCGTAATAATAATAATATATTGCAACATCTAATAGTAACTTTAAACTATTTTAATCTAAAATGCCTTTCTGTACTGTTTGTAACACATCTGTTGAGCGCAGTCACTGGACAGGTCACCTACGTAGTACTAATCATAAAAACAAAACTATTTCACATTTTTGCGAAGGTGTTGAAATAATACATTCTGCATTTCGTAATCGTATAGCTTCTTATAGAATTGTCGATCCGTCTGAGAATTGTTCTCTGGATCCATTTCTAAACAATATTTGGAGCAAAATTAAAACGTTAATAGACATGTCTCTAAAAGAACATACTTCTCTAAAAGTTAATTTCGAATATTTTGCTTTGTTTTTAATGTTAAAAAATGATTCTCAAGAGATGAAATCATTTGCCACAAAAAACGTTACTATACATCATAATTACGAATTTGATTCATTATTGTCTCAAGTAAAGAACACTTTAACAAAAAAGATAGAAGAATTTCAGGACCGAGACAGTGGATGGACGTTCTTGAGCAGTTCTCATTTGGAAATAAATGTTAACAAATATCAGCCTTTGCGCGGTTCAGGCTTTATCGAATTGCCGGCTGCAATAAAATCGAAAAAAGCATGTGTTAATATTCACAATAATGACGAGTATTGTTTTCTATGGTCTGTTGTTGCTGCTTTATATCCAGCTAAGAGTCATCCTGAAAGAGTATCTTCTTACCCTGATTTTCACAATGTGTTAAATGTAAAGGATATATCATTTCCAGTGAATTTCTCAGATATTGCGCGTTTCGAAGTGAATAACCCCGAAATTTGCATTTACATTTATGGTTTAAAAAATAATACTGTCATAGGACCGCTTTACAAACCAAAAGCCTTGAATGGGAAGGTGATTCATTTACTTTACTTAGAAAGAGATGATTTATCACATTACTGTCTCATTAAAGACTTGTCGCGACTTGTTAAAAATCAAATAACAAAACACCACAGTAAACTGTACTTTTGTGACATTTGTTTAATGTTTTTTAATTCATGTGATGATCTTAGTTCGCATAGTTGTGGAGGTATCGCCACTGAACTACCTCCAGAGGGGTCTTTTATACAGTTTAAAAATTATAATAGAAAGCAAATTGTACCATTTGTTATATACGCAGATTTTGAAACAATGCTAGAACGGTATGAATCTTGTGACCCTGACCCTACTAAGGCGAGTACTGTAACGCGACAGCGACATGTGCCTGTAGCTTTCGCTTATCATATTACGTGTACGCTAGACGAAAGCCACAATCGTTACGTTTCTTATCGCGGTTCGGATTGTGTATCAAATTTTGTGAAGTCTATCTATACAGATGCACAAAAAATTTACGATATTTTAAAAAATAATGCACCTATGATTTACACAAATGATAATGCCCACGACTTTGAAAACGTGATAACATGTCATATTTGTGAGCAGTTCTTGTTCGGCGATAGGGTTCGCGATCATTGTCACTTGACTGGTAAATATCGTGGCGCAGCTCATAGTTATTGTAACTTACAATACAAACTACCAACATTTTTGCCTGTATTTTTTCATAATTTGTCCGGATATGATTGCCACCTTTTTATAAAAGAATTAGGTGAAGCTCCTGGATCTATTAAAGTGATACCTAAAACAAAAGAAAACTATATTTCATTCACTAAATTTATTCCGATTTCTACCGGGGAAAGCATCCAGGTCCGGTTTGTAGATTCTTTCAAGTTTTTAGGAACTAGCTTAGAAAAGTTGGTTAGTACCATGAAAAAACAAGACTTTAAACAATTAAAATCTTATTTTCCTAAAAAAAAACAATTTAACCTACTGACTCGTAAAGGAGTGTATCCATATGACTATATGTCTCAATGGGAACGTTATGAAGATATGTGTTTACCATCTAAAAAATATTTTTTTAACTCCATAACTAATGAGACAGTGACCGACGAAGACTATGAACACGCTCGGTCTGTTTGGTCAGTATTCAATATTCAAAACATGGGTATGTACACAGATTTGTATCTCAAAACAGATGTTTTATTGCTAACAGATGTATTTGAAAATTTTCGAAAAACTTGTAAACTACATTACAATCTCGATCCCGCGTTCTATCTTACAGCACCAAGTCTATCTTTTGATGCAATGCTTTTAAAAACAGGAGTTAAATTAGAATTGATTAGTGATGTAGAAATTTTTAGAATGATACAAAAAGGTATTCGAGGAGGTGTTTGTATGTGTTCTAAAAGACATGCCAAAGCCAATCATAAATATTTAGATACTTACGATCCAACACGTCCAAATTCATTTATCATATATTTAGATTGTAACAACTTATATGGCTATAGCATGTGTCAATCCCTACCCTATTCCGATTTTAGATTTATGAATAGGCAAGAAATAGATTTTTTACAATTGAACTTAGCAAATATCAGTGATACTGCGGAAAACGGTTACATTCTTGAAGTTGATTTAATATATCCGGAGAATTTGCACATGCAACACAATGACTTTCCCTTTTGTCCAGAAAAATGCTTACCACCTGGTGGTAAGAATAAAAAGCTAATTCCAAATTTGTACGATAAATATCACTATGTTATTCATTACGTACATTTAAAAAAATGTTTACAGCACGGTTTAGTATTAAGAAGGATCCATCGCGCTATTATATTTAAGCAAAGTTGTTTTTTAAAGCAGTATATTGATATTAACACTCAGTTACGTCAAAAAGCAGAGTCAACGTTTGAACAAGACTTTTTCAAATTATTAAACAATAGTATTTTCGGAAAGACCTTGGAAAATAATGAACATCGAATAGATGTAAAATTAGTAAACAAGTGGTGTGACTCAAACAATAAAACAAAAAAGACTACTTGTGCTGAAAAATTGATAGCCAGCCCATATTTTCACAGCGCCTCTGTGTTTTCTGATGGTCTAGTGGCAATCCAAATGAAGCCTGTGCGTATTATACTTAATAAACCAATTTACATAGGGTTTGCAGTATTAGAATTGTCTAAGACTCACATGTACGACTTTCACTACTCTATCATAAAACCTTTTTATGGTAACCGAATTGAATTGTGTTATACTGACACAGATAGTCTAGTATATGATGTACAGAGTAATGATGTTTATAAAGACTTCAAGCTCCATTTTCTAAAATATTTAGATACCAGCAATTATGACTGTAGCAATGAGTATAACTTACCAATTATTAATAAGAAGGTTCCAGGATTATTTAAGGATGAAATGGGCGGCAACATTATCAAAGAATTCGTAGGACTGCGCTCAAAGCTTTATTGTATTAAAACGTTAAACAAAACAATTCAAAAGGCAAAAGGTACAAAAAAATGTATTACCGAAAAATTAAATATGTTAGATTATAAAAATGTTTTGTACAATTGCAATGTTATTCGCAAAAAAAATGTATTGTTTAGATCAATAAAACATGAAATATTCACCCAGGACGTACATAAAATAGCACTTTCGAGCAATGATGATAAACGATTGCTATCGTTTGATAAAGTTTCTACTTTAGCCTGGGGTAACACAACTATATTTATGTAATGCATTAACACAATTTAAATATAATTACAGTAGTTACACTTTTCATTTGTATTTTATTGATTGTAAATGATAAAACTTATTACGTCCTGAATGGATAGTTAGATAATCTTTCAACCTACCTACTGTGTTACCTACTATTATAAAATGTTTGTAATTCTTTTAATGTGTTGTTGTGTAATATAATTTAAATACCTAGTATCAGAAGTTACTTTTGAACCTGGCTTTATTATTTATGCAATTCTAAAATGTGTGTATTGTTGGTGTCCCTAGTACTAGTTAATACTAAACAGTGTAAGAGTAACTATACTCTATCTATATGACCTCTGATAATTACTTACCTATATAGGTCTTATATAAATTTACTTTTATAGGTACTTATATATCTACTAAATATAATTATACTTAAATAAATAATATTTTATGTTCATAAATCTGTTTCATTTCTATTCCTAATTGTTTTCAAAGCATCTAAGGTGTATCAAAAATGTTTTGATCCAGGCTCATATTTAATATAATAATAATATTTCTCAACTATCACACAACGCCATCTAGTTCTAAGCTAAGCAGAGCTTGTGTTATGGGTACTAGACAACTGATAAACATAATTATATATTTCTAAATACATACATATTAAAGATAAAAATATATTTGCAATTTTTTCAGAGTATTATTTTTATATTTAATAAAATAATAACGAAAAATAAAACATAAAAACAAAATCCAGACCGGAACAAATACTTTTTGTTCCGTGCGGGAATCGAACCCGCGACACTGCATTTGGCGCATTTATATGCTAATACTTACCTGTGACACGATGACCAATGTGCCAAATGGGTCGTCGAAATCGTGACAAAATACTGGATCGCTTTGAAGATGCATGCGTCATGCGCGGTGTAGAATTTGACACCAGACAGGTGCTTCGGCACAAGTTCAAACATGTTGAAACATGAAATTGTATCACAGCGAGGCTTTATGGAGTTTAATTGCATATTAGTCACGTTTCACAGTAATATTATTGAGACATCCATTATTATTAGACAGCTACCTGGAGCGGTCGTATCACGTCGAATAAAAACGGAACGAATTGTAAGTATTGTTCAAGTACCCATTTACTTATAATATTATTTCATCATGTTGTTTTATGTAATTATAATTAATTATTATTCCGTTGTTTCAGATCATTGAAAATGTGTGATTCTCCAGATATAATCGACTACTCACAATACGCTCAAGGTTTTCCGACCCAGAGTTTAAGCTGGCATATCCCAGAATTCTCAGAACAACAAAGACCTGTCACCATGGAGTCCAGGACAAGACAAGACTACAGACCTGTCAACAAAAAGCCTCGAACAAGGCAGGAGTGTCTAAAAAAGAAGTCATCTTTACCTACAAGTCAATCATTCCTCATAAACAATGAGAAGAAAAAAGGATTACGATTGATCCAGGTACAAGTGTTGGATATCAGCGAACAACAAGAACCTACAAGTGACGATCATGACGTGGTAATGTTAAGTGCTCAATATGTAGTAACTGAATCGGTGGACCATGTTATGGACGAGACGCACGCGTTAATTAATAAAATATCAAAAAATCTTTGTGGGGACGGATGTTATTATTAACTGGTATCATTTTTTTAAGTGCTTACTTTATAAGTTGTTGTATTTAATTTGTAGGAATGAGCAAAAATAAATTATGTAAGTAATATCATAATTATTAATGGGTATTTTATTGATAGGAATGTATGTATAAGTTTTGAATATATAAATATTAAATATAAGTTTTACTATAACTAACTTTTGTATTAATTTGTAATAAATGTAAATAATGCAATAAAAGTACATAAAAATATATCAATTGTTTCTAATTTTAATTGTTTTTTTTTCTTATTATTAATTTATTTATACTCGAACTCTAAATTAGCTCTAGTGTAATGATATAATTATAGGTTATTTGCTTTCAATATTTTTATTAGAACAATTCGTTTAAAATCATGTTATATGTTATTTGCATTTTTATAATAAAATTCATAAGAAATATCATTTTGCTGCAGCTAATTTAAAGTTTGTTATGTAGGTTACCCTGATTATAATAAATAAAACATTTAAGTAGATAGACATTTTTATTAAATGTTAAACACAAAAATAATTAAAACAAATTAAATACAGACATATTATTATAAAAATACCATTTCCTTATACAGACAGCATTATTTAATGTACAATGCATTTTATGATTCACACAATTAAAATCATTTTTATTTTTACAAAACTTTCTTTTTAGTTCTGATAAATTAGGACATCCCTTCTCACCTATGTCGATCACTTCACAGTTTGTACATAACTCTTTAATCCACTTAATCTTTTCCAGACCCTTAGTGATAATTTTTTTATTTTCTAAGTATGGTAAAATGACGCGTTGAAACTCTTTGTAGTCTATGTAGCCCTCGCTCCAGTAAATTCCTCGATTTCTTTCTAGCCACCTCACATGTTTTTTTTCTTCTTGTGTTAGGTAATGGAATGAATATGGTGGTTTTACCAAGAACGTCTGTGTATGATCCTGACTCGCGATGGTCAATTCTTTGACAATAAAATTATTTATAGAATCTTTAAATCCTTGGAGTTCCACTATAATAGTATCCATCTTCATGATATCTTCTTAACAGTGCTACTTAATGGTTTGTATTCAACAATGCAATCGTTCAGAATGAGACAGTATGCTGAAGTTTGATCTGGTATCTCTGAATCACTCTCAATTTCAACTCTCACATCTACAACCGGACCTGTCTTTAGATTATCCGCTTGTCTAGAGCAATCAATGACAAACAGCGGTGCTAAATCTTTAAACTGTTTTTCGCTTAATATGGGCTCCGGGCGACGTCCGTAATACGACTGTTGAAATCTGGTGTATTGCTCGTATAATAAAGCGATTCTGTTATTAGCAAAACTCACATTTAAGTTTTCATAGGGAAAATAAGTTGAATTGAGATATACTCTAACGTTTCGAACATGACAGTGATCGAATTGCGACATGTCCGAACTTGCATTGCTTTTCCTATTTGTCTGTAGTCCGATAATAATGTATCTTGGTTTTTCTATTTGAGATGAAGTTTTGATAGACCAGGTATGTTTTGTAGTTTTAGGTAAAGCTGGATATTCGTACAGATCCCAATTTCTGTATATCATTTGAAGTGGACGATCTTTTTCTAATACTTTTAACAAACCAATTTTTTCTTTGTCTGATACTTTAACATGCGGTACGCGCCATATGATTTTGTTGATCTGTACATCATCTACTACTTCGCCAGTATTAAGTTTTACAGCGTTCAAATTAGTATTACTTCGTAACAATATCAGTTCATGTCTACTATTTATTACAACTTTTTTAAAATCTTCAGCAAAACCAAGGAGGTTACGAAGTGGTATAGAAGCTGAAAATCTTCCTCCATCAATATTTTTTATGCCATCAATATTCCACCCCCAAGCATTAGACGTTTTTGATTCACTTTCGTTCATTGAAATTAGTGATTTCATGGTTGTTGTTATACCAGCATTTTTTATTTTATCAATCTCCACTCCATTTAGCTCATACCTAATGTCTTGGAACAAGTAGAGTAGAGCATTGTTCGTGAAATTAACACTAGTGGCTTTGTCCTTCGAATCTTTTTTGCTTACGATTACAGTTCCTTCCAAATATAGGGTGCTAGCTGATGGTAATATGTATAAGTCCTGTTGATTGATGGGTATGCGGATTTCATCGTTTCTGTTGAAACTCGTTACATAGGGTTTGTAGGAATGAAATTCGATTCCTTCTATAGTATTATCAAAGGTCGGAGCTGATAAAACGTCTAAGATATTCATTTTAGCAATCCGATCGCTCTAAGAAATGCTTTATTGTCTTTTGTTAATTTTATTTTCTTCTTATTTCCTATCTTAGATAGAGGTCTTATTTGATAGGTAGCTTGAGCAGAACTGATATTCTTTACTTGTTGAGACACACTTTTATTGTAATCAATCATTTTTTTCTTCTTAGATGTAGATATACCTGCACTTCTTCACCACGTAAATTGATTAATCGTTTGTTTATATCTAACAACCTGATATGTATGCAGCTTATGTTGTTTTGATTGATTGGAAAGTATATTGCGTTCTTCGGGATTTCGACGATCCTGTATCCAGGTGGCACATTAAGTGCAAATTCGTGAATAATATGACTTGGTTCACCGTTCACATATGAACCGCTTACAATATCACATTCAATCCTGACTACGGTCGTAGGTAGAATGTTGACTGGAGACTGTGACACATGCAATTTATTTGCTTTCAAGATTTGTTTTTTAAATCCTAATAGTCTTCCAAAAGAGTCTTCTTTGATAAAATTAATGTCTTTTGTACAGAATATTGTAGTTTTTAAAGTATTATTATTGCACCGTAGTTGGATTTTTGCATTTTTAATTTCGGATTTTAAATAATCGCCGATATCTTGTAATTCATAAGTGCCCTCTGGTATTTCAATAACTTCATTAAAGCCATAATATAATTTATTATTACTTTTATCAATGTTTGGAATAGAATTAAATGTTGAAAAGTGCAATAAAGCACATTCATACTCTCCATCTAGTTGCAACGTATTAGGATAGTATGTAGTTAACACTGACGAGTCTCCAGTTACTGACAAAGTGAACGACATCTTGTAAATGATGGAAATGAAAGAAAAACATATATTTTATAATACATTTTTATTCCAAAAAGTTCTCAAATAATTTAAACATAAATGACCACAATTGACTGCGTTAAATTTTTGATATCTTGTGTAGTTATAAAACACATTACATTTTTTGAAATATTGCATCAATTCTGTGGGAGGTTTTAAATTTCCATAGCTATCAAAATATTCACAGTGATCGTATACTTTAGCATAAGCTACCCAATGGGTTCCTTTGTTCTTAGAATCATCTAAGTTAACGATACCACATTCAATGCGTTTCGGCTTCTGAGGTAGTCGATCCTTCATGTAGACCCCACGAAAATATGGGATGTCTCTTGAAAACTTTCGTATGTCTACATTAGTTAGAGGGCGATTGGGTAGCATATTTTTCAGTTTTTTGAAGATGTTATAAACAATCCTTTGCCGCTTTTATATGGCTTAATGTATAAACCCTTGCCCAACTTTAAAGCCTCCATAGCTTTATTGTGTCGTTCTGTTTCTTGCAAATATTGTTTGTTTGCTTTGTAATCATTAACGGTCTTTGCAATGCCAGCTGCACCACCAGCTAAAGTTCCTAAAGCCGATAAACCAGCGAAAATTGGAATTAAAGGTAGAACTCCTCCAGTCTTTGGTATGGGTATTACTCGGGGTAATCGGATCCGATGACGATTGTTTGGAAATAATTTTTTTGCGGTTAAGTAAGCTGCTTTTATTAAAGTCTTATTATCGCTGCATTTGAGTTTCTTAATTTTCGATTTTATTTTAGAAACTAAGTTTTTAAACGTTTTAATGCCGGATCCAGACTTTATTTTCGCTTTCATAACTTTGTTCACTATCCAAGAGCTCAGTTTTTCACCTTTCCCTGCATCTTTTGAATTAAGTCTTTGTTTAGCCATGTTAAGTAATTGTAAATCGGCTTTGTGGCGATTTGGTAAGTCTGTATGATTTGTATATGCAATATCGTGTTGCATACAAGCTTCATCTAGCTTATTAATACCTTGATCACCTCGCGCTAAGCGTTTGCGAAGTTTGGTTCCTGGTCCGCAATAATTGTATCCGGGCAAATGAACTTCGAACGGTAGATTATTAATTATACTGTTAACTAGTCCACCACCTTGCATTACTCAAATTATAATGATAGGATTTCAAATGAAAAATGGTTATATATTAGAATATCTTAGTCCATTACTGCAGCTTTTTCAATCCAACTGTTTTCTGCACTGTTTAGACCTAACCATTTGACATACAATTTATTTCCTTTCTTCTTCAAAACCTTTTCTATCAAATAAACGTCAGGATAATTTGATCTTTGCAGTTCTTGTTCATAAAAAGCTCCTAATATCTTTTGTTTTCGTTGATCTTCTATGTGATATGTCACTGGTATGGTTTTATTTACCTTTTTTATAGTAAATAATTCCGTTGACCAATTAGGAGTGTAACCTTTCTCAAAATTATGTTTGTATTTACTTATACGAACACAATCACCAACTTTGAATTTAGGCTTCCACTGAACTATATCAAGTTTGTTTATTTTTTTAATATTTTCTTTGATTTCTTGTTCATTACCTTTATTCACATCAGCCGGTTTAAATTGAATAGTGCGATGTTTTGTGTTGTTATATCTCTTCAATGTATCTTCCAATGGTAGACCTAACCACTTGTAGTTTCCATTGAGACTAAAATATTTATATAATTTATTTTTTATAGTTCTAATCAGTCTCTCCACAATTGATGCTTTTTTAGTAGAAAATGACGAGTAATGGTTAATGTTGTGCTTTTTCATAAGCGTTTGAAAAGTGGTGTTATAAAATTCTGTCCCCATATCAGTTTGTAAGTTAACGGGATGATTACGACTACGTAGCAGTATATGTTCGAATGCACGAGTAACATCAAATTTATTTTTCGATTTTAACGCTTCAACCCAGGCATACTTTGAGAAGCAGTCAATCACCACTAAGATGAAATTGTAACCTTTGTTATACTTTTTCAGATTTTGCATGTCCATCAAGTCTGCTTGCCATAAGTCATGGATTCCTTTCAGAATAACAGAACGTCGAAGGAAATTTCTTCGTGCCGTTTTGTGTATTTCATTTACAATTTGCTGTTTTACCATTACGGAGTTTTTTGAAGTAATTTATCTACCTCTGCTTTAGTATAAAACTTATCTTGCAAATGAGTTGAAACCTCAAGTATCCTCGCTTTTAAAGTAGCTTCAACTGTACCCTTTGCATCTTTAATGATTTGAGAACGCAATTTTCCAATCATATTATTACACTCTTTAAGCATATTAGCATTCAATCGATCTACATAATCCTTGGACACAACCAGATTATTTAATTCTTTTAATGTGTCAGCATTCAATCGATCTACATAATCCTTGGACACAACCAGATTATTTAATTCTTTTAACGTGTCAGCATTCAATCGATCGACATATTCCTTGTTCACAGCATCGTCTGCTTCTACTGGAGATATAATTCCTCTCAGTCTTGATGTTTTTAAATCAAAATCTCCGGTTTCAGATTTTAACAATGCTTTCTCATTAAACTCAAATAACTCTGATAAACGCATTCTTTTGTGAATGTAGTGTCCAAATTTGTCTACGTTCATGTTAAGGTGTATTGTATCGAGAGGTTGATAGTAAAATAAACACATTTATAAATATTTATTAATTTATAACTTTACTTTCACGCAATTCTTCAATGATAGATATAATTTCATTGTCTAATCCTGTGTTGCCAGCATCTCTAGACGCAATTAACAATTTCAACCTCTCCACTAATTCATTAGGATTATCCCAGTACACAAAATCTACGTTTTTTTTTCCACTTTTTTAGCAACGGTAGACCTTTTCCCTGAACTGCATTTTTCAGTTTAAAAAGTGGTTTAATAACTTGCAAATATTTTTGTCCTTTATTACTTTTTATTGGTTTATTTGGGTCATAGTCTCGACGATGTGCGTTTGTATGAAGTAGCATCGACTTATAATTTTGCATATCACTATCTGTAACCACGCTTATGTCTACATCTTTCTTAAGCAACAACTGTTTTAAACCTGGTGTATTTCGGTATTTACAACCAGCCACGGTGATGAATTGATCGTTGATCGTTATGCAAGCAGAACCTAACATCAGTTTCCCGCGGTCTGCTCTAACCCCAAATGGAATATCTACCAATGCTTCTGAAGATATTGACCAGGATGACGTATCATAATCTTGGTTTTTTTCAGCTACTGATTCATAAGATGAGTCACTGTTGATATCGGATTCATATTTGTTTTCATCGTCATTATTATCATCACTTCCTGCGCTACCAGTTCCTTCTCTCTGGTAAGTTTTGTTAATAAACGGAACTTCTGAAAAATCATCACTTGCGCGAATGAAAGGAGTTTGCTTATTAGCATTAGCAATTAGGTTGAGAGGTTCCGTTACAGGTTTGAAAACAGATTCCAGTGCTTGTTTATTGTTAATCTCATCATCTCTCATTTTTCGTACTTTTATCTTTACAGCTTCTGCCGCATCAACAATTTGTCGTTTCAATGATTTTTCCATATTGATAAAATGACGTCGTAATTGATTTAGCGTCGAAAAGTGAATAATAATGTCATACAGATTAAAGCCTTATATATGTATTTGTGTTCTTAGTCAAAGACTACAAACGTGTCAAATTTACTTCTATAACATCCTTTGTTTTTGGAACAATCTTTATTAATTACAACGTAATTGAAAGGTACACTCCATATTTTTGAACACATTTCACGAAATTCAATCCATGTCATGTCAGTGTTGACGTGTTCTTCATAAACATGTCTCATATTTCTTTCATCTTGTTTAAAAAGTACGATTAGGTTTGCGTTGTCTCTTATTAACTGCTTAGGGATTTTACTATAAGACTGATTTAGATAAAAACAATCAATAAACTTGTGTCTCCCCATAGCAAAATAATCACGCATACTACTTTGATTTTCACAAGCGACATCATCAAATACAATTACAGAATTCGGTTTTGCGGTTTGAACACTCAGCACTTGCTCATTTTCATGATATTTTTGAAATGAAATATCAGGTACACGTTGCAAGACTTTTTCTAAAAAAACATACTTGGGTTGTTGCAAGGTTTTCGAATAAACATAAACATTTTGGAATCTTAAACCATTCTCGTGTATAAGAAGACCAATTAATAAATTCGTTTTTCCACAATTTGACGGCCCGCAAATGATGCATCGTATAGATTTAGGTAGTAGTTCTCCATGGCGAAAATCAGTTTCCTGAGAATGAACAGAAAGTTTTTCTAGATGTAACGAGTGTGGTTGTTTTACAAATTTCATGACGAGTGCGTGAAACGGTTGTATCAATAATGAGTTAATTAATGTATTACATAAACATTTATAACTCTTACACACAAAACTCACTGTCGCTAACCCGAACAAATGTACGAGCAACCTCGCCATGGTTGTCTAAAAACCGAAAGCGACGAAGACGAACGAAACAAGCCGTTTATACTTCACCTTCCGTTCCATTGGGTGGAATAGGCGCCGAACCAGTATTTTGTACATCCTATTCTATTCCACAACCATCGATATCAAAAATATTATTGGGCATTCTACCCCACCAGTGACGAAGGCGAACGGAGTGAGCCGTAGGAACGGCAGGTGGGGTAGAATGCCCAATAATATCCTACTGGTACTGTCTCAAAATCTCGTTTGTCTATCTCTGTATCTAACGTTAGGAACTTGAAACCTGTATATTTGTATGACTACGAGTTACCTGTCCTGCGCTCGGGCAAAGGGGCGTTGCTTTCACAAAATGCCTTTCTCTTTTTGTATCATCCTATGTACCTATCAATGACTTGTATTTTGATGGGAATGCTTTTGTTGAACTTGAAAGTTACTTTGCTGTTTTTTGAACAGTGTTCTAGTAGTATTTTATCAAGAAATAGCTGTTACCAGCGGCGGCTTTACCCGCTACAACTCGAAAATTATGCCACGGGAACATAAATTCTGAATAAAGACTATCCAAGTTATAAACTATCTGTGAACCAAGTTTAATCCAAATCAGTACAGAAGTTTTTACCTGAAATAGTAACAATCATCCATTCATCCATCCTCACATACATTCAAATTTATAACATTAGTCAGAGGAAGATTTTCAGAATAGCTGAATGCAACATTTACAAAGTGGACCAGTTAGACAGTGCACAGGTTAAGGTTCTACTTAGACAATTGGTTGCAAAAGCACGGGTTCGAACACGCTACCTACCGAAATCGAGTAATAGGTCTTTGAAGATCTTAATAATATCCGGCCAATAGGTACTGCCATAAATATAATATAATAAAGACTGCAATAACTTGAGGATACTTATTGATAAAACAACGTTTTAATTAATTGACACTATTTATTTTCCTCCTTATTTATTTTTATAATTTATTTATGTAATTATGCCAGTCTGCGCTATAAAACGTAGATAAAAATGATTATAATAATAGGTAAGTATGTAGTTCGCCGAATTATAAAAATCAATAAACAACTAGATAAAAAAACCGGTCAAATCCGAATTGGACATCTACAAACTTTTATTACCTACTCACTAGCGGCCCGTCCCGGCTTCGCACGGGTGGAAGACCCGGTCTAAAACCCGGTCCCGATGGTTACAAACACAACAAAAAAAGAATTATCCGAATCGGTCCAGTGTTTTCGAGTTATGAGCTTAGCAAAACATTTGCGATCCATATTTAATTATGTTATAGAAGATTCCCACCTATAACCTATAGGATTCAAATAATTAGGAATTAGTTCATCGATTAAAATAACTGAATACTCATTATTATTTACTAAAAAAATAGGTACCTTATGTGGTCATCGAGCTTCTTTTTTTAAGAATAGCCTAAGCTGTTCACGGTAGTTTCATAGTGCTAGCATAATGTTACAATACCATAAAGCCTTCTTCGACAAAAAATGCACTATAACTCAAAAATATTTTTTCATTTCGAACCAGTACTTAGTTCCTGAGATTAGCTCGTTCAACTTGACAAACAAACTCTTCAGATTTATAATATTAGAATAGATTATTTTATAAAACAATGAAGGCAACCACTTTAAGAATTAATTCATCACACGCCTTAATTTTGAAAACGCCTTAATTTCATTAGAATTATTGTAAAATCTCCCGAATCTCTTCAAAGTTACAATGGCTTCTTCTGGGTAAGCTCACTCCATAGTGGACTTTTTGTCTCTATCACCACTGACCTAAGAGTATAGAGTCAAGAGCAAACGGATCTCAAAAAAAATGTGGCCGTTGCAATGTGGACTTAAAATCAGAACCAATAGAACCTCTTTTTTTGTAATAAAATCATCAACTGTGCCCTCCCCAGGGAGCAACGGAAAAAACTCTTCATACTCGTACTGACAAAATTCCTAGGTGTTCCATCAATATCCTTTTACGTTCCAGGGTCACGATTACCTGTTCAGACAGTCCCGCGATCACCTAAAGACATCAAAAATTAATTATCGTTAGCACATGTGTGTTACTACCGAATTTCAAGCACCTAACATACTCTGATGACAACCGGTACATAACCGAAAATTTTAAAAAAAACACCAAATAAAAAGTTAATAAACTTACAGTTTGTCTATGAAAGAGTTAAAATCCAATAACTGCACACATAATATATCACTGTTCACACTGTTTTCTAGATAACCTAGTAACCACTTTATCGTAATTTGTAAATATAATGTAAACAAAATTAATCTAGACGGGACACGTCATGCCGGTAGCACGTCTAACGCGTGACTGACGGCTTTTTGCCTTTGCCTTGCCTTGGTTGACATGAATGAGCATTTAAAACTTGTGATAGCTATGTTTAACATATGATTTTTTTAATTACTGCCAAATACAAACACAGTTCTTGCTACTGGCTGATGACATTATCACCTGTTTGAGTCGTAATTAACCCTTAAACAAACGCGAGCCGGTATGCATTTTTTTTTAAAGGTTGCATTGTATTTTAGGTAATTGAGGGTCACTGATTTCATATTTTGAATCAAAATTTAAAAAAGAATAGGGGATGGGGTAGTTTTTCTGGTGGTAAATAATTTACCATTATCCGTTCATGACTACAAAATTTTTGATGTTGGTGGTAAAATTGTTACCATTGTCCATTACGGTTTAATTTTCGATTCTTGACTAGTGACTTCCTCTTGGTTCTACTCATAATATTTATTTTAAATTTTGGAAATGAAACATTTTATATTTTTAATATTTTTTATTAGTACTGCATATTACCTATCTTATAGTATTGCTTAAGGTCACCCGGGGCGAAAGCAACTAAACAAAATAATTTTGAAAGTTTGCTTCCCTCTACCATAAGCTACTTAAATAATAGGGATATTCTAGTAAACGTACTTCATTGCATAGTTTTCGATGAACAGTTTCGACATAAATTAACTTACAAACAAGCTTTAGTTTTTCATTAATTTGCATTATTGTTGAATATGACCAGTAAAAGTTACATTCACCCCACTTTGGGGTAAATGTGACTATTCGTTATAACTCTGTTGTAATCTATTTCTAAATGTTGAGATCAAGAGTACATGTAGATGCACACAGAATTATCTGTAAAAGCTATCTACAGTTGCTGAGAAAGAGTTCAGTTTCAAGTAAATTTAGTTTTATTTTTTTATGGGGCGAATGCGACTGTCTTCCATACTGACTAGTGTTGAGAATTTGAGATGTAGTACCTACTACTTATCGATAAATATAAATATGCAAAGATTCGATAATTAACAATAATGAAAGATTTTAAAATTAATGTAAAAGTACAGTTTTTGGCGCGTAGCGTATGAATGTGATATTATTGCTAAACGAGGAATATTGAAGCGTTCCGCAGCTGCATAACTGGATAACTGATTTTGCTTTACTAGTCGTACAGCTTCCAGAAGTGTTTCACAGCAATAAGTGTTCTCGTTTTTTCTTTTATAATTTCTGATACCTAACAAAATTTGGATTTTGTATTGACTTATGTAATTGCAGATAAGCATTTATCGAAATATCGACACGGAACGTCACTAGTAATTTGCAGTTTCCATACAAAAAGCATGGGGCAATTGTAACTGCCAAAATAGTCGCAATAACCCACTTGCATGAAAAGTTGGGGTTAATGTAACTATATCAATAAAAAATTAATTACAACACCTAGAGTTTAACCAAATATACCAAAAACACTGACGTTTTATCTTATTTTTAGGATGCACTTATAATTTTCCTTGCGACGACTTGAAATATTTTTAATGAATTAAAACATAACACAGGCCGCAGCAACACGTTGCTCCAAAATGACGGCTGACAGAAAATGGTCTGTCAGTACTACAGTCGGTGAACTGGCGATGCCATCTGTACTTTATTTGAAAAAACTATGATTCCTCTTTTCTCCAATAGATAGATCTATCTACAAAAACGATTAGATAGAGAGAAAATTGAATTAGTTGCTTTAGCCCCATAGTTGCATTCGCCCCGGGTGACCTTATATTAAATTAATTTTCTTTGATATATTGAATATCTGAAATAAACAAAGTATTAATTGACACGTTACGTAAGAACTTTATATGAACCTCTCAAATATTTATTTAGGTTTTTGCAGTCCAAACAAAATATACAAAAAGACAACCGATTTTTATATAGATAATCTAATATTTTTCAACGTGGGATCGGACAAGGGTAAGATATTTACCACATATTAGAAACATCTAAATTATATGAATAAGTCCATTGCAAATGCTGGTAACGCGTGAGATTATTCAAAATATGTTATAGTTTTGGAATTTGCGTCGGAAAAGTACTTATCAGATTTTTTCTTGAACAAACTTTTAAAATTTCTGAAAACACCCGCCAAAAACTCGAGTTTTTTCACAACAAAACCGTTGAGTCAACTTTGACATTACCTTACAGTGACAAATCACGTTGACAGGTTGTCAAATGAAATAAAATAGATAAACAAATTATTATAGATTATAAATATGTGATATTTATACCTTTAGAGTCACCGTATTAAAAGTTAGAGTGCATTATTTAAAAAAACACGATGTGGTAATATATATACCTTTATTTGAATAAGGGTTAAAAAATAAAAGCATAATAAAATGTAAGCTTGGAAAGAAAAATTCTTTGGAATCTCAAAAGATATAATAGCAAGCACGTGGTCTTTTAAATTTTAATATGTAAATAGGTTGGTCGGCACGATTGGCGCAGTGGCTGATGCGACTCTTGTCACCAGTTCGATTCCCGCACGTAATGAACAAAATATTTGTATGATCTAAAGAACCTTAAAATCTAAGCCTATGTTTTTCTGGGTAAGTCATTTGTGTATGTTTTATGTGTGTTTACCCATGATAATTTCATCTGCTTCATCTGCTTAACCTTTTCCCAACTATATTGGGGTCGGCTTCCAGTCAAACCAGATTCAGCTGGATATCAGTATTTTATATGGAGCGACTGCCTGTCGGACCTCCACAACCCAGTAACTGGGCAATACCATACCCCATGGTAAGACTGGTTGTCAGACTTTAAAGCTTCTGACTAACAGTAACGACTGTCAAAGATTTACAAATGACAGCCGGGACCAGCGGCTTTACGTGCTTTCCGAGGCACGGAGGAAACTCGCTATGACAGATGGTCACCCATCCACAGACCAACCTCGGCAAGCGCGGCTTAACCCGGTAGATCGGCCTGTGCGGCTGTAATTATTTAGCCACGAGCTCCTCTCTCCTGGGTAATGGAAGAAATTCCTAGTAGGTATTAGTTATTTCTTTTTAAACTAAAAAAAGTGTGAAAGTAACCACGTGGTATTTTAAAGTAAAAGTGTCATAACTAGCAAAATATGAGTGAACTGTAGTACGATTATTAATTGTAGTCAGTAAAATGACATTTGTTCTCTATAGAAATGTACTAAATTTCATTGTATCAGTGACAGTTGCACTTGTCATTTTACTGACTACAATTAATAATCGTACTTTACTTATAAGTTTCACTAATCGTCAGTTGTGCAGTCGCAAACATATCTGTGGAGACATTCGATTCCCAGGTCAGGAAAAGTGTTATTGAGTTTTACCATCAGAAAATACACAAGCTTAAGTATGTGATTGCCGCTGCTTGTTAATAATTTCTCCTGTATGGTAAATGCGTTTTAAAACATTAAAAATCACATACAAATATTTAAAAAAAAAACTACTTCTAGATCTTATAAATATGTTCCGTGCGGGTATCGACGCTGTGAGTCGCAGCACAGGAGTTAATCACTCAGCTGCTGAGCCAACGTGCCGTCTATCTACGACCTTCACGCATGGATGGCTAACATCCATGACAGGTGCTCTAGCTGTATGTACCTATACACACAGCTACACATATGATTGTCTTCATAAAAATATATATATTATTATGAAGACAATCATTCACTATTTATTGAAATATGGTACATATACAATAAAACATAGAAAAGCCGTAATTGAGAACAAAAAAATATAAAAGCATGTGCTAATAATTATGTAAGCCTATCGCAGGTATACGCAACATTTGCCATGAAAGTGCCAACAATTTGTAGTTACAATAATTATTATCTATAGTTATTTTTGTAATGTATCAAAAACATGTGAAAATGGTACACAATAAGGAATATAATTATGTCACTGTAAAAGGCCGAAGTACGGTAAAACTTAAGATTTCCCAGTAAATCCTAAGATTTACCGGGCATGAGTTGGTAAATGTCCGAAAAGGTTTGCGATTCTAACTTTTACCATCATTCACTTGGTAAATCTTAGGGTTAACATTTAAAGCACGGTAAATGTTGAAAAAAATCATGATGTGGTTCAGGTAGTAGGGAGCCCCCCTGCGCGGGGCTCCTATTTCCAAAACAAAACCAAATCGAACTTCGCGGTGCCACAGACGTCTACTTTCAAAGGCACCAACAACTCTTGGGGCACCCCGAGGTTCGGTTTGGTTAGGTTCATTTAAATCTTACACGAAAATATAAGAATTTACCGTAGGTACTTCGGCCTTTTACAGTATTAACCTATGTAGTTTAGTTAAATTCTAATTTGTTCTTTAAAAATAAATGGGTTTGTTTGTGCAGTATTTAGATGTACATTTAAACTTAATCTTTGTTATCAGAAAAATGATACAACAGGAATGAATTTGATGTAACTGTCATACATAAAGTTATTTTTATGCAAATTACAAAAGGGTGATATATCTCTCACAACTAATGAGTCAGTGATGATAAGTTTCTATGATCGCCATATTGATGTAATTTTAAGCTTAGGCTTTAGGTACGTCTTCCAGATGATGACGATGATAAACCTAAGTTGTCTCAATCGTCTATTGGTCGCAAGAGCGGCTGTTGAACAAGAAGTCTTGGGTCCAATTCCCAGCCGGGAAGTGTTATTGGGTTATCTGGACAAAACTTAATTGTCTTTGTTCCTTTTAAAGAAAACATTGTTATTCACTAAATAACGATTTTTTTTAAAGCTATTTGGTAGATAAAACAATTAAGTAATGTTAAGTTCATCGAACAGGACCAACTTAATTATCTACGTGCATTATCTAATTATTATACATTCCATATTATTATGTCAGATGGATTACCTATTCTAAATAGGTAATAGTATAGTAGGTACAGTAGTATCATACATTTGGGCACACAGGTGGCGCCTAAAGGGTGACTCACCGTCAACGACGATATATTACTAGACTCGTAATAACAGGCGACCGATAATATGTCTGTCAACACATTAGGCAAAAAAGTCTTATTTCGACCACTCCTGTGAGCCGTAAACGTACCTTGAGACAGAACAGACCTTGAGTTAGCCAATCACAACGCAGTACGCCGTCCCCCTCACTTACGTAGTACCTCAGCGAGTTGACAGAATAGTTTTTGTTCCTTAGATCGCGCATGCGGTGTCTAGTAATATATCGTCGTTGCTCACCGTCGATCATGAATCTCATTCCACACGCGCCTCAAAAAGCTATCAGCAATCTGACAGGGTCCCCATAATAATAGGGCCAAACGCCTGCCGGAGTTGTTGGACTATCCAAACGGGTAACCGTGACCCTGGAACGTAAAGGGCTGTTGAAGGACATGGTGGATTTTAGTCAATAGGTACAAGTCTGACAATCCCTTCCACGTTACCCCACCTTTTTTAGTTATAACTAGCTTCCCTAGTTATAGCTAGCCCGCGACTTCGTACGCGGATCTTGTTGCTTATGCCAGCGACAATGGGGTCGGCAAAATCGAAGATCTGAAAAGTCTGATACCCAACTCAAAGAGCCCGGGTAAAAAAATCATGGGAGTTTGGCCAGTAGAATAAAAATTGTATTAATATATCAATCGCCGTGGGCGTCCACCACCGCGGGGTAGCTGGGCTCTCGGAGTTCCACATTTGGTGTTCTAGATCTTCAATTTTTATACGTCAACAGAGAGTGCTCATCAGGCTGAACAACTTTGCTAAGACGTCATTCCTGTACATGTTATAGTGTATCTGGGCTCTTGGAGTTCCACATTAGGTGTTCCAGATCCTCAATTTTTATACGTCAACAGAGAGTGCTCATCAGGCTGAACAACTTTGCTTAGACGTCATTCCTGTACATGTTATAGTGTAGCTGGGCTCTTGGAGTTCCACATCAGGTGTTCCAGATCTTCAATTTTTATACGTCAACAGAGAGTGCTCATCAGGCTGAACAACTTTGCTTAGACGTCATTCCTGTACATGTTATAGTGTAGCTGGGCTCTTGGAGTTCCACATCAGGTGTTCCAGATCTTCAATTTTATTCTCTCAGCAGAAAATGCTCATAACGTGGAACACTATTTGCTATTGCGCCATTTTTGTATCTCTTATAGTTTAGATGGTCTGTTGCGGTTCTGCGCTAGGTGTTCAAGTTTCCAGAATAATTTATAGCCTATGTTTTGACCAGATTTAATACCTATACAACAAAAAAAAATCATTCAAATCCGTCCAGTACTTTTTGAGTTTATCCCGGACATACATACAGACAAACAGATAAACAGACAAACAGATAAACAGACAAACAGACAAACAGATCAACAGACAAACAGACAAAAATTCTAAAAACTATATTTTTGGCTTCGGTATCGATTGTAGATCACACCCCAAGTATTCTTTTAAAAAAATATTCAATGTACAGTTTTGACTTTCCTACTATTTTATTATATGTCGCACATCCGCTCAAATAACGTCATAACTCAAAAAACCACTTTTTACAGTAGACACGTTTAAAGTTTACCTTGCTTAAATTTTTCACTTTTTGGATCATAATTTAAAAAGTAACCATTTTAACAGAAAACGTTCTTCAGCGAGTTAGATTGATTTTTTAAGCTCTATAAATTCACATATTTATTAATCTGAAAATCCTGAAAAAAATGTGTAAAAATTCCGGGTTGTGACGGTATATGTACAAAAGAAACAAAGTTTTACTATAATTTGTTTTGATATAATGACACAACTATATTTTACTTCTTACGGAATACAATAAATTCTTAAATTTACTACACGTTTCACACTTAGAAATGTCTTATTATATCTATACATATAATAAAATAGTAGGAAAGTCAAAACTGTACATTGAATATTTTTTAAAAAGAATACTTGGGATGTGATCTACAATCGATACCGAAGCCAAAAATATAGTTTTTAGAATTTTTGTCTGTTTGTCTGTTTATCTGTTTGTCTGTTTGTCTGTTTATCTGTTTGTCTGTATGTATGTCCGGGATAAACTCAAAAAGTACTGGACGGATTTTAATGATTCTTTTTTTGTTGTATAGGTATTAAGTCTGGTCAAAACATAGGCTATAATTTATTTTGAAAACTTGAACAACTGGTGCAGAACCGCAACAGACCAGCTAAACTATAAGAGATACAAAAATGGTGCAAAAGCAAAAATTATTCCACGTGATGAGCATTTTCTGCTGAGAGAGTTAGTTTGAAGATCTGGAACACCTGATGTGGAACTCCAAGAGCCCAGCTACACTATAACATATACAGGAATAACGTCTCAGCAAAGTTGTTCGGCCTGATGAGCACTCTCTGTGGACATATAAAAATTGAAGACCTGGAACACCTGATGTGGAACTCCAATAGCCCAGCTACAGTATAAGATATACAGGAATGACGTCTTAGCAAGAGTTGTTCAGCGTGATGAGCACTCTCTGCTGACGTATAAAAATTGAAGATCTAGAACACCTAATGTGGAACTCCAAGAGCCCAGCTACCCCGCGGTGGTGGACGCCCACGGCGTCAGACGTCACAAGACGATCACCGGCCACCGTAGGCGCGGGCATGCGGGCGGCGAGTAAAGGGCAACTCGCCGTCCGACCATGGACGGCGCGTCGTGTTCCACGCGCGCCTTAAAGAGCGTCAGCATAATGACGGGGCCCCCTCAGAGGGCTAAAGCCTGCCGGGGTCGCGGGACTTATACCATCACCGTTACCCCGGAACATAAAGGGCTATTGAAGGACACCGTGGATTTTAGTCAGTAAAAGTCTGACAGTCCCTCCCGCCCTGTCCGGGGTGGGAGGACTCATTTGATGATTTACCACGAAAAAAAAAGAGCCCAGCTACACTATAACATGATTTTTTTCAACTGGGCGTGGATGGCTATCTTCGAAACTATGAGGAATATTGAAAAATGTTGAAGACTCCTTTTAACAATTCTGGGAAGTAATCATATACGGCAAACTTAAGAAAAACGTATAATTGAAAAAAAACTGATCAATCTTCAAGGCGATGACTGTATTCGAAACTTAAGTTAACCTTTTCTTCTTTGAAATCATGCTTATTTTTGTTCAACTCAACGCCCAGTTGAAAAATTCAACCTGTATAGGAATGAAGTCTTAGAAAGAGCTGTTCAGCCTGATGAGCATTACCCTGATGTGGAAATCAAAACTATCACTAATTTCACGGACTGATTTTCGATGACGATTAATATATTAATACAATTTTTATACTACTGGCCAAACTCCTATGAATTTTTTACCCGGGCTCTTGGAGTTGGGTATCAGACTTTGCAGATCTTCGATTTTGCCGACCCCATTGTCACTGGCATAAGCAACAAGATCCGCGTACGAAGTCGCGGGCAGAAGCTAGTAATACAATAAAACTTTCAAACGTATAACTGAAAAATACACAAAATTCTATCAAAATCAAATGAAAATGAACTTCTATCAAAATAAAATAATTTAAGTAAGCACTTAAAATATTAAACTGTTTAATAACACAAGAGTATTAGGCTGCGTTTCCAACAGAGACGTGCGAGGATGCGTTGCGAGGGATGTGTTCGTAAAGAACCAATAGAATCGCTTCATTTACCTCGCCTCGGTCAGCACAGCTCTGGTGGAAACGGCTCAGGTGAGCTAGATTTTTGCGCATGCAAAACAAACGAGGCATGTGTGCGAGAGATGTGTTGCGAGGGATGTGTTGAGGGGGTTGTGTATGAGGGACGTGTGAGTGGGATGTGTTGCGAGGAAGGTGTGTTGAGAAGGATGTGTTGCGAGGATTGCGCATACTGTTACTCTGCTCCTACAACACCGCACCCCCGTCGATACATTTCGCAGCTTCGCAACGCATTCTCACACCACATATTAATGCACATTTTCACACCTTCGCTCCTTGTAGGAACATTTTCATCGCACAACTCTGGTGGAAACCCCCACACATTTTCACAGCACAGCCAGACATCTTCGCACGACACATTTTCATCACACATGTCTCGTGGAAAAGCAGCATAAAACACCTCTAAAACCTTGAACAAATAAAACAAATTAAGGAACTTATAATTTTAACTGAAAAATGAACAATTCTCTACCACAATTTAATAATCTAGGTACTTCAATACTGATTTTTAATAACGATTTTAAACTGTAAGTGTTAAGAACGTGTAAGTAATTGTGTTATTTCAATCACATACACCGTCATAACTCTGTATGTGTCAGTATATTTGGGCGCAACAAATAATTTTATTGCCTTGTTTCTGTTAGAATAGTATTTTAACACAACATGACATCACTATATTTATTTAGATCTGACAACACTAAATAGTTTTTTGTTCCGTTTCCTGAACGAGTTTTTTCTCTTCTCTCTAAGTTGTCTGTGGTTCTGTTAGCGTTCTGATATATGTCCGGGTCTAGTACAAGATTAATTAATAATTATCTTAAGTATTTTCATGAAGTTCAATTTGCTTGTCATCGTTTATTTTATAGTAATAAACGTGCAAACATCAAAGCTAGAAGACCATCTTTTATTTTACATCTCCGACTACACCTGGCTGCCACCACGTGCGAACAGCTTCCACACAAAGCACTTTGCAACAGGTTCTGCACCCAGCGTTCTATCTGGGATTGGCAGCGAGAAGCAAAAAGCAAAGGAATTGGTGAGAAATATTATTATAATTATAACCTATAAATAGTCGGAGAAATGTCGCATGAAAATCCAATTGCTCATGCACAAGATGGCGACATGCACCATGTGCCGGGTGCTAACTTCAATAACATGAATGTTCCAAAACTGGAAGGTGTTTCCAATTACACCACATGGAAATTCATTATGAAAATGTTGCTGACCTTGGACGGAACGTGGGGTTGTGTGACCGGAGTGGACCTGGATGTTAATCGCAACCAACGTGCGCTTGCGCGCATTTGCTTAACAATTGATGTCAATCTTCATCAATATGTGCGTACAGCAAGCAAGGCAAAGGAAGCATGGGATAATCTGGCATCTGTTTTCGAAGATAAAGGCCTTTACAGGCGTGTTTTGTTGCTGCGTCAGTTGCACAGAATCAGTCTGTGTGAATTTACAAACATGTCACAGTATATTTCGACAGCTATGACGCTTGTGCAACAACTCGCAGATATTGGGCGTACTATAGAGGATGGCGAGGTAGCCGAGATACTGCTCAGTGGTCTGACTGCGGAGTATGATGTCCTAGTATCTAGTTTGGAGACGGCCTGCATGAGCCGTGTGCTTTCCAGCGAGTTGGTGCGGACACGTTTGCTACAGGAGGAGCATAGGAAGAATGGTTCTTCAGAAAGTAATGGTGTTAATAGTGCGGCTTATGTTGCTGGCAAGAAAGTGTTAAAAGTGTGTAATTATTGTAAAAAGCCAGGGCATATTAAATCTAAATGTTATAAGTGGAAAAAAGACAATAAGCAATCTTCTGAAAAAACTCTTATTGTGACAGAATCTGCTTGTTTAGCTGCACACCATGATTGGATAGTGGACTCAGGATGCACAGCGCATATGTGCAACAACAAAAAGTTATTTATGGACTTTAAAAATAATATAACTAAAGTTACAATAGCAAATAATGATCTTCTTAACAGTGAGGGCACTGGTAAGATTAATTTTGTTTGTAATAAGCATGAGTTTGTTGCTGAGGACACTATGTTTGTCCCTGAGTTGTCCACAAATCTCCTCTCTGTAAACAAACTAGTGAAGTCTGGTTACTCTGTTGTCTTTGATCAACGAGGTTGTAACTTTTATAAAAATCCTCAGATTATAGGTAATTCCTTAGGTTATGCTAACAACCATAATGGTGTTTATAGATTGAATTGTGTCATTCCTGTGTGTCAAAGTTCTGGTGAGGAGCATTCTTCAGTCCCTCTGAAGAATCTAGTTCAGAGTGAACAGAGTGCAATGGTTGCTACTGAGATGGAATCTTTATGGCATAGGAGACTTGGTCATTTGAGTCATGGGGGATTATGTACTCTGCGGAGAAATAAACAGTTAATGTTTCAGGAAGTTCCTGGAAGTAACTTGGATGAGTGTGTTGCATGCCTGCAGGGGAAACTCGTTGCAAAACCGTTTCCTGTCGGCGAGGCAAAGCGCGCTACTCAACCGCTGGAGCTGATCCATTCAGATGTCTGTGGCCCGATGTCTGTCTGTAGCTGGGGTGGAGCCAGATATCTGTTGACACTGACAGATGACTACAGTAGGAAAACCTGGGGTTACCTGCTTAAGAACAAATCCGAGGTAATGTTACATTTTATTAATTTTAGAGCCCTTGTGGAGAAACAAACAGGATTGCGAATAAAAGTTTTTAGGACTGATGGTGGTGGTGAATACTGTGGCGGGAAATTCGAAGCCTATTTGCGAAATGAGGGAATTGTACACCAGGTTACTGTTCCGTACACCCCTCAGCAGAACGGAATTTCGGAGCGCCTTAACAGGACCATCATGGATAAGGCACGCTGCATGCTGATGGAGTCTGGTCTTAGCCGGGAATACTGGGGTGAGGCGGTTATGACCGCAATTTATTTGAAAAATCATTCCCCGACGTCTTCCCTAGGTGGATCTGTGCCCGAGCAGGTTTGGACTGGTTCACCGTCACTGGACCTTGGTCACCTGCGTGTTTTTGGCTGTGTTGCATTTGCCTTAAAACCTGAGCCAAAGCGCAATAAGATAGAGTCAAAATCGACTATGTGTTTGTTTGTTGGTTATAGTGAAACTATTAAGGGCTATAGACTCGTTGAACCCACTAAACCCCGACAGATTATTTTTTCTAGAAATGTTTCTTTCTTAGAAAATAAATTTTTGAGAGATATGAACAATATTTCTAGTCATGAGTCAAAACAGAATATTATTTCTTATAATTTTGACATGAATATTCAATCTAATAATAATTCTAATGAAAATGTTAGTGAGGAATTGAATATTAATAATGAAAATAATAAATTAATGAATAATCATACTTTAGTTAATGAATCTCATGAAAGTGACACAATTTTAAACAGTTTTAATAATGAAAATACTGGTGTCATTTCAGCTCCTGACTCAGACTCTGAGTATTGTACGGGCAGTGAGGAGGACACGAGCTGTTCGAGTCCTGCGGCCGGGGACTGCAGCTCGAGTACTTCCGACGTGTCGACTACTGGTAGGGATGTAGCCGTGGCCAGCTCTGAACTTAAGTTATCAGTGGCTACCACTAGCCGCCCCGTGCGTGGTACGCGTGGAGTGAAGCCCATAAGGTACCAAGATTATTCTTTATTTACACATGCAGAGTTGGAGCCTGTATCTTATGAGGAGGCCATATCTTCTCCTAGTAGTGAGGAGTGGCAGCGTTCTATGAAAAGAGAGTTCGATGCTCTTACTAATAATAATGTATGGAAGCTTGTCGATCGCCCATTGGATCAAAACGTAGTGAAATGCAAGTGGGTGTATAAGATTAAAAATGACACTTCAGGCAACCGTACCTATAAGTCGCGTCTTGTTGCCCGCGGGTTCTCACAAACTTATGGGGTTGATTATGACGATACTTTTTCGCCAGTGGTACGCCATAGCACTCTGCGTACTTTGTTTGCGCTAGCTACTGAGATGAATATGAACATAGAACATTTGGATGTAGATACAGCATTTCTTAATAGCAGTTTGAATGAGCGCATTTATATGGAGCAACCTGAAGGGTTTATTGAGAATAAAAGTAAAGTGTGCCTACTTTTAAAAAGCATATATGGGCTAAAACAAGCAAGCCGTATGTGGAACATGACTGTACATAATTTACTGATTGGTAACAATTTTTCACAAAGTAAATGCGAACCTTGTGTTTATGTTAAGAGAGATAAAGGTGTGTTGACAATAATTGCATTATATGTGGATGATTTTTATGTTTTTTCTGCTCATAAGGCATCCATAGATGAATTGTATACTTTATTAAAAAAGGAATTTAATGTTAAAAAATTAGGCCCTATTAAAGTTTGTCTTGGCATGCATGTATCTCATGATGTATCAAAAGGTGTATTAAGATTAGATCAATCACAGTATATAAAAACATTGTTGGTTCGCTATGGCATGGAAAATTGTAAGCCTGTGTCTACACCTTTAGCACTAAATATAAAGCTGGATAAAGCTGAAAAGGAAGTGCTTGATGATAATGTGTATAAGTATAGAGAATTATTAGGTTCCCTTATGTACCTATCTGTATGCACTAGGCCTGACATAACGTATGCATGCAGTCAGCTAAGCCAGTTCAATAATTGTTTCGGCAGAGAACATTGGCTCGCGGGAAAACGAATTTTAAGGTATCTTGCAGGCACTTTAAATTATTCCCTATGTTTTAATAGGTCTGGTAGTTTAAATATTACTGCTTATGCCGATGCCGACTGGGCTAATAATATTGTAGACCGAAAGTCTTATACTGGATTTGTGATTCAGATGGGTGGGAATACCATTAACTGGGAAGCACGGAAACAAAAGTGCATAGCATTATCAAGCACTGAGGCGGAATATTTGGCTATAGGTGAGGTGTGTAAAGATTTAAGTTTCCTTAAGAATTTTTTGGCAGAAATTGTAAATGTTCAAATAGACATAATGTTATTCAATGATAATCAAAGTGCCCTCAAACTGTTACAAGCCAAAGAATACTGTCATAAGAAAACTAAACACATAGACTTAAGATATCACTATATTAAAGATCTGATACAACATAAGTTTGCTAATGTACAGTATATGTCAACTCATAATATGATTGCTGATGTATTGACGAAGGCTTTATGTTCCACTAAACATAAGGATTTTATAAATAAGATAATGAATGTTAAATAGGTAAGAACGCTGTGCAATTGTGATTTGAAATGTTTTTTAACTGTTGACTTGTCATGTTGAGTAAAAAGGAGAGCATGTTAGAATAGTATTTTAACACAACATGACATCACTATATTTATTTAGATCTGACAACACTAAATAGTTTTTTGTTCCGTTTCCTGAACGAGTTTTTTCTCTTCTCTCTAAGTTGTCTGTGGTTCTGTTAGCGTTCTGATATATGTCCGGGTCTAGTACAAGATTAATTAATAATTATCTTAAGTATTTTCATGAAGTTCAATTTGCTTGTCATCGTTTATTTTATAGTAATAAACGTGCAAACATCAAAGCTAGAAGACCATCTTTTATTTTACATCTCCGACTACACCTGGCTGCCACCACGTGCGAACAGCTTCCACACAAAGCACTTTGCAACAGTTTCAATCATATATACTGGTATTACTCGACAAGCATCAGTTTAGTTGTAGAAAAAGAAAATAAATTTTACTTACCTCGCTAACAAAAACTGTCTTGAGTAGACACAGTTTACTTTTACTGAATAACTTACGTATGACCACCTCGCGCAAGTCGAAATATGACGCTGTATATGTTCGCCGCGTCACAACTTTCGATAAACATTATAACGTCACAAGTGTCATAAAGGGACAAATAATAGAACTACGTCTACGACGATTTTTTAGCATAAAGTATGTGAAATTCTAATACGAATGGTACAATAAAAGTAATTTGTCATATATCGAGTTATGACGTTATTTGAGCGGATGTGCGATGTATAGATATCATTGCTTTACCCGGTTTAGGAGGAGTCATTTGATAATTTCACCACATGAAAAGACCGGGTACTTACGAAGACCGGGATACTTACGTATTGTTACAACGTACGCTTTGCGATAGGTATAGGTATCTAATGTTTAATTCTTTGACTACTCCACTCGCCGTAGTGTCGACAGCGACGCAGGATGCACCTTACACCCACAATGAATAAACTTAGTGACAGGATTCGTGAATTGTGAATATCAGTGCAATAGACGGATTTAGCACATAAAATACATTATATCGGCTCCGACTTATAGGTCGTGGGTTCGAACTCCGCCAGGCGCATTACTTTGTGTAATTTATTTCATCACCACTGCTCTCAAAACGGTGAAGGAAAACATCGTGAGGAAACCGAACACATATAAGTGACATGTGACATCTACCATCGAAGACATGATTGTGACATCTACCAACCCGCACTGGGCCCGCATGGTGGATTACGGCCCTCTCCCTCTCACAGAGAGGAGGCCTGTGTCCCAGCAGTGGGAACATTATAGGGTGATGATGAGTGAATTGGACAGTCCACTCTGCGCATTCAATCGGCGCGAGTTGCTATTTATACATAGACAGCGCCCTGGGAAACTATTTCTCAGACATAGAGGAAGAGATAAATTATTAGATTAACCAAGCCTACTGTAAGAAACATACGATTATTTACTATACCTAAGCTATACCGGAAAATTTAAGCTAAGCAAGCCTAAGCTTTCGACCTCTCGTCGTATAAAGTTTAGGAATTTTCTTATTTATTTTAACCTTCATTTTCACAGTTTCCAAGTATTTATTGGCCTTTCATTAATAATATCAAAATACCATAGCATTTATAAAACCATGTAGTTAAAATGCGACATCATTATGTGTTTAGGAAAGAATTCCTTATCTATCTATATCGATTGCATTCTTGAAATGGAGTAGTATCCATTTACTTGGTAACACCTACTTAGGCATCAAGAATCTAGATAATGTCCTCCATAATATAAGTTTTTAGACTGACATAGTCACTATAACTGTTATTTAGATTTGTGTGCTCATAAACATCCATCCGCAATATCTCCAGTTCATCCGTGATCATGGCGCTTGCAACAATGCCGAAATATCGGAAACTCAAAACAAATAATACCTAAACATGGTAAATACCTATCTCGTTTTAAAACTATACAACGTGTAACGTTAAAAGCGCAAAACCTCTCGTGGGGTAACTCACCCCGTGTTACTGAACAATGTTTGTTGCAAGACTTTTGGAAATACGCAAAAAAATTAAGATTTTTCATACTGATGGGCTCGATCAATTTCTCATTTTGTATGAAAAACCAATTTTTTTATTACGAGTTTCCAAAATTCTTAGAACAAACATTGTTCAGTAACATGTGCTGAGTTACCCCACGAGAGGTTTTGTACTTTTAATGTTACACGTTGTTTAATAGTTCTCCATAATCTTTTGTGAATATAATAATGTAAGTACCCGTTATGCTTTACTTATTTTTATTCAGGCATTCGTCATAAACATAAGTACCTATGACATGACTCAAAGCTGATTACTAGGTCATCACATAAAATAGGATAATAAGCTACGAATTAACTACTCTGCTCTCATACACAATCATGGGAACGGGATGTGTATAACGTTGCCATGACATTATAGTTTGGCTTATTAGTTATTTTGACAACAATTAATTGTTCATTTATCATGATAAAGGTCGGGCCCTACTAGTTAATTAAACTGACCCTACATACAACCCTGTCGGCGGTCCATCTTGTTAAACTAACTGTAGTAAACAAGCCGAAAACGATTGGTCCTTGGGATCAATGTGTGATGTTTCATTGACGCACTTCTGAAAAGTGGAGAAAATGTTAGACAGTATCTGGAGTCTGGGTGTAGTGTAGGTACTATGTCCAAATGATCACTAGCTTTATATGGCACTAGCTGACCCTTGCCCACTTCGTTGGGCGGTAAAAATTTTAACTTGTGATGACATGATGAGTGTGGTTCGGTTAGTACCTACTGAGTGCCGGGTGCTATGATTTATTTCCTGACTGCCAGAAGGAAGATTATGTCTTTATTGCATACTGACAGTAACCGCCAGCCGACTTTCTGTTGCTAGCCGTTGCTCATGTTCAACGTTAGATTCCCGAGCACGCGATGTTCTCATTGTTTGGTTAGCGAGGCACTGTGAGCGCTCAGCGCGAGTGTCCCTATCCCTTGTTGCTGAGATATGCTGCTTTAAATCACTGAGACGCTGCGCATGTTCAGCGCTATTAGATTCCCGAGCGATGTTCTCGCACTTTGGCATTTTTTTTTCGTGACATCAAATAAGTCCTCCCAACCCGGGCTGAGTGGGAGGGGGTCTGTCAGACTTGTACTGACTTAAATCCACGGTGTTCTTCGGTTGCCCTTTGAATACCGGAGTCGCGGTATACGTATGTCCCGCAACCCTGGCTAGGCTATGGCCCTCGATAGGGTCCCGTCATTATCCTGACACTCTTTGAAGCGCGTGTGGAACACAACGCGCCGTCGACCCGGGCATGGTCCATGGTCGGACAGTGAGTTGCCCTTTACTCGAAGCCCGCATGCCCGATGATCGTCCCGCGACATCCGTCGCCGTGGGCGTCTACTACTACGGCTGGGGTGGAGGGAGGATGCTGTCCTCTCTCTCACCTATTCCACCTCCTCCTTCACGAGCATGACTGCTTCGCAGAAGGAGGAGACCGCTTCCCACTCCGTCTCGCCCCGCAGCATGGCCGCGACCAATGCCGGGTGCAAGAGGTCTCCGCCTATCGCCTGCGTGAGGACACGGCGGTGCTCCGCCAAAGCAGGGCAGTCCTGCATCGTATGCTCCACCGTGTCCTCCGGGCGATCCTCCTAGTGGTGACACTCAGGCGTTTCCTCCTTCTTTATCAGACACACGTACCTCTCGAAGCATCCATGTCCGCTGAGGACCTGTGTCAAGCGGTAGATGAGGACGCCGTGGGGTCTATCCAGCCACTCCTCAAAGAGGGGAGCAAGCATCTGCGAGCGCTCAGCGCTAAATGTTCTCGATGTTCTCCAGCTTTGGTTGGCAAGACGCTGTGAACGCTCGGAGCTAGATTCCCCAGCGCGTGCGGTCTCTTTGCCCTTATGTGAATAGCATGTCGTGTGAACGCTTCAACGCGTGTCCCTCTGATCAGCAGAGGGCCCAGCGGCGGAGCGGGCGGAGTAATGTGTGGCTCGCCGTCCGACCGAGGACCAAGCCCGGGTCGGTGGTGCGCCGTGTTTCGCGCCAAATGCCTGCTGGGGTCGCGGGGTTTTTCTTAACCCAGGATACCGCGGCCCCGGAACGTACAGGGCATCGAAAGGAACATGGGTGGATTTTAGTCAGTAAGAGTCTGACAGTCCGCCTCACCCAGGGCTCAGGACTCATTTGATGATTTTACCACATTAAAAAAAGACCAACGCGTAATTGCACAACGCCATCCAATGGATCTTTCTTTGTCGTGTCGATGATTCCTTTATATTGTATGTTTCGACCAAAACTCTGCCACGTTGACGGCGTTGGTGGTGGCCTCGGATAGATCTCTTAGAGTGCACGTGGAATTAAAAAGAGTACAATTGAGAAGGTGGGCCATCGTTTGCGATGATCCAATGGATAAAACGTCCGTACAAAGCATGTTCTAATGCGGTTCGCGAATGGACGGCGGCATTTTGCGATTTAGTAATTTTATATATTATTATCTTCGAAACTATTTAACCAATTTACTTACTGTTTTGGCAAATCGTATCTCTATGATGTTCTTGTGATCATAATAATATTTTTTTTGTTAAGGTTTCATATTTAGTTGATTAAAAAACCGTCCAAAGGTATCATGTGGTTCGAAAATGGACGGCGGCATTTTGCGATTTAGTAATTTTATGTTATCTTCGAAATTATTTAACCAATTGACATACTGTTTGGGGCAAATCATATCTCTATGATGTTCTTGTGATCATAATAATATTTTTTTGGATAAGGTTTAATATACAGTTCATTAAAAAACCGTCCAAAGGTAAATATGACGAAAAATACTTTTTTTAACTCGTAAAAGCTACTATATCTACTAAAACATAAAAGATAGAAATATGGTGTCGCGGACTTTATTGTAGAACTATTCAAAGCGAACATTTTTGCCATACATTATTTTCAATTTTAAGCAACTGTTAAGGCAGCGCATGCTAATAACTCTGTTGGAAGAGCAATTTTTTTCCGCCCGGCTAAACAAAACTTGAGATAGGTCAGCATATGCATGGTATTCTTTATAATTTATAGCCTATAGCACTCAGGGATAATGTAGCTTTCTACCAGTGAAACAATTTTCAAAATCGGTTCATTACTTTCGGAGATTACCCATTACATACAAACAAACAAACAAACAAACAATTTTACCTCTTTATAATATTAGTATAGATAAAAGGCGAACCCATAAAACATGGACACTGACATCGCAACAGTACGGTAAATCATGTGCACAAATACCTACTAACTTCTACATTTCTGCTTTGAGAATACAAGCATGAATTGTTAGGGTAATCAAATTATCAGGAAGAAATTTTTTTTTTTTTTAAATACCGGTACATTTTTAGGGCGGTACGTAGGTACCTATAACGTTATTCATTATCACCAAACTTACTCCATTATTCATAATAATCCAATCATCAATTTTTCATAATGGAACGAACGAGAGACTTTCGGTAATGGGCCATAACATGTCTGTGACTAATGCATCTAAACCTATCCCGTAGAAAATACGGTTAACAATGTCCGTAGTCTCGGCAAACTGGCGCCAGAGGACTGACGTCATTATTCCTTGCTGAAGTGCTAACACGTGCTAGATTTGTGCCACCATTACCGTATTAACCTCTTGATTATATTGGGATATTTGCCTGAGTCTCCAATTAAACCTACTTGCCAAATAAAGGGTTTTGGCATTGGCCAAACTTTACAGCCTGATGTTTTTACTTTCCGAAACTTTGAGAAACGTTTTTACATAACGTATTATTTTTATTTGATTTTAAAATAACAATATGGTTGCGCTGACAACTCGTCATGTGCATGCTACAAAGGAGATTTTGAAATAATTCATTTTCAACGAAGGATGGCTCAAAAGCCTACAAGTCGTGTCAACAAATTAAAAAAGAAACGTAAGTTTATTTTATTTTCATGGCAACATTTGAAAATTATGTCAAAACTCGCTTGACAAACAAAAATCCAAGCTGCGTTTATTTTATTTCAAAATAAACTTTATACACAGTAAAAATGGCTGAAAAACCACCGGAGGAAGGGTACATATCGGTGGTGGATGAAGAACCAGAAATTTTCGAGTTACTAAAATGGGATTCGTCACACACGCAGAAACCAGAGCAACCACCGCGGCCTATAGAAAAACCTAGGAGTCCGGAGAAAAGAGTTCTTAAACCTGCAGAACTCGATCCTTTTGATTTGAATGAGCCTTCTTTTATAGAAACTTACATATTGTCTAAGGATTTGGCGCGAAACTTGTGCGAAGAACTAAAACCTGTGATGCCTGATTCCATAAAGTCTATTGAATTCTCTGTTGAAAGTAAAGTAAGTGCATTGTTGTCTGTTTAAAGTATGTAGCAATACAATGGCATGTCAGACACTGCCGCAGGTCGGTTATGCCACAAAAATTAAGTTATTAAACCATAATCTGCACTTTTAAAGAGGTTTTCAGTTAATTTTAGAAAAATATTTTTTTTTATTTTTTGTGATAAAACACTTTGATGTCTCAGCTAACAACTTGTATGTAATATAAAACTTATTTATCAGCAGAATGATTGCCAAATGATTGTAATATATTACGAGTGTAAATTAATTAGCATCAATACTATGAGGACAGTTTTAATTAGAATACTTTCAAAGTAGAAACTTTATTGTATTCATATAGAAACTGATATGATACCTATATTAAATATATTTTTATTCATCATCAATTTCACTTATAACTACTATCTATTTGATCTCTACAGTTATTATGTAAATAAAATATTCTTCAATATTTTAGACAAAATATCACCAAACAAGTTCTTTTTAAATGTTTGTAGGTAATGGCAGCTCTAGCATTCTATGCAACAGGAAAGTTCCAGAAGTCTATAATAGGTAAAAACGACCCCAGCATCACGCAGTACTTTGTGTCAACAGCTGTGATGCAGGTCTCGGAGGCTATGAACCATCCATCTATAGTTAAGAAGTATATACACTTCCCACATCTTAGACAGGAGAGGGATATTATTAAAGCAAGGTGAGAAAAAGTATGTTAAGCAATAAAACTTTGTTTTTTACTGGGTAAGCTCGCTCTGTCGTCAACGTTGACATTGACTAGGTGCAGAACCCATCGTACATAAAAAAAACAATCATCTCAGCTTATAATAGTACACTACTGGTTACAAGCTCTCCCATGCTACAGGATACAGGGTGATGTGGCATCATCCTGTCCTCTACTTTCGTCATTTAGTTTGTCCCAGCCACCTTAAATATCTTCCATTGAATTTGTGCTTGCTTATTTAACTGCTTTGCTAAAAGTGTGTATATCAATGTTTTAAGGTAGAAATGGAATGAGAATATGTACTTCTTGTGATTCATTTGAGCGGGATTTTACCAGCATCTTTGCTGATAAAAGCTAGTCTTAAATAATAAAGAAAGAAATGACATTTATTTGGTACAGGCATATGTAATGACACAAAAGACAAAAAATAAACTATTTAATAAAAAACAAAACTATTTGTACATTATTTTGTTTGCTCCATGGCTGCGCTTAGCAAGCCCAGTTCAGCAAAAATGTCAGACAACTAGTGCCTGATGCTGATTTTCAACTAGACTTGGTTGACAACTTGTATTTTAGTTACCTCAATAATCTCTTCCAGATTCTACATGAAGTACGGCATTCCTAATGTGGTTGGATCTGTGGACTGCACACATGTGCCGATGGCGCGTCCTGATGATGACCAGAAGAGCCATTTCAATAAGTCTTACCATTCCAAGAAAGTGCAGATTGTAAGTAAACAGCTTCTCATGTTTAAAGATGTTTGATCTAGAATAAAAAAAGGAGGAGGCATAGGTCTAAAAAATCATATGACCAGTGCTAGAAATGGCGTTTTCAAGTGACTGTTTTTCTAAGCGAATTTAGAAGCCCATTTTAGGTCTTAAAAACTGTTGCATACCACTTAGTTTTAGTGGATATGTCCAATCCTTCCAAGTGTTCGTAATTTATTAAAGTGCTGTGCCATTTTTTTGCATGGTGAAATAAATCCAGGACAGAGCAGGAGGGACGGTTAGACTTGTACTGATTAAAATCCACGGTTGTATAACAACTCACTTAAATTTTCTTAGGGTTAAGGTTTAGAAATTCGTAACCTTAATAGGGGGTTGGGAGAGGGTGGGGGTTGGCGGCGGGGGCGGGGGCATGCACCCCCCACCACTTTCGCCTGCCGGAAAAGCATAGTTTTTTTAAAATTAATTATATAAAATCGCATTTTGAGTTCATGTTTTTATAATTTTTTTGTTAAAATGAACTTATTTATGAGGGAACAGAGTGCGGGAGGGTGTAAACTCCCTCCCCTATGCCACTCACCTCTTTTGAAGCCCAGTAGACGGAGCCCCGCTACGCGGGGCTCCTACTTCTGGGTGGTTTACAAAAAAATAACCACGAAGGGGATAACCTAACCTTCTAACCTAACCTGTCCGAGTCGGGATGCCCCGAGTCCCGAGTTCGCTCCGCTCGCTCTATTAATATTGACATCCTCCAGAATTGCCGGACTTCCACTAAGTCCCGAGCTCGTAGACGGCCAAGTTTCTAAGTCGCGCCACTTCCACTACTTTCAGACGCCATAACAGGCTGTAATAGCGTGCAATCAGTGTCCAGTAAGTACGCCGAGGTCTGTACGACCTCGAAATATCTAGACGCAACTCCGGCAGCCAAAATTACTTTGGAGGGTTAGGGACGAGGTTCCTTGAGCTCCCTAAACCTCCAGTATCTTCAAATTCAGGTTACGAATTTCTAAACCCAACCCTTTCTTAGTACCTAAGTACGCCAATGTCACAACACGTTACGCTAGCAAAGAGATGAGCCGACCTCGTAATTTGCCGAAGACTTTCCCGTCAGTTACACACATGCTAGGCGTCCTATTTGCGGAGTCAGCAAGAGTTACAACAAGATTTTTTCAATTTAGACAACATATTTTACCTACCCACAGATTTGCGACAGCGACCTCACAATAATAAGTGTGGACGCGACAGCAGGCGGGTCGTACTCACACGATAACATCCTCAACAGACATGCTGTTAGAATAGACCTGGACAGCTTGAACTACTCCGGAGAACCATGCTGGCTTATTGGTAAGTAGTTCATCAACAATTTCAGTTTTTGGAATCAATATATATTATATAATACTATATTTTTTACAAGATCTCTCATTTTCCATTCTAATTTTACTATAAATCTTTCAGGAGGACCACAATACACCCAAAAACCATACATAATGACACCTATTCCGAAAATAACCAAGAAAACACCTGTTTCACCAGAAAAATATTACACGAACATACACGCACAGGCACACGGCGCCGTCCTCGAAACTATTAAACAGTTGAAAAGTAGATTTAAATGCCTTCAAGCAAACTGTAACAAGCAATTCGATCCTTCCACGGTAGCCATGATAATTGTAGCGTGCTGTGTGTTACACAACATGTGCAATAGAAGAGGAATACCCGTAGTTCCTATGACCCAAACCGAAGAGAGGCTAGAGGTTATGAAACAGAAGGTAGCCAACGGACCCATATCTAGGAAGCAAGTTGAAGATGCCAATGGTATTCAAGCACGAGCAAGATTAGTTGAGAGATTATGGAATGAGCGAAGAGTTGTTCCGGAATGTCCTCCTAAAAAACGGATGTCGAAGAAGGATAGGATCTTGGAGAACCATCAGACCCATGTGCAGCCGCCTCCGCCGCCGCAGCAGCAGCAAACTCATCATCATCAGCAACAGATACATCATCAGACTCATCATGAAGATATGAGTAAACGGCCTCGTATCTTATCCATGACTACGCCTACGTATAGTATAGGAGTGCCGCCCGGGTGGGGACACTATCCGCAGCACTGAGGGTGATTTTATCGAGGGTATAGGCTGTGGAAAATATGTCTGAAATTAATAAAATTTCGATTGACAACGCAAATCGTAATCAATGTCTGAAGGTCTGAAGTGTTCTATTTGAATGGTGTAATAAGCGAACTCGAATTCTGAATAGCGGGACACAAATAACGTATGTATATTATGACTTTTATTAGTGGGGGGTTTATATCTTATGTACGTACACTTACGTAAATATAGCCTAAATATTATAATTTGAACAAAAAACTGAATGTTTAATTTGAAATTGAGACTGCGCTTTTATTTTGGCTATGAATAGTTTATGAAATATCAGGAATTTCGTATTTTGTAGACCATACAATAAATAGAAATAAAATATTCCGAAAATTTTGGGCTTCGAATATTTTGCGTAAACATTAAAATTTTTCGCAGGCGTATTTTCCGCAGTAAATATTTCAAGACGTAATGTAACAGTGAGATTATGAAGTTGCTAATTTTATATATTTTTTTACTATGGTCACACCAGCAGGGTTCATACATATAGCACCACAAACGATTAAGATGATACGTGAAGTTGCACATTCCGCATTGGACGAAAAAAAGACACGAGGACAAGACTAATAAAATGTTCACAAAATTGACGTTAGCAATTTTGACGCCAATTAAATTATTGTATTAATTAATTATTAAACCCTGTTGGTTTATTTGTATAAGTTAATGGTGCAGATAATAAAAAAAAAACATGTTGAGTGTGTGGCAACGAACTGATCATGTATTAATTTTGACTAAATTCAAAATATGTTTATCATTTAGGAAGTATTATAGCCAATACAGAGTCACGGCGAGATGTTTCCCCAGAGACGTCAAGTATACACCCGCTGTACACATTTGGCCAACGCATTGGGCCAGCGGCGGGCTACCTACCTACTTGGCGGTATGTTGGTAGTTGGCGGGAATACTGGCCGGCCAACCGAAAGTTATCGGTTTTTCGTGCACCAATCAAAGGATTCTTGAGCTTCGCATACAGTTTTCACACGTTGGCCCAATGTGTAAACAGCTACATTTGAAACCAGCCCAGGGCTGGCCCAATGTATACAGCCGGCTTCAAGAATCCTTTCAAATTTACGCTTCTCCGGGATTACTCCCCGTGAGTCTGTTTTGGAGTTTAGGAAAGAAGTTAAGTGTTGTATTTTAAATCCTTGTCCTTTTTTTCTCTAATTATGTATTTATGTTAAGCCTAAGTTATATTTATACTTTATTATTTCAGTAAAAACGTAAAAGACATTGAATATTACGCAATGATTGTATAAATGAAAAAAAAAGTGAATGACAGCAATTCAAAATATTACTCTATTGAGGAATATAAACGCGATGTTATGGTGAAGTTGGAAAGAATCTCAAAGGACTTATGTATATCATTAGTTTTAAAAGAAAAATACACGTTGTGTACATAATAATCAATGTTTATTCTTTCAATTAGACCTTCCCATAAAGATTCTTCGTTTCAATATAATTTTCTTATACTAAATACATTTTTCATAATATTTAATAGACTCTGTGTAGACATTAAAATAATTTGAAAATTTTGAAAAAAGAAACATAATCATGTAAGAAGTCGTCATCTATTATGTATTTACATATACAGGGTGAATTTTTCAACTGGGCGTGGATGGCTACTTTCGAAACTATGAGGAATATCGAAAAACGTTGAAAGGAGTCTCGAGGCCGATTTTGACGAAAACTAAAACTGCATCATTGGATTTTAGAAAAATCAAAAATCCTGGCCAGGAATCGAACCCGCTGATTTTGGAAAAAAAATCACACCCTGTATTATTACACCGTTCGACAGTGTTTCTAACAAGGATCAAATTCTGGGAAGTAATCATATACGGCAAACTTAAGGAAATGGCTGATTTTTATAAAACTGCTATTTTTCCATGTTACTTTACATCTACTGAGCCATAATTTATTCGAAATATTAAATTTCATTGTTTTCAATGTCTCATTGTATTTGACGTTTCAACAATCCCACTGTACTTAGCAATACTACATTATTGAGTTGAACTAAAAATAGCATTATTTTAAAGAAGAAACGGTAACTTATGTTTCAAATACAGTCTTTGCCTTGAAAATTAATCAGTTTTTTTGTGATTATACGTTTTCCTTAAGTTTGCCGTATATGATTACTTCCCAGAAATTGATCCTTATTAGCAACACTATCGAACGGTATAATAATATAGGGTGTGATTTTTTTTTCAAAATCAGCGGGTTCGATTCCTGACCAGGATTTTTGATTTTTCTAAAATCCAATGATGCAGTTTTAGTTTTCGTCAAAATCGGCCTCGAGACTCCTTTCAACGTTTTTCGATATTCCTCATAGTTTCGAAAGTAGCCATCCACGCCCAGTTGAAAAATTCACCCTGTATAAAAGGTACAAGCGATGTCTTGTAACTTTTATTTATGTCATCTTTGCTCATAGTAATGTGGTATTAGAAGTGCCAAATTTTTTTATAAAAAAGTTGTCTTATTAATAAGATAATAATCTATTCAGATAGAATTTGACCAGTTACAGTAAAAGTATACTTCAGTCTTAAGTACAAAGATATTTATTTATTGACTGGATATTTTAATACGTACTTAAAACTAATAGACAAGAAGGCTTTATTTGTATCTTATATTTTATTATGACTCGGTGAGATGACCGGGACGTGAACGGCGACGTCTGGTCTGAAACACGACATACAAACGACGGTCAAAATTCGAGGGGGGGGGGTTTGACGTGTGCCAAATTTGATAGCGTTGTAATATCTCTATCAATTATTATGGTTTACGTTACAAAATATAAAATGTGGGTCAATTATTTTTGATAATCTGAAGGTATAATTTTATTATTTCCGTCAATATGACAATTTACGCCAAAAATTCAATTTACGCATAAATATTTTCATTTATTTATTTTTCTTTTTTTGCTGTAGCAGTAATGTTTTACTAGTGGAGAGAAAAACTTATTTAATTTGGAATGACAATAGACCCTTAATGACACGTGATAAGTATTATTTTTCCAAAATTCAAATTAGAATAAAATACAAATCTGATATTTGTAGTGATTATTTTAATTATGTCCCGTGAGTATATCAAATTGCTGATGTCAAGCTTAACGCGATCAGCGCTTTCTAGATCAGCTGTCAGTGTTATAATACGAGAGACTTGTCAGGACTCATCAAAGACTCATCATGGCGTGACCATAGCTTGTCCCATGCTCAATTTGACCAATGAGGTTAACCTATTTTGAGATATAAAAATTAGATTAACAGATTGCAATCAAGGTTGGTCTTGTAGAGTACGCGCCACGACAGAAATCTTTTTTTTTTTACGTGGTAAAATCATCAAATGAGTCCTCCCACCCCGGGAAGTGCGGGAGGGACTGTCAGACTTGTACTGTATAAAATCCTCAGTGTCCTTCAATAGCCCTTTATGTTCCGAGGTCACGGTGACGGAATATCGGAATATGTCCCGCGACCCCGGCAGGCTTTGGTCCTCTGAGAACGACAGAAGTCTTTCGGAAAACTTGTGGTACTACATTTTTAATGCAATTTGATATAATGACACTAGAGCATCGTGTCAACAGGACTTTAGCCGTGTTTCGGACTCCAGTTGCAACTTTATTGATATGGAATATAGGCATTGATAGCCCTTGATCGCGATTAAGAAGTATTGATCCCGTTAAGTTTCACTATCAAAATTCTCTCCAAAGTCGTGTTGTGTTTGTTCTAAGTCCTTGCGAGCGCCTGCGCAACTTCGTTGGCGAGTAGGGAGGCGATGGCCATGTTGGAACAGTTGGCTGTCACTCGGGAACTGTCTTCGTTCGTCCGCACTGATATGAGGACTAGGTCTTGTGATGACATCATGCGGCCGGCGAACCTGTTAGAGAAAATTATTAGTAAACATTTCTATGGGCCATAAAATGGTCTAAAAATACAGCAGAGTATGTTTAGAATACAACCAATTCATGCTTTGGAGAATTTTGAAGTTTCATACTTAAAATCTCCAAACATCTAGTCAGGCTAGTCCACTGAAAAGAGTAACTAGTCCGTCAGTTGGATAAAATATATTTGACCAGTATTTTTCTTTCTAAATTGCCGTAGAAACGACTTGTTAAAATTCACAGTACAGACGGCTGGCAAGTCAACCGAATCTGTCATACCAATCGAAATTAACTTTCGACTATTGTGATAAGGTTTAAAATCTATTAAAGAAATTTGACAGATTGAGGTAGGTCTTATTGGTACTCTAACTGCCGGCCTAAATAGATTCGCGATTTATTAAGGCGGAAACACATTAAAACGCGACGCGCCCCGATGAAACGTGATGCGTGTTGATTCCAATCAAATGTGCAGGCATGGCGTCGCGTCGGATGTTCATAGTGTTATTCTGTTATTCTTCTATAGAAAACAATACATTTGATTCGACTCAACACGCATCGCATTTCATCGGGTGGCGTCGAGTTTTAATAATGTGTGGGCGACTTTTATGCTGTCAAATAGACTGTTATGGTAGTGGCCATTTTTCTAGAAAGATATAATTATTGTTACTAATTTTCGATACAAAATTGTTACCTGAGAAAGTCTCCGGTCGACGTTATAGCTGCCACGTTAGCTGTCTCAAACACACGCCTGCAAATCGTTTGTTCGTCTTCTACTTTTACAGCCTTCTTGTCACACTGAAACATTTTATACAAAAATATCCTGTATTTTTTACATTGAACACAAACCCAGCATACTTGAATTTCAACCCACTGTCAGAGTGGCTAGAGTTCAAAATCCACTGTGCGCTAAGAAATTACTCGTGTTATCTCGTTACCTCAGTCATTCCTCTTAGCTTCTTGTGTTCGGAGTCCCACCGTGTCTGTGACATTGTTACTGATCGCATCAGTTCACCTACCGGCGGCGTTATTGATACGGGAACTTCACCTGTAAAGAGGAATTATGAAGTTGAGGTTTGTGATAATAATAAATAAACCCTATGTCATATATGACAAAGTTGAGTTTCTATGGCAACTAGAAGCTATTTAGGGCGGTTGTACAAGAAATATTCACCAAAAACTCTCTAATAGCACACGATTAATTTTCAAAAAACTATTTAACTAGATTTTTTATAGGTTTGAAATCATCTGAGACAGATAACTAATTTATGACGTCACAATTTGCTTTTGCCACAAAAAAATTGAAGAAACGCATTTGAACAGTTCATAAAAAGTATTTCAATGAATTAGAGGTTCAAATATCCAATTAGTTTTCAAACGATACGACTGGCGGGTGACTAGCCGCACTACTAAATCGACTTGTGTAAAGCCCCATAAATTATTTCTTGCCGTTTGCCAAAACTTAAACTTACATACACAAAAAGTTTGTTCATGAACAAAAAAATCTCACAGTAAGCCCGCTAATAGATATTTTGCGAAAGAACTGTGTAATATTGATCAGTTGGTAGATAAAACTTACCTATAGAACCACTAAGAGTAAACTCAATAGGTTGTATGGTATCTGCGAAGTCCACTCCCAGAGTGACCGTGGCCGTGGACGACGGAGACAGGAGCTGGACTGGAGCGAAGTCGTGGATGTTACGAGAGCCTGTCAGTGTCTGGAAGAAAGATATTTTTGAAAAAAGGAGACAAGAGATTCAAGAAATCAATAGTACAGTACAATTTGAACCCTATTGTAACTGAATAAGTTCTAGAAGTTTCCACATACTTTAGAACTCGATTACTAAGAACGATTGTATCGTTCTTAGTAATCGAGTTCATTAAACTATAAACTAATAATTTAGTATTTGTTGCAGCATGGTTGAATTAAGACGTGCCCGTATTGGATGAAACTTGGGCACGTTACGTCGTGCACGGCAATCGGGACACGACACGACATGCGGGATACAATACGCAGTGCCACGATAAACGGCACAACTCGCAGTGCCACTATACGCGGGACACAAATACAGTGCCTCGACACGCGGGTCACAAGTTCACGACACACAGTATCACGCAATGCCATGTTAAGTGCCGCTATTCACAATACACAGAACGATGCACACGACGTGACACGACACGTGGGAAACCATACACAGTGTCACGACACGTGGTACATTAACTTTTCGGAGCACGAGGGACATGTAGGACGGGCATATTAGTATTATGTTGAACATATTTTAATTACCTTCTTATGTATCCTAATGTTAGTGACGTCATTAGCGCTATGGTTGGTGAACACGAGTTCTATGGCGCACATGTTCTGTGAGTACAAGTGCGGCGCCCGCGACCAGCGCAGGCCGCAGCTCACTCCCGACCACGACACGCGGGACACCAGCTCTGTAGTCACCGGGGACGTGTGGGACGGACCCACGGGGATTATGCTGTCCACTGGAAAACAAAAAAACAATATTAATAATTTTTAAACGCATTAATGCATGCGATGCGCATCGTAAAGATGATTTTTTGAGGAAAGAAAAATCAAAAAAACAATAATTCAATCAGCAACTATCTAATTCCGTCTCCGTCTGAACCGTCTTTTATTGACTTAGATTACCCTGACGGTTGAGAATATGTCTCAAATACTCCCACTGATGGTGGCGCGTGTGTCGGATCATTTAGTTCCCTTCAAAATAGTTGAGCTGAATAGTGCTGATGCATGTGTCATGTTTGTGAACGGGCGCTGTCAGTAGTGTCTAGTATCTCTTAGCAGCCACGGTTTATTTTAATTTTTTATAATTTTATTGATTTCTCTTTCTCTTTTTTTTCTTGTGGACACTTTTTACTTGCTACATCGTTCTCGCATAATGAATCAAGTTGAATGAAATCCATTTGTGTATGAGCCTACATCCATCCTACATCGAGCCACTTTTTCTAGGGACATCTTTTTATAATGTCTGGACTTTAAAATATACCTCTGAATTTGTTTCGACTGTTGCTTTTAGAGTGGTCAGGTCGAAACACCAGCCTTATCTTCTATGTAAAAAGACGACGTGGTGTTTAAAAATCTATTTGCAAAAAAAAATATTATTTCATTACCATCCCCGGCGGCTCCCGGCGGTACAGTGGGCGGCGACAGGAACCCGCCGCACGTGGGAGTCATGGTCGGGAGGGAGCTGGCTACTTCGTCTAGTTCCAGCAGTAGTTCCAGGTTGGACTTCTCATTCTTCTTCTGTTCTTCTTTAGAAGGCTGTTGTTGATCATTTTGCTAGAATTTTAGAATTGTTGTTAGTAAAATGGCAAAAACTTGTAGATGACACTATAGGAACAATGAAATGTAACGCCAATTTAAAATGAAAATAAAACGTTAATAATGTGCAATGCTTGCTATAAAATAATTCTACCTTTAGGGTCGAAACCCAAGTCCCCACTGAATGCCAGACATTTATGTTCTTTAATTGTTTTTATGAAGCATGGATACTTGAAGTTATGTTTGGACAGACCGAAAAATTTTATGTGATACCTTAAGGACGCTCCCTCACCGCGAGCATTCAACTTTAATGTAACGTTACAGATTCGAACATTCGAAGACAATAGAGCATCAAATCGCGCACTTTTATGTTACATTACAGGTGAATGCTCGCAGTTAGGGAGGGCGTTAATGCATTTGTCATGTTCATTTAGTTGCATTTAACAAGTAGACGAGATCAACATAGTTTGGATGATGTCATGTCTTATTTTAGCATTTAATGGTGTGCGACGTGCAAAGAAAGGAATAATAATGGATCCCATATTCATTTCAATAATTTCTTCCTTTTTATTACTTCGTTCCTTTTCAAGTTAAAATAAGTAATTCATAATGTAATCGTCAGTTACAATAAATAAACAAGCTTCTTGTGAAGGAATAGAAAATAAGAGTTACTGTACCCAGCATGCTATAGAAATTAAAATAAAAAAGAAATATAAAGTCTCCCATATATTTATTTATAAAATAAATATGATACACAAATAAATAAACTTAACATACAATAGAAACAGAATATAAATAAAACATAACTACATTACTATCACAACCATAGCTATTTTTAATCAAACACTAATCTATGAGTATCAAAGAGAATATTTTCTACAAATAATCTTTCTAAAACAGTTTACTTATTACATTGTCTATAACCTTAATTTTACAGACGTCAGCACTTCAACCTCCTTCAATCTGGCAAACCTACCAAAAACTGTCAAAATTCTTTGATAGATTTTCAACCTCATCACAACAGAGCCGTCCTCTATTGTATTAATGTTTGATCGGTAAAATTTGACAGATTCGTGTAGGTTGGCCTGCTAACGTCTTTACTTTCTTCTAAAAAATTCTAATTCCTCTATAGTAATAAATCTTCTGTGTAACATACCTTTTTGTCGCGACTAACATCAATCTTCTTACTAGCCTCGTCGTCGCTGCTGTCTGCCGACTCGTCCGACTCGCTGTCGGACGCGTTTTCCGACTCGCTGTCCGACTCACTGTCCGATGTGCCGGAGTTGGATAACCTTAATGAGAAGTTATGTTTTTACTTTTACCGTACTATCGAAAATTTGCAATAATTGCGCTTAATAATTCGATGTTATATAAATGTGTAGTTGCGAAAAGAAATAGAAAAAACTATTGTTAATTTTATTGTTATTTATGATGTAGGTTTGATTTTCTTCAAATATTTCCGAGATAAAAAATCGATATATCTATATATATAAAAATGAAACCCGTTTTCCGTTGTCACGACATAACATGAAAACGGCTTGACCGATCCGGATAATTATTTTTTTGTTGTGTTTGTAACCATCGGGACTGGGTTTTAGACCGGGTCCTCCACCCGTGCGAAGCCGGGACGGGCCGCTAGTAAAAGATAAATATATTTCTCAAGTAAAATTAATTTGAGCATTGGAAACAGAGCCTTAATTCTCACGATAATACAGTTAATTTTCCAAAATAAATGACAAAAATCTCACAAAAGCAGATAGTTCACTCACCGGTAATTATTAGTTTCTTTCGCGGGTTTTTCTGGTTTCTTATCTTCAGTTGTGCTTTCCTCCCTAATAAACAGAATTACATGATAAAGATGACGTTATTGTCATTCACGTATAACGTAATAATTCTCATTTAGGCGATACAAGAAATTGATCTTTAACAGTCGTTTCTGCCAGTCAGAAGCTCTAAAAGTCTGACAACCAGTCTGAACATGGGGTGTCTTATTACCCAGTTACCGACCAGTTAACCAGAGGTCCGAGAGGCAGTCGCTTCATTTAAAATACTGATATTCAGCTGCTTCTAGTTCGACTGGAAGCCGACCCCAATAGAGTTGGGAAAAGGCTAGGCAGAAGATGAATATAGTTAGACTTGCATACAACCGACATGCAATTTCTTGCAACATGTAAATGGGTCATTAATGAAAAAGTTGCTTTAAATACTTTAAATAGGTTCATGTTTTTTTTCACTCACTCTTCTGAAGATTCCTCTGAGCTGCTAGCTTCCGAAGATGAGGAGCCTGATCCGGATCCACTGCTCTCTGGCTCCGAGTAGAAACTTTTATTTTTCTGTAAATAGTCCAACAAATTAATATGAAAATTTTTCAAGTAGATTGAGTACAGATTTAATGAATATAACCCTTTCCTTCTTCGTCCTTTGCAATTGGTATTACTTAAACAGCTCTTGAACTTGGTAAAGGGTGCCCAAGTGTGTAAGAATCGATACTGATTTGTACAGGCACAGATATACATTTAAAACTTGTATAAAGAAACCAGCACATCTGTCAATCTCATCTTTTATATTATGCACATAATAAAATATGGAATCAATCGAATCATCTGCCTATAATGTTCCCACTGCTGGGACACAGGCCTCCTCTATGTGAGAGGGAGTGGGCCATAATCCACCACGCAGGCCCAGTGCGGATTGGTGAATGTCACACATATCTTCGAATTTTTGGTTCTAGGACATGTCGGTTTCCTCACGATGTTTTCCTTCACCGATTTGAGAGCAGTGGTGATGAAATAAATTACACAAAGTAACGTGGGTTCGAACCCACGATCTACTAATCTTTCGTTCGAAGTTGGGGGCGATACCACTGCTCATCATAACAGTATACCTACAGTATACTTAATTTATTGTGCTGTACTATTTTACAAGATTTTTTTCATTATTGACGAGTCTATAAGAAAGTACCTATTTAGTATTTTTTTTTTCGCGATTTTAGAGTTTGATCTAAATTTTAAGACAAGCTAGAAGGTAGATTATCTGTAAAGTGTACCTGTGTGTCATCATGGTTATCGACGGGTGCGTCATGCTTCATGGGTGCGATCTCCCTGAGATGTGCCGCGAGTGTGGCGCGCGGGTTCACGGGCAGCGGCCGGTAGCCGCCCGCCGCCGTGCCGATGTACTGGGACAGGGACCCCACCGTGAAGTTGCCGCGGTCTGGGAATATACCAGGCTGTGGTAATGCGGCTTAAATAATGTGATCTTGTCATGTGAAAGGGCAAACAGTGGAAAAACTTCAACTTAAAAGTTGTGCTGTGGAATGAATTTCTCTCTTCCTTCTATCTTACACGGTTTAGAGCGATATATAGGCGCTATATAATAGGACCGTGTATCAAAAATGAGTAGCTCATTCATCTCTTTCTGGGTCTGTCGCGTTGTTGTTTACTGCCGGTTGGTATCCATTAGCCCCTTCGTACACTAGGCGACGCAAGTCTCCGATACCTTACGACTTTGACATCCATTGACGCGTGCGTATTTACGAACCTCGATGGATTGTATTGCGATAGTCGCCTGGATACCGAAATCGTAAGGTATTGGATACTCGCGTCGCCTTGTGTACGAAGGGCCGTAGAGTTTATGAACAGAGAACTTCATAGGATGGCAACGGCCGATTTGGCTAATATAAATTTTGAATTATTTTTGGAAGTCCACGCAAGATTTAAACGGTGAGTGAGAGTGAGATTTAGAAGATGAGACAGTAGGTAAATATGATGAAATAAAGAAGGATGGACAAAACGTCCCACCCCTTGTAACACTTCCATCTATATATCAAATGAAAGCACTTGAAAAGTGTATCATTTCATTGTATGACAGTAAACCTGTAAACCATGGGAGAAAAAAGTTATTGAGACTTTTATGTCAAATACCAACGATACATAATGTTAGGCAGAAGTCATGTATGTCTTAAATTATAAATTAATCCATACTCAATACTGTGTGCTAATGAATCGTTGACATTTCTGTATTAAAAAAAAAATGTCACATGATATGCAAAAAAAAAACTTGCTAGTTTCTTTGACCGATTCTCGGACTACCTTCAGCTCGTCTACGGTTCTGTGCCTTAACGATTGGGTTTGTCGACTATGGAAGTAGAAGACAGGCGTCAACTATTTGTTACGTGTTCGCGATCTTTACTTTGAGTCAAAATTCGTCATGGCTTGTTATTACGAGAATATGATTATGGATGATCGGCCGGAATTCACAGAGTGTATAATGGAACACATTGAATTTGAAAATGTCAGTTGTAATATTTAATTATAGCCTTTTTGAAAAAGGATAAGGCGCTATCTCCACAATCGATAGAATCGCGGCGATATTAATAGTCGAGCCACATTTGTCCATGTACTCTACATATATGAACGTGTTTCCACACGGCGATGTTCATAGATTTTCACATGGAAATGATGGGTACAACGTTGGCGTTGGTACGCATTATTACCATAACAATAAGCTATTCAGACACTGTTAGCACTTCGGACACTAATGAAGGAAACCAACAAATGACTTCAATGACCATCCATAGTACACTGGTGATTTTTTTTACTTCTTTGCTTCCTCGTTAGTCAGTTGAGTACCTAACGTTTTGGTTGTGGTGGCATGTGACGGTCTTATAGACATGTTCTTCTAAGTAGGGGCTGTGGTAGCTGATTGAGCCTATAAAGCCCCAATCTAGTTTAAATTCATTATTTTCACACAATTAAATTATCACTACAAGTACTATGATTTTCTTTTAAAGAGTCAGAAGTGGGTGCCGCTAAGTCAACAATGTTACTCTTTCGCATGATCTGTACACATAATTATCATGAGAAAAAGCTAAGAGCAATGTTTTCTTCTGAAAATCGAAATTCATCTTTTGACATAAAAGTCTCAATAACTTTTTTCTCCTATAGTTCGCAGGTTTGCTGTCTACAATGGAATTATGCACTTTTCACGTACTTTCATTTGATATATGGATGGGAGTGTTACAAGGAAAGGGACGGGGTCCATACATTTCTGCCCATTCTTCTTTTCTGAAGCGATGCGAAGTTTGCTGGGTCAGCTAGTATCCAAAAAAACTTACCTTTAAAACTACTCTGCACATCAGGCTTAGGCTTTTCAGGCAGGAATATATCAGAGACGTAGTTCTGCAGCAGTTTCCCAGGCGTGGGCTCAAGGAACCGTCGCAGGAGACGAGCTCTGTCCCGCACGTCGTAGCTGACGTCGTACCGAGCGAGCGACACCACGTACCGACACACTGGGAGCGTGTCTGGTTGAGTCACTGACAGTTTCACTGCCAGGGAGAGCAGTTGGAGCTTTACTAGCTCGTCCTGTGGGAGAAAGGATTGTGTTCTATAATATTCCACAAATATCACACAACTCCATCTAGTCCCAAGCTAAGCAGAGCTTGTGTTATGGGTACTAGACAACTGATAAACATACTTTTACATTATTTCTAAATACATAAATATTATAGGTAAATTACACCCACACACAGAAAAAATGATCGTGCTCATCTCACAAACATTTGTCCCTGGGTGGGAATCAAACCCATGACGTCCGGCATAGCAGTCAGGGTCACTAACCAGTAGACCAAAAGGCCTGTCAAATAGTCTATAGTTAGTGGAGACATGTAGTAGGAGATTGGAATGTCCAGAAAATACACTGTTGAAATTAATGACATGTACATTTTACGTGATTTTAAAAACATCATTATACTTAAATAGAGTGGGCAAAGATCGTCTATCAGAGGACGCCTAAGGGTCCTCCCTTTTAGCACCTCTCTCAACGCCCTCGAGGTCAACCGCGGCGGAGGTGGTGTGACGGTCAGAATCTGATCATGTTCGCGGGGTAAACATGGTCAGAAATTACCCAAAGTAGGTTAGGAAGACAAAAGGGTGCCAGCAGTGGGACACAAACAAGTTGACTGAAATTATCATCATTAAAAATTTTAAACCAGTATAAAATATGTTTGAAGATTTTTGTTTTTTATCGCACATTTGTGGGAGCGGGGTAAGCCTTTCTAAGTTCCTATTCTAAACTGAGTTAATACCTACAGCTTTGTTACAAGATAAAACACTTACCTGATCTGCGAAGTTAGCAGCCATATGTGCCAGTATAGCGGCAGCTCTGGGATGTCTCGCACCATGTTCAGCTACCAACCATACTGCAGCCGCGCGGGCGTTGCCGGCCAGTCTACAGACAAGATGCGACGGCTTTATAGCATGAATTATACGGACAGTACGCTGTTAAGTGTAAACTTGGCCGAAGAGTAGAAAGTGTTTACTCTTGGGCCAAGTGGAGACCTAATTTTACTAGATGTGTCTAAACCGGTGCGACAGTTTATCATACCTAAATAAATGTTACGGAACCACAAAAACCTTTTTTTTTTCGTGTTAAATCATCCAATGAGTCCCTGTCGGAGGGATGAGGAACTGTGTTTACTTGTACTGACTAAAATCCACGGTAATCCTGCAATAGTCTTTACGTTCCGAGGCCAGGGTTACCTGATAAGACAGTCCCGCGACCCTGCAGGCTGATGATAATACGAAAATCACGCGACCGCACATAAAAAAAATATTATGGTGCTTTTTTATAGAAACTGGTTATCGTTACAGGCAAGTCGTACGGGTAGGTACTGGTCGTGCAGGTAAAATAGGTTAATATTTTTTTATGGATTCGTCAATAATGTGTTACCTGTCAGATCTGAGCAACTTGGCAGCTCTAGACACCGCAGCCCTGGCAGACGTGGCGCCACCACCCACCACTCGCTTCACCACTACCACGGCCTCACACACCACCCATTCTGTTTAAAACATTTTTATTTTTATTATACCTACATACGCATTAAAAGAAAGACTTTGAAGTTATATCAAGTCATTTATTTATTGTCTGTTTTTGTCAAATAATAATGTCAAAAAACCTATTGATAATTTGAGATGTGTCTTATTAAATTTTAAACACAGGCGACATAAACAAAGTTATTAGTAAGTGATGATAAACGTAAATCGGTAATAGGAATCCCAACCCTATGCATCGTGGTACATCCTTAGTGGAGCAAGCAGAAACAAGTCAGGGAGACGTATTCTATGTCAGCGCGGTGTGATTTGACATGACCGGCAAATTCAAGTTCCAAGATGATAATTATATTTTATTGAATAAATGGTGGATTCAATAATGGTGCAGTTTTCCATTCAACAGTGAGTAAATATCGAGAAAGTTCCAAGAAAACTAAATGTGTTTTTTTTTGGTAATTTTATGGATAGTAAATTAAGGGACAGTACACACTGAGACGCGGCGCGATGCGATATGATGCAATCGTACTGGAAATGTGTGTTTTTCCATGTAAGAAATAAAGTTAGATTTTGAGTATCTCTATTGAAATGTGTGCGTAGTTGCCCCAAGGCTGTATTCTAATTTAAAGAAAAATCCGACTCACCATCTTTACTCGAAAGCAGATGCAAGAGGCCATTCAAACAGGTCTCAGTCTCCGAATGTATGGCCACAGCGAGTCTCCCTATGGCCTGTATCGTGGCCCCGGCGAAGGCCTTGTCACTGCACGTCACATACGTCTGGAACTCCCTCAGTATGACGCCAGCACTTGCCTCCGTTGCCAAGTTCGTGAGGATCTCGAGTTTGAGGAGTTTGATGTGAGTCGGGTCTGAGTTTCGCACGAAGAACGATTTGAGGAATGGTTCGAAGAGTGTCTGTTGAAGAATGGGAGTTGATTGTAATTATGGCTATCAGTGGCGAAGGCTACATATAACTTGATTCCTATCAGCTTCCTTATCGAAATATAGCAAATACTACTATTGGCTATTTAAAAGTTTTTAGAATAGGCCTGCTTTTTTAATATAATAAAGGCACTGAAGTTTCAAGTCCGTCAAAGAGTTTTGAAAAAAAAAAGTAACACGTATTTTTTCTCTTTGTATCCATAACGTCATAAGCAAGTAAAAATTGCACTTTCTTGTGACAATTACGCGAATTTTGGTAAATGTTACAAAAACAAATTTGTGAAATACTCTATTCATCATTTTATGATCCTAAGAATTTGGACACACAGAAACAAAGTAAAAATAAAATAAAATAAATTAGTTTTCTAGAAGAAACTTACCCTTCTGGTGACAGTAAGAGATGCAATAGAATTGAGTACGACGCTCTGAACTTCGAGTGGAGCACGCAGCAGACGAACCATGGCTTTTGCTACCGGAGGAAGTTCTTGAGCTAAAATAAAACAATGATCGTTTTCAATCATCATCATTCATAGCCCATCATATTGACACATTATCATCATCATCAGCCTTTAATGTACCCACTGCTGGGACACAACCCTGAAAAACTAGAACGCAAATCTCTCTATGAGAGGAAGTGGGCCATATTCCACAACGTGGGCACAATGCGGGTTGGTAGATGTCACATATCTTCGAATTTTTGGTTCCAGGACATGCCGGTTTCTTCACGGTTCCTTCACCGTTTTGAGAGCAATGGTGATGAAATAAATTACACAAAGTAATGAGCCTAGCTTGGTTCGATCACACGACCACGACAGCACGTAAGTCGGGGCCGATACTCCTGGGTAACCACTACTCTATACTGACTCCACTCCATATAACATTACCAGGTCCACAGTGATAGAACAGCTGCGCCACAGCCAGCACCACTCCCGAGTTCCTGCTCTGCAGCAGCGGCTTGGCGGCGCGCAGCAGCAGGCGGTGGTCGGCGTCCAGGCTGGGCGAGCTGGACGACTGCTTGCGACCCGCGCCGTCGCTGGACGACTCGTAGAACGGCTTGTCTGTGTCACTGTCGCTGGAGTACGTCTAGGGGAGACATATTGTTCGGGTCAAGACGATACGAGACGTGACCCGACGATACTGGAAATGTGTATCTTTGCGTGCAGTCAATAAAGTTATATTTCGAGTCGCTATTAAAAAGGGAGCGCGGTGTCGAATTGCGTCGCGTCATCGGTGTAATGGGTTTATTTTCGTATCAATTTTAGTAGATGGTTTAAGTGAAGTTTGCACAAATTCGGTCAAGCGGTTCTTCATTTATCACATTTTTATAGTAGCCAAGCACGGGCTTCTTCATGATTCTCCTTACCTCACTATTGGGATCTGCAAAGCATGTCTTAGCGTAGACTGTGAGTACATTGAGCAGTGTCAGCTGTCCCCATTCATCAACATCAGCTAAAAGGGAGCATAGTTTCCTGTGGGCAGATTGTTACATTAAAAAAAACATGAATTTAGGATAAAGATTGGTTAGTCTTTTACTCCTTATCCAAGTGTGGAAATTAAATCTGAATTACATTTTTGATAATTATGTTTCTACAAATATTATGAATCAGGAAAATGCTAGTTGATGTTAATGTTTATTTTAATATTGTTAATATGACTTTAATTGAGTTTTGTTAGGTGTCAAACTACCACCACGGGAGAAAACGCAGAATTATAAAGCCTTAGGTATTGAACAAAAAGGGCAGATCTAGTAAAGTTCATTTTCATGTAATTCCTCTTTTCAGATGACCAACAGATCATGATTGAAACTGATGTCAAGAACGGTTCCACTATGTTTATTTAATTATTTGATCCTTGAACCAAAAAGTTAATAATATCTTCTCTTAATTATAATTACCTGTAGCTCCTATGTATAAGACTCATTCTTTCGCCACACACTTCAGAGAATGCCATAGCCGCTGAACCAACAACAAGTGGTGCCTTGTCTGATAACAACTTGTCTATGATTGACACTAGCTCCTCTTTTTGTTCTGGGTCCAAGCTGTTGAGAGGAAATTTTATATATTTAATCAATAATATTTGAAAATAAGACAAGAAACATGCATGACCCTGTTTATTGGCAAAGCAAGCAAAACAAATATTCTGTTATTTGATTTGCTTGCTTCGCCACAGCTAGGCGTCAAAATTAAGTATTAATACAAAAAATCGCTCAGCCCAACAATGTACTGAGAAACAAGATTCTATAATGATAAGTTCTAATCGAAGTTTGCCTGTCGCTTCATAAACTGTACATGGCCTATGGAATTTTGAATGTTTAATAGATAATGTTGTACCAAGTGGTCATACATATAATGTATATGTCGGAGATAGTTGTTAATTTGTAGGTAGATTTGTAAAATCTAAATTTAGAATTATAAGATTTTTTGTGGGTAGAATAACAAAATTTTGATCTTTGTTGTGAATATTATGATGATGACCATCTTTGTTATGAATTTTATGATCATAAGATTTAATCATTATTACCATCAATTATAGTTTGTTAATTCAAATGATAATTTACTGAGTACTTACGAATTTGATTTGTTTACTAATTACGATAAAAGACAGTCTTTGACATGTCGCTGGTTCCGTTCCAAATATGGCGGACGTATGTTTTTATTTTGTAAATCTAATTTTAATTGTTAAATGACTGTGATTAGTGTATGATAATTCATGTTGGATTATTTAATGAGTTTCTATTGTAGAACTTTAATGATTTTGGTCTTAATTTGTAATCTGTAACGAGTAAACACTTTGATGTATCACGCCATTGGACAGAGCTGTTTCGGAGGGAATGCGCGGCAAAAAATGTGCCAATAAAAGACGGTGCACACCGGTCTTCGTCGGTCAGTCTTCGGACTTGACTCATACTGTTTACTTTATTATTTGTGCTTTGCTATTTCTTTTATTTGATTTTTATTTTTTTATCGTGTACCTACCTACACTATTCTACTGTGTAACATTTTGTACTGTGTGTTTATTATTTGTACTTGTACCCTCTGATTATAAATCTTTGTAATTGCTCATACCGTCTTGTTTATCCCTGACAATGGGAACTCCTAATCCTGACGATGTTCCGCTCGGCAATCCTGATCCTACATATAAATTAGGTACCGTGAAGGGGTCGCGGACTAACGCATTTCGAATAAGAATTACCGTGACTCCAGAACGTATTCATCAGTACAAGTCCTACACTACCTCCCGCTCAGCCCTGGGTGGGAGAACTCATTTGATGATTTTACAGCGATAAAAAAGTAACATAAAGGAGTAAACCTAATCAAACTAAATATTAGACAAAACGTTTTTTAGCCCTTGGGCATAAATAAAAGCAAATAAAAGACTCTTTGATTGACAAACAAATAGGCTTACCTATACAATTTGGGTATGGCATGAGCAGCGGTCTTCCGAACATATGGTGACATGTCACTGGCAGAGTCTCTGATGGCTAACATCACAATGGGCACTATCATTGGCACTCGGATGGATGAGAGGACTCGGAGAGCACTTGCACGGATCAACTGGTTGGGGTCCTGAGAATGTAAGGTTATTTTAAAAACTTTAATGCTCGTTTCATTTTTAGGTCTTGGCTAAATAATGACAGCCGCACAGGCCGATCTTGCGGGTTAAGCCGCTCTTGCCGAGGTTGGTCGGTGGATGGGTGACCATCTGTCATTGCGAGTTTCCTCCGTGCCTCGGAAAGCACGTAAAGCCGTTGGTCCGTTGGTCCAGTCTGACAACCAGTCTCACCATGGGGTATGGTATTACCCAGTAACTGGGTTGTGGAGATCCAACAGGCAGTCACTCCATGTAAAATACTGATATCCAGCTGAATCTGGTTTAACTGGAAGCTGACCCCCATATATTTGAGAAAAGGCTAAGCAAATGATGATGACTAAAACAAAATGTTGAAAACCCAATAGTGCTTAATTACATAAGATTGATTTGGAAAGTAGTCTACAAATTTTGACTTTTTCACCCCATTTCTATGTCAGGTACAGACAAATCCTACGACGTGGCCCTCCTTTGAGGGCCAAAGCCTGATGGGGTCGCGGGGTTTCGGGTAACCATGGCCTTTAAGAGCTTTTGAAAGACACCATGGATTTTAGTCCATACAAGTCTGACAGTCCCTCCCTTTCTGTCCTGGGTGGCGATTCTAGCAAGATATGTAAAAAAAAAATAGGTACTACTTATAAACCCACACAACTATTACACCAACTTCAATTTTTCACACACAAAAACTTTTAAATGTCTGTTGAAGTCTTGTTAGACAATTGGTCTAAAAAAATGTCAGATTATGATGTTGAAATAAAGTCCGTTTTGCAGTCACACTTTGTTTAGACAAGTGTTCTTGTAGTAAGGCTGTTAGTGTTTAAAATTTGGATAAAGTTGACATCTTGGATTACAATATTACCTTCAAAGCCCTCTGGAAGGTGCTGATGGACAGTAGTGCTAGATCCTGCTGCTCCTCAGCGTACCTCACCAGGTACACATAAACTAGCTTCTTCACCTCAATATTCTTGGAAACCACATTCTTTACAACTGCTGGAAATCTGTTGAAATAATTTACAATAGTGATACATTATACCGTTGCAGAATAACCAGCTAAATCTTTACTTAATCGGTGAGATTGTGGTCAAATGTTAGCCTATCTATTAAAATAACCTTATATGGTAAAATCATCAAATTTGTCTTCCCGTCGCAGGCAGGGCGGGTGGGCCTGTCAAATTTGTACTGATTAAAAACCACAGTGTCCTTCAATAGCCTTTTATGTTCCAGTGTCATGATAATGGAATTAGTCCGGCGACATCAATTAAAGTAACCTGAGGGACTAACAAGTAACTGTGGCTCCAGCACATAAAAGGCTACTGAAGTAAGCCATGGATTTTAGTTAGTACAGATCTGACAGTTCCTTTTGTCTTGCTCTGAATGGGAGAACTCATTTGATGATTTTACGATGGTAAAAAAAACGAAATAATCATCGTTGATTTAATGAATCATTAGCTAAATGTGACATCACAGTTTCTAACCATTCATTAAATAATAGGTGAGAAAATGGACCCCATACCATAGGTCCAATGTTCGAACCCCAAATGGTGCTAAAACTTATCTAATAACAAGAATGTCTATTTATGGAAAATAATGTTATTGTACAAAACAACAGCATAGAGAAAGTTCATGCAGCATTATTGATCTACTGCAAAATTCAAGTGAAAGTTAAACAATATTTAATTTTTCTGGGACTGAATGTTTACTTACAGATCTGAGGCATCCCTTCCCTTGGCAATCATGCCAATGATCCTCTTCATAGCCTCCAGTTTGAGAGAGTCTTTCGACCCATCTAACATGGCTTTCAAGTCTTCATTCCTAAAAGCATTCAGACAAAATAAAAAATACTGTTTTGATATAAAAATATAGGTGTAATGTATAAAATTTGATATAGAATATTTTAGGCTGTATATGAATTACGTAGAGCATAAAAATAATTTAAAAAAGTTCCCTAATGCCCTGAAATTTTGAGTGTATTTCCGAGATACAAAGAACGTTGTGAAAATACATTTGTAACTTGAATTTATACCAGAAGATGAATTGATTGTGTCTTTAAACTATTAACAGATTAATTCACACAGTAAATAACACATAAAACATTTATTTACTTCTTGTAATCTGGCTGGAAAAACGCCCCAGAAGCTGGATCATTTGCCGGGTACTCCACTTCACCCATGACCACTTTATCATTGTTATAAGATGTCGTAGCAGACATTTTGGATAAAATAACACTGTAAACACTGCACTGGATACTTATTTTTATTTAGATATTTGCGTCCAAACTTTTTTAATCAGTGAAATCGCAACATTTCATTTCAGTTTGACATTTAGTTGTTGACGTTTTGACATTGGACAAGCGACGTTATGTCAAAGTTGCGTTTCGTTAGTGCCATATTGTTGTCTGTGCATGCCAAAAATGAAAGAAAACAAGAAATAAATATTTATAGCAATGCTACAATTTTTAAGAGGTTTTTTTTTTACAAATTCGATACAAAACATTCGAGATCAGCAACTGAAAAACAAGTAAAATCTCTTTCCCATAGGGTGGGTAGGTGGTCGTGGGACTAACGAATTACTGTGACCCTGGAACGTAAAGGACTATTGATCTGTGTACCAAAATCAATAATAAATATAATAAAATATAAAAATAAATAAAAAATAAATATAATGCATTTTTTAAGGTCCCTCCCAGCGTAGAAGGATCCATTTGATGATTTTACCCCAACAAAAACAAAGAAAAAAGATTTTGGTACACAGATAGATTAGTATCTACTTATATTCTGAATTATCACAAATAGGTTTAACCAGACTTTATCTTCCCGTGGAATAATTTTGGAGTTCTGGCGGACGAGAAACTGGCACCATGGCCAGCCAATGTCCTAGCTGGACCAAAATCTAGCCATTTCCTAAAAAAACACCTAGTCATTAATAATTTAACCATTGCTGAAAATATTGTGTGGGTTGTTAGCTAAACACAATAAACAATATGGGGCATTATTATTCATAAGAGTTTCAGTAATAGCAAAGATAATATAGGAATACTAGGTAATAGTTTGTGTGGTTACGAACGTTGCTATTATCTCGTAATCATTATGTTGTTTGTAAGAGCTTTGGCATACGGTGTATTTTAAACGCGCAGTAGCAAACAGGAACGCGTGTACTACTCGGGTATAATTTGAACGCGCGTATAAATCGATACAAACGGGCGCTTGTAGTTGACAAGCGCCCGTTTGAAGCGCGTTCGAAACTCGTTTCAACGGCGAAGTGCGTACAAAGGGTCGGAGGAGGGGTAGTAGTAAAAGTAAACATGCGAACATGTGGATGAAGCGCAATAGACGCGCGTTTCACGGCCGCCCCTTGTGCTGCATCTGCGCGTCATCTACACGTTTAAAATACGCTGTGTGGCATGGCCCTAACTTTAAGCACCGCAAATTAATAATGTAGGTATATAAGCTATCTTCATTGATATATTCTGTGCCCTGTGCCTAAACAATCATCGATCGTATTTGCCATGGCAAAGTCTTTAGATAACCAATCACAAGCAAACGACAAACAATAATTATTTAAATACTTAGTAGGTATTACGTTAATATCGGGCGTATGAAGACAGATAACATGTAGGTACATATATACTCGTCAAAACAAAATAGGGGCCAACTATTAATTTGCACTTTAATCAAGTATCTCTCTTATTCTGTGTACATAATAGACGGAAAATACCTTGTTATAGTTTCTTTCAAGTATTAATATTGTTTCTACTGCATAATTGGAAATTCATAACTTTTTTTAATGAGATATTTGATATTTCTTAGAATTTCCAGTTTGGCGTTTTTTATTTTTCAAACTTCTAACGGAGTTTTCTTCGACTTATACAGCAAGTAGGCTATAACTATTGTTTAATCTCATAATGCCATTTATTCGGAGACATATGGATGCAAAAACAACCACTTGGGGTGTTACCATAATCCAGGGGGGACATAGCCGGAACAGGTAGGTCTTATGGTGGAATATTCGCAACCAGTGGTTCAAAAAGTTTGAAACTGGTCTCAAAAGACGGGTAATATCACCAGACGCCGTGATCCAGGAAGAAAGTAAGTAAGTAAAGCCTAAGAAGACCAATAAGTTTGATTAACCGCGCAAATAGAGCGAAAATCTACCGCGCGGACCGTACAAACTCCATTGCGTTGAGCTACAGGCACCCCTATAATTGACTAGACTGTTCCGAATCGACTCCATGAAGACTAACAATACTCAAGAAGATGCTTGGTTCTCCTCCAGTTAACTGGAGCGTATGGTGCAGATCGTAAAACATTTGCAAAGAGAAAAATTACTTCACTGTTTTGAATGGGCTTCATTGCTTTTTATTTATGACTGCAGGCCTATTTTTTTTTAATAAAGACTGATTCATTAGAGTGTAGAGAAAATCTAAACAACAGGTTTCAGATCCTTGCACTCTTGAAACAGACTGTTCCGATGAGATCTGAATAATGTTCTGGGGCGGTTGTCTCTATCACGCAAAACTGAGCTCGCACTTCGTAGTAACGTTGCTGTAACTGCTCAAAATTGCGTAGTGAATGTGGTGCAACTCCACATTATCGCATTCGTACAGCAACGAGTACTTGAGTTCATCTTCTAGCAGGATAGTGTTCGAGTGGACACGACGCGACTAACAGTGCACACATTCGCTGACGTTCGAATTACGATGTAACAGGGGCTACTCAGGATTTTTACCTAAGTTTTATTCAGCAGTTAAAAGATGAGTTAAAGAGGAGTGTAAAAGAAAGTAAAATTCCCATCAACGCCCAGCTGGATCTCATTAATTGTCTGAAAACCCTCTCTAAACATTTTTTTGGGATTCTCTAAATCCCAAAAAAATGTTTGGTATTTAATCCAGAACATTCCACCTCCATTAAAATGAGTAGCACAGAGAGAACAGAGTTAAAAGAGAAGCTCTAAAGAACACTTTGGAACATTAAAGACGTTATTTTTTCGATTTTTTGATGTTTTGTGTAAGTTGATACATTCCTGCAATTCCCCACTTTTCATTCAATTTCGTTTAATTTAATGATTGATTGGAATACAAACTTAATTTTTGTGTATTTCCAAGTAAAATCGTTAATATTAATCAGATTCAATCATTTGAACCAGTAATATTTAAATATTATTTAATAAATCGACAAAAATCAGTTGGCCCTTATTTTCTTTTGAGTAGTATATTTATTGTAAATACAGAATAAATTCACCAACTCTGTGTGAATGCTAAATCCAAAACTTTAAGGAATACCGAAAAATACTGAAAGGCGTCTACCTCTCGAGGATGGTTTTAATGAAAAATAAAACTGCATCATTGGATTTTTGAAAAATCAATATTCCGGATGTGGCAATCGACGTCCTGTTGGAAATACACTCTGTATGCAAATGGGTTTAATTCCAGAAACTCTCACTTCCGGGGAACAAGGTGGAGATTGTAAATATTCATTCCCAGAAATTCCCATTACACCAACCATCGTATCGTGTCGTGTCTGTACTTTCCAAGCGTTCATTTTCACGGTAGATACTTTGACTGTGTACGTACTCTATCATCATCAGCCTATAATGTTCCCACTGCTGGGACACAGGCCTCCTCTCTGAGAGAGGGAGTGGGCCATAATCCGTCACGCGGGCCCAGTGCGGATTGGTAGATGTCACATATCTTCGAATTTTTGGTTCTAGGACATGCCGGTTTCCTCACGATGTTTTCCTTCACCGTTTTGCGAGCAGTGGTGATGAAATAAATTACACAAAGTATTACGCCTGGCGGGGTTCGAACCCACGACCTACAACTCGTAAGTCGGGACTGATACCACTGGGCCGCCACTGCTCCTCGTACTCTATACGAGTAATAAAACTATTCATAAAATTCTGAACTCATTAAAAGTATGAGCTCTGTTTGAAACAAATGAAAAACGGGTGAATGCAGCTTGTTAGCAATAAAATGAATGTTTGTGTGTGAATCAGGCGCGCCATTGTTTTAATCAAAGTTGAATATCGCTATCAAATAAAACACAAAATGCTGAAATTTATTCAGCCACCGTACGTGATAGCTGGGCATTTTAATTGTTTAATCAAATATTTAAAACAGGCGAGGAAAACAGTTAAATGTGGGAGTTATCACTGTGATTAAATGCAGGGGCGGACTGTGAGTTTATGAGGCCCAGGGAAAATTTTATTTGTTGACCTAATTAACCAATTATTTAGCTATTTTGCCAAAAACTGATAAAGTCTTCGATAATGATGCGCTGACAGCGTGTTCGATAAAATACATTGTTTTCAATTAGGGATCCTTTTATATCCACGGTGCGCTCGCCTCGAGCTACCGCCCAAAAAGCCTTTGTTTATACCCGCCCCTGATCAGATGGGCTATTTACGTAGGTACTAACCTACAAAGTACCCAGTACACAGTACAGTAAAAGAACGCTAGCACGTAAACGAAAAAGCGATCACTATCACTACCTAACTTAACTAGTACCTATAAAGCAAAGTCGCTACCTACGTCTGTCTGTCCCTATGTATGCTTAAATCTTTAAAACTACGCAACGGATTTTAATGCGGTTTTTCTAATAGATAGAGGATTCAAGAGGAAGGTTTATTTAAATATAAGACATGCAAATATAAATATAGTAGAAAAACACATAATTTTAGAGTTTTTTCTAATGTAAGGTCGTAAATAAACAAAACAACTGTACACCACTAATTGCCGAAATATATTCGCCGCCTGTTCTCGTCACGAACGGGCCCGTTTTCATGTTTCTACGTTGCATGTGACATTCAAATAAAATGGCTTCATAATTGACAGATAAAATATTAAGTTATTCCCCATGAGAAAAATAAAAATAGAAAATTGTCAGCCCAAAGTTTAGCTATTCACGCAAAATAACGGACAGGCAATTCCCTTGATGACGCAGGAGCCTATAGGTATACTACAGGAACTTAACTGGGTAGATATAAAAATAACCCTGAAATTGAGGAGGTAATAATACCTCAGCCTATATTTTAGGAACCCTAAATAGGATAGCTGAAAAACAGCGTCAAGTGGCAAACTCTGCCTGCCGGGGTCGCGGGTCTGTTTCACCTGGAAACCGGCCCTGGTATATAAAGGGCTATTGAAAGATCACCGTGGATTTTAGTCAGTACAAGTCTGACAGCCGCTCCCGTCCCGCCTTGGGCGGGAGGACTCGTAGGATAATTTGACCACGAGAAACAAAAAAAATAGCAAACTCTGTGTTGCAATGTGGCATTATGTTCAGCTGAGGCCCTGCGCTTTTAACGTTACACGTTGTATAGTACAATAGGGACAATATTTTCCCAATTTGTTCAATTACTTCATGTTCCATAGAATAAATGGGACCTACCGACAATCGTTCCTCCTCTTTCATGTTACAAAAGGAATACTATTCAGTCAGATGGAAACTTAGGCGTAACTTACTTCGTTATCAGTTCACAGGTGAACGCCTTTGGCTTATGAAAACCTTTAGTACAGCCGGTCATAATCTGTTTGCCCATTGTCAGACGGTGTGGGTAAAACCTATTCTTCTTATCTTACAGTGGGAACTAAATTCTGTCTGAAAAGTGAAGTTTTGGCCCATGACACCCACATATTTCATTGCCCGTCTGCTGTAACTTTGCCGACGGATAACACTTGCGATAGTTAGCTTTTTTTATTTTTTTTATTATATGCAAGGGGTTTCGGGCATGCGGGTTGCTAGTAATGGGTGACTCGCTGTCCGACCATGGACCATGCCAGGGTCGATGGCGCGTTGTGTTCCACGCGCGCCTCAAAGAGTGTCATCATTATGACGGGACGTCTACAGGGGGCCAAAGCCTGCCTGGGTCGCGAGACTAACGTATTACCGTGACCCCGGAACGTACAGGGCTATTGAAGGACACCGTGGATTTTAGTCAGTGCGAGTCTGACAATCCCTCCCGCTCTGCGCCTCGATAAAAAAATGTGCAATGGGTTTGGTTTTCGGCTTATATAAACATAATTTATACATAATAAAGTCACGACTGGTGCAGTTGCCACTGCTATCCATCGTGCGCAATGTTTCGCTGCTCGTCCTCCCCACGGAACAAATTTTGTATGATCTACAGTTGTTTGAGGACTGGGTGTTGGGTATATCTGTGTGATTTTCTATGTTTGTAAAAGCATCCATGATACGGGAAGAAGTTATCATTGGTTCTGAAGATTACCTCCTTGTTATCAACGTCAAATCAAATATTTCAATTAAGCTATCAAAGAGGCACTTTTAACGTCGAATAATTAAAATTAAGGAAATGGGATGGGATGGGATCGATTCTACACCCATCTTCTTCAACTCTTAGCCTCCTATTGCTAAGAAGATATAAGTAGGTCACTTTAGCCTCCCCACATAGAAATACCTCTTTATAATATTAGTTATGAACATCGATGAAAGGGATATAGGTTATCTTTAGAATCAGGTGATTTTCCAAACAATTTGTACTTAATTGTAATAATTATTGTAAACTTCTCAAAGGGTAAGGATCATTACTCTTCATTATCTCTTCAGAATATTAGAGTTGGTCCAATTATGAACTTTGCCGTCTGTCGGGTCGGTTAATAGTTTAACATGTACTAAGTGTTTATACTTACTGGAAATAAGACTGCTTTGGCCCCAAATTATGAGGAAAGTTAGGTATTTACGTTTAAAAAACTACTTTATGCAAATTAATTTACAATAATGACAATAATATTGTTATTTCCTTCTTAATGTAGGTATTACTCCGTTGTTATACGGAGTAAAGACTAAAAAGCCGCTAACTTATTCTTTGGTAACACTTTATTCTACCTGGGAATTAAACCCCCATGGGATAATTCCCAGGTTAAATTAAAAACAATAAATAAAAAAATAAAAAAAGTACTAAATTCCTCAGTTACAGCCTTTGATTCTGGATTTGTGCCCAATGGATGGTTATAGTCTCGCCCCATATACATAAATGGGTAGGACTTTAACATAACTGGCGAAATACTGGTAGGTACAAGCTATGGGCAAAGTCGGTGGTGGGGATTATCAAATCGATTGTAGCATGCCATGTGACAGAGAGTTGAATAAATTTGTGCAACCACGGTGTGAAAAACGTGTCAAGTGTAATGAGCAACACTTTGTTTTTCAACGTTATACAATCATCAAATGAGTTCTCGCACCCAGGACAGGGCAAGGTGACTGTCAGACTTGTACTGACTAAAATCCACGGAGACCTTCAATAGCCTTTTACGTTACGGTATTCGTTAATCCGGCGACCCCGGCAGACTTTGGCTTTCTAAGAGGGATTTCGTTATTGTGCTGACACGCTTGGAAGCGCGCGTGGAACACAGCCAGTCAATAAACAAAACAGAAAATAACTAACAAAATATCTAGTTGAAAGCAATTGGCAGATTTTATGGCACCCAATAATGTGGTTATTATCTACAAGGTTAGTTAGGCAGGGATTAGGCAGGGATTTTTTTCGACATAATATTATTTTACTGTACTTCGTACTTGAAGTAATACGACGTAATATGAAAAAGCCCTTCTCGTCTACGAACGATGAACTAATTTTAACCCTCGAATTATCGTCAAAGCTCACTTTTACGTCATAAATACTTGAAAACACGTACTAGGGCTTCCTATGGTTCCCACGGGCAACCAATTAACACATTTACACAATTACCTCTTACAACCACGTCCTATTTCTACTCACCGCTTCTAGTTTACAAAGACAGAAGTGTAATGTTTCACTTAAATATAACTATTTTGGCCTAATTTAATTATGCGAGCAGTCATACATGGACTCCCTTACATTAGTTTCAAGTGTTACTAAAATTATATCGCCATGTTTCCATGGTTTTCTTGAGTAGTTTTGGCTCTGTGGTATCAGCCCCGACTTACGAGTTGTAGGTCACGGGTTTGAACTCAGCCAAGCGCACTATTTCGAGTAATTTATATCACTGGTCTCAAAACGGTGAAGTAAAACATCATGAGAAACACTGGACTTATTTATTTATTTAACATTTATTTACAAGTAGCTTATGACTCAAAGTGTTAGTAACAATGTTTCTTAAACACTATGTTAGTATTCCTAATCTAAACATTTAACTTATATCTATACACAGAATGAACGTAAAGTGTGTGAATCCCTGCTACAGGCTACAGGTCCAACATCGAAGTAGACAGCTTGCAGCAGCGCTTCACACACAAACAGTCCAATCTGCTCGCGTCATATCGCAGTATAATGTTGGGGCTGGCCCGCATCGTGAACCTGGAATGTAAAGGGCTATAGAAGGATCGCTGAGAATTTTAGTCAGTACGAGCCTCACTGAAGTGCGAGAGAACTCTGATACCAGAACCGTCAGCACGAGTTTTCAGTATTTGAGACGTAAAGTAAACTGGTACTTTGAAGACTTCAAATTGACAATTTTCAAGGGAAAAATTGGTTCTTTCTTCGCACACCAGAGGCACTGTACCATATTTTCATACAATAAACGCTGTAAATACTGGAAAAACTCTGTAAAGTAAAATAGAGAAAACTCGTTCTAGGGGTACAGAGGAATACACGAAAAGGAAGAGAATTTACTGTCAACAATACTAAGATAATAAGCGTATTAACAGGGCTTTTTCGGTATTATGAGTTTAACAAATAAACCCTTCTACTTAATACCTCTTCAGAAGCAACAATTTAAAGCCTTTTCTGAGAACATTGTACCAGCATTGTTTACTGATTGTTTTCGGAGTAAAATAAGTTAAGGTGTTTATATTAGGTCGCGGGACTTATTTCCATCACCGTGACCCCGGAACATAAAGGGATATTGAAGGACACCGTGGATTTTAGTCAGTACAAGTCTGACAGTCCCTTCCGCCCTGCCCGGGTTGGGAGGACTCATTTGATGACATTACCACGCTAAAAAAAAAGGTGTTTATATTATACTGGTATTCAGTAATCATCATTTCGTTATTTGTTACTAGGTATTAAATAAAAACAATCACATTTTTTTTGGTTTATTTATTACTAATGAATTTCTTAACATTTAAGGCTCGTTTGCCATAAAACAAGTTACTTGTCGACAAGTGGCAAATTGTATGCAACTTAAATTTTAATAAACCTACATACAAGAAGTTATAAGTTGCCAGTAGGTAGTTTGAACTTGTAAACATTTTCCTTCTAGTATGTCGATGAGTACATTTATTTGGGCCAGATAGCTTCCTTCGAAAACAGGCAAGACAGAAAAGTTGACCGCCGGGTCGACAACGCCTGGAAGAGCTACTGGTCCATGAAGTCGCTAATGAAGGGTGACCTACCTCTATCCCTGAAGCGCAAACTCATCTACATGTGCATTCCTCCCATTTTTACCTACGGTGCTCAAACCTGGTCCCTAACTGAGTCACAAAAGTCCAAACTCAAGGTTTGCCAAAGAGCGATCGAGCGGAGCGTATTGGGTATAAAGCTCAGCGATCGAATACGAAATACCGCAATACGCTCCAAAACTGGAATTACTGATGTGGGCACTAAGACTGCCAGGTTGAAATGGGATTGGGCGGGTCATGTGTGCAGAATGCATAGGGATCGCTGGGCTAGAGTCGTTACGCAGTGGGTGCCGGATAGGCGTCGTTGCCGAGGGAGGCCTAGAAAACGCTGGCGTGACGATCTAGACGCATTCAAGAGTGATTGGCCGGAGAAAGTCGCACAAAGGGAAGAGTGGAAGGTTATGGGGGAGACCTTTGCCCAGCAGTGGGACAATATAGGTTAACAAAAAAAAAAAAAATTGTCAACTTCGGGCATGCGGGCGGCGAGTAATGGGCAACTCGCTGCCCGACCATGGACCATGCCCGAGTCGACGGCGCGTTGTGTTCCACGTGCGCCTGAAAGAGTGTCAGCAAGTTTACAGGCCTCTAGAGGGCCAAAGCCTGCCTCTAAAGGGATTAAACGAAGGACACAGTGGATTCTGGTCAGTACGAGTCTGACAGTCCCTCCCGATCTGTCCTGGGTGGGAGGACTCATATGATGATATTACCACGCAAAAAAAAAGTAATTGTCAACACAATTGTAAACAATGCAAGTAAAACCTGCATGCAATTTGTCTCGAAAACATGTTTTCAATTCAAGCTACTTGTATGCAAGACTTGCTTAATGAAAACCCACCTTTATAGAAACAATCTCATTTAATTTATGGTTTTATTTGATCGAAAATTCCCTTTATTGAAACGGAAATTTTCTGTTTGATTTAATACTTGATGTATTTTCGTAAAACTCAATTAGCTTTAAAATTGGCAGAAGCATGTTGAAAATGAAAAGTTTAATTTTAAATAAAATATTATTCGTACTATTTTCTCTTTTTCGGTATTACTAGGTGTGGCTAGGGTCTTCGACCGCTACAACTCGAAAATTATCTCACGAAGATAAATTCGGGATGAAAACTATCGTAAGTATTTATTTAGGTTGCACGGGCATGCGGGTGGCGAGTAATGGGCTACTCGCGGTCCGACTATGGACCATGCCCGGGACGACGGCGCGTTGTGCTCCACGCGCGCCTCACTCTGCCCTGGGTGGAGAGGACTCATTTGATGATTTTACAAAGATAAAAAAATATGTATTATATTTAAGAGGGCCAAAGCCTGCCGGGGACGCGGGACATTCTTATCAGGAAACCATGACTCAGGAACGAAAAGGGCTATTGAAGGAACACCGTGATTATTAGTCGGTATGAGTCTGACAACCCCTCTTGTCCCGCCCTGGAAGGATTAATTTAATGATTTTACAAAAAAAGTAAGAAGTGAAGATTGATGTAGGGTTATCTGTTTGATGAAACAAGGAAATGCCCTTCAGTGTATCTATTTTTCTCACCAAGGTTTCTTGTGTTCCAAGACCTATGAAGAACTTATAACTTTGGAAGAAAACTTGTAAGGAAGTTTCGCCTGAGTTGAGCCTTTGATCATAGAGCATAGTTTCCTAGAAACTTATTATACTCGTAGCTGCCAGTTTTAATTAAAAAAAACAGCCAAGTGCGAGTCGGACTCGCCCTTAAAGGGGTCCGTAGCAGCAAGTAACATAATATAAAAGATAGATCAACTTACCAAGTTTCAACAGGAAATCTCTTATACTTTCGAAAAAGTGGTTGAGACATAAGGACGGACGGACAGACAGACAGACATGACGTACCTATAAGGGTTCAGATACATTTTAAAAAGGTTTTATAACTTTCATTTTTTGGATGAATGGAATTATTTCTAAAACTCTTTTCTATTTATCTTAGACTTGCGTTTTTTTAAAGTAATTCCGCGATTTCTTGATGACGCTTTTTTTTGATTGTGCAGCGATTCGCCGACGACCGGTTCACCATTGGACGTTTCATCGACAGGACGATTCACTTATGGCCGTTTCACCGATAGACTCTTTCACCTTTGGACTTTTCGCCAAATTTTAGTTCTCTCTTCTAAACCGATATCAGATGATCCTCTGAACAGACCATTTTCTCTGCATGAACTGAAATCAGTTCTTGGTCATGTAAGGGATTCTGCGCCTAGAGTTGATGGATTCCCTTACTCTTTCATCTCCAAAGCCGGGGATAAGACCCATCAATATTATTTGGACTTAGTCAATTATTGTTTTAGTTCTGGTTACGTTCCTCCCGAATGGAAGGTTCAAGTTGTTATCCCTATATTAAAACCTGGAAAAGATCCTAGTGATCACTCTTCGTACAGACCAATTGCGTTATCGTCCGTACTTATTAAAACTTTTGAACATTTAATTAAAAATCGCCTGGAATGGTTTGTAGAGAATAAGAAACTGCTCCCAACATCTCAATTCGGCTTTAGGAAAGGCTTGACACCGTGGATTTTAGTCAGTACATGTCTGACAGTGGGGGTGGGGAGGCCTCATTTGATGATTATACCACGCAAAAAAAAAGACGTCATTCCTATATGTTATAGTGTAGCTGGGCTCTTGGAGTTCCACATTAGGTGTTCCAGATCCTCAATTTTTATACGTCAACAGAGAGTGCTCATCAGGCTGAACCACTTTGCTTAGACGTCATTCCTTTACATGTTATAGTGTAGCTGGGCTCTTGGAGTTCCACATCAGGTGTTCCAGATCTTCAATTTTATTCTCTCAGCAGAAAATGCTCATCACGTGGAACACTTTTGGTATCGCACCATTTTTGTATCTTTTATAGTTTAGCTGGTCTGTTGCGGTTCTGCGTCAGGTGTTCAAGTTTCCAGAATAATTTATAGCCTATGTTTTGACCAAATTTAATACCTATACAACAAAAAAAGAATCATTCAAATCCGTCCAGTACTTTTTGAGTTTATCCCGGACATACATACAGACAAACACAGACAAACAGATAAACAGACAAACAGACAAAAATTCTAAAAACTATATTTTTGGCTTCGGTATCGATTGTAGATCACACCCCAAGTATTCTTTTAAAAAAATATTCAATGTATACCCCAAGCACGAATAATTGTAGGTTTCGTGTCGCCGCCGTATCGTGCCGTCGATACAATAACAGAATACAACGAAAGTTGGAAGCACGAAGCACTTTCAAATGAGTATCGAGGGTGCGATACGAAAACGTTGGTGACGTCATACTACGTAACTAGGGTTGGGAAAAATAGAACGAATGATCCTACACTTGAATGAATGTTTCGTTCAGAAACTGGATTTTTGGTAGAAAATAACTGAGTTTAGGGCATTTAAAATTTTAATATTGTTTAATTTATGACGCAATACAAAGAAACTGCACCAACAGTTAATATTCAGTTAGATAAATGGCCTAATAATTAAACTAATTCCTAAAAAGACGCGTTTGATTTGACTGCGTTCCTAAACGAACGTCTATCATATTATATTGTCAAATCTTTCCGCTGTCATGACGTTTCAAATCAATATTCAATGATTTTGTTGATGTATTTCGTTATTTGTCTGTAAGCTATTTCAGTAAACTGAGATAACTAAACTGAAATATTCTTAATGCAGTAAATATGTAATTGACACCTTGATCAAGAAGAGAGTTTGTTAAACAGTTGAACAGAAGGATCCCCCACGTTATTCAATGATGAGACGAGCCTCTCGTTTGGAGATTCGGTGAAGAGGCAGTAGGTCTCAATGAGGCTTACATTATGAAGAAATTCCTATTTTTGGGGTCCTAACTAGCAATACATTTAACTGTGTTTCATATCAACATGTTTATTTTGTATTTTTAATTTTAAATGTTTTAAATCTTAATAAATGCGAATGTGAGTTTGTTTGTACTTCTTTCATTGTATACTGCTGAATCGATTTCGAATAGCACAGAGTGAATCGAGACGATGGTAGGCTAAGGATAATTATTATTTGTCATGACATTTATTGGTAAAATGTGATGTTAAAATAAAGAAAAGCTTTAATACGAATGTTCTGTGTTCGATGATTTTATTTATTTTATTAATCATGACAATAATATCAATCAATGGTTGCTAAAAGATTATATAATCCTTTCATATTTCCCGCACCCAGTGCAATAAGTAAGTGCTTATTTTTTGTCAATTATGGCAGCATAAATAGAAAGGTAACATATTATTAATATAATAAATATTGGAGTACACATTCATTTTCTAACAAAATATGTCAACACAATCACTTAGATTATAATTTTATGCATAATATAAACTCGAGGAAAGTTTTCTCACTGTCAAGTTGAAGGTGAATAAATATTCGTAAAACTCGTAAGCCAGCCTTCGACAATTACGAAACTACCCGTAATTTTTTGCGTTCGTGCTACCTATTTTCATACAAATAGCTTAAGATACGTTTACGTACGAAGACGATACGGATCTTACATTCATTTGCTCGTGCTCTCAAAATTAGTTCAATTTACGCTCACCAGAGGCGCTGTTCAAGTTCCCATACAAAATGCTGCACGATACCGTATCGTGCCGTCGATACAATAACGGAATACAAAGAAAGTCGGAAGCACGAAGCACTTTCAAATTAGTACCGAGGGCGCGATACGAAAACGTTGGTGACGTCATAATAACGTAAATAAGGATGGGAGAAATAGAACGAATGATCGTACACTTGAATGAATGTTTCGTTCAGAAACTGGATTTTTGTTAGTAAATTAGTGATTTTAGGGCATTTAAAATTTTAATATTGTTCAATTTATGATGCAATACAAAGGAACTGCTGAAATAGTTAATATTTAGTTAGATAAATGGCATACTAATTAATCTAATTACTAAAAAGTTGTGTTTGATTTGACTGCGTTCCTAAACGAACGTCTGTCTTATATTGTCAAATCTTTCCGCTGTCATGAGGTTTCAAATCAATATTCAATGATTTTGTTGTTATGGTTCGTTGTTTTTCTGTAAGCTTTTTCAGTAATAACGGAGTTTTTTTTTTTTTTTTTTTTTTTTTTTAGTTATATGATGTCTCAATAAGGTTACATCATAAAAAATACAATCTAGCTTAATAATAAAGCTAATGAGTAATTCTATTTTGGCTTAATTTGCTAAGGAGAGTAAATCTAAGAATGTGTCCATTAACACTTTTCTTATTGTCTCTATTAAGGGGAAGACACTTTGTTCTTGTGTTCTTTATGGGTAGCACTCACTTCACTTCACTACATTACACTAACACTTCACTATATTAACTCGAAAGGTTTTGTCCTTTTTAGTCTTCTCACTATGTCCGTGTTGTCGAGGAGCTGGATAGCCTCGATGTTCACATGATGGTGAAGCCTTCGTTCATGGGCTTCGGCGTTCTTTTTAATTATATCTATGACGAGGTCTACTTTGAGGTCCCGATGGAGGTCGTCATTTCGAATGTACCAGGGCGCATTGACGATTCCTCTGAGTACTTTGTTTTGAAAACGCTGTATAATTTTGATGTTACTTTGTTTGGTACAGCCCCAAAGCTGAATGCCATAAGTCCATATAGGCATGAGGACTTGTTTGTACAATAGTATTTTGTTGTGTACTGACATCGGGGAATGTTTTCCTATCAGCCAGTACATCGACTTGTAGCGAAGCTCTAGCTCGTCGCGTTTCTTTTTAACATGAGCTTTCCAGCGAAGCTTTGCGTCTAATGTCATGCCCAAGTATTTGGCTGTATTTCCGTACGGTATGACATGACCGTTGATGTTTATCGGATGATAATTTGGCTTTTTGTTTGTGAAGTCTATGTGAACCGATTTTGATTCGTTAAGTTTCACACGCCATTTTTTTGTCCAGTCAAAGATTATATTGACGGCTGTTTGAACTTTTTCCACTGCTTCTTCTTGAGTGACACCTGTGGCCATTATAGCTGTGTCGTCTGCAAATGTGGCAATGGTATTGTTTTCTAACTCAGGAATATCGCAGGTGTACAATAAGTACAAGACGGGACCTAGGACGCTTCCTTGCGGTACTCCAGATTCTATCGACTTGAGTTCCGAATATGCATCATCTTGTCTTACTCTAAACATACGACGTGATAGGTAAGACTCTAAGATGTCAGCAAACTGTTTTGGGAGCATATTTTTTAATTTGTTAATAAGGCCTTTGTGCCATACCTTATCGAATGCTTGCGCTACGTCGAGGAAGACCGTTGAGCAAACTTTGTTTTCTTCTAAAGCCTTTTCTATAACGTTGGTAATCCTGTGTACTTGGTCTATTGTTGAATGTTTTTCTCTAAATCCAAATTGGTAGTCAGGGATCAAGTTTCTTTCTTCTATGATGGGTTTTAGCCGTTTCAACAGAAGCTTTTCAAATAATTTTGACATAATCGGCAGAAGTGAGATCGGTCTATATGATGTCGTTTCGTGAGGTGGTTTACCAGGTTTTGGTATCATTATAACTTCGGCAACTTTCCACAAGTCAGGTACAAACTTAAGCCTGAACGTTGCGTTGATAAGAGTCGTAAGTTTTACGATGGCCTTACGTGGGAGGTTTTTAAGAACTTCTCCAGTAATAAGATCGTAGCCAGGTGATTTCTTTGGTCTTAAACGCTTGATTTCGTTGTACACTTCTCTAGGTGTTACGAGTTTTATTTCTTGCTCATCGTTTGATGTCTCATCTAACAAGACGCTGTCTTCATGTTCTTTATTTGGCTTGAAAATGAGTTCCAGATGTTGTGCAAACCTAGTAGCTTTTTGCTCGTTGCTTATTGCCCATCGCCCGTTAATATCTTTGATAGGGGGAATATGCATAATTGGCTTTTTCAAACTTTTTGTAGATTTCCACAGAGAGTAATCTGTCGTGCGATTGCTAGTTAGTTGTTTTAGATAACTGCTCATTGATTCATTTTTGAGGTTCTGAATTGCATTACTTAATTGTTTTGTAAGCTTGTTCAGAATCTTTTTATCTTGTGGAAATCTTGTTTGTTGCCATATTCGTCTCTGTCGCCTCTTTTTAGCTATGAGTTTTGTGATTTTTGCTGGATAGTAGGTAAGTCTATTTTTAATCTTAAAGGTAGGTGTGTTTTTCCAGGCGCATTGTTGTATTTGTGTTATAAACTGACTGATATCCTGATCAATATCTTCTGGTGTCTTTAGTGGAACTTTTAAATCTATAACAGAGTCCAAGTCTATTTTAAAACTTGCCCAATCAGTATTCTTATTTACCAATGTGGGTTGGGTTTCTTTCAGCAAGAAAGTCTCACTTAGAGTAAGTAATATAGGTGAGTGATCTGAGCTCATATCATAACCTTCTTTAATGCGAAGAAGATTAGGTGATAAGTTTTTGTAAATAAAAAAGTCTATGAGATCAGGAATCTTTTTTGTGTCAGTAGGCCAATAAGTGGGCTTACCTGTTGATAAGGTTTTGCATTGTGTTTCTTCAATTGCGCACAGTAGCTCTCTTCCTTTTGTTGTTGTCAGTCTTGATCCCCAAAATGTATTTTTAGCATTAAAGTCGCCTCCCAATATAAATCTGTTTCCAAGACGGTTTAGAAAATTCGTGTATTGATCTGTTTTTAGTGGATACCTAGGTGGACAGTATATGGCTGAAATGGTGACAAGACAATATTTCGTTTTGACACAGACAGCCACTGCTTGTATTTCTTCTTTTTCATATTTGAGTTCTTCATAGTGAAAAATATTATCTTTTATAATGACAGCACTACCACCTCTTGGTGTGTTATTCGGATGCAATGCATGGTATACTTTATACCCTTTAATTTGAATATGAGATTCTTTAGTGAAGTGTGACTCCGATATAAGGCACACATCAATACTTTCCATATTTAGGACTGTCGTAAGTTCATTCTGATGTTTAAGCAGTCCATTGGCATTCCATGCCATAATTCGAAGTAGATTAGCCATGTATATTGCTTTTTAGTTTGGTAGCCGCTTTAGTGCTACTTTCAAGTTTTTTCAGCCTTTCGTCGAACGTAGTTAAAAGATTTATAATTGTATTAATCTTTTCATCCATGTTAGGGCTCAAAGGTTTCGTATGTGACTGTGGCATAGGTTGGGCTCCTTTTGTCATTTGTGCATACGAAACACTTTTAGTAACAAGGTTGGAAACACTAGGTATTTTCTCTTTCTTTGTACTTGGACCCTGAGGGTTTGGTATTGGTACATTCTTTCTGGTATTTTTATCTTTAATGTTTTGTAGCTCTTTAGCTACTATGCATCCCCTGTAGTTTGCTGGATGGGGTTCACCACAGTGAACACATTTTGGCTTTGATTCTGCTGGTTTATTGCAGTCTCTGGTTAGGTGCTTGCCTGTACACTTCACACATCGGGGTTCTTTGGAACAGTATTTCTGTGTGTGGCCATATGCTTGACACCTTTTGCATTGTGGAATTAATTTTGATGTTTTTAATGGCTGTATATCTACTTTACAGCCCAGTATAGACTTGACTCCGTAGATTTTCTTAATGTCTTCATCTTTTTGGAATGAGAGCATAAACATATTAAGGGGCTCTTTGCTCTTCCAACTCAGTTTGTTGACCGCATCTTCTATTTTATATCCTTGAGCTGTCAGGTCCTCAACTATTCTATTTGGCAGGCAGGAAGAATGAAGGTTTTTTGCCATCACCCTGATCGGCCTGTCTTGTTTATTTTCATACGAGTACCAAAAGCAATTATTCTGTAACAAGAGCTTGGTGATGGATCTGTATGAGTCATCATTGAGTGAGTTAATTTTAACTTTTTCTCCACTCATCATTTTCGTAATAAACGAGTCTTTCGTTAAATTAGTTGAAAGAAGATCGTAGAACTCTTGGTAGTTCTTAACATTTTCCACAACTATAGGTGGTGGTGTAGGATGCTTCCTTATTGTACCAGTTTCTTTAGGTTTTTGGCTAGAATCGGGTCCTTGTTTTTGGCTGGAACCGGGTCCTTGTTGAGGTGGTGAGGACAGTGATGATGAGTTCAATTTCCTTTTTTTTCTGCTCTTCTGTCGTACCCACTCTGTTTCCTTTACTAGTTCCTCTTCGTCTGTCTCATATTCGATTGGCGTTGACTTCTCGGTAGTGACATTTTTCTTTTCCAGGTCTGCAGTTTTTTGCTCCTGGATGGTTTGAAGCTGATGCTGAAGTTGTTCTAATTGACTTTTGAGGTCATTTACCAAACATTGCAACTTTTCGCGTTCCAATTTTTCTTCGGTATAATATTTATACAACAGATGTTCCGTTTCAGTTTTAATTTTAATTGAGGATGACGAAGCCATGATTATTAAAATTACAACTTCACCTTAACACTTTGTTTATACAAATAATTGTGCAATAAATTCAGTATCTGGGTCATCGCGGCGATCGCGCTCGGCTAGAGGTAACGAACGGTATGCTGCTGCGTCAGCGTTATACCTGAACATAAACTAGCACAAGAGCGTTTGCGACGCGACTGTTCTTAGCGGAATTCGATCGATCACTGACTAGTAATAACGGAGTAAATAAGTAATTGACACCCTGATCAAGTAGGTTTGTTAACTGGTTGAACAGAAGGATCCCCCACGATATTCAATGATGAGACGCGGCCCTCGTTTGGAGATTCCTTGAAGAGCTTGAATAAAAGACAGTGCTTCTCAATGAGGCTTACATCATGAAGAAATTCCTATCTTTGAGGACCTAACCAGCAATACATTAAACTGTATTTGATAACAATATGTTTATTTTGTATTTTCAAATGTAAATGTTTTAAATCTTTATGAGTAAACGCGAATGTGACTTTGTTTTTCTGCTTTTACATTATACTGCTGTACCGATATTGAATAGCCTGGAGACGATCGTAGGCTAAGGAGCATATTTTGTCATGTAATATAAAATGTAACGTAAAAATAAAGAAAAGCTTTATGAATGTTTTGTGTTCGATGATTTTTATTTATTTAATTAATCATGACAATAATATCAATCAATGAATCAAGCAATGATGAGGGCCATCATAACACGGTTGCTAAAAGATCTATGTAGGTAATCCTGTCATGCTTCCCACACCCGGTGTAATAAGTGCTTATTTTTGGTCAATTATGGCAGCATAAATAGAAATGTAATACTTTATTATAATAAATATTGGAGTACACATTCATTTTCTAACAAAATATGTCAACACAATCACTTAGATTATAATTTTATGCATAATATAAACTCGAGGAAAGTTGTCTCACTGTCAAATTGAAGGTGAATAAATATTCGTAAAACTCGTAAGCCAGCCTTCGACAATTACGAAACTACCCGTCATTTTTTGCGTTCGTGCTACCTATTTTCATACAAATGGCTTAAGATACGTTTACGTACGAAGACGATACGGATCTTACATTCATTTGCTCGTGCTCTCAAAATTAGTTCAATTTACGCTCACCAGAGGCGCTGTTCAAGTTCCCATACAAAATGCTGCACGATACGGCGGCGACACGAAACCTACAATTATTCGTGCTTGGAGTACAGTACCCCGAGCACGAATATTTGTAGGTTTCGTGTCGTCGCCGTATCGTGCCGTCGATACAATAACGGAATACAACGAAAGTCGGAACCACGAAACACTTTCAAATTAGTACCGAGGGTGCGATACGAAAACGTTGGTGACGTCTTACTAACGTAAATAAGGATGGGAGAAATAGAACGAATGATTCTGTAATTGAATGAATGTTTCGTTCAGAAACTGGATTATTAATAGAAAATTAGTGGGTTTTAGGGCATTAATTTAAATATTGTTGAATTTATGACGCAATACAAAGGAACTGCAGAAACAGTTAATATTCATTTAGATAAATGGCATACTAATTAAACTAATTACTAAAAAGTTGTGTTTGATTTGACTGCGTTCCTAAACGAACGTCTGTCTTATATTGTCAAATCTTTCTGTCGTCATGAGGTTTCAAATCAATATTCAATGATTTTGTTGTTATGTTCGTTATTTTTCTGTAAGCTGTTTCAGTAATAACGGAGTAAATAAGTAATTGACACCCTGATCAAGAAGGTTTGTTAACCGGTTGAACAGAAGGATTCCCCCACGATATTCAATGATGAGACGAGGCCCTCGTTTGGAGATTCGGTGAAGAGCTTGAATAAAAGACAATGCTTCTCAATGAGGCTTACATTATGAAGAAATTCCTATCTTTGAGGACTTAACTAGCAATACATTAAACTGTATTTCATAACAATATGTTTATTTTGTATTTCAAATGTAAATGTTTTAAATCTTTAAGAGTAAACGCGAATATGACTTTGTTTTTCTGCTTTTACGTTATACTGCTGTACCGATATTGAATAGCCTGGAGACGATCGTAGGCTAAGGAGCATATTTTGTCATGTAATATAAAATGTAATGTAAAAACAAAGAAAAGCTTTATGAATGTTCTGTGTTCGATGATTTTTATTTATTTTATTAATCATGATAATAATATCAATCAATGAATCAAGCAATGATGAGGGCCATCATAATACGGTTGCTAAAAGATCTATGTAGGTAATCCTGTCATGCTTCCCACACCCGGTGTAATAAGTGCTTATTTTTTGTCAATTATGGCGGCATAAATAGAAAGGTAACATATTATTAATATAATAAATATTGGAGTACACATTCATTTTCTAACAAAATATGTCAACACAATCACTTAGATTATAATTTTATGCATAATATAAACTCGAGGAAAGTTGTCTCACTGTCAAATTGAAGGTGAATAAATATTCGTAAAACTCGTAAGCCAGCCTTCGACAATTACGAAACTACCCGTCATTTTTGGTTTTGCTACCTATTTTCATACAAATGGCTTAAGATACGTTTACGTACGAAGACGATACGGATCTTACATTCATTTGCTCGTGCTCTCAAAATTAGTTCAATTTACGCTCACCAGAGGCGCTGTTCAAGTTCCCATACAAAATGCTGCACGATACGGCGGCGACACGAAACCTACAATTATTCGTGCTTGGGGTACTGATCTTCAGGCATTTCTTTTTCCATTAGCTTTTCTTGATTGTCATTATCACGGTCCGTATTAAAAAGAAGATTGTACTTATGTAGTACTGATGCCTAGATAATTGAGATTTCCACGACATTAAATGTAACGAAAAATATCTCGCTTTAATTCCGAGACAAATTGAAATTAGATATTTTTCTTAACATTTAATTGTTAGTACCTACTTATATTTGGGGTTTCGTATCGAAAAGGAAATGTTATTTTGTTATGCAAGGTTGAAAATTGTTTTTTGGCGCGAGTACTTTAATTGAAAACTGAGCAAGTGAAGGACTTTAAGAGTCTTGCACTCAGATTTTGAATGACAAATAGAATCTTTCGGAGCGTGTGACCGAATTTTTTTTAAAAATGGGGCGAATTTACAACAAATGAAATTAAAAAATAAGACTTTTATTAGTGGAGAATTAAGTTACAACAACCCAATTCGATGTGCCCTTCGATGCCTTGTTGCTCCTTTCCCACTTCATCACCTTGTTTGCATGCATCATTAATTTCCTCTTAAAATTAGGTGACGGCATTCCACGCGTTTTCGCTTCCGACATTAGTAAATAACCTGCAAAATTCCAACGGACATGATCTTTTCTGTTCAGATGCGATATGGGAATGGAGGAAACAAAAATCAGAAAATAATGAGCTTACCTACATCAAACATATTACTGTAATCGAATGTCGATAAACGTCTGTCACCATTTACATTGACGCCTACGCATAATGGCGTCGAATTTTGTATAAATCATTTTTACAGGTGAATATGTCAGTATTGTTATTAGTATGAATGCTTTTGAGGATGGATGGATGTTTGTCACACTGGCACATAACACTAAGTAAGTACTGTAAGGCGCCCATTAGATGTTCAATCATTTCCATCAATCATGAATGATGGCATTTTTATCGCCTACAATTTTCGTCATGCAAACGTCAGTCAAAATCTCTTCCAGGGGTTTGACATGGCAAAACCTACCGTCTAATGGGTGCCTTAGGATTTGGTTTTGGTGTGGTATAATCATCATGTTGTCCAGGCTTACTGACTAAACATCAACCTTGTTCTTTCAATTGCACTTTTAGTTCCAGGGTCACGGTAACCTGCGACCCCTAGTTTATAACTTAAATTAACATACAGGATATTTTTAATCCCGCTATGAAGTTTCCGTAGAAAAATTACCGAATTTGACGTGGGCAACGCCGTGGGAATAAGCTACACACTTTGACAAAATAAAATAAGGTACATTGTTGATGAAAAGATAATATATTTTCACGGCCTACTCAATTTGTTTTGTAATTGAACAGATAAGTGATAAGACACCGATTAACAACCACAAAAAAAGCCTCTGACAAAAATAACATTCCAGAAATTTCTAATCTATATATATAAAAATGAAACCCGTTTTCCGTTGTCACGACATAACATGAAAACGGCTTGACCGATTCGGATAATTATTTTTTTGTTGTGTTTGTAACCATCGGGACCGGGTTTTAGACCGGGTCCTCCACCCGTGCGAAGCCGGGCCGGGCCGCTAGTTTTATATAAATCGCTTTTTTCTTTTAGATTAATCGCCCACAGCTTTGCCCGGGTATAGGTAAAAATTATCCCACTGGGTCGTATACAATCAGGCTTAAATAGTTATTACAGGTCTTTGTAAGAAGGCGTGGGATGTGATCTTCCAAGTGGACACAGGGTGGGTTGGTAACTGTCATTGTATTCGAATTGTTGGCTAAAAAGTCGTTTTTATAACACTTGATTTTATCCAACTGGTTCCGGGTTCGCGGGAGTCCGGGGCCTTAGTAAGAGACCTTTTACGAGCAAATGGGTTATAAAAATTACAATGACACCTTTGTTACATCATTCATCTTTATCTTATTACTATTCATCATCATTAACCAAGCCCTTTCAAACGATTTGGGGTCGGATTCCAGTCAAACTATATTTAGATTACTATCTGTACCCCTAGCACGAGTTTTCACTCTTTGACTTGACAGCGTCTTTCCAGTATTTACAGCGTTTCTTGTATGAAAAAATGGAACAGCGCCTCTGTTGTGCGAAGAAGGAACTAATTTTTTCCTTGAAAATTGTCAATAAGAAATTGTCAAAGTTTACTTTACGTCTCAAATACTGAAAACTCGTGCTAAGGGTACTGACCTCCAGAACACAGTAACTTGGTGATACGATACCTCTTGCTAAGTCTAGTTGTAAGACTTTTGAGCTTCTCCGTAACGATAGTAAAAGACTCCACTGAACTTAGTGATACTGTGAGTGAGTTTTGCCGCGACATAGTGTCGTGTTCCAGTAGTTCATATTCATTTATTTGCATTCTACAAGGTAATAAGGTGTTCACAAAAGCTTAGAGCTAAGAGCCATTGTAGACCCTGTCAGGGCACAGTACAACAAAAGTGTTTTTATTACATACCTAACTGAGGTTCTAAATCTAGTGCGCGTAGCAAGAGACAAAGAAAGAGGGTAAACAGTTTTGTCTGCTTCTAACAATTAATTTTCATCTACCTGCATTCTCCAGTCATCCCTCAATCATGGCGCTTGTAACAGCGTCGAAATATCGGAAACTTAAAGAAATATCATCATGGAAGATTTTTGAGTTCCATAACTCGATTACCAATATCGAATACCTTTGTTCGTCTCCGGATTTCGACGTTTGGAAACATTGTTAGAGAGTTCAGTCCGATGTTCCATGTTATGCCGCGCTTGCCTAGGTTGATCTGTGGATGTGTAACCATCTATCATAGCGAACTTCTTGGGTGTCAAATACGCAAAGTCGTTGGTTTCTTCTGTCTTTACAGATCTATAACTGTCGTTCAATATAAATTTAAAATGTCACTTACCAGGATATGGAGTTGGTCAGGACATCTGGCAAGGCGCGGTGACGGCAGGTGGAGTATAGCTGTGACAGAGTGGCGTCCAAGGAATGGAATAAGAAATGTTGGTCGTCCGGCGGTGAGATGGGCAGACGACATTGTTGTCATTGCGGGAGTGTCCTGGATGAGGCTGGCGCAAGACCGTGGAGGTTGGCACAAACAAAGAGAGACCTATACCCAGCAGTGGGTGAGCGTGGATGATGATGATGATGACGGACTATGCGCAAGTTAGGTAACATGCTACACAGGGTATTTGTAAAATATTAACAACCTTTCATGAGTTAAAAAGACTGTATAAGAAAAGGAACTAGTGATAGACGACGTTCCATCGTTTACAAGCAATAGAATGTCCTTTGCAGAAATAGTGTTATTTATTTGATTTATATTTTCTTCTGATTTAAGTTACTTATCTTTATTTAAGCTTATGTATTATTATGTTTTCCAGAAAATGTTTAATAAAACACATATAAATGGTCCTTGTATTTTTTTTTCATAATCATTATATTATTTCTTTTCAAAGGTCTAGACAATCAGTAGAATAATTATAACGAATTATTGTTTGTTTGGTGTATTTCCAGGTTAAAAAAGGCATAGAGAACATAGGATGTAAGAACAAGCGAAACGAGGTCGGGGCTCGGGCACTCCAACTTGGACAGGTTAGGTTAGGAAGGCTTATCTTCGCGGTTTTTGTTTCTAGATCACCCAGAAGAACTGATTACCAGAAGATACCCCCGCCGGCTCGCAGGTTGATGTTAGTTCGCCACAAAAACAATTCCTCACGAAAAAATATTTCGATCTTTTTCTAGGAGTACTCTGTGTCCTCGTTCTGGTTAGTTTTGTACTGGATTTCATTATTTAATTGTACTGCTATCCGTGCGGAAAAAAGAAATGGAGTAAATGTACAATAATCGAAAAAAATAACAAAAACCTTTGGCTAATATAATGTATATATACATAGGTCCTTTTTTTCGTGATGAATTAATTTTGTGGTGAATTTACAACTCCGGCTCGTTGGCCCTCTGCTGTTGGCTCTCGGCTGGTCAAAGCCCTCCTTCGAAAGGGCATCACGTATTTTACAATAAAATACCGTGGTGAAATACCAGTGTATTCTTCACAGAACAAATAATTCCCGTAAAAACCCGTTTGTACAGCATGACTGCATGAGGAGTCTTTATTGGGATTCAGTGAAATGATGATTTTGGGAATTGATAATTTTATGAAATGATAACGTGTTTTTTCACGTTATCGTTTCGTGTAAAACGAAATTCTGTGAAACAATTGGGCATTAAAGAATGCACAATTGCAGATAGACATAATGTATGTTAAGGTCCTCTCTCACCGCGAGCGTTCACCTGTAATGTAACGTTGTGGTAACGTTACAAACTCAAACATTTTATCAGTGAAGAAGAAGAAGGAAGGAAGACAATTGAGCATCACAATGCGCACCTTGTATCAAAGTATGCGAATGCTCGTCAGTCAGGGAGGTTGTATTACACGCGAATGCTCCCGGTGAGGCCTTTATGTATCCAGTATGTATCCAGGAGTACCACTGTTTTTTTATGACAATTCATTTAGCTGTTATGGCGAGAAAAGTAACAGACAGGCACAAACCTATTCGCGTTTATAATAGTTAAAACGGACACACATTATTAAATCGCGACGCGACCCGACTAAACGTGATGTTGACTCGAATCAAATGTGCAGGCATGGCGTCGCGTCGGATGTTCACAGTGTGAAAACAATACATTTGATTCGCGGTCGTGTCGCGTTTTTATAATGTGTTTCCGTCTTTATAAGGATGTAGTTGATAGACGGATCATTGTGATACGTGACCTTTCACGCTTATGCTTACTTGGGATCTACGAACAACATTATTCATCAAAAGTTGTAGGTCGACACTTGGAGCGCTGACTTAAGTTTTTTTTATAAAGAAGGTCTATAAATAGGGACTTATTGTCATTCTTTATGTTAGTGTGGGCGTTGAAGTTCGGGTTAACGAGCTTTTCTTTGGAGAAATTATTTAAGATTTTTCACGAACTCTTATTTTTATAATATACCGGATGATTAATTTAGACTCGTATTGGTTTTTCCGGAATCTAACTAATATTGTATAATAGAATCTAAATTAGAGCGTTGTATTTATTTATATATTCGTATATTTCTAATTGTGATAAATACTTGGTATTGCGAAACTTTACAAAAAAAATATTTGTCCGAAATTCAAATTCAAATTCTTTAATTCAGACATAAGTCCATAGTGTTAGTATCAACAAAGTAAATATAGGTTATTAAAAAATATTAGACCCGTATTTTTTCTTTTGACACGTAAACCAAAATTAACGAAGATACAACGCTTTTACAATTTTACTAGCGTAATGACGTCACAAGCCCCTCTCCCGAATTTAAAAACGTTTTATAGTTGCCGGGGGGACGGGGAGGTTCATTAGCAGAATTGATCAAGCTACTCTCTTCTTTAAAAAGGAAGAGAGTAGCTTGATCAATTCTACACACGGCACATTATATAGCTTAAAGACACCGTTTTAAATTTATTTGTACGTGGTAGTGATGAGAGACAATTTAGACACATGGAATTCGTACGAACATAGAAATAAAGTACCTTCCCACATTCCCCCTCTTTGCGTGGGCTGAAACAATCGTCTCGGTTCCCAGCACACCGCTACGATTAGCACATGTCGGACCCCGAACAATATTGTTAATTTTGTCGCAATTCGAGCACGTATTTGGTAAATGTTCTTCAGCGAATTTCCGCACACAGAATTGTTAATACAACAGTATACCTAGTGAAAGAAATTTAGAAGATTTTTGTATATATTTTTAGGGTTCTTAACTCAAAGGAGACCGTACAACTGTTGTCCATCTGTCTGTCTATCTGTCCGTTTGTCACTAAGCTATATCTCATGAAATGTAGTAGTTAGAGTTGCAATTTTAAAAGATGATAATTTTTCTGTTACCGCAACCGTTGTAAATACAACACAGACTAAAAAAAAGGATCAAAATAAATATTCAAAGGGGCTCCCATAAATGGTTTTATTATTACCTAAAAAGAACATGCCCGATGTTTTTTGTAGATAATAGATAAACATAAAACTTTTCATGAGTGAATAGGACTTTGTCGGTTTTTAATTAATCCATTTGTCGCAGTTGTCGCTCAGTCCAGGGCTCGTTCAAACAACATTTTTTTAAGAGTGACCATGTGGCTTCTTGCTGGTTCTTCTCCATGGAGACCATCAACCGAAACCGTGAGAATATTCGACGTTTTAAAAGTGCCCATTGAGGCCCATGTGAAATAAAATATTTAGATTTTAAGCCTCATGACAAATGATGGCCCAGCTCCTGTTCTAAATTCGAATAATATCCGAGTTATCTGAAATCTTGCATTCGCAGCCATTGCAAATCACCCAACCAACATAAACTCGTTCAAAAATCATCCAAATTGACAACTAAATCGTCGTATTAAGAACTAGTTTTCGATAAAACTCTCTGTCGTACGACATCAAGTATAACTAACGATTGAACTTTTTGGTGAATTGCAAACGTAAACGAAATGTTCGGAAAATTTCTGAACGACTGTGCTTCAGTATTTTGAACTTGAGTCATACTTGCACTTTGCTTCAAAGTTTAAAGTGTTAAAGTAGATTTACTTACTTGAGCTTTCGAGTTTGGGGATAAAATATTTTCGTATCTTGTAGATAAAAAATGGCAGATAAACGCGGATGGAAATGTTGCAGCTGAGTATATAAGGAGCCAATATTTCAAATGCGGTTGTGACAGCTCATAAATTATGTGGTATATTTCTCAAAAATGTGTGTATTCTTTTAGGCAAATAACACAAATAGGAAGTTGGAAATCTTATAACTACTTGAAATAGGAAATCAAAGTGCCTTAGCCCAGGGTATCGCCATCGGGGTCACGGGACTATCGAGTAACCGTGCCCCGAAATGTAAAGGGCTATTGAAGGACACCGTGGATTTTAGTTAAAATACGTTTATTAATTCCAAACAGTAAAATGACAAGTGCAACTGTCACTGATACAATGAAAAGTACATTAATTTCATCAATGTACAAATGTAATTTTACTGACTGGAATTTATAATCGTACTTTAGTAACAGTCTGACAGTCCCTCCCGTCTTGCCCTGCGCAAGCCTGCGTCTTGCATTTGACGATTTTACCAAATATCGCCCAAACCGTAAAAGGTCCTGTGCGAAACCGGTGGATAGCTAGTTATAAAAATAATACTGGCAATAATATTTCGAAAAGCCTGAAACTAAATTCTGTAGGAATTATTCATTGACATTTGAAACTAACTTGTTAGTAAAGTCCGTAGACTTGAAACATAAAAGTAAAAGTATAATTAGTGGTTGTTGTAGATGTTGGTCTTTTCTAGTTCTGGAAAGTTATTCCTTTAAGACAGCGATTCTCAAAGTGTACTCCGCGGTGCCCTGGGGTTCCGCAAAGCCTTTGTCCCCACAAAGGCTTCTCGAGAATTAATAACTACATAGTCATAATGAGATAAAATACACCTTTTGTGATGGTGATGATGCGATCCGACCGATTTCGGCCAGGGCGACTGCTAGCTCCGTTGTCCGAACGGCAACTCCGTTCGTGTGCCGTTCGGCTTATGTATCCTTTCTTTCTTATGTATCCTTTTTGAAAAGATCCGCGCACAATGCGGGATGTGAGCACACCATCGATATAATTATTGTACGACCTCTGCGTACTACCAAAATAAAATAACGTAGAAGACTGGGTGATGACAAAGATACAAGACTCTTCGAACAAAATTGATAAAAAAAGTATATCGTACACACGGCTACACATCAAGCTTGCAAAACCAGTTTAAGCTGACTGCTGAATGTGCGGAAATATGAAACAAAGCGAGACCACTATAATCTAATTTTGTATAGCTTGATGTGTAGCCGTGTGTACATTCCATTTAATTTTTTTTTCTATTATTATAGTATACACTTTTTTTTTTTATCGTGGTAATATCATCAAATGAGGCCTCCCACCCCGGGCAGGGCGGGAGGGACTGTCAGACTTGTACTGACTAAAATCCACGGTGTCCTTCAATAGCCCTTTATGTTCCGGGGTCACGGTGATGGTATAAGACCCGCGACCCCGGCAGGCTTTAGCCCTCTGAGAGGGGGCCCGTCATTTTGCTGACAGCTCTTTGAGGCGCGCGTGGAACACGACGCGCCGTCGACACGGGCATGGTCCATGGTCGGGCGGCGAGTTGCCCTTTACTCGCCATCCGCATGCCCGCGCCTACGGTGGCCGGAGATCGTCTTGCGACGTCCGACGCCGTGGGCGTCCACCACCGCGGGTGGGGCGGAGGGAGAACCTTGTCCTCTCTCTCACGCGGCCCGCCTCCTCCTTCGTGAGCATGACTGCTTCGCAGAAGGAGGCGACCGCTTCCCACTCAGTCTCGCTCCGCAGCATGGCCGCAACCAATGCCGGGCGCGAGAGGTCTCCGCCTATCGCCGCCGTGAGGACACGTCGGTGCTCCGCCCAAATTATAGTATACACTTACATTGAACTTTAAAAATATTGCTTGTGACGTGTAGAAGTGTTTTTTTTTATTAAATTATGCACGTATTTTTTCCTTTTATTTTGGGGTACCGTTTAAATTTCGCTTTTCAAAAGGGATGCACAACCAAAAGAGTTTGAGATACGCTTTAAGAAATTAAACATCACAAGATAGTACAGTCTCATTTAAATATTGTGAAGCACAGTCCCAGATATCAATCGGTTATATTGTTAAATAAGGTGTCTCTGGATTCGCAAATTTCCACGTTGGCATTGCGTCGTTTAGACTTCAGTGTTTCAAACACATGGAAGTTGGATTTGACAATTATCGCTGTCTCAAAATAGGTAACGTTAATTGTATGCGTCGCAACATATAATCAAATTGTATGAGGGTAGATACTAATCTATGTAATTACAGGAATATTTAAAATGAAAAATATGGAATATTTAGCGGTCATGTTACAGCTTTTACATGTACACGTGGCAGGAGTAACCGCAACTGATATAATCGCATTGTTTACCACAGTTAATAGAAAATAACAATTGGCTGTGGCAACTCCCACACGGAAACCAGAATAATTTATCCCATATACGTTATGAAAAACATAATTAATAATTGTCTATGGTCTATACATGTGCCAATCCATTCAGACGCTAAACCCGCTAAACAGTACTAAGGTGTCGAGGCCATGCTGCGGGGCGAGACGGAATTGAAAGCGGTCGCTTCCTTCTGCGAAGCAGACATGCTAGCGAAGGAGGGGGCGGGACGCGTGTGGGAGAGGACAGCGTCCACCTCACAGCCCAGCGGCAGCGGTAACGGATGTCGCAAGACGACCTCCGGCCACCGTACGCGCGGGTATGCTGGCAGCCAGTAATGGTCGACTCGCTGTCTGAACATGCACCACATGGACCATGCCCGAGTCGACGGCGCGTTGTGTTCCACGCGCGCCTCCAAGAGTGTCAGCACGATGATGGGGCCCCCACTAAGAGGGCCAAAGCCTGCTGAGGTCGCGAGTCTCACGATTTATCGTGACCCCGGAACGTAAAGGGCCATAGAAGGAGACCGTGGATTTTAGTCAGAACTAGTCTGACAGTCCTTCCCACACTGCCCTGGGTGGGAGGACTCACTTGATGATAGGGGCGGCACGACGTAAATTGCTCCAAAGCCAGCGCTTGGCTTTGTTATTTCTTAAATAAAGCGTATAGGACCGTCAGTACTGAAGCTTTGCCGGTGCTTGCTGGTGTACTTCCAGTCGAACTTGAAGTGCAGCGACGTGCTGCAATGTACTTTTCCGCACGGGAGACCACTGACGCTGATTTTCTACTGCAACGTGACCGTGATAAGATATTTAGATTATTCAAACCCCAGAGCGACGTCTGGGAGGACCTTTTATCCGAATGGCAAAGTAGGTGGGATAATTCTATCAAGGGGCGGCACCTCCACCAGTTCTTTCCATCCGTTCGTGAGCGGCTGGCTAGGACGTGGCTGGAGGTGGATCACTGTGTTGCCCAATTTCTTACTGAACATGGTAACTTTAAAAGTAAATTGTTTTCCTTTAAGCTTGTTCCCTCTCCTTTTTGTCAATGTTCGACACCTGACTGTGAATATGAACAATCAGCACATCATATTCTTTGGGAGTGTATTCTTTGGCAGAACGAACGCAATATTATGTTGGATACTGTTCAGACTACATCCGGAGTCATTTACCGTGCGTATTTAGAACAAACTACCGTGCGTTCAAGCGTTTCTGCCATACCTATTATTGTAATCAAATATAGCAGCTCACAATTTAGGACCCATTAATATTAGTAGTCATTTTTACCCGTGGTGCTCGGCAACTGGGCATCTCCCAGTTGTAATATCCCTTTGTGCCTATTGGCCTTGTTTTGTTCTGTCTCCTGCTTGCATGGAGGGAAGTGGAAACATATTTTTTCCTACTCCTCCACTATTCTTTTCTGATTAATTTCGTTGCAGGATCCAAGACAGGTAAATTCACTCTCCGGGACACGTCGAGCTTCATTGTCTCGGCGCTTTTCTGGTGGTTGCCACTGTTAATTCTGGCTCTCAGGAGTTGCAGTGGTTTGGGAATAGTGTGGTGGGTTTGTCACTTGATGATTTCAACACCTGAAAAAGCCGTACTAAGGTAATGGTGGCTTTCACACTGTTAGATTTTAACTGAGCGGCTCCCATCATTTACACCGGTTGACAGAAATCGCATGCGACTAAGATTATGATAAGGAGTACGGGTCTTTGTGAGCTAGCATCGAAAAGGTCCGTAACTCGTTAACACGCAACGAACTTTTAAGCTTGTGGTGTTACTCACTTTCTGTCTAGTCGAATTGTGACTTATACTGCCCGCCATATTTTGTATGGAGCGACTGCCTATCGGATCTCCACTCACAACCCAGTAACTAGGTAAAACCATACCCCATGGTAAGACCGGTTGTCAGACTTTAGAGCTTCTGACTAACAGTACTGTCAAAGATCTAAAAAAGACAGCCGGGACCAACGGCTTTACGTGCTTTCCGACTCACAGAGGAAACTCGCTATGACAGATGGTCACCCATCCAAAGACCAACCTTGGCAAGCGCGGCTTAAATCCTTAAGATCGGCTTCTGCGGCTGTAATCAGCCACGAGCTCCTCGAGGTAGGCCACCTGTTGTCAATAAAGAGCTTCTAGTTAATTATTTAGCGACAATTCAATCAACAACATACCTAATATAAAATTCAATTAATTCAAAGTAACATAGATGTTGGGTAGGTAATATTTTTGTAATTTATAGCATTGTCAGTTAATGTTTTGTGGTACAGGAAACCGTCCGACATATGAAACGTAAACATTGGCAAGCAATTTTGAAGTAAGTTCTATGTAGTAGGGGCGACCAAGATGGGATTTTTGAAGTGACTCGAGCGTGTCAGATAAGTATATAGGGAGAATCCTCACACCCTTTAATGTACGTGTACCAAGTATGAACCCTCCATAATGGTGGGGTGTGTTGGTGGAAACCCGTCAGATTATTAAAAAAATTGATCCCAAGAAAAACTCGAATCGCGTCAAATTAAGAAAAGGTAGATTAATTACGTCCAGAAAAGTGTATATTTCAATAACCTAACAATTTGAGCGTGGCACAGGAAATGAGCGAGTCCTGAAGTTGTAAAACAAAAACGTAACACCTGCTTGTTCCTTATAGAAATCAACGGACAACGTTCCGTCTTAATTATTAGTTTTAATTATTCATAAGGCGTTATAGTTTTTGGTTTTTCAACCGCTTGTTACAGATAGCAACATAATCTCTCAATTATCCAATATATTGACATGGCGCTCGACTGAGGAACAGTATCTTCGCCTTCCCTACTAATGCCAGCGTTTGCCATTTAATTTTGCCGTGTCGCAACCCAGAACCGAGCCATCAAAATAAAATAACGGATAGTCAGTGCAAGTCTGGCAGTCCCTACCGACCTGCCCGGGTGGGAGAACTTATTCGATGATTTTATTACGTGAAAAACTCTTCGAAAAATAACGATCTTCCGTCGAGGTAGAAAGGATATCAAATAAATAAAACTCTTTAAATATCTTTGACGTCAACTTTATTTCCATTAATCCTCTGAGATTGAATAACAAAACGCACAAACATTGAACATGTATATTCGATTTGAAAAAACTATTATTTCAGTAGTGATCAAATAAAGTACACCTCAGTAAAAAACTTTTTAGTAGAAATTTAATAATTAAACAAAGGCCCACTTGTACCGTAACTCACTAAGCAGATACGTGTCATCATCTGCCTAGCCTTTTCCCAACTATATTAGGTTTTCAGCTTCCAGTCAAACCAGATGCAGCTGAATATCAGTATTTTATATAGAGCGACTGCCTGTCGGACCCCCACAACCCAGTAACTGGGTGATACAATACCCCATGGTAAGACTGGTTGGCAGACTTTAGAGCTTTTGACTAACAGCAACGACTGTTATAGGTCTACAAATTACAGCTGGGACCAACGGCTACACGTACTTCCTGAGGCACGTGGGAAAATCGCTAAGACAGATGGTCACCCATCCACAGACCAACCTCGGCAAGCGTGGCTTTACCCGGACGATCGGCCTAAGGTTTGTGAAGCGACACAAAATTTGTAATGTGGAATACCTATTCTATTTTATATTTCTATGACATTTCTGATATTGTCTCCGTCTGTATTTTAAATATCTACCAAATATTTTTAATAAAAAATTAAAATCTACATTTAAGTATAAAAACTAATGGCGCAAAAATATTTTTAGTGATTTGTGTTACGAGTAGGCCTCAGTGCTATAAACAGAGCCTTAACTAATACTTAATAAAAAAACACTTAACAATATAAACAACATTAAGTTTTAATGCATTTGCAATACTGAACACATTTAGAAAACATATATCCTTAAAATGTTTAATTATGCTTAATCCCTACTTTTTTTACAAAACAAAAAATACGTGTCCGTTATTTTTCAGTTTCTGTACCCTTAGCACGAGTTTTCGGTATCTGAGACGTAAAGTAAACTCGAACTTTGACAATTTCAAATTGAAAATTTTCAAGGAAAAAAATAGTTCCTTCTTCGCACACCAGAGGCGCTGTTCCATTTTTTCATACAAGAAACGCTGTAAATACTGGAAAGTAAAATAGTGAAAATTCGTGCTAGGCGTACAGTTATAATGATGAAATAAACAACAATTCCGCGCCTGAACAGGCCTTAATATAATACATATTTACAAGTTTTTTCAACATTATCTACTTCTCTGAATCATCACTATTCAGTCTTTTTCATTAAATATATATTTTAATTGAATTTCAGTTCCAAATTCCAACGGTTTTGATAAATTATATTTTAAGTTTTCGATTAAATTACACTCGTACAACATTTCACAGAATTTACAGTAGAGATTTTAACAATGAAAATGTTGCCAGTTAATTTTAAAGCTTGATTCTGTTGTGTTAATATTTAAAAGTTGGCAATTTTCTATAAAACTAGCAACGGGTACGTATCAAAACCATTTAGCTCAATATCCCGAAGTCAAAATCCCGAAATTGTACCATTTCAGATTCGGAATTTCGTTCATTCGTTCGGGATTTTAAACATCGCATCGGTATAATAATGATTATCGGCATTTTACACTTTCGGTATTTTGAATTTTGAAAGAAAGAAAGAAAGAAAGAAAAAACATTTATTTGGCGCAAAAAATTTTGGTGGTTTGGACGTCGGTATTTCAACCAATGGCAATGGTATGAACTTTCGGGATTTTGATTCATTTTCACTTTTGTTCATAGTGTGTTTTGATGATTCGAATGACAATTTAAATTACTGTGACCAATTAATCCGAACAAAGGTTGACATAATTACAAGTGAGGTTTTTTTTTTTTTCTTAATGTGGTGTTCTGCTAGATCTAGTTTTAATTCAACCTGTGTTTCAGGTGACTGAAAAGTGATTTTTCTGGTGTCAATTATTTATACTCTCTCCCAAGTATTCTCTTACAATAATACGTGTAGACTCCTGAATTCAAAATAATATTATTTAATTCACGAAATTAAATCAAAAAAATATTTTTTTTACTTCACAGTCGATTTTTACCGTTAGTTCTTACTCGATTCATATTTTGTATAAAAAATCTGTTTACGGCTGTTTTTCCGTTCGTTTAATCAACACTATTTCACTCACTGGTACACCTAATGGCGCAATTACACGGGGTCGTTTACCCGAATTCCATAAGCACTAGCGTACTAACACGTTGAATTAAATATTCGACTGGAATATCTAAATTAATTTGTTCGAGTACGTTCGTTATCGGAAACTAGTACGGCTTCATAATTTTAGGTGCGAGTAGGTACTCGATTTAGGGCTGATTATTCAATATTTTGATAACTTTTATTTGAGGAATAAGAATAGCGATTTGACATATTTTCTACAGATAAGCAGTCAAACTGCCATTTTTATTCTTGAGATAAAAATTGTTTGACCATTGAAACATCAGCCCTTAGTTAATTAAACTACTCGTAGTCGTTAGCTCGTATTCCATTGCAATGATATCCACTGTTGTTGTTATCATCAGTGTTTTAAACTTATGTCGATCACTTCAGTATGGGCTAATGACTCCGTAATTTCGTCATTACATTTTGCTATAGTATTAGGAATTTAAAATTTAAAGCTTTTTGAAAAGATTTGTGAAACTGATTTAAGTTTCCCTGAAAAGTGATGCCACCATAACTGTCAGCAATATTATTTTATTTGATGCAAACACGTTTCCACAAATATTTCAGATGAATGTAAAATATAATTGTTTGCCGTGTGTAAACTAATGATAAAATATGAAAAGGGAAACAGAGAGTTACCACGAACTTTCAGGTAATTAAAATGTATGAAAATACCGCATTATTGACTTTACGACATAAAAATTGTGGTTGTAAGAAAATCATGTAGCTGTTGCTACTTGCAAACATCACTGCCTCTTTAGATATTTATCAGCGTTAGCTCCTTACTCTTGGTCACGCTCAAGGACATGCAGCGCGTCAAGCGTCGGGTTGCGCGGACGCAAACACACATATGGTGATGTATTAAACTTGACTTGACTAGACTGCCTTATTAATAAAACAAGAACTAAAGTTACGCCAAAGTTATTCCTTAAAAATGTATGGCTAGTCTGAAGATTATCCTGGTTGTAACTTTAGTTCAGGTTTATTAATAAGGGTGAGAGTGATCAAGGAGAAGCGGCAATAACTAACGAACAATAACCGCTGTCTGCCCCGCTCGACGCGCCGAGCGTCCTAGAACGAGGTCAGTTAGCGTTACCGCTGTTTGAAAAAACAGTCTTTCTTCACAGTAATCTTATCACTTAAACAGTGGCGATCTTATCGCTGTAATACTGGTGCAGCACTCGACAGCGCTCGTGTTCAGCGCAGCGGAGGCGGGGGGGCGGGTGTCAGGCGGGACCCCTCACCACCTTCGGAACCTCCAGACGAGATGGCACGGCTGTCAGTGAGGTCTCGGCGAAGCGGACCCCCAGGCGGGTCCGGACTTTGTTGCTCTGAGGACAAATGGAAGGGTTAGGTTTGGTGGTACAACCTGAAAGGGAGTCGCCTGTGCATTGAGTGAGCGACCGGCTATTGCGCGGCGTATCGCGTTTTAGATTCCGTCACGGAACGAATATTTTTTGTGATCTACAAGTAGTTGTGCCGAGTCTTATTTGTGTAAAAATGAAGAGATTTCTAGAGTGTAGAACGTCTTTAAACACAAAATCGATCTTTAGTTAAACACGAATTTATACATATAATGCAATTAAGTATCGATTGCTTAATTTCTTTTTCCTTGCTGGAGAAAAAAAAATTGTAGAATGTCCATGAATTTTTTTGAAGAAATTCCCCCTCTCCCAATAACAGAGACGATTACAATGTCCAAGCAGTGGAAAGTTCTAGAACGTTTATGCATATTCAACAGGTAGTATAGGTCTGGTCTGATTCTAGTTATCAGCCTATTACAAACGCATGTTGAGGCATGCGCTTTGAAGTACACAGCGCATGCCTAAACTTGCGTAAATCATATTTATGCGCCTCGCCGCAAATTCCGCCGCACACCGGTAAGCCATCAATTATGACAAACTGGGGCTCGTATGCAGAGATAGTGTAGCATGAATTTGTGATGAAAACTGACAACCACGCATATTTGTGTACCGTACCCAGTGTAGGCACAACACTGGGTACGGCACACAAATATTATGCCTACAGTAACATTTTTATGAAATTAGTATTTCAAAAAGGTGGAGGACAATATAATTGGCTTTTTGACTGTATTATTAAATTAAAAATCTTATTAGTCTGTCATTTACAGTTTCGAAAAATGACGGACATGTTTTGTTTCTTTCGTAAAATCAATGAATATTTACCAAGAGATAATGCTTCAAATCCCGAGAGTGGATGATGTGGGTTTCGTGACGTTTTGCCAATTTTGAAAGCGTCGTATTTGCGTTAATTTTGGTTTACGTAGGTAAAGAAAAAATACGGGTTAATTTTTTTTTTAATTAACTGACGGACTAAGGCTGAGGCCACCGAGCGTAATTTTTGAGCCATGAGTCCCAGACAACGACGATATATTACTAGACTCCGCATGCGCGATCTAAGGAACTAAAAATATTCTGTCAACTCGCTGAGGCACTACGTAAGCGAGAGGGACGGGGTACTGCGTTGTTCTGTCTCTAGGTATGTTTACGGCTCACAGGAGTGGTCGAAATAAGACGGATATAAGACTTTTTTGCCTAATGTGTTGACAGACATCGGTCGCCTGTTATTAGGAGTCTAGTAATATATCGTCGTTGTTTCCAGAATTTCGGCCGCTTTCATAAAAAACAAAAAACGACTCTCTCGCGACGAAATTTTTTTCTATCAAAAATATTTGAAACTCATCTTTAACCCACAAAATTGGGACACAACTTTATGAGATGACAATGTAAAAGACTTGGGTCCAAAAGGTAGAAATAGATTTTCATTCTTCAAATAGTGATTTGCTGACGAATATAGTACTAAAATATTTTTAAATAAAGCTAGAAAAACCCTAAAAAGTCACGTCTGGCGTTGGACAATCCGAGATAAAAAGATCAGTAGGCGTGAATAAACGTTCTTTTCACAGGACATTTCCATTACTGTCACAGATCCTGACACCTACGTGTGGCGACTGTTTATTGCAAGATATGCTTTAGAAGAGTATTTCTATTACGGAGATTTTGTAGGTTACTTTACTAGCTTTTCCCTGTAGCTATTACCTGTATTATATATAATCTTCTTTTTCTTCTTCAACCTTTAGTCACTCAATGCTGAGTGTAGGTCTCTAGTCTTTCCACTTCTGGCGTTTTGTGTTATAGCTATGCAGTTTCTTCCGGCCACTTTAACAAGGTCGTCTGTCCACCTCGTCGGTTGTCTCCCTACATTCCTCTTTCCCGTTCGTGGTCTCCATTCCAACACTTTCCTGCCCCATCTTCCATCCAGTCTACGGCATATATGACCCGCACGACATATTATTATATGTAATATGTATGTATAAAAATCAATGCCACATTTCGTTGTAATTTTATAACTCAAGAACGGGCTCCACACCCAATGTTTAGGGTTTGTTAGGACTTTTTAATAGGTAGAAGTTTTATGTGCAGTTTGCACAATATCGGTCGAGCGGTTCTTCATTTATATACCTTTTTTTGTATACCTAGCGAAGCACTTACCGGGCTGCTAGTATTGTATAAATGAAGCAAACGCAACCGTCAAGTCTGACATCTTCATGAAGAATATTTAACGACAAGCATTGACTAGAGCGTTCGCTAGAAAGATCATAAAAATATTAGTAGCGATGATTGGCTCTATGCTTGGCTCTGTTCGTTGTTCAGTTCTGAAAGCTTTCGAGAGCTCTCAAAAACGGTTCAAACATTTTCGTAGCTTAGTTTCATAAAGTCTAGTTTAACGGATCATATAGATCTGAAGTCAATAGCTATCCTAGGTGACCATCACCGTGACCCCGGAACATCACCGTGACCCCGGAACATAAAGGGCTATTGAAGGACACCGTGGATTTTAGTCTGTGTTATGTATGTGGCCAGTGTGCTGCTTATTGTTTATGCTTAGTGTTTGACGTGTTACTTTTCTGTTCTGTCATGTCTGTTCTTTGCTAATAAAACAATGGTTTTCCAAAAGATATTTCAGTCTGTACAAGTCTGACAGTACCTCTCGCCCTGCCCGGGGTGGGTCTCATTTGATGATTTTACCACGTAAAAAAAAAAAAAAGGTATCTAGGTTTTAAGGGCGTCACACATGGCTAAGATACTATAATATGTTACCTTAAGATGTTACCTTGTTAAGATGCGTACAGGACATGTAGTATAACATGTTATATAAAAATTGATATATAACATGTTACAGGTAATGTGGACGCAGAATGTAATACAACAATGTTATATAACTTAGTCATGGTTAACACTGAAGAACGCCAAGCAAAAAAATGGTAATATTGCATTGTTGTATAACATTGTTATTCTATTGTGTACAGTATTGTTTTATGTTCCAATGTTAAATAACAAGGTTACATGGTGTGGACGTGTTATATAACATGTTACATGGTCTGTACGCACCTTTAAATTCTCATAATATCGCTCATTATCTTTAGATACGAGAATATATTATCTTCGTCGTGTGATGGTAAATTAAATTGTTTGGGGACCGATATAGTATCTATTAAGATAAAATATTATAGTATTTATGCCGTGTGTAGCGCGCTTTACCTTAGGTAAGTTTAATTTCCAATTCATGAACTGCCTAGCTCCCAGGGAAAAGAAATATATTTGTTCCTAATTTATGACGATTGTTTGTACGTGAATTAGAAGTTTGTACTTGTTAAGAATAACATATGGGTGAATATTTACGTTGTGTGGGAGTACATAGGACTTTAATACATAAGTAATTAGGTGGATAATGGATTGCGGTATTGTTTTGCTTTATTTATCCTTTTGTAGTGTTCGTATCCGTCTCTGTTAAATTAAATGGAGATTCATTTACCACTTCATTGGAATTCTATTTTCTCTGTTCTTGAAGTAGAATTGTATAAAATCCGGTGTTCGGTTCTGCTCTATAAATATAGGAATATTTACTAAGAAATACTTCTTTTGATAAAAAAGGAGAGCCATGCCAAATTATGTGAAGATAATAGAACAAAGTTCAATAAAAGTTTTTTCAAAAAAAAATGTAACCGCCTTCAAAACCAACCACTAAAAAAGAGTAAAATAACCTACAAAATAACTTTTCTTTCGGAAGTCGGTGGTTTCTTTTTTTCATTGTCTTTTTTGCCACCGACTTCCTAAAGAATAGAATAGAATAGAATCATTTATTCGCTAGAGATGGTTTTACAAAAGAAAAGTTAAAGAAAAGTTATTTTCTCTTTTTAGTTTAAATATTCAACCCAAATTCTTGTCAAATAGGCACATCATTTTCTTACATGTGCACTAGAATTTTTTAATCCGTAGCACCGGTAACATCGCTCATGTACAACATTAGCTAATAAAATTCCCTATCTCAAAAACTACTGAACCGATTTCGATGAAACTTGCAGTGTTCCCTCAGTTGAACAATACCTAGTATAACAAAAAAAGAATGACTTAAATCGGACTTGTAGTTCCAGAGATAAGCGAACACAAACTAAATCAGTCGATGCCTACTCCTTTCTGTTAAGGAGTTGTACCTTCCATCATCAGCTCAGCTACATGAGATTATGATTACCATACGCAAATACTTAAATTACTTCATAATATTTGCGAAAAACTATATGTGAGCCTATAAAATTTGAGGGTTGCCCTCGATTTCTTCAGGATTCAATCATCAGATCTTGACTTGGTGAATATGGGACCAGGATCTCCTTTCGAACAAAAAAAGAATTTTGAAAATCGGTCCACAATCGCCGGAGGAATCGCGTAACAAACACACAAAAAAAAAGAAAAAAAAACATACCGTCGAATTGATAACCTCCTTCTTTTTGAAGTCGGTTAAAAACACAAATTAATTAATGAAGTTTTCGACGAAAGTCGGCCGGTGCGCGGCTGACGGTCATCGATGACGTTTATGAAAACAGATTAACGGTTACAGTGCATCGTGATTTCAAAATTAACTGAAAAATCAATGAACTCTCTCGCCCTGAGTTAGGGCCGGCACGGCAGATTGTGCTGCGGCATCCCGCGGCAATCCGTAGCATGCCGTGGCATGGCCTGTTGTGGTTCGACATGCCACGGCGTGTCCTGGCATGCCGAAGTTACAACCTTATTTCAACTACATAAGTAATCATAATTCCTCGACATAAAGTGACCCATGTTTCGTGAGATGCAATGGAGTGCCGCGACAACACGTGGAATGAAATGGCATGACGCGTCATGCCTCAACATTCCGCGGTATCGTGGTAACGAAATAAATAATTAGGAACTCAAAACTCATTGAAATAAGATTCAAAATAACTTGATTAGGTAGTAATAAAAACCTTTGCCGTGCCATGCCGTGCCGGCCCTAAAGCGGCAAGGACTGTCAGATGAGATAAGGCCGCACATTGTGTCACTAGGGTGGTTTAAAAGATATTGTGATTTCTTTTTTTAATACGTTACCCCATACTGTATTCGTTTACAAACACACAAACTCCCAGAGCCGGAACTACAACTTGCGGATCATACAAATATTTTTCCGTGCTGGGATCGAACCCACGACACACTGCGCAGGAGTCGTTCGCTCAGTCACTGCGCCAACCGTGTTGTCAAAATGGACATAATTATCTGTCATTTGTTTGATATGCATAATAAAAAATATTCTATCAATATACTAAGTTGACCTTTGCGTGCCAGGATCATGGTAACTTTTTCGACAACATTGAAGAATCGGTACATTTGTGTCACTTATGACGCCCGCGAATTAAGAAATCCTGTAAACACTTCAGTTTTGGATTCTGGAAATACTGTAAACATCTTAGTTTTGAATTTTGAATTTTGGTTCCTTTAGAACAACTCGATTTTACATCCTTTGATTAGAACGGTGCACTTTAAAGCTTTCATTTTTTAAAAGCATACTCTTTGCCAGTGTTAATAGAGTCCAGAATTGAGTTAAATCTGAAGCCTCCACGTGTCAGGCCATACATGGTATTTATAACATTGCCTATTACCCAAGGTTTTCCATTTTTTGTCTAAGAAATCGGAAAAAGAAAAAAAAATGGGCAAAGGGTGGAATTCGGCGCGATGAGGCAAGGATCAAACCTTCACGCAAACGAAGCCGCGAGCATAAGCTAGTATGTTTATATTTATACGTTAATTCCAGAAGTAATTTTACTTTTCCAGATAACCTACATTAGAAGTTTAAAATATCCGATCAGAAGACTCGTCTAGAAACTCGATTTCGTTTAAAAACTTGTTACATTAACACCAAAAACTCGGTTCAAGTGTTGCCATTAAAATAAAACGCCAAACTCGTTGGATATATGATTGCCAACCGAATATATTTCTTGAAATCCAAGTGCTGTTGTAAACCATACATTATGAACAAAAAACTATTATTTTTATTGTTTTGTTTCTAAGGACTCGACTTCATTTGTTTGAGTTAAGTCCACGTCAGGGCTAACAGAGCCCGACCGGCATTAGTCAAGGGCCATGCTGCAGGAAAGCGATCGCCTTCTTCTGAGAGGCAGTCATGTCGCCATGTGGATGCCGAGTAATGGGTGACTCGCCATCCGATTATGAACCATGCCCGGGTCGACAGCGAGTCGTGCAACACAAGCAATCTGACGGCCCCCTTTAGAGGGCCAAAGACTGATAACAAGGGGTGAAAGAGACAAAGAAATTGACGAAAGAACGACCAGAATAAGCTTGTTCATTCTAACTTATATTTTTTAATTAGATATTTTAAAAATGTTTTCTATTAATTTTTCAGACTTTTGGGTGAATCTTAAAGCCTTTGTACACCAAGTTTATTAAACGCGTACACTTTGTATCGCGACAACAAAATGCTCTGTTTGACAAAAACCGCGGTGTGCATAGGCCTTTAGTTATTCGTGTTTAGTGAAATTAAAATCAGTACCGTGATTCTGGAAAAAGAGACTAGAAAATTATGAAATATCCAAAAACCCTACGTAAATCTTAAATTAGACAAGTCCTTTAAAATCTTGACTGAAAAAGTTTTCCGATTTGTCTTTTTCAAATCTAGGTTTGCTCGAGGAGATGAAAGAGTCGTATCTTAATGAGAGTTTCGTGTCTTTATAGGAATTAAACCAAGATGATTTATTTTTTTGTTGTCGGTATGGTTGAGTCAATGGCTGAGTGATCAACTGTTGCGCAGCGCGTCGCGGGTTCGATGTCATCGAACCCGCGACGCGCACGGAATAAATATTTGTACGAATTATTTGTTAATAATTCGCAATAAGGTGCGCGTTGCTTTTTCGTAAAAAAAATCAGGAAAGAAAAAAATAACTAAAAGTGGGACATACTCCAGACGCCTTAACAATCAGACTACGCAACACACTCATTGAAGAAATATTTTAATAATTTGCAAGTAGTTAATGTGAAAAATAAAAATAAAAAACTTGGAAAACGTCTAAAAAAAACTTTTCTATATTCCCATTCAAAAGATTCGTAATAATACTTAAAACTCAATTTGAACTTTAATACCATACCATAAAGTTTAAGTGCGAACGTGGGTGTGAGTGACGTTAGATGTCACAGGTAGCGACACTCGAGAGCAATGAATCCGGGTCACTTAAAGAATCCTAAAAATCTCGGAAACTAAAAATGCTAGGTTAATGCAATAAATTGTATTTAATAGACAATGTAATACTCCTTAAATGAAGGTATTAAAACTTCTTAGTTATTGTAAAGTTATATCATAAAAAAATCAAATTTGAAAAAGGGCCACTTTCGAAGATGGAACTACGAAATTACAGCATTTGGTTTTGCTTTTGTTTGTAATCTGTCATTTATGTGGGTACATAAACCATGTTGATAGTACTCTATATTCATTATTCAAGCTGAAATTATGTCGCTTACGCCTGAAGAATGCACCAGAATACTTACAATGCTGGAAACCGGCCGGAGTCAGCGCGATACAGCCAGGACTGTCGGTGTGTCGCTGTCAACAGTACAAAGAGTTCTCCGACGTTACGAAGAAACTGGTTCTAACCTACGCAGACCAGGAACGGGCAGAACCAGGTGTACCACAGCACGAGAAGACCGATACTTGGTGAACACCATGCTTCGAAATCGCTTTCTCACAGGAACTGAACTCACCAATCAGTTTCGACGCCTCGGAGGAAGTAACCCAAGTGCATGGACAGTAAGACGTCGGCTTGCTGAATCTAACTTAAAACCCCTTAGACCTGCAAATGGCCCTAAACTGGAGCGTGGGCATCGTATTTCAAGACTAAGATATGCCCAGAGCCACGTAAATTGGAGTATTGAAGATTGGTCAAAAGTTATGTGCTCCGACGAATCAAAATTTATGCTCTACAAGCACGATGGAAGACACAGAGTGTATCGAAGACCAGGGGAAAGATTCAAGCAAGCATGCATCGAAGAAAAAGTAGCCTACGGTGGTGGGTCTGTACTTGTGTGGGCCGGAATTTCTTCTGAAAGTCGCACAGAGCTGGTGATCATAGAAAACGGCTCTTTAACTAGCGTAAGATATGTGGAAGAAATCCTCAATGATCACGTTGGTCCATTTATGGTCAATTTAGGTGAGGATGCCATATCATGACAATGCCTGACCTCATACAGGTAGGATTGTGAATGACTACCTTCAAGAGATGAACATTACTCGTATGGAGTGGCCAGCGCGCAGCCCGGATATCAACCCGATCGAGCATGCTTGGGACGAGCTACGGGCGAGCGAGATGCGTAAAACAACGAAACCCTCCCCCAATCACGCTTCGTGAGCTCAAAATTGCTCTCACAGAGGAATGGGAGAATATTCCCCAAAATCGTATAAGGAACTTGGTGTACAGCATGCCAAACCGCGTAAACGCAGTAATGGAAGCACGAGGAGGCAATACGAAGTATTAAAATTCAAGAAAAATCGTAATAAAGTTCAAAAATTTCATGTTTCCTATTTTTGTTTTAAGGAGAGATCAGCAGTTTTTTTCTTTATGTAATTTTGTGTTAATAAAATGTATGGTGACTCATATTTTTTTTACTTTCATTTAAGGAGTATTACATTGTCTATTAAATACAATTTATTGCATTAACCTATCATTTTCAGTTTCCGAGATTTTTAACATTCTTTAAGTGACCCGGATTCATTGCTCTCGAGTGTATTAATATTTATTTACCTTAACTGATTTCATGAGTGGTGACTCCAGGTTCATATTTCTGTTCTTCATCGAGCTGGATCCGGAGCCGTCGATACCTATGGACATAGACAAGTATTTATTAATAAATCGTGAAACTTAACGCAGTTTAAAAGGGTCTCTCCACATTTATCGACGCGGAATCGGCTAACACCGGTCAAGAAAGCCTTTATGTCTACGTAATAAGGGTGTTACTAATATCATTCGCATCAGCTCGGCTCGGACGACGCGTCGCGACGCCGGCCGACGGTGAAACGAGCCGTTCGCAACAGATGATCGGTGATACGTACAGTAGTGTAGTGATACGTTCTCGGCTTAAGCCGATTCCGCGTCGGAAAAGCCGACATTTTTCCGCTGCGTGTAAAAAAAGGTTGTCTACAGACAGAATGATCACACATTGTAATCTCGCCTTTATTGTAATGAGAATAAAACCACTATAATTTTGAGAGTGATACACAGTCAGAGATAAAATTGTTGAGACCTTTCTCAGTTATTCACTGTTTTATATCTCCTGTATTCAAGAAGCCACTTTTAGTCAATGTCCTGAGAGAGCTGAGTTATGTCTAGACGTAAATGGGTTTTTTACGTTACTTTCAAGCAAAATGTAAAAAGTTATTACGCAAAGTGTAGTAAAAAGATTTTTTCCCGCATGCCAAAGTCGTTGCCAAACTGTCATATACATTCTCGGGCCAAGATTCAAGGCAGACAGTTGCAATATTGCTACGGCGTAGCAGTCGCTACGAGATGGCTACGCTGCTACGCTTCGTAGCGGATGTCAATTGTAGAATTCCTGAGCTTTTGCGTCCTCGTTTGACAAATACTTGAACTTTATTTGTTTGAACATTTGTTTAATATGATTGTTTTCAGAACGTAAATTAAACTTGGCTTAAACGCTGAAAAAAATACTGCGAATCGACCAAAGCCTTTTTTTTTGTATCATCATTAAAAAATCAATGCCACTATTCGTAATTTTATAACTCAAGAACGGGCTCACGTATCCAAAACAAATGTTTTTGCTTTGTTCGGACTATTTAGTACATGTTTCACGAGTATGTGATGTTTGCACAAAATCGGTTGAGTGGTTCTTCACTTATCACATTTTTTGTAACAAATGAATTCAATAAATGGTGGATCAATTCGCTGATGGGGGGGATTTTGCTGTCAAATTGAAACTTTATACGTAGCGAAGCACGTACCGGGCCGCTGGTATTTTATAAGTGGTTATAAGACTATTTGTCGCAACGATATTTATTGTGTAAAATAGCAAAATATGAATTTTATAATAATAAGGCACTTGGGACACGTAACACAATCTATTAACAAAGAGACGTGTTGCTAGGTTATTTGTTCCACCACTTCTTCTTTGTTAGTTGAAAACGTTAATTAAGTATTTAAACACTAGTATAATGGTTGGGATATCTGATAAGATTATCTCAACTCAGTTACCTAGAAACCATACTAGGTTTCAATACTAATTCCAATTAAGATTAACCAAAACTGATTTTCCTAGAAAGTTAGAAAGCGTCTAATTGATTTAGGTAAAATACTCTTTAGTAACACGACCGGTCAGTCTCGGTAAATTACGTTTATTTAATTTAGATTAGATTTTCCTTTCGATAGTTAAATACGTTCGAAATTACGTTAGGCTTTGTTTTGAGACTGCCTACAAATCTAATGAAAATGTTATCACGTAAGTTTGTGTATGAAGAATTTCTAAAGAAAATATTAATAGGCATCCCTTGCGCGCGCCCGTGGACTGGAGTTCCCTCTCGGATATGTCCGGGGGGAAGACCGGTTTTTCGGGCCGGTGCACCCTGGGATGCAAAAACTCTTCCTTAGGCACTGTGTGCCTAAGGGGTCTCTTTGCCCGTATGCGAATAGCCTGTCGTGTGGACGCTCCAACGCGTGTCCCTCTGATCAGCAGAGGGCACAGCGGCGGAGCGGGTTTGCGGACGGTGAGTAAGGCCCTTCGTACACAAGGCGACTCGGGTATCCGATACTCCAGTCAAATACCTAAGTCGCGCGACTCTAGTAGCGCATGATCCGTACACAGCGGCGACTCGAGTCGTAAGACTCAAATCGTCTATTCTATACCATTCTATATTCAACCTTAACAATACATAGTACAAAACACAAAATGTACATCTCATTGCATAAATTAAAATGCTGTTTATTTCAAAAATGGCGGGCGCATTCCAATTTCAATTTTTTGGAATTAAAAATTGGCGCAAGAATATTGGAGAAAGAATATGGTTCATAATTTCGGCGCGCGATTCTGCTACAAGGTAGCTCGATTTGTTTATGCTTTGACTTTCATGGTGGTGACCATGGGTTCAATCCCCAGGTAAACATAGAATTTTTCTTTTTTCGTGTTTCACTTATTTTTTAGTTTTATTCCATTTTTTTTCTAGGTTTTTTTTTATAGTTTATCTTTTATTTGCACCGGAACGCTGACGCGCTTACTGTTATGCTGATGACCGTGGACAATTTCAGTTCTGAATAGGATTTTTTAAAATGTTTTCGTTTTCTTATCTACTTTATTTTTTTCGTATGTGCAAGTACATGACGAAGCTGGGTTAAAGTAGTAATGTTTGTAACGAAACCATAATAATTTATAAAAGGTAAAAAGTTTGACACCATGCTCGATAGATGGCGTTGTCATCGAGTTAGATCGCGCTATCGTTTGGTTACATCGATTTAGTAAAAGCAACTGTGGTTTTATTTTGAACCTCATTAGTGTTCACATAAGTTCAATATTCCAACATTACCAGTTCTCGAGCTTGGTAGTAAACTAGTAATTTAAGAGTCATACTCCTCGTTTACACCAAGGTATAATACATGTATTTGACAAGTTTTTACATGTCATAGACTTCAGTGTAAACGCAAATGTGTTTTATACTTGTATATATGTTACGGTAAGAGTGAATAATTGAAGATTATTAATAATTATCTATTATTATTAATAATTACCGAAAGTCGAGGTTAAAGTGATTAATTAATCACATTTGTCGGTTTTTATTAATAATTTGACCCTAGTAGTGATAAATATAATAAGTAAACTTCCTTCACAGGAGCAAGTCGCTCCGCTGGGCTCCTACTTCTGCGTGGTTAAAAAAAAAATAACCACGAAGAGGATGGCGGGGTCTTTCAGACCCCGCCATCCTCTTCTAACCTAAATTGTCCGAGTCGGGGTGCCAGCAAGTCCCGAGGTTAGACCTAGTTCTAACCGGCTAAACCTAGGTGTAACCGACCACATGCGGTTAAACCTACGTGTATCATACTTATCTTCAGTTAGCACTAGGTTTAGCCGTTTAGTTTATTAATTTTATCACTTTTACCAATATGTGTCGTGAATTATTAATAATTACTACTAAAAGTAATAAATTTCGATCGTTTATTCACATTTACCAAAACATGTGGTTATTATTAATAATTTTGTAAAATTATTAATAATTTTCAATTAATCACATTTACCGTAACATATATACGAAATAATGTTTGAGATTATGGTTTGAGACACTCTCAATGCATGCATAAAACAAACAAATTATGTTTTGACAAGTATTCTACAAGTTTTGTATGAAACTAGTATTTAACATGTTTCTTGGTGTAAACGAGGGGTTAGGTATCATGCTATGTGCCAACCCTGTTAGTCAAGCCTGTTAGTCTAGTGGTTAGTGGCCCTGACTGCTATGCCTGAGGTCGTGGGTTCGATTCCCACCCAGGAAATTTAATGTTTGTATGTTGAGCACGATCATTTTTGCTCTGTGTCTGAGAGTAATTTATCATCTATAATATTTATGTAGGGTAAAACACCCAATTATTGACCCTTTAAGCGGTTTTTCTTGCTTCTTTCGCAAAATAAACTAATGCATGAGTTGCAAGTGGAAATGAATGTTTTTGGAAGATAAAATAAACATTCGAGAATGTAACTAAAACATTATAAACAGTCATACAAAGGTAAAAAGTGTTTTTTTTTCTCGAGTTTAGCAAAAACAGGCTATTTGACCAGTTATCAACATGCCTGTACCAAATTTTCATCATGCAAATGACCAATTTTTGACCTCCTGTAGTATAAGAATAAACTCAAATATTATTAATTACGAGGTTTTCTTTTATTAAAAAACAAACAAAAGTAGTCTTATTGCCCTTCTCATTTTCTTTTTTCACACAATTTTGGTCTAGAGTCTTCAAACGCGGCCTATAATATTCTTGCACTTATTTTTGAAGTTTTGTTGTAGTTTTATCACTTTTTGTCAATTTTTTCCTCTTTATTAGTAGTTATTTCATTTATCTGTATTATGCAGCAGATTTAAAATGCTCGCCGGCAAAACAAATTGAAAGAATACGGCTTTAATTCTTCAAAATGAGTTTAAAAAAGTTTGAATTAATATTTTCCCAATTACATAAGACTCTTTTAACTTTTTCAACTTATGTAGAAGATCCTCACAAATGAAGAGAACATAGACACAAATCAAAAACTACCTAACACTTTGCCTTGGATATGATTTAAGTCAGTTTGTTGAAACATGCAGGTTAGAGTAACTTTTGTCATAATTTTATCCACTAAACCAACTTATGACTGAGGCATTGCCCGTGTTACGTTCGGCAATTGTCCCACGGGGTCATATACCGACATAAAAAGTATCCTGCGTCCAGGTACACCCACCTAACCAGGTTTTTATATTATCCGCTTGCTAAATTGTATCAAAATCCATTCAGCCGTTCACTTTTCCTATAATTGTAGTAAGTTTAAAATAATCAGGAGGATCCAGAATGTGACAGTAGACTGAAAATTTAAGTACCTCGCTCAAATTAAGCTAGGTTCTTAGGTTACAACGTAAGGTATTTTTTTATGTTTGTGAGTATGCAGATACACACCTTTAGGGGTGCCAACACCCATGGGCATAAATAGATGCATTAAAGTTAAGCTACTTCACCATTAAAATGAACTATACGTATAAACCGTGGTGTTAGTAACTGGTATATTCATACATATGGTTCATTACCAGCTATTGACATGTCGTGTCAAATAAATGGTTATTCATACATTTGAGTCTACCACATATTGACCCCATCATTTTAACTAGTTAAGGCTCATTAAAACTTGAAAACAATATGAAAAAGCATTATGTCTCTCTTAAATAACGAAAAAATACCAAACTCTAAGGAATCTATCGTGTAAAACTGAATTAAAATTACATTGAAAACAACCTTCAGCTTAGCAAATTGTTAAATTTCTTGATGATTTTAGCAGGGTATTTTATTATCATAGGTTTACGGACGCAATATCGCTTTATTTAAATTTTCTGTGACGCCGATATATTACAAGATAAATTATTTTTCATTTTCTGTATTCTTTATGCAGCACTGCAAGAAGATTTATTATTATTTTTGATAAAAACTGTTAAGAGGTCAGTAGTTGGTGGGAGGTCGGCAATTGGGTACTTTACCCTATTTAGAAAATAAAGTATGTTTTTCAGTTGTCTAGTACCCATAACACAAGCTCTGCTTAGCTTGGGACTAGGTGTCGTTGTTTGATACTTATGGAATATTATTATTATTAATTGTAATGATACAAACAAGGATATTTTTCTACTTCAGATACAAAGTTGTTTAATAATAAAGTTTGAAATAATACTTAGATACAAATTTTTCATCGGTTATAAATCGCGCAGACTTGAGTATCGGCGATCTTGATAAATGGAGTCGCGCGTGTCTAGAGTCGGCGACGCATCATTAAAATAAGCATCTAAGGATTTGTATTGCGATACTCTGCCGGAAACCAAAATCGTAAGGTATCGGAAACTTGCGTAGCGTTGTGTACGAACCTTCGTTCACAACGCGACGCAAGTTGCCGATACTATAGTTTCGTCACTACTCTTGACCTGTGGAAAATTCGAGGTACTAAATTTTTATAATGTAATTTGATGTAACGACATAGACACTAGCGCCGCGTCAAAGGGTCATGACGGGTGGTCAAGATTATGAATTTATAAAATGTCTGACACATGACTGTGACGTCAAAATACATTTTTTAGGGATCCGTAGGTTCGAAAGAAAAAACGAAATCTTTATAAAATAAGTCGTGTTACCCTCCGCCCTTTACAGTTAATTTTCTGTGAACTTTTTTGACCGATTAAGTTGTAAACATTTATCTATTGAATACATTTAGAACAGTTAAGTAGGTAGGTATGCCATTTCCAAACATATCAGTTCCTATTGCTCAAATGTGTTTTCTGTATTATCTCTTATCTCCGAAAATACTGAGTATATTTGTAATTATGAAAAAGATACAAATAATAGTCCTTTGCATAATAGATTACAAAAAAATTACAGTCGTCCTATGATCTTAAAACAACATAGACATCGGAGGGGCAACAATGAAAAAAAAAAAAAAGTGTATAACCATCATGTGACATCAAATGAAAATGCTTATTGTGAGGATTGTAAATAATACTTTACTAGTAATTTTTCTTCAATGAAATATAAAAAAAAAACCATATCTCCCAATTTTTTTATTAAACTGCATACCAAATTAAGGTTTGTTAAGAGGATTGAATATTAAGTGAATATTTTTTTAATCATTTTAAAATAATTACTTTCCAACAGTGATTCAAGAATGTACTACGGAACCCATTATTGTGTGAATATAATTAATAATGGTAAATAAATTGTTCCGCCATCTTGAAAGTCGCGGAAACTCAAGTAGCGGCGATGTCAACAGATAGGTAGCGCGCGATTGGCGTCGTGCGTCGCGAGCATGTGTACGAACGTATATGGATTTCTATTGCGAGAGTCGCCTGGATACTGAAGTCGTAAGGTATCCGATACTGGCGTCGCCTAGTGTACGAAGGGCCTAATGGGTAGCTCGCCGTCCGACCGAGGACCAAGCCCGGGTCGGTGGCGCGTCGTGTTTCGCGCCAAATGCCTGCTGGGGTCGCGGGTTTTTTCTTAACCCAGGATACCGCGGCCCTGGAACGTAAAGGGCATCCGAAGGAACACGGGTGGATTTTAGTCAGTAAGAGTCTGACAGTCCCTTCCGCCCCACCCAGGGCGGGAGGACTCGTTTGATGATAATACCACCTAAAAAAAAAAAAAGGCATCCCTTGATCCCGAGATCTTAAGAGATATGCAAAAATAACAATAACTTTCCGCGTCATCTAGTCTCTGTCTATCACACAACGCCATCTAGTCCCAAACTAAGCAGAGCTTGTCTTATGGGCACTAGACAACTGATAAAAATACTTTATATGTATAATTCTAAATACAAACATAATTATTATTCACCCAGACACTGAACAAATGATCGTGCTCATCACACAAAAATTTGTCCTGGGTGGGAATCGAACCCACGAACTTGGACATAGCAGTCAGGTTCACTAACCACTAGACCAATAAGCCTGTAAAATAATAATTACTTATCTTTCGAAAGTCGGTGGCAAAAAAAAAAAAAAATAACGTATCTTTCGCAAATCGGTGGTTATGTTTTTTTTTTTGATTTTACACTTGTTTTGTAGTAGTTTTCGAAAGTCCTTTAGTTTTTTTATAGTAAGGTTTGCTTATAAAGTTCCTATGTATAAAGTGTGTTCGATAAATCCACCGCGGGGGACTCAAAACTGGGATGCAGTGGGAGTGGGAATAAATCTTTAATATTTTTTGATCCTGTGCGAAGCCGGGGTTAGCCACTAGTGTAACTATAAAGCCTTTGACAAATTGACAGACGAATACGCATTAACGCATGCGATGCGCATCGTAATGATGATTTTTTTTTAGGAAAGAAAAATTTTAGATGGCAAGCGGGATTCGAACCCGCGTCTTCTGGATATGGACCAAGAGCCTGTGAACGCCAGACCTACGGTATTTTATAAAAGCTGAAACTTTTTCAACGGATGCTCCCAACAATGGTAAGAACGGTGGCCAATTATGGAGTTTGGGTGATGGTGGCTTTGGCAGGTAGACGGTACTAAAGGTGTCAAAAAAAAGAGTTTACTTACGTCATAGTATAAAAGCTGATTTTTATATATAATACTTGGGTAATAAGTAGATGATGTGTCCTCTTTAGCCAGACACTTTTGATGGTTCTAACCCCTTGCCAGACACCCTTAAAGTTCACGAAATTATAATTTTACCTACGTTAGTTGAACGCGGTAATCTCAGGAACTACTGGTTGGAATTTAAAAAATCTTTTTATGTTGGGTAGTCTATTTATCGAGGCAGACTATAGGCTATATAACATCACGCCGTCATCAATAGGAGCGGAGTAGGATTGAACAATGTTTCAAAATCGGGAAAATGTATTCCATTTCGAGAGCTTCCGTTGCGTGCGTTGCATAAACGGTTAAAGTTACGCATAAATGATGTTCTACGTAATTATTCCTCATAAAAAAATCTAAAATAAAGTCCGCAACAGCATATGTCTATCTTTTAAGTCTAAGTCACTGTAACCATTTTTTTGGAAATCAATTTTGTTTTAAAGTTAGGCATTATTTGCGTATTTTCATTTATATGATATTAATCCTTATCCAAATAAATACGTTTTATAAAATTGCCTCATTTCTCAATTTACATCGTTAGACACTTTTTATGGTTCCAACCCCTTGCCACCTTATATAAAAAACAGTTTTTATACTATAACGTAAGTAATATTATCATTTCGTGAACTTTAAGGGTGTCTGGCAAGGGGTTGGAACCATAAAAAGTGTCTAACGATGTAAATTGAGAAATGAGGCAATTTTATAAAACGTATTTATTTGGATAAGGATTAATATCATATAAATGAAAATACGCAAATAATGCCTAACTTTAAAACAAAATTGATTTCCAAAAAAATGGTTACAGTGACTTAGACTTAAAAGATAGACATATGCTGTTGCGGACTTTATTTTAGATTTTTTTATGAGGAATAATTACGTAGTACATCATTTATGCGTAACTTTAACCGTTTATGCAGCGCACGCAACGGAAGCTCTCGAAATGGAATACATTTTCCCGATTTTGAAACATTGTTCAATCCTACTCCGCTCCTATTGATGACGGCGTGATGTTATATAGCCTATAGTCTGCCTCGATAAATAGACTACCCAACATAAAAAGATTTTTTTAATTCCAACCAGTAGTTCCTGAGATTACCGCGTTCAACTAACGTAGGTAAAATTATAATTTCGTGAACTTTAAGGGTGTCTGGCAAGGGGTTGGAACCATCAAAAGTCTGGCTAAAGAGGACACATCATCTACTTATTACCCAAGTATTATATATAAAAATCAGCTTTTATACTATGACGTAAGTAAACTCTTTTTTTTGACACCTTTAGTACCGTCTACCTGCCAAAGGCACCATCACCCAAACTCCATAATTGGCCATCGTTCTTACCAGTGTTGGGAGCATCCGCTGACAAAGTTTCAGCTTTTATAAAATACCGTAGGTCTGGCGTTCACAGGCTCTTACTCTAATAGGTACTCCAGACGCCTTAACCAACTAGGCCATCGCAATCCACACTTGCAAGCCGAAATTCATTCATTAGTTGGTTAAGGCGTCTGGAGTACCTATCCAGAAGACGCGGGTTCGAATCCCGCTTGCAATCTAAAATTTTTCTTTTCTCAAAAAAATCATCATTACGATGCGCATCACATGCGTTAATGCGTATAAAAATAATTAATTATTATGATTATGATAAAAGCGCAAGGAGAACAAATTTGAGCAAATATTTATATACCTACCTCCTTCTTAAAAAAAAACCACTCAAGGCAACAGGTAAAACAATTACTTTATATTAATATATTTTATCGAAAATCTCACAATTCTATGATCATAATGAATTCGCCTCGAAGCGATATTATAATTTGTAAACATTATACGCATTGTTTGATCGAATTACTTTAGGATTAATTTTATTTCAATTTCATTTAGATTTCGATATGAATTGGAATTGGTATTGCTTGTTTTTACAAAGTGGCAGTTTGCTGTACTTTATTAATTAATGAAGTAAATCCAAATGTTTATTTTTTAAATGATGAAAGTGCATTTTTCTCTATATTAATAAAAATGTTAATTGAAAATACGGGTATTACTTACAACTTACTGGCTTCATTTAATTCATTTGACTATTATTGTTTTTTTTTAATAACATTTATGATTTTAGTTTAGTTTTTTGCATACTTTATAACTTTTAGAAAATCGAAAAACGTCGGCTTTAGATTTAATTTTACATGAAAATCCCAGATTTTTATTAGATATTCAAATAAACAAACTTGTCTATACAGAATTGCTCAGAAATATGTTTTATATCCGTATTTTTCATGAATTTATAGTCAAAAATACGTCAAATGCCACGTTTAATTTAATACAACAGTCCAAATGTGGCAATTCGTTACCGGCTTACATTCTAGATCATTAAGGCACTCCCTCACCGCATGCATTCACCTGTAATGTAACGTTACAGATTCGATCATTTCATCAGTGAGGGGAAGTCGGGCATCACAACACGCACCTTTTTTTTTTTTTTGGTCGTAAAATCATCAAATGAGTCCTCCCGTCCTGGGTGGGGCGGAAGGGACTGTCAGACTCTTACTGACTAAAATCCACCCGTGTTCCTTCGGATACCCTTTACGTTCCAGGGTCGCGGTATCCTGGGTTAAGAATAAACCCGCGACCCCAACAGGCATTTGGCGCGAAACACGACGCGCCACCGACCCGGGCTTGGTCCTCGGTCGGACGGCGAGCTACCCATTACTCACCGTCCGCAAACCCGCTGCGCCGCTTTGCCCTCTGCTGATCAGAGGGACACGCGTTGGAGCGTCCACACGACAGGCTATTCGCATACGGGCAAAGAGACCCCTTAGGCACACAGTGCCTAAGGAAGAGTTTTTGCCCGCATCCCAGGGTGCACCGGGCCGAAAAACTGGTCTTCCCCCCGGACATATCCGAGAAGGAACTCCAGTCAACGGGCGCACGTGGAGGTTTCCTGTCTTAGCACCCCACAACGCGCACCTTGTATCAAATCTATACTAAATGTACGCGAATGCTCCTCAGTGGTAGTATTTTAATGTAGTGCTCAAAGTCAAATTATGTTACATTACACGCGAATGCTCCAAGTGAGGGTGCCTTTAACTGCAGTCATACTTCTGTGTTCATCATCCGTAGTCCACAGATTTCTTAATAAAGTCATAGCAGTAAACTCCTCCATTATTTACCTATTGTATCAGAAGCAGCTGAGGAATGGCAGCAGGTCTTCTTCAACAACCTCCTTAGTAGACCTTTGATGTCCAGGGTATAGGAGCCGTAGACTAAGGGATTCATGCAGGAGTTTGAGACTGCCATCACGAAGAGCAGGTCCTGGACCCTTGGAGACACCTGGGCTGCTGATTCTCGGTCTACCATGTACCTGAAAAGAGCTTGAATTATTAGACTCTTATCTGATAAATCTAAATATAGGTACAGTCAGGGGCAAAAATCCACTATCAACTTCTTAAGGCAATAGACTGATGCTTCACTTTGACTTACATCCTTTTGTAATAAGTTGTTTTAATACTATACAAATCAAATTAACTTATGATATACTTCATAATTTCAACCATCTTTCTACAAGTAATGCTGGCGCAGTGGTAAACGTCGCAGGATTCGTACGCTGCGGCGATGGATCGATTCTCACTTTTTTTCCAATTATTACTTTATTAATTTAATTTTCAATAATTACTTTATTCTTTTTGTTATTACTAATACTTTTTTAAGTAGGAATTTGATAACATAATTTGTTTTTTTGTTATAATTACCAATATTAGTCATTAGTGTTGCGTGTCGTTCGTTATAATCACAGATGTAATGGTCTATCTATATCTGTGGTTATGATCATAATTTTAGTATAATAAAGCTTTGTAGGTAGACCACAGAAAACGAAACAAAAGTGACAAACGTAAATTATTTTTATTTGTGAGGTAGACATAACTATGTTAGTTCGTTTCGAGTCTCATAATATAATGTTGTTGATTCCTGGTTATTTTATTTGACGATTGTTTACATCAACACTGTTATGGTTTTGCAGTGAAATATTAACAGTGGGATTTATATAAATCATAAGGGCGAACATTATACCCCTGCATAAAATATGTGGATGAAACTTAAAACAAAATATGAAATGAAACCGGAATAATTGTGAGTATTAACATTTAAATTTTAACTATTTCACATGGCAATATTCTTGTTTAAATAAGGTTCCCTATTCAAAAGTGTTTGTTTAAAAGTAAAAGAAAAGTGATTGATACGTAGGATGTGCTATTATATTACAGTTTTTTCTTAATAGTAAAATTGATCAACAGCTGTTTTTTGCATAAAGATAATAATAGTATTCTATGTTTTGTTCTAGTGACGTAATACTATGAGTCTGTGGGATATGAGATATGGCATGATGATGAGATGAGTTGTTAAGAATAAACAGGGACGTCCGGGAATGGTGAATAAATATGCAGGAATATGGTTTCCGTGTAACTAATTAAACACGAAATAAATAACCGTTCATCGTGCACTCAACATTGAAGGTTTACATCACCGAATATCAGCTATAAACCGTTATGTTTATGGGAATAAAAAAAAGTTATGATTTTCTCGAGGACCTTTTTTTGATATGAATTTTGTTTATTTATTGTAAATAGACTGAAAACGTAAACATCATTTTATTGATAACTTATTATTTAAGGATTAAGAATTGAGGTATGGTTTCAAACATCTTTTCGTAAAGAAAACGATCCTTAAATTTACCTCAATATTCTTGGATCAGGGTATTTTTTATGCAGTTTGGTAATATTTTTTTTTGATATAATATAACTTTTTTTCGCTAAATTGAACTTGACGGAACGGAAGAAACTTGATATGCTCAATATTTTTTGGCACCGCGGTACTGGAACGCAAAGGGCAACTGGCCCTTTGTGTTCCAGAGCTGCCATGCTAAAAGGCGTTTATTTTGAAACAGTAACGGGGCATAGCGGCTCTTGAGCGTAAAGGTCAACTAGCCCTTTGCATTCCAGGGCCTAACCTAACCTAATCGGTCTGAGTCAGGGTGACCCAAACCCCGAGTTCACTTCGCTCACTCTTGCGGCCCAGGAAGGCAAAGAGCAATTTCCCCTTTGCGTTCCAGGGCCTAATCTAACATTTCCGAGTCGGGGCGACCCGAATACCGAGCTCGCCTTGCTCGGTTTTGCGGCACTGGAACGCAAAAGGCAACTGGCCCTTTGCGTTTCAGGGCCGCGGTGTCTTGATACTGTTTTAAAATAAATGGCTTTACTAATGATAACTTTATTATTTCTTTTGGTAAAGTTAATACGGTTTTATTAATTTTCTTATAGAAAATAACATACTAAGATGTTCGCAATTAAAATACCCTGTAATTGCTAATTAGCTACCCATAATAAAACTAAGTTTTAAGGGTACCCTTAAAACCACTTATATTAATTTTAAGATGATATTTTTTTTTTAATTTTTAAATTCTCTTATTTACTATTTTATTACGTCAAAGATCCATTTAAATCATTTCATAATTATGTTTAAATAATAAAAATTGTATCGACGATTTACTACAACAATTTCACATTATATTCAGCTCGAATATTCATAATTTTAGCAGTTTTATAACTATAGCTAAAACATAGAATTACAATAATTACAACTAAAATATATTATTATTTTTAAATTACAAAACATGCATTTTTATTCTAAACCCTGTAGGTAATAAATTATCATCATTGGTAAAAATTTAGAACGAAATAATATGACAATAAGCAGTACTAACGAAACTAGTGAAAATATTTAACTAACAAAAACAGATGGTCACCATTGCATTGATTTCATTACTAATGATGTAACATGATTGCGCGGATAGCGTGGGGCCATGATCAATGTGGTTTGAGTTCGAATCTTAGCTACGTTGTTTTGTTTTCATTGATATCAATCTTCAATTTAAAGACGACATTTTTTAATTTTCATTTAGTATTGTTGAATTCGTGACAATATTATTAATAAATAACTTATTAATTTATTATTATTTTGTATATTTACGCTTATTGTTTATTTTCAAAGAAGTAATATATTATTTATTTTTGTTTATTAAAACAAAAATTAACATTTTTTTTTTCTAACTAGCCAACTAACCAACAACACACAGAAATTCCTAACAAGGCCATTTCTGCCTGTGTGTAAAAATATTTAACCTACAAAAAGTAAACAGCTGCTGCGCGTTATTTGAACTCGCACCTCTTTCGATTAACGCAATTATGTAAACGCCTTAACCACTGAGCTAGCTGGACTCATATTTTATCGTTGAAATTATGAACTCTACTTGAAATTATGTTGATGGATTATTGTGTATCTCGAATTTAGAAGGTCGTAAGTCAAACTAAGCGTTAAGCTATTTCTTTGATAACGAGACACTGCAATTTTGATGCCTACTGTACATAACTCAAAGGTGACTGTCAACGCACAGCCCAAACCACAGGACGGATCAGGCTGTTTGGCATGCAGATAGATGTTATGACGTAGGCATCCGCTAAGGAAGGATTTTGATCAATTCTACCCCCAAGGGGATAAAATAGGGGATGAAAGTTAATATGAAACTTTGTCAATTTGATAAAAAATACATTGTTAAGTTCCGACATCCACGCGAACTAAGTCGCGGGCACAGCTAGTTAATGTATATTTCTAACAATAAAATATATACAACACAGAACAAAAAATTAAGAAAGTAAATCGAACGCGAAAGTAAATTGGATCTGTATGAAACTAAAAGAATTTCTGAGCCTAATTGAAGTACAACCTAGTTAAACTGGTTACAAAAAGCTTTATGTCCATTATTGTAATCTTTTTGAATATAGTAGTATAATCTTTTCGCTCATAGACTATATTTTGGATATAGTCTATGAGCGTGGTGGCTCCAGTCCAGATTGGATTGCTGCGCTGCATGTCGCGAGTTCGATTCCCACACGGAGCAAATATTTGTATGATCTACAAGTAGTTGTTCGGGTCTGGGCGTTCGTGTATGTGAGTTTTTTTTTTAAACGCACAGGAGAAATTCCTAGAAAAATAGAATAAATTAATAAATCTCCACATCCAAAATACATCAAAATCTATTAAGCTGTTTCGATTATGAAAATGAAACATACACGCGAGCAAACGTACATACTTTCGAGTCTATAATTGACTAGCGACCCGCCCCGGCTCTGCATGGATACAATCTCTACTATATTATGCATGTTAAATACATAAAAACCTTCCTCTTGAATCACTCTATCTATTACAAGAAACTGCATCAAAATCTGTTGCGTAGTTTTAAAGATATAAGCAAACATGCGGACAGGAATCTGGAAGTGACTTTGTTATATACTATGTGGTGATAGGATACAAACCACATGGTAATAGTAGCGTAAGGCAGCCAGCAGAGTGCGAACACGGCGACTATAGTGACAGTCATGCGCAGAGTACGACGGCGCGCGCGCTCCAGCACTCGTCGATCCGATCGGCGCAGGCGCACGTGGCCCACTGTACTGCGATGCTCGCGTTTTTCTGGGGAAGAAAGTATTGTGTCATAAATGATATATTTACACAACTCTAATACCCTATGGAAAAAAAGAAAGAAGAATACCTGAGGACAGTTGTTTCTAACATCATATCAAATACCGTATATAAAATTCTCGTGTCACACTATTAGTTACCAAACATCTTTGAAACGGCTTGATCGATTTTTATGAAATTTTATATGCATAGTCGGTAGGTCTGAGAATTTGCTATTATGTATTTTTCATGTCCCTTAAATGATGATAAGGGTTATCTACCTCTAACGTTTTTTTAGTTTTTTGGAATTTAAATATTTTTTTCATAATGTGGTAAAAGAAATAATTTATATGGCAAACACACAAAAACGTTTGCTGAGCCAGCTAGTTATTTTTATAAATACATCATATTTCACAGGCTATGTTTAAGTGTCTATTACATAGAGTTAAGCTGTCTACACACCGCCCGACGGCACAACCCGGCGGGCAAAGCCGGCGGCCTAATTGTGACGGCCGGCGGCCTGATTTTGACGATTTTGCATTGTCCAATCAGGCCGCCGGTCTTGCCCGCCGGGTCGTGCCGGCGGACTGGCGGCTTCGGTGTGTAGACACCTTTACAGTTACTTTAAATATTTGTTAACGCACCGGGGAAATCTCTAGGAAGGGAAAAGTAAAAAAAAAGGAATCTAGTATGAGTTTTAATAGGTCTGGCTGGCTTACAAAATTCTCGTACACAAAATGTGTACGAGAATTTTGTAAATGTTTGTTCAGGTACCCATTCTTATATTATTTTTAAATAAAAAATAACGAGCACAACGCCAGCTAGCCGGCTTTCCTTTTCCCGCAAGAATATCGTATTTTCGCATATCATTTCCTTTGGGGTTGGAATTCCCAAAAGTTTTGATATACGTGATAAATCTACATTCGAAATTTCAAGTTATTAGGATGAAATTAAATTTATTTTCATGAAAAGTTTCATTTAACCCCCTAAGGGGAAGAATTTCTACGGCAATGGACGTCGCGAGACGATCTGCGGCCAACAAAGGCGCGGGCATGCGGGCGGCGAGTGATGGGTGACTCGCCGTCCGATCATGGACCATGCGCGGGTCGAAGGCGCGTTGTGTTCCACGCGCGTCTCAATCCTGTCAGCAAATTTAATCTATGTTAATAGTTACAAAGGCCAAAGGTTAGGGCCAAAGCCTGCCGTGGTCACAGGACTTATCAAATTACCGTGACCATGGAACGTAATAAAGGAAACCGTGGATTTTAGTCAGTACGAGTCTGACAGTCCCTTCTACCCAGCCCTGGGTGGGGACTCAGTGATGAATTTACCACGATAAAAAATGTTAATCTATATATATAAAAATGAAACCCGTTTTCCGTTGTCACGACATAACATGAAAACGGTTAGACCGATTCGGATAATTATTTTTTTGTTGTGTTTGTACCCATCGGGACCGGGTTTTAGACCGGTTCCTCCACCCGTGCGAAGCCGGGAAGGGCCGCTAGTGTTACATAAAAACAAAACTTTTAGTGTTAAAATAGGCCTACTAAATTACAAACTGTCAACACTAAATAAAAAGGAAAAAAACAGTGTCCCATAAAATATGAAATATCGTTATTGCTAACACCCACGCTATAGGACTTAACAACAAGCATGACACCATAGTACACCCACATTTCATTCATTATGTATTTTATAATATCATGGAGGATTTCCTGGTCGAAATATTTGGCCTGGTAATCGAACCTAGGAACTCTTGTACAGCATTTGCACTTGCGACCACTAAGCCAATGAGGCACCCACGCAATTTTTTTAAGTGGCAATATCATCATATTACTTATGAGTCCTCCCACCTTGGGTGAAGCTGAAAGGACTGTCAGAAGAAGCCGGTCTCTTTACGTTCCAGGATCACGGTAACTTAAGTAAGAAAAACGTCTATTGACGTTTGGCTCAATGTACGCCCTGATGCTGACAGCTATTTGTGGCGCTCGTAGAACACAACTTGCCGTCGCCTCGAGCAGGGTCCTTGATCGGACGACGAGTTATCCATTACTCATTACAGGTAATCTGGGTGTCTCGTGTAAAATAATAATGCAAGTCTAATGACAATATGAACTAGGCTCGTCTTGGCGGGGGGCACTGCCGTGCCCCCAGATAATAATCACTTTATATCAGTGCCGGTTTAATTTTTAGGTTCTATGACATGCCAGTTTCTTCACGATACTTTCCCTTGCCACTGTGAGCGATGACTTAGCGCGGGGCGGCGAATGTTAAGATCAAATGTATGGAAATGTTTGAAACACACTACGAGGCGCTGCCAGTGGAGAATTTACGAACTTCGTAACTAATGTCATATTCGCATCCCATCGGCCTCCCATGTGTCGTACCGCTCATAGCTGTAACTGCTTTAAAGTTAGTGTTGATAAAATAAATAACGCAAAGAAATGTGCCTGGCTTTATACGAAGTCGCATTGTAGGTACGTCGTGGTCATTACCATTGCTTGAGGCGCTCCCTCACCGCGAGCATTCACCTATAATGTGACAGATTCGAGCATTTCATCAGTGATTAAATGCTCGCTTACAATGCGCACTTTGTATCAAGTCTATACTAAATGTACGGAAATGCTCGTCAGTTAAGGAGGTAGTATTGTAATGTAATGTTCAAAGTCGCATTTGTAATTTTTAATTAATAATTACACGCGTATGCTCCCGGTGAGGGAGCGCCTTAACGTGTTAGTAGATTATTGGCTATTCAATAGATAGTATATAACCTATTATGTAATGGCCTTAATGGTGGTTGTAAGGCTATCGTAGAACTAGTACAGTAAGTGAAATAGCTTGTAATGCACCGAACTACATTTATGAATAGTTTGACCCCGATATTTGTGTAGCCTGTTCGATATTTACTTATGGCTTAGTAAGATGGTTTTGAGTCGTGGTTCGAAGTATTTTTTTTTTTGGGACAAACCCACCACACTATTCCCAAACCACTGCAACTCCTGAGAGCCAGAACCAACAGTGGCAATCACCAGAAAAGCGCCGAGACAATGAAGCTCGACGTGTCCCGGAGAATGAATTTACCTGTCTTGGATCCTGCAACGAAATTAATCAGAAAAGGAGTAGGAAAAATATGTGGGTTCGAAGTCAGTCAGACGCATTATTTTGTGTAATTTCTTTCATCACCACTGCTCTCAAAATGGTTAAACAAAACATCGTGAGGAAACCGGCATTTTCTAGAACCAAAAATTCGCAGATTGTAACATCTAACAAGCCGTACTGGGCCTCCGTGTTGGATTTATGACCCACTCTTTCTCATAGAGAGGACGCCCTGTATCACAGAAGTAGGAATATTTATAATAGGTTAATGATGATGATTATGATGAGGCTGATTTTGAACTGTAAGTGCAAAATATGTCCATGAATTTTTAATGTCCACGTGCTGTTGCTACTTAATTTTTTTTATGAAGCCGCGTGTCGCAAGCCGCGCCGGCCCACGCCAAAATCTGTTTTTAGTAGTCGTCGCAATATGAAAAGATTACCGAAAACAACTAATTTACAAGTAGGCCATTTCGCAAAAATTATTAAATTGCCTAGATAATAATAAAATGTAAATTTTAATTGGACATTTCACGCCTAAAAAACAAAATTTACAATCTAAATCATATTTTATGAAACTTATCAAATTAAATTAGAAGCAGATTAAAGTGTGCAAACAATTTAAAACATTTTCGAGGTAAATTTTTGTTCTTTTGGTAATAGAGAGAGACAGAAACCTAAACTTTATATCTGATCCATGTGAGAGAAAGAGATATAAATATGTAATCTCTATAATTTTATTTGCTTGGCGGCACACGAGTCGTGGTTTTGTCAGCAAACTTTGTAATTAATTTTAATGCCTCTGAAGTTGGATATAAAACGAAAGTTATGTTAAAACATGTAATATTTACCAGATGTAAAAACAATTTTAAATGATAAATATGGTTAAAGAGTATGTTTACTTTGTTGAACTAATAAAACTTCATATTATTGGTTGATATCCGGGAAATGCTTATATTGCTTTATAATAGCTCGATTTCCAGGAAGTTGGCAACGTCGTAAAAAGCTGTCAAATAGATACATACATTAGCATTGCCAAGTTAATAAAAAATGTGTTAATATTTAACAACTATTTGCAACGTTGTTAAATTTCAGAATACACTCTCTTAAAATATAATTATTGTCCAGGGTACCAAAAATATGAGTATTGAATTGTACTAGTACCTACTGCGTAAATGATATGCATGTGTAGTTTCTTACCATCCAATTCCTTACTGCTTCTATGTATCTCACAGAAGATACACACGTAACACACAGTGATGATGACCAGCGGTAAGAAGTACATAGCGCAAAGACAGAAGATATTGTAGATTACTTCTTGTTGCTCGGAGTTGAAGGCGCCGAATGATACGCATTGCTCGAAGCCGGCCACTTGTGGGTGACGCTTGACACGGAAGACTATGCTCTGTGGACAAAGAAAACATATATTATTTAGTTAGTGATTTTTTTTTAAGTTAAAACTTCTTTACCCATTACAAAAAAAGTGCACAATCGCGTCAGGATGACCCTGAGCTGATGACTCGACCGTCTCTGTAGTGGCCACACTGCTGAGTATTCGCAAAATTCGTGTATATAAAGTGTTTTCTAATGGAAATAAATGCACAACGTTAATATTCAAGTTTTCACTGCAACCCGTTGTTTTTTTTACCGTGGTAAAAAAAAAACATTCATTCCGTTATCAAATGAGTCCTCCCAGAGCAGCACAGGAGAGACTGTCAGACTTGTACTGACTATATCCACGGTGTTTTTCAATAGCCCTTTAAGTACCACGGTCACGATAGCTGGTTAGTCCCGCGAGCCCGGCAGATTTTTTTAGTATAGTATGCGAGATTGGATGAAGTAAGCTACACAAAGGAAAGAGTAGAAGAGTAGAAGAAATTTGAGAAGCCTCGTGGCTAAATAAAGTCAGACGCAAAGGCCGAACCACACTTGCCGAGGTTGGTCTGTGGATGGGTGACCATCTAGCATAAGATATTTCGTCTGTGCCACGGAAACTCCGTAAAGCCGTTGGTCCTGGCATATTCTCAGGGGTGGACACCGCTTTAAGCTATTACTGTTTTTATGTTTAGTTTCTATCATATCTACCGCAACAAACCAAGTACAGTCAGCTTCAGAGAAAACTCACCCCTTTTGGTAGTGATGTCAGTAACAAGGGGGGTGAGATTTCTATGAAGCTTAACATACGTTACTAACAAAAAGCCCAGAGGGCGAAATCGAACCAGTAAAATATTAACATTAATTTCCTCCATAATATTATAAACATTAATTTGTCCATATATGTGCCTATTAAAATAAAATTATGATGAACATGGATAAATTAGAATACTATTTATTACTAATATTTCAATCAAAGCCAAACAAACTAGATTAACATTAATTTGAATAATATACCTAATTGCCAATACAAAGTCTGCTGAAGCGTAAAATGTACCTAATAATTTAAACTAAATTTTCAAATGAGCATAAATTGCAATGAATTTCACTGAAAATTAATCATTTTTCGCAACAATGATTTCGGTTACATTGTAATTCTGCGAAGTCATTTTTAGAAAATTAATTCACATCGTATTTTTTTTAAAAGCTTAGTAACACTTCAGATATAAAGATGATTAATTCTTCTTCAAATATTATTTCGAATAGATAAACGCTTTATATTGCCTGTCTATGCACTGATAGATGGCTTGCTTAGCGCTTTCAATAATAATATGGGAGTATTTTTAATAAAAGATCATTGCACAGAAGAGACCACTCACATGCATATGGCATCAATCAATGTGTACTCAGCCTTATAATTAAATAATATACTTTAGGTAAAAACGTTACAAGTATGACATCACTTTGATAGACAAAATGCTTGAAAAAAATAACCCACTTCAACTTCTTGAAAAGTTTTTCTAAACTTTTCAAAAAGTTGAAGTGGGTTATTTTTTTTTAAACTACGGAGAAATCGGTGTTCTTACGTAAAGAAATACAGACCGAATTTAAAATATTCTCCTTTATGAAGTTGGTTAAAAAAACACATTTTAAATATCGGTGCTTGTATGTTGTATTATGTTGTTGTGTTATGTGCAGGTTTGTTCAAGTTGCAAACAATTGTACAACTTGTTTAATTATTATTTTTTTAGTTTGAACTCTCACTAGGAATTTTGTCCCTTATCTTGGGTGCGTTTACAAACATAGAAACTCACTTACATAAATACCTGGAACAACTACTTGCAGGTCACACAAATATTTGTTCCGTGCGGGGATCGAACTCGCGACACGGTGCGCAACAATCGATCACTCAGTTACTGCGCGAACCGTAGGCGTAGCTTGCGTAATGGAAACGCGGCCTTAGAAATTTTAATTTTGATAGATTAAATGTGTCATTTAGAAATGTAATGAGGTATAAATTCAATTTACAATTTAAATTGAAAAAAAAACACAATTTGAGATTAAAGCCGTTACTGAATGGAACGCACTTAATTGAGTTAAATCACTAAGTACTCCAGTACCGTCAGCACGAGTTTTCAGTATTTGAGACGTAAAGTAAACTGGAACTTTGACTACTTCAAATTGACAATTTTCAAGGGAAAAATTGGTTCCTTTTTCGCACACCAGAGGCGCTGTTCCATATTTTCATACAAGAAACGCTGTAAATACTGGAAAGTTGCTGTAAAGTAAAAGATGAAAACTCGTGCTAAGGATACTGGATTAATGTTAATTGTTTGAAGTTTTCAAAAGCACTTTTGTTAAAAGTTTATTCAATGTAAGTGATTAGATATATTTATTTAGGTACCTTTAATCGCCTTACCACAAAAAGATCGAGACCTGTTAAACGCTTGTTTAAAAAAAGTGTAATTGCAAAACGACCCTTATATCATTGCGAAATGTCGTTTTGACGTTGACAGTCTTTTTACATAAGTGTTCAACAGATGTTTATCTTTTTTAACCCCCGACGGATAAAGAGGGGGGTGTTATAAGTTTGACGTGTCTGTCTGTCTGTCGGTCTGTCTGTCTGTCTGTCTGTCTGTCTGTCTGTCTGTGGCATCATAGAGCCTGAACGGATGAAGCGATTTCAATTTAGTTTTTTTTTGTATGAAAGGTGACTTACCTGCGAGTGTTCTTAGACATGTTTGATGAAAATCGGTTGAGCCGTTTAGAAGTTATGGGGGTGAAAGTGGGGCAAGGTAACCGAGGGTCTGCAAATATACTCGAGTTGGGTATCAAATGAAAGCGTACTGAAAGGGAATATTGATGACTTAATCGAGAGTACTCTTAGCAACAATAAAAATATGTAAGTATGTACCTATAAAAGTATAAAATAAAAAATAAATTAAAAATTTAAAAAACCCCCCACACAAAAACCAAGTTCCCTTTAAAAAGTATAAAAATACGTAAGTATAAGAATAAAAATACGTCGCGTTGGGGGATTGCAAAAAACAGGAGATGATGAATAATTTGGAGCAGTCCCCCAACGCGACGTATTTTTATTATTGTTTACTTTTTAAAGGGAACTTGGTTTTTGTGTAGGGGGTTTTTTAAATTTTTAATTTATTTTTTATTGTGGTAAGACGGTAAGTGTTTAGGGTGGTAAGCTAAACGGTTTGACGCACGCCTGATGAATCACAATAAACACTTTAAGGAGCCCTGAGACAACCAGTAAAGCAAGACTGATTTCGAAATATAATAGGAACCTCAGAACATTAACTCACGCAACTTGCTAAGATCCTTACAAACTCTTTTCACCTTATCCACATTTATACATCTGATTATACACACACGCAGATTGCTAGTACTACGTCTCCGACCTTTCTGAAGTACTTCACCAATAAGGTTAGTATAGGTGTGGGTCTTCCAAGGGCGTCCCCTCTCGGCGTTACCAATGACCTCTCTGCGTTGTAACTTCGTTTAGTCGTCGGTACTGAGAAATTCTCAATTGGAAAATCCGAAAACACTTTACCTGATCTGGGAATCGAACTCGAGACCTCATGGTCAGCAGTCGCTCTTGAGACAGACTATAACAGACTTATGTTTGAGTCTTTCGTCAAGATCTCGGCTGCTTAAAATCAAAACTTAGTAACTCGTTCCAACAAAAATGTTCAGGGAGCCAAAAAACAGGTCGGCTACTTTGAGTCGTTAGCCCTAAGAAACCAGAAGAGATAGTGGTTTGGATGTTTGGCGAAAAGTTGTGCTATATTGTTGACATTTTAGTTTGCTATACTGGCAATAATTTTTGGGTACAGTTACACTTGAATCGCTCATACTCTATTTTTATTTGTGAATTTACCCAAATATGGATGTAAAAACAATATCAAAACTTAGTAAGTCTGCTTACTAGGTTATCAATTTGATTTTCTATGGTAAACGTGAAGACTAAACAAATTTTATCATACATTTCTATTCAGCCATTCTATTTTTAACAAAAACGTTGTTCTACATTAGCAATTTCTCCTCTGTTGTGGATGCGTTTACAAACATAGAAACACACTTAGACAAACACCCAGACCCGGAACAACTAATTGTGGATCATAAAAAATATTTGTTCCGTCGGGCGGGGATCGAACCCACGATACGCTGCGCAGGAGTCGATCGATCATTTCTAATATTGATTAGTTATAATAATAAATAATAATAAATTTTATTCATAAAATGTTTTACAGAAATGGGTGTAAACGTAGGCACAGAAATGTAATATAGTTAAGTCTTACATACTAGTTAAAAAGTTCATAAATAAAAATAGGTGTCTAAGGAAAAAACATAGGTACAAGATATTTAACTAGGGAATTAAATTAAATATAGCGACCGACGCGAGTTAGGTGTGTAGGTACCTAATAAATTCCCAGTACAATATCGTGGTAATCATCTTCTTATGATTTGTATCCCAAATGTCTACACGAGAAAAAAAGCAGCCATAGTTTATTTGTGAGCCAACTATAAGAAAATACAATATTTTTTCTCAAATAGAGTTTTAAGCATTTCTTGGTAAAGTCGTTGGACCGAATTACTTGAAAGATTCTTCAATATCAAAAGCAACGGCCAAGTTCGAGTCGGATTCGCACACGAAGAGATCCGTTACCGTTATTTATAAAAACAGCTATAAAATTATATCTGTCATATTGATGTCCCCTTAATTATTTATTTATTTCTGTTTTTTAGTATTTATTATTACATTGGCAACCGAAATATGTCATCTATGAAAACTTCAACTGCCTGACTATCCCGGTTCATGAGATACAGTCTGGTGACAGACCGACAGACAGACAGATGAACGGACAGCGGATTTTTACTATTCGAGGAACCCTAAAAAGTATAAAAACAAAAACTTTTATACTTAGTTGATTTATGTTTCTGGAAAAACACTGTTATTACAAAGTCTAGAAGGCTCAATATTTTTTAAATCTAGGTTCACAGACATTGTGGGCAAAGGATTGGAGTAAAAAAACATACTGTTTGTTTGAAAAATATTTACGAACGTCTCTCTCTGGAGACGTCTGATATTTTTGCCATAACTCTTTGTACTCATGAAATGTGACTAATATAAGACGTATTGACTTCAAAAGAGTTGTTTGGTCGAACGAAAATTGAATAACGTTTTTTTGTGATTGAAATGGAGAATGGGAGAAGAAAATGTATTGAGCCAACCCCTTGTCAACGTCTGCACAATGGCAGGGCCTCCTTAGAGGGCCAAAGCCTGCCGTGGTCGCAGGACACACGTACACCGCGACTCCGGTACACAAACGGCTACTGAAGGACACCGTGGATTTTAGTCAGTACAAGTCTGACAGCGATTGGGCAGCGTTCGGGAAACTACGCAGTGTCTTTTGGTCCGATATATCTCAGTGCCTCAAGACGAAAGTCTTCAACCAATGTGTGTTACCACGGCACCGAAACGTGGTCTTTCACTATCGGCCTCATCTCAAAGCTCAAAGTCGCTCAGCGGGCTATGGAGAGGGCTATGCTCGGTGTTTCTCTGCATGATCGAATCCGAAATCAGGAGATCCGTAGACGAACTAAAGTCACCGATATAGCCCACCGGATTATAAAACTGAAGTGGCAATGGGCAGGCCACATTGCTCGCAGAGCAGATGGCCGATGGGGTCGAAAAGTGCTAGAGAGTAGACCACGGACTAGCAAGCGACGACAACAGACGACCTTATGAAGGTCGCCGGAAGACGCTGGATGCAGGTTGCTTCCAACCGGTATATGTGGAGATCAAAAGGGGAGGCCTATGCCTGAGATGATGATGATGATGATGAAGTCTGACAGTCCCTCCCACCCTGCTCTTGGTAGGAGGACTCAGTTGATGAAAACTTATTGATTAAATATAGGCATTCATTTAAATGTCTCTTTGTGTTAGTAATTACACATTTATTAGCTCTCAAAAGTCTTTACGTGAAAAGGTTAGAAGCACAAGACTGTAAATAAGTTTCCGAAGCCTTTTGACAATTTCACTCAGCTACAGAATAAAAGGACTAATTAGTGGAACCATTTTGATTTTGAAACTGACATTTGTTTGAACTTACTCTCTGCCTTTTTAGCCATTTTACGACCGAAAAACATTGTTGTTAACTAAAAGAGTTATTATATCAAAGCATTTTGGGTACAATAACGCTTTTGTCTCTTTAATTTGAACTAGCGGTCCGTCCTGGCTTCGCACGGGACGGGTTGCGGGACATACGTACACCGCGACTCCAGTATACAAAAGGCTACTGAAGGACACCGTGGATGTTAGCCAGTCAAGTCTGACAGTCCCTCCCGCCCTCATTTGATAATTTTACCACGTAAAAAAAAGGCTTCGCACGGGTTGTCTATGTTACTCAGGGTGTATGTAGCTTCGTCTTCGTCTTTTTAATTTATTCATTACAAAGATGAAGATACACACAAAAAAAACAAATCTTTCCTCTTTGTAATACTGGTATTGGTTACAATATTTGAATGCCTCAAAAAAGGTAGATTGTATGTAGGTATAGAATATTTTTTATTAAATCTGTAATACTTAAGTACGTTTCTATAATGGCTGGGGATCACGGTTCCTGACCCGACCACAACCACATCTAATAAAATATCAATAATCTTAAGTTACTGAGTACGCCAGAAATATGTGCCAAATTGTGCCACATTATGACACACACAACGCGTTAAGTCAAGTATTCACACTCTATGTATTATTAAGTCTGCAATTAAACATTTTAATTCTGTTAGTAATGCTGAACTGTTGTCGTTACAAAACTGGTCATATAGGGTTTCAGAGTAATGCTGACGGCGGGCGCCGTGGATAAATACAAATCCAGACTTGTCAATAAGGGGTTTAGTCAGAAAAAAGGGATTGATTATGATCAAACTTTTAATCCCATGGCTAAAATGGCAACAGTCCAGGGCAGTATGTAGGTAACGACTGTCGCAACCGAGGACCGGGCACGCCACAATAGCGGCAGTAAGACCCTTCTTTGAGGAGTGGCTGGGTTGGCTTCACGGCGTCCTGACCTACCCACCGCATGACGCAGGCCCTCACAGGACACGGAAGCTTCGGGAGATACCTGTGTCTGATAAGGAGGGAAGAAATGTGGAAACTTGATCCCCAGGCCGACCACAATCGTACTCTTAATTATTACTCAAAAACTACAAGACACAAATGAATGGGACTAGTTACACAATTAAAGTAACCAATTTGTGCCATAGTAAAATCCTTCAGACTATTGATATTTATTCCATGTGGTTGTGGTCGGGTCAGGAACCGTGATTCCCAGCCCGACCACAAACTTATTCTTATTACTCAAAAACTACAAGGCACAAATTAATGGGACTGGTGGCACAATTAAAGTAACCAATTTGTGCCATAGTAAAATCCTTCAGACTATTGATATTTATTCCATGTGGTTGTGGTCGGGTCAGGAACCGTGATTCCCAGCCCGACCACAATCGAACTCTTATTACTCAAAAAGTAAAAGGCACAAATTCATGAGACTAGTGGCACAATTAGGCACAATTATAATAACGAATTTGTGCCATCTCAAAATCTTCGTTCCATGCTGTGGTCGGGTCAGGAACCATCACACTCCTGAGAGTGTAATAAATGAATATCCTTAGTACTGTGTCTGCAATCTATACAAATAAACGTTTACTTTGAAATTTCGATTTAATAATTTCAGCCTATTGCAGTCCACTGCTGGACTTAGGCCTCTCCCAGGGAGCGCCACAGTGCACTGTCTCCTGCTTTTTTCATCCAGCCACTGCCAGCCACCTTCTTCAAGTCATCGGTCCATCTTGCCGGGGGGCGTCCCACCCTACGCTTACCTACACGCGGTCTCCATTAGACAACCTTCCTACTCCACCTATCGTCGGTTCTGTGGCAGACATGACCAGCCCACTGCAACTTCAGCTTGCTACAGATCTGGACGGTATCTGTAACTTTGGTCTCATGCCGTAAGACCTCATTCCGGATTTTATCCCTTAGAGAGACCCCAAGCATAGACCTTTCCAGACGTTGAGTGACATGACGTCGGTGGGCCAGCTTGACTGAAAATCTTTATTTAGCAACTGTAAATTGTTTTTATATTGTGTTTGCTTCGTCGTAATGTAAATATTTTCTCGCACATTTATTTTTATCTCTATCACGTTAAGCTTAAATGCGGGCATTTTCCTTTGTGGAGTGTAAAGCTTTCCAGCCATTACAGTCTAGTCTACCTTTTTCCACCTACGCGACATTAGCTTAGAATTTGTATTGGAATCATCTAGCGTATAAATGCTAAATGAAAGGCTTACTTATCGGAAGACCTAAAATGAAGTCACGTTGAGCTGAGACGAAGTTGAATTTGGTGGATATTTTTTTCAGTATTACATATTAAACTTGGCCCCGGGAATCTTGCGTCAGACATAATTAGCACAAGACTCCCGTTTTTGTGACGTAAAGAAAATACCATCAACCGTTAAATTGATTCTTGCAACAATCGTGTAGCGAACGTTTATAACGTAGTACAAGATTTTATTTTGATAAAATTAGTTCCTCGTTCAGTTGAATTTTCATTTTTCAAACAATAAACGCTGCAAATATTTGAAGTACACTGTAGGTAAAGAAGGGATCTCTTATAACATTCTCCGTGTCTCCGTCTCCAGTCCTCTGTAGCATGGATGCATTTATAAACATTTATAAACACAAACACCTAGACCCTGAACTACTATTTGTAGGCCATTTTATCTAGGCCTTGAAGACTTACGTTAACGAAGTTTGACGTAATCTAGGATTTAATCATTTAATACCTATCAATCAAGGTACAGATTACAGACGGGTACAAATTAATTAATTGAGTAGTCAGATCGATTGTGATTTAAACCACGAACCCCGATTTAAGTCTTTCATTAATTCAGCAATATGACTTGTTCGTACCTGAGAGGAATATTAAAGGGCTGTGTAGACGGGACACTTTGTTATACAATTTGTGGGACTCGTATCTTGATAGAATGTTGAATAGGGGCTTTGTATCAAATAAGTCCTGCTACACAGGGTGGGACAGAAGGGACTGTCAGACTCTTTCTGACTAAAATCCACGGGATCCTTTAATAGCCCTTTACGTTTCACGGTTATCTGATGAGACAGTTCCGCGACCCCAGCCAGCGCCTCATGTTGAGTAGGGCGTAAAGCCGCATTTTGCGACTGCCGCTCGAGACGAAATATTACATGTCCCATGTGATGTCGCCCGATGTGTTGCTTGTGATTTGGCCCAAGCTACACGCAAGTTTCGGGAAGGTGTTTGAGCCACGCTGAAAACTTGCCCAATAATTCTTCAATAATAATTATCCTTAGTGAGCGCAGTGGTGGTCCAGTGGTATCGGTCCCGACTTACGAGTTGTAGGTCGTGGGTTCGAACCCAGCTTGGCGCATTAATTTGTGTAATTTATTTCATCACCACTGCCCTCAAAACGGTGAAGGAAAACATCGTGAGGAAACCGGCATGTCCTAGAAGCATCAAATTCGAAGACATGTGACATCTGCCAATCTGCACTGGGCCCGCGTGGTGGATTATGGCCCACTCCCTCTCACAAGAGAGGAGGCCTGTGGCCCAGCAGTGGGAACGTTATAGGCTGATGATGAATTTTCCTTAAATATGGACCTGGCTGAAAAGTAGTGAGATTGAACCAAGCCAGTCATTTTTAAAGAAGCGATTTTTGTTCTCAAATCTAGCGTCGCCGACTCCAAAATAAAATATAATAAGCAAATAGAAAGAAAGAAAAAACATTTATTTGGCGCATTGAAACCGATAAACCCCAAAATTTTAAAATAAAATGCCAAAAAATAAAAAAGAGAAAACTTAAATCTAAAACAAACAATAGAAATAAATCAAATTCCTAATATAATATGTATTATTAGCAAGTCCTAATCCTTGTTAGATTACTACTAAGTGCATTAAAATTTAATACAAACAATAAACTCACAATTTAGTGTAATATTACTTCTTTTTGTTCTTTGCAGATAAAAGTCCCTCGTCTGGCCGCCCTTCCAAATATAGCACAATATAAACTTGTGTTCTTAGATGTTATATTGTCAAAAGGTACTCCAGGCATGATTGTATTTCGTTAGCCTGCAGTTTCGCAATTTCATTTAAAAATTCGACGACAAAAACCCGGAACCGAGGAACGCTTATTAAAGCGCTTTTTAGAAATGTTTAAAAAAGATTCGAGTTGTGGTTTCATTACTCGGAAGTCAATAACAGTAGTTTGTATTTTGTTTCGTAGAACCAAATCGAGGTTGCCGAAGCTTTGCATTTGGTTAATGAAACTTCGTTAGCTGAAAGAAATAAAAAAAACTTAACCATAGATTATATGAAAAAGCAGTATGGTTTTAAGAAGAGAACACACTGCTCAACACGGAATCGGTAATTGTAAGAGGCTGTCCATACGTACGTGACAAATACACGTTTTTATAAATAACGTTGCTAACCCTAAACGGAGACTTCTCGCGCCCGGCATTGGTTGCGGCCATGCTGCGGGGCGAGACGGAGTGGGAAGCGGTCGCCACCTTCTGCGAAGCAGTAATGCTCGTGAAGGAGGTGGCGGGCCGCGAGAGAGAGAGGACAGCGTCCTCCCTCCGCCCCAACCGCAGTGGTACACGCCCACGGCGTCGGACGTCGGCAGATGATCTCCGGCCCCGTAGCACGGTAATATAATCATACAGTACTCCAACTTCATAGAAACGGACGAAAAGCGAGCTATACCTACGCGCCTCGATGTCGGGGCGCGCTCGGGGTGCAGACAGTCACGGCTGTACCGGAGTGTCGAGCGGACGGTGTGTTGGTTTTTTAACAATAACCGCGTGTTTTTATCTCTAAAAATCAGTTCGAGTACATATCTAATAAGACGAGTAGTTTAATTAAGCTTTATATTAGAATGCGGATTTATTATACTTTAAAATTTAACAATAAAGCATTTCGTACGACTCAGTCGTGGCGCAAATATTTTTCGGTTTCAAATACTTCTATAATATATCGGACTTTTTTAAGCACGATTTGTTTTTCAAACAAAAACATGATTTTTTAAATGAAATCTACCAATCAAAAAACAACACACATTTTTATTGAACACTTCCTATTCATTATACAAAGTATTTCATTTATTTATATAAAAAAGTATATTTACAATCACAAAACTAAAATAGAAACAGAAAGTACGCAAAGGCAAATGTTATTAAAATGTTGTAGACGGGTAGCCCTAACGCATGTTTACGTACCGCGCGGCTGTAGGTATTTAAATCTGTCTGGCGGCCGAGTTACGCTACTGTATGATTATTATACTGTGCCCGTAGGTGCGGGCATGCGGACAGCGAGTAAAGGGCAATTCGCTGTCCGACCATGGACCTTGCCCGAGTCGACGGCGTGTCGTGTTCCACGCGCGCCTCAAAGAGCGTCAGCAAAATGACGGTGCCCCCTCACAGAGGGCCAAAGCCTGCCGGGGTCGCGGGACTTATTTCCATCACCGGGACCCCCGAACATAAAGGGCTATTGAAGGACACCGTGGATTTTAGTCAGTCAGTCTGACAGTCCCTTCCGCCCTGCCCGGGTGGGGAGGACTCATTTGATGATTTTACCACAAAAAAGAAAAAACGTTGCTAACCCACTTTTCTCATGTGTCGTGGATGCGTTTCAAAACATAGACACACACATACAAAAACAGCTAGTGCCAGAACAACTACTTGTATATCATACAAAAATATTTGTAGCGTGCGGAAATCGTATCTGCGACTCCTTGCACAGCAGTTGAAGGCTCAGCCACTGCGCCAATCGTGCCGTATTTACAACAGTTTGAGTTCAGACAACGCGACTCGATATCGCTAAGAAGTCAATGCAACAAATAAGCCCATTTAAGCTGAAACCGCGTAAAAATTGACACTTCTTTGTTGAAGGTAATAAAAAGAACAAATATCAGGTTTTATTTTGATCTATTTGATGAGGGTAAGAAAAAAACAGAGAGGTACTTGATCTTTCTGATATTGCGACCTTTTTTTGATCTGGGTGTTTGTTTTTCGATTCTAGGAGCAAATGTGTTTTCAATTGCTTTCAAGACAAATACAATCGTAAGCTTCGCTAGTATTGATTGAAAACAAAACACCTACAATAATTGATCTTGTATTTTTTTTCTTTTTAGAATGTTAAATCAAATGAGTCCTCCCGCCCAGGGCAGGGCAGGGTATCCACAGTGTCCCTCAACAGCCCTTTACGTTCCGGGGTCATAGTATTCGTTAGACCCGCGACCACGATAGCATAGTTACAATTAAGTTTTTTTTTTCAAAAACAGTGCCATTTCATTGGATATAATAAAATGCCAAGACAACGAGAGGCGAAGCTGAAAGGTAGCTAAGCTACAAGGATAGGTAAGAAAGAAAAAATAAAAACATTTTTTTGGCAAAAAATCACCTAAACACATGTAACATACTAGATAATTCCAGGAAAGTGTACTTCACCGTCGACCACACCTTCTTTTACCATCAGGCAAGACAGTGGTTAAATAAAAAAATAAAAAAAACTAATTAAAATTAACCCAGAACAAAAAGAAACAAGATAAAAAAAAACATTTTAGTCCCCAACGGGTTAAGGTCCTGTTCAGGAAACTGTCAAGTAGCAAGTGCTCGACGCTGGTTTCCATCAACTTGGTAGTGATGTTAGGTGCCCATTGGACAGTAGGTTTTGCCATGGCAAAACCATCAATCGTGAATGATGAAATTTTTATCGCCTACAATTTTCGTCATTCAAACGTCAATCAAGGCATTAAACGATAGGTTTTCTGTCAGTCAAAATCTCTGCCATGGTTTTGTCATGGCAAAACGTATCGCGTAATGGGCGCCTAACGTGCTTATAAATGTGTCGCCGTTGCTAAGTTACTATCAGATATCGTAACTTAGTCGTTTATCTTCCCACATGTAAATTAATCGTCTGTGCCTATGGCCTTAATACGAGAATACCGACAACAGAATCGTGTGGGCTTAGATCTCGTGATCTACTATCAAGCAGATCATTTATCTAGACTGTAAACTTAGCCTGTTTATTGGAAAGGTATGGCTGACCTATATTTAGAGCGACCTTGGTATTGTTTTTTTTTTGGTATTTTTGTACCCCAAGAGTAAAACGGTAATCTGTAACAAAGCCTTCGCTGTCTGTCTAAAAGTTTTTTTTTATCTTTTCTTTTTTAATGTTTTGTTGTTTGACAGTTTGTTAAATTGTGAACGCATTCAGAATATGGGATAAATTTCAATGAATCAAGTTTTTATTATTTATTTATTTTATAAGAGGTAGCTTCACAGCTGACAGGTAGACTGACTTTCCCTTTTATTTATACTTTACTAGCGGCCCGGTATGTGCGCGTGTTCGCTACGAAAAATGTGATAAATGTAGAAACGCTCTACCGATTTTGTGCAAACTTTACTTAGATCATCTTTTAAACAGTTCAAAAGCCATTTGGTTTATATGTGATGTAGATGAAATTGTGAACTAAATAATTTGTATGAGTCGTTGTTGCTTGAATAAATAAATATAATAATAATATAGTTTTATTTATAGCGGCGACCGTCGCGTCGTAGGGAGTGTAGGACTTAATTAATTGAGTTCAAACAGTTTAATGAGTATTTTAATAGCCTATGAATATTACGTTACGATATTTTATAACACAAGGGCCACACTAACATTTAAAAACTGTTATCGCGAAAATCAACGGAAAAAGCCGTTAAGCCTTTGTCAAACTGACAGGCAAGGCGAATGCGATCCGGAGCGGTTTTAATTGTAATGTTTGGAATTGTATGAATCCAGTCACATTGAAAAAAAAAAGCATGTGACTGGCTTCAAACAATTCCATAGATTACAAACAAAAACGCTTCGGCACGCATTCGTTTCGCCTGTCAGTTTGACAAAGGCTTTAGTGTGACCCGGCTATAAGATATTCGTCTGTGGCAGCTACGTTGATAGAGCACGTATTTAATGAAAATATCATGACGTCATAACACTCACAACAACACATACGAGTTGTGATTCTTTTTCAAGTATTCTTGTTTTGAAAACATGTTGTGCATAAAAAGGGAAGCATATAATACGTGTTGGCTTTGATCCAGATTGCTTTTTAACGTTTTTTTGGCAAAAAAACATTTATTATTCAGTGGTTTTTGCCAGCGGCCGACATTGTAGTCGAACATGTTTATTCTAAAATATTTTTTGTTCCTTCCTTTGCATCCGTTCAGTAAATTTCACGTAGGAGTGTTACAAACAAACATTTTCATAAAGAAAAGTAGTATTTTTAACAGTAAAGATCATAATAATCTTTCTGCGTTAACTTGAACGTATGGGAATGTCGTCAGCTAGCGCCTTCCATTTTCCATATAATACGTGACATTTAATCGCAACGATCTCGAATAGCTTCGGGACTAGTCTTTTCAAAATTCAGCCCAAAATTCAGGTTTTTTTTACGTGATAAAATCACCAAATGAGTTCTCCCACCCCTTACTGTCAGACTTGTACTGACTAAAATCTACAGTGTCTTTCAATAGCCCTTTATGTTCCGGGGTCATGGTGATGGAATAACTCCCGCGACCGGCCCAAAATTCAGCTACACGTAATTTACTATAACATCGTGTTCATCGTCATCATCAATAACAAGACCTCCACTGCTGAACATAGGCTTCCCCTTTAGACCGCCTTGCGCCACGCTGAACGATAATTCACCACTTGCATCCATCGGTTGCCCGCTTACCCCTCGATGTCGTCGGTCCACCTAGTGGGAGGGTCCGCTTACGCTGAGTTTTTCGGTCCGTGGTCTTTCATTACTGAATGTAAATGCACTCAAACCAAACAATTCCTTTATTTTATTCAACAATAGCAATAATCCACACTTACCGCAGCCATACCATATCGCAGCAATAAAATGTGGTCAAGCTGTGATTACGTATGAATATTATCGTGGCAGCTTTTTGCATTTGCGTTGTGGTTAGTCGTTGCGATATCGCTCATTTGCGGCAAGAACGTGACAAGGTAAAAATCTCAACTTGTGGTAAAACGCATTTGAAAGTTTAAAATTCGTGTAACTTTTTAATTATTATGTTTAGACTATTCAGCTCAATACAATATAACTTCAAGGTTTTCGTTTTTATGGATCAATTGCATTCAGACCTTTAAGTCAGTTATTAAATTTATTATGATTATTTATTTAAAAAAGGGTACTCCTTGTTGCGTTATTCTTGTAAAAAAATTGCACTATTGCAAAATAAACAGATATGAACCGCTTTTCTTGAAAAAGAAAACGAATAAAAATCGAACCCTTTACAAGTTATGTCGTATTGTTACGTTTTATTGATAATCTGGAATCTAAACGTATGGAACATTTTAATTAGGACACGTTACTGTCGTAAAAATCTCTGTATTTTTGTATTATGTTTTACGAAATTAAAGATATTTTAGCGAAGTTATTGTGAAAGTTTCGCTGAAATACAAGTCATTAGTCACATTTTAAAAAGTATTATAATTATAACAAGACACTAATATCTGTAGGTTACTTTTACTCATAACCGTTAGCAATAGACGTGACGTTATTAAATATTAAGGAATGCCATATTAGCATAATTATGATGAGCATCACAAGCCTTGTTTAGTATGTCAGTAATTATTAGGAAACAAAATCATAATTATTAAGTTTCACGTAAATCAAATAAACATCTTATGAAAACTTGATGATGACTGTGATGATGAAGAAGTGCTGCTGCTCAAAGAATCGATATTATCTTTTCATTTTTATAACTTAGGTAAAATTCCATTAATTCCTAGGATAAGATTTATAGTCTAATCAATCGGGACAAAAAAGAGGCTTTGCCTTGGATGCATTTTATTTATTTGTATTACATAAGTATACTTCTCATGAAAAATGAATTTTAGACCTCAAGGAGTGTCTGCGATAGGCGCCATTTTGGATTGAAGTGGCCCAAATGTGTTCTTTTTCATGAAGTCTTTATGAAAAAAATACCTTAGAGAAGTTTAGAGACGAATGAAAATCCACAAAAAATGGTATTTGCTTTTATTATGTACGTCATACATGTAACATTCATAAAAAATCATATACACAGTTAACGAGTATTTTGAACACGATTTTGTCCGGGAGGATGCGTTTGTCGGGTTTACAATTATCAAACACTTATTTCATCGATTTTTTGATAAATGCACATTTTTTTTTGTCGTGGTAAAATCATCAAATGAGTCCTCCCACCCGGGCAGGGCGGGAGGGACTGTCAGACTTGTAGTGACTAAACTCCACGGTGTCTTTCAATAGCCCTTCATGTTCCGGGGTCACGGTGATGGAAATAAGTCTCGCGACCAAATAAGTCCCGCAACCGATAAATGTACATTGCAAAATTTTAAGTAAATCGGGCGAGATTAAATTATTTTCATACAAACTTAATCCCATTTTTAAACCTAAGAGGTTCTGGGTTTGGATTTTCAAACATTCTATCTGAAAAATAAATTGTAATTAGACAATGTTTTAATCATTTATAGTGCAACATTATAAGCTATTCGTTGTAAAATTTTATTATATTTTATCAAGAATGTGTTAACTGGAGATAACCAACATTAAGACCAAACATTTTGTACGTTTATTATCAACTGTAACGGAACATCTTAAATTAACCAACTAAAAACATTGTTTATTTCAACAACAACGGTACAATCCTATGAAAACCATAGCAAGCGATTACTATTTTTACTACAATAATGACCCACATACAAAATGTCCCGTTATAGCTGCAAAAATAAATCACAAAAAAAAACAAAAAGCTCTATATACCTTTCATCAAAACCGTGCCACCATGAGTTGTTACGTTTTTGCCGCAATCCGGCAGCACTTTCCTCCTCAAGCGAGCGGCGACAACTGACTTGTCACGATCTTGCATTAAACTTAAGGGTGGAAAGAGATGGCGCTAAACCGATACTCGCTTACCTTTTCCCTCATTACTTGGCCATTTTTGGCGCTAGAAATATCGCGTTTTAGCAGCAAGAAGAGTGCGATGCGCCGGTTCTACTGTATCATTATTCCATAACGATACATATCTTCGTTAACACGTTCTTGCCGCAAATGAGCGATATCGTCGCGCCGTCGCGTCACGTTGCGGCAACGTAACGCCTATCGTGTTGACCGCAAGTTTGCGATTGCTATTGCGCTATTGGCTGCACAGCAACACGCGGACGATAGTGACTGCAAAAATGAATTCAACATTTTCTCTTCAATTAAAAGTTTGCGCAAAGTTGTCGCTCATGTGGTTTGTTGTCGCGTAGTCTGTGACAAATAAGCATAGGACTTATGCTTGCTATCTATATAAGTATTAAGTAGATACTTATACTGATTTCATACAGGGGAAGAATAAAGTGGATATGCCACAAATCCCGGAATTACTTTTAAAGAGCAGAAAAACCCGTGATAATATTATTTTCTAATGTTTTATTACTATTATTTATTTGTAATACTGTTTTCCACACGATATTGTCTATTAGTAATCCCGGGAAAATCCATAAACATATCAACATTTCGATACGAATACTAAAATAACAGTACCAAATTCCGACCTCTTCAAATAAGCCACAATAATTACTGTCAACGTTATCCATTATCGAAACGTGGTCGACAAAATCAACAGTAATATAACAAAATGAAACCAGCAAAGCATTTATTTAAAACAAAGAACGGAGCTGAATAATCGAACAAACAAATCTTTTTCCTACTGAATTGCATTGAAGGGAATCAAGTACAGAACTAAATTGATGTGGAGCTTCGAAACAAGCGATATTGGACACCATTTTGGATTCAATTTCAATTCTCTATTAACTTATCTCTATGCAACACAGCCATCAGAGCAGCCACGCGAATAACGCGCAAGCCAATTTTATTTTAGCTTTTATTTCTGTTGTTTCAAAGTTTATATTTGTTTAGCAACATATGCATCATAGTTTAATCCTGGGCGTTTTTGATAGAATCTGGATGAGGCTGTTATAGCTTGGATTTTTCTCGGAATTTGACCTGTTTACGATAAGAAAAATAGTTTTTTTTATCGGAAACAGGTCTTTTTTATGTGTCCGAACACATAATTTAAAAAAATACCTGTTTCCGGTATTAAGGGAAAATGGGACTCAAATCAAACTGTCTCTTTGCCATTGCTGGAACCCTAGCTCTTTCTTTGTGAAAGAGAATGAGTACTTTTTTTTTAATGTTTGGTTTGAAATAGGTGAATGAAACGAACCCAGTAAAATTACGTATGACCTATAAAAGCTACTGGTAATGTCTTTCGCACCGCTCGCCGCTCAGGTGACCGCTTAGATCAAATTCGTGAACGAGCTGTTGTGTGGCCTCCTTTTTGAATTTCTATATTTGATGTTATATTTTTATACGCAATAACGCCTGCGTAAAAATATAACATTAGTTTAGAAGTCGTTATCTAATACAACATTGATTTGATTGCAATATCAGACTTGTTGGTTGGTGGTAGTTTGAAACATTATCAATAGATGGCGCAACATGTATGCAGCGTTCAGAAAAAACAAGCGAACGAGAAATTCAGTTACGAGTGTAAGTGGTTGCGATGGCCTAATGGGTTAAGTCGTCTGGAGTACCTATCCAGAAGACCCAGGTTCAATTCTGCTCGCAGCTCAATATTTCGTTCCTTGAAAAATAAATCTTTGAGTCTTCATTAGTAAGAACTATAATTCCTTGAGACCCCCACGCTCTAGATTACATTTCAAAAGATTCGGTTTCTTTAGAACAACAGCTAACTTAAAGGTCAAGGTTATATTGTTTTCTTCCTTTCTTTCTTTAAAATCTATTATCATTTACAATACTGAGCAAGGAAAGTTTCTGAACTCAAGTTTTTATTACTGGCCTGTTGTTCTAATGGTTAGTGAACCTGACTGCTATGCCAAGGGGTTCGATTCCCACTCAGGACAAATGTTTGTGTGATGAGCATGATCATTTGTTCTGCGTCTGGGTGTAATTTATCTATAATACGTATGTATTTAGAAATATATAAGTATGTTTGTCAGTTGTCTAGTACCCATAACACAAGCTCTGCTTAGCTTGGGACTAGATGGCGTTGTGTGATAGTTGTGGAATATTAATATTATTATTATTATCCTTTATTCATTTTTTTACCTTATTAATCTACATTTTTGAATATTTTTATAAATATATATATATATATATATATAATAAAATCATTTAAAAATATAAATAATAGTGGCTCGCCGGTATCGGGAACAGGGTCCAAGCTACCGGCAGTCAGGGCTCCAGAGTAAGGAACCTCCAAACAATGCGCGCCGTGTCCAGAAGAACTGCTCTCTGAATCTGACCCTTGATCCAGCTGCCCAACGAGAGCCTCCTGAGATGTTGGTCGAGGCTCTTGGCGATTAAGCCATGGACCGACACGACTATCGGCACAATGACTGCTGAATCCACATCCCACATATCGACAACCTCGCGAGCTAAATCAATATAGGTAGTTGATTTGCTTATCTTTTTCAGCTTTCACGAGGTTCTCGTCATGCGGGATGGTTATGTCAACAATCATTGTGCGCCGCTCTGATCGATCCACCACCACTATATCAGGTCTATTGGCTACAACAGTCCTGTCAGTGATGATGGATTGATCCCAGTACAGTGTGATATTGCCACTTTCAAGAACTGGGTCGGGCACATGCCTGTAGTACGGCACATTTAGATTCTACAAGGCTGTACCTCAGAACAAGTTGCTGATGGATTATCCTGGCTACAAGGTTATTATTATTATTATTTTGTAGTCTGTATCTGTAGTTTTTTTTTATCGTGGTAAAATCATCAAATGGGTCCTCCCACCCAGGGTAGGGCGGAGGGAATGTCAGACTTGTACTGACTAAAATCCACGGTGTCCTTCAATATTCCTTTACATTCCAGGGTCACGGTAATGCTATAAGTCCCACGAACTGGGATTGCCTAGAAGTAACCTGTTCAATCTTTACTTGAAGACCCCGATGTTATAGCTGTCGGTAAATACAGGGAATTCCACTCCTTTTTTTTTTTTTTTTTTTTTTTTTTAGCGTGGTAAAATCATCAAATGAGACCTCCAACCCCGGGCAGGGCGGGAGGTACTGTCAGACTTGTACTGACTAAAATCCACGGTGTCCTTCAGTAGCCCTTTATGTTCCGGGGTCACGGTAATAGAAATAAATCCCGCGACCCCGGCAGGCTTTGGCCCTCTGAGAGGGGGCCCCGTCATTTTTTGCTGACAGCTCTTTGAGGCGCGCGTGGAACACGACGCGCCGTCGACCCGGGCATGGTCCATGGTCGGACAGCGAGTTGCCCTTTACTCGCTGTCCGCATGCCCGCGCCTACGGTGGCCGGAGATCGTCTTGCGACGTACGGCGCCGTGGGCGTACACCACTGCGGTTGGGGCGGAGGGAGGACGCTGTCCTCTCTCTCTCGCGGCCCGCCGCCTCCTTCACGAGCATTACTGCCTCGCAGAAGGCGGCGACCGCTTCCCACTCCGTCTCGCTCCGCAGCATGGCCGAAACCAATGCCGGGCGCGAGAGGTCTCCGCCTATCGCCGCCGTGAGGACACGTCGGTGCTCTGCCCAAGCTGGGCAGTCTTGCACCGTATGCTCTACTGTGTCCTCCGGGCGATCTTCGCAGTGGTGACACCCCGGCGTTTCCTCCTTTCCCATCAGCCACAGGTACCTCCCGAAACTTCCGTGTCCGGTGAGGACCTGCGTCACGCGATAGGTCAGGACGCCGTGACGTCTCTCCAGCCACTCCTCAAAGAGGGGTCTTACCGCCGCGATTGCGGCGTGCCCGGCCGTCGGTTGCGGCAGTCGTCCAATCCATACCACCCTGAGCTCGCGCCGGAGCTCTTCCCGCCACGCCTCGACTTCTCGAGGCAGCGGGGTCTCGCCCCGGCGCTGCGCCTCCACACGCCACTCATAGACGTGCTGGAGGGCAGTCGCCTCCAGATCCCAGGGTAGTAATCCGGCAAGCAGGTTGGCCGCTTCGCCGGCGATCGTGCGGTATCCCCGGATCATCCGGATAGCCATGACCCTCTGGCATGCGACCAACTTCAGTGGTCGCGTCCGGATGCTCAGGGCCCACACAGGGGCCCCATAGAGGGCCATGGACCGCACGATACCGGCGTACAGCCTACGGCAGGAGGCGTTTGGCCCGCTGAGATTAGGCAGCAGTCGCTTGAGGGCGGCCGCTGTCCGGTTCAGCCTTGGGGCCAAACTCAGGAAATGCTCCCTGAAGTTCCACCGGCTGTCGAGGACGAGTCCTAGGTACTTCATCGTCCTCCCGACGCCGATGCGAACCCCCTCCACCGTTATGTGGGACTCGGTCCGCGGCGCGTTCAGGCGGCCATGAAAGCACATGGCCACCGTTTTGTGAAGCGCCACCTCGAGTCCCAGCTGCCGGATCCTTTGGACTACTGTCGCAACCGCTTGTGTCGCCTTGTCGGCCGCCGCCTGGTGCGACACTCCCTGTGCCAGGACGAGCGTGTCGTCAGCGTAACAAATTACGCTGACGCCGTCCGGGAGGTCGCCTCGCAGCACGTAGTCGTAGCCGATGTTCCACAGGGACGGCCCCAAGACCGAGCCCTGTGGGACACCGCACGACATCTCTCGCCGGTTCCACTCTCCCCGGTGACCGGGGTAGATGACGGCTCTGTCCGTCAGGTAGTCCTCGACCGCACGACGGAGGTAGGTCGGCACCCGGTGATACCGGAGTGCCTCCCTGATGCAACTCCAGGGCAGGGTGTTGAAGGCATTGGAGATGTCCAAAGACACCGCCAAGACGACCCTGCCCCGGGCAACAGCATCCCCCGTCGTGAGGGCTCTAACGCGCATGATAGCGTCCACCGTCGAGCGCCCCCTGCGGAAGCCGAACTGGCTCTCCGACAGGTCCGGGCCCACCCGATTCAGGTGCCCGGCGAGGCGGTCTGCAATGACTCTTTCCAAGAGCTTGCCCACCTCGTCGAGCAGCACGATGGGCCGGAATGCGGACGGAGAGTCCGCAGGGCGCCCGGGCTTCTGGATCAGGACCAGTTTCCCCGTCTTCCAAGGAAGCGGGAACCGGCCCCTCTCCAGGCATGCGCTAAAGAGCCCCCCCAGTCGAGGCCCGAGAGTCCCGAAGGCCAGGACCCAGGCTTTCCCTGGCAGGCCGTCGGGTCCAGGGGCGGTATTTTTGGCTTTGAGCCGCTGTACCGCCACTCTCAGGTCTACCTCGGTCGAATTCCACTCCTTAGCTGTGCGTACAATAAAAATATTGGCAAAACGCTTTGTACGTACCGGAGGGATGTCCACCATACATATATCGATGGCGAATTGCCGTACGTCTTGTAGTCCGATGATGAAGGGATCTTCTCTTTCGAATTATACGTCGTCATGTTAGTACATAATAAACACTAGGTACAAGTTAAAACTGCGGGCATGCGAAGGGCGTGATGAGCGACTCTCTGTCTGATTACGGACCATGCCCGGGCGAACGGCGCCTTGTGTTCCTGGCGTGCCTCAAAGAGGTGTCAGCATAATGACGGGGCCTCCTTAGAGGGCCAACGCCTGCCGGGGTCGAGGGACGAACGAGTAACCGCTGTTGAAGGACACCGTGGATTTTGGTCAGTACAAGTCTGACAGTTCCTCCAGCCTTGCCCTGGGTGGGAGGACTCATAACTTGATTTTATCAGGATAAAAAAGATAAATCTACAGTTTACCTTTGTTTTCATGGCCCCAATCGTGGTTTCTTTTCAATTTAAATTCACAAAGACTTCAAGCTCAAAGGTAACAGTCTCACAGTTTTAATTTCGCTTTCAAACGGACAAATCGGTCATAGTGGATGTTCCAACCAGTTCAGCGTTAAAATAACGTTTTGCATCCCCGGCTCTCATCATCATCAGCCTATAACGTTCCCACTGCTGGGACACAGGCCTCCTCTCTTGTGAGAGGGAGTGGGCCGTAATCTACCACGCGTGCCTAGTTCGGATTGGCAGATGTCACATGTCTTCGAATTTTGATGGTTCTAGGACATGCCGGTTTCCTCACGATGTTTTCCTTCACCGTTTTGAGAGCAGTGGTGATGAAATAAATTACACAAAGTAATGCGCCAAGCTGGGTTCGAACCCACGACCTGCAACTCGTAAGTCGGGACCGATACCACTGCGCCACCACTGCTCCTATTCCATTCCCCGGCTCTGCACGGGTGCAATCTCTACTATATTATGCATTTTATATACATGAAAACCTTCCTCTTGAATCACTCTATCTAATAAAAGAAACGTACAAAATACGTTGCGTAGTTTTAAAAATATAAGCTCTCAAGGGGACAGACAGCGGGTAGCGACTTTGTTTTATACTATGTAGTGATATGTTTCTTTTCGTCAGAATTTGTGAAAATTTCAGATAGTATTCATTCATTATATTCACTCATTTCCTTTAGTTGTTAACCACCCTTGTGTTTTTCTAATTAGTGGAAATGTTTCATAAAATTTTCAAAAAAATTTTTCATCGTGATTAATCACATTCACGGACAAGTACCTTTTATTGAAAAACAGGAACACGAGAAGTAACTCGAACAAAAAGCACGAATTGATTAACATATAGCTGAAAATTACTGAAGAAAAAGTTTACCTTAGACTTGTTCGAAGTTGGGTTGCGGAACTCTAAACATGTAACCTTGATCCTGGAATGTAAAGGACAATTCCTTGCCGGAGTCTATATTTCCATAAAGCTACATCCTTTTTTTTTGTGGTAAAATCATCAAATGGGTCCTCGTACCCCGGGCAGGGCGAGAGAGGCCGTCAGACTTGTACTGACTAAAATCCACAGTGTCCTTCAATAGCCCTTTATGTTCCGGGGTCACGGTAATGGTATAAGTCCCGCGACCCCGGCATGCTTTAGCCCTCTGGGAAGGGGCCTCGTCATTGTGCTGACGCTCTTTGAGGCTCACGTGGAACACGGCGCGCCGTCGACCCGGGCATGGTCCATGGTCGGACAGCGAGTTGCCCTTTACTCGTCGCTCGCATGCCCGCGCTTACGGTGGCCGGAGATCGTCTTGCGACGTCCGACGCCGTGGTTGTCCACCACCGCGGGTGTGGTGGTGGTAGGACATTGTCCTCTCTCTCACGGGGCCCGCCTCCTCCTTCGCGAGCATGACTGCTTCGTAGAAGGCCGCGACCGCTTCCTACTCCGTCTCGCCCCGCAGCATGGCCGCAACCAATGCCGAGCGCGAGATGTCTCCGCCTATCGCCGCCGTGAGGACACTTCGGCGCTCCGCCCAAGCGGGGCAATCCTGCACCTTACGCTCGACTGTGTCCTCCGGGCGATCTTCACAGTGGTGACACCCAGGCGTTTCCTTCTTTCCTGAGGACCTGCGTCATGCGGTAGGAAACGCCGTGACGTCTCTCCAGCCACTCGTCAAAGAGCGGTCTTATTGCCGCCATTGCGGCGTGCCCAGCCGTCTGTCTATATACCTACATCCTTGGGGTCTTTAAGTAAAAAGTGAAAAGATTATTTCTATGCATGCGTCCACAGATTTCATTTCTTCGTTGGAAACAAACATTATTATGTATGCTACATGCTTATAAATGTTCACTTTATCTCTCAAGTTGAGAGTTAATAAGTTCTGTTGTAGGTAAGAGCAGCAGAATAAAGTGAAATGCTTAAACTTTCTTACGTAGCTGGCGGGAGAGTGCTCTCTCTACATAGTTTCATCTTTCGTGTTCTTTTGTTACACTTCTTACCATGCCATAGTAATGTGTATTTTATTTTATTTGGTGTAAACACATTTTCGTGTTGCTAAAGTACGATGAGCAATGAACCTGGCTATTAATGTTGGGTTAATACGCCGTTGGACGAAGCGGGCCGCTGAAGAAGGAAAAGCAAACATGCAGCTATGTATTTTAGCGCTTCTCCTTGAAGGAGAAGCGGCAACAATTAGGTGCATCCACACAGAGCGAGCAGCCTCGCGAGGCAGTTTCCTCGCGTGGCAAATGACTCGCGAGGCAGTTTCCTCTGCTAGCTTTATGTGGACACTCCTGACGAGCAATTGTCCGGCTACTGACGCATTGTCTATTTGTTGAAGTAAATAACATCATACTTAATATTTGACCCAAATAAATTCGACACACACAAACAACATCACACTTGTACACTCCGAAAGATACCGCAGAGGTGTGCCTAACAGCACAAGTCTCGTGTAAGGAATGAGCTTTAGCCGTCAACTGGGCACAAGACCAGACCTCGTGGCTGTTTCTGAACAATCCCTAATGAAATAACCAAACTAACTGTTCAGTTAAAAAACTGTCGCCTATAGCTATGTTTACATTCATGTGTACAAGTCATTCATTCTTTAGTCTATAAGCAGTGTCCAATACATCCTGGTACAAATCACACGTCGTTTCATTCAAAAGTCCAACAAGTAAATCTCAACCTTATCACCTGAACATTAACTTTCCCTCACATTAGGGATTTCCCCCATGTAATGGATGCGTTTACAATCATGGACAAAGAACACATACACAAACACCCTGACCGGAACAATTACTTGTAGGTCATAAATACATTTTGTCGAGTTCTCAACATCTCTAAAACCGAGAATTTGCACCCAGGGTATCAAACTCACCAACGGTGCCGTCGAAGAATGTCGAATCCTTATAAAAACTAATTTACTTTACATTTGAATGTCAAACCTTCAAAAGTGAAATAGGAGTTTCTTAGAAGAACGGGTTCAAAGTAAACATTAAATAAAACCTATTTTCTTCGAAGAAGTAGTACAGGTGTTTAGAATATCCACAAGAAAAAAATCTTTTCAGGCTTTCAGGTAAAAAGGTACCGAAAAAATTTCTCCTAGGTAATACAAGTTTACAAATAATGTTATTTGAAATAAATGAAACGTGACTTTTTTGTTTCTCGGAGTAAAATGATCAAATACCATTACAGTTCCTCCTGAGCCTTCACGAGTTTTCAGTATTTTTCTTTCCAGTATTTACAGAGTTTCTTGTATGGAAAAATGGAACAGCGCCTGGTGTACTAAGATGGAACTTGTGCTTGTAGGTCTCACAAATATTTGTTACGTGCGGGGATCGAAGCCGCAACACGCTGCACAGCTGTCCAATCGCTGATTCACTGCGCTTTTCGTATAGTCTTACTAATAGCCGTTTGACCATTTGGTGTTTTACCATTGTGCACATGCACTGTAGGATATTTTTATACATAGTGGACAAACATTACATCCAACATATCACCTTTCTTTGAATAATTTAGTTACCTATGTACATAATCCTTTATACAAACTAACTTCGATGAAAGTCAAGTGATGCCCTTTATAAGATTTCTCTATGGATTTATAGTTACAGACGTAGGTAAACTAAGTTTTATATAATGAAAATAATTTCATACTATTGGATATATTTTTTTCTAATAACATTTACATATTAAAAAGCTAATCATAAAAAAAGCAATATCGCGATATTGACTGTGCTAACAAAGAAACCTAATTTTATTTTTTAGTCCTACCAAGGTTTTTTATACAAGTACGATTTGGCAGGTGACAAAGATCTTTTGTAACAAATTCTTGTCGTCAGAATTATGTCGAACAAAAGAATAAGGGAACTCACTTGGAGCATTTATTAATCATTCTGTGCTTGGAGGAACATTATAGGCAAGGAAGGATAATATTTGCGAATCTTCTTATATATTAAAATCAATTGCTTTTCGTCAGTTTCGCTAAAACTCGACAACGGCTGGACCGATTTGGCTAATTTTGGTTTTAAATTATTTCTGGAAGTCCAGGAAAGGTTTAAAAGGTTTTTTTTTAATTTATTTACTTACTTAACTTACATCTATCTTTACAGGTACAAGACCCAATGCGATAAATGCAATTATTCTACCTTAAACTAACATCTATAACTTATTATAAATAATGCATTCCTTGTGAATTCACAAAATACACCAAAAAAGGTCCGTCTCATCAGCAATCAGGTTAAGAGTGCGAAGTGCGCGTCAGCGGTGCCTATCTTAGCAGCTTTTTATTGTTTCTGATGCGGTACGAAGTTTGCCCGGTCAACTAGTCTTATACATATATGAAAATCAATTGCTGTTCGTTAGTCTCGCTATAACTCGAGAGCAGCTGGACTCATTTGGCTGATTTTAGTATTGAATTATTTCTGGAAGTCCAGGTAAGGTTTTAAGAGTCCTAGTAATTACGTTTATTCTAGGTTCCAAGGAATGCCAACATTTGTCTTGTCATCCTAACTGAGGCGATACGAAGTTTGCCGGGTCAACTAGTAATACTTAAAATGTTCAATATAATATTATATAATATTTAAATTATTTATAAGTCACGGCTGTTATTTGTATATTTTTTTACAGTCAGAAGCTCGAAAGTCTGAGAACCAGTCTTACCATCTGCCTTCGTAAACGAAAACACAGTAACTTCAAGAGCTGTGTAATTTTAGTTATTGTGTTTTTAATTACGACGGTAACCATTACCCAGTCACTTGGTTGTGGAGGTCCAATAGGCAGTCGCTCCATGTAAAATACTGATATTCAGCTGCATCTGGTACGATTGATAGCCGACCCCAATATAGCTGGAATAAAGCTAGGTGGATGATGACTTTCTCATAGTAACTATACCATTTCGATCACGTTGGAATCAAAACATGATTCTAATTCCCAAAACAATTTTTATATGTTTACTTTCCACCATGAATTTTTAAGCATGTACATAAATAAATAAATAAAATAAATATTCCACAACTATTACACAACGCCATCTAGTCCCAAGCTAAGCAGAGCTTGTGTTATGGGTACTATACAAACCATAGGTTTTAGTAAAAATATTACTCGCAAGAGACACTCCTGCCAAATAAAATACTTTCTAACATACAAGTCCATACATACAAGATGAAAAATATTAACCCTCTGTGGCGCCACGCAAGATTAATGTGTCCGCAAACAATATATTATGAACGTATAATATAACGTATAACGTATAAATCTTACCGTTAAATTACATGTGGGTTGAAAAAATATTGCTTCAAATATATGGGTGTAAACTTGTTCATACGGGTGAAAAAAGATTCAGGAAATATTAAAAAAAACCTAGATACAGAAAAAGGTGAGAAAATCGGTAAAAGAAGTAAAGCAGAGGTCAGAAACTAGCAATCTATCATTTATACAGGGTGACTTTGAATAAATGCGACAAAATGAAATGGGAGCTTCAGTTACAGTAACATAGTAATTATAAACTGTTTTTTCAACAATCTAAATCGATAAAAAAAATTACGCGAGTATCGTTTTCAAAAGGTCCGTCGATGTTATTATCTTTATTTAATTACGAACTATAGGTATTCCAGCATTTAATAATATGCAAAATAAATAAAAAATTAAATTATCAAAAAATCTCGTCCTATTGGTTTACTCATGTTATTAAACGTTGCCGTTCATAGCGTAAAACTGATCAAATATATTTTTTAATTTTACATTTGATATTTTATACAGTTTCCTGACAACATGTATTATTGTATATTTAAATTTGTCGCATCTATTCAATTTCACCCTGTATTGTAAGTTATTGATAAATGATGGATGATGAATCAGGATTAGAGACTCATTTGACGTTAGCACACCAAAAGAAAACCTGGTTTAAAAAAATAAAATCCGATTTCTATGAATCTTTTATTAGGAAGAAAATCTTTACATTCAGAAGTCGGGTTTTTTAATTCCTTGAATTCTTGGTCCTCCTTTTTTCGAAGACTATCAAAAAAGGGATCAAAATTTCTTATTATGAATAATCATAAATTAAAAAAGAAACAATACTCAAACTATTTGTGTATCCAAACGTTAAAAAACGTGTCGCGGGTTCGATGCCCGCACGGAAGAAATATTTTATGACCTACAAGTAATTGTTCCGGATCTGGGTGCTTTACTTTCTATGTTTGTGAATGTACCCACGACAGAGGGATTTCTAAAGGTAAATAATGTCCTCTGTAAATGCTTAAATGAATTTATATTATTTTTCTATCTACTAATAGACTCACACGTGTAGAACTCTTACTAAAGTTCGAACAAAACGTAAGTTCTTTATTTTTGCGCAAACGCTTCTATTCAGATAATGTTCATACTTTTCAATGGAACTTTATGAAGTACTAGCGGCCCGACCCGGCTTCGCACGGGTGGAGGACCCGGTCTAAAACCCGGTCCCTATGGTTACAAACACAAGAAAAAAATAATTATCCGAATCGGTCAAGCCGTTTTCATGTTATGTCGTGACAACGGAAAACGGGTTTCATTTTTATATATATACTAGCGGCCCGTCCCAGCTTCGCACGGGTGGATGACCCGCGGTCTAAAAAATGAGATTTAAACTATCCTATCTCTCAAGTTGGATCGAACTGCACATGGTGTGCGAATTTTATTATAATCGGTTAAGTGGTTTAGGAGTCCATTGAGGACAAACATTGTGACACGAGATTTATATATATTAAGATATAGATGTAATTTTACTTCAATGGTAGAACTGTTTCGCGCACTTTCGTCATGAAAAAGAAGTTACTATACTTAGTTAATATGAATGTTTGTTGCTTGGTCTACTACAGCTCGAAAAACAGTAAAATCGTGATAAAGTGATACTGACATATGATGTCTTACTGTAACTAAGAACCCATAAGGCCAGCTCAATGTTTCTTTTTATAACATTTTTTGTTCATTTGTTTCGCGCATTGCAAGTTTTTATTTACTTTTACTACCAGTACCCTTAGCACGAGTTTTCAGTATTTGAGACGTAAAGTAAACTGGAACTTTGAAAACTTCAAATTGACAATTTTCAAAGGGAAAAATTAGTTCCTTCTTCGCACACCAGAGGCGGTGTTCCATTTTTTCATACAAGAAACGCTGTAAATACTGGAAAGTAAAATAGTGAAAATTCGTGCTCGGGGTACAGCTCAAAAAGTATGCAGTAAAATACTGTTTAGCTCCTGTTTACGAGGAACAAACTAAGTCTTTTTACATGGATGTGTTATAGGAAAGTATTTTTTAAATTGAACAACTCGTATACATGGCCAAAAGACCCGTATCATAGTATGGTGTTGTCACATTTAAAAATAGATAACGAAATTCTGGTATTCTGACAACCCCTAATTATTTAATCGCCGGTTTAAAAGGGTCATTCTTCGAAATAAGCGGTCACATTAGACGCATTTTTTATACTAAAAGCGAATAAATAAAGGAAATACATAGATTTTACAAACTGGTGTAAGTGAAATTTAAAACCAAAAGCTAAACCATTTTTTTTTTTTTAGCGTGGTGAAATCATCAAATGAGACCTCCAACCCCGGGCAGGGCGGGAGGTACTGTCAGACTTGTACTGACTAAAATCCACGTGGTCCTTCAGTAGCCCTTTATGTTCCGGGGTCACGGTAATAGAAATAAGTTCCGCGACCCGGCAGGCTTTGGCCCTCTGAGAGGGGTCCCGTCATTTTGCTGACAGCTCTTTGAGGCGCGCGTGGAACGTCCATGGTCGGACAGCGAGTTGCAAACCTTTTCCGTCTGTGAACTTGTCTCACAGACGGAAAAGGTTTAATTTTATTGTGGTACATTAAAATTAAACATGTGTTGATTACTTGTCTGGAAAAACTGTCAACGTTAAATCGACATTTTCTCCTTGATATAAGGGTTGTTTTGCAGTAACACTTGTTGTAGACAAGCGTTCAACAGATGTTTTTCTTTTTTTAGTAAGGCTGTTTGGCTTTAAATTTCCTTAAAAGGATAAACAAAATTTCATAAAACAAAGTTCTGTTTCCTTAAACTTTGTTCGTGCGTAATAAAAGGAACGTGGATAACAATAATAAAATGTAGCATTTTGAATAACGGTGGTAGTACCTCTGACAGCGATCTCTCATACTTTTCTGACAGTTTGGGATAAAATAAACGAACTTTGTTTAAAAAATTCACTGGTGTGTTGCAAATAAAAAAACTTTTTTTAAGTATTCCATTATGTTAAAATGTTTGGGATTCCGGTTAAAAAACAAAACCGTTGAGCAATTAAGCTGATTTCAGACTACGCTATACTATTGTGCTATAAAGTATAGCAAAGAAGGACCTATGCTATACTATATAGCATGACGATCACATTCGCGATATTATCGCAAGTACAGTGTCCAGTCCATTATAGTGTCGCTCGTTTCGCTTGCGGGACAGCTGGAGGTGAGGGAGGAGGAAGAGGGCCGCGCGATATAGCATAGCATGAACTCTGCGCTTCGCACCAATTTATAGCGTATAGCAAGCCAATAATATATGTATAGTACAGTACAACGTTAACGCGTTTATATCAATGTATGGAGATGGATATTGTTGTGCTATATGAGTTATATACCATAATATGGTATATAGCTCATATAGCACACAATATAATAGCATATTATGCTATTATATTGACTGGCCTGTTGGTCTAGTGGTTAGTGACCCTGACTGCTATGCCGGGGGTCGTGGGTTCGATTCTCACCCAGGACAAATGTTTGTGTGATGAGCATGATCATTTGTTCTGTGTCTGGGTGTAATTATGTATATCTATAATATGTATGTATTTAGAAATATATTAGTATGTTTATCAGTTGTCTAGTACCCATAACACAAGCTCTGCTTAGCTTGGGACTAGATGGCGATGTGTGATAGTTGTGGAATATTATTATTATTATATTATAGCGTAGTCTGAAATCAGCTTTATACGACATACGTGTAGATACGTGTGTTGCTAGGTGAGGTACAAAGGTAGACTGTTGAAGTAAACTCATTTGTTTACGACGTGCGATGTGTGTGTGAATGTACACAACTGGTACTTAACGAGTTCTAGCCAGCGATGTACGAAGTAGTCTGTAAAGCCTAATCACGATTGTAATTAGTTTATGTCGCCTATAACCGCCCACTAATTGGTATCATTGAACTGTAAAAATCTGGGTATCTATTGGAAACTTTCTTCCTTATAATGCATAATAAAGATAACAGACTAATATATTTCTACAGTGTTATAATGTTTATGACAGCTACTTATTAATTTCTGATATTTTTTACAGATTTATTATGATTTCTAAAACAGCTCTAGCCGCCTGCGACGACTCATAGGAAGTGGCGCTTTTTCCTAAAAAAAAAATCATTGCTATTCTCTATAAACACAGCCTTGTAACAGCGCTGCCGCAGCGCTCACGCCACACCTGGGACTAAAGTTTGCTATTCACTAAGCTGTTGACAGCAACACCAGCGATTATCGCTCGCGCTACAAGAGCGGACGATCTCAATCTCGCCGTCTCGTTGAAGAGCAAGTCATAGGTACGATTCAGACCAACCGGCCGGGCCCGGCGGCATTTTACAATGCGGTACAGAATATTGAAATGTATCAACAGTATTTACAGTTCATATTTGCATGCAACTTACGGGACACGTCGCTACGTGTCGCGGGATGCCGACGAAGATAACTTTGCATGCAAATATGAACGGTTGGTCTGAATCGTACCATAGAGTACAGCATTGATCCTTATAGAAAATAGATACGACAGCTGGTTATAGAGCAAATATCTTTCTCTGATTACCGAATCTTAGCAGCCAGTCCTTCCGAGACGCCAATCCATTTGACTTTAACGACACTTATAGAAAGGGTGACTGAACACAATCTCAAGATAACGTTACAAGTCGTGGATTATATTTCACCGTAACACACTGTAATATCAATAAAACGTTACGGTTATGGCGAGAAGTTACCTGTTTCGTATTTCGATTCGGTTGCAGAATTGTATTAAACTTTGGAAGGGGTTTTTACGTGATAAAATCATCAAATTAGACACCCAGGGCAGGGCAGTAAGTACTGGATTTGTACTGTTTAAAGTCCACGGTGTCCTTCAATACCCCTTTACGTTCCGGGGCCTCGTTTACACTATAGTCCCGACACCGGCAGTCTTTGGCCTGCTGACAGCTCTTTTAGGGGCGCGTGGAACACGAAGCGCCGACGACTCAGGCATGGTCGACGGCGAGTCGCCCATTACTCGCCATCCGCATGCCCAAAGGTATTAAGGTTGGGTATACATATCCAATTGTTTTTTTTTTGGCATGGTTAGCATAGTGGCTAGGCGATAACTGCGCTTCGTTTCGTTCCCACATTGGACAAATATTTCAATGACATACAGCCAGACCGTGCTGGCTGTTTATATTGGAACCGTGCACGACTTTAGCGCTACCTAGTGTTCGCAACTTTACTGGCTCTGACCGTTCTAATTAAAATCTGATTTCGTCGCCATGGTATCCAAAACACTCGGTTTTGGCAATTTAAAAGCACTGAAACAAAATTGAAAAAATGCAAGCATAATTCTGTAAAGATTTATTAAATGAGGAAATTATTGTGACGTTATTTACTTTTTTCGCTTCACAGCAGGTGTCAATTTCCTGCATTGTTTTTCTTTCCAAGAACCGCTTGGGAATCAGTAAAAAATAAATTTTCTGATAAATGATATTTACTTGGATATAAAATACAAAACACTTTTATACGTCACAACCAATACTTTTAAAGCTAAATGAGGCTGGTGGTTCGTACCTGATTACTCTGAGATTAAGCATCCGAAACAAACTCAGAGGTTCCAGTAATTGTTTTGCTCGGGTCATACGAGGAGAGGACCTTGCAGGTGTCTGAGATGGTCTTTTGAAGAAAGAACCACACATATTTTAGTGGACTTGTCCAGTTAGTGCCGGTTCCACTGTAATTCGTTAGTGCCGCGACCCCGACAGGCTGAAGCTCTCTAAAAATCTCTTGGGATAATTTCTCCCTCGTCAACGATCGTCGATGATCTCCGGCCACCGTAGGCGCGGGCATGCGGACAGCGAGTAAAGGGCAACTCGCTGTCCGACCATGGACCATGCCCGGGTCGACGGCGCGTCATGTTCCACGCGCGCCTCAAAGAGCTGTCAGCAAATGACGGGGCCCCCTCACAGAGGGCCAAAGCCTGCCGGGGTCGCGGGACTTATTGCATCACCGTGACCCCGGAACATAAAGGGCTATTGAAGAACACCGTGGATTTTAGTCAGTTCAAGTCTGACAGTCCCTCCCGCCCTGCCCGGGGTGGGAGGACTCATTTGATGATTTTACCAAGATAAAAAAAAAGTCAACTTTAGCTAGTATAGCTTTCTTAGGGACTAATTTATGTCCTTAATAAGTTTTGTTTGTTATCAGTATGCTCATTAAAATAACAATACGAAATAACAATAACAATGAACGCAAACGTTACCTGTTGCTGAATAAAATTAAATAATAAAATAATATTAAGCACAATTCTCGACCTGAATTTATTCATGAATATTTACGATGACATTCAAATTATAATAATGTGCTTCACATTTATTTAATAAATGCAAATTTTCAGACTGTCTTTTTCAGGTGGAGGTCGGGGTGTTAATGCATTTCAGGTTACTTATTTCTTGTATTGTTGTGCAAGTAGACTTGTATTTTGTTTGTTTGTACAATAACTGGGGTTGCTTTCATCAGTACCGTCAGCACGAGTTTTCAGTATTTGAGACGTAAAGTAAACTGGAACTTTGACTACTTCAAATTGACAATTTTCAATGAAAAAATTGGTTCCTTCTTCGCACACCAGAGGCGCTGTTCCATATTCTCATACAACAAACGCTGTAAATACTGGAAAGTTTCTGTAAAGTAAAAGATTGAAAACTCGTGCTAAAGGTACTGTTTTATTTTTTACAGAGTTTATGTTACTTGTTTGTAAACATTGGAAGGAATGGTGGGAGGCCTTTGCCCAGCAGTGGGACAGTTTAGGCTAATAATAAATAAAATATGTATCTTGTTTTACTAGTATGAATGCGTCAAACTTTGAGTTCGTGGTTAAATAAGAACAGCCGCACATGGCTTCCAGGTTAAGCCACAATTGCCTCGGTTGAACTTTGAATGGGTAACCATGTAACATAGATACCTATTATTTCTTTTTCATCTCTTTTTAGTTGCTCGGCAGGCAGATTTTTTTTATGAAATAATCAGTATCTTTTTACTTAAGTACCTATTAAACGTATGTTATTTCCCTATGTTAGTTTATATTTTGTACACATAAAAAGTAAAATAAATACCTGTGGTAAACTGCAGGTGAGTGCAAATGCCCAGGCGCAGAGTAGCATCTGTTTACTGCGCCGGCGCGCCACGGCCAGCCGCAGCGGGTATATCACAGCGAAGAATCTGCAAAAATACACTTTATTAAACTACGATTAAGGGCGAGTGTTTTATTATGTTATTGCTTAACGTAAAGTTTTTATTTATCACATGCTTGTGACACGTGATACTTGTTATCCAGAATGCACCATTCAATGTGCTACGACTGCGTAGGCTTTCGTAGGCCCGGCGTAGACTTGCTACGAATATTCTACTAGAGTGCTACGACGGCTTAGACTTTCGTAGGCTTGGCGTTGACTTGCTAAGACTATGCTACTTAAGTGCTACGACGGTGTAGACTTTCGTAGGCCCGGCGTAGACTTGCTATGAATATGCTACGTGAGTGCTAAGACGGCGTAGACTTTCGTAGGCCCGGCTTAGACTTGCTACAAATAAGTTACGAAACCAATGCGGTCGATTTTCATTTTATATGTTCGAGATCAATAACAATATAATATGTACTGTATATTGATACAATGCAAGACAAATAGTCAATACTCGAGCAAGAATCAATTCTCGTTTATTTCACCAACGTTCAACGAAATTTCAACCTTATCCGTTTGAGAAAGTTCCAAATAATGAACGTGAATAGCGTTGAATTTCAAGTAATTGTTGAACACGTACGTGTGCAGTCTTTGTGTGCAGTGAGAACTAAGTTTCTCACGAATATTTGGCCATCTGCTATTTACCGAAGTGTGTCAACCACAGAGTTTCTGTAGTTGACACGTGTAGATTTAATGTTGCAAAGATAATAATATATGACATCTTGTACAACATACCAAAATAATTTAGTATTAAAATTCTTTACAGAGTATTGTCTTGAATTCATAATTCAGTCCTGCATTTCTGTACATTACGTCTTATGGGTACAATTAGATACAATAGTGGATTCTTAAGTTTAAAAAGATAACATCAATCAAAATGTCTTAAAAGGGGTTTTATGCCTTATCAAATGATTTGACTATTAAAAAAGATAAATTTTACAACGTACTTGGAGTATTTACAGCGTTTATTGTATGAAACTACTTTTTCTCTTCAAATTAACGTCAAAATTCCAGTTTACGTCACAAAAATGGGAAAGTCAAGGTAGACAAAGCCCCCTTTGTAGTTCGTCATTTGTTTGTTGCGGCATTTGTTTTGAGCTGTTTCTTACAGATTTTTGAGTTTTGGATTTTTCAATGTTACTCATGCTAAGACTTGTCAGCTCTGATTTTTTTAATGCTCTTTATTCAAACGGTAAGTAAAATCTATTAATAAAAAATAAGATAACATTTTGTAAAAAAACAAACAACTTTTGTCCGTATTTTCAAAAATACACCTACATTAACAGTGCATTATGTATAACGGAAAACAAAAAAAATAATGAAGTTAGTAATTTATCATGTTCAAAGGCTTCTGGCACGGGGTCTTCGGTGGATAAGGAACTAAAGTAAGAATATTTATTTTCAGAACATTGAATTTAAGGAGTTGTATCTAAACACACACTAAAAATAAAAAAAGTACATCAATCTCACGAAAATAACTCCTCGACTCAGTATATTCGTAAATCGCAAGACAAACGACCTGTCATGTCATGTCTCTACTGTTCTCGACTGTACTTACCTTGTTTATTTATGTATGTCAACGTTTTCACGTGAAACTGACAGTAAAATGTTTGTATTGTGTTGCAGTCAAAACTCTTAACCAGTCAGAAATTATTTTTGACTGAGCAGATTGGTAAGAATTGATTTTGAAAAAAATTTTTGGTCATTATGACCAATAATTTTTAGTCAAAATCAATACATTAAAAATGGATTAAAAATAGTATTAACTGCAATAAAGCATCAGTCAAGGTATGTATAAAAAATATATTTTATTAAATTATTATAAAAAGATATTGAATTAAATTTGATGCATTGCATTTTTAAGAGCTAGCGAAGTGCATAAGTAGGAGCCCTGCTAAACGGGACTCTTACCGCCTGAGTGGCTGAGCGACTCTTCATTTTCTACATGATTTACATGGTGAATATTCAAATCAAGTGATTTCTAAGTATTATATAAACGGTTTTATGTACATTATATTGTTTATTATTATAACCGGATTATAGGTAAGATTCCCAAACATGTACTTGGTTTTAGTTAAGCCAGATGTGGCTGAATTTTAATGAAATTTACAGGAAATCTGGCTTGTTCCAATAACGTAGATATACTACTGAACAACATCAATATGCAAATTCTTCGGGGTCTGGTTGATAGTGTTTGTCCAAGAGAAGGCGACAATGGAATATTCTAACTTCTATTTGACCGGTTTAAGATACTAAAATAGAGAGAAGTAAAACAATGCAAGTAGGGTATCTGGCTGAAAAAAAACCTATTAGTCTGTCAGTAAGATTATCAAAACATATTTCAAATATTGTATTTTTTATTTTTTACATAGGTAAATTAAAATTGACGAAGATACGACGCTTTTAGAACTGTCAATACGTCATGCAAGTACAGTTTTTACTTGTTTCTGATGTCACTTTTTTATACGTAAAGGGGTATTGAAGGACAACGTGGATTGTATTCAGTACAAGAATATAGTAATAGTCAGTTTTTATCGAGGAATGCTATGTAACGTCACAGCAGCTGCTGAAATCGCGGAGATATTGAAGTAAAGCTTGTGAATTTTATTCAGTACGAGTCTGACAGTCCCTTCCGCCTACCCCTGGCTTCCCACCCATTTAAAGATTTTACAACGTTAAAAGGGGTGTTTTTGTTCAAATAAAGAATTATTATAAATGTAACTCTAACATTCAAAGGCAACAAGATTTCAGTATAGAACATTTTCAATATGAAAAATGGAACAGCGCCTCTAGTGTGTGAAGAAAGAACTATTTTTTTATTGTTATGAATGCCAAAGTTCCAGTTTACTTTACGTCATAATAACTGAAAATTCATGATAAGGCCTAAAATCCGTTTTACTGGAACTATATTTTATTATAAAAAAACGTATCGATAATGCGATAACAAACTTTTATTTTTTATTCGAAACTCAATTTCCTAGAATCAGAATTTCGGTTCGAAAAAACATTTCAGAGTCACAATTTGAACGTAGTCAATAAATACTACACGATTACTTTTTACAAGGTAATTTATTTGCTCAATTTTCGCACACATTTTTGTATTGTATTGCTTCATGAAAAGCTGAATCTTCAATACAATAAAAATGAATATCTACATGTGTTGCCAAGTTCATAACTCGACAACGGCTGGATGAACTTGGCTATATTATTTTTCGTATTTTGGATCTATTGGCACAAAAGGAGAGGTCTATAACCAGCAGTAGGTGATCCCGGACTGATAACATGATGATGATTATCTAACTAATTGTACGGACAAAGTTTGTTAGCACTTCACTTATCTTATTGATGTTGCGAGTTCAAATCTAGGTAAGTAAGTACCAATGTGTCTCTTTCAATTCATAATATTAGTACTTACTGAGTTTGACTGAAAACATCGTGAAGAAAATAATCTATAAGTCGAAAGCCATGTGAGGCCTGTTGTGATCCCAGAGGCGGTTTAACTAACTATGACACTTTACAAGGTTTTCACAACATGAGATAAACTCATGTTGTGAAAACCTTGTGAAAACCTTTACTCTAGTAGCCATGATATAAATTACACAAAGTATTGGGCTTATCCCATGAACTACAACTTTTAAGTTGTAGCTTTTAACTTTGCGGGCTGATTCAATCTGAATTATCATTGCTACTATAAGAAGAAATAGGTACTGATAGCGCGCGAGTTGAATGCAGTCGGGGTCTGAGGTGAAGAGCCCCCCGCTACCCGCACGCCCCACCTCACGCGCCTGCAGTGTAGTACTTTGCCATCCTTGTCAACAGCACTACCGCATTCCTAAGCTCTGCATTCAACTCACGAGCTTAGTGTAGTTTAAAATATAGTTTAAGAGGTAGTTCCAGTGTAAGTTTTTTGTGAAGCCCAAATCTGGGTTTCTAATCCCTAAGCACGAAACCCGTGACATCGAACCCGAACTTAGAAGAATGACTTTACAATTTGACAGATAGCTCCTTAGTGTGGGCCACCTGTGGGAAATTCGTGGTATTACATTTTTAAATATATTAATGCAATTCGACGTAATTATATCTGCACTAGCAACACGTCAAAAGGACTTGAGTTGTGGCGGTATTATCCGTCCGCAGGTTTTGACGTTACGGTCATTGAACACTGAGACGCGACGCGGCGCGACGTGACGCAACGATACTGTAATGTGTATCTTATCGTGAAGTAAATAAAGTTAGATGTTGAGTCGCTATTCGCGCTTCATTTTAATAGCGACTCAACGTCGCTATTAAAATGAAGCGCGGCGCCTCGCTGCGTTGCGGAAGGTGTATTTTTTCGTGTAGGAAATAGAGTAAGATTTTGAGTAGCTCCATTGAAATGTGCGCGCAGCACCGCGTCTCGGTCTGAGCTGATCCTTAGTTACGTTCGTTCATCCCCATATATACGTAAATGTACCCGTGTCTTCATTAACGGACTTTGAAAGTAGACCCCCTGAGAGGCAGTTCACTGACTCCGCAACTGTTGCATCTGACAGTTCTGTTAATCTCCTAAATAAGTTAATTATAATAATCCGATGGCGTGCCACTGACGGGTCATTAGTTTGACTCGGCCGCTAATTACAGGTATGCATGTTTCGATTATAATCTCCTGTCAATCTGACATTTCTTTTAGCACGCCATTTTTAATGCAATCGTGGCGTTTTTTGCAAGTTTTGATTACCTTGCTCTAAAATAAATGCCAGCGAGTAGATTTTATTTTTAGTTCATGGGTATTTCAAGTATTTTTTTAAGTTTGACAATACGTGAAAATCGTTATTACTCGTATCCGCGAAACAAGAGTCATTTGAATCGAGGCAACTACATCCCGGGTTCCAAATAAATAGTCCTCTGATCCCAGTTGCTCCAACTGCTGGTTGGAGCAACTGTTGGACTGTCTGAAAGTCCACTCTCCATGATTTATCCCCGTTGAATCCCATTTTTCCTGTTAAAGGCAGTTCCTGACCCTTATTGTTTAAGGGTTTTTTTTGTAAATTATAGAAACGTCGCGAATTTCAAAGATTTTCTATAGAAATAAAAATTTGAACCGCGAGCAGGATTTGAACCTGCAATCTCCATCGTCGAGATAGAATGGCGCTGAAGGGTGCTCCCACATCTAACGACGCGGAATCGGCTAACGCCGGTCATGAAACACTTTATGTCTACGTAATAAGGGTGTTACTAATATCGTTCGCATCGTCTCGGCTCGGACGACGCCGGCCGACGGCGAAACAAGCCGTTCGCCTTCAGATGATTGCGATAAGTATAGTATAATGTGATAAATGTGGGAGCACCCTAAGACTTTAGGAATTGAATAATTTGACGTTTGTTGGTAAGAACCTCGGTGGGTCGGTTGGTATATGTTTCGAATGTACTGAATCCGGAGGTCGCAAAGTCATAAACCCGGTTGCTGTTCGAATTCTTAATATCTTTTCATAGAAAATTGTCTTGAGTACTTCACAAAAGGCTTTTCCTTTTAAAAGTTGAAACGTATTGCAATATCTGGTTTCCATTTTCTGGAAACCTTTCAATATATTGCTCTGTGAGACGGACAATAATCTATTGCAGTATTGTATTGTAGTCATTGTGTAAGGCTTTTGAAACCACTCAATGTGGTACCTTATTTTTTATTGCAACAATACTTATTATAACACCATACTAATATATAAAAAGTATAAGTGAAAACTTAAAAGTAATGATGAAAATGTACAAAATATATAGATAAAACATTCAAGAGGCGTCAAAGACTTCGTCCACATCGCTGTCAACGGGAACAGTGACCCAGAACGCTGGCGGCATTGCCACGTTGTTCGTGTCGTCGGTTCGAACCCAGCCAGGCGCAATACTTTGTGTATCTCATTTCATCACCACTGACCGTGACCCCGGAACATAAAGGGCTATTGAAGGACACAGTGGATTTTATTCAGTACAAGTCTGACAGTCCCTCCCACCCTGCCCGGGGTGGGAGGACTCATTTGATGATTTTAACAAGTAAAAAAAAAAAACAAAAGTTAAGCCACTGTATTTGTGCCGTATTCAGCAGCTGAACTAGAAAGAAGGAAGAAACTAAAAAAATATTGAATTCTTAAATGAATATTAATACACTACAGTGCTTTATAAATCGGTAAAGTAAACTCTCCTCTTTTCTTGTATTTCCGTCAGAAAACTTCAGTATAAAAATGTCAGAAAACCTTATCTAATTTTGTTTAGTATTGTACTATTGTATTCCCAAGGCAATTAGATACTATCTGACACAAATTGGGCTGCAAAGAGTATTATTTGGGCTACCGAACATTTTTGTAGGACACCCACAAGATGTTACAAGATAGGAAAATTCTTGGTTTTACCACTTATTGAATTTCTCATGACCTACAAAGACCCTTGTACAAAATTAATCGGTTAAGTGCGATTTGGACTCGCACATGATGGTTATGTACCATCACCTATAAAAAAAATCGTTTTTTAATTATTTCGAAGTGTAATTTTAGCGGAGTTTTAGTAATAAGGTCCCGTTTTACTATTTGTGTACGAAACCAAAAATAGGGCTGATTTTTCATAAAATAAAAATAGAATAAAAATCGCGGTTTGACAGTTCATCTATAGAAAATATGTCAAAGTACTATTTTTATTCCTCAGGTAAAGTTATCTGTCATATCTGTTAATAAAGTCAGCTGTTCAGTCATGAGTAATAACATGTATACACTTAACAAAATTCTAACACAATTTACTCGAGAAATACTGGTTTCCACTTTGAAATAAGACCTCGTATTTCGTAATAGTGTAACTTCCAAAATAGCAGTCTGATGAAAAGGCAAAAGTTAAATCAAGGTAACAGAACATCGCGTAGGTTAACATACTTTTGCTTGTGACTGTACACCTACCCTTTTTCCGTTTCTGTACAGCAATCAACGACGATATATTAATAGACTCATATAACAAGCGACCGATCTCTGTCAACACATTAGGCAAAAAAGTCTTATATCCGTCTTATTTGGTCGCGGGACTTATTTCTATAACCGTGACCCCGGAACATAAAGGGCTACTGAAGGACACCGTGGATTTTAGTCAGTACAAGTCTGACAGTACCTCCCGCCCTGCCCGGGGTTAGAGGACTCATTTGATGATTTTACCACGATAAAAAAAAAAAAAAAAATATCCGTCTTATTTCGACCACTCATGTGAGCCGTAAACATACCTTGAGACAGAACAGACCTTGAGTTAAACATTCACAACGCAGTACTCCGTCCCCCTCGCTTACGTAGTACCTCAGCGAGTTGACAGAATAGATTTTGTTTCTTAGATCGTGCATGCGGAGTCTAGTAATATATCGTCGTTGACAGCAATGGACAAAGGGTACCTTCATCACAAAAAAAAATATTGTTCCCGAGGAAAACAACAATAACGTTCATAAGACACTATTGTTATAAGAACGTTATTGTCGTTCATTTGTTGACATCTATATGGCACCGCGTGTCACCAACCTGATTATTGCTCAATATCTTGAGCATTCACCTGTAATGAGCATTCTTGCGAGCATTCTGGCGAGCTTTTTACCGAGCCGACTTTGAAGTCTGAAATCTTCTTATAGAATTTTTTGATTGCCGAACATTGACTGGTGTTCGCTAGAAAGATCGTGAAAATTTTCGTCACGATATTTGGCTCATGTTTGGCTCTGTTTTCTGTTCAGTTCGACAAAATTATTTGATTCAGTACCCCTAGCACGAGTTTTGACTATTTTACTTTCCAGTATTTACAGCGTTTCTTGTATGAAAAAATGGAACAGCGTCTCTGGTGTGCGAAGAAGGAACTAATTTTGCCTTGAAAATTGTCAATTTGAAATTGTTAAAGTTTCAGTTTACTTTACGTCTCAAATACTGAAAACTCGTGCTAAGGGAAAATATGGAACAACGCCTCTGGTGTGCGAAGAAGGAACCAATTTTTTTCTTGAAAATTGTCAATTTGAAGTCGTCAAAGTTCCAGTTTACTTTACGTCTCAAATACTGAAAACTCGTGCTAAGGGAACTGTTCCCTGTTCAGTTCGATAAAATTACTTGATTCTGTTACAAGACAAGTCTATCAACACCTCAACTCAAGTGAAGCAACGTGCAAGAGCAAGTGATGGAATACAACATGTCACCATGACCGAGATACACAAACAGCTCACAGAGTGTATGTGGATATCATTTCCCGATCTTGGTTTGTGGTCTCAATCTAACTACGTTGTACGTTGTGGAATCAAATCTATGGAATACGATTGAAGTTATGACTCAAACAATATTTCTCTAACCTCACGTATAGTTATTGCATTTCTTAGAAAATTATGCGCTCCGACAACCATTGTGTAGCAATGGAACTCTGTGTGGAACTTCAATACAAAGTTAGTTCCGTAAGTTAGGTTTGATTTACAATTCTAGGTCAGAAAATCTTTTCTTTTATCTAGATATACTTTTCCTTTCTTTTCATACCCTCTTCTCTCCCACTCCTGGGCTTAGCCCTCTATCCACTCCTTCAACTGGCGAGCCCTTGAGTCCTACTTCCAGTTCGGACAGGACCCATCCTATTCGTCCTGTCATTTCTTTCGCGGTTTACCGCGAGCCTGTCTCATTATCTCAAGGCTCTAGTTTAAAGGATTTTTTTAATGAACAGTATGCGCTTTGACACATATCTGAACATTTTATTCATTGATTTGATGATTTTTGACTGTAAAATTACAGCTGACAAATAAAACAATTATTGTTTTTTTTTTACATTTTTGTTTTAATCGGCTAATCTGTCCAACGACTGAACCATTTATGACGGATTTTAAGTCACCAAAGGCAAGATTTTTTTTTAATTTATAAAACTTAGCAAACTTAACTTACTTAACAAAGGCGGACTTAATGCGTGGTAAAATCATCAAATGAGTCGTGAAGTCTTGACGCCCCGTAACTCCTATCCAGCCACTCCTCATGGAGGGGTCTTATTACTGCCGCAATTGCGGCGTCCCCGACTAAAGGCAACTTAGATTACTTTTATTTAAACTTAAAAAAAACCGAATTTATCACCGGGCGTGGGCAAATAAGTAAGCAAAGCTAGCTTTTGCTTACTTATTTGGCCAGTCTCATACAATAAATACAATTTTGACGACGATTGATGTTTAAAAATGAACAATGTTTATACTTCAATGCCGTGTGGGTATGTAGATCGAGAGGTGAGACGAATGTTAGCCAAAAATATCAGTACGAAATAACAGGTATTATTGGAATATGAAACATATAGAGCAATACCAAAATCGTTTTATTGGGTTTCGAAATGAAAAATTGAAGATAGAAAATCGATGAAAAGCGGCTTCAGTGCTCTCGAGTCGACTGAAAAGCGTGACTTCATTTCTACGGCTTCCAGCTTTCTAGGTCATCTGTAATGTTACTGATTACTGCGAGCTAATCATTTCTTAGAATTAGCGCTAAAATAAATGAACTAAGTCTATGACATATCAGATAAGCCATAAATATCGGAAACACTTTTCATTAAACTAAGACATTTTCAATACCATTTTTCTAAGAATTATTTGGTGAAGGTACTGCTTTTTTACTTTTCAATTAAAAAGAAACTCAAAATAAACGATAAACATGGTAAATATCCCGTTCGTAACATTAAGGGCGCATAACCAGAAAGTTGGCAACGTCGCAAATAGCTGTCAAATATTTACAAGTATTAATTAATTTGGTAATTTTACTGTATGAAAATAGGAAATATTGCTCTGTAGTGCACTAAAACATTATTATAGTAATGCAATTAAAACACTGAATTTGATGTTGTCACCGTTTCAGGTGTAAAAAAGCCATTTCGAAGGTTTCCAAATACTTTTTTTACATCTAAAACTTTGCATTCGGTGTTAAGATATTAATTATTGCATTCCCTAATCAGTTTTGTAGTGCACTACAGAGGGATCTGTTATTTCCATACAGTAACATTGGTAAAAGAATTAAAACTTGTTAATATTTGGCAACCATTTGCGACGTTGCCAACTTTCAGAATACGCGCTCTTAAGTAGTATATGTGGTTTATTCCGCGTTCAACCCCCAAGATTTTCTACCCTCTTCCGCGTTCGACCCCTAAACGTTTCCATATTCAATCCCTGAGGGTTGGACGTGGAACTCAGTACATTGGTAATCTTTTCTTTGTCCAGATTCAACCCCTAGTTTTTATGTCACTTAAACTGACATTTAAGTATGACCAAATCAGTTAAAAAACTTAAAATTGTTTTTCATCGAAATGTCATTTTTGATTTTTTTCTTTTGTCTTTCATAAAGTTAGAAAACACAAATTAGAAAAAACTAAATTTTTTTTTTTCTAATTTGTGTTTTCTAACTTTATTTTTTTTCTGTCTGTTCTGTTTTCAGCGTTTCAAGTATTCGTCTGAGAAACTTGTTATTGGCCTTCAAATAAGTTCTTATGAATTAAAAAACTATATTGAAGGACGACGTGGATTTTAGTCAATTCGAGTCTGACAGTCCCTTCCACCCTGCCCTGGGTGGGAGGACTCATATATGCTGATTGAACCACCTAAAAAAAAGTATAAAAGGCCAGTGGGTATTAGGTAACTCTTGGTTTCTTACAAATTAATTGCATTCCTAGCAGCAACATCAAGTTTGGGTAAATAATAACTCCAAAGTCAGGTATCATTTCCTGATTAGCAACAAAGTAGTAAACAATTTCAAACTTTAGTCTCTACACGAAACTATGTACATATTTGTCGAGTAGATTTTAACTTAGCGTAAGTGCTGTTAGAGAATCTCGTTCATCTGGTGGTCAGAAGCCCGACTTTGGTTTCGAACAAACTTTAATTGGATTTAAGATATTCCTTTTAGTTATCCTCGGTAGTAACTCGGACCTAGATTATAGTGTAGGTTAGCAACAGTGACATTTAAACTTACTGTCACCCACAAGTATCGACGATAATAAACAAGTGCGAGTTGGACTCGCGTAAAGGGTTTCGTTCAATGTTACCTATCAATTTCGTTTTTTTTAATTTACGAACAATGGAGATTGGTACGCACAGTATTGAGTGATTTACCATGTTATTTTAATATCATGGACTTTTTATAGGTTTTCCTATAATCTATAGGTTGAAAACTAAATTTATATTTTTTTTTTCAAAATTTAGTTTCAGTATAGTTTCTGAGGTCTACAATAAGGGGGAAAATGGTCAATTTTCGTCTATTTTCGTGAATTTAATTAAACTTGGAAACTATTTAAGTATTTTAAAATTACAAAAAAATACATTTGAGATCTTCTCAACAAGAGCTTTCATTTGATATGTCACACGATGCAGTTACCCTCCCCCCCCCCTCCGAAATTACCTCCCATTTACAGATTTCATCTATTCACGTCACACGTCCTCTGTGCTTCAGCATATCAGCCCTAAGACGTCCACTGCTGAACATAGGCTCTCCCTCCTTTTGACTTCCAGTAGGACCGGTTATAAGCGGCCTGCATCCAGCGTGATCCTGTGGCCTTCATAAGACCGTCTGCCCACCTAGTGGGTGGACGTCCTACGCTGCGCTTGCCGGTGCGTGGTCTCCATTCGTGAACCTTGTGCTTGGGTCACAGGAATTGATATGTGTACCCAACTTAATCGGTCTAGTAGATTCGGAGATAATTGACTGTAAGCAACAGACAGACGGACACACGAGTGATCCTATAAGGGTTCCGTTTTTGTATTCGGACGTACGGAACCCTAAACTCAGTTTTTTCTGTACTATAGAAAACTTTCCATAGGTATTATTAAAAAGTTTTTGCCCTGCCGCTCGTGCTCGAAACAGATATTGTCAATCTAAATAATATTATAACAAAGTTTTTTTTATCATGGTAAAATTATCAAATGAGTCGCACTATAGTTATTTAGTGCGATGACCAAGTCAATATATTTACATAAAACATTAAAGATTTTTAAGATTGAGATGCGTCACTATAGGATGCTGTCAATTATTACGTAACAACTTAATGCTTCGAGTACTGAGATTCCAGACAATTGATTTTCAATTGTTATGGACCACGATCGTGGTCTTAGGGAGTGGATGTATAAGACAGGAAGTCGCTTATTAAGTATTACATGGATAAGACTTGGTATTACATGGATCTCACAACTTTTTACCGTAGAACAACTGAGTTGCGAGGCTTGGTTTTTTTGACAAGTATTGTTTTTGATGGGATCTCATTTCTTTTTGTATTTTGTAGACAGTTTTACTTTTTTTCTTTTCGGTACCCTATATTTATATGTGATTATGAAGTCATTTAAGCAGTTATGTACCTATCTAGAAAACTGGACCAAAATTGAAAAATTTTACTCGACTTGGCGGGGCCACTACCGTGACCCCAAATATTTTAGTTTTTCCTTGATTCATACACCAAACACTACTTATTTATACTTGAAATATACCGCGTCTTTACAATGCCTACATGGTTACTGAAAATTCAGTCTTCTAGTTTTATCCACAACGAAGTTACAGGGGGTCGAAAATGGCCTGAATTGCTTCGAGAAAAGGATGGTACGGCCGTGCCGCTTTTTTGCTCGATTTGGGGGGGGCACTGCCGTGCCCCCAGATTCTCCCTCTGTAAATTATAGCTATAGGTACTGAAAAAAAAAGCTAATAAATGTTTCCAATCAATCTGATAGGCTATCACCATCATCAGCTTGTCCACTTCTGGACATAGGTCTCGCATGATTAAGTCCTGTCCTAATTTTCTTTGTTCCAGTTTCTGCTAACTGCCGTCGCTCAAGAAGGTTGTTTAATATTGAATTACTAGCTGACCCGACAAACTTCTTACCGCTTATTTGATTTCTGAACGACTGTAAATTTTATTTCCGAATTAGGGTGCTCCCATATTTATCGGAATCGACTTTTATATAAATTTTAGTCCATAGAAGGCATGGACTACAAATTATTCAAAACCAAAATCAGCTAAATCGGTCCAACCGTTTTCTAGTTTTAGCGAGACCAAAAAACATCAATTATTTTTTATGGGTACTAAAATGTGGATTTTATATTTTCATTCAAAAAAATTTTTAGGAAAATGATAATTGACGGTAAGTTTCACCAATTCAGTGGCTGAACGATCAACTGATGCGCAGCGTGTCGCAGGTTCAATCCCCGCACTGAACAATTATTTGTATGATCTGCAAGTAGTTGTTCCGGGTCTGTGTGTTTGTGCATGTGAGTTTGTATGTTTGTAAACGCGTTTACGTAATAATTTTAATAAAAAATTCTTCCTTTATGGAAGAAATTTTTAATGTGGGGCAACGTTCTTTTTTAATAAAGAATGTATGTTAATGATGTTTTTATCATCGAGGAAGCAGAAATGTATATCTTTTTGGGATGGTAAATCGATCAAATTAATGACCCCCCAGGGTGACCCGAAGGATTATGATGTAACTGAGTAGGAGTGAATAATTTGAAACTGAGAGTGATTTATGAGATTAGGAGTAAATGATTCTGACAAATGGATATGTCGCAGTTATTCGAAGTGTATTTTTTTCATGCGAACTCTTTACTTAATATAAAGGCAGTCCCTCACCGCGAGTATTCAGTCGCACTCTTAAGTGTATTTGTTTCATGTAAACTTAACTTAAAGACGCTCCCTCACCGCTAGCGATTGCTAGCGGTGTAACGTTACATTACAGGTGATTACTTACCTGTAATGTAACAGATGGGAGTATTTAATCAGTGAGGTATAACAATCGAGCATCACAATGCGCACCTTGTATCAAATCAATACTAAATGTACGTGAATACTCGTCAATCAGGGAGGTAGAACTGTAATGTAATGCTCAAAGTCGAATCTATAATGTTACATTACGCGCGAATGGTCCCGGCGAGGCAGCGCCTTAATATTTCCCAGATTAAGGTCCGACATTGATATTTTAGAACAGGGCAATGTCCTACAATGCCCGCTCCTAACTGCGACCCTGGGAGGATTATTAGTAAGTAGTCTAAGGCTCTAAAATTTACAAAGGATGAGGAAGACTCCAACTTGTTAGACTTTGGCAATTATAACTTTCTTTTTGAGAAATTCGATACATTTCAGGACTTAAACGAGAAAATATAACTTTTTGGTATATAAGTACTTTGTGTAATTTTATCTTACATAGACTTTTACTCTTACTTACAAATGTTTTACTTAAAACTATAAATGTAAACAGTTTATTAACATTAGAAAAGCGGTTTGTCTGTGCTTTTCGCTTTTATCACACACACCAATATAAGATTGAAATGCATCGAAAAATAATCCTGACTAGCATTGGTGTGAAAACAGAAAAAAAAACATTTTAATGCTAATTACTGAACAAACACACTATGCAAAGACAAATAATACTTTTAGATGTTTCAAATAAATTGTGAAAACTTGACTTTTTTATATCTAGGTGTTCTATATCTATATTATAAAATGTTTAACTGGTAGAACGCTACATTATTCGTGAGTGCTAAAGGCTATAAATTATAAAGATATCATGCATATTTTACCGCCCAACGAACTGGGCACGGGTCAGCTAGTTTTCGATAACCTTAAAATTGCCTTTTTTAAACTTCACAAGATTGGAGTAAAAGTCCTTTTTCGTACCACTTGCTTAAAAAAGTGACATTCTATGCCACAAAAAGCGAACATAACAATAGTCATTTTTAATCTGTGAAAAACAGGGAAAGAATGTTGTACTGAATTTCATTCTCTCTCTAGGGAGAGAATGTGATCTAAATTTGGAATACTTAGATTACGGTAGACTCGATCGAAAGCTAACCAGAATAATAAAACATTAAAAAATAAAGATTTCGAGTCGACAACATATATCCGCAAAATTCGGATTGTCGAGTATTTTGTAAATTTCTAATGATTTTCTGATCAGACAGATCGCAGCCGCCATTATTGACATCGGTTATCATGTTAAGTTTTTTTTTTTCTTTCTTTATTTTCGGCCTATGACTTACCGTGACACCTACATTTATACCTTGATGTGTAGTATTTGGGACACACGTTTCACCCGAGCGAAGCCGGATTTTCATCTAGGTAAATAAAATTACGAAAACCGACGAGGCCGTATGAGCTTGATGCCTTTGCTTTTTTAATATGCCGCGTTTTTGTATTCTTCAAATACATAAACGTTGAGTTTATTTTTACTTATTTTTATAAATAAGTTAATGTTAAATATTAATGTTTAAAATGCGTATCTCATATTATTACTGTGTTATTTTTTTCGCAAATGGTACGAAAAGTAGAGTATTTTCCTCGGTGATAAAGCTGTCTTAGTCTTGGGTGAACTTAAATCCCTCGCTACACTCAGGACTCGTCTTAAATCCCTCGCTTCGCTCGTGATTTAAGTTTTTAACACCCTCGCTACGCTCGGGAGTAAACCTCGAGTCCTTCGTTACGCTCGCGATTTAATTCGCCACCCGCGACAGAAGACCCTGCTTTATCCCCTTGGTTAATAATCTACTATTATTTAATGAAGAATCAACAATGAATCGAGGAAATCGTATTACCATATTAATATTTTTTAATTAATCCGGTTAAACCGTCGAGAGTTAAACCGGGAAGCGAGTTTGGTATATCGGAAGCAAACTCACAAGTTTAGGGTCAGTACACACCAACGACGATATATTACTAGACTCCGCATGCACGATCTAAGGAACGAAAACTATTCTGACAACTCGCTGAGGTACTACGTAAGCGAGGGGGACGGGGTACTGCGTTGTGATTGGCTAACTCAAAGTCTGTTCTGTCTCAAGGTATGTCTACGGCTCACAGGAGTGGTCGAAATAAGACGGATATAAGACTTTTTTGCCTAATGCGTTGACAGACATCGGTCGTCTGTTATTAGGAGTCTAGTTATATATCGCCGTTGGTACACACTGAATCGCGACGTGACGCTCTCTCTTCGTGTAGTAAATTAAGTTTGATTTTGAGTCGCTATTGAAATCACGGGGCAACGCTGTCGTGAAGCTTAGTGTCATCTGTGAAATATGTATCTTTTCGTGTAGTAAATACGGTATACTTTTACATACTTTTTTATGTAGTTGTTTGTTAAATATTTAGTTTTTAATAATTTACTATTGTATTGTTTAATAGTGTTTATTTGTAGGTTTAATAAGTTAGTATTTGGTTTATTTTATTGTTAATTATTAATCTAGTCTTATTCTTCCTGATATCCAGCTGCATCTGGTTTGACTGGAAACCGACCCCAACCTATAATTAGGAAAAAGCTAGGCAGACGATGATATTAATGTAATGTTACTTTCGTAATTTAAAAAATTGGATGACACTATTAATTTCTCCTATATTGTGAGTGTGCGTTTCCAAGAAAATAAACTGACATACACAAACACCAAGATCCGGAACAATAAATAAAAATTTTTGCTCCTTGTGGGAATCGAACATGCGATACACAGCGCAGCAGTCGAATCGCTGAGTCGCTCTATGGAAAGATATGCGCAAGGGTCGCGTCTCACGTGTAGCGGATCACCTTAACATTTTATTTTCTTAATTGTGTTTTCCAATTCTGAAAAAAAAGGATTTCTATCATTTGCGGTGAGATAGTCAGCTTAAAGATCTTTTATCCGGACTTAACTGCTCGGATTTATGAAGAGCATGAGGTTAATTATCTCATTTTTCTTTTTATGTTACTTCGTATAATCATCAAATGAGTACTCCCACACAGGGCAGGACGAGAGGGACAGTCAGACTTGTACTGACTCAAATCCACGGTGTCCGTCAATGACCCTTTATGTTCCGGGGTTACAGTAGCTCGTTAGTCCCGCAACCCCAGCAGCCTTGGGTTCTCTTTTTTATCGTTGTAATATCATCAAATGATTCCTCCCCACACAGGGTAGGAAGAGGAGGACAGTCAGACTTGTACTGACTAAAATCCACGGTGTCCTTCAATAGACCTTTACGTTCCGGGGTTACGGTAGCTTGTTATTGCTGACAGCTCTTCGAGGCGCGTGTGGGAGTCGATGCGCCTTCGACCCGGGAAACTAAGTACCTAATTATCACTAGGAGAGTTTTTTTGGAGATGTGTTTACTCTTGACTATAGTCTAGGAGTCTATATGTCTTTTTAAATCCAAATAAATTAAAAAAAAACAAGCTAATCTAGCACTACACTCCCTTTGAACCACACTTCAGTTCAATTATGAGGATCTATAAAGGAGCCGCATTTGGTCTACGGTCTGCTGTCGCGCGGCTAATTTGAAGACACCCGTTCGTTTAACAGTGAAAACAAATTTAATTTACATAAAGGTAACGATGTTTTGATTAAATTAAATGTAATTGACGCCTCTAGTATCTAAATGACGCTTTACCAGTGTTTTCGTGGCCTAGGGTTTCTTTACGACCCAGATAGGTGCAAACCTCCATATAGTCCACATTAAATTGATATTTTCAATTTCATCGATTTACAATGGTTTTTAAAATGATAAGCACTACCCAATTAGTAGGTACTTTTAAGAATTTCGTTTAAACGTTACACACTCTAGGTATGATATCTACGTTTTGAATCCTAGTAAACCCGAAAAATTGCATATGAACCGTTAATAGTGAAGCGTACATATCCTCAGCAAAAAGTACACTAGCGCCATCTACGTAGCAACGGAGACATTAAGAAATCTCAATTGCGCAATCAAAGTTATCCGCGAAATTAGAAGACATAGAATATTCCGACTATAAATGTCAGGCAGAAAGCCCACCAGGCACAACACCCGTCTGGTCGGTAGGTACCTTCCTTTTCACCGGGTATGTAGGAACTTAACTTACCGGTAGCTCGTTTTTCACGCGGAAACAACAAAACCGACCGGAAGCAAATACTGCAAATGGTCGGTTTCATTCGTTCGGCATAAGTCAACAGTTGCCTCACCGAGTGATTACGGGCGGTGGACGAGCGGTTTTGTGATTCCCAACATTAATCTGACTCGGTTTTACCGCTCGGCTGGGCTTACTATAACTCGCCTTTTTTTTGGTTTTGAAAGAGATAAAGAGACAAGCGGTGGGCATGATTCGATCGGTAAGACCCCTTTTAGAAGAGTGGCTGGAGAGGCGTCACAGCGTCTTCACGTTATCTTCCGTTTGACGCAGGTTCTTACCGGACACTGAAGTTTCGTTCCTGTGTCTGATTGGGAAGGAAGAAACGCCAGGGTGTCACTACTGCGAGGATTGCCCGGAGGACACGGCGGAGAATACAGCGCAGTACTGCCCCGCTTGGGCAGAGCACCGCCGCGCCGTGTCCTCACGGAGGCGATAGGCGGCGACCTTCGCGCCCGGCATTGGTCGAGGACATGCTGCGTATCTGCGTGGGCGAGACGGAATGGGAAGCGGACGCCTCTTTCTACGAAGCAGTCATGCTAGCGAAGGAGGCTTCAGCCTGGGCAGGAGGACGAAAAAAAAAGGTTCAGAAAACGACTTACCTATCAACAGAGATGCAGACGAGGACGTTAGAAGACAGATACAACCCGAAGGCCCTCAGCACCAGCAGTAGCTTGCACATCAGGTTGCCCACCAACCACGCGTTTGTGTACTTCCAACCGATCTGTGAACAAAATAAAAATTTGTAAATTCTGGGTCTACTTTCTTACTCCGTCGACAAAGATACGGGCCTGTACGAAAGTAACTCCCTATTAATTTAAATTCATAAGATCTCACACTTCATCGGGAGTCGGAACAACTGCCTAAACTGCATCTTATAATTTTCCCACAACTGGGACGTAGGCAATTCTCTGTAAGAGAGAGTGGGCCATAGTCCACCACGTTTTCCCAGTGCGGGTTGGTTGACATTCCGGTTTCTTTACGATGTTTTTCTTCACTATTTTGAGAGCAGGAGTGATAAAGTAATGCGTTTGGCTGAGTTCGAAACTACGTCCTACAGTTCGGGGTCGAAAACACTGGACAATCCGCTTCGGCCGTCTATGGAACCAGAGTTTCGAAACTGGTGGTTTGTCTAATACGTGGACAAAATTCGTAGTGCAACTTTTTCTGTGAAAATTGACGTATAAAAGTACGTGAATACTGCATAGACAGTTATGGACTTTATATCAAGCATTATTCCCGTGAGCGAGATCCAGCAGTTCTATAGAAGTAAATTAAAAGCCTCGATGGGAACCAGCTGTTCTCTACAAAGAAAAGAAAATCCTCGTATGGAACCAGTTCCGAAACCCTGGTTCCATAGACGGCCGAAGCGGGACAATCATTGCGTGACATATTAGATACCTGCCATAATTTAATTTATGAATAATAAAATGCCAGACTTAAATGTTACTCAATTTTTTTCTGAACAAGTACCAACTAACTTCTAAGTATTTCAAGTTAGTTCAAAAGCCTACCATTGTTGAAGATTGAACGCTCGATTACGTGTGCAAGTTACTGTGAATAACTCAGTACAAGTTCTGAGAAAGTTGTCATTTTCCTCGAAAGCCTTTTCAGATAGACTTGAAAGAGCACCAGACGTTATAGTTGGAGAGCTCAGTGATTTTGTTGCGTATTAGGTGTTAAGGGTGACGCTTGCGTGAAAAACATATATTGCGTCTAATACCTACTATATTGTTTACCAGACTAACCAGCTGCCATGAAAATATGTAAGTGTAAGAAAATATATTTTTGTTCCTGGCGAATCCTGACGAAATGATCTAGCTTACCTATATATTTTCCACTTTATGACCAAAAAGATAGCATCTTAAAATACGTCTCGCTTCGTCCAAAACCCGTTACTCTCAGCCACGTCTGGACTTCCGTGCTTAGGGATGACTGAAGAAGTATTGAGCGAGTTTTCAACATGCCTTGAGCACATTTCCAAAATTTCATGTCGCTGCTAGGTTTTAGAAGGATAAACGAAACCTATACAATGTGCCCTGTTTCGGTCTGTACAAAATTAAAGGCAGGGTAGCTATCTCAATGCGTCAGTAAAACCATTAATTATGTGGGGTCGGAAATGAACCCCTTGTAAACGGTAACCTTTTTTGTTTTGAGACCCAAGCGTGGGAGCATAGCGAGGTGTAGGTACTTTTCCAATAGTCCCATGGTAATCAGGTTAGGGTCTGATGGCGAGATCTTGGAGAAATCGAGAGAACTCTTTAACAAATGACAACAAATCATCGGCAATTGCTATCGCATTAATAAAAGCGAAACTAACCGGGCAAACTCTGAAAAACGCAGTGCAAAATAACTTTTCGTTCGGAAGTCGGAAAAAGTTGAAGAAAATAAACAATTAAGAAAATAAAAAACAAAGTCTTTTATTGTGAGTCTTTCATATTATGACAGATTTACTTTTGCGTGGCACATTTGTCAGAACAGATTAATGCATTGAATGCCACAATTTCGTTGCGTCAATACACGACATTTCAGGTCGACGCACGGTGGGCCGAAAATCGGCTTTCATAGACTTAGGCATTTTATTTTGCAAGTGCCATTTTTTATGTCGGATATCACTTCTATTAGTTATAACCATATACAAAAATGACAACAGAATTGATTCTGCACAAAAACGAAGAAATTATAATTTTTTTACGAAAATTTTGTATGGAGCTAGTATGAAAAATCAAAATATCTCTAAAACGGCAGGGATAACCGTAATATCCTTATAGGAGGTTATAGTACTAATTATTTGTGATTTTTTGACATGAGTTACATAATGGTTGTAAATGCCGTTTTTTTTTAAAAAATCGTCAAAATATTTTCATTTATTTTTACATATGAAACGTTACTTTCAGTGTTAAAGTTAAAGATTTCAGAGTTTTAACAACTCTTAACATAAAATAGCATGACCTCTATAGACCTGAAGGACTAGACAGAGGTGAAAGAAAAGTTATTTTGTAGGTTATTGTACCCTTTTTTGTGGTTGTTTTTGAAGGCGGTTATATTTTTTTTGAAAACTCGGTGTAATCGATGTAAATACATAAAAAAAACCGACTGACCGAATGGAGAACCTTCCCCTTTTTTTGAAGTCGGTTAATAAAAAAAATGGACTGTATTTATACTTTTTACTGAAAGGTAATTTAAATAAAACAGAAGTAACAAAAATAATATCAAAGTGCATAATAATTTATGAAAATATTAACTAAACATATGAAAAATAATTGAATTTTAGAAATTTTCCTTACAACTTTCGTTGTCGGACTCCAATTCCGAGTCATAATCCAGATTGGATACACCTACAAACGCGAACTCAGTTTCCGGAAACTGTATTAGGTCGAGAGTTTCAGCAAAAAAGGTTGTCTTCCTTTTGGCATCTAACTTCGGCCTTTGTGCACTTAGGAAAGGATCCGAAGAAACAACAAGCATATTTAGGATATCTTGATTAGAATCTTGCCTGCTTCTTTTCCGCGAATGATGTTCCCAAAACCTCCTAAAATCTTTGTTTCGAGACTCTGAGGCTTCTTCCGAGAGAGTCCCAATCGGGACAATATCATTTTTTTCGATTATGTCAGCACCGTGTATTAATAGTTTATGTACGGTTGATGACATGTTTTCTGCTTGTATCGGCTTTGATTGGAAGCACCATCAAATCCCCACTTCGATATCAGCTTTAACTGCTTATTTTCCACATTATCAGAAAGACTGAAGAATCCGCTTCACCGTGATGTCAAGTAAAGCTTGAAGTGTAATTCTAGCTGATGAATCAGTAACTGACACTGATAGATTAGGAGGGTAGCATGCAAGCTTAGTTTGTTGCAGTTTATAGTAGGATGGGTAAATATCCTTAGCACCTTCCCGAATGGCAGTCTCTCGCAACGTAATATATTGCCACTTTGAAAGCTTAAGTGAAAGAAGTAATCCAAGTGCTTTCTCTGGTGTAAATATTACTGTTTTCACTGTTTCTTAATGCTTTCATTGATTTTAACGGCAGCTTCTGGATTTTTGATCATTTATTCGATTACAGATGCGATATCTTCATACCCTTCTTCTTTTAAACGCGCTGCAGCTGCATATGCCAATTCACAGGAATCATCGCCTATGTGCTCACTAGATCTTCTCTTTTTCTGTTTGCTTCCCAGATCTTTGAATGGTTTTCGGGACCTTTTTGTCATTGTTCCAACAGTCGATGATGTCGAAGGTTCTGGAGAGACTGAGCGTGCTCTTGGTATCTCATCAACAGTTGGTTCTTGATTTATTGAAGTAAGCACGCAACTCGGCCAATCAATATTGGCTTGCAGCCACTCTCCGTACGTATTTCTAAAATTATCAAAGAATCGTTTAGATTTCTGCCACCTGTTTTAAGCAGCTCGCGTGAATCTACGGCAAAATTCTTTGAGAGTTACTTGATCTTCGGCAGAAAGACAATCGCCTATGCGAGACACAATTGCACTAAACAATACTTCATGATTAAATGAAGGACACTCACTTTTTAGAAGAACAAACAAGTCTCAAGTTGGTGATTAAACTTTCCATTCTAAGATTTTATAGTCGCAAAGCTGACTGCAGTTCTGAGTAGGTATTGTTGAGAGAAATTTCAAATCATTTAATCATATATTAGGCTCATTAGAATCAGAAGACTACAACCATCATTCTAATTACTTAATTACTTGTCAGCAGACTCATTAGATGACTACACAAGATGTTATTTTGTATTTTGATCTTCTGCAAGGTCTTAAAATTCCTTTTGTGTCGATATTATTATGTGTCCGGTTATGTTATAATCATAATTTTAGGGTATGATCAATTAACAATTTCATTCCCCTATCTTTCAAAAAGAAGCGACAGCATGGCCACTTTGACACTGATATTCAACTATTTGGTATTGTTGGAAATCTTACAAGATACTACACACTTCTGTCTAGTCCTTCAGGTCTATAGAGATCATGCTATTTTATGTTAAGAGTTGTTAAAGCTCTGAAATCTTCAACTTAAACACTAAAAGGAACGTTTCATATATAAAAATAAATGAAAATATTTTGACGATTTTTTTAAAAAAAACGGCATTCACAACCATTATGTAACTTATGTCAAAAAATCGAAAATAATTAGTACTATAACCCCCTATAAGGATATTACGGTTATCCCTGCCGTTTTAGAGATATTTCGATTTTTCATACTAGCTCCATACAAAGTTTTCGTAAAAAAATTATAATTCCTTCGTTTTTGTGCAGAATCAATTCTGGTGTCATTTTTGTATATTGTTATAACTAATAGAAGTGATATCCGGCATAAAAACTGGCACTTGCAAAATAAAATGCCTAAGTCTATGAAAGCCGATTTTCGGCCCACCGTGCGACGTCGCAGTCGCAGTCCAGCTTACAACTGTCCGCTATCGCACCGGAGCTTCGATACAACGCAATGGAGCCTGACTGTTACATCTCTGCTCAACAATTCGGGGAATATCTGGCGTGTTATTTTAAGGAAAGAAAATATTACATACGATAAAGCATTTACAAAGCAAACTTGAGGAAAACTTTGTAAGATTCTCGTAAAATATTCGAAAATAAAATAATAAGGAAACTTCAACTTAACTGTTATTTTATTTATTTTTGATTGGTCCCGAAGTTTCGTCCAACATTCGAAGTATTCGTGGGTCTTCCCAATATAACTACTTCATTTGTCCCAAAATGTAACTATATATAATTATTTTATTCCCATTTCGTGTTATTTGATATTCTTTGTGTTCCATTTTTTATGACAAGCTTACATTTTATACAATCAGCAAAATAGTACAAAATTACTGCCGAAGTATGTTTACAAAACTGATATAACAATTTCTGAAAAAGATAACCATCTATTCTAACAAGTCATTAACAAAGAAACATATTTTTCTTCACCAGCGATCCCTCAAGAGATAGCACTTGATCCTTTACTGGTAAAAGTTATATCTAAATTCGACGTACAGCCGCAGAACTTTAGCCTTTATTACAAAAAGGATAAAGGATATATTACTGTTCACCTTGTAATGGCATGAACGTGTCGACCTCAAGGGTACTTATGTACGTACATATGTATGTTGATTGTGACTAAACCTTTACAAGGTCCTACTTAATGCGAGCTTTGAGAAAATTAATAGAAGTGACGTTTTGCCGGCTTTTCTTTACATGATTTTATGTAGTAATTACAAGTAGAGAGATTTGCCGTTAAATAAAACATGTTGTGAATAAAATATGGCCTTTAAATGTAATATATTTTATGCTTTTTTTATCGTGGTAAAATCATCGAATGTGTCCTCCCACCCAGGGCAGAGCGGGAGGGACAATCAGATTCGTACTGAGTATAATCCAAGGTGCCTTCAATAACCCTTTACGGTACGGGGTCACGAAAATCGTGAGTCCCACGACCACGGCAGGCTTTGGCCCTCTAGAGGGGGCCTCGTCATTATGCTGACACTCTTTAGGCGCGCGTGCATGGTCGGACAGCGAGTCACCCGTTACTCGAACGAAGGACGCGATCGCTTCCCACTCCGTCTCGCCCCATATATATTATGCTTTGTGTAAATATTAACAATATGGTTTTTAGTTCTTTGTTTTCACGGGCATTATACTTTAATTATCCTTTCTCATAGATTTTTTCTTGAATAAGTTACCGGGGCCGAGGCACGGTAATATAATAATACAGTACTCCAACTTCATACAAACGGACGAAAAGCGAGCTATACCTACGCGCCTCGATGTCGGGGCGCGCTCGGGGTGCAGACAGTCACGGCTGTACCGCAGTGTCGAGCGGACAGTGTGTTGGTTTTTAACAATAACCGCGTGTTTTTATCTCTAAAAATCAGTTCGAGTACATATCTAATAAGACGAGTAGTTTAATTAAGCTTTATATTAGAATGCGGATTTATTATACTTTAAAATTTAACAATAAAGCATTTCGTACGACTCAGTCGTGGCGCAAATATTTTTCGGTTTCAAATACTTCTATAATATATCGGACTTTATAAGCCCGATTTGTTTTTCAAACAAAAACATGATTTTTTAAATGAAATCTACCAATCAAAAAACAACACGCATTTTTATTGAACACTTCCTATTCATTATACAAAGTATTTCATTTATTTATATAAAAAAGTATATTTACAATCACAAAACTAAAATAGAAACAGAAAGTACGCAAAGGCAAATGTTATTAAAATGTTGTAGACGGGTAGCCCTAACGCATGTTTACGTACCGCGCGGCTGTAGGTATTTAAATCTGTCTGGCGGCCGAGTTACGCTACTGTATGATTATTATACTGTGGCCGAGGTCCCTTAGACAGTCCCGCGACATTCAAACCCGCAATGACAAATTTATCGGAAAACCTATTTTGCTGAAATCGCAATTACTACTAAATAGATGCTTAATTATATGTAAATAATAGCTAATATAATACGTATAAATACAAGTACAAACAAATACACCATCATGAAACCTGATAAAGAAAAGGGAGAAGAGAAAAATGTAACCTCAAATATTATTTACATTAAAAAAAATTATTAAAAATATAAAACTTTGAAACACGATCAAAGAGCAAAGTAAATTCTGGAAAATTCATTTTTTCATGTAACTTTAAATATTTACAAACCTTACAATAATATTTAATAACACGAAAAAGCTCACAAATAATAACAGGAAATAATATTCTTATTTTCTTATAAGGCGCTCCCTCACCGCGAGCATTCACCTGCAATGTAACGTTATGCGAGCATTTCATCGGTGCGGGAGAACAATCGAGCATCACAATGCGGACCTTGTGTTGTGTCAAATCTATACTAAACTAGCGGCCCTCCCCGTGCATGCCCCGCTACGTGTTACTAAAAAATAATGTGATAAATGAAGAACCGCTTGACCGATTTTGTGCAAACTTCACATAATCACTTCACTATAAATGTGGACACTTGTAATTGGCCTTATTTTGTCTAAATTGTTATTTACTGTATTTGTTACCTATAAGTTTTCCAAAATATATAAAATGAAATGAAGTGAAGTGAAGTGAAGTGTAGTGAAGTGAAGTGAAGTGAAGTGAAGTGAAGCAAAGTGAAGTGAAGTGAAATTAAATGAAGTGAAATTAAATGAAATAAAAATAAATAATCTACTAAATAATACGAACAAAGTCTTTGTGAACATTTGGTTTGGATAGGTGAGCCCGATCTTGAGTTATAAAGTTACAACGAGAAGTGGCATTGATTATAATACTCGTATAGATAGATGTACGCGAATGCTCGTCAGTCAGGGACGTATACTGTAAGGTAATGATCAACTGTTCCCGGTGAGGAAGCGCCTATACGATACGAGTGAGTTAAGTTGCCATTCTGTTTTACTTTTGTTCTCAGTAAATATGGGAATAATTGAAAACGTGTTCGAATAATAACGTTTGAGTTAGGTTTGAATGAAAATATGTTTTTTTTTCTGCTTGCGGAAAATGCGCAGTTTGTATTATTCGGACTTATTCGTCAACTCGCCCGCAATTATCTCGCCTGCTCGGGCGAGTTGGCACCTTCCGATTTTACCTATTTATGTTGTCGTCAACTCGCAACTAAGCGAAAATCTGACGTATTTACAGTCGTCTACAAAAGTGTTTCTATAAAAACATTTAATTTAATTAAACCTTCTTCACACTTTTATGACGCTAAACGTGTAAAGTAGGTTAATTGAGGGCCAGTGGGTCGTCTTAGGGGCGGAGTTGTTTTGAGATTATTAATAAAATATAAGCACAATGACTTATGTAATAATGATTTTTTTCATAAGTTAGAATTCAATGTGAAATCTAATCAGAAAGTACCAGGAGAACAGGATCATGAAGAAGGTTTTGGTGCCGAAATTAAATGAGGAATTAGAACAAAAAGTACTAGGAGAACAGAATCATGCTGAAGGTTTTCATGCCGCACAACGAACGGTTTTCAAAACTTAAAATTTCTTTTGGCGAATACTCAATACCCAAAAATGTACTAGGACTGCATAAAATCAAGATGGTATTTTTCATTTTAACAGTTCTGTCTCAACATACAAGTTTTGGGCAAAATCTATTTATCACGAAAGTACTAGGCTTGCACGAAAAGGTGGTATTTAAATCATTAAATAAAGGTACTTCATAGTATACAGGTATTTTACACTGTTTTTACAAAAATACAATTAATATAAAATACCAGATGGTTGACAAGGTGTCTTTACCCCACGCTTGGGATTTGTCCTATATCGTGGGTACGTTTTCAAATATTCAAACTCAAATCTTACAGCGCCTCATACTATAAAGTAGGTTTCTATATGAATTTATTATAACACTTTTATAGATGACTGTACCATTTTTCGGTCAATTGCGAGTTGACGACAACAAAAATAGGTAAATTCGGAAGGTGCCAACTCGCCCGAGCGAGCGAGTTAATTGCAGGCGAGTTGACGAATAAGTCTTATTCGGACTTATTCGTCAACTCGCCCGCAATTATCTCGCCTGCTCGGGCGAGTTGGCACCTTCCGATTTTACCTATTTATGTTGTCGTCAACTCGCAACTAAGCGAAAATCTGACGTATTTACAGTCGTCTACAAAAGTGTTTCTATAAAAACATTTAATTTAATTAAACCTTCTTCACACTTTTATGACGCTAAACGTGTAAAGTAGGTTAATTGAGGGCCAGTGGGTCGTCTTAGGGGCGGAGTTGTTTTGAGATTATTAATAAAATATAAGCACAATGACTTATGTAATAATGATTTTTTTCATAAGTTAGAATTCAATGTGAAATCTAATCAGAAAGTACCAGGAGAACAGGATCATGAAGAAGGTTTTGGTGCCGAAATTAAATGAGGAATTAGAACAAAAAGTACTAGGAGAACAGAATCATGCTGAAGGTTTTCATGCCGCACAACGAACGGTTTTCAAAACTTAAAATTTCTTTTGGCGAATACTCAATACCCAAAAATGTACTAGGACTGCATAAAATCAAGATGGTATTTTTCATTTTAACAGTTCTGTCTCAACATACAAGTTTTGGGCAAAATCTATTTATCACGAAAGTACTAGGCTTGCACGAAAAGGTGGTATTTAAATCATTAAATAAAGGTACTTCATAGTATACAGGTATTTTACACTGTTTTTACAAAAATACAATTAATATAAAATACCAGATGGTTGACAAGGTGTCTTTACCCCACGCTTGGGATTTGTCCTATATCGTGGGTACGTTTTCAAATATTCAAACTCAAATCTTACAGCGCCTCATACTATAAAGTAGGTTTCTATATGAATTTATTATAACACTTTTATAGATGACTGTACCATTTTTCGGTCAATTGCGAGTTGACGACAACAAAAATAGGTAAATTCGGAAGGTGCCAACTCGCCCGAGCGAGCGAGTTAATTGCAGGCGAGTTGACGAATAAGTCATTATTCGTATGGTTTTCACCATAGGATTTTTGGCGTACCTATTGTGATTTAGATTTATATGACGATACGATTGGCGCAATGGCTGCGCGATTGGTCTGCTTCGCTACGTTTCGCGGGTTTCATTCCCGCACGGAGGTTTGAATGATCTACAAGGAATTGTGGAAAATTTGTAAAATACTCGCACTATATCAAAAAATCCCTTTATAACCGAATTCAAGAGCCAACTCTGTCCCACTCCTGAGCAAACGCCTCTCCCCATCCTTTCCACTCCACTCGCTGGTGTGTCCCCACACGCCGATTCACAAGGAAGCCATCAAAAGCGTCCCACCATCTTCTCCTAGGCCTGCCGCGACCCTGTCCAGCTGTCGCTAGAGGCCCTGAGACGGTGCTCCATTTCTGTAATATTCGAGCCTACAGTTGTGACGTCATTCGGCAGACATGACCTAGTCAGTCCCACAATAGCCGTACAGATTATAGCACTTGTAGTCTCCCCCCCCTCCAGTATTATTTACGCGAGGTATAATAATAATAAAACTCCCTTGGTTAACACCCGTGAGAATGTACTGGTATAGTACTTAAAAAACAAATATCAAGAAAACAGATAATAACCCCCCAGCCTAGAAAAGCCTGTATATAATATACGCAAACGACGCCGCTGGTAACACCCAGTATTTAAATTAATGCGATTTTAAATTCTGATTTAATAATACGTTTAGTGAGAAAGCTCTGAAAATATTCAGGCAAATTCCAATAGCAAATGGATTTTTTGGGCGTTTATCGGAAAAAAGTTACGAAATAACTTTTATGAAACCTGTGTTTTGCTTAAAAATCGTTTACTCTAAACGTTTTACCTTAGGTCAATAAGTTTAAAAATGACTTAAAAATATGCCCTCTTTTCTTAGGTTGGATAATCATCAATGAGTCCTGTCACACTGGTCAGGACGAGATGGACTGTTAGACTTGTACTGACTAAAATCCAAGTGATCCTTCAATAGCCCTGTACGTTTCAGGGTCACGATTATTACACACAGCCAGAACCGGAACAACTCCTTTTAGATCAAATAAAAATATTTGTACCGTGCAGGAATCGAATAGGCGACACGCTGTGCAGCAGTCGATCGCTCAGTCAAATAAAAACTGAGTAAAATGAAACTGTTCCTTCAGTCATTTTATTTGCGTTCCAGGGCCATGGTGGTTTTTTGACAGTCCCGCGATATTCAAACCTGTAACGACAAATACATCGGAAAAACTATTTCGCTGAAATTACAATCAATTTTGATTGCAATTTAACTAAATTTTTAGTACCATAAAGCTGTCGCAATAAACGGTTTCGAAAATACACAGAAAACAAACTTCAGTAACGTTTAGCTTGAATAGTTTAATTGCGAACACAGTGCAAGCAATTTTCAGCTTTATTTACAGGAAGATAAATAAAGAGCTTCCGAGAAGCACAGATTAAGGGGAAAACAATTGTTTTGAAAGCGGGGAACTTGATTCAGCAAATAGTATTAATAGTGCGAAGATTTTCTGAAGAATGAGCTTTCCGAAGAAATGGTGAAATGAAAGAGAAACAGGTTGTAATGTATGAATTCTCATAAAAATATATTTTGAAATATGAATTCTCATAAAAATATATTTTATCATACAGGAGTGTAGAAACATTTTGTTATTTAAACCGGGCCGGTGACGTGACGTGACGGTGAACGATGAGTCTGAATGCACCTTTAGAAGTGATTAAAAGTAGCTTTTTAAAGGGGGAATGGTATTTAATAACATACAATGCTAACATTCGACCCCTGTAGGTACTCGGTGGCTAGGTTGTGGTCGTCACTGAAACCGGAGGTCGTAGATTCAAAACCTGCTCGCGAAATTCGTTAATGCGTATAATATTTATAGAAATGTGGCGTAGTAAGAACATTTATCTACGAAATAGAAAAACAAATGAAAAAGATGGAAGAACACCTACATATCCATACGAATAAACATTTAAATTTCATTTCACCTACAACAAGACCACAGAACCTTAAATAAACAAATGTTCACGTCAAATAGAACAAAAGACCTTAGAATACAAACAATAGGTAGCTCTTCGTGGAAGACGCTGAAACAATTGAATAACGATAAGAAAATGGAAATGGAAGGAAGCACTCGATTTGTATATAGCGCAAAGCTTTCGTATTCAGAAACGAAATTGTCCCACAATAGTATTTTATTTAATAGTCCGTTGTCACTCAGTTATATTGAATTTGAGCTCATAAATAATAATAGTCCACAACTGTCACAAAACGACATCTAGTCCCAAGCTAAGCAGAGCTTGTGTTATGGGTACTAGACAACTGTTAAACATACTCATATATTTCTAAATACATAAATATTATAGATAAATTACACCCAGACACAGAACAAATGATCGTGCTCATCACACAAACATTTGTCCTGGGTGGGAATCGAAACCACGACCCCCGTCATAGCAGTCAGGGTCACTAACCACTATACCAACAGGACAGTCAATAATAGAGCAGTTGTGACTAGTGAGCCAGTGGTAATAAAACCCGACTTATGAGTTGTCGGTCGTGTGCTCAAACCAAGTCAGGCACATTTCTAGGCCCCTGAGTAAACAGGGGAACTACTATGTAAGTACCAAACACATATTTTCGGCTGACTTTTCTTGAGATGATAAAATGTGTGACCATGTTATCAGAGGCCCTTTTTTTTCAGGGCGGAAGGGACTGCCAGACATGTACTGACTAAAACCCACGGTGTCCTTCAATAGCCTTTTACGTTCTGGGGTCACGGTGATGGAAATAAGTCCCGCGATCCCGGCAGTCTTTGGCCCTCTGTGAGGGGTCCACGTCATTTTGCTGACGCTCTTTGAGGCGCGCGTGGAACACGACGCCGATGACCCGGGCAATATCAGAGGCCCTTGCATAACTTTTCAAGATTTTTTGACGTAAAGCAAACTGAGACTTAGACGTTTATTGGAGGGATGGTTCCTCGTTTGTACACTCGAGGTACGTTTTTATTTTTTCCGTACAATAAACACAGCAAATACGGTGTTACTAATATACACAAAAATTGCGGTAACACCTATTTTAAAAACTTCTACTGATAAAAAATAAATTAATGAAACTGCTTATTTCCATTAATTTATTTTTAAACTGAGCCTCGCAACCTACGTTAATAATCATAAACATTGCTTTAAATTAACCACTATTAGGTATAAATCATACCTTTTTAGGGTTAAAAATAAATTCCTATTCAACTAGAGACTTAATGAAAATTCAAACCTAAAGAATTAATTAAATTAAACGTGGATACGAATTAAAAGGTCGAGAAGGTTAAAGAAAGATGTAACTCAAAGGCTAATTAATAATAAATGCTTATTAAATACGCTGTGAATAGAGTTCTTCAATATTTTAAGTAGGCAGATGTCTAGAAGTCTGATAGAGGTAAGATTATGTAAAATGAGTTAAAGATAATTTTGTCTTCTGAAAACTAAGGCTGGAATTGGTCGCACGTCATCATCATCATCTGCCTAGCCTTTTCCCAATTATATTGGGATCGACTCCAGTCAAACCAGATACAGTTGGATATCAGTATTTTACATGGAGCGACTGCCTGTCAGACTTCCACAACCCAGTAACTTGGTAATACCATACCCAATGGTAAGACTGGTTGGTCGCACGTACTCATCTATATATATTTTTAAAACGTTGCTCTACACTAGGAAACGCGTTTACAGACATAGAAACTCACATAAACAACTACCCAGACCCGGAACAGCTATTTATAGATCTTAAAAATACTTGTTCCGTGCGGGGATCGAACATTTTAAGAACTCAGATGTTTATCTTTTTGTAATAGACTGTAACCGTCTGAACACAAAAGGTTAAACATCTGTTGAACACTTAAGAAGTGTAACTGCAAAACGTTCGACGACTTGCCGTTTAGTGAATTAGGCTTTTAGAGAATTGACCATTTCGAGAATTAGACCCTTAGAGAATTTGCCATTTTGAGAAAAAGACTGACAAAACTACATTTGACGTTGATATAAGGGTCGTTTTGCAGTCACACTTTTTTAGACAACTGTCAAACAAATATTTAACTGTTTCTAGTAGGCTGTTTACGTTTAATTAGTAAGTGAAAATAAGATTTCCTGTTTACATAAAGAGTCATGATACACCCGAACGAATAAAAATACATCTCTATTAGTAGTATACATAATACTGGAACTACGTCATTCTAAAAAATATAATATCCATAAAAAGCCTAAATAAAAAGGTTGTATTTCAGGTCCAAGTTCCCGAGCTCTTTGACTTGAGTAAACCTATTTGTATTTATCAGGCAATTTGAAACCCACACTTGTGTGCCAAAGGTTCAATTTTCTGAGCGCAAAAATCTAATAAAAATTTTGCCTGACCGGTAGAATGTAATTCTGTTTGTAATTGAGGGTGGTTGGTAACGGGGTTCAATGTTGGAATTTTAACTCTTTTTATTTCATATTTCGAAAAAAGATAGGCACTGGAATGAGATATTGAGTTCAAACTATGAGTGTTTACGCTTTGTACACTATAGGTATTATGTATGTTCGAACTGTGTATATTAACGTTTTTCCGTATCTAAAAAAATGTCGCCCACCGCTTCGCTGTATAAATAGATGAGTGGTATAATTTCACGGGTTAGAATCTCAACGAACAGGATTTTTTAAAGGTTTTTTTCAGTTACTCTTTAGAAGTCCGTCGTGTGTGTGTTTTAAAAGCTATATGAAGTGCCATCGTTCTTCACTAAAAGTACGCCGCTACGAAAATGTTACGTATGTTTAAGTGCTACGCCGTAGCACTCGTGTAGCAGCGTAGCAGAGTAAGCGTAGCTGCGTCATAATCCTTGCGAAAGTTTTATTTTAGAAAACTGATTTATATTTAAAACTGAAATAATTTAAAACAGTCTGTTTTTGTTACAGTCGCTACAGAGTCGTAAATGTATGTATTATTATGATAAACAGAGACGAATTGCGTAGAAAAAATCAATTTTTAAATAAACTCCAAATACATACAGGGTTACTGGTTAAGTCGACCTATTCCCTTTGTGGGGTTAAAGAAGACATCATTCTTGACTGATTTTACTATGGGATTCCCTATCCTAATCCTTACCGTTTCTGAGTTATTAGACTTTTAATATTTTTCAAAAAAATTAAAAGTAATAAATAGTAAACTGGTTATTGTAAGAATTTTACGACGTTTAGGACGCTAAAGTGATACTTTTTCGATAGCTTACGAACGACTCATTCTATTACCAGTTTATGACGCAGAGGTGAAATATTTTTGAAAAATATTAAAAGTCTAATAACTCAAAAACGGTAAGGATTAGGATAGAGGTTCCCATAGTAAAATCAGTCAAGAATGAGGTCTACTTTAACCCCTCAAAAGGAATAGGTTGACTTAACCAGTAACCCTGTATAACCTAAAAACGCTATTATTTCAACCTCTGTTTTTTCTTCAGTAAATGCTACGTTTATTTCTGAAAAAGCCCATGAAAAAATACCCTAGGCCCATACAAATATTTACATCGTACGGCAATCAAACCTACCACCGATATCGGTTCTAGTGCGCCATTCAAACTGTAGTAAAAGGGATGGACCGACCGTTTTGTTTGTGTATTTTTCGTCGCAAGTGGGGTTTCATAGTATGGGCCACGATGGGCCACTAAAGGTCACGACTGAGGTCAGTTAAAAATGTGTCATACAAAATGAAAATTTTCATGAAATCGGTTTTTTTTAAGATAATTTAATACAAATTGGTACGAAATGATTAAAAACTAATTTTAGTACCGCATAAGGCATATTTTTATATTGTATTTGTATCCGCCACTATTCTCAAAATATATTTTGGTTTCGTGGTCAAAAGCACAACTGCCGAGTATGCAGATTCAATTTCTGGGTCGGGAAAAAAGTGCCCTAAAACCATTTGGTAAGAATGTAAAATCAAACAGTCTGTAGCCTTGTCTCAAGATTTCAGTATTTTATTTACAGCGTACTTGAAGTATTTACAGCGTTTATTGTATGGAAAAACGGAACAGCGCCTCTAGTGGGCGAAGAAGAAACTAATTTTCCCTTGAAATTAATCTCATAGTTCCACTTTTCGTTACGTCACAATAACTGGAAATTCATGAATCTTTTTAAAGCTAAAAAATATTACAACATTGTGTCTTGAATGCAAAATAACGACATCAAAATTCTATCACAACGCTGTCAATCATTGGTGCCATATTTTTTTATCTCGAAAAAACATACCAACAGAATAACACAAATAACAGGTACACGTAAAAATAATGGATTTTCATGAACATGAAACATTACGAGGTGCTTTTTAATAATGTTTGACAGGTAACTGACAAATAACATAATGAAAACGAAAATATGACGCTTGGTTTTTTCAAGGTCGTAGGGAAATGTGTAAGTATTCATAATTACCTTTCCTATAACATAGACTATTGAAATGAATCGAATTAGAGCAGCGGTGGCCCAGTGGTATCGGTCCCGACTTACGAGTTGTAGGTCGTGGGTTCGAACCCAGCTTGGCGCATTACTTTGTGTAATTTATTTCATCACCACTGCTCTCAAAACGGTGAAGGAAAACATCGTGAGGAAACCGGCGTGTCCTAGAACCATCAAATTCGAAGACATGTGACATCTGCCAATCCGCACTGGGCCCGCGTGGTGGATTATGGCCCACTGCCTCTCACAAGAGAGGAGGCCTGTGTCCCAGCAGTGGGAACGTTATAGGCTGATGATGATGATGATGAATTAAAATTAATGCTTGCTGTTGCTAGCGAGTTCTGCTGCTACAACTCGAAATTATCCCACGGGATCATTAAATTGGGATGAAAACTAACCTATCTAGTACTAATGATAATCATGTTTGTCTAAGCAGGGTAACCTGCTACACTGGATTAACGGTATTGGAAATTAAAGGGCATTTTAAAGCCTTCTGCCTTCACATAAACCCAATGACTTTGACTGGCCTGTTGGTCTAGTGGTTAGTGACCCTGACTGCTATGCCGGGGGTCGTGGGTTCGATTCCCACCCAGGACAAAAGTTTGTGTGATGAACATGATCATTTGTTCTGTGTCTGGGTGTAATGTATCTTTATTATGTATGTATTTAGAAATATATAAGTATGTTTATCAGTTGTCTAGTACCCATAACACAAGCTCTGCTTAGCTTGGGACTAGATGGCGTTGTGTGATAGTTGTGGAATATTTATATTTTTTATATTTATATTTTTTTAATGACCGGGATTTTAGAAGGCAGGATAGATTTAAGAAAAATGTAATACTCGTATTGGATAATAAATTAAAAAAAAAAGCTGTCTACACTCCACGAACAGTACGAACCGCGACTTTACAAGTTGCGAGACTGGACAATGCAAGATCGTCAAAATCAGGCGCCCGCCTTGCCGCCGGGTTCATGCCGGTGTGTAGACAGCTTAAGTTGATTTTTTTGTCAGAAAACTTTCTACAAAGACGTTAAACATATCTTGAACAGTACCCCTAGCACGAGTTTTCACTATTTTACTTTACAGAGTTTTTCCAGTATTTACAGCGTTTCTTGTATGAAAATATGGAACAGCGCCTCTGGTGTGCGAAGAAGGAACCAATTTTTACCTTGAAAATTGTCAATTTGAAGTCGTCAAAGTTCAAGTTTACTTTACGTCTCAAATACTGAAAACTCGTGCTGACGGTACAGTTGTCTTAAAACACTGGCAACTGCAAAATAGCATTTTACGTTGATTTAAGGGTGGGTTTTTCAGTTACACATTTTCAGCAGATCTTTAACTTTTTATGGTAAGACGGTAAGAGAGCTTAGGCGGGAAGTGCCCAATTCTTAAAATGCCCAACTGATTAAAAATAGGCTAATTCTTAAAATTTATAAATGCAGTCTGACAGTCCTTTCCACTCCATCCAGGGTGGGAGGACTTAGGGTGCTCCCACATTTATGTCAACTCAAAGTCAAAGTCAAATGTTTTTATTTCACATAGGCCCATGAGGGCACTTATAAAACGTCGACAAAAACGTGCTCGGTTCGGGTTGGTCGATTCCATGGAGAAGAACCGGCAAGAAACTCCATGGTTACTCTTTTAAAAATATGATATGTTTACAAGCTGATTGTTACAATTTTTGAATTACTTAGATATGTGAGAAAAACGTAGGCCTGGTAACAAGGGGGCCTGCCTTACAAAATTAGCACTACAAAAAAATTAGATAAACACACGACCTACAGTGTTCTCACACTCACAAACAAGGACTATGACAGAATCTATATAAAAAGAAAGCTATATAAGCTGGGCTACTTCTATACTGTCTTATAAATTGTAAAGAATCTAAACAAAAAGCGTAAAAGTTAAGGCAATACAATATTGCAAGACGAACACAAAAAATAAAATAAACAAAAGATGTATAACTATGTACAGGAATAAAATAAAGAGAAGAATCTTATCGTAAACGTGGATTGGAGAAGTTAAGAATCCAGAAAAGGGCTGCTGCTGAGCTGCCAGGGAAGCCACATGTGCAGAAGGAACTATTGCCACACATCTTTGTCTTCAACGTAGTCCTTAATTTTGTATTATGCTTTTTTAATCAGGACACGTTTAATATGGGTTTTAAACTTTCCGTCAGTTAGTTCAGTGACTGACTTAGGCAATTTGTTAGGCAATTTGTTGTATGGACGCGGAATCAGCTAACGCTGGTCAAAAAAACCTTTGTCTCCGTAATAAGACTTACGAATACCATTCGCATCGGCTCGGCTTGGACAACGTAACGAGCCGTTCGCTTGCAGATTATCGGCGATAAGTACAGTAAGGTGGGAGCACCTTTACTTGCTGATTTTCCCTCCTAAAAAGAATATCATGACCAGAAATTTCGTTTGAGTCTACCGGACCAAAGAGGCACAAAGTAAAATAACCAAAACAGATAATAATTTGATCAATGTTATCACGTTTCTGGGCTTATTAATATGATAAGTTTTCAAACACAATTATAATGTTCCCAAAGTTTTGTTTTGTTTGATATTTGAATAGGCAACAGTTAGTCAGTTACATTTATCTAAAGCCGCGTACAGACATCGCGAGGCGTGCGACACGAATGGTTCGTCTCGCATGCCTCAACCTGAGGCATACGATGGTACATTTATACGTGCGTCCCGAACGAAACATGCTCAAGCTGAGCAAGCAAACCACCACGCACGGTGATCGTCAGTATAATACGCAAACAATACCTGTCCGTCCACACGGAGCGCACGGCTCGTACTGAGGCGGCGTTCGCAACGATCGTATGGCGCGAATGCTCACTGTGAGCACACACGTCCACACAGCCCGAGGCATGCGAGACGAACCATTCGTGTCGCACGCCTCGCGATGTCTGTACGCGGCTTAAGGCTGTTATCACACGTAACTCGTGCGTAAAGTGGAAATTTCACTAAGGCCTCGTTTAAATCCGCGCGTCTGGTGTTGTGCGTTTTCGCCGCCGCGCGCCCTTAAAACAAATATATGGCATTTTTTTAGAGCACAAATGCCCGCGTTCGCCTGCCGAAGACTTAGGATTGGCTGATTGTGTGAAATTTTTGTTTGGAAAATCATCCAATGAGTTTCTGAATGATGGATGGATTGTCTAAGGATTGATATAAAGAAAAAGGAGTAAATGTAACTGTGATGTGTGTGTGCGCGTTTGATATGGTCTAGAATAGGAGAAAAAAAACGTGTTGCGCCGACCTCAAATAAAATGGGATACGGGCCGGAAGATGATGATGAGTTGTCTCGCTGTGTGTGGAGACCTTTTAAGACTGCTCTGCAATCCAAATCTATTCATGTCTAATACATCGCCCGAGGACACAGGCGAGGGAATCTAACCACCACTTCACACGATGCACCGTCAATAAACTGGCATTGCCACTAATTTGCGGTCGAGCGGTACCGTGTGTCTGTCGCCTAGCGCCCGAAAACAATATTGAATCGCAATCCAAATACTGGTCAGGGGCCTAACCACGAGCTCGTAAAGCGATCCAGTTTAGGCTGTGGGAAAGAGACTGAGCTATAGGTATAAGTCGTCTAGCGCCATCTCTTTCCGACAGCCTTAAGACTTATGCATTACGAGCTCACGGTAGGCCACCTGATTTCTTTGACGGCTTTGTGTGATTTAACGTTGAATTGTTTTTTTTTATCATTGTTGATCCTGGACGTTGAACGCTGGGCACAGCCGCCATACAATGAGTACCAGGAGATGCACGGCGCGCCGAGGCCGGCCCAGAAAGAGGTGGCAAGACGAGTTGGACTCATATCATGAGGGCTGGTTCTAAGTGGAGCTGGACAAAAACACTTGTAAAGACCAGACCAGACCCCAAAGTGGGGAGGCCTTTTACCAACAGTGGGACAGTGTAGGCTAAACCAAAAAAAGTTGATCATCTACCGAAATGTTTTGTTTTTATTAAACAAAAAATTTTTGCCTACAAATATTTGTTCGCGGGGATCGAACCCACGACAACCTACACTGCACCAACCGTGCCGTCATCGGGATCAAGATTGCGTCGGAAATACGTTATTAATTTCTAGTGTGAATGTGTGATCTTTTGAAAAAATATATTCACGAATAATTAAATAATAAGGATCCAAACATAAATACGAAAGTTTAGCGCACTTTAATATTAAATTTAACAATGAATTTATAAAATAAGCACTGTCTAATTAAGCAAAATATCATGGATGGAATCTAGTACCTACATGTATAATTATACTAGTTTAGGATTTAATGTAATGGTATATTATTTAATAGGATTCATATTCATAATGTAGTTAGAAATAACATTTAATATTTCAGAGAATGAATGGAAGAGTAAATGTTAATAATTTGTGAGACGTGGAAATAAATAGAAACGTCGGATTTTGAATGAAATATGTTTTCTTAGAGCAGTTTAAATACTTGATAATTATGATATTAAGTAAAGGTTTAACTCAAAACGATTCTATTACGATTAACCTTGATTTAGATAACAAGCTGAGAGGAAACCTAATGACGTACCTTATTAAATGGATAGTACGACTAATATACAGATGAGAATCCTTTCTTATATATGAAAATCAATTGCTGTTCGTTAGTCTCGTTGAAAGTCGAGAATGTCTGGACCAATTTGGCTGATTTTGGTTTTGAATTATTTTGGGAAGTCCAGGGAAGGTTTAAAAGGTTTTATTTTGTATCTGAGGCTGTACGAAGTTTTCCCAGTCAGCTAGTCTTCTTATATAAAAGTCAATTGCTGTTCGTTAGTCTCGCTAAAAGTTGAGAACGGCTGGACCGATTTTGGTTTTGAATTATTCTTGAAAGTCCAAGGAAGGGTTAAAAGGTGTTTTAGGGGTGCGTTAAAGTCAACCATCCAGATAAAAATTAAACTAACGAGAGTTCGCTGAACGGAGTCATAGGTTTAACTGTCAAATTCAATTGACAGCTCAGCTTGATATTAATTATTCTCATTTTTTTCAAATCTTATTTACTTGCCACACACAAATAAAGTTCACGGAGGTGATAAAATAAGTACTTGTCACAAATATTTGTTTCTAGAGAGCGAATTGAGCAAACAGCTCCATGTCAAAGTCAATCTGACAGCAGGATAAAATTTAGCGAGGTAAAAAGGTCGCTAAGATTTATCTAGTAGGCGAAAACTAATACCAGCGGGCGACCGTGAACGGGGCATATAAAATTTTAGTCGGTTTAATTTTTCACCTCTCGGTGTACTTGAACGGGGTGTTTAACGTTTAGTCCGAATAAATTTTAAACTGGATGGTTGACTTAAACGCACCCTAGAGGTGGTACAAAGTTTGCCGGGTCAGCTAGTATACAGATAATGTTGAATGAGATATTTTTTTATTTTGTTTCTTACTTGCTGCGCCTGTGACGTTGGGCTCTTTCATATTCAGGTGTTCCTTCGTGCAATGTTTTGCTCAATTTTCTTCCCTCCCTGATGCAATGTTCGAATAAAGTTACAATACGCAAACGCGTAAAAACATGCCACTAACATATACAACGTGTAACGTTAATAGCGCACAACCTCTCGTGGGGTAACTCAGCCCATGTTACTGAACAATGTTTGTTCTAAGTGTCTAAACACACTATGCCGAACGTACGCGACCGAAGTTCTGCGGCTGATTTTATGTTTCAACGTATTCGGCTGATATGACACACCATAAGTGCCGAACTTACGCGGCAGAAATTCAGTTGCGCAATTTTGTGTGTATATTCAGTGTTTCGAGCGCTGCCGTGGCGTCGTGTCGTGTTATCTAAACAGCCGGACAGACAAATGCAAAATAAAATGATCCTGTTAGGGTTTCGTTATTATGATGCCTGCCTCCCGCTGCTCCCCGCTCCCGATCTCCGTCGGCCATCGAACCGAACTTCAGTCGCGTATAATGTGTGTTCTACAGAATACGTTGCCGTCGAATTTCCGCTGAACTTACGCTCGACTGAAGTTCGGCTGTACGCTATAACGCAACGTAGTTTCGGCATAATGTGTCGCCAGTAATTCAAATAGCATTGCAGGCGTAATCATGCCGAACTTCCGTCGCGTATCCTCGGCATAGTGTGTTTAGACAATGAGATATTTATCGGGCCTATCAGTATGAAAAATATTTTATTTGCGAATTTCCAAAAGTCTTAGAACAAACATTGTTCAGTAACATGTGCTGTGTTACCCCACGAGAGGTTGTGCGCTATTAACGTTACACTTTGTATATGGTCCACCTTTGCTCTTTTTCCCTAGAAATGCAAAAAACTCCACTTCTAGGTGATAAGTAAACTTTTGGCTCTTTATTATATTAAATAAACAGTATAATACTAGTTCTACCTTATAGTGCTGGCCAATAAAAGCTACACCATAAAATATTAATGCGTAAAATTTAAATAAAAACACCATTATATTATTATTTACATATAACTAAATGCTAAACGGTATTTAGTAAGAGAACAACATCAAAATGTTAATATACAAAACAATGTAATTTCTTCAGCATAGTAGCTAAAGGACCTTGCACACTACTTAGTCACGACTCACGACTACTACCTACTTTTAACACGACCATCTCATAATCATTAAAAAAAAAATGATTTACTAGCACGAGTTCGTTATGTACACGTCATGTATCTTTAAGCATTTTGGTCCAGTTTCAAACGAAAATTACAATTAGTTTATTACAAGAAGTGTTTTTTTTTTGTTTGAATTTTAGACTCTGCCCCGCTATAAGAATTTCTTCTATGACATGAATACACATAAAAAAATTAAACTCACATAATTGTGGTGATTATGTAACGTGCGGGAATCAAACCGGCTCGTATCGAAGCAGTTCATCAGTCAGCCAGTGCACAGTGTGTCAAACATGTCGTCAAAGTAAAACGTACCATAAATAAAAGGAGCTTTTTTAATTTTAGAATTGATGTATTGACTTTACGTACTTCACTCAATCGTGCTAGCGCCTCTAGTCGGACGCCTAGACGTCCGACCAACTTTATTTCTCGGTAGAATAATCTGTGGTCCAAATAACAGTCGGTCGTGGTCATAACCGTATAGTGTGCAATGTCCTTTAGTACGTAGGTAAGTTCCCAACTTCCTTTACTTCTGTTTATGCTAATGTGGTATTTACAATTATAATTAAGAAGTTATTAATATTAATGTACTTTGTTATAACCGTGTTCTGGAGTGTATATAATATAAATTAGATAAGTAATTACTTTCTCTTTAATTACTAGTTTAATTTCCTGTTGGTTTTAATATTCACAAACACAGATATAATTAGGTATAAACATTTATATACAAACGGCAAAATTTACCAACCCACCTTAAGATTATTTTCTTAGAGACATTTATATACAATTAGTTCCTAATTCGCGTGAACATACATATACAATTTCAATTACATGATAATGACCTTAATCTTTTTCTTTCAAACGATTTACGGTCTTAATGGGTCATGATTCTACTTTGTCGATTATACACATCATGGCTGTATCTGTGACTTAGTTTCGCCGAGCTTTAAAATCTGGATATTTGTAAAGCTAAACTGAATCTGTTTGATTTCGTAATATTAATTGAAGATCCAATTCATTTGAATCATGTTATGCGGCAAATTGAACGTTAAATTATAATGACGAGCGTACTAAATTACTTGCATTTTAACGTTAATAAACTCAGTGCATACTTGGAAATACCAATGCTCATTACCGCGACAAATACAGCGCTATTTATGAAAACCAACTCGACGAGGGTTCAAACAACGACGAAACACTTCGAGAAATGGCAGGTAGTGCCCTTGTGCTTCGCTTGGCTCGTCTTGGCGGGGGCACTGCCGTGCCCCCAGATATCGTTTTAAATGGAGTGACCATACTTGATTGGTCATCGTCAATTCTCATTCTTGATAATGAAATCGGGGTAATGTTCATTGATTTTCAAGAAAGATGTGATGTGGATACTGTCATAAAAATAAATGATCAGAAAGCAAATGAGGCTAAACTGATGTAATCAAGAGATATTCATAAATGCTTTATAAAAAAAATATTAGTGTTAGAGAGGTACAAAGTCTTTAAAGCCAACTCAATAATAAGTTATTTCAAGATAGTCGGCCTTATCTACTGAGTTTCCAAGTACTTCAGAGGCACGGTTGCAACTAACTTACTATTAAGTTCAGCGGTTGGCGACTACTTCAAAGCTTGCACCTCTTAAACTAGTTACGAGTAAGTCTGTGGATTGCAATTGACTTGTTCAATTATAGTACTATGTAGCTGTTACCAGCGGCTTGGCGGGATAAAATCTATCATATCTTTTAATCCAGGTTATAAACTATCTATATGTCGCAGGTTTTTCATCAAATTAGGTTTTTACGGATGATGTTAAAATAACAACACGATTTTATCATTTCCCTAAACAAATCTAGTGTTTTGATCAAATCCCTAAACTGGTTCTGCGAAATGAAAAAAAAACAGAAATCAGAAACTTCCTTCACAGGAGCAAGTCGACGGAGCCTCGCTCCGCGCGGCATAAAAATAACCACGAAGAGGACCTAGGTGTAACCGAAAACATGCGGTTAAACCTACGTGTATCATACTTTTCTTCAGTTAGCACTAGGTTTAGCCGGTTAGAACCAGGTCTAACCTCGGGACTTGCTGGCATCCCGACTCAGAATATTTTTTTTTAACCACGCAGAAGCAAAAGTCCCGCGGAGCAGACGCGGAGCAGAAAAAATTCAACGGGGGCTCCGTCGACTTTTTCTGAAATTTTTGTCATTTCACTGAACCAGTTTAGGGATTTGATCAAAACACTAGATTTGTTAAGGAAATGATAAAATCGTGTTGTTATTTTAACATCATCCGTTGTTTGATCAGAAACCTAATTTGATGAAAAACCTACGACATATACAAAACGACGAGTTGCACTCCGGGAGTGCCGGCAGAAGTGAAAACTTGAATTTTAACGATGTGCATTTATTTTCATTTTCTATCACACCAAATTGTATCCAAATCCGTTTAGTAGTTTTTTCATGAAAGGCATTCGCAACTTAAAGCAGTCGATACTGCTTCAAGCAGGCCGTCTATGTACCTACAACCTAAAAGGTAACCGCTGTTTTCTATCATAAAAAAGGTAAGCAATTTAGGAAAAATACCAAAGGAAAATCTTGAATGAAAACACTGTATTTTTTACATAAATTTTATTTATCACCGGAGGACATTTCAGAAGACACGGCTTATACAATATTTTACCTTGGCTTTGCATTCATATAAACTCAATTTGAAAAGGAATTAATATTAAACTTGATTTCAGTAAAGACCTAGCCAAGTACCGGAATGTAATTCAAAATAAAAATCGTCCTTAAAATGAAAGGGATTTTAAACGTTATATAATATTTAATGCTTTAAATATCAAAATTGTAAGTCTTTTCAGCATTTCAATAAATCGGGGCGTTCAAACATGAAACGTCCTTAACTGAATTTTAGGCGAAATTCAATATTTAAATTATGTTTCATAATTCGATAAGATAGAATTAGCGTTACGGTTACTAAATTATTATTTTCATTAATAAATTTTACTGTTCATTTTGCGAATGCTTCATGTTTTTGCCGATATTAATTAATATATATTTGCATACGAATATTTTTTAAATGAATTCCTAATTTAATTAAAAGTCTACTTTGAAAACCGTATTTATATAGGTACATCGAACATTCGAAGTTTTTTACCTCGTCAAACTGAACAACAAAGAGCCAACGACACGTTTGGCGTAGTGGCTGAACGATCGACTGCTGCGTAGCATGTCATGGGTTCGATCCCCCCACGAAACATATATTTGTATGCTCTGCAAGTAGTTGTTCCGGGTGTTTGTGTATGTGAGTTTCTATGTTTGTAAACGCACCCACGATACAGGAAAAAAATCCTAGTGTGGGGCAACGTTTAAAAAAAATCGATCCATTTTTCACTTTTCCATTTTTTAAACACTGTAGTGTATTCGTAAAATTCGTGTATATAAAACGTTATAATGGTAAAATTATTAAAAACTAGCGGCCCGCCCCGGCTTCGCACATGGACGTGATGATTTTCGTCCTCTATAACCTGGTCCTGATGGTTATAAACACAACAAAAAAAGAATTATCCGAATCGGTCCAGCCGTTTGCAAGTTATGGGCTTAGCAACACTTTTAGTGATCCATTTTTATATTATAGAAGAAGATATTTCGTAAGATTCACCACTATAATTAATTTAATGTATTATCCGTTTATTGTGCCCCGGCAATAGCAACGTTGTAGCTAACTTATGCTTATCTAACCCAATTAGGCTAGTACCGTAAATCCTGAAACCAGTCTGCTGCGGTATCAAAAAATAAACTAACTCACTTAAGCTTTATTATAATTAAGCTCAGTTCAGAAACCAGATAAATATTCAAAACTGAAATTACAATTAGCAACACGATAACACCCCACGCTAGAAATTAAGGGTTATGATATTAAGCCTTAATTTGTAGCGTGGGGTATTACACACCTCAGTGAGTCTTAAAAGGCTTACAAATTTTGGAATTCTGTACTTCAAGCGCTCTAGTTGTAAGCTAACTAAAATAATAAACACGTGCCTCTAATGCACAACTATAGACAACAATTTTCGTGACTTTCTATGGGCATCACGCATGACTCTCGCCGTCTGATCAAGGACCAGGGTGTAATCTCTTAGTATCGTTTCGTCCTTATTTATGGGCCATTTCTACGGGAACACCCAAATAGGTACTCCGAAATATTTTATTCCGATTTTCGATATTCCGATTTTCAAGACTCCGAATATCTTAATACCTTAAAAATTAAAATATCTATTATTAAGAATCTCGAAATTTATTTGACCGAAAGTCGTATGTCCGATTTCTTCGTTTTCCGATGTTCACATATTCGAAAAATGTAATGCTATTTTGAAAATCGTAATTATAAACATTAGAAATATTCAAATTTCGGAATTATATTTTCTTTTAGCTTATTTTTTTTTTTTTATTTGACATGAATTACTATTGTAATTTTTATTTTATTCTATTTATTTTTTATATTTTGTTTTATTTTATGTGTGTGTGTATGTTTTTTTTTGTGAATGTGAGGATCAATGCAGGCATCTTGTATTATTATATATTTTTTTATTGTCGGACAATTTGAGTACTCTATGCGGCCTACCCAAATGTCCTTTCCTTGGTATTGTTCGTCGTTACGTTGAGCTCCTTTAGTTATGAGTCGAGCTACACGATAACTGACAAATGCTTGCACTGACTGGACAGGTCCACTCAAATCTGTGTGGTGCTTGGTCCTCATACACCTGCATGGTCATCATATGGCTTTAAGAGTATACTCGTAATGTCTTACTTTAAAAGAGACAGTGACCTCTGAGTTTGTTTCGGATGTTTCTTCTCAGAGTAGCCAGGTACGAAACACCGGCCTCATCTAGCTTTAAAAATATATGACGTGTAAAAGTGTTTTATAACAACCAACTTGCAAAATAAACATCATTTATCATTTATGAAAACAGAAATAATGATCAATCGGAATTGTTATATTAGGAATTTCGAAACATTCGGAATTATGAAAATTGGTATTTTGAAATTCGTATTTATGAATTTCAGAATTAAGTTTTTCGTATTATCGTAGTGTACCCCTTTTCTACGCCACGAGACATAGTGCCCGAACTACAATAAAAATTTGACAGGTATCGTCGTAAAATCATCAAATGAGTCCTCCCACCCCGGGCAGGGCGGGATCTGTCAGACTTGTACTGACTAAAATCCACGGTGTCCTTCAATAGCCCTTTATTTTCCGGGGTCACGGTAATGCAATAAGTCCCGCAAACCCGGCAGGCCTTGGCCCTCTAGAAGGGGGCCCCGTCGTCATGCTGACGCTCTTTGAGGCGCGCGTGAAACATAACGCGCCGTCGACCCGTGCATGATCCATGGTTGGACAGCGAGTAACACATTACCGCCCGCATGCCCGATTGTCCGCGCCTACGGTGACCGGAGATCGTCTAGAGGCGTCCGTCGCCGTGGGCTTCTGCCAGGGTACACTACGATAATACGAAAAACTTTATTCCGAAATTCATAAATACGAATTTCAAAATACCGATTTTCATAATTCCGAATGGTTCGGAATTCCTAATATAACAACTCCGATTGATCATTATTCCTATTTTCATAATTCAGAAATTTCAATATTTCTAACGTTTAAAATTACGATTTTCAAAAAACCGAGTTTCAATAGATCGAATATCAAAAATTCCGGATAATAATTTTCCGAAACATCAAAAACACGAATTCCGACTCTTAAAATTCCGATTCCGACTTTGGTAGTGAAGTCAATATCCAAAGGGGTGAGTTTTATCTGAAGCTTACTTACCTACTTGTTTTCAATAGGACAGTTGAATGAAACTTTGTTCTGGACAAACGCTTGAACGTTCGCAGCGCCGACTACTGAGCTCATCAACCCCGAGCGCAGTCTTAAATAAAGATCAAAGCAGTGTGTTCATTTGCTGTTGTGTCGTTAAACGATCTCAGTAAACGAATGATCGAACGCTCTCGAACGAACGAACTCATCTCACTCTGATGTTCCATTTACCGGGCAAACGAAGTTGCAAAACTGTTCTGACCGCTAAGTGGAAATGCGACTTTGCGCTAAGTTGAAATGTCATTTTAGATGTTAACTTCAATAATCCCTGTAAACAAAACACTTAAACGCTTCTTAATAAAAGAATAATAAAGAGTCCTTAATTAAAAATTTATCTAAAAGTTCATTAGGACCTACTTATAAAAAGATCCCTCCTTTTTAATGAAAAAGAAACAGGTTTTAGTTCATTTAACAAGCTCTGGCAATCTGGGGCCAGCACTCTAATTATTTAGCACTGTTTAATGAATGAAAAAGGCTTGTTTCGTTTTTACAATTAGTAATTTCATTTACATAAACGAAAGATCATTCGACAATCTCTAACAATCTTTTTAAAATATTCTAAAATTATAAATACACAATAACTTTAAAAAATATGTTGAATTTGAGATCAACTCTCAAACTACGAGTATTATTATTAACTAGCTTCTGCCCGCGTTTCGTTCGCGTTAGTTTAGATTTAGAATTTGACAATCAATGCGACGACACGTAGCGCCATCTATATTATAAAAATAATGCCACTTTTACGTTGTAACTTTAGAACTCAAGAACGGGCTCACCTATTCAAACCATATGTTTAGGCTTTGTTCGGACTATTTAGTAGATTATGTATGTGAAGTTTGCACAAAATCGGTCGAAAGGTCCTTCATTTAACACATTTTTTGTAACACGTAGCGAAGCACGGGGCGGATCGCAAGTCTCGTATGAAATGCTATCTTTGTTTTTCTCGTGAACAGTACTTTCTTTAGCCATGAAAAATAGTCTATGTACGTCTCTGTACACCTGAAAACGTCGTATACAAAATTTCAGAATGATCGGTTCAGTGGTTTGGGCGTGAAAAGGTAACAAACTTCTTATTTTTAGTATACGCGATACCTGAATAAATCTAATTTGTTCAGAATCAGTAACTAAATCAATTCCAATATTTTTTACACCATGATGCATTTAGGTACAATTTTTAGATTGTATCACTAGCTATCAATAGCTAATAACAATACAATCACAGTGCTGTTAGGTACGTATTGTCAAAATAGTATTAATGAGTGTACGACACAGGAGACGCGGCTACCACGAAATTAGGATGTTTTTGAACGAACCAGGTAACTGGTAACTTCATCATCATCATCATCAGCCTATAATGTTGCCACTGCTGGCACACAGACCTACTCGCTGAGAGAGAGAGTGGGCTATAATCCACAACGCGTGCGGATTGGTAGATTTCACATATCTTCGAATTTTTGGTGGGAATGGTTTCCTCGCGAAGTTTTCCTTCACCGTTTTGAGAGCAGTGGTGATTAAATTAATTACGCAAAGTAATGCGCCTGGCGGAGTTCGAACCCACTACTCGTAAGTTAGAACCGATACCACTGGACCACCACTGCTCTAACTTGGTAACTTCTCTGGTAACTTAACAAGCTTATAACTTTATGATTTTTCATGATACAGTTTTGAAATTTTGTACATAGAACACGAAAATACTAGAAAGCCGTATCAAGTATGTTGTCTAAGTAGTATAGAATAATTTGAAAGGAATGGTCTCTGGACTTTCTTGTCGTTTGTACCCAGTAATGATATTCTTTTATAAAGCACCCCATTTTACATATTAATTTACACATATTATTGTGACAACTTATCATTGTCACGCAGTTTATTAAACCAGTGACAAAGGTATGTCACAAAGATGCTTTCAGAGTTACAGAGCACCCTTTTTGTATTATTTACTCACTGAATATTTTATTAAAGAACACGGAGTTTCGCTGCCAAAGGCCTATGCCTATATCCCATTCCTTTCTTTTGATATTACATAGTTTATGCACGCATTCTTTCCCTAAACCAACATCACATATCTCTGGGTTTCACCTATTACATATATTACTACAATTTGGTTTTATGTCACAAGAGAAAGGTGAGAGTAACATAATTGAGGAATATTTTCCGTGTTTTAGAATAGAATAAGCTTTATTCTCTATTTTCTCACCACAATATACATGAAATACAACAAGACTATGGCAAAATCTTGATACAATAACTATATTGTGTGAGACCGGTGTCTTAACAGCGAAGAATATCAGAGTCAGGTATCATCCTGACAGATGCTGAGCTGGATACCCATTTAGTGCAATCCTGAGACACACACCGCACATTTTTTTTTTATATATTGTGATGTAAGGTAACCTTCTTTTTATTTGTGTTGTCTGTCACTGTTTTAATTATTTAATTTTCTTGTTACTGTGTTTTCTTTTATGTTACTATGTTTTTTTTTTTTGTGTCTCTTTTTGCACTAAATAAATCTTTTATCTATCTATCTATCTAAACTAGAATTGAGGCCTGTATGTCAGGACACGAGGGGATTCGAGTTTTTTTGGGGGTATTCGCATTTTCATACACATACACGTAACGTTTCCACTGTTGGGACACCTGTTTTACTGTGATCCACTACGCGGGCTTAGTGTGGGTTAGTAGATGTCAGAATCTTTCAATTCAATTAATAAAAGAACGACGTTAATATTTTAACAACGAGATACCAGAGTAAGCATTTATTTTAACAAATGTAGTATGTAATACCTCAGAGAAATTAAATAAATGTTGTTTAACCATTTGCAGAGAAAAACAAATGTGTATTAATGTCAGAAACAATTCAATTTACATAAACACTTGGGTCTAAGCTGCGTGAAATAATGAAAAAGCCTATATTATCTAAAGTATATAAAAATAACCTCATTTTCAAGAAGCTTTCGCAATTTCCATACATATTGTGTTTTTATTTATAAATACACTAGTAGTTAACAGCGGGTTTTCTGGCCAGAACTCGAAATATAGCCCACGGGATAAAAAAAATCAGGATAAAACTTTCCTATGTGTTTATCCAGGTTATGAACTAGCCGTGTTTCTTTAAAATTAAATTGTTGAACAAAAATACACGAACTATACCTGGCTAGGTTCGAACCCAAGACTCGAACTCGTAAATTGGGGCAATTACCACTACACCACCACTTTTCTAATACAGAGTATAAAAATCTTAACGACAAACGATTAGATCAGGAGAAATCGTAGCTAAAACATTCCAAACGTAAAATTGAGGTCCTGGACAGGTCCTTCACCTAATGAATTAGGGTCAATGCTGACAATCATGTAAGCGGCAAGGCGACTAATTAAAAAACAATTGAAACTCTACCGTTAAATCAAAGCTTAGGCAGTTGTCACACAGTCAGCGAGTAAACGACTGAAGCGACTAACTTCAGCTTTGTCGAGAAACATACAATGCTATTCTATGTGTATCTTATTGTATGTCAATGGCTGAGCGATTGTACTGATAACCTTTAAAGTGGTTGTTTCTGGTCGGAGTGTTTATGTATGCGTTTAAATGCTTGTAAACGAACAAACGATACGGGAGAAATTCCTAGTGTGAGGCAACGTTTTTTATCGCACACGTAATGGTCATTAACATGAACGATGACGCCCGTATAATAATAATAATATTCCACAACTATCACACAACGCTATCTAATTCCAAGCTAAGCAGAGCTTGTGTTATGGGTACTAGACAACTGATAAACATACTTATATATTTCTAAATACATACATATTACAGATAAATTACACCCAGACACAGAATAAATGATCATGCTCATCACAAAACCATTTGTCCTGGGTGGGAATTGAATCCAAGACCTCCGACATAGCAATCAGGGTCACTAACCACTAGACCAAAGGCCAGTCATACCCGACGCATACCCATTTTAGGCGACATACCCGTTTTAGGCTTACCTCCCCGACGTCCTCGTTTTCACTAGCTCGCTCTACTCTCTACTCGCTAATCGTCGCCAGTGGAACAACGGCCTTATGTAGGTACTTGAGTACCGTTCAAATTGGTGTGGAGAAAAACTCACAAAGTTTTAGTGACCGATCGTCGGTCCCTTTTAATTACGACCCTGTGTTTTTGTGGTGTATTCGAAAACAAATTGAAACTAGTGATATTTAGTTCACTAGTTTCAATTTGTTTACGTCGTGATCGAAAGTAGAAATACAAGTTTATTGCCCAAAGAATTTATTTTTAGAACAACATTATAAAATACTTAATGAAATAGTCGTTCAAAATGATTGTAGTCTGAGGTCAAATTCCACCAGAAAGGGATACTGAAGGTTTAATAATAGCAATATTTTGTACTGAAAAAGCTATGTGACTGAAATATCTATAGTTAGAAAAACGTTACCCCTCACTAGGAATTTACAAAGACATTAACAGTATTGCTAGGTTGCAAATAAACTTGTTTTTTTTTCTATATTATTGTAACATTTTGTAACTTTAACGACGACACGTCTTCTTGACGTATTTATCATTCCTAGTGGTTGAGGGACAGTCTGTGTTATGACTGCTACACACGATATGAAAAATCAATAGGAACTACTATTTACGTATGTGGGCACTACGAAACTGTGCAGATCAAACTGTATCGTCAAATCGCAACGATTTTTCGTAACGTGTGTAGCAGCCATTACAAAGGGTAATTGAAATGACTGAGTGGTTTTTTATCACTCAAGTTCAACTCACATGGAGAACTAACGGATTATCCCAAAAAAAAGGAGCTACTTTGTTCAGTTGAATAAAAATAGAAATTCTAGCCAAATGTTTAGTTAAATGTCTTTAAATAGAATAACAATTATTATCCCCTTTGTGGCATTGGGGATTTCAACTGTCCTTCTAATATGACATATTAGACATTGAGTTTAATTGTATTTGTTGTGGTATATAATGTATTTAAATTGCATTAAATGTAGTTAAATAGAATCTACAAAAATCGGTTCAAATTAATTTACTTTGCAAAGTTTTGGTAACACTAAGGCCACACTAACGAGAAATGTCGTAAATTGACGTTTTAAAAGACGTTTAAACAAACATTTAAAGTCTTGTCACAAAAATCAACGCAAAATGCCGTTAGTGTGAACCGGCTATAAAAAAAAACTGAATAAACTGATAATAATTTATTCTCATATTCGATTTTTAAATTTTCAGAGTTCTCATGGGGTAACTTGACCCACGCCGTGTTACGAGAAAAAAAATGAAGCCTTATTACCTGGAACAGTTTAAAAGAAAATAATGGATAATATAAAATAATGTTTTATTCTTAATCACAAGGGAAACAATTTCCTCAGACAATCTATTTGTTCGCTTCCAAGAAAATTGGAGAAAGGGTACTTTGTAAATTAGTATATTATACCCCTTGGGCATCTATTTACCAACTAATACGATGGATAATGGGAGCAGTTCTAGGACTTAATACGTAAGTTCGACCCAGTGAGGCGCATTAGGTACCTACTTTTTTTTTAGTATGGCAAAATCATCAAATGAGTCCTCCCACCCAGGGCAGGGCAAGAGGGACTGTCAAACCCACCACACTATTCCCAATCCACTGCAACTCCTGAAAGCCAGAATCAACAGGTGCAACCATCAGAAAAGCGCCAAGACAGTGAAGCTCGACGTGTCCCGGAGAATGAATTTACCTGTCTTGGGTCCTGCAACGAAATTAATCACAAAAGAATAGTGGAGGATTAGGAGGGACTGTCAGACTTGTACTAACAAAAATCCACGGTGTCCTTCAATATCCCTTTACGTACCAGAGCCACGTTCCCGGATCACGGTATTCGTTAGTTCCCTCAAAACAGTCAAGGAAATCATCGTGCGGAAACCGGTTATTATATAGAGTAAAAAAAAACGAAAATATTGTGACGTCTACCCGTGGGCCCGCGTGGTGGCCACTCTCTCATATACAGGGAAGGCCTCTGTCCGTGGGAACATTATAGGCTTGATTTTATGGGTCTTGGACTTATGGCTAATGTAGGTTCACCCTTGTTTGGTATAACAACTTTTGATATAATTTTAATAATTCGAACAACGTTTGAGAAAATAATCAGTTTGTATAATATCGGTTAACATAATTTTAATTTCATCGAATATTTATTTGCGATAACAACATTTGCGCTATTGATCAAAAGGTATACTACTCAAAAGAAAATAAGGGCCAACTGATTTTTGTCGATTTATTAAATAATATTTAAATATTACTGGTTATAATGACTGAATCTGATTAATATTAACGATTTTACTTGGAAATACACAAAAATTAAGTTGGTATTCCAATCAATCGTTAAATTAAACGAAATTGAATGAAAAGTGGGGAATTGAAGGAATGTGTCAACTTACACAAAACATAAAAAACTCGAAAAAATAACGTCTTTAATGTCCCAAAGTGTTCTTTAAAGCTTCTCTTTTAACTCTGTGTCTCTCTGGGCTACTCATTTTAATGGAGGTGGAATGTTCAGGATTTAATACCAAACATTTTCTTTGGGATTCTCTACCAGCAAGTTTTCAGACAATTAATGAGATCCAGCCGGGTGTTGATGGGAATTTTACTTTCTTTTGCACTCCTCTTTAACTCATCTTTTAACTGCTGAATAAAACTTAGTTAAAAATCCTGAGTAGCCACTGTAACATTGTAATTCGAACGTCAGCGAATGTATGCACTGTTAGTCGCGTCGTGTTCGCTCGACCATTATCCTGCTTGAAGATGAACTCAGGTACTCGTTGCTGTGCGAATGGGATAATGTGGAGTTGCTCCATATTCGCTACGCAATTTTGAGCAGTTACAGCAACGTTATTACGAAGTGCGAGCTCAGTTTTGCGTGATAGAGACAGCCGCCCCAGAGCATAATTTAGATCTCATCGGAATAGTCTGTTTCAAGAGTGCAAGGATCTGAAACCTATTGTTTAGATCTTCTCTACACTCTAATGAATCAGTCTTTATTAAAAAAAAACAAGCCAGCAGTCATAAATAAAAAGCAATGAAGCCCATTCAAAACAGTTAATAAATTTTTCTCTTTGCATATGTTTCACGATTTGCACCATACGCTCCAGTTAAATGGAGGAGAACCAAGCATCTTCTTGAGTATTGTTAGTCTTCATGGAGTCGATTCGGAATAGTCTAGTCACTTATAGGGGTGCCTGTAGCTCAACGCAATGGAGTTTGTACGGTCCGCGCGGTAGATTTTCGCTCTATTTGCGCGGTTAATCAAACTTTATGGTCTGCTTAGGCTTTACTTACTTACTTTCTTCCTGGATCGAGGCGTCTGGTGATATTACCCGTCTTTTGAGACCAGTTTCAAACTTTTTGAACCACTGGTTGCGAATATTCCACCATAAGACCTACCTGTTCTGGCTATGCCCCCCCTGGATTAAGGTAACACCCTAAGTGGCTGTTTTTGCATCCTTATGTCTCCGAATAAATGGCATTATGAGATTAAACAATCGTTATAGCCTACTTGCTGTATAAGTCGAAGAAAACTCCGTTAGAAGTTTGAAAAATAATAAACACCAAACCGTAAATTCTAAGAAATCTCAAGTATCTAATTAAAAAAAAGTTATGAATTTCCAATTATGCAGTAGAAACAATATTAATACTTGAAAGAAACTATAACAAGGTATTTACCATCTATTATGTACACAGAATAAGAGTGATACTTGATTAAAGTGCAATTTAATAAGTGGCCCCTATTTTGTTTTGACGAGTATATAATGATCATTTGATGTAATGTTCAGGTGGTATTACGTTTAGTTTACCGAATATTCGATTGGTGTAATGTAATGCAGAAAAGAAAACATTGTAAACATTCGTTTCGTCGATCTACCTTGGTAGGTGGTCATCAGCAATTTAACTAAGGATGCAAGAGCGAGCGAAGCGAGCATGGTACTTGCGGCACCCCGACACGGACAGGTTAGGTTGTTAGGCTCCTTTAAACCTTGCAAACAGAATAGGAGCAACGCTCGAGCTAACTTGGTCGGGCTGATTACTGCGAAAATAAAAATCGACGCCAACGAGCTGAAGAATGCACGAGTGCCCAATGTATTTCTGATTCGTCCGAAGTTTTGACATTCTAAATATGACTGTCCCGAACATTAAGGTTGCTTTCTTCCAAAACGTAATTTTATTTATTTTATTCCCTTTTAAATTCTTCGTTAATGCGGTAGATTAACTTTCAAAGTAGAAAAGCAGAACTAATTTACAAAACATACTTAATTATACATGACTAAAACAAGAACTTTAAGACAATCTTGGCACTTTCCAGTGAAACTGAAACTTGGTATTAGTTTTTGAGCATGTATTCTAGACTCATGGCAGCGTGTTAACAAGTTTACAGAAACGAACTGGTAAACTTTACTTATAATATTTAAGCAATAATGTTTGTACGGGTTTTAATAATTTAATTAATGCAGAACTTCTCCTTCGTATTCTAAGAACTCTAGGTAGATCAGGTTATTTATAAGTTCTTAGTATTATAAAGAACGAAGAAAGATAATTTGCAGATGAAGTCGGACACTTATCTCAAGTTTAAAAGTTAAAACTAAGAAGCCCTGTACAGCGGGGCTCCTATTTCCGTGTGCAAGGTTTAAAGAAACTTTACCAAACCGGTGCCTTTGAAAGTAGAAGTCAGGGTCACCCCTAAGTTCGGTCTGGTTAAGTAATACTCATTTATGTGCGATTTTAGGAATTACATACATTTCCTAGGAATAGGGTTTAATGCATAAATAAATTGAAAATCTAGTCAGTCCGTCAGTAATAATATTCAAAAATAATGGACACGTATTTTGACAAAGATAAAACGCTTCCAAATCCGGGAGTGGGGGCTTGTGACGTCATTACGCTAGTAACATTGTAACGACCGAGTGACGAAAAAATACAGGTGTAATATTTTTAAATAATCTACATTTCGGACTAATAATTTTTTGAGTGAAAATACCCTATTGTAAACAATGCCGGGATTACATACATTTCCGTTCGCATACAAAAAAAAGGTTGTAACAAAAACATGTGTAATTTATGGTAAAGGGCATCCTTAATGGGGACCACAACGGCCTTTGGTGAAGCGCAAAAAGTCCGGAATAATACTAATGAGATGACGTCATTAAGAATGGCCCTCCTTTAGCCCTGTTATTAGGGCATTATGTAGATATGTCACAGGGGACTGGAACAGGGAAATACTTGGAACACGTTAATAATTGTGGTCTAATCAGTCCATTTTTTTTTTTTTTTTTGCTATTTTGACGAAAGAAGGATTAATGCTGTGTAAATTAGAGTACGTAGAGACAAGAAATTAAAAGAGTATGCTTTTTTTTTTACGTGGTAGAATCATCAAATGAGACCTACCACCCCGGGCAGGGCGAGAGGTACTGTCAGACTTGTACTGACTAAAATCCACGGTGTCCTTCAGTAGCCCTTTATGTTCCGGGGTCACGGTAATAGAAAAAAGTCCCGCGACCCCGGCAGGCTTTGGCCCTCTGAGAGGGGGCCCCGTCATTTTGCTGACAGCTCTTTGAGGCGCGTGGAACACGACGCGCCGTCGACCCGGGAAAAGAGTATGCTTAGATGGTTTAGTTAATAAATCGAAAAACAAAGGAATTTATAAGGTGAGGTGAGTGGAAACGCCGAGAGGGTACGCCGTATGAAAATCTCGACTGACTGATTGTTTAAGTGCTTCAGAAAGGACCGGTGCGTAGAACTCGCAAAGACCATGCTTGTATGACCAGATGTATGAATGTGGTGAAAGGCGCGTGGATCTCTGAGGAGGGGGCTCTGTAATTTTTGAAATATTGCATATACATTGTCAGATATACAGATACAGACATATAAAACCTTTTATTCTGAAAAATAATACTGTTCCCGAAAAAACAACACTGCGTGTAGAGTCCATCACTTCCCATCCCATTTCCTTTAATTTTATTCGACGTTCAAAAGTGCCTCTTTAATGGCCTAATGAGAAGTTTTCTTTTTGGAGTATTAAAAAAAAAGTAGTTTCCAAGAACTCTGTAGATGGCGTTGAACTGACTACGTAACTAGATTTATGCCTTCATTTTTGCACAAATCTACGAGGCACAGTCATCTCTTCTTTTTCTCTTGGGACATTTTCTTTATGGCGTGGAAAACTCATAAATTAAAAAGACTGGTCAATGAATATTTTTTTCTTTTTCCTTGTTGTTATTTATTTCCAAATGCCAGTGGTGTGATGTGACTGACAATGACATGACATGTACGTTACGTTTTAAAATCTCAAAATTACAATCAAGTGAAAAAAATCAAAAAATGACGACGTTCCGTTCATTGCAGTAACATACCAAGTTCAGCGCCATCTATCCATCGACTAGGGAAACAATCAAAAGAAAATCCCTCATTGAAATAAACGATTTGACTTTGACTTGGACTTACATTCTCTTATGATAGTAGAAGGCGACACATGTACACTAAGCGCGCGAGTTGAATGCAGAGCTTAGGAATGCGGTAGTGCTGTTGAAAAGTATGGCAAAGTACTACACTGCAGGCGCGTGAGGTGGGGCGGGCGGGTAGCGGGGGGCTCTTCACCTCAGACCCCGACAGCATTCAACTCGCGCGCTATCTGTATGTTTCGATTTGATTGTACAATTCTAAATTGGTTTTGTTTTACAGAATCCTGAAGCGCCATCTAATTATTATCTTACGACGGCCTGCCAGTCTGTTACAATATAAAGCGGCCTTTTTAAACCATAATTTATTTTGGATTCTCCGTTTTTGCCTTTTTACTTAGCTTTAATGTTCCGTGCCTAATTTATGAAGGAAAAGTTATTTTAGTCTGTTAAGAATTGGCGTAGGTTTAAATCCTAGCTCTTCATTATCGGTAACCTTGAGGTCAATTCACACATAGACGCGACGCTGCGTGAACTTTTCGAACGGCGACTCAAAACCTAACTTTATTGACTACATGAAAAGATCCACATTTCCAGGGACCTTAGCCAAACAGCAGACGATAGCAGACGACAATCGTTATCGCTCAGCAGTCAACAATACATTTTCAACTTTATACCCCAGCTCGTAAAGTTGAAAATCTATTGAAGTTTATGGATCCTTTCGTTTGTTTCATTCGATATAGCTCAGCAGTTTTTAATAGATTTTCAACTTTGTGTGCTAGGATATAAATTTGAAATTGTGACTGCTGAGCGATAACGATAGTCGTCTGCTGTCGCAGTATCGTTGCGTCGCGACGCGTTGCGCTGTGAGCTGACCCTTCATTAATTCCATGTGTTTGAGAATAATAAATAATAATATTTTCCGAAATTTAGCAAACCTTTTTGGGTGCTTCTGGTCTTTTAATTACGTAATAGTTTAAGCCCATGGCTTTACACCTAAAGGGTTAAATTACAGGTTAATAATTCTCGGAAATTCCCAAATAATATTCACTTACAAGGTTTGATTTAATTCTGCTTCCTTCTCAGAAATACCTAATAATGCTTAAATGTTAAAGCCGAGACGACATAGGCATTAAATTAAATAGGGTTTAACGTAATGTAAACAGAATTCATAGAAACCACTCACGAGGGATTTTATACAGGATTATATACGTTAAAAAAGGCTTACTGAATTTTTTGAAAGCTCTATTTGAAATTTTACAACACGGACTATGACACAAAATGAAGTTTTCTATTGATACGCCTCACACTCAATGATTATGTACTAGCTGTTGTCAGAGGCGTCACCAGGAATCTTCCCGGGAATCTCGAAAATTATGCCACGTGAATTTAATATCGGAATAATCGGTGTGTTATTTGAGCCTGTACTTATATATTTATGTGCCATCATTATGTGTGTGTCAGTACCTTCTAATTCTGTTATGTGGGTTTTTGTGTAAGGGTAGAGTTGATGCCTGCCGAGGTCGCGGAAATGTCTCACCTGGTAACCGCGGCCCTGGTACACAAAGGGCTATTGATCACCGTGGATTTTAGTCAGTCCAAGTCTGACAGTCGCTCCCGTCTCGCCCTGGGCTGAAAGACTCATAAGATGATTGTACCACGCAAAAAAAAAAGTGTAGGGTTGTTATCCCTCTGGGTTTCCCCGGATTACTCATAGTTTCCCACCCGGGAGAGGGGGGGGGGGGAGTTCAGTACACACGCACACTTCACTGCCCCCCCTCCAACCCCACACGACACAATTACCATGGTGCGCACTTCGACTCATGTTCGGGTTCTGGACTCCAAACCCGAGGATTTGATGCATCTTGTCCTGGCTTACAAATTTTAGAGATGGTAACCTTAAGTAAGGGAAAAGACATTCATTCTCGAAAATTTTCGGGTTTATTTCTATTAGTTAGATTAGATTATGCTGTCATGACTTCATGAAAAATTTCAGTTTTCAGCAAAACGAAACGTCTAGATATTTGCCACCTTACCTCAAAGAGCACACCACATCTGTTGAACGCTTTTCTAAAAACTGTCAATTGATCCGTACCGTCAGCACGAGTTTTCAGTATTTGAGACGTAAAGTAAACTGGAACTTTGACTACTTCAAATTGACAATTTTCAATGAAAAAATTGGTTCCTTCTTCGCACACCAGAGGCACTGTTCCATGTTTTCATACAAGAAACGCTGTAAATACTGGAAAGTTGCTGTAAAGTAAAAGATTGAAAACTCGTGCTAAGAGTACTGTTTTGCAGTTAAAATCGAACACGCACAGCCAGAACTTGAAGTGGTGTGGTGTGGTGAAGTGTGGCAACACTTCACCGTACTCCCACCCCCCGTGCGCACTTCGACTCTTGTCCGGGTTCTGGACTAAAAAATCCGGGGTTTTCACGCGTCTGGTCCTGCTTTTCAAATTTTAGAGATGGCAACCCCACTCGTAGGTCATACATATTTCGTGCGGGAATTGAACCCGAGAAACGCAGATCAGCAGTCGATTCCTCAACCATTGCGCCAGATATGCCGCCAACATTTAAAAGCAATTTTCTCCCAATATAGAATCCAAAAAAAAATATCCATAGATATTAATATATTTTCGCTTCCAAAATTAATTTTCGGATGCCTCTATAAGTCCCATCTCAAAATAGAAGACGTTTTTTCAATAGAAAATAGTTTTGAATTTTGGAACCTATTAAGCTCTAGTAGTTCTTTCAATAAGTTCGTAAAATTAGCTTCCTTTGTGCGCGAAACGAGTATGAGGCACTGGGTGTGAAGACCGCGTGATATTCTTGGATATTTCACTAAAAATGGAGGCCCCTCCGAGTTTTTTTTTACGTGGTAACATCATCAAATGAGTCCTCCCACCCAAGGCAGGATGAGAGGGACTGTCAGACTCGTACTGACTATAATCCACGGTATTCTTCAACCGCGATCGTAAGACAGTCCCGCGAACAGGTCTTAGATATTTCAACTTTCTTTCCTTCTTTTTTTTTTTTTTGGTCGTAAAATCATCAAATGAGTCCCTCCCGCCCTGGGTGGGGCGAGACAGTCCCTCCCGCCCTGGGTGGGGCGGAAGGGACTGTCAGACTCTTACTGACTAAAATCCACCCGTGTTCCTTCGGATGTCCTTTACGTTCCAGGGCCGCGGTATCCTGGGTTAAGAAAAAACCCGCGACCCCAGCAGGCATTTGGCGCAAACACGACGCGCCACCGACCCGGGCTTGGTCCTCGGTCGGACGGCGAGCTACCCATTACTCACCGTCCGCAAGCCCGCTCCGCCGCTGTGCCCTCTGCTGATCAGAGGGACACGCGTTGGAGCGTCCACACGACAGGCTATTCGCATACGGGCAAAGAGACGGAAGAGTTTTTGCCCGCATCCCAGGGTACACCGGCCCGAAAAACTGGTCTTCCCCCCGGACATATCCAAGAGGGAACTCCAGTCCACGGGCGCACGTGGAGGTTTACTGTCTTAGCACCCCAGATAATTCAACTTGGGGGGATTAGAAGTTTATATACTCATTAAGTACTATAATAAAGAGTAGCTTCTCGACCTTCACTTATATATTTTTTTTAAAACTTTGCCCCCCACTACTATATCTCATGTATCGTGTATGGGTTTACAAAGATACAAACTCATTTGCACAATCACCTAGTCCCGAAACAACTACTTGCAGTTAATATAAATAATTGCTCCGTGCGGGGATCGAGCGTGCCACTCAATAAGCAACAGTCTATAAAACAACAACTGCACCAAACGTGTCGACAAAATACTTTTATTAGCTGGACAACCTATAACCTCTTTTAGATTCCGCATAAAAGGCAACAACTGCGTGCCTCACGTCAGTGCAATTACAGATAGCGCGCGAGTTGAATGCAGTCGGGGTCTGAGGTGAAGAGCCCCCCGCTACCCGCACGCCCCACCTCACGCGCCTGCAGTGTAGTGTAGTACTTTGCCATCCTTGTCAACAGCACTACCGCATTCCTAAGCTCTGCATTCAACTCGCGCGCTATCTGTAGTTGTATGGAGTTTATCGTTTATCTCCACGCAAATAACACTCTTATGTCACTGTCAGCTGTCAAATCTGACAGAACATCCAATAAATCCCTTGGGGTCAAAACTTCCCAGTGGCGTTTAAGAACTTTTGACAGTTATGACAGCTAGTTGACGTGGCGAAGACCCCCTTTGGCATTTCATGTAGTGTAATGAGAGTAGTGAACTAGACCCATGAGTCTACTATAAGTTTGAGCCAGATAAGTGTGGAATAAAATTCGTTGACCCCCGTGTACCAATTTATTCCAATATTTCAAAACCATTAGAAAAAATGTAAAGAAAGTGTCGTAACACGAACAAAATAAACGAATCGTGGTAAGGGGCGACCGTGACCTTACATTTTATTTTGAAATTCGAACGATGGTATAATGGAATTCTAACGATGCGTTATTAGGATCAATGACCTTTATTCCACACTGAAATGGCGAGGACTATAATAAGTTTTAAGACAAATAGACCTAGACCACAATCAAAGTTTCCAAACTCCATCTCTTCGGGGATTTTCAAGTCTTGGCTTAAAAATCGCGAATAGACTGGAGACACGAATACATATTTTGGGAACTGTAATGATGATATAAATAGAACAAAGATGTTATTAATTGAGGCTTTTCTTTTGCCACTAAGCCTTCACAGGGTTCGCGGATACAGTTCGTTATCAAATCTGTTTGAACTAATCTCATCGTGGGTAGATATTACAGCCCTTTGATTTGCCTTTAAATACCTGTCATAACTACTTGAAACAGGTTATTTTTAGGACCGATTTCCGCCTTTGTTTCGACGGTAAAAGTACAGACGCCAGCAATCTAGCCGAATATGTGCGATGGAACTGCATAACTTGATTCCGCCTGGGACTTTCCATCTTCGGACTACTAGACGTACGGCAATGAGCCATCGACATTTTATGGTCATCCCTCTGGTACGTTCAAAGCGTTTTGCCAATACCTTTATTGTACGCACGGCTAAGGAGTGAAATTCCCTGCCGGCTTTTGTATTTCCCGACAGCTATAACCTTGGGGTCTTCAAGTCAAGAGTGAACAGGTTACTTCTAGGCAAGCGTGCTTCACCGTCGACCACTTCTTCGCTTACCATCAAGCGTGATAGTGGTCAAACGCGAACCTATAATTAAATTTAAAAATTAGAACTTCCAACGCCGAGTTTAGACTCGAAATATTTTTTATACCATTCCCCCTCGAAAAAGCTACTTTTACGCACGGAAAACAGTGCGTAAAAGTAGTCTTTTACGCACTGTTTTGGTGTTTGAATTTAGAACACTTTAGTACATTCGACATCGACCGCGATGCTGGACAACCCCCTTGCTAATATGAAAATTACTCTTAATTCAAACCATTGCTCCGATTTTAATGTCAGCTTGTTGGCGCAGTGACCGAGCGATTGGACTACTTCGCACCCACGTGTGTGTGGAGCAGACTTAGGTATTAAAAAAAAACTTTATTTTGTTTCGTTGAATATCTTTTATCGCTCAAATCTTTCTTTTTCTCGTAGTCACGGTATAAAGTATCGTTTGCGACTCTTGAATAAAACGGATTTAAATCTAGGGCCTGAATCACTCGCGTCGCTCAGGATTTAAATACTTGAATCACTCGCTTCGCTCGTGATTCAATAATCATGAATCACTCCCTACGGTCGTGATTCAGTCATTAAAATCCTTCGCTTGCTCTTGATTCATATAATGGCCCTCGCTTTAAATCCGCTCTTTATTCAATCGTTGCAAAATATACTATAGTGACTGAGTGATTAGTGAAACCGAGATTTTCGAGCTCTCTCTCATTTCAAAAACAGCATTAAACCTGTCGTCTAACTGTCCAAATTCCAATGGCAGGAAATCCGAAGCAAATTGAAAAAGTTATTCGATTATTGGACAAAGGACTTCAGAACAAATAGGTGTCGAACCCGACCTTCGTCGCTTTTGCAAACATCATTGAAAAATGAGTAAGGCAAAGTTGGTCTTTGTAATACAATCTTGTGGATTTACGGATTAGAATGTATAATAGCTGAGGTTAAGAGTTAAGCTTGTGTACGGTGAACCGCATATCATCATCTTATTATGAATAGCCAAATAATCAGTTTACGCGTTAACGCCAATAACGACCGAAATTGCATATAACTTAGTACGTGATCAGATCGCAACTAGTGCCGTCGCGCGTGCTCCCTCGCTCTATTAAAAAAACATTTGTGGCATTCTGAACAATACACAGTTTTCTGTGAGCATTTCAGTTTATCATTTATAACATCCCAAACAGCAATCTCTAGCTTGAATTCCTATTACATTTTCCCATGGTATTTTTGCCCACACATTCGGCCGAGTTTACCACTACTGATCCTTTTCCGTGTAAACTGGGCCGCGGCCGAGTTTCACCCTAAGCCCATAGATCCCATTTCATTACCGTAGCCCCGGAACATAAAGGGTTATTGAAGGACATTGTGGATTTTAGTCAGTACTAGTCTGACAGTCTCTCCTGCCCTGCCCGAGGTGGGAGGAATCATTTGATGATTTTAACACAATAAAAAAAAACATAGAACTACATAGAAACCAGAAGTTTCGCAGCGACACGTCTTCTGCTGCCTGCAGTCGGCTAACTTTTATACAAGCTCAAGAAGCCCGCTGAGACACCAATCACAGTGAAACCAAATTAATTAAATTGCTTACACTAGTCTACGAAAGCAACTTGGGACGCGACACGAAACAACAAGTAAACAGGTTACAAACAGGCCGTAGGCCAAGTTCAAACATGTTGATATTGCTGGCTTTTGACCGCAGCTTGATTCGATTAATTTAGAATTTACAATAAACCAGCCGTTCCCCGTGATTAACCCCCGCTGTTTGAATCCTATTGATTGCAGCGTGATTATTTATATTCCATAGCCTTTCTCGATAAATGGACTACTACTTTTTTTTTTTAGATTTTTCGACCCTTATCCATACTCATATTATTAAGAAGCTTTATTATATTAGCATCAATTAGAATCATTCACGTGAATTATTCAAAAGCAAACTTACGTTCTTAAACATTCAACATATTAGCACATATTAGATAAAAGATTTAGATTCTGTCAGATGGCAAAACAAAGATAAGACTTGGTTTTCTCTTGTATTAGAACCAAAACTTAGCTTCTAACAAAGATAATCAAAAACTCCTGACTGAAACTTGAACGTGAAAGGTTGTTCATGTCAGGTTAAATGTTTGCAAGCGCATCCTTGACACAGGAGATAGATAGAGCATGGCGACCGTTCTACGTCGTCAGTCACGTGTACGGTTTTCCCTTGAGACCTTGGTTGGACGGCGAGCTCCCTATTCCCCATTCCCCTCGCCTGCCGCGCATCACTAAGGTAACCTCCCGAAACAAACGTGCCCGGGAGGACTTGCGTCAAGTTGAAGGTGAGGACGCCATAGCGCCTCTCCAACCATTCCTCAAAGAGGGATCTTATCGCCGCGATTGTGACATGCCCAGCCCATCATTTTTTTTTCAAGTAATACCTATTTTGAAACTGTGATATCTCCTAAGATATTCATTGAATATAACTGATTTTAAGGGCAATTTTGTTCAAAATTATGCTAACGTACTCATCGCTGATGGCACTTGCGCGTGAACTATTGGTACGAATAGTATATTCAGTGCCCATTATCGCATGATTCATCACATACAGCAGAATAAGGAAAAGTGGACCAAGATACAAGGCACTCACCGTAGGTACACACGGCTACACATCAAGCTATGCAAAACCAGTGTTACCTGACCGTTAATTGTGTGTAAAAATCGTACGAAGCGAGACCAAGACAAACTGGATTTGTATAGCTTGATGTGTAGCCGTGTGTACGAGTCCCTATCAAATCGCTGTAAATCCCGTCCTTAGTGATTCCTTCGAACTTTCTAAGCTTAAGTCAACGTGGTCGTAACTTAACTCTAAGTCAAACTGAAAACGATCCCCAAATTTCACTGAAAGTAATTAAGTAATCGGTATCTTAGTGATAGTAGATAAAACTAAGTCATTTTGATTAACGGAGTTTTGTGAGGAGGGCTGTTCATCAATGAATATTACACAAAATCAAGCCTTTGATTCCCGAAAAACTTCGGGAATAATGCAGACGAAAACCCTAATACACTCACATTTCGTCGCTTATGATTAACATCCGTATTCTAAGTCAAAACCTCATGATTTCCTCGACTCGACTCAACTTCATTTCGGTGGTTTGATATTCATACTTGCTACTCCTCATCTCAAACAGCTTCCTCAGTCGAGGCGTCGAGTTGAAATGTTATTTTTATTTTGGTACAATCATCGCATGAGTCCTTCCACTAAAATTCACGGTGATCTTTCAATAGCCCCATACGTTCCAGGGTTACCCCGTGAGACAGTCCCACGACTTGACGACCCAGACAAAGTATTAATCAAATTTTATGAGTAGAACATCTGGGTATGCCCATTTCAACGGCGCGGCTTACTGATAAGACCTAATTTAAAATTTGACTAGTACTTAGCCCACTTCTTAGAGAACTTTGTCTCTTGCTCATCCAAAAATAGTTTTGCAGAAAATAAACTATCTGCAATCTGGACCAATGTCAGTGATACTCTTTTTTAATAATAAGCTCTCCACAGTCCATACAAGGAGATAATCCTGTATCGTGGGTGCGTTCTTCAGTTATAAAAAACTCAGAAACACAAACACTTGACTATAAATAGTTGTGTTTATTTATGTACTTACTTTACTTCCACGAGTGACATCTTTAAAAACGTATGACAACCCACGACTTCACACAATACTCGTGAAATTCCATTCAACGAAAATTTTAAAGGTTCTGTGGAAAATTTAATCTTTCAGATGCTCCCTTTCCACAATGTACAGTCACGAGCAATAACATGTATACACTTAACAAAATTCAAACGCGATTTTCTCATGAAATACTGGTTTCTACTTTGATATAAGATCTGTTTTGTATTAGCATAGCTTCCAAAATAGAAGGTTCATGAAAACGCATAAGGTAAATCGTTAATGTTAGGAGTAAATCGCTTTTGAATTCTACTGATTGTATAGATACAAATGTTAAAGATGATTTTTGAGGAAAGAAAAATTTTAGATTGCAAGTGGGATTCTATCTCATTATACAACATTGATTTGTCTGTAATGTCAACGTGTTGGGTGGAAGTTAGTTAAACACTAATCCAAGAGATGGTGCCACGCTACCATGAAGCGTTAACAAGGAATAGAGAATTTCGTCTTGCAAGTGTGGATTTCAATGGCCTAGTTGGTTAAGGCGTCTGGAGTACCTATCCAGAAGACGCGGGTTCGAATCCCACTTGCAATCTAAAATTTTTCTTTCCTCAAAAATCATCTTTACGATGCGCATCGCATGCGTTAATGCGTATAAAAATAATTCATTAGGTACATGTTATTGCTCGTGACTGTACACACACCATTTTCGGTACGGCACGGTTCCTGGAAGATGTATAAATAAACCCCTTGCGATAAATTGTGGTACCGATATTTATTTTTGTCACTGAAACATTCCATCACAATTTGCTATATATAATTTTTCCTGCAAAACTGGAAACTTACCAAAACACATAAAGGTCTGTATGTTTATGTTTCTCGGAATCCTGACCAATGGAATTTTACATAAGGGACTATACACACACGTGTTCGTAAAATCATTGGCCGTTGGCGGGTTTAAGTCGAAAAGTGAATTGTCTTTTTTTATTGCAACTTGAATATGCGAACCGCTGACATGATGTTCATCATCATCATCATCAGCCTATATTGTTCTCTGCTGGGACACAGGCTTCCTCTCTGAGAGAGGGAGTGGACCATAATCCACCACGCGGGCCCAGTGCGGATTGGTAGATGTCACATATCTTCGAATATTTGGTTCTAGGACATGCCGGTTTCCTCACGATGTTTTTCTTCACCGTTTTGAGACATGACATGACGTTTAATGCCAGTATTTGTATATATAGATGTTTATTACTCCAGAAAAGCTGAATGGATCTATACCGAAGGGCACTGCTTAAATTACAATCGAGCACCACCATAGGAACACCCATAATGCAGACTTGTAGTCCAGTCATTAAAGCCTAAACCCGAAAATAATTAGTAACTTGCTGAAATTTTAAGTGGTTCTTAAAGAAGGTAAAATAACTTACCGGGTGATTTTGCAGCGTTCTGGGGTGTACGATAAGGGTTGAAAAGGGGTGAAAAGTGTTTTTCGTTAATAACATTGCCAAAAAAATTAGTAACACGCTGCAAATTTGGAATTAGGTTGTTCTTACCGTTTTGTAACGTGTATTAAATTTGCAGCGTTTTGCAACATACGGAACATTGATTATTTTTAAAAAACAATACATTTTGCTAATAACAAGGGTAAAAAAAATTGTAACACGCTGAAAATTTGGAATTAGGTTGTTCTTACCGGTTTGTAACGTGTATCAAATTTGCAGCGTTTTGCAACATACGGAACATTAATTATTATTAAAATTATGAAAAAATGTTTTACCCAGACGACTTTAACACGTCGTATCTTCAAAAGTACTAACGTTAGACTATATGTTTGTTAGTAACTAATGTTCCGCTTTGAAAGCCCTATCCAACGGTATATCACATGTTACTATTGAGGGTGGCCCCAAATTTCATCCATCGGTTTCCCAATGTCCTTTGATATACGTTACAAAACGGTAAAAACAACTTAATTACAAATTTATAGCGAGTTACTAATATTTTCAACCACTTTTATTAAAAAAATCATTGTTTTTTTAATAATAAACAATGTTCCGAATGTTGAAAAACGCTGCAAATTTGATACATGTTACAAACCGGTAAGAACATCCTAATTCCAAATTTGCAACGTGTTACTAATTTTTTTCCCTTGTTATTAACAAATTACATTGTTTTTTTTTTAAATAAACAATGTTCCGTATGTTGCAAAACGCTGCAAATTTGATACACGTTACAAAACGGTAAGAACTTCCTAATTCCAAATTTGCAGCGTATTACTAATTTTTTTGGCAATGTTATTAACGAAAAACACTTTTCAACCCTTTCCGTACACCCCAGAACGCTGCAAAATCACCCGGTAAGTTATTTTACCTTCTTTAAGAACCCCTTAAAATTTCAGCAGGTTACTAATTATTTTCGGGTTTAGGCTTTAATGACTGGACTATTGTATCAAACAATACTTTTGAAATCTCTGGAATTTTCATATGAAGCACTGGTCCCCATTCGTAATAAATAAAAAGAAAGTACCAGGGGCCTTAGTCAAACAGCAGACGATAGCAGACGACAATCGTTATCATTCATCAGTCACCAATACATTTTCAACTTTATACACGAGCGCGTAGAGTTGAAAATCTATTGAAGTTCACAGATCGTTTTCGTTTGTTTCGTTCGTTATTGTTCAGCAGTTTTTAATAGATTTTCAACTTTACGCGCTGGCTAAGGCCCCTGGTGTCAGCACATTCCATCGAAAATATTTTAGCACGGACAAGAAAAGACTGTGTTTATAGCCACTATTTGTTAGCTATTATTTTTCCTTTTCTTTTTTTTTTTTGTTTTGGTCCTGTTTTGCAGTTCCAAGATAATATTACTTTGTTAAAATGTGAATAACGTTGTGAGTTACACAAATGTCACTATTATTAAGTAATGTCTATAAATTAAGAAACTTGTTAATCTGTTTGTTTTCCTGAAATAAATAAATATTGTTCTTTTAACTATTGGGTCAACGTTTCTTCCTACATTTTTAATGCCCTCGAAAAGGTCGTGAAAAAGCTGGTTGGCAACGACCAAGCGATACCTTTGATGTTGCATGCATCCATAGGCTACGGTGAACAAACAACATATTATGGCGGACAAAATGCGACCTTTGTGATAGAAAAAATCCACAGCTCGATGCTAGAGTGTACAGGGCCCTTTAGGAAACCAATCCTTTTAGTTGAAGCTGAGGCTGCCAACAGAATAATAAGTATACAGAGTGTTTCTTTTAAATGGGCCAAAAGGGAGAAATCCTTATCCATAAGAGATACGGGAAAACTATCTTAGGAACCTTTAGCTCTTTTTTGATGTTGACCATTTTGGAGTTTTTAGTTTCTTGGTCAAGTGTGAGTTGTCCACAAAAATGAGTGAAATTGGTCAAAACTTTTTTTAGTGCCTATCGACTCTGTCTCATGTAAGGATCATTTCATTGTATCGGAAGAAAAAAATCGGGACGGCGGAAGTTGGTCAAATTTAACAAAATATTTTTTCATACAAATTGTATGAACGAAAAAAATATCAACTTTTTTTATGATGTTTATTGATTTACTGTCTTGTAAGGAGCATTTCATTGTACCGGAAGTAAAATGTCAGAGCAACAGAAGTGGGTCAAATCTTATGAAATACTGAGTACTATTATGGTGTAAGAAGAAACATTACTGTACTTTTGACTAACTTCCATTGTCCAGATATTTTCCTTCCCATACAATGAAATGATCCTTAGAAGACAGTAAATCAAAAAACATCATAAAAAAAATTGGTGATGTTTTTGTTCATACAATTTGTATGAAAAAATATTTTGTTAAATTTGACCAACTTCCGCCGTCCCGATTTTTTTCTTCCGATACAATGAAATGATCCTTACATGAAACAGAGCCGATAGGCATTAAAAAAAATTTTGGCCATTTTCACTCATTTTTGTAGACAACTCACACTTGACAAAAAAAATAAAAACGCCAAAATTGTTAACATCAAAAAAGACCTAAAGGTTCCTAAGAAAGTTTTCCCGTATCTGTTATGGATAAGGATTTCTCCCTTTTGGCCAATTTAAAAGAAACACCCTGTATATCCAGATCAGCACAGATTTTCTGAATTCTCGAGGGATATATAAACTATTTTGGATCCTATCTGAAGTTTAACAAGGCCAGTTGGATATCATATTATAGATCGAATCACGAGTGGATACGTATCGTTTAGCTTGTCCAACTTCACGCTTAAATTCCGAAAAGAGGTAGGCAAAATTGAGGAGTATTTTTGTGGTAGTAAAGTCATCAGATGAGTACTCCTGCCCTGCCTGGAACGGAAGGAAAGAGACTGTCATACTAAAAATCAACCCGGTTGTTCTTTGCATCAATGGGTTGCAGTGTGGATCGACGGCAGTTTCAGTATTTTAAACCGTGGTTATATCCAGAAAAAAAAAACTTATCCTAATTTTTATGAGTCAGTCTACTATTACTCGTAAGCTTATTTGATAATAAGCCTAATTAAAAAATCATTTTCATTTTAACCTCATTATGTATTACTACAACTTTTGTTTTTCGCAACAACTAAAAACAATTATTTAGCTGCCAGAAGGCTGACTTATTTATAGTTACCTACCACAAAAATAACCAGATAACCCGTAGTAATTATCAAACCATTTCGACTGAAGTATCATATGGAACAACTGATACTTTTGCCTTCAAGATATCATCATAAAACTGAAGGTGACCGACAACGTGCAGACGTTTGCAACGAGGGATTTGAACAAATTACCTCCAGACACTCTCGACCACATCTACGTGACAAGCATGCCAAAGAACAAAGAAAAATGGGCAAAACGTCCCATCCCTTGTAACACTTCCATCTACATATCAAATGAAAGCACTTGAAAAGTGTATCATTTCATTGTATGACAGCAAACCTGTAAACCATGGGAGAAAAAAGTTATTGAGACTTGAAGTCAAAATACCAACGAAACATAATGTTAGGCAGAAGTCGTGTATGTCTTAAATTATGTAATGCAGTAATGCATCGTTGATGTTTCTGCATTTAAAAATGCCAGGAGGGGGGGGGGGGCTTCTTAATTTAACCAATGAGCGCAATGGTAGAGTTTGCCGTCAAATAAAGAAGTAAAGTAAGAAAAACGTTTATTTGAGAACCGGTACACACAACAAAAAAATAAAGAAAAAATAATAAAAAAGAACATGATAACAAATCATGATGATGTCAGTATGAGAAATGCCACATAATATAAAAAAATAATAAAACTTGCTAGTTTTTTTAACCGATTCTCGGACTACCTTCAGCTCGTCCACGGTTCTGTGCCTTAAGGATGCGCTAGTCGGCGGGACGAACTCGTTGGCGGGCGGGATTAAAATGCTTGTTATTTCATCCAACATCACGTATCGATAGGATGGATGAGCAGTAAGAAGCTAGGGCATTTATGCACACATACTCCACCCTTCGACTGACTCATGAATGCGTGATTACTTTGAGTAATGGACTACTGCAACTTTTCAAAAGACCTTCGGGAATTTGGATATTATGAAAAAACTACTGAATGTATCTGTTCAAAATAAAGTAATCTAGAATTTTGAACAAATTATCTATTCCTGTATGGAAATTATTTTACAATTTACTGTCTTCTTTTGTTATTTATTTCCCCCCAAAGATTCGTTAAAATTAGGCTTAAAATAAGGAAGTTTCGACACCCATAACTAATAATAGATGTTTTTTTTTACTTTTTTGATTCCACACAGGACTAGACAATGATGAGATGAATGTAGATCATTGTTTAATGTGAATTTATACCGTCAAATATTGGAATAATCGCGAAACTACGTTTGTATGGAAGAATGACCGACTAGGGTACCCTTAACGATTGGGTAGACTATGGAAGTAGAAGAAAGGCGTCAACTATTGTGTTACGTGTTCGCGATCTTTACTTCGAGTCAGATTTCGTCATAGTGTGTTATAACGAAAATATGTTTATGAAAGATCGGACGGAATTCACAGAGTTTATAATGGAACACATTGATTTCGAACATGTCAGTTGCAATATTTTACTATAGCGTTTTTGATAAATAATAAGGTGCTATCACTACGAGCGACAGAATCGCAGCGATATTATAGTCGTGTCACATATTTCCATATACTCTATATGAAAGTATAATTATGGGTACAAGCGTTGGGGCTGGTACGCATCATTATTTTCATACAATTATCACTACTAACTGCTATGATTTTCTTTTAAAGAGTCAGAAGTGGGTGCCACTTGAGGTTATGTCAACGATGTTACTTCCTATGATCTTCTGTACAGATATTATTATGAGAAAAAGCTAAGAGCAATGTTTTCTTCTGAAAATCGAAATTCATCTTTTGTCATAAAAATCTCAATAACTTTTTTCTCCCATAGTTTACAGGTTCGCTGTTATACAATGAAATGATACACTTTTCACGTACTTTCATTTGATATATGGATGGGAGTGTTACAAGGAAAGGGACGGGGTCCATACATTTCTGCCCATTCTTCTTTTCACTAAAAGCTAGTTTGGCAGATGTCACAGATAAACTCCTGTAGATTCCGCATAGAAGGCTAGCTAAGCGCGCCACATGTCAGTGCATTGGCAATTACTAAGTTCAGCTTGTGCTGTCTACAAAGAACATTATTATCATCATCAGCCTGCATTCGTCCGCTACTGGACATTGGCGTCTCCCAATGTATGCTGCTGAGCCCGATCTTGATCTCTTAATCTTTCTAGAACGTCTTCTGTCAAATAAGTTTATTATTCTGTAGCCTAGATTTTTCAAAGTAATTTTTAACTCTTCGCGTCACCACGGCTTTACTGTCAAGTCGATACTGAGGCGATCAAGAACTAATAGTAACATAAATAATGGTAAAAGCATTGACATGATGCGGCGCGTATAGTTTGCGGAATCTAGAGAAGATAATCAGATGGCTGATGTGCAGAGAGATCTAACTGTATTCTAGAGCACCGTCTCAGAGATAAGATATAAATATCTAATACTACACTAGCATTCAGCCTCGGCTTGTAACGGGTTCCTTTCGACCTACTCGCTGGATTTTCTGAAAACTTTTACTCCTAAAAAGTTGCAGTCGTTTGGTAGATAATGTGCGTACAAACAAACTTAATCGTCTTTATTTTTAATGATTGATGTAATTACTATTTTCTATTAATTTTTTTCTTACCGGCAAGTTTTCCTTTCAAAATCTTGGCATTATGCTTAGATATTCTAAGTTTTAAAGTTTGTTTTAGGAAAATAACTGACCTAAAGAAATTCTTTCTCTGGTTTACCTTGAAGTTCCACTGATCCATATTACAATAACATTTTAATGAGAAAGGAACTTTATTTGCCTTACTTTTTCATTGCTTTTTCTGGGGTTAAGAATTATCAAATGAGTCCTCCCGATCCGGGTATAAACTGAGGATAGTGTTAAGTCGGTAAGAATCTGACAGTCTCTTTGTTCCTTCTCATACCTTTTGCATTCCAGAGCCACGTAACCTTTTTGTAAATAGTTTTTCATCTCATAATTGATTGAGAGGATCTCATAATTTTCGTATTTTTATTTTATCATAACTACATAGTATAAAGCAAAAGTCGCTTCTTGTCTGTCTGTCCCTATGTATGCTTAAATCTTAAAATAGTCTTTGTGTAGTGCACAGGATTTTGTGTTTTTTTTTTAATAGATAGAATGATACAACAGGAAGGTTTATAAGTATTTAACATGCATAAGATAGTAACTAAACATTGCTCCCGTGCGAAGTAGAAGCGGGTCGCTAGTTTTCAAATAAAAACTTATTTTTCTTAGAATATTTTCTTCAAATTAGTATTATGAAGTGAAGAAAGCAAAAATCTTTCTTCAAGTTGTTAGTACTTAAATTAATGGCTAGCAATTTTTATCTACCCTTATTTTTCTTGTACCTAATTAGTTTTAACAAGGGTTAAGTAAGCGACCTTTTAGTTATTATGATACCGCGACCTTGGATCCGGCTCGATGGACCGAAGTAAATTAAATTTAATTATGTTTTTCACTATTCTGTGAATAAACATTTTTATTAACGTGGTAAAATCATCAAATGAGTCCTCCTACCAAGGGCAGGGTAGGAGAGACTGTCAGACTTGTACCGACTAAAATCCACGGTGTCCTTCAGTAGCCCTTTGTGTACCGGAGTCGCGGTATACGTGTGGTACGTCACGCGACATGTATGGAATATAGGTAGACATAATACGTTACCATGCATTCTACCTTTGTACCATACTTTTTACTTTTGAATCAAGACTAAGTATACAGGGACATTTTTTTAAAAAAGAAACACACTGCCTATAACTTGGAAGAATTCTACTTATACAGAGTGATTTTTTAGTCACCATCCAAATTTTAATATATTAATCTTTGGCGACGTGTACGTGTTTTTTCTTTTTGTATCACTCAATGCAAAAATATCGAGATATCACGTCAATGTTATCTATAACAAGTTGATGAATCTGGACACCGCGCTGTGATGTGTCGCTCAGGTGTAGCGGGGTGGGGCGGGGTGCGCTCTGCCCGTTTCATGCGCCGGCAAGTGGTAAAAAAGTCACCCTGTATATGAACCACTTTAAGGCTAGGCGTATGCTGAGACGCAGGTTACGCAGGTCCACACAGCGCAGAGCAGAGTAGATTTTGTAAAGCATGGAACGTCATTGAACTACGTACGCTGCGGCGCAGGCACATGCCACGCAGACATGTGTCTGTCCTGCTCTGCGTCTCGTTGCAGTGTCGGCACAGAATCCTGCGCGACGCGTGTGTTGTGTATGCTGGATACATTCGTTGCTAGGTAACTTTGTTTATGATGCGAATGTCAGTTGCGTCGCAGCATGCGGAGGAGGCATATGTCTGCCGCAACTGCCCTGCCCTGCACTGTGCTGTACTGTGCTGTGCTGCATTGCCTGCGTCTCAGCATACGCTTAGCCTTATGCGTGGAACTTTTTAAACAGGGTGAGTTGTTGGTTCCTCTGTGTGAGTAAGTATCGTCTCGTGTTGTAACAATGCCTTTTTTCATTGCGCATATATTGTGTAGATCGCTAAAGTGGCCAAACAAATCTATATCTATGAGTATAATGTATCCTCCAACAATATCTTTTGTGCTCATTTCACGGTACATTAATCCGATATTTTCTTCAGAAACGAATCAAGATGAAAACGAGAGAGAATACCCATCCATCTCCTTGCGTACCGACATGTGATTTACCAAGAATGTTTATTTTTACTCGATCAACTCCTGAAAAAGAGTATAACTTAACTGTAACTAGAGTTTCTTAACAGTACTTTTTCGTAGAAATCTACTTAAACTAACTTCAGACATTTCAAAGTGTTCATGTTAGTTTTATCTTTAAATATATATCCAGACTAAACTAACTATTGAGAAAAAACACGTATTTTGTTTTTTCAAATAAATTAATATTGACAAAGAAAAATAGCTTCGAATTTCGGGAGTGGGGTATTGACGTCAAAACGCCTGTAATAATATACCGACCGAATGACATCTGACGATTTTTAGAAACTAAATATTGACTAAAATAGCATATTTGTTCAAATAATAATTCAAAAAAATTAAGTATGGCCAAACATTCGAATCCTTACTATCATTTTAATTCATTTTCGCGTGATAGTGCAAAGAACATCTATCCAATTCATAGAGAGATGAGCACTAAACTAAACAACTAAAGATCTCTGAAGAGGCTGTACGCACTCGGACCCCATGGCCCTATACATATATTCAACCCCAAACAGCTCAAAAATATAGTTACCGCAGCAGCAGCGCCAGCAGAGCACGATGAACTTGGAAGATGAGATGGCGCAAGAGTATCGACGCAGGTTGCGTCCCACACTAGAGGCCTACGCATCTTCCAAGGAAACAAGGACATACCGTCCGGTCTCTTGCCATTATCATAGTAAGTACTTAACAGACTAACTTAGTAAGTTTACTTAATTTACGCCAAAAAGGTTGCACAATTGTTCAACAATAGTCCTAATAGCGCTCTTATCGCTAACAGCTACATCTTTCAGACAACCTTAGTCTAAACTGTACTAACTTTAAATAAAAATAAATAAGTCCTCTTTGTGAGGACTTATTTATTTTTATTTAAATCTAAAGTTATCTAAATGGATAAATAAACGCTTAGGTATTCCTTTAGGCTAATACAATTATTTTTAGAGTAACAAGGTTTTTTGGAAAGCGTGTAGGAGTTTGTGTAGGCAGTTGTCTTTATTGTAATTGACATAGGTATTAAGTATATAATTGTATTAGTAGGGGGCGCGTACCCAGAAAGTTGGCAACGTCGCAAATAGCTGTCAAATATTTACAAGTTTTAATTAGTTTGGCATTGTATGGAAATAAGAAATAAAGCTCTGTATTGCACTAGAAAATTGATATAGGAATGCAATTAATTATAATAATGTATATATATATATTTTATAATATTCCACAACTATCACACAACGTCATCTAGCCCCAAACTAAGCAGAGGTTGTGTTATGGGTACTAGACAACTGATAAACATATTTCTAAATACATACATAATTATTATAGATAAATTACACCCAGACACAGAACAAATGATCATGCTCATCACACAAACATTTGTCCTGGTTGGGAATCGAACCCACGACCCCCGGCATAGCAGTCAGTGTCACTAACCACTAGACCAACAGGCCAGTCAAAATCAAATTTGGAAAGTTGCCAAGTGCTCTTTTTACTTCTAAAATGATGTATTCGGTGTTACGATATTAATTATTACATTCCTTGATAATTTTTTTACTGCACTACTGAGCCATATTCCTTAAAATTTGTAAATATTTGACAGCCATTTGCGACGTTGCCAACTTTCAGAATACGCGCCCTAAAATATGTGGTCATGAAAACACTTTTATATAAAAAGCTATCGAAATGTTTGTAAAAAATATACCTCCTCTTAACATAATAATGCTTAAAAGTTTGTCTAGTAGTGCAAGTTTTCTTGTAGAGCATCTTACACGCTCGATTTCCTTTCCAAAGTGTTTTCACACTCAGAATAATAAAAGTAAGAAGTAATTGACACTTGGTAGTGCTCGTCCAGACGGAAAGTCTAGTCTAGAAACACATACTTACCTACTTTTACAATTTTAAGCTTTTTGTTATTTTCCCATTAAAGAAATGCATTTTAAACAAGACGATTAAAATGGTGTCTTCATTAATTTGGAATATCTTGTACATTGTTGTGCACGCAGAATTTTAGAACGCAGGACTTTTTTTAAAGTTCTAATGTCATCAAATGACTCCTCCTGCCCTCATATCTCGTATTTGCTAAAAATCCACCGTATTCTTTCAACTGACTTTATGTTCAGTTACCCGTTTGGACACCACCCTGGAACGTTTAGCCCTCTATGGAGGACCCGTGAGAATGCTGACAGCTCATTGAAGTGCTGGAAGATACGCCGTCGTCCGGGGTTTGGTTAATGTATGATCGTCCCATCGTCCTATGGATTCCAGAAATCGCCTCGAGACGTCGTATGCCGTAGGATTGTTCTGCGGCGGAGAACGTTACCTACGCAATTACGCATTAGGGTGAGGCCAAACGAGCGTAATCTTTCAGCAGTGAGTCGCAGAATTTCGGTCGTTTTCATACAAAACAAAAGACGCGACGCAATATTTTTCTATGAAAGCGACCGAAATTCTGCGATTCACGACTGAAACAATGCTCGTTTGGCCTCACCCTTAATTTAAGATTTTCAACAACAGTACTAACATAGAAGCCCCCGGTTTATTCCAGATTCTGTAACGCTTATAAGTTATCTGCTGCTAATGGATCCGCTTAGTGCGTTAATCGCTTATTGCCATAATTGATAAGTTAAGTCGACGGATTATATTCAATGTATGAAGCACTATCCAGGGTCGGACTTGCCGTGTAGAGGGGGCCACCAGGTTTAAACTCTGGCGAGCTAAGTGTAAATTACATCAGGCAGTCCATTCATGCAAGCGAACAATAATTTCAAAAAAACACCAAAGAGATTCACATTAAGAGAATAACCTGACTGATCGAACCTCCTTGGAAGCGCTTTTGCTCAATACGTTATCTCACTTTAATACTAAAGAGTAAATGAGACGAAAGATGTAGTTCTAATTTTCACCACGTGCATGTGGTGCCATTTTCAAAGTCGCGCCATTTTCATATTAGGAACTACAAAAATTGTTCAAGTTGTTTCAAGATTAGTCATCTGAGTTCGAGCGAGGAATCTGATATAAATATGGAAAAATGTGTTGAAAAACATTGTATGACACACGTGCAGAAATTGGTATTTACAAACTCGTGACTATGGTAGGCCCTCAACTTCGTTTCGGGCCTACATTCGTCAAATCGTTTGTATAAACCAACTTACCGCACTAGTATCATAAATAACTATTAATCACTAGAGGATAAAAACGACTTTTACGCTCAGATATCGAAGAGCAAAAGTACCTACCCTTTCCGAGATGGGGGGATGAAAAAATAATTAATTGTTCAGTGATTAGTAACATCACAATTTGCTTTTGCCTTACAGCTCATAAAAAGTATGTAAATTATTTGATGGTACAAAGATTATAATAGAGGTCATCGAAATGACAAAAAAAAAACACTAAAAATGGTTGAATCTAAGCCTGGCATCAAGCCGAAGATGTGAGGAGCCCAGGACGCTTCGGCTCAATCCGACCCTGGACTATAATCTAAGATCTTCATGCACCGTATACAATTCTAAGTACCTAGTTACATATGGAGCTTCTAAACCAACCTCTTAACCTTGGTACCGTGATTGAGATTAAGAAAGTGTTTAGTTTTTTTTGAGAGCTACAAGTAGATAATCGTGAATTTTTATCTAAATATTTAACAAAATCAAGATGTTGACGACGATATTAATAAAAAAACAAAAAAAATATTCAATAACCGTCACTCATTGGACGCCTCAGGGAGGACGTTGCCGTCAAAAGTCGTCCGCGACAAAGTTGTTGTGACGATCTGTCATATTCTTTCTTTGTCTAAGAAAATAAAATAGACAGGTTTGGAAGGAAAAATAGGAGGCCTATGTCGAACAGTGGGACACACAATAGGCTAAAAAAAACCCAAGTAGAGCTTTGGGTTTTAACTCTCAATATAAAAACGCAATTCAGAAATCAAATTTTTACGTCTAAAAGGTTTCTACAATAGAACAAAACACATCAACATAATATCATTCTTTTGCCAAAAGTATTAAAAATACAAACGTACTCGAGCATTATGTACCAAAATAAACTATAAGCACCCCACTATAATGACGAACGAGTAACACGAATAACATACTTAACCTATTTTTATTATTCTGAAGTTAGTTTTATTCATGAACTTTGTGACGACAAGGTTCCATTATTTTGTTATCAATCTATGTTATCATTAAAGCTGAAAATACGTCACTTACTTCCATTAGTGATAAGAATAAAAAGGAACATTTGTACTAAGTGATTTTTTTTAGCTCTATAATATTTTGTGTGTTTTTATACGCCTCACAACAAAAAAGTTAAAAGGCGGACGTAACCGTCGTACCACAAGATGTTAAACACCTGTTGAACACTTGTTTAAAAAAACTGACGACGTCAAAACGGCATTTGACATTGAAATATGGGTCGTTTTACAGTTACAGTTTTTATAGACAAATGTTTCATAGATGTTTTGTGGTACGAGGGTTACATCCGTCTTACTACCAGTGCCGGTTTTAGCACTACCAGCGCCCTAGGCGAGATTTTCTACGGTGCCCCCTAAATGCAATACAAACCCATATGAAAAAAGGAAACCTTGCCCTAACGCCGGTACTGCTTACTACACAAAAGTTATCTATGGAACATATTAAATAATCATGTGGATTTTTGCGATATTAAAATAAATAACTTCTCGTAAACGTAGTGAAACTTTTATTGTTGACAGTTCATTTTCCACAGAGCAGATTTTGCTTCATAGACTACATCTCATTTATTTTTGACGTCTAACAGATTAAAATACTCATTACATTTTACTCGTGAGATTTTTATGTTATCATTTCATGCTTTTATTAAAAGTATAACTCTATGTAAAGCTGCCAAGTACAGGGAATACAAAATCCTTAAAAAAAATGAAATTGATCATTAGTGATTTTTTCTGATAAAGAACCAATCTAAATACTGAAGCGACACACACAGGATATGGGGAAAAAAGGAACTAATATTTATGGTGATCCAACACGATCTTAACCATTATAATAGGGCGTAAATTTTTACAGAACGAAATGGCATTTCACGTTGACGTAAGATCAATTTTACAGTTTCACTTTCAGACAAGTGTATAAACAGTACCGTCAGCACGAGTTTTCAGTATTTGAGACGTAAAGTAAACTGGAACTTTGACGACTTCAAATTGACAATTTTCAAGGAAAAAATTGGTTCCTTGTTCGCACACCAGAGGCGCTGTTCCATATTTTCATACAAGAAACGCTGTAAATACTGGAAAAACTCAGTAAAGTAAAATAGTAAAAACTCGTGCTAGAGATACAGATGTTTTACATTTTGTGGTACGACGGTTACGTCCGTCTTAAGTCCGTCAAAATGACATTTGACGTTGACGTAAGGTCAATTTTACAGTTACACTTTTTCTTAGAAAAAGTGTTTAAAAGATATTTAACTTTTTATAGTAAGGAAGTAAAAGTTGTGAACACACGTGCATCCTAGCAACATAATTAATATCTTTAACACTTTAAGATATTACAACGGTAACGAGAAACACTTTCTTATTTAGGTTGAAGCTAATCGAGCGCAAACTGAGTTATTATGAGTCCCGTAATTTCGTGGTACATGATATCGGGGTACATATTTTACCACCCCCTTTCGTGTTCTGTAACAATGCAGATCACTCATATTGCGGTGCGAAAGACTTTACTACGTATCCGACCGAATTTACACTCGTTGGGCTATAGCATTAAGAGCTTAATATAAGTTAGGATAAGGGCTTATTTTCTCTGTGCTAGTTGATACACGTGAAATCTTTCATATTTTAACCCATTCATACGTTTACCATTGGTCTATAGCTCTTGAAGATAACTATCGCTAAAACGAAAGAGGTTTATACCCCGAAAGGTTGGATTTGAAATACAAAAATGTATTTTCATTCAGAATTTATTCCACCCCCGTATTCTGCCTCGCTGGATACTCGTAGTTACTGTAAAAGCTACTGCCTTTCCAGATAGGGCAACATATACCCCCGTCAGTTCATCAAACTCCTAGAGGTATTAAAGACTGGCCTGTTGGTCTAGTGGTTAATGACCCGACTGCTATGCCGGGGGTTGTGGGTTCGATTCCCATCTAGGACAAATGTTTGTGAGATGAGCATGACCATCTGTTCTGTGTCTGGGTGTAATTTATCTATAATATGTACGTATTTAGAAATATATAAGTATGTTTATCAGTTGTCTAGTACCCATAACACAAGCTCTGCTTAGCTTGGGACTAGATAGCGTTGTGTGATAATTGTCGAATATTATATTTATAATTATTAGGTATATTATTGGATTTTTCCATTGGGCGCACCCTCACCGTGAGCATTCACCTGTAATGCAGATTCGAACATTTCATCAGTGACAGAAGACAATCTAGCATCAAAATGCGCACTTTGATGTTACATTACAGGTGAATGCTCGCGGTGAGGGAGCGACTTTAGAAATATCTCAGTAGCAGCTGAAAATTTGGACGTTTTAAGGCTTTAGTCTTGTTTTGCACAAAATAGAATAGCGTTCGGAAGACCTGCGCCTTAAATCAGTTTTTATAATCAATCATATTTGTTTTCATGTAACAAGCCTTTTCCCATGGTTTCAAGCCCCATGATAAATGGACTATACAAAAAAAAAAACAGTAGTTTTCAATTAGAATTAGCATCAGATTAGGATCTACAACAAAGCAAACAAACTCTTCATCTTTATAATATTATGTAGTATATATTAATAAAATATTAGAGTTTTCAAAAGTTAAAATAAAGACACAAAAAAAGACGTGCATTCAAACAAAAACATTGATAATATTAATCAATCAAGTTGATTATAAAAATCATTGGAAGTAGCAGACTATATAATGAATTTAATTTTTAATTGTGATTAAAAAACCGTCCATCCTGTTAGAATAAATGTTCTCAAATAAAAGTTTTGGAATTGTTCAGTTTCGAGACAAGACTAAATGGCATTTCAGATTGTAGTTTCAAAATAAATAAAACGTTTTATCAAAGAACGTTTGCCAAAACACATCTACAACGGTGATTGAAAACGGACGGACGCCGCGCCAAATCAAAAGAGCTTTCCTTTGACTAAACGTGGTCACTGGTCACGAGCACTCAAGAGATACGTCTAGTATTCATGTTTGAATATTCTATCAAATACTATTTAATCATCTATATGTTACTGTAAAAGGCCAAAGTACGGTAAATCTTAAGATTTCCCAGTATGTGATTATAATCGAGATGTATTCATTAATTTTTTGATGTCGATCGATGCCAAAATTATTATTTCAACTAGCTGCTGCCAGCGGTTTCACCCGCTACAACTCGAAAATTATCCCACGGGAACATAAAATCGGGATAAAAACTATCTTATGTGTTAATCCAAGTTATAAACTATCTGTGTACCAAATTTCAGCCAAATCCGTTCAGTAGTTTTTGCGTGAAAAAGTAACAAACATCCATACATCCATACATACAAACTTTCACGTTTATAATATCATATAAGTAGGATACACAGAAAAGAAATCACTTTTTTGAGTTCCGTTGTTTGAAAAAGGAGTTTCTATGAACACAACAATGTCAAATGGAATAGAAGATTGTATAACAAGGGAGCAAAATAATATTTTGAATCCAGAGCAAAGTGAGGGATTCTACAGTAGAATCCTGAACGTAGCGACCCACTCCACCCACTCCACCCACTCCACCCACTACACCCACTCCACCCACTACACCCACTCACTCACTCATTCAAACCCACCCACCCACTCACTCATTCACTCACTCAATCCTTTTACGTGATGCGCGGACATATAAACATACAAACAGACCAAAATTCCAAAAATGCTGGAAATGGGTTCTATTTGTTGTCCTTTAATACTATAGTCTTGGGCGCTGAACACTAAGATGTTCCAAATTCAAAAAGTGCGCCGCAAATTACTTTTCCGCGCACTTTTCAATAAGTGCGCGTAAAAGTAAATTGCGGCGGACTTATAAAGAGGATTAAAAACTCATTGCTGCCCGCTAACAGTTTCATATAGAAAACACTACTTTTGGGCGCACTTAAAGGCGAACCAAGTCGTCCTTTTCGAATAGATGTGATGAAAAGGTACTTCATACGTTCGCAGAAAACAGCAATATTCAATAGATAAAATTCGAATATAGCTAACAGGTGTCATTTCACTCTGACATTTAATAAAACAGAAACTGTACGTTTCACTATTTCTGCAACTTTGGCATTTTCTTTTGACACTATGTGCCACCAATTAAGCTGTTCCGACGCAAAAAATTGGAACTACAGTCGCCAATCTCAGGGTTTCCGGGACTTTCCCATCAGGTAAACGTGGCCCTAGAACGTAAAGGGCTATTGTTATATATTCACATAGGTATACTTATATATTCATTATTTTAATTATTATGTATCGATGTTTTATATAAGTAGAAATTTGTACAAAGCGTTAAAACCATGATTTATGTTTAAAGCTGATTTACATCCGTCACATCACCATCACAGGTCCAGTTGAAAACCAGCGTCGAGCACTAGTTACTCGACATTTTGCTGAACTGGGCCTTTTTGGCGCAGCCGTGATACACACAACAATTCTTTGTTTAATTTTTAATCTTGTTTTAGATGTAAGTCCTTTCTTTTTTTTTGTGTTTATTTTTACTTTAAGTGTTGTGTGAATCGTGGTCTCATTTGCGCCAAATAAATGTTTTTTCTTTCTTTCTTTCTATTGAAGGATCACCTTAGATTTTAGTCAGTACGAGTCGGACAGTCCCTCCCGTCACACCGAGGGCGGGAGGGCTCTTTTGTTTATTAAACCACGATAAAAAATACAGACGCTTTCCAAAAAAGTCGTAGAGTTATGGAAGACATTACTAATGACATTGTTAATGTTCTATGATAAAATTTGACATAATTATGGAGAAGGTAGAGCTACGTCTTGACTTGCATTGGATTGACGTGGAGCGAGGTGAAGCGTGAAGCTCAAGACAGATCGCGATGGAGGACATCTGTGGACGCCCTCTGCCCCATCTAGGAGTCATAGGATCTTAAGTAAGTAAGTAAGTTAGTAGAGCTACGTCTCGTACTAGCGTCTGTACATTCAGCATAGAGTGACTAAATCTTGAAGAAGAGTGGCAGAGAAGAAAGTGAATGGTATGACTAATTTCGGACGAATACACGCACAAAATGTAATGAGAAACTCATTTGTGGTGCAAGGTCCAATACCCTTCACAATAATGAGAAAATTAATGTTATATTTTTATACGCAATAACGTCTGCGTCGCGTCTTCGCAAAGATATTTTTGCAAGGAACGAAAAATTGAGCTGCGAGCAGGATTCGATCCTGCGTCTTCTGGATAGGTACTCCAGATTATTCTTTATTATTCTGGATAGGTACGCAGGTTCGACTCCTGCTCGCAACTCAATTTTTCGTTCCTTGCAAAAATATCTTTGTAATGAGAAAATTGTTCAATTCTTCGTCATTTTGTGAATGGTCACAAATCTATTCTGTGGTGTACATTTCATTAGGTTTGTAAATATACAAATGTATACATTTCATTAGGTTTGTGTGAAATTAAATAATCCACTCTTGCGAATAGCCACATCTATTTCAGCAATTTTACTATTTATAGAAAAGGAAAAAAAAACAAAGTATCTTTGGGAATGTTTACTGCACTGATTAAAATATTCGGATCAATTGACTTTTGAATAAAACATTTTTTTTCGTACGGTCCCAATGCGTAAAATAAAAATAAAAACAACAAAACAAATTGGCTTTTTATATTTATGAAGTCGAATCGACTACTACAAATAGAGTCCATTTTTAAACAAAATCTTTTTACAAATAGTAGAACTGTAACAATCACGACGCCCGCCACAAGGGAATGACTCGTTATTTCAGCCAGTGAGTTGAAATATTTTACGAAAATTATAAAGTTTTATTTTTTAATACGCACTATCACCAAATCAAAGGTAGTTTGAAGTAGAAGTTTTGATAGGTATTCAAAATTAAATTAGAAACCCGATTAGGCTAAAGTCATATCAAGGAGTCGCGAGCGGTTCGCTCGAAACACAAACATACGGCAATGTACAAAGCATTCAAGAAGAAGGATTCGGATTTGAGGTGTACGCACATTTAGGTACGATTCAGACCAACCGACCGGGCCGAGCAGCATTTTACAGTGCGGTAAAGAACATTGAAATTTATCAATAGCAATTACAGTTCATATTTGCATGAAACTTATGGGACACGTCGCTACGTGTCGCGGGATGCTGACGGAGATAAGTTTGCATGCAAATATCAACTATTGATACATTTCAATGTTCTTTACCGCATTGTAAAATGCCGCCCGACTCGGCCGGTTGGTCTGAATCATACTTTATCTGAGCCGAACGCATCGAAAGAGTCGAATCGAACGGAATTTTAGAAACCTCGCACTCTTCCTTGATATTGTGCGAGGCCTCCTTGACTTCGATTCGTTCGACGGGTTTGGCTAGGATAAGTGTGCGTTCACCTTTAGACGCGTTTATTTGTTTTGTAAAGTTATAATTAAATGATAATCTCATCGATATCGGGTGTCTATGGCCACGTGTGTCGTATCAGTTGTATGTTCTATGTGTAGCTTTGACAGTCTTTGCGCTACAGTCTGAGCACGTCGCAGCTTGTATGAACGCCGAAATAAGTATACCCTTGCCGTGTTGCCAGTGTTCCAGGGGAGGCCTATGTTCAGCAGTGGACGTCTTCCGGCTGATGATGATGATGATGATGTTGCCAGTGTACGCTGGGCTAAAGGCTTTTTTATTTTTTTTAGCGTGGTAAAATCATCAAATGAGACCTCCAACCCCGGGCAGGGCGGGAGGTACTGTCAGACTTGTACTGACTAAAATCCACGGTGTCCTTTAGTAGCCCTTTATGTTCCGGGGTCACGGTAATAGAAATAAGTCCCGCGACCTGGGCTTAAGGCTACAGTTTTTCTAACCTGTTTTGCTCAACTGCTGGGCAAAAGTGTCCTCCATAACATTTCATTGCGTCCTTCTTTACTGAATGGGTTTATTTAAATTGCCAAAACTTTATTTCTGTCAATTTGGAATAAGAGACAGAAATAGAAAAGTGTTTGTGAAACGATTTGTGTTGTGCCAATTAGACAATAATTTATATAAACGCCTTAGAGCATTGATATGACTGTCTAAAAATCATACATACCTACTAAGTCTATCAGAAATATACGAAACTATTTATAATTTTCAAAAAGTTTTCTTGCAAAAAAATCATCCGTCTCCATTATTATTATACTCCTGTAAAGCCTTTGCGTCGAGTTAATGACACGTTTCTTCTAAACTTCTAGAAATTTCTTGCGTGTTAAAGCTTTTGCCTGCGACTACGTGAATTTTCATCTTATCTTATTAAAGTTTATGGGGATTGATGGATGTTTACTCTTATAAATAAAACCTCACTCTTATCAATTGCTGAACAGATTTGGATGCAGTTAGTCAGATAGATTATAATCTTCCTGGCATTTCGTTCCCGTGGTAAACTTTTCGAGTTACACGAAAAGGAAAATGATAGTGATTAGATTATATTAAAAGGGTATATGTAGATATGTCTGTTTTTTTTAAAGGCGGTAATATCGTCAAATATGTTTCCCTGCTCGCCCCTCCCAAAATCACATTTTTTCTTAAGAGGCCCTTTGCTTTACAGGGACGCGGCACCCCGCTTAGACGGTCCGACCCGACCTAAGCACGCGTGGAACACGACGCCTCGCGTACAGTGACCGTTTGTATACAACACTACGCAAGTCTCCGATACCTAACGACTTTGTTATCCATTGACACCTAACAATGTATATTTGGCGTAATTGCCTCGCGATCCCAGACGCTCAGGCCGTCTACCTCTGATTATTTCTGCCTTACAACAAAAACACAGTACCTAAAGCTACATTTACAAAGCTTCTATTAACTTGCTTCTAATAATTTACAAGACGCTCCATCACCGTAAAGGACTTATGTAAATATATTTCAGTCAAACGCTTTGAAAATCAAACACTTGTCGAACGATCTCATCACATATTCTCTTTGGCTGAGTTCAATGCAAAACAATACCAACGTGTTTAAATAATCTTTAAGAGGCAAATAATTCGAATGTCTCTCTTTTCTTATTACGTTGAAAAGACGATGTTGTCTTAGAGGGGTTAACAACCACTATTAAACAACCTGAGTCAACTGTTTGTCTTTTCTTATTACATCGAAAAGATGATGTTGTCGTGACAACCAGTCTCGTACCTAGTACCCGGGTTTTGGCTGTCAAATATACAGCTATTCCATGTAGTAAAAATAAGTGAGAGGTTCCATATTTGCTTTCGAAAGTTGATGCTATTTTTATTATGTCACAAACTCGGTGTGTCGATAATTCATTTGTACGATTTTTTGATCTATTGCTTTTTTAATGCAATGTAACGTGCAAAAAATCTTGTTGCCAAAAAGTCTACAGTTATCGATTATTAGTCCGATAGATATGTCAGTTTAAAACGTCTTCTGTTCTTCGTAAGAGAGCGGAGGGGATATCCCTTGATTTTACCACGATAAAAAGGGTCCAGTAAAGTGTAGAGAGGACTCGTACAATACGTCTGCGAGAGGCGCGTGTACATCTTGGGTCAAATTGAATAAATCTACAGTACCGTCAGCACGAGTTTTCAGGATTTGAGACGTAAAGTAAACTGCAACTTTGACAATTTCAAATTGTCAATTTTCAAGGAAAAAATTAGTTCCTTCTTCGCACACCAGAGGCGCTGTTCCATTTTTTCCTTGAAAATTGTCAATTTGAAAGTGTCAAAGTTCCTGTTTACTTTAGGGGAACCTGTTGTACCTAGGACAGTTTTTCAGATATTATTTTTTTACTGAGATTCGACGTGTTATATACAAACCATATTTGCATATTTTGAAAGGTCAATTATTTGAGTATTCACCACAAAAATATCGAGAATGTATATGCCATACTAACATGTGTTTTATATACTTTAAAAAAAATGGTATTTAAGGCCGAGGTACAACAAACCCTATGTACCTCGGCCAGTACTATGGTGTACCTAGGACACAACGAGAATTGTGGGGTAATTTAAGAAAACTATTAACTTTTCATAGCCAAAATCATCTTATTCGGTCTTGTGAAATATTTAACAAAAAAAAACTAGCAAATTTTGAATAAAATCAAAGCAATAGTCGTTTTTTTTTTTCTTAAAAAACTAAATTTTTAAACAAAACTATCACAAAATTTTAATCACTGTTTTATCACATGACAAACTTTAAAATTATTACATACATACGCCAGTACATCAAGCTACCCCAATCTGTCAAATTTCTTTTTCGGTTCAGCCAAAAGCGAGATAATAGTGGACAAACATACAATCGACTTTGAAAATCTACAATCTCAGTGAACAAAAATGGAGCCCTAAGGGCAACGTCACGGTATATTCATTAGTGTTATATACTAAAACCTTCTCCAGAAGGTAACGAACACTTATCTGAAAAAAGCATCAAAATCGATTCAGCCAAACGTGAAATATTCGCGGACATACAAACAAACAAACATACAGGTCGAAGTGAGAACCTGCTTTTTGTTTTGAAGTCAGTTAAAAATATTTAAATAGTTCAAATGGCGTTCGTTTTTTATTTTCTTTGCTTCTAGGCATGATTTCTGAAATAATATATGTATTTGAATAGGAATGTATTATCGGAATATGAAATAATTTGATCAGTTGTACCTTGGCATTGGCCAAGGTACAACTGATCGTCAGTGACCGAGGTTCAACACCACTCCAACTTCAACAAAATGGGTGGATTTCAAATATTTTGAGGTTACTTATCCCGCAAGTTTATGATTATTTTAACACTTACTAAACTAAAGAACCAATAGCATAAATAAGTTAAGTGACAGTTATAATACGTTGAGAGTTATCAGACTGCAAAGTAGATTAGGAATACTTACTTGTTTCGTGAAAAAAAGTTTTGACGTCGATAACACCAAACACCTGCTTAATGGCGGTAAGTGACTAACTGCACATTGAATAGTTGGTAGTGATGTACCAAATACCAAAACTATAACAATTTAGCATTGCGGCAACATTTAAAACGAGCCTAATGGCCTAGGTACATATAGTGCCAAGGTACAACAGGTTCCCCTACGTCTCATTTACCGAAAACTCGTGCTAAGGTTACAGTAATATTATAAAGCTAAAGAGTTTGTTTGGATATTCTATTAATTGAAAAAGACTTTAAGCTATATTATCACCAGCACGGGTAACATGGCGCCGTAGAAACGGGTTTTGTCGACGCGAGAATAAACAAAATGACAGAACGTGAAAGATTTTTATCGATTTAAGCATAGCAATGTTTAAAATATAGAAGAGATATGTTTCTATTCTTTAATAGTGTGCGAATCGTGTCATACTTGTGCAAAAAAACAGTCGAATTGTATAGAAATAACGACGAAATAACTTTGTCTTTTCTTGGTAGAATAGAGATAGAATCGCCATGCTACGCGTGCAAGCTACGACAAAAAGGAGCCGAGATAGATCACTTAAACACGCTCTTTATTATGCCTACTATACAAATTACAGATACAAGTAGATTTTATAAATAGGATGACACAATAGATAGACGGTTTTCTCACTAAAAGCGATCTTTTCATAGAGAACAGCTAGCTTTATGAAAGTGTAACTTACGGACTAATTACATTTTTACTATGAACTAGCTTACGAAAATCCTACAAACTGGATTGTTATTGTACGTTATAAAGGGCAAAGTGATCAGTAATGCGATACCATCAGGACTTAAGTGGGATCAACCAGAAAGTTGGCAACGTCGCTAATAGCTGTCAAATATTTACAACTTTTAATTAATGTTGCAACGTTACTGTATGTAAATAAGACTCTGGTGCACTAGAAAATTGATATAGGAATGCAATTAAAACACTGAATTTGATGTTGTAACCGTTTCAGGTGTATAAAAGGCACATGAGAAGTTTCCAAATGCTTTTTTACGTCTAAAACTATATATTCGGTGTTACGATATTAATTATTGCATTCCCTAATCAATTTTTTAGTGCACTTTATCATCATACAGTTTTGCAAAGTTAATGAAAACTTGTAAATATTTGACAGCTATTTCCGACGTTGCCAACTTTCTGGTTGCGCGCTCTTAATGTAAGTGGGCGTGAAAACGAATGACGCATTCGAACTCGGTGTTTCATTGATGTAAGTAATAGTAAACAATTGACCTACACAGCAAACAAAAGCGGCTAGTACCGACTTCCTTATTGAATACGAAATGAACTGTCTTTCTAGGATTTCACTCCTTTAGAGGTGAATAGATTTTATTTGGGTAGGTTACTGTAGTTTACAGCGAGTTGCCTTTTACTCGCTGTCCGCATGCGGTGGCCGGAGATCATCTGCCGACGTCCGACGCCGTGGGCGTGTACCACTGCGGTTGGGGCGGAGGGAGGACGCTGTCCTCTCTCTCTCACGGTCCGCCACCTCCTTCACGAGCGTTACTGCTTCGCAGAAGGTGGCGACCGCTTCCCACTCCGACTCGCCCCGCAGCATGGCCGCAACCAATGCTGGGTGCGAGAGGTCTCCGCCTATCGCTGCCGTGAGGACACGTCGATGCTCTGCCCAAGCTGGGCAGTCTTGCACCGTATGCTCTACTGTGACCTCCGGGAGATCTTCGCAGTGGTGACACCCAGGCGTTTCCTCCTTTCTCATCAGACACAGTTACCTCCCGAAACTCCCGTGTCCTTGTAATCAATTAATTTTGTAAAAAAATCAAAATAATTTTGTAATCATCATCACACCAGTGCCCTACATTGGACTTAGCTTTGATCTGAATTCTAGTTACGTTGATGTTTGTCGAGTACTAATATACCTGCAATGTGTTCAACATGTGTAAGTATAATAAGCACTATAATGCAACACTGACGTCAACGCTGCTTACTAAATAGCTGTTTCTCACTAAAATACGCGACTGATTAAATGTAGAAATAGAATAAGTGACCGACAGTACGCAACCGAACTATCACGACCTACAATGGCGTATCCAATCAAATTTAAGTTTTTTTTAGCGTGGTAAAGTCATCAAATGAGTCCTCCCACAAAGAGCAGGGCAGGACTGTCAAACTTAAAATTACTAAAATACACGGTGTCCTTCACGTTCCGGGGTCACGGTTGCTGATTAGTCCCGCGAGCAACTAGGCTTTGGTCAAATTCAAGTATTACAGTGGAATCGGATACAAACTCATACAGAGTTTGTATCCGATTTTGCAGTCGAATGCATTACAATACGCTGAGTTGAAACTCCAACAGTAAAATTCGATTATAACTTTGGTACTAGCAGTAGCAATAGAACCGTTACTAGACCGCGAGAGTAAGTTACTGATAGAGAACTTCATACAATGGAGGATGCAAGGAATGCTATTATGTAGACAAAGGGAGTGAGGTGAAAGCATACAAAATTGTGTTGGTATTTGCTCCTAGACTCAAAGGTTCATAAACGAAAGTACACTGTGATCCCCGGAAGGTACGGTTATAACTACCGAAATAAGCTGTGGAGGTGGAATGCCTTGCCCCTGTCAGTACGGCGATCTCAAAGCTTGTCCACTTTTAAAAATCTGATCAAAAACCACTATCTTTCTTCTTGAACGTGTGACGCGAACGTTTATTAGCGATGTTCCATAATTATTAATGTATAATTATATATAACTATATGTGTTTATATATTTTGTGTTTGCGCTGTAGTTATATGTATATATACGGCAATCTTGTGTTGGGCCCCCGGACGGGTCGCGGGACGTTACCAAGACCATGGAATGTAAAGAGTTATTGAGGGATTGGTACAAGTCTGACAATCCCTCTTACTAACTTAATGGGTAGAGGACTCATTTGTTCATTTTACCTCGGAAAAAAAAGGGCCCAAGAACAAAATAAGTTCAAAGCTATGACAAAAACTTGACTTGTGAAGTTCTTAGCAGCGGCCTAATTAACTCTAGCACAAACCATACCGATACCCTAAAATCAAAAAAAAAAAGAAATAAAATGTCATCTTCATCATCTTAAAATGAAGACAACGTTTTATCGAGTGGAAACATTTAATATAAGACAATGATATATAATAATACCTTATGATCTACGAATCATAAGAAATACAGAATAATGCGAATGTTATAGTAATCTTTCTATTTCATGCTACTCATACTAAATTGTTTTTCACGCTCTGTCTAGTTTAGTATCAGGTACAGAGTAACTGGTAATACTAGTGTTTAACATATCAATCTTATGCCAAGATATATGAGAACACATTTTCAATAACATAAGGCATTTTATTATTTTACTAGCTGTGCCCGCAACTTCGCTCGCGTGGATGTCGGAATTTAACAATGTATTTTTTAGTTGCAAGCGCTTAATTCAGGCCACGTTTTTCATATAAACCGTGTATTTAGAATTTTATTTGATTAATTAAAAATATTTGACACTTGTATTCCAGGTTTATGTAGGACTATTTTCCTAAAATCCACACCACACCACACCATTCCATTCTGTTCTACTCTATGATTCCTTTAAATATTGCTTTAATGAATTTACTTCAATTTAAACACGTCTCTTCCAGGTTTTCTTTTAACGCCATCTGCCGTGCGTTGTAGTTTTGCTATTCGAATTCGAAGTTAGATCGCGCGACTGACGTACGAAATCAAATTGTGAGACCAAAGTGCACCCGTAATTTTACTTCTGAAACACATAAAATTCAAATATCTTTTGATAGACTGAACCGATTCCAATGAAACAAAAACTAAATTCCTCTCCAAGTTACGCTTAATCGTTGTGTATAAAAGTTATCTACATTAATTTCGTACATTTTATGTGATACCTGGACAAATACACAGACAAACAGACAAACAGATAAACAGACAAAAAATCTAAAAATGCTAGAAATGGGTTCTATTGGTTGTCCTTTAATACCCTGGCTATATTTTTTCAGTTTTTTTTTTAATGTACAAAAATAACTTTTCTACAGTTTTATTATATGTATAGAAGATAGAAGAAGATATAGATGACAGCATCTGTAAGTAATATATTCTGATAATCTAACTTAAGGCGGCATACTACTTCAGTATAATCTTACTCGCTCGCACTTGCACGTACCACGCACTATTGCTTGCTCTTTCTTTTAGTTGTCTACGCGAAAATCTATTTATTTTAGGGCGAAAAAAAAGGCAATTCGAAAAACTAAATAACATAAGCCCTGCTTTATAGTTAGTTCAGTTAGTATAAAAAGTTTCATAATCTAATTTAAGTATTTTATGATTGCTAGCGTTTTATTGTTCAATTTAGAGGTAACTTTGGGATTTTTTTCTATCGAGAAAATTTTATGGAATCGTGTTTTTGCCAAACATAAGACCTTTTTTTTTTTTTTTTTTTACGTGGTAAAATCATCAAATGAGACCTCCCACCCCGGGCAGGGCGAGAGGTACTGTCAGACTTGTACTGACTAAAATCCACGGTGTCCTTCAATAGCCCTTTATGTTCCGGGGTCACGGCGATGGTATAAGACCCGCGACCCCGGAAACATAAGACCTAACATTAATCCTCAACTTTACCGTACATTTATTTCAAAATTAATGCTGCAGTATTTTCGGCGTATCAGAGGATTCTGCTAAGCCATTTGAGGTAAAATTTCCTCTTAAGGACTAATTAGATTTTTCATTCAAATAACCTTTATGCTGACAAATCAAAATCTCTTTTTTTTCCAAACAAATGTTCGTATTAAGCCCACTGTACACTTTGGGCCAACGCATTGGGCCAGCGTATTGGGCCAACGTGTACAGACCTTCTTGGCGGTATGTTGGTAGTTGGCGGGAATAATGGCCGGCCAAACGAAAGTTGTCGGTTTTTCGTGCACCAATCAAAGGATCTTGGCGTGCTTCGCATACAGGGTTCACACGTTGGCCTAATGTGTAAACAGCAACATTGGAATTAATTATTTTGGTGCAACATGCTGGACCAATGCCTTGCCCCAATGTGTACAGCGGGCTTTACACTCATGTAGTTGTTCCAGACCTAATGTAGAGAAAATTTAAAAAAAAACTCTTAAGCCCCTTCGTACACAAGGTGACGCAAGTCTCCGATACCTTCCGACTTTGGTATACAGGTGACTATCGCAATACTAATCTATAGAGGTTCGTATACGGGTACGCGTCAATGGTTACGAAAGTCGTAAGGTATTGGAGACTTGCGTCGCCTAGTGTACGAAGGGGCTAAGACATTCTCGCGACCACGGAAGGCGTTCGCGCCTATCCGATTCTGGGGCCTTAGTCAAACAGCAGACGACAGCAGACGACAATCGTTATCGTTCATCAGTCACCAATACATTTTCAACTTTATACCCCAGCACGTAAAGTTGAAAATCTATTAAAAACTGCTGATCAATAACGAACGAAACAAACAAAAACGATCTGTGAACTTCAATAGATTTTTAACTTTAATCTATAATCTGTTTATTGGCAGCCCTTTGAGGCACAAGTGTAACGGTGTAATTTTATCTTCAAAGTTTTTGTTTTTTTGGGAGAAATCTTACATCCGAAGAAATGGACTTACAGAACGAAAAAATACAATGTTACCTCTCGTAAAAATTATCTTTATGGGTAGGTACGTGATAAGGTTTTTAAAAAATATTTTCAAGGAAAAATCTAATATTCAAGGAAGAATTTCCCTTTGTACATCTGAGGCGAGAGTGGACGTTATAAATTAAATTAAATGGTGTGGAATTTACGTAATTGCTTGAAACACTTACTGAGTAATTCTTTCTTAAGGGTCATTGATTTTAATGTGTTTTCAGAGACATTTCGTTAATAAACTTAATTTACTCTGTTTTGTTTTAAAAAAGAACGTTGACTACCTGTGCTCGGCCTTGTTTCTGTGAGTGGTCACTTAAAACGGGGTAAAATCGAATGAAACATTTCTATAAATGTTTCAAACATGCCACGAGGTGCCGCCAGTAGCGAATTTGCGCGCGGTTTACTCTAAAAACCATTTGCGACGCGCGGAGTTTCGAGAGGCGGAAACAAAAGTACAAAGGTTTGAGTGCGACGCCACGAAATAGAGCAGTTTAGAAAGCGGTGTAGAGCAGCTGCAATGGTGATACAAAAGTCGTGATCGGACTATTAGGTCGCCTTTTACAACTTGGCACGATAGGAATACTCCTTATATAATTATCATGATTACCACCAATGCGAATTTTATATGAATCAGGTCTTTGTATTTTTTATAGGTTTCATAATGCGATGAGTTGAGACTCGTTACACAGAGACAATCTTACACACATGACACTCGCGCGTTTGCTTCTCGTTTGTCGCGTCTCAAGTCGTATAACCTGAAGTCGTGAATCGGATGGACCTTATTAGGCGCGCCTGCTTGTGAAATTGGTGAACCTAATTATGCCCTTATCCTCCTACTAGTATCTTACCTACTGTTTTTTTTTTGCATGGTTACTAGTAACAAGGTTCAATTTACTCAGAACTGAAAAAAAGAGCTTTGAAAATGTAGAAATTTGCTTTCGACGGATATTTTCGCTTAACAAGGTTCTAGTGTTCAATTTCCCTTGATTTAAAAAGAATTTCTTAGAGCTAGATTTTTCTTTTTTTTTTCTTTAGAATTTGACAGTCAATTTGAGTTGTACTCTGCTTAATAAGCTATTGATGTTTGATGACACGGCTAGCGATCAACTGCTGCGCAGCGAGTCGCGGTTCGATCCCCGCACGTAGCAAATATTTGTATGAACTACGATGAATTGTTCCTGGTCTGGGTGTTTGTATGTTTGTAAATACACCCACAAAACATGAGAAATTCCAAAAAAAAATACATGATTCCAAAAGACAATTAGCTGCTTCGTGTTATAACAACGTTATTGTTGTTTTCCTAGGGAACAATATTTTTTTCATCCCCCCATCTCGGAAAGGGTACTTTTGCTCTTCGATATCTGACCGTAAAAGCCGTTTTTATCCTCAAGTGAGTAAAAGCCGTTTTTATCCTCTAGTGAATAAAGTAAATTTGAATTTAGAACATCGTATGAACAAAAGAGTAGCAGCAGTAATGGCGGCCGGTGACCGCAACAGCTGATCGCTTGCTGTGGTGCCCACTTGACGTTCGAAGGTTGTCGAGGAAACAAATTCTATTTTTAAAATTTGATGTTCCTCGCCTTAGGTGGGAAAGCAGAGTACGCTCCTCGGGTGTAAGGCTGCGTTGCCTTGGGCTAACTTGAATCCCTCGCTTCACTAAGGATTTTTAACTTTATTCCCTCGTTTCTTTTGGGTGTTAACACTTGAACCTTCTCGCTGCGCTACGGACGGAGGTTCACCCCCAGAATCCTTAGTATCGCTTCGGAATTCAATACGCCTCCCTTGGAGCGTAATCTACAATTATTTTGTTAAAATCTCAGACCCGAAACATTCTTGGCTCAGTACTTTGTTTTACCTTTTTTATTTGCTTTGTGCGGTTTTCCTTTCACGTCTTATTGTTATGTTATGACAAACCAAGATAAAAATAAGTAACTTAATAATACTTTGGTAGTAGTTTTCAACTACTACCTAAGTATTATTTGTTTTAATTTAAACATTATTCCGTTCTATAATAATGTCTTAGTTAATACCTAAACTGAAATAAAAGCCTATCTTGTGTTTGTACAATGTACATCTGTTTTTATTTGTTTTTGCATTTAGTCATTTCCTCGCTGAGGTGGGATGAAAAGTTACGTGTTGCACTCGAGTGCAAAGATTTTTCACCTTGTGCTCTTTTGATTCCCTCGCTATCGCTCATGATTCTAATTTTGAATCACTCGTTGCACTCGTGATTCAATTTTAGAATCATTCGCTTGCTCGGTCATCAAAATTGAGCACGCGGTTAAAAATCAACTTTGCACTCTTGTATAACAAATAACTATTGTTAGTTACCTGACAACAAAACAGGATGATCGGATTTCCTACCGCGAATTCTACCTACCAATTAGACCATACTTCGTAATTGAAGAAAAACGTAAATAATTGTACCTATTGTTTAACAACGAAAATTATAATTTGTATCAAAATCAAATGTACTCGTATATTGACAAAGATAAAACGCTTCCAAATTCGGGAGTGGGGTCAACTTTACGCTTGTAAAATTGTAACGACCGAGTGACGTTTTGTGATTTTTAGAAGCGTTGTATCTTCGTCAATTTTGGTTTACGTGACAAAAAAAAAGCACCAGTCTAATATTTTTTAGTAATCTATATTTCGGACTAATTTCTTTTTTAGTAAAACATCCCATTATGCTAATATGTGAACGCCGCGTACTTTATTATGTTATTACTTTAACCACTTGATAATGAGAGCAACTACTTCGCGTGACAAAAAAGCGTGCTATCTGACGTACAAAAATCAAAACTGACGCAAAAAAAAATGTTGGTTTACCATACAAAATGAGAAATTGATCGAGTCCATCAGTATGAAAAATCATTTTTTTTTGCGAATTTCCAAAAGTCTTAGAACAAACATTGTTCAGTAACATGGCCTGAGTTTCCCCACGAGAGGTTATGCGCTTTTAACGTTACACGTTGTATAGCCTTTTTTTTCCCTATAGCTGAATATCACTACCTATTTTCCATGGAGCGACTGCTTATCTGATCTTTACAATCCAGTAACTGGGTACGATGTCCCTTGGTAGTGTTGGCTGTCAGACTTCACCGACCGTTCACGATCTTGTCGCTGTGAGTGGAGCTTTTACCTTTTAACATGCGCGGTGCGGCAAGCGGTTAGATCAAATGTTTGAAACACGCCACGAGGTGCCGCCATTAGTGAATTCGCGTACTAACAAAGTAATTAATGTCACCAGCGCCACTGCTTAGATCAACGTAGAATAGAATAGAATAGAAAATCATTTATTCGATATAGGACACACACACAAAAATAATTAAAAAAAAAAAAAAATACAATAACAATTTGCTGAGCATGTCCACACCAAAAGGGTTACCAACTCAGCATATGCTGGGCGAAAGACACCCAGCGCTGGTTTTCAGTTGAAACAACGTGAAAAGCCGTAACTACTGTGAAACATCTACAAAATATTTAAATAGTATAAACAAGTCTTTGCCTTTAAATTTATTTTTGTTTCTTCTTTGTGTTTTGGTACACAAAGAAAAGTTTACGATGACGGACGACAAACACGCACAGCTTTTGAGCTTTAATGAAAATGTAACGCCGCTCGTAAATTTACGTCGAGTAATAAAAGTTTTTTTTTTGTCGACCCTTTTTTAGAACGGAAATCCTTAGTCTTCCGGAAGTATCTACTTACTGTCTTTAGCGCTTTTGTGCTCGTTTGTGAATTGAGGAGCTCGTGGCTAAATAATTACAACAGCACTGGCCGCGTCTTTCAGGTTAAGCCGCGCTTGCCGAGGTTGGTCTGTGAATGGGTGACCATCTGTCATAGTGAGTTTCCTCCGTGCCTCGTAAAGCACGTAAAGCCAAGCCAGGTTTCGGCTGTCATTTATAGATCTGGGACAGTCGTCACTGTTATTTAGAAGCTCTAAAGTCTGACAAGCAGACTTTACCATGGGGTATCATCGTATAACCCAGGTACTGGGTTGTGGAAGTCCGATAGGCCGTCGCTCCATATAAAATACTGATGTTTAGCTGAATCTGGTTCGACTGGAAGCCGACCCCAATATAGTTGGGAAAAGGCTAGGCAGATGGCGATTCTTTGTGAATCTTAGAAATATTTGATAGCAGGTGGTATTTTGTGGTTTCGGCCTAAGTGCCTACCCGTTTTTTTTTTGCGAGGTAAAATCATCAAATAAGTCCTCCGACCCAGGGCAGACAGGAGGAACTGTCAGACTTGTACTGACTAAAATCCACGGTGTCCTTCAATAGCCCGTTATGTTCTGGGGTCATGGTATTCGTTAGTCTCGCGACCCCGGCAGGCTTTAGCTCTCTAAGTTCTTACCACCTCTGCTGACTCTGAATTAGACCCACTCTGTTACACACCTATGTGAAAAAAGGCGTAAGTTTTATATACCTATGCACGAAGCTAACTCAAACAAGAACTAAACAAACTGGTAAGTACCTAATGGGTTTTTGGGGTAGGCGTATGATAATTAATTATCTCTATTACGAAAGAAAAGAGATCTAATTTCGTAATAATAATCAAAACTCATTTATTCGAAATAGGCCGAAACACAAAACGCCCCTTCGCCACAAAAAGGTTACAACAAGAACCCTGAACTTTGTTCTACGTCCCTAATACCATCTGATTGCTCTAAGGGCATGATAGGCTTCGCCTAATTAAAACAAGCTTAATTAAGGCTAAACATAAATAAAACTTTATTTAAGACGACAGCCGGTTTCGGTGTCACACTTTAGGATTAAGAAACGCTTAAATACTTTGAAGTTAGGCGTTAACTGAGATTTAAATTAAGTGAAACTTTGGTTTTATTGTAATACGACAGTACACGTAGAATATATTTTCAAGTATCAAATTTTATTCGGAATAAGATAATTCCTGAGTATTTTCAATTTTTTAATGTAATAAATAACATAAATAAAATAAACTAAATACTAACTTATTAAAACTACAAATAAAGACAATAAAAACTACAATAATAAATTAAGTATTCCTGAGGTAAACTTGACTAGATTGATGACATGATGAGCCTATGTCTTAAGGTGGACCACTAGCTAAAACGTGTATTCAATGCGTGCCACTACACAGAGTGCGCAGCCTCGCGACGCATTTGCCGCGTGAAGCAGCTCGGTCAGTGTGGACGTGTCTCGGCCGAGGCATTCGCGCGCGCTGCCGCGGGCGTTCGACCAAGAGCCCGAGCCATCCAGTGTCGGCTTTTGTTTCGATCGCGTATATTGTTCCGTGCCTCGGTCGAGAAACAATAGGTGCGTCCAGACAGAGCAAGCGGATTCGCGTTGCAGTTTCCTCGCGCGGAAAATGCTACGCGAGCCTAGTCGCTCTGTGTGGACGTACCTAATTACGTATACCTACTTATACATGTAATCTGTGTTGACTATTACATGAATTACAAAAAAACTGCTGTTTGGCTTCTATGTCTAAGTTTGTTATCTGGTTTTCCTTCAATAGCTGTAATTTCTAGGTGTAATTATTACTTGTTATCACATCATTTGCCCGCATTCTCGAGTTATGACGCGTTTCAGCTTTGACAAAATACAAAAATAAGTTTCCATAATTTTACAAAACTGTAACTGACAAATTGATTGGATTTGCAACTTATTGATGCAGTCATCACGCCAAATATTGCTTGAATATTACATTAATAAAATGTCTTGAAATATAAAAATAATCATAAATTAGTTTTTACATTAATTCAATAGTAACTTCGATAAAGTCAGAGAAATAAGTGCGTATGCAAGCATATACATTTTTTTCTCCACAACTATCACACAACGCCATTTAGTCCCAAGCTAAACAGAGCTTGTGTTATTTGTACTAGACAACTGACAAATATATATAAATAATACATGAATATTATAGATAAATTACACCCAGACACAGAACAAATGATCGTGCTCATCACACAAACATTTGTCCTGGGTGGGAATCGAACCCACGACCTCCGGCATAGCAGTTAGGTTCACTAACCACTAGACTAACAAGTCTGTTAATTGTTATATTACTAAAATACCTATTAACTAAAAGCCATCGAAAAAAATCTCTTCAGGACTATCAGTTTTTACTAATTACGTTAGGTAAATGTTTTAATATTGAAAACTAAGTGTTATTGAATTATTTGAAAGATTTTTTTGTTAAGTCTTAAAGTACTTAAGTGTGCTCTCTTATAAAATAATGATTGTTAAATAAATAAAAAGTAAAATTTCTAGTCGTTGAACCGTATTTTTGTATCACAGAATTTTACATAATTATTTTTACAATGGAAGCCAATTCTTTTATCTATCAAAGTAAGCCATTGTCTCCAGTTGGTAACAAATACTTATAGATATTCCATTTGTTCGAGAACAATCATTCAACCCACAGTTTTTGTCATTTTATTTCGAGGCTAAACATGAAATAAATTGTTTTATTGAACACTGAACCCTATGAACGTAGTAAAAGAACTTCTCAATTTATTTTTTACAAATGAAACAATACTGTTACTATAATGTCGTTTACTTACCATTTCATTATCTTGATGTTATACTCTACTACCTCGCTGTTGCTAGCCGCTTACTTAAAATTCGAAACATATCCCTCGGGAACATAAAATCGGAATAAAATCTTTCGATTGTGTTAATTCAGGTTATAAACTATCTATGTAGGTACTTACCTATATTCAAAACCGTTCAGTAGTTTTTGCTACAAACATACAAACTTAGGCATGTATAACATTAGTAAGATAATTCCATCTTCGAATTATTTTTATATTCTATGCTGCAAGATCTTATTTTGGAACTTTCGGAGAAAGTTCGGCGTTCTGCCTCTGGAATTATTGATAATGGCGTATTACATAAAGAAATAACCGAAATGAGAAAGTCCTCCTTCTTGAAGTCGGTTAAAACATCTTCTTTTATTTTTTCATCAAAACCTCTAAGGCGGTTCACCCACTGAAGACGCATCCCGCCGCGGTGCGCGGAGCGACAGATAACGCGCGCGGCGACGGAGGCGCAGATCTGCTTTACTAAGCGGTGTAATCTGCTCCCCCGCGCGGTGGTGCAGATCACGACGACCTCTCGCTAAATAAACTCATGTGTCATCATTTCGCCACCGCGCAGATTGGCAGAAACTGCGCGCGGGAAGGCAGATTCTGCCAATCCGTGCGGTGGCACGGGGCAGTGTGTTGTGCTAGGCGTGATTTATATACAAATTTAGATATTTGGATACAATGAAAAATCTGCCATCCTGCGCTACGCCACGGGGCACGGTGCAGAGGGTGGAGCGCCTAACAAGATCTTTAGACTTTTCAGGAATTTTCAATATATTTTTTCTCCGTAAGAACCATCCTCGTACTTCAAGGAACATTAACAAAAAAAAAAGAATTATCCAAATCGGTCCAGCCGTTTTCAAGTTGTGACACTTAGCAAAACATTTAGCGATCCATTTTTATTTTATAGAAGAAGATGATAGCAATTTTTAACATAGGGTCTTGGGTTCTATTCCCAAGGCGGGCAAAATGTAATTGGGTTTTAGTATCAAAAACTCACGGGTCGACGGCGCGTCGTGCTCCACGCGCGCCTCAAAGAGCTGTCAGCAAATGACGGGGCCAAAGCCAAAGGGCCAAAGCCTGCCGGGGTTATCAACGTGACCCCGGAACATAAAGGGCTATTGAAGGACACCGTGGATTTTATTTATATTTTTTTTCCTGCCCTGCCCGGGGTGGGAGGACTCATTGATGATTGATGATTTTACCAAGCAAAAAAAAAAAAAAGTCTGGCAAAATGGATTCGGGTTTCACTATCAAAAACTCCGCCGTCTGGCTTTGTTACAAAAATGATAGTAAATAATAATAATAATCCCTATTACTAACAACACAGGCGAAATGATACTCTCGATTCGCCGAAAAAAACTTTTGAAGATTATATACTTCATGTCATGTTCTGATTCTCCGGATTGAAAAGTTTTTTTTTCGTGAGCTCTAACGTTGATTAAATCTTTTTTTTTTACTTTTTTTTTAATATAGTGTCTGGAAGAACAAATTACGAAACCAATATCTTAGAAGATTGGAAGCGCGCTAATGAAACTTATTGAGTTTCTACATTCATAGTTGATTTATTTTTTAACCTAGATTTTAACTGGACCACTATCTACGTTAGATACAAACACAGTAATTGCGTTAGCCGACGAGATAATTTGATGAAGGAGATTCCAGCTTTGGTGTATTTGGATCTGTCATGTCCACTCCTGGAAATAGGGTTAACAATATTGGAAGTGAAGTATATGGAGGGCTATATACTTAAGTCCCACATACTTAAGTTGCCAGGGGGCAAGGTACGGTGCGGCAGGTGGAGTAAATCTGTGACCAAGTGACGTGCATTCATTGACAGTCCCTCTCACCCTGCCCTGGGTGGAAGGACTCATTTGTGTTTCACTCAAGTGAACTAACATAATAAACAACTAAATTCACATTACTCAAGACACTGTGCATTAGGTCGAGGACAGTCTGAAAAGTACACCGTGGACCTGGAATGCTAAGAGCAATTGAAGGAACAGGGTTGACTTTTATTCATTTGGATCCTGACCGTTTCTTCCGCTCTATCGGAAGGACTCGGATGGTATTACCACCCAAAAAAATGAGGTATTCCACGAAGGTCACCTGGCACCTCCGAAAAAGGACTCTATGTCAAATAGATAAGGTGCAAGTAGCTAAGGTGCCATTGTTAGCGGGTGGCTCTTCGTGGAATACCTCTAAAATGGGACGCGAAAGTTTTCTATTTTATTTTATAACTCAAGGAAAATCCGTAGAAACAAGGTTTAGATGGTATTTTAACTACAGTTTAAGGAGATTCCAACAAAAGTTTTCGGTAACAATCCGCCAAGTTTGTTAAGTAACATGACTTGACAAGGCGGCCTAAGGGTTTACATAAAAATGCGGCATTCTTTTATAAAGATGATAATGATGGATGGATAGCTTTAATTAATTATATTTGAATTTTCCTTCACCCTAGGAAATTCTCGTGTACGGAAACGCACCCAGCGTTTAAAAATACATGCGAAGTGTTATCGGGTAGGTAGGATCAATCTCCTAGCTTCCCACCACCGCGAAAATTTCGTGTCTTGTTTTCCATATTTTCGCGATTAGCCGTAAGGATCAAGTTATTGGTATAAGATCTCAAGACGTCACTGGTAAACGTGACGGCACAGTTGGCGCAGTGGCTGAGTGATCAACTGCTACGCTGCGAGTTGCGGGTTTGATCCCCGCATGTAACAGATATTTGCAGATCTTGCCTCACGCATAACGGACTTCTTACGAATCCAAATCCAAATGCGGAAAAACCTAACAATAACAATAGTTGTTCCGGGTCTGGGTGTTTGTGTATGTGAGATTTTATGTTTGTAAACGCACCCACGATACAGGAAGAACTACCTTGTGTGGGCACGTTTTTAAAGGCCTCCGCTAAAGACCAACACAGCGAAGGATCTCCCATTTTTTTTAAACGATGAATGTATTCAAATATTTCAGCTTTGAAAAATTACAACGTTAATTTCAGAGTGCACACATCAACTATGTTAACACTTACTCATTCTAATCATCTTTTAGAGCAACTCACTTCTTTTTGTAAGCAGCCGTTTAAAATAAGTACAAACGTTATGACAGAATGAAATACACTCAAAAATATTGAATTGGGAGGCGCAAAAATTTAAGTTATATTTAAACAACGTCATATAAAAAGGAATTTAAAACTTTTAAAGACAAAAACTTCACAAAATCAGAAAAAATAAATAACTCTTAGTGCCCTATTATAGAACGTTTCTCAATACTCAAGTTTTACTTAAAACCAGTTTCAACCAATCAAAAGGCTTGATCTAGTTTTCAGTAGTAACTTAAAGTTTTATACAGGTTATTTAATTAAAAAATGCTACATTTAAATTCAAAAATTAAAAGTATTTTTTTGACAAAAAAGACTAAAATTAAGGAGGTGTCAAAAAAATTCATCTGCATCAATGTCAATGATGCTTGAGAAACATTCTCGTAATAAGGGCCTTACTTTTCTAATGCCTCATTTACATTCAGCTGTAGTGAGCAGGGAAGTGGGCAGGGAAGTGGGCAGGACGAGTATGTAAACGTATACTTCTCATGCCACTGCTTAATGCCACTCGCGCTGCCCAGCGCTCCCCAAAAGAGCGGTTTTTATGCGGACTTCAAAGGACCGGCAGCGCGAGCGGTAGGGCGTGTTTACATTCTGCTCGTAGAATTCTTCTGCATTATAAAATATTATCTTAAGCAGGTTGGTAGGTACTTACAAAATTCTATTACGATGAATAGATATCATCCACCATCTTCTATGGCGTCTTTTCTTTTTTTTCATTAGATTTATTTTTAACTGACGCACATAATTATGTATCGCTAAAAGACACAGCACGGACACTGCAAAAATTTCAACGTCTGCCATTGCCGGAACTTGAAAGCGAAGTGAGAGGCAGGGCAGTATGTAAACACACATTTCCTTCGATCCTGCCACAGCAGTATTTAGGGAATTATTGCCGGCAGCGCGAGGAGCAGCGATAGGGGCTGAATGTAAATGAGGCATAAAACTTACCTCCAGAGGAATAACGCCACATGTAACACAGACATCAGCAAGAGCCAGATGAGTCATCATCAGGTCGACTCTCGACTTCCTCCTCCTCGACCTGGCCAGGCTGACCAGGACAGCCACATTGCCTACTCCTCCAACAGCCAGCAGGATACCGTAGATCACGAGGACTGGACCCTGGTCTCGGAGTACTGTCTCAGTGATATTGGAACTGACTGTAGTGGCTCCATCGAAGTAGTCCCAGAATTTCTTATCGATCTCTGAGGTTGTGAGGAGGGGAAGGTCCTCCTCATAATCGTAGTTCAGTATCATATTAGGCATTTTTGTTTACATGTTAGTTTTTGAGCAGAATAAAAAACTTTTTTTTTCGAGATACACTTTTGCACACACACAGAATTATTAGGTATGAATGCTAGCTAAAGATTAAGAAAGTTTTAAATAGTATTGCAAAAGTTCATTAAAAAGTTATAAACCAAAATAATCTATGCAAGATTTAATTTTAATTAAACACTGATTAAAGAAGTTTTAACAACTTTATTGAAATTACTAACTACCACAATATGTGCATAGTAAACTAAACTCAACCACATATTAAAAAAGTTGAATTATCTTTGACACGAAAAGATCGTAATACTTCGCGCACTTTCGGCCCGTGAGCGAACGCGTCTGGCCTACGCCGCTACGATGCTACGACTGGCTACGGAGCTACGGCGTAGACTCAGTAAAGTTTTAGTAAAGCATGCTATGTTTTTTTTTTATTTACTTTAATTTGGTTTTTCCTCACGTTATTTCCCGTTTTTGAGCATCAAAGAGAAAATTAATGATGAGGTATAAAATATTTTCTGTTTTCAAATCGTTTCAATTCATTTCAACTAGCTTATTAAAAATATAAATATTCAAGTAACTATATTTCCCTTTTGATATTTCGATTTCTATTACCAATTCAATATGAGTCTTAAACTGAACGTGGAAAAAATCCCTTTAAAAGTTTGAAGGTTACGTTAAACTAATTAGATTTTATCGTGGTAAAATCATCAAATGAGTCCTTCCCCCCAGGGCAAGGCGGGAGGGACTGTCAGACTCTTACTGACTAAAATCCACGGTATTCTGCAGTAGCCTTTTACGTTCCGGTAGCTTGTTAGTCCCGCGACCTCGGCAGGCCCTGGCCCTCTTAAGGGGAGGTCCGTCATAATGCTGACACTCTTTGAGGCGCGTGTGGAACACAACGCGCCGACGACCCGGGCATGGTCCATTATTGGACAGCGAGTCGCTCATTACACGTCGCCTACGGCCGAAGATTGTCTAGCGACGTTCATCGCCGTGAGCGTCTACCACTGCCCAAACATTGAACATACAGTTATTTTTGTTGCAGAAAATATTTTTTAATTCCTTACTTTTCTTGTGTTTACCAATGTGAAATAAACCATGAAAAATGGTCAAAGATTTATCATTTGGTGTTTGGAAATTGGGGTAGCATGACTGCGGAAAAGATAAATGAAAGAGATCTCTTAAACCATAAGTCACCGTAACGACTACCGACGAATGAAAAAACATTATTAACAGATACAGAGAGAATTTGGGAGTGAATTTCAACAGGTCCTATAAAATCTTCATTTCCGTGGTTTTTTTAATCTTATGCTTTTTTTAAAAAAAGAAACGCTCTTATTAAAGTTTTTGATAATTTATATATTCTTGCTTAATGTCTAGCAGATAACTTAAAAAACAAACGAGATATAAGGATTTAAAAATTTCGTGCCACGGCGATGAAACATGCGTGCACGGCAATGAAACAAGCGCCCACGGCAATGAAAGAACTGTGGCATGTCAATGAAAGAATCAATAAACGATGAGTACAATATATGTTAAAATTAGAACTACAATTATATTCAAACTGATTGGCAGACTTTGACAAAATAATATTATGCATCATACCGACATTTGAAATTTAAAAAAAAATCGTCTTGTACATGTTTATTTTCAAGCCCATAGCCCACCCATTGTGAAACTCAGTCGAGGCCATCAAGCATCATGCTTAGTTCCTCCATCGACTTGCCATGACTATGATGTCGTCGGCAAATCGAAGGTGAGTGATGTATTCGCCTTTGATGTTGATGCTAAGTCCTTGTCATTCCAGGAGCTTGAAGGTGTCCTCCATTGTGGCAGTAAACAGTTTCAGGGAGATAACATCCTTCTTATGCCTCTTCTCAATGGAATCGCCTTCGTGCTCTGCTCCTGTACTCGAACCGACATGGTGGCGTTATCATACAAACACTTCAACACTTTGATGTACCGATAGTCAATACGGCATCGCTGGAGTGACTCAAGTACCACCCATGTTTCCACCCATACGATGGCTTTCTCATAGTCCACAATCGCTAAGCATAATGGCAAGTTATACTCTTCGGTCTTCTGTATAAATTGCCGCAGCGTATGGATGTGGTGTATGGTACTATAGCCTCTTCGGAAACCGGCTTGTTCGGGAGGCTAGAAATCATCAAGTCTGACAGTCATGACTCAGAAGCATGATGGGTCTGTAGTTCTTCAATAGGCTGTTATCAACTTTTTTTAAGAAAAGCACCACTTCACCTTTGCTCCATGCTTCAGGCGTTTTGCCCTAGAACAGGACGGTATTAGTGAGCTTCTGGAGGACTTTAAGTACCGGTATTCCACCCGCTCTCAGAAGCTCTGAAGTGACTTAGATATACGTCTATTTAGTTGCTTATATGACTTCGCGTCATTGGAAGACTGCAACTGTAGCAAACCTCGTTCAGACATGAGGTTTAAGGTTTGCTCGGTCAATAAGTTCTCAGGGAAAGCAAAGCGATTAGAAAGTTCGAGTTGATTTCGGGGTTCTGAATATGAGACCGAGTAGGTGGGAGCGTAGACTTCATCAGGCTGGACCTTTCATTGATATTCAGTGAGCCTCTTACGATTCGGTGATCGCTACCGGTTTTTACCCTGTTGACCTCAGAGACATCACTGAATTGAAACTGTTTGCGTGTGTGAGTGTAATTTCGTGTGATATAGTACCAAATGTTACGTCATTTTGTAAGGTTAACATGAAAACATCTTTTTGTAGTTGACTGTACAGTAAAAAACTCATCAAATCTAAAGAGAGACCAGAGAGAAAAAATCTAGAGTTAACTTGACGAGTTTTGTACTGTAAGTAATCGGTATTACCTGAACCGCAGGTGACAAAAGATGTTTTCTTTGCCTAATCATACCATGGCGATGAAAACACAAGTCACGGAAATGAAATACCTGGCCACGGCAATGAAACTAAATTGTTTTACAAGGCATGGCTTTTTTTTCATTTCCATAGCAAATTTCGGCCACGGAAACCACGGCAATGAAAACACGTCGATGAAAATCAAGACAAAAAATATAAATAACAAAAAATCTATTAATTATTCGAAGAAATAAGCACCTCACAAATGAACATATGAGGAATGGTGTTCTATCGAATGCTTACTCATAAAGACAAACTTATTCGAATATCAGTTATATCTATCCACGGCGATGAAAGAATTTTTTTCCAGTAACATAAAAATTGATTATTTAAATTTATGGTGCGAAAACGCAGGCACGTGTGTACTTCCTTTCACGTTGAGCACTTAGGCAGCACTAATATGCAACGTTTAGCATACCGGTAGGGGGGAAGAAAGTAGTAGGTAAAACAATATCCTTGAACATGATTAGGACACGGCGATGAAGGGTAGTTCTGGGACAAGTGATTTTTTATTAACCATTCGTTGTTTTGTTTAAATATTTGAATAAATGTATTCTGTAGCAATACTTTAACTATTCATGTATCAAATAAAACGAGGTTTTAGTATAAATAACCAATAGATTTTTATCAATGTGGAATAATACACAACAAGGTGAAGTGTGGACAAACACGGCAATGAAAGATTTCGAGGTTTAATTTTTTTTTTTTTTGGAATATCCATTAATCCAATTAAATAAACATTTAGTGCTACACATAGATTACTATTTCACCTACCCGGAAAAAAAATTGAAAACGTTATAACTATGTTTTTTAGTACCGATTTCATTGATGCCACGCAATTTTCGATCCCGGGAAATTCACTCTTGGGGATCCCGTCACCTATTTTCCGGAAAAATCATTCTGGGCCAATGGAACACTTTTCGTAGGAATAGCAGTGAAGAAAGCAATATACATATATCATCTCAATACATATCTCATTAAAACTTAGATTAGAATACATAGATAGATAGAAGTTATATTTAGATCAATAACATCATAAAAGAATACTGAAAGCATAGTTGTCGCATTTGCGACTGTTGATTCGATTCCCAAGTCGGGCATCAATACGTGTTATTGGAGTAATCCATATTTTTTTCTTAAGATAGAAATACCCAATTTAAAAATTAGAAAATAAACTATGTATCAATTGCTTAATTTTACAATCTACGGTAGCAAAACTGATTTCGATTTTTCGAAGTGATCTCAAACTTTTTTTGATGTGTGTACGTTGTCAGGAGTATAGAAACAGCCATAGGGTACTTTCATGAATAAATTAAAAATTTAAAAAACCCCCGACTCAAACATCAAGTTCCCTTTAAAACGTAAAAAATAATAAAAATACGTCGCGTTGGGGGACTGCTCCAAATTATTCATCATCTCCTGTTTTTTTGCAGTCCCCCAACGCGACGTATTTTTATTATTTTTTACTTTTTAAAGGGAACTTGGTTTTTGTGTCGGGGGTTTTTTTAATTTATTTTTTATTTTATACTTTTTATAGGTACATACTTATATAATTTTTTTGTTGCTAAGAGTACTCCCGATTAAGTCATCAATATTCCCTTTCAGTACGCTTTCATTTGATACCCAACTCGAGCCTCGCAGGTAAGTCACCTTTCATACAAAAAAAAAAAACTGAAATCGCTTCATCCGTTCGGGCTCTATGATGCCACAGACAGACAGACAGACAGATAGGCAGACACCCCTCTTTTTCCGTCGGGGGTTAAAAAATAAACTTCCCGTGGAAAACGTGTGTCTTTTGAATAATCATTTAATTACTACGGTACGGTTAGCGCAGTGGCTGAGCTATTGAACTGCTGCGCACGGTGTCTCAGGTTCGATTCTCTCACGGAACAAATATCTTTATGACCTACAAGTAGTTGTTCCGGGTCTGGGTATTTGTGTATGTGAGTTTTTAGGTTTTCAAACGCGCCCACGACACAGGAGAAATCCCTAGTGTGGGGCAACGTTTTTAAAACAAAACATACTATGATTACAAGCATAGTACAACTCAAACAGATTGTCAAATTCTAAATTAACTCGAGCTAAGCCGCGTTTTAAAGTACACACGGCTACACATCAAACTATACCTAACCAGTTAATCTTGGTCTCGGTTTACGGTATCTTTTCCCACAATTAACGATCAGCTTATACTGGTTTTATATAGATTGATGTGTAGCCGTGTGTACTTTTCACTAATAAATAATGTTTCCAAGAGAAACCACTCAATTCTTGTAATGAAATACACATCAATGAGTTCCAATGAAATTGGGACAGATTACCTGGAGCCTTACCACAAGCTCTTAACGCGATACAGTTTAGACTGTAGGAAAGGGACAGAGTTATACAAGTCGTCTAGCGCCATCTCTTTCCCACAGCCTTAAGACTCACAGATGTTCGCATTATGAAAGTTTAGCTTCACAAGCTCATTCTTTTGTTCCTAAGTTGAAGTCTAGACTACACTGGTTTGAATAGTTGTTGCTAGCGGTTCACTGGCTTGTAACTTTTGAATTATCCCAGGAGATGGCAAAAATCAAAATCAAAAAATCAAAAGTCATTTATTCAAATTAGGCTGATTTATCAGCACTTTTTGAAGGTCAATTTTTACATAAGACAGTCCCCCAAAGCGTCCCCACTTCGACACTTCCTAGTGTTTTGGCTGGGAAGAAGAAGTGGCGGAACAAACTCCCAGCAACACATCTGTCTGTATGGTTAGAAGAACCAAGATTTAATACAATTTAATAGAACATTCACATTATACATCAATTCGAAATTACATCCCAATCGTGACTAGAAGGCACAAAAGACAAACTAGGACCATTGCAGTAAATAACAATACCAACACAGAAAAGAAATTAAAATACATTTAACAAAACCAAAGGTCAGCATGTCGACCAGTCACCACAAGCAGCACCCGTTCACGAGTATAACGCTAGGATCAGCCGTTGTCCCTCACGCCATGTGAGTGGGTAGGAGGCAACCCAATGGCACAAATTAATTGAAAGGACACAGTGGATTTTAGTTTGTACGAACTTAACCGTCCTACCACAAAAACACTTGTCTAAGGGCTGATTTCTCAATAGTCAGATAAATTCTTATCTGGGAAACAAAAATGGCGCTATGACAGCTAATCTATTGAAAACTAGCGGCCCTTTGCTTCGCACGGGTGGAGGACCCGGTCTAAAACCCGGTCCCGATGGTTACAAACACAACACAAAAATTATTATCCGAATCGGGCAATTTTCATGTTATATCGTGACAATGGAAAACGGGTTTCATTTATATATATTACTAGCGGCCCGTCCCGGCTTCGCACGGGTGGAGGACCCGGTCTAAAACCCGGTCCCGATGGTTACAAATACAACAAAAAAATAATTATCCGAATCGGTCAAGCCGTTTTCATGTTATGTCGTGACAACGGAAAACGGGTTTCATTTTTATATACTTTTATTATTATTCAACAGATAAGAGTTATCTGACTTTTGAAAAATCAGCCCTAAAAAGTGTAACTGCACAACGATCCTTATGCCGTATCGGCAGCATTTAAGGCACACCTTATGCCTTAAATGCTGTTTTGACGTTTGACAGTTTGTTTAGAAAAGTGTTCAACATAACGTTTTTTTTTGTAGTGAAATGGTAAGACTCCCAGCTGCATCTCTCCGGTTGGGAGGACTTAATTGATGATTTTTCTAAAAGGTGGCTGGATAATAGTCGAAATTAATGGTGTACTATTTAAGTGGTAATGTTGAAAAAGTATAATATTAAATCATTTTTGGTACATTTTAAGTTAGTAAATTAAATGCGTTACTTGAGATATTAGGATAGTTAAATTTTTAAGTAAGCTCATTAGGTAAGAGGCTGCCGCCTTAATGTAGTGTAGTGTAGTGTAGTGTAGTGTACAACCTTAAAATATATTTTTAATTTGGAACTCTCACAATTTATGTATAAATCTATATGAAATGCCTCTCAAAGGCTTCTGTCAAAAGCCGAGTAAACTGTGGGAAAGTCAACCGTATGATGATTGACAAAAGGTTAAGTTCAAATATAAATACGCACAGCTTCTGAGTAAATAGCGGTTACTTCTTGGAATATCTCAAGGCTATTTAGTAAAGACCTACCTTTTGCCCGCGATCCAACCTTAGTGGAGCGGACAGGACTGTCAGATTCGTTTTGTGGGACATATTGCAATGTTTTTTATTCTTTATTTTTTTTTTCTGTGTTAGGTTTTAACTTACGTTACGATTTAAACTTATTTTATCATTATTCTTTTGTTTTTGTTTGTTTATTGTGTGCTCCTGTTGACTTCAAATAAGTGTTAGTTTCTTTCTTTACAGACTAAAATCCGCCTCCATTCAACTGCCCTATACGTTACAGGATCACATAAGCATGTTTAATTCTGCGAACCCGGAAAGCGTTTGATCCTATTGGGGCTTCATCAATTTGCTGACAGCTACTTGACACGCGCGTTGATCAATACGAGCCTTCGAACCGAGTTTAGTTCTTGATCAGACAGAAAGCTACCCATTACTCGCCATCGACAAGCCTAGCAAAAGGAAATTATCTCGTGACGCCCTGATAAATCAACTTGCATTTAATTTGTTATTTCTTTTGTTTTTAATAACGTTGCTCCACACTAAGAATTTATTCTTGTATCGTGGGTGCGTTTACCAAACATAGAAACACACATACACAAACACCCAGACCCGGAACAACAACTTGCAGATCATACAAATAATAGTTCCGAGCGGGATCAAACCCGCGACACGCTGCACAGCAGTCGATAGCTCAGCCACTGCACCAACGATATCTATATATATCTATATATATATAGATATGTCTAACCGCTACTTTTATTCAACAGATAAGAGTTATCTGACTTTTGAAAAATCAGCCCTAAAAAGTGTAACTGCACAACGATCCATAAGCCGTATCGGCAGCATTTAAGGCACACCTTATGCCTTAAATGCTGTTTTGACGTTTGACAGTTTGTTTAGAAAAGTGTTCAACATAACGTATTTTTTGTAGTGAAACGGTAAGACTCCCAGCTGCATCTCTCCGGTTGGGAGGACTTAATTGATGATTTTTCTAAAAGGTGGCTGGATAATAGTCGAAATTAATGGTGTACTAATTAAGTGGTAATGTTGAAAAAGTATAATATTAAATCATTTTTGGTACATTTTATGTTAGTAAATTAAATGCGTTACTTGAGATATTAGGATAGTTAAATTTTTAAGTAAGCTCATTAGGTAAGAGGCTGCCGCCTTAATGTACTTACAACCTTAAAATATATTTTTAATTTGGAACTCTCACAATTTATGTATAAATCTATATGAAACGCCTCTCAAAGGCTTCTGTCAAAAGCCGAGTAAACTGTGGTAAAGTCAACCGTATGATGATTAACAAAAGGTTTAAGTTCAAATATAAATACGCACAGCTTCTGAGTAAATAGCGGTTACTTCTTGGAATATCTCAAGGCTATTTAGTAAAGACCTACCTTTTGCCCGCGATCCAACCTTAGTGGAGCGGACAGGACTGTCAGATTCGTACCTATTGTGGGACATATTGCAATGTTTTTTATTCTTTATTTTTTTTTGTTAGGTTTTAACTTACGTTACGATTTAAACTTATTTTATCATTATTCTTTTGTTTTTGTTTGTTTATTGTGTGCTCCTGTTGGCTTCAAATAAGTGTTATTTTCTTTCTTTACAGACTAAAATCCGCCATATCCATTCAACTGCCCTATACGTTACAGGATCACATAAGCATGTTTAATTCTGCGAACCCGGCAAGTGTTTGATCCTATTGGGGCTTCATCAATTTGCTGACAGCTACTTGACACGCGCGTTGATCAATACGAGCCTTCGAACCGAGTTTGGTTCTTGATCAGACAGCAAGCTACCCATTACTCGCCATCGACAAACCTAGCAAAAGGAAATGATCTCGTGACGCCCTGATAAATCAACTTGCATTTAATTTGTTATTTCTTTTGTTTTTAATAACGTTGCTCCACACTAAGAATTTCTTCTTGTATCGTGGGTGCGTTTACCAAACATATGATACACAAACACCCAGACCCGGAACAACTACTTGCAGATCATACAATAGTTCCGAGCGGGATCAAACCCGCAACACGCTGCACAGCAGTCGATAGCTCAGCCACTGCGCCAACGATGTCATCAAATCAGCAAAGTCTTTTAATTGCTCTTCTTCACGAGCCATTAACCTAATTTTAACCCGCGAGCACTCGCGCTATGAGCATTTCCCTCACAGTAAATTTAAAAAGCGTGTTATTTTGTCAAAAATGTGCATTGGTGCCTCATTCACGCTATAGCTGACGTTTTCATGTGATCAGTGCTCCTTGGATAGTAGAGGGAGAGTATTTGTTTAGCAGGATCGCGGCCTGCGGCGATTTGCTCATCGCGCGAGTATCAGCGTAAGTATTTTTTAAATCAATTTTTTACTTGGTATGAATAAATATAATCATTTATTGCTATTTTTATGTTAAATAATAGTCAGATATGATTAACTCATAATTAAAAAAATATGAAAATCAATAAATGAATCTAGTTTAGTATATTTACAGATGGTTGGTCAACAGCAACACGTTTTGGCGAAAAAATTGGCACCCGGAGACAGTATTTGAAATAATTAGTTCTACATTTTACACAACCCCAAATACAACGCAGATCTATCATGTACTCGTACAACCTGTCACATGTTCTTCAACGAATTTTCCTTTGTACCTGGGGTTCCTGGGACTGAGAAAACTAATGGAATCGGCGCGATTTTCTGAGAAATCACTAATAAAAAAAGACATATTTTCCTGCAGTTTTTTTTTGTGTTCCGGACATGCTTTTATTTTATGTAATATATGTATAGCTCTATTTATATGTTCGCTATTTATTTGTTTTTTTTTTGTTTAAGTTATTTTTTATCAATTTATACCAAAAGTCGGTGCAAAAACGGCAATTTAGCTATTATATTTGTTACTGAAAATTAAAAGTATAACAAAAATTTTATAATTATAAAAAAACATTTGATTTGATTAAATATGATTGTTTTAATACATTTTAGTCTTAAAATATGTCATGTCATATGTCCTATACTACAATTTGACTGCTTAAAAAATGTGAGCAAAATGCTCTATGCGCGAGTGTCTATGTAACTTTCGAGGTCGCGAGTGCTGCCGGGTTAAAGCTGAATATTACTTCAGCATAAACTTCGTTATCATAATGACCTACATTAAATCCGAAGAAATTACCGCTTCGGGTGAAATTATTACTATCCCTGAGGGTAAGATGAAGACGATGCAAGACTGTAAAAACAGGATACTATACGGTACTACAACACAAAGGGCATTTACATTACTTTACCCCACTAAAGGAATTTCCCCTGTGTCCTGGTTGCTCTTACAAATATAGAAACAGGGCCCCATATGTGCAAAGTGTGCGATGCACACGGGCGCCATGCTTTAGGGGCGCCAAAGTAAGTGTTCAATAAAAAAATGTAAAAATAAATAGGTTTAGGTATAAGTAGACATGAAATTGTATTAGTATATCGTCCAATTACAGTCGATTCCTATGTTGCGAGACCATAGGTCAGGCGTTTCTTAATTTTTTCTGTTGTGTATTATGTTCAGACATGCAACACAAAAGGCGTTTTTATTAACCGACTTCAAAAAAAGGAGGAGGTTCTCAATTCGGTCGGTATGTTTTTTTTATGTATGTACAGTAGAGACTCAAAAGCGGTGTGCAACAATTACAAGGCAATAGCTTGAAGTTTAGTTGGACTTACGACCTTCTATTTTGAGAGACATATGCATCATCAACTACTGATTGTATAAGATTCATAATTTCAACAAATTACAGTGTGTCCAGTTGGCCTAGTGGTTAGCGTTTCACGTATTACTAAGTATGCAGTGAACAGCGAGGCGCGAGTTCGATCCTCATGCAGTGAAATTCTTTTTGTAAGTTTTTCTCAACTGTTTAATACTGTAATGGGACAAGAATATTATTATAATCGTTTGTTCACAATTTCTGTGAGGTAGGCCATAAGTTTTAGAATATTTAACTTGATCGGAATCAAGTTGTCGTTCGATTGTGGTTTTCTGATTACTGACGTGTGATTATATGGATAGTGATATATTTATGTTCTCAAAATGTTGGCGAATATCAATATTGTGGCAAGAACGAATATTATTGCAATGTCATGTTGAAGTTCATCAAATGACTTGACTGTTGACTGAGGCACTGAGGGATTGTCAGATGTGTCGTATGAATGTGATATCACAAATATAATAGAAGTTTGTTAATTACATAAATAAATAAAACAAACAAACATTTTAATAGAGCATGACTTTTTTATTTCCAGCAAGACCAAAAAAAAACAAACACTTAAAACTAATATTTAACTTTTTTATTTAATAAATAATAAGCATGAATAAATTGTAAATTAACATGATTAACTAACAAGTTATTGATTAATAATATCATGATAAAAAAAACTAAACAATAGCTTAACAAAAATTTTAAAATTAAAAAATTCTATATGAATTTAAAGAATATTATCCAATTTAATTTATTATCTTAATATATATAAATCTCGTGTCACAATGTTTGTCCTCAATGGACTCCTAAACCACTTAACCGATTATAATAAAATTCGCACACCATGTGCAGTTCGATCCAACTTGAGAGATAGGATAGTTTAAATCTCAAATTTTAGACCGGGTCCTCCACCCGTGCGAAGCCGGGACGGGCCACTAGTTTAATTATAAGAATAAATTTCGTTTAATTATATTTAAGAAAATACAGGGTTTTTTTTATAAAGAGCGGCTATTTTAGTATGTTATCACATAAGAAAATTAATGTGTAATTTTGTCTTTATGTTAACAAAATAAATTATTAAAGATATGATTATTAAAGCCATTTGAAATAGTAATAGTTCAGCAGACCAATTTCTCTATGCGTTTCAAGGCCGCGTTACCTTGTTACTATTTCAAACAGACGTCCAATGGCACCGCGGTCCTGGAACGTAAAGCGCTAGTCGCCCTTTGCGTTCCGGGGCTGCGGTGCCAAAATTTTTATTTTAGTAAATCAAGCTTTTTGCATTCTACTAAGTGCGATTAAGCAAAAAAATATATAATATGGCAATAAATGTTCTATTACTGAAATAAAACCATGAAAATAATAACCGCTCTTCATAAAAATATCCTATTGAGGTCATTAGTTTAATTTTCGTTTTCTTTACGAAAAGAATGATTGAAACTTAGCCTCAAATCTAACCTCTAAAATAAATAAGAACTGTGAATAAAATGATGTTTTCGCTTACAGTCTATTAACAATTAATACAACAACAACCATATAAAAAATAATTTAGGTCGTGCTTTTAAAAGTTTCTTTAATTCCTATAAAAAAACGGGTTTTAGCTGATATTCGGTATAAGTTTTCAGTCTTGAGTGCACGATGAAACTGAACTTCATTTTGTGTTGAATTAGTTACTCATTGGGGGAAGCCATTTTCTTCTTTTTCATTCACCATAATAATTATGATGTCTGACAACCGTCGACTTTGCTCTCGACAAGCTTATAGGGCTTGGCATTCCTCATATCTCATATCCACAGGACTCATAGTATTTCACTAGAACAAAACATGGAATACTATTATTATCTTTACCTATGCAAAATACAACTGTTAATTTATTTTACTAAAAGAAAAAACTATAAATAACAAATACTAAGTATCTTTTAAACAAACCTTTTAACAACTATAACACTTTTGAGTAGGGAATCTTATATAATAAATAAGAATATCAACATGTGAAATAATTAAAAAACAAATGTTAATACTCAGTCTTACACTTAGTCCGGTTTAATTTGATATTTGTATTGTTTCATCCATATTTATGCAGGACTATAATATTCGCCCTCAATGATTATATTATTCTCACTGTAAATATTTCACTGCAAAACAATAACCTTAAAACAGTGTAATACCTACTGATGTAAACATTCGTCACACAAAATAACCAAGAATCAACAACTTTCTATTATGAGACTCGAAACGAACTAGCATAGTTATGTCTACCTCACAAATCGAAATAATTTACTTTTGTAACTTTTGTTTTGTTTTCTCCGATCTACCCACAAACTTTATTATAATTGAATGATGATAACGGACGACACACAACACTAATGACTAGAGTATTAGTAATTATTAAGAAAAAAACAATTTTATTTATCAAATTTCTACTAAAAATGCATTAAAAATAACAAATAGAATAAAACAATTATTAAAAAATATTAAATAAAATAAAAGTTTAGAAAAAAGTGGGGATCGAACCTTCGCCAGTAAACGAATTATCCGAGCACGTTAACCACTGCGTCAGCCTAACTTATAGAATAATGGTTGAAATTATGAACCATACCATAACTTCCTTTGATTTGTATAGTATTAAAACAACTTATAATAAAAGGTCGTAAGTCAACGTGAAGCGTCAGGCCATTGCTTTTAGAAATTGCTTCAGCACTTTTGATTTCGACTGTACATCGATTACTCCGAGGTTTCTAGTCCGATTAGTGTGATTCTTGTTGTGTTCGATGCAGGATACTTGCAGTGTGGTCCCATAAAAATTTCATCAAATTTGGTTCAGTACTTTTTATTTTGTAACCATTTTTATTAATTTCGCCTACTTGGATGACATGATGATCTTTACTTTTTGCGTGTTTGTTACGCGATTACTTCGCCAATTGTGGACTGATTTTCAAAATTGTTTTTTTGTGGTACTAGGGATCGTTCACCTTAGGGAATACTGCAAGTTTCATCGAACTCTGTTCAGCATTTTTTGAGATAGGGAATTTTATTGCAACTTTCTTTTATGTACACAACATGGGCGATGTTAATACCGGTGCTACGGATTACAAAACTCTAGTGCACATGTAAGAAAATGATGTATTTGCCATGAATTTGGGTTGAATATTTAAACTAAAAAGAGTAAAATAAAAAACTTGTTCCAAAAAAAATTTAACCGCCTTCAAAAACAACCACAAAAAAGGGTAAAATAACCTACAAAATAACTTTTCTTTCGGAAGTCGGTGGCAAAAAGACATCGAAATAATAAAACAAAGCCACCGAAAGAAAAGTTATTTTGTAGGTCATTTTACCCTTTTTTGTGGTTGTTTTTGAAGGCGGTTAAGTTTTTTTGTAAATATTCGACAAGGTCTGGCACAATTGCTTATTATATAAGCTCTACGAAATGGGTCTGCCAGACCATCTCATGCTTTTCTTACGAGACTTACTGTCGGATCGCACCTTCCGCTATCGTATCGGGTATGCCCACTTCTCCGCTCACCCAATTCGAGCCTTTAGGACTGAGCGTCCCTCAAGGCTCAGTCCTTTACCCATCTTCTTCACGCTGTTCACTGGCGATATTCACAAGAGCGAAAAACCTTAGTTAGCTCTTTTCGCGGACGACACGGCCATAAACACTGGTTCCAGTCCAGCCGATAGAGGTATGACTGCAACCAGAACGTTGTAGAACGTCTGCGGATTGGAGGGTTTGGGCTCTATATCCCAAACCCTTCAATCCGCAGCCAACGTCCTAGGCGCCTGTTTCAGAAATGGAGAATAGAGGTTAATCCTGCTAAAAGTCAAGCGGTTCTCTTCACCATACCGCGCAAAAGATTCGTCCCCGCAGTCCGATCACTATGTACGGCAAGCCTATCCCTTGGGAGAAACGAGCCAAATAATTAAGTGTGACCCTCGATAGTCACCTTACCTTCCGAGCCCATGTGAAGGTAGCTCGCGATCGGGCAACATTTACCGTAGGTAGGCTTTATTCTTTGCTTACAGCAAGAAGCAAATTGTCGCAAATTGCAAAATGCGCCTCTATACCGCCGTAATCCGTCCCATTATGACATACGCTTGTGTCGTCTTCACTCACTCCCACCCCTGCCTCCTCTATAAGATGCAGGTCCTCCAAAACCGATTCCTCAGGAAAGTCACGGGAGCCCCGTACTACCCGTATGCCCGGAATAATTTTGATTTCCAAATCCCCACCATTTTTCAGTTCATGAAACGCCTTTCCAAGCGTTTCTTTGACCCTGACTAATTTCAGGTTTTGCGCTTTCTCATTTACACGTATATGTAGAGTTGTAGGCAGGTACGAGTATAGACAATATTTCTATTTAGTATTTGTTCCTAAAAATGTGATTTTTAGTTTTGGGCTATTTTCAAGTAGGTATATTTATGAACAACGTATCTGTACCACATTAGTTAAGTAAATGCTTTAAAACTAGTGTGAACAAGTATTTATTTTTAGATTATTTCATTTTTACCAACGACGGAACGGAGCAGGTATATGCGTTTAGTGTGAGAGATGTTTGTATGAGCGTTTGTGTGTTTGTGCAAAGTGATGTTCCCACCTATCTTCTAAACTAATGATCCGATTTTGATGCGGTTTTCAATAACGGTTTTGTGTTCGATGAGTTCATGTTCTTAGACAGGTGTCAGGATATTTTAGTCTACAGAGAGATAAAATAATAAGACTTAAAGTTAAAAAAGAAGATAAAAATAAAATCAAAATGACCTAAGGGGCGCCTAAATCCTTTTTTGCACACAGGCGCCAGTAGCCCTTACGGGGGCCCTGCTCGTTAACCCAAACTTAAACGCCCACACTAACATAGAGAATGACAATAAGTCCCTATTTATAGACCTTCTTTATAAAAAAACTTAAGTCAGCGCTCCAAGTGTCGACCTACCACTTTTGATGAATAATGTTGTTCGTAGATTCCAAGTAAGCATAAGCGTGAAAGGTCACGTATCACAATCATCCCACTATCGTGATAGTGGGATGTTATACGGATGTACTTGCAAGTACACCCGTATAACATCCCACCCAGTATAACTATTAACTTTTCACGTCATAACAGCTGAATGAAGTGTCATGAAAAAAACAGTGGTAGATTGTGCATTGTTTAATAGCCAAATTTACAGAATTTCGTTTTATACATGAAATGATAACGTGAATAACACGTCATCATTTCATAGATTTATCAATTCCCAAAATAATCATTTCACTGAAAAGAATAAAGACTTGTCATGTTATACAGTATTTTTTACAGATATTATTTGTTCTGTGTTACACCAGTTTTTCACCACGGTATTTTATTTTAACAACAATGTAAAAAATACGTAATGCGAGCCCGGTCGACCGGGCTAACGAGCCGGAGTTGTTGTAAATTCGTCATAAAATTAGTTCCCCGCGAAAAAAAGTGGGTATAAATTATCCGATGGTTTTTGTTTTTTTTTTATTTTTCGTTCGGATAGCAATACAATTAAATAATAAAATCCAGTACAAAACTACCCAAAACGAGGACACAAAGTACTAGGAGAATAGGATGGAAACATCTTTTCGTGGGGAATTATTTTTATGGCGAACTTACATCAACCTGCGAGCCGGCGGGGGTATCTTCTGGTAATCTGTGCTTCTGGGTGATCTAGAAACAAAAACCGCGAAGATAAGCCTTCCTAACCTAACCTGTCCAAGTTGGAGTGCCCGAGCCCCGACCTCGTTTCGCTTTTTCTTGCCTATGTTTTCTATGCCTTTTTCAACATGGAAATACACCAAACAAAAGATAATTCGTTATAATATTATTCTACTGATTGTCTAGACCGTTGAAAATAAATAATATAATAATTATTAAAAAAATACAAGGACCATTTATATGTGTATATACAAAAAATTTTCTGGAAAACATAATACATAGGCTTAAATAAAGGTAACTTAAATCAGAAGAAAATATAAATCAAATAAATAACACTATTTCTGCAAAGGATTTTTTTTTATTTATTTATTTAAACTTTATGCACAGTTACCAAAAACATGTACAAAGGCGGACTTAATGCCTTGGGCATTATCTACCAGTCTACCTTAAATTCTATTGCTTGTAAACGATGGAACGTCGTCTATCACTAGTTCCTTTTCGTATACAGTCCTTTTAACTCATGAAAGTTTGTTAATATTTTACAAATACCCTGTGTAGCATGTTACTTGCGAATAGTCCGCGTATTCTGTCACCTATATGAGTAGGTACACCTTATTTTGTGTAAATGTAATTTGTACAGAGTTTATCATCATCATCATCATCATCCACGCTCACCCACTGCTGGGTATAGGTCTCTCTTTGTTTGTGCCAAGCTCCACGGTCTTGCGCCAGCCTCATCCAGGACACTCCCGCAATGACAACAATGTCGTCTGCCCATCTCGCCGCCGGACGACCAACACTTCTTTTTCCATTCCTTGGACGCCACTCTGTCACATCTATACTCCACCTGCTGTCACCGCGCCTTGCCAGATGTCCTGCCCAACTCCATATCCTGGTAAGTGACATTTTAAATTTATATTAAACGACAGTTAAAGATCTGTAAAGACAGAAGAAACCAACGACTTTGCGTGTTTGACACGCAAGAAGTACGCTATGATAGATGGTTACACATCCACAGATCAGCCTAGGCAAACGCGGCATAACATGGAACATCGGACTGAACTCTCTAACAATGTTTCCAAACGTCGAAATCCGGAGACGAACAAAGGTATTCGATATTGGTAATCGAGTTATGGAACTCAAATCTTCCATGATGATATTTCTTTAAGTTTCCGGTATTTCGACGCTGTTACAAGCGCCATGATTGAGGGATGACTGGAGAATGCGGGTAGATGAAAAATAATTGTTAGAAGCAGACAAATCTGTTTACCCTCTTTCTTTGTCTCTTGCTACGCGCACTAGATTTAGAACCTTAGTTAGGTATGTAATAAAAACACTTTTGTTGTACTGTGCCCTGACAGGGTCTACAATGGCTCTTAGCTGTAATCTTTTGTGAACACCTTTTTACCTTGTAGAATGCAAATAAATGAAAATGAACTACTGGAACACGACACTATGTCGCGGCAAAACTCACTCACAGTATCACTAAGTTCAGTCTTTTACTATCGTTACGGAGAAGCTCGAAAGTCTTACAACTAGACTTAGCAAGGGGTATCGTTTCACCAAGTTATTGTGATGTGGTCAGATAGTAATCTAAATATAGTTTGTCTGGAAGCCGACCTCAACATCGTTTGAAAAAGGCTTGGCTAATGATGATGAATAGAAGTTATAAGATAAAGAGGAATGGTTGAAAAAAGGTTTCGTTGTAATTTCTATAACCCATTTGCTCGTAAAAGGTCTCTTACAAAGGCCCCGGAGTCCCGCGACCCCGGAACCTTATCCAGTTGGATAAAGTCAAGTGTTATAAAAACGAGTTTTTAACCAACAATTAGACAACAATAACACTTACCAACCCACCCTGTGTCCACTTGGAAGATCACATCCCACGCCTTCTTACAAAGCCCTGTAACAACTATTTAAGCCTGATTGTATACGACCCAGTGGCATAATTTTTACCTACACCCAGGCAAAGCTGTGGGCGATTAATCTAAAAGAAAAAAGCGATTTATATAAAATTAGAAATTTCTGGAATGTTATTTTTGTCAGAGGCTTTTTTGTGGTTGTTAAACTGTATCTTATCACTTATCTATACAATTACAAAACAAATTGAATAAGCCGTGAAAAGATATTATTTTTTCATCAACAATGTACCTTATTTTATGTTGTTTATGTGTGTAGCTTATTCCCACGGCGTTGCCCACGTCAAATTCGGTAATTTTTCTTTTTGATTTTTAGTCAGTAAGTCTGATAGTCCCGTCTACTCCACCCAAGTCTGGAGGACAAGATTATTATACTACACCAAAACCAAATCCTTACAGTACTGGCTTTACATGGCTTAATTGCCAAGAGCCTCGACCAACATTTAAGGAGGCTCTCATTAGGCAGCTGGATCAGGGGCCTGATTCAGAGAGCAGTTCTCTTGGACACGGCGCGCATTTTTAGGAGGTTCCTTTCTCTGGAGCCCTGACTGCCGGTAGCTTGGACCCTGTTCCCGATACCGGTGGGCCACTATAGTTTTTTTTTTTAAATTTATAGAAATATTTTAAAATATAAATTATAAGTTTTTAGACTGACATGGTGACTATAACTATTATTTAGTTTTAAAACGGAATATTCACCATGTTTATTATTTGTTTTGAGTTTCCGATATTTCGGGCAATTTCGGCACTGTTGCAAGCGTCATGATCACGGATGAACTTTCATCATCGTTCTTCTTTCTTTCAAAACTAAATAATAGTTAAAATATAAATTATATGGAAAAACGATGAATCAAGAGAAGATACTAAAATATTCACCTGTAAAAATGTTTTATACAAAATTCGACTCCATCATGCGTAGGCGTCAATGTAAATGGTGACAGACGTTTATCGACATTTGAATACAGTAATATGTTTGATGTAGTTAAGCTTATTATTTCCTGATTTATATTTTCTCCATTCCCATATCGCATCTGAACAGAAAAGGTCATGTCCGTTGGTATTTTGAAGGTTATTTACAAATGTCGGAAGCGAAAACGCGTGGAATGCCGTCACCTAATTTTAAGAGGAAATAAATGATGCATGCTATCAAGTTGATGAAGTGGGAAAGGAGCAACAAGGCGTCGAAGGGTACATCGAATTGGGTTGCTGTAAAATTCTCCACGAAAAAAAGTCTTTTTTTTTTTAAATTTCATTTATTGTAAATCCGCCCCATTTTGAAAAAATGATTTTTCCTCTCAAACGCTCAGAAAGATTCTATTTGTCATTCAAAATCTGAGTGCAAGACTCCTAAAGTTCTTCACTTGCTCAGTTTTCAATTCAAAACTCGCGCCGAAAAACAATTTGCCACCTTGCGCTACCGTTATGTTGGTAATATGGGCAGACGTCTATGAGAAATATATCTGTCTTTGGTTTAAATATATACAAATACGACTCTATGTGTTTGGTATAGAGACTAAATTAAATTAAAAAAACTTCGTCGCCTTGCAACCACGAAGCAAAACTGACAACTTTTTCTTTGCAACTGTGGTTGCGAGAAGCAATTGAGCGGTCAAATAACATTTCCTAATAAGTAGGTATTAACAATTAAATGTTACGAAAAATATCTAGTTTCAATTTGTCTCGGAATTAAAGCTAGATATTTTTCGTTACATTTAACGTCGTGGAAATCTCAATTGTCTAGGTACTACATAATAACAATCTTTTGTTTAATAAGGACCGTGATAATGACTGACAATCAAGAAAAGCTAATGGAAAAAGAAATGCCTGAAGTAATATGTGCCTGAAGCGTCAAAATAAAGATCAGCACTTGAGACGTCGCAAACTTTTCATGACGTGCGTAGGTTGTATTCATCTTAAGATAAGTACTTCAGATATATACAACCTACACACATCATAAATAATTAAAAATCAAAATCTTTTTTGTTACGGTAGATTACACTATGACTTCTTCTTTTAAGATTCTTTATTTAAAAATATACATAGATTTAGAATATAACAGTAAGACAGTTCAATTTTCCCCGCTGCCTCGAGAAGTCGAGGCGCGGCGAGAAGAGCTCCGGCGCGATCTCACGGCAGTATGGAGGGGACGACTGTGGCGACCGACGGCCGAGCACGCCGCAATAGCGGCGGTAATACCCCTCTTTGAGAAGTGGCTGGAGAGACGTCACGTCGTCCTGTCCTAACGCTTGACGCAGGTCCTCACCGTACACGGAAGTTTCGGGAGGTACCTGTGTCTGAAGGGAAAGGAAGAAACGCTTGGGTGTCACCACTGCGAGGATCGCCCTTAGGACACGGTGGAGCTTACGGTGCAGGACTGCACCGCTTGGGCGGGGCACCGCCGTGTCCTCACGGAGACGATGGGAGGAGACCTCACGCGCCCGGCATTGGTCACGGCCATGCTGCGGGGCGAAACGGAGTGGGAAGCGGTCGCCTCCTTCTGCGAAGCAGTCATGCTCGTGAAGGAGGAAGCGGGCCGCGAGAGGAAACGGCGACGGAACCCTACGAATATAAAAACTATATAACTACGTTATTTTTTTAACCATTCAAATTTTTGAATAGTCTAAAAATCACAAGACTATTTTATTCCGTATTAATATTCGCTATCAAAATATTGTTCGAAACTTTGAAACACACGTGGGTGTAATTTATCTTGAAATTTTCCGTTCACCACAAACTTTTGTTTCCTTTTTTAAGATCTATTTTTCTACATTTTTGATGAAAAATTATTTAAAGGCTATTCAGGAACTAATAAAAAAAAAACTTTTTCGTATTGATAAATTAGAAGTATTTATCCTTCTTTTTTTTTTGTTGTCTGTCACTGTTTTAATTATTTAGTTTTCTTGTTACTTCATTTTCTTTTATGTAACTATTTGTTTTTTGTGTCTCTTTTGCACTGAATAAATCTTTAATCTATCTTTTATCTATAAAATGTAGTACTAATTAGTAAGAAATCAAAGAATAGAGTCGTCTTTAGTTCTATCAAAGATAAATAAGAAACTATAAAAAGTTACACAGAAGTTCTCGCCTGCAGGCTAATCAAGAAAACTGTAATGGATTACTTTATTGAAGTTGTTACAAGAAAGTATTATTTACTTTGGAATAGCAGCTATTTAGAGTACCTAGTGTATATCTATATAATCCTAAATTTTTATAAGTTTGGATGCATGTTTGTAACTCAATCACGTCGGAACGGCTGAAGTGATTTTGATAAATGTGACTCAGAGATAGGTCTTTAACAGGTGCTGTCATTTGTTACACACAGAATATGATTATCCCAATATTAAATCCCAATAAAATCATTATCGTGCTAAACAAGGGCGAAACCACTGACAATAGCTAGTGATTAAGTAAATAGATACTTAATATTCATCATTATAAATTGTTTCAAACTATCATTAGTAAAACAACAATATTGAAAGCAAACTTATAGTTATTTGAATTTTGAAACAAATAATTGTAATCTTAAATTCAAACTTTCACAGACGAGTTTAAAGGTCTTTTAAGTTTTAAATTTATTGAACTCAATAACTTAAAATCGCACGGCTGATTTATTTTCATTCATCAATCAGCTAGATCTTGAACAACTACTTGTAGATTTTACTAATATTTATTGCATGAAGGAATTGAACCCACAATAAACAATAATGCAGTTGATCATGCAATCACTGGGCCAATCGTGCCTATGTAATGTTGGTAATGTTTATGCATAACGCGATGCGATCTGACGCCGGCAGTGAGAAAGTACATAATGGACATCCATAAGTTTCAGATATCGCATGCAATCACATCGAATCGATTGCGATCTCTGTAGAGGCAGAACGCGATGCGATCAACCCCGGCAGTGAGGAAGCACATATGGACATCCATATGTTACAGGGATCGCATGCGATTAGAGCGGATCGTATGCGATCTTTGTTAAGGCTGAATGTGATGCGATCTGACGCCAGCAGTGAGAAAGCACATAATGGACATCCATAGGTTACAGATATCACATAGATTCTGATCGTTTTGGCAAATCGGATCACCGTTACCGTGACCCCTGAATGTAAAGGGCTCTTGAAGGACACCGTGGATTTTTGCCCAGTACGAGTCTATAACAGTAATCCCACCCAGCCTTGGGTTCCCGCGACGACTCATTTGACGAGTTTACCACGTAAAAAAAAAGATCGGATCGCCGGGTTGGATCGCGTTCTGCGAGTACAGACCTTAAGCAAGATCGCTTTAGTTTGAATAAAAATTACATGAAATGGAACAAAACAATTTATAAAATAAAAGAAACTCAAATACGTATTAAATAAAACTGTACGAGTACGAGTGGTTAATCAAATATTACCTATTGTCAAGTAGAAACAACTTAACTAACATCACAAAACAAACAAAAATGTTATATCTACGTAATCTGTATAAGAGGCCAAAAATAACTTCATTATTATTTACCTTTATTTATAAAGTATCTTTATTTATAACACGGTCTTTTGTTAAGAGCGCTACACACATATTTTTTTTTTAATTTTGCCCACACTAATGTCTCCTGTATCGTGGGTGCGTTTAGACACATTTAAAGTCACATAATAATTATACAAACTCCCAAAAACGACTTTTAAGTCATACAAATAGCTTCTTTTTTTAAAAAAAAAACGTTGACCCATACTAGGAATGTCTTCCTTTATCGTGGGTGCGTTTACAAACATGAAACTCACATACACAAACACCCAGACCCGGAACAACTGTTTGCGGATCTTACTAATTATTTTTTTTGTACGAGAGTAGAACCCTGGACACGCAGCACAATTGTCAATAACTCAATCACACAGACGTCAAGTTAGTGTAGCTTACTTCAAGCAATTTCTATTGAGTTTCTGATGGGCAAATCCAATAACACATGTTTTCCCAATTCGTGAATCAACCCCAAAGCTCAACTTTTCCCAGGACAATGGGCGTAGGTGCGGGCATGCGGATGGCGAGTAATGAGTGACGCGCCGCCGTCCGATCATAGACCATACGCTTCTCAAAGACCCGGGCATTGTCTATGGCGAGTCATCCATTACGTGTCTATGGTGGCCGGAAATCGCCTCAAGACGTCTTCTGCTCGTCCCGTGGAAGTGTGTAGCTTCTAGCATACAAAATGGCGTTACACGTGTAAACGATAATAGATATTTAACTTATACATATGAAAGTAATTTTCTCCCAAAACTTGTTATTGTTAGCTAAGAATGGCTCACCACTAGCACCCACTAGCATACAATGTTTTTAGATGAGGCATATTATTTTCCCTATTATATTATTATTCGCACTGGAGCTAAAGTTCGGCCGTTCAGAGAATGCGTTCCTGACACATCGCGATTGAACTGACGACATAACTTTGTAATGGCGTTGCAGTTACGATAAAAATATTTTTGCTGGTTGTTTACCGTTTTAACAATTGATGAGCATTAAAAAACAACATTATTATATCAATAATCAATTAATGTTATAATTTTGTGCCAAACTGAGGGTCAAATAACTTGGTAAACAATATTTTTCTAAATCTATACTGCGCTATTACAAGGTTATGTCAGCGCTTTATATTTGTAGTGCTGTGCTAAAAATAACAGGCAAGTATCTGTTCTTAAATATACAGTTATACTTATAATATAAAATAATACGCTTTGATTTTCTTTTAAAGAATTTGAAAATAATGGACTATAAGATAACTTTATGAAATATAAAAATAAAACTATGACCAAACCGAACGCGCGAAAGAAAGTAGCATTTTTATAATTAAGGTTGAAAATGGTAACCCCAAATGGCGTTACTAGCATTTTTATACTTAGATTAAAATGGTAACCCCATTGATTGTGATTGTGACGCTAAAACAGTCGTCTGTTGTCGTATCGTGGCCGATATAACGCGACTCATTACCAATATAACGTGATCGAGCTAATCTGGGCTCTAAATAAAAGGTTACGCCGCCCGCCATTCAGCACGAAAAAGATGATGACCCTATTAAAAGAAGCCTGCGGGGAAGTCACAAGAGATGACTGGGCAAAGGTTGTTGAGAAGACTAAAAACCTCATTTTGACCGAGATATGAGGATTGATTCTGTTATTATAATAATATGATTATACATGTAGGCGAAGATGATGAAGACACCACCTCCTCAAGCGAATCGGAGTCTGATTAATATTCTGTACGCACATTCAATTCAATGTACTTACTTTATTGCATAGAAATACAGATTGTAACTTTGTAACAAAGAATAAATAAAACAATTTTATTATATGAATATTACCTTTTTTTGGTTTCCACTTATATGACTAAAATATAAATTTTAAATGATTCCGCCAATTTAAAACGAATATAATCTTAAAATAATGCGGTGGCTCATTTTGGAGGAACGGTAACGAACTCAGTGTTATGTTGTTCCCATCACTAGTCGTGTCTAACTGATAGGTGTCAGGAACGCATTCTCTGAACGGCCGAACTTTAATTATAGTTTGTATTACACACTGTGTCTTCGGCCCATAAACCCAACAGAAATTCATCTTTTTGAGTTGGCATTTAACAAAGAAATAATAGGAAAATCAAATCAACCGTCTTTTACAATGTCCCTCGCACCGCTCTGGCTTCTTAAAATCATATTGCTTTGTTCAAGCAGTTTTTCTCTGCAATGCACTCCCTCAGGATATCGGGTCTCTTGCTATAATATTGCAACCAGTCCTTTGACATTTAACTTGAAAGTTCGCGAACATTTGTTCAAGAATCTGGCAGACACGTAAAGCTTATTTTTGATGTTATCGCCATCTCTACTGTTATCTACCTTTTATAGTTTAGTTAATATTTATTCGTTATTTTCCCACGTTTTTATACACTCACTTTTCTGCACTACACTTTCCGATAAGCTAGCAGGCAGATTTTTTTTTATGTTCTATTTTTACTGGTTGTCTTTTTTTTGTATTGTGCACCTACTATGTTTCTCTGCATTACCCTTAGGTAGACTGGAAAAACCACCTTTGTACATCAATGTGCAAAAAATTTTGAATAAATATTTAAATTCTTAAAGATAGTAAATCTTTGACAGTCGTTATCTAAGTCAGAAGCTCTTAAGTCAGACAACCAGTCGTACCATGGGGTATTACCGAGTTCCTGGGTTGTGGGGGTCCGACAGGCAGTCGCTCTATGTAAAATACTGATATCCAGCTGAATCTGGTTCGACTGGAAGCCGACCTCAATATAGTTGGGAAAAGGCTAGGCAGATGATGATGCATTCAATTCTTAAAGAGTCATTGTCCTCACAATTATGACCAAACTTAACTACGGTTATTTTGTCAAGTTATGAACGAACATAAATGGTATGGAGTAGAGTTCTTTACGAGAATTTAAGGTTCTGTAGTAAAATTGTTCTTGTCGTTCTCTCATAAGCGGTTTTCATGTATTTTTTATAACCTTCAAATACGTTGTAAGCCGACCATAATACAGACGGGATAAAACAGATGATAGTAACGACATACCATTCACTTAATATGGATACATTAATAGATATTTATTCTACGTATTAAACTGTATACCAAAAACAATTGATCAAATTTTGATTTGATTATAATTTTTACATGGGATAAGTACAGTTTTATAATGAAAAAGTTCTTAAATTCAATTTATTGGTTTAAGTTACAATCTACATCCTTAATTTAATTTACACACGTCTAATAGATAATAATTACATACATATTCTTATTTTAAAAGAGAAAACAGTCACAACTTTCTTACAAAGGACATTACTAATCACAAATCGCGGTCAAAAAATGTGCGAGTAGGACGATCGTTATAATCTGTTTAGTCTCGCTCTCACCTTTTATAACCACACTAACAACAACATTACTGTAATTTTATTCTCTATAAGTAACCTTATCGCTGGACTCTAAGCTGTGCTCGTCGTCGAGATGGCTTGGAGATCGTCCAAACGTGAAGCGCGAACGCTCACCGCTGGCGCTGCACGATTGGATAGTGTCGCTGTCAGTAGCTTACTTAGTAGGTGCGTCCACACAGAGCAAGCAGGTTCGCGAGGCATGCTCAGAAGTAGCTCGGTTAGTAGTGTAGACGTGTCTGAGGCAAACGCGCGCGCGCCATCCAGTGTCGGCTTTTTGTTTCGCTCGCGTGTATTGTTTCGTGCCTCGGTCGAGAAACATCAGGCGCGTCCACAGAAAGCGTGCAGCTTCGCGAGGCAGTTTCCTCGCGCGGCGAATGCCTCGCGAGACTGCTCGCGAGACTGCTCGCTCTATGTGGACGCATCTAATGACAAACTTTAGTACTGTCGCGTAAACGCTGCAGCCGCACCGTTACAAGTCTGTGTTTATAGAGCACTGCAGGTCCATAAATCCCTTATTACGACCTACGACTAAACGTAACATAAATGGGTCCTTCAGGTCGTATCAGCATGTCTGACATAAGTCCTGGTCGAAAGCCCTTGATTTTCGGAGACAGTTTGAAGTTTCGGCATATCGCACTGAGCACGCACTTCATCTCTAGCATTGCGAATCTTTGACCTGTGGACAAGAGGTTCTTTATTATTATAAGCATAACGGCTTCATAACTTTCCCGCTGTAAGCACCTTCGTACACTAGGCGACGCAAGTCTCCGATACCTTACGACTTTGACATACATTGACGAGTGCGTATTTACGAACCTCTATGGATTGTATTGCGATAGTGGCCTGGATACCGAAATCGTAAGGTATCGGAAAGTTGCGTCGCCTTTTCTACGAAAGGCCTAAGTGGTAACAAGAAGTGTATACAGCTGTTTGGCACACGCCACGATATGCTACCAGTGGCGAATTCGTGTAAAAAGTAACTGATATCTTGAATCTAGAGGAGGTTATCTGTGGGTGGACATAATAAGTGGAAACAAAAACACCGTAGCACACTAAAACCCCAAAATGGAGGTATAATATTTATTGATATAATAACAGTTTACCCGATTATTTTAGGGCAGATTTTTCAACAGTCAGATAACTTTTATATGAGGAATACTAATGGCAGTTTGACAGCTTATCTATAGAAAATATGTCAAACCGCTATTTTTATTCCTGAGATAAAAATTATCTGGCTATTTAAAAATGAGCCCTTAATTGGATAAACTGTTATTATACCAGCATCAGCTAGCTGTGAAATCCAACGCTTACTGCGCAGTTTTCAAAGCCTTAAAACGCTTATTGTTCAGGTGCCATTACAGGCGAAATTGAGTCCGATCGTTTCTTTCAACTACGTGCGATATAAAATTATGACTTACAAGAAAAACGATCCAGTTTAATACCTTACTTGTAAGATAGGTCCATATTAGGTACGTGAATAAAATACCTGGTTTTACTATAGTGTGACGACAAGTATTGTGCCGCTCCTTTTAGCGTGAATTTCTCCCAGCCTGGGTAGTGGAAGGGACTGTCAGACTGATATCGACTAAAATCCACGATGTTCCTTCAATACCCCTCGATATTCCAGGGTCACGGTTAGCTGTCTTGACAGTTCTGTAATCCCGGCAAGCGTTTGGCACCTATTGAGGCCTCGTCATATGCTGCATCGCTCTTCTTACGTGCTTACGAAACGCGAGGGCATACCAACCAGTTGTAGATATCGTTATTATATCGCTATAAGTAGACGTTTGCGGCGGTAACACGCGATATTTTACCGGACGTTTTACTTCATAAGCATAAAATAAAGTTGGGTGAAAATTGATCAGCGGTACAACATTAGCGGTCACTCTATAGTCAAACTAGGGGAAATATTAAAATGGACTGTTTCTATGGATTAGTTTATGAAGATGTATTTTTTGGACGAGATTTTCAACTAACTGACCCGACAAATTGTTCAATACAAAAATTTGTCAAATTGGTACAACTGTTCTCGAGTTTTTGCGAGACTAACGAACAGCAATTAAATTTTACATAACATTAAAAGTTCTGAAACCCCAAATCACCATCTGAAAAGCCTTGAGGTAAAGAAACTGCAGACGAATTCCGGAGAACCGGTTGAATTATCATGGACTTCTCAACGAAATTAGCCAGTACAGAAGAAAGTATTAGTATAGGTATAGAAGTATATAACTATATAGGAGTAAGAATAAGCACTACTTCCAATTCAAAATGTTCGATGTTTTGTAATAGTTTAGAGTGATTAAGATTCCTATTTTTAACTTTGTTTTAATTTAAAATTTTAATAAATTCTTCTGTGTAATGAAATGTGTAGGTAGGTAGGTGCCTCCAGCAAACTTAGGAAAATCTAGAAATTTGAAGTCTAGACAAATTCAGTCCAATATCTCATTTCTGAGATGTTGACTAAGTTTTTAATTAGAAAAACTTCATAATTTGATTAACAATGAATTCTTTACCGACCCAGTGACTGAAGCTAGGTTTCAAATAATTGAGTTATCTCAACTTTAAGGCTAGGCCAGTTTAGTCACGGGACTATCCAAACAGAGTAACGCGGCCCTGAAACGACAAGGGCTACCGAAGCGACAGAACATTTTCAATAATCAATGCCACTTTGAAAGTCCTTTCCGATCCACTCAGGCGGACTTATTTTTGATTTTACAACTCAAAAAAGGGGTTTGGCTAGTCGGGTACAATTCGGTAGTACTAAAAAGTAAAAAGGGTAAAATAAAAAACTTAAAACAAAAAATAACCGACTTCAAAAACAACCACAGAAAAGGGTAACATGATCATTGTAGTTTAAATATTCAACCCAAATTCTTGATACATAATATTCTTATTACATTAGAAGTTAGATCGGGTCAGAAACCTCGGAATAATCGGGTTAGACTATGTAATTTTTTTTTTTGTTGATTTTCTAAAACCGCTTTTTTAATTTCGATAAAATTTCAAAAAAAGTTTCGATAAAAGATTTTTTTTAATCGGTTTATAAGTGACGGAGTTATGCACGAATAAACATTTAAAACAAATAGAAAAATCCGAATTGAGATTAGGGTTAGAGTTATTACTGGCCTTTTTTCAAGAATTATACCAATATGTGACGAATTGAGAATATAAAAAGCATCTTATTTTCATCAGTTTTAGTTAAAGTAAAGGAAGAAAAAGATTTGGTTCAAACACATTTTTTTTTATAATTATGTCGGCTTTAATAGCCTTTTCAGACATCTTGCCTATCCGTGTTGGTGATAACATTCTTTTATAAAACGTACAAGACATAAGGTATGTCTGAAAGACACATCCCAACATTTTTTTTTTTTGTTTTTCGAAATCGTCTGAAGTAATAAGGTCTAGTTTATGCCATACAAAAAAAAAGTCTAGATAGTGATAATTTATTTAAGGGCCTATGCACACCACGTTTTTTAAACGCGCCGTCGACGCGCAGTTTGGAAACGCGCGTCGACGGCGCGTTTTTGTCCATCAGAGCAGTTTGTTGGTGTGATACAAAGTGTCAAACGCGCGTTTGCATCGCTACAAACGCGCGTCGACGGCGCGTTTAAAAAACGTGGTAGGCCTTAACTTTTACGTCCATCCAAGTTTCTGTATATTATAACAATTCAGTGAAAAAATATCATTAACTTACAACGTTAAAAATAAACCGTAAAAGCAAAACGTATCGGCAAAACGACCATATCAAAGTAAAATGTCGTTTTGACAGCTTTTTTAACCAAGTGTATAACATTCTTGTGGTAATAAAAAAAGTATTAAACGGTAAGTCTACACCATCATCATCATACCCAATACATTTACAAAATCATACCTATGCAATTCCTAGGTCCGGCGCTGAACGGCACGAAGGCGTACGGATGCATGGGCGCTCCACTGAAAAACCGGTCCGGTTTGAATGCTTCCGGATCCGGGAAATGGTCCGGTTGACGGTGCAGGTCGTAGATGTGGATTGACACTTCAGAGCCTTTCTTTACTTCTAGATCCTCTGCAATAAAACAAAATTAAAAGTTAGAACTTGACCTTATAATACATATTTTATACTACACCTGCTTGGAAAGTACCTTGTTACTTTATCAAATTTACGGTAGAAAGTACGTCATTGCATATCGACCAAATATGCGGGGAGAAAACGCATCTGAGCGGGAGAGAAAAGTGTATGAAAATCCATTTCTAACGTGTTTTTTCTTTTTTAATTTTGGGTAAGACTATGCGCCGGTAACCTAAATATCAAAAGACAAAAAGTTTTTACACTGAGTTTTTATCTCCAAGTTCGCAAAATGACACTGGCCACTAGCTGTATGTTGGATGGTGTCGGGCTGGCAGTGCGACCCTGCGGCGGCAGGATAAACAATTTGAAAAAAGAACATGATGTGAAAATTGCAGACGCCATTGGCGCCATTTTCAATTTGTGTGTTGTTTGAGGATTCAGTTTTCGTAGAAAGTAATTTATTTTCCTCGTAGGTGTAGTATAAAGCACTATGTATCACTCGAGAGAAAGTGCGATTCCCGATCTCGGGTATTTTAAAGTCCTCGGCTACGCCTCGTCCTTTAAACGATACCCTCGATGGTAATCGGTCACTTTCTCCTCTCGGTGAACAATGTACTATTAAATTCTTTGGTTAGAACAGTGAAAAAATACACTGCGGATTTTAGTCAGTACAAGTCTGACAGTCACTCCCGTCCCACCCTGGGTGGGAGGACTCATTTAATGATTTAACCAAGCAAAAAAACCAGTGGGATGGCGGACAAGGGAGCTCTCTATATATGCGAGACCGATTTTTTTGAAAACATACTAAAACTAAAGTTCGAATTTTCCGCAGTAGATTTATTTGTAAGACTGCGAATTTCAGATTTTCAGGCCGCTGACTACCTGTAACAACTGTCAAAGAAAACGACAGTCGAGATCAAAGGCTTTGTGTTTTCCGAGACACCGAGGAAGAATCGGTAAATAAAATATGGTCAACCTTCACACACATACACCTGTATGGTTCTCATATTACTTTACCAATACAACATTGTCTGGACTTTAAAAGAGACAGTGACCTCTGAGTTTGTTTCGGATGTTTCTTCTCAGAGTAGTCAGGTATGAAACATCAGCCTCATCTAATTTAAAAATAGTGTATTTAGACGTGTAAAAGAGTTACCAAAACCAATTTGCTAAATAAAGATCATTAATCTATGGACTGATCTTAGCATGACGCTATGGGGCTCTAATTAGTCAGGACTGTCAGGACTGTCCTATTAAGTCTCAAGGTCTGATATAGTCACTAAGTCCTGTTTAGTCACGATGTCCTATTTAGTCACAAGTTCTATTTAGTCACAAGTTCCTGTTTAGCCATGCAGTCCTACTTAGCCAAGTGGCCTATCAACCCTACATTAAACTTTTACATTGATCAGCTTTGCATAAGCATTTAACTAATATTATTTTTTATTAAAAATCTCTAGAAAAAGTGAAAAGCGGTCAAAATTCTGGTTGGGTGTTAATTTTATAAAAATACTAGCTGCTGCCAGCGGTGCCACCCGCTACAACCCGATAATTATCCCACGGGAACATTAATCGGGATGAAAATAAAATAAAAATATCATCTATCCTATGTGTTACTCCAGGATAAAATCTATCCTATGTGTTAATCCAGGTTATAAACTATCCGTGTACCAATTTTCATTCACATCCGTACATTAGTTTTTCGGTGATATAGTAACAAACAGACATCCATCCAAACAAGCTCTCACATTTATAATATTCGTAGGATGTTATAATATTTGTTTAATTGATGACTGATGTGGTCACAACACTATAATTAGACCTTGAAACAGCCTGCCGGAGTCGCGGGACTTATACCATCACCATGACCCCGGAACATAAAGGGCTGTTAAAGGACACATTTGGTGGGAAGACTCATTTGATGATATTACCACGATAAAGAAAGAAAGAAAATACGTTTATTTGGCAAACCTTAAGCACACAATTACAATAAAAAATTACGAATTGTAATTACAATTAATGTAGGTACCGTGTGCCTCACGGCTGTGCCAAATAGGCTCAGTTCAGCATAAAGTCAGGCCACAGGGAGCCTGACGCTGGTTTTCAACTGAGCCTTGTGAGAAGTCGATAAAAAATGACCTTGAAACAGATTATTTACAAAACTTATTATTTATTTTAAGTTTCTGATATTTATCTGTTAATCAAAACGGATTTACAATGTTACATCCCGTTTTGAATTTTAATCATAACATGCTCGAAGTTGCAAACTATGGATTAATTTTAATAAACAAACAGGAAGGATTATACTGCCAGTCCAAAATATTTATTTACAAAGTTCATTCTAGCCCATGATTTACAATATAAAGTTCGCCTGTTTCGTATCTCGTATTAATCACTTTTAGGACTTTATAATTGGAGTTGTTTTAATTGATTGGACCACAAAATTTTGCTTATTAATGACTTTTTTTATCGTGGTAAAATCATCAAATGAGTCCTTCCAATCAGGGCGCGACGAGCGAGATTGTCAGACTCGTTCTGGCTAAAATCCGTGGTGCCCTTCGATAGCCCTTTACGTTCCAGGGTGACGGTTATTTATGAAGACAGATCGTCCTGTCGGCGAAAAGTCCCTAGGTGAAAGGTTCTATCGATGAACCGGGCATAAATGAATCGTCGTATCGGCGAAAAGTCCAAAGGTGAAAGAGTCTATCGGTGAACCGGGCATAAGTGAATCGTCCTGTCGACGAAATGTCCTATGATGAACCGGTCGTCGGTGAATCGTTGGAGAATCCAATCGCTCAGCAAAATAGTATCATCGAAATATAATCACACCTTTGTGACCCACGTTGTAATCATTTTAACTACAGCCAAAGGCCAATTCCAAAGTTCAGATATGCCTTTTATTTTGTTTCAAAGCGATTAACGTTTCCCGATAACGTACAATATCGTGAAAGCTGATTCGCAGCGATTTGTTTTAAACCGTCCGATCACGAACGAATTGGAACGAATTATTACGAATTCCCGTCAGCGCGTGGTATTTTACAACGCATTGAACATAGACTCGGAAAGCTTTAAGCCTTTGTCAAACAGGCAGGCGAGGCGAATGCGATCCGAAGCGTTTTTATTTGTAACTAGCGGCCCGTCCCGGCTTCGCACGGGTGGAGGAACCGGTCTAAAACCCGGTCCCGACGGTTACAAACACAACAAAAAAATAATTGTCCGAATCGGTCAAGCCGTTTTCATGTTATGTCGTGACAACGGAAAACGGGTTTCATTTTTATATATATAGAAGATAGAAGATGTAACTAGCGGCCCGTCCCGGCTTTGCACAGGTGGAAGTCAACTAAAACCCGGTCCCGATGGTTACAAACACAACAAAAAAAGGATTATCCGAATCGGTTCCAGCCGTGTCCAAGTTATGAGCTTAGCAACAAATTTTGCGATCCATTTTTATATTATAGAAGATAGAAGAAGAAGAAGAAAATAGATAGATGTATGGAATTGTTTGAATCCAGTCACATTGAAAAACAAAAGTGATCCGATAGTCTGTGTGACTGGTTTCAAGCAATTCCATACATTACAAACAAAAACGCTTCGGATCGCCTTCGCTTCGCCTGTCAGTTTGACAGGGCTTTACTGATACCGAAAATTAAGGGACCATTTTATATACGTGGTAAATGTGATACCTATTTATTTATTCGATCGGAACAAAGGTCCATGCCCCTGTACAATTATTTACTTACCAGCCCAAATAGAAGCGAAGCGAAATTGTACAGGGAGTCTATCTTTTTCCTAACTATATTGGGTATCACAGTATATTACTTAACGTATACTTTAGAATTTGGCCTAACTGCTGCAAGGCTGAAGTGGAACTGGGCTGATCATATCTGCCGTATGACGGATGAGCATTTGGAAAAATAACCACTCAGCGGATCAGGCAGGCCCAGAAGGAGATGGCGGGATGAACTAGACTCATTTTTGAAGGACTGCGATTAATCCCCTGTACTATAACGAAGGAGCAGATCAATCTAAGTTGATACTGGTGCATTGACCACTACGATGGTAAACGCCACCTGTTAGTGCCAACCACCACCCCAGTGGCAAGCGCGAAGGTGGCAGATGGGATTAAAGGTACAATAACGCCTGAGTTCCGCCTTCGCAAAGATATTTTGAGGAAAGAAAAATTCAGTAGCAAGCGGGGCGAGAAGACACAGGTTGGAGTCTTCTAAATAAGTACTCCAGGCTCCTTACCAAGTAGGCTATCGCAACCACTAATATCGAAGCTGAATTTTTTATTCCCTTGTTTTTTTGACGCCTTACACCATGCGGTATATATTGAATTTTTCTTCAAAGCTCTTGCTCAAAATATCTATAAAGTAGACTGATACTTTTTCTTAATCAAGACAAGTTTATCTATTAAGCAATGTCTTAATAATTATCAGAAATGAAGAATCTTTGATGTTTGAGATGATCTTATCTTTCATAATTACTGTTTATTCAGAAGGTACTTGCCAGAAAAGCATGTTTTCATAAAGATACTAAATAAAGTCTGTGAAATGAAATACAATTTTGTCTAGGTACTCTCGTAAGGCTTTAATTATGAAAAACTAGTACACCGCTCACGACTTCATCTTTGATTATTTCTTATTATCCCGATTATCAATTGCTCCCCCTTGGGATTGAAATTTCCAAAGTTTCATCAATTAGGTTGATAAGGCATACATTCAAAATTTTAAGTAAATTGGAGGAAATTTAAATCCAATTTCATTCAAACTTTTATCCCATTTAAAACCCCCCCCCTTTTTTTTAGGTGGTAAAATCATCAAACTAGTCCTCCCGCCTTGGGTGGAGCGGAAGGGACTGTCGGACTCTTACTGACTAAAATCCACCCGTGTTCCTTGTCAATGCCTTTACGTTCCGGGGCCACGGCAACCTGGATTAAGAAAAACCCGCAACCCCAGCAGGCATTTGGCGCGAAACACGACGCGCCACCGACCCGGGCTTGGTCCTTGGTCGCACGGCGAGCTACCCATTACTCACCGTCCGCAAGCCCGGTCCACCGCTGTGCCCTTTGCTGATCAGAGGGACACGCGTTGGAACGTCCACACGACAGGCTATTCGCATACGGGCAAAGAGACCCCACAGGCACACAGTGCCTAAGGAAGAGCTTTTGCCCGCATCCCAGGGTGCACCGGCCCGAAAACCTGGTCTTCCCTCCGAACGTATCTGAGAAGGAACTCCAGTCCACGGCGCACGGGCGCACGTGGAGGTTTCCTGTCTTAGCACCCCATTTTAAACCCCCTTAGAGTATGAATTTCCCAAGCTCCGTCTTTACACTTATGTCATTTAAGGAACGTTTGTCGAATATTTTATGGTTCCAGACCCAGTTGTGTTGCGATGTGCTGCGATGATAGTTCAGTAAGTTTAAAAAAAAACCACATGGAAATCCGTTGCGTAGTTTTAAAGATCTAAGCATACATAGGGATAGACAGAGGTAACCGACTTTCTTTTATACTATGTAGTGAAGATATCTAAATAATAATAAATAATTATAATTACAGACGTCATCCCCGTGTAACTAAAATAACATTTAAATGTTTTTCGCAGTAAAGCTTTATTTGATAAGGGTTTTAATTCATTCCATTCGCCATTACAGTGGTTTAAAATTAGAGACGTACCGACTAGTCGCCATATTTATGGTTGGTTAAAAGCAATATCTATATAAATACCTATCTATTCTAAAGCTGTTTAGTTGAACGCGCTTATCTCAGCAACTATTGATTCAAAATGAAAAAATAATTTTGTGTTGGATAGTATATTTTACGAGGAAGGTATATAACATCACGCTACGACCAATAAAATTCGACCAGCGGAAGAAATCGCGGCGAAGGAACAGCTAGTATATAATATTCCCACTGCTGGGCCTCCTTTCTGTGAGATGTAGTCCACCACGCGGGCCTAGTACGGGTTGGTCACATGTCTCAGAACTTAAAAAAAAAACAGTATGTTGGGTTTTGCTTTTTACTCCTGTCTATACAACGTGTAACGTTAATAGCGCAAAACCTCTCGTGGGGTAACTCAGCCCATGTTACTGAACAATTTTTGTTCCAAGACTTTTGAAATAAGCAAAAAAAAATTGGTTTTTCATACAAAATGAGAAATTGATCGGGCCTTTCAGTGTGAAAAAAACTTTTTTTTTTTGCGAATTTCCAAAAGTCTCAGAACATTGTTCAGTGTGAGTTACCCCACCAGTCGTATTACGCTATTCTCGTTACACGTTGTATAGTCTTTTAAAGAAAAAATATTTTTATTATCTGGACTCACAGTTTATGAAACTCCAAGTGCATTTTATGATGTGCTTAAGAGCCCTATTACAAAATTAAAGAACACAGTTTCTGTCAATTTGACATCGTGATGCCCCCCGCATAAAAACAAAACACAATCAACACAGCTACGCCTCGTATACCAGGATGAAAACAACATGAGCTTTTGCCACTTTTCTTTCGAATAAACAAAGTGAGATCCCGGGCTTCTAGACACTACTTATTTTCTTAGTTACGAATGGATAATATGATAAATGTATACCTAGCAAAATAAAATAAGGGCCACTCATTAAATTACACTTTAAACAAGTATAACTCTTATACTGATCGATTTTAGCGATTAGACCGCCCATTGTGTCACACTGTGAATTGGATATATTTGTAATTTAGAAGGTGTGCATTTTAAAGATTATTCAATTCCATTCTATACGAGTAAATAATCTTGTTAGGATATCTTTCAAGTGTTCATTTTGTTTCTTGTGACTAACTGGAATTCATAACTTATTTAATTAGATTTTTGAAATTATTTAGAACTTACGATTTGGTGTTTAAAAATTTTCAAACTTTTTCTTGGACTTATACATCAAACCGTCATTTATGCCATCCATTTAGAGACATAATTATGGGCCGAAAATGAGCCACTTGCGGTGATTAAGGTGAAATAGATAAGGAGATATAGGCAGAAGAGGTCGGTTTTATGGTCGAATATTCCCAACCAGTGTTTTAAAATATTTTAAACTGGTGTCAAGAGACAAGAGTAATATCACCAAACGCCGTGATCCAGGAAGAAACTGAGTAAGGCCCAAGAAGACCATCATGTTCGTTAAATCACGCAAAGAGAACGATAAATTTACTACGCGGATCATAAAAACTCAAACTATTTTGACTGGGCTTCAGTGTTTCTTATATTGGGTCACTGCTGGTTTCTTTTTTAATAAAAACAGATCTTTCAGAGTGTACTCTTGAAACAGAATGTTTCGGTGAGCTCTAAATTAAGTGCTCTGGGGTGGTTATTCTGTCTCGCAAAACTGAGGTTACACTTCCTAACGAAGGTACTAACTTCTCAAAATTGCGTAGAAAATGTGGTACAACTCCACATTATTCCATTCGCATAGCAAATAGTAGGATAGTAGGTATCTGAGTTCATCCACGATCAATCGCGACTAACAGTGCATAGATTCGCTTATGCTCGAATTACGATGCTACAGTTGGTCACTTAGGCTTTTTACCTGATTTCTATTGAAATGGCATAGAAAATGTTTGTTATTTAATCCAGAACATTTACACCTTTAATACAGGGTTTTAGAGAAATTTAAAAAAAACTCTTTGGTACATTGAAAACGTTATTTTTTTCGATTTTATTATTTAATAATTAACCTGACACATTCCTGTAATTTCTCACTTTTCATTCAATTTCGTTTATTTTTACGATTTATTGGAATGCTAACTTATTTTTTGTATGTTTTGTTCTGAGTAGTACCTGTTTTCATGAATAAAATTCACAAAATAATATCAGGCGAAAGAACCATGGCCGTTTGAGTGCTTGAACTTCAATGCTGCTAAGACGTGAATTTTTCCGCAAAAAAGAGCCAATCCGACCCGGTTCTATCTTTCTGAGGTGCAACCGTAAAAAATTACAGACCATCTTGACGTTGTTGGGGTGCCGTTAACATCGACCCCGAATATTAGTCCACTTTTTGAGTTGGCTGCAAAAAAGTTAGGTATCCTAGTCAAGCGGTACTTCACGCCTGAACAGTTGATGAACTTGTATAATGTTCAAGTCTGGTACATGGAGTGGTACAGGTTGGCCAAATCCCAACTCGATGCACTTGCAAAAGCGCCCGGCATTGATCGAGGCCACGATCTGCGAGGCGAGACGGAATGAGAAGTAGTCACCTCCTTATGCAAAGCAGTCATGATAGCGAAGTAGGAGGTGGAACACGTGAGGGAGAGGAAAGCCGCGTTACCTAAGACGCCGTGAAGCGATTTCCAATCAGGGTGGTAAGCCTTGGAGGGCCGGAGCTTGTCGTGGTCACTGGACTGTCTCACCACGGTGAAAAATACAAATACAATGCAGCTGCCAAAACGAAATACCGCAATTGACTGGATGCCGAACCTGATAAAAGACTTCAACTCTCTTCGATGAAACCTAATTACAGTCGATTGATGAAAAATAAGAAGCTGTTCCATACATCCTATTCGTTTTTTTTTTCTCATACTCTGTAACATTATTATAATGCGCGTTACTTTTCTCTTATTTTTATTTATTAACACTTACTGCATACAAGAAAACATTGTATCTACGATAAGGCAGACTTACTTAATGCCTTTGGTTTTTATAGTCCAGTCATTAGGGACGAATTAATTTTAAAAAAACCCCGACACAAAAACCAAGTTCCCTATATAAAGTAAAAAACAATGAAAAAAAAACTAGATTTTAAAGTACCTAAGTATGTAATGATAATTCAAAAAAATATGTCGCGTTGGGGGATCGCTCCAAATTATTTATCATCTACTATTTTTTCCGGTCCCCTTTTATGACACGAATGCCTCAGAGAAGTTTAAAGGCAATGAAAATCCACAACAAATGGTATTTATTTTTATTCTGTACATCAAATAGATATAAAGTTACAAGAGGCAGAACGTTCAATATTCATAAAAAAAATAATCTACACAGCTAACGAGTATTTTGAACTTGATTTAGTAGGCCGCTAGAAATCGTATTTCGAGCTTACAATAATTATCAACTAGCTGCCCCGGCAAACTTCGTACCGCCTCTTTTTCTCACCTTTTAAACCTTCCCTGGACTTCCCAATATAATTCAAAACTAAAATCAGCCAAATCGGTCCAGCCGTTCTTGAATTTTAGCGAGACTAACGAACAGCAATTGATTTTTATGTATAAGATTATTTGCATTATGACTTCACTCACATCAGTGCATTGAAGGCTTTGTATGAGGCTCTTGTGAGGAGTCATCTCGAGTATAATGCGGCATCTGGAGTCCGAGTGAAATAAAATATAAAAACTTGTTCGAACGGATACAGAACAAATTCGTTAGATTCATTTATTTAAAATTGTATGGAAGATACCCGGGATACCCATTGCTATATCCTACCCTGTGTTCTGTCTCGGTATGGTTGGCCATTACAAATAAGCTATTATAATTGTTGTTTCGAATATAGGGAAAATACAATCAACACATTTATATGTTTACATTGCAAACAGATCAGAATTAAATTAATTCAAAATATTAGCTTGTACCAAAAAAGGTTGGTCGCGCTATACTCTTGGCGAGTGGAAATATTCCTGGCCACCACTCATGACTTGCGGAAAATTAGAGGTACTTCATTTTTTATATGGAATTTGATGCTATGACAAAGATACTAGCGCCGCGTCTAAAGGTCATGAATGATGGCGTGTATTTTAAATTTTAATGATTACGTGACTAATGTCAAAATGGTTGCGAGCGGTACGACCTCCCTCTGAGAGCGCTCCGCGCTGTCTAAATCAAAGAACAAACCGTTCTTGGTTTTATATTGAATTTTGTCGTTGCATATTTTAATTATTTTATACTATTAGTTTACTTTTAAATGCGCTAATTATTTTTTTCATGCAAGCTAACATAGTAAACTTAGTTATTGAATACTTTTTGATTGAATATTCAGTAAATATTGATAGATAAAAAATATAATTTCGGACGAAAAAATGTCAAATTCTTCCTGTTTTCCAGAATTATTTTTGGTGTATTTCTGAATGAAAAATAAAAATCTGATTAATACACTCCAATTATAAACTTTCAGATGTGCCATGGACATTTTCAAATGTTATTTTACTATTATACATTCTATGTAATTCAATACAAAAGTATGACAAAAAGTAGAATTTTATGAAACATCCTTTGCAGAGACAAGGTTTTTACTCATGTATGTAAACAAATCTAAAAATGTTTTCAATACACTCCACGCAGAAATAATCAAACTTTCTCGAGTATATATTTTTTTTTAATTTGTGGCCATATCCTAACCAGAATCAGGTTAAAAACTTTGCACAAAAACAAGGAAACGTGTGATAGCCCTCTTAATAAGAGCAAACTAACTGTACATAAAATACTACGGACATTGCCTACATCCCTCACACTCGACCGACAACTAAATGGTCGGTTGGCAGTCAGTTCAGTCGGCTATTAGGCACATCTCTAATTGAAATAATTATGTAAATGCTCCCACAAAATGAACGTATGTAACGTACAAATGGTTCACGCAATAAAAGCTGCGTAGTACTGGAAATTGAACCATATGTGCTTACTACCACAGGGTCTAAATTATGTGCAACAATACCTTTAACTTCGTAACTTAAACAGTATTTAAAACGGACTGCAAAAAGAAATATAACTGATTTTTAGCAAAAAATGTTTACGTTACTTCTGTGGAGCCTTATCTATTCGAAATGATATTTCATTGTTTTCAACGTTTCACTGGATTTGATTTTACGTCTGAACAATCACGATGTATCCAGCAATATGAAATTGTTGAGTAAAAAATAATTACGTTATTTCAAAGAAGATACGTTAACGTATGTTTCGAATACAGACGTAACCTTCAAGATTGATCAGTTTTTTCTTTCGACCTTTTCAGTAATTTTACCGTGTGTTTTATGTCTCAAAATTTAATTCGGGTTCGATTCCTGGTACGGATTTTTGATGTTTCTAAAATCCAATGACGGCCTCCAATTTCTAAAATTACTGAAAGGAGTCTTTCAGTAATTTTAGATATTCCTCATAGTTTAAAAATAATCCTGATTAAACAAGCCTTGAAAGTTACACGACAATCGCAATACGAAAATACTATGCTAAGGCCTCTGAACAAAAAATTCACACATTCTGAAAGCGGCTTTACTTTCTCGGTATGTGTGAAAACGCCGTAAGTATTCAATTTATCATATTTTTACTCATTAAGAGAGATTTTTGTGTAATGGAAATATTACATCTGAGATACTTTCATCTTTTCTTTGAAGAGATATTTATTATGAGAAATAATATAATTATTTGATCAATTTCTTGACGTTGTCGATATTTTATCATAAAACTGAAAAAATAGGTCAAGGATGGTGCTATGAGGTTTACTTTACAAAAAAATTTAATAATAAGCAACAGAAGAGGTGGAATACCCACTCTGTTACAGCTGAGTTGCAGAAGGCGGGTTCGATACCGTGAGTTTCCATACAAACGCATCCAGGGGCTTTAGTCAAGGCCGGCCGTCACAGCAGACGATAGTAGACGACAATCGTTATCGTTCATCAGTCACCAATACATTTTCAACTTTATACCCCAGCACGTAAAGATGAAAATCTATTGAAGTTCACAGATCGTTTTCGTTTGTTTCGTTCGTTATCGATAGATTAATAGATTTTCAACTTTAAGCGCTGGGATATAAAGTTGAAAATGTATTTGTGACTGATGTACGATAACGATTGTCGTTTACCGTCGTATGCTGTTTGACTAAGGCCCCAGGATACGCACGGTAGCGACCGTACACAGCCTAGAGGCGCGGTGGATGGCGCAGCGGCGACGCGGCGCGGCGCGGCGACGCTGCGGCGGCGTCGTGTACATGAGCGCTAAAGGGCTAAAGTCAGGCAGGTAGTATTGTAATGTGATGCTTAAAGTGAACATTAAAAGTGAATGGTCCCTCTGAAGGAGCGCTTTTATGATTGCATTACCTAAGGATTAGAGAAAAAAACGTTGTCGAAGACGTTCATTTATATTGATAGACAACATCTTTTTTTTTTCCGATCACGTTGTCCGTCCATTTATTGGACACGTTTCGATATAAATAAGAGTATCTCGGATGTTTTCGTTCTAATATTAAGTTACATTGGTAAAGTTTCGTGCCCTTCGGCAACGACATTGCTCGAGATGAAAACGGATTACGTTCTTCTTAACTTAGACAAAAGTAAACCAATTAATGTAACATTTTTTTTACACGGCTATTTTTTTTTCAACTTTATCATATTTATCAGTCATAGTCAGTCGGTTCATATTTTTTTTTAAGTATTAACGTCTGTTTTCATTGAGTCGTTATAGTGTCCGATCACAGGTACCTAATATTATTTAATGATTATAAATATTTAATTGTTAAAATATGACAACGTGTGAGTGTGGAGCGTAATCCTCAAAAACGGCTGATTCAATTCTAAAAACATTTTAATAACAGTACCTAATCTACATCATTCTGACCATAATAGGGAGTAAATCTGGGAGCAGACACTTGTGTTTCATAAATTGAAACAATAAATAAAGCTAAGTCGAATATTTATTTTGCATTAATAAATGAATTACCATACATCGCTTTCAAAATTGAAAAAAAAAGTTAAGTGAATATTCTTTTAAAATAACGTCTTTAATCTTATTGAAATTTTCCAAATTATTAAAAGAATTTGGGCTTTTTCTTTTAATAATTTGGAATTTCGTGTCGTTGGTACAAAGGTGAGCTTTAAAGTTTTGATCTAAAGTAATTTAAAGTTTGCAAATACACAATAATTTATTGCAAAAACATGCCCTGAATAAGATCTTGTAATGGCAGTTTATCACGGGACGAGATAATATTTAACGACGTTTTGATTTAATGAGGACCTTATTTGATGTGGATCACTAGTGTGTTTTGCATAATCATCAATCATGAATACAACAGGGCTAGGCAGCGGGCGAGACATCATGCGGCCGATCACCAACTCCTGTACTGACCTGATCAAAGAACTACCATGGACTATATTGACAACCATGTATCAGTAAGTTCGCAACGCTTCCAAACGACAGAAATGGAAGCACATCGCTTAAAGAGCTATCCTTGGGGAAGTCAACAACACACCGAACATCCCTCCGTGTGCTTCATGTGCGCAACCACCCACGGGAGATGCCCACGACAGCAGATGTCGCGAAGGGATTTCCAGCCACCGTATAGACGCGGGCATGTGGACGGCGAGTAATGTGTGACTCAGTGTGACTCGCCATACGCCATCGTGGACCATGCACAGGTCAACGGTGCGTCGAGTTCTAAAAAGTCTCAGCAACCTGACAGAGCTCCTTTAGAGGGCCAAAACCTGCCGTGGTCACGAGACTGTCTCATTAGGTAACCCTGGAACGGGCTATTACAGGAACACCGTGAAATTTACTTTTCATCCCCCCATCTCGGAAAGTGTACTTTTGCTCTTCGATATCTAAGCGTAAAAGCCGTTTTTATCCTCTAGTGAATAAAGTAAATTTTAATTTAGAACATCGTGTTGAATTGAATTTAGAACATAGAGTTGTAGCAGTAATGGCGGGCGGTGAACGCAACAGCTGATCGCTTGTGGTGCCCACTTGACGTTCGAAGGTTGTCGTACCACATCAAATTTCAAAAATAGAATTTTATTTGTTTAGTCAGTACAAGTCTGACAGTCCCTTCCGTCCCGCCCCGGTTGGGTGGACTTATTTGATGATAGTACCACGATAAAAAAAGAGCTACCGATCACTTCGACTAGACTGTTTGAACTAAACAGAGAATACAACACAGTTCGCCATCCTTACCCAAAGTGAAGTCTTCAGTGATCTCCCGAGCGATGAACGGCACGCTAGGGTACAGCCTCAGGGTCTCCTTGATGACAGCCTCCAAGTACTTCATGTCGGCCAGGTCCGACATGGTCGGGGTACTGTCAGAATCACCCAGGATCTTCTGACATTCTTCATATATTCTGTCCTGTGAGGTGAAGAGAAAATCACAGCTATAAAATCATTTTTAAATTAAATTGCACGTGGCATTTTCTGCAGCCATCCCTAATGGCCGATATGCTTTCTTAGGGTTCTGTATCCAAAGGGTCAATAACGGGACCCTATTAATGTGACTTCGCTGCCCGTTCGTCTGTCACCAGGCTGTATCTCATGAACCATGATAGTTAGGTAAAGTACGATTATTAATTCGATTAACTGACTGAAATTAATAATTGTACTTTAGTTGAAATTTTTACGGATGTATTTCTGTTAACTCTATAACAACAAATACTATAAATAAGAATAAATTTAACATTTTCATAAATAATGGTACGGAACCCTTCAAGCGCAAGTCCGACTCACACTTGGCTTTTTTAAAGCGTTATCCTTCTCTAATAATATGCAAACTGAATAAACTGTAGTGTACGAACGAGGAACTAATTTCATCCATCAAATTCATTCTTACGTCACAAAAACGTGAAAACTCGTGTTAAGGCCTGTCTATTTGCAATAAAGGTTCCAGACATGTTAACATGGCCGAATGGTACCCTAGGGTACCATAGAGGGTAAAAGAAAGAGAGGAAGACCAGTGAAAAGATGGGATGAAGACTTAATAGCAGCCGCAGGCATAATATGGAGGAGGAAAACCTACGATCGAGAATTGTGGAAAGACTTGGGGGAGGCCTATGCTAAGGCAAAACAGTCTATCAGTGTCGATATTTAAAACTCTGTAAAAATTTGTTAGATTGTTAATAAAGGCTTTTATTATTATATTATTATTATTATTGCATTAAAACTTCAAACATTATTTGTAACTCAAACACTATTCCAATAATTCTTAAGTCAACAGATGATAATAACGGCGTTTTTAGCGTGGTAAATTCATGAACTGAGTATGATAGCTCTCTCGCTCCACTAAGGAGAGTTACAACGACGACAATCATAATATTACTAGACTCCTAATAACAAGCAACCGCTGCTGTTAACACATCAGGCAAAAAAGTCTTATATCCGTCTATTTCGACTACTCCTGTGAGCCGTAAACATACTTTGAGACATAACAGAACTTGAGTTAGCCAATCACAACGCAGTACCCCGTCTCCCTCGCTTACGTAGTACCTCAGCGAGTTGACAGAATAGTTTTTGTTCCTTAGATCGTGCATGCGGAGTCTAGTAGTATATCGTCGTTGGAGAGTAAGGAGGGACTAAAATCCACGGTGTCCCTTGATAAGATAGTCCCGCAAACCCGGCTAATAAATGACCCTGTCCTTATGATAAGTCCACGTAAGATTTGTAAAGATCTACTAAAGATACTGAAAGTGGCATCATTTTGGTTAAGAGCAGGATTTCCTTAAAAAAGAGGAAAGTTTTACGTTTTGCGTATCCTTAAAATGTACGACGGCAATAAACTGAGACGCACCCAAACGCTTCACAAGATTAGATTTATAAAGCCTTTGTGAAAAGTTTAGTCTCGTATTCCAAGTCGAGCCTTAACTCAACTCAGTCAAGACAGTTGCCATGGCAACGTTTCCATACACCCACTGAATAGTTCTTAACCACGATAAGACCATGAAGTTTGACAGATGATTCCTTTTTTAAACTTCTTTTCTTTCTTTTTTGCCCCATCTGTTCTAATTTCCACCGTATCGTGGGTGCGTTTACATATATTTAAACACAAATCCACAAACGTCCAGACCCAAAACAACTATGTACTTGTTGTGGATCACACAAATATTTGTTCCATGCGGGAATCGAATGCGCAACACTTGGCACAGCAGTCAATCTCTCAACCAACACGGTCGTAAAACGCTTCAATTGAAGGAATTTATGTTACTTTATAAATAAAATATAACTGTCTTTTTAAGGGTGATGTGCTCGACTTGAGCCAAGTCATCCTCTAAGAATACCAGTGTTAAAGTTAAAAAAGTTGTTGAAAGAAAAACCTCGAAACTTTTCCGTTCCAAGAAGATTCTAATCTTGACCTAACTTGTGCTCTCCTGGTAAGTTTGGATTAACAGATAGCGTTCAGTTTATTCAGAGGCATTTAAGCATAATAGATAGTACAATAGTTCTACCAATTAAAACATGTATTGAACAAAAAGACGCTAAGAATAGTTTATTACGCACTTGCCGACTCGCTATTAAGTTATGGACTCCTTGTTTACGGGCGAACCTTTATCACATATTTAAGAGACATTAAAGATATTCAAATTAGACTAATAAAGTTCCTTGTTAGTAAAAAAGTTAAAGAGAAATGCAATAAGGAGTATGACAAGTTGTTTCCCATTTGTAAAATCTTACCAATAGATAAAAAAAATTAATATTTAATAGGTCTGCATTACTATTTTAATGATGAATTTAAAATAAATGTTAAAAATAAGTTCAACACACGTAGGGTCAGAGAGAATAAACTGGTTCAACCACAGACATGTAACTACTACGGTAAAAGAACATCGAAGTATCTGGTACCCACAGTGTTTAATAAAATAGATTTGTTGCGAGAGAAAGTAAAAATTAGTAAATGGTCACTTAAAGCAAAATTAAAAATAAACCTACAGGATAGTTATAAGTAGATACATAATAGTAAATGATTCTTTACTTTGTTGTAATTCTAATACTTAGTTTACATTTTACGGTGTAGTATTGTATAACCCGTTAATTTTTAGTTGGTCCGTTGTAATATGAAAGAGCGCCTCTCGCCATCAAACGTAACAGTTTGGCGAGTTTGTAATGTAATACCAAAATTTGTATTGTTTTCGTTCATAAATAAAAAAAAAAAAAAAAAAAAAAGAATTACTCGGCGGACTTTCCCTTTGTCCATTTTTTAGGGTTCAAATGACAAATTAATATCTACTTTTTTACTGAAATACAAACGAATGATGATAAAACTGCTTTAGTAGAAAGTCACACTGAGTCACATTTTTAATAAATAAATAATAAATAAATAATAAATCAATTTATTTCTCCTCACAAACAAGACCATATATAGTAGATACACTGGATTGATTAAAGACAGTTAGCAGTCTGTGAAGAGCTGGTGTCTATTATAGGTGTTAACCCGAGTTACAGATCACCAGGACCCCACCCCGCAGATATTGGTAACAGTTCCAATAGAAAAATATGTGAGAAATTATATATTGCCATATTTGTAGTTAGATAAAAACAATTCAAGAGAGTAAAAAAATAAAATAATAATAAAGAAAAATTAAATTTAAATCATTACAATAATTAAACATTAAAATCATTTACCTAAAAATTACTTAATTTAATTCATAAATTAGATTTACCAATAAATTTATTATTTATAAGAAATTACTTTTATAATTTACATATAGTGGGGATAACAACGTATGTCATAAGCATAATCAGAACAAAATTTCAAAAAGACACATTCAAACAAAATAAGAATAATATTGAAAATTAAAATTAAAACGTCAGAAATTAAATAAAAAATCTAACAAGCCATTTATTAATTATATAAATAATAACTATGACTGGTGAATGTATATAATCGTGTGTATGTGTGTGTTTACGTGTGCATGTATGTGTTTGTTTGCCAAAGTCACAAATTCTATTATTTAAGTAACTTTTCCGTTGAATCATAATCAAGATTTAACAGCCAGTCCCTAACTACCGATTTACATTTATTTTTTTGAAGGGGGTATATTGATAATACCCTGTTTGCTTTATTATAAAGATTGCAACCCTGATAACCGAAGAAACGATGCGCAAAAACTGTTCTGAATAAAGCCTTTGTACAAACTAGGTCTTTCCTTCGCCGATTTTTAATAATGTCTGGCTCATATGTCAATCGCGCATGTTGCATAGTGATAGTGTGGAGAACATATAGTTGGCGAACCGAGAGGAATATGATCATAATTAACGTATTTATCTTGAAATTAACATACCCTTGAAACGGTGCTTTTAATATTTTTGCACCGTATGAATCAATCACTAGCAAACGCATATCGCGGGTTGGATTCCCACACAAAGCCAGTTTTTGAATGATCTACAACTTACAAGTAGTTATTCCAGGTCTGGGCATTTGTATATGTGTTTGTATGTTTGTAAACGCACTCACGAAACATGGAGAAATTTCTAAAGCGGGACAAGGTTTCTAAAAAAAAGGAAACAGGGTGGTTTTTAGTCAGTGAGAGTTTAACAGTGTTTTCCGCTCCACCCAGGACTCATTTTTCATGATTTTTACACTAAAATAAAAAAAAACTGTTTGACCACGAGCTCCTCAACTCACAGAACAATTTACTAAAAGAATAAATTGCAAAGATCTCGCCATTTATTTACCCTTGTCACGGAAACGTGGCGGGAAACACGTTAGGACGTAGGAAATCAGACCATATGTCAAGTCAGCTCAACTAGTATTTAATTAAGACACACGGGTGGGTTTGGGACCTCTGACTTTCTTAGAACAAATAGATAAGACTCGGCATTTTTTTGACGGCAGATAATACCACTGTAGCCGTCAACGCGTCAGCAGCCAAACGGCGGCTAAGATGTCAATGTCAACCCGTCTTCAGCTGCCGTCAACGCTATGTCGTCTACCGCTGATGACAGGTTGCGGTTGTTGCCGCAAACTTGTGCCGGTGTCAGCGCTGATAACCGCCGTCAACAAAATTAAATGCCGATTGTCTGTATTCAGAGTCTTTAGGCTTCGTGCATGGACAATTTCAATTTGAGTCGTGCAGCGTCGCCTAAACGTCGAAATGTAGCTGTACTATTCAGTATTCTGCTTAAGCCCTTCGGGGAAGCCTGATGTTATGTTATACAACATTATTATATTACAAGCGAGTTTATAAGAATATACCAGCAGGCGTAGCATGGCGCCGTAGAAAGGGGTTTTGTCGACGAAAGAATAGACAAAATGACAGAACGTAGAAATATTTTTACTGTTTTATGCATAGTAATGTTAAAAATACGAAAAATAAACGTTCTTTTCTGAAATAGTGTACGAATAGTGTCCTATTTGTGCAAAAAAACAGTCGACTTGTGTAAAAATAACGATGAAATAACTTTGTCTTTTCTTGGTAGAATAGACATAGACTCGCCATGCTACGCGTGCAGGAAGGCAACGCTGCGAGAAGAATGTCGAGCATGGTGAAGCTAGCCACCACCCCTGTTTATTTAAATATTTAAAAACTTGTGTTGCTAACAGTACTTTTAACTTATTAACAATCGGGGGCGAGACAGCGTATTAAAAGTCAAGGTGGCGAGTCGAGCATTTTAATCGTAAGGGGCAAGATCCGAGGGGCGGGCAGAGCCTACACCGACGATGTGACGACCGCAACCACTCTGCCAAAATTGTAGACTGTAAAGAGTTATTTATATAAAGAAAGTTCCCAGGTTTAATCTATAACAAAAATGATCGCAATGTCGGGTCACCTTTTACGTTCATTCGAAAAAATTCCAGTCGGTTGAACTTTCATTGTTGTACATAACTGACCCGAATATTGTTGCAAAGATGGAATCTGACGAATGGCACGAGTCAAAAGAAAACTGAATTTTGTGTAGTACACGGCATTGATAGAAAAAAAAAAGGAATTCATACTGGCTTACTACTAGGTGCCTTGTATTATATCTAGAGGGCCTTGTCGGGGTTGCGGGACAACGTATACCACGACTACGGTACTTCAAAGGGCTACCAAAAGACACCGTGGCTTTTAATTTTACCAAGAAAAAAAAACGTGCCACTATATCTATAATAACAAGAATACTTAGATATAGTTATTTCTATATAGGGTAAAGTACCCAATTGCCGACCTCCCACCAACTACTGACCTCTTAACAGTTTTTATCAAAAATAATAATAAATCTTCTTGCAGTGCTGCATAAAGAATACAGCAAATGAAAAATAATTTATCTTGTAATATATTAGCGTCACAGAAAATTTAAGTAAAGCAATATTGCGTCCGTAAACCTAAGATAATAAAATACCCTGCTAAAATCATCAAGAAATTTAACAATTTGCTAAGCTGACGGCTGTTTTCAATGGCAATTTATTTCAGTTTTACACGATAGATTCCTTAGATTTTGGTATTTTTTCTTTATTTAAGACACACATAATGCTTTTCCACAGGATTTTCACGTTTTAATGATCATTAACTTGTTAAAATGATGGGGTCAATATCTGGTACACTCAAATGTATGAATAACCATTTATTTGACATGACATGTCAATAGCTGGTCATTAACCATATGTACGAATATACCAGTTACTGACACCACGGTTTATACGTATAGCTCATTTTAATGGTGAGTTAGCTTAACTTTAATACATCTGTATTATGCCCATGGGCGTTGGCACCCCTAAAAGTGTATCTGCATAATCACAAACATAAAAAATACCTTACGTAGTAACCTGAGAACCTAGTTGAGTGAGGTACTTAAATCGGTCAACTGTCACATTCTGAATCCTCCTGAATATTTTAAACTTACAACTATTATAGGAAAAATGAAGGCTGAATGGATTTTGACACAATTTGGCAAGCAGATAATTTTAAAACCTGGTTAGGTGGGTGTACCTGGACGCACGATACTTTTTATGTCGGTATATTATCCCTTGGGACAATTGTCGAACATAACACGAACAATGCCTTAGCCATAAGTTGGTTTAATGCATACAATTCTGACAAAAGTTACTCTAACCTGCATGTTTGAGCAAACTGACTTAAATCATATTCGAGTCTCTTCATCTGTGAGATCTTCAACATAAGTTTAGAAAGTTAAAACCGTCTTATGTAATTGGGAAAATATTAATTCAAACTTTTTTAAACTCACTTTGTAGAACTAAAGCCGTATTCTTTCAATTGGTTTTGCCGGCGAGCATTTTTATATCTGCTGCATAATACAAAACAATGAAATAACTACTAATAAAGAGGAAAAATTGGTCGAAAAGTGATCAAACTAAAACAAAACTTCAAAAATAAATGCAAGAATATTATAGGCCGCGTTTGAAGACTGTAGACAAAAATTGTGTGAAAAAAGAAAATAAGAAGGGCAATAAGACTACCTTTGTTTGTTTTTTATCAAATAAAACCTCGTATCACAGTCCTAATAAATAATATTTGAGTTTATTCTTATAGTACAGGAGGTCAAAAATTGGTCATTTGCATGTTGAAAATTTGGTACAGGCATGTTGATAACTGGTCAAATGGCCTGTTCTTGCTAAACTCGAGAAAAAAAACACGATTTACCTTTGTTTGACTGTTTATAATGTTTTAGTTACATTCTCCAATGTATATTTTACCTTCGAAAAACATTCATTTCCACTTGCAACTAATGCATTAGTTTATTTTGCGAAAGAAGCAAGAAAAACCGCTTAAAGGGTCAATAGTTGGGTGTTTTACCCTACCTAATTCTACTATTTTTTTGCACGATTATGTCACAATCCGTACACCATTGAAGAATAAAAACATTTCTTTTCTATATTTTAAACATTGCCATGTTTGGACTGGTCTTTTACTTTCTGTTTATTTTGTATTTTCCTGTGTGCAATGTTCTTTTACGCCAAATGTTTCTTTCGCAAAATGTCCACAGGTAGCAAAATGTTCCTTTCGCGGAATGTACCTTTCGCAAAATTGGTGCCCCGTGCCATACCACGGTAATATAATAATACAGTACTCCAACTTCATACAAACGGACGAAAAGCGAGCTATACCTACGCGCCTCGATGTCGGGGCGCGCTCGGGGTGCAGACAGTCACGGCTGTACCGCAGTGTCGAGCGGACGGTGTGTTGGTTTTTTAACAATAACCGCGTGTTTTTATCTCTAAAAATCAGTTCGAGTACATAATTAATAAGACGAGTAGTTTAATTAAGCTTTATATTAGAATGCGGATTTATTATACTTTAAAATTTAACAATAAAGCATTTTGTACGACTCAGTCGTGGCGCAAATATTTTTCGGTCTCAAATACTTCTATAATATATCGGACTTTATAAGCCCGATTTGTTTTTCAAACAAAAACATGATTTTTTAAATGACCTACCAATCAAAAAACAACACGCATTTTTATTGAGCACTTCCTATTCATTATACAAAGTATTTCATTTATTTATATAAGAAAGTATAATACAAAACTAAAATAGAAACAGAAAGTACGTACGCAAAGGCAAATGTTATTAAAATGTTGTAGACGGGTAGCTCTAACGCATGTTTACGTACCGCGCGGCTGTAGGTATTTAAATCTGTCTGGCGGCCGAGTTACGCTACTGTATTATTATTATACTGTGGCCATACTATGCATGTAGGTGAAAATCCTAGTAAGGAAAAAGTAAAACTAAAGAAATAATGTCTGGTCGGCTTTGTTGTTCAAGAAATAATGCCGACCTGAATATAACCGAACAAGTGTAAAAGATAAGTTAAGACTCTTAGAAACTTCTTACTTACTACACGAGTAATAGCAATCAATCTCAAAGTTAGTCCTTATTAGTTTCCTGGGTATATTACTTGGCTAATAGTTCTACATTAAAGCTTTTTGTAGAAAGAATAATTCCAATGCGAGGCCAGCCTCAAACCCGCGACTCTCTGGATAAGTACTACAAGAAACTTTATCAACTAGGCTATCGCGGTGCCTGCTGGCATCGCGGAACTAACGGGTAATCGTGGATCCGGAAAGTAAAGGGCTATTGAAGGACACCGTGAATTTTAGTTAGTACAAATGTGACAGTCTCTCCCGTCCTGCCCTGGCCTTTGATGACTTTACCTTACATTGTAAAAATATACAATTTTGCCAAAATGCCCTTAATAGGAGACATCTGGCGCATTCCACGAAATTGGTTCGGGCGAATCTACCCATGCAGATTTTAAAAAGGAGACATCTGGCCTGCGGGCCAGTTTTTCCGTGGGCGAGATGTCCCATAACCCCAAATCCAGAACAGATGCATCCAATTCACATTATATTATTTTAGATAGGGAAACACAATGGAACTTAGGTAAAGCGGTGGTGGCGTGGTCGTATAAGCTATTAAAAAGCTAACTTTTAAATTAAGTTCTAGAATTATTGTCAACTCTCCATGTTTTGGGATGTTAAAAAGATAAAGTCTCAAATGATCCATCCTAGGCCTGTGCGGAATGGTAAAAACTGTCAGGCACTAACTGACTAAAATCCACCCGGTTCCTACGATTGCCCTTTGCGTTTCAGGGCAGCGGTATCTTGCTTGGACTACCCCGTGACACAAGAAAAGAAAAATCAGCAAGCAAACTAACTTTTACATCAATGATATTAGTTACGATTAGATAAAGGTGTCATTACCTGAACATCCTCGTGGTCTGCTATCAACATTAGTCCAAGAACAATGGCCATTGCTGTGGTGTCGTGACCCTAAAAATATAAATAAAATATCAGCATGTGACGAAAATTCCTTAAAAAGACACCCATGATACAAAAGAAAATTCGGTTTATTCCCGTCCACTAATGGGCCTACCACACGCACAAGTCGATCGACAGTTTTGCCTGCGCAAGCCGCTTTGTACACGGAACACCGTGCGTGCGGTTGGTAAAACTGTATCATGCGCCAACAACAAAACACACAGTACATTATACAGTTTTTTCAAGCAATGCTCTTGCACAAGCAAAACTATAGTGGCTTGTGCGTGTGGTAGATACATAACACTCCTTACTGTCACACTGTTACTGGTTGGGAAAAATATTCGCCAACAAGTAACAGTGTTGTTGGTTGGTATAAATTAATTTCCATCAGGTAACACTATAACTTGATGAAATATTTTAGTACCAGCCAGAAACACTAGTTCTTTGTATGTATTAAGGTCTGTCTAAGGGGTTAAAAAAACGAAATGTATTTCAAACATCCTGATTCCTATTCCGATTACTCTAGAAATCCGAATTCCAATTTACCAAAATTTTGCAAATAAATTAAGATCTTCAACAAATCAAACATGAATATAAATTTTTTTGACTAGAAAATTCATTCGAATTCAAAAAAAATGATTGGAACGTTCAGAAAATCTTTATTTTTTCCTGTTATTTATTCATTAAATTTTAAGTCTTTGATTTGCTGTAATATTATTAAGGATTGATTCTTTTAACATAAGTATCTGATCCAGGAATTTTCATTGTGGTTGTGGTTATATCGCGTTCATAATCACGTATTTCACATAAAATGATAATTATAGGCACACTCCATAATGAAATGCAACTTTTGGAAAATATTTATTTGAAAAATCTATCGCTGTTACTCTGAGAGCATTCGTTAACATACTCGTGCGAGACATAAGAATCTTGTAAACTCACCTCAAACATAAACGTGTTAACTTCTTCTCTTATTCCTTCCAAATCTATCTCTCCTTGACTCTCCGCCTCAAGCAACAGGTCAAGCATGGCATATCTCTTCTTCCCCCCAACAGAAACATCATCTTCGGTAAAATCACCCTGCCCTGGCTTCCAATTCTTCTTCCTCTCCATAATGACGTCATCAGCGAAGGAGTGGACTTTTTCTAGACAGTTCTCGAACCTTCGACCGATCGGAAGTTTTCGGAACAGGTATTCATTGTGAAGCCATACTCTGGTTAAACGTCCCAGAAGGAGATTTCCAATTTCCAAGATGGCTGTTTTGTATTCTAACGTTTTTGAGGACTTGTCTGCGTCGAGTTGGGTTCCCATCGCAGTTTCTGAAAATGTAAATAAACAATTAAGCTCATATGGGACATATTTTTAACGAGCATTTACGCATACACCTGGAGAGGTCCAGCTAGTCACTCGCGCAGATGGCTGATCTCTGGTAAGATTTGACGGTTTTGAGATCGTCCATTAGCGAAGCGCGAGCACCGTTCGCGCCATTCACGATTGTTTAGTAACGCTATCAGTAGCTTAGACCATTGTTTTTTTAATCGTGGTAAAATCATCAAATGAGCCCTCAAACCCAGGGCCGAGCGGGAGGGACTGTCAGACTCGTACTGACTAAAATCCACTGTGTCCTTCAATAGCCCTTTACGTTCTGGGGTCACGGTAATTCGTTAATCCCGTAAGCTTAGAACATAGCCAACTTTGCAGGCGATAGGTATTATTTTTTAGAAAATAAGGACGCAACTATTTTAAAGCAGCAGGGACATTAACATTTTTTTTATTTGAAATACCCATTGTTAAAATATACTACCTTTTATGTCCGTTCCCACTGAACCCGACAACTCTAAAAAATCAAGATGTTTGTTCTGCGGCTTTCATATCCTCGGGATAAAACCGGCTTAACGTAATCCCCGCAATAATATTTTTCTGAGGGGAGACCAGCACATCGCCGGATTTCCAGACTTAAAAAATCTTTACCAATCCCATGAGGCGTGTTTAAAAATAGTATATTTTGCAACGATTGAATAAAGAGCGGATTTAAAGCGAGGGCCATTATATGAATCAAGAGCAAGCGAAGGACTTTAATGATTGAATCACGACCGTAGGGAGTGATTCATGATGATTGAATCACGAGCGAAGCGAGTGATTCAAGTATTTAAATCCTGAGCGATGCGAGTGATTCAGGCCCTCGATTTAAATCCGTTTTATTCAAGAGTTGCAAACGATACTTTATACTATGACTACGAGAAAAAGAAAGATTTGAGCGATAAAAGATATTCAACGAAACAAAGTAAAGTTTTTTTTAATACCTAAGTCTGCTCCACACACACGTGGGTGCGAAGTAGTCCAATCGCTCGGTCACTGCACCAACAAGCTGACGTTAAAATCGGAGCAATGGTTTGAATTAAGGGTAATTTTCATATTAGCAAGGGGGTTGTCCAGCATCGCGGTCGATGTCGAATGTACTAAAGTGTTCTAAATTCAAACACCAAAACAGTGCGTAAAAGACTACTTTTACGCACTGTTTTCCGTGAGTAAAAGTAGCTTTTTCGAGGGGGAATGGTATAAAGATTTATGATCGACTCGTAAACGGCAGATGAAATTTTTCTTATTTTTTTTGGGAAAATGTTCGCATGTTATGTAACTGTTAGTACAGTAGCAGCGCTGTGTGTTACGGGTTCTGAACTCGCAATATATATTTATTTCTTTTTCTTATATTATTGCCTCATAAGCCTGTGGGGTGGCTACGTTTAGAAATATTTAAACTGACCTATACAAACAGAGCTTGGCCCAGTCGAACAACTTGTAAGTCAAACAAATATTAATTGTGACGTGGGGAATCTAACCAAGACACGCAGTGCAGCAGTCAATCATTAAACGTTTGCGCCAACAACAAAATAGATAAAACACGCCGACCGTACCAAGGTGTTCGCTACGGGTGTTTGTAAGTTTAAATGTTTGGAAACGCACCCACGACGCAGGAGAACTTCCTGCATCATCATCATGTTTCCACTGCTGGGACACATGCCACCTCTCTGAGAGAAGGAGTGGGCCATAATCCACCACGCGGGCCCAGTGCGGATTTGTATAGATGTCACATATATTCGAATTTTTGGTTCTAGGACATGCCGGTTTCCTCACGATGTTTTCCTTCACCGTTTTGAGAGCAGTGGTGATGAAAGAAATTACACAAGGTTATGCGCCTGGTGAGGTTTGAGCCCACGACCAACAACTCGTAAGTCGGGACCAATACCACTGGGCCACCACTGCTCACTGCATGATGCAGAAAATTTTTAGACAACATTTACGAAACAAAAAAACATTTCTTTCCACTCAAACTTAAGGTCCAACATTTGTGGCAGTAACTGTCATAAAAAGAAAGGTCAAGACAAGCAGTTTCTTGTAGATTACCCCTCATTAAAAAAGTTAGTGTTGCACTTAGATGTAAATGGAGACGTCCGCCACGTAACTGCTAAAGTAACAGCTTAACTTTTAGAAGTCACCAAGTTGGCTTAAGATAAATTATGATTGCTGCACCACTGATGGACCTATTAAACGATATTATCCGCATTTGGTTTATATTTTAACTTGTCTATTCTAGTGTTCCTATTAAACTGAAGAGGTACACCACGAAGGTCAAAGGTCTTGTAATAATTTTGGCGATCTAAAAAGAGTGTCCATGGAGTTCGTAGCCCGCTCTTCTCCGCTCCGCTCTCGGTACTTTCACAGTTTTTATGTCTTGTGACTGGGACTGTAGCACCATAACTTTTAGTGTTTAATTACATTTTTATTTATCAAAAGTGCCTGTAACTGGCCTACTTGAAATAAATGCTTTGATTTTGGCACCCGCTGACAATGGCACCTGAACTACTCGCACCTTACCTATTCGACATAAGGCTCCTGTCATAATTTTTCGCAGGTGCCAGATGCTCTTCGTGGAACACCTCAATTGAGCACACACTTTCCGTCCCAGACTTATTATAGGCGTGAGAATTGATGAAATGGTAAAACGTTGGTTGGTGGGTGGTTAATATTTCGAATGAGCCCTAGCCCTGGATGGAGGTCGCGGGACTTATCTCATTACCGTGACCCCGGAACATAAAGGGCTATGAAGGACACCTTGGATTTTAGTCAGTACGAGTCTGACAGTCTCTTCCGCTCTGCTCCGGATGGGTGGACTCATTTGACGACTTAACGACGCTAAAAAAAAACAAGCCTTGGATGGAGCGGAAGGGAGTATCAGACTGTTTTTTGAACTTGATAATATCATCAAATAAACCCAAGGTCAGAATGTCAGCCGAGGTCGCGGGACTTATTTCCATCACCGTGACCCCGAAACATAAAGGGCTATTGGATTTTAGTCAGTACAAGTCTGACAGTCCCTCCCGCCCTGCCCGGGGTGGGGGAGGTCTCATTTGATGATTTTACCACGCAAAAAAAAAAACGTTAGACTGTCAGACACGTACTGATTAAAATCCACGGTATTCCTTCAACCGCTCCTAAAAATCACTTACCACAAATAGTGAACAGTGTATAATCACTGATGACGGGCATCAGATTCACCTCCGAACCCTCGAGGCCTTTGAGCTTCTCCACCAGTCCTCGGCTTCTCTCCTTCATGACCACGGTGAAACTCTTCAGGATGTTAAAGTGGAAGGTAGGAGTTAAGATCTTACGACGACTGTGCCATTTTGCACCTAGGGACAAAAACTTATGACTTTATTTTTGTGCTAATGTGGCTCATTTTTAAGGGTTCCGTAGTCAAGTTAAAGTTAGTAAGTTCCGTAGACCCTTATTTCTATTTATTTATTTATAGGGTGTTTTATCGTGGGCTGATTATGCCTTCGCCCTAAATGATTATGCCGTCATCGGTATTAACAAATAATCTTACTTATGATCTAAACCCTAATCTAGCTAATTTATACAATGCTCTGGCATCTTTTGACAAAGGGGCCGCAAGAAAACTGTTAGGTACATCTAAATGTGGTTCATTTGGTACGTTCTTGGAATCTGTTAAATGTTTTAGGAACTGAGAGCAAATACACTTCAAAGTTAAATTGGTTGGTATGTATTAAATTCAAATTTAAATATTATACAAAATAAACACAAACTTACATATAAAGGGTGCTATTTAAAACGGCTTCTATTTAATACGAGTAGCATTAGTGTTTATTAAAAAACTACATTGGCCACAAAGTTACTAAGTCAGCCACGAATCAAATTACCAAAAAAATTTACAGAAAATAGGCTAAGCCAAGGGGTAGTTGAAGGAGCCCCGCAGAGCGGGGTTCCGTCAACTATAATTGTTGCCGAACAATAATATTCATGGCTGAGTTGGTAGTAATTATGTGACTCGGTTTATTATGTCTGAGTGTTACTAGGTTTTTCCATCAGGAATTACTAATAGCAGCCACAGAGCCTGAAATTGTGCGCGGTTGATGGCCCTATTACATAGGACTAAAATAATAAATCTGGTGTAATAGAGATTTACCTACTATTAGGTACCTACTCCGGTCCAAGCCCTTAGGGGATTACTACAGACATGTTATTTAATATAGAAGATATTAAAAAAAAACCCAGAATGCTAGCAACACTGGTTTCACAATATTTAATTTTACTTTCACGTGTCGGGTTATTTCAGTAGAACCTCAACTAATCCTTCAAAATCGTAACGTACATTTCAGCAAAAGTTAGTATGTAATTAAAATGCTCTGTAATGGGTTTTTTAAGCTGCAGTTGGCCTGAATTACTACCACACCAATGTTGGTCGGCTGATCGCGTACCTCAGCGAGAAGTAGGTACGGCTACACATCACGCTATAAAAACCAGTTTATCGTGGTCTCGCTTTGTATGATCATTTCGCGCATGTAACGATCAGCTTATACTGGTTTTGTATAGCTTGATGTGTAGGCGTATGTACATAGCAGCGTTCGCGCCGCTGACGTCAGCATCTCAGCAGCATACAGAACACGTTGTATAATCGTACGCGTAACCGACGTACCGCAGCGAATTATCCCTGCGAATATATTCGCTGCGAGTAAAAAAATGAACATGCTCAATAGGGTATTTTACAGCATAAATAAATTGAAAATCTATTTAGTCCGTCAGTAGCATATTGAAAAAGAATAGACACGTATTTTTTTTAATCAATAATTATTGACAAAGATAAAACGCTTTCGGGAGTCGCCTGAGACGTCATTACGCTTGTAAAAAGTAACGACCGAGTGACGTTTTGAGATTTTTAGATGCGTTGTATCTTCGTCAATTTTGGTTTACGTGACAAAAAAAAAATACGGGTCTAATATTTTTTAATAACCTATATTTCGGACTACCTAAAATATTTTTTTGAGCAAAATACCCTATTCATACCGCGATGACTATTCGCTGCGAATAACCTGTCACATAGAGCGAATACTCGCGGCGAGTAGGCATTCGCAGCCGAAGCTAAATCATATCTTACCCGAACTCAATAGCAGTCCAGTGCCAAGCCAAGCTTCCAGGAAAGTGTATGGTTTGCTCTTCTTAATATTGCGCGAGTGAGACAGTACAATCTGCGAAAAAAATAATAACATACATACTAACAAAGGTTTGTGTCTTACATCACCTAATGATTAGACAGGAGTGTCCCTTAACTTATCTCCATCGGCATCCCGCGACACGTAGCGACGTGTCCCGCAATTTGCATGCAAATATGGACTGTAATTACTGTTGATACATTTCAATGTTCTTTACCGCATTGTAAAATGCCGCCCGCCCGGCCGGTTGGTCTGAATCGTACCTAATCGTAATTTATTGTCATAGGGGCGAAATGCCATTAACCAGCCATAAGTACCCCGGGTAACTACTAAAAACTGAAAAATCCCACATTACTGCCTTATCTGGCAATGAAAATCAAGGCCTTAGCAGTAACACTAGCTTCGCGGGATTATTTTAAGAGGTTGCGCAACCCTGGAATGCTAAAGGCGTGTGAATTAACAGACTCATTTTCAATCGACTTCTAAAACAGGAGGTTACTCAATTCGACCGTGTTTATTTGTGATTTTATGTTTGATCGCAAATAAATTAAGTAAAAGAAAAATGTTTTTCAAAAAAAATGTAACCGACTTCAAAAACAACCACGAAAATAACTTTTCTTTCGGAAGTCGGTGGCAAAAAAGTCATTGAAATAAAAAAAAAACATATTATCTACAACAATTGACTCTGAACCCCAGCAAATGTTCAACCAAAGTTACTTTTCCTGACTATTTTCACAAACTGCGCTACCATTCCATTTCAGGGTTAAAAATGTAAAGCTTTATTTGCTTCGATGGTCACACGTGGAGATAGCTAGCTCGTAACGTTAAATGTATCTAGAACAGCGTTTCCCAAAGTTTGAGACGTGACCCACGGTTGGATCGTCGCGACCATATTGGCTGGACTTTGAAAATTCATGATACCTTAGTATATGTCAAAATAGATTACTAAATACCGAAAAAAAAATGGACGCTACTCGTCAATGTACATACATGAAGACTTGGAGATGTCAATCGCAGATCGTCCTTTTTAAAATCGTTAAATGCTGTTGCTAAAATTGTAATATTAAAAAAGAAGAAGGAACAAATCCATCATTCTCATCAAAGAATAGCAATCTTTGTTTAAGAAAGCATTAACGCATTTATTATGACCCATTTACTATTTCATTGTTTTTATTTGGCACTAAAAGTTTCCATTGGAACTAAATGCTCTTTACTTGTACCCCAAAACTAGCCTCCATTCATGAAGTTCTGCCCCTTTTTTTCAAATTACCAAGATGTGAGTCTGGATTTTTTCGACGGGGGGGTCCAATCAACTTTGAAAAGCGCTGATCTAAAACTAGCTAATGGATTGGTTATACAACTAAACCTAGTGTAAATATAAATATAGGTAGGTACAAGACTAAACACTATCCAAACACAGCCATTAGAAAAGTCTGTTTATCTGTCAGTTTCATGCGTGAAAAGTGGATCCTAAGTAAAAAGATGTATAAAGCGCCACAGACGTGGCATGACAAAGTCATTTTAATAGGAATGTGAAAACATTGTTAAAATTTTTTCTAAACATCATCATCAGTCGGTAGATATCCACTGCTGAACATAGGCCTCCCCTAAGACCGCCACGCTGAATGACAATTCGCCACTTGTATTCATTGGTGGCCCTAACGATGTTGTCGGTCCACCGGTCTTCCGGTCCGTGGTCGCCACTCGAGAACTTTTCTTCCGCATCGGTTGTCAGTTCCATGAACGATCTGGCTTGCCCTGCCTAGTGCCACTTCAACTTGCAAATTTTCAGAGCTATGTCAGTGACTCTGGTTCTTCGCGGGATATCCATGTTCCGGAATTTATCCCGCAAAGAAACTCCGAGCATCGCTCTTTCCATTGCTCGTTGAGTGACTCTTAGTCTGATAATAAACCCCCGACACAAAAACCAATTTAAAAAGTAAAAAATAACAAAAATACGTCGCGTTGGGGGACTGTTCCAAATTATTTATCATCTCCTGTTTTTTTGCAGTCCCCCAACGCGACGTATTTTTGTTATTTTTTACTTTTTAAATTGGTTTTTGTGTCGGGGGTTTATTAAATTTTTAATTTATTTTTTATTTTACACTTTTTATAGGTACAAACTTATATCATTTTATGTTGCTAAAAGTACTCCCGACTAAGTCATCAATATTCCCTTTCAATACGCTTTCATTTGATACCCAACTCGAGTATATTTGCTCGAGTATATTTGGTTACCTTTCCCCACTTTCACCCCCACAACTTCTAAACGGCTGAACTGATTTTCATCAAACATGTCTAAGAACACTCGCAGATAAGTCACCTTTCATACAAAAAAAACTAAATTGAAATCGCTTCATCCGTTCGGGCTCTATGATGCCACAGACAGACAGACAGACAGACACGACAAACTTATAACACCCCTCTTTTTCCGTCGGGGGTTAAAAAGTAAAGGGTTATTAAATGAAGGAACACTATGGATTTTACAGTCTGAGTGTCCCTCTTATTTGATGATTTAACCACTAAAACGGTTTGCTTTGACCAAGGATAAAGTTGGTAAAGACTGGATGAAGAAAGCTCATGACCAGCCAACTAGCAAAAACGTCGTATAATTGAGTGACTCATGGTAAGAAAGAAGACATAATAAAGGCTTCTTTCTTAAGACAGGCCAGTCGGCTAACTTCTACATGACTATTATACGACTTAATTGTTATATAACGATATAACCTGACTTCTACGTAACTGTTAAGTGATATTATTGTTATGTAACCTGGGCCCTTTCTCTTGTATTATAAAACTTATGTGATTTGTTATTTTTGCAGACTCATTGGCGAACATTAAAAGAAGCCTATGATCACCAGTGAACGAATACTGACTGATGATGATGATGATGATGAACAGCATCACATAACTTCTAATTTATGAGAAATACATTTCGATGCTTTAATATATACTGAACGTTATTTGCATTTAGATAGAGTTGCACAAATTAAATGGATTTAGATATATGCAGACTAGACCCGTCTGGCAAACTGTACAATAAAATTATCTACCTAGTGAATACTGCACGTAAACTTTAAATCAAATTGCGTCTACGCAGCTGTCCCAGAAGCTTTGATTTAATCAATGTACAGGGTGACTGGTCATTAATCACCCTAAAATTATGTAAAAACCAACTCCAGAGATAAAAATTGCAAAAACGACAATATACTCGTGCAGGTTCTAATGATTGTGTACTAAATAAAACCTAATCAGTCTGTCAGATTATCAAAAATATTTGACCTATATATTTTCTTTTTTTAAGGTTAATCAAAATTGACGAAGGTACGACCGACGCAACGACGATATATTACTAGACTCCTAATAGCAGGTGATCGATGTCTGTCAACAAATTAGGCCAAAATGTCATATATCCGTCTTATTTCGACCACTCCTGTTAGCCGTAAACATACCTTGAGACAGAACAGACCTTTAGTTAGCCAATCACAATGCAGTACCTCGTCCCCCTCACTTACGTAGTACCTCAGCGAGTTGACAGAATATGAGAATAGATTTTGTTCCTTAGATCGTGGAGGCGGAGTCTAGTAAGATCTTCGTAGGTCCGACGCTTTTAAAATTCACAATACGTCATGTTATGTCACAATAATATGTGATGTCAATTTCAATGCGTCCTGACGACACAATCTTCCACTCTCTTTCGCTAGTAGATAGCTACAATTCTTTAGTGGAGGTTAATTTTAAAATTGCACCTGAGCTAAGCCAGGGCGGTTCGCTAGTACTTTTCTAATTTAAGAAAACGTACAACACCGAAGATAAAAATATTGTTTTGGACTTCTGCTTCTCTTTCGTAATATCGTGGGATATTTCCAAAAAAAGCATGGGTGGAGAGAACACGACTGTCAGATTCATACAGAATAAAATCCACGGTGTTCCTTCAATACCGCTTTAAGTTCCAGGGCCACGGTTACCTGTTTAGACAGTCCCGTAACCAAGACTCCTGTTTTGCACGATTTTCAACATAATAATCGAAATCTCTAGTATTCGATAAAATACGAACGTAATTGAACCACAGAAGTATTAAAAAAAAAAAGTAACAGCATTTTATGTTTGAATATTCTAAGTTAGCTTTATACAACTTATTTAGGGAACACGTTCAATGTTCTGTTTTTATTCGCTCATGTTACAACAAAAAAAAATGTACTGAATTCAGCACGTAATATTTTTATATCCACTGAAACTTGCATGTAACAGAAACACGTATTAGATATGATTACGTGGTAAATTCATCCACTGAGTCCTCCATTCCAGGGCAGGCAGCAATTGTATTTTTTTTCGTTCATACAATTTGTATGAAAAAATATTTTGCTAAAGACCAACTTCCGCCGTCCCGATTTTTTTCTTCCGATACAATGAAATGATCCTTACATGAAACAGATTCGAACGGCATTAAAATTTGGTCAATTTCACTCATTTCTGTGGACAGCTCACACTTGACAAAAAAATAAAAACGCCAAAATTTTCAGTATCAAAAAAGAGCTATAGGTTTCTAAGAAAGTTTTCCCGTATCTCTTATGGATGCAGATTTCTTCCTTTTGGCCAATTTTTTTTTTGTATGTGAGGTGGGTTTGCTCTTGACCTTAGTCTAGGTCAGGAATGACTAAGAAAAGGTCGGCGATGGAGCGAGCTTACCCAGAAAAAGAAACTCCCTGTTTAAGGGGGACTATCAAATGGATGGATCGAAGCGCGCGTTATTGCAGAGATGTGATTTACGGGGCACACTCGCCAAGTAAGGTACGTGTCGATGTTTCCACAGCGTCGGGCAGCAGTTGTCCGACATTGTGCTGAAATGGTCCTATTTGGCGCACCCGTGAATCACACAGTATTGACTCTTTTTTTTAGTTTTTAGAGTTTTTTGCCCGTTCTTCTTTATAGAGATCTACGCTTTGGAATGGGCATCTACAGTTTCATAGTTATAATGTCTTGTGACTAGAACTTTAGCACCATAATTATTTGAATCTAAAAGTGAAAAGTTCCTACTTGAAATTAATGCTTTGATTTTGATTTTACCAAATTCAATTGAAACGTGATTGGGTTCAACACATACCTACATGGCGATAAAGGTTTCTGCGGTTTCGACCCGTAATTTGACTCATTATTGACGTTCCCGTAACTACGGGAATTCCAGTATATTTGCTTTGTGGATTACTATTTATGGTGAATTTCCGTACATTTAGACCGACCATTTATGTCAGTCTCATTTTAGCTTTGTTACGTTTCAGGGGAAATTCTGTCGAACAATTCAATTTCAGAAGTCAATTATTTAAATCTATACTAATATTATAAAGGTGAAGTGTTTGTTTGGTTGAACGCGCTAATCTCGAGAACTGCTATTTCGAATGGAAAAAATCTTTGTGTTGGATAGTCCATTTATCTAGGAATAGGCTAAATGTGAAACCGCAGAAGCAGCTAGTTGATGCCTGAAGAGACAGTTAATGAGAAAACTTAACCTTTTGTCAAGTAGGAATTAAGTTGATTATGGATAATCTCGGTCTCATCAGATTTGAAAGAAATCCGCAAATATTTTTAGGAGCTACTACAAAACATGTCTGGTAGCAGTCACTATTGATTTGTCATAATTTATTGAAGAGTTTCATCGATTTCTCTAGGATACCATCATCAGATCCTGAACTGATTACCATGGGAACATTTGGGAAGAGAAACCTTTCAAACAAAAGAAGATTTTTTCAATTACCTCACGACCCAGCCTAGGGGGGAGACGGGTCCCCCCTTAAGAGGGCCAAATTTTTCATAAAAAAGGGCCTCTTTAGTACATACCTCCACATCCTTTACGTTAGAAACATGCAGGATTCTTCTCTTCATAATTTTGATGACGTACCGGTCGCCATACTCCTTCTTGTACTGACGCATTTTCAGGAACAGCTCGCCTGAAACAAATAATAATAATATTCCACAACTATCACACAACGCCATCTAGTCCCAAGCTAAGCAGAGCTTAGCAGAGTTATGGGCACTAGACAACTGATAAACATACTTATATTTTTCTAAAAACATACATATTATAGATAAATTACACCCAGACACAGAACAAATGATCATGCTCATCACACAAACATTTGTCCTGGGTGGGAATCGAACCCACGACCTCCGGCATAGCAGTCAAGGTCACTAACCACTAGACCAACAGGCCAGTCGAAATGAAATGAAATTGGCACATATTCTATTTTCACTCCTGAATTATATTCAAACTTCATTGCGAGGCAGTTTCCCGCCACCGTATGTGCGAGCTAGTGGATGGCGAGTAATAACTAAATTTCAGATTCGAGGAATTTTAGACACTTAAGAACTTTCAGTATTTAAAAATAAATTACGGACATATTTTAATTAATAAAGCATGCTAAACGATCCTAGATTTTTTGACCATTTATTGGTTTATAATAATGTATACCATGCCATGCGATGTAAAATAAATCCAATATTTAAAAAAAAAAATTGATTGTATCACTATTAGACAAGACATACTGATAGTTCAATATTTTGTTAAGACCTGTAACTAACATATGCCAAGCGCGCCTCAAAGAGCTATTAGCAAACTCACAGAGCCCGATAGAGCAGAATGACTGCCAAGTCGCGGGAATGGGGTCGTGGAACTGTCTATACCCCTGGAACCCAAAGGGAAATTCAAGGAACATGGGGATCCTTTTCCCTCAACCCAGGACGGGAGGTTTCGGGGGAAACTCGCCTCTGGTCCGCGGCCCCGTTTACACGGAGTAGGAACAGTTGTGGTAGTAAACTGGGACGAATGTGTGTGCGAGAATACCATGGGAAAAATGTAAAAGCCGAAATTGGAAAGCCCAACGGGAGTACTCATTTTATGATTTACCGCACCAATTACCGCAACAAAAATATGAATACATACTCGAAAATTTGAACAAAATTTTACCGAAATACTTGATCATACAAAAAATGTGCAAATAGAAAGATAGACGATCAGAGAAAACTGAATCAATTGTTACTGAACGAAAATCAAGGGATTTTTATATTTGAGAAAATACATCGGATATTTTTGATTAAAAGGATTTGGAATAGAATGATACTGTGGATTCAGAATAAAAGAGGAAACTCAGTGAATGAAAAAATTGGTACACACAGATTTTCATAATCGCCGTACACTTTATTATTATGGTGTACTGCGATTTTGAAAATCTGAATGTGGTCAGCAACTTTTGATGCTGACTGTACTTATTCAGATAAATTATTGAGTTTTACATGAAATTAGAAATCCGTTTACCTAGGTATCCGTCTAATTGAAAGATAGTTTATTATCTTCGTTAGAATCTAATATTTGTTTTTCTCAAATCAAATATTTTTATTTCACATAGGCTCTTATTTAGACAACAGGTGCTCGGTTCCAGTAGGTCGATTCCATGGAGAAGAACGGGCAAGAAACTTTATAATATGGTATTGTTTTACAAACCGATTGTTACAAACAACGTACCTAAGGCAACTGCAATTGGCAACTCGCTGTCCGACCATGGACCATGCCCGGGTCCACGGCGCGTCGTGTTCCACGCGCGCCTCAAAGAGCTGTCAGCAAAATGACGGGGCCCCCTCTCAGAGGGCCAAAGCCTGCCGGGGTCGCGGAACTTATTTCTATTACCGTGACCCCGGAACATAAAGGGCTACTGAAGGACACCGTGGATTTTAGTCAGTACAAGTCTGACAGTACCTCCCGCCCTGCCCGGGGTGGGAGGTCTCATTTGATGATTTTAACAAGCAAAAAAAAAAAAAAAAGGCATCTGCAATACTCATACAGAAGACACGGGTTCGAGTCTTTAATGTGAAAAGAGTTGGAAAACCGTTGTGTTTACACCGAAGATACCTTAGCCGTCGCCAATATAATCCTTCAAGAAGAAGAGGGAGAAAGTACGAGAGAGATAGAGTAATAAGATGTGAAACATCGTCCTAATTTTGTTCAAAATTATGGGTAAAGATTTGAGAACGCGCATGCGCATGCGACGTGCATCGTAAAGATGATTTTTGAGGAAAGAAAAATTCAGTTACAAGAGAGATTCGAACCCGGGTCTTCTGGACAAGTAGGTACTCCAGACGCCTTACCAATTAGGCCATCGCAACTCACACTTACAATAGAATTTTTCTTTTCTCAAAAATCATATAAATTTTGTTTTTTTTTTTATCATGGTATTATCATCAAATGAGTCCTCCCACTCCGGGCAGGGCGGAGGGACTATCAGACTTGTACTGACTAAATCTACGGTGTCCTTCAATAGGTCTTTATGTTCTGGGGTCACGGTGAAGGAATAAGTCACGCGACCCCGGCATGGACCATGGTCGGACAGCGAGTTGCCCGTTACTCGCCGCCCGCATGCCCGCGCCTGCGGTGGCCGGACATCGCGGGTGGGGAAAATCATAAAAACTTGCGGAATATTTACAGCAAAATTTCAGAATACGCAGCAATACGCTACAAGGCGAGATATTATGCAGTGTTGCCAGAAATGCGCTTAAAATTACAATTTTAACGTAATTATGCATAAACCTGGTACAGAATAATTATTCACAAAAGTCTAGTTTACACCACATTTGCAGGTGGTAATTCAGGAGCTTGCTTCTTGGTAATTATGTTGGTAGTGGTAATTTGCAACAGCGTGGAAACTAATTAAGTAATTAGTAGCAAAGCCGGGAAGTACCTCGGACCAACGGATGGGTATTTTACTGCATAATACTACGTCGGTAATACTCAACGACGATATATTATTAGGCTCCGCATGCACGATCTAAGAAACAAAAACTATTCTGTCAACTCGCTGAGGTACTACGTAAGCGAGGGGGACGGGGTACTGCGTTGTGATTGGCTAACTCAAGGTCTGTTCTGTCTCAAGGTATGTTTACGGCTCACAGGAGTGGTCGAAATAAGACCGATATAAGACTTTTTTGCCTAATGTGTTGACAGACATCGGTCGCCTGTTATTAGGAGACTAGTAATATATCGTCGTTGGTAATACTCAAAGAGTAGAAAAAGGTAGACCTTCTACCACGTAATAGTTAGGTACAGTCTATCAACTAACGAAGAGCAAGCACTTTGGGAAATTGTTCAAAAGACTTGTTTTATCGTGGTAATATCATCAAATAGGACTCATTTACTCACCCAGGGCAGGGCGGGAAGAACTGTCAGACTCGTACTGACTAAAATCCACAATGTCCTTCAACACACGTAGTCCTTTACATTTCAGGGTCACGGTAATTCGATATGTCGGTCGCGGGACTTATCTAACTGTTTAAACGACTTTGAAAAAATGCTGTTTTTGTACAAATTACTTTTGATCCAACGACGATATATTACTAGACTCCTCCTAATAACAGGCGACCGATGTCTGTCAACACATTAGGCGAAAAAGTCTTATATCCGACTTATTTCGACCACTCCTGTGAGCCGCAAACATACCTTGAGACAGAACAGACCTTGAGTTAGCCAATCACAACGCAGTACCCCGTTCCCTTCGCTTACGTAGTACCTCTGCGAGTTGACAGAATAGGTTTTGTTCCATAGATCGTGCATGCGGAGTCTAGTAATATATCGTCGTTGTTTTGATCCGACTTACGAGTTGTTAATCGTGGGTTCGAACACAGCCAGCTGCATTATTTTGTGTGAGTGTAATTTTAGTTTAAAAAAAATGTGACAAATGAAGAAACGCTTGACCGCTTTTGTGCAAACTTCATATAAACCATCTACTAAATAGTACGAACAAAGCCTAAACATTTGGTTTGTATAGGTGAGCCCGTTCTTGAGTTATAAAATTACGACGAAAAGTGGCATTGATTTTTATATACGAGTAAATTAATTGATGATTGATATTGACTGTGATAAAATAAATATATAAAATATATTTTCAAGGAAACTAAAACAATTTTTAATTAACAAAAGTTATTACTCATTAGACGAATTTTTAAATGATAAATAAAGTGTAAGTAACTAATTTGACAGGAGGAATAGCAAAATATAAATACTTAGATAAACAAATGACATATAATTAATATATACTTAACCGGAATATTAATTTTATAATTATTATAAATTTATACAATTAAATACGATAAAATATTAAATTTCTTTATAGCTTAATTAATTACATCATACCTAATGTTGTTGTTTTAGTTATGAAAATATCGATAAAAAAAGCGCCCTTCCTCTCTCCTACCATATTATTATCCAAACTTTGCTGTGCCCGACAGGGTCCATAATTGTTTCCCTCTATTGTATTTTTACCACCTGTATGTACATTATGGATTGCAATAAATCATTTGAATTGAATTGAATATTGATTTTGATTGCCCGAAAGTCGTTATATCAGTATTTACGCCTATGTGCCTGAAATAAAGGATAAAATAAATAAATAAATAAAATATATTGATTTCCCGAAAGTCCTATTATCAGTTTTACAGAGGAGTTTCATTGTAACAGACACAAATCCAAATTCCATAGGTCCTAGAACTAAACTAATGAAGCAGTCATTCACTGCTATGAGTAATTGATTGTGAAATTGTAAGCTTTATTAGATAAGTTTTTCGTTTCGTTGGTGAAGAATCTGGGTTTAGTTGGCCTTAGCTACGACCGACATTTCGGGCGTTTTTTATTCTTTATAAAAATAAATAAATAAAAATAAAATTCATTTCATTCAGACTCCTAAAATGTCCATAATTTTGTTAGTAACAGTAACACTTAAAAAATATGTTATATAGAAAATTATTCATTAATAGCACGTCGATAAACCCACTTTTTATAATTAAATTAAATTGAATTGATTATAACTTATAGACATAAAATTAGTTACTGATACGAACAAAAGTTGATGTCCCGACTTTCGATGTATTTTCAGAACTTTTAGGAAGTAGTTATAAAAATAATATTTTTTACAATTATGCTTACCTATATTTAAAATCTTTATATCTCACAACTGGTTTTTTTCTCAGTTAAAGTATTAAAAATAAATAAAGGGCTGCCTTCCGGGAATAAATAATAAAAAAATTATCTCTGTCGAGTCGTGGTGGACACTGAGAATTCTCATTTTTAAAATCGTATCGCTGTCCACCATTGGGAAAGTGTCAGTCAGTGGGAAATTTTCTAGAAAAAGTTTCGCTGTCCACTAGCGGGGTACAAACTGGGGATGGACATCGGGGTTCATGCTCTAAAGATTCGAGCTTCTTTCTTACGGGCTCGTATTTTCGTTGACGGACTAAGAGAGTAGGCCCCTATTATGTACCTATATTGTATAATGGTGATGGAAAATCCCAACACCACAATAGTCTATCCCTTTTGGTATTGGATTTCCTTAAATAATTCCTATTTGTGCCTAGTATCGAGATTCCCCTTAATAAGTCTGGGGGCCGATTCTCGGTTTTAGAGATGGTGTCGAACTCGACAAAAATTTCTAATGACGTCATTTTTTCGACAAATGGCGAATTTGACATGCCCACTTTTATAATTTGTCGAAAAAATGACGTCATTAGAATTTTTTGTCGAGTTCGACACCATCTCTAAAATCGAGAATCGACCCCCTCGTTGATAGGCTTTTGAGCTCGACAAAATTGACTACAAAACGTAGTTTGGTCAAAATAAAACAAAAATGATGATTGGACTCTGTTTAAACGTTAGCAACAATAATTTTAACGAGTTGTAGTAAAGTTTACTGACTAAATTGAAACTAAAGTTGAAATGAAAACCGTGTTTATATTAAAACTAATAACTGTATAACTGTTTACGAGCTAAAAAGTTATGGACTGTTGAAAATTCCACAGTAGTTGATTGCCTATTTAGTACAGAATTTTCACAGGTATTAAATAAAATAGGAGGAAGCGGGCCGCATGAGGGAGAGGACACCATCCTCCCTCCAACCCAGCCGCAGTAGTAGACGCCCACCATCTTCGACCTATGTAGGCGTGGGCATGCAAGCGGCGAGTAATGAGCGACCCGCTGTCTGACCATGGACCATGCCCGAGTCAACAGCGCGTTATGTTCCATGCGCGGAACTGTCGGAATCGTACTGACTACTAAAATTCCAGAATGTTCCTTCAATAGCCAAAGGGCTAAGAACATAAAGATGTTCCAGGGCCCTTAAAGTGACAGCACCGCGAACCCGCAACCAAAATAATAAACTAAGAAACATTGAAAACAATTTCTCTACTCGATACAGAGCAAACACAGTCTAAAATGCAATACTGCCTACTTTAATCAACGATGTATTCCCCAAAGTAATCATTCTCGTAGCACTTCGCTCTCGTAGCACGCTACGACGTAGCTCGTAGCTTTTAAGCTCTGCTATGTCGTAGCCCGAAGCTCATAAGTTATGCTTCACAACGCCTTAGTAGTACTTAGTGCGGCTTATGTAACATTTATCCGTACATAATTACTGTAATGTATGGCCTCTATCTCTTGATTATTGTGTCCTTGAATTATAAGGCTGTTTCTTATGAAAATTGTTTAAGCCACAGAGTTCTAGAGAGTTTGTATAGACATAAAAGACTTAAAAAAAATACACATTTATATAAGCCAAGGATTACATTTTTTTTGCAATTTACTGTTTGTATTTCCACTTTAACAAATCCTAAATGGTCAATGAAAAATAGAATCATCTTGTATATCACCACACACAACGAAAAGAATAAAACTGTGCACCTTATGAATTACTCCTGCATCGTGGAGGTGTGACAATCATTTGAACTTCACATACACAAACAGCCAGACACGGAATAACTAAATATTTGTAGGCCATACGAAGGGTTGTCAGACCGCCAGACGCATTACTTTGTGTAATTTGTTTCATCACCACTGCTCTCAAAACGATGAAGGAAAACATCGTGAGGAAACCGGCATGTCCAGAACCAAAAAATCGAAGATTTGTGACATTTACCAATCCGCACTGGGCCCGCGTGGTGGATTATGGTGCACTCCCTCTCACAGAGAGAAGGCCTGTGTCCCAGCAGTGGGAACATTATAGGCTGATGATGATACCAATATGTGTCATACGGGGATCGAACCCGCAACACACAGAGTAGCAACCAATTGTTCATGCACTCCGCCTATCATACTATAGAAAGAAATCTGCGTAAAAAAGAAAAGTGCAAATACTTACGAGGAGTAATTTTCACGAATTCCAAAGCGCATCCTATGATTGGACGCTTTGGTGGTCCGGGCAACTTGTCCAGGGTATTCTCCTCATCAGCCAAGAGCCTCCACAGCACAAGGGTGATGAGACCCAGAAGACCAAGAGTTAGCAGCATTTTGTTATCAGTTGACCTTGATAATGACCTTGATCTTCGTGTTGGTTAGATAGCTATCGCGGATGCTGCGAAGATTCCTCTGAAAATAATGGACAAGAGAATGATAATTAGATTGGTGCTTGATGTAATTTACTGCCGGAATATTGGAATGGGCTTTTGTCAGGGAATAGTTATTTCAGAAGGTTGGGTCTACAACGAAAAATAATGCACGTGCAAACACGCTTCACTTTGTTGTCATTCTAATGGGGCATTTTCACGACACTGCCTGGTTTGCCATGCGACGAAAAACGACCGTCTACATAACAACTGGCTATTATGATATAACGACTTTATTTAGCTGGTAAAGGTAGCCGCATAACGGGTAACTTTTTATGCAACAAATCGCTTTCTAAGTTTTTAACGCGTAATCTTGGGAATACTAGGAATGCGGTGCCGTCATGTAGTGGCCCTAATATTACTGACGTAAAAAGGCGTCCGTCAGATAAAAGTTTTCTGACCATTGAAAAATCAGCCCTAAAAGAAATGACGATGTTTTAAAACGGCCGTGGAACTGTGCACAATACATGTCGTCATCGTATGGACGGACGACTTTTTGCGTCAGTAATATTACGGCCGCTACATGACGGCACCGCTTTCCTAGGAAACCCAAGCTTAAGCGTTGAAACAAACGGAACGAATTAACCATCGTACACCGACATGACGGCCGTCATACAAATGGGGGCACTGCTTTTTGACGTTACGGTGTCAGTTACCGCTCTCTAGGAAACCGCGCAATTTTGTTTACATTTACAACGTTCCAGTAACGTCATTCACCGATCTATTACGGCCGCTTTACGACGGCACCGCTTTCCCAGAAAACCCGAGCTTGTGCTTTAGCGCCAAGTGCACTAACTACACGCTAGGATGCACCGAGTGTTACGGGTTCGATCCCCGCATAGAATCAGTTTCTAAAGGCACTCAATATACAGGAGAAATTCTTAGTGGGTAACGTGTTATTTTTTTTTCCTTTATTTTTAGGGTTCTGTTGCCAAGTGGTAAAAACGGAACCCTTATATATTCGTCATGGTCTGTCTGTCTGTCCGTCCATATGATACAGCCACTTTTTCCCGAAAGTATAAGAGCTATCCTGCGAAAATTGATTTGAACGAGATGAAGCACCTAATTAGTTTTTTCTTATAAATCGTAAACCGCAATTTATCTTTAAAAGTTACGAACAATTACAAGAACTTTTACATTATGTTACTTGCTTCTACGGAACCCTTTATGCGAGTCCGATTCGCATTTGTTTTTTCTTTTATTGCTCTCGCTCCAGACAAAACGGGCTCATTTTATGATTATCGAAACCAATATACAAACTAAAAAAATGTATGATGCAATGAATTGTGATAATTGGCATAATTTTGATGGTCGAAAATCCTATTCCGAATTGAAAATAGTTCTGATCTATGTGATCGATGCCCAAGTAGCAAAAGCTTCTATAACCAAGGCGTTTTATCACCAAATAGTGATATAATAACCCTATAATGGTAACTTTTGTGACTGCTTGTACTATAAAAGTGTTTAACAGAGCGTTTTGATTCTATAATATTAAAGAGCAATTAAGTTCTATAAGTTAGCTCTTAAAACGCTTACAGGACCATACAAAAGAATCTTTAAAGTGTTGCACTGTAATAGATATGAAAAAAGCCATTATGGTACTATTTGGTACTATAGATGATCTTACTGACTTTTATATGTATCTATTTTGCACTAATAATACGTCAAAATAACTTTTACAGTGCTAGTATTGTAGCAGTATTGAAAATACCATTACAGTATCAATCTGCACTATAAAAGTACCTTGCAAACCCATTACGTAACCTGTAAGCTTCTTAGGAGCTCCTTCAACATCGTTATGGGGCTAGTTATGTAAAAGTAATGAACACTCTTCTTTAGTACTAAATAGCAGCATAGCGACTCCTGGTGCAGTTGCTAAATAATTTAAATTCTAAATAGCTCTATTGGTGAGTTTTTGTTACTGCTACGAGACTAAAGCGTGATATAAATGTTCTAAAATCAATAATTAAAGGGCTAATTAGATCTATGCTAGATTTTCAGTACCAATTATATCACTAGTATAAGATGGCTGCTGTTTTCTGCCTTGATAGCACATAAGCAGCACGACTGGAGCCAATATGTACTATAGCAGCCATTGTCGGGACAAGTCTTTATTTTATTAATGTAAATTTAATTAAAACACAAAAATTATGAGGGCGCATTGTCAAATTTGAAATCAGCATAATGATTTTATCGATACAATTATTTTCGCAAGTGCAAGTTATGGCAGAGTTACAGTGTTTTGTAGTATGTTCTTATTACATATTACGCTAAGCAAAAATGGCAAATGATATTTTTGTATTTATATTTTGTGTTCTTATTATTTGTATAGTCTATGCTCACGACGACACCACAACACGAACAAAATTGCAAACAAGTGTGATAATAAAGATCACTGGAATCGGTTACGGTGCAAAATAGCACTATAAACATGTTTTGGTTACTCTAATAGTGCAAATTTGTGATATAATCGTTGCAGACAGCACTATTTTAATACTAAAAAGCGTTTCTCGACACTTTTACATTTCAACTGTAGAGCTGATTTATCACCGTAAGAGCCTTTATGTAATGTTTTTATAATAAATCAGTGATAAAACTAGGGCCTATTTGGGGTTCTGTAAACGTTTACAACACCGTTATAGTACTAATCATGAACACTAACTAGCACGTTCTAAAACGTTCTCAGGACTTTTATAGTACCAAATTTTGTTACTTGGGTGGCTTTTCCTAATACATTTGGGACTGAAATCGGATTGACTCAGATTAAGTTACTGCTTGAGGTCGCACGTGTAATGTCTGTGTGCCATATTTTCATCCATGATATAGACCAGACCTTCTGCAAAATTATATTTTATTCCATTAATTGAATTGATAACAGAAGACGTCTCAATTTCCCGCAATGATTATTCAATCAATTGAACGGAACCTTATTAAATTTATGATATTTCATATTCATGAAGAAATATAATACTTGTTTAGAATCTGTTTATTCTATTTAATTAATTTTGTTTCATAAACATACAATTTAAAGAAATTCACATTCGCTCGAATGATGTTTCTGATAGCAATTTAAGTATCGTAGATACTAGTACGTTTCCCAGCATCATCTGTCTAGCCTTTCCCAACTATACACATATTGGAGTCGGCTTCCAGTCCAACCAGCTTCAGCTGGATATCAGTATTTTTCATGGAGCGACTGCCTATCGGACCACCGCAACCCAGGGACTGGATAATACCTAGCTTACATTTTCATAATTATCGTTCATGAACAAAATCATAATTACACGTATATTAATTTATAATTATCTTCTTGATACTTAGATATATAAGATGTACATTACTCACATAATTATTTGTGATTATAATTAATTTTTCCTACTAATTTTATAAACAAACGTTAAAATTTGTTCGGATGGATGTTTATTATCCTTTCACAAAAAACTACGGATTTGGTTGAAATTTGGAACACACGGCTATATATACACATCAAGCTTTACATAACCACTTTAACGTGGTTTCGCTTCCCATTATCTAATTACTCCTTCAACGATCAACTTATTCTGGTTTTGCATAGCTTGATGTGTGGCCGTATGTACACAAATTATTTATACCCTTCATTAACAGGCAGGATAGTTTGAGATTTTTTATCCCGATTTTATCTTCCCGTACGATAATTTTAGAGTTGTAGCGGGTAAAATGGCTGGCAACAACTAGTACAAACGCCAGCAAATCAACCTTGAACCTACCCCAATTGTCAAATTATACCAACTGAACATAGCCTTCCAGTATTGTGATAAGGTTGAAAATCTATTAAAGTTTGACAGATTAAGGACGGTTGATGTGCTGGCGTTTGTACATCTATCTATGTATATGTTACCGGCCAAACCCGATTTCAGGACAAACTAGTTTGGCCTAGGCTAAACTAGTTTTTTGCAAGCTAGGGACTTGCTGGCACCCCGACGCGGACAATTTAGGTTAGAAGAGGTTCTCTTCGTGGTTATTTTTTTTAAAACCACCCAGTAGTAGGAAATCCGCAAAGCGGGACTCTGTCGAAACTAGTTTAGCCTAGGCCAAACTAGTTTGTCCTGAAATCGGGTTTGGCCGGTAACATATATAAAAATGAAACTCGTTTTTCGTTGTCACGACATAACATGAAAACGGCTTGACCGATTCGGATAATTATTTTTTTGTTGTGTTTGTAACCATCGGGACCGGGTTTTAGACCGGGTCCTTCACCCGTGCGAAGCCGGGACGGGCCGCTAGTTCATAATAAAAATTGTACATTTTAGTAACAATTTATGTTCAATGTTAAATATCGTGATTCATATCTACATACGTAACTATCGAATAATTAATGAATCCAATTTCGTATTCTAATATTAGGTAACGAACAGTGAATCCATAAATTGAAACGCAATCATACAAATTAGAAGGAATACTTAAGTTACATTAATTTGTATATAGTTCGTTCAAAAATAATAAAAAATATGTTTTTAGAATGTCTTAAGAGGTCACAAATGCTTTGAAATTCAAGAGTTGGAGCTTGTGACTAAGTGGAAGAAAAACATTCATAAACTATTTTGGAATCGATTTAGTAGTTCGGTGAGATTTTCTAACAAAGAAAAACATTAAAAAAAAACAATAGATTAGACAAAAAACTTCTTCGTTCTAGAAATAAAAGTGAGATAACAATGTTATATTCTTCACTCAAACGTCAATTAAAACATTCATTTGTTAGTTTTTTTTTTAATATCTCGGATATGTATTCATTATGATAAAAAATAATAGGAACCTGTCTCAAATAATATAATTACGTAAGTTTTGACGAGGTCATTAAAACAGGATATTTGCCAAATACAGATAATTACGAGTATATTTAATTTGGATTTCCGATATTTCGGCACTGCCATTATTGCAAACGCCAGCAGGCGTAGCATGGCCCCGTAGAAAGGGGTTTTGTCGACGGAAGAATAGACAAAATGACAGAACGTAGAAATGTTTTTATTGTTTTAAGCATGGCAATGTATAAAATATGGAAAATAAACATATTTGTACAAAAAACCAGTCGACTTGTGTAGAAATAACGATGAAATAACTTTGTCTTTTCTTGGTAGAATAGACATAGAATCACCATGCTACGCGTGCAGAAACAAATCACTTATGATACCCTGATGTATAGAAATCATTTATGTTACCTGACGACCATTCCTGCGAAAAACAATTATCAGGTCAAAATAGGTGCATTGTCAAAACAGGAACACAGGCATGAATTGGGACAAAAGTTCGAACAGTTCTCCAGTGTGTGAAGACAATAGAGCATCACAATGCGCACCATGCGCACCTTGTATCAAATCCGTACTAAATGTACGCGAATGCTCGTCAGTCAGGGAGGTAGTATGGTTATGTAATCTAATGAATCGAATCTATAATGTTATATTACACGCGAAGGCAACGTTAAAATGGTAATAGATGGCGCCACATGTAGCTACGATCACGTAAATATTTTAACGCACAAATATTTCAATCAAAATATAGTATTAGACTAACCTTAGCTTTGCACTGAACTAACGTAAACCGCGATCACACGATGACTGACCGGATTATTATTTTCTCTAGAGCCAATAAGAAACTTTTTTTACCTCAGATCGTATCAAAGTCCAAAGGTGGTCATTGGTCTATGACCGGTTTCGAGGCTTTAAACTGGACTTTGACCGTTATAATATATGGTCATGGTATATTATGATACAGCGATTTTTTATAACCGAGGCCGACCAACGTTCACTTTCGATGAACAATTTTAACATACTTGTGCGAACGAGCGAGACCAAAGTCCAAAGTACAGTGGGAAGATTCCATAACATAATTTGAAATGCCTTTCATTTCGACGGTTCGAGAGCATTAAGGTACGATTACCAACCGGCCTGGCCCGGCGGCAATTTACAATGCGGTAAAGAACATTGAAATGTATCAACAGTAATTACAGTTCATATTTGCATGCAACTTACGGGACGTCGCAACTTGTCGCGGGATGCCGACGGACATAAATTTGCATGCAAAAATCTGTTGATACATTTCAATGTTCTTTACCGCATTGCAAAATGCCGCCCGGACCGGCCGGTTGATCTGAATCGTACCTAATAAACCCCTTTGTTTGGTTCACGTTCCGCAGTTTGAATTTAACAAACGCCACGTTATGCACAAATGTTGTTTAACAGTCTCCTTCAGTAGAATTGTGAAGGCAATTTCAAAAAGATTTTTACTTTGACGAATTTTTTGTTTGGATTTTTTTGACCCCACCGTCAGCGCAGAGGCCGAGCGATTGGAAATTGGACTGCTGCGCTTCGTGAACAAATATTTGTATGAACTACCTAAAAGTAATTTTTTCGGGTCTGGGTGCTGGTGTGTGTGAGTTTCTATGTTTGTAAAGCACCCACGACACAATTCCTAGTTACACACGGGTAGAAGCGCACGGCAGTGCGCAGGGCAAGTTCCAGCAAAAGGCCGTGCCGTGCACATTTCATAATCATTTCTATCGAAACATTTAAAACAAAATTCTAATTACCCTTTAGTCATCATGAACTTCTCACTCCTGAGACAGAGGCCTCCTCTCTGTGTGAGAGTGGACTATAATCTACCAAGTGGGGTGCGGGGTGGTAGATGTCACTTGTCTTAAAATGTTTGGTTCTGTGAATGCCAGTTTCCTCACGATGTGTTCCTTCACGGGTTTGAGAGCAGTGGTGAATAATTCAATTTTAGAAAATTCTAGAACCAAAAATACGGAGACATCTACCAAACCACACTGTGCCGGTGTGGTGGATTAAGGCCTGGTCCCTTTCACAGAGACGTCTGTGTCCCAGTAGTGGGAACGTTATAGGCTGATGATCAAGTATAATGGCTCCATAGTTGAACGCTTTCACATTAGACGACAACGGTAATGATACGACAGTCGTCATATCGTCCTCTCTCGCCCATTTTCCCTAGAAATGTATGAAACTTCCAATCCCGCCGACATCGTGTCATATCGACACGACGCGACGTGTGATGTGAAGGAGCTCATTGTCTGACATTGAAGTTAATACCACTTAAGGTAACACGAAGATGAATGAATTTCTTGGAAATTCCTCCAAGAAATCCAATTAATTTTCGTGTAGAGATTGAGCTGTTTCTTGGAAAGCAATATACTTACGAGTAAACATAAAGTCACGCCAGTTCACAAACTTGATAATGGTTTAATGTCAATCAGACGTGGAAATCCATTCAATCATTACTCATTACACGTGAAACCGTAACAGACAGCAAACCGATTTATTTGGTTATCTGCCCTATTTTGATAATTTATTAAAGAGATAAACGTAGTTTGTTTTTGTAATTTTATTTGTTTGTTTACATATTACAGACGTTCTGATAAACAATTTTTACTAGTACTGTGTAAGTCTGCAAGTTTCAGATAGATATAAAAACAATATAAATAGTTTATTTTACAGACGCCAGCATTTCAACCTACACAATTATACACGAATATCAACCTTCTCAGTTTGTATTAAAGTTAAAAATTATCTGTACACCCAAATTATTACCCAAGTGCTATAATGGAATATTGATAATTCTACGGTTACAATCTTTAATAGCGATATCCTATCTTTACTGGATTAACTTTTAATTTCAAAATCCACAGAGGCGAAGCCACAATCTAGAAAAAGACAAATCATACGTCAAGTGTAAGTACAACATTGTGTCGTGAGACTATGTAAGCACGGTACCGTGGACCTGGGAAGCAAAGAGCAACAACAAAATAGAGTGACATTGCAACTCGAGGTCTAAGCCAGGAGAAAATCTTGTGTCATGAGTAAATACTAAAATATAAATCCTAGTAACAAATGAACAAGAGTTCCAATTATTTGGACTCTTTACTCTAAGGGCCTACACACAACGTTTTTTAAACGCGTCGTCGACTCTTGTTTTAGAAAAGCGCGTCGACGGCGCGTTTTTTATCAAATAGAGCAGTTTGTTGTTTGTCAAACGCGCTGCACCGGGGAGCGTCTGTATCGATACAAACGCGCGGATGCCTTGCGTTTGTAATTTATACAAGTGCGCAAAGGTGTACAGGCTTCGTCTGACTTGCGTGCGTATCGCGTCTGTATCGCTACATACACGCGTCAACGGCGCGTTTAAAAAACTTGGTGTGCATAGGCTCTAAATTGAAAGCAAACAATAATACATATTTCCGTATTTACGAATAATTTTTCAGCAGGCACTGAAACGTTGTTAACGTGCGTTACCTAAACGTAAAGTAAATACCTACAACGAATTTGAAATCAAAAACCAAGCATCCTATAGCCATATTATATTCGTCATAGATATAAATAAATCTATAACTTCGAGTAAATTATACACTTATACATAATTATACATATAGTATATGTATAGTACACAAAAAAACTAGTAACTTATAGTTTTGATAAAAAAAAAATCATTGTGTAATTTTCAAAAAAAAGCCCGTTGAGTCGTTGTGTAAATAATGTTTCTTTGAAGTTAAATAGCAATTAATGTAGCAATTAAAACTAGTATTCAAAATCGTGAAGAAGTTGAAACTTTGACCTTCAACGTTTTCGTTAACTTAAAAATCTCCAGACACTCCAAAAAAAGGTATTCATTAAAAAAAAACGTTTCTCTCAATTAGAGTTACAGCCTTAATGCTTAAAGATTGGATTTTTTGAAAGTAATTGAGTTACGCTGAAAACTTGCTCAATACCTACTTCTTCAATCATTCCTAAACACAAAAATAAAACGTCGACAAGACGATCTCCGGCCACCGTAGGCGCTGGTGGCTAGTTATGGGCGACTCGCCGCCCGACCCTGGACCACGCTCGTTTCGACGGCGCGTTGAGTTCCACACGCGCCTCAAAGAGCGTCAACAAGACGACGGGGCCGCCATCTAGAGGGCCAAAGCCTGCCGGGGTCGCGGGACTTATCTCATTAAACGTAAAGGGCTATTGAAGGACACCGTGGGTTTTTTAACATAAAAATGCAGACCTGGCTGAGGGAAACGGCTCAGCCACTTTCGCAAATATCACTCAATCTCCAGGTATTACTCATGTTTGTATTTCTTACGAAGATACTCAACACAAACAACTAGGAAAAGCTATTTTCAGATAAAACTAATATTTATCCTGTGCCGGAATCGAATCCGCGGATACGCGACATTTCTTTGTTCATTTTTTGGTTCGATCTAAACTGAGGAGACATGCGCCGAAGCATTTTTCAGTTTCCAACTGAAAATTATGTTTCGTTGGGACACTACTTGTCTTAGCGGCTATAAATAATTAGGTGATTACGATAATTTTAGTAGCCCCCCGCACGCGCAGTGGGCCCCCGCATAGAATCAATGACCGGACGGCATACCCAACTGTGTTTAACAAACTGTAACAATAACATTCTAAAAGCAAATATTTTAAAAGAGTAACCATGGAGTTTCTTGCCAGTTCTTTTCCATGGAAGCGACCAACCCGAACCCTGGCATTTTTTCTCGACGTTTTTAAATTTCCAAAAAAAAGATATAAGAATTCCACCAAAGAATTTCACATTATGAGAATAAACAACCTGACTAATCGAACCTCCTTGGAAGCGCTTTTGCTCAATACGTTGTCTCACTTTAATACTAACGAGGAAATGAAATGCGACTAATCTGAGTTCAAGCGAGGAATCTGATATTATATGGAAAAATGTGTTGAACAACATTGTATGACACAGGTGCCGAAACTGGTATTTACAAACTCGTGACTATGGTAAGCCCTCGACTTCGTCTCGGACTTACATTCGTCTACACGTTTTTAAAAACCAGTTTACCGCACTATTTTCATAAATAACTGTTGATTTTGATTTTTGAAAACTCTAATTACTTAATCATTCTGAAAAGAGTGCCGCCCTAAGTTTGCCATAGCAAATGAGACTACCGGGGTTCATTAAAACGGTCATTGTATAAAAGCAGAATGTAAACCCAAACTCCGCCATCCAGTAATAATTTTCCTTTCTTTTTGGTAACCTAACCTAACCAGTCTGAAGGGAATGTGGGACTTGTATTGACTAAAATCCTCGGAGAACCTTCAATAGCCGTTTACGTTCCATGGTCAGTCCCGCGACCCTAGCCCTTGGCCCTCTAAAGGGGACCCGTCAACATAATTTTCTTTTAAAAGGTAAACTAAGTTTTTGCCATCCTTCCCACTGCTCGGCAAAGGTCTTCCACTCCTTGTGCCACGCAATTAAGTCTAGTTTTTTCTCAATGAAAAAAAAAATTAAAAAATCTTCGTAATTACGAAATACTTATAAAAACTAGGACAGATAATTACTCACATCTTCACTGACTGTTGTCTCAGCGAAATATCAGGCAGAGATAAGAAGAGACAATAATAACAAACAACACATAATTATTACGATTGTTGTAATTATTAACATTCATCACTAAAATACTCAGATAAAACTTAGACAACACACATTATTTCACTTCTTTATTTCACCAGTTAATGTCCTGCATCACAAAATTTTACGACAACAAAACTAAACTTGCTCGACATTGCATCTAAACCCGTTCAGTAGTTTCCAAGGTTAATGCAGTCACACAGACAGATTCCAAAAGTCTTTTTTTGTTTAATTATGATTTTTAAATCGATAAATAATAATAAATAAACACAACTCCGTTTGAACACGAACACCCGCTAACAAGAACTAAGAACAATTTCCATCGAAGTAATCAAAACAAACGCTAGTATAATAAGTGTATAATACATTGACACACATTCATTGATGGCGTAACGAGATTAGAGTAAACAATGCATAGAACTCAAGTGGCAATGTATAAACACAACGCGAAGTAACAAGTTCTATCAAGGTTAGATAACCGGCTACACATAACAATTTTTTGCCACATAATTATTATAGACAGTTGTATAGGTTGAAACTTGTTAAAACTGCTATTTTATAACTCTTAAATTATGTTGAAGTTTTTGTATGTTTAATGTTCACGTGTATATCGTATAGATACTTGGTATAGATCTAAGCAATTTTTGTTCGTGGATAAATCAATAGATGGCGTTGTTAGCAGTTAGTTCGAATCATGCGCAGTTCACAATAATCTCGGCACAATTGATGCTGGGACATTATGTACTACTGATTTACACGCGTAATTTAACGCTTGACTGCATTTTGAACCAACTAAGGTTAAGTTAACTGCTTAGTTGTAGTATTTGTAGTTAAATTACCTGCTTGTTTGGTAAAGTGGTTGCAAGAGCGTCTGTTGAACATAAGGTCCTGTGTTCAAATCCCAGAGCAAAGCAATGCATTCCATTAGAAATTTTAGAGCTACAATATCCGCGCGAATACAACGTGAGATACATTTCATTTTTGAGATAGAAGAGTTAAGTAATTATAGTTTCCGTCTTCTATTTGACATATCAATTAGAGACTCATGCAGAAATGCATCACGAGTAAAATCAATACCAGTTGTTGAACCAACATCCGTATGTGATGTGCAAAAAAAAGCAAATAAGGGTCTATGCATACCGAAACGCAATGCTACACACACATTTCAAAAGAGCGACTTAAAATCGAACTTTATTTACTACACAAAAAGATTCATTTCACCTATAAAGCGGTGAAATGATTCTTCTTTCCATCATCGGACTACAATACGTACGGCAATGCGCCACCGATATATGATAATGGACATCCCTCCGGTACGTACAAAGTTTTGCCAATACCGTTTTTGTACGCACAGCTAAGGAATGGAATTCCCTACATCTGTATTTCCCGACTGCTTTAACCTTTTTTTTTTACGTGGTAAAATCATCAAATGAGACCTCCCACCCCGGGCAGGGCGGGAGGTACTGTCAGACTTGTACTGACTAAAATCCACGGTGTCTCTCAGTAGCCCTTTATGTTCCGGGGTCACGGTAATAGAAATAAGTCCCGCGACCCCGGCAGGCTTTGGCCCTCTGAGAGGGGGCCCCGTCATTTTGCTGACAGCTCTTTGAGGTGCGCGTGGAACAAGACGCGCCGTCGCCGTCGACCCGGGGACAGCTTTAACCTTGGGGTCTAAAAAGTCAAGAGTGAAGAGGTTACTTCTAGGCAAGCGTGCATCACCGTCGACCATACATCTTCGCTTACCAACAGGCGAGATAGTGGTAAAACGCGAAACTATCTTTAAATAAAAAAGCGACGTAGCGTGTACATTTGTAAATTGACTCTAAATCTTACTTAACTTACACTAAGCGCGCGAGTTGAATGCAGAGCTTAGGAATGCGGTAGAGCTGTTGACAAGGATGGCACAGTACTACACTGCAGGCGCGTGAGGTGGGGCGTGCGGGTAGCGGGGGGCTCTTCACCTCAGACCCCGACTGCATTCAACTCGCGCGCTATCTGTACTATACACGAAACTTACACATTTCCAGTAACCTCGCGTGACGTCACGTCGCGTCGTGTCGCATCACAGTGTAAACTGATCCTAACCAATAAAGTGTAAAGTACGAAAGATAATAATACAGCTCACAATACGGCAATAACAATAAAAGTATAGTATCGTGATAAGTCTGAGTTGCATTGGAGTCACGTAGACCATCAAATGCAGTTGAATGTGAAGTTCAACGAACTATTACTTGTCTTTGTGTGTATTTTCTCATATACATAAAGAAAAACAATGCGTTTATTTCATACCAAACTAGCGGCCCGTCCCGGCTTCGCACGGGTGGAAGTCCTCTAAAACCCGGTCCCGATTGTTACAAACACAACAAAAAAAGAATTATCCGATTCGGTCCAGCCGTTTTCGAGTTATGAGCTTAGCAACACATTTTGCGATCCATTTTCATATTATAGAAAGATAGATATGGCACACTAGATTTACACAATATAAATAAAGTAAAGAAAACAATAGGAGCCGCGTATAAGTACCAATTATAAACATGGTAAATAGACCGTTTTAAATTGGGAAAAAATATTCCGGCGGAGAATCTGTGGCGATTTATCACGGAGAGATTACGGGATGTAAACCCCGTCAAGCATCATCTTCTGCCTTATATGCACCGCACTATTCCCAAACCACTGCAACTCCTGAAAGCCAGAGTCAGTGGCGACCACCAAAAAAACGACAACATAAAGAAGCAGGAAATGTCCCGGAGAATGAATTTAACTATTACTTATATTTAACTCCAATAATATTATAGGTATGGTATTTGGCCAGTTTGGCCCAATACCCTGTCAAGTTGCTGACAGCAAAACAACAGAGTAAAATCTATTATCGAAGAATGTTTTTCAATTAAAAATTTATGTTTTTAAGTTAAAGAATTAGCGAGGGTAGTGAAAACTTCAGGTGGGCAGAAAGGGCAAACTTCATTAGAGCTTTAAGCTCTTTAATGAAGATTTGTTTAGTAAAGGCCAATCAAGATGTTTATCTTAAGCAGGCAGATGAAAACACAACCTAATTGCTAATTATTACACCTACATTTGAACTTGACGGCACGGTTACCGTGTAGCTGAGCGGTTGGTCTGCTGCGTGTCGCGGGTTCGATTCCCGCACGTAACATATATTTGTATGACCTAGAAGTCTTCGTTCTGGGTCTGAATGTATGTTAAGTGAGTTTCTATGTCTGTAAACGCACCCACGGCAGGAGAAATTTGAAATTTGTCAATCTTGTCCGGACCGACGGCGCGTCGTAGTGTTTCACGCGCGCCTCAAAGAGCGTCATAAAAAAAATGACGGGGCCCCCTCTAGAGAGCCAAAGCCTCCCTGTGTGGCGGAACTTATTTTCATTACCGTGACCTTGGAACATAAAGGGGAAAGACACCGTGGATTTTAGTCAGTACAAGTCTGACAGACCCTCCCGCCCTGCCCGGGGTGGGAGGACTCATTTGATGATCATACTACGATAAAAAAAGCTAAGTTAGCTTTGCTTTTTGCTCCTTTAAGGCTGCGTTTTCACTAGCAGAGCTGTGTCGCAATTCACCAATCACATGGCTTGAAATCCACATTTTTCAGCCATATGATTGGTGAATCGCGGCGCAGCTCGTGTCCACTCCGCCTCAGCAGCCTAAACATTGTCCCATTATAGAAATTTATCCTGTATCGTTGAAAAGCATATAAGTGTCGCCGCAAACGGGCCACTGGCCACAACCACGAAGCGCCGGCGCCGTCACGCAGCAGCAGCAGCCTCAGAGAAGCTGAAGTGCGCGACAGCAACTTGTGGCCGGTGGTCGACACTTAGTGGTCGCCGGCTACTACTTTTATAACCAATGCATTACTGAGGTAAGAGAGAGGCGGTACGGGCCACAAGAAGCGAGCAGCGACGATTGTAGCATGTGGGGGCCACCAGCGTCAACAGTGTGCGGTGAGTCCATATGTATGAAAACTACAGAAAATACGCCGGTAGCGCCGCCGCCGGCTGTTTGTGGTTATGGCCGGTGGCCCGTGTGCGGGAGCTCTAAACTCACATAAACAAACACCCAGACCCTAAACAATTTACTTGCAGGTTATTTTGCTCCGTGTGAGAAACGTTGCTGCGACATGAAATCGTTCGCTTAGCCAGTACGCCATGAGGAGTGGCTGGAGAGACGTCACGGCGTCCTGACCTATCGCATGACGCAGGTCCTCACCGGACACGGAAGTTTCGGGAGGTACCTGTGGCTGATGGGAAAGGAGGAAACGCCGGGGTGTCACCACTGCGAAGATCGCCCGGAGGACACAGTAGAGCATACGGTGCAAGACTGCCCAGCTTGGGCAGAGCACCGACGTGTCCTCACGGTGGCGATAGGCGGAGACCTCTCGCGCCCGGCATTGGTTTCGGCCATGCTGCGGAGCGAGACGGAGTGGGAAGCGGTCGCCGCCTTCTGCGAGGCAGTAATGCTCGTGAAGGAGGCGGCGGGCCGCGAGAGAGAGAGGACAGCGTCCTCCCTCCGCCCCAACCGCAGTGGTGTACGCCCACGGCGCCGTACGTCGCAAGACGATCTCCGGCCACCGTAGGCGCGGGCATGCGGACAGCGAGTAAAGGGCAACTCGCTGTCCGACCATGGACCATGCCCGGGTCGACGGCGCGTCGTGTTCCACGCGCGCCTCAAAGAGCTGTCAGCAAAATGACGGGGCCCCCTCTCAGAGGGCCAAAGCCTGCCGGGGTCGCGGGACTTATTTCTATTACCGTGACCCCGGAACATAAAGGGCTACTGAAGGACACCGTGGATTTTAGTCAGTACAAGTCTGACAGTCCCTCCCGCCCTGCCCGGGATGGGAGGATTTGATGATATTACCACGATCAAAAAAATAGCCAATAAAAGAAGAGTTATATACCAAACAACCCTTTACCTAACTTCTGTCTCAGCAAACATGTTGATTGCTCAAAACGTGCTCTAATTGTAAATGCTCATTTGCTAACGAGCATAGCTGTAACAAACTGTATGTATTTTAGTTAATGAGATAAAAAAGCTACGTGTTTCTGACGAAGTGTTGTGAGCTCCTAGGGATTTGTAACAGCAACAATTTTGACATAGACAGATAATCTGTACCCTTAGCACGAGTTTTCTGTGAATGAGACGTAAAGTAAAAACTGGAACTTTGACACTTTCAAATTGACAATTTTCAAGGAAAAAATGGAACAGCGCCTCTGGTGTGCGAAGAAGGAACTATTTTTTTCCTAAATATAAATGAAACTCTGGAGGGTGGTTTTAGGTATAACCTAAAACCACCTCCAGAGCTTCGAACACTTACATTTTTTGGTTGTCGAAGTGGCAAATGTTACTGTGATTATGGAACAATAAACAATGTTAGCCCCTTCAAACACAACGCGAAGCAAATCTCCGATTCCTTAGACTCAAACGTCATGTCAATGTCAATTTTGACATATGACAGCATTTAAATCATAATGAAACCATCTAGCATAACAATAAAAATACTTTTGGAATAAACACTGGATCTAGATAAGATCATTTTTTTTTTTTTTTTTTCGTAGGTGCACTGTCGTTTGGGGGCGGTATCGGAGGCTGTAGTTGCGTACCAAGGGAGTAAACTATTTATCTCAAACGATTTCTTACGAGACACACGAGACTAAAAACGGGAAAACCATCGTAAATACTTATTTATAAAAGAAAACAATAGCAGAGTGTAGATAATTTACTTTTTAAATCACAAAGGAATGCTGTATTGCGGTCATAATTACATTTCATATTGAAATGCCTTCGGGACGCGGTTCTCGGGACCTTTCGGGGTCCAAATAACCAAGTTCCCCTGTAATTGATATTTACGAAAACGCTCGCCATTTATTGAAATAAAACAGTTGAGTTAACTACTTATATGTGAATTTAAATAGCCATTGTTCTATAATCTTTTGTTTGGAATAAATCATGTTATTTTACTTTTCCATAAGGATTAATATACGATTATTTTACTAACACTTATCATATATTTTTTGACGGCACGGTGGCTGAGTGATTGGACTGCTGCGCTGCGTGTCGCGGGTTCGAATCCTGCACGGAGCAAATATTTGTATGATCTACAAGTAGTTGTTCCGGGTCTGGGTGTTTGTGTGTGTAAGTTCCTATGTTTGTAAACGCACCCACGACGAGGAGAAATTCCTGGTGTGGGGCACCGTTTTTTTAAAAATTAATAAGTAGAATGATATTCAGTGACGGATTAAGACTACATGATGCCCTAAGCATTTCAAGCCTTTGGTGCCCCCCCCCCCCCCCCTATCCACCGATTTTTTTTCGTGATTAATTACATCAAATAGGTCTTCCCGCCCAAGCCGGGACGGGAGGGGACATCTCAACACAGACACTACTGTGGATAGACAGTAGTGTCTGTCTTTAATTTTTTTAACATATTCATTACCGATAAGGAAAGTATTATGTAGGGAAGTACTTCGTTCAGTAGGTAAAACAGAACCTAGGGATATGCAAGAGCGAGCGAAGCGAGCTCGATTTTTTTTTTTTGCACCTTTCTTGTATATGCAATGAATAAGGCAACCCAGTGTGCTTAATGCGAGTTATTTTACGCAGACGCGATAGTAAAGTTTAACCGCGTTTGGCGCTCTTATTGGCCCGCTTCAAGGTCGTGAGAACTCTCAACCAATGACAGCGCTAAACGCGGTTAAACGTTACTGTCGCGTCTGCTTAAAAAAACTCGCACTAAGCACACTGGCTCACACACGATGGAATAGCGAGCGTAACGAGCTAGAAAATTTAAGCAGTTTCAGTAAGTTTTTGGTGAAGTGAGAGTGAGACGTGATGCCCAGGGGGGCACCAGAAGAAGCAAAATAAAATCCGTCCTTAGGATTTTTTGAGCTTCTTCTGGTGCCCCCCCAGACGTGATGCCCTAGGCAATTGCTTAATTTGATTAAGGGTTAATCCGTCACTGATGATATTTAGGTGCCTTTTTTAGGGTTCCAAAGCCAAATAACAAAAAAGGAAACCCTAGTCAATTCGTCATGCCTGTCTGTCTATCTGTCCGTCCGTATGTCACAGCCACTTTATAAGATGGCAGAATCATCTGGAAGGAACTGTCGGATTCGCGCTGGAATCCACCAAGTTCCTTCAAATTCCTTTAACGTTCTAGGGTCACGGTTACCCATTTAGACTTTACCGCGGCCTTGTTTATTTTCCTGTGTTCCTTTTCACGTGAAAACGGCTGAATCGATTTTGATTAATGTTGGTGCAGAAATAATGGGATACCAGACGACTATCAAGTAATTGGTAAAAAGGTTAATATTTGCGTTTTTTTTTATAGAATTTGTAGAAAAACCCATCAAAAACTTCCATCTAATCGGAGATTCCTCCAATTATTTCATTCATATTTCATTTCATTTTATTCATAACAGTTCACACTGTGTTGAAAATTACATAATGTTACAAATTTTACATGCAGAAACATAATTAATACAAGGCTATTATTATTTTGTTAGGTATTTGATAAATAATGTCAATATAAGTGAAAAAGTCAAATTGGTGTATAATACTCATGTCAATCAATTACATAAATCCAAATAAATTTATTTTGTCCATTTCTTGTCAATTGACATAATTATATTCTGAGACTGAGTAGAAGCATTTTTCCAATAAGAAGAAATTACAATCGTACTGTGTAGAATTCCAACACCCTGGTCTCCATAACCTTAAAAGTACATAGGAAATTGAAAAAGTTATTCGAAGAACTTAGTATCTTAATTGTCGCGAAAAGGAAACTCTTAAGATATTTATTGCTCAGCTAATTAATTTTTAATCTAAAGGTAAAGAAAAAGGTGACAATGTTATACAGATTTTTATAACTTTTCATTAATTCGCAGATTTTCTCAGATCGTTATTAAAACGTTTCCGTTTGCGGAAACTTATTTAATTATTTGTAGAACAAATGGTAGTCTTTGTTCCTATTTGTTCTATTGCACAAATCTATTGTTCTACGGTACAACTAACTCTAGTTTTGATTCTGACTATTATTACTATACGTTTTCTTTATTATTAACTAGCGGCTCGGTACGTGCTTCGCAACGTTACAAAAAATGTGATAAATGAAGAACCGAACCGCTTAACCGATTTTGTGCAAACTTCACATAAACTATCTACTAAATAGTCCGAATAAAGCCTAAACATTTGGTTTGGATAAGTGAGCTCGTTCTTGAGTTAAAAATTACAACGAAAAGTGGCATTCATTTTTATATGATTCACTAGCTGACCCGGCAAATTTCGTACCGCCTCCGAAACCTTTTGAACCTTCCCTGGACATACAGAAATCGTTCAAAACAAAAATGAGCCAAATCGGTCCAGCCGTTCTCGAGTTTTAGCGAGACTAACGAACAGCAAATGATGTTTATTAAGATGATGAAGTAGTAGAATTAGTGAAACTTACTTTCAAGTAGTTCTATTCTAAGAAATGTATAATATTAATACTAGTTTTCCCTCACATCAGGCTTAGTTAACTAATAGGTAAGTCTAAATAAATTATTCGATAAAACTAGATGTTTCTCGTCAAAGGCTCGCAAATAAATTAATTTGATGTCTAGAGACGCTAACGATGAAGATTATAAATAACTTTTGGGAAACACGAAAAATAAATAATTGAAAATACGATCGCGACATTTGCGACTAAGGTAGGATTATTAATTCGAGTCAGTAAAATGACATTTGTTCATTAATAGTAGATTACGCAACAAGGGAGTAAAGCATTATGAGATGTGGTACGACAACCTTCGAACGTGAAGTTGGCACCACTGCAAGCGATCAACTGTTGCGGCCAGCAGCCGCCATTACTGATACAACTCCTTGGTGAAAGTTTTCATACGGTTTTATTTGAGGTTCCAAATTCAAATCACATTATTCCCACGGGAATAACGAAATTCAATACAATATTATTGCCCGGCTCGAGCGAAAGGGAACAATGACATGCTTTACAGTAAGGTTTGCCTGACGTATAATATGACATTTACGAGCAAGTAGTGTGAAATAGTAGATTACGCAACAAGGGAGTAAAGCATTATGAGATGTGGTACGACAACCTTCGAACGTGAAGTTGGCACCACTGCAAGCGATCAGCTGTTGCGGCCAGCAGCCGCCATTACTGATACAACTCCTTGGTGAAAGTTTTCATACGGTTTTATTTGAGGTTCCAAATTCAAATCAATACAATATTTCCCTTTCGCCCGGCTCGAGCGAAAGGGAACAATGACTTGCTTTACAGTAAGGTTTGCCTGACATATAATGTGACGAGAAGTAGTGTGAAAAGAAATGTACTAAATTTCGTTGTATCTGTGACAGTTGCACCTGTCATTTTACTGACTGAAATTAATAATCGTACTTTAGTATTTATATCTATACTAAAAACTTGATGAAGCATGAATTTAATCGGAAATTATCAGATTTTGTTCAAATGTCTGCATTTGAATGAAATCCATTATACCGGTCAATTTTCAATTATTATCAAATCTAGATTGAACAAACATGAATCTAGATTAAATCTTCCTAAATTAATATTTGTTCAATCATCAATTTCAATCGAAATTAAGTTTTCTTTAAATGGCAAACTTTTTTAATAATGCTTTTCTCTTCATAATAACCTAATGGCCTGTAAAGATATTAAAATATTTTAGTAATAGTTCAGTGAAGTACAAGAATCCACTGATACAAAATATTTACGTTTTCGAATTACTTACCACGTTTTGATATTTTTGCAAAAACAAACGGCGACTTTAATTTCGATAACCACCCAAGTCAGTATTCGAATATACAGGGTGAATTTATATCAATTGGACGAGGATATATCTGAAACTATGAGGAATATCTAAAAACGTTGAAAGCAGTCTCGAGGCCGATTTTGACGATAACTAAAACTGCATCAATGGATTTTAGAAAAATCAATAGTCCTGGTCAGGAATCGAACACGCTGATTTTGGAAAAAAAACACATCCTGTATTATTACACTATTCGATAGTCTTGCTAATAAGGATCAAATTCTGGGAAGTAATAATATACGGCAAACGTGAAACCGCCCTATGTGTGTATTTGTGTCACCCTATGTTTAAGTTTTAATTTGTAATTTTATGTAACTTAAAGTTGTATGGTGTGCATAATAAAGAGTATTCTATCTATCTATCTAACCGCCCAGTTGAAAAATTCACCCTGTATAGTGTAATGTGGCAAATATTCGAAGTATTTGAATATTCAAATTGGAAGCCCTAACCACCAGGTAGAGTTAAGAATTGAAACGTGGCTGCTACTTCATTTCCGATGGACGATGATTGGACAAATTCAATCATATTTTCTTGAGAGGCTATCACGAGTTTTCAAGTTTCAAAGTAAACGGGGACTTTAGTTCCTCGTTCGTACATAGAGACGCTTTTTCATTTTCCATACGATTTACTTCGTAATAATTCAAGTATATACGGAAAAATACGTAGAATTGATGCTAGGGCCTCAGAAAATAGAAGTCAAGATCATCAAGTAGTAATTTCATTCACTAGCTAGACTAACGAAGTGAAGTTAATATACAACGTGTAACACCAATGCTCAAAACCTCGCGTGGGGTAACTCAGCCCGTGTTACTGAACAATTTTTTGTTCTAAGACATTTGGAAATTCGGAAAAAAGTTTAGATTTTTCATGCAAAATGAGAATTCACGGGCCCATCTGTGTTATTTTTTTTTTGAGAATTTTCAACATTCTTAGAACAAAAATTGTTGTCACTACTACCACTTGTACAGTACTAGCTCACGAGAAGTTTTGGGCATTTGGTGTCACACGTCGTATTTATTTCTTATATCAAGCTTAGCCAGTAGACACTCCAGTAGACCTCCCTTTTGGATTGGATCATCACCGCTGGTTAAATCTCCCACTTTGGGGGGAATGTTGGACTAGACTAACTAAAAATCATTGTTCCGTCAGTTGCCCTCTGCTTTCACAAGCCGCGGTAACCTCTTACAACATTCAATAGCGACCCCAGCAGGCATTACACCTTTTTTATAGCGTGGTAAAATCATCAAATGAGTCCTCCCATCCAGAGCAGGGCGGGAGGGACTGTCAGAGTCGTACTGACTAAAATCCACGGTGTTTTTCGGTGTTTTTCAATAGCCCGTTACGTTCCGGGGCCACGGTAATCAGCTAAGTCCCGCAACGCCGGCAGGCGGCCCCGTCATTTTGCTGACGCTCGTCATCGACGTAATTTTCTATCTTAAAACATTGAGCACTCATCCTGGATGGGACACAGTGGTGATGCGTGGTGTCGTCTCTATACGTTACTACGTATATAGCTATTATTACTATAATAGCTCGATGTCTTTATACTTATAGCTTTTCTTCTCTTTATACCACACTCTCTACAGATATAGCCCATTGCTCCATCTTAAGTTTGCCTAGATATTGTGGAAACATTATGTGGTCGACAATCGTCACGTCGCGTCACATGCGTCTTACCACGAGTCATGGTAAGGCACGCGTCACGTCACACGCCTCGCCACGAATTACGAATGTTCCTACTTCCTGAAACCCTTCAATATGTTGGTTAACTTGCTGTTGTCAATTACCTACACGTGCATAAGTAATGTGTATGCATATCTAAGTATACCATGAATTAATAACACGGCAGTGTAGTTCTAGTTTAGAAGGAAAGGTAAAGGTTTCAGACTACCTTTTGTGATGTTTGGGGGGTTCGATTACTAAGTCACGATGTTTTAAACTTAAGGTCTGTTCACAACAGGACGCGACGTGAAGCGATGAATCTAGAAATGTGTATCTTTTCGTGTAGTAAATAAAGTTACATTTTCAATCGTCGAGTCTCGGTGTGAATTGGCCCTAAATCAATCTCATTCGTAACCTTTATTTTGTGCCGAACCTGGAGTAAAATGCAGCTATGGTAATACTGAAACAAAAAAATTAAAAACTATTCTAATTTAGTGAGAATGGATGGATGTAACCTGAATACACACTTTTATCATGTGTATTTATACATTTTTTTTTACAATACAGCACAATAAAATGAGTGATGATGGTATAAGATAGAGTGAGTCGTCTCTTATATCATGTATTTTTTTTTAAACTTTGCCCCACACTAGGAAATTCTCCTGTGTCGTAGGTGCGTTTACAAACATATGTATAAACTCACAAACACAAATATTTGCTTCGTGCGAGGATCGAACCCACGACACGCAGCGCAGCAGTCCAATCGCTTAGCCACTGGACTAAACGTGCCGTCACAAAAAAAAAATGCTGAATAACAAAATATTTCTAAAGCTCAGTCTAAATTATTAGTGATGTAAGTTGTTTAGTTATATGGCCGCCAAAACCCCAATTTCGTGTAACACTTTAGAAAACGTTAATCGAAAATGCAATCACCGTAAGTTCCTATTTGAGTGATCCTAAATGGGAACACTAAATCCCTGAGTCCATTGAAGTGGACACTTTAATTTATCGTGGAGTGGATACTTTAATTATACTAATGAATGACTGACGAGTTTCTGTGGGCTTACATAATAAGGTTTATTCCTGAACTCCCCACCAGTGGGGAGTGTCCTTTCAGCAATCCCCACTAAAAAACGACGATTCAGCCTACTTTTGAAAAAATACTTAAGTAATAATCCCCGGTTGGTTTCATCCGGCCCACTGCCGCTGCCCAATGAACGGGCTAGATGGGAAATATTGTATCATCTTACCATCGACATACAAGGGGGTGGTTGGTACATGATGGATTTTGATTTGGTCCCATAACCACCCCGTTGATGGAACAGGGGTGTTCCATCAATAAACATGGTGGATTGAAAAAATAGGTACTTAGCTGGTCTATCGAAATTGATACTATGATTTGTCGTAAACAGATTGATAAAGTAATTCTTAGTACAGTACAATAAAGCTACTTAGAGCTTTATTGTGGAGAAAAGCAAACTCATTTTAAATAGAAACTTAAATGTTATTAGGCAGTGGGACCTTACCAAAGTTGTTGATAAATAGGTACGTAATCAGCTAGATTTTAATTAACTTAAAAGCTATTTTATAAGTGAGGTTTATAAGATAGCTTTTAAGTTAGTTATAAGCTTTTATTCGTTAAATTATATTCTATTTATTGTATAGTTATATACATATCTTATCCAGACGTTGCCATTTAAATATTATCATCACAACATCCGAGATACTTTGATCTAAGTTGTATTCGTTCAATGATTAAGAAAACCCACTCAAAATTTATACATATTTCAAGTAAATTACATCATACAAACAAATTAAACGGATGACGAGCTAAGCTTGGAAGGCTCAAGGTTCAAGTGATGTGATTAGTAATCATGTTTTTACCTCAATCTGATCAAAGTTCACAGAACAACATTTGCAAAACTTGTTTCTTTAGGTTTATATTACGACTAATTCTATATTTAGCCGAGCGTATTATTTTTAATGCTACCAAACATATTAAAAAAACGTCAAAATTCTGAATAACAAAACCTACATATAAGAGCCTATGCACACCACGTTTATTAAACGAGCCGTTGACGGGCGTAGGTAGCGATACAGACGCGATGCAAACGCGCGTTTGACACTTTGTATCGCGACAACAAACTCTGTTGACAAAAACGCGCGGCGGCGGGTTTAAAATACGTATTTTAAGGAAAATGAAAAATCGCCCGTAGTTTATGATGTGTACGAAGGACGAAAAAAGTTTTTTTTTTTTTTTTATCCATCAAATTAATGTCGAAATTCCCCTCTTCTTTACGACACTCGTGCAGCCACGCACCATCAGCTTTTTCACTATATGAAGAACCCTGCTGCACAGTACGTCGAGAAACCCGACGTCTCAACACAGAAATCAGAGTCTACAGAAACCGTGGCTGGCCAGATCCCGATCGACGTCGAGTCAAGCCTTCTTGAAGATAGTATCGGCTCTGGTGGCCTACCATCATCATCATCAGCCTATAATATTCCCACTCCTGGGACACAGACCTCCTCTCTGAGAGAGGGAGTGAGCAATAATCCACCACGCGGGACCATTGCGGATGTCACATATCTTCGAATTTTTGGTTCTAGGACATGCCGGTTTCCTCACGATGTTTTCCTTCACCGTTTTGAGAGCAATGGTGACGAAAAACTAAAAAATTACACAAAGAAATGCGCCTGGCGGGGTGCGAACCCACGACCTGCAACTCGTTATTCGGGACCGATACCACTGGGCCACCACTGCTCAACCCTACTGGCCTACCATGACGTCTTAAAGACTGAATAGTTCCGCTCAGGGATAAAGATGGCGCTAGACGACTTGTATAGCTCTGTCTCTTTCCCACAAAACTGGATCGCGTTAAGAGCTCGTGTTAAGTCCCTTGTCATTGGACCGGCGGGAGAAGCTTATCCACCTACGCTCTCCTCGACGCCGAGTCAACTGTTTTACTCATCTATGAAGATATCACAAAGCAAGTTGGGGCAAGAGCCGCATCGATCCCCTGAAGATAGGCGTGATCGGTAACACAACGATCGACATTCCTTTTTTTTTTTTTTTTTTTAAGGTGGTAAAATCATCAAATGAGTCCTCCCGCCCTGGGTGGGGCGGAAGGGACTGTCAGAATCTTACTGACTAAAATCCACCCGTGTTCCTTCGGATGCCCTTTACGTTCCAGGGCCGCGGTATCCTGGGTTAAGAAAAAACCCGCAACCCCAGCAGGCACGTAACCTGAGCTGCGAGCACTTACATCAAACAACAACTGATCCAGGCGCGCCGAAGATCTTCATCGGCCAAGGCAACTGGCACTGCCCCGCAACACATGGCAAGGAGGCCGCTTAATAGTCTATAGTCTTTTTTCTCTTGACTGGCCTGTTGGTCTAGTGGTTAGAGACCCAGGACAAATGTTTGTATGATGAGCACGATCATTTGTTGAGAAATATATAAGTATCTCTATCAGTTGTCTAGTAACCATAACACAAGCTCTGTTTAGCTTGGTACTAGATGGAGTTGTGTGATAGTTGTGGAATATTATTATTATTACTGCCCCGCAACATGGCCGCGAGACCGCATAATATTCTATTGGTAGGTATCTAGTCTTTTGTGTTCTATAGAATCTGTTACGCCTTTATACATTTTTGGTTGATTCTACCAGGCAATGACGCCATTATCTAATAGCAGAAGTGATCATGTGAGTCTCAAGGTCAAGAGTTCGTTCGTCGAATCAAAATGGCGGTTCATTGCTGAATCTGGTATTCCATCGGCGCGGGCGCTGCGTAGGATGACTTATGATTATTAAGGTGGAATCTACATAATAAAATGAATTACGTTAAAAATAAAATCTTTACATTCAACTACTTTATGCTCGTAATGTTTATAACTCTACAATTGGAATATTTTACCGGGATAATCCAGTTTATATACTAACGAGTTACTTTAGTAGTTTTCGTGTGGAAGATTAATTAACATCCATCCGTCCATTTATCTTTAAAAGGATTTTTTTTGAGAACACACTAGAACTTCTTTCATATTGTGGATGAGTTAAACAACATATAAACTCACATACACAAACATCCAGACCCGGAAAAACTACTTGTGCCTAGATCATACAAACATTTATCTCGTGCGAGAATCGAACTCGCGACACGCAGCGCAGTAGTCCAGTTGCTCAGCGACTAGATGCCAAAAGGAAGATTTGTTCGCTGACAATATATGAAAGAATTTATAATCCTGAGTCAAACTTGACATGAGAGTTCTTAATTATGTAGAATGAGCAAGTTAATGACGGTTTATGATAATACTTAGTACCCAGGGAGAGAAGTTTACAAGGAAGTTAAATAACTTTCCCGATGGGAAATTTCCATACTGATGTTTAGGTACATATTTAAATTCACTGGGGTTGTAGGGGCCAGATAGGCAGTTACTTTTTGTAAAATATTTATGTCTCGGCGCGTCGTGTTCCACGCGCGCCTCATAGAGCGTCAGCAAAATGACAAGGCCCCCCCAAAGAGGGCCAAAGACTGCCGGGGTCGCGGGACTTATTTCCATCACCGTGATTTTAGTCATTACAAGTCTGACAGTCCCCCCGCCCTGCCCGGGGTGGGAGGCCTCATTTGATGATTTTACTACGATATAAAAAAATGTCTGGCAACTGTTAGAGAAAAGTGACGAATTTCTGATAATAATGCCGCCAAGACAAGGCAACTATACAAAGCAGAAGCAAAATATAGAAAAAAATACTTAATCGATCGTAAAAATTAAAGTTTACGGTTTAGAGTAGGACATAGACAAATTTTTATGCTTTTTATAAACAAAAATGTAATCCATAGACAAGTTAATCACATCATCCACACAGCAAAAACAAAAAACAATGCTCACTAAATAAAAAGTACAATATCAAGTGGGAAGAGTTTTTATGGGACCAGACGGTAAGTATAGGTATTATAATGCTGCATCGAGCAAAAAAGACATCATAGAAATCGGACCAGAAACCTCTGAGTATATCGGTGCAGAAAAATATACAAAAACGAGGGCCCAACTCAATTTAGGAAATTGTCTAGCAAATAGACCGAGGCCCCAGAGTGCGCGCTACGACTGACTGATATCAATAAATAAAATTGGTTTAAATAAAAGTAACGCCAGGAATTTTCCGCAATACTTCAGTTGTGGCGCAATACACAGTCGTTACTGTTAGTCAGAAGCTTTAAAGTCTGACAACCAGTCTTACCATAGGGTATGGTATTACCCAGTTACTGGGTTGTGGAGGTCCGACAGGCAGTCGCTCCTTGTAAAATACTGATATCCAGCTGAATCTGGTTTGACTGGAAGCCGACCCGAATATAGTTGGGAAAAGGCTAGGCAGATGATGACTTCAGTTGTGGCGCAGGCGCACGAGCTTCCGTTCGCTCCTGACGACTACTTTCATAGGTACCAAAAACTCTTGGGCACCCCGAGATTCGGTTTTGTTAGATTCCTTTAAACCTTGCGCGTGGAAATAGGCAAACCTTTTTAGACGTTCACCATTAAGAATTGGTAAATCTAAGAATTTACTGGGAAATCTTAAGATTTGCCGTACTTCGGGCTTTTACAGTAAAAGATCGACTAATTATGGAAATGGGAGCCCCGCAAAGTGTCAATATGTGAAATATTGACAGTTTAAAAAAAAAAAAAGTTATGCTCTAGATAGACGGGCCGCATTTCAACTGCAATCCAACCGCAAATGGCAGTTTGAGTGCAGTTTGAATGCAGTTGACACGACTGCAATAAAACTGCAAACCAAATGTCAGTCAAACTGCACGCCGACTGCAATGGGACTGCACGTTTGGTTTGCAGTTATATTGCAGTCGTGTCAACTGCATTCAAGCTGCTTCCGAATTCTATCAATGGAATTTTCACCACATTTTTTTTTAATTCAAACCAAATATAGTGCCAGAAATTAGCGCCTTAATCCAAATAAAAAATAAACTCTTCAGCTTTAAAATACAAATATAGAAGTAATCTCAATTAAATACTATTAGAATAGAATACAATAATATCGAATACTCTTTATTATGTACACCATACAAATTACAGGATATATCCAATCAATATCTTATAAATAGGGTGACACAATGGGCGGTCTATTAGGTATTTACATATACCTAACGAATTTATACCCATTCATAAAGTGGTTTTTTTCAGACCTATGATACGACGAGAAAAATCATTATCTCAGACATAGGACGTCCACTGCTGAACATAGGGATCAAAAGGGGAGGCCCCCTTTTGATCTCCACGTATACCGGTTGGCAGCGCCCTGCATCCAGCGTCTTCCGGCGACCTTCATAAGGTCGTCTGTCCACCTTGTTGGTGGACGTCCTACGCTGCGCTTGCTAGTCCGTGGTCTCCACTCTAGCACTTTTCGACCCCATCGGCCATCTGCTCTGCGAGAAAAATACTTAGTATATATTATAAACTAGTGTTTATCAATTCGTTTTGAACACAGTTGAGTCGTGTACGCGCACTCAGGCGCACGTTTGAGTCAAATCGAATTTCGAATATTTTTTTTTTAATTATTCTTTGTCTAGGTGTAGTCAGTGCAGTGCTCAATTCAATTTATGGACTTCAATGATCGTCTACTTAAGCTATAATTAAAGTAAGTGGGTTCTTTTTTGTAATTTTAAGTGTCATTGTATTATTTAGTGCAATTTGATGATGGGTTCTTTTTGTGTCATTGTAATTATTATTGTATTCTATAAAGTGTAATTTGTAGTTACTTTTTTTTCGGGATTACTTATTTTGTTTTTACTACAACTATAGTTATCTTGCTTATGAATTTGTTACTCGGCGAATACTTGAAGAGAAAAAAAAAGGTTATTTTGTTTGTCAACAGTATCGATAGGCCTCATTTGCAACCAACAAATATCCTTATATCTAAGTAAAAATGTTTTCATAAAAAATATTCAATAAAAAATGAAGGAGCAATTTACAGAGTTATCCAAAACCAAAACTGACTAAAATCCACGGTGTCTTTTAATAGCCCTTTACGTTCTGGGACCACGGTTACCCATTAATCCCGCGACCCGGCAGTGTGTTTATCAGAGCTTGACTTTGGTTTTGAGTTAAAAGGGATTTTCGTGTGTAACGAAGCGTGGTGTTTTTTTTTTAGTAGCCTGCTCTTTCAGGCCTTTGCACCGGAGAGGGCTCCGGGGCAAAGGCCTGCCTCAACTCCTTCTACTTATTGTGATAATAAGCGTCCTCCTCGTTTGGACGGAACCTGTCCAGTTCATCCCGCCATCTCCTACATGGCTGAAAAGAAACAAAAATTGGAATTAGGAGACTGAAAAAATAGAGTCGTCCAATTATTATACTTAGATAAACTTTAATATGAGTTCACTATGCATTAGAAATCAACGAAGTGAAAATTTCTATTTCTCGAAAACCTGAGTGGTAATTTCAGTTACTTTTTCAGCTATTCAGTAAATTTTGAAAAGAAATGTATAGATTCTTTGAGATTTATTAGCAATTTCTTCTGCAATACATCTGCGTGCTCAATCATTCATTCATAAGAAATTTCACTTGAATTTTTTAAAGAAAAACATATTTTTTGAAGAAACTTTGAGCTTTGAAATTTTATATATTTAAAAAAATATATATGAATACATTTCGAGGGTTTTTACCTTACTTATGCCTGAAGTAGATTATATGTTACAGTCAAAGTGATTATACCAATCAAGAGCGTATTGTAGCACCATCTTAGAAAGGTTATGAGGCAAGAACGCTTTTTCTGTAGTTTGCCAATCGTCCTATAATTATTTTGAGAAAAATACGAAAGACAAGAGAATTTTTAAGAAAACTTTAATCCAGGAAATTTATGGCACCTAATAACCCAAGAGATGATGATTTGTTTTTTAACAAACATGTATTTTACTAGGTTCAGTCATTCATATTTTATCAGAAAAGAATGATGAAATTTAAAGGGTTTACTGTCGTTGTGAGGAGTAGTGGTGGTCCAGTAGTATCGGTCCCGACTTTAAGAGTTTGTAGGTCATGGGTTCGACCCCGCCAGGCGCATTACTTTGTGTAATTTATTTCATAACCACTGCTCTCAAAACTGTGAAGGAAAACATAGTGAGGAAACCGGCATGTCCTAGAACCAAAAATTCGAAGATATGTGACATCCACCAATCCGCACTGGGCCCGCGTGGTGGATTATAACCCACTCCCTCTCTTAGAGAGGGGGCCTGTGTCCCAGCAATGGGAACATTATAGGCTGATGTTGATGATGATGATGACTGTTGTTAATTTCTAACAATAAGCTCTTAATGAGTGAGAGGTGGAAACTTTTCTAATAATCTTAAAAGTTCGATATCTCCAAAACCAGTCAGTTTGGGCCCCATTTTGTCGGGATCATAACTTGCAAAAAAGGTCTAATACCACTCATTTCAACCTGTATATAAAACAAACACAACGGTAATTTGTCAAATATTAACAACTTTTCATGAGCTGAAAGTAATTACAAACAACTTTTACTACGAAACAAACCCCAATACAAAATGGATAATTTTTGTCCGTTGACAATATAAGAAACACCCTATTTTTTATTCCTTCAGTGTAGTTTGGCTCGGTTTGTGCTCACCTCCTAAGCGTTGGTTTTTTTTTTTTTTAGCGTGGTAAAATCATCAAATGAGACCTCCAACCCCGGGCAGGGCGGTAGGTACTGTCAGACTTGTACTGACTAAAATCCACGGTGTCCTTCAGTAGTCCTTTATTTTCCGGGGTCACGGTAATAGAAATAATTCCCGCGACCCCGTCCTAAGCGTTGGTAAGATACTTTTAGGCATAACAAATGTTTCTAGTTCCCAACCAGATTCAACCGGTTATTATTATTGTTATATTGGAGACCACGGTTGGGCGCTCTGAAGGCCAAATAAATTAGTATGGCCGCACGGACGGCGTGTTGTTAATAATCACTCCAGCTTGTAAATGTAAAATTATACGTCATGCGAGCCTTGATAAAGCAAGTCATATTGCCCTAGGTCCTGACCGCAGTTATATTGAACTGAGTTTTATAACTGTCCTCTAGCCAATAATGAGATTAGAAAAATTAAAAAGTTTCCGCTTAAGAGTTTTCGCTTTAGATTTTAATCACTGCCACCGTAAGCAAGAGCATGGTGTGTTATGGTTGAATCGCCGTCCGATCATGGACCATGCCCCGGTCGACGGCGCGTCGCGATCCACGAAAGACTCAAAGAGATCTCTGACAGAGCCCCCATAAGATGAAAGACCTTTAGAGGCCGAAAGCCTGCCGGGGCCGCGGGTCCGTCTCATTAGGTAACCGAGACCTTGAAACGTAAAGGACTATTGAAGAATTTTAGCCAGTACTTTCAAGTCTGACAGTCTCTCCCGACCCACCGTGAGTTGTAGGACTCATGTGATGATTATAATAAAGGCACTACTTATCTCTCTGGTGATGATATTTGAATAGATATTTAGGCAAGTAAAACTAACAAAAAATGTGAGTCGCGGGCGTGTGTTCCGTAAATCACGTGTTGTATGAGATCCCAATTAATTTATGAGGTATTCCACAAAGGGCACCTGGTACCTGCGAAATTTTTTGAAAATAGCCTTATGACGAATAGAAAAGGTGCAAGTAGCTCAGGTGCCATCATCAGTGGGCGCCCTTCGTCGAATATTAGTTTCTTTCACAGACTTTGCCACACGGTACCTATTTTTTGTGTTTTTTTTTTTTTCTATATATTCTTGTGTCAAAACTGTGTGCCAAATACGTGTCAAATAAACTTATTTTCTTTCTTTCTTTCTTTGTTTAAAAACAAAACCAAAGTAAAAGTATGTATTTAGTCATCAATTCAATCCACTTCATTTCATCCACAAAATTCCAATCTAAATCAAATATTTCGTTCATTTGTTGTCTAATTGACCAATTAAAGTTACTGTCATTCGTTATAAACGAATAATTGAATTACAAATACATGAAATATTATTTGTTAGTGGAATGCCGGGGAAATTGTTATTCGTTTTATTGAAGCAGCTTTATGTTATGAAAAGTATTCGTTGAATTATGAGGGCCATTTTCAAATTCTGATGTTCTTTTGTTTTGTTCAATTTTGACAGTAAAACACAGCTTGTATAGCCAACTATACAATAGAACTACTGGGATACGGCGAACAATACAGGATGTTTTTGGCAGTATCGATGAAATCGAATCATAATCAGTAATGGCCGACTCGCTGTCCGACCATGACCCATGCCCGGGTCGACGGCGCATTGTATTCCACGCGCGCCTCATGGAGTATCAGCATAATAACGGGGCCTCCCTCTAGACGGCCAAAGCCTGCCTGGGTCGCGGGACTCCGGAACGTAAAGGGTAATTGAAGGATATCGTGGATTTTAGTCAGTACGAGTCTGACAGTCCCTCCCGCTCTGCCTTGGGTGGGAGGACTCATTTGATGATTTTACCACGATAAATAAAAAAATGTTAGGTGTGTCTGTGTGTAATAGGTTGATGAGTACTTGTGTGATGAACAATGCGTCTCTGTGTGGGGTCATTTCTTAACTTTTTCACCTTGAGTATATCGGTGGAGATTTTTAAATGAGGCCACCTGGCCTGCCTCCTGGGCCAAGCCAAGGGACTGTCAGACTCTTACCTACCGTCTTAAAGTCCAAACTGTACCTTCAGTTGTCCTTTGCGTTCCGGCACCATGACTCGGGAGGCGGTCCCGTGACCTCCTTAAACTTCGAGATCACTCTGTCCTCAATTTTAAATGTAGTGCTACATTAGAAACAATGGGGGCACTAGATATCGTGTCCTGCGAATCATGTCTAATGACCGCGAAAGTGGCTGATTAGCCCGGTTTCGATCCGACTCAAATCTAGATTGACAAAATTATTAAATCAACAAGAAGGTTCCCTATCCATTTAAAAACAATTTTAAGACATAATATACCCGTAATATGGCATACTTTTGTTTATCCTAATAATGTTTACACATACTATTATTTACGCATTAACAGTTTTCTTATATCTTTTTTAAGCATAATATCTGTAGGCTTAATGTAGACAGAGCCTTTTATATAATATCTACCAGGTTATTTCGAGTCAAATCCTCAATAACACCTGCCAAGACGGCTAGACGGAGTCACGGAGCCCCGTTGTGCGGGGCTCCTATTTCTGCGAGCATGGTTTAATAAAACCTAACAGTCACACTGCGCAGCATTCCATTTGCTCAGTCACTGCGCCAAACGTGTCGTGAAAAAGTTAAACGACAAATTGTTTTTTTTTTTTTTGCCTTGTTGTATTGTTTTGAAATATTGTCTGTTTGTAAAAACCTCTCATTTGGTTTAATATTACCTTTATCATGTATCTAATGCCATCATAATTGAAGGTTCAAAGGGTTTTTCTGGTTGTGTTTTCCTTTGTGCGGCTTCAAAATTATTTTCATTGTTTGCCTGAGAAATATTTGAAAAATTTCAGCTTCATTATGTTTTTCATCCCAGCATCATTATGTGGTTATATTTTCAAAGTTTTATCCATACCCTGCTTATGTAGCTTATCTATCTTTGTTTGGTTTTATAGCTCATTTAAATAAGCCTGTATTTATTGAGGAAAATAAATTAGCATTTTAGCATAAACAGCCTATAATGTTCCCGCCGATCATTACGACGCAGGCATTCTCTCTTTATTTTATGCATTGCCTTTTTATTCCTTTTTTTTAGCGATGCAGCCCTTCCACCCAGGGCAGAGCGGGAGGGACTGTCAGACTCGTACTGACTAAAATCCACTGTGTCCTTCAATAACCTCTATGAGGGGCGCGTGGAACACAACGCGCCGTCGGCCCGGGCATGGTCCATGGTCGGAAAGCGAGCCGCCCGTATGCCCGCGCCTACGGTGGACGGAGATCGTCTTGCGAAGTCTGTCGCTGTGGGCGAGTACCATTGCGGTTGGGGTGGAAGGAGGACGCTGTCCTCTCCCTCACGCGGCGCGTCTCCTCCAATATTGCCATACACTATCAATTTAACTTGTATCGTGGATGCGTTTATAACATTTGAATTAACTGTAGGCTACTAATATTACAAGCAGCACAGCACAGAGTAAATCCAGTGTGGAAACGGAAATATTACGTTCCCTTGAGAAAATTTCCGACATACGCTGTTAATATCTAGTTTCTAGAAATATGTGATCACTGAAATTCACATATAGGGTAAGGCCAAACGAGCGTAATTTTTTAAAGTCGTGAATCTCAGAATTTCGGTCTCGTACATTAACAGCCTTACTACAAAGAGTTAAACATCTGTTGAACACTTGTGTTAAAAAAAAGTGTGACAGCATAACGAACCTTATTTCTGCTGATATTTTTTTAGACAAGTGTTCAACAAACGTTTAAAAGTTTTTGTGGTACCACGGTATAAGTTTTTCGCGACGAATAATGAGAGGTAATCCCACCCTTAATATAGTTGCTAAGCATTAATTACTGGACAAATTAACTATCGTGTGGTTAAGTAAAGCCCAATCAATATCACTTTTACCTAATATCACGTAATCAAGTCCTGAAACTGATCGGTAAGTAATATGAGAAGCCAGACGATTGCTATTGACGGGCGTCGGTAATCGATGATTAAACCAAGATTTATTGCTGCCTACAAAATGGGCATACGTTTGATTGGGCATAAATGAGTTTACGCCCAAATAAATGCCCAGTCGCTGGGGATAAATACTAATGACTTCGTTAATTATTTTAAACGCAATAACGCATGCGACGCGCATCGCAGAAAATTCAGTTACAAGTGGGATTCGACTTTGCAAGAATGCAAGAATGTAGATGTCTTCCACCGCGATCTCTCTTAAACTTCACGCTTCGTTAATCCAATGCTCGCCGCTTCCGCTAGCACGGTGCGTCGCCAGGTTTGACGGGGACGGCCACGCTTTCTTTTCCCTTGGGGATTCCAATCCAAAGCTTGTTTGGGTATGTGGTCAGGGTCCCTTCGGAGCGTGTGGCCAATCCATCTCCACTTGCGACGCTTGATCTGGTTGTCGAGCGGGCTCTCGTTGCATTTCCCCAGCAGCTCTACGTTGGAGATGGTCTCGGGCCAGTAGATTCCGAGAATGCGATGAAGACAACGGTTGACGAAGACTTGTTATTGGCGTGAGATGTCCTTTGTAACTTTGCACGTTTCGATCGTTATTACACAAACATTTTTTTTGGGTAGGAATCGAACCCACGAACTCCGGTATAGTGCACGTATTTTTTTCTTTCGTCAACCCCATGCATATTTACATGATACAACGCCAATTTTAAAAGTATCGTATGGTCGTCAATTTTGGTTTATGTAACAAAAGACAAAATACGGGTCAGATATTTTTTGATAATCTAATTGACGGACTAATTAGAATGTTTAAAATACACAATTTAGAAACTCTCAAACAATATACCTATACTTTTTTTCTTTCTTTTTTTTATCGTGGTAAAATCATCAAATGAGTCCTCCCACCCCGGGCAGGGCGGGGAGGGACTGTCAGACTTGTACTGACTAAAATCCACGGTGTCCTTCAATAGCCCTTTATGTTCCAGGGTAACGGTGATGGAAATAAGTCCCGCGACCCCGGCAGGCTTTGGCCCTCTGTGAGGGGGCCCCGTCATTTGGTGGCAGCTCTTTGAGGCGCGCGTGGAACACGACGCGCCGTCAATATACGTATACTTACATAAGAAAACTACTTTTTTAGCAGTCGTGTTAAAAGTAATAACGTTGTTTTTGATTCACTCACTATCGGCGGTAATACTTTCCGTGTTGGTGCTCTGTATCATTCAGATAATGTCACATATTACAGTGTTATGATAACGTGTTGTTTTATTTAGCAAATACCACTAAAATAAGTATGATTAGTACGAAAAAAGGTCGAGGTTATCTATAGAAATGTCAATATTTTTATTTATAAATAACGAGGGTTTATCATAAGCTCTCATAGCAGTATACCTATTATTATAAGTTTAATTTGTAATTAAGTTTGAAAAAAGGTCAAATAAATAAGTTTTTAATTGACATTTTCTCAAACTTTTTGATTTGAACTTGAAACGAGGTCATTCAATTTACCATAAATAAAAATTATGATCGTCCCGGTTTTCCAATGTTGTGTAATAAAATTTGAATGTATGTACATATAGCGCGCGAGTTGAATGCAGTCGGGGTCTGAGGTGAATAGCCCCCCGCTACCCGCACGCCCCACCTCACGCGCCTGCAGTGTAGTACTTTGCCATCCTTGTCAACAGCACTACCGCATTCCTAAGCTCTGCATTCAACTCGCGCGCTTAGTATAGGTACCACACCACCAAAGTTGGTAAAATGGACACTGGACAATGTCTGACCCTTTTCGCAAGTTTTGGTTGTGTTGTAGAATTTATTCTTATAGCTTCTTAGCTAGCTTATAAAACGTCCAGATGGAATAAACATTTTTCCTCTCCCTAAATATTCAATTTTACAGGTTTAAAAATGCCTCAAACACTTTTTAGCACCTAAAAATCGCATCTTTAAATACATCTAGCTTCGTACAAAAACTTTTGCTCGGCCAGGTCAACATGATTCTGTGTTAAGGGATAATTGATGAAGTAATGAGCAAGTTTTCAGCGTGCTAAGCATCATCTTCCTGCCCACATCCCATTTTACCAGGTAAAATGGAAAAGTCGGTGGGCTAAACACGTTTTTTTTCGTCCATTCTCCTTTATCAGACGCCACAGTGTCATTTACTACTTTTTCTTTCATATCACTCCTTAGACAATCCATCCATCTTTTCTTTGGCCTTCCTCTTCTTCTCAATCCATCAACATTCATACTCATCACTGTTTTAGTCACATCAGTCTCATCCCTCCTCATCAAATGTCCAAAATTTCAAATAGCTCATATCTAGGCCATCATTACAAAATGGCGTCGTTATTATCTTCTCGTTGTCGCCCAATAAATAACTTCACCCTTTTCCGCTTATAATATATCAGGCGACCTGTCAACAATATTAAAGAATATGGATAACAATGGAGGGTGACCCCTTGACGCATGGATTTATGCGATAAAAGGATTGGAGAAAACAAATATTAAACGATCCAAGCAGTTTATATTCGGCCTCATAAAGTATGTGTCATACAGTATTATGTATCGTTGCTATAAATAGAAAAAAAGTAATTCCATTTCTGGTCTCTAACCGACTTAAAAAAAAAAAACGTATGGCACTCCCGAAACTGCAGCGGTGAAGCTATTGCATAACATTTTTTTTTTTTTTTTTTAACAAAAAAATCCCCTACCGCGTATTTTAACAATAATATCATTTATTTAAAATGTTTGTGGACTACTGTAATAACGAACTTCTTTGTTTTTCTTTCTTATTTTAAAAGTAGGTTTCATTGTGAAAACTTCTTTTGTAGCTGGCCGTTTAGAATCAGTGGGAAAAAGTAAATTGTTTTAATGACGGATATTTTTATGATTGCCGAAGTCTCCCGAACTGAAACGACGTTAGACGATGCGTGGTATCAGGTATTTTAGTTAGGTATTTTCGTTAGGTTTTGAGATTTCACGATTCGGTCGCCGCGCCGCGACTGGAAAAAAAGCTATGCAATAGCTTAAAAGGAAGAGATGCTTAATTCCTCGGAATAATTTTCGGAGTTTAAAGATTTTTCTTTCCGTACACGTGCGACGCGTGCGGAATAAAGTGTTGAGTTCGACCTGACGTTTTTCCGCACCGCTACCAGTCTGCAAAAAAATTTGACCCCGGTCCCTGCTGTCTGAATAGCTTATTTGCATAAGGTTTATTTTATGCCTGAAAAATAAGTTTTGATTCGCAAGTCGGTGGTAAATGAGTCAACTAAATATAAAACAAATGACTGACTAAAAACAAAACTTGTGATTGTTTTTATTAAAGTCTGTTTGTTTTGAAATAGGTTTCATTATAATAATAATGGTAGTGTTAACTAAATTAATAAAAAACAAAGATTAAATATTTTATTTCGCATTGTCCACAGGTTCTCTTCGGTGAATCAACATGATATATGAAGCACTCATAGTAGGGGCCGTGGCCCTGGTGATATGGCTGCTATTCTTCAAAGAGGAGGAGAATCCTCTCGACCAGCTGCCTGGACCTCCTCGGAAACCCCTCATTGGAAACACCTGGGAACTGTTCCAATCACCAGCAGGTAAGAACTGTTTTCTTTTATGTTTTTTTGTGCCTTCCAGTAACGATTGGGATGTAATTTCGAATTGATGTATAATGTGAATGTTCTATTAAATTGTATTAAATCTTGGTTCTTCTAACCGTACAGACAGATGTGTTGCTGGGGAGTTTGTTCCGCCACTTCTTCTTCCCAGCCAAAACACTAGGAAGTGTCGAAGGGGGGGGGGCGCTTTGGGGGACTGTCTTATCTAAAAATTGACCTTCAAAAAGTGCTGATAAATCAGCCTAATTTGAATAAATGACTTTTGATTTTCATTTTAATATTTTTTTTTAAATAAATCAACAGGGAATGAAGGTTTACTTGCATCATGATTGAAGTAGGTATTTACAGATTAAGCAACTTATGAATATAAACTAAATTGACTAAACTAACAATATTTTATAACTACCTATATTTAAATATGTTTATTTAATTTTCCCGATTCTGATAAATGAATCCTAAATAGATAGATGGAATCCTGAACTCAATTATAGGCTATTTGTTTCTGCATAAAACATCAATGGAGAGAAATAGAATGATAGATTTGTGAGCAACAAAAATATATTTTCATTAAATATATTTCATAAAATATATTTCATTGGAATTCAGAAACAAAATATTGTAGTATAATAGATATGTATGTACCAATTTATTGTTATGTGCTGCATGGATTTAAAGCGATCTGATTAACATAATAATCCAAAAAGTTTAGATGTTTGGATGGATGAATAGATCCAGAATAAAACACATCATTTATCCCGGTATTACATTCCAGTAAGATAATTTTCAAGGGTGGAGTCGCTGACAATAGCTAGTTTCTGAAAAATCTTGAAATCAAACTATTGATTTCTGTTAAATTACGTTATTTTCTCTTACAGACAAGCTCTTGGATGTCCTGGTAAACTACACAAACAAATATGGCGACCGCTACGTGTTCAAAGTATTAGGCATGAGGATCTTGCATATTTCCAGGCCTTCTGATATCGAGGTGAGTAAACTCATCATTGTCTATGTTTTTCTGGGTGTCCTGTTACTAAGTCTTCGTCTGTCTGTCTTTCTGTTTGTCTGTCTGTCAACAGGAAACAATAACATAAATATTTAAGCGCTCTCATACAGAAGTAATTGTCTAGTCCAAGGGTTCCCAAATTCCGCCGCGTGGGACGCCCACGGCAACGGCGAGACGATCTCCGGCCACCGTAGGCGCGGGCATGCGGGCGGCGAGTTATGGGTGGCTCGCCGTTCCGATCTTGGACCTTACCAAGGTCGTAGTCCATTCGCGGGACTATCTCACCTGGTAACCGCAGCCTTGGTACATGATGTGCTATTTAAGGATCACCACTAGGATCATATCAGGATCATATATAAAAAATGATTTGATTCCATTTCAAGCCCTTCTGCTTTTATTATAGAATCTCTAATCACATAGAAACCCTCGTCTTCATTAAAAGCGCATAAATTCTAAGGAAACGTAAATTAAGAGCTTAATTAACATTTCTATATTGTAAAATCGTATCCGTCGTAGCAGGCCTATCCTTCACTGAGACTGACAGACTAAAGCCAACATATACATAATACCAAATATGATATGTACTGAAAATCCGAAATGCTGTATGAGTCATATAAAGGTAATGAATTTCCGACTTTATGCACAGTTAGGAAGGTTGAAAATTCAACTTTTGCAATTTCCCTTACGGGATGGATTGTCGAAGTAACGCTGGTTATTGCATGCAACAGACAGTTTAATCCGACGCGTGTTTGAGAAAGTCAGGAAATAATATAGGAGGTATGACTAAAGATATATTTTTATCTATACTAATATTATAAAGAGGTAAAATTGTTTGTTTGTTTGTTTGTTTGTATGTAATGGGTAATCTCCGAAAGTAATGAACCGATTTTGAAAATTGTTTCACTGGTAGAAAGCTACATTATCCCTGAGTGCTATAGGCTATAAATTATAAAGATAGCATGCATAGTAACTGAACTATCTCAAGTTTTGTTTAGCCGGGCGGAAAAAAATTGCTCTTCTAACAGAGTTATTAGCATGCGCTGCCTTAACAGTTGCTTAAAATTGAAAATAATGTACAACAAAAATGTTCGCTTTGAATAGTTCTACAATAAAGTCCGCGACACCATATTTCTATCTTTTATATTTTAGTAGATATAGAAGCTTTTACGAGTTAAAAAATGTATTTTTCGTCATACTTACTTTTGGACGGTTTTTTAATGAACTAGATATTAAACCCTATCCAAAAAAATATTATTATGATCACAAGAACATCATAGAGATATGATTTGCCCCAAACAGTATGTCAATTGGTTAAATAATTTCGAAGATAACATAAAATTACTAAATCGCAAAATGCCGCCGTCCATTCTCGAACCACATTATACATTTGGACGGTTTTTTAATCAACTAAATATTAAAACTTAACAAAAAAAATATGATTATAATCACAAGAACATCATAGAGATACGATTTGCCAAATACAGTAAGTAAATTGGTTAAATAGTTTCGAAGATAATAATATATAAAATTACTAAATCGCAAAATGCCGCCGTCCATTCGCGAACAGCATTAGAACATGCTTTGTACGGACGTTTTATCCATTGGATCATCGCAAACGATGGCCCACCTTCTCAATTGTACTCTTTGTAATTCCACCTGCACTCTAAGGGATCTATCCGAGGCCACCACCGCCGTCAACGTGGCAGAGTTTTGGTCGAAACATACAATATAAAGGAATCATCGACACGACAAAGAAAGATCCATTGGATGGCGTTGTGCAATTACGCGTTGGTCTTTTTTTAATGTGGTAAAATCATCAAATGAGTCCTGAGCCCTGGGTGAGGCGGACTGTCAGACTCTTACTGACTAAAATCCACCCATGTTCCTTTCGATGCCCTGTACGTTCCGGGGCCGCGGTATCCTGGGTTAATAAAAAACCCGAGACTCTAGCAGGCATTTGGCGCGAAACACGGCGCACCACCGACCAGGGCTTGGTCCTCGGTCGGACGGCGAGTCACACATTACTCCGCCCGCTCCGCCGCTGTGCCCTCTGCTAATCAGAGGGACACGCGTTGGAGCGTTCACACGACATGCTATTCACATAGGGGCAAAGAGACCCCTTAGGCACACAGTGCCTAAGGAAGAGTTTTTGACGGGCGCACGGGACGGAGGTTTCCTGTCTTAGCACCCCTACGTGTTGGTTTTTAAAATTGTTTTGATTGCTCGGTTTCTTAAAACACAAAACACGGTTTACACGGCAAGCACGCGCTGGGGAATCTAGCTCCGAGCGTTCACAGCGTCTTGCCAACCAAAGCTGGAGAACATCGAGAACATCTAGCGCTGAGCGCTCGCAGATGCTTGCTCCCCTCTTTGAGGAGTAGCTGGATAGACCCCACGGCGTCCTCATCTACCGCTTGACACCGGTCCTCACCGGACATGCATGCTTCGAGAGGTACGTGTGTCTGATAATGAAGGAGGAAACGCCCGAGTGTCACCACTAGGAGGACCGCCCGGAGGACACGCTGGAGCATACGATGCAGGACTGCCCTGCTTGGGCGGTCCGCCTTGCCCTCATTCAGGCGATAGGTGGAGACCTCTTGCACCCGGCATTGGTCGCGGCCATGCTGCATGGTGAGACGGAGTGGGAAGCGGTCTCCTCCTTCTGCGAAGCAGTCATGCTCGCGAAGGAGGAGGTGGAATAGGTGAGAGAGAGGACAGCATCCTCCCTCCACCCCAGCCGTAGTAGTAGACGCCCACGGCGACGGATGTCGCGGGACGATCATCGGGCATGCGGGCTTCGAGTAAAGGGCAACTCACTGTCCGACCATGGACCATGCCCGGGTCGACTGCGCGTTGTGTTCCACACGCGCCTCAAAGAGTGTCAGGATAATGACGGGACCCTATCGAGGGCCATAGCCTAGCTAGGGTTGCGGGACATACGTATACCGCGACTCCGGTGTTCAAAGGGCAACCGAAGAACACCGTGGATTTAAGTCAGTACAAGTCTGACAGTCCCCCTCCCACTCTGCCCGGTTTGGAAGGACTCATTTGATGTCACAAAAAAAAATGCCAAAGTGCGAGAACATCGCAGGCCCGTGCTCGGAAATCTAGCGCTGAACGTGCGAAGCGTCTCAGTGATTTAAAGCAGCATATCTCAGCAACAAGGGATAGGGACACTCGCGCTGAGCGCTCGCAGTGGCTCGCTAACCAAACAATGAGAACATCGCAGGCCCGTGCTCGGGAATCTAACGTTGAACATGAGCAACGCCTAGCAACAGAAAGTCGGCTGGCGGTTACTGTCAGTATGCAATAAAAACATAATCCTCCTTCTGGAAGTCAGGAAATAAATCATAGCACTCGGCACTCAGTACTAACCGAACCACACTCATCATTTCATCACAAGTTAAAATTTTACCGCCCAACGAAGTGGGCAAGGGTCAGCTAGTACACAATAAAGGCCTCGCTGCAGATCTCGCAGAAGATGGCGTGATGGGCTTGATAAAACCAGCAACCAGTGGCTCACACTAGCCTTAAATCGAAATAGTTGGAAGTCATGCCTTTGCCCAGCAGTGGGATGAGACAGGTATGTTTTTTTTTTAGTTTTCAACTTTATACTAACCCCCTGTTAATGAGAGAGCTGCTAGAAAGCAGTCTAATGCAGTGTAATGTACAATCTCAAAATGAATGACGTGACAAAGGTTCTGTAATAATTTTGGCGATCTAAAAAGAGTGTCCATGGAGTTTCTTGCACGTTCTTCTTCATAGAGATCTTCTAATTCTGCAACGATTTACCGACGACCGGTTCATCATGGACGTTTCGTCGACAGGACGAGTTATTTACGGTCGTTTCACCGATAGACTCTTTCACCAATGGACTTTTTGCCGAAAAAACGATTCGTTCTCCTTGGAATGGGCTTCTACGGTACTTTCACAGTTATTATGTCTTGTTACTAGGACTGTAGTACCATAATTTTGTAGTATCTAATTATTTTTTGTCTATGACAATTCTAAAGTGCCTGTAATTGGCCGACTTGAAATTGATTTGATTGAAAACCTGTACTCGACTAAATGTATAAACTGTATTTTTAAAGCATACAGCTTTCGAGATATATCATACAGTCACAAGAAGTAGAATTCAAACAGTTATAAAGGAGACTTCATAAAAGCTTTTAAAATGTCACTATCGAGAAGCAGGCATGTTCACAAAGGTTCACAAGTAGTGTTGCAAAACTTTAACATTCACTTAGATCATTCTTTCGATTGAATGAAATGAACGTTTCCGTAAAAACTTCAGTTCGTTCATAACATGAACAGACGCCAGCAGGTCAACCTGCCCCAATCTGTAAAATATTACCAATCAACATTAACTTTCCACTGTTGTGATAAGGTTGAAAATCTATTAAAGTTTGACAGATTGAGGTTAGTTCATGTTCTGGCATCTGTACTTTGGAGCCAGCTCCACGAGCGAGAAAATCGCGGGGATACTGACGCGCTGTCAAACGCACTCGTCAGGCAACCCTTATGGGACTATTTCAAAAAAGTTGTTGCACATCACGGCGCGCGGCGTTCCGAAAACACGGCGATTCCATTACGAGTCGTCATTCACACGCGGTGATTCTTGGAGATTACCTACTTGACAACAAAAGCGTGAAATCGTCGCGATTCTCTGGCGTATAGCCGCTTGGATACGACCGTTTTTTTGCCGGACAACGGACCGTTTTTTTTTTCGCCGGATTCGCGGTGGTATATGGTTTATAATGATAATGTGTACAACTGTACATGCACCGGAAACCTGTCCGGTGAAGGATACAAGGATTTATTGACGGTCCGTTACCCGGTGAAAAAAACGGACATCGTATGAAAGCGGCCTTAGAGCTCTTAGTGGAAATGCGAACTTTCAATGCTAGAAACCCTTCGTTTTCTGGTGTCAAGTAGAGTTGAAAACGCAACTCTTGGCCGACTTTTTAATACGAAAAAAGGGTTTTAGGTCCATTTCAGCAGGGTTTGTCATTTTTTCGGGATATAATTACTGTTTGCAAACTTTTTGTACGTTTTTTTTTTTCAAAGCCCTTAGGGTGAAACATGTTGTTAGAAATAAAAATGAAATAAACCGTCACCAACCGGCGTGGAGAAAAAACTTATTGATCCCTCGGGGTGTAACGATTAGAGGTTAATGTTAAATGGGGAAACAATTTATTTACATAGGGCTGTTACACAATCAAAATCAAAATCAAATAATTTATTTCAAGTAGGCTTGTCACAAGCACTTTTGAATTGTCAAAAGACAAAAAAAATAAATAGCTAATATAAAAATAGTTATGGTGCTACAGTCCCAACTCACAGGACATAAAAACTGTGAAAGTACCGTAGGTGCTCATTCCAAAGCGTAGGTCTCTATGGAGAAGAATGAGCAAGAAACTCCATGGACACTCTTTTCAATCGCCAAAATTATAACAAAATCTTTGTTACATCATTCATCTTAAGATGGTGCATAATGTGAGAACGATGTATCAAGTAAAAGGTGCCCATAGGAAAATATAAAAAAGACAATTCAAGAAAATTATAAATCGTTAAAATAGACCGTGGTAGCTAAGCGATGACCAGTCACGACTGACGGCGCCCGTTCACGAACATGACACATGCATCAGCACCATTCAGCTCAACCATTTTGGAGGGAACTAAATGACCCGACACACGCGCCACCGCCAGCGAGACATTTGAGTGAGCATGACATATTCTCAACCACCAGGGTTATTCAAGTCACTAAAAGACGTGGGTATCTAATCATTGAAATCTCTGAAGTACATAGCACTCACACAATGCTTGCTTTTAAACTATATAATACTAGAAAGATTGACTCTATACAATGCAAGGATGTTTTACAATCTTCATCCGCTCCGACAATAGTACTATATGATACCCTACGACTGTCGTAATCAAAATTAAAATATACACAAAATACAATTAAATACAGAGTTGTATGTTGTTGAGTCCCGTAACCTTGTGCTAGCTATTTAGTTAAAAGAACATGAACAAAGTCTTGTTTTCAACACAGCGACCAACTATGCTTATCATCTAAATAATCTCTCACAGAATAGTATGCTTTAGAACAAAGATGAGCTTTTACTTTTGCTTTTAACACGTTAAATGGCAAATCTAGAAAAGAGGACGGTAACTTGTTATAAAAAGTAATACCAACCCCAACGAATGAATTATGTACCTTGTGAAGCCGATGAAAGGGAGCACGTATGACGTAGTTTGTGCTTATTCCTAGTGTACAGGTGTATGTTTTGCCTGATATATAAAATGTTGGCGAATATGTACTGTGAAGCCACTGTTAGACACATTTGTCTCACTCGACATAGTGATGTTTGGTACGAGCTATGTTCGCGGGACTGTCTATGTAAGGGTGCTTGTACACGGTGCATGTAACTGGAACAAGTAAAGGTGCGGGTTTCCCGCGCGAGTAACATGCGCAAGCTACTTGTATTGTTGCTCAAGTCGCTGGACCCTCACGTTTTTTAATGGGTGCTGGTACACTTTGACCCCGACAGGGTTTTGCCCCTTTTAGGTTGAAGCCTGCTGGGGTCGCGGGACTGTCTTATCAGGTAACAGTGACCCTGAAAATAGGGTATTGAAGGATACCGTGGATTTTAGTCAGTAAGTGTCTGACAGTCCCTCCCATCCCGCCCTGGTTGGAAGGACGGTTAACGTTACGTTTGGTTTGTTCCAGGTGGTACTGACTCACTCCAAGAATATCAGGAAGAGTGTTGTATATGATTTCCTGAAGGATTGGTTGGGCAGTGGACTGCTGTTGAGCACAGGTTGGTATTCTAGCCATATAACCTTAGGGAGCTTACCTATGCCGCGATGCGACTCATTTCGACCGAGGAACACCATCTACAGATAGCGCGCGAGTTGAATGCAGTCGGGGTCTGAGGTGAAGAGCCCCCCGCTACCCGCACGCCCCACCTCACGCGCCTGCAGTGTAGTACTTTGCCATCCTTGTCAACAGCACTACCGCATTCCTAAGCTCTGCATTCAACTCGCGCGCTATCTGTAGTCCCTAGTTAAGCAGAGCTTGTGTTATGAGTACTAGACAACTGATAAACATTACTTATATATTTCTAAATACATACATTTATAGATAAATTACACCCAGACACAGAAGAAATGATCGTGCTCATCACACAAACACTTGTCCTGGGTGGGAATCGAACCTACGACCTCCGGCATAGCAGTCAGGGTCACTAACCACTAGACCAACAGGCCTGTCAAATTGAGTGAATTCCATTTACTTTACCAAGGCAAAGATCTATAAATGTTACCTGACACGTGTTTTAACATAGACATGTTGCCATATTTCATACCTTCAGATCTTAGGGCCCCTCTTAGAGGGCCAAAGCCTGCACGGGTGTCAGGACTGTCTTATTAGGAAACCGTCACCCTGGAACATAAAGGGCTATTGAAGCACACCGTAGATTGTTGTCAGTACGAGTCTGACAGTCGTTCCCGGACCGCGCCGGAGTGGGAGGACTCATTTGTTAATTTTACAAATACCTGTAGATCACTCTATCTACCTGCAGATTGAGAATCATTGGAGGAGCAGGTATCCAGTCAATTGGGGTTCAAAACAGAGTTCTGTATCCAACGTTTATAGATTTGGGTCTTAGAGCGCTCTATGTTTGCTGAGTGGTCAGTAGATTGACTGGCGATGCGGAAGCTAAGCCGATATCGCCCAGAGGTACGAAATGCCGATAACCGTAGATGTAATTTTGAGAAATACCGACCATCTACACACGAATTGCTTGATTGCCACAAACGTGCAGATCTCCCTGATAGAGTATGCACTTCAGGAATCATCTTTATAACACGAACAAAGAGTGTGTAACATGTCTGAAGTATGTGAGCGTCGTAGCAAGTGGCATTTGTAGCTTCTGCCCTCATGGCAAAAAGCGTGGCCATAGGAAATATTTATATGACTCGAATTTATTTTCTCATGTCCAGGCCTTTTTCCTATGTCATCATTCTCATATTTTCATCAGCTTACTGTACCCACTGCTGTGACATAGGCCTGCTCTCTGTGTACCACATTTAAAGCAAATAAATAATTTTGATTTGATTTGATTTGAAAAAAGGAATGCTCCATAATCCACCCGAGCAGTGAGGTTGTATAAATCGTGTAATGAGATAGTAGGCCTCGCTCTTGTGAGTGAAGTCTTTCTTAGCGTAACAAGTTAATAATTCTAAAATTCAAATATTTCCGAAGCGCGAACCTTGTCTGGTTTAACTGTTAACTTGGAAGAAGTCGGTAAGATAACGTTTAGCTGCCTAACTTAATAAACACCTTGTTCGTAGATTCAAGGAGAGCTTGATCAAGTGTGATTAATTATTAAAGCTCTCTAAAATATACAGGGTGACTGGTAATTAGCAGACAGTCAAAGATTTACTAAATCCAACATGAATTACTAACGATTGCCAACGGCTTCGCCTGCATAAATGATCCACCGGGAAGATATAATCGGCATGAAACAATCATCCATCCATCCTCATAAACTTATTACTACTTAATATTAGTTAGAATAAATTAGATTAATTCAGAATTTTAATTTTAAGATTATGACGAAATAATTCTTCTTTAAAACAAATAATAAATTAAAGTATTATTTAGACGCTGTTTTATTTTTTAGATAAGTTTCTAAATATTTTTAGGCCCAAACCAGTTAAAACTAAAAATACAACATTTTTCCATGAAATTGCGTAACGTGTATTTTTTGACTTGAGCTAGAATAAATATTATCATCTGCGTAACCCTCATTATGCTAATAACTCAGGAAACAGTTAATTAGTTTTTGTATACTGTCTCGCCATAAAATTACTGATAAATTATATACCTACTTGTTTATTTTTCTATAATAGATCCTCACATACACAAACACCCACACCTGGAACAACTACTCTTAAATAGATAGATAGAATGCTCTTTATGATGTCCTCCATACAATTAACATACATATCAAATTCACAATATCATTTAAATAGGATAACACAATGGGCGGGATCGTATCGCTAAAAACTTTTCAGGATACACAAAATTGTTTCCCCAGGGCCCAAGGTTTACTGACTGACATATATTGTATATATTTTATATGGTATATCTTTAGGACATCATGTCCATATTTTTTGTTAGTCTAAGTTTCTTCTTTTATATAACTTTGACTGTACATACACCGCGATTCTGAATAAAAAACAAAATGGCGGGTTACCGACAAGGCCACTCTCCATACAAAAACCTTCTATCCTCTTTCTGCTTGTATACCCAAGTGTCGATTAATTCATTACAGTATATATTTATTCTTCTTCATTTCTTCACCAGGTGCTCACTGGCATCAACGCCGCAAGATCCTCACACCGACCTTCCACTTCAACATCCTGAAGAGTTTCGCGTTGGTCATGGAGGAGAAGACACAGGACATGGTCAAGATGCTGAAAGAGAAGAAGGGAGAAGATGTCAGCCTGATGCCCATGATCAGTGACTTCACACTCTTTACTATTTGTGGTAAGTCCTGAGACCTTATTAAAAGTTTTCCGTGGTTTACCGTTAGCCGTAAAGCTTACTTGAAGTATGTAACTTCAAGTATACCAAAGTTACTTGAAGTTACATACTTCAAGTAAGCATAATTGAAGTAACGTACTTCAAGTAAGTTTTACTGTAACGGTGCGGCGTTTGTTAAAAGGAAAATGAAAAAGCGCTTCTAATGTACGATCCAGGATTATATTTATCGTCAAAGTTCCTGGTCAATTGACGTTACAAAAATGTGAAGTTTAAGTAAGCTCTCGCGGGCATGCGGGCGGCGAGTAATAGGTGACTTGCCGTCCGATCATGGAGTAACACGACGGCGCGTCGTGTTTTGCTGACGAGGGAATTTGACGGGGCCACCTTAGAGAGCGAAAGCCTGCCGGGGTTGAGAGATTTTCTTATCAGGTGACGTGACCCTGGAACGTAAAGAACACATTAGATTTTAGTCAGTACGAGTCGGGTAGTCTCTTCCATCCCGCTTCGAGTGGACAGACTCATTCAATATCAAAAATAAATTAAAAAAAAAGTTAATTAAGCCTGACATTGGTAACTATTACTCCTGCATATCATTAATCTAAGATAATAACTAAGCTATTAATCATATGAATCATGGTCAGAGCTCAGCGGTTGCACTTGAAAAATATGCACTGGGAATATAATTACCTCTACTCATAGTGTGTAATTTTAGCTTGGTTGTGGCCATGTACAGTTTATAGTTAGAATATCGCAATCATTTTTTACTCTGAAAATAGATTTTATGTTTTCGTTAGTTTGTTGCATATTGTATTGTTGCGTTACCATTCATATGAAAAAATGAGGAAATGTACCTTTTTTTTACGAGGTTAAATCATCAGATGAGTCCACCACGGGCAGGGCGCGAGGGACTGTCTGACTTGAACTGACTAAAATCCACGTTGTCCTTCAATAGCCCTTTACGTTCCGGGGTCACGGTTATAAGATAAGTCCCGCGACCCCGGCAGGCTTTGGCCCTCTGAGAGTCTCCCGTCATTTTGCTGACGCTCTTTAAGGAAATGTAGCTGCAGTAATTTAAGACATATATATTTTTGTCTTAACGGGTAACCGTGTCTCTGAAACATAAAGGTCTATTAGTCATAAAGGTTTAAAAGTAACATCGTAGATTTTAGTAGTCCATCTACGATTTCGAAAATACCAAAAGTGACGCGCCTGCCTTTTTTCTAAAACACGACCTACTTTTTGTATATCGGAACCGATTTTTTTTATCACGGGTAAATAAAGAAGCTAGACTGACCTAATTAAAAACCTAATTAACATTATCTAGCTAAGAAGAGTTCGTTAAGAAATTCTTGGAAGTAATTCTTCGTTTCTTGGAAGTATCGTTACTTTTAGACGTTCGATAAAATGAGGTGGGGTATGGCTTGCATTAAAACAAGCAGCTGGCTTCCATTAAGAGCGCGTATTCTGAAAGTTGGCTACGTCGCAAATGGCTGTGAAATATAAACAAGTTATATTAATTTTGCAACTTTACAGTATGAAAATAAGAAATATCGCTCTGTAGTGCACTGAGAAATTGATAAGGGAATGCAATAACTAATTACGTAACACCGAATTATATGTATAGTTTAAGACATAAAAAAGTCCCTTTTTTACACCTTAAACTGTTACAACATCAAAAGTGTTTTAATTGCATTCCTATACCTAACAATTTTCTAGTGCACTACAGAGCCACAATTATTATTTCTTATTTCCATACAGTAAAATTGCCAAATTAATTAAAACTTGCAAATATTTGACAGCTATCTAAATAAATATATAACTCAAAGGTGACTGACTGACATAGTGATCTATCAACACACAGCCCAAACCACTGGACGGATCGGGCAATGAAAGTCAGTGCAGGTAGATGTTATGACGTAGGCATCCGCTAAGAAAGGATTTTTATCAATTCCACCCCCAAGGGGATGAAATAGGGGATGAAAGTTTGAATGAAACTTTGTCAATTTGATAAAAAATACATTGTTAAGTTACGACATCCATGCGAACGAAGTCGCGGGCACAGCTAGTCTGGTTATATATGGCGACGTTGCCAACTTTCTGGTTACGAAGCCTTAAACTTGTTTTTTTTTGTAGTCTTTTATGCCTCTCTCTGAATATTCGCAGCATCTCTAATATATCACGGTATAATATGTCACGGTATGACAGACTTTTACTAATGACATAAGTGACTTCAAATATTTAATTAATACCTTAGCTATAACTGACGTGGCCCCCTAAAAGGGTCAAATCCTGGCAGGGGTCGCGGGACTGTCTCACCAGGTAACCGTGGCTCTGGTACGTAAAGGGCTACTGAAGGATCACCGTGGATTTAGTCAGTCAACTCTAACAGTCCCACCCGTCCCACCCGGGAGAACTCATTTGATGATTTTCTCACAATAAAAATATAATGCCTTAGTTATACAAATACAAAAAATTAATGAAGTAGCTATTTTCTATTGAAAACTGCCGAAAACTTCGTGTTTTCCGTTTACCTAGCCAACTTTTCCTCATGAGAAAAAAATATGAAAGAAAGAAATATACATATAAATACAAACATTTCTTTGGCACACGCCAAAATTGCAAATAAAAGTTTGTAAACAAAGATATAACAAATCATCATCATCAGCCTATAATGTTCCTACTGCTGGGACACAGGCCTCATCTCTGAGAGAGGGAGTGGGCCATAATCTACCACGCAGGCCCACTGTGGATTGGTAGATGACACGTATCTTCGGACTTTTGGTTCTAGGACGTGCCGGTTTCCTCACGAAGTTTTCCTTCACCGTTTTGAGAGAAGTGTTGATGAAATAAAAATTACACGAAGTAATGCGTTTAGCGGGATTCGAACCCACAACCTACAACTCGTAAGTCGTGACCGATACCACTAGGCCACCACTGCTCTTAGAACAAATATCAATATAAAACAAACAACAACGGCAAAATATCACCTGAGGGTAGGTATACAATAAATCAATCTTTTTTCTGCCTCAATGATTTCTAGTTATAGACCGCTTCAAAACTATTCGTTCAGAAATAAGTACCGTCTTGTTTTCCTTTGTATTTAGCTGAATGGTTTACTTAAAGATATTGTTACTATCAAATGTTATTTTCGAACGTCTGTCTTATTTTTATTATAAGGTTATTTTCTGAAGAATGGATACAAGTTTAGGTTTTCTTTGCCGGAAACCTTTTAAGTGGCCTTTGTTGTTGATTTTTCTTTGCGATTTCTTTGTTGATCTTATAGTAAGAGAGGTTTTTAAGAAGCTTTTTATTGAAAAAAATGTACTGTTAAGGTGTATGAAACATTGTCAAAAAATATAAAATTATATACCTTGTGCTTGCTTAGGCTGTAAATCCATCATGCGGGCCGTCTGGTAGGTCAGATGTCTTCGATGTTGGGTCCAGGACAAAACGGTTTTCTTACCGTCTTTTCTTTTAACCATTTTCATAGCAGTGGTGGATAATAAGTAGGCAAGTTGACAGCATCAATACATTACTTGATTAGTCCGCTAGCTAGGGCTTTGAGAAATAATGGGAGCAAAGATACAACGCATCAATATTCAAGAGTGGGGGAGCTTACGAGCTTTGTGTAATAGGATATTTAACTAAAAAAAATCGAATAGGTTGGTCCGTCAATTAGATGATTAAAAAATATTTTGTCACGTATTTGTTTCTTTTTTTATAATTAAGTATTGCATACTACTCGTGCTTTAAAGTTGCCAATAAATCAAAATCAAAATCAAAATCAAATAATTTATTTCAAGTAGGCTTGTCACAAGCACTTTTGAATTGTCAAAAGACATAAAATAAAATAGGTAATATAAAAATAGTTATGGTGCTACAGTCCCAGTCACATGACATAAAAACTGTGAAAGTACCGTAGGTGCTCATTCCAAAGCGTAGATCTCTATGGAGAAGAATGAGCAAGAAACTCCATGGACACTCTTTTCAATCGCCAAAATTATAACAAAATCTTTGTTACATCATTCATCTTAAGATGGTGCATAATGTGAGAACGATGTATCAAGTAAAAGGTGCCCATAGGAAAATATAAAAAAGACAATTCAAGAAAATTATAAATCGTTAAAATAGACCGTGGTAGCTAAGAGATGACCAGTCACGACTGACGGCGCCCGTTCACGAACATGACACATGCATCAGCACCATTCAGCTCAACCATTTTGGAGGGAACTAAATGACCCGACACACGCGCCACCGCCAGCGAGACATTTGAGTGAGCATGACATATTCTCAACCACCAGGGTTATTCAAGTCACTAAAAGACGTGGGTATCTAATCATTGAAATCTCTGAAGTACATAGCACTCACACAATGCTCGCTTTTAAACTATATAATACTAGAAAGATTGATTCTATACAATGCAAGGATATTTTACAATCTTCATCCGCTCCGACAATAGTACTATATGATACCCTACGACTGTCGTAATCAAAAATAAAATATACACAAAATACAATTAAATACAGAGTTGTATGTTGTTGAGTCCCATAACCGTGTGCTAGCTATTTAGTTAAAAGAACATGAACAAAGTCTTGTTTTCAACACAGCGACCAACTATGCTTATCATCTAAATAATCTCTCACAGAATAGTATGCTTTAGAACAAAGATTAGCTTTTACTTTTGCTTTAAACACGTTAAATGGCAAATCTAGAAAAGAGGACGGTAACTTGTTATAAAAAGTAATACCAACCCCAACGAATGAATTATGTACCTTGTGAAGCCGATGAAAGGGAGCACGTAGTTTGTGCTTATTCCTAGTGTTAAAGTTGTGGATATCACTGTTTTTACTGTACAGGTGTATGTTTTGCCTGATATATAAAATGTTGGCGAATATGTACTGTGAAGCCACTGTTAGAATACCAATCTCTTTAAAGAAATCTTTTAGAGAGTCTCGCGCACCTAATTGGTAAATGGCACGAACCGCTCGTTTCTGGAGTACAAATATGTTTTGGATATCAGCGGCTTTGCCCCACAGCAGAATACCGTAGGACATGACGCTGTGAAAGTAACTAAAATATACTAATCTTGCTGTGTCAACATCAGTATACTGTCTAACCTTCCTAACAGCGTAGGCGGCCGAACTAAGCCTACCTGCTAGGCTTGCTATATGTTGACCCCATTGTAATTTTGAATCCACTGTGATACCCAGAAACACAGCTGAATCAACAGTTTCAAGTGCCACATTATCGAGAACAATGCTGGGACCCAGATTTCTGACATTGGGCAAAGTGAACTTTATGCATTTAGTCTTCTTGGCATTAAGAACAAGGTTATTTGTTGTGAACCAATCTGTGACCTTTGATAGTGCCCTGTTAACCTCATCAAAATCTTGTCTATTCCTATCTACTTTAAAGATCAGAGAGGTGTCATCTGCAAACAGTACGACATCGCAGATGCCCTTCAAACAGTATGGAAGATCGTTAATATAAACCAGGAATAAAAATGGACCCAGTATTGAGCCTTGAGGTACACCGAACTGGACAGGTAACCCAGAAGATTTCGCGCCATCAACATCGACACATTGAAATCTATTACTCAAATATGACTTAATTACATCGAGGGCTTCATTTTGAACACCGTAATGAAGAAGTTTACGCAAAAGTGTATCGTGGTGTACGCAATCAAAGGCTTTAGAGAGATCACAGAAAACACCTATTGCATTTCGCGACTTCTCCCATGCGTCAAATATATGTTTCAACAAAGCAACACCCGCATCTGTAGTCGAACGGCCTTTTGTGAACCCATATTGGTCATTGTGAAGAAGATTATTCAAATTAAAATGGTGAAGTAATTGTCTGAGTATCAGTTTTTCAAAAATTTTGCTGAATGCAGGTAGAATGGAAATAGGTCTGAAATTACCAATATCACTTTTACTGCCCGATTTAAATAGAGGGATAACTTTACTGCACTTCATAAGATCAGGGAAAGTACCCAAGTCAACGCATTTATTGAAAGTAACAGCAAGATAGGGGGCTACAATATCGATTATGTTACTCAAAAGTTTAATAGAAATGCCCCAGAAATCACCAGTGTTTTTAGATTTGAGTGAATTAAAAACATTAACCACATCATGAGGTGCTACATGTTCGAATCTGAATACATGACTACATTTAGGGACGCTACTTTGCAAAAGGTTTTCAGCCTTAGATGGTGATGAACTTAAGGAGCGAGTCGTAGTTGCAGGAATGCTGGCAAAAAACTCATTAAATGCCTCAGCTACGTCGGCAGGTTTATTAACTAATTTGTTGTCGACCATGATCTCGAGTTGATTTTCTTGTTTAAGTGATTTACCCGTTTCGCTGTTTATGATTTTCCAGGTTGTTTTTACTTTATTACTAGAATTTTTAATAGTGTCACTTAAAAATTTCGATTTAGCTATACGACAAACCTTTTTAAATAATTTTGAATAATTTTTAACATATTCTAGAAAAGTTTTATCAAATTTATACTGTTTCATACCGTACAACTCGTATAATCTCGCTCGACTTTTATAAATGCCTGGTGTGGCCCATTGGTTGAATCTAGCGGAAGTCCCAGCAATGTTAATAGTTTTACTTTTAAAAATGGATTTATACTCATTTTGCACAACATCGAAAAGAGCCTCATATATTTCATTGGGGGTCTCGTGTTCTACAATTGACGGTTCAACTTTAAGAGCTATATTAGTTTTAAACTTACTGCAGCGGCTAACTGTATAAGGCGTGCATTCTATTTAAAAAAATACGTCACCAACAACACAATTACAACCATCAAGTTAGTACATACAAACTGTAAAAACATACCCTATTACACAAAACTCGTAAGTTGATGCTGCCATTACTACTGGGCCATCACCCATGCATAATAATAAAAGAATATTTTGTTTTACAACAGAAACAGCAATGGGAACAAAGTTGGATAAAGACCAGTCTTCAACTACCTTGGATTACAAAAACGCTGTCCTGAACATTGGAATGCAGATGCTGAGTCGGATCACTAGAGTTTGGTTACACAACGACTTCATATTCAAGAACTCCCCCCGAGGAAAGGAATTTGCCAAGACCCTTTCTGTAGCCCGGTCTTTTGCGGACAACGTGATCATGGAAAGAAAAGCGCAAAGAGCTCAGAACAAGGGGGTTGAAGAAGAAGATGTGTCGGACATTGGAACTAAGAGAAGAATGGCCATGTTGGACTTGTTGTTGGAGGCGGAGGAGAAAGGGCAGATCGATCTGGAAGGAATCAGGGATGAGGTCAACACTTTTATGTTTGAGGTAGGTCAAGACAATGTAGAATTTTCTTTGCGTCGGTTCTAAACGCAGTGAATGCTCCTTTACCAAAGTAATATCGACACGTTTAGCGCAGTGACTGTGGGATTGGATTGCTGCGCTGCGTTTTGCGGGTTCTATTCCCGTACGAAACAAATATTTGTTTGTGATCTACAAGTAGTTGTTCCTTGACTGGACGTTTTTGTATGTTTGTAATTAAGATGAGAAATTGCTTCCTCTTCCACTTATAAAAAGCTACATTAAAACATACAACTAAGTTTGGATAGATAGATATTGTGTCTTTTGCAAACATAGAAGCTCACATACATATTATATACCCACACCCGGAAAAGTTATTTGCAAACGATACAAATAATTGTTCCGTGTGGTGATCGAACCAGACTCGCTGGGCAGCAAAGTCGATTGCTCATCCATGGCGCCCATCGTTAGTCAATCACGTCAGAAGGATATCGTTTATCACGGTAACGTTCTCGAGGAATCATTTTCAAGCTACACATGAATGAAACTGTGGACATGAAATACTATGTGGTTCAAGCTGGCCGACGGAGTCAAAAGTAAATAATAAATTGGTGCCAATTGGTGGCCAATTTTATCAATCCAATTCTGTAGGTAATATTATTTAATTAATAACGATTCCTGAAGTTAAAAACAGGAAAACGGGCTAACTTAATTAGAATTGACACAAGTAGTTCATCAACTCATAAATGGATTTGAAAATGTTGAAATAATTGTCTCTTGTAAAAATGATTAAGTTTTGTTTAAAAAAAAAGACAGTCGCGAGCACTAAAACGAATACAATAAGCAAAATTAAAATTTAATCATCTCGTTAAATAACGGTTCCTACTTTGAGATTAGGACCATTGGGTGTCCATCCCATTAAGAATGGGTTCAGCCGTTCCAGATATTGGCCCGGTCAAGCAGATAGACGTACAAAATATAGAAACAACGTTTTCAAGTATGTTTTTTATTACCATAATTGTTTATTTTATTTCAGACAATTTTGGTTCATAGATAATCGTACAAACATACAAATGCGTATCATCATCATCATCATCAGCCTATAAACGTTCCCACTGCTGGGACACAGGCCTCCTCTCTTGTGAGAGGGAGTGGGCCATAATCCACCACGCGGGCCTAGTGCGGGTTGGCAGATGTCACATGTCTTCGAATTTGATGGTTCTAGGACATGCCGGTTTCCTCACGATGTTTTCCTTCACCGTTTTGAGAGCAGTGGTGATGAAATAAATTACACAAAGTAATGCGCCAGGCCGGGTTCGAACCCGCGACCTACAACTCGTAAGTCGGGGCCGATACCACTGGGCTAACACTGCTCACTGGGCCACCACTGCTCAATACAATAATAAAAAATAATACGTGGAAATAACTATAAGCTAAACTGACGTTTTTCCCTACGGGGGTATGAGTCCTCCCAAGTCCCACCCTTCTGTCAGACTTGTACTGAAAGTTTTGTTCCCCAGTGGTAGAAACTAAAGAAATTCTATATATCTCGTTCGTAAAAGATTGATAACTATTTCTTTGTTTTTACTATCGAATAACATGAGTGATGAAACAGATTTTTCTCACGCCGGCTTTGTGAGAAACTTCCTAAGCTATCGGTATCTGAAATATATACGTTGAATATTTATGTATCAATACCCATTCCCTCTTAGAATTTATTTTGAAAAATTCTCTTTCAAATATATTTGCATAACTTCGACGTTTAAAAAATGATCAAAATTTTATACCTTATCTAAAAAAACGTAAAAAAATAAAGAACAATTTTAGTTTTTGTTGACACGAAACACTATTTACTGGTTCCCATTTTAAAAGTAGTTCATAATTATATTCATTATTTAGGTTTAATTTTTTTTTTGTTTTTTTTTTAATAGTGTTTATTTGTAGGCTTACTTTATTAGTATTCAGTTTATTTAAAGGCCCATATAATAAATAAAATATAAAATCTTATAAATAAATAAATTTCTGCATAATGATGAGTAAAATGTCCTCTTATGAGATTTTTGTGAAGAAACATTGTTCAATTAAGACGTCTCCAGAGTATCGTTAGTTTATGTACTACGAGCACTACGCCCGCGACTTCGTCCGCGTGATTTTAGAACTTTGCTTTAGTGAATTTTTACTCCCAGCCACCCTCTATAAGGGATACTTTTCGAAAATCTAAATCAATATTCAACAAAATTTCTATCTACTCGCAGTATCCCGTCATGGGTGGTACCTACGTTCTTAAAAATAACCCCAATGAATATATTGGGATTCCTTGCTAACAACCCCAAAACTACTCTTAAGGGGTTGAATTTCGCAAGATCCTCTCTTAGTGAGAATCTATGTCTAAAGTAGAACCTCCTGTAAAATTTGAGACCTCTAACTATCAATACATCAATCCCGTTTTAACTATCACTTACGTCTTGAGACTCTTAGAACTTGTAGTAACAAAGTTTCATTCAAACTATCAACAACAAAAACAACCCCTTGGGGGTCGAATTTCACAAAATCCTGTCTTTAGTATCACTTACGTCCAAAAAAGAATCCATATGTAAAAAATTCAGTCTCAAAACTATTAACCCCAAAAAACAACCCCTTAGGGGTCGAGTTTCACAAAATTTCTAACTTGTTGAGTATTTAAGTCTTAAAAAGAACCGGCATGCAAGATTTGAGACGCCTAGCACTTGTAGTAACAAACTTTCATACAAACTATCGACCCCAAAAACAAACCCCTCAGGGGTCGGATTTCGCAAAATCCCATCATACTGAGCATCTACGTTCTAAAAAGACACCCCATGCAAAATTTGGAATTCCTAGCACCTGTAGTAGCGAAGTTTCATACAAACTATCAACCCCAAAAACAACCCCTTAGGGGCCGAATTTCGCAAAATCCGTTCTTAGTGCTCACCTACGTGGTATAAGGAGGGCTTATGCCAAATTTCAAGATTCTAGGCCCAGCGGTTTGGGCTGTGCGTTGTCAGATCAGTCAGTCAGTTTTGAATTTTATATATATAGATAGATAGATAGATAGTATCAGAAATAATTTGTGTTTTTTTTTCCAGGGACACGACACGACGGCTTTAGCAATAACATTCGGTCTGATGTTGCTGGCAGACTACGAAGATATTCAGGTAGATTATCAATTTTATTTGACCCGTGTTCACGACCTCTCCTAATGCGAATTACGTGAAGCCTAAGAAGTAGAACTGTGCACAGGTGGAACACAGTAAAAAACTGTTTGGCGCAACACTCCGACAGGATGATAGTCATTTGCCAAGGCTCTGGTGGCCTACACCGCCAGTGGGATGGCTCAGTCTACCGCAGGTTACTGGTAGCCTGTGGTGCCGTTGCCCGGAGTAGACCTCTAGGAATTGACCCACCCAGCTGAAAACCCCTTGCTGGCCTAACATGATGTCTTAAAGCGTGAGTAGTTCCGCTGTGGGAACGAGATGGCACTAGACGTCTTGTATAGCTCTGTCCCTTTCCCACAGCGGAACTACTCACGCTTTAAGACGTAATGATAGTCCATTTGGTGATGTGTTGCTGGGTGTAGGGGAACAGTGTATAAGAAGGGGACGCGAGGTGTGATAGGAAATCACACTATTACCTAAGGCAACATTACATTACATTACATAACAAAATACTAACGTAACACAAGCGCCAACAGGACGTCATTTGCAAATGGTGTCTTGTTGGCGCTTCCGCTACGTTAGTGTTGTGTTAAATATGCCAAAAGAGTACCTATATGTCCCCCATACCTCGCGTCCCCGTCTTATACACTGTTCACCTCTACCGAATCGTTCGGGGATAATATGTTAGACATAGCCCGCGTGGTGTTATATCACTTACTCCACAGCCGCGTAGTCTCACGCGTTGCGCTCGCGGCTAAGTCGGCATCGTGGCCACAGCTTTATATCATGCATACTAGAGCTCGCCACCTCATATGAAACAGAACTCTCACTCACGTTTGCTCTTGTGGCTTATCTTATGAGATGCATCCTTACGGAATACGAAATTCATTTCCATATTTATTTTAATTTTCCTCTGTAGTGCAAATTGGAACAAGTAACGTAAACAAAACTAACGAGTCTTGTGAGTTGCGCTTTTAATGAAACTTCTTGCGCAAGCAGAAATGAAATTCCATGTCTGCGCTCTCAAAGATAAATGTAGAAAAATATCCAGTTTCTCTCACGAGATAACTGATATTGCGCATTTTTTGTAGTGGTTTGTGAGTGTAGAACTTGATTTTTTCAAAGAAAGTTTTAAAATTCCTACCTTAAATAGTGAATTCTCGACAGTACTCTCAAGAAGACTCTAAAATTCTTTAACGCTTGATTCTTTAACGCTTAATTCTTTTAAAGAGTATTTGATAAGTGGCCCACTCGGCTTTTAACTAGATTTTATAGTCAAAGGAGTTAAAAATCTCTCAAAAGTGATCTTTTAATTGAAAATGGTCTTAATAAACTATGTAGAATTGAAACTTGAATTTTTAGATTGTTTACCACGGTTATTTTATTATATCAAGAGTGAAAATTTACCGGTTTTTATTTATAAACGGTACCTTCATATTTACTATTAATAAGTGAAGGATAAACTTTTTTTGTCTTATTAAGAAGATTACACGAACGGAAAAGAACGAAAGACAACTTTAAAGTTAATTTGTAGAATAAGTGTATAATTAAAAAGTATATAATACGAGAAAATACACATTACGTGGTAAAATCATCGAATGAGTCCTCCTACCCAGGGCACAGCAGGAGAGACTGTCAGACTTGTACTGACTAAAATCTACGTTGTCCTTTACTTAACGTTTTACGGCCCTTTAAGGTCTCCGTCACATTGCTGACAGCCCTTTGAGGCCGTGGAACACAACGCGCCGTCGACCCGGGCATGATCTATGATGGAACACCGAGTCCCCCAGTACTCGCTGTCCGCATGTCTGGTTGGTAAGTCTAGAGGCTGTCGTTGTTAACATTCATTCTTTATGCAGGACCGTATCTGCGAGGAGGTAGAAAACATACTGAATGGAGCTGAGCACGTTACCATGGCTGATCTGGCAGGCATGAAATACCTGGAGGCTGTTATCAAGGAGATCCTGAGGTTGTACCCTAGTGTACCATACATCGGGAGAGAAATTGTTGAGGACTTCAAATTGGGTAAGAGGAGACTTCCGACACAACAGAGAAATCATGATGAATATTTTTTTTAAGAAAATATTATCCTATGTATGCATGAAAGAGTTAAGCATTTCTACTTACGTCTTCAAAAACTTATGCCTCCTACTGAGTGTCGCCGAACACGAGCCACTCGCGACAGCCACAAACGCCGCCACGAGAAGCTAGAAGCGGCTAGCAAGTAGCGGCCACCGACGACAACCGTGTGCGGCGAGTCCATATAAAATGAAAACTACAAGAAATATGCCGATATGGCGGTATTTTGTGATTGTGGTCAGTGGCCCGTGTTCGGGAGCCCTAGTATCCTACTAATAATATTATAAACATGAAAGTTTGTTTGGATGGATGGATGGATGTTTGTTACTTTCACGCAAAAACCAATAAACACATTTGGGTAAAATTTGGTACACAGATAGTTTATAACCTGGATTAACACATAGAATAGTTTTTATCCCAATTTTATCTCCCTGTGGATTGCAGCGGGTGAAACCGAAAACTAGCCGTTGCCTGAACGGCTATAGTTCATAATATTAGTAAGATAAGATTTGTCCCCCAAAGCTTCAATTCTTTATGTATTCCATCTCTTTTGAGTTTTAATAAAGAAAAAACATTTTCATAAACTATGAGTCTACGACCTTCATCGGTAGACTGGTCAAAGATTCAAGAGATATCTTTGAGAAAACTTTCTCATAATCACTTTATTTACTATCTCTTCTTATCATCTAATCTGTCAGATATATATTTATGTTCAATGTGTATTCAGATGAAAGCTGTTTTCAAGATTAGATCTCTAATCGAATTAATATTTGAATTGTTTAGGATTTTTCCACTGTTTTTATCTTTATGAAATGGTTTCTTGATAAAAAGCGATAATAAAAAAAAAGTTATGAGCATCATTAAGATTGACATGTACATAGTTCAATGAAAACACAAAAAAATGTATTTGTGAAAAATTTAATAAACTATAATTAAATATTTCTTATTCTCAATGTTTCTGCTGAGAAAAGAATTGGTGCCATAAATTCTACCAATTAAATAAAACACATCATGCTACGCACATGCTGAATTACTGGTTGCTGCGCTCCGTAGTCTGTATGTCGCGGGTTGAATCCCGAACGGAACAAATATGTGTACTCGTTTAGGCAATTTTCCGGGTCTAATAAAATTAAGTGTACATGTAAACGCACTCACGATACAAGAGAAATTTCTAGTGCCGAGCAATGTTCTTGAGACAAACTCTTATAAGATTGCTCTCTTTAAAACATACTAGCTGCTGCCAGCGGTATCACCCGCTACAACTCGAAAATTATCCCACGGGAACATCAAATCGGGATAAAAACTATCCTCTGTGTTAATACAGGTTATAAACTATCTGTGTACCAAATTCCACCCAAATCCATTCAGAAGTTTTTGCGTGGAAGAGTAACGAACATCCATCCACACACACAAACTTTCACGTTTATAATATTAGTAGGAGGATGAGCCCAAGTGTGGAAACTAGCTCCCAAATAAAATATAATCTTTGATCCTGGGACGTTGATATTTTAATTTTCTTCACCAGGACATTTTCTAGGAAATTGTGACACAAATTGCGTTTCCCCCGGCATTAGTTGAGTTAAGTGGCAATTACTAACACTTCCCACGTCGCCGTCTCGCTGCAACGCGTTGCATATCAAAGTATCAAATAAGTCAAGTATGTAGTTGGTAACGGGATCGGGAGGTCTTTGGAGTCTAATTTGCTTCCATTAGTAGAATTTGACATAGCAACTTTTAAAATTTGTCGAAAAAATGACGTCATTAGATATTTTTGGCGAGTTCCACACCATCTCTAAAACCGAAAATTGGCCTCCAGTAATGTTTCGGCGCGGAATCGGCTTAAGCCGTGAATGTGGGAGCACCCTTATTAACTAAATGATTGCCAGTGGCTTTATACCTAAAGAAAGACCGGACCACACCTGCTAAATGTGCTTTGTGTCTAGGGAGCCACCCTGCCAACTACAAGGGTTGTCAGGTATATGTAGAAATCGCCAAAAGGAAAACTAAGAATAATCCTTATATAATAAAACCTATTAGCCATGCACCGGCTCGACTGACACCGCAAATACCATTACTGGAAATAAAGAGCGATACCAAAGTCATACCGCAATCTAAACTACAGAATATCACTGATCAGGAACATAGGCAGCTCCAGCAAGAACGATCACAACCCACAACAGAACAGAGCCTGCAGCGTCAACGGTCTGCTGCTCAAATGACACCCAACCCAATGAGTTTACAAATCTCATATGCCGAAAAAGCTAAAGTGAAACCGCCCTCAACAAGTAATGGAGATGAAAAAATTCCATTTTCCATTCAAGAAATTATGATAAAACAAAGTGAAAAAATAGAAATTCTCCTACAGCAGATAAGCTCCCTCCTAGGGCTTATAACAAACCTCATGGCTAAACTCCCATGATGGGTTCACTCAGGGTGGGGGCATGGAACATAAATGGACTCGCTCCCAACAAGCGAGAACTAGAAACTCTAATAAAGCTCCACAATCTGGACATCGTTTTTATATCAGAGACACATTTTACATTACGAAGCTCCATAACAATTCCCGACTTCAATATATACAGCACAAATCATCCAGACGGCACATCACACGCCGGTTCAGCCATTATTATTAAAAAAACAATCAAACACCATCGTCTACCAGGCTACCAGTCGGAGCACATACAAGCTACAACTGTGGCCGTCGAAGATAATAAGGCAGGCTACTTCAACATATCTTCTGTATATTGTCCACCCAAACACAAAATTAGTGAGACCATGTTTACACAGTACTTCTCAACCTTGGGCAGTCGTTTCATAGCAGGGGGAGACTGGAATGCAAAGCATACTCAATGGGGATCGAGGTTGGTCACAACCCGCGGAAGAGAACTCAAAAAGACAATAGACAGTGCAAACCTTATCACATTGTCAACAAAAGAACCTACGCATTGGCCAACAGATCCGAATAAAAGACCAGATATAATAGACTTCTTTATTGTTCGTGGAATGTCCCGACATTATTTTTCCACCGAGTCGTGCCTGGATGGATCTTCTAACCATACGCCAGTAATTTTGACCGTCAGCACCACCGTGATCCACCTCAACAAACCAACCTCACTCTATAACAATAGAACTGACTGGAATGACTTTAGAAACTACCTAGAAAACAATATAAACTTAAAGATAAGGCTCAAAACAGAAATCGAAATTGAGGAAGCAACTGAATATTTTACAAAGTTAATTCAAGAAGCTTGCTGGAAGTGTACACCCGAAATTGATAAAAAACCCAGAACAACAAATTTGCCTATGGAACTCAAAGCTATGATACTGGAAAAAAGGAGACTTCGTCGTGTATGGCATACAAGCAGGCACTCGGATGACAAGAAAAACTACAATAAAATGACTAAAGTGCTGAAATTGGCACTCAAAGAAGCAGAAGACCTCACCATGGAAGCACAACTAGAAAACCTATCAGCCACGTCCGCCACAAACTATTCTCTATGGAAAAATACAGCAAAGTATAACCAACCCCAAGAAGTAAAACCGCCATTAAAATTGAACAACAATCAATGGGCAAGAACAAGTAAGGAAAAAGCAAACGCGTTTGCTAAGCACCTGGCATCTGTATTTATTCCAAATGAGCCGAGGAACCAGACTAGTGACACGGATATAGATAACACACTAAACCAAGACTTCCAAATGGAACTGCCACCTAGACCAGTAACACCTCAGGAAGTTAAAACACAGATTAAAAGACTCAAGGATAGGAAAGCACCAGGTTATGATCTGATAACAAAGAAGGTGCTAATAGAATTACCCAGAAAAGCCATTGTTTTCTTGACAGTCCTCTTTAATGCTATTCTAAGAGTGGGCTATTTCCCCTCTCAGTGGAAAGTTTCCCAAATTAAAATGGTGCACAAACATGGAAAACAAGAGAATGACATCACTTCGTACAGACCAATTAGCCTACTGCCCATTAGCTCAAAATTACTGGAAAAGCTTATTCTGGATCGGCTTAAACCACTGCTAGCACAAAAAAAAGTGATACCAGATCATCAGTTTGGATTCCGAGAGATGCATTCCACTGTAGAGCAGGTACATAGAGTGTGTAACAAAATAAGACTGGCTCTTGAACTAAGAGAATATTGTGCTTCTGCTTTCTTAGATATACAGCAGGCTTTCGATCGGGTATGGCATAGGGGCCTTCTCGCCAAAATTAAAAACAATCTGCCTCACAGCTACTTCAGAATTCTTGAGTCTTATCTCACGGATCGCCTGTTTCATGTAAGAGAAGAGGATGATTACTCCGACTTCTACGAAATAAGAGCAGGAGTCCCACAAGGCTCTGTTTTGGGTCCTGTTCTCTACACTATCTTTACGGCAGATATACCACGCATCCCAAATGTTACAATTGCTACTTTTGCTGACGACTCAGCCATTTTAACCAGTAATAAAGACCCAAAAGAAGCTTCTAAAAAGCTGCAAGAGGCATTAAACCTAATAGATGAGTGGCTTGGAAAACGGAGAATTACGGCAAGCGCATCCAAATCTGCACAAGTAACATTTACACTCAGAAAAGGCGACTGCCCTGCAGTTAAGCTGGGAAGCAATTACTTGCCTCACAAGGATGTTGTGAAATACCTGGGTATGCACCTGGACAGGCGTCTTACCTGGAAAACCCACATCAAAGCAAAAAGAGACCAAGCGAACTTCAGATTTAGGAACCTGTACTGGTTGTTGGGAAGAAAGTCTAAACTGTCAATCAACAACAAATTGCTTGTTTACAAAGCCGTGATAAAGCCAATATGGACATATGGCATACAGCTATGGGGTAGTGCCTCGAACTCAAACATCAACATCGTTCAACGCCTACAAAATATGATTCTGAAATCAATCTCGAACGCCCCATGGTTTATCACCAACGCTGAAATCCATGAGCATTTAAAAATGCACACAGTCAAAGAGACCACACTGCTGACAGAAAAAGCCTACAAGAGCAGACTTAAAAATCACCCAAATCAGTTAGCCACAGACTTGCTACAGCCCAGTAACATCAAGCGCCTCAAAAGGCACCACATCCTTGAGCTGAAATAAGTATCAATAATGTTTGCTGTGCTCGCTGGAGCCCTGCATTATGCACGTCAAGATACAAACAGTAAATTTGTTCATAGCCGAAAGGCTGATTGCAGATAAATAGAATACAAAAAAAAAAAAAAAAAAAAAAAAAAAAGTGGCTTTAAACGTGTAAACTACACTTTTGAGACTTTCATCAAGATCTATGTAACTATTCTGAAGTGATTGAGTAACAAACATCCATTCCGTGTAGAAATTCTAACTTTAAGTTTTCTTTTTCAAAATGAATTTTATCTCAAGCCAGAAATTTCTCTTATAGCGCGGGTGCGTTTACAAGTGGCCAACCTTACCGTCAAAAAATGTATGCTAATTTTAAAATCGGTGTGTATATTTACCAGATGACATCCTGGTGAAGAAAGGCACGACGGTCGAAGTGCACATCTACGAGCTCCATCGTCGTGAGGACCTGTTCCCCGAGGCGGAGAAGTTCAACCCTGAGCGGTTCCTCACCAATGATACGAGGCACCCCTACGCGTATGTGCCGTTCAGCGCCGGACCTAGGAACTGTATTGGTTGGTATATGTTTTCATGTGGATTCTTCTTCATTCTGCTTAAGCCTAAGCTTCTTCCAACTAGCCCTGTATTACACTTGATCTGCTTCTGTTCTTGACCTGTTTCGCTTCGGGATTTAACAGGCCCGTGACGTAAGGCTTCCCTAAAACAGTGAGTCCCAGTCCCAGTCCCAGTCTCTATCCCAGTCCCAGTCCCAGTTCCAGTCCCTGTGCCAGTCCCAGTCCCAGTCCCAGTCCCAGTCCAAGGGCCTTACTCTCGAAATCAATCCCAATTTCGATCATATTCCAATTCGATCCAGTTTCAATACCAATATTGAGAAAATTGGCACTCTTGAACGAAGTCGAGATTGAGATTTGAATCGACTGCATGTTCTACTACTACACACTGATTGTCCCAGTTTCAGTCCCAGTCCCAGTCCAGACCTCAGTCCTCCCTCGCGTTTCTTATTGGCCCTTTCAATACACTAGTTACATAATGTACAATTTTTTCTCAGGTCAACGCTTCGCCATGCAAGAAATGAAGACCACTTTCGCTGAGATATGTCGCAACTTCAAGCTGGTCCCCAAGGTGAAGGGATTCAGGCCCCAGCTCCTGGCAGATCTGGTGTTGAGGCCCGTCGACCCCATCTACGTCAAGTTTATCCCTCGTCATTAAGACAGCGATTACTCGCAGCTATCGACAGTTTTCTCGCTTACGGTTTTAAAAGATTGGTCTCGAATTATTAAAGACTATTTTTAACAAATGTTTATGGAAACACGGATAGTTTGTTTGGATGGATGGATGTTTGTTACTTTTTCACACAAAAACTATTGGACGGTTTTTGATGAAATTTGGTACACAGATAGTTTATAGCTTGGGGTAACATGTGGGATACTTTTTATATCGATTTTATGTTCCCGTGTTAACCGCTGGCAACCACTAGTTTCGTATAATTCAAAGTACAAGTCCCCTTAGGGTTACGATCCCTGGAACGTAAAGGTCAATTGAAGGATAACGCCGTGGATCAAAGTCAGTATAAGTCTGACAGTCCCTCGCGTTCCGCCCTGTTGAGGATTTTACGATGAAAAAAGTAATATATCATATTATAGAGGAGTTTCTACTAATATTAATATCAAAAGAAATAAGTTTTAGCATTTACTCGGCAAGTTTATTCTATACTCAGGGCTGGGCAGTATTTGAATTACTTGTATTTGAAATACGTAATTGAAATACAAATACGTATTTTGTATTTGTATTTCAATTACTTTCTTAAAATGTAATTTGTAATTTGTATTTCAAATACCTGACGACGAAGTATTTTGTAATTAGTATTTCAAATACATGAACTCCAAAATACATTTTAACAAAATACTTTTAAACTTAATTTACTGTAAGTACACTCTCTGCAATGATGGTAAAGCAGCTAATTAGAGTTGGCAATACTGCACCTGTTATGTACTACTACCACAATCTGTCAAATTTCATTAATAGATTTTGAACCTTATTACAATACTAAATGGAAAGTTATTTTTTGATTGGTAAAAATTGACAGATTCGGGCAGGTGGACCTGCTAGCGTCTTTACACTGTACGTCGAACATGGCGAAGACACGCAAAAAAAAAATGAACGTCGAATTGAGACATTCCAGGCCATTCAGCCCGTGCTGGTCCAGATTACATATTTAGTAAAATGTAATTTGTAATTTGTATTTTGTATTTTAATTAAAAAAAGCTAAAATACAGTATTTTGTATTTTATATTTTAAATACTTTACTTAAAGGTATTTTGTATTTTATATTTTAATTACTTGCGATCCTGTATTTTGTAATTTGTATTTCAATTAAAGCAGAGCATGTATTTTGCCCAGCCCTGTCTATACTGTTAAGTTTTAAGTAAATAGACTATGTACTGAATCAGACCTTGCTTTTTTTAAAACTACTGCTTGTGAATTATTTGTATCTTTTAAATAAAAGTGTAAAAACTTAACTGTGCGGTATTATTGTTTGCCCGAAAAAATATAATATATTTTATACAAAGGGAAAAGGTAAACTTGAAAATACCTATACATTAGTATCTGATCGGATTTGAATTCACAACCTTTCGCACGAGACGCGTAGTTTCGACTCGTGTTGAGTTCTTAGGTGCGTCCACACAGAGCGAGCAGCCTCGCGAGGAAACTGCTTCGAGAGGCCTCATGTTTCTCGACCGAGGCACGAAACAATATACGCGAGCGTCCTCCAGAGTGCGCGCGGCAAACGCTTGAGGCGCCTTTGAGGAAAACAAAAGCCGACACTGGATGAATCAGGCGCTCGGTCGCTCGACGGCGGCGGCGCGGCAGCGCGCCCTCGCGCTCAGTTGACGCGAATTGAACACGGGATCGTAGGATTCCGTAGTAAAACAAAAGCGTGTGGATTTCGCGAGACCGGTGTCGCCAGTTGAACACGGAAAGGGAAATACGCCGCGCTCTCTTGCCTTGGCCGAGTCACGTTTACGATAACCGAGCTGCTTCGAGCGTCGTTCGGAATATTATTCAATCACAGCAAGAAATGACGACACGATTGGCGCAGTGGCTGAGCGATCGACTGCTATGCAACGAGTCACAGGTTCATCAAATATTTGTATGATCTGCAAGTTTTTATTCCGGGTCTGGGTATTTGTGTATGTGAGTTTCTAATTTCTATGTTCGTCAACGCACCCTCGAAAAATTAAAATAAAACATAGAGAGGAGCAAAGCTTTTTTAAAAAAGCGATATGATCGGTCGAAAACACCACTGTTAGACGAATAAGGAAACAACAAGCGAAAAACCCTACCCTATCTAAATATTTACTGCTCCTGAATAATTTCCGGAATCGTGAAAATGAAATCGTGTCCTAGCATAACATGAACAAAGAGATTTTCAGGTTACCACGTAACCACATTATGTCGTCTATTTTATCGTCGGAAATAACCCATGGCCTCCCATAAACGGTTAGGTCCTGTCCTAGACCTCGGATGACACGACTGACTTACACTTCTTCCCAATTAAAACACTAGGAAATGGTGAGAGCGTTTTGGGGGACTCTCTTATATAAAATTCGTGTTCAAAAATTTTACATAAAGCTTCATTTAGACGGAGCAAGAAATCACATGCGACTTTCACTACATTTAGTCCAATCAACGAGGCATAAATGTGGTCCGAAAAATTCCTCCGGCTCTGAAATATGATGAAAGACGGTGATACAGATTACAGATGCACAATAATCCAACTTTTTTTTTTTCGAGATGACATTAATGTGTAAATTGCTTACAACTCTCTGTGAAAAATTCCTCAGACTCAAATTATTTTTGTATTTGTTTAAATGTATTAGTTAGAATATGTAAGTAGGTATATAAATCCAACTAATTTTCGATTTCAGTGTCACTCCAAATCAACTTTTTACATATCGCGCTCTTATTTCTAGTGACAAGTTGCTCTGCCGATTTTATTTTTTTTATGTAATTTCATTATTTATTTGTTTGATCAGCAATTCGTTGTACCTTTAAAGTCCGCAATGTAACGCAACTCGCGTGCGAGATCTTGAATCATCTAAATGAGGCTTTATTATCAGCGTTATTTAAATAAATTACTTAAGATAATTCATATTGTACTTGGATTCTTCCACAATACTTGTCGAAGAGAGTGTATTTTGTTTTAATGGAAGCACATAACGTGGTGAAGCCTCAAAAATATAACAGAAACGTCGATCTATTTCTGGATTGCTAAACTGTTTACCAATTTGATGCAGGAAGTTTGTTCCCAAAGCGTAGCAAGTCGATAACTTAATATTGGATTTTGCCATGGTTGCGGAGAGCTGTTGAACTTATTAGAAGACGCTTATAATTTAGAAAAGTTCATGTCTTTTATTTATTATTATTATTTATTTTCTCGTAGTAATACAAACTTATAAATTAAGCCCCACAAAACCGTTGTAATGGTTTGACTCTTTGTTAACAGTTATAGTTTTCATAATGAAAGCTGACTATTGACTAATGGTAGCACTTTCACACATATCTAAATAATATCTTTTTCATCCCCCCATCTCGGAAAGGGTACTTTTGCTCTTCGATATCTGACCGTAAAAGCCGTTTTTATCCTCAAGTGAGTAAAAGCCGTTTTTATCCTCTAGTGAATAAAGTAAATTTGAATTTAGAACATCGTATGAACAAAAGAGCAGCAGCAGTAATGGCGGCCGGTGACCGCAACAGCTGATCGCTTGCTGTGGTGCCCGCTTGACGTTCGAAGGTTGTCGAGGAAACAAATTCTATTTTTAAAATTTGATGTGGTAGCATCAAATCTCGCCTTAGGTGGGAAAGCAGAGTACGCTCCTCGGGTGTAAGGCTGCGTTGCCTTGGGCTAACTTGAATCCCTCGCTTCACTAAGGATTTTTAACTTTATTCCCTCGTTTCTTTCGGGTATTAACACTTGAACCTCCTCGCTGCGCTACGGACGGAGGTTCACCCCCAGAATCCTTAGTATCGCTTCGGAATTCAATACGCCTCCCTTGGAGCGTAATCTACAATTATTTTGTTAAAATCTCAGACCCGGAACATTCTTGGCTCAGTACTTTGTTTTACCTTGTTTATTTGCTTTGTGCGGTTTTCCTTTCACGTCTTATTGTTATGTTATGACAAACCAAGATAAAAATAAGTAACTTAATACTTAGGTAGTAGTTTTCAACTACTACCTAAGTATTATTTGTTTTAATTAAAAAAATATTCTGTTCTATAATAATGTCTTAGTTAATACCTAAACTGAAATAAAAGCCTATCTTGTGTTTGTACAATGTACATCTGTTTTTATTTGTTTGCATTTAGTCATTTCCTCGCTGAGGTGGGATGAAAAGTTACGTGTTGCACTCGAGTGCAAAGATTTTTCACCTTGTGCTCTTTTGATTCCCTCGCTATCGCTCATGATTCTAATTTTGAATCACTCGTTGCACTCGTGATTCAATTTTAGAATCATTCGCTTGCTCGGTCATCAAAATTGAGCACGCGGTTAAAAATCAACTTTGCACTCTTGTATAACAAATAACTATTTAATTTATTGTTAAAAATATTTTTACTCTTTTCACGCCTTATTTCTGCCGGCAGACTATTCAATAGATAAGGTAACCGTTTTTTTAGGGTTCTGTCACCAAAGTAGTTAGTGACAGAACCCTTTAGGTCTGGGTCTGTCGTTTTAGTAGGTATATGCTATTGCTCTAAGCCCCAATCTTGATCAGGGACAAAGATGAGAACTAAGATGGACCGAGTACACTCAGAATTAACTTGATTTAGATGATGATGCATCCTTTTGATGATATTATTTGCAGCATAATATAAAACGATATATATCACACCCTGTATTATTACACTATTCGATAGTGTTGCTCATAAGGATCAAATTCTGGGAAGTAATCTTACGCGAAAAACTTAAGGAAATAGCAGATTTTTATGAAATTGTTATTTTTCTATGTTGCTTTACTTCTACTGATCCATAATTTATTCGGAATTATAAAATATCATTATTTTTAATGTTCCTCAAATTAATATTTTCGTCGAATAAACTTGTTTACGAGTTTACAACACTTTATTCGCGGATGTTGTCAGAAAAACTGCACAGTAAATAATGTGGGAGCCACACTAGCTAGAAATGTCATTAATTTTTGCGAACAAAGCCTTTATTAAGTGTTCGTGTTTACTTCAAATTAACAGTATTTCTCGATACTGTGGCTCTAGCATAAGTGCATCTCAGAGGGCTAAAGCCTGCTGGGGTCGCGGTTCTTATACCATCACCGTGACCCCGGAACATAAAGGGCTATTGAAGGACACCGTGGATTTTAGTCAATACAAGTCTGACAGTCCCTCCCGCCCTGCCCGGAGTGGGAGACCTCATTAGATGATTTTACCACGATAAAAAAAAAGCATAAGTGCAAAGCTGTAAATCCGTGTCGAAATTAGGTAAAGTACTTACTTAGTTAACTACTTAAAGTTCTTAAGTGGAAACGCATTAATGTGAGTGCACGTTTGATTAAGGGGAATGCTCCAACCAGCCCGCGAAATTTAAATCACCAATACAACCTTCCAAGTTCATTAAGGTGTAGGAACCAAAAAAAAAAACAGAAAAAGTCATTCCTACATTCCTACACCTTTATGAACTTAGAAGGTTGTATTGGTGATTTTAATGATTATAATTCTGTAACAACATACGTCTCTACAGCCGCGATTAATATTTTAATCAACATACAACCTAGCACTGGCCTGCAAATTGCAAAAAACGCAAGAAATTTTGAATTTTGGCACGTTGAAGCATTCCCCTTAACAATAACATAAGTGAAAGAGCTAAAAAGCTAAAGAAGACGCCGACGTTTTGGAGTTCACGGAGCGAATTTTACATAAAATACTAGTGACTCACTCCGGTTTCGCGTGGAATAATAATGAAGCCTTTTTGATTTACAAAAAATAACTACTTACTGTTCGCACATTTTTTTTTCCGTACGTGATTCGAAGCCGCGATATAGTCAACAGTCTTTCGATCAGCCACTACGCCAACCGCGCTGTCGTGATCACAAAAACTGAATTTTCTCTATAGCATAATCAGTGTAGGTTAGAATTAGGTGGAGTTATTCATTCACTTTTATATTGTCTATTCTAATATACAACGTGTAACGTTAATAGCGCACAACCTCTCGTGGGATAACTCAGCCCATGTTACTGAACAATGTTTGTTCTAAGACATCTGGAAATTCGCAAAAAAAATTGCTTTTTCATACATAATGAGAAATTGATCGGGCCTATCAGTATGAAAAATCTTTTTTTTTTTTTTGTTAAGTAACTTGGGCTGAGTTACTCCATGAGATGTTGTGAGCTATTAACGTTACACATTGTATAAAAATCAATGCCACTTTTCGTTGTACTTTTATAACTCAAGAGCGGACTCACCTATCAAAACCAAATGTTAGGCTTTATTCGGACTATTTAATAGATTATTTATGTGAAGTTTGCACAAAATCGGCCCAACAGATCTTCATTTATTAAATTTTTTTGTAACACGTAGCGAAGCACGGAGCTGGTCGCTAGTATGATATATAAATGTGCATGAATAACTTTTACATTATTATGACACATAAAAGTTCTTGAATAATACTTTTATATTATAGATATTAGGTTAGGTTTACATAAATACGTGTGTTTGAACATTTTGTATGAAAGAAGAGCATTCAGGTTGCCGAATCTGCATTAAAAAAATGCGTGCGGACAGCCTAAAACATCGAAGCGTAGAGACTGACTCAAGAAATACCTACTACAAAAACATATTATATAATGTCTCATCAAAGTTGTCGAGCCGGTTTTATTTTGAGATATTCTTATAAACAACACCTATAAATATCCATAGTAAAAAATCTGTTTAAGTACCGGTTTCTTTCAAAGTCATCAAGGCTTTTATTCTATGTTCAAAGTCCAACATTTCAGAATAACACGATTCCAACTTTAAATAATTACAGTTTAAAAATAGTTTGGACTTGGAGACTTACGATGATTCATGATGACCTTCAACTTTGAAACTAGTCATGTCATTATTGGTAACAAAAAATATCTATTCGAATAACTAGTAGGTATACAGGGATATCGTATTACCCAGTTACTCGGTTGTGGAGGTCCGACAGGCAGTCGCTCCATGTAAAATACTGATATTCAGCTGCATCTGGTTCTACTGGAAGCCAACCCTAACATAGTTGGGTAAAGGCTAAGCAGATGATGATATCAGTGAAGCCTTATAAGTGGAACAATCTTTTTCCTTGTATGACTTGCAAGAAACAACTTTTCAAGGAAAATGCAATTGCACAGTGGTTGCACTGAGCCAACTATCATATAAAATATAATGAGGTACATTGACCTTACCAAGGTTTGCGATATGCATTGTAATTAACCTAGTTTTTGCTTTTCCTTGAAACGTCAATGATGAGGTTTTCCTCTAACCTATGAAACCAGGAAAATAAAAGTTGCAAAGCAAAACATCACGAGCTTTTATTAAGAGATTTCACGTTTTTTTATATTCACTTAATTTTTAATTATACAGGGTGAATTTTTCAACTGGGCGTGGATGGCTACTTTTGAAACTATGAGGAATATCGAAAAACGTTGAAAGGAGTCTCGAACCCGATTTTGACGAAAACTAAAACTGCATCATTGGATTTTAGAAAAATCGAAAATCCTGGTGAGGAATCGAACCCGCTGATTTTGGAAAAAAAATCACACCCTATATTATCACACCGTTCGATAGTGTTGCTAATAAGGATAAAATTCTGGGAAGTAATTATTTACGGCAAACTTAAAATCCACGCCCAGTTGAAAAATTCACCCTATAGATAAAATTACTTCCTCTTTCGTACACTCATTTTCCATAGAATTTGCGTCGTGTGAACGACATGTCAAGTACGCTGCACTGCGATCAAATACGTAGAATTCATGCAAGGGCCTCTATAATACCCAAGAAACGCCAAGTACCTATCAATATCAGTAATGAAATGAAATTATGTTTATTTTTGCAAGTAGGTTATAACAACACTTTAACACGTCTTTTCATAAAACTAGGAGGGGACCGGTGTTTCGTACCTGACTACTCTGAGAAGAAACAGCCGAAACAAACTCAGAGAGCACAGTCTCTCTTAAAGTTCTGGACTTTAAGAGAGACATCATAAATGTAGAACAGTTTAAATAAAAATAAATGTAGTACTTTAACCATTTGGTTTTAGGTCCCGTCATCAGTTGGAGTACGGATCCCAAATCCAAATTGATAGTCTCCGTGCTCCACCCAGTTAAAGAAAATAATTGGAGCACGGGTCCACCCCCAACCTTACTAAGTTAGTTTCATTACCATCATCGTCATCAGAAAATGTCCCTCAGTTGAGAGTGGGACACAAACCTCTTCTCGGTGAGAGGGAATGGGTCAAAACCCAAAACTGACGGCACGGTTGGTGCAGAGGTTGAGCGATTGGACTGCTGCACTGCGTGTCGCGGATTCGATTCCCGCACGGAGCAAATATTTGTAACATCTAAAAGTAGTTGTTCCGGGTCTGGGCATTTGTGTATGTGAGTTTATATGTTTGTAAACGCACCCACAACACAGGAGAAATTCCTAGGGCAACGTAAAAAAAACTTATAAGTTATCAGTGTTTTTTTTTTTGTTTTAAAGTTCTCAGGTCTTGGCTTGATGTATCCACATTTCACTCAAACACTGCGCTGACGGTGCCGTCAAGATGAAATAAAATATGAAATCTCTTATGGCGTTACCTCACCGCAAGAATTCACCTGTAATGTAACATTTCAGATTCGAGCATTTCATCGGTGAGGGAGAACAATGGAGCATCACAATGCGCACCTTGTAAAATAATGCTCGTCCGGGAAGGTAGTACTGTAATGTAATGCTCAAAGTCGAACCTATAATGTTACATTACACGCGAATGCTCCCGGTGAGGAAGCGCCTTTAGATGTCGCCAGCTGCATGTTATCAGTAAATTACCCATCAATTTCACATATGATAACAATTTCCCGTTTTATGATACAAAGTAACAAGATAAAGGAAGTTTCTTTGAAGGGAACCATACATGACGGTAATGAAAAATGAAATAACCGTCGTTTAAACTATATTGCTGTTTTAGAGCTACTTATGAATTGCTGGTAACTTAACTGGAAATAATTACTGCAATAAAACTTTATGCTTACCTATTCTAATACACAAATATCTACTAGATTATCTAGATTATGAAATAATCCTTTCTTCTTCCTTTGAAAAGTCTGGGTCAAACCACTTGGTATACTAACCCACAGGGTCGCACTGGGTTGGAAGTGCCTGGGTGGCTTCTCGTAAGCCGATCGCAGTTCATGAATTTTGAAACCTAGTTTCAGAGATTGCCGGCTAAAATACACGCGTTTTTTTTCTTATGTGTCATATCTTCATGACGGGGCTCTAGAGAGGACTACATAGGGCCAAAACCTGACGGGGTCGCGGGACTTACGAATTGCCGTGACCCCGGAACGTAAAGGGCTATTGAAGAACCACGTGGATTTTAGTCAGTACGAGTCTGGCAGTCCCTCCCGCTCCGCCATGGGAGGAGGACTCATTTAATGATTTTACAACGAAAAAAAAAATGTGTCATATTTTCAGAAAGGCCGGGTGCGTAGTACTTACTCGTAATCGGCGTGTGTATGACCAGATGTATGAATGTGGATGATTCGCAACCTGCTACGGTCCTTACTTAAAAGTCCTCGTATGTAAGGATCGTAGCAGGTGGCGCTCTGTATTTTCTGCCTACCCCCATGGGAAAAAGGCATGAGTTTTCGTATGTATTTATTATAAATATATCTATCTTATGTAGTTTACATTCAGTACCGTCAGCACGAGTTTTCAGTATTTGAGACGTATTACTGCAACGTTGGCTACTTCAAATTGACAATTTTCAATGAAAAAATTGGTTCCTTCTTCGCACACCAGAGGCGCTGTTCCATATTTCCATACAAGAAACGCTGTAAATACTGGAAAAACTCTGTAAAGTAAAATAGTGAAACTCGTGCTAGGGGTACTGGTCACAAAAGTTTCCTGCACACTATTGTGCAGGCCCCTGATTAACCTTTATCCTGACTCTTTGCAATTCCCCCAAAAATTTGTAAATTCTGCATCGTGTTATAATCGGCCATTATGTTTAGCGTTTGTGGACTATGAAAAAGCCTTCGATTCAATCGAAACCTGGGCAGTATTGCAGTCCCTCCAACGATGTCATATCGACTATAGGTATATCGAAGTATTGAAGTGTTTGTATAGTAACGCCACCATGTCCATCCGACTTCAGGAAGAGAGCACGAAACCAATTCAATTGCAGAAAGGCGTGAGACAGGGAGACGTTATTTCTCCGAAACTGTTCACGAACGCGTTGGAGGACGTTTTCAAGCTCTTGGAATGGGACGGACTCGGCATCAACATCAATGGCGAATACATCACTCACCTTCGTTTTGCCGATGATATAGTCATCATGGCAGAATCGTTGGAGCACCTCAATGCTATGCTCAGCGACCTCAGTATCGTTTCCCAACGGGTCGGCCTTAAAATGAACATGGACAAGACGAAAGTCATGTCGAATGTCCATGTGGCGCCCGTACCGGTTGTTGTTGGGAATGATACTCTCGAAGTTGTAGACCATTATACTTACCTTGGACAGATTGTTCAGTTAGGTAGGTCCAACTTCGAGAAAGAGGTCGCCCGAAGAATCCAACTAGGATGGGCAGCGTTTGGGAAGCTACGTGATATCTTCTCATCGAAAATCCCGCAGTGTCTCAAAACAAGGGTGTTTAACCAGTGTGTGTTGCCAGTGATTACATATGGCTCTGAAACGTGGTCTTTGACTGCTGGCCTTTTAGAGAAACTAAGAGTCACTCAACGAGCAATGGAAAGAGCTATGCTCGGAGTTTCTTTGCGGGATAAAATCCGGAACACGGATATTCGGCGAAGAACCAGAGTCACCGACATAGCTCGTAAAATTTGCAAGTTGAAGTGGCAATGGGCAGGCCACATCGCTCGTAGAACTGACAACCGATGGGGAAGAAAGGTTCTCGAGTGGCGACCACGGACCGGAAAACGCAGCGTAGGTAGGCCTCCCACTAGGTGGACCGACGACATCGTGAGAGTCGCGGGCAACCGATGGATGCAAGTGGCGAATTGTCGTTCGGCGTGGCGGTCTAAGGGGGAGGCCTATGTTCAGCAGTGGACGTCTTCCGGCTGATGATGATGATGATGATGATGCATCGTGTTAAAATAAAGGGAAAACCTTCCATTCAAAGCATCGTTGTTTTGTTAATACACGTTATTTTAATAACAAAATTCACCTCTAGGACCTTCCAGTCCGACGTTGTTTACTAAAAGCTTCCAACACACTCCATCCAAACATCATCTCCAAGTTAAAAGCTTATAAAAAGCTTCCAATTACCAACAACACCGTTCCATTACTCACATCAATGAATACAATTTCCAACTTTCATCGTTCAGGAATTAAATTTTCTTCGACTTTGCTCGTAGTTGACAAGTAATAAAAACAGTTAAGTTTCATGAACTTTATTTTCGCATATTTAACAAGTACTTAGACTGAAATTAGTAAAAGTTATGACAAGAGAAGACAAGCAGTCTTTTGCCTAGGGGGACAATAATTCTAGCTTCATTTTTAAGACTCCCGCTACATAAGGCCGTGTTCTCGTTAGGCGATCATAGAGCGGCTGACTGTTCGCTGACTGACTCCGAATGGCGAATCGGACGTAATATCAATGTGAATGGCAAACTTTAGCAATAACTGCGACGTGCTGGCAAACTTTTGACAAAAGAGACCAACTTTGTGATCATGATCCAAATGGGCGTAACTCATAAGCAAGTAATCCATTTGGGCATGCCGATTGGGTATAATGGGTGACTTGCCATCCGATCATGAACCACGCCCGAGTCAAAGAGCTGTCAGCAATCTGACGAAGCTCTCTTTAGAGGGCCAAAACCCGACGGGCACTGGGACTGTCTCATCAGGTAACCGTAACTCTGAAACGTAAAGGTTTATTGAAAGACACCGTGGATTTTAGTCAGTACAAGTCTTACAGTCCCTGCCGACCCGGCCTGGGTGGAAGGACTCATTTGATGATTTTACCACGATAAAAAGTACTCCATACATTTTACTACTGTTTTTAATATTTCTGTTGTTGCGCCCATCGTCCCTTTGCACGTAATTTTGCTGCGCATTGTCGCAATCTGGACACAATACTCACGCTTATCCATTCGAAATGTAATTGTGTCGAGCTGGAAGCTAACATTAAGCTGCTGACTGTTCGCCCAATGAAGACAGAGCCCCAGCGATCTAGGTGGAAGTTTCGTTCATGGGTCCGGTGGCGCGTACGCAAGCCCGATGTTTCGGAGCTCACAGTCTTCCATCATGAAATCCTTGAGGAGAAGTTTCTTCAGCGCTGTGCGACGTACCTGTTGATTTGAATATATTTGCTTGGATTAAAACATGTTTCGCGTGTAATTAATAACAGTACGATTGCGCCCTAATTGATATATTATTTCGGGAACGTCTCGATACTTATTCATTTGAAATGTATGCCGCAAGTATGTCGCACAATATTTTTTTCTTTATCAATTGTTTGTTATAGAAAAAAATAGGATTTTAAAAAATTGATCTCTTTTGAAGGGGTTTATAGGGGTGAAAGTTTATAATGAAATCAGTTGTTTTTTCTTGATTAATCCAATCGGGCTATAATTCGGGATTTGAAGGCAAAAAACAAAAAAAAAATAGTCTTAATTTTTTTAACTTAAATCGGCTTACCTACTTCTAATTTTATTAGCTTCGACGATGTAAGTTACTTAAGTTAGTATCATTAATATGGTTATTTTATACGTGAACCGAGGCCGTCACCTGACACCGATAGCTTAATTATTTCTCCACACCGATACAGCCTCTAGATTATTTTACTAAAAATATACTTTCTTACACTGTGTACAGCATGTATAGCTTTGCATTTTGATATTAAGTTAAAAAGTCACAGATTATCATCTTGGTAATAACTTCGCCTTCAACTTTGACTTCAAATTAACGTTGACTTCGACTTCGATTAACCACTTTGGCCGTAGTAGCTGTAGCAAGAGACTAGACAGATCATGGCAAGTGTTGCTACTATCTGACGGCTTATTGACAACTCAAATTGACACAATGCGTGCGCGCATCCTTATTAAACACACTTACACGTGCGTAAATAAAGAAAAATTGAGGATAAACTGCGCAGCAGAGTACACTTTTGACGGATCTAATGGGCCTACCACACGCACAAGCTTCACCACAGCCACAGTTCTGCCTGCGCAAGTCCGGCCTGCGCGTATACTTGCCTGTGTGTGTGGTTGGTTCAGTTTTGCCGACCGCGCCTTGTTTTTTCATGCGAGAAACTTGCGCAGGCAGCCTACCGCACGCTCAAGCTTCACCACAGTTTTGCCTGCGCAAGCCAGTTTGTTCACGGAACACCGTGCGTGTGGTTGGTAAACCTGTATCACGCGCAAACCCTAAAGCGCGACCAGCGCGATTGCCTGCGCTGTTTGAACTATGGTAAAGCTTGCGCGTGTGGTTGGGCGTTTGGTGTGCAAGCCCCAGTCGTCGTTCAGCAAAGGTATATGCCGTCCGTGAAGTTTGCGCATCTAGAACTGTAGTGAAGCTTGCGCGTGTAGTTATACCGTCCGTGTACAGTTTTTCATGAGAGAAGCTTGCGCAGGCAGTACTGTGGTTAATCTTGTGCATATGGTAGGCCCATTAGTTACCATGATAGCAAAAAATGAAGACTCAATTATGTTCAAGGCGAATCTAGAAGACTAATTGTACATCATTCACGTAAAGTGGGTAGTAGAGTAGTCTCGTCTCGATAACAATGGAACCAAATTACTCGAGACGAATAAGAGATTAATAAGAAACTAACTAGACTTATTACGTAATTGCTATTAGGCCGATGCTGAATCCTAGATTTGAGTACTTATTTAGTTCTATTGTTTTTACCAAAGAGGCACTTTAAGGGTAATAAAATAAAATTAAAGGTCGTCTAGGTCAGACGTCACAGAAACATAGTCTACCATGGTATGAGCTTAACTTTTTTTAGCATGGTAATATCAACTAATAAGTCCTCCCGCCCTGGGTGAAGTGAGAGCAACTGTCAGACTCGTACTGACTATAAAATCCACAGTGTTTCATCAATAGCCCTGTGCCAGCGTCCCCGTTACCTTTTGAGACAATTTAGGAATGAACGAAGAAGCCTTTCTTTTTTTTACTTAGGACAAACCCACCACCTATTCCCAAACCATTGCAACTCCTGAAAGCCGGAATCAATAATGGCAACCGGCAGAAAAGCGCCGAGACAATCACACGCTCGACGTGTCCCGGAGAACGATTTTACGTGTCTTGGATCCTGCAACGAAATTAATCAGAAAAGAATATTGGAGAAGTAGGAAAAACATGTAGCTTCCACTCACCTCGTTATCAAGCAGGATACAGAACAAAACAAAGGCCAATAGACGCATAACTAAGAAGTCACCTCAACACCTGCAAATGGCTAAATCAGAAAAAAACAACTTCTCAACTTTTTCAATATTCATAATACATCATTTGTTATCCTCGCACGACCTACCTTTTATGAAATTCCCTTACTTCCATTTCAAGACATGTTTTAGCATAAATAATTTGATTTTTTACGAAACATTTGAGCTCCACTTTAATGGTTATGGTAATGAGAAAGTACGTTGTTGGGCCTTTAAACTGTTTATCAACTAAAATCATTAGATACCTACCTGAACGGTGAATCAAAAACATTTTCAACGAAAACATTAAAATTTTATTTCGAAACAAAAAATATCATATTTTTCCATTTTTATTTTTCAATTCACTGCCTGTTATCAATTCTGTCTGTCATTCTTTACGTTCGATTGCTTCGAGCATTTATTGGACTCGACAAAAAAATAAAACGAATTTAATTAATGTCTGATGAAAAATCCAAAACTACGCAAAAACAATAAAAAACTAGTCTTTTTGTCCTTGAATAAATGTAAGGTCAAGAGAAAGTAATCAAAATATCAAGAACTAATAGAGCAACACGGTTTACTTCAGTAAACTTAGGTTACGTTTGTCCTTGTGGGCTGGGCGCATAGATTTAGATCTTTAGATGTGTCCTCACTTTACTTAAGTGGTTAGATTGAAAGTAAGAGCTTGCGTGTCCTCATTTATTATCTCTTTTATGCCCTTGCCTCATGTTACTTGTCTGTGTAAAAAAAATGTGTTAAGCCCGCTTTACACATTGGGCGAAGGCATTGGGCCAGCATGTTGGACCAAAATAATGAATTCCAAATGTCGTTGTTTACGTATTGTGCCAACCTATGAACACTGCACGTCAAATCCGAAAAACCGACATCATTTGGTGGGCCGGTCAATACTTTTTTTTTTTTTTTATCGTGGTAAAATCATCAAATGAGACCTCCAACCCCGGGCAGGGCGGGAGGTACTGTCAGACTTGTACTGACTAAAATCCACGGTGTCCTTCAGTAGCCCTTTATGTTCCGGGGTCACGGTAATACAAATAAGTCCCGCGACCCAGGCAGGCTTTGGCCCTCTGGCCGGTCAATACTGCCGCCAACTACCAACATACTGCCAAGTAGGTCTGTACACGCTGGCCCAACACGCTGGCCCAATGCGTTGGCCCAATGTCTACAGCGGGCTTAACACAATTTTATTTTCCAATATCTTTTATCACCTGTGCCACTACTACTTTCTCCCATTTCTTCCATTCCTCCTTTCCTTGGTATACCTCTCCCTCTCCAGTCAGAAACTTGTATAAGTACGCATGTAATCCCCATCCTAGGTTCAAACCGCCACTGAATTCCCAATATTTCTGGTGAATTTTACAAAAATGTTCTCACAAACACACAGTGACGGATTAAGACTATTTGATGCCTTAAGGCCCCTCTTCGCGGCGGGCTCGAGAGAAAAATAGGTATTGAAGCGCTACTCACACAGCGATAGACGCGGTCGACCCACTCACACACACATCTATGATCGCATAGAGTTTTCATGTAGCACTAAGCGCGTACCCAACAAATGAATATTTCTATCTATTAGGGCTACGATAAACTCGATCGAAAGCTTACCTGAATAATAAAACATTAAAAAATAAAGATTTCGAGTCGACAACATATATCCGCAAAATTCGGATTGTCGAGGATTTTGTAAATTTCTAATGATTTTCTGACCAGACAGATCGCAGCCGCCATTTTTGACATCGGTTACCATGTTGAGAAGTTTTTATTTTTTCTCTTTATTTTCGGCCAGTGTCATGTGGTGTATTATGTAGTTACTAAACCTCCTTAGAAAAACCTAAAAACTGTAACCCCCCCTGCCTCGACAAGTTTAGTTTTCGACCTTATTGACATTTATGCAAACACCGGATTTTAATGAAGGAGCAATGTTATTTTTTTTTTTTTTTACTTGGTAAGATCATCAAATGAGGTCTTCCGCCTCGGGCAGGGCGGGAGGGACTGTCAGACTTGTACTGACTAAAATCCACGGTGTCCTTCAATAGCCCTTTATGTTCCGGGGTCACGGTGATGGTATAAGACCCGCGACCCCGGCAGGCTTTAGCCCTCTGAGAGGGGGCCTCGTCATTATGCTGACGCTCTTTGAGGCGCGCGTGGAACACGACGCGCCGTCGACCCGGGCATGGTCCATGGTCGAGCGGCGAGTTGCCCTTTATTCACCGCCCGCATGCCCGCGCCTACGGTGGCCGGAGATCGTCTTGCGACGTCCGACGCCGCGCCGTGGGCGTCCACCACCGCGGGTGGGGCGGAGGGAGGACCTTGTCCTCTCTCTCACGCGGCCCGCCTCCTCCTTCGCGAGCATGACTGCTTCGCAGAAGGAGGCGACCGCTTCCCACTCCGTCTCGCTCCGCAGCATGGCCGCAACCAATGCCGGGCGCGAGAGGTCTCCGCCTATCGCCGTCGTGAGGACACGTCGGTGCTCCGCCCAAGCGGGGCAATCCTGCACCGTATGCTCGACTGTGTCCTCCGGGCGATCTACGCAGTGGTGACACCCAGGCGTTTCCTCCTTTAACAATGTTAGCTAACGAGAATATGAGGAAAACAAACTAAATTCTAAATGTCAATAAAGTCGAAAATCGCTTGAACCTTTTTTTTTTATTGCCTTTGTTGAGCAAGTTAAAAAAACAGGTTCAAGCGATTTTCGACCTTATTGACATTTAGGCAAACACCGGATTTTAATGAGGATCAATGTTCATCATCTCAGCCATAGGACGTCCACTGCTGAACATAGGCCTCCCCTTTTGATCTCCACATGTACCGGTTGGAAGCGACCTGCAACCAGCGTCTTCCGGCGACCTTCATAAGGTCGTCTGTCCACCTTGTTGGTGGACGTCCTACGCTGCGCTTGCTAGTCCGTGGTCTCCACTCTAGCACTTTTCGACCCCATCGGCCATCCGCTCTGCGAGCAATATGGCCTGCCCATTGCCTCTAATGTAAGAAAAACAAACTAAATTCTAAATGTCAATAAAGTCGAAAATCGCTTGAACCTGTTTTTTTTTAACTTGCCGTTAGCAAAAACTATCATCGGTCACAAAAAAAAATTTCAATTCCAACTGCCTGTACAAACATACAACTACAAATTTTTACAATTTTGTTTTATTTTCAATTTGTGATTTCCAACCACTGTGCGCACCTCGCAAAGTAGTCTTGTGTATGTACATGCCACTTAGCCGCGTAATTTTTTGGTAAAAAGCGACGTGCTCTCACCTTGAAATCCTGCGGACGACTGAGCTCTGCGATTCGATCTCGAACCTATGCCGGATAAAATATTCCGCCATAGTAAAATGTATGGAGACTTTCGTCCTCAAAATTCAGTTACTTTCCGATTTTTTTACGCGAAAAATATGCAATGTTTTGAAAAACAGACACATGTAGACAGTACACCGGTCTTTGTTCTCTTTATTTATGTATAATATTAATTAGTTTTCTGCTTATTTACGCCAAAGTTATGGAAATACGGCAGTGCTTTTTACGCGTTTTTAGTGATTTTCAATATTTTTTTTAACAATTCCAGCCGGGTTTATCCTCAATCCGATATTTGTAGACCCTGGGGGAACTCTTAAGCTACCCAGACCTTTTTTTTCGTGGCTATTGTTTTAAGTTTTATACATAAACTTATGGAAATGCCATAACACTTTTTGCTAGTACCGATCCTTAAGCAATTGAAACTTTTGGTGCCCCCCCTATCCACAGGATGTTTTTCGTGATTAATTACATCAAATAGGTCGTCTCTTCCAGGCCGGGACGGGAGGGACTGTCAGACTTGTACTGACTAAAATCCACGGTTATCGTTCAATAGTCCTTTACGTTCCAGGATTACGGTTACTGGATGAGATAGTCCCGCGAGTCCGGCAGTGCTTTCCCTCTAAAGGGGGGCACAGTCAGTTTCCTGGCAACTCTTTGAAGTGCACGTGGAACACGACGCGCCGTCGAACTGGAACAGCGTAGTCCGTGATCGGATGGCGAGTCACCCATTACTCGCCATGCGTATGACTGCGCCTACGGTGGCCGGAAATCGCCTCGCGACGTCAGTTGTCGTGAGCGTCTGCAAGAGCGTCTCTACAAGAGCGAGCGAAGCGAGCTCGGTTTTTTTTTTGCACCTTTCTAGTATATGCAATAAAAGGTAACCAGGCCTATACACGATGGAATAGCGAGCGAAGCGAGCTAGAAAATTGAAGCAGTTTCAGTAAGTCTATGTGTGTATGTATCCACATCAGAAAACTCCTTTAGACATAACATTTATTTACAATGACGAAAAAATAGAAACAGTAAAAGAATTCAACCTACTCGGCTTATCCATAGATACACATTTAAATTGGAAATCGCATATTAAAAAAATCAGGACAAAGTTGTCAAAATTGGCCTATGCCCTCCGTGAAATAAAAAAATCGACTAATCTCTCTACTGCTCTGGTTACGTATTACGCCTATGCATACGCATGGTTAAGCTACGGCGTAATATTATGGGGAAATAGCACAGACGCACCAACACTTTTCACACTACAAAAACGACTGTTAAGAATACTAGCCAATATAGAAAACACAGACAGCTGCAAAGCCTATTTTCAAGAATATAAACTTCTAACCCTACCTTGTATATATATCTTGGAAATTTGTTAAAAATAATGAAAAACTCTTTACTACACGTGAAAACATACAGACTCACTACACACTACGACACAAAAACAGACTAAACCAGCCAGGCTCTAAGCTAAAAATACACTCCACAAGCACTTTAGTCATGTCAGTTAAAATATATAATAAACTAGCGGCCCGTCCCGGCTTCGCACGGGTGGAGGACCCGTTCTAAAACCCGGTCCCGATGGTAACAAACACAACAAAAAAATAATTATCCGAATCGGTCAAGTCGTTTTCATGTTATGTCGTGACAACGGAAAACGGGTTTCATTTTTATATATATATAGATTACCAGATGACATTAAAAATGAACAAAAATTTAATATCTTTATAAATAAACTAAAACAATTTCTAATCAATAAATGTTATTATAATGTGCATGAATATTTAAATGATAAAAGACAATGCAACTTTTCCCTTGACTGCTGGACCAAAAAGATTAAACTTGTTGTTCACAATTGAAACCTATTCCAAACGAAAGATCTAACCATTAATTACAACTTTTACTATGGGGCCAAATAAATCTATCCCTGTAAAAAAAAGATACAGGGTAACAAAAGTATTAAAACTGTTTTTTGTTGTTTTCAACTATTTAAAGTTTTTTTTTGTTTTAAACAGATTCAAAATGTTGCCAATTGCAAACTTAATTAAGATGTAGGAAGACACATAAAAAAAAAATATTTGTTAATCTGTATCAAAAATAACAATCATGTTGTTCACAATTGAAACCTATTCGAAACGAAAGATCTAACCATTTATTACAACTTTTACTATGGGGCCAAATAAATCTATCCCTGTAAAAAAAAGATACAGGGTAACAAAAGTATTAAAACTGTTTTTTGTTGTTTTCAACTATTTAAAGTTTTTTTTTGTTTTAAACAGATTCAAAATGTTGCCAATTGCAAACTTAATTAAGATGTAGGAAGACACATAAAAAAAAATTATTTGTTAATCTGTATCAAAAATAACAATCATGTTGTTCACAATTGAAACCTATTCGAAACGAAAGATCTAACCATTTATTACAACTTTTACTATGGGGCCAAATAAATCTATCCCTGTAAAAAAAAGATACAGGGTAACAAAAGTATTAAAGTGTTTTTTTTTTTGTTTTCAACTATTTAAAGTTTTTTTTTGTTTTAAACAGATTTAAAATGTTGCCAATTGCACACTTAATTCAGATGTAGGAAGACACATTAAAAATTCTTTATCAATCTGTGTCAAAAAAAACATTATCCAAATAAAGAGCAGGGTGGTGAATGTTGTCTTGGTGTCTGACCATGCAAAATACCATACAATGGTCATTGCATGAGCACAAACAAACAATGGTTCTCCTCGTTCGAAGTCTAGGGTCAACAGCAAAGTTATAGAAGAAAAATCACGATAATCGCACAATAACGCACCGAAAGATAAGCTATGGACGATTGGGAAGAGCCTGCACATTAAGGCCCAACGCACACCGGTGGAGGCGCGGCAAAGATATTGATAATATATCAATTTTAAATAAAGCTTAACTTCTATGACATGCGGTTGAACGGCTCCGCGAGCCTCTTCGTGATGCCTGGCGATCGCACCTAAGGCATTCAATCACCGCGAGATTTCGCCTGTAATGTAACATTACAGATTCGAACATTTCATCAGTGACGGAGTGGGAAGCGGTCGCCTCCTTCTGCAACCAGTCATGCTCGCGAAGGAGGAGGAGGGCCGTTTGAGGGAGAGGACAGCGTCCTCCCTCCACCTCAGCCGCAGAGGTAGACGCCCACGATGACGGACGTCAGCAGACGATCTCCGGCTACCGTAGGCGCGGGCATGCGGGCGGCGAGTGATAGGCGATTCGCTGTCCGACCATTGACCATGCGACGGCGCGTTCTGTTCCACGCGCGCCTCAAAGAATGGCAACATGAATACCATAGCCTAATTAGTAGAGTAACTTCCCATAGAGCAACCATGGGATGATATTCTAGATACTTTTTTAAATATGTTTTGGGAAGAATACTTCCCAGTGACGTTTCCAAATGTTTAACGCTAATGACAGGTTGCGGTATTAATAGCACTACCAATATTTTAATTGAATCCGGAAATACCGGAATTACTTTCCGGAAAATAGCTTATCCATGTTATTCTTTCTGTGTGCATTTATGATACAAGTGCCAAAAATCAATCTACTATTCCAATCTATGCTAATCAGACACGTTCTGTTGTAATAAATGACTTAAAAAATCCTTATTTTTTGAAAATGTTTGTTACCCCGTATCTTTTTTTTACTGGGATAGATTTCTTTGGTCCCATATTAAAAAATGTCATTAATGATTAGGACTTACGTTTAGCATAGGTTTCAATTCTGCACAAAGGGTTTAATTTTTTTGGGCCAATTAGTTGCATTGTCTTTTAATAAATAAATAATAATACCAAAAAACGCAATACTAGTATATAATACCAATAATAATAAATGTATAAATTAAATAAATATTAATGTATAAATTCAATATACAGGGTTACTGGTTAAGTCGACCTATTCCCTTTAAGGGGTTAAAGTAGACCTCATTCTTGACTGATTTTACTATGAGAACCCCTATCCTAATCCTTACCGTTTTTGAGTTATGAGACTTTTAATTTTTTTCAAAAATATTCCACCTCTGCGTCATAAACTGGTTAAAGTAAGAATTCTACGATGTTTAGGACGCTAAAGTGATACTTTTTCGATAGCTTACGAACGACACATTCTATTGAAACCAGTTTATTTGATAAATTACTCAAACCTTGGGAAATAAATGGCTGTAAAGTTCAAATATTCATTTTTTGTTGGAGCTACCCTTGTCTTTCAGGTCAAATTTCTCAAAATAAGTGTACGGTACTAGATGTGCAGATTGCAGCAAAAACACTGCTGTCTCATTAGCTTTTTAAAATGGTACCACAATATCCAATTTTAGTAAGAATATGGCCAAAAAATAAGGGTTGATACTGACAAGGTGGTTTTGTAACCAAACTCATCAATACACTTTTAACCGATTTCATTAGAAGAAGGAGGTTCTAATTCGAATTTACATTTCTATTTGTCAATCGACTTCCTCCACTTGCAGTTCGATTGTTCTTACTTACTCTGTTGCGGTTTTTTTTGTTACCTATCGCTATTTTATTATTGTTTCTTCTTTCTCTAGGTAGAGTCAAAGAGAATTAGGTAATTCCGACCCATGTTTGTGACAGAATACAACGAATTGGCCTGATCCCATTGACCATGCGAGGTATTGAGTCAAAAAGCTAAGATCACATAATGATAACAAGAAAAAAACGAAAAAAAGGCGATACGGCAAATAAAAAAAAAACAGTCTACAATCAGTGGAGAAGATCATCCACATTAAAATAAAACAGTTGAATTTAGAATATGCTCCTTTTTTTTTAAATTCGTCGATAACTGATGAAACGAAAACTTGTTCGTACAGAACAAATTTTGTTAAAATACCTACCACCTTGTCAGTATCAACCCTTATTTTTTGGCCATATTCTTACTAAAAGTGGATATTGTGGTACCATTTTAAAAAGCTAATGAGACAGCAGTGTTTTTGCTGCAATCTGCACATCTAGTACCGTACACTTATTTTGAGAAATTTGACCTGAAAGACAAGGGTAGCTCCAACAAAAAATGAATATTTGAACTTTACAGCCATTTATTTCCCAAGGTTTGAGTAATTTATCAAATAAACTGGTTTCAATAGAATGTGTCATTCGTAAGCTATCGAAAAAGTATCACTTTAGCGTCCTAAACATCGTAGAATTCTTACTTTAACCAGTTTATGACGCAGAGGTGGAATATTTTTGAAAAAAATTAAAAGTCTAATACCTCAAAAACGGTAAGGATTAGGATAGGGGTTCTCATAGTAAAATCAGTCAAGAATGAGGTCTACTTTAACCCCTTAAAGGGAATAGGTCGACTTAACCAGTAACCCTGTATAAGTTGTAAAAATTGTAGATACAATTAGTAGTATGCCCACCTACCTACACAAAACGAAAAGTATATATTAATATTGAAGTTGTAAACAAATATTTATAATAGCCCTCCTCCTAATTTTTAATTTTTATGTTGTTATGCCCGACAGGGCCCACAATGCTCCAAAATTTTGTATGTAATTTTTATGTACCTACCACCTAAGTTCACATTGTGGAATGCAATAAACGTATTGAGTATTGAGTAAGTTTTTGGTGACGTGAGAGTGTGACGTGAGAGTGAGACGTGATGCCCATGGGGGCACAATAAAATCCGTACTTAGGATTTTTTTGTGCTTCTTCTGGTGCCCCCCCAGACGTGATGCCCTAGGCAATTGCTTAATTTGATTGAGGGTTAATCCGTCACTGCAAACACAGCAAAAAAGAACAATATGTAGCAATGTTTTCAAAGTTATGCCGCGGACATGCCGGACATACCTTACATTTCAGTGAATGTTTTTTATTTATACAGATTTTAGTAATATACATGCATTCCTCCTATGTATTTGATTTCGAGCGTATGACACTCGTGGGCTGCAACTGAAAATCAGCGTCAGGTGGCAAACTTTGTGTCGCCATCTGGCATTATGCTGAGCTGAGGCACTTTGGCATTTAATTATTAAGTTTTATTTCCTCTATTTTTACTACCTTTATAACTTCATTTGTATAGTTTTAGTTTTAAGTTTAGTGCCAATAAATACAATTTTCTTACTTCTTTTCTACCTTTATCCTATCAGGACCACTGTATGTGTGTGTTTGTATGTCAGATCTCGCTATAGGAAATGCGTGATATCACGAGCTGTCAGAAGCCAGCATAACAAGCAACGCCTACCTTTTTCTATCGAATTAAAATCATCAAATGAGTCCTCCACCCATTATTGTCAAAGTTGCACTGACTAAAACCCACGATGATCCTTCGATAGCCCTTTACGTCCAGGGTCACGGTTACCTGATCAGACAATACGGAGACAGACCCGTGACTCCAGACACAATCCCGCCACATCGAATTCCCCTTTGAAGTGATTTGGCTCACTCTAATGATATAAATCTTTGGAGAGGACTTAGCCAGATGTCCCTAGAGTGGGCAGTACCTAATCTTAATCCAGTGCCGACTCTATACGACCCACTGCGAACTTAGTTCATATAAATTAATGAGTTTATATCATTTTGTTATATAAAATCAGGACAAGCCGGTTTATATTACGTTTTCACTTTTTCCCGTGCAAATCCTAAGTGTGCGTGTGTCGCGTGTGGCCCAAGACTTTCTATTTTAAAACCCGGAATACAAATTAAGACGGACCCGGACGCTCCCCGGATGCCCTCTAAACTAGGACTAGGTAATCCGTAATAATCCCGGACGGATGGCATGATGGCAACCTTATAGTTTATGCTCCCTGCCTACCAAAAGGTGTTCCACCGCTGCAAAGCTAAAATTCAACTAAAGACAAACTACATAATTAAAAGATAAGCGCTGCCGCCTGATACTTTTCTTAAAGCGGTAGCTGTGTCCCTGATTTCAGTCAATTACCTACTCTATGTCTAGTTGTCTCTCGCGCTTAAATAAGCAGGCATGTCAACAAGATATAATCACAAATAGTGTCAGACGCCTCCCACACATCTGCTCGGGACATCACTTGACAATTGCGGTTGTTTCTCAATGTCATGTCGGTTCCTTGACATCATTATATAAGTGAGGTAGATACTCGTATATGTATATGAATCGAGTCTTGTATTTGATCAGGCAAGCGTTGTAAACAGTAGTGCCCCAGTAGTTTTCTCAGACTGTACAAATGTGGTAGATCTGTAAAACTATGTACCTATGAACCTTGGTTTCATATTATTATTAAAATCTATTATATAAAAATCAATTGCTGTTCGTTAGTCTAGCTAAAACTCTAGAACGGCTGGACGAATTTGGCTCATTTTGGTTTTAATTTATTTGTGGAAGTCCAGGGGAGGTTTATAAGGTTTTTTTTTAATTTCTGAGGCGGTACGAAGCTTGCCGTGTCAGCTAGTTAAAAATAAAAATCAATTGCTGTTCGTTAGTCTCGCTAAAACTCGAGAACGGCTGCACCGATTTAGCTCATTTTAGTTTTAAACGATTTCTGGAAGTCCGGTCCGGGGAAGGTTTAAAAGGTGAGAAAAAGAGGCGGTACGAAGTTTGCCGGGGCAGCTAGTAAAAATTAAAAATGCAAAAGTAAGTGAGGAACTGAGGATGGACGTATGGGTGGAAGGATGTTTGTTACTTTTAAACAGAAAAACTACTAAAGAAGTTACACCGATAGTTTATAACCTGGATTAACACGTACGATTGTTTTATCCCAAATTTATGTTCCTAAAATGCGCCTGGTTGAGTTCTAAACCACGACCTACAAAAGGGTTGCCAACCGTCCAGGTTTCCCGGATATTTCCTAGTTTAAAGGGCATCCGGGTAGCGTCCGGTGGGGCTTTATTTGTAGTCCGGGTTTAAAAAATATAAAGTCTTGTACCACCCGCGACACATGCACACTTCACTGTCTCCACACCCGACACAGTTGCCACGGTGCACACTTCGAGTCATGTCCGGGTGCTGGGCTCTAAAATCTGGGGTGTTCACGCGTGTTGTCCTGGTTTCCTAATTTTAGAGATGGCGACACTAATAAAGTAGCAAAATCATGTTACGTCAGGTCGGAATTTGTATGTTTAAAACGGAAACTGAAGTATTTCTTTTTTTTTTGTATTTCGAAATGGATATTCTGGGAAAAAGGCATTCTGGGAAGTGGACATTTTGGGAAATGGACGTTTTGCAACCGGTGGACATTTTGGGAAGTAGACATTTTGAGCCTGAGCGATGGTAGATATCTTAATAAGATTATCTCGTTATTTATAAAAGAATATCATCATACACGTTTATGCACGGGCGGGCCACACATTACCGACTGTGGGTCTAGCTACGGTATAAAATTGAAAATCTACTAAAGAAAAACCGTTTCGATCGATTTCGGGGTATAGGTGCCTAGTCAGACTATTTGAACGGTCTCCTCAACGGTTACCCTCAACAAAAACAATGGAAATCAAGTTTTCAATTTGGTTGAAAACTGACCGTCTCGAAAATTTATTAAAATGAATAAATACATCATAATAATTTGCTGAATCGTGACCTGGTTTTAATAATTAGCGGATAGTGACAACTATTGTATTAACTATTTATTGATTGTTTCAGACTACATAAAACACAGTGACCTAGTTCAGGCACTTATTTTTTTAAATTTATAAAACGTTACCCCCACTAGGAATTTGTTCCTGTGTCGTGGGTGCGTTTACAAGCATAGAAACTCACGTACACAAACACCTAGACCCGGTAGATCATACAAATAATTGTTCCGAGCGGGGATCGAACCCGCGACACTCTGCGCAGCCACTGCACCAACCATGTAGTCAATGTATAGTCGTCTTAGAATATATATACTGTGGCCACGGAGAGTCAGCGTCAGTGTCATAAAAGGTCATAAATGCTCTCAATGAGTTTATAAAATACCGTACATTATCATCAATTATGTAACGCCTAGCAGATTCAATTCTTGGAAACCTGTAAATCTTGAAAGTTCGCTCTTTCAGCGCAGTTGAAAACAATAAGAATTCTAGGAAACGTAACGTATCTCCAGCGCGACTTCAATAATAATAAAATAAAATCAGTTTTTAAAAGTTTTAGTTGGTATATTGATTCCTCAATGATCTAATTACCTCGGGTACTCAATAGGAAAAAATCTAAAACGACAGTCTTACGCTGACAGGCTAGCCCTTTTTAAAATGAAATCTCTTGAGAAGCGGAGAGATATCTTGGATTTGAGGTTTATTTACAAACTACTTAGGAATAAAATCGACTGCCCGAGTCTCCTAAATACCGTCTCTATCCGAGTTCCACGTAGACCACCACGTAGACCCATCACTCCTTTGGCTCCACCGTTTCGTCGGACCAAATTTGGTGCTAACTCCCCTATACCACGGATGTGCAAGTTAGTAAACGAATACAGCCACCTCAACGATATCCACAATGACACACTAGTGACTTTCACAAAATATGTAACACCTTCTTAACATTATGCAAATAGGAAAAAATTATATTAAAATAATCTCTGTCCAAATCCCTTGTACAGGAATTTGAATTGTCAACTTTTTTTCTTTTTGTTATCTTTTATAAAATAGAACTAACATGTTGTGTTTACCTGTAATTGGGTGTGCAGTTAGAACTAGGATTTAAGATTGTCATATTTTTTGTATGTATTGCTGCAACATCTGTTGGTAAACCATAAATAAATAAAATAAAATAAAAAATCTGTAACCGAGTTTCAAATAAATAAGATATGTATCTACTTACTTCTGTGTTTCAATCTGTATTTTAGAGTATTGTATTATTTTATTCTAGTAAGAATAGGTTTTATTGTCTTAATTTATTGTGTTATTGTGAGTGCAAAAGCGTATCACGAAATAAAATATAAGTATTTTTTTCGTTATTGCAAAGCAATTGACTAGGTACCATTACATTTAGCTTCATTTTTTATATTACATAAGCCATCTTTGTAAACTTAAGCGATGAAGGGATCAATGCCGTTGCCGCGCGGTCGGGCGGCGCTCACCGCATCTAGGAAAGCGCGGCGCGGCGCCGTACACCGCAGACGTAACGACAAGCCAGGTTGCAAGGATTCAATTTTTAAACTTGTAAAATGAGTCAACTAATAAAAACAAGATAATTTCAATACGAAAGAGAGTCATTTTACTCCTAGTCTTTTATTAGACAATTAGACAACTGTCTTCTAAAATACGGTTTCTAGGAATATTAATTGAGGAGAACTTTGGTTCACTACGCTAATTGTTCAAAGTTAGACCAATTTACATGAATATTAATAAATAACTTTTACTCATAAATACCTGACATGACGACCAGAACAGCCTGAACAAGATAGCTGTTGTTGTTTCAAAAGTTGGCCGAAGAGACAGAAATTCAATGCGTAAGTTGTAAGTAGGTACGTACTAGGTAACAATCCTACTACATTATATTATACTCCTCCATTATATTGTCCATAGAGATCTACGCTTTGGAATGAACACCTACGGTACTTTCACAGTTTTTATGTCTTGTGACTGGAACTGTAGCACCATAACTATTTTTGTACTAGTTTTATTTTGTCTTTTGACAGTTCAAAAGTGCCGGTTATGGCCTAGTTCAGGGTTTTTCAACCTTTTTCATGGCACGACCCCTTTAGGTTGAAGAAATATTTCGCGACCCCCCTACCCGTAGGATTTTTTACATGTATTTCATTTTGTGACAAATAAATATTCAATCCAACACAGTTACTCATTTTCATAATTAGAATTCGGATAACCTTTATTAATGTGAATGCTCACGGTGAGGGAGCGCCTTAATATATCTTTTTAAACTTAATGGTTTTTTTTTAATGTAGTATCTTTTCCAACCTATTACGTGTTGTTACCCACAGGTTGAAAAACCCTGGCCTAGTTGAAATAAACGTTTTGATTTGATTTGATACTGTGAAAATTTGTTTGGTTGGATGGCTGGATGTTTTTTACTCTTTCACTCAAAGACTTCTGAACGGATTCGGATGGAATTTGGCAGGTAAGTACACAGATATTTTATAACCTGGATTAACACATAGGATGGACTTTTTCGGGATTTTATGTTCCTGTAGGATAGTTTTCGAGTTGTAGCGGGTTAATAATTAATAAATAATTCAATAAATCATAAACTAACGGCCAATGTTTGCCACTTCGCTTGCCGCAACTCTTCGCGGATGAACATCATTTCGGGCCGCAGGTCCCGGTGAGCGAAAGGGTCCATGTTAATTTGCAGCCTAGGGTCGATGCCCGCAAGCTGTTGGTCACTGAAAAATATAACATTAATCATTATTATTACATACTGGTTCATTACTGCTAACTACTACTACTACAGCCATCTATACTCCGTATACGAAACCATTTCGTTTCGTGTTTACTTGTAATAAGCACAGATGGCGTGAGTACTATTAAAATTCTTGTTTTCTCTTTTTTAATTATTTTAGTAGGTTGACGGTTGAGTTCCAGCAATTAATAATTATTCTATTATTTTTTATAGCCAAGCCAATACATAAAGAAACAAAGTGGATAGTTAAGTTATTAGTGCCTAGCGAACCAAATCATGTTAAGGTAACAGTGTGTAAAGCAATTAGACTGATTTTCAGTAAATTTTCTGCTTCCTTGGAGCGAAAAACAAAGATATAGGTAGATTATTTACTATTTAATTAACTTATCATTGTGTTACTCAAAATCAAAACGGTTAAATTCTTGGACAGTATCAAAAATTCTACAGATGCTCTATTTCAACTAGGTGCGCTAGATGGCACTATCAGTACTATTACACCATTATGCCTGTTCCGTCCCACCCATCTGCTCCTTTGTCAAAAACTTGACTGCGAGCCTACTTTAACCTGGAATCATAAATTAAAATAGGATGAGATAAGAAGGAATACAAATTAGCTCCAACATCCGCTTCTAGTTTTCCTGCTTCTTCCAGAGTCTCCCCTGCAGCATCTTCTTCTTTATTAACACCAGACATGATGTTGCTTGAATTTTATCAAATTAAAACAACGGTTTCACGCCTTTTTAAGTAAACTGCTAGTAATTATTTAGAAAAAGTAAATGTCAAGTCTCAGAATCAGTGTCAAGTGGACAACTTTTGATTCTTGAATTTATTTTACAAGAAACACTAGCCAGCCTGCTAGAAACGATTACATTAAAATATTTTAAACATAAACTACATTTTAAAGTTGTGATTAGCGAAGCTTTTATGAAGCGTTCCGTACAGTTCAGCTGTACAAAAGTAGCTGTAAAAACTCAGAAAAAGAGAAAAATAACAGAGCAGCGCCATCTGTGACTATTTATTTAAATTAATACAAGTTGACAAATCATGATGGTGCACGTTCTGAAGTTAACTCATTGTCTGGTCTCAAATACTTTTTAGATGAATAACACTAATTAACTCTTTTAGATAATAAACTGTTTAGAATTTGTTAGTTCAAAATATGAACAATGAATCGCTATAAAATAAATATAAAAGATTTACTATGTTTCCTGTGAGACAGCGATGACTCATCAACACATACAACATTTCCGAACGCACTCCCACTCCGGTAAAAGGGTGAGTGAACCGCCTCATTGTTATTTATTGCATTTGCCTCTAATAATACATTAATTAGCCGTTTTACGGACACAGCGAGTGCAATAACATAGGTCGCGACAGCCATGCCGATGTGAGTAATTTAAAAGGTGTGGCACGACAAGGGGCGTAGTTTCTCATCTAGTGACATTAGTGGTGTGAAAAAATATTCTTCCTAACTCGTCGCAAGATGACCGAGTACAAATTGGTGGTGGTAGGCGCCGGAGGCGTCGGTAAATCCGCATTGACTATACAGCTGATTCAAAATCACTTTGTGGACGAATACGATCCTACGATCGAGGATTCGTATCGGAAGCAAGTAGTTATAGATGGTGAGACGTGTTTGTTGGATATTCTGGACACGGCGGGTCAGGAGGAGTACTCCGCGATGCGGGACCAGTACATGCGGACGGGGGAGGGGTTCCTGCTGGTGTTCGCAGTGAACAGTGCTAAAAGTTTCGAAGACATTGGCTCGTACCGCGAGCAGATCAAGCGGGTGAAGGATGCGGAAGAGGTACCCATGGTGCTGGTGGGGAACAAGTGCGACCTGCAGGCGTGGGCCGTGGACATGGCGCAGGCGCGGGAGGTGAGACTGTTTACATAATAAACCTGCACTACACACTATACACTCACACTGCTTATCAATACATATATCTACATTGATATGCATTTTTATCTTAGTATTACTACTGCAACATAAATTAAGGACCTATTTTGTAATAATATGGGTTTCAAAATACAAAATTCGATACAACAATCAATACAGTAAGAGAAAATCATTTTTAAACAAAGCGTTTTGTGAACACATTCATGCTTGTGTTTGTACACTCTCCAGTCTAACATTCACATTGTCTTGTTTATGTACAATGCATGACAAAAGAACTAAGGAACTGTTAATTTCCTAAGTGAAGCATCTAATTATAATTACACTTAATTATTTAATTACCTCCAATTTGTCTTGTAATGGCTGATGTGAAGCAGATGTAATCATCTTATGTAAGATCTTTTGTTTGTGTACATCCATATTATTAGCTTTTAAACCTCATTACCTTGTTGGTTGAATAGTTGACTTAAACATGAGATTTTGGGTACGATTCCCAAGTAGAGCACAGAGTTATCAGGTCTTATAAATCAGACATTAGAAGCACCCTATATTCCGAATACCATAAGTAGATTATGTAGATCAGTTCATCTCCTGTTACTTAAATGTAGGTGAACTTTCTATAGATACTGATCTCCCTATACCTTCAGTTCTAAATGTCTAATGTTTTTATATTTTATTGCAAGACAAGAATAAGACTAGTCGGCCTCAACAATATTAAGACTAGTTATCCTTTTAGGAAAATACCATTAAGGATATAGAATAAAATGAACCCAATCATAGCTTATAATAAGACATGATGTCACATTCTATAAGAAATAAACATTCAAATAAGGTCAAGAAATTTTAATCATAAGTCAGATAGGTGAAACTATGAGGTAGTCACATTTACCTACTTCAGATTATTATAAAAGCGCTGTCATGGTTATTAAAATAATAGGTGATGTAAGAAACTAGGAACCTGTGGTGGATTTAAACTAATGTTATTTGTCAATTTATATTTTTCTCAGGATGTTTTTTGTAGTACCATTATTTCAACCTATAGTAATATGCAAGGGAATTCCAAAAACGCTTCTTAATAATGATATTTTTAACATTAATAATTGATGCTGGTCTTGCAGCATCACCATGACCAGCAGTCCACTGACCAGTGGTCCACTTTGGCCCTGGAGCGTGAAAACTGGAGATCATGGGGAGAGGCCTTTGCCCAGCAGTGGGATGATATCGGCTAACAGTAACAGTAATTGATGCTACATGCATCAGACAACTGATTGTGAATTATTTTAGTGTTGTGATATAGCAGTACTCTCTAATATTTCTGTGATGAAAATATTATGAATATTGTGTTTAAGAACTGGCTAGTAATGTTTTCAAAAGTCAACCATCAATTTTATCTTTTAAAAATGCTCAACAACTCAAATTAAATCCACAACAAGGCTACAGCAAACAGTAACATAGCAATGTTTGAACAATTTAACACATATTTAGTAACACCATGTAATACTTGCGCAAACAGAGCTTATTACAGTATCACATAAACCTCATTTTTCGGTTTAATTACAAAATTCATGTGTGTAGCTAGTAGCTGTCCAAGTGAATATAATAAATTGGATAGTAAATCTGTAATCTGTTTGGCTGTAAGCATCTCGATGCTTTCATGGCTGAACAGATGTCAATGTAATTAGGAACACGGATGAACAAAATCATAAGATACTCTATATCCCATTTATTCCTATGTGATCAATTATAGGAGCAAGGACACACTGAAAAAATCTAGTTTATAATCCGAAGCAGTGTATAATGTTTTGAAGGAACCATTATTATCATTGTTTTCCTTTGTAAAAACTATCAAACATTCAACAAAGAAAAGCCACCTGTTGATATGCAATAAAGGATAGTTTCAATGAAAACAGTAACAAGTTTACAAGTACTTTTACATTCCATTCCAATGCAAACAAACTAATCAATCAAGTTACTTGCAAACCTATACCAATAATAAGCAGTGTGATTTATTGATTACCTTATCTCGAAGCCACTTTCTGCTGCAATACTGCTGTTGCCAAGTACCTAATGTGTATATTGTATAATATATCTCTATATTATGCATTTCACTTAAGAAGTGGATGACCTGACCGCTATATTATGAAAATTTGCTTAAAAAATTAAAAAAAAAAAAACTTTTAAATTATACCGTATGTTAATAGTACCTACCTATATAAATTCTTAAAAATATATTTTATTTATTATCCGTTAACTTTATAGGTAGTTTTATTGGTAGGTACTCTGTACACTATCTCTGAGAAAAAAAATCTTAAAAATAGGAACAAAGATTTTACTTCACATAGATATTTACTTACTTTATAAATATTAATGGATGGAGAGGAAGAGGTAGGCCAAAGAAAAGATGGATGGAATGTCTAAGCTATGATATGAAAGAAAGAGAAGTAAATGATACTGTGACGTGATAAGAGAAAAGCAAGAAAAAAAAATATTGCACCGATCTCAAATAAAATGGGATGAGGGCAGGAAGATGATGATAAGTATTAATATAAATGTATGTATTTTTCCTCATCTACTTGGTTAACTGGGTCTAGCTGTTGCTATATTTATTGTTAGTAATTTTTATCAGTACCATAAGTGGTTAAATAAAAACCGCAATGGCTTTGAAAACATACAACTTGGACAGACAAAACTAAAATAATACACCATACGATTTTAAAATACTTAATTTCTGACTGTATGAACTCTGTGTAACTCCGCTACTCTCAAAAGAAAATAACACAAGAAGGCAATTAAATGTAATTAAGTGTTGCTTCTCATAAAGTGAGTCATGTGGCGTCTGTCTGTACATTGTTCATTGCAGTTTGCAGCACTCCGGCTCAATGAAACTACTTTTAAATTATGTTTGCACTTTCAGACACTTGGTTTAATCATTTCAGTCTTACAATTTCGAAGAAATTTAAATTGTTGTCTCTGTCCAGAAAAGATCTACCTGCATGATCGATTTTTATTTTTATATATTTATGTACGCTGACTGAGGTACTTTGATTGGTGTTATTAAATTATGAATTTTAAGGTATCCTATTTTTCCATGAATATGTTTGTTGCTAAACCCTTTTTTTTTTAAATTCATACAATCGGTATAATAATATTGCATTTGTTTTGCATTGTAAAATATAATTAACACCTTTATGAATACATTTTATTAGTTGTAGTGGAAGTGTGCCTTAAATATAGGATTGCCTGTCGGCAAAACGTGGGCCTCAACTATTTACCAACACAAGGCCGGATACTTAGAATGAAAAAAAAAATCCTTGTCAATAAAAAAGTTATAAATACTTACTTTTTAACACCAAGAAAAAATAATTAGTAATAGCAACACAAGTCACGTTTGTATTCAATATCATAATACTAGTATTTCACAAATACAAACAAGCTCAATGTTTATGTAATACTTTATAATTATCTTCATTTCCGCTTACACTAACACTAAGCACAACTTAAATGAATACCTAAATAGTGCGGTGCTTTTGAAAATTCAACCTTTTGCTCTCAACAGACAGTTGATATTCCAATAGTTCAATAATATTTTACATACATAAACATTTTCAGGTGGCATAATATACTCTGCTGTAATAACGAACATAAGTAGTATCATTGCTTGCTTTATAAATAAACCTTTTATTAAGCAAAAAAACTCATAAAAAATTCATAAATAAGATAATTCACAAGATTACTGTGTATTTAAGGATATGTGTTAGTTACTTATTAACAATCTAAAGAGAGTACTACAGGTAGTACTCTCAGTAGTGGTTCGTCAGGACGAACCACGAACGACCCTGACTTGCAAGTCGTGGATTCGAACCCAGGCCTGCGCATTACTTTGTGTCCTCATCTGCCTAGCCTTTTCCTAACTATTGGTCGACTTCCAGTCGAATCGGATGCAGCTGAATATCAGTATTTTACATGGAGCAAGTGCCTATCGGACCTCCACAACCCAGTAACTGGGTAATACGATGTCCCATGATAAGACTGGTTGTCAGATTTTAGAGCTACTAGTTAACAGTAAATACTATCAAAGATCTACAAATGACAGCCAGGAGCAACGGCTTCACGTACTTTCGGAGGCACGGAGCAAACTCGCTATGACAGATGGTCCCATCCACAGACCGACCTCGGCAAGCGCGGCTTAACCCGGAAGATCGGCTTGTGCGGCTGTAATTATTTAGCCACGATCCCGTAAGAGCGTATCACCTAGTACAGTACTCCCAAATTAATAATGCGCATAGAAATCTTGGTTACTCTGCGGCAACGGTCGTATTCCCCGAGCGTCGGAAGACGATATGTATATAGTTGTTAAGTGCATTTTCTTCATGTGTAATTTAGTAGAATTATGTGTTTTGTGCTAAAAGAGATAATTATTGATTTATCATTAACGAAATTGATTCGATAATTCAATGTAAGTAAATAGCGAGGTAAACGACACGATTGCGAATATGCTACAATGTAACAAAACCAAGAAAGGTGTGTAATAGCAGCTCTATATAATTCCACACAGAGAGAACACGTGAAGTCACCACCAATATATAAAGACGGACCTTTGACTGACTGGCGACAGCCGCCGACCGCCCGATTGTTTTCAATTGTTTTACATGATTTGACATTGACTCCTGTTTCTTTCGAACAAGGTGCAAAATGCAAGTGTATTGTTTAGGGCTCTCTCCGATTCAATGATTCGGGTGTTTCCGGGAATACGACATTTAGCGAAGATTTGCATGCGCATTATTAATTTGGAGGTACTGTACTAGAATATAGGTCTCCTCTCTGTGGCTAGAGCCCAGTGCTAGAAGACCTCCACACAATAAGAGGCCTATGTCCCATCGGTGGGAACAATATAGGCTGATTACACACATATATATACAATTTTTACTATTACTGGCATCATCCATCACAGAATCAAATTTCGTAAGGTTAAAAAAAATAACGTATAAACGACTTAGTAATAATGTAGATATAAGATAAATGTAATTAATTATGTTAAATTGTGTAATTATAACATCCTTATGTTATGACATATTGGTAAGGGGAAACCCCAAATTCCAATGATGGTGAAGGCCACTATCTTGTTTATTTTTAACGCATCGATGCAAAAGATTAAATAAATATATACAATTATCTTTATAATTGTACACAATACATAGACAGTCGGGTATTTACGGATAAACACGTATCCTCATCGTCATTTCTTAGCTAATCACTCGTCATAAATCAAAAAATGTTATTAGTGATTTGTCCATAGTCCTTATCACAAGTTTTCTGTATTTTATTTAGAGCGTACTTGAAATATTTACTGTATGGAAAATTGAAAAAGCGCTTCTAGTATACAAACGTTGAACTTTTTTTTCATCAAATTTACGTCAGTGTGTGTTTACTTCAGATCACAAAACGGTGAAAAGTATTCTTAAGCTTGATACCCTGTTCTGAATAAAATTCAATGAAAAGCACGCAGCTAGATCATCATAATATATTTGAAAGGCAAACAATAGTTGATACACGGGCTAAATCTACATCTAGAAGTTCATCAACATCATATTAGCCGTAGGACATTCATATGCCTCCCCTGTAGATTTCCTTGGTTGTTTTATTTTGCGTTAGATCAACCTAAGCTTGCCTATAAGTAACCTATTCATTCTAGACTTGAAGACTTGTTGTAGCTTGCAGGAAACACGATGTTCAAAAAAATTAATAGCACAACACCTACTTCTTTTCATATCTACATTGATCGATCTTCATCTTATTCCCAGGGGTCATATCTTTTAATATTCTCTGGAATCTAATTTTAATTCTCTGTAAGCTGACTCTACTTCAACAGCAAAATCTCTACAATCACAGAAATGTAATTAATTTGTTACCTATGCCCGAATCACCATATGACTTGAGCATCAGCAAACTAATTAGTGAGCAGCCTGTAGACATTCTTTTTTTATTTTTAGAACGGCTCTAGCTTCAGCTTCCGTTTCGATCACAGGGTCTCAATCTCAAGAAATATCTCCCCACTAGTACTCGTACTAATAATGCTCCCTTAAAGCCAGGCTCCCCGGAAATATTTATCCTTTATTATTCTTGGTGAATTTGACGATGTCACCGTTGTTAAACAAACCACGCAGTGGCGCTAGTGGCTCTACAGAATAAAGTGTCTTGATTCTGTAAAAATTGTAGACCTAAAAAATAAAGATCTATCACCTCAATTCCTGCAAAACACGCCGACTGAGTATAATTTCATGCTTTGGGGTAAATATGGCGAAGTTTTGGGGCAACAGTGTTTGGGATAATTATATCGTTTCAGCGATACAAAGAAGTAAACGGTCCCCTATACAGAAGTTCAAGGGGGACCACGGACCACCCATAGGATTCCGTCCTAATACAGAATATTTACTTACTGACAAACAAGTACGTTTGGAATCCTTGCTATTTGTTTACAATGCCCATAATATCAACAAATGTAGATCAGACAGTCGCTTAATCACCAGGCATTGTTATTTGGGGAGTGTCTGGATCACTCCCCAAATAACAATGCCTGGTGATTTCGAAACTATGTTTATTCTAAACCAAAAACTTAGCCGAAAGCTTTAAGGGCACATGACATCTGAACGCGCGTAGATAGGTTTTGATTCTGCGTTTGATGTTTGAGTGACTAGCGGTTTTGACCATAGGAAACTTAACCACATTACGCGCCTTTTTTAAAAAACAACAAACACAGATCTTTTTAGTGCTACTAAAATATTTTATTAGGTTCAAATAATCCTACATTAATTCATTGTAATAATTGTAAGTTAATTTGTTGAAATGTCGTTGTGTCACCTAATCATATAGTTCTTAGCTAAATTGCGACTTAGAAACCTGGAAGGTATTTGACATGACCTGCCTGCATTTTGAAATCATAAACTGTGGGACATAAGGAAAATGTTAACTCAATCATCGGATATCCAGAGACGGCAGTCTGATTTTTCGAACTGCAAACATCAGAACCAAATTTCTTGCGATCATGGTAGTTCTGTAATTTGCTTTAATTACAAACAAAAAAAAAATATCGAAACCAGTTTAATGTACCTTCAAAGTTATCCAGTTATGTAGGAAATATTTAAAAGTTAAGAACTAAAAATAATAAGTGAGTAACTCTGTTCCTGGTGATACATACATATGATACATAATATGCAATAAATGGATAACTGTTATACACATTAGTCATTGTGACAATGTTTTGATGAGCTTAAAATGTACCTAACATGTACTCAGAAGCTGTAGGTATCATTGAAATAATCGTACATAACGCATGAGTAATTCCTTGTGTAAATCGTAGTACTATTAATTCTGCTGCTCCGCAAATTTTGTCCAATTGCAAATCTTTTAACTAAAGTTTTTCACCTGCGACTACTACTATTCCTGCTAAATGTTTTCTCATCTTTGCAAATATAGCTTTTTTGAGGTGGTTAAATCTTCGACTGAGTCCTTCCGCCCTGTGTGGCGCGGAAGGGCCTGTCATACTCTTTTTGACTAAAATTTCGCCCATTGCGATCCAGGGTCACCGTGCCCTTTTAAGACATTCCCGCGAAAATATTAGCTATAGCTGGACTGTGTCATTGTTATTCAAATGCCTTTCCATCCTCAAATATTTGTATAAACGTTGGTCCAAATATTCAACAATTACGTATTGTACGAGTACTTGTAAATTCCCCCGAACTTTGTTGCCAGCTCATCAGTGTTTCCAAATACTTGGTTCTATCTAGCAACTTGTTGACCTTTCAAGTGCCCGTAAAAGCGTATTTGGCAGACAAAGTTTGTAAAGTTCAACACAAACTGAAAGTTTGGACCCAAACTTTAACCTCATTCTCTTTGTAAGCATTGTTCTCGAGACTCGGATGGGAGATTACAAATATTCACCTTTTTGTGGTTTTGTTGCCATCGTAAACGAAACCACGTTTTTGCAAAATTAATTTAGTTTGTATTGTTTGCTCTAGCAAATCAATGTGCTCATTACAAGCTCCAGTCTGTAGATATGTCTTTAAATGGATGTACTTGCTGTTGGTAACGCTGACATACTGGTATTAATAGTATAATTTATAGTTGTTTGTTATGTTTAAGGTCTTAAAATGTTTTATTTATTGTCTCGTCCTTCAGTCTTATCGCTTCTTTGTTTGCTTGACTGACGATGTTAGTAGCAAGTTAAATAAAGGCTGATGCCTACTAGAAAAGCCTTTGCTTGTCATTGTTGCCGCCACGATTAACATCTAGGCTTACATAATGTCATCCATTAGGGTCGTCCTTAACCTACGAACTTTAAAATGTAACGATCGTAGTCTGACCTAGTTAACGCTACTTGCCTTTATCTTCATCCTTCGTAAAATATTTACGCGATTATCATTCTTGCCTGCCGTCACAGACACTTTTTAGCCTTTCCAGATTGACGTCATTGACTGTTCATTTACGTCAACTGATCAGACAGAGATATTATTGTATAATAACATGTAGGTATTGTTGTGTCTCGTCTCTGTCAATTTTATGTATCTGATCTTATGGTATAAAAAGAAATGTTTACATTCAATTCTTTGAGCCAATAAAGATGGCAATATAATGTGATGCGAAGAAATATGTTCACAAGACAGCAGTTTTCAATTTGTTTGTCTAATTTTTCAACTCTAATAATACATACTTAAAATTATAAGCCAGATGCCAGATAATAACTTGACAAGACATCTTTCTAAGTCTGTACCTACGCTAAGCTTTTAACTCACAGATAAGAAATTATAGCTTACAGCCCTTCTAAAAATAACAGTTATTGGAAATTTCTATTCTCGAATTATAGCTTTTAATCGTTCTCTTCATATAGGGCTACGAGCCAATCCAACTGTTCACGAAGGAACCCCTATGCGGGTGCATTCGATATGCATCTTGTCAAAATACAAGCCGAAACGGTTTCTTTTCGTGTGAGCAACGGCTGTTTACTTTCGTAGAAAGATTAGCTATTTTGTAGTGCGCTCTGATTCTGAACTCATAAAATTGGCCAAAATATATATAATTCCTAAACAATTTAGTCGTCTATTTCAAGCATAATATTTAGGCTACTTTCGATGTTATTTTTCGGCAGATCACTAAGACCATCTTGCAGCAATCAATAAGAAAGGCGTTTGACCCTAAACATATTTAAAACAGATTCTCTATCTATCATATTTAAATGTTTCACAGAACAAACGGTGTTTTAAATACGTCTTTGTTACAGTTATCTAATAAATTCAATATGTATATTTTCAGGTGGCGCGGAGTTACGGTGTTCCCTTCGTGGAGACGTCAGCTAAGACCCGCATGGGTGTCGACGATGCCTTCTATACCCTTGTTCGAGAGATCCGCAAGGACAAAGCGAGTAGGGTCAAAAGAAATAGGAGAGGACGAACCATAGGCCCCGGCCGGAAATTAAGATGCACGTTTCTGTAATTTGGTATATAATTTAGTGATAATATTTGTGGATATTATCTGATGGCGGCGAGTCGGTAAGTCAATTTTATTGTCGACAAATATCGCTTGTTTAGTGTTAGACACTTTTTTTTTAAATTTAGTGCTTTCTGTAGTGATATTGGCACTTTCGATAGTACAATAATCAATTTAAGACAATTGTGACTAGACACCGTGCACCGCTCGTCCGCGTAGATGGTCGGAGGCGGGGCGCGTCGTTTACCGCACGGATTTCCTAAGAGCCAATGTGAAATGAAACCCGCTTCAGGGGGCCAACATAACGTCTTAAAGTAGAGATTAATTGTGAGAATGACGCTAAATATGCCGAAAGAGATGGCGCTAAACCACTTGTATAGCTCTGTCTATCTCCCACAGCCTAAACTGGATCGCGTTAATGAGCTCGTGGTAAGGACCTTACCGCACGGACGAGTGCTGCGTCTGAGAATCACCAAAACTTCTTTGAAATGATTTTCTTATTTGTTACTTAGACTACACTAATAGCTTTTTGTTGACAATATTATTGACTTCGTGCCAGTAGACTAGCTTACTGACTACACAGCTTACAACCATTGACATTGAATCTTATTGCTATCAATCCTAAGATTCAATATCCATGTTCATAGTGTAGCTAAGTTTAGGGAAAAATGCTAATGGTATAAAATTAAATACTTATTAGCCTTAATATAAATTAATAATACGAATATTTGAAATATGTTCAATTAAAATCGATTCTTGTCACTTAATACTATTATTGATCGAATACCCTGATGATTCAGCCATAATGTGGAATATGACATATACATATTACCAATGTTAATGATAAAATATGTAATTATAGACAAATTAGAATGATAAAACTTTTGCGTCTATGTACTCCACTCTTCCAGAGTTTAAAAATAATAAATCCTGCTACATTTAAATCGCGCTTTTTGACTTATTTCTTACCATTTATATAAAACATTCTACATAGCATGTAATCCTTGTATAATATTAATTATAATTAGCTAATCTCTGTGAGAAATATCCATAAATATTATATGTATAATGTAGTAATGAGGCAGTTATGAAATGTAAGGCATTCTTCTGTGGCTGAGTAAAAAAAAAACTTTTTGTACAGTGAAAATATTTCAGAACTACTTTGTGCTTATTTGTATGAGATAATTCAAGCTTGAATGTATGGACAATGAGTTTGCCTTTAGTGAGGGTAACTGAAGCTACAATTTATTATATCAAATTAGAATACTGCCTATTTTGACTTTCACTAACACTAACCGGCACTTACGTGAATGCCTGAATGTTATTGCAAAGAAAATTCAACTCTTGGCGTTGAAGTTAAGTGTCAAAGTCCAACAGAATTTATTCAGGTGCTGTTTAGTGTTGTGAAAGTATGCATACATCTCTCATTGAAGATATCTAGTAACTTAGCGGGGTTTATCACTGCTGCCCCAACATGTTAACCTAGAACTCAGTCTGAAGACTGATGGATAGACAAAGGATTCTAATTATTTATTTTTAAGTATTAAATCCAAATTAGGTAAATAAGACTAATTTCTGTGAGGAAAGAATGTGCTATATCAATAAGTTTCTCATCATGACGGTCATTTTAAAAGCTCACATATTTTGGACACTTCAGTTTTTCCTTACTTTAATCTGGCTTATCAAGTAAAATACTCAACGGACAAGCACTGGCGTCAAGTCTCAAGGTGCTATTTGAAGCATAGTATACTTGTAGCGAAGGTCGTCTGTCTATTAAAAAAAACTTGTAAGTGAGGATTAAAATTACACACATTAAACAAAATTATATAACTGTACTTATAAAATAGGATGTCGAATTACCCTAATCCCGCTTTACCCAATCTCCTGTTTACCCTGAGAAACATTTATCCAATTTAAAGGGTAAATCCGAATCATTATCGCGTAATGTAATGGTTGTGCATTATTCAAGTACAATTTTCGACTGGTTGTTAAAACTGTTTAGTACAAATAGTGCACAATTATTGGGTAACCACAACCGACTTGTATTACCCCATCCCTCTTTGTAACTTAAGTGGGTAATAGTTTACTGTAGCTCAAGAAGACTTACAATCCTTTCTAAAAAGTCGTACATCTATTGTATAATAATTACCATATTTCAGTTCTTTTTACTATGTAATTCCTGTTTTACTAGACTTATCTTTGATAAAAATGGCTGCCGGGAATAGGCGCAGCCGATATCATATACAATCGTTATTGTAGCATAATATTAGGAACATTGTTAAATGTTTTCTACTTTAGCTAGAAGCAAATTTGCAAGCTCTTATGAAGTTTGTAACTTTACGACTTGTGCTTGTAATTTTTTTGGTGACATGCCAAATAAACGTGATTAAAGGATTTTTATTATTTCCTGTTGTTAAATAACATGGCTCAAGTATTTTGGCCAGCATTGTAATTTGGAAAAGGAAATTTTACTAATCATAACTGCGCTTATAATTGCTCACAATTCGCCCTCTAGGAACTATCTTCTTAGGAAAAGCATTTTTTTAAATGAAAAACCGATGTTTGTGTGTTCAAATTCCGCAAAACATATTCAATATTTCTTCATTTTATTATTTTACTCAGCATGTACAATGAATTATTCAAACGAATTTTTTAAATCTATTATCAACAATTTTAATATTTTGACAGCGTTTTTTAGCATTTTAAGTTTATTGTAATTATTAGTTGTTAGTTTAATTATAGTCTAAAAATACACCAGGTACTTGCAACATTTTGTTTTCTTGCACAGTTTATATGACTGTTCGTTATATCTCAACACAAAAAAATATAAAAAGACTATTGTAATGACTTGAGCCATGCAGTTAATACCTACTAATGAAAAGTAGGTCGCTCAATTGTTTTTTTTTTACTTACTGAACCATCCGGCTTGTTTGCTCATGTTATTCAGCTGTGTAGGCTTTAAGTAAAACTGTTTTTAATTAGGTGCCAAACTTAAAAGTACTTGGTATATTTTTACGAATATTGTATAATTTTAAATACGAACGAAAATCCAAGCTGCCATGAAAATCGTCATCAGCCAGAATCATTTTTGCCATGAATTATGTATACACCCATTTCGTAGCCATAATTTTGTATTTACCTAACGCAAATATTTTTAAAGCTTTGCAATAAACATTTACAGTACCTATAAAATCTATGTAAAATGCTGTAAGTATATAATTACCTTGCCTGTAAACGTTATTCAAACGATTTATTTTTTTCTTAAGTAGTTTTAATTTTTATGTCCTGAAAAAGAATGAAATATTTGAAAACGTTTACGAGTGAGGGCATATTTAGTAGGTATGTAATATTTTTTATTATATATTACTTAAATATAAATTTCAAAGCTAGTGCACAATTTTGTTGGAAATAGTTGATATTTTATAACTAATAATTCTGTAACAATATAGCACAAGACCGTGTGCTAATTGAAATAAATAAAATTGACGAGGCAAAGTGTTTTATTTATTACATTCATCATCATCATCATCCACAGCCCGTCTTCACCCACTGCTGGGTATAGGCCTCTCCTTGTTTGTGCCAAGCTCCACGGTCTTGTGCCAGCCTCATCCAGGACACTCCCCCAATGGCAACAATGTCGTCTGCCCATCTCGCCGCCGGACGACCAACACTTCTTTTTCCATTTCTTGGACGCCACCGCGCCTTGCCAGGTGTCCTGCCCAACTCCATTTGAGTTCCATAACTCGATTACCAATATCGAAAACCTTTGTTCGTCTCCTGATTTCGACGTTTGGAACTCGGTCTATTAATTTTATGCCGAGCATGGAACGCTCCATGGCTCTCTGTGCTACTCGGAGTCTGCACACAGTCTCCTGTGAGAGCGTCATTATTACATTACTTTTATAAAATTACTGTCCCTCGGGATCCTCCAAAGACCCCAAAAGAGTTTTTATTAACAGATTAGTAAATCGTAATATTATTTTACTTACCCGTAATATAATTTACCAAAGTAACGTTTACTACATCTAAAAAGCTTATATTGCGAGGATATTTACAGAGTACAGTGGTCGCAAGAACTGCTGGATATAGGTCCTGGGTTCGATTCTCAGGTTAGGCAGTTTTTTTTTTATAGAAATAGAATCACTAACTGTGTCATCTGTATCTTAGGTTTAAACTTCAAGTATTCCTCTGCGGTTTCAGGGACTGCACACATGACTTTTGATTGAAATTCAACCTTTTAAAGCAAAAATACTCATGAACCTATACCCGGCTCGAACTCTCAGTTCTCGCGTTAAAATTCGCAAAATGGAATATTCTATTGCTCAAGCAATAAGAACAATTTGCAGTATTGCAAAAGTGGTACCCAGTAGTTTTGTGCTAAAGAGCTGAAGTTGATGCAAAAGAGTTAAATTATCCATAGTTATTTCAACATTGGGGAAACGTCATGAAGCTAAAATTATTAGTTTATGAACGAACGAGCAACTTCTTCCTAGTTTTTCACAAAGCTTAGGCAAGTGCAGTGTAATAACAATCCAATATTTTTTCTACTTGGCAACACAAACTCAAGCGCTGTCAAGTCATTAGAAACGTCAAATTTGACAGTTGTCATTGATGTCATCAAAAAACTTGTAAACACTCGGCATAAAACTTTGTTTTAATTGCATTTGGAAGCAATAAATAAGAAAACATTCACAACTATGGATGCGAAAGACGTGTGTGTGGAAATTGAGAACGATGAATTTTACAGCAAGTTCTTAGATGAGTCCATAAAACCGGTGATCAATGAACACCTCTCGGTTACAGATCAAGTGAATAAACTCGCTCAGGGCATTGAAAAGCTAAGCAAAAGCTTAGAGAAACAAGTTCTGGCAAAACACAATGATCTACTTACACAGGCAAGTCATATAACCGATTTGGAAATTACTTTAGAGTCAGTCCAATCTCAGGTACAGAGTTTGCTACGCGGCGCTGAAAAAATGAAAGATCGAGTACACACACCGTATTTTGCGCTAGAGAACCAAACCATGATGCTCGAAAGAGTTCAAACTACATGCAATTTACTACGACACGCCTCTAAGATCTTGAACTTGTGGAATAAATTGCAGAGCATCAAAGATAACCCATCCAAAGAGGCCATCATACTGTTCGAGCTCAATGAGCTGATCGGTGACTACGATTTTGAAGGGATAGACTTGCTTGACGAAGTTCTCAAAGCTGTTCAATATAGGAGAACTGAGTTATTAACAAACTCAACTGAACTATTGCAATCAAGTCTATTGAGTGGTGACAAAGTGAAACTTTTACAATGCTTCAAAGTATTTCACAACCTGCAATGTACAGAGGAACAGATCAAGAATTCTGTCAACAGTATACTGACTGATTTGAAGAAGGAAATCACAACTGCACTGAATGTACAAATGGTTTCAATTGAAGTAAAGAAATCAAGCTCTGGAAGAATTGCTCCAGGAAAAGCCAACATCATGAGTGCTCAAGATTTTAAAATAAAACTTTGGGACAACATTGAGAAGCTCTTCAAAGTAGACATTTATAACAGCTGCACTAAAGTTATCATGCTTCAGAATGTAGTCAATGAATTACATGCTATTGGAAACTTCAGGAATATTGCCAAAAACTTCTGGGCAGACTTGTGCCTCGTCTTTAGCAGTGAACTTGAAAAGAGCCCTCTGACTGTCAATCAATCTGTTGAAATTGACTACCCAAGGTTACTGAAAAGCTTCAATGATCTACTCTCTAGATTAAAATGTAAGGACCTGGAGATGAACCGCTCCTGTCTTACAAAATGGGAGAACTCCTTTTTGTCAAAATCTTTGGGCAAGCTACTAGAGCCTGTGAGGAGTATGTGGCACTTATCACAAGTACCAAACATGGATCAAATAGATAATGCTATCAGAGTCATTGCTGAAGCTCTGAGCATCTCACTTGGAGACAAACAACTGAGCATCAGCTTGGCCAACAGTGTGGCCAAGTCTATCAAGCAGATGACAGTAGAGGCTGAGCAGAGATTATCAATGGACAGTGATGTTGCACAGATCATAGAATCACCAACAAGCTCACAACAGAAGAATGCTGACCTCTGCAATGCCTTGTATTACTTCTCTTCACAAATCAAGAGAGTACTCATAAATATGAACTCTATGTTGCCTCAAGAAAGTGTACAGATTGTTCAAAATAGCTTGAAAGATATTTCCAGCATGCCAATACTGCAATTGTTTGCTGAATCAATCAAGAATTCACTGTACATTATTTTGATGACCATGCATGATGAGCCTGATCTAATCAGGGCTGATGATCCAGCTGGCAAATCCTTATCATGTTCCCCATACATGAAGGAACTTCAGCAATTTGTTTCCAGGTGTAAAGACATTTACTTGTCCATGTTCAGTGAGAAATCAGCTCTCAATGAATGCTGTCTGAACATAGCTAGAGCTTGCATTGAGAGATTCACACAACACATCTGTAATGTAAGACCATTAAGTAAGTTTGGAAGAGCAAAGTTGCAGATAGATTGTAAACATCTGGAGATTGCTTTATCTCCTTTAGTAAATGATATGGCTGAGTTAGGAGACCACTACAGACAGTTGAAGGCTCTGCATCTTCTGTTAGAGAAGACTCCTCAAGAAATAGCCAAGAGCCAGAGTGAAGGTGCATGCTTACCTTACACCTTGGTTATGATGTTCCTTTTCTCTCATGGTGGCCATCAACTGTTGGCTCCCCACACTTGTGCTGGATGGAATGTGCAGAAGTTGATGCAGTGGCTGGACTCTCACAGGAATGAGAGGGACAGGTTAGAGTTTGTGGCAGGGGCTTTGCAAAGATACCAGAACCATGTGAGACAGAACCAAATCGCCACTTATGATGAAGTGTACCCAGTGTTAGTCCAGTTGCTGGAAGATGGAAGGAAGTCTTTGAAGAAGTAGACTAGTATTACCACCTGCCCTGGATCTATTGGGCTAGACTCTACAAAAGCAGAGATAGAGATGTGCAAAGTAGAACCAATTCTAAGAGACCAGAGAAACTTTGTAGATTCCAACTAATCAAATTGATAAGTTATACACATGCCCTTTTTGCTTGGTTGGCTTTGGTGAATTTTAGACCTCAAGAGCATTTTTATCTAACCACCTAGTATGTTGTTAATATTTAATTAAATAAGCCATCCTATAGTTTATTTTAACTTGTGTGAAAACAAATATTATATTCTTAGCCTAAAATAAAACTATTATTTAAAAAATAACGTTATTTATTCAAAATAAACTCATTTAAAAAACAAAACAGTTTCTTCTTAGTTTCCTTCTGCTACAAGTAGATCTTGATGTTGCCCACTTTGATCCGTCGCTGGAAATTAATTATTTATTTCCTTTCGTTCTTGAATCATCTGCTAAAGAATGAGGAGTAGGATTTAACATCCAGGAAGCAAGCCATACTCGCGAATAAATTAATGAAAACGGAACGAAAATATTAGGGGAAGGTTGAATTAAATCAAGCTAACTCGAAAATCTCGATTTGAGGCTAAATTGTTGATCCAGTTTTGCTTAAAGCTCCAAAGCCTTGCCAAAACCCTACACACGATGCCGCACAGATTTGCTATATAAATACATAATTCCTTTTTAAATTTTCTGTAATTGTAACCTGTGAGAATCCAATGGGCCATTTTGTTTGATGGATAAAGGAGTCACAAATAGGATGCTTCAATTAGTTAAGTAGTGTGGTCTTTAAAACGATATTTTTGGCGAATTTGAGAACTCATTGTGCTTCCAGTGGCTTTTGATCTAATGCCAGTAGTATTTTGGCACTAGTCTGGTACTTTTTACTGATCCATGTTATCTCATTGCCAACGCTTTAATTTGGAGCCGTGGGCATAGCAAAGGATGTCGCCAGCATAGTGTGTAGGAGCCATATCATTGTGGCTAATTCAATTCTGTTCAATCATTCGAATCTACGAATAAAATGTGAAAAGGAAAAATCTATTCATCAGTTTGAGAGCTACTATGCCCAAAACCGCTCGATAAACTTATAACAAGTCAGTGGCATCTCTTAGATAATTACTGCTTCGATTAAGGACTTATTGATCAATTTAACTGTAAGTTATACTTACTAAAAAACCCTTTCATTGCTCGCACGTGATTGGTCGTGTGAGCACATGGCGGCGCGGCGAACAGCGCCGCAGTCTTCGTCACTGCCAAACAAATATCGACTTTTGCGCTAGTAGAAACGAAGTAGAAAATAAATAAACTCCCTTTAGCCCGAGAGCGCATCAGACCGAGGCGTGCGTCTCGGGTTACAGGTTATTTATTTTCAATTTTAAGTTTAGGACCGCAATGTTGAAATTTATTTGGTAGTGACAACCGCACCGCGCTGCGCCTCGACGGATGTGCGCAGGGACTTACAGGTAAACCGAACAATATTATTGGTCGACTACTTTTCAACACTATTGCTTTAGAAATAAGGTTGAAAAGTGGTCAACCGCGAACTTGCCGGCGTTACATTACAAGCAGTTTTATTTCCACAGATAATTTATTCGTAATTTCGAATGTAAGCAAAAGGATGAGGCAAATAAAAAAAGTGCAGAATAAGGCTAAGTATCAATACTAAGGGCTTCCTACACATTTACATACTTAATAATAACAGCTCCTCTTTATGGTAAACGTGCAAGAAACACTTAGTGATAACAAACTACAAAATTTAAAAAAAAAGAAATTATTTATTAAAATTCAACAACATACTTATACAGCTATCTACTCAACAGTCAGAAACATACTCGCACTACATAGCAGCTATCATTGTATACTTTAGGTACTTATCATGAACAAATGCATAGACTTATAATAAATTGGACAGGTGAACACATACTATGTGATAGGTTTTTGAACATAGATAACCTTCTCTAATTCCGCATAAAAAGTAACCTATGCGCGCCACAACCCAGCGGGTTTAAACTTTAGCAATGTTGTTTCCGTACAATGTTGCAAACTGTTCTTTATAAATTTTCTACTCTATTGATTGAACAGTAAAATATTCGATTTTATGTTTTTTGATGCAATTTCGTTACCTAGAGCCGACCACTTTTACAATGTTTGTTAAAAGTAGTCGCTTTGACCCGCAGTGCATTTGCCATTAAGATCTTCTTTCAAGTCTAAAGTAAATTTCTAGAAACTGATATCGTTACCACGGCTTTAGGCCGCTTTCACATTAAGACGTTAGCAGCGTGACAGTAGCGCGGCAGAAGCAAATTCCTTCACATTTTATATGAACAGCCGCGCATAAGCAGCGTCTGATGCGCGACTGTCGCCCAAATGTGAAAGCAGCGTTAGTGTCCAGGCTAGAGCATAGTTTACTTTGCTTACGGAATCTAGAGACTATCTATATATTAGAATCTTTGGAAAATCAACCACAGTCAATATCTGTGGATTTTTTCTCCATACAGCAGGTTATTTCGCAGGACAATTCTACAGGAAATGCGTCATGAACCAGCATGACAACCTTACATTTATTTATTTGTTTGATTTTCTAAAACACAATAACCATACTTATAGACTGTGAGCGGAGCGCCAGGCGGCGCTAATAAGATATTGATTACTTTTTAAGTACGCGTATTCGCCACCGGCGGCGCCTCGTGTCGTGTTCCAAGCATTTGTATACATTTCATCTTACCGCTCGCCACCCCGCGCTGAGTCACCGCTCACAGTGGGGTGTGAACGGGCCATAAACCTTCTATATGGAGGACTATAAATAACAGAATTGATGGAAAATACTGGTAATAGAATAATCTTGGAGGTATATAAGGGTCTATCTTGTCTTCCATACTCAATTGACACTTCCCTCTTATAAATAAATTATTATTAAACATTTATACACATAAAATATTGTCTTAGAATGCCATTTTTCACCAGATTCATTAAAAATATCGTTTAAATATTCCATAATTCCACCAATTCAATATTCCAAAATCTATTAAAGCCTATTTCGAATAATATTCTACACAACAGTCTACTGGCAAAATAAACTAGAAAAAGGAATAATACCTACTTCGTTCTGAAATGAAAGTAATGTCACCAACTTTGGTTTGTACACGAAACACTGTGCGTTTGAACTAAGAATAGGACGACTAGGACGCCATATTGTGACGATAAAAGGTATGTTGTCAAAATCAATATATAAATTGACGTCACGAGACCTCACAAAATATCAAAAAAATACCAGTTAGTATAGAACAATAATAGACACCCTGGGCAGGGCGGGAGGGTCTGTCAGACTTGTACTGCCTACAATCCACGGTGTCCTTCAAAAATAATAGACATGGTATTTTTTTCTATTATTAAATCAATGTTATATTTGTAAAAAAGATAAAATTCGGAAGATAAAAGTGAGGTCTCGTGACGTCACAAGCTAGTAAAAATTGTATACTTGTGCCTACTAGATTTTTCTTGAAATATGATTTACGTATCTACAAAAAAAAAAACATTGTGCAAAATAATTTTCAAAATCACATTTTCTTCAAGCATGCATGAACGCATATATTACAATATGGCGCCAACGCCGCCCTATTCTTTGTAAAAACACAGTAGTGTAATGAAACACGATCATCTACTTTCGCTTCTATACGAAGTACAGTCGAACAAATTATTCGGTATACAGACATTTTTATCCATACTATCAATAAACTTTTCTTACTGATTATATTATAACAATCTCCTCAAGCAAACTTAGGTAAGTGATGTTAAGGAATTCAACTCCACAGAACAGAATACTTTTTAAGTGATGTAGTCGGAAGTTATCTACCTCTATACCAAATACCTTATTCGATTGTACAATCTCTGAATGACTAAACCTTAAGTAAATAGCACTACAGTCTATAATCGTTAAACCTGTTTTTGTTCGAAGGCGACTTTGAGCACTTCGTGAATTTCACTAACGAAGTGGATGTCGACGTTTTCTCTGATGAAGGCTGGTAGGTCGTCGTAGTCGCGGCGGTTCTCTTCCGGGAGGATCACGCAGCTTACACCGGCACGTTTGGCCTGAGGACATTATTCATTAATATTTTATTAGGTTGTCGTAGGCCTCGGTCGTACTAGGACGTCATGTACGTGCGGGAATCGAACCTGCGACACGCAGCGTACCGGTCAATGGCTCAGTCACTGCGCCAACCGCGTTATAATTTTGATCCCAACCCTTCTACCAATCAATGAACGAATTAAAGAATCCAAGTCACAAAGATGTCCAACTACAACCAGCCATCAAATAATACGTCATAGATTGAGATACAAATATTCATTTTGATCATAAATCTGGTTTGGGTCCCATTATAGTTCTACTGAACAGTTCTACAATAGAACTAATGGGAACTTTTTTTCCCACTGGTTCTACGATATTATGTAGAACGAAATAGTATAAATAGTGGGAATCATTATTCCCAAACTTTTATTTTTCTTTGCGATTATCCACAATCAATAATATACCTTATGTGGATGTTTTGGTCAAAACAAAGCATGTATTTTACAGGTCAGTTACAGGCACTTTTAAATTATCAAAAGAAAACAAAAACAGTTCAAAAATATTTATGGTGCCACAGTCCCAGTCATAAAAACTGAGAAAGTACCGTAGATGCCCATTCCAAGAAGTAGATTTCTATGAAGAAGAAGGGCTAGAAACTGGTAGATCTATGCAAACGTACCGCTATAATCTTCTCCTTAATCCCTCCTACAGGTAGCACTCGTCCAGTGAGTGAGATCTCTCCCGTCATGGCGAGGTCGTTCCTCACGTGTCTCTTGAGAGCCAGCGACGTGAGGGCCGTCGTGATGGTGGCGCCCGCCGAAGGACCGTCCTTCGGGGTGGCGCCCTCCGGGACGTGCAGGTGGATGTGGCTGGAGACAAATATATAATCATTTTGGGAAGATAGATACACTCTTTGTCCAACAGTGGGTCAGAGAAGGCTAAAAAGATAAAAACAAAATTTGTAAGTAAAATCTTAACATGAAAGGTTGGGCTAGAGGTGTATTTAACAGTACACCCATCATATTGTTAGAAGGGACCTCCCCTTAGCGCGAATCGTACGGTTTTCAATTTCTACTACATAAAAATGAGAATCGTCCTGCTCTTACGATATAATGATGCAATTCCACTGACTTGACGTCATCGTGGCGAGCGTGTTTTGTTTTTCGCCTACCGTGTGCGTGCGTGTTTTGTTTTTTGTCATATGTCGTAGTGGTAAGGATGATTTTAACTTGTAGTTGGAATGGGTCGAATTTCGTCGCATCGCGTCATCAACAAGCTATAACGTGCCTTTGCCCGAGGTGGACTAGTAGGTGAAACCCACACATCCAAAAAACTGCCCGCCTATCGAACTAACAGTCACTTTGGCAAGACTGGTTGTCAGACATTCAAGCATCAGACCGCTCATAACACTGCTTAAAGCTAATAAAACCTCACCTAGTATTCAAAAACTTGTTGTCCGGGTAATGTTCCGCCATGTAGTTCCTGGCCACAGTGAGTGCGATCCTGGCGGACTCCTTCATGACGTCTCCCAGGTGACCGGTCAGCTCCAGCGAGCCCAGGGGAGACTTGTCATCTGTGGAGGAGTTTCGGAGTGCCGTCTCTATGAAGAGTGTGCTGCCACCTGTGGGGAAAAGGAAAAATAAGTATTTATTTTTTGGACAAACAAAAAACACATGTTCGGTGCAAAATGGGTCAAAAGAACTACCAAGTAGGTATCAATAGTCATATTAAAACTATTTATAAATAACTATTATAAAAGAAATCAGAGGCACACTGTATGGCGATTGGCGATTTGGAAGTATCACTATCATCAAATAAATTCAGAATTTATCTGGACCTTGCAGACTAACAAATTACCGTAACCCCGGAACATGAAGGGCTATTGAAGGACACCGTGGATTTTAGTCAGCACTAATCTGAAAGTCCCTCCCGCTCTGCCCTGGATGGGGGGACTCATTTAATAATTTTACCACGATAAAAAATAGGCCATAAACCCCTCAAGCACATATTATTATTCTAGCTATTTCAAAAACTTACCCATGGCAGTCCACGCGAGACCCATGACCACTCCTGGCGGCGTGATGTCGTACATACGATCATGTTTGAAGGTCGGCTTGCCCACTAACTCGGATAGATTCTGGTCCGTCACTGATAACGTCTCGGTTTCTTCCTTCACTATCTTATACGCTACTTTGCGACAAATCTGAGGGTAGCAAAATGTTTTAAGTTAATGTAAATGCATAATAATTAAATTAGAACGTTAAAAATGAACAGCTAAAGGTAAGCGTCCACAGGTCTGCATCGCACGTAACGGATGCATCGCATCAAATGGATTAATTAGACTGCGTACACTGTATCGGCAGCGATCGGATTGCCGACATGAGTATCAACAACCGTATTGCCGATGCCACCTTGATTCGGATTTTTGTAGTGATCATACGTGCGGAAAGTGTTTGTGAGAATAGAGAAAAGCGATAAAGAAGTCGTAGGCGCGTCCATTGCTCGGCATTCCGTATGACGTCAACGGTACGCATTGCATGTATTGCCGATGTGCGGTCCGTGCGATGCGGATCAGTGGACGCTGTTGTATGAGTTTTTATACAAGGCAAACTAAAATCCATTACGTGCGATGCGTCCGATACGTGCGATGTGATTTAAGAAAACGGGCCTGTGGACGGTTACCTTAAACCACAAAAGTGTGCGTCTCGATAGTATTCGTGTTTTCGAATAAGAAATATCGCACAACAGAGGTCAAGCTTGTAATTAATTTAGTCTCACTTTGCACCAATCATCCTAACCTGATAATCATGTAACAATTTGGGTAGACATTCATTCTTCTTTCGTATGAAAAGTTGACAAAAGAAAAATGCTGCAAATCGATCCAAGCGATCTTAAAAGAGTGATCATGGAGTTTCTTGCCTGATCTCCCATTAGAGATCTACTCCTTGGAATGGGCATCTACGGTACTTTCACAATTATTATGTGTTGTGACAGACTGTAGCACTATATTTTTAGTGAAAGTGCCTGTACTTGAAATAAATGCTTTGATTTCAATAATCATCATCATCTCAGCCATAGGATGTCCATTACTGAACATAGGCCTCCCCTTTACATCTCCACTCCACATATCCCGGTTTAAAACGACCTGCATCCAGCGTCGTCCGGTAACCCGTGACCGTTAAATAATAATTTAACTTTAAAGTAAAAATACCTTCTCAATATGTTTCTGCAGGTTCCTGACGCCACTCTCCCGGCAGTAGTACCTGATGAGAGCGTGCAGTGCCTGGTCCGTCAGCTCCAGCTGGGTGTCGCTGAGGCCGCAGTTCTTCCTGGCGACCGGCACCAGGTACTGCTGGGCTATCGCCAGCTTCTCTTCCGCTACGTATCCTGGAGTAAAGATGGGAGATTAGCTCGTTAAAAGGGACCATTTTCTTTAAATTCTGTAAAGGTTGCCACGATAAAGGAATAATTCTTAGTGTAACACAACTCAGACACTAATACAAGAAAGGGAGAGAGGAGCTTTTATTTCACCGATTCGTAGGCGCGCGCTATGGACACGGCAATTGATATTTAGCCAAGCACTTAAAATGTAAGTGGTCGCGGGTCTTATACCATCACCGTGACCCCGGAACATAAAGGGCTATTGAAGGACACCGTGGATTTTAGTCAGTACAAGTCTGACAGTACCTCTCGCCCTGCCTTTGTACAACGCTGTGCATAAAGTTTTATAAATAAATAAAATAAAATAAATAAATAAATATATTTAAAACTTTTATCTATCATTGTAGAGTTAGTTTCAGATAAATTTCACAATTTTAGGCGAGTTTTCTCGAAAACAAAAATTTTATAAATCATCAACTCACCAGACATATCTATAAGTTCCATCCTGTCCCTCAATGGTTCCGGTATATGCTCCACTACGTTCGCAGTACATATGAACAACACCTTGGACAGGTCCACCGGTACGTCGAGGTAGTGGTCCAGGAAGTTTGCATTCTGCTCCGGGTCTAACAGTTCCAGGAGGGCTGATGATGGGTCGCCGTGAACACCCCTGGTAATAATAATATATACATATTTAAAGCCTTTGCTCAGTGGCGTGATGATACAGGCTATATAATAGAAGGAGCATATAGAACCATGTTTTGCTTCTAAAAAATCTAGTTTAAGCCCCTCATCTTGTGACAAACACTCATTACTTCTTCATACTCGGCGAGTATAGTTGGTAGCTCACCGTCTGATCAAGGACCAGGGCCTGGTCAAAATCGTGTCATTTTCCAGCCGCGTTTCATCGTGGCGTTTCTAGAACGACGCAAAGGGTAACTGAAAGAACAGGTGGATTTTCAGAAAGATTCTGACAGTCCCTTCCGCCCCAACCACCGCGGGAAACATTTGATGATAAAGTCATCAATTCATCATACACTAAAAAGAAGAACATACTCATAAATTACTACCTTTTGTGTCAGACTGTATTTAAATTTCAACCCGTATTTAATCATCTGCCTAGCCATTTCCCAACTATATCGGGGTTGGCTTCCAGTCTAACCAGATTCAGCTGGATATCAGTATTTTAAATGGATCGACTGCCTTTCGGACATCCACAACCTAGTAACTGGGTAATACCATACCCTATGGTAAGACTGGACTACACATGTACTTAATTTCAACCTGTATTTACTCCTGAAAAATACAGCCCCAAGACACTCACTTGCCAATCTTATCCACCTCATCAATGAGCACGAGTGGGTTCTCAGTGCCGGTCTTCTTGAGACACTGCACCAGCTTGCCGGGCATGGCTCCCACGTATGTCCGTCTGTGTCCCTTGATCTCCGCTACATCTGTCATCCCGCCCACTGAGAACCTGAAGTATTGCCGGTTGAGCGCGCGAGCTATTGAACGAGCTGAAATGGAATGTATTGTTAGTAGGTTAAGGTTGAATTTGGCTTATTTTATTGATATGCTGAAACATCTTGAAATATAGGTAGGTAGGTAGGTAGAATAGTAGTCGTATCCCGCCTCTCTACGCGAAGGGTTGTGGGTATTTATCTTCCAACTACACAACGGAGCTTTAAGAGTAATTCATAAGGAAGGTTGAAAATGCAAAACCATATAATATACGGTAAAACTTTCTTAGCAAAGTTTAGCTTTATTAATGCTAACAATTTCCGCACATTATTTTATTGTTCAAGTGGGAGTTGTCCATAAAAATGAGAAAAATAACCAAAAATATTTTATTTCGTTTTTCTCTAACTTAAAATAATGACTCGGTATACATCTACTCACTAGTAATAATTTTATAAAGGCCAAAGTAAATTTTTACGCTTTCACACCTTTTCAGGTGCTAGCTTGGCTAGTTTGGCGTGGCTAGTTTGCACGCTCTCCCATTTTTCCCTTTCGGGAGAAATGGGAGAGCGTGCAAAGCCGCGGGCAAAAGTTAACACTAAAATATTTATGAGCCAAAAGCAAAAATTAACAACACGTAGTATCGTGAAAATATACACGATACTACTTCATGGGTTTATTGCATCAAAGCCTTTCTCATGGTCACGTTTATGTAACATGGCTCATAATGTATAATGACAGTATCCAGTATGAATTGTTTGAATTTTAGTATAGTTAACAATCATCCTATAATGATGATTAAAACTTTCTTTTATCCTACTTATATTATAGACTAGCTGTGCCCGCGACTTCGTTCGCGTGGATGTCGGAATCGAACAATGTATTTTTTTGTTCGAAGCGCTTAATTCTGGCCACGTTTTTCATATAAACCCTGTATTTAGAATTTTCTTAGATTTATCAAGAATATTTGACACTTCTATTCCAGGTTTATGTAGAACTATTTTTCCTAATGCCCGCTCTATGCACTCCACTTCACTCCACTCCACTCCCTTCCGTTCCACTCCCCTCCGCCCCACTCCCCTCCCCTCCACTCCCCTCCGCTCCGCTCTACTCCACTCCGCTCCGTTCCAATCCATTCCAGTCCATTCCAGTCCATTCCAGTCCATTCATATTATGTGAACCGAATACGATGAAACAAAATACATAATGTTATTTCAACATAAACACGTCTATTCCAGGTTTTCTTTTAACGCCATCTGCCGTGCGTTGAAATATGTATTTATTTGAATACTGTAGTTTTTCTATTCAAAGTTAGATCGCGCGACTGACGTACGAAATAATTGTGTGAGACCAAAGTGCACCCGTAATTTTACTTCTGAAACACTTTAAATTCAAATATCTTTTGATAGACTGAACCGATTCCGATGAAACAAAAACTAAATTCCTCTCCAAGTTACGCTTAATCGTTGTGTATAAAAGTTATCTACATTAATTGCGTAGATTTTATGTGATACCTGGACAAATACACAGACAAACAGACAAACAGATAAACAGACAAACAGACAAAAATTCTAAAAATGCTAGAAATGGGTTCTATTGGTTATCCTTTAATACCCTGGCTATATTTTTTGAGATTTTTTTTAATGTACAAAAATAACTTTTCTACAGTTTTATTATATGTATAGATATAGATTTGAAAGTTTGTTTCCATGGATGGATTTTTGTTACTCTTTGACGCAAAAACTACTGAAGGGATTTGGATGAAATTTGGTACACAGATAGTTTATAACCTGGAATAACATATAGGATACTCTTCATCCCGATTTTATGTTCCCGTGAGATAATTTTCAGTATGTAGCGGATAGTAGTAACTAAATATAATGTGGAAGTCTATAAATCTATAAGCCTATAACTGTAATTTAACTTCTCAAACTTACCTATACTAGTTTTCCCCACTCCGGGTGGTCCATGGAAGCAAAGAATCTTTCCTTGCGTGGACCCCTTCAACTGGGACACAGCTATGAACTCCAAGATCCTTTTCTTAATATCATCCATGCCATAGTGGTCCTGGTCTAGGATCACTTGAGCGTCTGCCAGTTTGAGGTTCTCTTCAGAAGTGACTCCCCAGGGTAAGGAGGTTAACCAGTCTAGGTAGCAGCGGGTGACGCTGGGAAATAGTTTTTTTTTATAAATATGTATGTCCATGAAAAATGAGTTAATTTCGACAAACAGAGAAAAAAGTTTAACTATTAAAAAAACAGTCGTGCACACGAAGGGTTAACCTGTGTATCTCGTTGACTCGCTGTCACATAATTAGACTGCATTCTGAACTTATTACTATTTAAAATACTTACTTAAACTCAGAGCTATGACTTTCCAAGAAGTTGAGCTTATTGAGTTCTTCATCGATGACGGTCTGTATAGCTTGAGGCACTTTCTTATCAGCTAAGCGTTCCTTAAACTTATCACCTATGGCGTCCTTGTCGTCTTTCTCTAGACCTAATTCTTTTTTGATCACCTGTACAAAGATAATAAAAGATATTGTGAGTATGACTTGAATTCTCCAGATTTAGAACATGAACCGTGGCGTCACGATGTGGTAAACCAGTTCATCCGTCAAATTAATTACCAGGTTGGAGTAAGAAAGATAGAAGAATGAAAATTACGTTTATTTGCATTAAAAAGGGCCTTAGCTCAGCAACGCTCATTTTCACCTGCAATCCATACACAGTAATCACCAGAAGGGTATGGAAAGTGTTTTGTGTATTTGCCAGACAAATGTTTGGCTTCCAAATGCACTATGTAAGACCACTACTGCTTCTTAGGGACGGCACCGAATGTGTTTTCAAAGAAGCCTATAAAAACTACTACTTACCTTAAGCTGTTCATGCAGGATATACTTCCGATGCTGCTGCTTGACTTTCTCCTCCACTTCCTTACCGATCTTCTGCTGCAGTTTGGACAGTTCCAACTCCTTCTTCAGGAGCGAGAGGGACATCATCAGCCGCTTTGGTATCTAGCGAAGAAAACAAAAAAAAATTAAAGAACATACTTATGTTTTTTTTTTCAGACTTTTTTTATGCAAACGTAAGAAATACTTGCCGCCTAAAACTACGTGCCGCCAAAGTGTCGTTTTTAAGAATGTATGGCAAGTTTTCTTAAGGTAAATGATTTGTTTCAGTCAGATTTAAACACCTGCGTATTAATTTGCATTTTTTCTTAATTTAGTATTTTTTGGCATCAAAAAACGGGCACTTACAAGAAATTTTTGCCACATATAATTTCATCCTGTCGCGCTCGCGGGACTAACGACCTACCGTGACCCTGGGCTTTTGAACCATGGATTTTAGTCAGTACAAGTCTGACAGCTTCTCTTACACACGAAATTATCAAATGAGTCCTCCCACCCAGGGCAGGCCTGGGTGGGAGGACTCATTTGATAATTTTCCCACAATAAAAAAGCTAATAATTACAGATGAGGTAGAATCACACGAGAAGATGGTTACTCACATCCATCTCCTCAAGAACAGCCTGTAATTCCGTAGGTTCTGATCCAGTCAGCGCGGCGCCCAAGTCTGACAAGTACACCGGGTTGTCCACCACGCGCTGACCTTGTGCCAACATGTGATGGAGAGACTCCCTGAAAACAAGGATTAGTTTGAACTACTATAGATAACTGGAACTGATGGGTGATGCTGAAGGCTCTAGTTTCAATTTTGACCATCGACACACTAAAAGTGTCCATACATTGAAAATTGGAAGTAGCCGCGAAATAGGCTTAAGCTGATCACATATAAACATTTGGAGAAATAACGACCACAAAGCGACTTTTATTACTGAATGGACACAGTTGTTTCTGACTGGGCCACACCAATACCAATTCATGTCGATAAAATGTGTTGACTCTACCAATACACCCATTTCCAGCTGCTACCATGTGTTTCAGCACTGGGCAAATTATAGAAGGACTCAAGGACCTGCCTTCCAATTTTTTCTGGACAACCCTAGTCAAAATGTTAGACAAATAACTTAAAATATTACATTTACCACCTATTTTTAACAGCTATTTTACTTTCATAAAAGCCCCACTGCTCCAGTAGACTGAACTCAATGCAACTGTGCTGGATTATGAATTTACAAAGGTTGGCATCAATGACACAACAATCGTATCATGCGCGAAGGTTTTATGCTCAAGTACAGTTGGATTATGATCTGATTGCATGCTATGGAATCAGGGCCAGTGATGTTGACCTGAGATGAAGTGACATAATTTAATGCTGCAAAGTTCTTTAAATGCGCGGCATTAATGAATATGAACTATATAATCTGGATTTTCAATAGAATTTTCTGCTCATTAGTAGAATATCAACCAGTAATTGAATTAATGGTTGATTTCAACAATAAGATATTTTCAATTTGATAAATATTCATTCTGTGAATTTTAGTCAGTACGAGTCTGAAAGTCCCTCCCGCCCTGCCCGGGGTGGGAGGACTCATAGGATGATTCTACCATGCCAAAAAAAAAAGTAGGTCCTTAGTATTATTCAAAAGCCAAAAGAACCATGTAGCACTGTAAGGCCTTGTTCATAAACACGCGCCTAGCGTGCCGCACAGCTCCGCGTGTACAAGAACATGGCCTTACATGTATTTATTTGACAAAATGACACAAGGCCTTACCTTGGTTGAAAAAAAATGAAAATATACATTTTGCTCAGAATAAATTATTCAGAAAAAATAAAAAACTAACCTGTACAAAGGATTCAGGTTTATGATATCCCTGATGGTCTTGATAACCTCCTGCGTCAGCGCCTTAACTTCTTCAGTCTGCTGGAACTTCTCATGCATCATATTCTCCACCTTGACCATCATCACCTGATCTGGAGCGGGTTTCTTGGAATCCTTGCTGCTGTCTGGCTGCTCAGGAGTCTCCGGTTCTTTAGAGGTCTGCTTCCTGGTGTTGCGGTACTTGCGCCTGCGCCGCTCCGCATCAGACTCTTCGCGGGCAACGTTAAGCTCCACGTTAAATAGCGGAAACTTCAACTTCATTTCTGAAATGATTTTGGCATTTCAGAAATGAAGTTGGTGTGTGGGTGAAATGATTTTGGGTGAAAAATAGATTACAATGATGAAAAGAGATGGCATAAATTGTATATATTGGTTCACATATACAGGGTGAATTTTTCAACTGGGCGTGGATGGCTACTTTCGAAACTATGAGGAATATCGAAAAACGTTGAAAGGAGTCTCGAGGCCGATTTTGACGAAAACTAAAACTGCATCATTGGATTTTAGAAAAATCAAAAATCCTGGTCAGGAATCGAACCCGCTGATTTTGGAAAAAAAAACACAACCTGTATTATTATACAGTTCGATAGTGTTGCTAATAAGGATCAAATTCTGGGAAGTAATCATATACGGCAAACTTAACGAAAACGTATAATTACAAAAAAACTGATTAATCTTCAAGGCAAAGACTGTATTTGAAACATAAGTTACCGTTTCTTCTTTAAAATAATGCTATTTTTAGTTCAACTCAATAATGTCGTATTGCTAAGTACAGTGGGATTATTGAAACGTCAAATCCAGTGAGACATTGAAAACAATGAAATTTTATATTTCGAATAAATTATGGCTCAGTAGATGTAAAGTAACATGGAAAAATAGCAATTTCATAAAAATCAACCATTTCCCTAAGTTTGCCGTATATGATTACTTCCCAGAATTTGATCCTTATTAGCAACACTATCGAACGGTGTAATAATACAGGGTGTGATTTTTTTTCCAAAATCAGCGGGTTTGATTCCTGGCCAGGATTTTTGATTTTTCTAAAATCCAATGATGCAGTTTTAGTTTTCGTCAAAATCGGCCTCGAGACCCCTTTCAACGTTTTTCGATATTCCTCATAGTTTCGAAAGTAGCCATCCACGCCCAGTTGAAAAATTCACCCTGTATACAATACCATAACATATTGAAAAACAGGTGTACCATTTGGGTTGATCACTTCCATGAGAGATAGGGTAAATGGAAACTCTGCTCAATACTTAGAATAGAGATGTAAAATAGAATTTTATATAAAAATCTTTAAAATTTTGACCAAAGTCATACAAGTAAAACAGTCTCAATACAAAGCAGTCTAAAATGATTGGAGGTGAAAAATCTATGCTGAAAAAACTACTTTCCTCCCTTACTCCTAAAACATGACACATGCTAACACAAACTAAAATAAGATGAGCCAATGTCAATGACAAAGAAATGCCAATAAACCCTGTAAAATGACAATATCACTCACCAGCTGGCCCACTTTCAATCTCGTCCTCAATAAACTGTCCCGTAATCTTGATCCGTCTGTGAGCCATCACAACAAGCCTCAGTTTATAATCCATATCTTGCATCTCGTGGATCTGGGCGAACACACCCACTTGATGCAAGTCATCCAAGTTCGACACAACATCAGACTTATCATCCTCTTTCTTACGTAAAAAGATACCAACGTAAGGCTGGTTTAGTTTCACTTTACGTCTTATTAAATCTATTAAAGCTGGGTTTGATATCTGTGAAAAAGAAATTAACCATTAAATTATTTATTTACAGTAGGATTTCTGGAAAGTACAGTGTGGTAGTTAGTTTATTTGTTGAAACTGTTGTTTTAAATGTTTGAACTTATAAACAAGAACTATAATGAAGCAAGTAATAGATGTGTTATAGATCACCTTGTAAGTGATAATTAAAATTAAAAACTATCCCAATTTGAACATACATAAAGTAGGGACTAGATCTTTGAAATCTCTCAAACAATAAGCTTGAGTTGTACTAAGGTAACATTGATATTCATATTACAATCCTATTATGCATCTCTGACTATAATTACACTCACATCCACCTATTCAAGTTGGAATCATAACAGAGTAGAAGATCTAACCTCAATAAGTTTGATAAAACGCGGGAAGACCGGGTTCCTGTTGATAGCGATGACGGGCACTTGTGGCCACACTTCAGGCACGGCCACTGTCGCCGGCAGCTGGCTGCTGAACAGCGGGGTCTCATCTTTAGGCTCCGGGTCTTCTCCAGGAGGATCACTTTTGTTCGTCGAGAAATACCGCCCAAATCCAATCTGATTGCTCAGACTTAAATAACTACCACTATAACTGCATATCCGCGCACCCCTAGGACTAGAAACCCCAGAATAACACAACCTTTGCACCGGTTTACTGTGTGATGCAACTTTTGCTACATTGCGAACCACAGATGAATTCAAGTTTGGACTACGGATGCTGTTCCGTAACAAACTACTGGCAGTATGCATTTTTATAGTTCTGTAACAAATATTTACGTTTTATATGCGTTGTTCCATTTAAAATTAAATAAATTGGCAAATGAGTAGGTTATTTTTCCAGATTCTTCAAGATTCGCGAGACGGCGAGATTTAGAAACGTCAAAGTATGACATGACAGGAGCATGACGGGCATGACATGCTTGCTTGACGTAAGACTACTCAAGTTAATTGAAAAGAGCGAACCAGTAAAATCTCTCAATTAGGTAATCATTTCCCTATCTTCTATTTTAATTTTTCAAGTCGATTAGATCGTATAATGACTGAATATTTTCCATAGATTTATTAATTTAGAATAATTATTTCAGTCTTCGTTCAGAAACAAGTTTGTCAGACGTTGACATTGACATTTCAATAATAAATCATCGCTGTATTTTAGTGTGTAAGACGAAACTTTTTATTTGTTTTTATATACTTTATGAATGTTACTAGATATCGTAGATTAGCTACAGTTCTATCCCAGGTTTGTAATTAAATTGTAAAAGTCAAACTTATTTGTTTGACTTTAACCTTTAACTTAACCTCAAAGAAAACCATAGCCATACCTTTTATTATTGTTACAGAGGATTATGAGAATGGATGCTGCTCCAAAGCACACGTCAATAAAAGAGGGAAAAGCTGAAATCCTTCTCAAAACTGACCAAGTTTTTTATAACCCAGTGCAGGAATTCAACAGAGACCTAAGTATAGCTGTGTTGACAATATTTATAAATGATTATAAAGCTGAGCAACTTGTTAAAAACCAAAAATACGCTGAAAGTAGTAAATATAAAGAAAAAGTAGATGCTGAGGTTTGTTTATTTTTATTTCTTTACTAACAACAACTGAAACTTGGGTAAGTGGGTCATCTTAGGGGTCGATTGTTGCTGATGTGCTTATAAGTCTGTTTATGTCACATAACGCATTTAAAATATGTTAAAAAATTAAAACATTATTTTTATTTCTTGTTTCTACATGAAGAAAGACAGGATGGAGAGGAGGTTTTAAAACATAGTCTGTTTTAAAACTATTTTTTTAAAGGTCCCTAGATTTTTCCAAAAACATGATACAAACATCTCTTCAACATTAGAGTGAAGAGCAAACATGCCACATAAAATAACCTCAAGGTACTGCAGAAATATTTAAGTACAGTTGAATCCGTTAATTATGACATTGAAGGGACGGTCATTCTAAGCGGACGTCATACAAAGCATTTTGTACAAAATAAACAACCTACTGTTTTTGTCAGTATGTATTTATTTTAACAGAGAGACAATATAGAACTAAGTCAATAATATTAATTGTTATTACCCACTGAGACTCAAAACAACCATGCATGCGCCGAACATCATCGGGTATCACGTGACGCTTCCGAACACTTGTCGAAGGTGTTGAAAGAATTTTCTATGAAAACCAAACTTCGCTGTGTAATACGTCATAATAAGCGGTTGGTCATTATAAGCGGAGTCATAATAAACGGATTCTACTGTATTAAAAAATTAAAACTATCAAATTTTTCAGGTAGAAATAACAATATTAGAAGCTCTATCAGCTACTGGACTGAGAAGCATCAGGTATGCTAAAGAAGTGCCAAATGTCACTAAAATAGTTGCCAATGACTTGTCAACGCAGGCAGTAGAAACTATCAAGGAAAATATTGTGCATAACGGTGTGAAAGATCTGATTGAGACTAGCGAAGATGATGCTTGGTAAGTTATATTCAATTAGAAATAACCTAGATGTAAAAACTAATCAGTCTCGCAGTAAACCAATTTCTTAAACAAGAGTGTGGTGCATGGATTGCTTGAAATAAATAATGAAAAACATAAGATGCAGTCTTGCAAACAAGGAATAATACATCGCCTTTCAAAGGGAGCTGTCACCAAAATAACAGGCCTCCATATAGCCAAACGACTGCTGTTATCAAATAAAGAGGACTCATTCTATGATTTTCAATTACTAGACTGTTAAAAATATATATATTTATATGTTTTTTAGATCATCTCATGCCATAATAATTTTTATTTCCAGCATGCTAATGTACAAACACAAACAAAGCTGGAAGCGTTTTGTGGCAATAGACTTGGACCCTTATGGCTGCCCCTCCATATTCCTTGATGCAGCAGTACAAAGTGTGCAGGAAGGAGGCCTGCTGCTGGTCACTGCTACCGACATGGCAGTGCTGGCAGGAAACACGCCTGAAACATGCTATGTTAAATATGGAGCTATTAGTTTGAAGACTAAGTGCTGTCATGAAATGGTGAGTAGACCAGTAGACCAGACACGGGTACACGTTACATTGAAGATCTATCCACATCCATCTAAGCTGTGCCCACTATGAGAGACATCTGTCAACTTAAAAAGTAAATTAATTAAAAATAGATTTTACAACAAACTTAGCTCTACCCTGGGAGTTTCTCCTGTCTTAAACAAACACGTGATACACCACACAGCACCACAGTCAATTAGTTGACCATTCCTCATTCAAGATTGATGATAGTTATAAACTCTTCAAAGAGGTGTTGAACTTTCTTGTCAAAGTTTTTGGATGTTTTAATTTAGCCTTTGAAGCGAAAACCTGCCCAAATTTTGCAATATCCTCCCTTTTTTCAGGCTCTAAGAATAATGCTACAATGCATAGAATCGCACGCCAACCGCTACAGCCGCTACATAGTGCCACTCCTCAGTATATCAGCAGACTTCTACATCCGCGTGTTCGTGAGGGTGTTCACCGGCGCCATTCACTGTAAGAACACTACTAGGTAAGCACACTATAGTGCTATTCCCTATGTGTCAAGTTGGTAGTGGAGACTCTCTTATCGGTCGCATTCAGTGTGACAGAGGTGTGAAGCAATGGGCGTATTCGCGAAGTGTAATACTTGTCAAGTTTTTGCCACAACCTTTTTAAATGCTTTCTCTTTATAAAAAAACTGCTGAAAATGTTTATCAAAATACATAGTTGGAATGCATTGGCAGATTTGATGGGGTCTTATAATACTGAGAGGCATTGTCAACTCGCACGCAGCGTTTATGGCCTAATCGGTAGTGGTCACCGAAGCCTATGGTCGCCTAGCTGCAATACTAGAGGCGACGTGATTTTAACTTTTTAGGAAAGAGTACTGTTCCGACAGTTAAAGGTGCAATACAGTCCGTGATTTTTTGGCTGTCGGCTCAATGATCGTTCAAAGTGAAGACTCGCTTGTCGCCGTGCTTACATTATGTTATAGATATTGAATCGTTACATACACAACGTAACCTACCATGATCTGATGTCATATCAATGTGAAATTTATGTTGTCGATAAGATTAAAGACTTGGACAAATATCATAAAAACATCGACATTTTAACCCTCATCAATTTTAATTTCCCAGCAAGCTTTCAATGGTGTACCAATGCACGGGTTGCGATAACTTAACCCTACAGCCTCTGGGTGGCTTCAAACCCAACCCTTCAGAGAAGAACCCAGCACAGATGAAAGCCTACTTGCCGCCAGCGCCACCTGTTGGGGAATACTGTGTCAATTGTAACCAGAGACATCATGTAAGTGAATAGCACTGTTTTATTTTTACTATCGCATTTTTTTTATTTGGGTATACTTGAATTGTGGTAAGTCCAAGTGTGTCAAAGATATTTAAACTTTTTACGAGTGGTTATCAATTTAAAGTTAGAGTGACTAAGCTTCTTCTAGGCACTTCTAGGTAAGCTTACGCCAGCGTTGTCTTTGCCACATCTGAGCTAGACTAGTCAAGAGCCCATCCAAAAACCCATATGAAAAAAAAATGGCTTTGGATTATCAAAGTTACAGTTGAGACATCAATACTCGTATTTTGTTTGCGCAAAATAAAAAAACCATAGAAATAGGCTTCTAACATAATAAAAAAAGTCACATAGTTAAGTGACTCCTAGTAAGGTGATTGAAATGATGGTGAAAAGAAATTTTATAGAGGGGCTAGTTCAGAGGAGCTGCTTATGTGTTAGTTGAGGGGATGTTGGTGAAAATCGGCCAATAAGAACCATAAACTAAATAATGACCTTTCCCCATCAGCTAGGTGGCCCAATCTGGTCAGCGCCTATCCACGATGAGAACTTCGTGACCCGAGTATTAAACCACGTGGAGGATAACCCAACACTCTTCGGAACTGCCAAGCGGATAGCAGGAGTACTATCCATGGTGAGGGAAGAGTTGCAGGACGTGCCTCTCTACTATACCATGGATAAACTGTTCGGGAGAGTCCACCTGGAGACTATGCCCATGTTGGTTATGAGGTGAGATTAGGGTTAAGTATGGTGAAAATTTGGTTAATTATCCTTCAAAAGTCCTGTATGTGGGCTTACAGCAGTCTTTGGCCCTCTAAGGGGGGGGTTCCGCCATTATGTATTCAACAGACTTGAATGATTGACAGAATGATTTTATTAACTTTCATTATTCATAAATCTAAATGATACAAGTTCCATACTCACCTCTTGTTTAGCCTTTCCATACTAAAATATGCAGTCTCCGCTTGGCTTATGAATCATTCTCCTGCCCTAATCCCAATTACTGTGGGAACAAGATGGCGCTATACGACTTATATAGGTCTGTCTCTTTCCAACAGTGAAACTACTCTCGCTTTAAGAAGTCATAATTCGGCCGTTGGAAATAAAAACCCTGTCTGGTACTTAATAACTTATTAAACTTGTCAAATATTCCCAGATCAGCCATCCTGAACTCGGGGTACAAAGTGTCGTACTCGCACGCATCCCGGATGTCCATAAAGACAGCCGCGCCTTCTCAAGTGGTGTGGGACATCATACGGACGTGGGAGAAGACGCATCCCGTTAAACCTGCCAAGTATGAAGTTTTAATAGTTATTCTTATAATGGGCTACGTACATTAAAGAGAAATGCGTTAACTATCGCCATCCATCATCTCGATTGCGATAGAATTTTTTTTTAAAGTTCATTATCGCTATGTTAAATGGCATTTCCTGCTAGTGTGGCCCTGCATTAGGAAAGCTCTGGGTAAAAAAAAAATTGTAACTAAAACAAGAAATAAAGCAGTTTTCACACAGTAAATGTATGGATGCCGGACGCCGCGTGGAGATGCGGAGGGCGCCGTTTATTTGAGATATTATTTTAATACATTTGTGGAAGTCAATAAATAAACGTTTCTTCTGCTTCGTAGCAGGTTGGTTCATGAATCAAATTAATTTGTGATCTATTGTGATTGTCAACTTTAAAGAGAAATATAAGATTACTTTTTTTTGTCAGATTGGCTGCAGATGCAGTAGCACGGTTTATCCTGACTCAGGATATCAAAACCCAGATAGACCTGAGTCCCCGAGGCGACGCGAACCCCACCAGCCGCCGCGATGGGAGGCTCCGCTTCCAGTACAATCCTACTCCCCATTGGGGCCCTGGCTCTAGAGCTGCTGTCAAGTAAGGCTCTATGCGGGCAAAAAAGCCTCGTATTTATTATTTACAAAGTATACACTAAGTTCACTTTTATAACACTACGATTTCTAAAATAGTACTGGTGGCCTACCATGACGTCTTAATGCATGAGTAGTTCGGCTGTGGGAATGAGACAGATCTATACAAGTCGTCTAGTGCCATCTTGTTCCCACGACGTCATGGCAGACCAGCTATTTTTAAAAATATCTAGTCAATAAAATAAAAAAAACAATTAATACAAATTTTGGATTGATAAATGTTGCCAATTACAAAATTTTCTTCTAAACTCTTATAATACTTTTGAACTAGAATTTCGCTTTTTGCATTGTGGTAGTTCTTTATTCTTGTTAACGCGTCTCTGTCTAATTCTCAATCCAACTAATGATTTTCTGGTTTTCCTAAACTAATGAAGCCTATTTTTTAACACAGTGTAGGAGAAGAGAAGATATCAAAGGCGAAAAGGAATCAAAACAAACATTCTAAAACGAATAAAAATGAAAAACGTCAACACTCGCTAAGCGATGACGAGGAGAGGAAGAAAATGAATACGGGCAGTGAAACTGCTGAGTAAATAAATATTTTGTATGTTTCATCTTGGCTTTTTATTTATACTAATTTTTAATTATGTAAATGCAAGAGTGAGGTAGATGGGACGATTTTTGGGTGGATTATCATCAAATGAAGTACTCATTTCGTAGTCGCTCACAACCTTCACACTGTTCTGTTGCTGCAGTCATCCCTGGACCGTGACAACCTTGGACATTTTTGCGACCTAAAGATAGTTTTAATATTATGTAGTTCTTTTTTTATTGGGGGGCAGGCGATACGAAACGAATTTAATTTATATATTAGTATTTTGCACACAAGCCACATCACAAATTGATCGAGTGTGTATCCGATCGCACCAAAGACATCGCGCTGTCAACTGTTTTGACTTTGACAGTAGCACAAAACAGCTATGCAGATATTACCCGACCAAATGGAATGGTACAGCGTTTTGACAGCAAAGTTTTAATTTCCGTAGAAAAAGGCGGAGCACTAGCGCCAGTCAACTTTCAAAATAGTACATCAAAATGTGTCGGATTACAGTATGACGCAAATGCACCAAATGTGAGGTGAACATACAAAAAACATACAGAGAAAGCTATAAATTATCTAATTGACCGTACTTATCGTGTAGTGAATAATTGTCGACGTTGTAGCGAGTACACGTGCCGATGTCATTATCATTTGTTTATTGTACCCTGACACCCGCGCTGATATAGTAACAATAAACATATTGATTGTTTTGTGTGAAAAATTCGTTTCCTCTTACGATAAGAATGCATTTACAAACGTATTTAATTATTATTTTATTATCTTTTGCTTGTGGACAAGACAGACAGGTGAGTTTTTTAGAATTGCCTATTTTTATTTCTAAATATTGTTTTGGTTATGTCTAGAATTCAAAGTTATTGACACCCCTTTTTTTGGTAGTCTTTATCTCTCTCTTTGTGTTTAGGTTAGGTGACGAAGGTCAGCAATATTGGGTCATTGTTAGGCCATCTGATCTGTCAATTATTTCTAATAAAAAAAAATATAATACCTAAAAATTGAGTAGGAAATACCTAAACAGTCATGGTTTAATGTCTGTAAGATCGGTAGAGACACTTCAATATGTTGCAATTTTTTGTACTGCAAAGATTTGATTACAACAGCATTTATAGTGATTAGTGTAAGCACACAATATTGAATCTAAGCTAGACAAAATCATAGAAACACAATAACTATTAATGTGTAGTTTGAATATTAGGTCAAATCAAAGTCTAAATACAGGAAAACGCTTACTAAAAACTACTGTTGCCATTATATTCGTTTAACACCCACATTTTGTACAAAATTACCCATTATCCTTTCACCTTCCTGGTTTTGGGAATAATTAATAAGGCCTTTGTTCAAAAATTTTGAAACCAAAATGTGTCACCAAATGTTCTCCTTTTAATTTAGCCTTGGTCTGTTTCTCGGGTGACATCCTCCCACTAAACAATATTTACATAATTGAGACCTTATCTAAATCTATGTAACCTACATTGCTTCAATAATTTAGTTTATTTGTAGGTACAGCATTAAGCTAAATAGATTTTCTAGAAAAATCTTGTGTCAAACTTTTAATTAAAAATACTGTTATTTATAACAAATTATGTAATATTTAATTTGTAATTACCTGGAAATATTTCCTATTTACTCCATCAACTGTTTTCTATAAAAAATATCTTTGTTCAAAAATCCATTTACCACCAAAGAATGAAATTGAGTTTAGAAACAGCGTCGCCTCTCGTTGTGAATTGACCTTAAATCTATGGCTCTCATTTGAATTTATTTTTTATAAAATATGAAGTTTTATTTGAAAGTCATACAACAGTTTTAAAAATAAAACACTTTATAAAAGTGTCAAACTATTGTTGTTGCAGTGTCATATAAAATACTGATGATATTCAGCTGCATCTACCACCTGCTTTACCTCAGCATAATTTGAGATCCGCTAGACAGGTGTTGAAACACCTACAACCCTCAGCTCACCATACTATGTTCCAGTCCCATGTAACCATCAATATTTATTACTTCACAGATACACCCAAAACTGAACCCAGGCTGTGAGAACTGTACAAAAGCAACCCTCGTTTATATCAAAGCGGAGGGCTCCCATGACACAGTCCACCAGATATGGGACTTCACGAGACGTGAGCCTTCCATCATCTACGTGATCACGAAACACAACTCCTCCTTGGACATTTTCTGGAAGGATCAGAAACCTGTAAAGTTTACTCTTGAGAGACCGCTGTACAGCTTTGCAGTGACTATTGACAAGGTAACCTTAAGATTTATTTTCGTATGTAGAACTCGTGTACAACGCTTTTTTTAGGGTGCTAATGGCAATGGCAGGGCTGGAGGGACGGTGCTAATGGCAATGGCAGGGCTGGAGGGACAGAACACTTGTACTGACTAAAATCCACGGTATCCTTCAAAAGCCCAATGAGTTCCGGAGTCACGGTAGCTCCTAATGAGCTACACATATACTATGCTGGAATAGGATATTGAGTTTAGCTCAAACTCAATATCCTATTCCATCATTGAATATGTGTCAAGCTATCGTTTTTCAGTTTCCGATACCATTCGGAAACTTTAAAAGTTAGAGACAAATAAAAGAAAAGAAAAACACCATCCCTGCTTGTCTGCATCGACGCACTCGAAAGAAAACTGCTATTTATTTTCTTAACTTAATTTTTTTGCGCCCATTAACTGTCAAGTCGTGCCGCCTGTTGCATTCTCCAATAATATAATTATATTTTTTGATTTTGTTTTCTGAGAAAAGCGTTACCTATACATTTAGATTTTAATATTAATAAAAAAAAACATATTAACATTTCATATACATTGTATTGTTTTCATTGTTTATGTAAGTTACGGATAACAAATCCCAAAATCCGAATCCATTACAGATAACAAAAAAAAAAACAAATCAGAATTTCCTCGTGCAACCCATTTCCGTTAAAAACCCGCATTACGTCACAGGTTTATTGTTAAATCAGTCGTACATAGAATGTAATATCATTCCGCATGTCGGGAATTCAACCTAATATTTATCAATAAGTGACGTCATTCGTAAACCGACCCACATCAGCTACAATAACATGCATCTGTTGATTATTTTCAATCCTCCCATGCGTTTCTCTGAGGGAATAGAATCCCCTCATTGTATTGAAATTGAATTAACTTCAATTAATCAATTCCCATTGCCACTGTGGGGGAATTCAAAAGCCAAAGCCAGAAAAAGAATTAAGTTTAATTAAGAACATCCTTAGCGGAGAGCAGTGGTGGCCCAGTGGTATCGGTCCCGACTTACGAACGGTTGTGGGTTTGGACCCCGCCAGGCGCATTACTTTGTGTAATTTATTTCATCACCATTGCTTTCAAAACGGTGAAGGAAAACATCGTGAGGCATGTCCTAGAACCAAAAAATTCGAAGACATGTGACATGGGATGTCTACCAACCCGCACTGGGTCCGCGTGGTGGATTATGGCCTACTCCCTCTCACAGAGAGGAGGCCTGTGTCCCATCAGTGGGAACATTATAGGCTGATGATGATGATGATCATCATCCTTTGCGACATCCGTTTCCGTATTTTGAATGTCTGGCTCGGGCAAAGCTTTTTTCTTTTTTTTAACCTTAGCCATTCACAATGCGACTCTTCTAAATCCTTCTACTTCTGGCAGTTTTGTGTTATGGCTATCCAGTTTCTTCGTTTTTCTGTCAAAGCTGGGTTCGAAACTACAACTTTTATGTCGGGGTCATTGCCACTGTGCCACCAGACTCTGTCATAGAGCAGTAGTGGCTTATAACATTATCATAATAATTTCAGCGGTAGGACGTCCACTACTGAACATAGGCCTTCCCTATAGATTTCCATTAGAACCGATTGGAAGCGGCTTGCATCCAGCACGCTACTGTGGTATACATCAGATCGTCTGTCCGCCTTGCAGGTGGACGTTCTACGCTGTGCTTGCCATTGCACGGTCTTCATTCGAGTACCTAAAGGCCCCATGGGCGATCAGTCCTGTATGCTATGGGGCCACTGGCCTGCCAACTGCCACTCAACTTACTAATTCGCTGGATATAAGCAGCAGTAATTTAAAACATGTTTGAACAAATATTCTCTGTACTAGGAATGTAGATCTAACGTCGATAGGTACTCGTGAGTCATAGGTTGCGTCCCCATTCCATTCCACACATTGTGTTAGATAACAATGTGTCTCGTGACTTAGCCCTATGTGGTGCACACTCAATTTACATATTTATGAGGATAAGAATAAAGTTTAAAGTTGCATGAGCTGTTTTTTTAGAGCAGAGTAATTAGAATGCAAATGTATGCAATGCGAATTTGTTTGTTTTTTTAGCGACTTTTCTCACCAGTTAAATAGAAAGGTATTGGAAGGCTTTTTTGTGTAATTCAAATATTCCAAAAGTAGTACCAGCCTTCGGACGGCGTGTAATAGGTGACTCGTCGTCTAACCTAATCATGGACCATGCAGCACTATGACGGGGCCTTTAGAGGGCCAGAATCTGCCGGGGTCGCGGGACAGTTTCAGTGTAACCGTAATCCCGGAACGTAAAAAAGTATTAAAGGATCTCAGTCGATTTTAGTCAGTACGTATCTGACAGTGCCTCAGGAGGACTAATTTGATGATTTTACGATAAAAAATACCCTCACTGGGTATTTATTATCGTGGTTTTCATAAATTAAACATAGGAACGACATAAAATATCCCGTCTTTTTGCGTCTTTTTTTCTCTTCAAGGGTTAAAAAAAGCTAGCTGAATGATGTAGATATAAATCGGATAGATGCCTACTTTTTATTGCTGTAAACCCCAGTGATGACTGGTCATAACTATACCATAAAACAATACTTTTTTTTATTTTGTGCTTAAATAACTCTTATTTGATCAGCTGCTTTGTAACCACCAAAGTTGATAGTGAGCTGGCGTTCTCCGAATACCTAATAACTATACTATTGACTCATCGTCAGTAACACTAATGTTTTAGTAATTTGGCAACCAGAGGATTGTAATGATATTGAATCATACTGGGATCTGCTGATTTCATGAACGTAGATTTCGGACTGGAAATTACCTGGTTCCCAGTAGAACTTTTCACTTTATATTATACTAGCGTATGCTCGTTTCCCGTGTACAGTTCGGTAATTATCCTACGGGAACTTCTTACTGAGATAAAAAGTTATCTTACGTGCTAAACCAGGTAAAAAACTATCTGGATACCAAACTTAATTTTTGTTTGTTCAGTATTTTTTGTGTGAAACAGTAAAAAAATAATGGATGGATGTTGTTGTAGTTTCAGATTTGGATAAAAGGTACGGATTCTTTGTTCCTAGTAGTTAAGATTTTTTCAGTCCAAATATTTTTACACACATTTGTGTCGATAGAGGTCGATCAAAAAGAATCAAGTGTTTAACTCAAAATAACGACAAATCACCCTTGTTCCAGCTACAAGAATACAACGACATCTTCAACAACGGATACATTGATAACAAGTGCCCCCAGAGGGCGCTGCCGCTGCGGTATGTCTCGTGGACACGCGCCGACATCTCACTGACGGAGAAGGAAGCTATGCTGCACATGCATGGGATCTTTGATGGTGTGTGGAACCAGGATGGAGTTGTTGATGTCAGAGTAAGTTGGTTTTACCTGACGATTATTTGGATAGGCAGTATGAAAAATTTAATAGTTAAAAGTATTTAGCCAAAAGTAAGTAGCAGCCAAAATTGTTTTGTTTGTTACGTAAACCAAAATTTACGAAGATACAACGTAAACTACTCGTACCTCAGATGTTGAGAGAGCCATCATATCAACTACTGCTGATAACCGAAGAAGGTAACTGGCAGTCATGGCTGAATGAAAAAAGCGGGAAATCGTGGCGCTCTTTGAAGAAGTCCTATGTCCAGCAGTGGACATATGCCAGCAATAGGCTGAAATCATGATAATAATTTATCAATGCTTACAATTTTCTCTCCCCAACAGCTAGACCTTCTTCCCTTCAAAGACTACGCAGTAGACCTTCCTCATCTCATCCACACAGCAAACTCGACTCTCATAGACATCAGCCTCGTCAACCTGACGACGTCAGTTGACTACAACGCGTCACGGTTCGCGATCCACTTCAAGATGGTCAGTACTGATCCGCGGAGCGACACTATGGTGTATAACATGAGGAAGAGCTTGGATGATGAGCATACGCCCGGAGTTTTTGAGGTGAGTAAAAGGTCTTTTTTTTTAAGGGCACTCCTGTCCTACTGGACTATCAGACTTGTACTCACTAAAATCCACGGTGTGCTTCAAACTTCGATATGATCCATGATCGGTTAACGAGTCACCATTACTCGCCGTCCGAATGTCCGCATCAACACTGGCGGAAAATGCCTCGTGATGGCTACCATGGCGATTGGGTTGTGAGGTGAAGGCTGTCCTCTCCCTCACGCCTCCTCTTTCACTAACCCGCGACTTCAATACTATTTGTACATACTTGATGAAACTAATAATTATGTATGTTTTACTCAACAGATATTTGAGATTAAAACCCCGAAGTCCAGTCAGTCAGGCGATGGAGGCTTCATGCAATTCCGTCCGGTGTGCTATACGGAGCCCGAGCGTAGCGTGTCCTCCTCGACTAACGCGTACATAAGCAACTTCACCAGGTAATTTAATCATTGTGATGCTATTGTACAGTTGGAACAGAAAAATAAAAGCTAAATACCTAAGATTCCGATTAGGAGAGATTTCTGCGGTTCGATTCCCATCACACACAAATATTTATATGTAGTAGTTGTTCGGTGTCTGAATGTTTGTGTATGTGAGTTTAAATGTTTGTAACCGCACCCACACAAGAGAAATTCCGTGTCAGTTTCGATTGCTTGGCCAAAGTGGAGTAGACGAAAGAAACACATTCGGAAGAAAAAGTTAGAAATTCGGAAAGTTATAAAGGTTTAACCGTGACCGCTCAGAGGCCTTATCATGAATTTTTAGTTGTGACGTAAAGTAAACTGGAACTTTGATATTAATTTCATGGAAAAAATTAGTTCCTTGTTCGTACACCAGAGGCGCTGTTCCATTTTTCCGTACAAGAAATGCTGTAAATACTGGAAAGACGCTGTAAAGTAAAATACTGAAAACTCGTGATAAGGGTTCAGTTGACTTAAAAGTACTAAGTGGACTCGTAGTTCTCAACTTCGTAGAGGTCCCGATCTTTTTGCTTATCACTGTTATTAATATTAATAGTTAAGTTAATTTTTAACGCCGTTACTCCTGCGTCACCAATCGTTAAGTTTTTTTTTTGTGAAAAGAAAATATCGATTGCAGTCGGTACTTGAAGGCAGACAGATTAGCAATAAACGTCCGATGTACTGTACCCATACCATGAGTTGTCATTACGACACTCAATCATCGATATCGACCGCGTTTGGCGCTCTTATTGGCCCGCTCCAAGGTTGTATATGCCGAGCGCCAAACGCGGTCGATGCGTATGATCGAGTATCGTAATGACAACTCATGCTAGAGGCTCTGAATCGGAAGTTCGCTAATTAAGTCCGCTGGCCATGATCGAATTATTCTTTCCACAAAAAATATCTTCACTTTTTTAATGACAAGCAGTCACAATATGGCACCAAGGCCGTTCCAACCTCTTACTTGAAACCTATTTTCTTTGTCAACAGCACAAAGTTAGACGGCAGGAGTACCCTGTCCAGTTTCTACCAGGACTATGACCAGGACAACCTGCTCGTCCAGGGCATGTACATATCATTCGGCCTGCCGGGCGACGGGTTCTATAGACAACATAACTATACTTCCTGGTGAGTTACTTGATAATAAATACAGTTTTTATGAGCTGCAGGGTTACTATGACGTTTTAAAACTGAAGTAATTCCAGTGTAGGAAAGATACAGAACTATGCAAGTCGTCTAGCGCCACCTGGTTCCTTCTGTGAAATTACTACCACTTTAAAACGTCGTTGTAAGCCACCTGGTGGGGTATTACAACGTCTTAAAACTATGCTTATTCCGGCGAGTGAAACTGACAGAGCTACAAGTCCTCTAGCGCCATCTAGTTCACTCACTGGAACAAGCCTGGTTTTAAGACTTTGTATCTGGAGCCTTACCACGAGCTCTTAACGCGATCCAGTTTAGGCTGTGGGAAGGAGACAAAGCTATATAAGTCGTTTAGCGCCATCTCTTTCACATTTTCTTTCACACAGTCTAAACTGGATCACCTGATCTAAAAATAAACATTACCACCACAGAGACAAATATTTGTATGTCTTACAAGTAGTTGTTCCGGGTTTGGTGTTTGCATCTAATATATAAAATTCTCGTGTCACAGTTTTCGTTGCCATACTCCTCCGAAACGGCTTGACCGATTTTGATGAAATTTTTTGTGCTTATCCGGTATCTATGAGAATCTATTCTATTTTTCATACCCCTAAGTGTAAAAATAATTTATATGGCAAAACAACGTTTGCCGGGTCAGCTAGTAATTTTATGTTTGTAAACTCACTCACGGCACAGGATTTATTTATAGAGTGGGGATACATTACAAAAAATGTTAGAATTGCGGCAATGACTTATTTATTAATGACCAGCTGCATTTTTTAAATATACTTGTTCACCTTTTAAACCTTCCCTGGACTTCCAAAAATAATTCAGATCCAAAATTAGCCAAATTGGTCCTTTCTCGAATTTTAGCTACGACTACCGAACAGAAATTGATTTATGGTGATTACTGTGCGATTTCGTTCGTTCGTCTCGCCCTTTAATAGTCACTTTATACCTACTCTAAGGGCTGATTGATTATTCAATAGTCAGATGACTTCTAAAAGGATTTGACATAAAATTATGTATATGGATAAGCTGTAAAACCGCCATTTTTATTCCACAGATAAAAGTTATTTGACTACTGAAAAATCAGCCCTAAAGAACAAAGTAAAATAACGGACTACAGTTGTTCGCTTATCGATTGACATTTGTCTAGGGCGTAGGATCCACAGCTACCCCTGAAACCTATTACAACTGTACCAATCTGATGACAGGCCTTTTGATCTATTGGTTAGTGACCCTGACTGCTTTGCCGGAGGTTGTGGGTTCGATTCCCACCCAGGACAAATGTTTTTGTGATAAGCACGATCATTTTTGTTCTGTGTCTGGGTGTAATTTAGCTGTAGTATTTATGTATTTAGAAATATATTTGTATGTTTATCAGTTGTACCCATAACACAAGCTCTGCTTAGCTTGGGACTAGATGGCGTTGTGCGATAGTTGTACAATAAAAAAATTAACTATGACTCTTTTACCACAGGTCATTCACACTCGGCTACGGTATGCCTCCGGTGGAAAACTTCTCTCTATTCGTGATCATCATCATATCCATCGGTCTTGGAGTGCCCGTGATACTCGCACTGTCAGGTATCACGTATGTACTGGTAAGGAGGTGTAAGCAGCGGAGTAACCCGCCGGCGAGGTTCATTGACAGTGACGAATAGACTATTAAAAAGGTAGGAAGTGATTTGGATCACATTCTCAGTTATATTGATGTACATAATATATTATATGATTTACTAGTTATGTGTAAAAAGGTGTACTGACTCCATTTATTCGTTTGCTTATTTAAGAAACGACTTGAGGGTCTAAAACGTCCTTTAGCAATATCTCAAATGATTCACCCTCTAAATGAATAGCCAATAGCGTTGCGGGAAAAGCATGAACTTCGTGCATTCACTTTAGACCCTCTGTTCTGTATCATTCCATGACAAAGGCCTTCTTCAATAAATCAATATGTTATATTAGATGTTAGAACAAGTAAAAAAAATACATTAACAACATTTAACGGTTAAACTCTGGTCATGTTTTTACACATAACTGTAAACTGATTAATGTATGTCCTATGTTAAGGAATGAGCGCAAAAAATTACTATTTGACATTAAGTTGCGTGGCTCATTATTGAGGATGTGGGAATGTGATATTATAGTAAATGAAGGACTTGACTTAGAATTACTCGACATTTATTGGGACATGACATGACATTATCAATGATCGGAGTAAGTAAAGCTATTTTTGTATATTTTGTACTTGCTATACGTTGTCTCAATATGGACATTCCATTTTACTTTGTAAAAAGCGATTCACGTCTTTCAAGGAATTATGAACGAACACATATCTTTCCACTCCTCCGACGGAATTAACAAGTTGAAGATAAAGAAATACAGAAATAATGTAGTTTCTGTTATATTCCGGGGAATGTCGATAATGTTAATATGGACATTCCCCCGAAACTACAGGATTTGAATAAAATAAACGTTTGCTGTCTTTTATCCAAAATAACTCTATCTACTCCAATCATTGCTAATAAAAAATTGGACAAAATTAAAAAAAAATCTAGATGTTGTGTTTAGCATGAATAGAATCTACAAAGTATTAGATGTGTTTGAATGTAGACCGAATTAAATGAATATTTTGATGTTTTAATGTACTATTTTTTATGATTTTGTCAGAGAACTTCTAAAAATAAATTACCTACCAAAATGTTTTCAGTTTCATAAATAATGATACTGTCCCTTATAATTGCGATTGCTTCAATTCAGTCAACCAATCGCAAAACGATTTTAGATACATTTTGGATCTATTTATAGCGAATTTGGACTCGGCTTCGTTCTTCATCCGAAAATAAACCTAATTGCTAACAGTTTAGTGTACATATTTCTAAAACCGACTGTGATCAACTCATCGATTATACGAATAAAATTTGACATTAACTTATTGAAGATATGGTTCATTTTCAAATGGAGTGTCACATAGCTAAGTTTAACTTCGCGCTATAGATCTGACAAGTAGTTATCATGTTAAGTAGTTATAATTTATTTTTTATAGTTCGTAGATTAATATCTACAGTCAAATCTTATACGGCCGAGACTTAGTCCAAAAGTAATAGTTAATTAAGTTAAAAAATTAAATAAATAACATTAGTTTATGAAATTTTGATTTTAAATTAAATTTGTCATACAGCTTTTATGAAAAAATCAAATAAAATGTAGACCTATGTTTTAAAAATATTCTTTCTCGGGACATAATGTTTTTTAGTTATAAATAAATAGAATAATTAACAGAGATTCATATGACATTGTTAGCTGCAAGAAATCTATATTAATTTTAAATACAAAGAACAATTTAGTTACAAATGTCAAAAGGTTCGGTTGATCCGGTATGAAAACAAAATTGGGTCATAGCGTAGTTTTGTTACTGTAAATAAAAATAAATACCAGATTATTACCGACAATAGTATGTGTATAGGGAATCTAGAATACCACTTCGACCGACAAACGATGCAACATGGTTACATTACATCTTGTAACACGTTGCACACACCGGCTCACGATGTTTAACTGTCTTTGTTAGAGGACATATAAGGGTATTTTATAAGCTTTAGAAAATTGTCGTAGTAGCTTTAAGGGAGTGAACACACTTATCGACATGGAAACAGCTTAAGCCGATCATGTGTTTGCCACTTTTAATTTCTTTCCTTCTTGTAAAAAGGAACCCCAACCAGGTATTTATTATATCCGATTTTATAACTAAATGTATGACTTTGACATATTGTATGAAATTGGACACTTTTTCCTGACGGCTGAGGCAAGGTAAAGGTTGTATTTAGCCGATACCGGCTAAATTATCGGCTGAAACCATGCTGAGTTCAGACGAGAGCGAAGCATTTTGACAGCCGTCTCAGCCTATGCTGCTGAGCATAGTCAGCATTCGCCATTTTTCTTTTATTGCTGACAAGATTTTGTATCGGCTAAACGCGCCCAGTGACTTCTCTCCATAAAGTGTGTGATTTAATGCAAAGTTATACTTATTTGTAATTTAATGTACCTGTACAGAAAGAAAACTAAGATCTTTAATAAATATTTTGTTACTGTAATTTAATTTTAATGTGTTTTTGCTGTTTCGCCTTAAATATGCTATAAGGCTCAATTTCCAATGCCGCGGAATGGAATAGTAACGAATATTTGCATTGTAACTTGTTGTATAACGTATACGTTTATTTTAGTAAACCGAAGAACATGTCAATATTCGGAGAGTTCTAGAACTTTTAAACTTTAGAGTATCTTGTCCACTTTATATCATTAATATAAAGTTCATTATGCTTTGTAAGAATTCGCTTCACCTCTATTCCGCCGCAATATAAATTGAGCCTTAAAGTAATGCAGTAAAGACAAGTTTTTAATTGTGAAGACATAGATAACTCACTGTTTGGTCAATATTTTACCATTACTTCCGTTTGTGAACTACAAACTGTTCATTTTTTTTCGTTTCAAAACTTCTTGATAATGTAGGTATGTAAATACACAGAAAATTATAAAATTGAAGTATAAAAATATTATTAAAAATGTTCCCAAAAACTATATTTATAATTGTGATGTTACAGTATTTTGATAATCATGTTAAAATACATAAAAAAGATATTTATTGGATTAGTTTTAAGATGTTAGGTTATGCTTTCTGACTTTACTTTGGCTTTTAAACAGAATTTGATTTCAATTTTCATCTATCGATATTTTAATCGGGTTCTGTTATGTACAGACGTCAGCAAGTCAACCTACCCGAATCTATAAAAAAAATCTAATCGAACAGTAACCTTCCACCGTTGAAAACCTATCAAAGGAATTTGACAGATTGTAGTAGGTTGACATGCTAGCAACAAACAATTTTCAGTCAGTTTCTTAATGTATGAAATTAAACAAAAAATCGACTCTATTGACAATTTAAATTGTCTATTAAATATTATAATAAGAGAACGGGTTAACTATGTGACATTCTGACTATAACAGATTCTTTGACGTGATAAAGACGTTACATATCAATTTTTTTTTTGTCTAGACAACTGTATTGACATGAACTGCCCCTTATTATTAAAAGCGGAGTATCTAGGAGTAGTAGTTGGCCAATGGCCGCGTCTTGTGAGTTGTGAGTCGTAGGTTCGAACCGAAGACAATTACTTATCCGTAAAAGATACAGAAAATCTAGCTCTTTTATGATGATAACAATATTGGTATATTCCTTTTTTGGTCACGTGTGAGATAATTCGGCCACTTCGCTTAGAAACCTCACAGGCCATTGACATGGCTTTATTATAAATCCAGGGTTTTCAACGATGTATTCTTTCATTAATGACAAAGATGACCAGATAAACTTAAAAAGTAAATATGATTTGAAGAAGACACATTTGTACCTGGGTTTGAACATGGCATAACATGGGAGGCGAAATGTTAAAACTCTAGGTCTCTAGGTTATCAAGACTTAGGTATGCTATAATTCCGCTTTTATTTATAAGAAAGGTAATAAGAAAAGGGGCATGACTGGATATGTTCCAAGTAAATGGGATAAAATAGTTTTGACAAAGGGCTTCATAGCATCATTTATTTTTTTTATCAGATTTTGAATGTTTTTGTACATTATTTTGTAGGCTTAATTGTTAGCTTTGTATTTTCTGATGTGATATTAATTTTGATTATGTCTACTTGTTTTGTACATTTTAGGTTTAATGTGTAACAAAATATATGTACTAGTATTGTAATACTTTGTTTCATTTATTCGAACTGCACTTTTTACGCCCGAAATCATCATTTTATCTCAATCCAAATCATGATCCGTTTTCATTAATGGCTGCTTATCTGATTGGACATCTTTGACACGAACCTGGAAAAAAGGCATATCGACGGTTAACCACCAAGACCTCCTAACTGACATTTTGGAAAAAAAATTTTTTTCGCGGATTCTCTTCATAATCATCCTATCTCACCTAATAGAAAAATCTTCTATTTATAATTCGTAATATTTCGGGTATTTTTACAATCATGGAATTATCTACTAACTTTACGAGCGTGAACTTTGGTGGCAATTGCTGCTAACTTCACCATGTGCCTTACAATTTGTATGAATTCGTCGCATGTTCGCGCGCTCTCGACCTTAAAAGTAAGTTTTATTGTATTTAATGTTATAATTAGTTAATATTTCGTTTTTAGACTTACCCGTTAGTTTAATTCAAACGTTATTTCCGTGTTAGTAGTTTGTTCTTACTTATAAATTAGCCATAAATACGAAATACGTAGATAGAAGGTATTAGTAGTAACATTTTTTCGTATCCGTTCAGGATATTACAGTGTAGGTGGCAGTATTTAAGAGTTTTTATACTCAAATGATCAAGTAATTATTTTAGATTTGTTCAAAGAAATGTGTTGTTTCTATTTCAGGATGAGTTTTCTTTGATCAAGAAACTTGGTCAAACTTTATTTGGAGACTGAAAAACAAGATGCAGACCCCAAACCAATGCCAAAAGCAATCATCACTTATACAAGATTCAATGACACCATCATACCCTCCACTCAGCCAGATCTTGTGCAAATTCTGTACCAAACCATGAATATCAATACTTCTAATTCAAATTAGAACAACAAAGCTCCGGGGATGACGGGATAACCACAGAGCTGGTCCAGGCAGGTGGAACACCTGTCTTGATAGAGCCTGTAAAGATCTTCAATTCCGTCATCCACACTGGCACATCACCAGACGCATGGCACAGGAGCGTGGTAGTATTCTTTTTCAAAAAGGGCGTTAACACGCTTCTTAAGAATAACAGCGCCGTTTGACTCCGGAGCCATGTCTACAAGTTGTTTTCGAGTGTTATCTCGAAACGTCTAGCCCAAAAGTTCGATGACTTACAGCCGCCCGAGCAGGCCGGATTTCGAAAAGGCTACAGCACCATGGACCCCATACGTGCCTTCAGGAAAATAATCCAAAAGACCGAGGAATAGAATCAGCCTCTGTGCCTAGCGTATGTGGACTACGAGAAAGCTTTCGATACTGTTGAGACCTGGGCTATGCTGGAGATGCCTCATCGACTACCGCTGCGTTGAGGTGATAAGATGTCTGTATAAGGCCGCAAAAATGACCTTGCAAGTACAAGAACTGAGCACAAAACCGATCCAACTGCGTTGAGGGGTAAGACAGAGAGACGTTATCTCTCCGAAACTGTATACAAATGCATTGAAGAACGTTTGATTGGAAAGGACGGGGTGTAAATATCAACGGTCAGTACAACCCGCACCTCTGATTTGCGGAAGACATAGTCATCATGGCAGAGTCTTTGCAGGAGCTGGAAGTAAGGCTGTGAAGCCTAAGCGATTCTCCACGGCCTTTGGGTCTCGAAATTTAAACAAAACCAAACTCATGCTAAATGGTCATGTCACCCCGAGACCTGTAATCGTAAATGGTGCTGCCCTCGATGTTGTGCAAGAATAACAACTTCTTTGTGATATCACCCAGGTGGTATTTTCCAGAGGTGATTTGAGGACACCAAGGTTATCATATCTAGGCCAAACTACACAACATGGATCGGCATAACTTCGAGAAGGCAGAAACTAGAAGGATACGCTTGGGCATTCGGGAAGCGACGTCATATCTAAACCAGGGTTTATAACCAGTGTGTGCTGCCTGTAATGACTTACGGAGCCGAAACGTGGACACTTACCATAGACCTGGTCTACAAATTTAAGGCTGCTCAGCGTGCAATGAAGAGAACAATTCTCGGAATTTCTCTCACATGAAAGGCCAAAATCTCCTATCTACATTTAATCATCCATTTTAAAAAACTAAAATATCTGCTATCTTACCTACCCGTTTATTGAAATAAAGTAAAACAATAAATTTATCATAAAACAGTAAATAATCATATTTAAAGCCGACTATATTTTTCCTTTAGTTTTATTTGTCCTAATGTCAAAACTACAAGGTTTTTTGTGCCTACTGAAAAGTTATGACATATTGAGTTAGGAGTTCTTGGTGGTTAACCGTCGATATTCAGTCGTTTATTGGTTACAGTCAAAAATTGGAATCACCACAACCGAGATAGATACATTAATAATTTCAAGCAAAAATAATATGTAACTTTGTGTAAATTCCAGGAAAAAGCTGATATAAACACAAGGAAATTATTTCAGATTGCATGAATTACCCAAATTAAAAAGTAACGACTAACTCGGCAATTACCTTGTTTGATAACCCCGACGAGCCCTCAACCTATAACCTTTCAAGATAACACAAAAAAGCACTAAACAATGTTTTTAATAATGGCTTGTATAAGGTCCGTTTATACATCGATTAGCTATCTCTATTCATACTTACCGAGAATAGAACCCATCCATCCCTTTTCGGTTGCGCTTTGCAAACCAGAGTCTAGATTCCACACCGTGGTTCCCCTTTTTGACAGTTCCGAGATGTCGCATGCGTAACGATCCTTAGGTTTCGTCTACGTTCATACATCCGTATCAATTTAAAACAGAATTAGCTATGTTACCCCCGCTATTCGGCCCCTATTGGTTATAGCGTGATGTTTCATAGCATCCTATAGCCTTCCTCGATAAATGGATAAAAACTATCCATCAAACTCTTCAGCTTTATTAGGTATATTATTTCACATTTGAACTAAATACGCAATACCAGACGTTAATTAACCCACGATAACCTTTGCAGCACGAGCCACTACGCAGTGGAACACCCATAAATCTACCCCATTTCATTAACATGTTCCACAAAGTAAATACACCCTTATTGCTATGCAGTTGGAGACGAGATTGGAATGAAAGGTAGTCGTGGAATGCAGTGAGTGACATAATTATCAAAATGCTGATTATTCCGTCGACATACTTCAGGGAAGTCTGTTCGCGCCAATAATGAACATGATTTATGATTTGTATTGCCAGTATTCTAAAATATTTACTAGCGCTTTGGTTGGACGCGTGAAAACGAATTACCGTGACCACGGAATGTAAAGGGCTATTGAAGGACACCGTGAATTTTAGTCAGTACAAGTCTGACAGTCCCTTCCGCCCTGCCCGGGGTGGGAGGATTCATTTGAAGATTTAACTTAACTAAAAAAGCCTTTTCTTGGAAAAACTTATTTTTTTTATGTGAGAGTATTAAGTAAATGAATTCTTCCTCTCTAACATTTGAAACAGATTAATAAATAAAACAATGATAAACTTAAGATAATTTTAATTTAGGAAAAGAAAACAGAAATAGTTATCACAAACAACATGTACACAACCCAATAGGAATCTTTCACAAAGTTCAATGAAACTACAGAATTCATAAATTATATAAAACTAGGTTCACACATGACTCCAGATGCAACTAGATCGGTCAGCATTAACCAGACGATATTGACCATTTCAAAATATTTAAGAATTACACTGGTTTGCTTGGAAAAGTGGATGTCATCGGTCGAACTTGACGGCACTCTAGTCACACCGTTAAAATGATTAAGTTGGGGCAAAAAGAGGCACAAATGAGTTTATCCCGAAGAGGACTCAGTCCACCATTAAAGCCAGCGCATAGCAGAGATTACAGCCGCCCCCCAGACAAATAGTAAGCGATAAATGTAAACCCGCAGTGGTCTTTAATAAATTTTCGTTTTGGGTATACAGTTGAAAATTAAAGACTACTGGATGTAACGACCGGAACGAACGAAAAGGCCACTCTTCTAGGGGGCGGAGAATTTTAGCTTCATCGAACGTAAACTAATATGTGGTAAGAAAGTGCATGCCGTGGTGATACTCAACGGTCGATGGTGTGCGCTGGCTTTTATTGTGTTTTTAGTTGCATTTTAATATTTGTACTTAAAATCGAAATATACGTAAAATAAACGACGATTTTACTCGAACGACGTGGTCAGATGATTTTACGTTTTATTTGTTAGAAAATTAAACAACTAAACATTCACACACTATTGCACTGTAAAATATTAATACTGGCGGTCTCAAGATATTATTTTATATACTTAAACCTACTTTAATCAACCGAAATGTATACAAAATAAAAAACAATTTGGTTAAAATAATAGCACCAAAAAGGCCTATAAATTTAAAAATTTAAGCAGGTCTAGCTGTTAGATAAATAATTAGAGGGAATAGTTGTTGAAATAATGAACTGCGGTCAAGGTATGGATCCCATCTGTCCCGATTTATATGTATAGGTACAGCTGGTAACAGTAGTGCCAAGGTCCCCTACATTACCCTTGTACTTGATTTGGTGGACACACTCACGTGATCTGAGCGCTCTATATGCCTATTTCTTGAATCTGACACAGTATCGAATTATTTCCAAGAAAAGCTTAGATTCACATAGCGAGTTAGGTTTACGCTACACCGAGCTGTGAGCGATCATTCCCGGCCTTACGGTGCGACGGGCTAAGCGAATAAGACATTAATTACTTTGTTAGTACGCGATTTCGCCACTGGAGGCACCTCATAGGGTGTTTCAAACATTTCTATACATCTGATCTTTCTGCACGACGCGCGACGCCCCGCGCTAAGTCATCGCTCGGAGCTGTAAGGTCTCAGACATAAAGCGTATAATACATTTTTTTTAATTAGGGAAAAGATTAACATCAGACCACGTCAGAGTCGTATACACATTTCTTTATTAAATTCTATGCAGTCAGTCTAGGCATAAGGACAAAGGCAATATACAACATATTATACAGATTCTCAACCAAATATAACGAAGGTATATTAAACTACATAATTCGAGCTGTCCCGAAATAATGCTTTGTTTGAATTATGAGAGCAATTCAGCGAGTTGTTTACTTTAGGGCGCTCCCCCATCGCGAGCATTCACCTGTAATGTAACGTTACAGATTCGAACATTCGAAGATCATAAGAAGAGCATCAAATTGCGTACTTTTATGTTACATTACAGGTGGATGCTCACGGTGAGGAAGCGCTTTTATATTAATTGGGTATTTGAACCTCCAATCAATTGACATACTTCTTAGGAGATGTGAAAACGCGATTCTCTCATAGATTTTGTATGGAAAAAATTTAATTGTGACGTCACTTATTACTTAAATGTTTTTATTTAATGATTTCAGAGCTACAATAAACATATTTTAACAGTTTTTTTATGTATTCGAGCCTAAGTGTTATTAGAGAAATTGTATTTATTTTTGAATTATTGATCAACAAACTGAAATACCCAAATCTAAAAATAAAATGCAAAAATTCTGAACAGCTCGTAATTACTTTTACTAAACAGCTGCTATTATGTCTACAAATACAAATGTTATGAGAAAATTTAATCTATTTTTATTTATTGTTTTGGATTAAAATCGTATATTAAAATTGTGCTGGCTATTAATATTTCAGACGCATATTATACGGTTGGTCCTACTAAGTACATCTATTAAGATTTTCGTTAAAATAAATAATTTATAGAACATTTCACAACATTTGCGTCCAAAATGTACTTAAAACAATTTCTAGGTACAAAAATACCAATTAAATATTTAATTATTATTTGATTGTATTAACTACAGTGATAGCCCAGTAGTATCGGCCCCGACTACGAGTTGTAGGTCGCGGGTTGAAGCCCAGCCAGGCGCAATACTCTGTGTAATTTATTTCACCACCACTGCTCTAAAAACGGTGAAGGAAAACATCGTGAGGAAACGCCCATGTCTTACAAACTTGAATTCAAAGACATGTGACATCTACGAACCTGCACTGGGCTCGCGTAGTGAATTATAGCCATAGCCAAATCCCTCTCACAGAAAGGAGGCCTGTGTCCCAGCAGTGGGAACATAGGCTGATTATGCTATTAACTTTAAAAGATATCAACGTTCATACATTACATCACACCTCCTGCCCATAGAGGGTAGTTAGAAACAACAAACTCCACATTCATTTATTGGGAGATAATTGTTAAAACATAGATTTATCACATCCTTAGAATGAGAGATCTAAAACGGTGAGCTTAGCAATAAGCCACACTTACAAACACGTTAAAATAACACGACTTAATACAATGTACACACGGCTATACATCAAGCTATACAAAACCATTTTGTATTGGTCTCGCTTCGTACAAGCTAATACTGGTTTTGCATAGCTTGATGTGTAGCCGTGTGTACTTATCTCTGATAAAATTAATGGCCACTATGTACAGTCAACTTTTGTACCAATATGTTTATTTAAGTAACATTTTGATACTCTTAAAACTTCAGTTGTAAGGGCCCTCTTGAAACTATGGGTAAACCAGACAAATTAATGTTTCACCTCGGAATGAGAGTAATAGTTAGAAACTTGTATAAAACTGAAATTTGTACTTAGACACGTGAATTTATGAAATCTTGAGATATGTTATAAAATTCTAAATTGAAAAGTGGCGCATGGAAAAGACGGCCCGAAATAGCACGAAGCACTGTCAAGATTAACTAAAATACTTAAACGTGCAGTTGTCTGTACAAGAGTGAAGACAACTGCTGCGATTTTTTTTCTGAATGAACAAGATTTGATTTTGAAAATATTGCACTTGTTTTTTTGTAGCCGTCGAATTATAAACCTTTTGCTTACATAATTAAGGTCTCAACTAAGATAGGTGTTCAACTAATTTATATTTTTTACTCGGTTGACAGACAGCGAAATTAGAATGAGTTAAAATAACCCAGTTGCGCTTCATCCAAAAAATAACCTTATTAACCGTATTTTAATGTTAATTTTCGTATGTTACATTACAGCTTACGTTCAGACTAAGTTCTCTCCATAGATCTCAGACTAAAAGAAGACTTTATTTTTGCAAGAAAAAGGTTCATAATAATAAGACACAATAATCACACTACCCCTGATTCAGGCTAAGGATCATGTTGTAATTAAAACTTTACTTATGTAAAATAGATGGCGTTATCTGTACAGTATAGCTCCGTTTATCTTGACACAGAAAAATAAATAAATGAATTACTGAAGGGCTAACAGAGCTCGGGTCGACGGCGCGTCGTGTTCCACGCGCGCCTCTAAGAGCGTCAGCATAATGACGAGGCCCCTTCTCAGAGAGCCAGAGCCGGCCGGGGTCGCGGGACTTATTCCATCACCGTGTCCCCGGTGCATAAAGGGCTATTGAAGGACGCCGCCTTGCCCGGGATGGGAAGACTCATTAGATGATTTTACCACACAAAAAAAAAAGGGCGGACAGAAGTGTGCCTTTATTAGATCTATATTTCGCCAATTATGTAAATTTAAGTCTTATGTCATGGCAAAATATAGAAAAACACTAAGACAATAATCGTCGATTCGTAATTTCCCCTTACTCTATTTTCACTGGACAACCCACACTCCTTATTTGTGGATTAAAAAACATACCAAAGTTTGGTTACAAATCACGATTCGATTTTTAGACGGGAGAAACTTAATGAGATCAATATTGAAAAATAAACCAAAATCGCCGAAATAACATCCGTCGTTTGTACTCAAGTCTCTGAATCAGGGGTCAAATTTACTTAAAACAATCTTACAAAAACTCACAAGATCACATTAATTCAACATACAACAAAGTTAAAACATATATTAATTTATTTTTTTATACGTTTTATTTTATTTTTATATAAATAGTTACGGATTTATGTGGTTACTCGTGTTACATCACATTTAATTTTGGACTAAATTGGTGTACTTGTTTATGCCCTGTGAGTTCATATTAGCGCGGCAATATTGCTTTAAATCTAGAAACTGTCGTTCATACACATCGACAGGAGTAGCTAAGTTTACGGAAATAAATTTTATGGAAGACAGACGTAAAATAGACGTCGGTTTCAGTATCCATGCAATGTTCAAAAAACTTTCCAATTTGCGGTACGTCGGCCAGAGTCGCGATGGCGGCCAAATGCGTGTATCAATATTTTTGTAGGTCAAGCCGGCAGAAAATAGCCGCTGGCCGCATTTTGCACGCCCTTACATTATATCACGAAATAATTAGTTGGCCGCAGCGCCCTGATCTCCCTCCCACCACTTAGTTTACCCCCCCCTCCCAAACAAATTAAATGCAAAAAGTTGTATTTATGTTTCCAGGGTCCCATCACCAAAATTCATGAAAATCGGTTTGGTGATTTGAACTTCAAAATTTGGAAACAAATAACTTAAAATCAAACAAGTGCACCATTGTTTTGGTGTGGTCTAATGCAATGTTACATTTAAAAACAAAATTAAAAGGTTTTAAATTATGTACTAACAAATTCTCTATATTGCACTAAAAGGTGTTACACTAAAAAGTAGCATTACAACAAAATATGTGCGCAGACACAGCGAAATGAAATAATTTTGTAAAATATGCTATCATTTAATTAAAAAATTAACACTAATAAGTTAATCTTGGACAATTTTGGGAATTATGGAAAAAATATCTCATATACACGAAAGAATAAATTTATAGTAATTTCAACTATATTTTATTGAATTACAATTCGGTCTGTATGGTAATCGTATCGTTTTACTTTCTATAACTTTATCCCGATGGATTCCATCAACTTTAGTGTCAATTCTAACAATCACATAATGTCAGGCACATTTTATTCGGTCCTAAATTTCATTATTGCGACATGCACTTTAAAAATATAGTCAATGACGTCATTCGCTCTTTTAAGCTACATATCTACGATACACATCTGTTGAAAGCTTGTCTAAAAAAAGTGTAACTGCAAAACGAACTTATATCAACGTCAAATGTCATTCTGAAGTTGACAGTTTTTTTAGACAACTGTTCAACAGGTGTTTAACTTTTTTTTGCAGTAAGACAGTCAGAGTCTGAGTTTTCTGAGTATCAATTGAGGACACTTTCTGTAATAGGACAGAGCAGTTGGACCACTACCCCGCACTCACTTTTTGCTGGCTACGGTAGAATGAAGATAACATGCGTTGGCCGCGTAAATTATTAGACAATGTCCTCAAAGGTAATAAAAAAAAAGCAGTTCTTGTTTCTTACTTCATAAAAATGTATAAGCAATTTTTTTATGTTTTATAAGCCAGTTTTAAGTACCCCCTGATTGTGATATGTATGGATACATTTAAGGGTGACGTTCATTGTAGAAACATAATGTACAGAAGGCCTACCGTGACCTCTTAACGTGGGTGGTTCCACTGTTGGAACGAGGTGGCGCTATAGCTCTATCTCTTTCCCTTTTGAACTACTCACGCTCTTAGACGTTCTAATCGAAGACAAACGAGTTCCTAAAATAAGGATGTCGTCTTCGGCCGATGATCGTTCCTATTAGGACAATAGTATTGACTATATTAACCCTTTATTGTGTTAGCCAGTATTGCTAATGTTATTTTTGGTGTTTTTTTATTGCATTTTGGAGACTAAAATTCGCTTTTGATCGAAGAGTGGGCTAATTTTAAAAGTGATATAGTGTCTATAGGACGTGACCATATTTAATAATGTATTATTAGTCTCAGATAAGTTACAAAATCGTTAATTTCCAAGCAATTATAGTCAATAGTTCGGGTCTTTTTGGCTTTAATTGCACGGAAATTTGTTTCTTTTTAATCAGTTTAAGTCATTTTATGTTTACAGTATCAGAAAAATGTGACTGTGTAGGAATATGATAAAGATTATCAAACTGAACTGTCTTATAAAGGATCATCAATGAAAAGGTGGAAAATATTTAGAAATTTCATTAAAAAAATTATACTTATGTCATTTGAAATGATTACAATGTTAGTTTAAAAAGAAAATATATTCTGTTTGATTATCTACACCATGTCCATAACTATAAAGGCGCTCTCTCACCGCGAGCATTTGCCTGTATGTAACGATACAGATACGAGCATTTCAACGGCGAGGGAGAACAATCGAGCTTCACAATGCGCACCTTGTATCAAATCTATACTAAATGTACGCAAATGCTCGTCAGTCAGGGAGGTAGTACTGAAACGTAATGCTCAAAGTCGAATCTATAATACAATACATGCTCCCGGTGAGGCAGTGCCTTAAAACACATTCATATTGACATAGTAGAGGTAATGTTGTTAATACTCATTTTCATAAATTACAGCATGCGTCCAATAATAGTACATTATGGTACAAGTGTGTAATGTTGGTGATTACCGCTGAGGCGCCATTGAGACCCGAGCCGTTAGGTGAGGGTCTTAAGAGAGCCGAGGACGGTAATCATCAATACACACGTGTATCATACGATGGTTTTCAACACACTTGTGAAGAAAATAATACTAAAAAGCCATTTTGTTTAATGAGTAGAAAGTTTATTTAGAGAAACAATTAGCTAACGTGCAGTTGGTAAAATTTATTTGTACTATTGAACACGATCTTTTTTGTTCCGAAACTTTTTTTAAAACAAAGCAACACCTGTTATCAAACTGTGACTTTTTCTTTACTATTATTCACAAGTGAGTTATAGGTTTTTTCTTAATTGGTTAACACTTTGAAAAATTATATATTTGTACGTAATAACGCCTGCGTCGCGTTTTTGTTAAGATTTTTTGAGGAACGATAAATTCAGTTGCGAACAGAGCTCGAACGAGGCGATAGCCTAATTGGTTAGGTATTGAAATATCACTTACGGGATATCTTCTGTGATTAAATGATTTTTTTAATCACGAAAGTTAACTTATATTTTAAATGTTAAAACAAACCGTCATCTGCAGGTTTAAGCCCCGCTCACTGCTGAATTTTTCTTTCGTCAAAAAAATATTGGTGTGTCCAATGGTCACGTGTGTCCCTACGGGCGTACTCTCCTCACATGTCGGCGGCATGTTTCTGTATGGCCCGCGGGTGGTGGTGCTGCCTCCGGCGGTGGCAGGCCGCCAGCAGCGCGCGCGCCGCCCCCCCGCACAGCTCGGCCCCGTCCCGCGCCGCGCACACGCGCGCCCCGCCCGCCAGGGAGTTGCCGATGTGGCTGGGAAGAGATAGACCGTTGAGAGAAGGTCAAACAAGAGATTGTAGTAAAACTAAAACATATGTGCAATTCACACATGATAGAAGTAAAACCTTCGAAAATTTTAAAAGAGAAAAAAATGATTCCTAATTCATTTTTTCCACGTTAATATTTGTTTTCTGTCTTACCAAAATAAAGTTGAACATCTGTTAAACACTTGTGTAAAAGAACTGTCAACGTCAAAATTACATTTCATGTTGATATAAGGGTCGTTTTGCTGTTACACTTTTTTATGTTTCTTAGACAAACGTTCAACAGATGTTTATCTATTTGTAGTAAGACAGTATGAATTTACGTGTCTGTTTCTTCTAACTGAAATTGATTAATATATTCACTTTAAAAATGCTACGTTTCTGGAATAAAGAAATTGGACAAAAATGAGACAGGCTTCTGTCTTCTTTAAGCGCCATCGACCGCATACAGCGTTACGCCATACACCGCGTCATAATACCTACTTTATAATAGTGCATTGTTTACCGAGGAGGAGAAAGTGACCTATTACCGTCGAGGGTATCGTTTGATTTGGCTTTAAAATACCCCAGATCGGGAATAGCACTTTCTCTCGAGTGATACATAGTGCTTTATACTACACCTACGAGGAAAATAAAAAAACAAATCTTCACTAACTGAAATTAATAAAAAAAAAAATTATTTTTCGTGTCATTTTGCGAACTTGGAGGTAAAAACTTTTTGGCTTTTGATATGTAGGTTACCGGCGCATAGTCTTACCCAAAATTTAAAAAGACGAACCACGTAAAAAATGGATTTTCATACACTTTTCTCTTCCGCTCAGATGCGTTTTCTCCCCGCATATTTGTTCAATATGCAATGTCGTACTTTCTACCGTAAATATGATAAAGTATCAAGGTACTTTCCAAGCAGGTGCAGTATAATAGTAGATTATTAACCAATGGGATAAAGCAGGGTCTTCTGTCGCGGGTGGCGAATTAAATCGCGAGCGTAACGAAGGACTCGAGGTTCACTCCCGAGCGTAGCGAGGGTGTTAAAAACTTAAATCACGAGCGAAGCGAGGGATTTAAGACGAGTCCTGAGTGTAGCGAGGGATTTAAGTTCACCCAAGACTAAGACAGCTTTATCACCGAGGAAAATACTCTACCATTTGCGAAAAAAATAACACAGTAATAATATGAGATATGCATTTTAAACATTAATATTTAACATTAACTTATTTATAATAATACCGGTGCTACGGATTACAAAATTCTAGTGCACATGTAAGAAAATGATGTATTTGCCAAGAATTTGGGTTGAATATTAAAACTAAAAAGAGTAAAATAAAAAATTTTTTCAAAAAAAATTTAACCGCCTTCAAAAACAACCACAAAAAAGGGTAAAATAACCTACAAAATAACTTTTCTTTCGGAAATCGGTGGCTTTGTTTTATTATTTCGATGTCTTTTTGCCACCGACTTCCGAAAGAAAAGCATCCTTAATACAACAAAAAAAAACAATTTTCAAAATCGGTCCACAATTGGCGAAGTAATCGCGTAACAAACACGCAAAAAGTAAAGATCATCATGTCATCCAAGTAGGCGAAATTAATAAAAATGCTCACAAAATAAAAAGTACTGAACCAAATTTGATGAAATTTTTATGGGACCACACTGCAAGTATCCTGCATCGAACAAAAAAAGAATCACACTAATCGGACTAGAAACCTCGGAGTAATCGATGTACATACATAAAAAAAAAAATAGAATTGAGAACCTCCTCCTTTTTTTGAAGTCGGTTAAAAATAGGTAAAAATAAACTCAACGTTTATGTATTTGAAGAAAACAAAAACGCGGCAAATTAAAACAGCAAGGGCATCAAGCTCATACGGCCTCGTCGGTTTACGTAATTTTATTTAACTAGATGAAAATCCGGCTTCGCTCGGGTGAAACGTTTGTCCCAAATACTACACATCAAGGTACTAAATGTAGGTGTCACGGTAAGTCATAGGCCGAAAATAAAGAAAGAAAAAAAAAACTTAACATGATAAACAATGTCAATAATGGCGGCTGCGATCTGTCTGGTCAGAAAATCATTAGAAATTTACAAAATACTCGACAATCCGAATTTTGCGGATATATGTTGTCGACTCGAAATCTTTATTTTTTAATGTTTTATTATTCTGGTTAGCTTTCGATCGAGTCTACCGTAATCTAAGTATTCCAAATTTAAATCACATTCTCTCCCTAGAGAGAGAATGAAATTCAGTACAACATTCTTTCCCTGTTTTTCACAGATTAAAAATGACTATTGTTATGTTCGCTTTTTGTGGCATAGAATGTCACTTTTTTGAGCAAGTGGTACGAAAATATGTATACTTATTGTGGTCTCTAACACTGACCTCCAGCACTCTACACCGTACGTTATTTATTACTTTAACCTATTCAGTCTTATGAATTAAGATTTCCAACCACTATAAATTCAAAACAGTAAACTACATTTTATTTCCTAAAAAAATAAACTATGATACAAGAACGTTTAAACTTAACTTGAAAACCAAAACTTGGCCAAAATAACCACTTTGTATTCTACTCTAATCTACTCTAAAATATAAATTTACAAAGTGTTAATTTGTGCAGTAACTCACCGGACCATGTGGAAAGGCACATGTTGTGTGGACAGCCAGTCCAGTGTGCCGCTCACGTCCAACACGGACGCACAGCCCACGAACTTGAACGCACTCGCACACGAGAAGAACACGATCACGCGACTACCATCCTGTATCACAAACATACACATTATAATAAAGTCTACTACCCTCTACCACCTTACGCACTCTTTTACCTAATTTCTGTCACTTTTTACAACGCAACATTGCATAACTATTTTCATATTTTCTTTCTGTGATATTAAAATGGATGGCTAAATGTGTTGCTAAGCGCAAAACTTGAAAACGGCTGAACCGATTCGGATAATTATTTTTTTATAATATTCCTTGAAGTACAAGGATGGTTTTTATGGAGAGAATAATTTAAGGAATTGTCTGAAAAAGTCTAAAATCAACTATTCTATATTCTCGTAAAAATTATTCGTAAAACAATTGAGAGACGGTAGTTATCATATATATATAATAGTTACAATTGAGAGGCGGTACAAAGTTTGCCGAGCCAGATAGTTGGTATACATAAAAATGTCAGCTAGTAGCTCAATACCCTATTCCAGCATGATTCATACGTGTTCTATAATACAAAAAGAAAGGAGTTAAAACTCCCAAAAAACAAAGTTGTTTCAAACTCACCTGCTTAGCCTTCTGCAGTTTCTTAACGGTGCCTTGCGTAAAGGGGTACGAGCCAGTACTCTGTGCGACCTCCACACTATGAGCGTCATCTGCCTTCGCCACGAAGTACCTCACATTACCCTCCCCATTGTCCCCATACTTCTCAATATTCGCTAACAAAGTCTTTCCATTGGGAGACATGGGACTCTTTGGACCTGTGTAAGATTGGGGGGAGAAAGGTTGTGGTACATCGTTCCTCCACCCTCCTGGACGACCCTGACCATTCCTATAACCCCCTCCGTAAGCGTTATTATAAAAGTTACCCCCCGGAAATCCACCATCATTTTGATTCTGATTGTACTGAGGGTAGTATTGTTGCTTATTATCGTGACCATATTGCTCGTTATTCTCAAGCCGTGATCGCCAGTTCGGAGAATCCACAGTCAACGGTTTAGGTCTCTGTCCGATACCGCTCGGCTGGTTCAGACCAACATTCTTCTCTTCAGAACCCATTATGTGGACTACTGTACTAAGTATCTGTTCGTCTAACGGCGTCATTGGTTTGGCAGGATTGGACATGCGACGGATCACTAAAGCGCATAGTTTCTGTCTGAGGTAGAACACGCTGATGGCGTCCGAAGCATCAGCTGTGAACGCCATCCATTCATCTAGGGTTATCACAGCCGTATCTGGGGAAGCATTATTCTCATCCGCTTCACTATCTGAATCACTTGAGAGTCCTGGAGGGTTAGCCCTCTGAGTCAAAGCCCCGATAGGTAACCTCAACGGTCCACCAAACAAAGCTACAGTTAGAGGTGTAACTAACGTATTACACCGGATAAAACAGAACCTCCCAGCTCTGGATATCTCTTCAAACACGACCCAGTCTGTAGGTAAGTTGTGCACGGACTTCTGTGAGCCAGTCAGCCCACCTCCTTGGTGTAATGTAGAACTTGGATGGAAGGCCACTTTAACCTCTTTCGAGGTCCTCAACGACGATGAATCTCTGTCAACTCGAGCTATTGAAGGATACAGCCCCGCTACTAACACGGCTTTGACGACATGCCATTTCTCTGAATTAAGATTTACGTCTTTAATGTCTCCTGAGCCACGAGCCTTCACAAGGCATAAAGCCCTCAGCTGGGCTAGTAACTGGGACCGGTATCCGACTATCATTTCCATGGTAGCGCCACAAATGAGGTTCTTAGCACAGAAGGCACGTTCGGTACCATTAGCTCTCGCTGTCTGCCACGCTTGGAAAGCTCGCAACAACGCCATGTGGTCCGAATAACTGTCTGCTGCAAACTCTTTGCGTGCCAGACTGCCTTTCTTTCTATTCTCTGGATTCATTGATATCTGGAACGGTTCCTTATTCGCCAAACTACACACTATCGTCAGAATTGGATCTAGGCACTTCATAACACAAGCGTAAAGTAGCATTTTACCCAACTTCGGTTCTACGGTCAGATCTAGTAAGTGTTGTCCGATCTCTGTCAAATCTTCCATCGGAGTTAACGCACCGATAGTTTTGAGTAATGCAACAGCGTTTCTCACAGCCAAAAACGAAGGAGGTTCTAGAGCTTTCGATAGAAAATCTGCTATAGGAGTATTTCCTGTAGCTAACAACTTAGTATGTAGACATAATTCTTGCAAGGGTACTCTTAGAATTTCAGGTACGGAGTTCAAAGGTAGGGTGTTAAATCGTCGCTTAGAGCACATGTGGAAGCAATGGCCAGGTTTTGTTCTCCCGGCTCTGCCTGCCCTTTGCTGGCAACAAGCTCTGGACGTCCAAACACACTGCAAAGAGCACACTCCTCCATTAGACTCGTAATACTTCTCTTTTACCTTACAAGAGTCAACCACATACACCACATCGTCAATAGTTATCGAAGTTTCAGCTATGTTAGTGGATATTATAATTTTTCTCGCATTCGGTAGGGGGTTAAAAACTTTCTTCTGGTCCAAAGTCTGCATGTTACTGTGTAGAGTAAATATCTGGTATTTTAGGACGTTCATTTCTGTGCAAGATTGTATCATGTCCCTTAGCGTCACTATGTCGTCATATCCTGGGAGGAAGATAAGGATGCTTCCTTTTGGGAGATTTATGTGGATATGCTTGATAAGGGCAAGCATAAGGTCATGGTCGATTAGTTCTTCTGAGAAAGTGTGATGGTATACATCTAGGAGGAAGTTCTCAGCTGCGCTGTCATCTTCTGCATTGTCCTTAGTTTCCTCATTCAGATTGAAAGTGGAGAGGAGTTTGGCGCAGTCTGGGTGATTGTTTTCTACGGCGTAATCGTACGCTGTTTTGCCGTCTTTGTCTTTGTCAGACGGGTCGGCGCCTAGAGGGAAAAAAAATCGTTATTTAATGTTTTAATTATTAATAACGTTTTATGTTTAAATTATAATCAAAATTGCTATGGGATCTATGATTCAAGTACGTAAACAGATTTACTCATTTGGGTATTTTTTTTTTATTAATAATTGATTTGGACCATGGGAACATGAGTCCACAAAAACAGTGTGTATAACTCAGCGATCTGCAACATCTGCGCGATGGTCTCAGTCAGTCCCCTGGCTGCAGCTGCCATCAGTCCCGTGCGCGACTGTACAAGAACAGTGTGTACAACTCACCGATCTGCAACATCTGCGCGATGGTCTCAGTCAGTCCCCTGGCTGCAGCTGCCATCAGTCCCGTGCGCGACTGTACAAGAACAGTGTGTACAACTCACCGATCTGCAACATCTGCGCGATGGTCTCAGTCAGTCCCCTGGCTGCAGCTGCCATCAGTCCCGTGCGCGACTGTACAAGAACAGTGTGTACAACTCACCGATCTGCAACATCTGCGCGATGGTCTCAGTCAGTCCCCTGGCTGCAGCTGCCATCAGTCCCGTGCGCGACTGTACAAGAACAGTGTGTACAACTCACCGATCTGCAACATCTGCGCGATGGTCTCAGTCAGTCCCCTGGCTGCAGCTGCCATCAGTCCCGTGCGCGACTGTACAAGAACAGTGTGTACAACTCACCGATCTGCAACATCTGCGCGATGGTCTCAGTCAGTCCCCTGGCTGCAGCTGCCATCAGTCCCGTGCGCGACTGTACAAGAACAGTGTGTACAACTCACCGATCTGCAACATCTGCGCGATGGTCTCAGTCAGTCCCCTGGCTGCAGCTGCCATCAGTCCCGTGCGCGACTGTACAAGAACAGTGTGTACAACTCACCGATCTGCAACATCTGCGCGATGGTCTCAGTCAGTCCCCTGGCTGCAGCTGCCATCAGTCCCGTGCGCGACTGTACAAGAACAGTGTGTACAACTCACCGATCTGCAACATCTGCGCGATGGTCTCAGTCAGTCCCCTGGCTGCAGCTGCCATCAGTCCCGTGCGCGACTGTACAAGAACAGTGTGTACAACTCACCGATCTGCAACATCTGCGCGATGGTCTCAGTCAGTCCCCTGGCTGCAGCTGCCATCAGTCCCGTGCGCGACTGTACAAGAACAGTGTGTACAACTCACCGATCTGCAACATCTGCGCGATGGTCTCAGTCAGTCCCCTGGCTGCAGCTGCCATCAGTCCCGTGCGGCGCGTGCGCGAGTGTCCGCACGACACCGGCACGCCCTCTGATATGTACATGTATAGGATCTGGGTGAACGAGTCCTGTAACAATAAGATAAGATTTATATTAGAAAGAACCAATAAAATACAAAGCCGATAAGCAAAAGTCTATCCTAGCGAAAAACTGCAATTTTCCGCTCATGTCAACGTAACCTTCTAATGGGTCTACGAGTACCACACGCACAAGCATAACCACAGTTCTGCCTGCGCAAGCCGATTAGACACAGAACACCGTGCGTGCGGTTGGTAAACTGTATCACGCGCAACCCCACATCGTGGCCTGCGCATTTTTGGACCTGCTTGAAATTTTGCCAGCGCAATTTTTGCACTACTTGCTTTACTTTTGCCTTTTTTTTCACTACTTGCTTTACTTTTGCCTTTATTTCTATCACCGTGACCCCGGAACAAAAAGGGCTACTGAAGGACACCGTGGATTTTAGTCAGTACAAGTCTGACAGTCCCTTCTGCCCTGCCCGGGGTTGGAGGACTCATTTGATGATTTTACCACACTAAAAAAAAAAGAAGGGAGAGAATGTGATTTAAATTTGGAATACTTAGATACCGTTTATATTGAACTACATCTGCGTTTACACCATTGAATTTGTAACCTACAATATAAAGCATTATATACTCGTCAAAACAAAATAGGGGCCGCTTATTAAATTACACTTTAATCAAGTATCACTCTTATTCTGTGTACATAATAGATGGTAATAGAGCGAGAGCCGGCTGCAGAAGTACCTACGTCATCGGCTACCCCAATGGGCTATATTTAGATCGTTAACCGACACTTAAACACGTAAAAAAAATCAGGTCTGCCAGGGCCGATCCTGCCGGGTCATAGAAATAATCGATATTTTTTGACATAATTTTTTAATAAAAAATACCTCATAAGATACCCGAATGAAAGTGCTGGCAGCAGTTAACCATTGATTAGTTATGTAAAAAAAAGTTGGTCTGCCATTGCGCAGCCTGCCGGAAGTACTTGGCAGACCACTAAATATATGCCCTTCTGACTCACTAAACCTACCTCATCGAGTACCCGGATGGAACCAACGCTGAATAATAGCCAAGATGTCCCTGATAATGGATCAAAAGGTCTGCCAGGTCTAAGCCTGCCGGAACTTAGTGTTCAAAGCGTTTGAAGTTGATAGGGAGCGTAATTTCACTTGAAGTCAAAATAACATTTAACATTTAAAATAACATTTTTTATCATTGTTTTGTTTCTAAATTTATACAAATTCATGAATATTAAATATTTTTTATCGAAACATTAAATAAAACAACAAGTGTAGAGATAAAAGATGTAAATTCAAAATTTAGCAATAATCACTACGAGTTCAATGACATGCTTACAACTTATATGTATACATACAACTGTCAAAACTTAGTTTAAGTTGGCATTAGAATTACCTGTATTCTGTATACATATTTGTAAGTTTAGGGAACCAAGTAGGCTTTCGAGTGTAGAACCTGTTATTGAGTAAATCAAGTCAACGCCTAATTAACCTGACCACTACCAGGATCTCTCCCATCATCTGAGCCGTAGGACGTCCACTGCTGAACATAGGTCTCCCCTTTAGATTTCCATATACAGGGTGAATTTTTCAACTGGGCGTGGATAGTTTCGATAATAGCCATATTTTCGAAACTATGAGGAATATCGAAAAACGTTGAAAGGAGTCTTGAGGCCGATTTTGACGAAAACAAAAACTGCATCATTGGATTTTAGAAAAATCAAAAATCCTGGCCAGTAATCGAACCTGCTGATTTTAGAAAAAAAATCACAACCTGTATTATTACACCGTTCGATAGTGTTGCTAATAACGATCAAATTCTGGGAAGTAATCATAAACGGCAAACTTAAGGAAATGGCTGATTTTTATGAAATTGCTATTTTTCCATGTAACTTTACTTCTACTGAGCCGTAATTTACTCGAAATTATAAAATTTCATTGATTTCAATGTTTCACTGGATCTGACGTTTCAACAATCCTACTGTACTTTTTTTATTTTTTTTTTATGGTAAAATCATCAGATGAGTCCTCCCGCCCTGCCCGGGGACTGTCAGACTTGACTGACTAAAATCCACGGTGTCATTCAGTAGCCTTTTTGTGTCCCGGAGTCGCGGTATACGTATGTCCCGCGACGTCCTACTGTACTTAGCAATACGAAATTATTGAGTTGAACTAAAAATAGCATTAGTACGAAATGAGTAGTAGAAGAAACGGTAACTTTTGATTCAAATACAGACTTTGTCTTGAAGATTAATCAGTTTTTTTGTAATTATACGTTTTCCTTAAGTTTGCCGTATAAGATTACTTCCCAGAATTTGTTCCCTATTAGCAACACTATCGAACGGTGTAATAATACAGGGTGTGATTTTTTTTCAATATCAGTGGGTTCGGTTCCTAGCCAGGATTACTGATATTTCTAAAATCGAATGATGCAGTTTTCGTTTTCATCAAAATCGGCCTCGAGACTCCTTTCAAGGTTTTTCGATAATCCTCATAGTTTCGAAAGTAGCCATACACGCCCAGTTGAAAAATCCACCCTGTATAAGAGGTTGGAAGCGACCTGCATCCAGCGTTCTCCGTCGAACTTTATAAGGTCGTCTATCTATCTTGTTGGTGGACGCCATACGCTGCGTTTGCTAGTCCGTGGTCTCCACTCTAGTGCTTTTCGACCCAATCGGCATCCATCGGCCATCTCCTCTGCAAGAAATATGGCTTGCCCATTGCCACTTCAGCTTGCTGCACCCGCTCTCAGAAGCTCTTAAGTGATTCCGTCACCGTGTATCACTTCAGAGCTTCTGAAAGCGGGTGGAACACCGGTACTTAAGGTCCTCCAGAACTGTTTAACACTGTCCTGTTCGATGGTAAAACACCTGAAGCATGGAGCATGGGTGAGGTGGTGCTGTTCTTCAAAAAAGGTGATAACACACATACCTCAGTGCCTCAAGGCTTGAAGAAGTCTTGAACCAATGTGTGTTAGTGATGACTTATGGCACCGAAACGTGACCTTTCACTATCGGCCTCAACTCAAAGCTCAAAGTTGCTCAAATATAGCCCACAACAACAGATATAGCAGCCCCCCAGATTAGCAAGCTGAAGTGGCAATGGGCAGGCCATATTTCTCGAAGAGAATATGGTCGATGCATGGCGATTGGGTCAAAAAGCACTAGAGTGGAGACCACGGACTAGCAAGCGCAGCGTATTGCGTCCACCAACAAGATAGATAGACGACCTTATAAAGTTCGCCGGAGAACGCTGGATGCAGGTCGCTTCCAACCTCTTATATGTGGAAATCTAAAGGGGATACCTATGTTCAGCAGTGGACGTCCTACGGCTCAGATGATGGGAGAGATCCTGGTAGTGGTCAGGTTAATTAGGCGTTGACTTGATTTACTCAATAACAGGTTCTACACTCGAAAGCCTACTTAGTTCCCCAAACTTACAAATAAATATGTATACAGAATACAGGTAATTCTAATGCCAACATAAACTAAGTTTTGACAGCTGTATGTATACATATAAGTTGTAAGCATGTTATTGAACTCGTAGTGATTATTGCTAAATTTTGAATTTACATCTTTTATCTCTACACTTGTTGTTTTATTTAATGTTTCGATAAAAAATATTTAATATTCATGAATTTGTATAAATTTAGAAACAAAACAATGATAAAAAATGTTATTTTAAATGTTAAATGTTATTTTGACTTCAAGTGAAATTACGCTCCCTATCAACTTCAAACGCTTTGAACACTAAGTTCCGGCAGGCTTAGACCTGGCAGACCTTTTGATCCATTATCAGGGACATCTTGGCTATTATTCAGCGTTGGTTCCATCCGGGTACTCGATGAGGTAGGTTTAGTGAGTCAGAAGGGCATATATTTAGTGGTCTGCCAAGTACTTCCGGCAGGCTGCGCAATGGCAGACCAACTTTTTTTTACATAACTAATCAATGGTTAACTGCTGCCAGCACTTTCATTCGGGTATCTTATGAGGTAATTTTTATTAAAAAATTATGTCAAAAAATATCGATTATTTCTATGACCCGGCAGGATCGGCCCTGGCAGACCTGATTTTTTTTACGTGTTTAAGTGTCGGTTAACGATCTAAATATAGCCCATTGGGGTAGCCGATGACGTAGGTACTTCTGCAGCCGGCTCTCGCTCTATAAATACCTTGTTATGGTTTCTTTCAAGTGTTAATATTGTTTCTACTGCATAATTGGAAATTCATAACTTTGTTTTAATTAGATATTTGAGATTTCTTCGAATGTACGGTTTGGTGTTTTTTATTTTTCAACCTTCTAACGGAGTTTTCTTCGACTTATACAGCAAGTTGGCTATAACGATTGTTTAATCTCATAATGCCATTTATTCGGAGACATATATGGATGCAAAAATAGCCACTTGGGGTGTTACCTTAATCCAGGGAGGCATAGCCAGAACAGGTAGGTCTTATGGTGGAATATTCTCAACCAGTGGTTCAGAAAGTTTGAAACTGGTCTCAAAAGACGGGTAATATCACCAGACGCCGTGATCCAGGAAGAAAGTGAGTAAGTAAAGCCTAAGAAGACCAATAAGTTTGATTAACCGCGCAAATAGAGCGAAAATCTACCGCGCGGACCGTACAAACTCCATTGCGTTGAGCTACAGGCACCCCTATAATTGACTAGACTATTCCGAATTGACTCCATGAGACTAACAATACTCAAGAAGATGCTTGGTTCTCCTGCAGTTAACTGGAGCGTATGGTGCAAATCGTGAAACATTTGCAAAGAGAAAAATTATTTAACTGTTTTGAATGGGCTTCATTGCTTTTTATTTATGACTGCAGGCTTATTTTTTTTTTAATAAAGACTGATTCATTAGAGTGTAGAGAAGATCTAAACAACAGGTTTCAGATCCTTGCACTCTTGAAACAGACTGTTCCAATGAGATCCGAATTATGCTCTGGGGCGGTTGTCTCTATCACGCAAAACTGAGGTCGCACTTCGTAATAACGTTACTGTAACTGCTCAAAATTGCGTATCGAATGTGGTGCAACTCCACATTATCCCATTCGCACGGCAACGAGTACCTGATTTCATCTTCAAGCAGGATAATGTTCGGGCGGACACGCTGCGACTACCAGTGCATACATTCGCTGACGTTCGAATTACAATGTTACAGTAGCTACTCAGGATTTTTAACTAAGTTTTATTCAGCATTTAAGAGATGAGTTAAAGAGGAGTGCAATAGAAAGTAAAATTCCCATCAACACCCAGCTGGATCTCATAAATTGTCTGAAAACTTGCTGGTAGAGAATCCCAAAGAAAATGTTTGGTATTTAATCCTGAACATTCCACCTCCATTAAAATGAGTAGCACAGAGAAAACAGAGTTAAAAGAGAAGCTTTAAAGAACACTTTGGAACATTAAAGACGTTATTTTTTCGAGTTTTTTGATGTTTTGTGTAAGTTGATACATTCCTGCAATTCCCCACTTTTCATTCAATTTCGTTTATTTTAACGATTGATTGGAATACAAACTTAATTTTTGTGTATTTCCAAGTAAAGTCGTTAATATTAATCATATTCAGTCATTATAATCAGTAATATTTAAATATTATTTAATAAATCGACAAAAATCAGTTGGCCCTTATTTGGAGTAAAACTCGAGTCCTTCGTTACGCTCGCGATTTAATTCGCCACCCGCGACAGAAGACCCTGCTTTATCCCCTTGGTTAATAATCTACTATTTTCACTAGGAAACGTTGTTACCACGCCGCCGCCGCCGCCAATTTCGACAAGAATGTGGCCCGCACGTACTTAACTGAGCCATGTGGATATGCCGTCCTTGTAAACTTTTTTCATGTGAGAAGCTTGCGCAGGCAGAACTGTGGTGAAGCTTATGCGTGTGGTAGGCTCATTACAGAAAGACGAGAAGATGTTCAAAAATGGAATGACAGATTCAACCTTGCCGACCAGTACTGCGGTAGCCTAGTTGACTATTTATGCAGAAGGACACAAGTCAGAGTCCTGCTCGCTATAGATTTTTTCTTTCCGCAAAGCTTTTTGTCTCAGTCTCACTACGCTTTGGGCTTGAATGGCTAAATTGAAAACTTTGAAGAAATGTAAAAAATATTGAAAACTTAAACTACGCTAAAAATCAATCATTATTCCTCGCCAGAAAGCGAACCCGTTGACTTAAAAAAACACAATTATAACCTTTTTGTTAAAAATCAACTGTTTCATTGGCCTCGAGATTCTTTAATAGTAGATTACGCACCAAGGGAGTAAAGCATTGCCTTACGTCACGGGCGTATTGAATCCCGCAGCGACACTAAGGATTCTGGGGTGAACCTTCGTAGCGCAGCGAGGAGGTTCAAGTGTTAATTCCCGAGTAAAACGAGGGAATTAAGTTAAGAATCCTCAGTGTAGCGAGGGATTCAAATTAGCCCAAGACACGGCAGCTTTACTCCCGAGGAGCGTACTCTGCTTTTCACACCTACTGCGAGGAAATAAATTCGATTTTTGAAAGAAGGATGGACAAAACGTCCCACCCCTTGTAACACTTCCATCTATATATCAAATGAAAGCACTTGGAAAGTGTATCATTTCATTGTATGACAGCAAACCTGTAAACCATGGGAGAAAAAAGTTATTGAGACTTTTATGTCAAAATACCAACGATACATAATGTTAGGCAGAAGTCATGTATGTCTTAAATTATATTAATCCATACTCAATACTGTGTGCTAATGCATCGTTGACATTACTGTATTAAAAAAAATGTCACATGATATGCAAAAAAAAAAATTGCTAGTTTCTTTAACCGATTCTCGGACTACCTGCCTTAACGATTGGGTTTGTCGACTATGAAAGTAGAAGACAGGCGTCAACTATGTGTTACGTGTTCGCGATCTTTACTTCGAGTCAGAATTCGTCATAGTGTATTATTACGAGAATAATATGTATATGGAAGATCGGCCGGGATTCACAGAGTTTATAATGGAACACATTGATTTTGAAAATGTCAGTTTTAATATTTAATTATATCGTTTTTGAAAAAGAATAAGGCGCTATCTCCACAATCAATAGAATCGCGGCGATATTATAGTCGTGCCACATATTTCCATATACTCTATACGAACGTGTCTCCACACGGCGATGTTCATAGATTTTCACATGGAAATGATGGGTACAAGCGTTGGCGTTGGTACGCATCATTACCATGACAAAAAGCTATTCAGACACTGTTAGCACTACGGACACTAATGAAGGAAACCAAAAAATGACTTCAACGACCATCCATAGTACACTGGTGTTTTTTTTTACTCCTTTGCTTCTTCGTTAGTCAGTTGAGTAACGTTTTGGTTGTGGCGGCATGTGACGGTCTTATAGCCATGTTCTTCTAAGTAGGGCCTGTGGTACCCCTACCACAGCTTTGAGCCTCTAAAGCCCCAATCTTCATTATTTTCATACAATTATTACTACTAAGTACTATGATTTTCTTTTAAAGAGTCAGAAGTGGGTGCCGCTAAGTCAACAATGTTACTCTTTCTCATGATCTATACACATATTATCATGAGAAAAAGCTAAGAGCAATGTTTTCTTCTGAAAATCGAAATTCATCTTTTGACATAAAAGTCTCAATAACTTTTTTCTCCTATAGTTTGCAGGTTTGCTGTCATACATTGAAATGATACACTTTTCACGTACTTTCATTTGATATATGGATGGGAGTGTTACAAGGAAAGGGACGGGGTCCATACATTTCTGCCCATTCTTCTTTGATGTGGTGACAACCTTCGAACGTGAAGTTGGCACCACTGCAACCGATCAGCTGTTGCGGCCAGTGGCCGCCATTACTGATTAGTAGATTGTTATACAAGGGTTCAATTCAAATCAATTCGCATACGAGGTATTTAGACGCACGAGCGAAGCGAGGGCGGCTATAGTCCGAGTGGAAATTGAGGACTTTCACCCGTGTTAAACACTCTACTTTTCATTTCAAATATAAGGAAAGTAAAAAATAGTAGTTTTTCTAAAATATTTATTGATAGTAATAACATGAGTAGTACCTGTTTAATAGTCTTTTTTAATTTAAATTTCAAATATGGAACACACCGCCCGCGTCACCGCCGCGGGCCATCCCACTTTATTAGGTATTTTTTTTAATTCACATTGGCCGTATACACTCACAAGACCGCAGTATTTTTTTTTAATCGATATATTTCTTAATTATGTAAAAAAATATATAGCCGACTAAATAACCAATTTTAGTTCTATTTTTAAAATTCATTCCCGCCCTAGGGAGGGCAAGCATCGTTTTCGTCTCGCTGCTCTGATCAAACTATTTTTAAACTACACCTGCTTGGAAAGTACCTTGATACTTTATCAAATTTACGGTAGAAAGTACGTCATTGCATATCGACCAAATATGCGGGGAGAAAACGCATGGCGGGAGAGAAAAGTGTATGTAAATCCATTTCTTACGTGGTTTTTCTTTTTTAATTTTGGGTAAGACTATGCGCTGGTAACCTAAATATCAAAAGCCAAAAAGTTTTTATGTCCAAAGTTCGCAAAATGACACTGGCCACTAGCTGTGTGTTGGATGGTGTGCGGCGGCAGGATAAACATGTGAAAATTGCAGACGCCATAGGCGCCATTTTCAATTTGTGTGTTGTTAGAAGATTCAGTTTTCGTAGAAAGTAATTTCTTTTCCTCGTAGGTGTAGTACAAAAGCACTATGTATCACTCGAGAGAAAGTGCGATTCCCGATCTCGGGTATTTTAAAGCCCTCGTCTACGCCTCGGGCTTTAAACGACACCTCGACGGTAATCGGTCACTTTCTCCTCTCGGTAAACTATGTACTATTCTCTATTCCTCATATTTCAGGATTTGACCAAACATATGCAGTTAGAAAGTTGAAAGATATGAATATTACTAACCAGCGTGCCTTCATTGAAGCATTCGTCCAGGAACTCGTCCATGTCCGTCTGTAGCGCGGGATCGATCACACTCTCCTCTTTAACTTCCTTGCTATTACTACTGCTGCCTGGCTCGTCTTGTTTCTGACCTGACAATTAATAAATGTTTTATAAGCTGGAATATTGTAGGCCTAAATTATCTGTTTTTGAACTGTACTGCAATATTAGTACTTTGTTATACTTGGGGTGAAAGTAACTTATTTGGTCCTCAAACGGGGTTCAATGGAACTAATTTTATTAAATCACGAGCGTAACAAGTTATTCAAATAATTAAATCGTGAGCGACGCGAGTGATTCAAATGATTGAGTCGTGTGCGACGCGAGTTGCATACTATAAACTATGGCTACGGGAAAAAAAAAGTCAGGTCAGAAAGTAGGAGGAATTTCGTACATTGACCTATTACCTGTCTCTGTCACTCTCACGTAAATATAACGAGTCTCGCTTGCACAGATGCAAACGAGATCAAGTTCCTCCTGCTTTCCGACCGGACTTTATTCTCTGAAAGAGTTCAAAATCATACCTTCTAACTGCGACCAATAGCTCTTCCCGCTCTTGAGTTTATTCTTGAGCTCCTTCTCGACCTGGATCATCTTGGGCGTGCGGTACTGCGACATCTTCAGCACGTCCTCCAGGTAGTAGCGCTGCACCTCGTGCAGGCGACCCGGGATCGTGATCACTGGGCAGTTGTTGAAGTATCTGAGGAGAAATTGTCATTGTAAGAGAGCTCCGATTTCAACTACGACTTAATTTCATCCTTACCTACGACATATGACATAAAAACGTGCGGTTATCTAAGAGTAGATTAAAAAGAAAACATGCTCGCCACGATGATGTAAGTCAGTCGAATTGCATCATTATGTCGATTTTCATTTTTAGTTTATAGAAATTGCAAATCGCACGAATCCAGTTATGAGTAAGCTGTCGGGTTAAACTCGTCAATGAACGAAAACGAATGCTCTCTTGCTTAACTATTAAATGAAAACGACACAACATCGAACAACCACTTGACTTGAGCAGTCACTTTTGGTTTGGTTGAATATTTATTAAAAACTATACACAAACGAGAACATTAAATTAGAATAATTTTTAAGATTATGCTTTTGGGCTAGAAAGAAACCAAAAAAAACAGTATGAGATATAGTTAAGTTGGACATATTCCGGGACAAGACAATTTCAAAACTGAAGTTGACAAAGAGTATCCCTCAACATGATGTACTAACTGTATCAATAGAGAAATGTGTATACCTGGAGAATATCTGGGTGTCCATTGTAGCAGACATGAGCACCAACTTGAGCTCCTTGAACCGCGGCAGTGCGTCTCGCAGGGCGATCAGGAGGAAGTCGCTAAACTTGTCGCGCTCGTGTACCTCGTCCACGAATATGTGGGTCACTCCTGTACAGTTATAGTCGATTTATTAACATACTGGCTGTTACCAGCGGCCACTTAAAACAATGGGGAAGGCCGGTCTAAGCTAATTGTAGATGGCGCCACCATAGCTTAGTCCTAATCCGACGCCTATTTAAAAAGCATAAAATCGAAATACCTGCCAGAATGGATATATGCTCACCAAATTGTGTTTTATGATACAAAGTTGTATTGCATATCATAAAACACTATTGTTTATTGTAGAAAATAGCCTTTTTTATTTATAATAGAAAAAAACGACATTCGCAGGGTCGACAAAGCTTCGCTTCGCGGGGCTTCTATTTCTGTTTACAGGGTTTAATCAAAGGAATCTAATCTAACCAAACCAAACTTCGGGGTGAAACTTTCTTGAAATCTTGCTAAAGCGAGTATTGGATTTGATGAGCATTATTTTATCCATTTTGGTAAACAAAAAGACTTATTAAAGAGTACTTAAATTTTAGCAAGAAAAAATATAGGACCGGTAGAAGAGTGGCTTCCTAGGTCCAGCAGAGGACTCAATAACGATTATGTTAACTGACCTGTGAGCGAGGTATCTCCCGCCATCAATGTTCTGAGTAGCACTCCATTAGTACAGTATGTGAGGACTGTGCGCGGACTGACGCGGGACTCCAGCCGGATCTGGTAGCCTATCGACTGGCCTATCTTTTCCATGCGTTCGTAGGCCACCTATAAATCATAAGGGAAGAATGTTTTCACCGTCCGACTCTTTATGGGAATTAAAAAAAAATCTTAGAAGTTCCGATTTTTACAAATGTCATGCAATGAGACCAGTAGGTAATCTGCAATCAAAACGGCGCTTGTAACAGTGAAGAAATATTGGAACCTCAATACGAATAATAAACATACTAGTATTTATGGTAAACATTAACATTCCGGTGTTAGTTCTTAAACTAGAATTTAGCGTTTTTTGCCTCATGGAATTTCGACGACTTACTTTTAACAGTATGTAAAGTCACATGTTAAAAAGATCTCTAAGTGTTTGGTTCTTATCTAGAAAGGTCAAAAGAGTCTTCATAACTTACTCTCTCAGCGACAGCTACAGCGGATATCCTCCTAGGTTGCGTGCAGTACATGCGCGCGGCTTGCTTGTGTTCCTGGCAGTAGTCCAGCATCAGCTGAGGTAGTTGTGTCGTCTTGCCGCAGCCTGTTGCGCCAGCTACTATTATCACCTGAACACAATGTACATAAGAATTAAGTATTGATGACAAGCGCGGGCATACGGAAGGCGAGTATTGGGCGACTCGCTGTCCGATCATGGCCCATACCTGGGACTACGGCGCATTGTGTTCCACGCGCACCTCAAAGAGGTTTCAGCACAATGACGGGCCCCCTTAGAGGACCAAAGCCTGCTGGAGTCGCGGGTCTAACCCGGAACGTAAAGGATATTGAGTCTGACAGTCACTCCCGCTCTGCCCTTAATGGGAGGACTCATTTGATGATTTTACCACAATAAAAAAAAGTATTTATGTCAAAATACCTTTAGATTATGAGGAATAAGAGCTTGGTGGTTTTTGTCAGTAAGAGTATGACAAAAGAATAATTTATCATCATCATCATCATCTTTCATTGTTCATTTTATGTTAGCCATAGGCTCGCTTTTCACCACTATCTCGACTGATGATAAGAGAAGATGTGATTGACAGAGTAATGGCTTAGAAATAACCTATTCACTCTTGACGACCCCAACCAAACAGATATTCTGAATGAAATTAATGTTAGCCTCACCTGATTATGTAGAACAGCATTGATGAGGTCCTGCCTCTGTTCATACACTGGCAATTTCTCTCTGAACTTTAAGAGGTCTGGGTTGTACTGTGTGTTGGGAACCTGAAACAAAAGGAACAATGAAATTGTATTTATCACCTGTTTTCCACATTTTTAAACTAAATCAAACTGGCTGAGCACGGGGACACAAGCCTGCTCTCTGATACAATAGTCATGTTGATACTATTCAGCATAGCACAAGTTGGATTTATTCTATCTAATGTTTTAGAACAGTGGTTCTCAATCTTTTAGACATGAGGGACCATTTTACCCAATGTTTGTCTTACCGGGGACCACCCAGTTGGTTTTCCTAAATTAATGATTGTTTGATAAAGAAAACAAGCACAATTTTATAATTAGCACTCATTTATTTATTGTTAAGAAAAAAAAGTAAAATTTACAGATTTTAATTTAATGAGATTTTTGTGACTGCATACTCTTTACTAACTTCTGAATTCTTGGTTCAGTGCTACTCAAAGCCAAACGCATGTCGGCAGTGGCATCCAACCGATTTCGATGCTTGTTCGCGTCACGCCACATATTATCAGGATGGCATCGCCGACCACTTGGAATGCCCACTAGTGGTCCACGGACCACCGGTTAAGAACCACTGTTTTAAAATACTCTAACTGAAAGACTAAATAGATTTGCAACTTAATGATCATGGAAACTAGTCTACTATAGCTTACCTGTGCAACTCCATTATTCAGCTGCCCCATAGACTTGTGTGTAAGTTGTGGACTCCTCTCCTTCTCTGGACAGCTGCTAAGGTCATCCTTCTCTTTGCTTGTGATGGGAAACGCATTGCACAGCTCCGCAATACTGCAGCGCATGTTTGAGTCCAATATGAGCTTGGCATCATTCTGAATTATCGTTGAACCAACGCGTTTGTATATTGTTAGGTAGCGATTGACACCTGTAATAATTTTTTGGTTGTGTTAAGTACTGCTTAACGCAACGGTTGAGTGGTAAAAATGTCTAGCGGTGTTAATTTCCTAATCAAAAATTATATAAAGTTTGAATAAATACTTTTTTTTTATAGCCAATACTGTCCAACTGCCAGGCAGTTATCGCCTTTTTCCTTTCAAAACTCTCTATTTTTGGCAATTTCGTAGAAAGGGAGAAAAATTTCAATGTTTGAACATTACAGCAAAATATTTTGGGATATTATAATGTAGGCTGCACTACATGGTATAGTTCTGGGCCTGGCTGTTTGTGTGTAAAAAAATACATGAGGCAATGTTTTCTTTATATACAACTTAAACAATTGGCACTGTTATTATTTTATCAATACCTACAGTTGATAAGATTGAGTCTACACTTATTTTATTACCACTTTACAAGTGTTGTTGTGCAACAAATTATGAAAAAAAAAAGAATAATGATGTTAAATTCTTCATAAATAATATATCGCCTATAAATATATAATATTTGATTAAGTATTTTAAAGTATTACTTAAATGAAAAGGTATTACAAAATTTTTATTATTTTTGTTATTTATTGAAATAACATACAAAATGTACTCATGTTACCAAAGATAAAGATTTACCAATCAATTAGTGTTTCATATATTCTTTCTGGGCTGGTTCTAAAGCATACCAGGAAAAGAATTCCTGGAAGCCTTTGCTCAGCAGTGGACAGTACAATTTAATAAAAAAAACTTTTTCAACAGTTTTGTTAAAAGTTACTAACAAAGTGTATTTATACACCATATTTTATTTTGATAAATTCTTATTTAAATAGAGTATTAGTTATTATCTTGTAAATATACTTGAGTGAACTTCAAGAGGCATTTCTAGTACAATTATTATTGTACTAGAAGTGCCTAGAAGTGAATGTTACGTATAGTTTTTTTTGCACATTTGAGTCACATATTTCACAATTAGTCGTAAATGCTATAAAATTGTTACAAATAATGCGTAATGTTTATTTTTAAATCCATTATATAATTTTTTCAGGGGAATATATGACTAGGTACTTTTAAAAATGATAAGAATGTGAAAAATAAACGTGTTATCAAAATGTTTTTCGTTTTTAAACAACGTACCTTTCCCGCGCGATTTCGACTTCAACCCCAGCTTAGCAACTGTCTCGTGGATGAATCCGCGCTCCTGAGCCGACAAAAACGTCGGGAACTTCAATTCAGTCTCATTTTCATCAGTAATGAACTTATCCAACTGAATCTTGAGTGCTATGCTCACAGATTCAGCTATCGGGAAATGCTTGTTCCCATGACGTTTTCCCTTTTTATTACTCATTTTATCACTAATTATGCTGTGTTATCCGCAATTTCCTACACATATAATATTATTATGATATTGTTTACATAAGCAAATTACTAACAAGAGTGAACTATTTTTACGAAAGAAAAACGAAACGAATACGATTCCATTCCATATTCTTGATGCTAGGGAGAGAGTAGAGTTTTCGTACTAATTGAGCTTAACAATTTTAGTCGAATTTGTATCGAAACATGATTGAAAATGGTGTCCAGGTGTCCAGCTTATAGGACGTCTAGCTACTTCTTTTTTTTTAATCGGTGTAATAAATTTGTTTTATCTTATTTAAAATGATATGACATAAATTTCAACTTTTTATCATCAGTTTAATCAACAAATATTTTTTGGAGTGTTATGCCACTCAAATTCTAGACGATTATGAGTTTACATAAAATACGATTAGACATCACTACTGTGCATCACTATTAGTAGCAAATATGTCATTTTTCGCGTTTCAGATCAATTTCTGGTTATTATGGCACATTTTCAACATGCTTTTGAGACTCAAAGAAACCAAAAAATAAAATCTCTTGATCCTAGTTTTATCAAATCCCTGCGTTACTCACAAAAACAATTTTGAAACACTTTTGCATTGCACGTAAAATGATCATTGATTTATGTCTACATTCACTACCATTCTCCAATAAGTTGCTAACGTTGCTAACTGTGGTTACTAATATCGAATATCCGAACATAGTATACATTCTGTGGTCACTTTAGTCACTTTACTAATCAGTTGTCAAACTCAAAATAATTAAACACGTGAACGTGAAGAAATCGTCATTCTTGTGTGATTTTATCAAACGGAGACACTGTTTTCATTAAGTTATTAATGTAATTTATCAAAATGCCGAAGAATATTAAGCATTTAGTGGTCGACACAACCGCGTTCATAAAGGCGGCTAGTTTACAAGACATCGCTGAGAACGTATACACAGTGCAAGAGGTTATTGATGAAATCACGAATGATAGACAACGCAGAAAGCTTGTAGTGCTCCCATACGATCTTATCGTGAAAGATGTATTCACAGAGAACATTAAATTCATCACGGAGTTTTCTAAAAAGACGGGTGACTATCGCAGTCTCTCTGCTACTGACATCAAAGTAATGGCGCTATCATATCAACTGGAAAAGGAAAAAATAGGAACCGAACATCTGAAAACTGATCCAACCACACAGAAAGTTGTCAAAGTAACTGGATTAGCCAACTACAACTCTGACCCTAATCAAAACCCAGAAGTGAAACCAGAAAATGTCAATCAGGAAACTGGTGAACCGACAGAAAGCACTGATGAAGAGACTGGTGAAGCTAAAATCAAAATCGTAGATAAACCCATGTCCAACACAGAAGGAATTACTATTAATGTTGCAAAAAATTGCAGTTCAACATTTGCCAACGGCAATGATGAGGAAGAAGCTCAGGAAATTTGTGACCAAATAAAACACATGGACATTCAAGAACCTAACATTGATGAGATCATGAAGAGAGTTTCTGAGGATGAAGAGGAGTCTGAAAGTGATGAAGATTCCTCAGACAGTGATGGTGGAGAATGGATCACACCTGGAAATGTAGCAGAGAAAAGAAAAGAAATGGAACTAGGAGAATTTGAAGAGAAATCTGTCGAAGTAGCTTGTATCACTTCAGATTTTGCCATGCAGAATGTCCTCAAACAAATAGGACTCAATGTTACCTCAATAGATGGTAGGATCATCAGACAACTACGTACCTTCATCTTCAGATGCACAACATGCTTCAAAACTACAAGTGTGATGACCAAAGTCTTTTGCCCTAAATGCGGTCACTCTACACTGAAAAAAGTTGGAGTGAGCATTGATGATGATGGAGTACAACATATTCACATAAATGGACGGAAACCCCTGACAGCTCGGGGCAAGAAGTTCAGTCTACCCACTCCTAAGGGAGGACAACATTTCCAATACCCAATACTTACTGAAGACCAACATATCCACAAGAGATTTGCCACAAAAATGGCGAGAGGCAAAACTAATGCTATGGACCCTGATTACACTGCAGGATTCTCACCATTTGCCATGAGAGATGTTAATTCTAAGTCTGCTGTATTAGGTGTAAGAGCTAATAAATCAGACATTAAATATTGGATGAAGAATGCCTGCAAGGGAAAGAAGAAGTGAATTAATAGTATTTAAGCTTTTTACTATGCCTAGAATTAATGAGCCAGATTTTGTAAATAGGAAATAAAAACTAATATTAAAGTTAAATATTGTATATTCTTATACTGATACATTGTTTGAATGTCCACCTATACAAATAACAACAATAGTATACATTTTGTGCAATTCATCTCCTATTTTGACACTTTTTCATCAATAAACTTGAACACTGATTCCATACATGAATATGACGTCATTTCGTGTTTTTGATGACCTGCGAAAATAATACAAGTGATAAATGATAAGATATACTATGTGTGTTTCAACTAAGAATAGGACTACCTTGGCGCCATACTGTGTTGGCAGTACATTACGACATTGCAGTATGCTGTATTTATTGCTTTTGTAAATTTTTTTTTCAGATCATATTGTTTACATAGACTAGTCATTCTATTTTCACTTGAAATGCATCTAGATATTGGTCATACCTGCTGAAACTCGTGATATATCAAATTCTGGAGTATTCATTGGTGTATCCAGGGGTGCTTGACTTGATATCCAGTTTCTAGCTGCCTGCAAAAACAAATATTCATGTAAAACGCCCATTGATCAGAGGACTTGTGCACCATTTTCAAGAGTGTGTCATAGATAACATCTTGTTATCTTTTGATTAACCAATATCATAGAATGTAACTTACATCTTTCATATACTTAGTTATCTGTATATTAGAATATACATGGACAGAATCAGTGAATGCAATCGCTTTCACTCTCTTTTCAAATTCCTCCTTCAGTTGATCAGCTAATGTAACAGTTAAAACACCTCCGTAACTATGAGCAATGATAGCTATTGATGTTGCTTTCGTATTTTGAACGTAAGTCTTCCACACATAACTGGTATGCTCTTCACCCGTACTACTATTTGGTATCTTCTTGCCATTGGGTAGACAGTTATCGTTGGGATTTAGTACCAACACTCCGTATCCTTTGGCTAGGGCTTTCTTGATGTAGGGTAGTTGCGTGCCCATGTCTAAGTTATCATTGATTATGAGTCTGCAATAAAAATTATTTGATTTATATGTAGTCTCAACAGCAGCAAAAGGAAGAACGTCAGAATCATGGTAGCTTTACGTTAGGCATTCTATGGGTACTGTTTAACCTTATAGGGAAAAGTGTTTATGTGCAACAGGATAAAGATAACATTTTAATATTTTACTTACGATCTAGCCCACTGCCCAGCCCGTACTGCTCCAGACCCATGAATTAGGATCACCAAAACATCCTTTAGCTCATAATCCTTAGAGGCAAAGATAAATGTTCCTTTATTTGAATCTTTAGGCACTGGCAACCTAGTCAAGTCTTTTTCCATTAAATGGTAAACATATTCGGTCACTGCATTACCAAGCTCCTCATAATGTGCCTGACATTCCTGGTGCTGGTTACTGATGTTAAATTGGAATGGTTCGTCAGTTGGTTGGCCATCAGCTCCTACTTTTCGCAGTTGTCCTTCTGTAGAAGTATAAAAGTAATCAATTCCCTGATCAGTTTTGACTAATTTGTAAAACAATTTTAAAGCATCAATGAATAGCTAGAAAACTAATCTGCTTTTTATATCAGAAAATATATGGTGTGTAGAATGAAAATACATCATGAATTGCAATGTTAGCACTCATCTGTTTAACCTCTTGAACTTCAAAATCATGAGCATTGATAAGATGTTACCATTGTTGAAAGCGTATCCTAAGTCTTTCATTGTTTTCACAGCGTCCATTTTTTCCGATTCTATAGCACCTGTAGCACAATAACTGCGACCGGAAGTTTGTGACCAATTTTGTTTCGGCGAAACAGTTGAGAAGAAAACTCGAACTTTTCGTAAAAAATTACGTGACATGGAGCGAAATACAAAATAAGGTACAGTAGAAACGCAGCACTTAATACTACAACGGTTATTATAATAATGCAGAAATGTATTTTATTGATAAAACACAATTTCAAAAACAAACAAAATTAATTCGAACGGGGAAGTGTTTTGACATTTAAATTTAAGTTCAGAAATGTTCACAGAATCCACTATTCACGTGAGCCAAGAATTTCTTAAACTCAATTTTTGTTGTGATCTGATCCCTATTTTTTGTTACTAAAACAATGGCCTAATCAGTTTTCATTTCTTGCCGTGATAAACTTTCAAATACTTATATTTTGATAATGATTTTATGCCAGATTGCATTGCAGCGTTGTGAAATAAAATATTTCTGAACGAAGGTTTGTGTTATAATTTTTTTATGCTGCTGGACTATGAAAAGCATCATTATCTGCATAATATTATGGATATCAGGGCAGTTCGTGCATGACGTATTTACCATTTCGTAATTTGCATACAATTCAGCCCCCATGGTAGGTATCGACAGAGTTGCCATTGCCAGACCTTATAGGATTTCTGTTTCAGTGTTTGATAGTACTTACTAGTAGGGTATAATGAAACAACAAAGATATTCCAATATCCATACAATTTAATCATTATACCAGTCTAGGAATAGTAAGCTGAATGACATAACTAACAAGAAGAATAGTACATAGACCCTAAGTCCTGCATTTCGTTGAATAGCCTGCTTGATTTGTTCGTTGGCATCTTTAACATTCTCTGTGGAACCCACCACTATGTTTGATATCCTGTCTATGTCTTGCTCTTGTTGTAAAACCTGAAAACAAAAATAAATAATTAAGCTAAACAATCATAGACAGTATAGAATTATTTTTTTAATTAAAGAATCATATTACTGTTTTATATGGAAAGGTAAGTTGAGTAATATTATACTGAACAAGTCTATAGAAATTGTTTTAAAATGTAATTTTAGCAGTAATTAATGCTACTTATTTAACTTAGATCCTTTAAGAGTCTTAGAATAGGATACACCTAAAAAAACAAAAGCATTTTTTTTTTCAATCACCTTTTCAGTAAATATTTCCTGTAGCTCAGCAATATGAAGCACTTTACTTTCAATAGCTTTAACTTCCTCCGTCATACTGTTCAACTCATTCAGGAGCTGCACATTCTCTGACTCAAACATCTGCAACTCCTCAGCACTAAGTTCTTCATCAGCTAACACAGCTACCTCATTCTCACATAAATCCACCTTCTTTACAGTTTCTGGTTCTTCCAATTCTTCAATATCTTTGTCTATAACTTTATCAGTATTTTCTGCTACTTTTCCAAGAAAAGGGTTTGGAATGCTCGACTTTGTCTGTGGCAGCTCCAGCCGCGACAGTTTCCTCATGACTAGAGTTCGTTTCACACGGAGGGCTTTAAGCTCACTATGTATCTTACACACAGCTTTTAAATACATGTCTATCAGGTCAGCCACTGCTTCCATATACTCTTTCATCTGAGGAGCTGCTGTTACCTTCCGATTGTCATTCCTAAACTCCTTCAGCAAGTGAGAACAAGTATTGATTATCCTTTGAGCTCCCGTGTCTATTTGGTCTCTCTCCGCGTCGGTCATCTGGTCCTCGACAACATTATCGTAAAAGCTCAAGTATTTCTCGCGGTGCTCTAGTAAAAAGTCCCGTAGTCTCGTTATTTGTGAAGTTATATCCTTCGCAGTAATCATGAAAGCAGTTTTTGGCTTGGTGCGAAGTATTCGCTGTTTATCATCGCTAGTAGGGCTTTGTATGCCGAAAGCTTTATTCCTTGTCTTCACTGTCTTTATGTAAGCTCTGAACAATGGCGTGATATCCATTTTGGTAATTATTTAACATAGAATGGATGGAGAAATCGAATTATAACTCAACGTTCTTTATAATTTTCACTTACACGTTCACAGCTGTGTTGTATTGATAATTTTGTAGATGACATCTGACATTTGATTTTCCGCTCGGATACGAGAATATCATTGTTTCGGCTCTGTGCCTATGGCCTGACCGCTGAGATTACCTCTTCTATTTATGCTCACGATTTGGTGTGTGTACCCATTATCTATCCCTTTCTTCCCTAACCAACCTAACTATTGCTGTCTCTTTCTCATGCTGTGTTTGACGGCTAGAGTCGGACCGCGCAGTGGCGCGGCCATTTTCCTCAGTACGCTTTTATTTACGCAAGCGAGCGGTGTGTGTTAGAAAAAAAATCGTTAAAACGAGGTGAAAATTAAAACGTTGTGTAACGTTCGATGAAAGTTAAGAATATATTTTATTTAAGGTGAGTAACCTAACAGAAATTGTACATTTATTCACAGAAATTCTCTTTCGTTCGAGATTACGCTGTCACCTAATTTTCCTGGTCCGATCGAGAGAAATAGACCCCGATCTCGGGCTCAAGCCCAGACGGATATAGTCCCAAATCACTTGGTGATGTGAGTGACGCAACGGGACCCTAAGCTACCGGTATGGATTGCTGAGGCGATCGCATGGTAATTCTGGACCGACCGATCGCGAAGATTGGCTCGACTGGGCCCCGAGTTCGACCCGATCGGGCACAAACCCTGGTCCGACCGATCCCAGATTTTGGTCCGACCGTCCTCAGGTATTGGCCCGACCGGCCCCGAAAATTGGCCCGACCGGGTCCGGAAATTGACCCGACCGGGCCCGGAAATCGGCCCGACCAGACCCGGAATTTGGCCAGACCGCCCAAGAAGCTTGGGACAACCGGGCCGCAAAGTTTGATCCGACCAAACACGCAATTTGGTCCAACCGGGCCCCGAGTCGTAACAGACTTTTCTTGAACTGGGCCCGACTTTAACAGTAGTCTTACAACCGGACCGAGAGTCTTAGAAGCTTAACCAATCCGTCCCGAATCTGAATAAAAGATTGATTAGCCCGACAAAATCAATTGATCGCTAGTCACTTACGCGCTCTTTTCTGTTCGACAGATGGCGTCTTCACAAAATTATATCACGCTTGGTGAACTATATTCCCGAAACGGCGAGGAAGAAGATCAGCAGCTATTGGACAAGATAAAGGACATAATTGAAAAGAGTCTCCCAGCTGGATGGAGAGATTGGAAGGTCATTGACTGGACCAAGGAAGAACTTTTCGGCGGCAAAATAGACCACAAGGTGCTAAACAAAATCCGATTTGCAATACCTTCAGTGGAGCTTGCACAAGCTTTCTTCCCTGAAGCGAAAAACATTGGCGAAAAGTCATATAAAAACATGAAGTTGAAACTCTTAGACTGGGATATCAGCAGATCTCTTATAACGAACCCCAATCACATTGCGGCGAAGTTACGCGGATCTTCAGCACAAGCCGAGCTCTTCAGAAGAGCAGTGGAGACAGTAAGAGCATCGGTGTGCTCTAGAGAACAGATCTCAGACATTTTAACAACAGACGAATCGCACAAAAACCGAATAAAAAGCTATTCGAGATGTAGTCCAATAAGAAATAACCCTCGCAAACCCCTCAAACGAAAGCGGCCGAGACTCCCATCATCATCATCTTCGGTGAACTCAGACCAGTCGAGATCAATAAGAGCTGCCTCATACACATCTCCGGAGAGAATCCTCCCCAAACGAGCACATTATTCGTCATCACCTCCCTGCTCACCGGAAAGACTAGACACGGATTCGAGGCTAGATCGCATGGAGGGGATGATCCAAGGCTTATATGAAATGGTAAATGGCAGAAACAAGGAGAACGATAGTAACCTCGACACTCCAAGCTGGCGGGCTCCCAGCCCGGGACTGGAAGCCTTCGATACGGAGAACAATAATTGGGACATATTTTCGCCGAACACGAAGGAGTCTGAACCAGCCATACCTAAACCAAATCCGACAATAGAACAACAAGGCCTAAAATGCCAAAGACTGGGGGAACAAGCCTGGAATAAAATTCGGTATGCAGACTCGCAGAAAAAACTTCAAGCTTCCCCAGTTTTTCACTGCCTTCGCGTAAATGGGACAATGTTCCAACACTCCCAACCCAGCCAGCTAAAGGACCTGTTAGGAAAATGTGACTCAGCTTTCGGAACCATTACTCACGGACTTTTAATGCAAAGACAAAAACTTCAGGAAGCTCTAAAAAAAGTGGCAGAACAACACCCGGACGCAACAGAAAGCCTTAAAAATATTCTCTCATCAGACGGCGAGTTTCGCTCAGTATCTGATGATTTACTCCAATATACCTGTGGCAAGCGGGCCGAGGTAATCGAATCCAGACGAAAACTTTACGAACCAAGGAACAACTTCTACAGATCGGTCCTCAACGACATCCCACCATCGGGGACTCATTTATGGGACGAAAACAATTTGCAAGAGATAATCAAAACGCATGGGGTCTCCAAAATTGCTCCAGCCCCCCGTCGACCGTTAATGACTCATACCACTCAATACACAGACAAAGAAAACAAATCTAAACTACCACGAGACCATAGCTCTTTCAGAAAACCACATCAAAATACTAAAAAATTCAGAAAATCAGACTTCAAAGCTCGACCCCAGAAACAACAAGTCTCAAGAGAGCCCAAACGATATAACCCTAAGGAAAGAAACGGAGGGGGGAGACGGCGTTATCTTTGACATTCAACACTTTCGGGCGGGCCAGTTAGCCGACCATATGTCAGCGTGGAAAGGCCTAGGGGCACCGAAATCTATCTTAAGCATCATAACAGGCTATGTCATCCCGTTTTCAACAAAACCACCAATCACAGAATTAACACTGGAGCTACTAGAGAAATTTCGAACACCCACTTCTACACTGATGGACCAAGAGATCACAAAAATGATTCAACAGAAAACCATTATAGAATTAGACTGCAGGAATGGTTTCCTTTCAAAAATGTTTCTCACACCAAAGTCGGACGGTCAATGGAGACCGGTGTTCAACCTAAAAAGACTGAACGAATTCATCAAATTACAAAAATTCCGACTTGTAAACCATCGACATTTACAATATTTTCTACAGAAAGGAGACTACATGACCAAAATAGACCTTTCACAGGCCTACCTTCATGTCCCAGTAGCAAAAAGGCACTGGCGATACCTAGCACTCCATTACCGCAACTCAACCTACACAATGACAGCTCTACCCTTTGGACTAAGTTCAGCGCCTCAAATCTTTGCAAAAATAATAAATTGGGTCGCCAAGTATCTAAGAAAACAGAATATCCGTTTAATTGTGTATCTCGACGATTTTTTGATAGTGAATCAAAACCCACAACTTCTAAAAAACGAGGTGTCAATAGTACTACAGACCCTTACAAATTTAGGCTTCAGAATAAACTGGGAAAAGTCAGTATTAAATCCAACAAAAGAAATAACATTCCTTGGCATAAAATGGAACACAAAATTGAACCTGAAAAGCCTACCACTAGAAAAAATAGAATCACTACAGAAAATTATACTAAAAACCATAAAATCAAAAAAATGGAGTTGGCAGCAGGCAAAGTCGTTACTGGGCAAAATGGAATTTGCATCGTTCGTGATACCACTAGCGCGTCTACACTGCAGGAAGATTCAACGAGCAGTCAACCGGCTACCAGAACCCGAACCCGACCTACATTTCAAAATAAAACCACAAATTATTCAAGAGTTAGAATGGTGGTTAGAAAATCTAGAACAAAAATCGAAGATAATTCTACAGGAACCACAAATTCACCTAGTCACAGATGCTTCAAATACGGGTTGGGGAGCAGAACTAGAAGACAAACTGATCTCAGGACAATGGACCGCCGACCAAGAGAAATGGCATATAAACAAAAAAGAAATGTATGTCATTTACAAAATGTTAACAAAATACCAAGATGCTCTTCAAAACAAAAGTATACTCATTCAGTGCGACAACAAAACGACAGTGGCATACCTAAAGAACCAAGGTGGAACCAAATCCGTATCGCTTCTAAAACTAGCAGGCGATATCTTGAATATAGCCAGGCACAAGAACATAGAAATACGAATAGAACATATTCCAGGTCAGTACAACATAATATCGGACCATCTATCAAGAGGCAAAAGCTTACCAGACTGGCACCTATCAAACTGGATGGTACAAAAGATATTCAAAAAATGGGGCACTCCATGTATCGATCTCTTTGCGACTCAGCACTCGGCAGTGGTCACAAAATTCGTCACACGATTTCCATGCCACCAGGCAGATTACGTGAACGCGTTCACGAGGACCTGGGACTACAAACTAGGGTGGATATTTCCCCCCCCACCGTTAATACCCAGGATCCTACAACACCTCAATCAATGTCGAGGGACGTTCATATTAATAATCCCCAGATGGGAGAATGTATATTGGCGACCGATAATCAAGAAAAGAGCCATAGACAAACCATTCACAATTCGAAACTTGGCCCAACACTTGACAGACCTTCAAACCAATCTGCCACCCCCCAAAATACAGGATTTGTACTTGGAAGCATGGAAAGTACGGGGTGGGCCGATCTAGTCAAAGACTGGACAACACAGGAAAAACAAATTCTAGAGACTTCGTGGCGTAAATCATCCCTTGGCACTTATTCAGCAGCATGGAGGACCTGGTGCCAATGGGCCAAAGAGAATAAAGTCTTAATAAATAACCCAGATCCAACAGAGGTAGCAAAATATCTTTGTTACTTATTTTATAAGAAAAACATGTCATATAGAACTATTTATCTACATAAATCAACAATAGCAACATTCTCAAACCCTCTGCATTCTGACAGAATCTCTAACAACCCTCTAGTAAAACACACTTTAAAAGGAATTTCAAATGCAAAGCCACAGATATCGCGTGCCAAAATTTGGGACATAAATAAGCTGTTATCTTGGATACAACATAACCCTCCAGACCCAAGTAACCTTTTTCAGGTTTCTAGACATTTGGCAACGCTGCTACTTCTGGCATCAGGAAGGAGGGTCCATGATCTAACCCTCCTTAGAATAGATTCGAATTTCCTGGTACAGTCAGAAAATGAAGTTACTTTCTGGCCTCAATATGGATCAAAAACAGATAAATCACATTACATACAATCAGGATGGAAGCTGGTGAAGAATGATCAGGAATTATGGGATACTGTGAGCTGGGTTAAAAAATATATCACAATATCACATTCAAGACGCCATGTCAATAATCAGGTAATCCCAAACTTATTTGTGAAGACACGTGGAAGAACCGGACCAGCTTCTCGATCAGTGATAGCCGGTTGGGTAAGAACTGCCTTAGTGTCAGCTGGAATTGACGCAAGTGCAGGCAGCACCCGTTCTGCAGTTGCCACTTACAGATTTAATAATTACATCCCCCTTGATGAAGTATTGAAGAGAGGAAATTGGCAAGGCCCAAATAACTTCTTTAAACATTACTATAGAGAAATTGATAAGCCAGAAATTGAGGAGAGTAGCGCTAATATTGAAAACACTGTCACTAAATCATTTATACCAGTATGATTATGAACATGGTATGGTATGGTTATGAACATGAGAGGACCTAAGATCTCAATTATATTATCTAAATTGAAATTTTGCTCCTGTTGATTATATTAGTTGTTATGTTTGTGTCTGTGCCTGTCAATAATAGAGTTAATAGAAGGGCACTGAAGAGTTTACTTGAATTGTTATATTACTTGATTATTATGTTATTATTGTTATTATTTTGAGGCGCTACATCTTCAAACCATATTGCAATAAGACCGAAATTAAGTCTTATTTACCTATTAAAGTATGTGATTATAGAAGTGTATTAGTAAGGACTTTTACAAAGGTTAATTAATAACTACCTAAATGATTGTAAGGTGATTGCCAGGCTTAGCTAGCCTGGAAGATGACATTAATTATTGTGAAAACTTTAAGAATATTGCTATAATGCCAAATGGTATCTCTTTAATAAATACATAATGTCTATTCTATCCTATAGTTTATTATTCATTTCCCCTCCAACTCGTATCACAGTACGCTGCTGTGTTGCTTACTAACATGCCGGCAGATTTAAGACATATCTCAGCGGTCAGGCCATAGGCACAGAGCCGAAATAAACCAATTTTCCCCCCAAGGGGAAGAAAATTGATATTTCGGGTCTTGCCGTAGGCCTGACCGTGGCAATTCCTTGCCGGCTGATTATGGTACTGAGGAAAATGGCCGCGCCACTGCGCGGTCCGACTCTAGCCGTCAAACACAGCATGAGAAAGAGACAGCAATAGTTAGGTTGGTTAGGGAAGAAAGGGATAGATAATGGGTACACACACCAAATCGTGAGCATAAATAGAAGAGGTAATCTCAGCGGTCAGGCCTACGGCAAGACCCGAAATATCAATTTTCTTCCCCTTGGGGGGAAAATTGGTTTATTTTCCACTTTCCATGAGTCTATGCCCCCTATGTTAGAGATACTAAAAATTCAGTAGCTGGAACGTCGCAATGAAGTTGTTTTTGATTTTCTAAATCAGACTTGGCTGTATGGGCTCAGCTCCCTTTGCCTGTCCTAAAGAGGACGAAGAGAAACAAAAAAAAAATGTTTTTGATTTTTGCAATGTTGTTTTCGTTTTATCATCTGTGGATTTATTTTACAACACAAAAGAAAAGCAGTAAAATAGAAAATTTTCCATTATTTTTACTAAAAATACGGTAAAAAATCGCTAAAGATAAACAAATACGATGGGATCAACTGCCGGTAACTCGCATAAAAGCCAACATTCTATACCTATCGATATTTTAGATGACTTGTGCAGGTAGGTTGTTTTCTAAACATTATCAAATGCATGATTTTGATAAATAAACTTGTAAATATTATGTTTTTTTAACTATATAGATCAGTAGAAAGGTTCCCTAAATGATTTTCTATGAAATCCATGAAAATTTTCTGTAATTTTAGTGAATCCAAGACTGCATTGACCTATTGTAAACCTAAAAACTTTCTCAGCAGTTAACTTTGTGTGATAGACAGTCCCTTTCTCATGTTATAGATATTAGAGCGCTTACTTGTGGCTAAGTGTTCCAGAAAGGAAACATCTGAACATTTCAGACAAAGTATTGGGGTCATATTCCAAAACCTGCCTTTGTCCAGCAATAAAAATTAAATCTGTGATTAAAAACTAACTATATTCATCAACCATATAGTTTTCATCTATTTCCTAGACATTCCTAAATTATTGCTGGACATATTACTGACAAACATATGCAGTAACTGGATTTTTACTTATCTAAAGGCACCATCTTGGATTCTGCACAGTTCTCATGGTTGGGGTTTCTTATTAGACTCTTATCAAGCAACAACAAACTCAAGCACGGATCTGTACTCGAGGGTAGATTTAAAATTGATTGCTTGTGAAACTACAAAGATGTGAAAGTTAGATAAGCATTTCCAGTCTGTTATAGATATAATAGTAGATTAGGGTTTCATAGCAAAAGGGTGGAATGTGACCCTGTTACCAAGAGTTGTCTGTCTGTCTGGCTGTATCTCATGAACTGTGGTAGTGAAACAAATGAAAATTGCAAATAAATATGATATATTTCTGTTGCTGATATAACAGCAAAAACTAAGATAGAACAAATTAAATATTTAAGAGGACTCCCATCCCATACAACAGACAAGTGGTTTTATAGATAATGATATGGAACTCTTTGTACCAGTATCTAAGTCCGACTTGCCTGGGCCAGTTTTTTTATGTTTTATGTCATAATTATACTGGAAACCAAAATACAAAAAATAAATATTTATTTTAATTTATTCATAATTTATCAAAAAATGAATAAGTTAGTAATCATTAAAATTCTTTTTCAGCCGCTTCATTATAAACTTACCGCCAGAAGACCGCGGGAATCTGGTGCGAATATGTTTCCAAATAGAATTGGCACACTGGTTCTACTTAGATTATTATTGTACTGATGAGAGCACCAGGCTGAATCCCTGTGGTATTAGGGAGTTTGCGGCACATATTTTTCAAGTAAGTAGCAAGTTTGAAGCACAATGTATGTTAGGAAATGGCTGCTTTTTCTTTGATGAGGTATATTATGCTGTCCTACTGCTGGGCTGGTCTCCCCCATAAACTTAAACTTTTTTGTCTGAGCTGTTCTCTCTGGACTTCAGAATTCGTCACATCACCATTTGTTGGTTTACAGATACAAATTAATTTGCAAACAACAAGTGGCCCCATCGAAACGGACGCAACCCACGAGGCGAGGTTGTAGGTCGTAAATTCAACGCAGTATCAAAGATTATAAAAATTCAAATCATTTACTTCAAGTAGGCAAGATGTATTTAGAGGCACTTTTGTATTGTTAAAAGAAAGAAAACAATTGTTATTTGGCTTACATACTTTTAGTCCAACCAGTCTTACAATGGAGTATCATATTACCCAGTTACTGGCTGTGGAGGTCCAATAGGCAGTTGTTCCTGCGTCTTGTTCGACTGGAAGCCGACCCCAATATATTTGGGAAAAGGCTAGGCAGATGATGACTTTTAGTGTCACACTCTCAGATTACAGCAGAGCATAAGCAGGCTTTCTTATAATCAAACCTCATTCCCCAGCACGTCCCGCAACTCCGCGAGCACGTGAGCAGCCTGGACGCTGTGTTGGACAACTGGCGCGAGTACAAGCAGACCGTGCCAACATACGGCGCCATCCTGCTGGACACGGATCTGACGCACGTGCTGCTGGTCCAGTCGTACTGGACTAAGGCCTCGTGGGGCTTCCCTAAAGGGAAGGTCAATGAGGATGAGGAACCTTGGAAGTGTGCTGCCAGGGAGGTAAGGAAGTATTTCTTTGATAATCTTACAAATTTTTAAAGGTTCCTTGTTAAGTTTTTACAAGAACTCTCTTCCCGCCCTTCTTATTATAAATACCGAAGTTTATAGGGATAGATGTTTGTTTTTCAATCACGCCAGAATGGATTTGCCAGAAATAGTTTACCTACCTTTTACCCATAACAGGATGATTCAATGAGTTTTCTTTTTCAGGTACTTGAAGAAACAGGCTTCGATATCAGTAAACTAATAAACAAAAACGACTACATAGAAGCTACAATACATGAACAAATTGTGCGCCTTTACTTAATTGGTTATATTCCTAGGGACACCAAATTCCAACCGAGAACAAGAAATGAGATTAAAGCCTGTGAGTGGTTCCCATTGGCTGATCTGCCAGCCAATAAGAAAGATATGACGCCTAAGCTTAAGATGGGAGTGAGCCCTAATGCCTTCTTTATGGTGCTACCATTCGTTAAACGAATGCGCCGCTGGGTGCAAGAAAGGAACTCGAAAGTCTTCACAAACACTAGAAGAACGCGCCACAAATCTATGGGAGATATAGAATCTACTTCTACCACTAAAGCTAAGGCCAAAGCGATCTCTCAGGGTCTGCAGAATGAAATACAGGAATATCAACAGTTGAACTGTAATTCTGTGCCAAAACCGTATATCAAGAATAATGGAGGCGGTCACGGTAGCGGCAATGTCTATGGTAACGTCAGCGGGAACGTTCATGGCAATGGTCAAATGATACATAGCCATGGTAACGTCAACATCCACGCTAATAGCCATGGTAATAGCCACAGTAATAGCAATAGCCATAGCAACAGCCATGGCAATAGCCACGGAAGTGGCGTCAAAAATACTCCAAACCCAAGTGGTTCTAGAAAGGATAGGAAGGTTGCTAAGCGACAGCTGTTTACTCCGCAGAATACTCATCCAAATCCTAATAACAGCTTTTCTCCTGTTCATAAAGAAGTTAGTCCTAAAAAAGAATCTCTAGATGAGAATGTATTCTTCAACTTCGTGGCTCCGTCTTGGGCTAACTTCAAATTCGACAGACGGGCCATCCTCGACTGCCTTACTTGAGCAGTAAGGAGTTGAACTTAGGCCCTAACTCGTAGAACACGTGACTTCCTACTCTTCGAATTTGACATTGTTTGTAATTATAATTATTACAAAGCAGATTTATTTTTGTTTTATTTGGATTTTCCTGGAACACCGATCACAGAAGACGCTACTACACGCGGTATCGTCAAAAATTTCCATAAAAATGAAGCGTGGCGATAGCGTATCACCGTATAGTCACACACTAGGATTAGCAAGTCAGTCGCGGGACATACGTACACCGCGACTCCGGCACACAAAAAAGGCTATTGAAGGACACCGTGGATTTTAGTCAGTACAAGTCTGACAGTCCCTACCGCCCTGCCCGGGGTGGGAGGCCTCATTCGATGATTTTACCACGTAAAAAAAAAAAAAAAAGGATTGGCAAGTCATGACGTATGTATAAACACTTCTCTACCATTTTTTAACGCTTTTCTTTGATTGCAGTTTGCATGGGCAAGAAACAAAACAAAATATATTTAAAAAAAAGTTTTTATTACCATAAACTAATTTAGCACAAATTATTGTTATTTACAAAATCACGAAGACCTAACGTGCTATTCAAGTTTCTGTATGTATCGGAGGTCAAAGCTTTAATTTTTATTGCGGGTAAGACCTGCTTACCTCATCTGTAATGATCTATTCTCTAGTATTCAAGAAACATACCAAGTTACTTTAACAATAGGCTTTGCATTATCCTGAAAAAATAACCTAACTGTCCTTGAAGGTCCATCAGACATCAGTATCCAGCAGTGTAATTCGGGCGCAGCGTCGAAACTGGCAGTGGATTTTCAACTTTTAACTTTTTGCACAAAGTCGAAAATCTTGGGGACAGTCTGTCCCCTAAAGTAAAGAATATTGACAAGTCTTGTAAGTTCATCGCTGTTCGCGGAGATGTATCATTTTGGCAACACAAATTGGGCTTTACCCCACCATAGGTTGTTCTTGTTTTCAATAGTATTCTTTCTATTCCATCCCATCCATCTGTCAAGTCTTTCGCAAGAATCTATGCATCATTTCTGTATGACTTGTTTCTCAATCTTCTCTTGTTGTTCTTCAGACTGTAATTGTTGTAGAGTCAACAGAGATACGCCTAGTTGATCCTCACGAGTGAAGGGTTGTGCCATCTGACGGAGCCAGCGTTTGCAGATCTGGAAATGTTGAATTGAGTAAGCAATAATTACGATGAAGATCTTGAGGCCATGCTCGCCGTCAGATCATGGACCGTGGCTGGGTCGACACACGCCTTAAAGAACTGGCAGCATGTCCGGTTGCTGACAGGTCTTTGAGGCTCTCTGACAAACCTGAATCTAGCAGGCCAAACGCCTGCCGGGGTCGTGAGACATAACATAGAGGTAACCGTGGCCAAGAAACGTAAAGGCTATTGAAGGAACACGGTGAATTTTAGTCACTACGAGTCTGGCAGTCCCTTCTGCTCATTTGACGATTTTACAACCTAAAAGCTCAGGAGGCTCAGAGAACAAGATGGCGCTGGACGACTTGTAAAGCTCTGTCTCTTTCCCACAGCCCATCTACTCATGCTTTATGACGTCATGGTAGGTCACTTGATGTTATGTTCTACATACCTGTACAGCTTCTTCAGTGCTGAGGTTACAAAGAGAGTCTTTGAGATGTTCCTGTATCCATCGCGGTAGTTTGGTGCGTTTGTCGGCGCGACTGAAGCGCTTGTCTGCGAATATCATGATACCGTAGTCTGTCTTGCCACGCAAAGCTCTGCCGACGCACTGGGCTGCGTGTCGCATCGCGTCGAATGTTAAGAAGTCGTTTTCACGAATCTGCAGGATTTAGTAACAATTAGGAATCGAAAGAGAGGTTTTGCTGGCCGTAGTAACGGGATTTTTCCTTCATCTACTCTATTGTTTGAGTACCGTGCTAGCGGAAGCGGCGAGCATTGGAGAGTTGTGGAGCGAGATGAAGCGGGAAGCTCAAGAAAGATCGCGATGGAAGACATCTGTCGCCCTCTGCCCCATCTATGGGACATAGTACTTTAAGCCCGTATTGTTTGAGTAATACAACAGAATATTCCATTTTACAAATTTTATTGCAATTCTTATTATGATTGATGAAATAGGCGTTTTAGATCCCAAGATTATTTGGTCCACTTATAAAGATAGCGCCTGGCTGGATCCCAATCAACAAACAACAACTCTTAACTCACCTTGTCACCCAACGACGATATATTACAAGACTCCGCATGCACGATCCAAGGAACAAAAACTATTCTGTCAACTCGCTGAGGTACTCGCGAGGGGGATGGGGTACTGCGTTGTGATTGGCTAACTCAAGTTATGTTTACGGCTCACAGGAGTGGTCGAAATAAGACGGATATAAGACTGTTTTGCCTAATGTGTTGACAGACATCGGTCGCCTGTTATTAGGAGTCTAGTAATATATCGTTGTTGTCACCACTGCTCTCAAAAACGGGGAAGATAAACATAGTACGAAAACCGGCATTTCCTAGAACCAAAGGTCGAAGACATTTGTGACATCTACAAACCCGTATTGGGCCCGTGTGGTGAATTATAGCCTTCTCAATCAGTCAATCACATAGAGAGGAGGCCTGTGTCCCAGAAGTGGGAACACCGAAGGCCGATTACAATACAGATGCACTCCCTCGCGCTGCACATAGTCTTGCGATGGATTGGATTTGTTCACCTAAACATTTTCTTACCTGGAACTGGTCCCTAAGATAGTCGAGTCGAGCCTTAAGTATCCTACTCTGTGTGAAGACATAGGGGATCCCGAACATGAGCACAGCGCGGCCCAAGTGATGATCGAAGTCCACTCCTTCAGACACCTTGCCGCGCGCCACTGACAGCAGGACTGCGCCGCGACCGCTCTCACATGCCTGAAAGAAAAATCAAAACATATAAATGAATCGTCAACAAAAAGACTACTAGAGCGCCATGCATAAAATACTGCGTCGCGCAATTAAAAAAATGTATAAACATCTGGACAAGTCCTTGGGAAAACTTGAGGATCTTTAGCCAGCATGTTAGGTAAAAAACAAGAGATGGCCCCGCCCAAAACGACTTTTTGTGTATGGCGAAAAGTACACTGTTTGAAGGACTGGGGAATGGCCTTTGCACAGGACCAATAAGACAGGCACAGCGTGTGGTCAAAACAAAAACTTTTACATCAATTCCAGCACGCGTAGCATGGCGATTCTATGTCTATTCTACCAAGAAAAGACAAAGTTATTTCATCGATATTTCTACACAAGTCGGCTGTTTTTTTGCGCAAATATAATACCATTCGTACACTATTGAAAAAAAGAACGTTTATTTTCCATATTTTTTACATTACCATGCTTAAATCAATAAAAATATTTCTACGTTCTGTCATTTTGTCTATTCTTCCGTCAACAAAACCCCTTTCTACGGCGCCATGTTACGCCTGCAGGACAGGGAAAGCTCTTTTAAAAAAATGTTGCAAGTTTTAACACGATATTTTTTACCTAAAAAAAATATTTTTTTGTTGCCCAAAAAGAACTTATTTTACCTTTATGTAATTGATGAGGGCAAAACTCGTTTCAGCAGAATCTTGAGTCTCAATAAACAATAGTTTATGTCGCTGCAAGCTTGCCACAACACCTGCAAAAATGAATTTAATTATGTTATTTAAAAGCAAAACCATATTGGTTCGTAATATTTTTTAAAACTTAGATTATTAATATTTACCTTGGTCATACCACGCCCCGACTACACTTTCTAGATATAAATAAGACGTGAAGAAACAAACTACGCCATCTGGTACAGCCGCTGAAATCTGCAAGAAAACAACAATTTTCAGCTGTCAATACTCCCCAGTTTCTATCAACACGGAGGCGAGCGGAGGGACGCTGTTCAGAGGTCAGACACCAGCACTACAACACAATCTGTTAAAATTTCCTAATCGAATAAGAACCTTCTACTCTTGGTAATAAAATTTCAAATGTACTAATATAGAACCATGCTCTGATTAAAATGGAGATCTGCCCCAGTAACACCCAGAATGCAGAATTATATATTTTAAGAGCTGTTTGGCGGTAATTTTAAATTATGTAGATTAAATGTCATATAAAGCCCCAGTTCAATAGTTATATAATCGCTTTCGTAACTTTGCACTGATCATTTTTCATACATTTTCGAAAATAATAATTATGTTTTGTCATTTCCCGTATGTTAACATGTCTCTCCGTTTTAATAAAATCTAGGCCTACTGGACATCCAAAACAAAATGTGCATACATATATTAACTTACCTCAACAAGTAACTGTCCATAATTTCTAATAACGGCTACATCTTCTCTCGTTTCATATTTGGAAGATATCGCCACTTGATCGCTGCCTTTTGATACTATCTGAAAAAAATCACATATTTTAAGACTAGCTTTTGCCAGCGGTTTCACTCGCTATAACTCGAAAATTATCTCACGAGAAAATCGGGATAAAAACTATTGTATGTCTTTATCCAGATTATGAATTATCTTTGTAGCAAAGTTCATCCGAATTCTGTGAAAGAGTAACAAACATCCATCCACACAAAGCGCTTTTCAAGTGAATGAAGCGTTGATAATTAAAATAAAATTAAAAAGTTTTTTTAATAAACTTACCATAGGTAATATACAAGGTCTGGCTAGTGTCATGGTGAACGAACTCATTATAACTGGGTTGAAGTCTAAGATCTTTGGATACATGTCCAAAGGAGATAATGTTCCTGCAAACAAACACAAAGGATTATTTTATCAGCTCTATTATTTAACAGATTTCGTGATATAAGCCTTATTTCAATGACCTTTAAGGTGTTATTGGAATGGCACTCAATATTTACAAAATAGTTAATGATAGTAACTAACCTGAGGTGATGATAACTGATTGAAACCTAGCGAATACTGGCCGCATGGCTATTGAAGAGTCCATGCATCTGAAATAAAAAGGTTTTATTTTCTTTATGCCAACATACAACAAACTTCTGTGTACATATTCACGAACCTGTGTTCTAAATTTTGATTATTGTTTTGTATAACGGCCTGGTATCCGCAACTCTACTGCATAAGTGTGTATTTTGCGTGCATTTCGGATTGCATTTACATTTCGATTAATTAAACCTAGTTCAATGTTTTTTTTTGTCATAAAGAAACCAAGTGAGTGAGGTATCTCCGACAGCTCGTTTGTGAATGAACGGGACCGGTTAAAAAAAACTCTTCAGTTATAAAATATGAATATCACCATTACTTGTTGATAAGTATGGTCACATCTATAATCAGACACAGGCCCGCCGTAAGCGGGTGTGCAAGGCGTGCAATGCACGCGGGCGGCGCATCCAGGGGGGCGGCAAATCAAGCAATCAGCGATCAAAATTCAGACATTATCACATCACAATACTAAAAAATATATCCAACCAAAAGAAATATGAAGCGGCGCGCAATTATTTTCTTTTGCATTAAACAGTGCCATCTATTGAAGTTGAACCTTTTCAAAGTTAAAAATTATAAAAAAACTATTTAAGATCAACAATGCACCACCAAAGACTAAGTAATTTAGCCTTAATTTCAATTGAACATGAGATATTAGATAGCTTAGACACAAAAAAATTGATAACAGATTTCGCCAACATAAAGGCAAGAAAGGTACAATGACTGTAAATTAATAGTTTTTCGTTGTAAAATATTTCTTATTTTATTCACATCCTTTACCTAGTTTTTTTAACCTAGTTCGTGTAAAAGCAAAGCCAGATGACAAAGCTGAAACGGGAGGATGGCAGCATAGCGTGGACCAAAGCAGAGGTTTTAGGCGAGATCGAAAGGTTCTATGGGCAGTTATACACTTCGGTCGCAAAGCCCGTTGACAGCTTGGTAGGAGATCCAAGAGCCAAGCTGTCCCGACATTATACCGAAGATATCCCGGACATCAGTCTGTACGAGATTAGGATGGCCCTGAAACAGCTTAAGAACAACAAGGCGCCGGGCGAGGACGGAATCACCTCAGAGCTTCTGAGAGCGGGTGGAACACTGGTACTTGAAGTCCTCCAGAAGCTCTTTAATACCGTCCTGTTCGAGGGCAAAACGCCCGAAGCATGGAGCGGAGGTGAGGTGGTGCTGTTCTTCAAAAGAGGTGATAACAGCCTATTGAAGAACTACAGACCCATCATGCTTCTGAGTCATGTTTATATGTTTATAGCTGTTTTCAAGGGTTATCACGAATCGTCTCGAACACAGACTTGATGACTTCCAGCCTCCCGAACAAGCCGGTTTCCGAAGAGGCTATAGTACCATCGACCACATCCATACGCTGCGGCAAGTTATACAGAAGACCAAGGAGTATAACTTGCCATTATGCTTAGCGTTTGTGGACTATGAGAAAGCCTTCGATTCGATGGAAACATGGTCGGTGCTTGAGTCACTCCAGCGATGCCGTGTTGACTGTCTGTACATCAAGGTGCTGAAGTGTTTATATAATAACGCCACCATGTCGGTCCGAGTACAGAAGCAGAGTACGAAGGCGATTCCATTGAGAAGAGGTGTCAAACAGGGGGATGTTATCTCCCCTAAACTCTTTACTGCCGCAATGGAAGACGCACTCAAGCTCCTGGAATGGCAAGGACTTGGCATCAACATTAATGGCGAGTACATCACTCACCTTCGGTTTGCCGACGACATCGTAGTCATGGCAAAGTCGATGGAGGAACTCAGCATGATGCTCGATGGCCTCGACCGAGTTTCGCAACGGGTGGGCTTGAAAATGAACATGGACAAGACGAAAATTATGTCAAATGCCAATGTTGTGCCCACCCCAGTCTCTGTTGGAAACTCAGTATTCGAAGTTGTTGACTCATTTATTTACTTAATGAAATGAAATGAAATGATGATGAAATGAAATGATGTTTATTTATGCAAGTAGGTTATATAAACACTTTTACACGTCTTTTTATAAAACTAGAAGGGGCCGGTGTTTCGTACCTGACTACTCTGAGAAGAAACAGCCGAAACAAACTCAGAGGTCACAGTCTCTTTTAAAGTCCAGACAATAAAAATGTAGAAAAGATTATACGAGGACCATGAAGGTCGATGTCTGAAATGGTCTTTTGAAGAAAGAACCACACAAATTTGAGTGGACCTGTCCAGTCAGTGCAAGCATTTGTCAATTACCGTGGAGCTCAACTCATAACTCAAGGAGCTCAACGACACGACGAACAGTACCAAAGAAGGGACTTGTGTAGGCCGTTAATGTTACTCAAATTGTCAGACAACACTAAAGTTATAAAAAAAAAAACAACAGGTTGACCCACATGGATCCTCGTATTCACAAAAAAAAATTAAAAATTGTGTTTAAAATAAAAATATCAGTAGTTTGTATAAAAAAATAAAATAATCATACATGTCAGATTGTATATAAAAAAAAAGCAGAAAATAATAAATAAAATGCATGTCAGATTGTATAAAAAATCGAAAATGTCAGATGGTATAAAAAAATAAAATTAAAAAAAAAAAAACATATAATTGTCAGATTGTATAAATAAAAGAATAAAAATGAGTTAACAATCGGAAATTGCTTCGTCAATAAATAAATGCGAGGATCATGTAGGTTCTCGTCTGAGATGGTCTCTTTAAGAAAGGACTACAAAGAAAAGACTTTAAGTTCAGACAGTGTATGATATATATGACAGAGCATGGAAGCTCAACTCACTATGTAAGGAGCTTAACCACCTCTGAAACTACATATTCCTCACATTATAAAAGAATTTAAAAAAGACATACATCACAAAATATTGGATGCTTGAGGGTGCATCGGAGCAGCTAACTCCCAGGCCATCTTGTCATCAAGGTATTCTTTGACTTTATAGTAACTTTTTTTACAAAGTTGTTGTTTAATAATTGATTTAAATTTGTTTAGACTTAGTTCTTTGACGTGGTTTGGGAGTTTGTTGTAGAAACGTACACTTTGGCATTTAAATGAATTACTAATTTTATGGAGCCTACTCGCGGGCACTTTTAGCATATCCTTGTTTCTTGTATTAATGCTATGAATGTCGCTATATTTTGTGTAAAGATTAATATTCTTTTTAACAAAAATCAAATTTTCATACACGTATTGAGATGCAACTGTCATTATATTTATTTCCTTGAATTTATCCCTCAGTGAATGCCTGCTACCTAGGTTGTAAATTGCTCGAATGGCTCTTTTCTGCAGCACAAATATAGCCTGAATGTCGGCCGCATTTCCCCACAGCAAAATTCCATACGACATAACGCTGTGAAAATAACTGAAGTATACTAAACGGGCTGTTTCTACGTCAGTTAAATGACGAATTTTGTATACCGCGTATGCTGCAGAGCTGAGCCGTTTCGACAATTTAGTAATATGAGGGCCCCATTGCAGCTTCGAGTCCAGAGTAATACCCAAAAACATAGTGGTGTCCACAAGATCCAATTCGGCACCATTTACTAATACACTGGTTTTCACCTGCTTAACGTTAGGTGTCAAAAATCTTATACATTTAGTCTTATTCTCGTTTAAAAGTAAATTATTAGCACTAAACCAATGCACTATTTTAGAAAGAGCAGTATTTATCTCATCAGTAACAGGCTGTTGTCGTTTAAGTTTAAATAAAAGTGATGTGTCATCTGCAAATAACACTATATCATGATCTTTCTTTATAAGGCAAGGAAGATCATTGATATATATAAGAAATAGAAAGGGACCAAGAATTGAACCCTGCGGAACTCCCATAGTGACAGTAGAACCCGGAGATCGTTTACCATTAACGTCAACTCTTTGGATCCTATTATCCAAATAAGAAATAAGAAGATCCAATGCAGTATTTCTAACACCATAGTGATGCAATTTCCTGATTAATGTGTCATGAGAAACGCAATCGAATGCCTTAGACAAGTCGCAAAAAATACCCAAGGCATCCTGCGAAGTTTCCCACGCTTCAAAAATATGTGTAAGAAGCTCAACACCAGCATCAGTTGTCGAGCGACCCCTTGTGAAACCGAATTGTTTGCTATTAAGTAATTTATATTTACTAAAATGTTTTTGCAGTTGATCTAGCATCAATTTTTCAAATATTTTACTAAATGTGGGAAGCACAGAAATTGGTCTAAAATTTGTGGGGTCTGATGTGCTACCCGATTTAAACAATGGTATTATTTTACTATTCTTCATTAAGTCAGGAATCACACCACACTCAATACATTTGTTGAAAATAATTGCCAATTCAGGCGCTACACTCTGAATTATGCTTTTGGTGATCTCTACGGAGTTTCCCCATAGATCAGCCGTTTTTTTTACATTAAGGGTATTAAAAGTTTTAATAATATCTTTATCACTAATAGAATTGAAATTAAAATCATGCTTACAGTTTTCAACATTTTCTTTTAATAATGACTCGGCTTCAATGGGTGTTGATTTTAAAAATTTAGTGGTTGAAACTGGAATATCAGCAAAGAAATTTTCAAAAATTGTTGCAACTTCTACATCCTTATCAATTATTTTATTATTAATATTTAGACTTGTGGTGACACAAAGTAGCAATCATGCCAACGCAGCAGTTTCGATATACGAGGCGACGCCACGCGATCGGGGAGCCAGTGCACAGCCCGACTTGGTATCGAATAGTCGCCCTCAATATTGTATTATAGTCTAAGTGGGTTTGAACCAATAAACACACAAAGTTTTACCTCTCACACCTCCTTTTATTTACTTCGCCGATAAAGCCAGTAATAACACAAAAGTGGTGACCCCTGTGAGAGAACTAATAAAGTGTGAGAGAACGATAAATTACGGAGTTCAACATACGGAGACACGATGAACGCATCCACAACCATGGTTCCAGAATCGGCGGCACTCTCAGTAACAGCAAGGATTTCCGAATTCTGGACACATCAACCTCGGGTATGGTTCATCAGAACGGAAGCGACACTGGCCCCACAAAAACTAGGAGACCATGCAAAATTTGACTTAGTTGTGTCAAAACTCAACAACGACACCGTAGACCAGTTGACAGATTTTTTAGTGAATCCTCCAGAAACAGATAAATACGAAGCGCTGAAGAAGAAACTGTTAAAAATCTATGAAGACTCACAAACGAAACAAATCGAAAAACTAATGAACGAAATGGAACTTGGAGAACAGAAACCATCACAACTATTAGCAAAAATGAAAGTCCTCGCGCGAGACAAAGTCACAGACGCAACATTAAAGATATTGTGGCAAAACCTCCTGCCATCAACCGTACGCGCTGTACTCACCGTCACCGAAACGAAGGACTTGGAGAGACTAGCCAATATCGCCGATGACGTGAATGAAGTCACCAAGGCCGGTGCAGTAGCAGCAATGTCACAGCAACCGTCAACATCATCGTCGAGCGAAACGGAGAAGACAGTGGTAGCGGAAATAGCGAAATTAAACGCACGATTCGATGACATGGAAAACCGATACAGAAGAAACCGGGCACGCAGCAGGAACCGTTATCAGTCAGCAAATATCCGAAACAGAAGCAATTCACGAGTACGGCGCTCCGAAGAAGATCCAGATTGGGTATGTTTTTATCATTTCCGTTACGCAGACAAAGCGCAGAAATGCATTAAACCTTGTGCCTGGAAAAAAGAGGGAAACTAAAAACGGAGCAGCCAGAGGCGGAAATCTGCTCCGTGCGACCCGCCAACCGCCTCAGTGTAAGAGACTTAAATACAGGTTTGAACTTTCTTGTGGATACAGGAGCCAACGTGTCCGTCATCCCAGTGAATAAAAGAAATCAAGTGTTCCCAGACAGTACATATAAGTTATACGCAGTGAACGGAGCCGAAATCAAAACCTACGGTGTAAAGACGTTAGTGTTGAACCTGAATCTACGACGAGTTTTCCGATGGGACTTTATTATAGCCGACGTGAAACAACCGATACTCGGCGCAGACTTCCTAGGACACCATAAGCTTCTGGTCGACGTTGGTGCAAGAAAACTCATAGACCAAGTGACAGAACTAAGCACAGTGGCATCCCTCGTAAGTAGTGCTCAACTATCACTAAAAACGTTAAATGTAGACCACCCGTATCATGATATTATATCTAAGTACCCGGATATTACTAGGCCTACATCTTTTAAAGACCCTCCTAAGCATTCAGTAGTACATTACATCGAAACAAACGGTCCACCGGTACACTCGCGCGCAAGGCCACTACCGCCGGACCGGTACCTCAAAGTTAAGCAGGAGTTCCAAATAATGCAAGAGATGGGAATATGTAGGCCCAGTAAAAGCCCGTGGGCGAGCCCTTTACATGTGGTACCAAAACCTAATGGAGACATCAGACCCTGCGGTGACTACAGAAAATTAAACGCGATCACTAAACCCGATAGTTACCCCGTCCCACGGTTACAGGAGTTCACTTATATGTTAGCAAATAAACAAGTATTTACACATTTAGACATAAATAGAGCATACCATTTTATACCAATTAACCCGGAGGACGTAGAAAAAACGGCCATAATCACACCTTTCGGTCTATTCGAATTCCCTAGAATGAGTTTCGGGTTGAGAAACGCCGCGCAAACATTCCAACGATTTATGAGTACAACAGTACTACAGGGATTAGACTTCTTATTCTCATATATCGATGACGTCATCATAGCCAGTAGCGACCACGAACAACACAAAGAACATTTAAAAATAGTATTCGAAAGATTCAGTGAATTCGGAATAACCATTAACACTTCAAAATGCCAGTTTGGAAAAGATAAAGTAGATTTTCTCGGGTTTGAGGTGTGTAAAGAAGGCATCACACCACTAAAATCCAGGACACAGGCCATAATGGATTTTCCAAAACCAAAAACAGTAGAGGAATTAAGGAGATTCCTCGGAATGGTAAATTTTTATAGGTCCCACATTCCGAAAGCAGTAGAGTCGCAAATAAGCCTCAATAAATTCATCCATGATTCTAAGAAACGCGATAAGACATTAGTACCGTGGGACGAAGAAGCCAACGAAGCTTTCGAACAATGTAAACTCAGCTTACAAAGCGCGGTTACATTGTCACACCCACACAATGGCGTACCTATGGCCCTCATGTGTGACGCGTCAGATTCATGCGTAGGCGCGGTATTACAGCAACGAGTTAAAAATAGATGGGAACCATTAGGGTATTTTTCAAAAAAACTTACAGAGACGCAAAAAAAGTATTGTACGTACGATAGAGAGTTATTAGCAATCTACATGGCCATTCAGCATTTTAGGAAGTTGTTCGAAGGGCGAGAATTGACCGTATATACGGATCATAAACCAATAACTTACGCCCTTACAAAAATAAATAACAGTAATTCAGAAACGCCTAGAAGAACGAGATATTTATTATTCATCAGCGAATTCACAAACGATATTCGCCACATAGACGGGCACAACAATGTTGTCGCTGACTCGTTATCACGTGTCGCAGAATTGTATTGCCCAACAAACATGGACTTCGCAGAATTAGCTGCCGCACAGGAAACGGACGAGTACATAGCACGGGTTTCGAAACGAAGCAACAAAAATAGCAACGTAAACATAAAGAAACTGTACTGGCCGACAGTAAATCAACCGATTTATTGCGAAATTTCGAAAGACACAAGCCGACCATACTTACCGGAACAATTCAGAAGGACAGCCTTCGATAATATACACAATATAAGCCATCCCGGGGTTAGGGCCACCAAAGCGCTAGTTACACAAAAGTATTTTTGGCCCGGTATGAATTCACAGATAGGCACATGGGCAAAGTCGTGTATAGCATGTCAAAAATCGAAAATACAAAGGCACACAGTATCAGACTTAGGTGCCTACGCGGAATGCGGAAAGTTTGAACATATTCACATAGACATAATAGGACCGTTAACCGTCACAGCAGAGGGGTACAGATACTGTCTAACTATAATTGACAGGTTCACCAGATGGCCGGAAGCCATACCATTAAAAGAAATTACCGCGGAAAACGTCGCCAAGGCACTATATGATTGCTGGATCACACACTATGGGTGTCCCGTCAAAATCACTAGTGACCAAGGCAGACAATTTGAAAGTAACCTGTTCAAACAGCTGATGCAAGTAATGGGAATCGAAAGAAATAGGACAACAGCTTACCACCCCCAAAGCAACGGCATAGTGGAAAGATGGCACAGGTCGCTCAAAGCAGCATTAATGGCGAAAATAAAAACAGAATCATGGTTAAAACAGTTACCTACTGTTTTATTCGGTTTACGCGTAGCTATCAGAAGCGATACCGGTTATAGCGCCGCGGAATTAGTATATGGGCGCACAATTAGGTTACCAGGGGAGTTTTTTACACACAGTCAAAAACAAAACGAGAACATGGAGTCTTATGTAAAGGAACTTAGAAATACAATAGGGAATTTCGCACCGCAATATAGAGAAAACAAAGCACGCTCTTCGTTTGTGCACCCAGAACTCGAAACGTGCAAACACGTTTTTGTTCGCAATGACACAGTACGCAAATCTCTTCAACCACCATATGATGGCCCATACCGCGTCATAAGTAGGAAAGAAAAATATTACGTTATCAAATTACCAAATAAAGAAGCATGTATTTCAATCGACCGATTAAAACCCGCATTTTTGCTAGAAGAATGCGAAAAAGAGGATAGTACAAAAGAAACGGTACATCAGGACCCCAACAGCGAAAAAAACACAAAACAAAGAACAACAAAAAAAAACCCAACAGGGCCTATAAATACAATGAACAAAGAACCGATAGTCACTCGCAGCGGTCGCGTCAGCAAAAGGGTACGTTTTTTTGACGAATAGACGAATGCACATAATATAACATACGAGAAACCACATTTAAAGGGTCATAAGACACCCCTAGGAATATGTCGCTGTGAATGATATAAAATAAGTTATGTATGTGTTTATACGGCGTGTGCATGCGAGATATTGTGGATTCTAATGGGATGATATTTTTTATGGCAGAATATCGAACATGCACACTACCCTTAAGAATAGGTTAAGAAATATATATCAAATAAAGTCGGCCCTGGCAGCAGGTGTCCGCAAAACAAAGTAATATAAGGGTACTCAAACCCATCTGTACACGCCTTAATATAAAACGCGTAGTACAAGCAAAAACGACCTACACATAAGCCTTATATAAAGTATAAACAATAATCAAGTAACTACTAATATTGCTTAACCGAAATTTGTCACGGATGCATTTTGTAAAGTAGCAACCGTAAAGCAACAAGAGTTGAATAAGTCAGCACTTATGCAGTAGGTCAACTATGTTATAAACTGGTAGTTTCAAAATTGACTAACTACATTAAGAGTAAGTCTGTTGTAGGCAACATACGGAAACATTTAGTGTATAACCCAAACCAGAAAATGTGTAACAGCCAAGCCAAACCACAACAGAACAATGTCGCGGTGTCCCAAACAATATCCAACGAGGTTATCGGACAACGAATCAGCATAGTGGAAATATTTATGATAGCATTTGGCATCCTATTTGGCATCATACTACTGTGGTTAATCAGACACCAGTGCAGAAAACATGTGCGGAACTGGTTTCGCAAAGAGGCAGAAATAATCGGGTGGGCACCGGTGGCCAAAGGCGTCACCGTGCAACAACCTGTTACTAGCCGTGCAACTGATGTATACTAAAATAATACGAAAGTGTGGTGCATAGTAGTTATAAGAAGAAATATCATGTAAAAGGTAAAACCTAACATAAGTACATAGTTTTAAGAAAATATAGAATGTATACAATGTCGTCATGTAAAACGATACTTGTTATTTGTAACGTCGCGCAGAACTCATAGCCACGGACATTGCTGATAAGCAAAACCCAGTGTGTAAATATGTAACATGTATTATGTTCAATAAGTAGAAACTAAGGATATAATGTCGCCACTCTTATAAGGTACTAAGCAGATCCAAGGGAATTATGCTCCCATTTTTTGTATAATTTTAACAAATTATAAAAATAGGGGGGGAATACTGTGGTGACACAAAGTAGCAATCATGCCAACGCAGCAGTTTCGATATACGAGGCGACGCCACGCGATCGGGGAGCCAGTGCACAGCCCGACTTGGTATCGAATAGTCGCCCTCAATATTGTATTATAGTCTAAGTGGGTTTGAACCAATAAACACACAAAGTTTTACCTCTCACACCTCCTTTTATTTACTTCGCCGATAAAGCCAGTAATAACACAAAAGACTAAAGGCAGTGCTGCGCTTCCGTTCTCTTCCGGTTTCATTGTTGATTATTTCCCAAGTGGTTTTTATTTTATTCTGGCTATTTTTAATTTTTGAACTTATATACCGACACGTGGCTTCTTTACAAACTTGTTTAAATAATTTAGAATAATTTTTAACATATTCATAAAATTCTTTACTCTTATTAAAATTTTTTTCTTCATATCTATACTAATATTATAAAGCTGAAGAGTTTGTTTGTTTGTTTGTTTGTTTGTTTGTTTGAACGCGCTAATCTCAGGATCTACTGGTTGGAATTGAAAAATTCTTTTTGTGTTGGATAGTCCAATTATCGAGGGAGGCTATAGGCTATATAACATCACGCTATCACCTATAGGAGCGGAGCAGTAATGAGAAATGTTTCAAAATCGGGAAAATGAATTCCTTTTTTAGAGCTTCCGTTGCGTGCGCTGGGTAAACGGTTAGAGTTTCGCAAAAAATATGTACTACGGAATTATTCCTCATAAAATTTTCTAAAATAAAGTCCGCGAGAGCATATATCTATCTTTAAAGGTTAAGTCACTATAACCTTTTTTATGGAAACCAAATTTGTTTTTAAGTAATGCATTATTTGCGAAGTTGTTTTCATTAACATGATATTAATCCTTATCCAAATAAATACATTAATCATCACAAGCATTTAATTTTGAGCGAAATTGCCCTTTACATTATTTGATTTCAATGAATATCTTAGGAGATATCACAGTTTCAAAACAATGACGGGCTGGGTAATATGTCACAATTGCGTCGATAAAATCCCTCTTTAGGCCAAACATTGCAAACGCGCATGTAACTACCATTTTCTTATAATTTGGAACCCTGAAAACCCTGTGCTGTCAATTTAGTAGTTTTTGCGTGTGTATCTCATGAACTGTGGTAGCTAGAGAGTTGAAATTTCACAGGTGATGTACTTCTGTTGCCGCTATAACAAACATACTAAAACCAGAATACAATAAATATTAAGGGGGGCTCCCATTGGTTGTGGGACTTATTTCATTACCGTGACCCCGGAACATAAAGGGCTAGAAAAGGACACCGTGGATTTTAGCCAGTACAAGTCTGACAGTTCCTCCCTGCCCGGGGTGGGAGGACTCATTTGATGATTTTACCATGTAAAAAAAAGGGAGGCTCCCATACAAAAAACGTGATTTTGTTGCTGGTTTTTGTAGATGTTATAAAGTAATGTAATGTTTCAGAGGCTGTTTCTCACGAACCGTGATAGTTAGATAGTTTGAATCTTCACATATGATGTGTGTCTATTGCCGCTATAACAACAAATACTAAAAACTGGTTAAGTGCGAGTCTGGTTTTTAGTATGTTTTGTTGTAGCGGCAACAGAAGTACATCACCTGTGAAACAACTCTCTAGCTATCACGGTTCGTGAGATACACACGCAAAAACTACTGAACGGATTTTGATTCGACATTGAAATTGACAGAACAGGGTGGGTTATCAGGGTTGCAAACTTGGGTGTTAAATACTCTAAAGGGACCTAACAACATATAAAAGCATCGTAGTTACATGCGTTATTGCAATGTTTGGTTTTTATGTCGATATTGACCGGCCTACTTTGAGGATCGTTTGGAAAGGCGCTACGGGCTGTGTCTTCTCCTTCAGTCTGACGTAGTCCTCCCGGTTTTCATTTTTTCGTTTCGGGAGGTACCTAAAGATTCAGTGGCAAGTAAGGGGAATGGTTAGCAGTCGGAATGCGTGAGGGAAAAGACATCCTTTACCTCTCGCCCCAGCCACCACTGAAGATGCCCACGACGTCGGAAATCGCGCTCTTCAAGGGAACTGATGGAGACGGGACCATAGGACCAAACGCCTAACATGACGCGGGTGAAACCGCGGGCAGAAGCTAGTAGTCCATAAAGTTTTACTCTACTGTTATGAATCCCTCTGGTTGCCCATTCACTGAAGGTTGTGGAACCATTCACTGAGATCTGCTTGGGTAGGAATGTTGAGTTAAATTCTGTACAATACATGGCAAAAAAAGAATTGTACAATTCATTAGGATCATCACTATAAGGTAAGTATGGTAATTTACTAATGAGTTTATTTTTAAAAGTCTCCAAGCGACCTGCAGATTTAGGAACCACCCTAATACTACGTTTAGCCACATTTTTAGCTTGTAATTTAAATGTAATCAACTGACCACAGTGGTCAGATTCCAATTGGTTTATTATTTGTTTATTAATAAGTATTGTATCTGTGAAAATATTATCTAGACATGTTGCTGATGTTGCTGTAATCCTGGTAGGCTCTAAAAATTGATTGGTCAGATTATAAGATTGAAATAAATTAAGAAATCTTAAACATGTTGGTGAGTCCTCCAAAAGGTTGACATTAAAATCACCACATACAATTACATCTTTTTTTTGTTTGCCAAGTTTTTGCAAAACATCATCCATTACATTTTCAAAGCAATCATAAATTGAAGATGGTGGCCGGTACACACTCAATACAACATGCTGCTCCAACTCCACACAAGCTATTTCAATAGTCCGTTCAACAGAGAGGCTCACAATATCTTTGCGTTCTTTGAATTTAAGATGTTTTGTTAATATTATCAATGAGCCACCGTGTATTGCATTATCTCTACTGAATGAACCACCAACCTGGTGATTACTGAAATTAAACATAAATTGATGGCTTTTTAACCAATGTTCAGTAATACATAAAATATCAATATTGTTACTGTTTAAAAATAGTTCAATTTCAAGGTCCTTTCTCAACATACCTTGAATATTTTGGTGCACCAGGTTGATTGTACTACAGCCTTTTTTAATATTTAAATGATTTGATGAAGCTATGGATGTCTTTAGATTATCTGTATTTACAGAGCAAGAGGTTATCTCTTTTGTCTCAAGTTCTAATTTAAATTAATGTCAGGAGGTGAAAAAATTAAAATGTCAGATGGCTCAATAGGAGCAGTAGGACAAGTAGTCCAATTAGGTAGATCCAACTTCGAGAAAGAGGTCAGCCGCCGAATCCAACTCGGTTGGGCAGCGTTCGGGAAACTACGCAGTGTCTTTTCGTCCGATATACCTCAGTGCCTCAAGACGAAAGTTTCAACCAATGTGTGTCTTTCACTATCGGCCTCATCTCAAAGTCGCTCAGCGAGCTATGGAGAGGGCTATGCTCGGTGTTTCTCTGCGTGATCGAATCCGAAATGAGAAGATCCGTAGACGAACTAAAGTCACCGATATAGCCCACCGGATTAGCAAGCTGAAGTGGCAATGGGCAGGCCATATTGCTCGCAGAGCGGATGGCCGATGGGGTCGAAAAGTGCTAGAGTGGAGACCACGGACTAGCAAGCGAAGCGTAGGACTTCCACCAACAAGGTGGACAGACGACCTTATGAAGGTCGCCGGAAGACGCTGGATGCAGGTCGCTTCCAACCGGTACTTGTGGCGATCAAAAGGGGAGGCCTATGTTCAGCAGTGGACGTCCTATGGCTGAGATGATGATGATGATGAGATCGTGTAAGGTAGAAACGTTAAACGGGGGCGGCATAATGGGAATTGCACACGGGCGTTCAAACCCCTAGCGGCGGGCCTGATCAGACATCACCATTTTATTTTATCACAAAAACAAATCATACTTACGAAAAATGTAGAATAGGATTTGAAACTGTCGGCGTCTTATCATCAAAGGGCTCAATTATAATCGTGAATCCTTTTGTGTAAGTGGATACTAAAGTAGCCAAGTGTGTGATAAGAGTGAGGGAGGCAAAGTTGGATGGATCCGGTATCTCCAGCGTCTTCATGAGGGAAGATAGTCGGGTGGCGCAGAAACGTAGCGGCTTGCGTTCTATACATACGCGCGCTTGGACGTCTTTTAGGAAACCTAGAAATATAAAATTAACAAATATTTCTATGATCTGCAAGTAGTTGTCATTTTAAATGATATTACAGGTCAAAGTTCGATAAGAGTCACGTGACTAAGTGACTTTACCCATGACGACGCGATTTACAATGTCTACTAACTAAAAATGAAAATCGACCTTGCCACAAGAAAAAATGATGCAATTCGATTGACTTGACGTTATCGTGGCGATCGTGTATTGTTTTTCATCTACCTGTAGATAACAACGTGTTTTATGTCATTATGTCGTAGTGGTAAGGTTGATTTTCACTTGTAGTTGGAATCGGTCGATTGCATCGCATCGCGTCATTGGTGAGCTCCCTGAGAAAGTGATGAGTATGAATGTTGATGGCTGGAGAGGAAGAGGAAGGCCAAAGAAAAGGTGGATGGATTGTATAAGGAATGATATGAAAGAAAAAAGAGTAAATGATACTATGACGTCTAATCGGGGAGAAATTAAGAAAAATAAATGTGTTGCGCCGACTACAAGTAAAATGGGATGAGGGCAGGAAGATAAGTCAAAGTTCGATTAAATATACAAATGATTACCTGCAGGAGATTCTTGTACCACATGTTGTATCCTTAGCCTAGTTTTTATGTATTCTATGAACCTTTTTAGGAAACTAAGGAAATGTTCAGCATTCCTAATGTTGCCAGGAACCACTTCTGCAAAGAATATACTAGTTAATATGATATTTTGAGGAAAGAAAAAATCAGCAACGAGCGGGACTCGAACCCCTAGGCTGTCGCAGCTCCACTTGTTGGGGCAGAATCTTTAATTTCCATAATGCTATGTTTTTTTTTTACAAAAGCACTACAGGCTTTTAAAACTACTTTCGTGTATACAGTTGAAAATCATTAAGCATGACTATGGGCCGTGGCATACCTGAAAATCTTGATAATTCTTACCATTAAGTACATCATCAGGTAAGATAGGGTTGCCCAGCACAGCGTCCGTTTCTCTCTGCACGGCCGCTTGACGTAACCCTTCCACCATCTGCTCATACTCTACTGTCAGACGAGCCGCGTCTGCCTCGCGGATCCTACAGGAAACCGAAGAAATTAAGTTTTTTTTTTAATTCTTATTGTTTAAAGATTAAAAATTTTTATTCAGTTCGCATAACATGGTACAATATTAAAAAGCTAGAAGCCAAAGAACAGTAATCCTTAATAGCTAGATATTAACATATTCCCTGGATTCCACACTAGGGTACCCTGTGTCGTGGAGTCCAGTCTCTTCCCATGCGAAGTTTAACATGTTGGCTTTAACTAAACTAATAACAATATTTTAAAGGAAATTAAACAAAATTAAATTGAGAAAAACAAGAGAATAACTAAGTTAGAAAAACTAAAACTATCAGGTGAAAGTGTAACAATTATTTTGGAGGAAAGCTTTGGTGGTTTTGGAAGGGTGTGAGAGTATATGAGTGTGTTAGTGTATGTGTGAGTGTTTGCGTGGATGAGGTATTGGTTGTATTTGGGTGAAACGACTAAGCACGTGCATGAATGTGTTTATTTTGTAACGAATATTACGACTGTATATGCAAGAGGTGTTCGGTTTGATCATAATTTTTGGGATGCAGCCATTTAAAAATAAAATTTCGACATGAACTGTAGGTTAGGGTGACTATGGATTTATTGTCTGAGTACAATTTTGAGTAGAGGTAAGGCACAAGAAATGCGAAAGATCTTCGCGCAAAAGATGAGTTTACCCTTGGTCGATCCCATTTTAATGTTCTGGATGACTGACGGGCCACCTCTCTAGCATGCTTATGGAAGCGTAGTAATGTGGAAGCGATAAATAATTGTCTCACACGAAGTACGCAGCACTCTGAGTACAAATCATCAGTAGAGTAACGCTATGCTTTTTTGTAAGCTACTTTCAAAATAGCTTGTTGAGCTCGTTCCAGTCTTAACAAAACAGTTTTTTTTAGCTGATCCCCAGACTGATACACAATATATCAATATTGATTGGCACAAGGTAAAGTACACAGTGCGAATCAGTTCGGGCTTTGCGATGGACTTTAATTTTTTAAATTGTTGGCGTTATCATAATCAGCCGAAAGACGTCCTCTGCTGAATGAAAGACCCCTTAGACCACCATGCTAAACGATCCGAACGAAACTCACTACCGACTAGGTGGATCAATGGCAGATGTCGTCGGTTAACTTTCTGCCTTGGACCCCAAGTAAATTGGGAAGAGGACAGGAAGATGATTGAAAAAGAGAGTTCATCTAGTTTCTCTCTAACCATATAGATCTACGCTTTGAAATGGGCTCCAACGTCACATTCCCAGTTACCATGTTTTGTGGCTAGGACCATCATCATAATTTTTGTTTTTTTTTTCTGTTAACAAAGTGCCTGGATCTAGCCCTGTTGAATTAATTTATTTTGATAAATAGACAGTTATTAAATATTTTATATACACAAACTTACTGAGCCACAGTCTTCTCAAGCTGTTGCAACGCCATAGTACTCCTATCTATAGTCCGCCGGGTCACCTTCACACTGAGCGAGTCAATGCACACGTTGTCAATGTTGTGCGCCTCATCGAACACTACCACAGCCTCCTTGTTCATCTCTTTAGAGACCACTTCGGCTATCTTCGGATCGAGGAGGTAGTGGTATGAATAAACTACGATCTCAGCGTGGATTATCTGATGAAAAAGTACATGATACCTGTGAAATCGGATGGTGAGGTGATCAAATGAAATTGGGGATAAGTTTTTCTCAGGAAACAATTGTTTCACCAGTTCAGAAGAATGAAATCTAATTGTAAAATCAATAATTTTACGCTTAAGGCCCATTGAGCCTTGCCGATGTGAGCGGGACGGCGAGCAGTAAGATCAAAAATGTATAGAAATGTTTGAAACACGCCACGAGTCGTCGCCAGTCGCAAATTCGCTTGCACTTGCTTACAAAGTAATTAATATCTTTTTATATGCTCAGATATAAATATGCTTTAGATAAAAGTCGTGAACGGACCCTTAGTAGCCAAACTTCCAAACTTAGTATAGTTGCGATTCATTCTAAAGTTCTAAAGTGAACCTTATGTTGGCAGTCGTTTGTTCGAATAAAATACATTAACACGAAATTAATATGGTTTAATTTCGGATAGAACTTTGATTGAAAAAACTCGAGGTTCACTTTATAGCACTCAACCGGATTGCTTGAGGTAAATTTTCTTTTAGTATCCCTACTAGTTTCTCGCTAATTGGTAGTGGCATACATAACTAAACAATTTTGCAATGAATAAAAATCAGACAGTAACACAACTGACAATTAAAGAAAAAAAAAGTTATCTTTTGTACAAACGCCAACAGATCAACCACGTATATCGGAATCTGTAGAATTTTAGCAATCGAACATTAACCTTCCTTTATTGTAATAAGGTTGAATATCCATTAAAAATGGACCGATTGAACTAGGTTGATGTCCTGGCGTCTCTACAACTTAGACTTCTACTTACAGCAAATCTTGAAAGGAAGTAGGGACACCAATTTCTGTCGGCGCCATATTGCTTCATATCATCTATTGTGTACACTCCATATGGTAGCATGGACTCCTTGCCCTCTCGGTTGAAGCCCTCATAGAATTGGCCTGAAAATATTTATTTATAACAAAAGATATAAAACACTGTATAGTATTTGTCTTAATTTATTATGTTATTATTGCAATGAAAGATGTTTGGAAGGAGAATGGGGAGGCCTTTGCCCAGCACTGGGACACAAGATAGGAACTTTTGAGTAAATTGCCACTGGACAGTTTCTTTTTACAAGAAACGTATTTTTTTTTTAACACTTAAAACATTCTTGGCTACAAACGAAAACCGTAACAAAAGAAAAATTACATCATATTCGATAATCCAACTATTCAAAGTCAAAGTCAAATGTTTTTATTTCACATAGGCCCATGAGGGCACTTATAAAACGTCGACAAAAATGTGCTCGGTTCGGGTTGGTCGATTCCATGGAGAAGAACCGGCAAGAAACTCCATGGTTACTCTTTTAAAAATATGGTATGTTGTTTACAAGCTGATTGTTACAATTTTTGAATATTTCAATATTGAACTTATTAGATTTTTTCAGTCATCTTGCTGGTTCAGTTCGAAGCAACGACGATATATTACTAGACTCCGAATGCACGATCTAAGGAACAAAAACTATTCTGTCAACTCACTGAGGTACTACATAAACGAGGGGGATGGGGTACTGCATTGTGATTGGCTAACTCAAGGTCTGTTCTGTCTCAAGGTATGTTTACGGCTCAAAGGAGTGGTCGAAATAAGACGGATATAAGACTTTTTTGCCTAATGTGTTGACAGACATCGTTCACCTCTTATTAGGAGTCTAGTAATATATTGTTGTTGGTTCGAAGACTGAAAATCTGAATATGACTAAATAGCTGTCAGCAGATAAAGAAAAGTGTTAAAAATATTGAGATTTTTTATTGTTGCATAACATTTTGCTCCATAACTAGGGTAGAAAATTTAAACTTACAAATAGGTATTGAGTTGTCAGTTTCATGTCTGTCTCTGATGTAGCTGGCTGTCAATGAGTGACATTTTCCATCCACTAGTTTGCCTTCTCTCTCTCTAGATACCTAGGAGAAACAAAAACTTTCCAGTCAAGCTTAAATAGATGTGATGTGGGATTTTCAACTCTAAGTTAGGGACTGAGAGTTTAAAGCCTTATTTGGATGTTTCACTACATTGTGGTATTTGTTTGATCAACTGAATTTGTTGTACTTATAAAATCCGCAACACGCATGCAAGTTCTTGATAATCATTTCCAAAGACTATACACTATAGTTGAGCACCCATGGAATGTGACGGTATTGCTGACTTAGGGGCTCAAATCCTAACCATTCCAGGATCGCTCCAAGAAGCCTGTGTATCTCCAAGACAACATCTGAGCTTCTTGAAGGAGCTGGGTTGACTCAGGTAACCAATCATACTACCACACTCATAATTGACCGCCTTACAGTCTAGATGCGGAAAAGGCAACTCTCAACAATACAATACAATACAATACAATAGCCAGAAATGAATGTATAGCATGCCAGCTACAGCATTGTGACAGTAACGTTATTAAATAAGATCAGAACGTAACAGTGCCATATCTGGTCTTGGCATTACAGTTGACTGCATTATTAGCATAGTGGCTAAACAATTAGTTGCTGTGTGGTCTGTTGTCGTTTTAATGGAACAGATTTTTGTAAGAACTACAGGTATTTATTCAGTCTGGCTGATTGCTGTACCCACAACACACAAACAAATTCATAGTGTGCAGCAACTTTTTGGAAAGATAGAAAACAGCTTTCAAAACTGTCAGAGAATGCACAAACACCAGCAAGTCAACCTAACCTTCCACTATTGTGATAAGGTTGAAAATCTATTAAAGAATTTTGACAGATTGATGTAGGATGTTTTGCTGGCGTCTACACAATGAGTACTCATTTAAAAATGAACCTTACATCAGGATGTATGCAGAGGTTCTTCCTGGAGGTTAACACGACACCTGTAATACTTGGCTTCTCTCCCTGGCACTTCTCATAGTATTTGATCAGATTCTTCAACTCTTCCAGTACCTTCTCTATCTCTGGTACAGTACGCGAACAGTAGATGAGTTTTCTGAAATTCGTCAAACATTGTCAGCTTGTTCCGTCACCCCGGAAGGTTAAATGACGACGAAGGGCTATTGAAGGGCACTGTGGATTTAGTCAATACAAGTCTGACAGTCCCTCCTGTACTGCCCTGGGGACTTATTTGATGATTTTACCAGGATAAAAAAAATACAACTATCCACTACTGGGACACAGTCCTGTACTCTGAGGCAGAGGATGAGAGACAGTAGTCAACAGGATTGTTGTGTCACAAGGATTGACATGCTTTTTAACTTAACTTTGAGTAATTTATTGGAGAAAAATTGATATTTCAATGAAAGATGTTTTATTGACGAAAATGTACCTGACATGGTGAGGGTTGTGTATCATGTATGCAACAATTAAAGAGAGAAGAGATATTGTTTTTCCGGTTCCTGAAGGCATCTCCAACAATCCATGGCCCTGAAAAATAATTGTTTTATATTTCCCATTGATTGTTATTGTTTGTGTTTCAATACATAACCTAAAAATGATTACAGTTCAAAATAAATGTGTATTTATACATAGTTATACAAAGTGCGCCTTGATAATTAAACAAAACATTTTGTGCGGAAGCTAGAGAAGAGAGCGTAATAATTTGTATTACCAGGACATCCACAGTTTGCCGAAAAACGTAGGCTCGAGATTTTATGCCAATTCTAGTTAAATGCAGTGTTTATAAATAATAACTTACTTTAGCATCTAGAGCTCGTTTTAACTCCAACATATAAGCGTACTGCTCTGGATATATGTAATCGTAAGGGAAATAAACAAGAAGACCGTCCACTGTGAGCCTGTAAATGTAGACAAAATACATAATGCATCACTGCATGTAATAAAAATTGTACTGGTACAATGATTTCAGTTTAATATACTTTTAATACGCACTTCATATTTGAAATTAGCACTTTAATTCAATTTCAATTCACTGAATCAAAACCACAAAACGGCTTCTTGTCTTGTTCAAACCTGCAAAAAGGCAAACCTGCAAACCACATTCGACACTACTTGACAGTGACACTGACAGTCTAGTGCAGTCTAGTGAGTCTTTAGAATAGCAATAACATGGTTGATTTTGGTTTTCTTTTGACAAAGTAACTATGTAAATATACTTCTGTTATTTTTTGTGAAATCTTGAGGGTTTGTGGTGAACAATGAATATGAACATTAGTGATTTTTTGTAAAAATATAAAAAAACAGCGGCAGCGACGAAACAAAACGTATCGTCACGTCAAAGATGTGTCAAAGCCATGGTATAATCTATGTGTCAAATTAATGTCAAATACTCAAATTGTAACCAACAGAAATCGCTAGCGTCTTTCTAAATTATTTCAAAGACATTTAAACGAGCAAATAATAATTCTATAAAATATCTTTTTTTTAATTGGACATGACAATTTTGATTATTTATTCACAACTAATGTGTGGTCCTTTAATTCGGGTAGTTTAAAATAAAATAAGTAGCATTTTCATGCATTTTGTGGAAGCATGATGTATTCTTGATAAATAATCATCCCGTTTGAAATAGCGAAGATAGTGATGAAGTTATACCATTTTATAACTCTATCGTATCCTAATCACCGGGATTGAAGATTGAACTCCGTCTAAGACGACCCACTGACCGAAACTCAATTTGTAAATTATTTAAGTTGTGACAAATTTGTGAAATAAAACAGAATTATACATGAAACTGCAAGATGGAGCCAGATCTTTTGAAAGTGTGTCGTATTTGTTCAATAATGGACGTAAAATTGCACGACTTGCGATCATACCCTTTAGATTATTACTATGAGTCTGTAATTGGAACCAATGTAAGTTGACCCCATGTTTATGTAAACTTACTAAAATAATTGTTGTTCTGCTAGTTAGTGGAAGTGTGAAAAATATAAATTTAGAAACTGAATAGTTTGTTAAGCAAAGTGCCAGAAGAGTAGTCAGAGGGTCACTCTGACTACTCTTCTGGTACTTTTTGTTATGTCTGTGCCATGCTAACTATTTTCCAATGAGTGTTATGATGGTTTTAGTCCAATTTGATACAGATGAATGTACCGGTATTTTGTATGGAGCAATTCTAGTTATTGGGTACCATTATGATTCCTTGGTTAGACATAAATAGCTTTTGCTCACATAAGAAGATAATATTATTTCTTAAATTTGAGATATTATTTTTGAAAATTAAGTGTGGCCAGTGGCCAGCATTACTTAACATGTTGATGGACAGTCTGAGTTCAGGTTCCAGTTCTATGTTTTGTGTGATCAGACAGTACATTCTTCCATACATTGCCCCTGTGCGTAGTGTCACACCAGCATTATTTTTCAAACTAATTTCTGCATACTGTGTAGTGACAGTACAAAGTCAGAATTAAATATTTACCATTAAATCTAACCGATTTTAAGTCTTTACATCTACTGATTTCATGTGAGCAGAAATTTGGATGCCAACAGACGTACTGTCGTATCACTTTATGCTATCTTTATGTCCACAAGCGTTACTGTCCGTCAAAGTGTTTACCTAATTTTCCTTATTCCGCCGTTCAAAATTGGGTGACTTATTGATAGGCATTGATTCTACTGTATTATAAAATTATTTTGCAGCCCCAGTACAATAACTTGCCACCATATGCCTGCTATGAGTGTGCAGCAATGGTGAGGAAGTTTTTTTTCTTCAGACAGAAGTGTCTACGGAGCCAGGCAGTCCTCTATGGTGCGAAAGATTCTTCTGGCAAGGTATGTATATTAACGATATTATGCTAGAATTAAAAAAAATTATAATTTTTTACTTGTCTTGTAACTTGTCTGTAAGTTCAAATATTTAATCCAAAAAAATCTAACAATGGCCTTTTTAAGCGTTAAAATCATCAATGAGTCCTCCCACCCATTTCAGGATGGGAGGGACTGTCAGACATGTTCTGACTAAAATTTACCGTGTTCCAACTGTGGCTGCATACTTAAGCTGCCGCGCCCCTTTAATGTGTATATATGGCGCCCAAACCGCGCCGTTATACACATAAAATTGTTATTAGCTATTTAATTGTCATGGATTTCTGCAAAGTAATGCCTGATTTTATAATTTATCAGAACTTGGTTATCATTATCTGCCTAACCTTTTCTTATCTATATTGGGGTCAGCTTACAATCGATCCAGATGCAGCTGAATGTCAGTATTTTTAGCAACTGCCTATCAGACCTCCACAACCCAGTAACTGAGTAATACCCCATGGTAAGACTGATTGTTGGACTTTAAGAGCTTGTGACTAATAGTAACACATGAATGTCAAAGATCTTAAAATGGCAGCCAGGACCAATAGCTTTACGTGGTTTCCGAGGCACGGAGGAAACTCGCTATGACGGATAGTCACCCTTCCACAGACCAACTTTGGCAAACGCGGCTTAACCCGGAATCGTCCTAGGCAGCTGTAATTATGTAGTCACGATCTCCTCCATTTAAAAGAACTTAGATTTATTTTTTCAGATACAATCTGAAAAAGTAAAATTAATAGATCGCAAAGGTATTCACATAGCATCTAATCTGACAATTGTCAGCTTACCAAACATAGAATTAGGCCTGGGCCTGGAGCAAAAACCTGAAACAAATGTAGAAATGAAGCTTGGCAGCTATGATGATGTTGATGACAAAATTCAATTTGATCATGACTATGCTTCCTTGCGCTCAATGGATGCCGGTCTCTCCAGTGATGATGATGAAACAATGTTACTGTATGTCGAGAAGCAATCAGATGATGAAACGGTGAACTTGAAAGAAGAGTATGAAGGGCTTGAAGTAAGTTCTTTTTTAATATTTGTTACAATTCTAATATCAGCTGCACTTTCAGCCTACTCTGTCTTACTCTTGAGTAAAAGCCTCCCCCCATTCCTTCCACTTCTCTCGATGGTGCGCATCTTCTCGCCAATTCACAAGGAAGCCATCCAAAGTGACCCGCCATCTTCTCCTAGGCCTATCGCAACCCCGCCTAGCTGTCTCGGGCTCAATTCATGTAATATTCGAGCCCACAGTTGCCACATCTGTGGGGAATCTTTAAATTAAACTAAAGAGGTCTAAAGAAATAACTTCAAAACCAGTTTTTAATAACCAAGTTGTAACTGCATGACACACCAGAAATAAAATTATGACTGAACTGCCTAAAACTGACTAAAAAGATTAAAAGTATGTATTCATGCTAACTGAACACACAGATCAGCTAATTTATAGCTCATAGTGTGTGTCACAACTTTATTTCATATCATCTATTCTTTATGACTTATACCAATAAACACAATGTTACTTCTTTTTTACAGTTTGTTGTTGGTACAGAAGACCCTGGATCTGTAATTGAAGTACCTACAGTGTTAGAGACGAATAAGAAAAGCCAGTTGAAAATAGGAACAGTTCAACGAAATGTGTCAAGTTCAGGCGTAATCCGGAAGGTTGCTGCTGATCGGACATGTGACGATTTTGCGAAGTACTACGATGTTATTTATTTGACAGTATGAATCTTTTAGTTCTTTTTTACAATATTTTTAGGAGAGGATTTCTTAGTTCTTCTTTTATGGAATCCGTTTTTTATGTTGCTTATGTATATATTTTTTGGATTCCTGCCATATTATTAAACTGCTGATGCCTTCGCCCAAAACTTGAATTAGCCAAAGATTTGAAGTCTGGCCTAACCATTTTATGATCATTTATTTTTTCAAAGCATCGGCCACACACAACCAATACAATACAATTCAATTCAAACAAATCGATAAGTTGTTAAAGCTTCACTTAGTAGTTGCTAATACAGTTGGAATCCATTTGCTCCATCTTCAGTACAGCGTTGATATTATTTTTCAGTTAGAAGAGCAAAAAGAAGAAATTCTGAAGCGAAAAGAGTCATCTAACTATTTGAACTCGCCATTTAAGTGTAATCTGTGCTTTAAAGGGTTCATTGACAATAATACCTGGAATCACCATGTCAGCAAACATGCTGTGGTAAGCTTTTATGTTATACAACAATAATTATAGAACTACTACTAGAATATTATAATCGTTGTAACAATAATCTTTAATAGGATAATAAGATTTTATTCTAGAATATAAAATACAAGTTGGATAATATAAAACACAGTTCAGCACTTCACAGTTCACAGTAGTGCACAGTTCAACGTTTAACAAACACTGAAGGTTAGGCTTTAGAAGTAGCCTCAGCAGGTTAGGCCTCAGGAGGTGGACCTCAGTAGTGTCCTCAGTAGGAGAGGTCTCAGGAGTGACCTCAGTAGGAGAAGTCCCAGGAGTGACCGCAGTAGGAGAAATCCCAGGAGTGACCGCAGAAGGAGAGGTCCCCGGAGTGACCGCAGCAGGAGAGGTTCCAAGAGTGACCTCAGTAGGAGAGGCACCAAGAGTGACCTCAGTAGAGTGACTCAGAGGGAAAGAGGAAATCCCTCAGTTAAGTGACTTAGAGGGTCGTATAGAAGTCAGCGATCGAGTCCGAGCTGTTGACCATTCAACAGTCCAAGATAGAGAGAACTGTTCTCAATACAATAGTCCAAGATAGAGAAGACCCTTCCTCTGACGGCCTCCGCTTTTATATCCGTCAGATTGTTTTCGTAATTTCTTCTTTTCTATTTTCAAATATTAGTATCATCAAAGGTTTGGACATATCAGACCAAGGAGGTCTGCGTGCGTTTACATAATGTAAAACTTAGATCTAAGTTATTACAAACATAATTATAAAAATAGAAAATACAATGTTTCTGTGAAATCAATTAGATAAAATAATTTAATTATATAAAGCAAAAGCAACATCATAAACAAGAAACTATAACATAGGTCATAGACTAAGCCGGACAGAAAAATAAAAAGTAACTGACAGTTTCATATTTGACAAAAGTGTCACAACAAAATGATCAAGTAATATATTTTATTAATAAAAGGATGATAAATAAGATAATAGGATGAAATGGATGACGTAAGTATACATAAATACTATATTTCCCCAACGACCCCGAGAAAATTTTTGGCCTAGGACAAAAATTTTGTAAAGGTTAAAATATTACCACATTCACAAAACTTGCATAACTCAATCAAACACACCGACATCTTACGTTAAGTGTCAGGTAGGATTCACATTCAATGATCGCTACTCAACTGATAAATCAATAACTTTAAGGCTTATTTTCGGAGTTGTAATCCGCTCGCGTCTAAAACCACTAATGAGATGAGATTTTAACAGAGGCTTATTTTTATGGAGTTGTCAGCCGCTCCAAAAGATACCCATGGTTTAGAGCCATAGATAGCGATAATGATGGGGTAAGCCATCATACCGTAGAGACTATTGGGATAGACCAATAGTATAGAAGTCAACAAGGGCTTATTTAAGGAGTTGTCAGCCGCTCCAAAAGAATACCTATGGTTTAGAGCCATAGATATCGGTAATGATGGGGTAGGCCATCATACCGTAGAGACTATTGGGATAGACCAATAGTATAGAAGTCAACAAGGGCTTATTTAAGGAGTTGTCAGCCGCTCCAAAAGAATACCTATGGTTTAGAGCCATAGATATCGATAATGATGGGGTAGACCATCATACCGTAGAGACTATTGGGATAGACCAATAGTATAGAAGTCAACAAGGGCTTATTTATGGAGTTGTCAACCGCTCCAAAAGAATACCTATGGTTTAGAGCCATAGCTATCGGTAATGATGGGGTAGGCCATCATACCGTAGAGACTATTGGGGGAAACCAATAGTATAAAAGTTATAGAAAAATGAACTGATGAATGAATTAGAAATGCCTAATAGAGTTTTTAAACCTAGAACAACTCTATTAGGGAAGAAAGAGAAAAAGACAAGTATGAAGAATATTATGTTAAAATCAAGTAAATAGTTCGAAAATAAAAGTTCATATAAAATGATTCTATCTCGGACTCAAATGGCGATTTTGTAGAGAGCAAGAGTATTGTGAGGACTCCAAAGAGTTTTTAAAGCGAGAGTCAATTAGTACTTAATTTTGCCATAGCAAAAAGATCCATGCCAAAAAGTCAAAAAAAATAGGAACTCTATGATCCTGTTGCCTAGCAACCAATGTTTATATGAATAAGTCAGAAAAATCTTTTCAAGAGCCCACGATAAATGAATATAGTATGATATGTATGATTTAAATAATAAGTATATAGAAATAGATATTTGTAAAAGGAGTAATGTAGTTGAGTAGGTATGAAAAAACGTCCACAGGATATTCTCCTGTTTCAGTCGTAGAGTGTCTCAACAACCAACTTGGGAGTGTCCACGAATGGATTAACACACCAAGCGGCCGTTGAGTACGAATACCCGAGGGGTAAACGTTGTGGTGTGCAAGTCTGTGGGATGTAGTATTTCAATGTTATTGTTAAGTGTTAAGTAAGTAGGTATGAACGACTACGGGATATTGTCCAATAGACGTCCGAGAGTAACCAATCTCCAACCTTGGTTGTGCCCACAAGTGGGTTAACACTCCCAAGAGGCCGAAAGGGTGCCGATTATCTTACGATAATGGAATGTGTGAGGGGGTGTAGGAGTAGTATAAGTAAATAAATAAATAAATAAGTAGATGAAAAGATGAATAATAAGTAAGCCAAATATATTCACATGGGGAAGTGTTTTTTAGAATTTAGGGAGGGCTGGGTTAGCCAGTTGGGCGCCAATCTGTAACAATAATCTTTAATAGGATAATAAGATTTTATTCTAGAATATAAAATACAAGTTGGATAATATAAAACACAGTTCAGCACTTCACAGTTCACAGTAGTGCACAGTTCAACGTTTAACAAACACTGAAGGTTAGGCTTTAGAAGTAGCCTCAGCAGGTTAGGCCTCAGGAGGTGGACCTCAGTAGTGTCCTCAGTAGGAGAGGTCTCAGGAGTGACCTCAGTAGGAGAAGTCCCAGGAGTGACCGCAGTAGGAGAAATCCCAGGAGTGACCGCAGAAGGAGAGGTCCCCGGAGTGACCGCAGCAGGAGAGGTTCCAAGAGTGACCTCAGTAGGAGAGGCACCAAGAGTGACCTCAGTAGAGTGACTCAGAGGGAAAGAGGAAATCCCTCAGTTAAGTGACTTAGAGGGTCGTATAGAAGTCAGCGATCGAGTCCGAGCTGTTGACCATTCAACAGTCCAAGATAGAGAGAACTGTTCTCAATACAATAGTCCAAGATAGAGAAGACCCTTCCTCTGACGGCCTCCGCTTTTATATCCGTCAGATTGTTTTCGTAATTTCTTCTTTTCTATTTTCAAATATTAGTATCATCAAAGGTTTGGACATATCAGACCAAGGAGGTCTGCGTGCGTTTACATAATGTAAAACTTAGATCTAAGTTATTACAAACATAATTATAAAAATAGAAAATACAATGTTTCTGTGAAATCAATTAGATAAAATAATTTAATTATATAAAGCAAAAGCAACATCATAAACAAGAAACTATAACATAGGTCATAGACTAAGCCGGACAGAAAAATAAAAAGTAACTGACAGTTTCATATTTGACAAAAGTGTCACAACAAAATGATCAAGTAATATATTTTATTAATAAAAGGATGATAAATAAGATAATAGGATGAAATGGATGACGTAAGTATACATAAATACTATATCGTATAAACTGATACATCCATTTATTTGGTTTTAACATTATGACAATGTCTGTTTTTTCATTCACAGACCGCAGGTAGCATAGAGTGCGAAATCTGTAAGTTTAGATTTAGAACAAAGGGTCTCTGTAACCAACATGCGGTCAACCACAAGCAAAAATACGCCTGTAAATCCTGTCCTTTCGTAACCACTTTCATGTAAGTACAGTACTGTGTAAAAAGGAATTCCTTGGGAAACCGATCAATTTACTGAACTTTCTTTGTTTGAATTTCATTATACCGAAAGCTATTGACTGACATCTCGTTTTCTATATGCATTATTTCACATATTTCCAGATCATCGAAGTATCATTATTATTTTTAACCGACTTCTAAAAAAGGAGGTTAGTCAATTCGACCGTATATGCTTTTTTATGTTTGTTCGCGCAGAATTTTGTCGTTTATGAACCGATTTTGATTCTTTTTTTGTTGGAAAGAAGATATTTCAGAGGTGGTCCCATGAGAAGGAAATCAAGGTTTGATGGTAGAAGACCAGAACAATCGAGATGTACTTTCAAAAATCGTAGGGGCGAAAAAAAAAGGCGCTACCTTTTTTTTAGCGTCGTAAAATCATCAAATGAGTCCTACCACCCCGGGCAGGGCGGTAGGGACTGTCAGACTCGGACTGACTAAAATCCACGGTATCCTTCAATAGCCCTTTATGTTCCGGGGTCACTGTAATTAGACTGTCTTATCAGGTAACCGTGACCCTGGAACTTAGAGGGTTATTCAAGGATAACCGTGGATTTTAGTTAAAACAAGTCTCACAGTCCCTCCCATCCCGTCTTGGAGGAGGGCGGGCACATTCAAAGATTCTCCCATGATAAAAAAAAATGCAAACTGCTACTCAAGGATAAAAATGTTTTTATTTCTCCAGGAGTCAAGCTAAACAACATCAAAGCATGCATAAAGGGATTACTTATGTATGCAAACATTGCGATGAAATATTTACGTAAGTACAGAATATTCTTATTAAGAAGTACGTACTTAAATTCACGACCTTGAGAAAAAAAAAACATAAATCTTATTCCCTCCAGCATTTGGACGACGTACATGAGTCACGTCCGCATCAAGCATCCTTCGGAGTTCATATGTGGCTACTGCGGGTACTCCTTTGTCAACAAGTTTGGGCTGGCCATGCACAAGACTAAGATGCACAAGGATATACAAGTATGTATTACTCCCTCTTTTTTTTCTTCGACTATCCTAATGGATTTTCTCCGCCAGGTAAGGCACACAAAGATGGCGTACCCACTTGCAGGTAGATACGTTACATGCATCACTGCTAAGTCAGTACCCAGCTTTATACGGCGGGTTCATATTGTTTATACAAACTCGACGTCAGCCTGACTTTTTTTTAGCGTGGTAAAATCATCAATGAGCCCTCCCACCCAGGGCAAGGCAGGAGGGACTGTCAGACTTTACTGACTAAAATCTACGGTGTCCTTCAGTAGCCCTTTACGTTCCGGGGTCGTGGTATTTGTTAGTCCCGCGACCCCGGCAAGCTCTGGCTCTCTAGTGCGCGTCATCGTGCAGATACTCTTTGAGGCGCGCGTGGAACACAACGCGCCGTCGATTCGGGCATCGTCCATGCAAAGACAGTGAGCCGCCCATTACTCGCCGCCCTCATGCCCGTGCTTACGGTAGCCGGAGGTCGTCTTGTGACGTCCGTCCGTCGCTCTGGGGGTCTACCACTGCGGCTGGGCTGTGAGGTGGACGCTGTCCTCGCCCTCACTCGTCCGGCCTCCTCCTTCGCTAGAATGACTGCTTCTCAGAAGAAGACGACCGCTTCTCATTTCTTATCGCCGCGCAGCGTTGGCGTTGACCAATGCCGGTTGCCAGAGGTGTCCGCCTATCGCCGTCGTGAGGACGCGGCGGTGCTCTGCTGCGCGCGGCGCAGTCCTGTGTGCTCCACCGTGTCCTCCGGGCGATCTGAGCAGTGGTGACACCCAAGAGTTTCTTCCCTCCTAATCCGACACAGTTACCTCCCGAAACTTCCGTGTCCGGTGAGGACCTGCGTCAGGCGGAAGGTTAGGACGCCGTGATGCCTATCCAGCCACTCCTCATAGTGGGGTCTTACCGCCGTGATTGCGTGCCCGACGTCAGCCTGACTTACAGTAAAATTTTGTAATGTGGGTTTATATAGTAAGTATTGCGGTTGATTTTCCAACACTAACATGGAATTGTTTAATATAATGCGTCGACTTTTATCCAATTTTCAGAAGAAAGCAGAGGAAAATCTAGAAGAAGGTCTGTATTGCCAAGAGTGTGACGTCAAGTTCATATCTGAGGAAGCGTACAAGAGACACACGATTATGTCCACCAAGCACACACTGACTATAGACTCTATGTAAGTTAACTTACAGTTCATTATCATTTATTTGATAACTATTTATTAAAAACCCATTAGTCATAAATTCACGTACTTACACGAGAATATGCATCAAGCACGCCCAATCATCAGAGTATTGATATGACATAGTTCAGTTTTGCGCGAACATACGTATAATTATTATTATTTGTGTGTATGTCGTAGAATGATTAGATAATTCGATTTATCGAGATAATTCTAGAGATTCTGATTTTTTCGATTTGTCACTAACAGCGCACCTAAAGGTTATACGGTTTATCAAATAATCCTACGACAAATACACACAAGAGAGACCTAGACAGCTAGTAAACTTAGACTCTATAGTCAGGGCCATATGGTTCAATTTTGTTTGATATCCAACAGTATAGGCTGTCGGGATTGCGGCGCGACGTTCGAAAATTCCGAAGAGTTGCGACTACATCGGCGTAAGGAACACTCGCTGAACAGACCCAAGAACTACCGCAGATGGAAAGGTACTAAACGCGCCTGGCCTTCAAAATGTGACTACGTATGTATTAACTTGTAAAACTATATTGCTGAGTTATTCCTACAATTATCTTGAAGTGTTAACTACTTGATGCCCTAAGCAATTAAAGCCTTTGGTGCCCCCCTATCCATAGGTTTTTTTTTCGTGATTAATTACATCAAATAGGTCGTCCCGCCCAGGCCGGGACGGTAGAAACTGTCAGATTTGTACTGACTAAAATCTACGGTGATCCTTCAATAGCCCTTTACGTTCCAGGATTACGGTTATTTGATGAGATAGTCCCGCGACGCGGCAGTCTTTTCCCTCTAAACACAAAGCAAAGTCACCCATTACTCACCATCCGTATGAATGCGCCTGTGGTAGCCGGAAATCGCCTCGCGACGTCAGTTGCCGTGAGCGTCTTCCACCTATCCGCATTAGTGTCTGCCTTTATTTTTTTATAACGTATTCATTAGTGAGAAATAATGTATAATGTAGGGAAGTACTTTTCATCGTCACTAGGTTAATTAAAATCTAGGGATCTCCAAGAGTGAGCGGAGCGAGCTCGATTTTTTTTTGCACCTTTCTTGTATATGCAATAAATAAGGTAACCAGGCCTATGCACGATGGAATAGTGAGCGAAGCGAGGTTAAAGCTTAGCTGAAGAAAATTTAAGCTGTTTCAGTAAGTTTTTGGTGACGTGAGAGTGAGACGTGATGCCCAGGGCACCAGAAGAAGCACAATAAAAGCCGTTCTTAGGATTTTTGTGCCTCTTCTGGTGCCCCTCCAGACGTGATGCCCTAGGCAATTGCTTAATTTGATTAAGGGTTAATCCGTCACTGATCCGACATAGTATTTCATGTCAAAGTCAAATCGTTTTGTTCAGTTAGGTCATCGAAGAAACACTTTTAAACGTCGAGTATTAAAATTACAGGAATTGGGATGGGATGGAATTGATTCCACACCCATTCGCAAGGTTAGGTTTGAATGTCTCTTAGAATGGGCAAGAAACTCCATACTTACTCTTTTAAAAATGGTTTTACAATATTTTCCCATTTACTCAAAATATTGCAATTACATATAGCTATTTTACACAATAGTATTAGCAGTGTGTGAACATTCAAAGTTCACCCAGTTTGAATGATGATTATATACCACAAAGGTAAGGTGGTGTGTGGTGAGGTGCCTTTGCTAAGAAGAGTTTGCATCGCTTTTTTTTTTCTCATATTATCATCATCACCATCATTGGCAGGTCTGTTAGTGTTACACTCATAGCTGAATATAGGCATCCTCTCTTTTGGATCATGAATGCCTTTTCCTGTAACCGTCCTGCCCAAAAGTGCGGCAGCCTTACAGTTCAGTTTACATCATTGTTCTAGAACAGTGTTTATACTACACCTGCTTGGAAAGTACCTTGATACTTTATCAAATTTACGGTAGAAAGTACGTCATTGCATATCGACCAAATATGCGGGGAGAAAACGCATCTGAGCGGGAGAGAAAAGTGTATGAAAATCCATTTCTAACGTGGTTTTTCTTTTTTAATTTTGGGTAAGACTATGCGCCGGTAACCTAAATATCAAAAGCCAAAAAGTTTTTACAGTGAGTTTTTATCTTCAAGTTCGCAAAATGACACTGGCCACTAGCTGTGTGTTGGATGGTGTCGGGCTGGCAGTGCGACCCTGCGGCGGTAGGATAAACAATTTGAAAAAAGAACATGTGATAATTTCAGACGCCATTGGCGCCATTTTCAATTTGTTTGAGGATTCAGTTTTCGTAGAAAGTAATTTATTTTCCTCGTAGGTGTAGTATAAAGCACTATGTATCACTCGAGAGAAAGTGTGATTCCCAATCTCGGGTATTTTAAAGTCCTCGGCTACGCCTCGGCCTTTAAACGACACCCTCGATGGTAATCGGTTACTTTCTCCTCTCGGTGAACAATGTACTATTTTCAACCTGCGGGTAATCCTAAAAAGACTTCTTAAACAAAAAAACCTCAATCCTTTTCAGGTGATCGCGAAGCTTCTATAGGGGACTTATAAAAGGTTGAGAATGCAGTAAAAATAAAACAAATAATTTATCACAAAATAAAATACATGAAGAAAATCAACAAAGCAAGCAATGGCCGTGCTATGGAAAATGTTGAAAAAAAACTGTTCTAGAAGATATAATTTGTTGCAGTGTCCAGAAGAAATCCCGAACGCTATGAAGTATTGGTCACACTTCCGTCGCGCACACCCGGACAAGAAGTACCCCATACAGAAGAACCACATCTGCGATGTATGTGGCAAGACTTTCACGGTATGTAAACTTTCAAAACATTAATTATTTATCTTAAAATCTGATAAAAGCTGTCGATTCTTTTTAGTACCATGAATAGCAAGCATAATGCGCTTGTGATGGTGCGCGGTCATCGTAGCCTATGGACGCCTGCAACACCAAAATTATCATTTGCTCGTTGTCGAAATTTTTTTTTATCGTGGTAAATTCATCAAATGTGTCCTCCCACCCAGAGCAGGGCAGGAGGGACTGCCAGGCTTGTACTGTTTAAAATCCAAAGTGTCCTTCAATGGCCCTTTACGTTCTTAGATCACGGTAATTCGTTACTACAGCGACGCGCGCATGTTGCCAACCTACTAAATTCATTTTAACCGTATAGTTCGGCACCGGCCCATAAAGTGGCAAAACAGGTAGACCTATCAGAGAGCGACAGAGCGACCTCTAAAGGGGCAGATGTTGAAGTCATACGACATCCTCATTATAAATTTAAAAAAAAAACTGAGTGCGCATTCATTAAGAATGTTAAATAAAAATCTGATTTTTTCACGCCATTAAATCTTCTACATGTAGCGCACATTTTCGTAATTTATTTAAGGGGGTTTTCGGTAAAAATGACAATTTACATAAAATCGGGGTTTTTAAAAGTTAAATTACAAATTGGCACGAAATTACTAAAAACTAATTTGAGTACCGCATTAAGTATATCTTTATCTAGTATTTGTATAGAATAAAAATTGAAAAACATTATTAGATATCAAAATGAAAGCTAATTTGGAACTCCCGAACTTCGTTCGTGGCAAAAAGACAACGAAATAATAAAACAAAGACACCGACTTCCGAAAAAAAAGTTATTTTGTAGGTTATTTTACCCTTTTTTGTGGTTGTTTTTGAAGGCGGTTAATTCATTTCGTGCCACTTTGTAGTAATTTAACTTTAAAAACCTCGATTTCTCGTTCATCATCATTCTGTTTATCCTTTTCCCAACTATATTGGGGTCGGCTTCCAGTCGACCCAGATGCAGCTGAATATCAGTATTTTACATGAAGCGACTGCCTATTGGACCTCCACAACCCAGTAACTGGGTAATACGAAACGCCATGGAAGACTATCAAACTTTAAGAGTTTCTGACCAACAGTAACGACTGTCAAAGATCTACAAATGACAGCCGGGACCAACGGCTTTAATTGATTTCCGAAGCACGGAGGGAACTCTAAACAGATGGTCACCCATCCACACACCAACCTCGGCAAGCGCGGCTTAACCCGGAAGATCGGCCTGTGCGGCTGTAATTATTTAGCCACGAGCTTTTTATTTCTTATACGAATATTATAAATTATGGTTAAGGGGAAATACTGTTGTGGTGTGGCCCGGCTATGAGAAAAGAGACCGAACCGACAAAATTTGTGTATTGAACTTTCTTCCCTTCTCTCAACAGAACAACGCCTTCCTAGGATACCACAGGCGCGCGCACTTCGGAGACCGACCGTTCAAATGCTCACACTGCGATAAGGCTTTCACCAACAGCTGGAAACTCACCGTTCACGAGAAGTCGCACTCTGACAACCGGCCTTATCCTTGCTCTGTTTGTTTCAAGGCTTTCAAGGAGAAAGGAGCCTTGGATAGACATTTTAGAGTGAGTATTTTATTTTTTGAGATTTACTCTGTACTCAAGCCACACAAGGGTGTGTTTGACAAAACTTTCTAGTATAAAGGAGCCCTAGATAGACACTTTTTAGTGAGTATTTCAAGTAATTATGAAATCATAAAAAAATGTACAGGATATTCGGTTGCTTGATTTTAATTTACTAGTACACGTTCTCAAGGTGAATAGAAAGTACCCTATAGGATTTGATTGTGTCTCGAGCATCAAAATATATACAAAAACGGTCGTATCTTTTGATTACGTTGACATAGTACATAGAAGTTTACTTTTAATGGCAAACCTGAGTATTTGACATTACTTTCAGCTAGGGTTGCCATCCGTCCGGGATTTCATTTCATTTCCCCGGATTTGTCCTAGTTTAGAGAGCGTCCCGGGGGGCTTTCATCTGTATTCCGGGTTTTTAAAGTTTAAAGGTTGGGCCGCCTGCGACTCACGCACACTTCACCGTTCTCCCACACCCCGTGCGCAGTTCAACTCACGTCCACGAACACTTCGCCTCTTGTCCGGGTTTTGGACTCAAAAAACCGGGGTTTTCACGCGTCTTCTCCTGGTTTTCAAATTTTAGAGATGGCAACCCTTTTAATTTTTTTTTTTTTTTTTATCGTGGTAAAATCATCAAATGAGACCTCCAACCCCGGGCAGGGCGGGAGGTACTGTCAGACTTGTACTGACTAAAATCCACGGTGTCCTTCAGTAGCCCTTTATGTTCCGGGGTCACGGTAATAGAAATAAATCCCGCAACCCCGGCAGGCTTTGGCCCTCTGAGAGGGGGCCCCGTCATTTTTGCTGACAGCTCTTTGAGGCGCGCGTGGAACACGACGCGCCGTCACCCGGGCATGGTCCATGGTCGGACAGCGAGTTGCCCTTTACTCGCTGTCCGCATGCCCGCGCCTACGGTGGCCGGAGATCGTCTTGCGACGTACGGCGCCGTGGGCGTACACCACTGCGGTTGGGCCGGAGGGAGGACGCTGTCCTCTCTCTCTCGCGGCCCGCCGCCTCGTTCACGAGCATTACTGCCTCGCAGAAGTCGGCGACCGCTTCCCACTCCGTCTCGCTCCGCAGCATGGCCGAAACCAATGCCGGGCGCGAGAGGTCTCCGAGATGGCAACCCTACTTTCAGCCTATCTCCATGTGTTCCTGAGAATAAGGGTCACCTTCATACTATCATACCGATACGTGACGCGACGTGACGAGACCATACTGGTAATTTGTATGTTTCGTGTAGTATTAGTAAGATTTCGAATCGTATCACAAATAGAGTTGGACAGTTCCGGAGTTTTCCCTCTACATTTTTTCTCTTAAATAATATTGCTTATTTCTCTTAGATAGTATTGCTTACTCATTCACACTGCCTCTCCCTTGTTACAGATCCACACAGGCCAAAAGCCCTACGAATGTGAAATATGCGGCAAAGCGTTCACACAATCAAACAGTAAGAAACTGCACGTTCGGACCGTACATCTGAAGCAACCAGGGCCAGTCAAGCGGAAGCGACTTGAGAGACGGAAGCAAGGGCCCAAGCAAGCTCCGGTGTAGCAGTCTATATACTGAAGAGATGTTTGCTAGTCTGCATCATCTTAGTGTTGGGCAAACGCCTCACCCCATGCTTCCAGTTTCTTCGATCCAGGGCCAAAGTAGATGCGATTTACGGCCACTGTAGGTGCGGGGTAGCGGACCGCCAGTAATAGCTACCAATGGAGACAAGCAGCGGGAGTGATACCACGAGGATCAGTTTGTGTCCCAATAAAGTAAAAAAAATAAAATATTTAAACTTACTGAGCCACAGTCTCAAGCTGGTGCAACGCCATAGTGCTCCTATCTAAAGTCCGTCTGGTCACCAGTTCTGTTTGATGTCACATGCTTTTGAGTTATCTATAGTGATTTATTAAAATTCTATTTGATTTATTAAAATTGATATTTCAATGAAAGATGTTTTATTGATGAAAATATACCTGACATGGTGAGGGTTGTCATGTATGTTGTGATAACATGTATGCAACAATTAAAGAGAGAAGAGATATTGTTTTTCCGGTTTCTGATTTGTCATTGATCGCGCAAATGACGTGGAGTTGCGGATACCAGCCAGTTATACAATATTTGAAGTCACTGATCTGTTTCGCCCTTATGGCGTCCGGATTTTCAAGCACTTGCACATGAAATTAACCCTTATCATTATATTTATAAAAATAAATAATATGTAGTATAATAGTTCAATACCTCTATTATACTACAAATTCGAGGACTGATCCTACAATATTTTTAAAATTACTACTAAATAAGTACCTTATTTTAATAAATAAAATCCGGAACAAGGATATTTGGCGAAGAACTACACTAAGCGCGCGAGTTGAATGCAGAGCTTAGGAATGCGGTAGTGCTGTTGACAAGGATGGCAAAGTACGACACTGCAGGCGCGTGAGGTGGGGCGTGCGGGTAGCGGGGGGCTCTTCACCTCAGACCCCGACTGCATTCAACTCGCGCGCTATCTGTAGAGTCACCGATAAGCTCGTAAGATTTGCAAGTTGAAGTGGGAATGGACAGGCCACATCGCTCATAAAACTGACAACCGATGGGGAAGAAAAGTTGTCGAGTGGCAACCATGGCCCGGAAGACGCAGCGTAGGCGTCCCACTAGGTGGACCACAGACAGACAGTCGCGGGCAACCGATGGATGCAATTGGCGGTCTAAGGGGCAGGCCTATGTTAAGTGGACAACTTCCGGCTGATGATGATGAAGTTATACAAAGTAAAGAAGTACCTAACGATTTTGACGAAAACTAAAACTGCATCATTGGATTTTAGAAAATTAATCGGAAAAGGAAAAAAAACACACCCATGTATTATTAAAACATTCCAACTGTGCATTCCAGTGTTGCTGATATGGATCAAATTACTCGACTCCTTTCAATGTTTTTCGATATTTCTCATAGTTTCGGATAAAGCTATCCACGCGCAGTTGAAAAATTCAAATTCAAAAATTTATTGTAGATTTTCAAAGACGCTGATTATACGAAATTTTTGTTCTTGATTTAATATCTCAATCTCAACTATAAAGGGTAATATATTTTTTTTTTAAAAGGAACCAACTTCAAAACATTCGGAACTCGGTGACTTATTTTTTTTTTCATTGACTATGGCCACCGACTTCCGAACTAAAAGTTATTTTACACTCTTTTGTGTTTCGGTTTTGAAGTCGGTTCCCTTTTTTTACAGTTTATTTTTGTGATAAAATCAAGGAGATTAAACTTCTTGGATAAAATTAAAACAGGCGAAGAAACAAAACGTTTCATGTTATGTCAAATTGTCAACAACAAAAATGGCTGCTCAGTTGGCGTCTTTCATAGAATTAGACGTTCTATGAGAATTTTGTTTTTTTATTCACACCTAATACGTGGTTCCATATTACTGATAGCGTTAAATAAGTAGCGTTTTCATGCATTTTGTCGACGCATGATGTATTCTAGATATATTATCATCCCGTTTCAAATAGCGAAGATAGTGTCTAGGTCGCATAGAAGTTCTAATATTTTATAACTCTATCGTACCATAATTGCCGCGAATCTATGAAACTCAATTTGTGAAAATTATTTAAATTGTGATGAATTACTGAACTATATAAATAAAACTGTAAGATGGAGCCAGAACTTGTGAAAGTGTGTCGTATTTGTTCAATAATGGACGTAAAATTACACGACTTGCGATCATACCCATTAGAATATTATTATGATTCTTTAATTGGAACCAATGTAAGTTGACCTCTTGTTTATATAATTATAATTATTTACTTATACATATGTTTTAGTTTTGTAAGTAAAGCCGGAAAGGCGGAAAACGTTAAATAAAAAATTTAAAAGTTTGATGCAAAGTTGGCATTCTAACTACTCTCGGCACTTTTTGGTTTTGTCTGTGCCATGTTGACTATTTTCCGATGAGTTCTATGATGTTTTCAGTCTAATCATCTAATTGAAAGCTGAATCTATAGTCAGTGGGACCAGTTCTAGCTTTTGGTCATGAGAAAATATATTTCTGAAAAATAATTTTAAAGTGGTCAGTGGTCAGGATTACTTAACCTATTTTCCCTTATTCTGCTGCTTAAAGTTTATTTAAGATGGGACATAGAAGGCTACAGACTTCACCAGACAGTGGTCGGAAATACCCAAAGGTGATGCAATTGATACTGAGTATCTCTGGATCTGTTGTCAGCAGAGGATCTAAGCATTTGGCTGAATGCGAAAAAGTGAAAGATATATAAATAATAGAGGAAGCGACCTATACTGGAAGATTATTATTTTCTTATTTTCCAGCCCCAGAACAATAACTTGCCACCATATGCCTGCTATGAGTGTGCGGCAATGGTGAGGAAGTTTTATTTCTTCAGGCAGAAGTGTCTACGGAGCCAGGCAGTCCTTCATGGTACAATAGATTCTTTTGGCAAAGTAAGTATAACTACTTTGTGCTAGAATTAAAAATTGATATACTTTTCTGTATGGGAAAATACTGTAAAGATTGCAGCAACAGGAAAGTGGTCTTAGGATACTCTCTGATGTTTCTTTGGGGAAAATCAATCTGCTTTCATAGTTTTTTAACCCCCAACGGAAAAAGAGGGGTGTTATATGTTTGACATGTCTGTCTGTCTGTCTGTGGCATCATAGAGCCCGAACGGATGAAGCGATTTCAAAATAGTTTTTTTTTGTATGAAAGGTAACTTACCTGTGAGTGTTCTTAGACATGTTTGGTGAAAATCGGTGAGCCGTTTAGAAGTTGTGGGGGTGAAAGTGGGGAAAGGTAACCGAGGGTCTGCAAATATACTCGAGTTGGGTATCAAATGAAAGCGTACTGAAAGGGAATATTGTTGACTTAATCGGGAGTACTCTTAGCAACATAAAATGATTTGATTATGTACCTATAAAAAGTATAAAATAAATTTAAAAAACCCCCAACACAAAAACCAAGTTCCCTTTAAAAGGTAAAAAATAATAAAAAGACGTCGCGTTGGGGGACTGCAAAAAAACAGGAGATGATAAATAATTTGGAGAAGTCCCCTAACGCGACGTATTTTTATTACTTTTTAAAGGGAACTTGGTTTTTGTGTTGGGGTTTTTTAAATTTTAAATTTATAGAAAAAAAGATAATATAAATGATATAATGTACATATTTCATAATATTTAGTTTTAATTCCTAGAGAATCATTTACTGTCATGGATTTGCACAAAGTAATGCCTGATTCTACAATTTAACAAAACATTGTTTTTTTTTTCAGATACAATCTGAAAAAGTAAAATTAATAGATCGTAAAGGTATTCACATAGTATCTAATCTAAAAATTGTCAGCTTACCAAACATAGACTTAGGCCTGGTCGAAAAACCTAAAACAAATGTAGAAGTGAAGCTTGAACCTGGCAGCGACGAAGATGATGATAATGACAAATTTAAATTTGATCATAACTATGCTTCCTTGCACTCAATGGATGCCGGTCTCTCCAGTGACGATGATGAACCACTATCACTTCATAAAGAGAAGAAAAACCAAAATAATGAATCAGATGATGGAAAGGTGAACTTGAAAGAAGAGTGTGAAGGTCTTGAGGTAAATTAATTTTTAGATAATGATTCTAATTCTCTGTGGGGAACATTAAATTAATTCTTGTTGGTCCAAAGAAAAACCTTTGAAGCAAAAGTTGTAACACCAAAACTCCTGGAAAACAAAAAAGTTATGCTTAAGTGTCTAAACACACTATGCCGAGGATACGCGACGGAAGTTCGGCATGATTACGCCTGCAATGCTATTTGAATTACTGGCGACACATTATGCCGAAATTACGATGCGTTATAGCGTACAGCCGAACTTCAGTCGGGCGTAAGTTCAGCGGAAATTCGGTCGTACCTCAAAAGTAATAACGGAACCCGCACAGACAAAACAACAGATCCTGTTAGGATCACTTTATTTTGCATTTGTCTGTCCGGCTGTTTAGATAACACGACACGACGCCACGACAGCGCTTGAAACACTGAATATACACACAAAATTGCGCAACAGAATTTCTGCCGCGTAAGTTCGGCACTTATGGTGTGTCATATCAGCCGAATACGTTGGAACGTAAAATCGGCCGCGGAACTTTGGTAGCGTACGTTCGGCATAGTGTGTTTAGACACTAAAAGTTAAAACTGACTAAAAGTATACTAAATATTCTAAGCTGAAAGCTCTTTATGACAAACACAAATAAATGGTGGCTTTTTTACAGTTTGCTGTTGGCACAGAAGATCCAGGATTTGTAATTGAAGTACCTAAAGTGGTAGAGAGGAAAAAGAAACGCAGGTTGAAAACAGGAATGGTCAGGCGTAAAAAAGTCGAATCGAGTTCGGGCTTAAGCGCGAGGGTTGCTGCTGATGGGACATGGGACGATTTTGCGCAGTACATCGATGTTATTACTTTGACGGTATATGGAATAAAATCTGATTAATTATTTTTTACATTTTTTTTAGAAGACTCGTCATGTTTTTCTATGGGATCCGTTTTAGGTAGTGCTTGTAGGTAAAATCTCTTTTGGATCCCTATCAAAGTATTAAACTGCTGAAACCCAGTTTACTTAAAACTTGAATCAGTTAAAGGCTTGAAAAATTTGAAGTTAGCCTTCTAGTTTTCTGATTATTTCTTTTTTTCAAAGCATTGGCCACACACACAACCTATATTAATTAATCGATCAGTGGTATTAAAGCTTCCAATCTCGTAGAGCTAATAGTTTCTAAAAAGGTTGGAATCGATTTTTTGCATCTTCAGTACAACTTTCAAATTATTTTTCAGTTGGAAGAGCAAAAAGAAGAAATTCAGAAGCGAAAAGAGTCATCCAACTATTTGAACTCGCCATTCCAGTGCAATCTGTGCTTTAAAGGGTTCATTGACAATGACGCTTGGAATCACCATGTCAGCAAACATGCTGTGGTAAGCTTTATAACCTTCGGGCCCTACGCCCATTTAATTGTGCCTATATGTAAGGTTCATGAACATTTATAATAATGTATGTTGTTTATTCACAGACTGCAGGTAGCATAGAATGTGAAGTTTGTAAGTTTAGATTTAAAACGAAGCGTGCCTATCAGAAACATGCTTCTAACCACGAGAAAAAATACGCCTGCAAATCGTGTCCTTACGTATCCACTAACACGTAAGTATTTTGTAAAAAGGAGTGCACCTAATGTGTTTCCCTGTGATAGACCTTCGGTCTCTACTTATGAATTGACTATAACTTTATAATTTATCGTTTAGGTTTTATAAATGTATTTATTTGTGTCATTATAATCAATCTACATTATCTAGTTTCTTTGGAAAAAAATCCTAAGACCTTAGTCATTGATGGTGAACATGATCAAAAGCTTCAGTTATGTCAATGGATGAAAGTTTTAAAATTTGAATATAGACCAATGTTTTCCATACCACATAAGTATTATATCTTAAGGCTGCTCAAAGGTTAAAAATGTTATTATTTGTCCAGGACTCAAGCTAAGCAGCATCAAGGGTGGCATAAAGGGATTACTTTTGTATGCAAACATTGCGATGAAATATTTACGTAAGTTAAGAATGTTTTAATTAATTTTCCTATGTTCCTAGGTAAACTGAGTCCTCCCGCCATGCGTGGCGTGGCAGGGATTGTCAGACTCTGACTCAAAGGCACCTTCCTAGCTGCTGTACCTTCAGTTGCCTTTTATATTACGCTATCCATTACAGACGGTTCCGCGCTTCCGCTAACATAAACTTATCAGCATCATAATTAGTTTGTTGAAGATTTGACAATTTATTTATAAAACTTGTTTCCTCCAGCATTTGGACGTCGTACATGAGTCACGTCCGCATCAAACATCCTTCGGAGTTCATATGTGGCTACTGCGGGTACTCCTTCATCAGCAAATTGGGACTGGCCATGCACAAGACTATGATGCACAAGGATATACAAGTATGTATGAATCCTCTCTTTTTTAACATGTAGCAAACTTTATTGACTTTCTCTCACTGAGTCACTCGCGAAGTTGATAAAGATTAGCTATAAGAGATATGGAATCGTCGACTATTCCAAAAGAGTCGTAAAACGCAGGAACTGGAAAGAAATTTTCGAGATTATTAGTGAAGCTGGTGACTCCGAAGAAGTTTAAACATACTATGCGTCATTCTGTCACATAGAATCGGGTACACGTTAAATCGTCGACGTTCTCTTAGTTTACGATTTCTCCAACGAAGATATGCAAACTACAACACAACCGCTGTTTCCGAGTCCATGTTTGTAACTGGTTGGATTCCTCCCGGTATCTGGATGCAATAGAAATTGAGACGCGTTAGTGGACTCGCGCGTAAAACGCCGCTCAACTTAATTGTGTCCTTTACGGTGAATTTCCAACACAGCGATGGAATTTTTTAATATTCTTAGGTAAGATTCAGACCAACCGGCCGGGCCGGGCGGCATTTTACAATGCGGTAGAGAATATTGAAATGTATCAACAGTAATTACAGTTCATATTTGCATGCAACTTCGGGACACGTCCCTACGTGTCGCGGGGTGCCGACGGAGATAAGTTTAAGACGCGCGGCCCGGCCGGTTGGTCTGAATCGTACCTTAAATGTTATTTTTATCCAGTTTTCTCAATGTTTAGGAGAAAGCTGAGGAAAATCCAGAAGGTCCGTATTGCGAAGAGTGCGACGTCAAGTTCATATCAGAAGAAGCGTACAAGAGGCACACGGTCATGTCCACCAAGCACACGCAGACTACCGACTCTATGTAAGTTATTCACGGTTCATTTTGATTTATTTATTAATCATTTATTTAGTACTAGCTGTGCCCGCGACTTCGTTCGCGTGGGTGTCGGAATTGAACAATGTATTTTTTAGTTCTAAGCGCTTAATTCAGGCCACGTTTTTCATATAAACCCATTTAGAAGAATATTTGACACTTCTATTCCAGGTTTATGTAGGACTGTTTTCCTAATGCCCGCTCTATGCACTCCACTCCACTGCACTCCCCTCCGCTCCACTCCCGTCGGCTCCCGTCCCCTCCGCTCCACTCCCGTCCGCTCCATTCCAGTCCATTCCAGTTATTTGAATAATGTAGTTTTTCTATTCGAAGTTAGATCGCGCGACTGACGTACGAAATCAATGTTTGGGACCAAAGTGCACCCGTAATTTTACTTCTGAAACACTTTAAATTCAAATATCTTTTGATAGACTGAACCGATTCCAATGAAACAAAAACTAAATTCCTCTTCAAGTTACGCTTAATCGTTGTGTATAAAAGCTATCTGCATTAATTACGCACATTTTACGTGATACCTGGACAAATACACAGACAAACAGATAAACAGACAAAAATTCTAAAAATGCTAGAAATGGGTTCTATTGGTTATCCTTTAATACCCTGGCTATATTTTTTGAGTTTTTATTTAATGTACAAAAATAAATTTTCTAGTTTTATTATATGTATAGATATAGATAGAAGAAAAGCCCATATTCTCGTTCTTACAAGAGATGTATCACGCACGCACAATAATCTGACTATTTAAATAGACACACAGTTCAGTTTTGTGAGAATACGGTATTCTTGTTACACACAAGAGGCATCTAGACTCAATGATCGGCGATATATGGTTCAATTTCGATTGCTATCCAACAGTAAAGGCTGTCGAACTTGCGGCGCGACTTTCGAAAATTCCGAAGAGTTGCGACTACATCATCGTAAGGAACACACGCGGAAGAGACCCAAGAACTATGGGAAGAAACCTTCTAAACACAGCTGGCCTGCGAAATGTGAACACGTATGTATTAACTTAATGTCCTTATCCTCCATTAACTCGTACAAAAGGACATTAAGTTATTAATGTCCTTTTGTACGAGTTGTTTACAAGAAAGTAAGCAAACCTCAGACCTCAAGTCTGCGCTCCTTAGCTTGGCTGCTTAGTTGACAACAACATTTATCCTAGGTGGGAATCAAACACACGACCTTCGGCATAGCACTCATTTGTGACCCTGACTGCTATGCCGAAGGTCTTGGGTTTACTAGACCAACAGGCCTGTCAACTCCTAGCATCTTCATCATCATATCAGCCGTAAAACGTCCACTGAACATAGGATTCCCCTATAGATTTCCAATAGGACGTTGGAAGCGGTTGTCTCCAGCGTGATCCTGTGGTCTTCATCAGATTGTCTGTTCACCTTGTTGGTGAACGACCTACGCAGCGCTTACCGGTGCGTGGTCTCCAGTCTCTAACCTTACAGCCCCATCGGCCATCAGTCCTGCTGTATGGCCTGTCCACTGCCATTTCAACTTGCTAATTTATTGGGCTATGTCGGTAACTTTGTTTTGTCTACGAATCTCCTCATTTCTTCTTTCAAGCATCTTGACCTTGGCCTATATCTATAGGAAAACAGAACTACACTCAACTTAAAAGTAATCGCTTAGTACAGCCATTAAAATCATCCTAAATTATTCCCGGTCAAATGTGCGTGGCGTGGTTCTTTATAGGTCGTATTGTTAGTGTCCGACATTGTATTTTCTGTAACAATATGGCCTATAGATTTCCTATAGTTTTAATCTGAACTAACTTTTAGGGGAGGTAACTTGCTCAATTTTGCAAATAAAATTAATCTATCTCCCTTGAATGCTATTCCAGTTTTGTATTCGTAGGATTTAAAGCTTAATTGTGGCATAAATAGTCACTACATTTCAGCTCCTCTTACCTGGGCTCTAAATAATTTTAGATTAATTTTGTGCAAGTCTATTAAAGTTTTTGTAATTTGGGACACATTGTATAAATTGTTGCAGTGTCCGGAAGAGATCCCGAACGCTCGCGAGTACTGGACACACTTCCGTCGCGCACACCCCGACCAGAAGTATCCCATACAGAAGAACCACATGTGTGATATATGTGGCAAGGGATTTAGGGTAAGTATACATTCATAACATCACTTTTTTACCTTAAAATATGATCTATGCTGTCGAATGATGAATATACCGGTGCGGAGATCTTTTGGGCGCTACGTGAATATTTTTAAATTGCCCTAATCTTAATTCGCTTATGGACACCGCAGTGTGTCTGTATTTTAAAGATCTGTGGAAATTGCACTGAAAAAGCAAGTGGATTTATATAAAATTTATATAGGTTTTGTTTTCTATCCATTACTGTAACACTAGAACAACAGCAATGGGAAAAGCAGATAATAACCACTTTTTGTGACGTTTAAATTAAAGGTACATTTTAAAACAATGGCAATTGCCGTTAGTGTGGCCCGGTTATGAGAAGAAACATAAAAAATAAGTCGAGATTCATTTGTGTATTGAACTTTCTTCTTTTCTCTCAACAGGGCAACGCCTTCCTAGTATACCACAAGCGCACGCACTTCGAGGAGCGCGCGTACAAATGTTCACAGTGCGACAAGTCGTTCTACAACAGAACGAACCTCAACGTTCACGAGAAGACTCACTCCGACAACCGGCCTTATCCGTGTTCTGTTTGCTTCAAGGCTTTCAAGGGGAAGGGAGCGCTAAATAGACATTTTAGAGTGAGTATTTTTTATTTTTACTAGCCTTTGCCGCCGCCTTTATATAGAATATGACAATCAGACATGCTACTCTGCGAAACTAAGGAAAAACTGTGGTGTAGCTTGTGTGTGTGCCATACCCTTGTTCTGTCTCTGACAAAACTTTCAAGTTTAAAGGAGCGCTAGGTAGACACTTTTTAGTGAGTATGTATTTCGAATCCTAATTGTACTCACCTTCCATTTATATGAGTAGTAAAGGAATAAATTATGTATTCTCAAAATTATCATTTTAATCGGTTGCGTAATTTTTATTTAGAAGAACATGTTCTTTAGGACTACGGAAAGTATACCCTATAAGTCAGTATCCACCAAAGCGGAAAGAAATGAAGATGAGAGAAGATGTGTTTTGAATAACCAATCAGATTTAGTTAATTCCAAATCTCTCCGCTTAGGTTCGTTGGAAACGAATCAAGTGGAGAAGAGATGATTAATGTTCCAAAAAAAATAGCCTTGGGCTAACTGCTCGGCATAGCGGGGATGTAAGTAGTCGGAGGCGCTCGCCGTCCTGTTCCCCTCACAGATCACATCTCTTCTCCGCTTTGGTGGAAACCGGGCCTGAGTTTTGATAACGTGGCGAGCTTTAAAATATGCGGCGGATCGAAGCATAAACAGCCGTATCTTTTGGTTTTCTTGCAGTGGAGTTTTAAACAAATGGATGTTCTTGTTCCAAGAGATCGTAGACATAAGTAATTGATATTAATTCCAGTTTGATACCTGGATAATAATTTTTCACACTACCTCTCTTCTTTGTTACAGAGCCACACTGGTCAAAAACCCTACGAATGTGAAGTATGCGGTAAGGCGTTCTCACAATCAAATAGTAGGAAACTGCACGTTCGGACCGTACATCTGAAGCAACCAGCGCCTTATGTCAGTCGGAACCGACTTGAGAGACGGAAGCAAGGGCCTAAGGAACCGCCGGTGCAGCAGTTTATATACTGAAGAGACCTATTTCTGCTAGTCTGCATCATCCCACTGCTGGACAATGGTTCTGATGATTCCCAGTTTCCTCGATCCAAGACTAAAGTGGACCACTAGTTGTTGATTCTGTTCAGCTCGTCGTACAACTTCTAAAAGGTCTGGCTGTGTCAGTAGTGGTTATTTTGGCTCACAGCTCATTGGTATGCGCCAGACGTTGAAACGTGATCGGATCATCTTTGTGACTTTTTGAGCAACGTCAGCAATTTGTTTGTGTCTTGGATCTGTATGCAGTGCTCCATTTTGGCAGTCCTTGAGTTGCGATTTTGAATACTTGTCAGCGGTCGTTGCGCCAATCGTGCCGACTGCTTAAACTTTGGTCAAACACAGCGAATAATCGCCACGAGTAAAATGGAACATGCTCAATTCGTATCGCGGCGATTTGTTGTTGTTACACTCGCGACGAGTAGGCATTCGTGGCGATTAATCGCTGTGTGTGCACGCAGCTTTATGCAGTGAGTTACGTCTACACGTAATAATTATAAAAGTTGTGATCCCTATTAGCATTGCTCCCACGAGGTTATCCTGACGCTCGTATCGTACCATGGTTAGCATAGGTTATGGTTAGCTATTATTTTCGACCAGAAAAAGAAGCAAGTGAAGCTAAGTTCGCATGTTAATAATATTGTAATATTTTTATACTTATGAGTAAATTATGGGTAAGGTTTAGAATTTATTGACTCAATATGGCTCGCATCGAGTCTAGTAAGTATTATTAGTAACGTTATTTTACACAGTCAATACTTCAGTAGATTTGTAATGTATATTTATGGCCTAAGAGCTGGTTGACATTTTTGGGTAGGTGTTTGAGGTACGCTGAAAACTTGTCAAAAACTTCTGCAATAATAAAACAAAAAATCTAGACATGCCTGGGGAAGAATTCAAGATACGAAATTTTTATCGCAAAAAAATAAGTCCTTGTGACATTTCAGAATGTAAGTACAGCCTGGCAAAAAACAGTAGAAAACCGGAAGTCGCCACTGTGCTCTCGCTACCAGCACTTTGAATGTTTTTATTTTACTTATTACGTTAGTTTTATGGCACTATATTAAATCTAACAAACCTGCGTCTTTGTTTACATCAAATAATAAAGATTTTAAAATGTTGACAGCGTACAAAAATATTAGTTCCGTTTCAAGACGTTCTGGCCAAACTGTAGTTCGTTTTTTTAAATATCTAAATTACTTGGTTTATTAATTTTTTTAATTAAAATTCAAAAAATAATAAACCAGGTCATTTTAATCGGTAGGTAATTCAAGCTTAGTGCCATAAAATTTATTTTGAATCAATTAAAAAATAGTATATTTTGCAACGATTGAATAAAGAGCGGATTTAAAGCGAGGGCCATTATATGAATCAAGAGCAAGCGAAGGATTTTAATGACTGAATCACGACCGTAGGGAGTGATTCATGATGATTGAATCACGAGCGAAGCGAGTGATTCATGTATTTAAATCCTGAGCGACGCGAGTGATTCAGGCCCTCGATTTAAATCCGTTTTATTCAAGAGTTGCAAACGATACTTTATACCATGACTACGAGAAAAAGAAAGATTTGAGCGATAAAAGATATTCAACGAAGAAAAAAATGTTTTTTTTTTTAATAAGTCTGCTCCACACACAATTCACATGTACACAAATACCCAGACCCGAAACAAATAAGTCCAACCGCGGTCACTGTGCCAACAAGCTCACATTAAAATCGGAACAATGATTTAAATTAAGAGCAATTTTCATATTAGCAAGGGGGTTGTCCAGCACCTCGGTCGATGTCGAATGTACTAAAGTGTTCTAAATTCAAACAACAAAACAGTGCGTAAAAGACTACTTTTACGCACTGTTTTCCGTGAGTAAAAGTAGCTTTTTCGAGGGGGAATGGTATAAAAAACATTTCCTTTAAAGTTTGCCATAATTGTGTAGTAGAATATCATAAGTTCCCAGAATTCGCGATACGATCAAGTGATGTAATTACATAGGTTGTTTTTCGAAGTTAGCAGTTTTAATTCCTGGCAAAAATGTCAACCCTAATTTTATTTGAAACTGGGTCAAACTAGGATTACCTCACAGACGTATAAAGAGAAGCAGACCAAACATTAGCTAAAATTTGTGAAGCCAGTACACACACATATGAAAAAATTGTCTAAACAGGGCCGAACTAAGGCCAGTATTAGTATTGTATGACGTTATAAGTATAAGTACCTACATGTGTTCAAACTTTTGTCATTTGCAATATACGTTAACATTCTCTGTGATCTGTAATGGTCACCAATTTCAATAGTGTTGCGACGACACAGTAACACAGGCGACTGACAGACGTAGTAGCACCTTAAAGGCGGCAACAGTATTCAGAATTTCAGACACGCCACACCACGCTTTGTCAATAAAGCGAGTGGGGTGGCGTCGGGTCTTTAAAGTGTGCTGCGACTTTAAGAGTTATTAGCAGTGTTCGGAATACCTAGTGCCATTTGTGGTTAACGATCTGGGGTGTTATTCTCTTTATGATTCAGCCTCGCGCCAGCGCTGAAACTACGGTTATTCACACGGCCTATAAACCTCGAATATCATGCATGCATGTCCATAATAATAATAAAATCCCGCAAAATGGCACGAACTAATTCGACAAATGTTTATTAAGCTAAATGACTGGAAATTAGTGGGTTAAACAAATATAAACATGCAATCAAAAGTATTTTATTAGACCATAGGCAATGATATTCTAATATACAGATATGTTATACTCTTACAAAACAACAGAAACTGAGATGAAAACAACAGATGTGAGGACAACGTAGACCATCAACGAAAATAGAACCAACAAGTACAATAAAATAATATAGGTATGTAATAAAAGTGTATCGAAATAGAAAATAATCTACGAGTCTGCGGAGTCTACAGTGTTCTCACATTCACATTATAATAAAGGCTAAATAAAAAATAAACTTTTTAATAAATAGCATGATTGTACAACAAAAATAAATCACTAATGAAGTTAGTGAGTGGTCTAGATTAGTTTATATACATTGCAAAGACAATGTCGTCAATAATATAATTATAAATATATATGTATTTATATTACCTTTATGAAAACATACAAAGATGGAGCAGTTAATAGACGTATACACGAGAATGCAGTTAAACATTAATATTTATCTTTTACTTGTTTTGAAATAAAACCACTTTTTTAAGGAAGTTTCTTTGAGAGATGTTTGTACCTTTGGATGCCTGTTTACATCTTAAATCAATGTAAAACTTAACAATAACTTTTACAATTAAATGTACATGACTTCTATCATGTTCGGGATTGTTTGAATCAAAAATTGACAAATCGACATAATCAGACACAAATTTAATTAAACTATTAAAATCATTACTTTTGTGGATCTTAAAACACTTTTCACAGATTTGCACAACTCTGATAAGAGCTTGTGATGGATATATTAACCCGCCTCGGTCTTTAGCAGATATTAATGAGGACAATAAGTTTTCTTTTTCGCCTATCATTAACAATTGACATGTTGAACAGTTAATTTTCTTATGAACTTTCCGTGCGATAAAGCCCGCTACATATATAGTAATTTCTTGTGTGTATTCATCTAAAGGTGTATTAATTACGTCATCCAGAAAAAAATCAATAATTTCTTCGTCAATATCATGAATCTTCATAATATTTTGCTCAAAGGTGGGAGTACTATCGTTAATAACTTTTATTGGCTCTGCGGTTGAGGTCACAGTAAGGATGGGCAAATCTGATAAGCTTCCTTCAGAATGTAATTTTAATTGGTAGCGAGTAATATTTTTTTTATAAGCTGTACGAAATTGCACAACATTTGGATTGTCATTAAATCCTCCTTTTGCTCTCATAAGACCAAAAAACATCTCTAAATGATCTTGACTAACTTTATACAGGGGCAAAAATCTTAATTTTTCTTTTGTAATTAAATCATTAAACATGTTAATGGCACTTCGGAGACCAATAATAAATCCGATAAATCCAGTTTTGCGACCAGACTGTACTACCAAATCTCCATTTGACAGTTTTAAATTACAAAAGTATTCTTCTAATTCTTTGGAGAATACAATACACTTTTGAATATTAGCAGCACATAGAGCTTTTTTAAATCCTGGTGCATACGTACATCGGCTGTTTAAAATATCAAAAGCGTCATTGACCATACTTATAAATTTAATAGTGGCAGAGCAATCACGAAATTTATATAATTTTAAATTGTCTTTGCAAAATTGAAGTGCATCTGCGACAGATCTACTCAACAACTGTGTGGCTAACTTTACCTTCATTTTCTGTTTGCTGTAATAAATATGAGCTTCTTTAATTTTGTTACCAAGATGTAAACCCTTTTGCTGTTGGATGTCATTTAATAATTGTAAGTAATCAAACCTAATTGTACTACCATCTTTGTCAATTAAAATGTTATAATCACCTAAAGTATTTCTCACAAGCTTAATCATATGACATGGATCATAAAATACATTAATTCTCGTATTATTTAATGTAAAATATGGCTTTAATGATATTAAATTCAAATCACACCCCAAACTAGTTGCCATGCTAATATTACTAGCAGCCCCATCAAAAGTTAAACCACAAACAAAAATTTTGATGTTGTAAAGCATTTCTACTGCTATTTTTACAAGACTAGCTCGTTGTTCACCAGTCATAGACGTAATAAAAAAATATGCTATGGGGAACTTCCATGAAGCGTTTATTGCAGTTACTAACATTACCAAGGCTTGTGTCGCAAGCGGTAGACTATCGTCTGATACCTCAGTGCCTGTATCAATATACCCTTTGTACTTATTTATAGAACCATCCCATACCAATCCTTTCCTGATGGCCATTTCGTCTATACACAGATTGACATAAATAGGATATGAACTACTTCTAGACAACTTTTCTAATGTGTCAAATGATTCAGATGTGAATCCTGGTTCCGCATTGACTTTCTTATACCAGCGTGTAATTGTAATTGGATGAGGCAAAATTGTGTTGAATGTTTCTCTTACAAAATTATATGCCCTAGGCGAATAAAAATGAAGTTGTAAGGCGAATGACCTTAATTGTGGTGAATATGCTTTTTCAAATGTTAAACCCTTTGCTTTTTTTAGATATCGGACAAGAAAGTCTTTGTTATTACCTGGAATATTAGTTAATATATGAATATCATCATGATTTAATTTATTCTTCAATTCTGCAACTATATCCGAGAACTGTGATACTTTTCTTCTCAATCGTCTACGTTGTTGTTGTAATAACTTAATTTTTTTATTTTTAATAATCAATTTTCTTCTTAAACCTTGCACTTCATGTTTGGTTGGAAGTATTAATTCTGTAGAAGGCATAACTGGAGGTGTTGAAGGCGGCTTACTAATGTAATTTGAAGGGCCAGGTAAATTTTCTTCATCCTAAAATAAAAATATTTTATAAAACAACAATAAATAAGCTGCTGAGCTTATTTAAAAATTTGCTCTCTTTAGCTGTAAAGAGAGCAAATCTTTAATAGATTCCAATGCTTTTTTGCCCACTTTTCTTACTATCTTTTATACACTTTAGCTAAATTAGCCATGAATAAAGTTCCAATTGGTGACACTTTGTAGAAATAACCACAGATGTATTCAAAATTACGTCCATACAAAGCAGGAACTATATGCCCACTACAATAGTAAACCCCACTGTCAACAAATGTCTGCAAATTTTGTCATTGAATTGTGATTGTTTATCTTTAATTTATTTGTATCACCTACAGATACAAACTCTACTTACTACCTACAATGTTAAAATATAATACTTACTTACTATTACAGCAGTTATATTTGATGCAGAAACAGCAGGTATTATTTTATGTTGTACTTCTTTGAGTACAGGAACAATTGTCCCGGCAGCAGTTCGTTTTATTGGCAAAGTTTTTTGGAGGTTTATAATATTTTCCTTATCCTGTAAACAAAAGACCAACAAAATTATTATCAAGACAAATATAATATAAATTAATTTGTAACTAGTAGCATACAGTTACATACATGCATAACCGGAGGCAATTCATTAAACAGTGTAGGAATTGATCCAGGACGTAATCTTGTTCGAAAGACGCTGGCATCTATCAAGTGTTCCTCAAAATGCTTCGAACAGAGTACACCAGTAGGATTGGGTTGGAGCTGCATGTTATCAATCCAGGCTTTCTTTAAATTTTCATCTTTTGGAAACCTGGAACAGAAATATTACTATAATTTTTATTATGCACAAGCAAAATATCAAAGAAATATGAGTAGCATTAGTAGCATATAATATGTGTATGACCTAAGCCTATTTCATATCAACATTTAATTGTGATAAATTGATACATGGTATATGTTACATATTAAGCCAAGTTAATGGATTATAGATTATTCAACTTTGTAATAATTATTAACCATTTGCACTTACAATAAATGCATTTACCCAATATGTAAACAATGATAATTAATATTTATTAATTTAACATTTTCCTAAATCCGTCCCCGGTTAATTCCACAAGTACTTGAGCTGTCATTAATTGAAAATAGAAGACAATTTTTTTTGTTTATTAGTGTTGTTCAATTTATTCTAAATAAGCATATGGGTAAATTGCATGACAGTAATTAGGGCTACGAAAAAAATCGATTAAACTTCATTGAAACAGTTGATTCATTTCCAAAAATCGACAAATTGTTTCAGTTTACAACTTGAATAAAAACTTACCGATGAAAGGATAATCCAGGTATTTTGTTAGAGCTATCACTGTCACACCGGTACGCACTGCACTTCACCATTTTATTTTACTTTTTTCAAGTCTTTAATGCTACAAACAGTTAATATTTTTACACGTAGCGTGATTGACACCGTAGAGTGTTGTTGTAGGTTATGAGCTTATCAATATGGCGTCGCAGAATAACAAGCTTCATGTCAAAATTTGTCTATGTGTGGGGCAGTGTTGCTACAGATAAAAGAACGAGACGCTATTATTATGTTATTGCTTGATAGAACAAGGATAAAGAATGATAGATATCTATATAAGTATAACTAGGAATTAATGTTTGGTCTGCTTCTCTTTATACGTCTGTGGATTACCTACGCCAGCTATTGGCCGTGTTAGTTGATTTCGTTGATGACCGACGCTTTCAAATACATCCACTTATTTTATAAAAATAAATAATTTTATACATAGAATTGAGAAGTGTTGTATTAATTATATTCTCGAGTATTATTTAATTTTTATGTATTTTAAGCTCCAGTGAAAAACATTTGCTTTATAGAAAATAAATTACTCAAAGACCAACATAACATCGTTTTATTATTTTCCTGAAAAAGATGATAGTTCGAATAAAATCACCTCACGCTTAACCCGCATGTGGGTTTGAATACTATGTAACGCTCAGAAATAATGGCTTGGTAAATAATTGTAGACGGTATAAATGCAATCAATTATATTTCCTTGCTTTAACAAATTATGAAATTATTATTTCGATGACGTTTGATAGGGAAGAAAAAAACGTGTTGCGCCGACACAAGTAAAATGGGATAAGGGCAGGAAGATGATGATGATGATGCTTTAACAAATTATGAAGAGTCACATGATATTTTATGCACACTCGTATTTTCCACGGCACACGGCTGACTGACGTGCAACCATAAAGTTACCTGCTCTGTGACAACAACTGACACATCATTCTCTGTAAGTAAGACTCCTTGGTCACATCCTCTCACAAGATCAGGCCTGATATCGTGGAAGGATGTGACGGCATGGCTAGCGGTTTAGCAGGCTTGCTAAATGGCTTTTGGTATTGGCTGGCTGCCTGGCTGGCTGGCTGGCTATGGTGGTCCGACCAAGGCTGGGCTACAGAGGCAGTGTCTTGCCTTGTCTGGCTGGCTGGCTGGCTGTGGCTGACTGACCAAGGCTGAACTGCAAAGGTGATCTTGCTAGGCGTCACAACTATTTTAACACTCGTATTTGGACACTAGAGGCATTTAGTTGATGGAATATGAGCTTGTAACGTGTTGTAACATAATGCAAGATTGGCCTTTATCGTGTTCCCTTCTCTTTCTACGATTTATTATGTTTGTGCCAATTTAAGACAAACTTTCAAGTTTTGAACGCATCCAAGATTCTCTGTGGCTCACGCTCATTGTCTTGTCAATGTCAACTGTCTGTCAGTGTCATCATGTCATGTTTTATCGTGACATTTGAATTAAACTGTGTTGTGTTGTGCTTCGCATAAAACTGAGAATTTAGTGAAATTAAAAATAATATCTTATTCGTACGATACGTACGAGACATGCTCAAAAGAGGTAAACAACTGATAGTGTAGTTAAAGTATACCTAAGCCGAGTGTGCAAAATGACGAGTCCCGATGCAGCGCATCCCCGATTTTTACAGAAACCAATAATTCTAGATCTTGGCGGTACAGTTTGTGGTATAGTATTACAGTTGGTTTTTAAACTTCCTTCTTAATTTATTGTTTCTAAAACTTTCTACTAACACATTTCTTCACAGAAAGTTAGGTTAAAACGCCACTCACGAGTTTTAGTAAATATTTAATTCAGTAGTTAGCCTGATTATTATAAGAAAGAGAAGCCCATGTCTATCCATATTAGATTTATACCTTAAAATTTTTCTTAATAATTACTTTGGTTTCAAAATAAAATCCTCTGCATCCCTACATGCAAACTCATAAAATCTTTTCTCTTTATCTTTAAAATATTATTATAGAGTATTAGAATGTGGTTACCACTCAGTTTTACATAATATTTACTCTGCATTCACTTACATTTTTACCATTGCATATGTACATCATCTTCAAGTATAATGATAACCTCAGAATGTGTAATTAAGAAATAAAATCTTTAGTACATTGTTATAAAGGTCAGTTTTGCGTTGAAACAAGTTTTTATCTCTTAGTGTCAATATTATAAGAGACTAAGTTCACAATACACAATTTATCAAAGCAATTAAGATAACAAGAAACTTCAAAAAGTAGTTGCTATAGAAAATATAACTATGACATTCTAAATATTTTTATAAATAAAACCAAAACTAAAGGCTACAACTGTCTTATTGTAAAATAAGATCTTATCATTTTCTTCCAGATTAACATTAAAAAAAACTAGGCTTGGTGATTTTTTTATAAAACTGCCCCAAACTAGGTTTTTTTTCTAAATCATGGGTTCCTATGGTATTTAAACTAAAAAAATATTTTTGTCTTTGCTTTTGCAACAAAAAATGATATATATTATTTGTTTCAGTTCCCTTCTCCTTAATTCCTCCAGCTAAAAGTAATTTATTAAACACCTTGTTGACCCAAAGCTATACAGTGGATTGTAATACATGTGGACAAACACGTAATTTTACTGTCATATTGTAAAATGTAGTTTATTAGTCAGTTGATTTATTCTTTCTTCATTAGATCCACATTAAATTAATTAGAAATTTCTCAATTATTACATTAAGTTCTTAAACAGTGTTGGTTTTTAGTTGCTGATTTTTGACTTTAGTTTCTGTCTTCCTATTTGTAAGAGATAAAAGGCTAAAAATTATGAGCATTTAATGAACTCAAACTGAGCCAAAAAAATATCTTAGAAATTGCTTTATAAATTCGTCATAGTAAATTTTCCCACTCCTGGGAATTCCAAGTGAAATAGACCATCTAATATTTGAAAAATGTTGCTGGATAATGATTCTTGTTTATGGTCATAATTCTGCAAGATTTAACTCATGTACTCAGTATTTCAGAATTGAACTAAGTAACTATCCAGTTTACTAATTAAAGGAGTCCTTACTTTATTTAGAAAACATTAGCAATATTTTTCTTGTATATGTTAGGGGCCGTTCAAGTATTACGTAAGCACTATAGGGGGGGCGGGGGGTCTTTGCTTTGCTTATTTTGGATGACATGGGGGGTAGGGGAGTCTAGATGATGATTACGTCATCGATAGTTATTTACTTTTTTACACGAATGGCAATCCTCACATTGTCTTTGCTTGAAAACGAAACGCATTTTCAGGGATTCCCGCGAAAAATGTTTACGTAAGCATGGGGGGAGGGGGTAAGAGTTTTGCTTACTTTTGCTGACAAGGGGGACGGGGGGGTAAATAATTGTAATATATCTGCTTACGTAATACTTGAACGGCCCCTTACGGTAAATGTGATTAATTGAAAATTATTAATAATTATCTATTATTATTAATAATTACCGAAAGTCGAGGTTAAAGTGATTAATTAATCACATTTGTCGGTTATTATTAATAATTTCACCCTAGTAGTGATAAATGTAATAAGTAAACTTCCTTCACAAGAGCAAGTCGACGGAGCCCCGCTCCGCGGGGCTCCTACTTCTGCGTGGTTAAAAAAAAATAACCACGAAGAGGATGGCGGGGTCTTTCAGACCCCGCCATCCTCTTCTAACCTAAATTGTCCGAGTCGGGGTGCCAGCAAGTCCCGAGGTTAGGCCTAGTTCTAACCGGCTAAACCTAGGTGTAACCGACCACAATCGGTTAAACCTACGTGTATCAAACTTATCTTCAGTTAGCACTAGGTTTAGCTGTTTAGTTTATTAATTTTATCACTTTTACCAATATGTGTCGTGAATTATTAATAATTACTACTAAAAGTAATAAATTTCGATCGTTTATTCACATTTACCAAAACATGTGATTATTATTAATAATTTTGTAAAATTATTAATAATTTTCAATTAATCACATTTACCATAACATATACAATTTTGATTTACTTTTACCAGAACCCTCATAACGTGTAGTTTTATTTGTAACAAAAAACAATTAACTGTTGCCTCCAATAATTTGTTAAAGTCTCTGTTTCATTGAAAAACTAATGGTTGTAATAGTAAGCGTTACATCTAGATCACAAGATATCTTATTTTCCAGGCTTAAGGATTGCCCTGGTCCAACTGGCCGTGGGCATGGACAAGAAGCAAAATGTAGCCAATGCAGTACAACAAATACACAAGGCTAAAAGTAATGGCGCCCAACTAGTAGCACTGCCGGAATTCTTTAACGCACCTTATGGTACCAGTAAGTAGTATATCTTTCATATTTTTTTCTTTTTAAGAATATCCAGACCCCATACAACTACTAGCTGATCAAAAAAATATTTGTCCTGTTCGGGGATCGAACTCGCGACACGCTGCGCAGCAGTCGTCGTCTACAAAAAAATAACAACTACTTTCTGCGTTTCTGTTCTCATTCTAAAGAATGCAATAAACTGAATATTTCTTGAAATAAATAACATCTGACATCTCACTTTAGCCTTGATTTTAGTTTTAAGTTTTACTCTCGCCTGACTCATCCACAAAGTCAGAACTCGGCAAGAGTTACCATCTGACAGCTAACTCTACTTTCTTCCCCGTACGAGTTTATTATTTAATTCCTGTTCCACTTTCTTTCCGCCGTACACTTCTATAACATTCCACGAAATCACAGAAGCGATAGGAAAGACGTTCCAAATCATAAATAAAACAATGTCTACTAACATTGTAGAATACTTCAATGAGTATGTGGTGACACAAAGTAGCAATCATGCCAACGCAGCAGTTTCGATATACGAGGCGACGCCACGCGATCGGGGAGCCAGTGCACAGCCCGACTTGGTATCGAATAGTCGCCCTCAAATATTGTATTATAGTCTAAGTGGGTTTGAACCAATAAACACACAAAGTTTTACCTCTCACACCTCCTTTTATTTACTTCGCCGATAAAGCCAGTAATAACACAAAAGTGGTGACCCCTGTGAGAGAACTAATAAAGTGTGAGAGAACGATAAATTACGGAGTTCAACATACGGAGACACGATGAACGCATCCACAACCATGGTTCCAGAATCGGCGGCACTCTCAGTAACAGCAAGGATTTCCGAATTCTGGACACATCAACCTCGGGTATGGTTCATCAGAACGGAAGCGACACTGGCCCCACAAAAACTAGGAGACCATGCAAAATTTGACTTAGTTGTGTCAAAACTCAACAACGACACCGTAGACCAGTTGACAGATTTTTTAGTGAATCCTCCAGAAACAGATAAATACGAAGCGCTGAAGAAGAAACTGTTAAAAATCTATGAAGACTCACAAACGAAACAAATCGAAAAACTAATGAACGAAATGGAACTTGGAGAACAGAAACCATCACAACTATTAGCAAAAATGAAAGTCCTCGCGCGAGACAAAGTCACAGACGCAACATTAAAGATATTGTGGCAAAACCTCCTGCCATCAACCGTACGCGCTGTACTCACCGTCACCGAAACGAAGGACTTGGAGAGACTAGCCAATATCGCCGATGACGTGAATGAAGTCACCAAGGCCGGTGCAGTAGCAGCAATGTCACAGCAACCGTCAACATCATCGTCGAGCGAAACGGAGAAGACAGTGGTAGCGGAAATAGCGAAATTAAACGCACGATTCGATGACATGGAAAACCGATACAGAAGAAACCGGGCACGCAGCAGGAACCGTTATCAGTCAGCAAATATCCGAAACAGAAGCAATTCACGAGTACGACGCTCCGAAGAAGATCCAGATTGGGTATGTTTTTATCATTTCCGTTACGCAGACAAAGCGCAGAAATGCATTAAACCTTGTGCCTGGAAAAAAGAGGGAAACTAAAAACGGAGCAGCCAGAGGCGGAAATCTGCTCCGTGCGACCCGCCAACCGCCTCAGTGTAAGAGACTTAAATACAGGTTTGAACTTTCTTGTGGATACAGGAGCCAACGTGTCCGTCATCCCAGTGAATAAAAGAAATCAAGTGTTCCCAGACAGTACATATAAGTTATACGCAGTGAACGGAGCCGAAATCAAAACCTACGGTGTAAAGACGTTAGTGTTGAACCTGAATCTACGACGAGTTTTCCGATGGGACTTTATTATAGCCGACGTGAAACAACCGATACTCGGCGCAGACTTCCTAGGACACCATAAGCTTCTGGTCGACGTTGGTGCAAGAAAACTCATAGACCAAGTGACAGAACTAAGCACAGTGGCATCCCTCGTAAGTAGTGCTCAACTATCACTAAAAACGTTAAATGTAGACCACCCGTATCATGATATTATATCTAAGTACCCGGATATTACTAGGCCTACATCTTTTAAAGACCCTCCTAAGCATTCAGTAGTACATTACATCGAAACAAACGGTCCACCGGTACACTCGCGCGCAAGGCCACTACCGCCGGACCGGTACCTCAAAGTTAAGCAGGAGTTCCAAATAATGCAAGAGATGGGAATATGTAGGCCCAGTAAAAGCCCGTGGGCGAGCCCTTTACATGTGGTACCAAAACCTAATGGAGACATCAGACCCTGCGGTGACTACAGAAAATTAAACGCGATCACTAAACCCGATAGTTACCCCGTCCCACGGTTACAGGAGTTCACTTATATGTTAGCAAATAAACAAGTATTTACACATTTAGACATAAATAGAGCATACCATTTTATACCAATTAACCCGGAGGACGTAGAAAAAAACGGCCATAATCACACCTTTCGGTCTATTCGAATTCCCTAGAATGAGTTTCGGGTTGAGAAACGCCGCGCAAACATTCCAACGATTTATGAGTACAACAGTACTACAGGGATTAGACTTCTTATTCTCATATATCGATGACGTCATCATAGCCAGTAGCGACCACGAACAACACAAAGAACATTTAAAAATAGTATTCGAAAGATTCAGTGAATTCGGAATAACCATTAACACTTCAAAATGCCAGTTTGGAAAAGATAAAGTAGATTTTCTCGGGTTTGAGGTGTGTAAAGAAGGCATCACACCACTAAAATCCAGGACACAGGCCATAATGGATTTTCCAAAACCAAAAACAGTAGAGGAATTAAGGAGATTCCTCGGAATGGTAAATTTTTATAGGTCCCACATTCCGAAAGCAGTAGAGTCGCAAATAAGCCTCAATAAATTCATCCATGATTCTAAGAAACGCGATAAGACATTAGTACCGTGGGACGAAGAAGCCAACGAAGCTTTCGAACAATGTAAACTCAGCTTACAAAGCGCGGTTACATTGTCACACCCACACAATGGCGTACCTATGGCCCTCATGTGTGACGCGTCAGATTCATGCGTAGGCGCGGTATTACAGCAACGAGTTAAAAATAGATGGGAACCATTAGGGTATTTTTCAAAAAAACTTACAGAGGCGCAAAAAAAGTATTGTACGTACGATAGAGAGTTATTAGCAATCTACATGGCCATTCAGCATTTTAGGAAGTTGTTCGAAGGGCGAGAATTGACCGTATATACGGATCATAAACCAATAACTTACGCCCTTACAAAAATAAATAACAGTAATTCAGAAACGCCTAGAAGAACGAGATATTTATTATTCATCAGCGAATTCACAAACGATATTCGCCACATAGACGGGCACAACAATGTTGTCGCTGACTCGTTATCACGTGTCGCAGAATTGTATTGCCCAACAAACATGGACTTCGCAGAATTAGCTGCCGCACAGGAAACGGACGAGTACATAGCACGGGTTTCGAAACGAAGCAACAAAAATAGCAACGTAAACATAAAGAAACTGTACTGGCCGACAGTAAATCAACCGATTTATTGCGAAATTTCGAAAGACACAAGCCGACCATACTTACCGGAACAATTCAGAAGGACAGCCTTCGATAATATACACAATATAAGCCATCCCGGGGTTAGGGCCACCAAAGCGCTAGTTACACAAAAGTATTTTTGGCCCGGTATGAATTCACAGATAGGCACATGGGCAAAGTCGTGTATAGCATGTCAAAAATCGAAAATACAAAGGCACACAGTATCAGACTTAGGTGCCTACGCGGAATGCGGAAAGTTTGAACATATTCACATAGACATAATAGGACCGTTAACCGTCACAGCAGAGGGGTACAGATACTGTCTAACTATAATTGACAGGTTCACCAGATGGCCGGAAGCCATACCATTAAAAGAAATTACCGCGGAAAACGTCGCCAAGGCACTATATGATTGCTGGATCACACACTATGGGTGTCCCGTCAAAATCACTAGTGACCAAGGCAGACAATTTGAAAGTAACCTGTTCAAACAGCTGATGCAAGTAATGGGAATCGAAAGAAATAGGACAACAGCTTACCACCCCCAAAGCAACGGCATAGTGGAAAGATGGCACAGGTCGCTCAAAGCAGCATTAATGGCGAAAATAAAAACAGAATCATGGTTAAAACAGTTACCTACTGTTTTATTCGGTTTACGCGTAGCTATCAGAAGCGATACCGGTTATAGCGCCGCGGAATTAGTATATGGGCGCACAATTAGGTTACCAGGGGAGTTTTTTACACACAGTCAAAAACAAAACGAGAACATGGAGTCTTATGTAAAGGAACTTAGAAATACAATAGGGAATTTCGCACCGCAATATAGAGAAAACAAAGCACGCTCTTCGTTTGTGCACCCAGAACTCGAAACGTGCAAACACGTTTTTGTTCGCAATGACACAGTACGCAAATCTCTTCAACCACCATATGATGGCCCATACCGCGTCATAAGTAGGAAAGAAAAATATTACGTTATCAAATTACCAAATAAAGAAGCATGTATTTCAATCGACCGATTAAAACCCGCATTTTTGCTAGAAGAATGCGAAAAAGAGGATAGTACAAAAGAAACGGTACATCAGGACCCCAACAGCGAAAAAAACACAAAACAAAGAACAACAAAAAAAAACCCAACAGGGCCTATAAATACAATGAACAAAGAACCGATAGTCACTCGCAGCGGTCGCGTCAGCAAAAGGGTACGTTTTTTTGACGAATAGACGAATGCACATAATATAACATACGAGAAACCACATTTAAAGGGTCATAAGACACCCCTAGGAATATGTCGCTGTGAATGATATAAAATAAGTTATGTATGTGTTTATACGGCGTGTGCATGCGAGATATTGTGGATTCTAATGGGATGATATTTTTTATGGCAGAATATCGAACATGCACACTACCCTTAAGAATAGGTTAAGAAATATATATCAAATAAAGTCGGCCCTGGCAGCAGGTGTCCGCAAAACAAAGTAATATAAGGGTACTCAAACCCATCTGTACACGCCTTAATATAAAACGCGTAGTACAAGCAAAAACGACCTACACATAAGTCTTATATAAAGTATAAACAATAATCAAGTAACTACTAATATTGCTTAACCGAAATTTGTCACGGATGCATTTTGTAAAGTAGCAACCGTAAAGCAACAAGAGTTGAATAAGTCAGCACTTATGCAGTAGGTCAACTATGTTATAAACTGGTAGTTTCAAAATTGACTAACTACATTAAGAGTAAGTCTGTTGTAGGCAACATACGGAAACATTTAGTGTATAACCCAAACCAGAAAATGTGTAACAGCCAAGCCAAACCACAACAGAACAATGTCGCGGTGTCCCAAACAATATCCAACGAGGTTATCGGACAACGAATCAGCATAGTGGAAATATTTATGATAGCATTTGGCATCCTATTTGGCATCATACTACTGTGGTTAATCAGACACCAGTGCAGAAAACATGTGCGGAACTGGTTTCGCAAAGAGGCAGAAATAATCGGGTTGGCACCGGTGGCCAAAGGCGTCACCGTGCAACAACCTGTTACTAGCCGTGCAACTGATGTATACTAAAATAATACGAAAGTGTGGTGCATAGTAGTTATAAGAAGAAATATCATGTAAAAGGTAAAACCTAACATAAGTACATAGTTTTAAGAAAACATAGAATGTATACAATGTCGTCATGTAAAACGATACTTGTTATTTGTAACGTCGCGCAGAACTCATAGCCACGGACATTGCTGATAAGCAAAACCCAGTGTGTAAATATGTAACATGTATTATGTTCAATAAGTAGAAACTAAGGATATAATGTCGCCACTCTTATAAGGTACTAAGCAGATCCAAGGGAATTATGCTCCCATTTTTTGTATAATTTTAACAAATTATAAAAATAGGGGGGGAATACTGTGGTGACACAAAGTAGCAATCATGCCAACGCAGCAGTTTCGATATACGAGGCGACGCCACGCGATCGGGGAGCCAGTGCACAGCCCGACTTGGTATCGAATAGTCGCCCTCAAATATTGTATTATAGTCTAAGTGGGTTTGAACCAATAAACACACAAAGTTTTACCTCTCACACCTCCTTTTATTTACTTCGCCGATAAAGCCAGTAATAACACAAAAAGTATGCAGAGAGCGTGCCCGACGGCGAATCATCCAGGGCTCTACAGCGCGCTGCAAAGGAAGCCGGCGTTTGTGTGGTGGGAGGCACCCTACCCGAGCGCTGCGGTGAAGATCTGTACAACACGTGCACTGTCTGGGATGACTGTGGGAATCTTATCGCGCAGCATAGAAAGGTAACAAGCAAAGTAATTCGATATAATCGAACTATTATTGGAAAACTTTGCAACAGTTGTATCACGTCGAATGCTATCAACTTGAACATTTATTCAATCTCTAAGGTTCCTTAATCTTAAAGCCATGTGATACAGTTCAAATGATTTAGTTGTAGGTTGTGGTAACACTGCCGGTAAGCAGTAAGCCCGAGCGGATGTCTATAGCTAGATTGTAAGCCCTTACTGTGGTAGATTATTTTACTGCGAAATCAAATGAAGGGAAAGGGTCAGTCAAGTCTGACAATCCATTCATTAATTCAATCTGACTCGCCCTAAAAATCATATACATCAATTTGATCGTCAGTAATCTTACCAAATTCGAGATTAAAAATCGAGCATTGTTTTTTAATCTCCCTCTTCGGTTTCCCCGTTTTTACCTCCTGGCTACTAAATAAGAATACGCCTGTAATTCTTTACGGCAACACATTGCTTTCAGGTACATTTATTCGACATAGATATTCCCGGTAAGATCACGTTCAAGGAATCTGACGTGTTGTCGGCTGGAGATCACGTCACCACCTTCGAGTACCTTGGCGTAAAGATAGGGCTTGGTATCTGCTACGATCTGCGATTCTTTGAGATGGCGCAAATTATGTCTAAAGAAGGTAAGGGCAGATACATTATGATCATATAATTTTTCCATGTGGGGTAGGCAGAAACTGAAGAACATCAATTGCTTATTTTTTTTTTCTTTGGCAATTGAGACATTTACGTGGTAAAATCATCAAATGATTCCTCCCGCCAGGAGTAGAAGGGACTGTTAGACTCGTATTGACAAAAATCTACGGTATTCCTACAAGTCTTACGTCCCATGGTCTCGGTTACCCGTTTACATAGTCCCGCGATCTGGGCGTTTGACCCTCTATGGAGTCCCATAAGATTGCTAAGAGCAGTTCGAGGAGCGCGTGGAACATGACACTTTGTCAACCCGGGCTTGGTCCGTGATCTGACGGCGAGTCACCCATTACTCGTAGTTCGCATCCCCGCGAAAATCACCTGCTTACTTTTGCTGAAGAAGAAGCTGTGACCCTATTTTTCAAAAATGTGCTCTACAGGGTGACTTTTTTACCACCGTCTAAATTTTTTCTAGGCATTAAGGTATCAATCACAAAGAAACCTCGTTTTTGAAGAAAAATCGATACTTACGTCAAATTTTCATATTATATGTGTTTCGTAACACGTCACTTATATTTTGAAGAAGCGATCCAAATTTCAGCCTTTGACGCTAGTTAATTAACACTTTACCTTCATATATCCATAGTACAAACCAGTATCCATGTTTCACCTCTATGCAGATCTCTGTGACTGTCTAGTTGACACTGTTGACAAGTCACGTCATAGCATCTAAATTTTAGCGCGAAACGGACGCAAAATTTTTCCTTCCCTCTAATTTTCATGGAAAATTAGTAAAATTTCAGTTAAACTGTACAGAAAGTATTTAAAAGTGCTCGGAAAAGTGTTATATTGTGTTCACTCCGATTGTGATTCAGTATTAGATCGAAACGAAGATTTAGATCTTCGTTTTCAGAAATGTCTTGTCGGTTCTGATAGGAAGCAAAATTCCTTTCAAGTTACTTGTTATCCTCGAAGGATAAGTGTTTAGATGGCACCGTCTTCTGTGTCGGCTTATTTACCGAACATAAGGTTTGTGATGACAACGATTTCTAGCACTCCTCACATTGTGTGAGTTGGAACGAGGTGAGTGGCATATTTAATGTTATACGTCTCTCAACTCGGGGTTGGAGTGTTTATAGCAGCAATGGCGTAAGAACAAAGAAAATTTTCGTAGAAATTTTCAAAAATCCCTTATTACGACTGACCCAACCCGGAATCACTGTGTTGTTAAACAAAGTTCAAAGTAGCGATTTCTGGCTTGTGATTCTAGCAGAATGGTAATGGTGAATATAGCATATTGCTTTTTCCCTAGATGAAGCTTGTGTCTAAAGACCACAAGACTTTCAGTGTAAAACATGGTGCTAATAGGAATTATTCCTCAAGTAATTTCTGAATGTCTGGAGAAACTAAAACTGCTTGACATACTCCAACATGAAAACTAATTCTTGGATTATTAATACAGAAACCTTGCAGTCTCAGTCACTTAGCTATAGCACAATCAAAAGTGTATAAGTAGTAACACTAAACAAGCATGTATATGCACTTATACCTCTGCGGAGGGAGGTTTTTATACAGAACCTAAAACAGCTGTGACTAAGCCTATGCCTGTGCTGGAGCCAGTTGCTAAAACGTCTGTATTGCTAACTGTGCTAAAAAGCTTCCTACTTATTTATAAATGATGTCTGAAAGTACAATCAGAACATCCCGGTGAGAGTCCTATCTATGGATCAAAGAACCCACATGATGTTAATATTTCTTGGAGCCATTGTCTGATATAATGACAATTATAATTTTTTTATTTAATTTAAAAGCTAATAATAATATGACACGTTCATTGAAATATAAAATTATCTAATGATTTTTGTACTATTTATCTATATCATAACTAGGCCATCGCTGTAACAGTTCCAAATAAGAGAACAATCAATAACAAATTAATTGATGGCATAAATATAAAACAAAAATTAAATAATTTAGGATATCTTGGCAGTTTACTAAAATATTAATTACCACTATACTAAAATAGTGCTAGAACCTAATTCACATGTATTACTCTATGTGACTATAAAGTGTGTTGACACAGTGTTGTCTGTGTAACAGATTTTATTTTTGTTCAGTCTTGCCTTGTAGGCTTACCGTTTACAATCACCAATTACAATGGTGCATTGGTTATAAATTAGATTGTAAAAATATCTTATTAAAATATAGCACACTTCTAATTCCTGAAAGGATGGGCAGTGATGTAAATATAAGACAATTATCATAGAGTGCATGAACTTTTAGTGAAATTGATCAATTTCTTAATGTTGTTGATGATTTATATTCAGAAAAATGAATAATTAATAATTTTTAACAAACATGTTTTGTTTTTAATGAAGATTATGACAGAAGGTCAAATCCTTTTTATATGAGAGTTGAGTAAAATAGCTTGTTTAAGCTTTTGTGATGTATGCATTACTTACCTATTTGGGAAATAGGTCATGCCAATCAAGTCTGAGATACTTTTAGGATTAAAAGTATGAAAATTGTCAGCTTGCTAAATATTAAACCAGTTAATTACTGACAAAGAATCCGTTAGCATGAGGTATCTGCATTTATGTTTATTGTTTGGGATTGTACCTGTAAAGTTTTACATGGATAGCTTAATCATTATTAAGACCCTAGGATAGTGAAAATACTAAGGAACCCAATCTGTGACAGCAGATTATGTTGCGAAGTTATTAAGACTTTCAAGGATAACTTGTATTGCCCCCCATAAGCTTATTATTAGTATGGTGGCATTAAACAAATAAATCTGAATTAATTATTAAGTAAAAACTAAACCATGTGGCTCTCTTCTATATTGCCTAGGTGGCGCTACGAGTTTGCCAGGTGGTGTGCTTGTGATACCATGAGGTTATCAATGTACCACTCAATTTCCTGAGATATGGGTAGGGTAACCTCCTTTTTTGTCCGCACAGCGTGTGAAGAAAAGGTGAACCCATAATACCATTTCTCTTCAGAAACATAATGATATCATAGACTCAAATCCAAGTGTCAGAGAATATGTGCATGTTGGAGATTTAAAGGAAAATGTGACGGACACTCTTCTGCCTATCAGAAGTCAACTGATTGACATGGGCTATCCAAACGCACAATTCAGCTTATGAAACTTGATATCTAGTGCTCTTGAATGTGAGATGCAAATTGTTGAGGCTAGCAGATTGCTGAATATCACTCTGACAGCGGTTTCCCTCCCGGGGAGGGTTAAGAAGTAAACTGAAATCTCTTACCGCCTACCTACTAGGAACAGATAGCCAGATTGGCTCCTGTTGCCTCATGCCCCAGGCCTCGGAGGCTATGTTTTCAAGTGGGGTGTCCCAAAGTGACCATGTTCGTGCTAGTCAAGTTGGCCTGTGAGCAACTACACGTACCAAGGGACTGAACTCATGGATTTTCGAGCTTTACGTATTGTATAATGGCTAATGATGAGTCATCTCAACTTGTTGGAAAATAATGAATTAATTGTTCCATTCTGAACTGTGTTGTGTTCCATACTATAAACAATGCTGGCCCTCGAGTCGAGAGCTCTCGGAGAGTGAAAGCCACAACCTGTACCTTAAACCTAACAAACTGCTACCCTTAGGCTAAAAAGTTGGGGGGGGGCAGTTCAAGGACAGGTGCATCAGTAGAATAAAGAGGTTACAAGGTTATTACAAGGAAAGTTCTGAGGCATGTCATGGCTTATAGATTACATGACGTTCATCCTCAAATAATGTAATAAGTGTATTACAAGGAAAATACTGAGGCGTGTCATGGCTTATAGATTACATGACGTTCATCCTCAAATAAGGTAATAAGTGTATTACTTGTGTTAATCTGTTGAAAAACATGTGCAATTTTTACCTTTTTGTCTATGCATGGATAGGCAAAGACTTGCCAGATTGGTACCTGTTACCTCCAATTAAGGGGCTCGGGGCCAATGTTTTCAAAATGATTTTTTGAGCATCTCAGTGGGACTCCTTGCTGATGATTTTTCATTTTAACAAGTATTTTGACTTGGCTTAACCTACCCGTTGATTGGTAGAGACGTACAATAGCCCAATGTTGTAAGATTATGAACAACTTACATTGCTATGAAGGGCCGATAGAACTCGTCTGTTTATTGTGTTGCCTTTTTTAAAATCTACCCTGTTCCTTGATGAATTTGTTAATGAGATCAAGGCCAGGCTGACCTGGAAAGGTTATTCCTGTTGTTGTGGATGGTTGGAAAATCCATCTTTTAACAGATTAAGAAGCTTAATTCCCTTCTAGCCATCAGGAGGTTATCTGGAGAATAGAATTTTAGATGACACAAAATTGGAAGATCAGTTATTCTACCAAGATAAACACTTTGTACTAATATACAGTCATCAAAGAGAGAATTTCCTCAGGATAATTATCCTGGAATGTGTCCAATGAAAGGTTGGAGATGAATCTTACACAGAGAGGAGCTCATTTAATGAGCAGGAGGATTTATTACATATCTCTACTACATAATAAAATACAAATGTATAGGTAGTAGAAATACACAATGTACAGTGTACAACGAATTTGAAAACTTTAATAAAATAAATTGTGTAGGTACATTGCTACTCGCATCACCTACTGTGTTTTCTATGGCTAGGTTTTAATGAAGTAAATGTTGTAATAGGTCTAATAATAGTCAAGTTCACAAATAATATTTATTGGTTATTCTCACATCTTGAGAGAGTATTCTTCAGTCATGTAAGAGATACATTTATCTAGACTGACTGGGAGTCAGTAATGAAGTAAATTAATGATTAATGACCCAGTGATTCTGGCACCATAGTGGTACTCTCTGAGAACTAAGCGATTCCTTACATTTTTGATAAGGTCGTCATCGTTTTTAAATTTAAATGAATAATCATTTTAGTAGTTTTTTATTATTTCACAAATAATATTATAAATGAGGCATTTGCTAGGAGTATAACTTCAAATGGGCAATGTGTTAATTTGTGGATTTATTTAGAGAAGTTCCAGATCACCCAATGTTCTATAGTATATCTGTCGATAAACTGTACAGCAGTTTGGCAGAAGATAATGTTAAATAAAATGTTATGTATTTTTGATAAAAAAAAAAAATAAAAAAAATGTACGAATTTAGGATAAAAGGATTCGTTTATTCTAAGTTAATTCACATAGCATCTAAATCTTTCACCAGCAGATAACAAACAGGTCTTCAAAATATAAGTGACGTGTTACGAAACACATATAATAGAACTGTTTTGCATAAAAACAAAACAGTTATTATGTGTGTGGAGTAACACGTCACTTATGCAAGGTGCTTGCTGGTGTTTGAAGAAGACTATGACGTGACTTGTCAACAGTGTCAACTAGACAGTCACAGAGATCTGCATAGAGGTGAAACATGGATACTGGTTTGTACTATGGATATATGAAGGTAAAGTGTTAATAATTAACTAGCGTCAAAGGCTGAAATTTGGATCGCTTCTTCAAAATATAAGTGACGTGTTACTCCACACACATAATAACTGTTTTGTTTTTATGCAAAACAGTTCTATTAAATCATTTTCTCATAAGAATTATCCGCTCTGCGTGGTCCCTAAGCTAAATGTTAATAATACTACACTTGCCAGCGCATGAAACAGGCAGAGCGCACCCCGCTTACCCCCCCCCCCCTCCCCACCCCGCTACACCTGAGCGACACATCATAGCGCAGTGTCCAGATTCATCAACTTGTTATAGATAACATTGAGACGTGATATCTCTATATTTTTGTATTGAGTGATACAAAAAGAAAAAACACGTATTCAATGATTTTCGCCAAAGATTAATATATAAAAATTTGGATGGTGACTAAAAAATCATCCTGTATATCTTTTAAGACCTATGTACCCTGCTTAAGCGTGTGAAAGTTCATTAACATCGGCTCAGTGATCCCGAAAAATAAGGACCTTAAAGTTTGTGCAACTTAATTTTCACACTAGAATATCTATAACTGCTTAAATACATATGGCTAAAAGATATCCCACCCCATTCCAGGCTGTTCCGTCCTAATCTACCCTGGTGCCTTCAACATGACGACGGGACCCCGTCACTGGGAGCTCCTCGGTAGATCCAGGGCTAACGACCTGCAGCTATGGGTGGCACTGGTCAGTCCAGCCAGGGACGAGACCGCTGAGTACGTGGCGTGGGGTCACACGATGCTGATCGACCCTTGGGGTGCCGTTGTTCAAGAGTTGGATGAGAAACCTGGCCAGTTGTGTGCTGATATTGGTAAGTGAACTTAACTTTGAAGAAGGTTAAAATAACTTATTTTATCTTCTTTGCTATCTAAAAATGTCACTTTTGCTCATTTGGAGTTGCCAGTGCTGCATGCTGGGCAAAGCCATTTCTTTCAACCATCATCATCACGGTTAGGCTATGCGGCATCTCTTTTTTTTTGGGACAATCTTACCTCGTTACCGTTGCCTCGTATTGCCAAACCATTGCAACTCCTAAAACCCCAAGACTCTGTTGGAGTCCGGCGCGACCCCAACTGACTGTTTCAAGGCACCGATCCTGATTTTTGTTAGGCTCGATCATCAAACATGATCGACCCGATCCGAGTTGGGTAGCATTTTAAGCTACATAAATAACTTTTGGAGCGCATTGACTAGTTCACAGACAGTACAGTAGAACACTAGTTTTGAATGTACATATTTCTTTCTAGATCTGAGGATGGTGGAAGAGGTTCGTAGTCAAATACCAGTGAGGAGTCAAAGAAGAACTGATATATATGACACTATCAGCCACCATGAGTCCTAGTTCCAAATTTTATTTCGAACTGATAGATGCCGTTAAAGGTATGTGCATTGTGCAATCTAATGGTTGGGGTTTTGAGATGTTATCTTTAACTGTCAGATTCAAGAAGACTTTTTTTATTATTAAATTGGGTGAAAACTCGAAATGAAAATACAGATTACAAGTACTGGCAATAAATATTGTACACCGGCCTTTAGAAAGAGATATCAGCTAGTTTCGGCTTCGTATAGTGTGATCTCAGTCGCACGAAGTGCCTTTTTTGGGTTGTTAAAATCAAAGGAGTCGTCTCGCCGGAGCGGTGGAACTGTCAGATTCTTACTGACTCAAACCACCCTGTTTCTGTGGTTGCTTTTAGATTCAAGGGCACAGGCACTTGACCCCTTGGAGTATGTTGATAGTTTCATGAGGCGCACGTCGAACACGACGCGCCATTGGGTCGGGCCAAGTCCTTAGTCGGACGGCGAACTACCGTAGTCGCCGTCGTGTTCGAATCGTTGTGCAATGTTAATCGCCTATACTCGATTACATAACGAGTAACTCCTTGTTATAATTTTTTCCAAAAATGCTTTTGTGTATAAAATATCACGTTTATGTTTTAGGGGAACAAATTATATGATAATCTTATCTATGATCTTTTTACATGCATGATTTTATAGATGAGCATTTATGTAGAATGTATTTATTTAATATCACGAGAGACTCACACCATTGAGAAATGACCTAAGATAAAATGTATTTAATGCAATAGAAATAAGAAGGGAACAAGCAGTACAATTTACTAAAAATATATTGTAATTATATATTATAAAATATAACATGTACGTTTATAATTTTTACTATTTAATATTTATAAATGTTACTATTTTATAATTTTATTGTAATATCGTGTTTTTATTAAAGTTTTGAACTTCTGTATAGTTTGTGATTTTTATTTAGATGTGTTTGTAATATTTGTAATACTTCGTCGCCACAACCCCAAAACAGTGTAAAACCACTACCACCTGAAAAAAATAGATTTATAATAATGTTATTTTAAGTGTCATTTGAGCATGAAGTATTCTTTATCTGATACACAATACTGTTTCTGTTCGAGACCTATAAAGTAAGAACAGACGAACAGTGTACCGTTCATCAATTAAAATAAAAATTCCAATAGGCAACTATGACCAAATGTTTCAAACGAATATGAATCTAATGTTATTTGAAATATGGTTAATTTACCGCTACTCTACTTAGTTTCAGAAAACTCAGGTTATTAAAGATCGCAGCTTAAATCTTTTTTTAGCCGACATCATAAAAGGAGTTCTCAGTTTGTTCCAATACTTTTTTCAATTTGACCAAAAATAATAAATAATAAGATGAAGAAGAGAGCCAGTGTACCATGTCCATAGTTGTGTATGTATAGTTTTCCGTTCTTCTCCTCTGGTTCCAATCTTAAAGTATCTCTTGAGGGTCTCAGTCCAGCCCAATGCTTCACTATTTCTGCTCTCTGGGATTAATAAATAGGTACATATATTTAAAGAATGTAATAGTAAAATATATTGGCGGGCTATAGGTGGATGTGAGACGCACAGAATCGAGATCTGGCACAAAAACGGGGAGGCCAGGAGTGGGTGATCCCGGGCTGATATAATGATGATAGTAAAATACAGAAAATTGAATTTAGAGAATAGTCTACCCTTAAAATAATTTAGTAATAACATAGAAGCTTGGATGTTTTGTACGGGAGGGACTGTCAAACTTGTACTGACTAAAATTCACGGTTAGCCTTCAATATCCCTTAACGTTCCAGGCTCACGGTTACCTGATGAAACAATCCCGCGACCTCGGCAAAGCTTGGATGTTTGTCTGTATGTTTATTACTCAATAACGGCAGAACGGATTTAGACTCGGATATAGGAGTAGTCTGGAATAACATAATACCGTTTATCCCGGTATAACATTGCTGTGGTATTTTTATAGCCCCGCTTAGCTTTTCCAGATAAATCCAGGAAATCGATCAGATCTAATAAATGGATTATCCAACAATTATTTTTTAAATCGAACCAGTCGTTCTTGAGATAAAATAGCAGAAATATAAATTGTTTAATTAACTCTTACTTCAAGGCCAGGCATCATTTTCTTGCATCCCTCCAATATGAAGTCTGTGTCTTCAGGGTCGATTTCTGTGCTGAAGTCATTTTGATGGGTCCCTCCGAGCACAACTGTGTGTTCACTGCAAATATCATTTATGTCTTAGCCCCATCGTACACCTGGCGACGCAAGTCTCCGATACCTTACGACTTTGGTATCCATTGCCGCGTGCCTGTTTACGAACCTCTTTGGATTTGTATTGCGTTAGTCACTTGGATACCAAAGTCGTAAGCTATCGGACTTGCGTCGTCTAGTTTACGAAGAGGCTGAGGATTTTGTCAAATGTGTTGTCTCACTTTAGGGGGAGCGGATGGGAGCATCAGACTTGACTGTCTAAAACCTTCCTTCGTTTGTTTTCCTTACAGTAGATTCTTTAAAAACTATGTTTAATTCTTGAAGACTTAAAGTGAAACAACTTACTTTGGTATGATATAGTTTCCGCCCTCTTCATCAATTACTACTTGATTGATCCATGGTGCTTTGACCTGTTATCAAACAATTTCCTCATAATGAATTTATTTTTTAATTACATCTCCATTTTTTTTTAAGCCAGCTTAAGTAGAGAAACATGGCGGAATGAGATACACTTGTCGTGCAACTTTGAAACTTGAAGTGCAACATGATTGTTGCCTAAGACTGTTGGGCCCTTTTCACATGTATACGGTCACCGTGCCTTATGAAACTTCTCACTTTACACGGCACGGCGACCGTAAAGGTCTTTCTTGCCAATACAAGAGCAGAAGACAAAGTGAGTTCTCCAAAACTGCAGATATAGCGTCAATTTTTTTCCTAGATCATTCCAAAGCACACTTACTCTAATAACCTGTCCCCTAATAGGCACAACCCTATTATCAGGCACCAGGAACTTGGCTCCAATCCCAGTACAGTTGACAACCACATCGTAGGGCTCCAGCAACTGATCTTGCAGGGATGTCAGCTTCGCTTGTAAGACTTTGCCGTTCGCCTGTCGGAACCGCTGCAGTAGGTAGGCTAGTAAGAGAGGCGGCGAGGCGGTGAACGTTGTAAACGTGTGGCCAGCACTGAAAAACAAAAGATATTTATATTTTTAAGGTTTTCAGCGACGCCTAAAGAAGCGGAGTAATACTTCAACTTTGCTGAAAAAGAGCTGTGGTAGCGCCGCCGACTTAGAGAGTTTTAGGTCGAGGGTTTGAACCCCAGCTAGGCGAATTACTTAGCGGTCACAAGGTTGTGTTCATAGAGAATAGCATCGTAAAGCGTTTATGGCGTAGTAGGTCTGATATCCTACAAAACTCATAGGATTACTTACTTATATTTACCCGAAAATAGTTTGCTATAATCCTCCAGTTCTTCAGAACTTAGGATATGATAGCCGAATACCATATGAGCCCACGGCGGCTTACAGAACTTCTCCTTAGTCCTATACATGCTGTATATGGGCATCATACAAACGCCATAACCACCGACCTTCCACAGTTCGTGGAGGAATTTATATGTTTCGCCGCCCCATTTCCTGAAATTAACACAAAATGGACTAGTACCTAGAATAGAATAGAATAGAATAGAATAGAATTTTATTTTGCAAACATGGGTGGTACAATAAGGTGTTAAAAAAGTATTATACATAGTTCTGCCATATTTTACCATACGGTATGCAAAAATTTACAATAGTAATTATAGAAGCACAAATTTACAAACTAGATAAACAAAAAATATAAAATTTAAAAAAAGAATAATAGTAATAAAAAAAATATTTGTAATATAAACTAATAAACAACAACATAGGTATTCACATTTTATTTGGCAAAGGGATTTAAAAGATCCCAAATCTTATTTTCAATCCCCGCGAAAGCGATTTTTTTTTATTTCGAAGTAGATTTTAAAAAGCGAGTGGTAAGGAAATATAAACTTAACATCGCTTAAAGCTAAAACCCTGCCTATTGATTCACCTGATTCAATTTAATAGTTAAGTAAATATTTTGACTTTTTTGTCTACCTTTACTAATCTCTATTGACAAAATTATCTGAATATTCTTATCTCATTGATGTCCATGGATTAGTTGCAGATAATCAGGGACAGAATGTTAAATACATTTAGGGCTGGATCAATATTCTAAAAGTAAACCACCACTCTAACAATAATTAGTATATTGTGGGTCCTTTTGACAAAAATTTTAACTCTAATACACAATTAAACATACCGGGAACAACCACCTTTTTTTAACCGTGTTAAAATCATCGAATGAGTCCTCCCACCCAGAGCAGGGCAGGAGGGACTGACAGATTTGTACTGACTCTAAAATCCACGGTGATGACACACGGACTCACACGGTTGGCGCAGTGGCTGAGGGACCGACTGCTGCGAAACGTGTGGCGGGTTCAATCCCCGCACAGAACAAATATTTGTATGTTCTGCTAGTATTTGTTTCGAGTCTGCATGATTGTGTATGTTAGTCTCTATGTTTGTAAATACACCCACGATTCAGGAGAAATTTTTAGTGTGGGGCAACGTTTATTTTTTTTTAAAGATCTTTCAATAATAACTTTACGTTCCAGGGTAACGGTAACCTGATGAGACAGGTCCCGCGATCCCGGCAAGCTTGGCCCCCCCGTCATTTTGAAGTGACAGGCTATGCGCTGGAAATAGATTATTGGCCGCAAGTTGTATTCGCTGCGGTTTGATTTGAGCATGTTCAATTTCAACGATTAGTCGCTGTATGTCACCGATGCTTAAGAATAAAATAATAACCTATGTTGATACGTACTCTATCAGTTTGTTAGGAGTGTCTCCACATAAGTAAGGGTACCACAATCCTCCCGAGCCATCGCCAGTCGTGTTCGGAGTGAATTCGCTTGAAATTAGCACTACCTGCAATTAAAACGTCATAATAACTATCTTTTGACTTAATGAAAAATAACTGAAAGTTCGGAATCGATTCTAAATAATAATGGAACTATTTCAAAGATTACTCTCTCCATTTAAGGGTCAATCTCAATCGAGCCAAAAATGTTCGAATACTTTTTACCATGTCTTGTTTTCATTGTCATTAAAACGGGTGAGTATTTTCCGTTTAGTGGGAAGCTACCTTTAGTAAGTGTACGTAGATTTGACGGTGAATATGGCTGTAATCGATTTTATACAGAAAACTTGGGAAACTCTTAAATAGTCTTTTGAGAATACAGGGATAAGCATCGGTAGGTAATGCTTGCCAAGGCGTTCCCCTAATTGGATTAAACTGAACAAAAACATCTGGATATGAAACGCACTTTTATTAAACTAAAGAGATTTTCCAAACAAAATTATATTATAAAATTGTACTTACATCAAAATCCTTATATTTTTCCTTTATCTTAACAGCACAGGTCAGTCCATTCACTCCCGCACCCAATACGGCAATTTTAACCATTTTTATAAAGATTTATAACCACTGGGACCGTTTGCCAACTAACTCCATATGCAAATGACATCAAGCTGAACCTTTATTATTGTTTCCCTTATCTCAAGAGTTCAAAGGTAGGTAAACATTACCATAATGCAATTTGATAGTTCGCTTATAAATAATATATTCGGGATAGAACCGGGCTTGTTTAGTTTTATTTTTTGCTCATCTTTGACCCATATCTTATCAGATAGCCAAGTATCACGAGTTTGCCTATACGCATTTTGTGCGAGTTTAGACCTAGTGACTACATTATTTCGGGGCATAATATCTAACAATTCTTGCCAACTAGATGTTTTGATAAACCTTTACAGGCTAAAACCGAAAAAAAGTATATAAAAATGTTGTGGTGTATACAGGGTGAATTTTTCAACTGGGCGTGGATGGCTACTTTCGAAACTATGAGGAATATCGAAAAACGTTGAAAGGAGTCTCGAGGCCGATTTTGACGAAAACTAAAACTGCATCATTGGATTTTAGAAAAATCAAAAATCCTGGTCAGGAATCGAACCCGCTGATTTTGGAAAAAAAATCACACCCTTCGTTTTCCTTAAGTTTGCCGTATATGATTACTTCCCAGAATTTGATCCTTATTAGCAACATTATCTAAAGGTATAATAATACACGGTGTGATTTTTTTTCCAAAATCAGCGGACTTGACGTCCAGAAATGTAAAATCTATACAAATCGGAAGAATTTAATTTCTCAGAAACGTCGGATGAATCTTTAGATTTCAGTATTTTAGTGAAATCAGTGTCATATATCTAGAAATATCCAAAAAATCTCTTGATAGGGAGCTCTGCCTTCACATCACCAATAATCCTGTTTGCGGAAGGACTCAGGCTTTTCCTGGGTAAGCTTACTTTAACGTAGATTTTGTCTCTGTCACCTCCAACCAGAGTCCACAGTCCAATAACCATGTATAGTCCCACGGTAGTCAATACCTTCCACTATTTTCTATAATGCAGTTTTCTTTGGCCAATACGCGCATCTTATCTGGCATTATTCTTGCGAGAAAAATAAATCTTTTTTTCTAGGGTCATATTATTTGTTGATCTTGTTTCGTCGTTTACGCGGCGGTGGAGGCTCTTTAGTATGGACGGTGCGGACGTGAAGTGTTCTCGTACAAGACTTGGCGAAGGCTACGCCGCAAATCTCGCACTTATATGGGTTATCGCCGGAATGGATCTGCAGAAAACAGAGATAGAGTTCGAGGACTGATCCACAAAAGATAACTAATAATATAAGGTTGGTTGAAGTCAAGAAGTCTTCCTAGGTTAGTTACTGCTAACTTCCCAATAACCTTGAAATATTGAACTAAGTTTTCTGGCTCTATCTATTCTATAGCTAGGTACTCACTTAGCAGTGTTGCATGTAACGTATCAGATACGGTATCAAGTGAGTACGTAGGCACGAGCCCGCTGCGAACCGCTCGCTGTAAGTTCGCAGTGATACCGCCACTCGCCAGGTCATACAAACACAAAGGCGGCTCGCAGTGTGCTCGGACGAGCCGTACCCACTTGCAGGTTGATACAGTATCTGATACCATACATGCAACACTGCTAAATGAGTACCCAGCTCATTTGCAGCAAGTGTATTACATATAGCTGGATATTCTTTTATGATTTCGAGTGGCTAAAAAACCTCTATAACAAAAACAAAATTTCATCACGAGACATATACTCGTTAGCAACAATATCGTCAGCCCATCTCACTGCCGGAAGACCAATATCCTTGATGTGGAACTAATAATAACTCATTGCTGTGAATCCAGTAGTCATTGTGCCGAAATTCACGTCTGCCAGTGGCTTAAGCCTGCCAAGAAGAGCCTCGAACAACACCTGAGGAGGCTCTCGCTTGGCAGCTAGATCAAGCGCTTAATTCAGAACGCAGACACGGCGCGTATTGTTAGGCGGTTCCTCTATCAAGAGCTCTAACTACCGTTAATCCGGACCCTGTTACTGCTGTTGATGCACTACTATTTTAAAATGTTTTCGTATTTAAAATGAATCTTCACTAATATTATAAAGAGGAAAGATTTGATTGTTTGTATTGCATAAGCTCCGAAACTACTGGACCAATTCCGAAAATTCTTTCACCAGTTGAAAGCTGCTTTGGTCCTGAGTGACATAGACAGCACCCCTTTTTTTTTTGCGTGGTAAAATCATCAAATGAGTCTTCCCACCCCCGACTGTCAGACTTATACTGACTAAAATCCACGGTGTCCTTCAATAGCCCTTTATGTGCCGGGGTCACGGCGATGGAATAAGTCCTGCGAACCCGGCAGGCTTTGACCCTCTGAGAGGGGGCCCCCGTCATTATACCGACGCTCTTTGAGGAAAGCGTGGAACACGGCGTCGACCCGGGCATGGTCTATGGTCGGACAGCGAGTTGCCCTTTACTCGCTGCCCGCATGCCCGACAATACCCCCCTTGGGTGTATTATATTTTAAAATACTCATGTGTCGAGAAAATGAATAAAGAAAGCAATGACTAACTTTCAAATGCCTCTCGAGCGCCTCCTTCCTCTTGAAGGCCTGTGCACACACGCCGCAGCCGTAGGGCCGGCTGTCGGAGTGCTTCTGCTGGTGCACTCGCAGGTCGTGCGCGGAGAAGCACGCGCGGTCGCACTGGGAACATTTGTACGGACGCTCGCCGAAGTGCGTGCGCTTGTGAAGCTCTAGGACCGCGTTGCACTGGAGGACAATAAATAATAATATGCCACAACTATCACACAACGCTATCTAGACCCAAGCTAAGCAGAGCTTGTGTTGTGGGTACTAGACAACTGATAAATATATTTCTAAATACATACATATAATAGATAAATTACTACACCCAGACACAGAACAAATGATCATGCTCATCACACAAACATTTGTCCTGGGTGGGAATCGGACCCACGACCTTCGGCATAGCAGTCAGGGTCACTAACCACTAGACCAACAGGCCTGACAAAAATCCTGAATGAATCCGTTAGATGTATATTCTGTCTTTTGAAAAAAACATCGCATAATAAAGCCCCACAACGCGACGCAAGTCTCTGATACCTTACGGTTTTGGTGTCCAGACCTGAGGTGACCATTGCAATACATATCGATTGAGGTTTGTACACAGACGTTAATTGATACTAAAGTCATAAGGTAACCGAGAGTTGCGTCGCGTCGTTTTATGCACGAAGGGGCAAATTATTCCGGAAGCGCTAGCAGGTGTGCCTAAAGTACGTAAACTTACAAACAATGAACTTCGACTATAGAATTGAAAATACTCTTTACACCTACAATATTTACTTAATATTAAGAATACTAATTAGGAGCCTCGTAAACAGGGCCCTGCTTCGCGGGGCTCCATTTCTATCCACAGGGTTTAAAGGAACCTAACCTATCCGTAACAGGGTGTCGTAAGCTCCCTAAGCTGTGCTTTCTGTTCTATTAGGCTGGAGGGAAAACGTGGATAATGTGGGTCCAGTAAACTATTAACAAAGATGAAAATATTTTTCCAGGATCAGACAAATCTGTCACTTTTTTTTGATGACTTATTTCTATATACACTTACAGCATATCTCTTGCCACATATATCACAGACGCAATTCTTCCGCACCGGCTCGTACTTGTCAGGGTGTTTCAGACGATAATGATTCCAGTATGACCGCGGGGTGGCGAATTCTTCAGGACACTGCAGATAAAACACTGCATGAAAAGCTAATTAATTGTACAGCAAATAGACACATAAAGTACATAGTATTTATTTGACTGAGCTGCGTGTCGCGGTTTCGATTCCCGCACGAAACAACCTATAAGGGTCTTTACCTTTGAGATGGAAACCCACTATGCGGGGCTCCTATTTTTGTTTAAAGGAAATTAACAAGAATAGTATGATGGGAGCTAGGTTTGCTCTCATTGCTCAAGAAAATGTATGGAAAAATATCGGTATTAGGTATTTTCGATAATCTGTACTTCGATATTTAGGTTTTTTAATGATACTTTTATAGATCATTTGATTTAAAATAATTATTTTGGGGGTAAACTATCTTTCTATTCGAAAATATAAACTTTTATTATTTTAACTGTCGGTTTTATAGTCGTTCAATACTTAGTTTTTCCATCCATGTTTTGAACATTGATGTTTTAACCGTATTTTTATAATTTTCGGCATTCAGATACGTATCACAAATTAATATTACCCGAAAATAAAGTTCAATCAAGAGTTCACATTAATTTCTAGCTACAATGAAAACTAAACTGTAAGCAAAGGTGTATAAGCTTCACTTTGTATACACACATGTTGACACTTGGCAGGCCATTTTGTTCGAGCTTGACTTTTCCTATTATAATTGTAGTGCTTCGGTTGTTTCTTAGGATGCTCTTCGCGATTATGTAAACGTAACTGTTCAGGATCCGTGAAAATTTCACCGCAAACTCGACACCCGTTCCTGTTGACAAACGAAACTGCACCTTATTTCTTATCAGATAGAGTCTATATTTCTCTTGCTATCTGCGTGAATTATATGGACTGAATATAAATCAAATGGAATTGAATTGATTCATATGTCAATTTAACATAGAGTTTATACTCCTATAATTTACAAAACCATATCGTCTCTTATACGTGGGCGTATTTACCTTTCCGTGTTCAACTGGCGACACCGGTCTCGCGAAATCCACACGCTTTTGTTTTACTACGGAATCCTACGATCCCGTGTTCAATTCGCGTCAACTGAGCACGCCTTTGTGATCAAGTGGCGCTGGGTAAGGTTTAATAAAATCGTGTGCAGTTTTTAAGAGCGAGCGAAGCGAGCTCGGGACTTGCTGGCACCCCGACTCGGACAATTTAGGTTAGAATCTCTTCAGTGGTTATTTTTTTTTAAACCACCCAGAAATAGGAGCCCCGCGAAGCGGGGCTCCGTCGACCTTTTCATAACCCAGTTAGAATTTGTTTGTTTTGAAAAACAAAGTAACAAACAAATAACAAATTGCAATGAGAAGCGCGCGAATCCAACTTCGGGCGCTCTCGCCTGCTTCGGCCCGCACGATTTATTCCGAACATTTACGAACGCGCTAAATCAGTACGGATTTGTTTCGAATAGACAGGTTAAAAACCCGTGTTCAATTCAATTACACACTGTTATGTAAAACTTCTTTTAAATTTGCTTGATCGCAAAAGCGTGCTCAGTTGACGCGAATTGAACACGGGATCGTAGGATTCCGTAGTAAAACAAAAGCGTGTGGATTTCGCGAGACCGGTGTCGCCAGTTGAACACGGAAAGGAAAATACGCTGTACGTGGATCAAACAAACATATCAATCAACGAAAGTGAACCGCATCTCAACTTCATAAAGCGCATACACTCACATTTGTGAAAAAAAAAACATATTCAAACAAAAAAAAATTGAACCGTACGTTAAAATAATGTAATAGAGCCTACAATAATATGCACTAGTATTGACATAAACTTGTAATGAACATAAACCAAACTAAACTGAACCGTATCCTCACTTACATAGAGTCGGTACTCCTGGTGTGTTTTACTGACATGACCAGATGTCTCTTGTAAGCCTCGGTCGATATGAACTTGACATCACAATCCTCACAATAAGGACCTTCTTCTGTGTTCTCTTCTTGTTTTGCCTGAAAATAAAATAAAATATGTTAGAAATAAGAATAATTCGACAGCAATCAGGACTCGAACTAACGACGATATATTACTAGACTCCGCATGCACGATCTAAGGAACAAAAACTATTCTGTCAACTCGCTGAGGTACTACGTAAGCGAGGGGGACGGGGTACTGCGTTGTGATTGGCTAAATCAAGGTCTTTTCTGTCTCAAGGTATGTTTACGGCTCACAGGAGTGGTCGAAATAAGACGGATATAAGACTTTTTTGTCTAATGTGTTGACAGACATCGGTCGCCTGTTATTAGGAGTCTAGTAATATATCGTCGTTGACTCGAACCTATACGTCGTTCTTCTCTAGACGCTGAACCAACGATGCCATCGCGCCCCAGCGAGATCGAATCTGTCATTCCATTTTTTAAACATCAAATATGTTAATGTCGGACCCCCCTTAGAGGGCCAAAGCCTGTCGGGGTCGCGAGAAGAAAGACCTACTGTGACACCAGAACGTGAAGGGCTATTGAAGGACACCGCAGATTTTAGTCACGCTATAAAATACCGATTATTTTATTGGTGGAAAATAAAAATTCACTCGAGTCGTTTTTCAATCAAAATCAAAAGTCATTTATTCAAATTAGGCTGATTTATCAGCACTTTTTGAAGGTCATTTTTTACATAAGACAGTCCCCCAAAGCGACCCCCCCCCCCCCCCCCTTCGACACTTCCTAGTGTTTTGGCGGAACAAACTCCCCAGCAACACATCTGTCTGTATGGTTAGAAGAACCAAGATTTTATACAATTTAATAGAACATTCACATTATACATCAATTCGAAATTACATCCCAATCGTGACTAGAAGGCACAAAACCAAAGGTCAGCAAGTCGACCAGTCACCACAAGCAGCACCCGTTCACGAGTATAACGGGTAGGAGACAACCCGACCCCCGACGCTACCGCAAGCAATGGCTCTAAGGGAGCATGACAACTTGCTGACGGTTCCTCGTCAAAAAAAAAAAATCAAAGTTAAATCAATATCAGTAATGCCATCAGAGGGAGGAGGTTCTCAATTTGACATGTATATTTTTTTGTTTTTCAACATAGAATTTTTGCAAGAGATCTCGAAATTTTCAATCACGACACCAGATGTAACACTCGAAATCTAGATCTAATCTCGGCTCATGACTGCATTCTTAAGACACTGCTATAAGATTCAAATTTCAATGTTACTCGCTTCAAGTTCCTTGCAAATATACATACTATACATATATTTTGATATTGTCGGACGTTTGATTCGCTCTTGACTAATGTACAGACGGCAGCACATCAACCTACCTCAAATTTCTGTATTAGATTTTCAAACTTTTCACAATAGAGGAAGGTTAATATTCGATTGGTAAAATTTGACAGATTGATGAGAGATGGGTTGACCTGCTGGCGTCTTTACTTTAAAACTTTGTAATAAAGTTCAAATTCCAATGATACTCACTTCAAATTACTTGTGCATCATATTCCTTCCTTGCTTTAAATGGAGTAACCGGAAAAACGATTTATTTGTCTCATCATCATCATCAACCCGTATTTGTCCACTGCTGGACATAGGCCTCTCCTAATATATGCTATTGAGCACGGTCGAGCGGTCCTGGCGGCCTACCATGACGCCTTAAAGCCAGAGTAGTTCCAGTGAGGGAACAAGATGGCGCTAGACGACTTGTATAGCTCTGTCTCTTTCCCTCACTAGAACTACTTTGGCTTTAAGACGACATGTTAGGCCACCTGAACTTTTAACTCAACCAGTTCCTGCCGGCAGCCTGATTTGTATGTGACTAACAAACTTATGACACAGGAATAAGGATTAAATTCCAATGGCATTAACTTCAAGTTTTCCGAGTGATTAATGTACATTGAAACACAGTAATAAGGTTCAAGTTCCTAGCAAAAATTTTAAGCCGTATGTTTGATTCGTATATCTAAAGGCAGTGTAATAAGGTTCAAATTCCAATGATACTTACTTCAAGATCTTTGTGCATCATATTCTTATGGACAACTAGCCCCTGTTTACTGTAGAATGAGTACCCACAGAAGCCGCAAATATTCTCTGACGGATGTTTGATTCGCATATGACTGACGTACGTTGTTCTTACGCTGTGGTAAACAAAAAGTATTACATTGTTTTAACCAACGACGATATATTACTAGACTCCCAATAACAGACGACCGATGTCTGTCAACACATTAGGCAAAAAAGTCTTATAACCATCTTATTTCGACCAATCCTGTGAGCCGTAAACATACCTTGAGACAGAACAGACCTTGAGTTAGCCAATCACCACGCAGTACCCCGTCCCCCTCGCTTACGTAGTACCTCAGCGAGTTGACAGAATAGTTTTTGCTCCTTAGATCGTGCATGCGGAGTCTAGTAATATATCGTCACTGGTTTTAACACATAAACTACTGAGCAGGTGGCCTAACATGACTTCTGATAGCGAGAGTAATTCCACTGTGGAAAAGAGACAGAGCTATACAAGTCGTCTAGCGCCATCTCGTTCCCACACAAGAATTACTCTCGCTTGACGTCATGGTAGGCTACAAGATTTTGATAAAATAGAATCCAATACTGCTAATGCCGATTATACGTTAATTTAAGGCTGCGTTTCCCCTGAGGCGGAGCGGAGACGAGCTGTGCCGTATTCACCAATCACTTGGCTTGGCTTGAATACACATGATTGTGTCACGTGGCCAGCCGTATCCATCAGTCATGTGATTGGTGAATCGCGTCACAGCTCGTCTCCGCTCTGCTCCGCTCCGCCTCAGTGGAAACGCAGCCTAAATATAGGCACACGCTGGGAATAAATCCTGTGTCTTGATTGCATTGAAAATTTTCGCATTCATTTTACTCGTAAAAGTTAGAAGATTACTTACTTGAAAACTTCATTGCAGAATTTGCACTTGTGCGTGACTCCCTTATGTGAACCTTGATGCTGCTTCACAGTAGTTCTGAAATATGTCACACCGTCTTACTACTTAGAGTTAAACATCTGTTGAACAGTTGTTTAAGAAAAACTGTCAACGTCAAAACGGCATTTGATGTTGATATAAGGGTTGGTTGGTAGGGTCGTTTTGCAGTTACACTCTTTTTCTGACAAGTGTTCAACAGATATTTAACTTCTCATGGTACAACGGATAATGTTTGTCTGGCAAGTTAGTTGGAAAACGCGAAAGCAACGACATCGCGGGCTAGAAGTTGATACTTACATATTACTAGAGTTGTATGGACATAAATTACAGACATATCTCTTTCCGTGGTTTAATGCATGTCTCTGAAGATTCCGTTTCGTTTTAAACCTGTACTTGCATATTTTGCACTCAATGTCACCAAGGTTCTGCGGACAAAGAAGAAATTCTGATTATGATACGCGACCTGTAATTTTTATGTCATTGATATAAGAGTTTGGATAAATCGACGATGCACATTAATGATACTGATGAGTTTGGTAAAGTGTAAAGAAAGTGCAAAGCAGCATTTTACGTAGATATTAGTGTCGTCTTGCAGTTACACTATTTTAAGACAAGTGTTCAACAAATGTTTAACTAATTGTGGAACGATGGTTTGTGTCTTATATCTTACCGGAGAATGTTTAGTAAGGTGATGTTTCCAGGCGTGTGTGTTATTGAACCCCCTGTAGCACTGGTGGCACTTGTACGGGCAATCCAGGTAGTTGGACGACTGCTTGCGTTTGTTCATCTCTTCTAACTGCTCCTCAAGCTGTGGGTGAGAAGGAAGACTTATGTATAGAGCTAAATGCAAGACTCCACGAAGAGCTTGTATGATTTTCAACTATATGCTCTAAAGAATAAAGTTGCAAATTGATTACAGACAAACTGTTTCAGCAACGAGGTCCAAAACAGTTTGTCGTTATTCGAGTTTCAACTTTATGATTTTACACCTGAAGTTGAAAATCCCCTAAAGACAACTTTGAGTTAGGCGTTGTCGAGAATAACACTGCAGGGTAGAAATTATATTATAACATGTCTAGATTCCGTGTTTGAACTTAACATTTTTAGTGAACCCACTTTTAAATGTGTGAGTGAGCGCCACGCGCACATTTAAAGATTTCCTAGGAGATATACACTTGTTTTACGTAGGAATAGAACGACGGGGGCAATTTTTCTTCCGTGTTTTTGGCTTCAATTTTCAGTTTGCATACTAGGACCCTGGAAATTCCATAAATCTAAGCCTGCAAGATAATCCAATAAACATACCGTCAGAGTAATAACATTGATCAAATCATCAGTCTGGTCCTCACATAGTGGGTCATCGTTCTTAACTGTAGTAGAACTCTTCTTAGTAACTGCCGTACGAGTTCTCTTTGGCCTTATTCCTTTCTTGGACTGGGCTGTTCGAGATATTTTAATTGGCAACTTTGGTACATCAACTGTTGTTTCGGGATGCTGTGGAAAATGGAAACGAAAATTGAGATTACATGGAAAATATGCTGTAAGTATTCTAATTTTGCAAATGGCTTGGAATAACTAATCTATGAACATATACATTTTTTTTTAAATCAAATGGGTAACTGACGACACGCTTGGTACAGTGTCTGACCTCAGAACAAATGTACAGGTAGTTGTTTCTATTTGTATACAGACGCCAGCATCAATCAACCTAACCCAATCTGTCAAGTTTTCCCAATAAAACATGAAACTTTTTCTTCTGTGATAAAGTTAAAAATCGATTGACAGATTGAAATAGATTGATGTGCTGGTGGCCTACCATGACATCTTAAAGCGAAGTAATTCCACTGTGGGAACGAGGTGGCGCTAGCTAGACGACTTGTATTATAGGTATGTTTCTTTCCCATACTGGAATTAGTAAGGAGTTTGAAATTTAGTTACTAAGGTAGTTTGTTTATTTTGTAAACATAAATGTTTTTTTCTGTAAAAGCCTACACAATTTTATTTCTTGCAGGGAGACTTGAAAAGCAGAATGTATTGAGCAACATCCCAAATAAGGTCTCATATCTACAACAAGTCTAATAAGTAGGTATACTAAACTTACTTCTAGATCATCAAACTCCCCTTCAACGTCCATCTTCACAGAAATCTCAACCTTCTCCATTTCATGAATTTTCTTCTTACCAGTCTTCTCACATTCATCATCATCATCATCACTGGAACTAGTATCAGGACTGACATGTTCAGGTAAGTCAATATCATCGTGATCCTCTTTTTTGATGACCTCTACAGCAAATTCAGGTCTTTCTATGTTGATACAATCTGTTGTGTTTTCTTCTTCTATTAAACTAATATTTGTGACATTTGAAATTGTGAGAAGATTTTTTCTTGGTATTAATTTTATTGATGTATGGGTCAACTGGAAGATATTAGGAAAAGCCTTGCATTAGGAAACCAGTTTGAGAAAGTGGTTATTCTGGCCATAGCTCATGTCATGTTGGGAGATTTCTTTGGAACCCCCACCTCGAATATCTTGGGCTACTTATTATTTTATTTCTTTGTTTTGTTATACAAAAAATGAATGAAAGAATGTATTGTTAAGAATGTTATGAATTTCTTTACCTATTTCAAAACTAAGAACAATTACAATAAGAAGTTATTAGAAATTTAATTTTTTTTTATTTAATTCTTTGCACCACATTATAATATAAAAGGTGTTAAGTCATTACTATTTGTGTGAGTTTATATATTTTGGACACACAAGAGCAATTAATATAATGTTTTTAATTTGGTTATATGGGCATTTATGGCCCTGCAGGATTTTAGGAAAAAAAAAATTATAAACATACACCATCTTACTACAAAACTGTAAACTGCAAAACGGCAGGGTTGTTTTACAATCACACTTGACAAGTACACATGTTTCGCTTTTTGTAGTAACATGGATAATGCACAAAATAGTACCTTCCCATATTCATCAATAATTTCACACAGTCTACCCTGGCTTTGCAGACACTTCTCTCTGAATAAATAAAACTTCTTCATCAAAGCTGCACACTCGTAGCAGGCATATGGCGGCAAGTTGGTGTATAAAGGCTGGAAATAGAAAGCTGATTGGTAAAATAAAAAAGGTTATTTAAAATTAGATGTTGTGAGTACTCTGTGATGTTGTGTTTTTACAAACCCAAAAAGCCACTGTGTTATTATAGAACTGCATGATTTATTTGTAGGTCTCATGAACTGTTTGTTTTATTTTTATACAAATAATTCTTTCAACAGAAAAAAAGCTAAATTCTGAAATTCTAACTTGCTGTGGGACGGAACAGGATGTTAATAAATATCAAAATTAATTTTAAAAAAAGTATTTGTTTCCAAAGAAGCTTACCTTACTTTCTATCATAAATGATGCAAAATAAGATTCTAATGGGCATGCAGAAAGGTTCTGCATTTTTACATCAATGTTTAAACAAATACGACACACTTGAACGTCTCCCATGGTAGATTAAATATAATTCATATATAAGGAGAGCTTAAAAAATAAATAATTCGCGACGCTATACCGATATTTTAATGTAAAGTATCATTATTTCATGACGGGTTCACAGAACAATCATCAACTTGGTTCCATGATAAAAAAGTAATATAAATATGTCACATTTATAAACACACAGAAAACGCGTGATTTTTATTCATAAATTAGTAATAAACATTTTTTTTCTCGATCTTTATAGGACGCCAAAAATGCAAACAAATAAACGAAATGTCAAAATCTTCAAAATGTCAACAATATAATGTCAGTTTGACAAAGAAAGCGTTTTATTATGTAAGTTGCATTTTATGTATCTATGAAAATATTGGATGGAAGAAAAAAAAGAAACAAAATATTTGAAAAGAATCATAAATATTTGAATAGAATCTTAATTCAAATTGGGATTGTAATAGGCATGCGATTACAAATGACAACAGAACACAGCACACGTTTTGTTTACCCAACCCATTTGCTAAGCTAACTTTACGCTTGTAAAATTGAAAAGGTCAGACAGGGGTGCGTTTAAGTCAACCATCCAGATAAAAATCAAACTAGCGAGGGTTCGCTGAACGGAGTCATAGGTTTAACTGCCAAATTCAATTGTGAGCTCAGCTTGTTATTAATTATTCTCACTTTTTTCAAATCTTTTTTTTTAATTGTTTATTTAAGGTCACTTTTTAACATCAAAGGTCATTAGTGACCACATTTAACATTATTTTACGTACATAAATACATTAGGAAACAATAAATATTGCTCGAACAAATAGGGACACAATCAAGCGCTAAACTACACCAAACTTATTTACTTGTCACACACAAATAAAGTTCACGGAGGTGATAAAATAAGTACTTGTTACAAATATTTGTTTCTAGAGAGCGAATTGAGCAAACAGCTCCATGTCAAAGTCAATCTGACAGCAGGATAAAATTTAGCGAGGTAAAAAGGTCGCTAAGATTTATCCTAGTAGGCGAAAACTTATACCAGCGGACGACCGTGAACGGCGCATATAAAATTTTAGTCAGTTTAATTTTTCACCTCCCAGTGTACTTGAACGGGGTGTTTAACGTTTAGTCCGTATAAATTTTAAACAGGCTGGTTGACTTAAACGCACCCCAGGTACAGAGGAAGTCCTAGGAAGTCATACATCTGTATGATAACGATATAATAGGTGTACTTTCAGAAGCTTCTTTATTATATCTATGTTCAGAAGGTCGTGTTTCGATTGACATAGCGACGGATAATAAATCCCTGTACCCCTAGCACGAGTTTTCACTATTTTACTTTACAGAGTTTTTCCAGTATTTACAGCGTTTCTGGTATGAAAAAGTGGTAAGTGTGCGAAGAAGTAACCAATTTTTCCCTTGAAAATTGTCAATTTGAAGTCGTCAATGTTCCAGTTTACTTTACTTCTCAAATACTGAAAACCCGTGCTGACGGTACTGAAATTGAAATTCAGCTAAGTATGTAGCTCGATATAATGACGAGGCCCCCTCTCAGAGGGCTAAAGCCTGCCGGGGTCGCGGGTCTTAGGTATACCATCACCGTGACCCCGGAACATAAAGGGCTATTGAAGAACACCGTGGATTTTAGTCAGTACAAGTCTGACAGTCCCGCCCGCCCTGCCCGGGTGGGAGGACTCATTTGATGATTTTACCACGATAAAAAAAAAAGTATGTAACTCGATATTCGGTGGTGGAATATAACAACAAAAAAATCTTTACAGTCAAACCGAAATTGACACCTTTCGTTTTTTAATTGATTACTGAGAACTAAAATAATCATTCAAACTTGCCGCAGTAACGGTGTAACAACTTATTTTAGTTTCAACCTTAGGACACTAAAGGGAACAACATCTAACGACTTTTTCATATAAAAATTCTAAAAAAAAGAACTGCTTCTGGAAATCCTTCTTATGCGTGAGATCATAATAGTTTGGTCGGACAATACAAATTAACAGGACCACTATAACTTGAGCCCTTCGCTGAAAAAAAACCGCGGTAAACTATGCAGGATTTATGTATGTAGGTATCTATTGTTCTATAATAACTATAGATAGATAGATAGGCATAGAATGATACAAACCGGATCTCTATAAAACAGGTTTTTGAAACAGGCATACTTTTTATGAACTCGTATGGTTATGACAAAGTACTTGTAACTTGTCTATTTATAGAACGTACCACCTATTTGTCTGATTTATGATCTCTTATATTAATAGATGACTTAAAAAGTTTAGAAGACCTTGAAAATTCAGGTTCTAAAGCTTGAGTCATTGGATAGATACTTAACTAGGATATTCTTTAGGATATTGGGCTTTATTTTTTTGGGGAATAGCACAATAGGTAGGTAGGTAAGTATTTGTAGGTACATAATATACTTCATATGCGTATTTTTTTATTGTCAATGTACGTATTGTTTAAGTACCTACCTCATAATGGATATCATTAGATTCGTGTAGGCGCACTAAGTAGGTACTCTGTGTGAGCGCCGGCCGTTATTTCGTAGGACATAGACAGAAGAGTCCCACATTTCAGAGTGTGAGCCTACGACATTATGGACCTACCTGTATTTCTATTATATAATTATATGCACACGTACAGACGCTAGCACATCAATCTACCTCAAGCTGTCAAATTTCTTCAATAGATTTTCAACCTTATCAGAATAGTGAAAGGTTAGTATTCCATTAGTAAAATTCGGCAGATTCGGAGATTGACCTGCTGGCGCTGGCGTCTATACCTACTGTATCTATAGTAGGTATACCTATGTATGATAGGTACATATGTTTTTATCTACTTAGGTACATAGCGAGCAACCCGGCTCTAAGCCGCGCATATTCATCGATCTGCGCACGGCGCAGTAGCCATTAGCCATAAGCCCTTTAGCGTCATAATAAAACCTAGCAACATGCGTAACCTAAATTCTGACTAGACTTGTCTTATGAAGAATTGTGCAGGGTGCTTTATGTTTTACGTCATTTTTGTTTTTGATATCTCAAACATGGTGGTCATAGCTAACTCATAAGATGACCGCGTACGCAGAGCCACTTAATTAATTTTAAAATAATAATAGTTTAGTTAGGTTGGTTAGGTATAGTTTTGGATTTTTACGTTAATATTAGGAACCTTCGAGGGCAAGCGGACGAGACGATGAGGATGCGTGATTTGTGGTCTGGTGAAATGTGGGTTTAATTATGCACGTAACCCTTTTTTACGTCATGCTTCCTGGCAGAACCACCTTTGGTATAACAAGTCTAAGATACATCAAATAATTCTATGAAAAGTCTATAAAATTCTAGTCCTCTTAAAAAAAAGTCTATATCTATAGTTTCGACGTAAACTTTGATTTAAAGTGGTTCTGCTGGGGAGTATACTTTCCAGCAGAACCACCATGATATTTCTATTACTATACATAGTACAAGCAAACGTGTAGTATCAAAAAAATCTATAACAATTCTATATTGAACTAGCGCCCCTAAATCCTCGGTTTAATTCAAATATACGAACAAAACGGTGTTTTTGAAATAGCAGCTAAATGCCTAGATTAAAGATCTGAGCAAATAAAATTTACGTCAAATATTAGGTATACGATATCCTCTAGGCGTTTTGTTTATAAGCCCCCATTCGCATGAACGCTTTTGATGGGTGTGTTTATTTTCTTGTTATAATAGATTATTTTAATACAAAAAGGTTTTATGTAAAACATCTGTGCATTCGTTACTGGCTACTGATAATAATAAAAAATAAATTTAAAATTAAAAAAAAAAACCCTCTTCCGGCCGGAAAAATAGTAGATAATAAATAATTTGGAGCGGTCCCCTAAAGCGACGTATTTTATATACATACTAAGGTACTTTAAAATTGAGTTGTTTTTATTATTTTTTACTTTTTAAAATGAACTTGGTTTTTGTGTCGGGGTTTTTTTTAATTAGTCAGTAAAGCGCCGTATTCACGTTCCATCTTGCTGTACGTCCCGCCAAGGTCATACACGATGCACGAAGCAAAAACACCGTGATTATGACGTACGTCAAGCCTATTCACGTTGTTTTTGCGTCGTGCAACGTGCATGACGTACAGCCGTGACAGATGGTGAATACGGCGCTTAACTGATGCACAGACGTTTCACTTAAAACCTCTTTGTATTAAAATACTCTATTTTTTTTTATACTTTTTATAGGTACATACGTGTATCATTTTATGCTGCTAAGAGTACTCCCGATTAAGTCATCAATATTCCCTTTCAGTACGCTTTCATTTGATACCCAACTCGAGTGTATTTGCAGACCCTCGGTTACCTTTCCCCACTTTCACCCTCACAACTTCTAAACGGCTCAGCCGATTTTCATCAAACATGTCTAAGAACACTCACAGATAAGTCACCTTTCATACAAAAAAAACTAAATTGAAATCGCTTCATCCGTTCGGGCTCTATGATGCCACAAACAAATAGACAGACAGACAGACACGTCAAACTTATAACAACCCTCTTTTTCCGTCGGGGGTTAAAAATAAACACACCCAAAAAAGCGTTCGTGCGAATGGGGGCTTATAAACAAAACGCCTAGAGGATATCGTATACCTAATATTTGACGTAAATTTTATTTGCTCAGATCTTTAATCTAGGCATTTAGCTGCTATTTCAAAAACACAGTTTTGTTCGTATATTTGAATTAAACCGAGGATTTAGGGGCGCTAGTTCAATATAGAATTGTTATAGATTTTTTTGATACTACACGTTTGCTTGTACTATGTATAGTAATAGAAATATCATGGTGGTTCTGCTGGAAAGTATACTCCCCAGCAGAACCACTTTAAATCAAAGTTTACGTCGAAACTATAGATATAGACTTTTTTTTAAGAGGACTAGAATTTTATAGACTTTTCATAGAATTATTTGATGTATCTTATACTTGTTATACCAAAGGTGGTTCTGCCAGGAAGCATGACGTCCTTTTTTGTCTCTCTATAGACTTAGCGGAGGCAGGTTACACCTCATTCTCTTACGAAACGTAGTCCGCTGGCCAAGCAAGCTGCTGACACTTGACCGAGGCAGCAGAAGTCGCATTACATCCCAGGGTTCCACCCGACGCGCGACGCGGACGCAAGAGTGCGAGGTAGTACCGAGGTGGTTTTAGCACAATAATTATGTGGTTTAGTAGTCAATACGAGTCTGATGGACCCCTCATGTAGTCTCCCCAGAGCGGAAGTTTTCCACCTCGGCAATAAGAATAGGTACACGTAACCTACATCATCATCATATCTTCATATCAGCCGCAGGACGTCCACTGCAGATTGGATCTACTTCATAATATCGATAGTCGCCGTATCGACAACATGGTTAACGAATCGACATAGTACCTACACCAGATCAATGGCATATTGATGGCATAAGACTCCTCCTTAGATTTCCAAAAGACTGAGACTGGTTGGAAGCGGTTTATTGCTTGAAATAACCTTAACTTCAAGGAATACATAATAGGTACGTACATAAGTACCCGGATGTAGACACTAAAATATACTTACGTTCCTTTTACTTCCAAAATATTCCTGATAACTCCAGAAAAGCGCGTAGGTATGTATGACACAACATTTGTGTTAACTAAAAGATAAGATAGATAAAATCAGAGAAACTAATGTTCTGTTTTACACCTAAATCATGAATGGGCATGACATGCTATGATAACAAAATATTGTGAAATATCGAGGTAATAGATACGTAGGCGGGAAGTAAAGTTACACCTATCACCAACGTATCCGTTTTTTTAGCAATCCAGCATATCATTCTGCAAGCCAGTGCAATGTCCGAAAGCCAAAATAAGAGTGGCGACCATCAGAAAAGCTCTGAGCAATGAAGCTCTATGAAGTCCCGGAAAAAGCAGATGCCAGCACTTCAACCCCGAGCCGAAAATAGCGGTGTTAATGTTGGGTGGGAACCGTTGGCACATACCCTGGAAGGGTTCTGAAATGGCCAGAAGAGGACTACAATTGGTCAGGCCAGTGCGCAGTTAAAGAAGATCGCACTGGTTGCATAAATGGCTGGTTACGGCACTGTGTCAACCCCCCATCGCTATTGGTCTATCAAATCTCCAATCTTTTTAGGATGCAGGTTCCTAGAGTCGTCGTAATGTGCCTAGAAATAAAAATCTATGTAATTAGCCACAGCTAGGCTAGTACTCTAGTTAAACTATATTCAGGCGATTTATTTTCGTAGTTTTGACAGTTTTCAATATTTATGTTGGCATCTGATATACTATGTAACATTCAAACCCCAGTTTTGAACGAAATTTCGATTCTGGTGGGAGATCTAGCCCGCCTGCTTTGTCCAAATTTTGATCTGTTGGACTCTTTAGCTTTTCTGCGGCTAACGATGTTAGGTAATAAATGGTGCTTCAAAATAGCTACAACAAGCAGCTTCGCCCTCGGGCGACCACCCTGTCTTTACAATTCCTCCGACACGGTTTATAAAGTTTTCTATTGTTAGCAACAAATTCTGTATTTTGGTTTTTCCTATTATATAAAGAAAATTCCCCAAGTTTGTTTTGCTTTTATTTATTTTGATTTATCCTTATTGCGATCCACGAAGTACCTACATTAATTATCTGTTTGTTTGGTACGCGGTCTAAGCTGTTGGGATTCCCTCGGAAAGAGTGATGGATTGTGCGAAAATTTTCAGTACCACAGCGAGATCCCAGACGAATTTCTGCACTTTATAATTGAAACAAGCTGTTCGCTCTTTGTAGCTTTGATTGACGTAGTGATAGACATACCGACCACTGACTTGACAATGTTCAGTCCAATATGGACCATCAGAAACCGATGAATCATTTTCAATGAGGTGTCTCCTCCTGAGGCAGTGTTTTCTTGGTACGGGAGTTATTGACCTTACCACTCTTAGGGCACAAGTCCCAAGAACCTAATAATTTCCAAAGCTTGCTTCAAAGACATTAGAATAAATTATGATTCTTTTAAATTTCTTTGGCTTGCCTATTTTAAGACCCTTCATCTTACCTTGGGAAGACGCATGTGCTCATCCTATTGCTAAAACAATTTTCAAAGGCGCCTGATCACCTATAGTGGTATAGCCAATATAGGTTGATTGTACATGTATTTCGGGAATATTAAGCTATATTAAGCTTGTAGGTCTATTTAATCAATAGTTATTAAATATATACTATACCTATAGAGGTATAGTATATATTTATGACATATCCTATAGGAGAATGAAAAACGGAGACTTAATTGACAGAAGTCAAATTTTTAGCTCAAAACTTGAAACTGGTCAAACATCTTTATGGTGCAATTGAAAACATTGAAATACTTACCTACTAGGAAGCTGCAGTTACATAAAACAAGCCACGTAACTAAGTTTTTAAAATTAAACACTTTCTTGAACATAAGTTGACCAGTTTATCGCGGGGCTTTGCTCATGCTGTTTTTTGAAAAGTGGTTGCCTAAATGCCTACTTTTCTTGTTGATAACGGGGTCAAGAACATTGCACCAAATGTTTTAGGTCGCTTGTATATAGTTTCTGGTGCCACGTAACGAAGGACCTTGAAGTCCAAGGTTCAACTCCCAAATCAAGCATGGCGATCGTTGCGAAATAGAGATTTGTGGATCTAAAATAGGATTGAAGGATATGTGGTATTGCTGATTCTAGCAGCATTTAGCTTTTTACCTACTTTAACTTACCTACCTATAAAAAGAAGTAGTAATAATTAACGTCCATATGCAATTGAGCATCACGTGTCTTTAGTTATTATATGTTTGGTTTATCCAAACGCGAGATAATCGGAGAAAAATGTACAAACAAAAACACACCTAAAAATATATACTTTTTTGTAAGTCAGAAAAAAAATCCTCTTCGGGCACACAGCTTATGGCTATCTACTTAAATAAAAAATAAATCAATCAGACTCGAGCAATGACCCTCTAGCGTTTCCGGGAAGCCTTCATTGCATCAAAGTCTATTAATAATTTGTTCTGTGGTTTCGGGGAAAGGTGGTGTGCCGTGTATCAACCCCCTTACCCCTATTTATAGTTGTTACTCAGAAAACATATACTTATAAGCCTTTGATTTATGCCACAAAACTTTACAAATAAGCCTTTTTTTGTTGACAGTACCAAGTATACTTTTCACATAATAGGTAAGTACAAGCACAGTGTACAGTCGAGTTCAATAATATGTTGGCATTGCCAATGATTCAAAATATTGTGAGCGTTGATAAGCTCAATAAATTCTACAAATCTATCGATCAAAAATATGTCTTCATGTGAAGGTTCAATAATATATAATTTGCATTAGTCAATAATATGTGATCACCTTTAAAAAATATAAATCTATACTGTATTAGCTTTAATAATATCTGAGCAGGGTAAGCTTCATAATTATCTCTACATGCATAGGAAAGTATATTATTTGCTCGAACAAATAAGATCCAGTTTACATTGATAAAGAAATGAAAGTATTTCAATTGTTTCCGCGCAAATGCTGTTTAGGTCTTTTGAAATGAGTGTTTCAGTGCCATAGTATATTTTTTCATGAATAACATTTGCGTCAGTTATTTATTTTTAATAACGTCACTTGATGGAAAACTAGCCAGTGATACCTAAATAATGTTGCAAACTCCTTGACCACGCAATTTTAAGATTGCTGGTAAAATCATCATTACGACGTTTTCATAAGGTTGAATTTTAATTACACTTACTTGCTTGGATATTACTGTATTACATATTGTGAATCTTACACTGTTCAGATAATTATGAACTTAAAGTTGTTCATATAAAAATGTCCCTTTGGCTGTTTAGATGTTATTGAGAAAAAGTGATCACATATTAATGAATTAGAATCTTGATCACAATTTAATGTTGCTTGTAGTTGTCACAATATTCTGAAATATTTTGATGGTCATATATTTTTGAAGTCTAGACGTGCCAACATGTTAATGAACGCGACTGTACAAGTCTTATTTTCTACTTGAAGATTAGATAGAGAAAGGCATAAATTGAAAAAAAACAAAAAAAATAAAATGGCGCGGAAAAAAAACATGGAAGGAGTTGGCGAATAAAAAGGAGCTTATGCATTCTATCCTTCTTGACCGTACTTTGCGTATAGGTACCTACTTAATTAACTAATCACTTAACCCTGTCTTGCACGTGGTTACCAGTTATAATCAATACGATAACTATCAGACGATCGATAAGCATGCTGTTTACCACCTACATAAAGCTTGAATGAATACTTACCAAGATTCGTAGAAATGGGCATACCTACTATGGGTAAAATTTATTTTCATGGGCTACGCTGATACGCTATCTTCTGTCCGAACTTTGATCGGGCCTTTCAGACGCATCCGAATAATATTGATTAGGATCCACTGCCAATCAAAAGCAATCAACATGGATTATATTCTAAAAAAACTGTTGGTTCGAACTTGGAACCTAGACATAGATAGGTATTCCAATCGAGTTTTCGAATTGTTTCGAATGAAAAATATACTTAGTTTGTTTTGAAAAGAAGATTACCTACAATAGAATCACTTTACTTACTATAATGATTAGGTAGATTAACGCTAAACAATGCTATCAGTTCTCAGCGATAACAACTTAATCATTTATTGCATAGCTGTAGAACCTGCCCGGCTGCTCTAAAGTTTCAAACAAACTTACTTTTTCTAACAATGCTAACCAAAGAGGGTACAATACCAAGAAAAAAGCAAAATCAACTAAAATCCCGCTATGTCCACCTACCTACTTCGTTACCAAGTAGGTTAAAATACTTACGTAACTTTGTAATTGCATTTTATACCTACCTACGTTCTCTTTACGTTCATAGTAAAATACCTAAACATTTGACATCTACTTTTTACTTGTTGCTATCTCACTCACTCATGCAGGGGATTATTGTTCGTGGAATGCGCGCGTCGGCTAGTCTCGCTACTCACTGTTCGTAAGACCTACATTATCAACCAGTGAAACACGTGTAATCTCTATGTCACCGTCATAAGGTCGAATTTTGCGCCGCTATTTTTATTGGAACGTCTAAGCGACAACGAGGCAGCTGTAGCGAGACTACCGATAGTGTCTACTTTGTAAAGAGTACATTCATAAATTATATTTTAGGTATTGAAAAAAACCTGATTTATGGCACTTCCCAACGTTCTAAAATTCTCAAAAAATCAAATATTTTTCAAAATGATTTTCTGAAGCTTTTAATGACTGATTTCCAAAATTAAATTAGTTGGAAATAGAACAAAATGAAAAGTCCTTGAGAACTAGTCTCGTGGGGAGTGCATCGACGTCATTGACGGGACTTTTGTAGATATGTATGGTCGCTAGCAGTGACCTGATTGGCCAACAAAGCCTTGTCGGCGGCCATTTTGTTAGCTGCTGAGTCACCAAAAGGTGAAAAATGTACATGAATTGCACTCCCCACGAGACTACACAACGGTATTGGGCATTTCCCTGAACACAAAATTTGGGTTTCATATTCCTTACCTACCACAGCGTGGCTAACAAGAAAAATATTTTCCCAAATATTAATGAGTTTTAACGGGTTACAGAGATAAATTCGATCACCATGAATATGCCGCGAAAACATATTTTCAAAAGTTGACGTCGGCAAAATAGGTGCGGAACTTATATTTTCTCAGTTCTGTTGGTTCTGTCGACCCTCACATGGATGGACTATGAACAGTGAACACGGACCAGCGGTGGAAACTTGTCGTGGAATGTGTAAATGATAGTGAATTAAATATTTGATAACGCATTCATGTGCTTCAGTGATCTGTCAAAATAGTGAAGTGATAAGTGGACGATGCGCACCGTGCAAAACGATTGTTTACTAATTTTTGACTGAAACTTGCTACAGTGTCGCTGCAGAATGTAGCCCTGGATTGAAGTGACGTGTGGAATAATATAAACTGTGTTTTTATTTCACGAGGAGTAAGCAGTTAACATAAACATGTCGGACTCTACGACCACCACACCAACCATGGTCAAGGTAAAGACGGAGCGGCCCGATGAGGCGGAGATCAGGGAGCTAGCTGCTAAAATGGTGGAGGCCAACAAGGCCAAGGCGTTAGCGGCTTCGGTAGCAGCAGCGAGACCTCCACCGGGCTCGCTCGTTGGCGTGGCGCCGCCGGGCTCCGGCGGCCAGATGGGCATTCTTAATTTTCTGGCACGAAAACCCGCCCCTAACAACACGGGTGAGATGCGGCCCGTGATTGACGGTGACAAAAAGACCCCGGCCCCAGACGAGGCCAGTTGGAAAGGTCACTTTGGCTGGGACATGCTGGGCAAATGTCACATACCTTATATATACCGGTCATCTGAGAAGTATGTGGCTGTCAGAATGGTTGAGATCAAGCTGCTTAACAAGTATCTGAACTATCTCCATGCAGACATATACTCCTGTACATGTATAAGGAGTTACTACATCACAGAGATTGAAGCTCGGCTATTGAACGAGATCAACAACAGGCACTGTGACGGACAATTTGGTCGGGAACCATTCTCACAGAAGGACTTAGTAGTGCGGTTGTCGGATGCCTATGAGTTCTATAACTTCCTAGACGTTTGTTACAATAAGTTATTAAGAGGTACAACTAATAGTAAAGACAAGTGTGGTTTTATTAGGATAAACAAGGAATCTGTTGTACCATATACAGTGCGGGATAACCAGAAATTTGTTCCTCTATTTTATTTTGAAGGTGAAACAGACAATTTGAAATTAAAGGCAGACCAGTTGAAAGGCTGGGACCTATCGTACTTGAAGTTCTGTTGTAAAGTGCAGGGTATTCGTAATGAACTATTTGCAAGTGAAACATGTTCAGTGATAAGTTTATCGGACATTAAAAGCTATTTCCCTCCTGGAACGGAGTTCGAGGAGTACTGGCCGAACAAAGTTGTTGACTCGCAGCTACTGATATCAGCTAAAGGTGAGATAATTAGCTTAAGAATTGATTCCAAGTTTTAAATGTATATTATTGTTGATATGTTACTGTGTCATATTCTTAGCCTGGTGGAAGTAAACAAGACTTCATTGAACTATGTCACTTGGTTCATCCATTCGCTGTGTAAATTTATGTTGAATTTGGTACAATATAATTTAATACAGCACCAGCGCCTGCAGTATGTGACTGAGCTAGTTCCAAGTTACATAATTTTATTATTGGAATACATGTTTTTTTTTAAATGGCCATTCCAAACACTAAACAAAATATCATATCTAGTTGGCTAAGTAAAATAGTTGAAAACATTTCAACAATCTTCATAATCAAATAATAAAGAGGTTGAGGACTTGATGATCTACGTACTTATTACAAACTTTTTAAACACAACAAAAGATGGGCTATCTATGCTAAAGATTTAAAAAAAAAAACAGCAACAAATATGAGAGCCCTAATAAATATTTATTTTATTCTGTTTACCTATTTGTTCATAAGAAACAGCCTAGTGACAGACGGACAAACAGCGGAGCCTTAGTAATAGGTTACCGTTTTTCCTTTGGGTTCAGAACCCTAAGTACACCCCTTATTTACATTTTATGCTTACACATTGGTCATTTAAAATACTAAAATCTATTGATGTTTGTTAGTCTCGGTGAAACTAGAGAACAGCTGGACTGTTTTGAAATTATTTTTGAAAGTCAAGGGAGTTCAAAGGCGAGTAAATATGTAAAAAAAAAACTGACGCGATACGAAGTTTGCGGGTCAGCTAGCCAAAAATATTATCTTCCCTATTTAAATTTTTGAAGAAGTACAAACTTCTTTTTTAAGGCCCTTAACGAAATTGCTAAATCACTTGTTGATCTTTTTATTGCATTCATTGTTTTACAGAAAAATAGTTGTCGTTTCTGTAGCAGGTAGTTATTTTTCAATGTTTACAATTATTCTTTAGAATGACAAAACTAAATAGCTTTTGTCTTTAAATGTTTTTCTATTCAAGTGACATCATCAGAGGCTTCTTTACAAAAAATACAAAAAATCTATAGATGCAATATTGTTCTTGTACTGACATTCACAGTTTACTTGATTTGCCAAACAAAAAAAAACAAAGTCATTGGTAAAACTAAAAACCTAACTGAGATATTTTTTTATTGGTTTGCAACATTTTATTTTATCGCAATCTTTGGTAAACGCAGTTTTCCTGCGCAATTTTAAACTCTCTGCCATAAGCTGAGAGCTGAAAATCATTCCCTGACGGCTAAAGATTTTTTTACTGCTCTTTCCCTGTTGGATAATAAACGCTCAACTCTACGCCTTGGGTTCAAAATACAGATAGCGATAAAAAAAACGCGTTATAAAAGCGCTCGTATTTGCAACCGCTTAACCGCCAAAAACCATCAATCTGACAGTCTTATTAAAATGATCAAAAGACCCTGTTTTACTTGTCCCGGGAAACCACTTTTGAACATGAATTTCCAAGTATCAAAAGTACTGAATATAAAATAATAAAATAACAAGGAAGTAAGTTAGAATTAAGTCTAGTTTTTCTAACATCATCTGAAGCTAATAATACTACGTTAAAAATAAACATCGTTTGAATGTTGGCGACACGCGAGGGTTCCGTATTCCGAGTAAAATTAGATGTAGGTATCTGATTTTGGTCTACTTTTTTCTTAGCTTTCGTTTTGTCTCAGCTAGCTGGCATTTTCCCTTCGAAATTTGCTTTGCAATGTCTAGCCTTATCGGTCGATGTAATCCTTATTTGCTTAGATTGATTCAAACATGGATAAGCTGTATTTATCCAGCTTTATTTGATGTCCACAACGAAACTCCGCTGCAGGAAGAACTCAGAATTCTAGTTGTATTTCGGCATAACAAAAGTAGAAATTAAAGCTATTCAAGGTAAATCGCAATTACACTTGGTTTGTCGTCGTTCGGTAATATCCGCAGGGCATCTAATCTCAAACAGAATTTTCAATTTTTCCAAGCTTCTCTGCAGATAAGATTAGTTTATCTCCGTCTTGGTCGGTTATTTACAATATCATGATTTCTTGCAAGGCAGCAAAATACTAACGGGCCCCTATACGGCCAAATTTCTACCGGGCTTGCTGAGCAGTCTTAAGAGTTACCACGTCCCTGGACTGGAATGCAAAGAAAAATTGGGCTAAAAAGGCAGTTGGTAGTTAAAACGAATCTGGCAGTTTCTTCCATTCCATTTAGGGTGGGTCATAAAAGAAGGTAGCATAATTATGCTACTGGCTGTAATACTAGCACCTTTTCTCACCAGCATGGCCTAGATTCAACCAGTTTCGCCAAACGTTCATGGTATCCCCAATAATCCCCATAAACTTTCTAAAAATATGAGGCGACTGCTTCGTATTGTTTTCAATATACTTAAACTATCCCAAGCTGCTAAAATTTTCTAAAAACAAGGTCGCACGCCACGTGGATACCATGTGTTTCTGTTCCCTATAACTCATCGTCTATCATAATTTGCATAAGCTTCACAGTCGTACTAACTAGTTCTTATGATCATCTACTAGTACAGTATGTGTAATCTGGTTAAAACTAGCTAAATAGCAAGGTTTACATGTGAGCCTCTTTGAATGCAGGATAATTAAGAGACACCTGCGTAAGCTCCTAATTATTGAGATATTAGCAGAATTGTAATGTTAGATCGGCTGCCTTTATTGACGATGTTTGCAGATATTCAGATGCCAGCTTTCATTACACGTCGCTACCTATTATTTACAAACAATGACATAACAGGCCGTAGACATTTATGCTACAAGTGAACGATCTTGAGGGTATAATATCATTCTAAATAATACGCTTTGTCTTGCTGACGTTACGTCGTATTTCTTTTTCACTTCGGCGGTAAAACATTTTCGCACTTGAGGAACCCTGATAAAGGACCCTGAAAGTTTTCGCGCGCGTCCTCTACCAAGTTTTTCTTTATATCTCATAGGGAAAAGGTTTTTTTCTCACTTCCCACCTCAATTATTACTCATCATTAATGTGTTTTTTTCCCTTACAATTAATATTGCAATTTGCTAATATTCTGCGGTTTTTCAACGAGTAGGTAGGTACCTATCATTTATTTCGTAGAATTAATTAATGATGTAATCAGTGACGATTGGTTTCTCGAGAATTTTCGAAAAAAAAAATGCGTAATATCTTATGATTATGGATCAGCCATAAATTGATTTTGAGTGTTGAATCCGATTTTTTTAGATTTTGGCGTAGGTTGTCCCAAAAATATAGTCAGTTTAGAAATACGCAACATTTTGAGAAGCTTGGTCAGTGAGTGCCCCACGAGATATTATTATACAAAAAGGCGATGACCCATTTAATTCTTAATGTTTCCCCTATCTATCCCCTTCAAACATGAATTATCAAGTTACAATGCAGGGGAAGTCAACAGCCGTAGGGCTTCGACCTACATTTATCATCTATAAATAATCAACTAGTTTTTAGAAAATCTTCTTTGTATTTTTCACAACATTTATTAAATTTTAATTGAATTGCAAATGATTATCACGCTACGTCGATTTCAATTAAAAGATAACAAAAAAAAAAAAAAACATGAACGCACAGTTTCTCAAAAATGCGAAGGTTTAAAACCTTCAACATGAAACCTTGACATGTAAAAATAATTTGCATGATTACTGTTACTGAGAAATACTGAGAATATCTTTTTATCAGTGAACAAACAAGAATTCTCATTTTAGTCCCACATTTATGTACATAATTACTACTGCAAGCCGCTAAAAATTGCCAATTAAGTACTATTCAAAATGAGTACTACTTAAAAATCTAGTCAGATGCATGGTTTAGAGGTTAGTGCCTTCTTGGTGGCAAATTTTTAGGTCTCAAAAGGCGAAGGCGGGGTGTTACGTCATCAGTCAATTGAAAGAGGTCGAAGCGAAGGACGTAGAGCTAGACATATCTTGTTGGTTATAGAGCTATTTGCTATAATGCCAAGGGTAAACTCAAAACGTTGGTGATAGTCAACCCCCACTAATAAACAAAATTACCCCTCTGTTACCCTGACGACCGATAAAAATCGACGGGGATCTTTTTTTAAGCAGACTATCAAGTCCGCTTATAAAAAGATCCCCGTCGATTTTCATTTCATTTTTGACTGATGTCAATAAAAGGGCTTTTGATAATTAAAGATTTCATCTGTTTCATATAATTTAGGCTCTCATTCTATCCATCGAAATATTGCGAAACAAATATATTGTATTGTTTATTTTATATTAATCTAAAAGGCCAAAGCATTTTAGATTAACATAGAATAAAGGCACGAAGGATGTTAGAGTCCCGAATCCCAATAAAAATACTGGTTGAGTTCATTTTTGCCATTTTCTGTTGCTTTTTTAGTAGGTACCGTCCATTTTATCATCGTTTCGTATATCCCAACAAATTACGGAAAAACATGAAATTTTCCTCAGTTAATTGTTTCCTTAGTTCTTCAAGCCTGAAATTCCCTTTATTTGTAACACCGACATCGACATACCTATTTTATAGTTACCTTATCTTTTGTAAAGGCTCATCATCAAAGTAACTGCGACAGTAACATGCAACCCAAATAGCCATGTGACAGGTGTAAGTAATTCAATTCGCATAAATTTGTAGCAGAATTTATTCTGACGGGTTACAACCGCTTAAAACGTAAAAAGAAAAAAATCTGGACACCAAGGCGTTAGCCAAATGGCTGCTGAAATATGAAACACCATCGTTCCTTCCACAATCAAGTTTTTATGCTCAACCTTCCCCTTTTCACTAACCGGTTTTTTGTTAGCATAAAAAATAAATACGCAGACATAGGGGCCGTGGATAAGCCCGGCTTATCCCATCTCGTTCCCATTGTTAAATATCTGGAAGACCCATTTATGTTCGCGATAAAGAAGATGGATGGAAAAAGTTTACGTATTTAAATCATTTCTTGCTGTTTTGGTTAGCAAGCATTATTTATAACTGCGACAACTCGGAATATTTCGGGTAACTGGATTGGTCCGCCAGAATACGTAAAAATAACATGTTACTCATTGCCCTAAAAAGCAGATTAGTTATTTTTATAACGGTTAAAAAAGATAACGGGGCGTTTACCAACAATCTGGTGGTTGGCGAAAGAAATCTTGACATCTTAAGTCTTGAGGCTTTCTCTTGATTCCCGTTACGCGATGTTGTTGGTACGAAACACTACGGATTTATCTCGGATCAAACAGCCCAGTTGGGGTTTATTTCGACGTTTCGTAAGATTTCACAGTTCAATGCTTTTAACGGCGTCAGATGTTGAAATAAACAGGAAAAAAAAACTCAAGATGTGTTTTTGTTCGATGTTACAAAAACTGACAGCTCACGTGATTAAGAGTTACAAAATTCCAGAAAAATCTTAACTAATAAGCACAATTGTGAGCAAAATGATCTGCACAACCCTCCAATAATATTTTTTCGGGACAAAAGGACCTTCAAATATAAAATAGCTGGCTAACCAGGTCGAGATCATGGCATATGACGTCAGTCTCAATTGTCCGCCATCTAGCCAGTTATAATTTGACCTTTTTAGTGCATACTCTTCGAATTTCAAGGGCATCCATTGTCTAATATTTCAATTGATATTTTTCCCTGGCTTTGGTTCCTACGTAATTACTGAATGTAAGTACTGGGTTGATTGCGAAACCTACGTACCTAACTTGTAAAAGTATGCATATAACGTAATTCCCATTGGTTTCTTGCACGGTCGGCATCAAAATTAAGTGTACACAGTCTGGTCATAAGTTTTGTCACAAATAGAAAGTTAAATAAATGCCACAATAAGTTACATACTACAAACATTTATATATCAAATGAAAGGGTATAAAATACAGATTTAAACTACATTAAAATTATTCGAAATGTCCTCCTCGTGCTTCGATACAACTCTTCAATCTGTAAGGCTAGTCATCAATCGAAGCACGCACGACGTTCATGTCAATATCGGCGACTGCTTTAATTAGGGATACTTTAAGTGACTCCAAATTGCGATGGGGTTTAGCGCAAACCTTCTCCACTAAGTGCTGCCATATTTTTTAATCCAAGGGATTCAGGTCTGGGCTGGAGGAAGGACAATCCTCATGCCTGATAAAGTCGATTCCACGGGTCCTGAGCCAGTCTTGGATACTTTTCGCCTTATGAGCCGGCGCAGAATCCTGCTGGAATACCCATTGCCTGTTTTCGAACATTGTTTGTGAAAGGGGATCCACAATGTTTGTTAGGACTGTGTTTTGATATACGAGATCACTGGTTTTCACTCCTTTTTCACAAAAAAACACCTCTGTTGGACCCAAATATGACACCCCAAGCCAAACCATGAATGCCGAAGGATGATGACCATGCTGAACACGTGGCACACGTCTCCTCGCTTCTTCACTAGAGTGTGAATACACTTTATCATTTGGGTTGTTGAAACTCTCCTCAACATTAATTTTTTTTTCATTCGAAAAGAGTATCTCGCGGTATTTTTTGACCCGCGTACCGCGCTAACAACATTCGGGATCTTTCGAGTCTGATTTTCTTCAGCCGCGCGTTATGAAGATGTGCTGTTTTTTTCTGTAAGCACGCAGTCCAAGATCTTCATTCAACACCCTTTTAACAGTAGTTCTGCTTAGTCCCATTTGCAGAGCCAACATTTTTTGCTTGCGGACTGGATTTCGTTGGATTCGCGCCTTCACTGCTTAGATGACCGCTGGAGTCCGAACAGTTCGAGGTCGACCGCTCCTTTCTTTGTCTTCTTATCTTGAATCTTCCCTGAATCGTTTGATAGTACGATAAATAAATCTAACTGGAATTTACAAATTTTTGAGCAGTTTGAAAATCTCAGTTGGCGCGTGACCGCAACGATGCAATGCAATTACTGCGACTCTGTCTTCTTTGCGCGTCCACTCCATTTTAGAAAATGAAGCAAATTCCAGAAACCCTTTGTTTTTACATTCTATAAATGGTCAATTTTCGAATGCCCATCATATTTCTTCGACTTGCATTCTAAATTCGAAATTTTGCCTATGTGACAGAACTTATGACCCGACTGTGTATAGAGTTCGTTAAAATGACGGAGCTACTTGATAGCATCGTCGAAGTTTTGATAAGTTTCCAGCTAACTTATTGTTCACGAGTATCGCAGTTACTGTTGTTTCCATAAATTCTATTTCTTTTCTGCGAATGATAAGTTATTGGTCAGATAAGGCTACTTCGAGTTTTTTTTAAATATACCTAGTCATGTATCGATGAATGCACTAAATACTAACTCGCCGATATCAAACTATTTCCGATGGAAACTAAAGTATTTTCGGACGCCTCCCATGATATGTTAAGACAAAGCAAGATTTATTTTCGGCAAATTTGACCCAAAATTCCAGATGCAGTTTTAGTCTCTCCGAATTTTCATATTTTCAACCATTCCTGACAGCTAGACTGAGATCGGCAGATTTCCATGGATGTACATTTTAATCGGCAGTATGCACTGCTGCCAATTACCGCTTTAAACTCGTAAAACCTCACTTTATTTATTTTGGTACCCTCTATTCGACTGGCCTGTTGGTCTAGTGGTTAGTGACCCTGACTGCTATGCCGGGGGTCGTGGGTTCGATTCCCACCCAGGACAAATGTTTGTGTGATAAGCATGATCATTTGTTCTGTGTTTGGGTGTAATTTATCTATATTATGTATGTATTTAGAAATATATAAGTATGTTTATCAGTTGTCTAGTACCCATAACACAAGCTCTGCTTAGCTTGGGACTAGATAGCGTTGTGTGATAGTTGTGGAATATTTATTAATTATTCGATGGCCCCGATGGATCCAGCATTTTCCGGATTTTGCCACGACACGCAATTTTTATCGCACATTCGGGTCTAATCATTATGACCTGTGGTTTTTCATAGTATATTATGTATATCTACAGATAATAACTTAAATGACGCAATAAATGATCTCGAAGAGAAATTATGTTTAGAGAACAAAGTCTATGTTGTTTTTAGATGATTGAAATATAAATCTTTACAAGGCTAGCCTCTTCAAAATATTCCGTTTCACCAACCATAGTGAAAATCATCAAATTAATTGAGTCCTCAAGCCTTGTGTGAAACGGAAGGGATTTTCAGACTCTTACTGGCTGAAAAGCACCCTGATTCTTTATATGCCCTCCATCCAAGGCCGCGATATTATATTCAGATAGCCACGCGAAAAGAGTTTGGGAGTTTACGGAAACCTTCGACCGTGTCCTTTATAAAATACCACAACCTCAACAACTTCCTCAAACATTCCATCTTTGGTTACAGGTGCCGTATCAGGAGGCGGTCAATGGACGCGAGCGCCGCCCGCGCCCCCACCGGGCGTGGTCGGCGGCGTCGGAGTCGGCAACAATGCCGTGGCCCTCAACAACGTGTCCAGCCAGTCGACGCGGGGGCGGAGGGCGACCACGCAGAGGCATTCGCCGGCCTCTCAGTCCATGCAGATGCCTCATGGAGGGCTATCAGCGGCTGCTGTGCAAGCGCTGGCCAATGGTTGGAGCCTCCCCGGAGCGCTGACACAGGCGCAACAGCAGCAAGTGCTTAGGCTCGCACAGGTACGGCTATTCTCCTTCACTGACTGTGCCATAGATATATTCTTAGATAACTTTAACCAAAGATGAGAGATGATTGAACTTGTTTTTGATTATGTTTTGCCAATGGGACGATTATTTGTACATTCCAGAGCTATCTTATTCTTTCGATTTCTTATAGCGAGGAAACAAACTCTGTATTATTTGCGGCATGGAGCTGCGTGTATGCTACAAATTGATTTTGAGGTCAACTGATGATACAAAGTCTCCACTCGAATCAAATCTAGAAAAAAAAACAATCTAGCATAAATAGGAATTTCTTAGCATTCTTTCACGCCTGTCATTCTTTACTGGAACAATTGCTTTATCTTCAAGGAAACTCTTGTTTTTCAACAGCCGATGGAAACCGCCCTTGTTATGACGTCAATTATTGTTTATTATTTTTTTCTACGAAATAAAATGATTCACTCGGCTGTTAAATACGTAACCTGCGTTACTTTTTGAACAATTATCTTAAGTTTTGCCCTATATTAGTTGTTAATGTTGTGACGCATATTTTCTAATTAGGTACTGGATTTCAGATGCCTCATCAAGCTAAGAAAATTTTATAAAGAAAAGGGTAGTCTGAAAATATATGTTCTACTGTAGTGCCCACCGGCCCGAAGAGGCGTGATGTTATACATGTAATAATTTATGTATTCCGTCCCCCAGGCACAAGTGGCGCAAGCGCACGTGGCGGCGCGGTACAACAACGCAGCCATCGCGGCCGCAGCAGCAGGCTTGCCGCAACACCGCTCGCAACACCAGCGTAACGTTACGGTAACTATCACTAACTCAACGTGTTACTGCAAATCGCCACACCTACAATATTAGCCGATATTCGAAATGTGGGAATATTTTAAAGAAAATGTAGGGTAGTTGGATTTTTATCGAAAACACTAGTATTTAAACTCATCCAATAAATACAATGTCAACGTCAGACGTTCACTGCTGAACATAGGCCTCCGTTTAGACTTCCAGTAGGACCGGTTGGTTGCGGCTTGCATCCAGCGTGATCCTGTGGTCTTCATAAGATCGTCTGTCCATCTTGTGGATGGACGTTCTATGTTGCGCTTGCCGGTGCGTGGTCTCCATTCGAGAAACTTACGGCCCCATCGGCTATCAGTTCTAAAAAATATCTCTCTCTATAAATAATATTTATTATTATAATATTTAGTCTATCATACCCTCACAATGCAATTTTCCAAGAGCTAGTTTTTTGTTCTAGAGCCGCGTGAAAATGTTTGTTTTTATCGTTTATTTCAGTTTCCGAACAGTGCAATAACAATGGCGATGGGTCAGCAACCCCCTCCACTGCTCGCGAGGAGCTCGGCAAACACATCAACCATGAAGTGAGGATCTTTTCATCATTTATAGTGGATTTTGTAAGAACAGCCCGGTTTGATTAACGTTTTATTAGCCTTCTTGTATTCCCGTACAAGTTTTACTTCAATTTTGTTTACAAAACTTAATGTTTTTTATTTTTTACCGTGTTGTGACAGTCCAAAAAGTAACGTTTCCTGCTTGTCATTACTAAGTCGTGAGTACGATTTTCATTTATTGTTTTTCAACTTTCATTGCATGTTATTCAGCCGGGTGGCCTACCATGACGTGAGTAGCTTCGCTGTGGGAAAGCGAAAGAGCTATACAAGTCGAATAGCGCCGTCTCGTTCTCACAGCTGAACAACTCACGCTTTAAGATGTCATGATACATGGCCACCAGTAGACACTTCAATGTACTGTAAATGTTATTATTTGGACTTCTACTATAAGTGAAGTAAGACGGGAAATTACAAAATGGCGGCGATTCTGACCCTGACTAAACTTTTCTAGAAGTATTGTATCCTTCTCTTGCAGGTAAAATCGAGGTGGTAAAAAAAGTTAGCATTGACATAAAAACATTCTGTTTCCTGTTGTGAATTAATTTAACTAATTGTTTTTTAGTTCCTCTCGTTTTATACCTGTTTGAAAAAGATGACAATAATTTTAGATCAGTCTGTTGCATGACAGGCGATTATTTGTACCATTCGTTTGCGTTCGCGCTGTGGGCTAATGAGGGCTGTTCTTACAAGTTGTGTGTATTTTCCATTCGCCATTGTCTTGACACTGTCCTACAAAGTCAGATTAGTATTATACATAGTATATACTTTTTTTCACTATAAACCTATTTTAAGATTATCTGCCTCAAGTAATAGGAAATAATAAAAATCTATTGAATCATAGTCTGTGGGCTGTGATTTCATGCTTGCTAACTTAGCATATAACAGTCATACCTCAAAAAGTCCCATTCATTATTACAAAACTAACTGTCACCCGCTACAACCCGACTAATTAGGAGTTACAAATGCTGATCTAGTCAATCTTTACAGCCATAGGTAATTGATTAGAACCACAAAATTAATTGACTGTTTACATTACAGTGTACCCCCACAAGTGACTGGAACAATGAATGGCCACTCAACCTCTCACTCCGTGGACAGTCGCAAAAGGCTTACCCCAATACCCGACATCAATATAACTGGCAACCATACGCCGTATAAGGTAAGGGCGAAAGTAATCCAAAAGTTTCTTTATAGCTATCAATTTAGAGTTGCAATTTGAACGTCTGTTGCTTTAAAACAAGTTAGATTACGCAATTTGTTTAAATTATATTCTTTAGATCTCAGTTGAATAAAATAGGCTGAATAGCATTAAATTCTACTGCTTCATCTCTTTACATCTTTGCAAGACCTTGAGTATATTATTAAAATAGCTATTTCCTGCATTGTCACCTTGTGCCTAACCTCTAAGGGTCGTAGCGTGATATTCCACGCATTTGGTTTTTTCAAATCTGACTGGTAGTTACAGATATTGCATTAAGCAAAGAAGAAAACTCTTCAGCTTGTCATCGTCATGTCTTTAATGTTTGAATATGTTGTTCAGGTACAAAAAGCGTTGGTGGAGAACACAATGGTGCCCTGCATCAACGCCAAGCCCTACCAGTACACGGAGCTGCTGATGACCCTGCCGGACCTGGCCAGCCACTTCTTCCCGCGCGTGTCGCTCACCACCTGCCGCGCCATGCTGGACGCGCTCGGAATCACGCTTTACCGACCTAACTCGTGAGTATACCAATTTTTCACCCTTTACAATTGGTTCATAGTTTAAACGAGAGGGAAGTGGGTTTTGGTTATCCACTGTGAAGGCCCAGTACATAAAAAAGTCATGTGGTTTAAAAAAAATCAGTTTATGACGGTCTGGATCTAAAATTTGTTGGTTTCCTTTTGATATTACTTGAAAACTAAAAACTTCTTCAGGTTGGAGTAGATCTTCGAAATGTACAAATTGTGTATGTGAAATTGTTTAGTCTCAAGAAAAGTATTGTTTTTACACTCGACTGCTATAGCGCCATCTAACGCTTACTATCTTTTCCCAGAACACAACTTCAAGTACTCCGCAACTCTGGCAAGTGCAAGTCAGCAGCGGCAGGCGAGAACGGCCTCGCGCTCGTACAGATCCGTGACGTCATGCAGCACATGCTGCAGTTCAAGTACATGTTGCGCTCCGGACTGGCGGCCGACGACAGTCCGCACGCGCAGCCGCGACCTGCGCACGCGCCGCCGCCGCCCGCCAAGAGAGCGCGCGCCAACTGACGGGACCTGCTCCAACACCAGGCAGACACGCTGCAGGACCCACAAACGATCAGGGACGTCAACAACCACGTTCTTGATCCCGAGTGGGCCCAGCAGAGAGCAGACTATTATGAACATCACCAGCAGTTCCAACAATGATAACTCAAGGAGACAATTTTGTTCAGCTATCAGACTACAGCTATATCAACAATCAAACAAAATAAAATAAAGATGACCAGATTACACGAAACCACAAACATTCTCAGCATATTTGATGACAAAATGAAAGCACAGAAATATACCAATCTACAAAGGATGAAAGAAAATGGAGCACCCTAAGCTGAACATCCATAATCTGCTGGCAAGAAAAACTGTTGCAATGTGAAACACATATTTCTACTAGAAGGCGGAGGAATATAGCTTATAACTAAGCATATTATTTAAAAAGTGTATTTTTAAGCGCGATTAAGCAATAAGCACGTGTTTATGCGAACACTTCAGTGTGATAAAAACACAAGTGCTAATATAGTTTAAACTGACTGATTTGTGGTGCAAGACATGAGATTAAACATGGAACATTATAGGTAACAATGTGAGACAGTTCTTAGTTCGATATTTGTGTGCTGAAGACAGTAATGAAATAGTGCAGTGACAATAAACGTGATGTAAGATGGCTGCCAGCCGGCGAGGGTCTCAGCCAGTGACTAAGTTGCAGACTGTCCATAAATCACGGACGCAAACCGCGTAAAGGACGTGTCAATTTTTCCATAGCTTGTACAAACTGTATGATACTATATTGTAAATCATATCGAAAGATCTAATTTATAGCGATCTATTTGTACTATTCAATAGAGAAGACTGAGAATTTTATTTTATAATAATTTCCTAAAACAAAAGCTATAGACATGTTGTGAATGTTTAGTTTAGTTTACAGTAGTTTGTTTTGAAGAGTGAAATGGTATGATTTTTAAGTTAATTTGTATGTTGAGTTTATGTATACGAACTGTAAATATTATATTGCCTGCATTTATGCAGTAAATGTTATTTCAGCAATACATTTAGTTTTGATATTTAATAAAATAATACTTAAAATTTTAGTGTAACACTGAAAAAGTAAGCATTATTTGTATTTATGAAAAGTATTGCTTAAATTGCATATGAAATGATGCCTATTAAATTATCATCACAATTTATAAAGTAACTTCACAAATTCGGTCACATTTTATATTAAATAATGTGCTGATGCCAACAAAAAAACATAGTATTTAAAAGGCATGACAAGATTATGTAAAATAATGTCAGGAAGCAAAATATATTAGGAGAATTACATAGCTATTTAGGGCCATGCCTCGAAATTTTCTGTAAGGAAATGGCAATATCTAGCCAGGAACGAAATTTAATATGCCTTGTTGAATGCACAAAACTTAATCATTAATTTTTAAGTAGCTTGAAAGTCTTAAGGGGTTGATTGGGCAGACACTAAATCCAGCCATACAGTTTGTTTGCAATCATAATTTTTAGTTCACTTGCAAGGCATGATGACTTCGCCTGTAAGATGATTAATTATAGTAGCGGATAGCTTGTGTCTAGCAGAATTAACAGGCTGATATTTATTTATTTTTTAAGTATTTATAAGCCATATAAGAAATAAATATTATGAGTTAGACAGTACTAAGATATTTTTACTCCAGTTGGGCTGGATTTGGTTGCACTAATTGAATCCCTTTCGTCATTCATTTGTTGCCCAGTAACTATTATAATGTTTCTGGGCTGTATGCTGTTCCTGGCTTTACCAGTGAATATTGGCGTAGCTTAATTCCATATGATGTTAACAATGTTTCCATTAGGAAACATTAAATAATACTGTTCCTATAGACGGGGCTCATAATGCGAAAAACATTGTTCTTTCTGTTTTCTTTGAAGTTAAATTGCGCGTTTTACACTAAGTAATATTTTATTATTAATTTATTTGTACAAATGCTGCAGTTGATTTGAAACAAGATGGATGTTTTCCGTATATTGTAGTGGGACCCCTTATTTCTTTGGTGGCTTCTGGGATTTCATTTCAGCCTTTATTTGAAAAGTTTAATAAGATTATTCATATATGAATTGTCTGACAACTGTTTAATTTTAAGGCACCTTCATAGAGGGACATAATTCTCATCTTTGTTATATGTAAAATGATTTTAAATGTATACCTTATTTCGTTGACATTATGCTGAAATTAATATGTATAAAGTTATGAAAGAACTGTTGACACAACTTTCCAGTTTAGCAATAGTTACATCATAAGTGAGCTAAAATCTGTCCTACCTACTTATAAATTGTGCTTATTTCACAATGAAGGAAGCTAATGGAATCCCACACTAGACTTCCACATTAATCTAAATGTACCTATTTTTTTGGTGCAATGGTAATTAGTTTACGTGAGACTTGATATTGCATACATAATATAGGAACAAATAATTTATTCATGCATTTATACTTTGAAATCAGCAGCTCTATTTTCGCTTATTATTATTGGTATGGATACTAATAAATAGTGACTATTTATGCTTCCATTTTTAGAATATTTACGTATGTTATTTCGTAATAAGCAAAAACATCATTTTAGATCAATTTTCTAATTATATATTTTTGCATTTCATAATGACAAGTTAGTGTAATAAATCAACACTCATGACAATATTATTAGGAGCTCGCGATTTCAAGACAAGCATTATGTAAACTTAATTTAGTTTTTTTTTGTTATTGTTTTCATTAAAGTGCAGTATCAAGTTTCACAGAAAAACAGTCGAGGAGATAACATTTAGGCCTTGGTAGTTGTGAAGGGAAGCTAGTGTAGTAACCTTTTTTAAATACCTAGTATAATGTAAACGCAGAGCTGTGTAAATTATATGCTAAATTATTTATGAATAGCTGTAAGAAGTGGTCTACTTGATATATCAATTGTATGCGGACCACGGTAGCTCGTCGCTGTGCAAGCGTTTGTGGTGATCCTGTAATAAACAAAATAAAAGATACTTTATAATGATGTTCTGTTTTTTTATTAGAACCCACTACCACGTCCTTGAATATAATGGAACCAGGCATATGCCTATATTCCTGGTAGATTATAACTCGAACATGCGGTTGAAAACGGCATGCAAAGCGACACGCGCGCATTCGCCAAGCGTCACAAAGAGGCGCGAAGAGGTTTATTTTAAATTGATATAATCCTTATATATAATCTCAGTATCTTTTGCTGCGTCTCCGCTGTGCGTTGGGCCTTGCTCATTCGGTTCTGGATGGCTGGCATGCCTCCCCCCCTTCGACTCTGTTTGGGGTAATACGAGTGTTGGGACAAGTTTTCAGTGTCTTTTATTATTTATTGGCATGTATTTTAGCCGACTTCAAAAAAGGTTCTCATTTCAACTGTATTTTTAAAATATTAGAAATGGGACTGAGCATTCCCTTTCCAAATATCAAGTTAACACTATGTGTGATTGAGATAGGAGAACGCGGCACGGTCACATTGCTGTTGGAAAATACTGTTTACAACCGGACCCTTGGACTGTGAATGGCACCGTCCAAGAGTCCAAGGCAAGACCTCTTCGCATGTTCCCGTTCCGTGTGAAGAAAACGAAGAAAAGAAAACAAGAAAAGTGTCTATGGTTTAGTAACCACAGACATTTTTTTTTTGTTTCTCTTCGTCCTCTTTAGGACAGGCAAAGGGAGCTGAGCCCATACAGCCAAGTCTGATTTAGGAAACCACAGACAAAAAAACAAGAAATGTCATTGATTGTCAACTATCAACATTCTAGCAAAATGGAGGAAAATTTAGCAATTTGGGAAATAGTTGTCTATAAAAGTGAAAATTAAAATAAAACCATTGAGAAAACTGTTAATTTTCTGACTTCAGTTTCATCGTTTGTAGGAGCTATGATGAGGGCTTCGGCTGGACAAAATTTTGGTCACTTCTCATTTTGATCTAGTTTATAAGTTTATGATCTACTTTTCATTTTGTATTTTTGTTAGTTTAGAAAATAAGGACTGTTGTCATTCCATTGTAATTTATTTCGTTTTATTTCATTGTTATTATCGTTCATAATTTGTTGTTATTAGTAAGGGTTAGGTTGGTTAGGCCTCCATAATGAACATACAAGTTTGCCGAGATCCGTCAGACGCTGCGGCGCTTTACTTGCCGCAGCGTTTGTATCTTAAATCTTTTGCAAAGCTTAACATTTCTGTCCAGCTCCCCTCCCACAAGGTACACGGCAAGTCGATATCAAACTGGGAACTCATGGAGAAGTTGCGAAAGATGATCCACCCTGATAGTTTCTCTGTGTTAAAAGTGTCGAAGCATTCTGCAGAAGTGATAAGGTTTGATGCGGAACTAGAAGGTCGCGAACACCTCGATCGAGTGCTGGCGCGCCTCGACGACCGCGTCGTGCAGCTCAAGGAATACCCCGATGCACTGAAGGTTAAGGTCTGCGAAGCCAAGTCTGATTTCCCGAGCCGTCATGACTGGGACTCGTTCTTCCGTGACACCACTGAGATGGATGAGATGAAGCCTGGGGAACGTCCAGATACCATTCACATATCCAATTTGCCCATCAGATGGTTCATCCATCCTAGAGATGAAGATGAGGATGCTCTTCCATCAGAGAGCTTGGTAAAAAAGATATTTGAAAAATTTGGTGCGGTCCGCCAAGTGGACATTCCAGCCTCTGATCCATACAGGATGCAGATGAAGACAACAATGAGAGGCATAACAACTCCTCCTCAGGATGCTGCTCTGTACTTTGAAGTTTATGTACAGTTCAGTGAATATGTTGGGTTTGTGCGATGCATGGATGCTCTAAGAGGGTGTAAGCTACTGCGGAAGCGTTCTGATATTGCTGAGTGGTGTGGCATCAAGGTAAACTTTGATACAACTAAGCACATGACTGATGCTGCTGTGAAGCGGAGGTCTATTGTTCGGGAAAGACTGATGTCGCGTCAGCAAGCGAAACAAGACTTGGAGAAGACAGAGAAAGCTATACAGAAACAAAAAGAGACAAAAGAAAGGTATGTGTTGATTTACATCACCCTCTTTAATAAATACTAATTATTCGAGAACCATTATCTGTTTGACTACCACAGTTACACTCATTGTCCTAATAGTCTCAAAATATTTTCAGGCAAAAATATGAGCGTGCTGAAAGAGAAAAACTAGAAAAAATGAGAGAAAGAGAGGAGAGACGTAAGAAGAAACAACTAGCTAAATTAATGCAGAGTGATAACTTGGACTTGAACAGCAAAGTAGCGGAGGAGCAGAAGAAACTGATGAAGGCTCAGAAAAAACTGCAAGCTATAAGACTGATTGAAGAACTGTTTAATAGGATAGAGGTCAGTTTCACTGTTTCTGAGGCAAATATTTTTACAAATATTAATTTTCTAGTTTTATTACATCACATGGAAATGATATTGGCTGAAAAATCCAGTATCCTGTTTGTATTACCAGATTAAAATTATCTCTGTACCAATTTGCTTTGGTGAGGGAGGTAAAGATCTATCATTTATATGTTAGATAACATCTTTTTTTTTTTCATCAGTTGCGTCCAGAATTGCAGCGTAACGGCGTCAGAGGGGACCGGTACTACATGCCGGGCGAGAGGAATGCGCGGGCGCGTATCATAGACAAATTTAAACAAGAACAACAACAGCTTTTGGAAGAACAGAGGAACAACTACAACAATGCTTTGAATGGTAGGTTAACAAGAATCTTCTTCTTTGTAGAAAGATTGATTTTGAGCAGGACTTGAACCAGCATGATTGTGATGGGTTAGTTGGTAAAAGAGGTTGAATTCCTGCTCGAAATAATTTTTTTTCTGTCCACAATAATGCTTTAAAATTCGCGACTCAGGCATTAATGCGTAAACAGTAGATTTTTCAACTGGGCGTGCATGGCTATATCCGAGACAATGAGGAATATCGAAAAATACTGAAAGAAGTCTCGAGGCCGATTGTGACGAAAAATACTGAAAGAAGTCTCGAGGCCGATTGTGACGAAAAATACTGAAAGAAGTCTCGAGGCCGATTGTGACGAAAAATACTGGTTTTGTAGATTTAAAGTTGCAGTTTGAACTATACCGTCCAATCGTAACAATTTATCGTAAGGTGTGTAGCTGCCATAAAACAGCATCTTTGGATTTTTGAAAAATCAATATAGGTACGTGCCCAGAAAGGGAACCTGCAGATTTTGAAAAAAAAAAACACATTGTATTATTACACCATTCGATTTTTTTTTTTTTTTTTAGTTGGTAAAATCATCAAATGAGTCCTCCCGCCCTGGGTGGGGCGGAAGGGACTGTCAGACTCTTACTGACTAAAATCCACCCGTGTTCCTTCGGATGCCCTTTACGTTCCAGGGCCTCGGTATCCTGGGTTAAGAAAAAACCCGCGACCCCAGCAGGCATTTGGCGCGAAACACGACGCGCCACCGACCCGGGCTTGGTCCTCGGTCGGACGGCGAGCTACCCATTACTCACCGTCCGCAAGCCCGCTCCGCCGCTGTGCCCTCTGATCAGAGGGACACGCGTTGGAGCGTCCACACGACAGGCTATTCGCATACGGGCAAAGAGACCCCTTAGGCACACAGTGCCTAAGGAAGAGTTTTTGCATCCCAGGGTGCACCGGCCCGAAACACTGGTCTTCCCCCCGGACATATCCGAGAGGGAACTCCAGTCCACAGGCGCTCGTGGAGGTTTCCTGTCTTAGCACCCCTTTACACTATTCGATAGTGTCAAATTCTGGGAATTTATGTATATTTAAAATGTAAATCTCCTTTTTTTTCATCTCCAACAGGCCGCATAGTAATTCGCTCGGCGCTTGAAACAAAGAAGCCAAAACGTGAGTCTTCCCTTAGCTCTGATTCATCAGACGGACGCGGTCGGAACAGTCGGGACCGACGAGATAGTCATAAGAAGATCAAAATGGAAAGGCTGACCACACCTGAACGAGAGATGGAGTATAATAAGACTACAGGTTGGTTTCCAAGATTTTATTTCAGAGAAAAAATAAATTGTTTTTCAAGGTAAATTTTTGTTATCAACAAAGAATATATTTTTGCCCCATTGATAAAGTTAAAACCAACGACGATATATTACGAGACTCCTAATAACAGGCGATCGATGTCTGTCAACACATTAGGCAAAAAAGTCTTATAACCCTCTTATTTCGACCACTCCTGTGAGCCGTAAACTTGAGACAGAACAGACCTTGAGTTAGCCAATCACAACGCAGTACCCCGTCCCCCTCGCTTACGTAGTACCTCAGCAACAGAATAGTTTTTGTTCCTTAGATCGTGCATGCGATGTCTAGTAATATATCGTCGTTGGTTAAAACACTAATTATGTATCTACAATGCTTTTTCTCAAAACATTGCCCACGCTAGGGGTTTCTTCTGAATCGTGTGGATGTGTTTACCAGTTGAATTAAAGAAAAAAACGTTCGGCAATTGATAGGCTAATTCTTGAGGAAGGTTATAAGCCATTATAGACCACACTATGACATGTATGTGAGTTTCTATGTTTACAACACACCCACAACACATGAGGAATTCCTAGCGTGGGACAACGATTTTCTTAAAGAAGAAAAAATAAAAGATATTATTTTATGTCGTATACTGGAGTGCATTTATACTGTAGAGCAGTGGTGGCCCAGTGGTATCGGTCCCGACTTACGAGTTGTAGGTCGTGGGTTCGAACCCCGCTTGGCGCATTACTTTGTGTAATTTGTTTCATCACCACTGCTCTCAAAACGGTGAAGGAAAACATCGTGAGGAAACCGGCATGTCCGGCAGAACCATCAAATTCGAAGACATGTGCCAACTGCCAATCCGCACTGGGCCCGCGTGGTGGATTATGGCCCACTTCCTCTCACAAGAGAGGAGGCCTGTGTCCCAGCAGTGGAAACATTATAGGCTGATGATGATGATTTTATGTCTGTTTCAGCGGGACTGTACGCGAGCATGCCCTACGGTTTCGGCTACCCGTTCTGTCCGCCCGGCTACGCGTACCCGCCGCAAAGTATGAGTATCTTACACTTCTTATATCTGATTTTCTTATTTCAATGTAGTTTAATCTGTTGTAGATGAAGGTTACATTGCTCTGCAGAATCCAGCGGAGCGTTAAGGCATAGTAATGCTTATTTTTTTATTAATTTACTAAAAATAATAATTAGTTTGAAAGATAGATATTAAAAAATATTTGACCCGTATTTTTTCTTTTTTAATGTTAATCAAAATTTACGAAGATCAACGCTTTTAAAAGACACGAAACGTCACTCGGTCGGTAAGGCTTTCGAATTTCGAAGCGTTTTATCTTTGTCAATATGCAGTTTTCATTACTTTTCAATACTCTAACTGACGGACTAATTTTCAATTTTATACAGTAAAACTCTACCGTATTGCAAACTTATACCGCCCATACAGGGACAGCTCGAGTAGTAAGCCAGTGATGAACATCAGGTCGGCCTACCATGACGTCTTAAAACCAGAGTAGTGCCAGAGTAGGAAAGAGACAGAGATATACAAGTCGTCTAGCGCCACCTCGTTCCCACACTGGAATTACTCTCGTCTTAAGACGTTATAGTAAGCCATCAGTACCCATACCATGAGTTGTCTTTACGATACTCGATCGTCGATATCGACCGCGTTTGTAGCTCTCATTGGCCCGCTCCAAGGTTGCATGAACTCTCATACAACGAGAGCGCCAAACGCGGTCGATGCGTATGATCGAGTATCGTAATGACAACTCAGGGTATGGGTACTGGAGTCCCTGCATGACGATCACTGGTTAACTCCTTTTTTCTTTTTTTTTGCTTGGTATTATCATCAAATGAGTGAAGAACTTATTTGATGATAATACCTTCTAAGATAATACCTTTATAATTTTTTTTCGTTCCCTGATGGGGCTGCTCACAATGCGACGCCAGTCTCCGTTACCTTACGACATTGATATATTGGTGACTATCGCAATACAAATCCATAGAGGTTCGAACACAGGCACGCGTCAATGAATACCAAAGTCGTAAGTTATCTGAGTTTTGCGTCGCGTTGTGTACGAAGGGCCTAAGGGCCTATGCACACCAGGTTTTTAAAAGAGGGCCGTCGACGACGCGTATTTCTAAAACACGCGCTTTTTCAAACGGAGCAGTTTTTTGTCATCTGTATCGCGTAAAACGCGTGGCACCAACGCGTCTGTATCGATTTAAACGCGTATTTGAATTTATACAGGTGTGCAAAGATTTACAGGCTGCGTCTAACTTGCGTGCGTATCGCGTCTGTATCGCTACATACCCGCGTCAACGGTGCGTTTAAAAAACGTGTGTATAGGCCCTTAGGCCCGGTATCCACCAAAGCGGAGAGGAGAGGAGATGTGTTTGAATAACCAATCAGATGTCAACTGAAGCTAAGCGGAGAGGAGATGTGGACATCTGATTGGTTATTCAAACACATCTCCTCTCCTCTCCGCTTTGCTGGATACCGGGCCTTAGACTAGTGACATGCCGCAGTGTACCTCACCAATTGGTGCGTTCCATTAGCCAATTTTCTTTTCTCCACGCCAAGCTTGACGTACATACATTGTTCTGCTACAGCCTCCATGTACTACCCGGTCCGCGGACAGTACTACGCGCCGCCGGGAGAGTACGTACGACGTGCGAGGGGCAGGGGGGGACGGGGACGGGGGAGGGGGGGACGGATGCCGTACTTCGACGGACCTGATGCCAACCAGCAGTATTATAGGTTAGTATTTTTTTCTTTGTTTATTTTTTATGTGGCAGGGGTTTGCGCTTTACCTTAGGCTTGGTCAAGGGTGACAGACAAGGTCGACGATGGGGCGAGCTTACCCAGAAAAAGCTTGTTCATTCTAACTTTGCAGAGATTAGGGTTGCATGCGTTCGGAAACAAACGCAGGCTCAGTTCTACTACTTCTCTGTTCGCAATGCGAAGGGTTTTCAAACGTCTTTTACTCGTATAATGCGAACTTTGCATTATAAAAGACGTTTGAAAATGCTTAATGTAAAACATGAATTGATCCTCAACTGTGTAGAGCGGAAGTGACTGTTAGGCCTGAAACTGCGTTAAGCGGGCGCCCGCGACGGGCAACCGTCGCGTGTCCACACGCGTGGACACGCGACTGGGCTCCGTGGGTAAGCGACGGTCCCCGTCGCGGAGACCGATTTACGCAGTGTCGCTAGTTCAATTTGAACGTTGTGCTTGTATAGTCGTCTTTCGTATCTATGGAAAACTTAATATATTATTACGTAGCAAAACGACGATTAGCACAAAAAAAGACAGCCCTGGCGAGCACAGCGCGAGCCCCAGCGACGGGTTCCGTCGCACGGAGGCGGGCCCCGTTGCGTGTGTTCGGGGCACGCCACCCCGTGACGGACACCCGCGCTGGTTCCCGCGACGGAGCGGTTTTGTATGAAACCGCGCGGGTGCCCGCGCGGTTTCATACAAAACGGTTTTTAAACGCAGTTTCAGGCCTTAGACTTGTACCTACTGATAAAAATTACCCAGTTTCTTTAGTTGCCTCATGTCATGGTCATGGGCCGCGGTACCTTGTCGCGGACCGCAATCCAGTACAAGTTTTTTCATTCCATTACAGGTATTTCAAGAAGCTAACAGAGCACAATCCTCACAGCGAGCACGAGGACCGCTCGCGCGGCCGCTCGCACTCCCGCTCCCGCTCCCGCTCGCGTCGCCGCGAACATTCCCGCTCTCGCTCCCGCCGCCGCTCATACACACGCTCGCGGTCTAGAAGCCGCCGCTCCAGGAGTAGGAGTCGCAGGAGTAGAAGTCGAAGGTCGAGATCTCGGAGTAGAAGATCCAGGTATGAGGTCAAACTTAGTAGTAATTAGACAATAATAAAAATAAAAGGGACAGTGTCAATCTGACATCATAATTTGTACTGTTGTATTTTTTTTTTCATAACGTCAATACATAGGAACTATATTTATTCTGATAAGGATAACAATATTAACTTTATCTTGAAAAAACGCAGCGTTTAATTAATTCGCGTAATCAAAATTAGTTACAAAATATAGTAGAGATGTTCTGGTTAGTGGTCGGCACAGTTCTAAAAACTAAAAAAAAACTAACTCTTAAGTCGAGGCTGTTTTCAATGGACCCTCACTGCTTGTCGCTCTGAAATCAACTTAATTGTTATTCAAAGTATTGTTACGAATTATATTAATTAGTAATAATTAGTAATTACAACCCAAAAAAAACAATTGCTTCAAAATTAAATTACCTTTCAGATCGTACCACTCACGCAGTCGCTCTCGCTCGCGTTCCCACCGCCGCTCGCGCTCGCGTCGCTCGCGCTCCACGTCTCACCAGTCCCGCTCGCGCCGCTCTGCCAGTCAGGGCCGCGGCACCCCGGCCCGGGAGGACACCAGCAAAAAGCTCGTGTCGCCCGCCCGCGACAGCACTAGACGATCTGAAGACGATCGAAGAGATGAAGCTAGTAGTCCTAAGGATAAAAATGAATAAATTCTATTTGTATTAAATATTTTGTAAGTAAATGTTATTCAAGACTTTTTGTGTTTTTTTTGTTCGTACTGCCGGCTGCCACTGAGGTGTAATTATTAATGGAACACGTACAAACAGTACTGAAACCGTGGGTTACCGGTGCTGGGGATCCCCTGGACAGCACTTCGCATCAACGTGTCAATCCTACAATAATTAAACATATAGATAAGGGTCTCTACCAACTGCCTCTGCAGATCCGCACCGCTCTCGACACAACGGTCCACGAAGCTCTGCACTCGGCGGCAGATCGGGACAGATGGCGTCGAGTGGTGCGCAACAAACTGCTGCAATAAGGAGGTGGTCACGACCCTCAGCATTGAGGAAACCGATCCGACGAGGAGCAGGAGCGGTAGTAAGCGACTATGCTATGAGAGCAGGTCTTTTCCCATTATCTTTTGTAGGCACGATTGGTGCATTGGTTTAGCGGTTGACTACTTCGCTGCGTGTCGCAGTATCGATTCCGATAATTTTTCCGATTCTTGGTGTTTGTAAATGCACCTACGATTCAGGAGTAATACAAGGTTTGGGGCATCAAAAAAATCTCATTCTACAAATTACTCCAATTAAAATTGATTTAGCACCACTTTTAACACAAATGCTATCGACAGTCTTAACGGCTAATCTCTGACACGCGATTTAATAAGTCGGTAAATGTAATAATCTCTTGGTTAATACGGATTGATTTCGATAAATAGATAATGACGTAATAATATTTTCGCACAAGTGTTATTGCTAACATAAACTTTTATAGGCCTATATTATTATGTATCACGTTTTTCTAACGCATATGTAATTTTTCTTAAAACTAATTTTCCAAGATTATTGTTTCTGTTGTTGCCAATCGGACGAAAGATACTAAAGTAGGAATTTGTTAAACGAATTTGTTGTAATTTTATTCGATACGATGATAGGGTATATGGCCAAGAAGTTCTTATTAGTCCGTCAGTTATTATTTGATATGCCTACGTATTTTTTCTTTTGTTACGTAAACCAAAATAGACGGATATACGACACTAAAAATGGCAAAATGTACACAAGCAAGTGCAGTTTTAACTGGCTAGTGAGGTCACGAGCCTCGAATTTTGATGCGTCACATCTTGGTAAAATCCCATAATTTTACAAAATTCTAAATGTCTGACTATTAATTACTATAGTATGATTTTGTGAATTATTGATACTGGCAAATATTTTAGCTATTTACCTTATTTTATAGCTTTTTTTTAGCGTGGTAAAATCATCAATGCGTCTTGGAGGGTTTTTTTTTTTTTTTTTTTTTTATCTTGGTAAAATCATCAAATGAGACCTCCAACCCCGGGCAGGGCGGGAGGTACTGTCAGACTTGTACTGACTAAAATCCACGGTGTCCTTCAGTAGCCCTTTATGTTCCGGGGTCACTGTAATAGAAATAAGTCCCGCGACCGATCAATGCGTCTTGGAGGGGGTTGGTGTCAGACTTGTACTAACTAAAATATCGTACGGTTAAAACTCAATGTACGGGAGGGACTGTCAGACTTGTGCTGCATAAATTCACAATGATCCTTCAATAGCTCTTTCCCTAAAGGGCCACGGCTACCTTTTGAGACACGATAAAAACTTAGTACGCGCACTGTTGAAGTACGCGAACAAATTAATGTGCCGCACACGATTTTTGTGGAATTAGGAATACCTAGGTACTTATACCTTTTACTGAGGTTGCTTGTCTCCAAGGTAATACTTACGATTAATGATTCTCAGCGCTAATGTGCCGTGTCTTCGTTATTAATTACCTAGAAATCGTAAGGTAATGAGCCAGAACAATTTAATCTCGCCTCGGTAAGCGTTGCTTTCTGCGCTACCGGTCGTGATTTCGATAAGTCGATAACCGCTTCTAAACTTAACGTTTGAGAGATCATAGAGAGGAAATCGTGCTTTTTTATCTCAGATGAAAAATGTACACAATACATTGTTGAAATAAGAGTGAATTTGATTTTTTTGCCACTGCGCCAACGTAATTTAGCTATAGGCTCACTATTCACCCTTGACTTGAACAGTGGCGGATCCAGGGGGGGGGTCATGGGGGTCATGACCCCCCCCTGGGTGGTAGGCTGGGTCATAGGTAGCCACTGCAATTGCGAGTTGTCCAAATGTAGAATCTTGAGTGTAGCGAAGTTTTCAAAGGTACGAGACGCAGAATAACTTTGCTGCCGAGTAAAACACACGACTTTTCAGCTCACTACAGAGCGAAGAAATGCGCTCGGCAGCAAAGTTATTCTGCCTCTGGTACCTTTGAAAACTTCGCTACGCTCAGGACTCTATATTTGAAACCGCGAGCGAAGAGGCCTTCGCCTGCTCAGTTTTTAATTCTACTTGAATTAAAAACTGAGCAGGCCTACTCGCACCAAAAAACAACTTTGCAGCCTTGCATAACAAGTACATATTGTTTACAAATATTATTATTTACTAGATTTTCCGGTAACTCTATCCGCGACAAGGTAATCGGTGCTGTGGTGGACCAATGCAATCGACCCCATGAAATTTTATTCGTTTAGCGGTTTCAACGTGAAAATTGAAAAACACACTTTCGCGTTCCTTTAAAATAATAAGTATAGCTATATCTCGGGCACTTCGCAGGCGGTAAGACCCTGCTTTGAGGAGCTAAACAGGCGTCACGAGAGACGTCCTGACCTAGCGCATAACGTAGGTCCTCACCGGACACGAAAGTTTCGGGAGATACCTGTATCGGATGGGGAAGGAAGAAACGCCTGGGTGTCACCACTGTGAGGATCGCCCGGAGGACATCGTGGAGCATACGGTGTAGGACTGCCCCGCTTTATCAGAGCACCGCCGCCGCCTTGTCCTCACGAAACCGATAGGCGGAGACCTACTCATGCTGCGGTGAATGGCTCGCGAAGGAGGAAACGGGCCGCGTGAGGTAGAAGACAACGTCCTCCCTCCAGCCCATCCACAGTGGTAGACGCCCACGGCGATGGACGTCGGTAGACGGTCTCTGGCCACCGTAGGCGCGGCATACGGGCGACAAGGAGGTAATGGGTGACTGGCCGGGGGCCATGGACCATGACCATGGTCGACGACACGTTCACACACACGTGTTCCACGCGCCCGTCAAAGAGTGTCAGCATGATGATCGGGCCCCCCTTTAGAGGGCCGAAGCCTGCCGGGGTCGCGGGACTTATATCATTACCGTGACCCCGGAACATAAAGGGGTTTTAGTCAGTACAAGTCTGACAGTTCCTCCCCCTCTGCCCTGGGTGGGAGGACTCATTTGATGATTTTACCACGATAAAAAAAGTATAGCTAGCTACAGAGACAAGCTGTCGGCGACATGGTGACCCCCCCCTGATGTAAAAGCTGGATCCGCCCTTGGACTTGAAGCCCGAAGGCTCGAATATTTTTTATTTGATTCTGCAACGATTCGTCGACGACCGGTTCACCATTGGACGTTTCGTCGACAGGACGATTCACTTATGGACGTTTCACCGATGGACTCTTTCATCTTTGGACTTTTCGCCGATAAGTACGACGATTCATTAATGCCCGGTTCATCGATAGAATCTTTCACCTAGGGACTTTTCGCCGACAGGTCGGCGAATCGTTGCAGAATCTTTTTATTTTGCTTATGACCGAAACCCTAAAACGTACTTACGAATGTTACTGAAAATAATCAAAACAGAAAATTTAAGAAAGAAAAAAGTGGCAGTGTTTTTATGTCTAAATTTTCCGCTGTGTGCATGCATGGTGTTATGGGTATCTAATCATCATAATCATAAACCACAACCGGACTTCACCCATTGCCGGGATAGGTTGCTCTATGTTTGTGCAAAGCTCCACGGTCTCGCGCCAGCCTCATCCAGGACACTCATGGGTACTAAATTCAGATTCCCGGAATCTGAATTATAATGCTAATTCAGAATTGGATTCACCGAATCGCGGCCAATTTTTTCAAGTACGCTTCGCGTACTTGTTTGTCTTTATTCTCGGGGGTTGGGGGTGGGTCTATGTAAAATAAAAATAGTTGATTTTCCTTTTGCATAAAACGAAGGCCATCATGGTGATTACAGATTCTATCAATTTTTTTGTTTACCTAGACGTGAAATCCATAACAGTAGAACAACCGTCCTATATCTACGTTATCAAATTTAAAAAACCCTATTACACGTTTTTTCTAATCCAAACATCCGTAATGAACCCTGCAAACGATAATTTTTTTATGAGTTTGTCAAATAATTTGGTCGTCTGCAGCTTTGTGTTATGAATTTTGCGTGTGGTTGTCGTGTTTGATCAATCTTAATTGACGTCGTGTTTGACAGATAAGTTTGAACGCCTGTTAGAAAGTCAACGCCCTAAATGCATATTTTTAACACCCGACGGAAAAAGAGGGGTGTTATAAGTTTGACGTGTCTGTCTGTCTGTCTGTGGCATCATAGAGCCCGAACGGATAAAGCGATTTCAATTTAGTTTTTTTGTATGAAAGGTGACTTACCTTTTTTTTTTTACTTGGTCATAAAAGCATCAGATGAGTCCTCCCACTCCGGGCAGGGCGGGAGGGACTGTCATACTTGTACTGACTAAAATCCACGGTGTCCTTCAATAGCCCTTTATGTTCCGGGGTCACGGTGTTGGTATAAGTCCCGCGACCAAAGGTGACTTACCTGCGAGAGCTCTTAGACATGTTTGATGCAAATCGGTTGAGCCGTTCAGAAGTTTTGGGGGTGAAAGTGGGGAAAGGTAACCGAGGGTCTGCAAATATACTCGAGTTGGGTATCAAATGAAAGCGTACTGAAAGGGGATATTGATGACTTAATCGGGAGTAATCTTAGCAACATAAAAATATATAAGTATGTACCTATAAAAAAAAGTATAAAATAAATTAAAAATAAAAAACCCCCGACACAAAAACCAATCCAAAAATAATAAAAATACGTCGCATTGGGGGACTGCAAAAAAACAGGAGGTGATAAATAATTTGGAGCAGTCCCCCAACGCGACTTATTTTTATTATTTTTTACTTTTTAAAGGAATCTTGGTTTTTGTGACGGGGGTTTTATTCTGTTTGAGACAGTGATAACTGTTTCATCGAACTCAGGCATTATACTTGAAGTTTGAACATGCTTATCAAACATGTTTGATCGTCTACAAGGTACCTACTTCAATTTTATCAATGGATTACTTTAAGAGCCATGGAACACAACATTAATCGGTATTTGTATCAACAGATTATGATATAATGAAGTCCCTCCTATCATTGATAAGGGAGGCTAATTAGTATATGTAGTAAGTCGGTAATTAATTCATTATAGTTACTGATCTGACCGTTGGAACATGAAGGCTTTCGCTTTTGTTTTGTTGTGCGCGCTTGCCGCCGTTCAGGTAATTTCATCTTAGTTATTATAGCTTACTAATCTAGTACCGATAGTGGGCAAAACCACGCACTACATGCGATTGGACTCGCGCTCAAAGGTATCCGTACCATTATGTATAAAAACTAGCAAAAAAACACGTTTGTTATATCGGAGTCCTCCTACATATTTATTTTAAACTGTTTTTTTTGGATTTGCTGTTATAGCGACAACAAAAATACATCATCTGTGATAATTTCAACTGTCTTACTATCACGGTTCATGTGAGACATGCTGGTGACAGACAGACAGACAAACAGTCGAACAGTTGAGTTTTACCCTTTGGACGGAACCCTAAAAAGGTTTTTGTCCACAAAAAATGTTTACTGACCTAAATCCGGAAGGCAGCCTTTACACTAGATTCCTAATTAGACCTGTAGGTAGTACTTTTTATTTTGTTATTTTAATTATTTTTATCGAAGACTGAACCACGTCATAAAGCCACGTCACCACTTAAGGTATTGCATACGAGGGTACAAATATTTTTTTCAGAACATGAGATTTTTAAACTTAGGAAATTCTTATGAAAATTTATGGATTATGAAAAAATTTGTCTTTAGAATTATTATCTATTATAAAAAATATAAATCCGTCGATAATGTTTTTTTTTATATATTTGCGGCTTTAATAAATTACTATCTCTACCTAAATTAATTTCGCAGATTTATTAGTGTTTTCCTTATTGCAATGTCATCAATAAGTACGAGTAGGTACTTTGAAAAATAGGGTTGAGTACCTACTTAGTTGTTACAAGATTTAATTTTCGACGATATCTATTCTTATCTAAGTATAAAGAATTAAAACCAAAGTCTATTGTTAATTATCAGATTGAAGCAAAAAACATATTATTTATTTATGTTTCTGCAACATCATCGGATTAGAATAGAATAATAAAAATGTTTATTCATTTTTGATACGTTGCTCGTTAAATTATTCAAATTTCTCACAAATAAAAGATAAAAATGTGGACTGCCGTTGTGGGAGCAGGGTCCAGGCTTAGTTAGGGCTCCAGAGACGGAAACTTCACAATGCGAAACATATCGAAGAGTAGGTAGGTACGCCTATTGCCTTGTGAATTTGAACCAGCTAGAGAGCTTCGCAAGATGTTCGTCGAGGCGGACATTATTCCTACATATTTTTAATCAGTTTTATCTATCGGCTACTATGCAATTAAAAAAAAAAACAATTTGGAAAAACCTAACGTCGCGCGTAGGTAAACCTCTTATCAAAATGTTCTTATCTAATTAGTTTTTGTAATTAAGTCTAATCATTGTTTTAATACCTACATCATGTTAATCTTATTTAAATCTCCAGATTAAGGTTATCTTTTTAAACTTGTTTGTGGCGATAGATTTTTCCATTTCAATAGGTATCTGATCTTAGTATTTTAGTATCTGTCCTTAGGCATATGGATTATTGTCTGATTTTCAACGTTATGAGATGTCATGCCTACAGACTTTTATGTCTTGTGTCAGATACAATATTACAATTACATATGAAACTAGCGGCCCGTCCCGGCTTCGCACGGGTGGAGGACCCGGTCTAAAATTTGAGATTTAAACTATCCTATCTCTCAAGTTGGATCGAACTGCACATGGTGTGCGAATTTTATTATGATCGGTTAAGTGGTTTAGGAGTCCATTGAGGACAAACATTGTGACACGAGATTTATATGTATTAAGATTATCCTCCCTCTACATACGTACCTAAACATATTTTGTGTCCGAGTGCCCACCATGAACAGTTGAACGCGGATTCCTGTGTGGTGTGCCGTCTAGACAACAAAGTGTCTACGTACGGCTATAATCACAGATCATGTAACTTAAGCCTAATAATCTTAATATATTTAAACTATTTATTTTAATTGATGTACTTACTTTATATGTACTGCGACAACACGATTGGCGCAGTGGTTGCGCAGCATGTCGCGGGTTCGAACCCCGTACGGTAAGGAACAAATTATGTATGATCTACAAGAGTTGTTCCGGTTCTGGATGTTAGTGTATGTGAGTTTCTATGTTTGTAAACACACCCACGACACAGGAAGAAATTCCTAGTGTGAGGCAATGTGAAAAAAAAGTAGCCTTGTCTCATATTTTTATTTTCCTAGGATAGATATTGCCTATTCGCTTTTATAAATTTTTAACAATGAATTAAATGCTGCTTTTATTTTTCAGGGACGCTACCATGGCCTCCAAAGTAAGTAAACATAATTATATTTTATCAATAATTAGTAAATCTTCTATCTATAAAAATGGATCGCAAAATATGTTGCTAAGCTCATAACTCGAAAACGGTTAGACCGATTCGGATAATTCTTTTTTTGTTGTGTTTGTAACCATCGGGACCCGGACCATTTTTAGAGGACTTCCAACCGTGCGAAGCCGGGACGGGCCGCTAGTAGGTAATATAAATCTCGAAACAATATCTGTACGATTACTGGAACATGATCGATTTCTTAATCGTTTCTGCCGATTGGGTTTTTTGTTAATATTAAATAGGGTTTAGTGTCCAACAAAATAGTTTTTAAAAAAAAATACAGAATATTTATCAGCCTGTAAACGCTAGACGACAAGGCGTAGATAACGAGCTGTTGATCACTCCCATCGAAAGGACTTTAGACCAGCCACAACTGGGCTAAGCACTTGTGCATACATTGCCCAGTGGGGCCAGCAACAAGTACGGTTAGCGCAGCAGCTGAGCGATTCGCTGCGGTACTACCTGTGGCGGGTTCAATTCCCGCACAGCTACAGATCGTTTTTCCGGGTCTGGCTGTTTGTGCATGTGATGTTAATGTTTGTAAACGCAGCCACAATAAAGGGAGATATTTCTATAGAAGAGCTTAGAAAAACGTCACTGATTACTGAGTTACTGACCATTTCTTCTTCTTCAGACAGCCCTGCCGCTCTGGGCGACGCTCCCGGGGTGGTGCACCTCCGCATCGCCATATCCACCAGCGGCCTGCTCCAAACTTGCGTCGGCTCCTTCATTGACCCAAACTGGGTGCTCACCAGCGCTAGCTGCATTGCCGAGTATGTTAAATTACCTTTTATTGGATTTGGATTTTGCCTTTATTTATTTAATCCTGTTTTGTGCCGATGGATCGCCATGGAATCGAAAACCAAGTGATTTCATTACTGATTTCAATTAGAACGGTCAGAGCTGTCAAAGATACCAACGCTAGGTGGCACTACAGGCGCGCGCCGCGCCGCCGCCGTGCCAATAGCTACAGTGACGGATTAAGACGACTTGATGCCCTAAGCAATTGAAGCCTTTGGTGCCCCCTATCCACAGGTTTATTTTTTCGTAATTAATTACATCGAATAGGTCGTCCCGCCCAGGACAGGACGGGAGGGACTGTCAGACTTGTACTGACTAAAATCCACGATGATCCTTCAATAGCCCTTTACGTTCCAGGATTATGGTTACTTAATGAGATAGTCCCGCGACCCCGGCAGTCTTTTCCTTCTAAAGGGGGGGCCCTTCAGTTTGCTGACAGCTCTTTGAGGGCGTGGGACACGACACGCCGTCGACCCTGGTATTGTCCATGATCGGACGGCAAGTCACCCATTACTCATCCGTATGACTGCACCTACGGTGCAATAAAATCACCTCGCGACGTCCGTGCCGTGAGCGTCTCCCACCTATCCACAGTAGTGTCTGTCTTTAATTTTATTAACGTATTCATTTTCATAAGTGATATGGAAGGTATTATGTAGGGAAGTACTTTGCTCAGTAGGCAAAACAGAAGCTAGGGATATACAGGAACTATATTTTATTTGCACCTTTCTTGTATATGCATTAAATAAGGTAACCATGCCTATGCACGATGGAATAGCGAGCGACGCGAGCTAGAAAATTTAAGCATTTTCAGTAAGTTTTTGGAGACGTGAGAGTACCGTGAGACGTGATGCCAATGTCCCAGGGGCACCAGAAGAAGCACAATAAAATCCGTCCTAAGGATTTCTTTTGTGCTTCTTCTGGTGCCCCCCCAAATGTGATACCCTAGGTAATTGCTTAATTTGTTTAAGGGTTAATCCGCCACTGAATAGCTACAGTAGGTATTCACTTAAATGTGTGTGTGGTTAGTCTCAAACTCCAACATTTATTGCATTCATGTGGTGTTACAAGATGTTAAACAATTTTTCCAGAACTTGACATGAACCCTGCAAGGGCACAGCATAATTTCAAAATGAACATAAAAGAAGTTATAAAAAAATACAATCATAGAATACTTATATAAAATAACAAATAAAATCATTTGTAGCTGATTAACTTCTGTCGAGTCAGAGGAGAGGCTTCTCTCTGTTGTAATTATAATTACCTAAATTACAAAATATATTGCCACTAACAGACGCATTTACCCTCAGAGCTCGTTTTATCTGGATTCGGTACGGCGCTGTGAACGTCATCGAGCCAACACTGGTGACTGAGACCTCCGCCACCCGAGTGAGACCAGAATTGCCCGTTGGTCTCATCAGCATCAACAGATTCGTTGAAACGACTGGTAAGTAACCGTATTTCGTCCTTCTATGTTTAATGTACGCTGTCAATCAACTCAGCTTATCGTATTCTCCTAGACTTAGGCCTCTACCAGACTGCGCCACTCACCTCCTCTACCTTCTACGTCCAGTCTGTCCCAGCCATTTTCTTAAATCGTTTGTGCATTACTATCTATACTAATATTATAAAGAGGTAAAATTGTTTGTTTGTTTGTTTGTATGTAATGGGTAATCTCCGAAAGTAATGAACCGATTTTGAAAATTGTTTCACTGGTAGAAAGCTACATTATCCCTGAGTGCTATAGGCTATAAATTATAAAGATACCATGCATAGTAACTGAACTATCTCAAGTTTTGTTTAGCCGGGCGTAAAAAAATTGCTCTTCTAACAGAGTTATTACCATGCGCTGCCTTAACAGTTGCTTAAAATTGAAAATAATGTACAACAAAAATGTCCGCTTTGAATAGTTCTACAATAAAGTCCGCGACACCATATTTCTATCTTTTATGTTTTAGTAGATATAGAAGCTTTTACGAGTTAAAAAATGTATTTTTCGTCATACTTACTTTTGGACGGTTTTTTAATGAACTAGATATTAAACCCTATCCAAAAAAATATTATTATGATCACAAGAACATCATAGAGATATGATTTGCCCCAAACAGTATGCAATTGGTTAAATAATTTCGAAGATAACATAAAATTACTAAATCGCAAAATGCCGCCGTCCATTCTCGAACCACATTATACATTTGGACGGTTTTTTAATCAACTAAATATTAAAACTTAACAAAAAAAATATGATTATAATCACAAGAACATCATAGAGATACGATTTGCCAAATACAGTAAGTAAATTGGTTAAATAGTTTCGAAGATAATAATATATAAAATTACTAAATCGCAAAATGCCGCCGTCCATTCGCGAACAGCATTAGAACATGCTTTGTACGGACGTTTTATCCATTGGATCATCGCAAACGATGGCCCACCTTCTCAATTGTACTCTTTGTAATTCCACCTGCACTCTAAGGGATCTATCCGAGGCCACCACCGCCGTCAACGTGGCAGAGTTTTGGTCGAAACATACAATATAAAATAAAAGAATCATCGACACGACAAAGAAAGATCCATTGGATGGCGTTGTGCAATTACGCGTTGGTCTTTTTTTAATGTGGTAAAATCATCAAATGAGTCCTGAGCCCTGGGTGAGGCGGACTGTCAGACTCTTACTGACTAAAATCCACCCATGTTCCTTTCGATGCCCTGTACGTTCCGGGGCCGCGGTATCCTGGGTTAAGAAAAAACCCGAGACCCTAGCAGGCATTTGGCGCGAAACACGGCGCACCACCGACCCGGGCTTGGTCCTCGGTCGGACGGCGAGCCACACATTACTCCGCCCGCTCCGCCGCTGTGCCCTCTGTAAATCAGAGGGACACGCGTTGGAGCGTTCACACGACATGCTATTCACATAGGGGCAAAGAGACCCCTTAGGCACACAGTGCCTAAGGAAGAGTTTTTGACGGGCGCACGTGGAGGTTTCCTGTCTTAGCACCCCTACGTGTTGGTTTTTAAAATTGTTTTGATTGCTCGGTTTCTTAAAACACGGTTTACACGGCAAGCACGCGCTGGGGAATCTAGCTCCGAGCGTTCACAGCGTCTTGCCAACCAAAGCTGGAGAACATCGAGAACATCTAGCGCTGAGTGCTCGCAGATGCTTGCTCCCCTCTTTGAGGAGTAGCTGGATAGACCCCACGGCGTCCTCATCTACCGCTTGACACCGGTCCTCACCGGACATGCATGCTTCGAGATGTACGTGTGTCTGATAATGAAGGAGGAAACGCCCGAGTGTCACCACTAGGAGGACCGCCCGGAGGACACGGTGGAGCATACGATGCAGGACTGCCCTGCTTGGGCGGAGCACCGCCGTGTCCTCACGCAGGCGATAGGTGGAGACCTCTTGCACCCGGCATGCTGCGGGGTGAGACGGAGTGGGAAGCGGTCTCCTCCTTCTGCGAAGCAGTCATGCTCGCGAAGGAGGAGGTGGAATAGGTGAGAGAGAGGACAGCATCCTCCCTCCACCCCAGCCGTAGTAGTAGACGCCCACGGCGACGGATGTCGCGGGACGATCATCGGGCATGCGGGCTTCGAGTAAAGGGCAACTCACTGTCCGACCATGGACCATGCCCGGGTCGACTGCGCGTTGTGTTCCACACGCGCCTCAAAGAGTGTCAGGATAATGACGGGACCCTATCGAGGGCCATAGCCTAGCTAGGGTTGCGGGACATACGTATACCGCGACTCCGGTGTTCAAAGGGCAACCGAAGAACACCGTGGATTTAAGTCAGTACAAGTCTGACAGTCCCCCTCCCACTCTGCCCGGGTTGGAAGGACTCATTTGATGTCACAAAAAAAAATGCCAAAGTGCGAGAACATCGCAGGCCCGTGCTCGGGAATCTAGCGCTGAACGTGCGAAGCGTCTCAGTGATTTAAAGCAGCATATCTCAGCAACAAGGGATAGGGACACTCGCGCTGAGCGCTCGCAGTGGCTCGCTAACCAAACAATGAGAACATCGCAGGCCCGTGCTCGGGAATCTAACGTTGAACATGAGCAACGCCTAGCAACAGAAAGTCGGCTGGCGGTTACTGTCAGTATGCAATAAAAACATAATCCTCCTTCTGGAAGTCAGGAAATAAATCATAGCACTCGGCACTCAGTACTAACCGAACCACACTCATCATTTCATCACAAGTTAAAATTTTACCGCCCAACGAAGTGGGCAAGGGTCAGCTAGTTTTTAATAAGTTACCCAAAAACATTAGAGAATTACCGTTCAAATATTTTAAAAATAAACTTCGCATCTGGTTGATAGAAAATTGTTTCTATAGTGTACAGGAATTTTTACAACACAGAATTTAATTACTACCTACTTTTTTAAGACTTGTCAACATTAGCTTAAGAACGCCTTATTAATTGTATGTTAAACTCATGATCTTAAAACAATATGTACCCTATATAATGTAAAGAAATTTGCATGCCCTAAACAGGCAAAATATGGTTTGTGCCTAAACCACCAATTGTAACAACCGGTAGTACCTATATTTTACGCAAATAAATTATTCTTTTTCTTATTCTTGCTGATACTCGGTGTCCACTCCACGACACGCGGTTTCGAATGCATGCCGAAGCTACACTGGCTACACTATCAAATGTAAAACTGTGTTTTTTTAGCATGTATTTATTATGCTTTGTTCACGTGGAAGCAGACGCTATTTTGTGGCAGTGAAGTTAACAAAGAATGCTTCTTTAAATAAAATAAAAAATAATTAATAATAAAATAATTTCTAAAAATATTTTCTTAATTAGGTATCTTATTAATGTGTTTTTCTTATTATGCCTGTTTTCTGATGTGTTTAGTATCTATTCCCTGTGACAGGGCCTCTAGTCACTTACTTACTACATTTCGCTGTCGGACTTTCGAGCTTCTGACTTTACGTAATATACGACTATTTATTGTCCACAGAGTACTATGCTCCTATCCCTATCGCTGGAGAATTCGATGACTCTGGCAAGTTCTGCGGCTACGGAGGCGAAGACGGTAAGTTCCTACTATGAGGTGCAGTGCAGGTGTACCACGTTGATGATAATGTCACATAGCCGATAACGGACACAGAAATTGCAATTTATCTGCTATTTCACAACTTTATAATCAGAAGTTTTTAATTGTTTTTCTTTTTATTTGAGTTTTAAATTACGTTTACGTGACAATAGATTGCAAAGATAGTCAGAAATATACTCATTAAAAAATAAGTATATATTTCAAATCAGATTTAATCTATTGTCAGTTTATACTTCTGAAAAAGAAAAAATACTTAAATCACAGTTATCCCCCAAAACGGGATTTAGCCTGCCCGCACGAGAATTTTAATATGTATTTATAAATCACGACTACAAAATAGGCAACGCCGATTAAGATCCCGCTATTGAGCGATGCCTCCATTAGTCCTCCACACCCTACTGGCTCGTCCTGGAGGAGGGAGGTATCCTCAGCTGCTTGTATTAACCCTTTAACCGTCTGAGTCGTATACATATATTTGCGACAAATATTTCCGCCCGTGTCGTATTTATGCGACAAAGAGTATTCACGATTTTTGTTGTTTTGTTCGTATTTATTGTATCTATTCTATATCTCTCTATTTATGCAGATAGACAGATAGCATACTTTGATTGGTACACAAATATATTTTACAAATCGAGAAGAAGAGGAAAGGACGATTCGTAGCCGGGGCTAGGGGCACGGCAATTGATATTTAGCCAAGGATCTTTTTTTTTAAAAGGTTAACCTCGTTACTCTTCCAGTCCCCGGAGAGCAACTGTTCTGCCATGAGGTCAGCGTTTCCGAAGAAGATGGTAAGCTCGTGGTCACCAGCGAAGATGTTCAAGCTAGCAAAGTAAGTTCATTCAGTAGTTTGTAATAGTTGTATGGAATCTGTCGATTTTTCTTTTTTAAAACATTTAATAGCGGCGGGTAGCTCTGAATAAAAGTTGTTAAAAAAAATTGAGAGGCGTCTAGAGTTTTCCTTCAAGGTTCTTTACCGACATGCTATCCGTTCCGGCGATCCGATCTCTGCCCATGCGATCTTTGAAAAGGCAGAACTATCGATAGGCGATATGAACTGACACCGGGTAGTTACAAAGCACATAATATGGACATCCATAGATTACAGAGATAGCATTCGATCCGATCATATCGCCAGTTCGGATCGCTGGAACGGATAGCGTTCTGTCATTAAGGGCGCCTTCACATAAGCAGCTGTCATAAGCAGCGCGGCAGAAGCACATTCCTTTACATTTATATGAACAGCCGCGCGCATAAGCAGCGTCTGTCGCCCAAATGTGAAGGCAGCGTGAAGGCATTAAGAAGGACGCGGGTTTGAGTTCAGTACCAGCACGAGTTTTCAGTATTTGAGACGTAAAGTAAACTGCAACTTTGACAATTTCAAATTGACAATTTTCAAGGAAAAAAATAGTTCCTTCTTCGCACACCAGAGGCGCTGTTCCAAGTTTTCATACAAGAAACGCTGTAAATACTGGAAAGTTTCTGTAAAGTAAAATAGTGAAAACTCGTGCTAGGGGTACTGCTCTCAATTGTTTTTTTTTTGTTCGCACAAACTTTTAGTTAAACTAGATAATCTTGCCAAGTTCTGGAGACATCTTAAATCGAGAGAAGTTTCGTTGTGGGAACGAGATGGCGCTAGACAGAATTGTATGGTTCTGTCTCTTTCCCGCAGTGGAACTACTCTTGTTTTAAGACGTTATGGTAGGCCACCTGTTTTATGTAGATGTTTTTGTCTACTCCTTAAGAGTGCTTTATGCTATGTGTTCTGTTTCAGTTCGACATCGGCGCCCCTCTCGTCAGCATCGGCACTCAGGTCGGTGTCCTCGTCGGTGTATCCGACAAAAATGTCGGCGGTGAGTACCTGGCTTTAATTTCTTTGAAATCTACAAAGTCAGGATTTTAAAAGCGATTGGCCTAAGATCCGTAGTCCACTGAGAATTGAATTCGGTAGAAAAATAATACAAATCATTTGATTCCTACGTGAAACAAATGAACATCTTCAAGGAAAACATTTAAATTCACTCACACATAATATAAAAAAGTGGATTCACTTTTCAAACACGGTTTCTGGACATCTTATAATCTAAGCCAATGTCCTACTAAATCTGACAAAACCTTAAGTTGCATTAAAATGGGCAACTTATAATAACTTTTTTTTATTTTCATACACTACTTACCTGATTACTTAGTGAAGTTTATTTTATCACTATTGCTCTAAAAGCGGTGAAGGAATACGTACCATTCTTCCTACTTCTTGTCATCTTAAATTATGTTTTTTTTTCAGAATTCGTGCTGGTCGCTGAATACTTGGACTTTATCGAGGAAGAGACAGGAGTCGCCTTCAGGTCAAACCCAGAAGCTGTCAAGTTCGTCCAATAAGTCTCATCACCTACACAGCTCGAAACTTAACTCCTAAGTTTTGTCCTTCGGTACAAAACTGGTCTCAAATTCGGTGCCTTCGGTACAAGACTGGTCTCAAACTTAGTCCCTTCGGTACAAAACTGGTCTCAAACTTAGTCCCTTCGGTACAAAATTGCTCTCGAACTTGGTCTTCTGGTCCCAAAACGGTCCTAATCAGATCTACTGGTCCAACTTGGTTCCATGAAAGATTGATGTGGTTCTTCTAACACCATTTGTAGTCCAACTTGGTTCCATGAAAGATTGATGTAGTTCTTCATTTGAAGATCTGCTTGTCAATGGTTCCCATATTAAAGCAACGGGGAAATCAAGTCTTTAGGTAAATTTCCAACGGTCTGAAGACTATACAAAATGGATGGACAATAAATAAATTACGAGCTGTGTGTTAATTATTTGAATAAATAATGTTACTGAATAAATTGAGTTTCTTTCATTTGTATGGTATATTGTTTAATTTTTGGTAAAGTAACCCAATTTTATGACGATTAGCAAATGTCCAGCGAATGATTAGACCTCCACAACCCCGTAATACAGTAATCTTTGATGTACATAATACAATAATTTTTGTCTTTGTCAGCGCACATACCAGCCAGGTCCATTTGATACATATATTATGTACGCAGGCGAAACCGTATTTTATTACGTGGTAAAATCATCAAATGACTCCTGCCCGCGCTGCTCCGCTTGCATGCTGCTCCGCCCAGGGCAGGGCGGGAGGGACCGTCAGACTCGTACTGACTAAAGCCCACGGTATCCTTCAATAGCCCTTTACGTTCCGGGGTCACGGTTATTCGATAAGTCCCGCCGTTGGCAGCATTTAGTATGTATCTAGATAAAAGAAAGAAAGAAAGAACCATTATTGGAACACGTCACAAGTGCATACAGTATTAGAAAAAAAAAATTAAAAAGTAAACGTGTAACAAAAGCGTCACATATTTCCCAAAGCTTCCAGAATTTTCTTTTGCCTTCCTTAAAACTTAAACTAAATCAATAACTAGTAACTTTGCTAGGAAATAAACTCACAATAAGAAAAGTATAATCATTTGTGCCGACGTGAGTAAAAGTGCACCACAAGTCTACAATGAGGAAATCGATGGCTTCCAGCGATTTTACCATAATAGCTGAGCGATTTATATCGAGACGCGAGTGGCATACTTCAAAGCAAATAGTAGCGAATGAGCGGCTGGGTCGCACCGTAAGCGGGGAGCGGGTCGCGGAGCGAGTTCCAAATTTAATAGTGTTCGTGTTTGAATTAACTTTTTTTTAAAAATTTAATTATGCTAGGCTCGCGTTTTAACACTAGGTATATCGATTGATAACAAGCAATGCTAAATGTTCTACGGTCAAATACGCTTGACCTGAAATAATCTGCTATAGAAATAATAACCTACATGCTATTCTCTATAAGAAATCTTATCGCTTGACTCTTATGATGTACTAACCGTCGAGACTGACACATAGCGCTATGTGTCAGTCTTAATAGCTTAGTGAATAGCAAACCGTGGCCTGAGCGCTGCGGGAGTTCTGTCAAAAGTCTGTGTTTAATCATTTTAACAGAAACGAGCAGGAATTCTTAGAATTTATATAAAGGTATTGAATAAAAAGGTACCTAAGTTTTTTATTTCGCACGCCATTCGCTAACAGTCGGGCTTGGTCGTAACCTCATTTTTTTGGTTGACGGTGTTGAGCCGTTACGGACGCTTAATTCACTCATAAAACAGCGCATTATATAATACAGCTTATGTATACACGTATATCATGTCCCGACCCTTTTAAAACGACCAGATGTGCAAGACCACACGCAATTTTAAAAACTGCAAATTACTTGTACCATACTATGTGGTTCAAATAACAGGTATGTGTCAATGACCTCAATCTGTCAACTGTCACTTGAAAATAATACCTTGTGCAAATTATTTTCATATACTTAAATCATAAAAAAATTCCCTACGGAAATTGACCAGTGACACGTAGCATACCAGTCGATCACTCGGCTACAGCGCCAATCGTATCGAAATTGACCTGGCTTTTTTTTGAGAGGTAAAATCATCCAATTCCCAGTCTGGCTAGCTGACGCCAGGGACTTCTGGCCAGGGTGACAGTTATCTGATGAAACAGTTTTTAGAATGTAGAGAGGGCTGGCCTATTTCTTGGTCAAGGATCAGTATTACCCTATACAACGCGGCAATATGCTGCCAGCGTTCTGCGCACTTATCTTGTTGTTCTTTGACGCTTAGAATGTTTTTCTCTCTCTCTCTCTTTTAATAATTGTATTTTTTTTATTAGAGAGGTATCTGCGTAAATAAATAACCGATACACGATACTGTAATAATAACGATGTGTACCGTCAGGAAATACTAGCTAATCTTTGACGTAACAATCTCATAAAAGCAAATATCACATCACAGACGGAAACACATAATAACTATGTATACATACGTAATACTTAATGTTGATCAAAGAAAGGGTAGGTAGAGAAGTAGGTTTTACATATTGAGCTATTATTAATACGTATAGAGACGACTGAAGAAGAAGATAGCGGGACGAGGTTGATAAAACCAATGACCAGTGGTTCACTTTGGCCCTGGATCGTGAAAACTGGAGATCATGGGGAGAGGCCTTTGCGCAGCAGTGGGATGATATAGGCTATCAGTATCAGCATAGAGACCACAGCAGTTGTTTGACAGCTCTGTGGCGTCCGCTAGGCGCGTGCACTCATCCTGGATGGGACACAGTGGTGATGCGTAGTGTCGTCTCTATACGTAGTAATAATAGCTGAATAGTTTTACAACGTTCTTAAGTGCGACCACAGATTGAATAGTGACGAAATAAGGTAGTGTGTGGTTACAGAACATTGTATTTAATTCTATAGTGAGTGTGGTCGAACACAAAAGGTTCAAATCAACAGTGACTCTGAGCAAAATTGCCAGTGTCGCGGGACTGTTTAGACTGGTTTAGTTCCCAGGAATATAAAACCTTGGATTATAGTTTGTACAAGTCTGATAGTCCCTCCCGTCGCGCCCTGGGAAGGGAGGAACTCGTTTGATGATTTTACCACGATAAAAAGAAAAAAATGTCCTCCCTCCATTAATTAATCATTGCTAGTCCCTAGTCCCTACTAGGCAAAGGCCACCCTCAATTCCTTCCATCGTTATAATTCTGAGATACTTCCTCACAATATGCATGATGACAGCATTTATAATTACAAATCTAATGAATCTTCATCATCGTCAGCCCTTAATGTTCCCACTGCTGGGATACAAGCCTCCTCTCCATGAGAAGTGGGTCACAACACTCACAATCCACCACGCGGCCCCGGCCGGGATGAGTCGTCAAGATAAATGAAATGGGTTACTTAGTGTTTTGCAAAAACATGTACCTAAACTTATTTTTTCTTATAATAAATGAATTAATATTACAAAGATTTTTATAAATGATAATTAATCATTTTTGCAGTATCAATAAAATAGTTTAAATGTATATTGTTATATAATAATAATAATAATATTCCACAACAATCACACAACGCCATCTAGTCCCAAGCTAAGCAGAGCTTGTGTTATGGGTACTAGACAACTGATAAACATACTTATGTATTTCTAAATACATACATATTATAGATAAATAACACCCAGACACAGAACAAATGATCATGCTCATCACACAAACATTTGTCCTAGGTGGGAATCGAACCCACGACCCCCGGCATAGCAGTCAGGGTCACTAACCACTAGACCAACAGGCCAGTCACATATATATATGTATTGATTAAACTAAGAGCGAAATTACATAGATCTCTCAAATCCCGATCGTGTCCCGTATAAATGAAGTTTTAATTGTGAAGAACAAAAAAGCGGTGTTTTGGACCAGAATAAGTTAATTATCTGCTAATTATAGGTCTCTAAGATTGAATAAGATAATGTGATATTTTGTTAAATATGCCGCGAGCCCCAACAGCTGTTAGAATGCTAACTAGCGGCACGTCCCGGCTTCCCACGGCTTCCCGTGGCCTATGTTACTCGTGAATACAAAATTTAAATCAGCACCGTAGTTTTTGAGTATCATTGCGAATACATATACAAAAATACAAATCATTCCTCTTTATAATATTAGTGTAGATTACGGCTGATATAACGGTAACTACGCCCCTAATAGTTGATCACATCTGCATAATTAGATTCGTCTTCGAGAATAAACACGAAGAATCCTATTAATATGCAGTAACCCAGTTTGGAAACACAAAAACCCACTAAACAGACACTCTCAATTAACATACGGACCTCAAACTTTCTTTTACATAACAAGACCTTGACTGACTTCATAAAAGCGGTGCTGAGTTATTGCACTAAACAATCATGGAACTAAAAGCGTCCGTTACTACGGTTTCATAAGATTAGCTAGTTATTAAGCTATGTGTTCACATGACCTCGGGTTGAAATTCGTTGAGAAACTTCGCGTTCTTCGCGGTTTTTTAGCAACCGCCTCTTTTGGGAGTGCGTTGATGTCTTCGCTACGTCGTTTTCGGCACGTCGCCATTTTTATTAACAGGTCACGTGGGAATTTGCCGGTCTTCTTTGCCATGAATTATTGGTAGTTTTTTTTTTGTTACAATATTAGTACCTAATCGTACAAAAAATCTGCTAAAGGTAAAAAAATAGTACCTACAATATTAGTATATTAGTACCAGTTTTCTTTTAAAATTTTGAATAGGCGTTTTAAAAGCTTAATCCCACACTCGGAACTTTACCTGAATCGGAGGCACGTTTACAAACATTTAAACTCACTTACATAAACAGTTAGATCCGCAACAATTATTTGTAGGTCATACCAATATTATTTATTCTTTGGTCATACAAATATTTGTTCTATTCGGAAATCGACCCCGCGACACGCAGCACGAAGGCTTATTCGTAGTTTTGCGGCTCAAAAGCCTGAGAACCAGTCTTACCAAGGTATATTTCATTACCCAGTAATCAGTTATGGGTGTCAGATAGGCAGCCGCTCTGAATAAAATACATGCGGTTATATTTAAGGCCGACCCCAACGTAGTTGGGAAAAAGAAGACGAACTATAAGTAGGTATGCTTACTGTACTTTTTGCACTAGGTCACAAGCAGGCGCTGGGGCTTTATTCTTTATTCATCCTTGTTTTCCAAATATAGCCATTCTATTTTTAAAATCAAAGAAACAGGCAGCATTGGCTGTTCACTTGTAACTTAACTACGAGTTTGACGCAGAATGTGAAATTCGCAAAATGTGAAGTTGACGCGAAATGTGCATATTTTGTGAAGTGCACATTCTACGCCCGAAGCGTGATGCACCAATGTCAGCCCCACTTATAGTTCGCCGACCTTCCAAATTCGAGCTTATACAAATGTTGAACTTCTTAACTAAAAGAAGACTGGACAGACATAAGTAGATTAAATATTAAATGTGGGTTAAGATGCCGCCGACCGGACCTTAGAGGACAGTGATGTAATAAACCTAAAACATGCCAGGGCCGGACTCGACAATAAAAACATTACACATTTACACACACATGTAAAATGTTTTACTACCACGAATAAATACGCCATATTGAAGAAAAATCTCAGTGACATTTTTGTATTGTAATAAAATGGTAATCATGAAAAAAAGATTTTACGAGCAACTAAAGTTGACTTATTTGCATGGATATTACAATGTTCCTTGTTGAGTTAGGAATTTACTTAACGGGTTCAAGTTTACTATAAAAATTGTGGGAAAACCTTATTTTATTGGGAGATTAGCTTTAATTCTGTCTCATTTTCATGTAAAGTGTCAGATTTTCTATTGGTCTACATTCAAATAGTACCTTAAATTTATTGAAAATTGAACTCGATCAGTATTTTTCTTTAGAGCTTTCCTATAACTTTGGCTATTACATCGTATAATAATATACTGTTTTTTTAGATCATGGGCTATTATTGTAATGCCCCACTTCCATCGGGTTATTGAGAAATAAGAACAAACACGAAATCATCTCAACGTATTATGAATGAACGTGTCACATAGACAGGGGCCGAATGCGACCCTGTTTCAACTTTCTCTCTTACAGCATCAGAGATTGCGCATGATTCTTGTTAACGCATTTGGCCACATTGTGTGCGGGCGCTGGCCGCGAGCGCTATGTACCGCGAAACGAACCATTTTTAAGCATATTTTGCAAAAAATTAAAATAAAATAAAAATGCACAAGTGCGCCCCTGCGTGAGTGTAAAAGGATTGCAGTTTTGAAATAAAAATTCTGTGAGTGACATAAATATAAAATGGAGTTTTAAAAGTGCTTAAAAGTTTTTGGACACACGTTATTATTTATTTGTGTTACTTTTATGTAGTTGATTGTGAAAGGGATGATTTTCAGTTGTGCTTAAAATATTCACTGGCTGCTTTTAAAAACTAAAAGTTTGGCAAAAGCCCAACAAATTCAATGAAATATAAAAGTATAAATGTTGGGATTTGATATAATTTTTTTGGAAAACTTTCGCAATATATTATTGGCTTTGATTAAAAACTTTTAAAGTCAACCTGTATTGATGTACTGGAGGGCTAAGGTTCCTTTGGCAAAGAACTATTCCAGATATGATCAGTGTTACCAAATAATGTCACAAAAATAAACACCAAAATGTTTGGCTTCAAACGTTCATCAGTTGAGCTCGTGGTCTTACTGGCGTGGCTTCTGCGATATTACACCCTCGGTTCCACAGTATTATGGTGTATTTTCGCTTGTGGACTGAGTTTGGCCGTTGTTTTGGCTATTACGACTTATGACCATGATTACTGGACGTCGAGGGGGGTGTTTTCCCCTCCAGCATGGCCCATCGTGGGCCATATCCTGTCCGTGGTGATGTTCAAGGAGCAAGGTGGCATGTGCTTCAAGAGGATCTATGATACGTACAAGGATAAGAGGTTTTTAGGTGAGTAGCTATTTCCCTTTCAATGTTGACATTAAGAGGGTCTTTAGAGATGTATTTGGTTAGGTGAGCGGCGCTCAGACGGCACAATTCATCGGGCCTTAGAGAGTTAGGGACTTAGAGCGATCGGGCACCCTCGATCGTTCGATTTAGGGACACTAACAGCCTAACAGCGATCATAAAAAAAAGAATACAACACTTAAAATCCACGGTGTCTTTCAATAGCCCTTTACGTTCCGGAGCCATGGTTACTCGTTCGACCCCGGCAGGCTCGTGGCCATCCGTCAATTTACTGACAGCTCTTAGAGGCGCGCGAGGAACACGACGCGCATGCATCAATCCGGGCATGGTCCATGCAGAAGTTAATCTATCAATCATTGCGTCTACTGTCCCGTCTTTCTTTGCTCTATCATGTATAACTCACGGAGGACTTTTCCCAAGGAGGTAAGCAGACAGTATCGACGCCGACTGTAATTATAGGTCGTCGGTTCGAACCCAGTCAAGCGCATCACTTTTTGTTATCACCATCAATCTCAACTGCTCTCAAAAACGGTGAAGGAAAACATCGTGATGAAACCGGCATGACCTACAACCAAAAAGTCGAAGATATGTGTAATTTTATCAACTCGCACTTAGCTTGCGTAGTGGTCTCTCACAGAGAGCAGGCTTGTGTCCCAGTAGTGGGAACATTATAGGCTGAAGATGATAAAAGTTGTATGCAGCCGAAAATCAAGTGTATATTGAAAACATTTAGGTAAAACGTGACCGGCCAGCAGCGGTCGCATGGCCCACCAGTTGCCGGTCCCACATGCCCCAAGTACTTGGTTTTACCAAAACCTGGTCCTTCTAGAACCGTGTGATATCATGGGTGAAGGAACCAGTGGTAATAATTAGGTCGTAACCAATTATTCAGTCAATCAATGGCCTTTACGTCATAATGCATAATACATTAATGGATAGTCGGTGAATTGTTGTGCTTCGCTGGTTCAGTAGTGTAAGTTGTTGAGTGGCGGTACTGGGTTCTATTCATTGTAATACAAAAATCACTGTTTTCTTTATCAACACCCTTATCGCTATTGTCTTTTTATGTCATTGTTTGAACTTAACTTCACCCTATGAACTACAACCAAAAAATTTGTACGCCATACCTAGATGGCAAAACATGCAGCTACCTCATAATTTATTATTAAGACCTGTATACTGTATACCACTCATGTTTTTACAAATAAATATATCTTTATCGCGATACATTGCGCAGTGGGTGAGCTATCGGCTACGGCGCTGCATGTGCCTGGTTCGATTTTCACACGGCATGATAGACGATTTCACATCATCAATTAAATGTTAATCCAATGAGTCCGTCAGCTAGGGTTTTCAAAAAATTATGTTCACATAATAATATGCAAAATCAACGCATATTTATAAAGATATAACGTATCAAAATTTAAAATTTGATATTTCATCACCACTGCTCTGAAAACGGTGAAGGAAAATATCGTGAGGAAGCCGGCATGTCCTATTATACATAGTACCAAAAATTCGAAAATATGTGACATCTACCAATCCGCACTGGTCCCGCGTGGTGGATTATGGCCCACTCCCTCTCTCAGAGAGGAGGCCTGTGTCCCACCAGTGGGAACATTATAGGCTGATGATTAGTGATGATGATGACTATTTTAACGGGACTGACATCCCTGCTAAACGTGTGTATCAGAGAACATCGAACATACTCGTACGTAAATATCGGGAGTGCTGCACGAAATTAATGAGCCAATTTATAAATTACGAAATGTATGACTATTGATTCGTTTTGCTTTTAATTTATGTTTCGGGGTGGAGTTTCTGTGACCGTGACGATGTGGCTAATTGATTCACTTCTTTACTTACTTTAATTTATGTCCAAACTAGCTTCAATGTTATGAAAAATAGTTTTAATTAGGTTACTAGTTTAATTTCGCGAGGGAAAATCCAGGCTTTAATGTTTTTGTTCGTATTAAGAGGCGACCCTTTTCCCAACTGAGAATAAATCTAGATTTTTGTCTGTAACTTAGACATTAATGGATAAATTCAATAACAAATGCATCGAACAAAGCCCAAAACTATTATCAATGTGCTACATTCCTGTTCCGACTTTTTTTTAACATGGTAAAATCATCAAAAAATGTGTCCTCCCACCCAACGCAGGGCAGGAGGGGAGACTTGTACTGACTAAAATCCACGGTGTCCTTCAATAGCCCTTTACGTTTCGGGGTCACGGTATTCATTAGTCCCGCGACCCTGGCAACCTTTGGCCCTCTAAGGGGTCTTCCGACTAGGATATCTAAATATGCCACTTTGCAGAATCGATATAATTATTCAACATCTCTTATACTAATGCTTGAGCACCTAATAGAATAGAATATTCCATTTTACGAATGTTGTTGCAATTCATATTATAATTCTGATTTTGAACCCCCAGTAGGCGTAAGAAGTATTCTTTAACTTTGATATCTCGCACAACACTTTAAACGCCATTCCAGGTTGCCACCAGTTCTACCAGCGTACCTTGGTGGTGAGAGACCCCGAGCTGATCCGGAGAGTGTGCGTCAACGACTTCCAGCACTTCACGGATCGAGGGTTCTTCTTCAATAAGGACGTGGATCCTCTGGCAGGATCCGTGCTGTTCTTGAGGGGAAATGAGTGGAAGAGGCTCAGGGCGAAGATTTCGCCGATTTTCTCGTAAGTTCCCAAATTTTTTTGTATATTATGGCCGATTGAAAAAGAAAATGAATATGGAATTTCTAGGAGATACTTTTGAACATCAACCAAAGATTTGCTGGAGTTATCGAAAACTTTGACCGTTAAATTTGAAGTCGTAGGTACCTTTTGTAGTTCAATTTTTTTTTTCTGAATAAATTTTAACCGAAATCTAAAAAAAAGTGTAACTTTTCTTTAATAATAGTACATTATGGTACAAGTGTGTAATGTTGGTGATTACCGCTGAGGCGCCATTGAGACCCGAGCCGTTAGGTGAGGGTCTTAAGAGAGCCGAGGACGGTAATCATCAATACACACGTGTATCATACGACGTTTTTCAACACACTTGTGAAGAAAATAATACTAAAAAGCCATTTTATTTAATGATTAAAAAGTTTGTTTAGAGAAACAATTAGTTAACGTGCAGTTGGTAAAATTTATTTGTATCTACTATTGAACACGATCTTTTTTGTTTCGAAACTTTTTTAAAAACAAAGCAACACAAAAAAAAAACAACAACAACAAAGAAAAAGTCACAGTTTGATAACAGTATCAAACTGTGACTTTTTCTTTACTATTATTCACAAGTGAGTTATAGACTTTTTTTTTTAATTGGTTGACACTTTAAAAAAAAACCTATAACTCACTTGTGAATAATAGTAAAGAAAAAGTCACAGTTTGATAACAGTACCCCTAGCACGAGTTTTCAATACTTTACATTACAGATACTTTCCAGTATTTACAGCGTTTTTTGTATGAAAAATGAAACAGCGCCACTGGTGTGCGAAGATGGAACTAATTTTTTCATTGAAAATTGTCAATTTGAAGTCGTCAAAGTTCCAGTTTACTTTACGTCTCAAATACTGAAAACTTGTGCTGACGGTACTGGTGTCATTATGTGCTTAATTGCGGTGAAATTAGAGCCATTTTATGAGCAAGTGTGTTGAAAAACTTTTTTTCGGAAGCCGGTGACTTTGTTTTTAATTTTCTTGACACCAATTTCAGAAAGAAAAGTTACTTGCTGAAGAAAAGTAATTTGTTGAATAGTTCCCTCGATTTCTCAAAGATCCCGCCATCAGATCCCAACCTGATTTTACAATGGACAAAAGAAAGATCCTATAGTTCGTATCTCACACAAATTTTAATCATTTCCAGGCCAAACAAACTCCGAGGAATGTTTCCCCTAATAGAAAACACAGCAGTGGAATTCGTCAAAAGAGTCCAAGACTTGCTGTCACAGCCTAAGAACGTACCAAATGGAAACGGTACCATGAAACCAGAAAGCCAATCAAATGGTGTGGAACCTAGTTCTTCTGTGGTGAATTCAGAGAAGCTGGTGGGAGGTTACACTGCTGATGCCATAGTGCCCTGTGCATTTGGATTGAAGAGTAGTGTCATGGTTACTGAGGATGATCCCTTCGCCGTGGCTTTGCATGCGTTCTACGAAATGTCACTCTACAATATTTTTGAAAAGTGAGTTCAATTACTTAGCTTTTTATGGTTCTGTACCCAAAAGGGTAAAATGAGATTCTTTTACTAAGACTTCGCTATCCATATGTCTGTCTGTTAGACTGTCTTGTTGTGTCACCAAGCTGTATCTCATGATTAGTCATAGTTAGACAGTGTTACAGGATGTTGTATTCCCGAGCGTCTTGGACTTATTTGCTTCACTAAAAATCCATCCAGTGTTAGGCTCGGGCTCTAATTTGACCGTGATAATACAAGTCACTGCATTGTATCTTGTAGTGAATTTTATGTACTATATTATGTAGGTACTGTCACTAATTTATCCACCAAGAGTCCTACAATGCAACAACAAAAAAATAGAGATATCGAGAGTCCTACAATGCAACAACAAAAAAATAGAGATATCATTGAGCTTAGCTTAGTAATGTTCAGTCTAACTTCTTAATTGCCGCTGTCTATCTAACAATTCAGTCAAGATTAACAATCAAACAATTTATTCAGTACACATCTCCCAAAGGGTTTAAAAAGGCTACTTTACTTGAATCACAGTAGTAACTTAATACAAATCGTAAAACTTCTCTACACACTTATTCAGAAGACGCAGGTTCGAGTCCCGCTCGCTTCTGAATTTTTCTCTCCTCTTCTCTTCTCTTATTACGTATAATAAGGATAACTTTATTCTTGAATTGTTTTTCTCTCTTTTTAGAGAGTGTACCTCACGTGTCCATGCAGTCAATGCTATAAGTCTCATTCTTCCTGTCCGTGTCACAATTTCCATAATAGACGAATTGCTAATCAATTTGTTGTGAAATGATCCATATTAAGAAGAATTGCTTAAACTGGCCGTTTTAGACCCTCTGGTCTGTAACTCACAAACAGTCATTAATGAATAAGAAATTGATTCCCAACTTATATAGTTTGAGGTCGGCCAATCACTATTATGTTCCAATCCAATTGCTTAGACGAAAACTTATCAATAACTTAATCTGAAAATAGCTTTGTGAATATTAAAAAGTTGTTCGAAAGAAGTTAGGATTATAATTTGTTCTAATTTGGCTTGAATTTGTTATGGCCTGTAATATCTATCTGTTTTAGTTTTGTTAATTGAATTTGCTTTGAAGTCAAAGTTCGGATGTAATAAATGATCCAATTTGTGTGAAAGATAGACGACCTATATAGGTACATTAAAAAAAATAAAAAACGGCCATGTGCGAGTCCAGAGTCATACACGAAGTTTTCCGTACCGTTATTTATAAAAACGACATAAAAACCATACCTGTTGTTTGGCAGCCTCTTAAATATATGTTTTTTTTTTATGTTTGATGGGTATGCTCTTGACCTTAGTCTAGGTCAGGAATGACTAAGAAAAGGTCGACGATGGAGCGAGCTTACCCAGAAGAAGCCTGTTCACTCTAACTTTGAAGATATTAGGGTTGTATGCGTTCGGAAACACAGACGCAGGCAGAGAGTTCCACTCCTTCGCTGTCCATATATTGTTTTACAATTTAAAATGTCACTGATATCTTCCGTGATTATTAATTTGTTTTGAGTTCCCGATATTTCGACGCTGTTGCAAGCGCCATGATCGCGGGATGACAGCCATTCCGTAAGTGGGGAAGATATCCCGTAAGTGACATTTTAAATTGTGAAAGAAACCGTGATAGCCTAAAACAGTGTTTATGTTGTTTTAGCTTTTGATGTTCTGATGCAACAGAAAAACTTACATAATTTTGTGAAAACATGAATTTCAAGATTCATGAATCCTGCGTGACAGACAGTAATCATTGTTTTTTTTTTTTTTGTTTTATTGGTGTGTTTCTTATCTTCTACTCATTTTATTTATTTCTCTGGTATTTGCAACTGGTTTTACGTTTATTTGTTTAACGAACCTGTTGTGGTCTTTTGTAACTGAAGGAACATAAGTATCTATTACGTAATTAATAACTTCAGTTGAGGTTTTAATAATTAGCAATAATAAATAATTTGTTGGTAAGATAATTATGAATTTTCAAATAAGTCGGTAAACGTGTTAATTTTCTATCAAGTTTTTATTGCTTTTTAGCAATTATATCTATCTATATCCTTCATTATCTAAATATGACTATTATAAATATGAATACTATTATCTATATATGACCTGAATTTCAAAAAATTAAAATTGGCTTAATGATTTACGAAGGCAATATTAGGTCTCACATTTCAAGATTTTTTAATAACAGTGAATTTTTTGTTAACATCAGCGTTTTTTTTTATTTTTTCAGGACGATGCGTCAATTTTGGCCGGCTTTTGTATTATTCTTCAGGATGAGAATTATACCTAAGAAGACGCATGATTTCTTCTACAATATCGTCACTAGTGTGCTGAGGGCCAGGGAGAATGGTAACTCCATTTGTTATAAATTACTCTGTTTATGCAAAGATCTGCTAGAAAATCTGTGCGCTACGTTAAATATTGTATATGTTCAGAAATACAAATGTATAATGAGAATTACTAGAGAGACAATAAATAATCTCGTGATGCCAAAGTTAGAAAATCTTTCCTTTCCAATTCATCAATCAATCATTTGCCTTTTACGTTCCAGGGTCACGACCAGTTTAGATAGTCCCGCGACTCTTCGCCCAAAATTTTGAGTGACAGTTGATAAGTTTTTGTTAATCTAAGTAAACAGATATGCAAAGTGAAGTCTTGTTCCTTCCGTGCTAGTCGTACAAGTCTTACGTATAATATGACGAACCCACTCAGGACAAATGTTTGTGTGATCATTTGTTTTTCTCTGGGTGTAAGTTATCTACAATATGTATGTATTTAGAAATATATAAGTATGTTTTATCAGTTGTCTAGTACCCATAACACAAGCTCGGCTTAGCTTGGGACTAGATGGCGTTGTGGAATATTGTTATTATTTATTAACGAAGCGCACACATTCTCTGGTTGAACTGTACTAACTATATATTTTGTTGACTTTTCTATTGATTTCCCTAAGGGAGCAATGGAGATGGATCGGCAAATAGTTCGTAAAATCTAAAAGTTGATATCGACAGTTTTGATATTTGTAGGGTTCCTTATCTCAAAGGGACTTCATTCATGTGCCTCCGATGTTTATCTACGTATAAGCGACTTGTGTCCCGTGACTTTTAAGAGGTAGACGGTTGAAGTTTTCACAAAATGTTTATGTGTCTGTTGCTGCTATAACAACAAATTATAATAAAACATAAAGCCCCACTTATTCTATGTATTTTTGACTACAATGCGATACTTATTTGATTAACTGAATTCATTGTCTATCAATAGTCCGCAATGTAACTCAAACCGCAATTTCTCGATCGTCCTAATGAAACTTAAATGGTACGGAGCTTCATGCTCGAGTGTGACTCGCACTTGGCCAGTTTTTTTTGAGTTATTGGAACATTCGGTGTAATTTGATAAACACACTAGGGTATCGAATCGAGATAGGTATTGATTTACCTATCTGTTTGGAAGACGTAGTTATTATTTATGTAAATGTGTTCTCAGGGAGAAATGAATGATTTCTATAGTTACTTAGATAAGAATTTTAATATAATTGTAATAAAAATATTTATTGGACGATCCTAATAGGAAAACGGCTGAGTGACGATTCGATGATCGCTGCATGTTGCGGGTCTATTCCCGCACGGAAAAAAAATTGTGTAATCTACAAGTTATTTCCCGGGTCGGGCATGTAAAATTTAAATGTTTGTCAAGACACGGGGAAGGGGAAACAGTGTTTTTTTAAGTAATCTATAGAAACACTTAAAAATACAAGATTAGAAACTATCTCTAATTTAAGTTTTCCAGAAAAACTTAAATTAGTCTTATTAAATTGTGACGCACATATAATTAATTGCTCGTTCTAAAATTCCAGGCGTCCAGGAAAAGCGTGGTGATTTCATTGACATGATGATGGCGCTCAGAAACGATGAGAGCAACAATAACTGTAAGAAGGACCTCGAAGATGTTGAAATTAGTAAGTGATCATTACTATTCGCGGGACTGTCTTATCTGGTAACCAGGCCCGGGTACGTAAAGGGCTACTGTAGGATCACCGTGGATTTTAGACAGTACTTGTCTGACAGTCCCTGCCGTCCTGCTCTGGGCGGGTGGACTCTTAGGGTGAATTTATCACGTAAAAAAACAAAGTCATTACTATACAATAGGCACAGGGCATTATCATCATATTTTTGGTTGTAGTACCGGTGACGATAGATCTTAACAGATATTTGGTTTCTGGTGATATCTAGGTTTGATATAAGCTATTTCGCCTGTCTAGAGATAACTTGGACTAACATCTTCACTTATGACTTATAGATTAGACGACGACGTATCTGATTGAACTAATGATTAGTTGTTTTTGACGCTCCCTCTGTAACTACATAATGTTAAATTAAGGAAAATTAAAGTAATTATACGGTATGTACTAGAACTTGACGGAGTAAATTTTCTTTTCACGACGTGCTGGCCATTTCTTATCAGGCGTTTTTATACAAAACAAAAAAAAAACAAGTGATGGAAAGGCAGCATGTAGGTTTCATACATACTTACATGTTTTTTTTTAAGTTAAAAGTTTTAATTTAAACCAAAAACAAAGTTCAAAAATGGCGGCCACAGTTAACCACGAACTCATTACAAGTTTTATCTTTAACGGTTAAGTTTAAGATAACGAAATTAATGTGGTCGCATTAACTTTTGACATTAGGGCGACTCCAATATTGCTTAACTCCTTAACTTTTACTTAATTCGGCTCGTAATTTTAAGTTTTTGAATAATTATTATCGATCGGTTTAGTTTGCGAAGGTCCTTTGACTCTGAATGCTTAATTCGTGAGAGTAAGAGCAATTAAGAGAGTTTCTTCAATTATAAATTATCTGTTATCTAGTCTCAGCAAATTTTCTAAAGAGATAAAATTTTTGATTTTTATTTTATGGATCAACTCAAAATCATTTGAATGATTAATTTAATTAAAGAATAACATTTTCACCAATAGATATCTGGGTTAACAGCGAGTACCTATAATTTATTATAAGCTACCTATACTTTATTTGAAACCAACGTCCTGGCTTTTTTTATTTTAAGGTTTTTTAGGCGTAGTTGGTAACGGTTAAAGGGCCCTTGGCGGGCCAGACTGTGTACCCAAAACCTGTTCCTACGTAGTTTTAAATATGTAAGTGTACAGGCAGTGGGAAATGACTATTTTATATTAGGTATAATTTACAAGAATAAGGCCCTGAAAAATAACATAAGTCTTTTTTTGGAGTGCTTTCATTTAAAATTCTATTGACACACGCCAAAAAATGTTACCTTTTTCCTACTAGACTATGGTCGGATTTGAATTTAACGGGATGATCTAAATACCAATATCTCACATGAAGCAGACACCTCCTGACCCTCACAACCCAGTAACTGGGTAGCCAAGCAAAAAATTTGTTTATCGTGGTAAAATCATCAAGATAGACCTAACCCAGGCCAGGGCAGAGGAGGGACTGTCAGACTTGTACTGGCTAAAATCCACGGTGTCTATACACGGTGTCCTTTACGTGCCGGGGTCACGGTATTTCTTTAGTCCCACAACTACGTAGCCAAGCAAACATATACTTAAAAATAATCCCAACATCTTTCCACAGCTGACATGGTAATCTCAGCAAATGCCTTCATCATCTTCCTGGGTGGTTTTGAGACCACCTCCTCAACCCTCGCGTTCCTCTTCCTGGAGCTGGCAGCCAACCAACAGGTACAGGAGAAGATGAGGAGTGAGATCTTCGATGTCCTGGAGCGACATGACGGGCAGATTAGCTACGAACTGCTGCAGGAACTGGTTTATATGGAGATGGTGATTCAGGGTATGTAGTTACTAGTTATTAATCTGAACTTGATGCAAATGCTCTCCTTCTTCTTCTTTTGCTTGTCATATAACCGCAAAATGTGTTATTGAGGGCTATAGCGTGGTAACGGAACGTTACCGGACGCGCAGACATTATCTGCGCGTAACTAGTTCCCAATGCGTCGTGGGGCGGCGCCACCAACCGGCAGTCGGACGACAGGCGTAGCACGGGCGCGTCTGCTTTTATCGTAAATGCTGGTAATTTCTGCCATCCTTGGCCATCGATCCATACCCCACCCCATAACTGGCGCCCAACGTGTCAAGGAGTGAGTATTTACACGTTTTTCGTGTAGGAAAATGCCGCAAACACGATCGCAACAAAATCAAGATTCGTCCGGCTCAAGTAATGATGGCGGCGGCCCATCTTCGTTGAATGTCACGATGTCACAAGAAACTCTCGTGAGTTTTATTACGACGATTCAACAAACTCAAAGTGAGTTTTGCCAACAACTCTTGCGAGAGGTACGGTCATCAACGCCGCAGCCGCAAAATGTCTCGTCGGCATTCAGGTCTGATGGAAATTTTGCAAAATGTTCGACCAAATATGGCGGCCGTGCGGAGGAGTCTATAGAAAATTTTATTGATGCAATAATCACATATAAAGAGTGCGTCAATATGTCAGAAGAAAACGCGCTTCGTGGTTTGTCGATGTTGTTGGAGGGGCCCGCAGCAGTGTGGTGGCAGGGCGTTAAGCGCTCCACGCAAACATGGTCGGAGGCGCTGGTAAAACTTCGTTCAGCCTTCGGAGAGCACGACCCGCCCCACAGGATTTATAGGAAATTGTTTATCCTAATCCAGGAGGACGAGCGCACTGATCTTTTTATTGCTAAGGTGAGAGCCCTATTCGCAAAGTTACCTAAAGATGATCTGTCTGAAAAAGTGCAAGTTGACATGACTTTCGGTCTCTTAAGTCCTAGAATACGAAAGCGTCTAAACAGAGAGGAAATCCAGAGCTTTGACGGACTACTACAAAAGTGCCGCAGCATTGAAGACACACTCAGTGAAAAGCCGCGAGTTGTCCGCGAGTCGCAGTCGCAGTTCCAGTCATCACAACAGGAGGTGCGTGCGTCGTCGTCGTCGCATCACGGGTCACCGAGTACTTCTGCTGTCAGCACCGGCGCGGTCGCTCCCGCGGAGCTTGCCGCGATAGTTGGTGCCGTCTCGAAGAGCCAAAGGAAATTTTGTGTTTATTGCAAACGTGCGGGTCACCTTGTAGAACAATGCGAAAAGTTAAAGCGTAAAAGTGGCGATAAAATCGGTGAAAATGTCAATAATAATAGTGCTCAAGGTTCTAAATCAGAAATTAAGTGTTATGGTTGTGGTGCCCCGAACATTGTAAAAGCGAAGTGTAAAAACTGTTCTCCGAATCAACAGGCGTTTTCCACGTTTTATTCTGTTAACGCGTTGCATGAAGGTACGTCGAGTATGTCGCGTGAAGACGCGGGCAGCGGAGGCTCAGTCGCAAAGTGTGCGCCCGGTCGTAAGCGGCTTGGTCGCCGGCCGATGCGAATAACAGCCCCCGTTGCTAGGCAACTGTCAGTCATTAACCCGTCAGTGCACGTGTTGGGACAAAGTAACCCTTCTTCTGCAGTAGGTGTTTTTAATGACTGTAATTTTGTTGACAGAAAATTTTGTGTTCCTAATTTTAATACGCCTATGTCTAGTTTTAAGGATTGCAATCTGAATTGTAATAGTTGTGAGTTTCCAAATGTTTGTAAAAGTAATGCACCTTTTTGTCGACCTTTGTTAAGTTTATGCATTCTAGGGAATTGTGGCACCGCGCTCGTTGATTCTGCAGCTAGAAGCTGTATCGCCGGTCACACGCTATACGCTCTCCTACTCGGGTTAGAACACCCGTTAGTACCGTCGACGCAGATTGTTAAGCTCGCGGATGGTGTTTGTAGGGAGATGAATGTACTTACCACGGAGGTAGAGGTGACACTCCAACATAAAACTAGAGTTGTAAAATTTTTAATTTTTCCTGAAGCCAACAATAATGAAAGTTTGTTAGGCATAGATTTTCTTACCATGTTCAATCTTGTCTTCGATTTTGGTGGTAGTAGGTGGCACTTTGCTGAAAATTGTGAAGAAAAATTTGTTATGCAGTATGAAAGGGTGTCACCTGTACCTGTGTCTTCATGTTCAGTGCTTAATGTATTGCGGGATGATGAGGCGACTTTGCTTAGTGATGAACAGCGTCAAGTACTATCTCAACTTCTCGTCGAACATGAGGACATTTTTCAGCCAGGGGGAGAGGCGACTCCTTTCGCCGAGCATATTATTGATACCGGCGACCATCCTCCGATCGCTGTCCCGCCTTATAGGTTGACGCCTGCTAAGAAACAGGTTATGCAGGCAGAGCTTGACAAGATGTTAGCAGACGGAATTGTCGAGGAGTGTGAGTCCGCATGGGGCTCTCCTGCGCTTCTCATTCCGAAGGCAAATGGTAAAGTACGTTTTTGTGTTGACTATAGGAAGCTCAATGCGGTAACGAAAACCGATGTCTATCCAATGCCCTTGATAGACGAGCTAGTTCGGTCGACTAAAAAGAATTGTTTTATGAGCACAATCGATATGCGCAGCGGCTATTGGCAGGTGAAAGTTCGTGAGCAGGATAAGGACAAGACAGCTTTCCTTACGCCTTTCGGTTCATTTCGTTTCAACCGTATGCCATTTGGCCTTAAAAACGCGCCGTCTACCTTTCAGCGGCTGATCGATAGATTCCGTTCAGGTGCATCTCTTAAAGATGTTACGTTGTTAGCGTATCTCGACGATCTGTTAATTTTATCAGAAGGTAGCTTCGAAAAGCATATTTCAGATCTACGCGCTGTTTTCGCTAGGATGCGTCTGTTTAAGTTGCGTGGAAATAGAGAGAAGTGTGTTTTTGCACGTGATCAGGTAAAGTACCTAGGGCACGTGATCACACAAGATGGTGTGTCGCCGGATAAGGATAAGGTCCGTGCAGTTTTAGAAATGAATCCACCATCTTCGCTCCGTCATTTAAGGACATTTTTACAAACGTGTTCTTGGTTTAGAAAATTTGTTCCCAGTTTTTCTGCTGTTGCTGAGCCGTTGACACGCTTGCTGAAGAAGAATCGGCCATGGACATGGGGTCCAGATCAGAATCGTGCTTTCGAGGAGCTTAAGGTTCGTCTTTCCTCGGCACCTATTCTGACTCAGCCGGATTATAGCAAGCCATTTGTGTTAAGGACGGATGCTAGCAATTATGCGCTAGGTGCCGTATTACTTCAGGGCGAGGGTAAAGATGAACGCCCAATTGAATACGCTAGCCGTCTGCTCATTCCAGCCGAAAGGAACTATAGCACAACAGAGCGTGAGGCTCTCGCTGTTGTGTGGGCCGTCGAACGTTTTAGGGGTTATATTGAAGGTCATGAGGTCGTCATAGGTAGTGATCATCAGCCTTTGAAGTGGCTTCTTACCCTTAAATCGCCATCTGGTAGGCTTGTTCGATGGGCTCTTAAGCTGCAATGCTTCAACATTCAGTTTCAGTATACGCCTGGAAAGGCGAATGTTATTGCTGACACACTCAGTCGACCAACCTGTAATGAAGAAGACAAGGACCAGTGTGGAGTGTGTTCCGTCATTGTTGACTTACCTGCTCGTAGTCCAAATGATCTCCGACGTGCGCAACTCGATGACCTGGAACTAAAGAAGATTATTACTGATCTAGAAGATTCATCTGATGCTGAGTCCATTAATGTTAAGCGTTGGTCTGAAAGAGGTTATTTCTTGCAGCAAGGTGTTTTGTTCAGGTATAATCCAGACATAGATACTGAAGAACCGCAACTGGTAGTGCCGGTTTCTCTGCGGTCTGAAATTTTAAAGGAATGTCATGACTCGGATATAGCCGGTCATCACGGAGTTGATCGAACGTACAGTAAGATTGCACAAGGTTTTTACTTCCCGGGTATGCGTAGAGCTATTATTGACTATGTTAAGAGCTGCGTCGTTTGCCAACGCTATAAAGCTTCAAACCAAAAACCGTCTGGCCTCCTTCAGACTCCTGTCCTTAACCAAAGGGGAGAAGTATTGGCGATAGACCTGTTTGGTCCGCTTCCACAAGGACAAAATGGGGAAAAGTGGATATTGTTAGTGGAGGACACGGCGACTCGTTGGGTCGAACTTTATGCATTGAAGGCGGCAACTTCGGAAGTTTGTGCTCGTACGTTGATCGAAAATTATTTCCTTCGTTTTGGATTTCCTAGACGCATTGTATCGGACAACGGCGTTCAGTTTGTTTCTGCTGTAATGCAGCAGTGTATGTTTGTTTTAGGTATCGGTCAAGAGTTGCTACCATTATACCATCCATCTGCTAATCCAGCAGAACGTAAAAATAGGGATTTGAAGTTTCAATTGTCTCGTCTGGTTGATACAGATCATTCGTCGTGGCCGCAACATCTTCCCGCAATAAGGTTCGCTATGAATTCGGCCGTTTGTCAGACCACAGGAGTCACGCCGGCACACCTTATGTTTGCTAGGGAGCTTCGCTCGCCACTGGACGTTCAAAACGACATTAGGTCAATTCTCGACAAAGACAATTTTGTTCCCCAGATTACGCCCTATTTAAAGAACTTCGTTAATTCTCTTATTTCCATTAGGGAAAGAGTCGAAGCTCAACAAGATCAACGAAAAGAGTGTGCTGACAAGACAAAAAGGTCTGCTGAAGTTTTCCAGATTGGAGATCAGGTGCTTTTAAAGTCGCATGTTTTAAGCAATTCTTCTAAGAACATTTCATCTAAGTTTATTCCCAAACGAGATGGTCCTTATCTTATTGCGAAGAGAGCTAGTCCGACTGCGTATTTCATCGCCAATTTGGATTCGCCTGACAATGTTTTAGGAAAGTTTCATGTGTCAGAGCTTACTCGTTTCCTTAACCGGGATAAGACGCCTCCTCGACCTGTAGTGCAAAAGCGGAAGAGAGGGCGACCTAGAAAACATGTTTGATCTTTTTGCAGTGTTTCTCTTGTGCGAGTTCATGAGCGGGGACGTTCCCATGAGCTCGAGGGGGAGTGTATAGCGTGGTAACGGAACGTTACCGGACGCGCAGACATTATCTGCGCGTAACTAGTTCCCAATGCGTCGTGGGGCGGCGCCACCAACCGGCAGTCGGACGACAGGCGTAGCACGGGCGCGTCTGCTTTTATCGTAAATGCTGGTAATTTCTGCCATCCTTGGCCATCGATCCATACCCCACCCCATAGGGCATTTTTTTTTTCTTTAAATAATCAATCATTCTTTCCTGGGGACCCTTGCTAACAGACTTGTACTGACTAAAATCCACAGTGTCCTTCAATAGCCCTTTCGTTCCGCAGTCACGGATTTCGGCAGGCTTTGGGGGCCCCGTCATTCTTGGGTACACTGGGCTAGCTGGTAAATTATTGTCATTGAAAATAAAACGAAATATCCAGTTAGCAAAAATTTATAGATCTTATGTCCCTAAATAATGTGGTTAGTAGGAGACGCCAAAGACTCACGACGTGTGACTATTTCAATCGCATTTTGGACCTTAAGACGCAGGTTTCACAGTTGATAATTTCGTAATAAATAATTTATATGTTACTTTCCGAATACTAGTTCGCAAGTAATTAGTTTGAACACCGCACCACATCCAGCACAGCGACCCCAATAGATTTGTTACTGTAACCAGAAAAGTTTCTTTTTAATGAGTTTTTACTTCACCCTCGAGGAATACTGACTGGTCCGGACTGGCAGTGGCGTAGTGACATCGAACCTAGGAGGGGGCAACACACATCTGCGAGGCCCTTTTCCTTTCAGGACGAAAGATATGGCTTGCCTTCGCTGCTCGCACGAGGCCCCCTTGTTGTAAGATGATTTGTGATTGTCAGCGACATCAGCTTTTCGAAGCCTCCTTCAGTTTCCAGTTAGCAACTGATCTTGCATCAAGGGGCAACGCGTGAGCAGCGGAAGCGCTAAACCTAAATGTGATCGACGGCGACATCAATTTTGTGAGCTTGGCTCTTTCAGTTCCGTGGGATACCACAAGTATACATAATAATTATGTAGGCCATAATTTTACCCTGGATTGCGAAAACTGGAGATCATGGTAGATGGAGCAGTGGGATGAAGCAGGCTAGCAGTATCAGTATAAGGTTATAATATTAACAAACTTACTGAATACCGTTGTCAAGAATGTTTTTATTTTTCTTGGGCGCGAGGACCCTTAAGGTACGAGGCTGGGGGCTCGGGTTCCTTTCGCCCCCACCTAGCTACGCCACTGCCGACTGGTCCAGTCCGGTGCGGATTAAAGGGACTGTGTCCGTTACAGTGACTCAAACTGTTCAGTTTCAGAACAGTTAACAGGTGTGGAGTTTATTTTAACTTTACGGGAACTTAGTTTAGCCATTTATTTATAGCGTTTCTCTTCTAAAAGGAATTTATGTTTATGTGAAACGGGTTTTCTGATTATGAGTTAGGACCTTAGGTATGTAGGTGTTACTTATATATTTGATCCTCGATGTAAAAAGAGGGGTGTTCTAATATTGACGTGTGTGTATGTGTGTATTTGAGCCTGCCTGTCACAACGTAACTGCAAACCACCTTGGGTGCTTTATTTTTGTTTCAAATGTGACGTCATCAAAATAGTAAAACCTTTGTTGAGTTTTGTGCAAAAAGGTTTAAAACTCTGATATTAAGGAACTATTGGATATTGTCATTAAACTTTTATTGAGATCATTTACGTGAAATCGCGGACATGATTATAAAAAAACTAACAAAACACGTGGCAACGTACCTTCCAATCCAATCATAGGTAATCTTCAAACTATTTAAACTCAAGAAGTCTTGAAGATTTAAGCTTGATTGATTGAGCTTGAAGAACAGCATGTCATCCCTACATTTTACATACACCTTTGACGCCTGTTTAATAAGTAGATAAAGTTTTCTCAAGTTTTAACTCATATCTCGTTTCAGAAACACTCCGCCTGTACCCACCTTTCCCGAGTATACAACGGATGTGCACCAAAGACTACACGATACCTGACACCAACAGCGTGGTGGAGAGAGGCACTATAGTGCTGTTCCCAACGCTGGGCATACAGAGAGATGAACAGGTAAGGAAAAGCTAACTATGTTTACAGAAAAGGGATGAGGTGAGAAATAGAAAAGTTGATGAGGTGAGGCCACAACACACACATTTTGCGACACCGAAGTGAGGACACAACACTTAACTGTATATCAGCATATTTATTGGGGGACAGACCTGTGAAACACATCTGTAGGCACTCTGCTGTAGGGGGGATAATACGAGTATAAGGATTTTAACAATGTAATGCAAACAAACATTAATTCTGGTCTTTAGAAGTTATGGTGGAGGTGGGTAAAGAACAGTATAAAACATACAAATACATAAAAAAACACTCAAAAATAACACTCCTTTGATTTTGGGCAGCCATGTGCAAACAAATGAAAGTACTGCGACGCGACCACGAAGGGAAACAAGTGAAGTACGCGTGCTGCTTGAAGCAAATCGCGTCACAAGTCGTATCGCAAGAGGCTGTAGACAGGGTCTTACGGGAGAGGAGATCCATAAAATATTTTTCGACTAGTAAGACTCTTATTTTAAGACTTGGCAGGGTGTATCGACTTCGTATAAAATATGATACTAGAACAAAATAGTTACACTAGCACCCTCGTGCTCGTGCCAAGTTAGAACGGATATCTTACACGAAATAAAAGTTGGAAACAACTGTCAGATCCGACACTTGAATAAAACTTGCAGATAAGCAACTAACTCGTTTCCTACATGCTGAGAATATACTTCTAATACTTGTAGTCTTGTAGAATTGGCTGAGTTGCCAGTCCATGGGCCTGAGGTGGGCTAGCTTTTGTATCAGCAGGCGTTATTTTATCTTCTATGTCTATAATATAAAAATGGATCGCTAAATGTGTTGCTAAGCTCATAACTTGAAAACGGCTGGACCGATCCGGCTTATTCATTTTTGTTGTGTTTCTAACCATCAGGACCAGGATATTATATGGGACGAAAATATTCATTTTTTTTCTGCATAACATAATTTCCACCCGTGCGAACTGACTCTAGAGTTTAAGTTTAATCGTTATACATACTAGCCTCAAATGTAATAGTGATTCATTGGTGTGCCATAAATAAATAAATAAGTAGTTAGTACCTATTTAATGAATCATTATTAGGTATCTTAATTAGTGTTTACATGCAAAAAATATTCTAGCCTCATTAAAAATCAATAACGTAGGTAGTAAGTTGTTTACACCAAAACCAATAACAATACTGACCACGTCGCATGACAAAAACTCTTGCCAAAACAATTTGCTAATTTTCTCCTAGAAAAAAAAAAACGAATGCTTTAATTTTTAGCACGAACTTTAATTGATTATATTAACGTGATTGGTGCCAGTCATTCTCCACTTATTAAGATATCACAGATAAATAAATTAAATTTTATAAAAGAGGGTTGAGAAGGCAAGTACGAGTGAGTGGGTGATGAGTGGCGATAAGAGGAAAGGGAAAAAGTTATCTTTAAGTACGATTTAGGACCTTGTGATAAGTATGAATAAATAATAATTTTCAATTATATTAGGTACAGTACTCTAATGGTTGATACTTCCGGGGTCGTGGGACTTATCAAATTAACGTGACCCCGGAAAGTAAAGGGTTATTGAAGGACACCGTGGATTTTAGTCAGTACAAATCTGACAGTACCTTCCGCCATGCTCTGGGTGGGAGGCCTCATTTGATGATTTTACCACGTATACAAATGGAATGGAAACCAATAAACGTGGGCTTTTTTATTCTGTCATCAAAATTGACAGATAACTCTACCGTTCAGAAATTTCCAAAATGAAAAAAAAAACACAAAAACACCATGCTCGGCAAAAATGTTCTCATACTTTCACAGAATTGGTTTATTGCCTTTTTGTGAAACTTCTTAATTGTTTTAAGGGTCTATTAGGGTACAATTGGTTTAAAAACCTATGGCAACCAGATGTGGCGCTACTTATTGTGAGTCGATATTTTATGGTTTCTTAAGAATTTTCGACCGTTACCAGTCATTATTTTGTTTCCCATCAAATAGAGAATTTATGCGTTTCTAAGTAGTAGGTAGTAGTAGTACAGTACTTCAGTACGTTCAGTAAGTGGTTGGACAACGTGTTTAAGATAGATAACATTATTTTTATGGGGTCCGAGAGTAAAACGAGCTTCTAAAGAACTTGGTAAAAGTATCTAGTCGACTCTTCGCGTGACCTATCTTCTATGATTATTCATAAAATAATGAATAAATACAGAAGATAGTATCCCTTATTAGACCAGTCAACGAATGCTCAAAATAGGGTATAGAGGGAAAGTCTTGGAACACAATTTTTGACTTTGTTTAGCCTAGTTAGGAGGTGAAAATATCAAGGGGGGGGGGGTTGAAGCTCCCATATTTAGATTTTTCGTTTATGTACCTATGCGTCCTAGCGACTCACTCTCATAGCTCAAGGGCTAGGGGCGGAGACTTTTGATATGTTTACCTCCTAAATAGTCTAAACAAAGTTATGAAGTCAAAAATTGTGTTCCAAGACTTTCCCTCTATAATTATTCGTTAACTGGACTATTAGTGACAGTTAAAAGTAAGGAAAAACGGGTCGTAACTTTTGAAATATCACAAGTGTGTGTATACTATGTTGTGTTTGTTACAGTACTTCGAGAACGCCTCGGCCTTCATTCCTGAGCGCTGGTCTGATGATGCACCGCAGCCGCCGCCAGGAGTCTACATGCCTTTCGGAGATGGGCCTCGGTATTGTATAGGTGGGTACTGTAAGCTTTTAATTGTATTTAAGCTAGCTCACCTCTACAGACTGAAAAAAAAAGTACTACAGTGGAGACCACGGACAAGTAAGCGCAGCGTCCACCAATAAGACGATCATAAAAAAGACGCTGGATGCAGCTCAGTTTCCAACCGTTATATGTGGAGATTTAAAGGGGAGGCCTATGCTCAGCAGTGGACGTCCTATGGCTGAGATGATGATGATGATGGCTCCACAGACGCTCTTAACAGCAATTAGGAGAGTTGCGTAGTGAAAAAAAACAAGTGTGAAATACACAAATGGTTATGAATACTTGCACACGTATACCTACAAAAAAAAATCAGCATTTTCTTTATAAAAAAAAAAACCTACAGCCTGTTTTTAATTGTTTCCCTTGACCCGCAGCGTGATACTTTTATTTCAAATAAACAATATTTTTTTGTCAATCAGTCAATCAAAGTATTTATTGTGGATCATAATTAGTTACGTACATAGATGCAAGTGGTCTTAATTAACTCTGGTCCCAACAATTTCAAAGAACACAGGCACACAAGTTATCAATGCAGCGTTAGCAAAAAAATAAACAGCATATTGCGTCACCTCGTTCAGTAGTCGTGGTGTGCGGTGTCGAGTTGCATCTTTTTTGCCGACGCTAGTCTATTCTGCTCGACCACTTGTGTAAGTCGTTGGAATGGAAACCCGATACTTATTGTTTTGGAGAAGGAATGTGTGAGTCGTATATCCTTTATTTATGGTATGTCACATGAGGTGTAGGCACTCAGGTTTGCATTTTGCTCATTATGTTACACAATGATATCAAAATGGAACCATCTATCGTGTGATATATGAGCTAAGTGTGACTTTTGCATAGCTTATTTGTAACAAACCAAACACTCTTAATTAAATAATTACCAAGTATTGACTCCGGATATTTAACTCTGATTGATTTGGATACATTGATTTGGATATTTATTTCTATAACTATGGCAGAATTATAATTCAGTTTAGGTACAACGATATATAACGGTACAACTTAAAAGAAAGAAAATAATGCTAAGGACTCGTACGCAGCTTTGTGCTTATAATGTTGAAAATGTACTGGAGACAGGCTGTGATTTCGATGCGGTGAGGCCAAGTCTTTAGAGAATAAGCCATCGTCATTAAAAACATACTTTGATTAACCGTAAATTTCTTTTCCACAGGCAAAAGATTCGCTCTCATCCAAATGAAATGCTGTCTCCTTCGACTACTGCAGCACATTCGTATAACGCCAGCGCCCCGCACGGATTCACTCGGCAAGCAGTACATCGAGCCCCGTGTCGAGCCCTTCACCGCGGACCCCCGCTCCCCACTCACGCTTCATCCCCTCGACTCTATGGTCACACTCAGCCTTTTATGACGAACTTTTTTTTAAGACCGTACTTTTTATAAAGAATAACGGAAGAGTCTTTTTTTTACAAGAGAATAGTGAGATTTTGCTTAAATTTGAGATTAATTGTTTTTTACTCTTTGTTATTTCTCAGTTTCTTTTTCTTCTGATATACTTAAACCTTCTGTAGACGAGAAATAAATGTATGTTCTGCAAAAGAGGTAAAGTAATGGAATACAGTGGCGATATTGACATTGACAGAAGGGCGCTGTCAATCAACATTTTGTCTATGGAAAAAAAAAACAAGATGGTGACGATTAATAAATGCAGAAAGTTGCCAACTTCACGGTTTTTTATTGTTTCTTTTATTTCAAATATTATATTAGGGATGTCTTTATATTATATTGTAAATAAAATATGAAAGAGCTGGGTAGTAACCAAAGTTGACCGTATACTTTTGGAAATATAAAAATATAAGATATTTTAAAAGTTGAGGTGTCTAAAATGGCACTTTTGAGTTAGAAAATGTTTCTTAGCCAGTAATGCTTTGTGGCATTTTAGGATAAGTATATTAATAACCATTGAGCTATTATTACTACGTAAGTAACTAATAGTAATAATAGTTCAATGTTAATAACTAAGAATTTTTATAATTTTGTACTTGACATTTTCTGTAAATAAATGCTTTACTTGTATAAATAAAATAAATTGTTTTATTATGATCGACTTAGTAAATAATTATAATTATTTGCCTAGCCTTTTCTCCACTAACCTACCTAGTTAGTACTAGGAGGTCTCAGAGAGGAGGCACGTGTCCCAGCAGCGGGACGATTAATAGGCTGATTACTGATGTGACTGTAAATATCGAAAAAAAAGGAAAAATAAGAAAGTATTATTTTAAAACCTAGATCTAACTTCAATGCCTTTCTGAATTAAGTCTGGAGTCAGGATTTCGTACAGTTTTTGTTAAATATAAATTATTATTCTATATTTTATTCTTTTCTGTGTCGAGATATTTCAAATAACTTAGATCCTAATAAAGATCTAAGAAAAATATACTATTCCTAAAAATTCGCCCATACTAGACACAATAAACGAACCCAGTACATAAAATTATCAATATTCTCATAAGCCATTACGATGTTTCATCATTAAGGAATTAAGGATGCGGACATTACTATCACTAAGTATTGTTTACTAGATAATTAATAAATGTACAAAGGTCTAAGTAATTATCAATACTTTCTAGTAATTATTTTATGTATAAATAGGCACCACCGCACTTTAGTTCGATTCAGTCAGTAATAGACAGCTCGGTCAGTAATAGACAACTCCGTCAGTAAGACAGCTCAGTCAGTAACGCACAGATCGGCCGACAGTGAGTCAGTAGTGTATAAAGTTTGAAAGTGTTCAGATGATAATATACAAATTGTGTTTCGAATTCAAGTGTTCTCTTTCACACTTAAGAAGAATATCATCGCTTGGGTAACTGGAAATTGGTGGCTGAGAAAATCTATATACAATTGAATGAGATCTTCGTCGGAGTTCCTAACGTCACGTCAAGAACGACAGCGGAATTGAATGAAATGTATCTTCGGCGGTTCGCAGATTAGAATTCTACTGCTTACGACCACCAGTTTCCTGCTCATCGCGCAGTTTGAAGTTGTCAAGCTTAGCTACAAGTAATTTCTATTACTGTGAGTACGCCGCCAATTTAATATAAAAATTTTAAAGGAAATTTCTTCAGTCTCTTGAAAATACTGTTCGGGATTCACTAAGCTATAGATAGCCAAGTGTTTTGTATTATCTCCAGGCTATGTCTCGACAAAGAACTCGTCTAAGCGTACAGCGTAGAAATTGTATTATGGAGAATAACACGGTTGTACGGAATCATCTGCCAGTCATCACAGTGTTTAATCGTGAAAAGTGAGTGTTTAATAAAACCATGCATCTACAACATTGACTAGCTACACAATAGTAGGGTGAACTTATCTCATTCTGTGACTCGCCTAATTATAAGATACTACCATATGCATCAGTAATAAAGTTAAAAATGCGTCTGTAAAATTTGGGGAGGCTCGAGTGAGCGATAGAATGACAACTAAGGCTCTTCGTACACAAGGCGACGCAAGTCTCCGATACCTTATGATTTCGGTATCCAGGCCACTATCTCAATACAATCCATAGAGGTTCGGAAACACGCACTCGTCAATGGATGTCAAAGTCGTAAGGTATCGGAGACTTGCGTCGCCTAGTGTACGAAGGGGCTAACCGTTAGTTGTTCAGGTATTTCAAGTAACTCATTTCACTCGTACAGCCCCACGATAGTGCTCAAACCAAATATCATCGAATTAGCCGAGTCACAGAATTAGATGAGTTTGCTACAATTAAGTTTAAGTTTAGAAATGTCTGTAAGAATGTTGATAGCAGTGAGACGCGTATCCATGATGTTTAGACAATTTCAACACAGTTAATAATTTATTTATTTTGTTGGTATAATCATCAAATGAGTTCTGCTACCCTGGGTGGAGTTAAGGATACTGTCAGACTCATATACTGACTAAAAATCGACTCTATTCCTTCACCTTGCGTTTGCTTTCCGAAGTGTTCTTTAAAGGGAGTTCCGTTACTCTTAGGACGGTTCCGCGAATATTAATTTCCTTTTCCTCTAAGTTCTTTCCTAAAACGAAGAAGAATCAAGAAAGTTGTTTTTGGTGTCGTTGAATTAAAGGATTTTATTTAATCTTCTATTATATAAAAATCAATTGCTGTTCGTTAGTCTCGCCGTTCCGCGCCGTTCTCGAGTTTTATCGAGATTCGATATCGATATCGGATCGATTTGGCTAATTTTGGTTTTGATTTATTCGTGGAGGTCCCAGAAAGGTTTAAAAGGTAAAAAAAATAAATAATTAATAGTAGATTATGCACCGAGGGGCTAAAGTTGTGTCTTATGTCACGGGCGTCATATTGAATCTCGAGCGCAATGAAGGATTCGGGATTTAACTCCCGAGCGTAGCGAGGGAGTTAAGAGTTTAACTCACGAGCGAAGCGAGGGAGTTAATACAAGAATCCTGAATGCAGCGAGGGATTCAAGCTAGCCCAAGGCAAAGACACCTTTAGCCCAGAGGAGGATACTCTACTTTTTACACCTACTGTGAGAAAATAATAGCCATAGTACGAAAAACAAAGTATTTATTAAATAAAAAAACAGTAAGAATAACATTTAGAACTAGTTATATAGGTACACTTATATATTAATTCAAGTTAATTGTAACATTTGAGACATTAGTCCAGTTGTGCAAAGATATAGTTATGTTTTTATTTGGTACGTTTATAGATGTTGATGTGGAATTTATTTGAGTATTGCTCGTCAATGCTTCAGAATCTTGTATTTGCAGAGAAGCATTTTGGGTGGTGAAAGTTGGTGAAGGTGGTGAATGAGGCTCAGGGAAAGATGGAATGTGATGGTATGATGTTGAAGGTTGTGGTGAAAAAGAATCAGATGACGTTTTTAAAGTGATGCTGTTACCAATTTGACAGCTTATTTTATTTTTGTTTTGTACAGAATTTTCAATGTATCCTTCTGCTACTGTATCCGATTTCCAGCCACCATGTCGTTTTATTTGGGTTATATCTGCTCCCGCATCCGCCAACAGTGTAGCTGACGTTCGACGAAAAGAATGACCCGTATAGAGCTCGATATTTGGTAATCTTAAGTATTTGGCAATTTCCTTCGGCATGGCACTCATTTTGTTCTTCCCAATCACTTGACGGGTGCATTTCGCACTACTGAACGCTACAAAAAATCGGTTAGTGTTTATGTTAGGAGGCCGCAGAGCTTGATACTTTTCCACAACCTTTACATATGCTCCGCGGATGACAAATGACCTTTCCTTTTTGGTTTTAGTGTCTGGCAACTTAATCAATAACAACTCTTCTGAGTGTTTTTCTATATCTTGGACCTTCATGTTTACCATTTCTTGACAACGACAAGCCCCATTCACTCCAATAATTAAAGCCACCTGTAACAAAAATAAAAATAAATTTTACTAACAACATACGTAAATTCAGTAAGTATACATAAGTGTTCTTGTTGGTATTTGCTACCATGTGGTATTTTATTTAGTTATAAATAAAATGATGTACTTACTTTTACGGCAAGATAGCTATGATCAGGAGCTTCATTTAAAAAAGTTTCAATATTCATAGGTGTGAAAACTTTCGATTTCTTTGATTGGTGACCTTCCGATTTCCTCTTTAGAAATGCTAATAGCTTAGCGTATGTCTTGATATTTATATTGTGTTTCATGCTTATTGTTGACCTAAGCATTGAATAAGTACACCATAGGCTACTTGACTTCTGAGTACAAGATAAATGCTGAAAATACACTAATAGAACTGGTTCCGAAATGGACTTGACGCCTTTCGTACTTTTCCATTTTTGGAAATTGTCATAGGCTTTTATATAAGTTTCCTTTGACTTTTCCGGCAGTAAATCATTGGAAATATTATTAGCTTCGGTTGTAATGAATTCAGGAGTACAATCACTTTCATCACTCGACATTTTATAATACTTTGTTGATAAATTTAAAATTTAAATGCCAAAAATTCGCGCCTTTATTGCGTCTACCAATAAGTAGCCAAGACACGATCAATTCGATTTTCGAAAAAAAAAGTATCTTCTATGGTTTTGTCGTGTTTGTCCTAATGATATCACTCTCATGGATGTGGCGTTTGTGTAAACTAAGTTTTATACAGGGCTGGTAGAATGGTTTTGGATGATTGGCTGTATGCATTTTGAATTTAGAACGTCATTGGAGACGCTCGTGAAAATAGAGTATTTTTGATAAAATGTGATAAATCGACTATATTATAGATAGGTTTTATTATTTATTTACAAAATCCACAGCAATCTTAGTGCAGTTTATTTAAAATAAATTAACTAATGTTACAGCCAATTACTATTACCTACGGTATTACGGCGCGGTACGGTATTTGTTATTATTAATGCCAGTTTTAATGTTATTTCATTCCTTTTAAAAAATGGTTCGTAGGTAGTTATCTAATTATTCTTACAATATTATGTCTTCGAAAACATGGCAACGATATGAAGAAGCAATCGTTATGATTTTTTAGGAAATCGAGAATATCATCCACGCGTAGTAAGGGTTTCGAGAATAGCTTTCCTCTTTCTGGCACACTAAATCAGACTTGGCTGTATGGGCTCAGCTCCCTTTGCCTGCCCCAAAGAGGGACGAAAAGAACCAAAAAAAAAAATCTAGGCTGCATGGGCTAGATAGATCCCTTTGTCTTCCCAAAAGGGAAAAGAAAATTAAAAAAAAAATCTTTCTGGCACCAAAGGGTGTTTGTTGTTTATAAACATATTCCAAATTCAAATCACATTATTGACCAGCGGGTAATAATGAAATCCAGTACAACATTATTGACAGGCTGTGCCCTCGGCCACTAATGACTCACTTTAGGTTAAGGTTGCTTGACATATAATTAGACATTTTCGAGAAGGTGGTGTGAAAAATAATTTTTTCACTGTTCTCGCGTGGTCTATTATGGCTCACTCCTTCTCATAGAAAGGAGGTTTGTGTCCCAGCAGTAGAAACATTATAACCTGATGATGATTTCTTCACTATGTTTATTTATCTACTTGAAATTAGAGGTTGTTGAGTTAATCCAAAGAGGTTTTTCTTTTGAAATAGGTTAAGATTTGGACAATGATGATTTTCAGAGCTTTTTTTAAATGGGTATCGTCAAATAAGTCCTTGATGGAGCGGATGCTTAAGAGACTGTCAGACTCGTATTGACTAAACTCGTGTTTTGTTGTCGTATCCATTCCGTTTGGATTGCCCAGATAGGTCATGTATATTTAAGTTTTGTAGATGATGATTTGAGGGCATACGCATCTTTTTTCAGTGTATGTCTTTCAATTTGTGGGCATACGCATCTTTTTTCAATGTCTGTCTTACAATAAATTGTGGTTATACGCATCTTTTTTCTGTGTATGTCTTACAATTTGTGGGCAAACGCATCTTTTTACAATGTCTGTCTTACAATTTGTAGGCATACGCATCTTTTTTCAATGTCTGTAATACAATTTGTAGGCATACGCATCTTTTTTCAATATATGTCTAACAATTTGTGGACCATACGCATCGTTTTCAGCGTATGTTTTACAATTCGTGGGCATACGCATCTTTTTTCAATATATGTCTTACAATTTGTGGACCATACGCATCGTTTTCAGCGTATGTTTTACAATTCGTGGGCATACGCATCTTTTTTCAATATATGTCTTACAATTTGTGGGCCATACGCATCTTATTTCAGTGTATGTCTTACAGATGTCCAAAGATTTTGTGAATTCGTCTCAGGGTATGAAGTTTGCAGTTTTCTTCATTCCTGATGTTATGAAGCGAGTCTTGATTGTTGCATTTAAGGTTGCATTGTGTTGCGTTGCTGTAGTTTCTATAGTTCAGTGTATGTCTTTCAATTTGTGGGTATACGCATCTTTTTTCAGTTTATGTCTTACAATTTGTGGGCAAACGCATCTTTTTTCAGTGTATGTCTTACAATTGCCCAATGAGCACGGTGATACGGAGTATTCACCGCTAGAGTTTGTGGTCTGATAGGAAAGGGATGTTGGACACAGATTGAGTAGATATATTATGATAAAGTTTTAAGAATTCGGGTTTTACGAAATCTAATATTCTAATTTATTTGAGTAAATATAAGCAGAGAGTTGGGATGAATCTAGGATCTTATTGATATTGTCAATGGTAACGGGGCTAGGTAACTAATTGTTTATTAGAGTATGGTTGGATAAGAGAAGATTTTGATAAAGTTTATTAAGAGAAATGATTCAGTGATGAGATATGTTTGATTTTGCAAACAAAATACTCTAAAGGCAATCGTCAATCGCGATTACGAGATTGGTAACCGATTCTAGTATTAAAATTGAGATTGACGAATCTTCCGTAACTTTTAAATCGAAAATAATTTTAAAATTGTTATTAAGATATTGATTTAAGCGATCAATGTTTTCGTTTATGACTTGTTCGTCATAAGAAATTTTAAATATCGTTTTGTTGATTTTTTTAATAGTGCTAGACGTTATTTGGATTGGTTTCTGCATTAAAGAAGTGTGATCGAATTCACGGTTCTCAAGCATACAGTTACTTTCGTCATAATGTTTCGCATCTTTGGCACCTGCAGTAACATTAAGATATTTCAACAAGGAACTGAGTTTGTTGTCTAAGTTTTCTGTTTTGTAGTAGCGGTAAAAACGACTTTAAATATAAAATATTACTTTATTAGGTATCGGTTATAAGTTTTACAATTGAATGTCGAAACAGAACTAACTTAAAATTAAGGACTCGTATTTATATGGAGAAATTGATGGGAAAAGTACAAGTTAAATTATTACTTATTTACTAATAAGCTAATGACAACCTTTGACACAGTGAGAATAGTAAATAGTCTTAAGCTAAATGGAGTACATTAGATAGCAATAATACATTACATAGATCATTACTGAAAAAGGGTTCAAAGATTAAAAAATATAATGAAGTAAATAATATTAACATTTTTTTGGGATGGAGGAATTGTCGTCGCTGTCATCTTCAGAGATACATGATGTTGTGGTCTGGTTCAACGTGGTCATCGACATCTTCTAGATGTGATGTGTTGATCGATGGTGTCGCCGTGATGTTCTTCCGAAGCACTTGTTGAAGATCTGTATGCAGTGGTTGTCATCATTATTGCAACCAAAAGTATTGGTAAATTTTAGACATCTTCTGAATAATTCATACATTAAAAATATGTAGTAATATTAGCGTTCCCGATGCGGAGTAGAACTAAGAAAATCTATTCTGATGTCGTTGGATGAAAGTTTTCTCTTTTATCTTCTGGAATTCCTCATTATGTTTATCTAGTTGATGTTTGAGATTGTCGAATGAGTCCAATGGTGTTTCGTTGATTGAGATCGGTAGAAGGTTTGGAAAATGACGATCTTCAGTTTCGTCGAAACAATCTTCTGTTCTGATGTCAGGAACTATGATAGGAAAAGTGACGTTATCTTCTCTGCTTTGGTATGCTGATAGAGTACTGTATCCAGTGTGAAGTTTTCAGTTTTCTTCGAGGGTAATAATTCCTGAACCGTAGATATTGTGATGCGAGACTTGATTGTTTCATTGAAGGATGCACTGTGTTGTGTTGCTGAGGATGTAGAGCCATAATATGTTGTTTTCCAAGCGTTGTAATGTGTTGATTTGTGCAGCGAAGGTTTTAGTTGTACAGATGCTGGAGATTCCGTTTGGGATAAGGGTTAGGATTTGCAGTTCACAAACAGATAGTGTATCAGAGTGTAGTGTATGATGTGAGTGAGTGTGATGATGATATATCTCGGGACACGCTGGTTGGAGCTCAGATAGGTTATGTATATTTAAGTTTTGTAGATGTTGATTTGTGGCATACGCATCTTTTTTCAGTGTATGTCTTTCAATTTGTGGGCAAACGCATCTTTTTTTAGTGTATGTCTTATAATTTGTGGACAAACGCATCTTTTTTTAGTGTATGTCTTATAATTTGTGGGCAAACGCATCTTTTTTTAGTGTATGTCTTATAATTTGTGGACAAACGCATCTTTTTTCAATGTATGTCTTACAATTTGTGGGCCATACGTATCTTTTTTCAGCGTGTGTCTTACAATTGCCCAATGAGCTCGGTGTAAATAATATTATGTTCCAAATAAGCTATCGGGTTGGACATTCAGACCGTTCTTTCTAAGTCGGTTGAAGACTTCGGTAAGTTTCTGTTCGTGTTCCTGGAGACTTGATGCGAATACTACAATATCATCTAAGTAGACAAGGCTTCTGTATCGATGAGTAATGTTACCGGTTTACCTTCAATGTGAAATTGGCAATATAGAAGATTTTCTGGAGGTATGCTTAGCGTAGAGATAGTAATGGATTCGGTTTACATAGATTTAGAATTTGAGTTTGACATAGATTTAGATTTGGATTTAGACTTAGATTTGGGCTTAGAGTTACGGTTAGAAACATATTTAGGATTTGGTTGAGTTTGGATTGATACTTCTTCTGTGGATGTGGCTAGAGTTTGAGTGCTAGAGTCACGAAATTGTCCCCAATGGACTGGATAGAAGGAAGTATGTTTTTCGAAGTTGGTAGAATTTATAGCTATTGCTGAAGCGGTTCCCGAAGACATGTCCAACACCTCGGCCGCTTCCGAGTTGAAATTATTAATTTTTACAGAAGGAACTGCTGCGCGTTGATTTTGTGGGTGTTGACTTCCTTGGCTATTATTATACTCCCTTTTTCTAAATTCTGAAATCAGGTGACCCGGTTTCTTACAATAATTGCAATGCTTGAGCGGAGTTCTTGACTGCGAACTCGGTCTTGGTTGTATCGGTTGATCTGATGTTCTAATCTGACTACTAGGGATGTTATGTAAAGTTTGTATAGCTATATTTCTTATTTTTTTCTCTTGGTTTGCGAAATTTCCCGCAACTGATGGGTTCGTAAAAGAACGAACACGAAGCATCATCCCTATGTCTAAACTTAAACCAGTAACAAATACATTGAGAGACGTCTCTTCGGTGGTTCGTCTCTAACGTGGAATCTGTGATTTCCGCTGTTAACTTTTCTAGAATTTTACTTCTACACAAAACGACTCGAAGAAAGAATTCGGTGATGCCTTTGTTACGTGATGTAACTCAAAGTTGTTTTAAAAATCAACTTTTATTTTTATTATTACAATATTTATAATTACAACTATGACTTAAGAATTAGGCGAAATAGAATGAGAATTCGAACAGCAATGATGCTGGAAATGGAATTGAAATAGAACTACTCGAAAATGAAAGGAACTAAGCTTATATAGTAAGAATCTAGTGGGAAAAGTAAATACTATTAATGGTGATAACATAACTAATGTGGACCAATAACAAAGTCCTTAACTAATTACATTATTTGAGAATGACATGATGCTAATATCTTATTTACAATATAATTATGAAATGGTTGTTTACAGTGCAAAGGATACAAGATAAATGAGATCCGCTAAATCAAGTTCCTGTTTCTCAAGTTCATCGATGCATTCTTCGTATCGTTTCGCATCCTTTGCATCAGGGGTACCAATAAGCCATTTAAGAACAGAGCCTAATCCATCTAATAATTCTCGTTTAGTACGCGCATTTTTACCTAAGTACATCTTGAGTTCGGAGAGTCGGTTTTCTATTTTAAAAAGGTATCCATTTAAATAGGATTTAGTAGATTGAGTTATAAGAAGTTTTATGAAGTTGGATGACATGGATGAAATTTTTCAGACAACCTAACTAGAGATTCATGAGTTATAAAAAGAGGTTTTAGATCTTTATAAATAAACTATGAGTTTCCATGAATCATCAGAAATTGTTACAGTTCCTTCTTCTTTGTAGAAGATGCCTGCATGTGAGGTTAGAGGTTGGGAAATGTTTAAATAGGCAAGGGCTCCTGATGTTGCCCACAGTAACACAATCAAGCGGATAGACATCTTCAGGTTCGGCAGGGAAGATCAAAACCCTTCTGGTACCGCACTGTTGTCGCTGCTTCACACCCTAACAGGTACGTTATCCCTGTATGACTGCCTTAGGCTATCCCACCGGCTGCGTCAAAATTGTTACGTGATGTAACAAGTTGTTTTAAAAAATAAACTTTTATTATTACAATATTTATAATTACAACTATGACTTAAGAATTAGGCGAAATAGAATGAGAATTCGAACAGCAATGATGCTGGAAATGGAATTGAAATAGAACTACTCGATAATGAAAGGAACTAAGCTTATATAGTAAGAATCTAGTGGGAAAAGTAAATACAATTAAAGGTGATAACATAACTAATGTGGACCAATAACAAAGTCCATAACTAATTACATTATTTAAGAATGACATGATGCTAATATCTTATTTACAATATAATTATGTAATGGTTGTTTACAGTGCAAAGGATACATGATAAAGGACTTAACATATATGTATACAGATAGGAGGCTAATATATAACACCGTTTGATTGTTGTAAGCCCTCTTCCTACATTCGGCAATATCGTGTCCTGGGTTTTTGCAATATCTGCAAAATCTCCTTGGACTTGAATTTGAGATTTGACTGTTGATTATTTGAATTTTTGTATAGGATTTCGTGGCTGTGACGCATTTTTTTATAGTTGTTGTCTCGCAACGTTCATATTACGGATCTTTTCTTCCTGGATCGTGAAATTACCGGCGTCGCGCTGATGTCGAATGAATGGACCCTTAACATAGTGCCTATGTCAGAATTGAGCCCATTGACGAATACGTCTTCCGTATTTGCCCTACGACCCTCTAACGTTCCGTCTTTTACTTCAGCCGTTAGTTTTTCAAGTATTTTGCTATGTTGCAGATCTACTCTAAGATAATACTCTGTAATAGTTTCACTTGGCTTCTGGAACATAGACCCGAGCTCTAAAGATAGATGCGCAAGAGTTTTTGTTTGCGGAATTTTTTGAATAAGAAACACTTTTAGGTCAGCCCATGATAGGAAATCTTTTGCATGTAGGTCTGATGCTCCAGGATCCTATTTAAAGTGAATGTTAGTAATATGGCTTGTTGCTGATCCGATGCAATTTTAAACGCGGAATCGCATGATCTAATGAATCTGTAAATTTGTGTAGGTTGAGCCGTATCAAAATCGGGAATAAACTTGATTAGCGTATCTATGCTAACTAACAAGTTGTCTGAAACAGGCGTGAATTTGATGTCCATCTGAGACATTGTGATCGATTTAGAAATTAAGGTTAAGAATTAAAATATCAAAGTAGTAGATTCGAAGATTTTATATTAGGAGATTTTGGTTTTTAGAAAGGAATTGAATAAGGAGTTCATAGGAGTCGAGAGCAGTGGTGGCCCAGTGGTATCGGTCCCGACTTACGAGTTGTAGATCGTGGGTTCGAACCCCGCCAGGCGCATTACTTTGTGTAATTTATTTCATCACCACTGCTCTCAAAACGGTGAAGGAAAACATCGTGAGGAAACCGGCATGTCCTAGAACCAAAAATTCGAAGATATGTGACATCTACCAATACGCACTGGGCCCGCGTGGTGGATTATGGCCCACTCCCTCTCTCAGAGAGGAGGCCTGTGTCCCAGCAGTGGGAACATTATAGGCTGATAATGATGATGATGAGGAGTCAGAGCATAACAATTTGAGCCACTTACCACAGTAACACAATCAAGCGGATAGACATCTTCAGGTTCGGCAGGGAAGATCAAAACCCTTCTGGTACCGCACTGTTGTCGCTGCTTCACAACTAATGTGGACCAATAACAAAGTCTAATTACATTATTTAAGAATGACATGATGCTAATATCTTATTTAAAATATAATTATACTAGCTTCTGCCCGCGACTTCGTACGCGGATCTTGTTGCTTATGCCAGCGACAATGGGGTCGGCAAAATCGAAGATCTGAAAAGTCTGATACCCAACTCCAAGAGCCCGGGTAAAAACTAAGACGTCATTCCTATACAGGTTGAATTTTTCATCTGGGCGTTGAGTTGAACAAAAATAAGCATGATTTCAAAGAAGAAAAGGTTTTTAACGTAAGTTTCGAATACAGTCATCGCCTTGAAGATTGATCAGTTTTTTTTCAATTATACGTTTTTCTTAAGTTTGCCGTATATGATTACTTCCCAGAATTGTTGAAAGGAGTCTTCAACATTTTTCGATATTCCTCATAGTTTCGAAGATAGTCATAAAAGCCCAGTTGAAAAAAATCATGTTATAGTGTGGCTGGGCTCTTTTTTTTTCGTGGTAAATCATCAAATGAGTCCTCCCACCCCGGGCAGGGCAGGAGGGACTGTCTGACGGACTTGTACTGACTAAAATCCACGGTGTCCTTCAATAGCCCTTTATGTTATGGGGTAACGATGATGGTATAAGACCCCGGCAGGCTTTAGCCCTCTGAGACCGGCCCCGTCATTATGCTAACACGACGCGCCGTCCATGGTCGGACGGCGAGTTGCCCTTTACTCGCCACCCGCATGCCCGCGCCTACGGTGGCCGGAGATCGTCTTGTGACGTCCGACGCCGTGGGCGTCCACCACCGCGGGGTAGCTGGGCTCTTGGAGTTCCACATTAAGTGATCTTCAATTTCTATACGTCAACAGAGAGTGCTCATCACGCTGAACAACTCTTGCTAAGACGTCATTCCTGTATATGTCATAGTGTAGCTGGGCTCTTGGAGTTCCACATCAGGTGTTCCAGATCTTCAAACTAATTCTCTCAGCAAAAAATGCTCATAACGTGGAACAATTTTTGCTATCACACCATTTTTGTATCTCTTATAGTTTAGCTGGTCTGTTGTGGTTCTCGCAGGAAAATTATTAGACTTCGCGCACGACCGCTGCGTAGTGAGCCGACCACGCGTCTGAGCCGCGCGGGTACCTTACTCATAGATCTAAACTCCCCTCCCGCACGCGCACCCCCGCCTTGTTACGCTCACTTCGCAACGGGCCGTGCAGCAGAAATCGTGATATTTTAATTTCGCCATAACTTCGAAACTAAACATCCAATTTTAATCATTCAAAGACCAAATATCATCTACATTAACTGTACTTAATGATGAAATAAATTATTTCGATAAGGATTAATAGAATGAGTAAAATAAATGCGTTTAAAAGTAGTCCAAAAAAAATCAAGATTTTTTATTTAAAAAATGGTTGTTGTGCCTCACTCGACATAGATAGGTATAGTGTGTCGCGGAGTTTTTTGTAGATATTTATATGATCTACAACTAATTAGAACATTTCATAGTTCTATCTTTTATAGTTTAGGCAGCGTACGCAAAATAAGTAACTTTTCTGGTTGATTTTTTACACCTTGTGTCCGCAAAACCCAAATATATTACGGAACCCTATTTATTTCCAAAATAAAATTTAGTCTATATTACTCGTGGATAATGTAGCTTTCGAATAGTGAAAGAATTTTTGAAATCGGTCCAGTAGTTTTTGAGCCTATTCATTACAACCAAACAAACAAAGTTTTCCTCTTTATAATATTAGTATAGATAATGGTTGAGGATACATGATAAAGGACTTAACATATAAAAATAGGAGGCTAATATATAACATTAACCAATTACATTATTTATAAATAATAGGATACTTATTATTTATATCTTATTTAATAGTACATTATGATACAAGTGCGGTAAGTTGATCATTACAGCCGAGGCGATATTACTCGCACGAGCCCGTAGGGCGAGTGCTATTAGAAAGCAGAGGCTGTAATTATCAAACCGCACGTATGTCATACGACGTTTTATAACACATTTGTGAGGAAATAAATAAAACTCGGACTTTATTATACGAATAAATTCATTATTACTTGACATCTGTACATCTGTACTTATTAATAATTTCGTGCAGGTCTACGGTAGACTCGATCGAAAGCTAACCTGAATAATAAAACATTAAAAAATAGAGATTTCGAGTCGACAACATATATCCGCAAAATTCGGGTTGAGGCGTATTTTGTAAAATTGAAATGGTTTTCTTACAAGACAGATCGCAGCCGCCATTTTTGACATCGGTTACCAAGTTGAGAAGTTCGCGCATCAACGTCTTTTGTTTATGGCAAAGGCACCAAAACAGCCAGTATTACTAATAAAGTAAATTAATACTTTTGTATTTTTGTTGCGGGTAAATGGTTGTAATTAAATGTTAAAATTAATTAAATTAAAGAATCAAATGTTTTTTATTATATTTTATCTCTCAAAGTTAATCTATACTAATATTATAAAGAGGTAAAATTGTTTGTTTGTTTGTTTGTTTGTATGTAATGGGTAATCTCCGAAAGTAATGAACCGATTTTGAAAATTGTTTCACTGGTAGAAAGCTACATTATCCCTGAGTGCTATAGGCTATAAATTATAAAGATAGCATGCATAGTAACTGAACTATCTCAAGTTTTGTTTAGCCGGGCGGAAAAAAATTGCTCTTCTAACAGAGTTATTAGCATGCGCTGCCTTAACAGTTGCTTAAAATTGAAAATAATGTACAACAAAAATGTTCGCTTTGAATAGTTCTACAATAAAGTCCGCGACACCATATTTCTATCTTTTATATTTTAGTAGATATAGAAGCTTTTACGAGTTAAAAAATGTATTTTTCGTCATACTTACTTTTGGACGGTTTTTTAATGAACTAGATATTAAACCCTATCCAAAAAAATATTATTATCACAAGAACATCATAGAGATATGATTTGCCCCAAACAGTATGTCAATTGGTTAAATAATTTCGAAGATAACATAAAATTACTAAATCGCAAAATGCCGCCGTCCATTCTCGAACCACATTATACATTTGGACGGTTTTTTAATCAACTAAATATTAAAACTTAACAAAAAAAATATGATTATAATCACAAGAACATCATAGAGATACGATTTGCCAAATACAGTAAGTAAATTGGTTAAATAGTTTCGAAGATAATATATAAAATTACTAAATCGCAAAATGCCGCCGTCCATTCGCGAACAGCATTAGAACATGCTTTGTACGGACGTTTTATCCATTGGATCATCGCAAACGATGGCCCACCTTCTCAATTGTACTCTTTGTAATTCCACCTGCACTCTAAGGGATCTATCCGAGGCCACCACCGCCGTCAACGTGGCAGAGTTTTGGTCGAAACATACAATATAAAGGAATCATCGACACGACAAAGAAAGATCCATTGGATGGCGTTGTGCAATTACGCGTTGGTCTTTTTTTGATGTGGTAAAATCATCAAATGAGTCCTGAGCCCTGGGTGAGGCGGACTGTCAGACTCTTAGTGACTAAAATCCACCCATGTTCCTTTCGATGCCCTGTACGTTCCGGGGCCGCGGTATCCTGGGTTAAGAAAAAACCCGAGACTCTAGCAGGCATTTGGCGCGAAACACGGCGCACCACCGACCCGGGCTTGGTCCTCGGTCGGACGGCGAGCCACACATTACTCCGCCCGCTCCGCCGCTGTGCCCTCTGCTAATCAGAGGGACACGCGTTGGAGCGTTCACACGACATGCTATTCACATAGGGGCAAAGAGACCCCTTAGGCACACAGTGCCTAAGGAAGAGTTTTTGACGGGCGCACGGGACGGAGGTTTCCTGTCTTAGCACCCCTACGTGTTGGTTTTTAAAATTGTTTTGATTGCTCGGTTTCTTAAAACACAAAACACGGTTTACACGGCAAGCACGCGCTGAGGAATCTAGCTCCGAGCGTTCACAGCGTCTTGCCAACCAAAGCTGGAGAACATCGAGAACATCTAGCGCTGAGCGCTCGCAGATGCTTGCTCCCCTCTTTGAGGAGTAGCTGGATAGACCCCACGGCGTCCTCATCTACCGCTTGACACCGGTCCTCACCGGACATGCATGCTTCGAGAGGTACGTGTGTCTGATAATGAAGGAGGAAACGCCCGAGTGTCACCACTAGGAGGACCGCCCGGAGGACACGCTGGAGCATACGATGCAGGACTGCCCTGCTTGGGCGGAGCACCGCCGTGTCCTCACGCAGGCGATAGGTGGAGACCTCTTGCACCCGGCATTGGTCGCGGCCATGCTGCATGGTGAGACGGAGTGGGAAGCGGTCTCCTCCTTCTGCGAAGCAGTCATGCTCGCGAAGGAGGAGGTGGAATAGGTGAGAGAGAGGACAGCATCCTCCCTCCACCCCAGCCGTAGTAGTAGACGCCCACGGCGACGGATGTCGCGGGACGATCATCAGGCATGCGGGCTTCGAGTAAAGGGCAACTCACTGTCCGACCATGGCCCATGCCCGGGTCGACTGCGCGTTTTGTTCCACACGCGCCTCAAAGAGTGTCAGGATAATGACGGGACCCTATCGAGGGCCATAGCCTAGCTAGGGTTGCGGGACATACGTATACCGCGACTCCGGTGTTCAAAGGGCAACCGAAGAACACCGTGGATTTAAGTCAGTACAAGTCTGACAGTCCCCCTCCCACTCTGCCCGGGTTGGAAGGACTCATTTGATGTCACAAAAAAAAATGCCAAAGTGCGAGAACATCGCAGGCCCGTGCTCGGAAATCTAGCGCTGAACGTGCGAAGCGTCTCAGTGATTTAAAGCAGCATATCTCAGCAACAAGGGATAGGGACACTCGCGCTGAGCGCTCGCAGTGGCTCGCTAACCAAACAATGAGAACATCGCAGGCCCGTGCTCGGGAATCTAACGTTGAACATGAGCAACGCCTAGCAACAGAAAGTCGGCTGGCGGTTACTGTCAGTATGCAATAAAAACATAATCCTCCTTCTGGAAGTCAGGAAATAAATCATAGCACTCGGCACTCAGTACTAACCGAACCACACTCATCATTTCATCACAAGTTAAAATTTTACCGCCCAACGAAGTGGGCAAGGGTCAGCTAGTTTTATTCATAAAATGTTGACCACTTTTCTGACATAAAAACTCTTTGCTAAGATTTTAAAAAGTACCGTTCGTTTTAGACGGAACATCTTGATGCGTTTTACATTACCGCACTAGTGCGTAATAAGGTACATTACAGTACTGATAGTGGTGCAGTAAAATACCCTTTACGAGCAAATGTGTTATAAATAGTAGATTATTAACCAAGGGGATAAAGCAGGGTCTTCTGTCGCGGGTGGCGAATTAAATCGTGAGTGTAACGAAGGACTCGAGGTTTACTCCCGAGCGTAGCGAGGGTGTTAAAAACTTAAATCACGAGCGAAGCGAGGGATTTAAGACGAGTCCTGAGTGTAGCGAGGGATTTAAGTTCACCCAAGACTAAGACAGCTTTATCACCGAGGAAAATACTCTACTTTTCGTACCATTTGCGAAAAAAATAACACAGTAATAATATGAGATACGCATTTTAAACATTAATATTCAACATTAACTTATTTATAAAAATAAGTAAAAATAAACTCAACGAATTTATTAATTTAGTATTTGAAGAATACAAAAACGCGGCAAATTAAAAAAGCAAAGGCATCAAGCTCATACGACCTCGTCGGTTTTTGTAATTTTATTTAACTAGATGAAAATCCGGCTTCGCTCGGGTGAAACGTGTGTCCCAAATACTACACATCAAGGTACTAAATGTAGGTGTCACGGTAAGTCATAGGCCGAAAATAAAGAAAGAAAAAAAAAACTCAACATAATAACCGGTGTCAATAATGGCGGCTGCGATCTGTCTGGTCAGAAATCATTAGAAATTTACAAAATACTCGACAATCCGATTTTTGCGGATATATGTCGACTCGAAATCTTTATTTTTTAATGTTTTATTATTCTGGTTAGCTTTCGATGGAGTCTACCGTAATCTAAGTATTCCAAATTTAAATCACATTCTCTCCCTAGAGAGAGAATGAAATTCAGTACAACATTCTTTCCCTGTTTTTCACAGATTAAAAATGACTATTGTTATGTTCGCTTTTTGTGGCATAGAATGTCACTTTTTTGAGCAAGTCGTACGAAAATATAATTATGTAATTGTTGCTTACTATACAAAGGACACTTAATAAATCATATAGGGACTTAACATATATGTATAAAGTTAGAGGGCTAATATATATTGAAACTGCTCTGACAAGAGCTAAGTGTACCTATTAAAATATTAAATTCGGAATAATAAAACTAATAACTGTGTTGCTATTGTCTAAAAAATCATGCCTTACTACCATTACAACTTTTTTCTCATTATAAAGGGGGGCGTGGCGTGGTATAGCTTCATTGTATTTACCTGCCTTATTATTGTTAATTAATTGTTATCCTAGTTATGATTTTGATTGTTTTATAATATTTTTATTGGGTAAAATATAATGTTTTTGATAATTTTAATATTAGGTATGTGTAGTTTCCTTTTATACATATAATTAAGTTATTTGAGTAGGAAGAAGTACTCATTTCACTACCTGCTCTTACAATTTTTTTTTTTTGTTTTTGCTTGCCGTAAAGTAAAATGTATCGGTACAATTTGACATTATTATTTAACACTCTAACTGAATAACTTATCATTGTATATATTTGAATTAAAAATATGTAAATGACTGTTCTCTTATAGACTTATGATGTTTGTGTACGCTATATAATACTTACCATATTGAATAGCATAAGAATTATGGATATTATAATCACTTAGTATTGTTTTTGTTATCACTAAGAATTTTTCCACGATAAAAAAAAGTATTGTTTGTTTAAATAAATAATTAATGAATATACAAAGGTTGTGTGACTCATTTTTCTTGTAATTATAGTTTCCTATAATTATTTTATGTATAATAGTCACCACCACTCTTTAGTTAAGTTTTAAGAAATAAATAATAATTTTTCACTGATATTGGATTTATTTATTGTAAACCTCACACACACATAACATAATTATAACGGAAAAAACGTAATCTAGCGTGTCATTTTAGAGTATAAGTTAATTTCAGAGCTATACCTATCTATCCATCCGTTCTGAAATGATATGAAAAAAAAAAACATCCAACCCTCTAAATAGTAATTATTGTGTTGGTGTAATGTGTATGAATCTCTGCCCACTCAATGCGGTATGCCCTTAATCGATATGCCTCATCAACTTCCTGCCCTTATTCCATTTTACTTGTGGTCGGCGCAACACGTTTTATTCTTCCATTCTCCCCTATCAGACGTCACAGTATCATTTACTTACTCCTTTTTCATTCAATCCATCCATCTTTTCTTTGGGCTTCCTCTTCCTCTCTATCCGTCAATATTCATTCATACTCATCACTCTTTTAGTCACACGAGTGTCATCCCTCGTCATAAGATGTCCATACCAAGACAGACGATTCCCTTTCATTTTTTTCTGTAACTGGCGTCACTTTCAAACTTCCCCTTATAAACTCATTCAAGCCTTCTAAATACAAAAAAAAAGTTTGTTAGTATCTATGGATCACGCAAAAACTACTTAAGTACCAGTTTATTATTTTTCGTAGTAAAATCATCAAATGTCCTCCCCTCCCAGGGCGGCACTTAGAGGTACAGCCAGACTTCAATAGCCCTTTACGTTCCAGGGTCACGATTACCTGATGAGATAGTACTCGTATTACTTACCAGTTTTGGATGACATTTAGTACACAGTACAGATGGCCTACCACGAGCTCTTAAAACGTATTTAGGCTGTGGGAAAGAAATAGCGCTATACAACTTGTATAGCTCTGTCTCTTTCCCACAGCCTATACTGGATCGTGGTAACAGTGCCGGTCCTACTAACATTTTCAACCGGTGCGAGGACTAAAAATGGCGCCCCTCTAAAAAAATAATCTTTAAGCAGTATTTATTTTCAACCAGAAAAAGCAATGGGTTGGTGGTAAATTATTTTTCAGTTGTCCACCACAACTGAAAAATAATTGTCAGCTTTTATTATTTTATTCTTTTCACATGACATTACCTAATCAAATCTAATGATTATTTAGCAATAACATAAAAATAACTTTCAATAGCTACTTTCCTAGATTTTTTTCAGAGGCGCGGTTACGGCGCGGTTTCGACCGTATACACAGCCTTTTTTTTATCGTGGTAAAATCATCAAATGAGTCCTCCCACCCTTACTGTCAGACTTGTACTGACTAAAATCCACGATGTCCTTCAATAATAGCCCTTTATGTTCCGGGGTCACGGTAATGAAATAAGTCCCGCGACCCCGGCAGGCTTCGGCCCTCTAGAGGGGGGCCCCGTCATCATGCTGACGCTCTTTGAGACGCGCGTGGAACACAACGCGCCGCTGACCCACCGTATACACAGCCTAGAGGCGCGGTGGCGGCGCGTTAGTGACCGGATACACAGCCTAGAGGCGCGGTGGCGGCGTGTTAGCGACCGGATACACAGCCTAGAGGCGGAGTGGCGACCGTATACACAGCCTAGAGGCGAAGTGGCGTCGCGTTAGCGACCGGATACACAGCCTAGAGGCGCGGTGGCGGCGCGGTAGCGACCGTATACACAGCCTCGAGGCGCGGTGGCGACCGTAAACACAGCCTAGAGGCGCGGTAGCGACCGTATAAACAGCCTAGAGGCGCGGTGGCGGCGCGGTAGCGACCGTATACACAGTCTAGAGGCGCGGTGGCGGCGCGGTAGCGACCGTATACACAGCCTAGAGGCGCGGTAGCGACCGTATAAACAGCCTAGAGGCGCGGTGGCGGCACGGTAGCGACCGTATACACAGCCTAGAGGCGCGGTAGCGACCGTATAAACAGCCTAGAGGCGCGGTGACGGCGCGGTGGCGACCTTATACACAGCCTAGAGGCGCGGTTGCGGCGCGACTCGCGTGTTAGATCGAGCGTCTTTTGTTTCAAATTTTGGATCATTTTGGCGCCCCCCTTAGAAGGCGCCCGGTGCGGTCGCACCGCTCGCACCGCCCTAGGACCGGCCCTGCGTGGTAAAGCTTCAGTAGACAGATAGTTTTATAACCTGGATTAACTCATACAATAGTTTTTACCACAGTTTTATATCCGAGATATAGTGGGCGAAACCGCTGGCGGCACCTAGTACTACATAACTCTGAAACATGATAATACTACTACCTAATGGGTGTAAGCTTTCAAACTTATAAACAAAAGATTCCACTCCAAGATCAACCACGGAACATTCTGAAACAATTACAGTGGATAAACAGTCCTTACTACGACAAATTAAAGTCTAAAATCTTGTGAGATATTCTCGACTCATGACATTTTTTAACTGATACATCTTGCCTTTATAAAGCTGGGTCACATTGGTGTTCATTATCATTCATTTGAAGTTTTGAGCCATGATTCCTTGTTGCATAATACATTGTTTTTTTTTATACAATACAAACAAAATAATAATTAGAAAAAATAGTGCTTAGTGAATAAAAAAAATGGAAGCATTCCTAAAATTGGAAATCGCCGCCAGAAGAGTCCGATATGAAGGTTAGTTTATTTTTTTATTAACCGACTTCAAAAAAGAAGAGTTTGTTAATTCGATCGGTAATATTTTTAATGTATGTACTCCGATAACTCCGCATTCTGACTTGCGGTAGATATTCTCAGTAGATGTAGAAATGTTACGTCACTGATTTGTGATACCAATATGTGATATCGTCTTATGACACACACGTAATTTCGAATTTAGAACACTTAGATTTAGAACATCTAATTACCGCTGTTCCAATCTTGAAGGTATTTAAAAAAGTATGGCTGCTTGGGTCGTTTCCCTTGTCATCCACAGAGGATGACGAAGAAAAAAAAATTGGAATATTTTCGAAATTGGAAATTGCCGCCAGAAGAGTCCGTTCTGAAAGTTAGTATTAGCAAAAAAACGTGGGAAAATATAATGACTAAAATGTGTGTTAGAAAAATAATTTTGAGTAGTGGTTTTAATTTACTAGGTAATATCAGATAAAGAAATGTAAAGTTACTGAATTGTCATACCAACATAATGGATGACACATACGTTATTTCGAATTAAGAACATCCAAGGATTATTACCGCTGTTCTAATCTTGAAGTAGGTAATTAAAAAAAAGTAAGGCTGCTTGGGTCGTTTCCCTCGTCATCCCTAAAGGAGGACGTTAAAAAACAAAAACGGTCGCGACGTAGGGTTTTTTATAGTGCTCGTTCTTTGAATGGCCCCTTTCACGTCACTTGCCGTACATTTCCTATCGTAATTGCGATCTGACACCGTGAATAGCGAGTGGACAGATAAAAGAACCTTCTGTTTCGCTCGCTCATCTATGAACTATAGACACAATATGGCGGATTATCCTATAATGAGGCTTGAAAAGTAACAAACCTCTTTTCTGTCCTAGAATTCAAGTATTTTCTAGAATTTTGGCGGCATTAGCTTTGGACAGCGGTGCTTATCTTTACGTCCGTCATACTAAAGTTATTGACTGTTTAAGAGTTTTGCGATAGCGTTACGTTTCGTTTATTTCTTACTTACTTGTTATCACTTAGAAAAAGGTTGGCTTTTGCAGCGTGTTTTCAAGTAAGTTTGAAATAATCTGACACTACAAAAATACATTGAAAGAAAGAAACCGGCATCAATGCCTGCACTGTTTTACATTATTGATAGATACGGATATTACGAGTGATTGTGTTCCAGCCATGCTGACATGAATTTACCTACAACATATTTTATTAATATTAATTCAGTTAGAATAACGATATTATGAATAAAAAAGTTAGAAGCTATAAATTAGTACGTATGTGGCAAGTAACTGTTTATGCTAAACCGATAATGAATAGAATAAGATAAATAGATAGAATTTAATAGAAATCACCTCTTCAATGTGGGCTGGTTTATTTTGAAATAATTATCTGTCTGGTAAAATATAGAATCAGGCGTTATACTTTGCGGAAATTCAAGACTTTGAAATTGTCTTACAGAATTGAAAAAAATATTCGTAATAGCTTAACATTATCATCATCAGTATCTAGGCTTATAATTAAAGGAGATATTCATTCCTAATTTAAACATTAAAAAAAAAGTCTAATCACAGTCACACAGTGTTGCCGCCAATACAACTACAAATCCATAGACATTGTTCTTTGTAAACGTTTTTTTTCAATGCAAACCTTTTCTTTCTTTCCAAGAAGTCTTAACCCATTTATTAAATTACTAGCAGATGTTGACGCAGGCACCAGCAGGAAGGGTCATTTATTACAATGATATCTAATTTTATGGTATGCCTGCAAGGTTATAATTATATTATCTTTCATGTTAAATAAAGCGCTGTTAGTAAACTAGTTATTGTTAAAAAGATTTACAAAATGTATTTCAAAAATCAAGAAGCTTAGAGAGAGAACCTACCTAATGTAGCGATGTTCATAAAATGTATATTACCTATTAGGTTTAAGTCCCATTTATAAGGAGGGGAACCTATTGCCGTCAACCGGGCTTAGATCTAGATTAGGGAATTCCTGATGGAAAAACCTAACAACACTTTGCCAGATCTAGGAATTCCACCCAGCAGGCGTAGCATGGCGCCGTAGAAAGGGGTTTTGTCGACGGAAGAATAGACAAAATGACAGAACGTAGAAATATTTTTATTGTTATATGCATGGTAATGTCAAAAATATGGAAAATAAACGTTCTTTTCGTACCACTTGCTCAAAAAAGTGACATTCTATGCCACAAAAAGCGAACATAACAATAGTCATTTTTAATCTGTGAAAAACAGGGAAAGAATGTTGTACTGAATTTCATTCTCTCTCTAGGGAGAGAATGTGATTTAAATTTGGAATACTTAGATTACGGTAGACTCGATCGAAAGCTAACCAGAATAATAAAACATTAAAAAATAAAGATTTCGAGTCGACAACATATATCCGCAAAATTCGGATTGTCGAGTATTTTGTAAATTTCTAATGATTTTCTGACCAGACAGATCGCAGCCGCCATTATTGACATCGGTTATCATGTTGAGTTTTTTTTTCTTTCTTTATTTTCGGCCTATGACTACCGTGACATCTACATTTAGTACCTTGATGTGTAGTATTTGGGACACACGTTTCACCCGAGCGAAGCCGGATTTTCATCTAGTTAAATAAAATTACGAAAACCGACGAGGCCGTATGAGCTTGATGCCTTTGCTTTTTTAATTTGCCGCGTTTTTGTATTCTTCAAATACATAAACGTTGAATTTATTTTTAGTTATTTTTATAAATAAGTTAATGTTAAATATTAATGTTTAAAATGCGTATCTCATATTATTACTGTGTTATTTTTTTCGCAAATGGTACGAAAAGTAGAGTATTTTCCTCGGTGATAAAGCTGTCTTGGTCTTGGGTGAACTTAAATCCCTCGCTACGCTCGGGAGTAAACCTCGAGTCCTTCGTGACGCTCGCGATTTAATTCGCCACCCGCGACAGAAGACCCTGCTTTATCCCCTTGGTTAATAATCTACTATTTCTTCAATAGTGTAAGAATGGTGTCATATTTGTGCAAAAAAACAGTCGACATATTGTGTAGAAATAATGATGAAATAACTTTGACTTTTCTTGGTAGAATAGACATAGAATCGCCATGCTACGCGTGCTGGAGCTTATCCTCAGTAGGGGCGTCTACGACCATTACAAAAACGAGACTGTCAAAAAAAAACCGATGATGATTTTAGTTCCAAACATGGTTCCAAATATGACCATGTGTCAAAACACCCATTTATTCCTACCCCAATTTGTCATATTTTTTCCAATTGAATTTCAACTGTCTTCTTTTGTTATAAAGTTGAAAATCTATTTATGTTTGACAGATTGGGGTCGGCTGTTGAACTGGTGTTTGCACTAATAAGTTGTAATATTATTTGGTTGCGTTACAAAATGTTTAGTTTTAAATTCTCCTATTTCACATAATTGAATGTAGGTTTATGGTTTGTCAGCATTGCATTAAACTGCAATATAAAAAATCAGCAATAATATTTACAGTGGTAAGCATACTGACTAGAGATGTGCCGGCTAGTTGATCACTAGTCAGGTAAACCGATTAGTCGGCTATATTTCCAGTTGCTGACCGGACGTCAATCGGACGGGTAAAAGTACTCACTAATACGATATACACTAAATACGATCCACTGGCTGTCGGCTGGGGTGATGAAAAAAAATTATGAATTTATCACCTTTTCGTGGGTCGGCCATGTCTGCATTCGGTCAAACAATCGATGGAGCAGATATGTTTTGGGGTGGAAGGCGCCGATGATGGATCGATGATTTGAAAAATGCAGTGGTTAGTGGTTACATGCGGACTGCCCAGGACTGGGAGGGTTGGCGTTTTTTAGTGGAGGCAGGAGGTTTACTTATCTAGGTGTTTAATAACCGTTTAATTGTTATTTTATAACCACGTAGTGTCTCCACCAAATGCATTTTATAACCAATTAATAAATAAATTACATTTTCGATAGCCCCTGAACTGTCCCGACAAGAATGATCGGTTTGTCCGACTAGTCGGCATTACTGAAGCCTAATAAATCAGTCGGCCAAAGTTACAATCGGCCCATCTCTAATTATTAAATATCATTTTTATTAGTTGTTGAGCAGCCGATCATTTCTGATTTATTATGTTTAAAGTTGACGGTTCATACGGTTCTCAATTTGGCTTAAAATTAAAAAGGAAAATCTTTTTAAAATCCTATTACGGTATAGCAGGGCAATAAGGTAAATTTATTTTCTTACTTGATTACGTGTAGTGTAAGGAGCCATCTCCACGAGCGAGAGAATCGCAACGATATTATCGTCGTGTCACGTAAGTATTTTCATACTCTCGTCCGTCTCTATGAACGCGTCTCCACGCGGCGATGTGACGAGTGGAAATGTGCGATTGTAAGTGCCGCAACGTTGTTATTATGTTGATTTCACCGCATCAGCAGGCATACGAGCGGTGCGGTGCCGCAACGTTGTTATATCGCAGCGTTGCCGGCGCGCGGCGCCTCAGCAGCGTTGGACAGTCTGTTAATAAACAACAACTAAGCAGTGCCGCGGCCGCTCTGACGTCGCAACGCATTCACCCCTCCTCGCCTCGTCTCGGTGGTTGCATTCGGTGCGGCGCGGCGCCGGAGCACATCGTGTGACATGCCAAAGATATTTCTATGTGAGACGACGCAGCGACACCGCTCCAGCACCGCACCGCCGCCGCAACGCATCGTGTGCTGGAGCCCAATCGCGCTATTTTTTTTCAACGAAATCGCAATTGAACCGCTACCATAACACAACTTTTTGACCGTTTCGTATCGCGCTAAAATTTTGACAGCGTTTGATAGCAAGTCGAGACGCACCGCGATCGTAGCTGGAACGTAACCGCTGTCAAACGTAATAGAGTAAGAGCCTGTGAACGCCAGACCTACGGTATTTTATAAAAGCTGAAACTTTGTCAGCGGATGCTCCCAACACTGGTAAGAACGATGGCCAATTATGGAGTTTGGGTGATGGTGGCTTTGGCAGATAGACGGTACTAAAGGTGTCAAAAAAAAGAGTTTACTTACGTCATAGTATAAAAGCTGATTTTTATATATAATACTTGGGTAATAAGTAGATGATGTGTCCTCTTTAGCCAGACACTTTTGATGGTTCCAACCCCTTGCCAGACACCCTTAAAGTTCACGAAATTATAATTTTACCTACGTTAGTTGAACGCGGTAATCTCAGGAACTACTGGTTGAAATTAAAAAAATCTTTTTATGTTGGGTAGTCCATTTATCGAGGCAGGCTATAGGCTACACAACATCACGCCGTCATCAATAGGAGCGGAGCAGCATTGAACAATGTTTCAAAATCGGGAAAATGTATTCCATTTCGAGAGCTTCCGTTGCGTGCGCTGCATAAACGGTTAAAGTTACGCATAAATGATGTACTACGGAATTATTCCTCATAAAAAATTCTAAAATAAAGTCCGCAACAGCATATGTCTATCTTTTAAGTCTAAGTCATTGTAACCATTTTTTTGGAAATCAATTTTGTTTTAAAGTTAGGCATTATTTGTGTATTTTCATTTATATGATATTAATCCTTATCCAAATAAATACGTTTTATAAAATTGCTTCATTTCTCAATTTACATCGTTAGACACTTTTTATGGTTCCAACCCCTTGCCAGACACCCTTAAAGTTCACGAAATTATAATATTACTTACGTTATAGAATAAAAACTGATTTTTATATAATTGTAATACTTGGGTAATCATTTTGGTATTCATCTTTGGTTTTTTTGGATAGGGAATTTCTTCTGAATCTATTGCCTCAAAAGTTCTTCTTCTCCTCTTTCTCTTCTCAGGTAAATCGTCTCTATTAGTAGGAACCGGTGCCTCAGATATTTCAGGTTCTTCAGATGTATTTATTTTGATGTTCTGATAAATGATTCCGACGGTATCATGTAAAGTGTCCTTCCCACTAGTAGTTTCAACGAATAGGTCAAAATTATCATAAGCCAGTCCAGTGTACAGTTTAGGTGATTTTTTAATATTTTCAGGGCATAAACTCGACTTTTCAATGGAAGCATAGGTGGTTTCGATTTCAAGTTCTTCTACACTTTGATAGCTGATACAATGAGCATATCTGTTGACTATATCTATAACTTTTCTGCTACTCGTTAAACTCTTCAGAGTCATACCCAACATAATATGTTTAGACGTCTTGACTTGACCATTATGGATTCCATAAATAAATTTTCAAATGGTAATTTTGTCTTATCCATTGTCAAAATAGTTTTTCGTAAGATTAATGCCGCTTTTTGTAAAACATTTTCCGATTTTAAGTTGTTGAATACTGGTTCGTCAATCGCCTTCATATAGTTGGGTGCTATTATTTTTTTATTTCGGATTGCAATGAATTTAATATCTTTGTAAAACTTCTTATCAATTTTTTCTTCGAGGTGTTGTGCAGTAAAAGTTTCATCCATTTCAATGAAGTTCTCTGCACAAATTATTTCTAACGAATCAGTATATAATTCATGTAAATGAAGAAGAAGAAGATCACGATATCGAATGGAGTAACAGTGACTATGAAAATGTTAACACTGATGTTAATAATGATAATTAATAAAATAACGTTTTCTTTTATGCTCTATAATAATAATATATAACGTGTTTCATGTTATAGCAATGTCATCAATCTATTTTTTTATCCTTAATTATATAAAAATCAGTTTTTATACTATAACGTAAGTAATATTATCATTTCGTGAACTTTAAAGGTGTCTGGCAAGGGGTTGGAACCATAAAAAGTGTCTAACGAAGTCATGGGCAATTTTATAAAACGTATTTATTTGGATAAGGGTTAATATCATAAATTAAAATACGCAAATAATGCCTAACTTTAAAACAAAATTGATTTCCAAAAAAATGGTTACAGTGACTTAGACTTAAAAGATAGACATATGCTGTTGCGGATTTTATTTTAGAATTTTTTATGAGGAATAATTCCGTAGTACATCATTTATGCGTAACTTTAACCGTTTATGCAGCGCACGCAACGGAAGCTCTCGAAATGGAATACATTTTCCCGATTTTGAAACATTGTTCAATGCTGCTCCGCTCCTATTGATGTCGGCGTGATGTTATGTAGCCTTTAGCCTGCCTCGATAAATGGACTACCCAACATAAAAAGATTTATTTAATTCCAACCAGTAGTTCCTGAGATTACCGCGTTCAACTAACGTAGGTAAAATTATAATTTCTTGAACTTTAAGGTTGTCTGGCAAGGGGTTGGAACCATCAAAAGTGTCTGGCTAAAGAGGACACATCATCTACTTATTACCCAAGTATTATATATAAAAATCAGCTTTTATACTATGACGTAAGTATACTTTTTTTTTTGACACCTTTAGTACCGTCTATCTGCCAAAGCCACCATCACCCAAACTCCATAATTGGCCACTGTTCTTACCATTGTTGGGAGCATCCGTTGACAAAGTTTCAGCTTTTATAAAATACCGTAGGTCTGGCGTTCACAGGCTCTTGGTCCATAAAGTTGATGGGACGCTACTTTTTTAGGATCGTTACTGCATCGTTGGAGTGTTTTGTCTTTGTTGTGAAGTGATTCTTAGTGAAAATGTTGAAAAAATAGCAACATTACTATGTACGCCTACATAGGTTTATTGGAGAAATCTCATAAATAAGATGTAGCCGAAATCAAAAGGAAAAACTTAAAAGATAGACTTAGTTACGCAACGTTCCAACTTTGGTTAGCGTTTGAACTTATAACGCAATACCAAAATCAGAAAAACTGAATGGAAACGTAACCACTGTTGCAATCGAACCATAACGTTATCGTATACGTTTGCAGACGTTTCAAATTAGCGCGATTGGCCTCCTGCTCTAACGACGTGTGACTCGCCACGATTCTCTCGCGCCTAAGAAATTATTATCAGAAAAAAATCTGGTGATTACCGGAAGGCATTCGCTGCATATATAATAATCGCATATTAAAAAAACACAGACAGATCGTCTGCTTCTGATGCTCGCCAGAAGGCACTTTTTGTATTGAAAAAGTAGCTGGATCAAAATTTTTGATAGTATGCGTGGTGCATCGGCTAAGGGGAATGCTCCAACCAACCCGCGAAATTCAAAATTCCTTTCGTTTTTTTGCAATTTGCAAGTTCATAATGGTGTAGGAACCAAAAAAAAACAGAAAAAGTCATTCCTACACCTTTATGAACTTGGAAGGTTGTATTGTTGATTTTGATGATTTAATTCTGTAACTACTTATTTACGTCTTACAGCTGCGAATAATATTTTATCAACATAAAACCTAGCACTGGCCTGGAAATTGCAAAAAAACGCAAGAAATTTTGAATTTCGCGGGCTGGTTGGAGCATTCTCCGTAATGTCTTTGGTCAAGCAATATTGTACTGTAAGTACTCTGTGGTTAAGCATCAGAATTTTTCTGGCGGAGAAATTCCATTCTGGACTAGGTCGATGTACACCATAGGAAAAATAATAGGAAGTTTCATAAAATACTGAACAAATAACTTGAAGACGGGTATAGCTGTTAAAAAATGATATGGAAAGTTTTTTATTAAGATAATCCAATCCTATTTTAGGGCGACCATGACAGTACTATTTGACACTGACGTTATGACATTTGACAGTTCCATTAGTTCCATAGACGTAATCATATGTCCATGATCGTTTCTGGTTGTATGCAGCGAGCAAAGACTACAATATTATGAATATGCTGTTTAGAATTCTAAAATTCTTGTTAAGTAGATAGTCTGTGCATGTAACGTAACGTTATGCAAAGTCATTGTCAAAATTTCTTTTTTCACATAATGTCACAGTCACACCATGTTTGAATTTATTGTTGAGTGTTCATATCCTTGAACAAGTTAATTTAAAAGCACAACTAAACGAAATGAAACCAAAGATAGTTAACATTAAAAAACAGTTTATGGATTAAAAACCTATTTTTTGATACGATGTACATAGACCTAGCCCAGTTTCCATACATTTCTGGTACATTTACCCATACACGTATTATATTATAAGTCCATGCATTTACCAAAGTCAAGAATAACACGAGAACAATGAGGGTTGACATTAAAAAAGAGTCTATGGGTCTATGGTTTCTGTTGGTTTTGCGATATTTTTTTAGGGTAGTCATAAAACATACGTCCACTCGATATAATTTTATCTCTGAAATCCTAATTACTTTATTTAACTGAATGTTAAGAAATGAAGTTACCAAATATAAAAGTGTACAAATGTTGATATTTAATGTTGGTACGTAGGTACATTCGTTGCCATTGTTCCTACTTCCTTTTTGAGATGGCGTAATTATTGAGAGTTCAACAAATATGCATAAACAAAGTCCAATTGAAATTAAATAGCTGATACGGGTTTGAATACTACGCCTGAATGCATTGTAAGTAAACTTCTTTTAATCAGAACATAAACAACAAAATAATGTTGTCAGCCATTGTAGGCCATTGTGTATTCGGTTTGCACCTTTTAAACACAAAATGTCACTTGTTTTGTTTATGTCAGTCAGATCGCTAATGGAGGAGTCGGCACCATGGAGTTTCTCATTACAAAGTTATAATATTTCTTTTAAGTTCCCACGGAAAAGTATTGGCCATTCTTAATTAATGTTTTTTTTCGTACTTATTAAATTGTGCTTTGCTAGTAATAAAATAGAGTGGTTTGGAGATAAAATACTGGTGTCAGACCTCTTTACAATAAATACATGAAAAAAAAAAATTGAATTTAGAACAATATACGAATTTGGAATAATAATTTGCATATTTTGTTCATTACTTGACAAGCTTGAGAGGTGTCATCGAACCATTGCAATAAATTGAAGCTAATAGAAAAAATAGCAACATGGCTTGAAAACGATTATAATTACCTATTCATATTTAGTATGGAAGTGAAATGTGATCCAATAACTATTAAATGTTCCTTGAAGAGCTCATGATACTTCAGGTAAGTTTATTTTGCACCTTTATTTTTGCATACGTAGTTACGTAGGACATGTTTTTGTACTTTGTTCTATGACATTTTGAATTGAGCTGTGATAATCATAATTCATAATAACTTAAAGGTGCAATCACGGCTGGTCATTTCATTTGTTAGAAGAGAGAAAAGAATAAATGTTTACATACTTTTATGTAGGTATTTGTCCCAAAAATCTGTCTCACAAATTTATTATTTATTTATTTTATGCAGCAAGTCTCTCTCTTACATTAATAAAATGGTTATCTGAGCAGTCGTTATCGTTACCTGAGTAGTCACTTCGTTTTACTCATTTTCCGTAGAAATGAATGAAACTATCAATGTCGTGTCAAAGTATCTTTAAATGTCGATCGCACATACGCATTGTGTTCTTTATGATCATACTGATACGCTGACGTCAGCGGCGCGTACGTCACTATGTATTTTTCGCTTAGGTACGCCATCGCCATCAGCGTACCTACCTATTAAGAAATTAGACCTCTATAGTCTGTATTCGAATTGAAACACGAGGGCTTTTTTTTTTTACGTGGTAAAATCATCAAATGAGACCTCCCACCCCGGGCAGGGCGAGAGGTACTGTCAGACTTGTACTGACTAAAATCCACGGTGTCCTTCAATAGCCCTTTATGTTCCGGGGTCACGGTGATGGTATAAGACCCGCGATCCCGGCAGGCTTTAGCCCTCTGAGAGGGGGCCTCGTCATTATGCTGACGCTCTTTGAGGCGCGCGTGGAACACGACGCGCCGTCGACCCGGGCATGGTCCATGGTCGGGCGGCGAGTTGCCCTTTACTCGCCGCCCGCATGCCCGCGCCTACGGTGGCCGGAGATCGTCTTGCGACGTCCGACGCCGTGGGCGTCACCCACCGCGGGTGGGGCGGAGGGAGGACCTTGTCCTCTCTCTCACGCGGCCCGCCTCCTCCTTCGCGAGCATGACTGCTTCGCAGAAGGAGGCGACCGCATCCCACTCCGTCTCGCCCCGCAGCATGGCCGCGACCAGTGCTGGGCGCGAGAGGTCTCCGCCAAACACGAGGGCTGGGAGCCGATTATCGGTTTTAGAGATGGTGTCGAACTCGACAAAAAATTCTAATGACGTCATTTTTTCGTCAAATTTTACTGAACTCTAACGTTAGCCTTCAATAAGTGGCGAATTTGACATAGGTAGCAACTTTTAAAATTTGTCCATTTTGTTGTTAATCCTATGACACATGAATAGATCTCAAATTGTAGGTATTATTTTATGAGTATAACCACACGCCACGTGCCAGTCTCGCGCCACATAGGCACAGTACATAGGTACGCGTTGCATACACTCCGTACGCCTTGCAATTAACACCTTTAGACGCGAGTACCTACTGACTGACACGCATGGCGTACGGTTAGATGGCGCGAGTCGTCTGTACGCGTGCTTTGTAAAATTAATAATAAATATTCCTCAACTATCACAAATAACGCCGCGCCGTCTAGTCCCAAGCTAAGCAGAGCTTGTGTTATGCGTACTAAGCAACTGATAAACATACTTATATATTTCTCATCACACAAACATTTGTCCTGGGTGGGAACCGAACCCACGACCTCCGTCATAGCCAGGTTCAGGGTCACTAACCACTAGACCAACACGCCTGCCTAAATCATCAATCAGCATCGTACCTATTCGAATCTTTCATCGCTTCTGTGTATTTTGCGCCTAAGGGGGCCCTATTATTGTGCTGACAGCTCTTTGAGTACCTATGAGGCGCGCGTGTGACACAACACACAACGCCGCGCCGTCAACCCGAACATGTTCCATCGGAATGAAACAGCTAGTCGCTAGCCATTACTCGCCCTCCGCATGCCCACGCCTATGGTGGTTAGAGATCGTCGTCGACGTCCGATCCGATGCCGTGTGTGTTTATTCGTACGCAGGCTTTTTTTTTTACGTGGTAAAATCATCAGATCAGGCCTCCCACTCCGGGCAGGGCGGGAGGGACTGTCAGACTTGTACTGACTAAAATCCACGGTGTCCTTCAATAGCCCTTTATGTTCCGGGATCACGGTGATGGTATAAGACCCGCGACCCCGGCAGGCTAGCCCTCTGAGAGGGGGCCTCGTCATTATGCTGACGCTCTTTGAGGCACGCGTGGAACACGACGCGCCGTCGACTCGGGAATGGTCCATGGTCGGACAGCGAGTTAATGCCCTTTACTCGCCGCCCGCATGCCCGCGCCTACGGTGGCCGGAGATCGTCTTGCGAAGTTGCGACGTACGACGCCGTGGGCGTCCACCACCGCATTCGTACGCAGGCTTAAGCTAGGTTTAATGCTTGACCGGTGATAAAATGGCGTCTAAGCAAAAAATATAATAGTAACTTACTGTACGCGCCGCTGACGTCAGCGTTTCAGTATGGTGCTGTGAACACAATGCGTATGTGCGACCAACATTTGAAGATAAATTTAATGACACGACATTGATAGTTTCATTCATTTCTACGGAAAATGAGTGAGAGCGAAAATGTGTCGTGTCGTTTCTGTTATAGGTAGCCTAAACGCCTTTGATTTCAGACCACACAATGAGATTTTTGTATTTGTCATTGCACATTCATGATCAACACTCGCGACCAAAACTATGGAATCACTTCGAAGTTTAGGCAAGGTCATCAATAAATTCTCCAAACACATCTGGCTTGATTTTCGCGCCATGTTTTCAATTGAGAAATTACAAAACGATACGTCTACGCGACGATTCGTGTGTAGAACACTCTGCGTCTCGTACTTACGCGTAGCGTAATTACGATAGCTACTCGCACGAACGCCTACGCCTACGTTATGTGCAAAGAGCCTTAATAACTAGTTATAAAAAATAAAAATGGTACCATTTTAAAGGTTTAACTGTTAACTTTAAACTGATATCAAATTCGTTCCAATCACGCAATTATTCAATGAGTTAGTTATCCCGGATCAATTCCATATAAATGATTACATACTTTTGCTCGCGCGTCTAATATTCAAATTCAACATTTTTCCCACTACTTACTATAAGTTCTATTTTTATCTAGTTCATCCCCTATATAGCAGAGTTCCTGTTAGATCTGATATGTTCGTTTGAGACCCTCGCCCGCAGCCACACACGATCTGATGGTAGATAACACGTCTGACACGAACAATGCGAGTAGGGATGTAGGAATTTCAGAAAATACTAGATTATTAGGATGTTGGGGTATTCATAACTAGTGACCCGGGTGCAATTTGTATGAATAATATTAACTCATTTATTGCGGGGTGTTACAAGATGTTAAACAATTTTGCCAGAACCTGTCTTGAACCCTGCAAGGTCACAGCAACTAACAAAATTCTATTCTAGTCGTTCGTAATCTACATATTATTATTAAAAAATGTCATGCAAAGTGGGGTCAGCTAATAGGGTATTTTACTCATTTTTTGTTAGTAGTCCGAAATATTGATAATTAAAATCTATTAGACCAGTATTTTTTCTTTAGTCACGTAAACCAAAATTGAGAAAGATACAACGCTTCTAAAAATCACAAAACTTCACTTGGTTGTTACAATTTGACAATCGTAATGACGTCACAAGCACCCACTCCCGAATTTGGAATAGGTACCTACCTATTAAATTATTGTTGAGGTTCTTACCACACATCGAAAGGTAGGGCAATCCTGATTTTCTTGAAAATCCTAATATTCGCGTTACGACATGTGGTATTTAAAACTACTTCCCAAAACAGGGCCATAAACATTAAAAATTCTATTGTAACACAATAAAAACATTCTAAAATAGTGAAATTTACAAAATAGCCAAGAACTCCACATCTGGCAAGCATATTTTTACTTGAGAGGGTCCCGAAAACAATTGAGAATAGAATAGTCTTAAGAAAGAGGCAATAAAAGTCTATGGGAATTGTGAACACAAGGAAGGTGATGTGTGATATTTGGGAAATGAAGAAATATCAGTTGTTTACAAACCTTTATAAGGAACGGACATAGCATAGATAAAGTTTTTTAAGGTATAAGAGATTTTGAAGTTAGAAGTTAGTATCATAAAGTTGAAAGTTGAAGTGTCGTGTGATTGAAGGAGTGTAGTGCAATAAGAGTGCAGATATTAACTAATATTTACGAGAGTGTCAATGAAACTGATAACGTCTGTGAGTGTAATTTTATGAAAGGAAGTGACGATTGAAACCGGGTATATTAAACTTTGGGTGCTATTTTACCCTGCGTTTATGCAAAGGTAGGTATGTTTTTGTAAAGTTTCTAATTGTATAGATCATGCCCAATTATGGATTATTATTTATTATTATTTATCATCCTCAGGAGGCCAATCGCGCTAATTTGAACCAAATTTGGAACGTTGCGTAACTAAGTCTAGCTTTTAAGTTTTTCCTTTTGGTTTCGGCTACATCGTATTCATGAGATTTCTCCAATAAACCTATGTAGGCGTACATGGTAATGTTGTTTTTTTTCAAGATTTTCACTCAGAATCACTTCACAAAAAAAAAGACATAAAACTCCAACGATGCAGTAACGATCCTAAAAAAGCAGCGTCCCATCAACTTTACGTTTGACAGCGGTTACGTTCCAGCTACGATCGCGGTGCGTCTCAACTTGTTGTCAAAATTTTAGCGCGATACGAAACGGTCAAAAAGTTGTGTTATGGTAGCAGTTCAGCTGCGATTTCGATGAAAAAAAATAGCGCGATTGGGCTCCAGTAACATCAACCTACCTACTTCAATCTGTCAGATTTCTTTAATAGATTTTCAATCATATCACAATAGTGCAAGGTTAATTGTTCGATTGAAGAGATCTGCCGTGCCAATCCAAAAGACTGTAAGTCGACTTACAGTGTTTTCGCTTAACAAAGCCAAATCAGTTTCTTGAAGTCTGTTTCATACCTATGATCGACCACACTTTCATTTCAACGGTTTTTTTGCAAGATAAAGCAAACAAAAAAACACTGTATTACGTAAAAAATAAGATGTTAACACAGAAAAACACTGTAACAAAGTATACCGTGTTTTGGCGAAATAGACTACACGCATTTTGCTTAAGCGTAGGAAAATACAGTGTTTTGCACTGGCCGCATGCAGTTCGCGCTGTTACTCTCCATGTTCATCCAGCGAAAGCAGAATCGACAACAGTATTGCTATCTCGTACTTTCCTGTGCCGTTATTATTTCTCTTCCTTGTTTGGCGTGGGGATTTAGTACAACCTCCTCCCCCCCATTATTTATTTATTATGATTGACAATTAAATAGTAGCACAAGGCCCCCAGTCCCAAGCAGCTCCGCTATTCCTGGTCTAGGTAGCGGATAGGGTAACGGCAGAGCAGGGGGTGGTAAGAATTCCCGGCAGATTCCCCGCTACCACCACCAACGAACTTTGGCCCTGGCAACACATAACATCCGCACACTGAGGACCGATGAGAAGATTGTCGAGCTGGAGGAAGAATTGAGTAAAATGCGCTGGTATATGTTGGGATTATCTGAAATCCGGAGAGGGTCTGGATAAGATAGTTCTAGATTCCGACAACATGCTCTTTTACCGAGAAGGAGATCGTAAATCCCAGGGTGATGTTGGATTTCTGGTCCGCAGGTCCCTCATCAACAACGTTATGAAAGTCGACAGTTTGTCGAGTAGGGCAGCATACCTTATACTAAGAATAACCAACCGGTATTCGTTGAAGGTCATACAGGCATATGCACCGACACATTCTGATGATGAAGTAGAGGCATTGTATGAGCAGATATTCCGAGGCCATACATACCTCTGAAATATACCTCAGCGTTGTTGTGGGGGACTTCAACGCAAAGGTGGGCGCACGGATTAACCATGTTGAGAGTGGGGCCATTTGGGTATGGGCAAACCATAGGGGCCAGCGACTGGTGGACTTCATGGAAAAGGAAGAACGTGATTTACTATTTCCAGAAACGGCCATCCAGGAGGTGGACATGTATTAGCCCCGATGGTACTACCAGAAATGAGATTGACTTCATCATGACGACCAGGAAGCGAATATTCAGTGATCGCCAAGGTAATAACCGGTAGCGATCACCGAATCGTCAGAGGCACATTGAATATCAATGTGAAGCTTGAAAGGTCTCGTCTGGTGAAGTCCACGCTCGGACCTGCGGGGCTATTGCATATCTCGGTGTCTGTGTGAGATCATCCAATAGCTGTCAAAAGGTAAATTTTGTATTGACTGTTGCATTTGCAATGAAACTTATCTAAATGTTAACTAACGCTCTTGAGGCACTCTCCTCCACATAGCCTCATAACAGGTTTCAAGCCATCCAAGTGAAGTGGACAACCGTTGGTCAGTGACTATCAAGTTAGCCAATAGCCCTGCTGGCCCTGCCCACATCCAGAAACCCGAAAACTTCCAAAACAAACTGCACAATCGCTTTCAGTGGTTGACCGAATGCGAAACTGTGGACGAGATTAACAATGGGTTGGTGGAAACTGTCCAAGCTGTGGGATCCAAGTTCTTTAAGACCCCGCACCGCAAAAAGCCTCAAAGTTCGCGAACGGAACCATCAAGTTGATGCAAGACTGGAGCGAGATGAGGCTACAATCTTCAGCTAATATGTCGGAATATGGCAATCGACTGAGGACATCCCGGAAATCAACGAGATTAGAATTGCTCTTAAACAATTAAAGAATAACAAGGCGCCTGAACTTCTGAGAGCGGGTGGTAAACCGGTACTTCTAGTCCTCCAGAAGTTATTTAATTCCGTCATACTCGAAGGTACTACGCCAGAAGTATGGCACAGGAGTGTGGTTGTTCTTGGATACAGTGTCTTGGCATAATAAGTTTAGAGTTTCAGACAAGGATTAAACACTGTATCCGGTTTTACAGTGTTTTGCCTTGTTCGAAATACATTAAAATTTTATGATTGTCTTGTCAACACAAGTTAGTGACAATAACTTCTTTCTGTAATAAAATAATTTCAAAAAAACTATTTGGCTATATACTAGAGATGTACACCTAACTATTAAATGCACAAAATTATATAATATGCACCAATTACCTCTGATATAGGCAAATATTAATAAAAACATGTTTTGTCAGATAACTCAAAACTGGTTTTTGTAGGTTACAGTGTTTTGGCTTGGCAGGGCAGAGATGATGTAGGATGACCTGCTGGCGTCTGTACAGATGACGCCCGGCATTTCCCATACGAACAAAAATACAATAAATCGATCATTTAATCGCACATGTAACTGTTTAATAATTGTATACAGGGTCATTCTTTTGATTGACCAAAAGTTTTGGCATATTGGTGTTTTGGCATATTTTATTTTTAGTCAAGTTTGACATGTCGACAAAAAGCGTAAAGTAGGCTTTTTGTTTAATATGAGGAAATGTGCAAAAAAATCCATTCGAGTGTGCTGAAATGTGCTGATACTTGTTCGAGTGTATTGTTAAGTAAAAATATAATATTTTAGACTCGTTAAAATCTTGGGAATAAAACAATCAGAGACACTAGCATAACTTTTCAGCTTTTTTAACGTAAACTATAACTTAGACGATAATTTAATGGGAAAAAGTAGTTCCTCGTTCGAAGCGCTTATTACGATTTTCCGTATCAATGAACGCAGTAAATACTTTAAGTAAATAAAATACAGAAGTTGTATGATAAGGTCTCGGTGCTTCTTGTGATAACACGACGTGTGCGTCAATTTTTAACAATTTGCTATCGAGGTAAAGTCATTAACTGAGTCCTACCTAGTTGTACTGACTAAAATCCACATTGATCTTTCAATAGCCCTTTGCTTTCCACGGTCTCGTTTACTTGATGAGATAGTCCCACAACCCCGGCAGGCTTTTGCCCTCTAAGATACGATTCAGACCAACTATTACCGACTCGGGCACGAGTCTACGGCGAATCGAATAGGATTGAAGATTTTTTCTATTCGAATTTCGAATTCTGTCAAATGATAATGTGATGATGAATGATAAAATGTAATGTAAGAGATAGATAATAATTGACAACAGTCGGGAGACTGGATATGCCGGTCCAATATTATTGCTAGGTATATTTATTACCATTACACGTGGCGCTAGTATCAATATCATTACATCACAATTGCTTTAATAAAATTGTAGTACCTCGAATTTTCCGCAAGCCATGAAAGGTAGTGCAGACGATACCCGTAATTCTCAAATGGCAATTGACAGATAGATTGCACCGGCGTTTTTATTCATAACGCAGATACTTATTTAAACAATTGCCATACTTTTAGACTCAAAAATAAATTCCCCGTTCAAAAATCCGACGCATAAAGTCGGAAAAAGATAATTATGAAACTTATTACTATAAAGTGGTTATCTTGATACGTGAGACTTTTTTGGTAATACAAAATAGTCATTGTCCTTAAGATAAAAATAATTGTTTTTCTTTGTTATCAGGTAGCTTCAGCATGAATCCTCATATGACAGAGGACACGGATGATGAGAACTGCGACGACCCCATCAAACTGTTTGACAATGACCTGAATGCGGTCTACTATGGCAGTAAGCCCCTTGCTTTTGGTAAGTTAACACGTTCATTAGTCTTTTCCGTATTTACCGACTACGATAAGAACGAAATTGACGCCATATTGTGACGTCATGCATGCTTTTTTCAATACTTTCACGCTTGATAAATAATATAGCTCAATTAAAAAGATAATTGCAAAAATCTTTACTTAATCTACCACTTATACTAAAAGGATTCGACGGAAATATTATTATGTGTGTAACATGTTTGTAATGAATAAACTCAAAAACTACTTGATCGATTTCAAAAATTCTTTCACCAGTTGAAAGCTGCTATGGCAACAATTGTCATTGGCACTTTACAAAATAATTTAAACCATTTTGTTTTTATCGTGGTCGCATAGTATACGTCCATGTTAATATTTTGTAATTATGTTTGGCAGGTTTCTAATAACTAGTACTTTAACCTTTTTTATTCTTTAAACTTAGCCATCCAAATGCATAAATAAGATCTTTATTACGGCATTAGTTCTTTTTTTAATGTTGTTAACAATTTTGGCATAAGTATTTAGTTTTTTGGCTTAGTTGTCTACAAAATGCAACAGGCTATTTTAAATATTGTTCGAATCTGTTTCAAGAAAGCATCATTTTGCCATTGTATGGGAAAAAAAACATTAAGATTGAAAATGTTGAAGAAATTAGTCTTTAGCTATTTTTTTTTTCTTATTAATTGTACGCACGCCAATTCATTAACCGACTTCAAAAGTATGAATTCTGTCATCTACTGTACAGGTATTTTCCTTCCCATACAATGAAATTATCCTTACATTGGCACCGTGCACGACTTTAGCCACACCTAGCTTCACAACTTATATGGGAAATAACTGTTCTAATTATAAACAGTTTTACTTGCAAATTGCTTGGTTTTGGAAATCATGGTGATCCAGCGGCATTGAATAAAATTAAATAAATGTAGGAAAAATAGTATAGTATTCTATAAGACAAATATCAAATAGAGGATTTAAATGAGGATTATGATGTTATTTACTTTCTTCTCTTCACTTCACGGTAGGTATCCATTTTCTGCATTGTTCATGTTTCCAATTTATTTTAGAACTACTACTACTATATGAGAAGTAATTCAGTAATACATTATTTTTGCGTATCTTTAACCGTTTACGCAGCGCAACGAAAGGTCTCGAAAATAAATATAAAGAAACATTTGTCATTAGCAGCTCCTATTGGTAATAGCATGATTTATTTATTAAAACTTTAAGCAACACAAAAATGATGTTATAGCCTAAAGCCTTCCTCGATAAATGGACTATCCAACACAAACATATTTTTTCTATTCCGACCAGTAGTTCCTTAGATGACTGCGTTCAACCAAATAAACTCTTCTGCTTTATAATATTAGTGTAGATATCATGCGGACGGGTTTCACAGTCAGCTGTTGCCCGCCGCCCGCCCGTTTCGCACGCATACATATTCTCTCGAACATAGATTTTACAATTATTTTTTCACACTACTTGCTCGTAAATGTCATATTATATGTCAGGCAAACCTACTGTAAAGCATAACATTGTTCCCTCTCGCTCGAGCCGGGCAATAATATATGTACTGAATTTCATTATTCCCGTGGGAATAATGTGATTTGAATTTGGAACCTCAAAGAAAACCGTATGAAAACTTTGACCAAGAAGTCGTATCAGTAATGGCGGCCGCTGGCCGCAACAGCTGATCGCTTACAGTGGTGCCAACTTCACGTACGAAGGTTGTCGTACCACATCAAATTTCAAAAATCGAATTTATTTCCTCGCAGTAGGTGTGAAAAGCAGAGTACGCTCCTCGAGAGTAAAGCTGCCTTGTCTTGGGCTAACTTGAATCCCTCGCTACACTAAGGATTCTTAACTTAATTCCCTCGTTTCACTCGGGAATTAACACTTGAACCTCCTCGCTGCGCTACGGAGGTTCACCCCCAGAATCCTTAGTGTCGCTTCGGGATTCAATACGCCCGTGACGTAAGGCAATGCTTTACTCCCTTGGTGCGTAATCTACTATTGTTTTTGGGAAGTGACACTTCTGTACGTAGTCATTGTGTGAAAAGATTATGTAAAGCGACGCCAAGACAAACTGGTTTTGTATAGCTTGATGTGTAGCCGCGTGTACTACTACTAGTATTCTGTGATAGTCGTTTTTGAGTTTATTCATTACAATCACACACACAAATACAAATCTTTCCTCTTTATAATATTAGTGTAGATAATTCTAACAAGATAATAAAGGTAGTATTTACACTATTATAATAATTTTGCACGACGAACTATTTCAATGCTAACGTTATTTTCAAGTGACAGTTAACAGATGGAGTTCATTGACCCTTCTTTTTTTAATTGAACTGCATAGTAAACAAGTATTCTGTATAGTAAATAAATTTTGATTATTCAAAGCGAAGAAGTATTTAGAATACATACCCATAAAGTTATAAGAACTCTTTTCTGTTTTGTTTACAGGAGATATCACAGATACAGAAAACCTTTGGAGGTCGGAAACCATTGCAAATAATGGTTATTTTCAACCAAGAGAAAATCTTACACTTCTAAAACCAGATGATGATCCAGTTGAAAAAATACATAGCAGCACTATCAGTGAGTTTGATATTACTCCATTATGCATTAAATTAGTGAATTGCGAAAAATTTCCTTGGTACTTTAGCAAGAAAACGCAGCAAATATTGGAAAAAATAAATTCTAAACAACAACATAGTGATAGTGAACAAAACAAAGATGAAATAGTTGTATTGGACGATTCAGATGATTGTTTTATCGTAGAAGATCTAAAAAATTTAACAAATAAAATTATTACAAGCACTGCAGCCAAATCCAAATCCCCAGGAAAAATGTCAAACATAAATAAAAATAAGATAAACAAACATTTTGAAATCTTGAAGCGTCGTAAAGCTGATGCGGAGATAAAGAGAGCATTAAGTGCTAAGAATTTGGTTCAAGTGGATTTAAAGCGTAACCAAGGACTTATTGGAATGAAAATTGTACAGAAAATAGAAACAAATAAAACTGTGAACATTAAACCCAAGGGAGAAAATGTGGTTGAAAAGACAGAAGCAAACCAACAATGTGTAACGGCTGATGACAAGTATGTCAGTGCAGTTGACAAGACACTTGGTCACATCGGCACCCAACTAATACCGATAATTGAAGAAAATGAAAGCGTTACTAAACACCCATTTACTGTTCCTAAGAAAGATTTGCTAGGGAAACCGAATTTACTTAAATCTCCTAGTTCCCAAAATATTACCGTTCAATTTGACATTAGTAAAATATCTGACAAACTACTTGATAATTTGAAGTCAAAGAAAATAATTGATCAGTCGTCTGATGCTCAAGTTCTTAGTCAGTCAAGTCAATTTCTTCAAAACAATCCAGAAAATAAAATAAAAATTTGGGAGTCATCTCAAGCCAAAGTTATCATGCAAACAAACCGATGTCTTTTAGAAAATCTAGAAAACCAAAATAATATTGTGAATGATCAGTCAAATGAAGCTAAAGTTATTAGTCAATCAAAACTGACAGTTTTAAACAAGCATGAAAATGAAATAAAAACAGTGAATGATAAGTCTTCTGACGCTAAAGTTATCAGTGTGTCGAATCAAACTCTTTTGAAAAGTCCAGATAATAAAATGAAACTTGTGAATGATCAGTCATCTGATGCTAATGTTAACAGTGATTCGAACCAAACTCTTTTAAAAAAACTAGAAAGTAAAATAACACTTGTGAAGGAACAATCTCTTGACGTTAAAGTTATTAATCCATCGAATCCAACTCTTTTGAAAAATCCAGAAAATAAAATTAAACTTGTGAATGAACAGTCTTCTGATGCAAAATTTATTAGCCAACCAAGCAAAACTCCTTTAAAAACTGTTGAAAATAAAATTGAAATTGTGAATGATCAGTTATTTGAAACAAAGAAATACGATGAAAAAGATTTAAGTTCCAATGAAATAATTATAGAAAAAACTAAAAAATCGTCAGTACAAGTTACATCGCATGTGAAGGATATGAAAAAAACAAATATTTATAAAAAATATCAAAAGAAAGTGAACAATAGTTCTATTCAAAGTTCCTTGGTAGGGTTGTTGGTAACAAATCAAATTAAAGAAGACATCAAAGAAACACAAAATAATAAACAAAAAATACTTACACAGGCTATTCAAAGCATAAATTCTAAAATAGTTAAGAAACCCCGTAAAAAGACAAAAAAACAAAAATCTGAACTCAAGTCACCGATTCTACCTTGTAGTACTGTGCTAAAGAAAACTAAAAACGAAATACCTCTTAATTCCAATAAATCGGATACAAATTCCAACTTGTCAAAAGAGCTAGGCAGACTTGCGAAAATAGTTGATAAAATTACAAATAGTTGTACCTCAATGCTAGATAGTAATCGGCCAAAACCAATAGTTTATCCTAGAAAAACGCCAAAGTCGTTTGATGTTCCTAGAACGCAACCGTTAAGAAAAAGGTCGTGTGAGATGCCACTCAAAATCGGTAGTACAAGTAACGTGCCAGTCAAACCTTTAAGAGTACCGGACAAGCTTCCTGATATTTGTATCGATGTAAAACCTAATATTGATATCAAAAACAATTTCTACGACAATTTTCGGATTGTATCGTCCAGTCAAAATAATACTTTGAATGACCAAAATGAAACACATGAGCCCCAACAAAACAATGTGACTAAGCATTTAACAAATACTGTGACAAATCCTACTCCCAAAATACCAGTTAAAAATAACAAACCAACAACCTGTAATAGTATTGTCACAACGACAACTGTGATTACCGTTGCAAGTGGATCAGAATCTGTTCCTTTAAATAAAGATTCCAATTTTCCCACAACTCACGTTTCTGATGTTCCCACTCATGATGTAAAGCCTAGTAAAATGAGTAACAGTAACATTCCTCATAAAAATGTCAATGTCCCTGTACAGAATTTTAATGCATCGACACCTATTTTAAAATCAAATAATCATACAAGCCTTCCATGCGAGAATTATTGCGAACCATCTGCTCAAACCATAGCTTCTTCAAGAGCGATGACTAACCTGACTCATTCACAGCCATCGTGCAGAGATTCTCATTCACCCTATCCTAAATTGCACCCACCTGCACCTACGGTAAGTCCCCCAAGACCGATACCTAACCTGACTCATTCACAGCCACCGCGCACAGATTCTCATCCACCCTATCCTAAATTGCACCCACCTGCACCTACGGTAAGTCCCCCAAGACCGATACCTAACCTGACTCATTCACAGCCACCGCGCACAGATTCTCATCCACCCTATCCTAAATTGCACTCACCTTCACCTACGGTAAGGCATCAAAGTTATTTTCCAAATTCAGTTAATCCTGCCCCAAATCAGTTCCGTCCCCCTCCAAATCAGTTTCAACCTCCCCGAAATCAGTTCCATCCTCCTTCAAATCAGTTCCACCCTCCTCGAAATCAGTTCCATCCTCCTTCAAATCAGTTCCATCCCCGTCCAAATCAGTTCCATCCCCGTCCAAATCAGTTCCATCCCCGTTCAAATCAGTTCCATCCTCGTCCAAATCAGTTACGTCCTCCTCAAGGTCTTATAGGACAACAAGCTAGTAATCCAATGCAAGACTTTTATCGAGAGTGTTGGTTGCCGCAAGATACGACAGGACACCCTCAACTTCCACCTCTCATGTCAATAAACATACCTCCTAGAAATTGTCACGACTTAAATCGTAAAGCGCCATTAGTGCCAAAACCACAAAATGCTTCCCTTCAAACCTCTGTGACTAAACCACAGGTTCAAAATAGTTCTATCATAGGGATGAATAATGATGGTTTAGTAAAAAAAATTAACATAGTCGCATTGCCTGTTCAAAATAATGCTAATACAAACAAAGGAGTTATTAAAGTTGAACAAATTACAGATTCTCAAATTATGAGCCCTACCGAAGAAAAAGAAGTAGTGGCTACTAAGATGGAAATGTTAAAGGAATTAGACAACTTATCGTTTGTGGACGGAAATAGTTTTAAAGAAATGAGCCCTGCTACTATTATTAATGGAAACAAAAATAATAGCACATTAGAAGTAGCAATTATGTCAAAAAAGCCTGGTAGGTTTGAAAGTTTGAAATTGACTGTGAATGCTAAAGATAATCGTGTGCAATCGCAAGAACCAGCAAAAGGTTACTCGCCGCCAATTTTGCCCATACCAACGTATCAAAATGTATTAAGTGGAGGAGGGATGTTGAACTCGCTAGCCCAAAATGTAAAACCCAAGTTGGTGGCTCCCCCCCGACCTGAAAATCCCAGACCCAATTTAAAAAGCGAAACCAAACCAATGAGAAAAAGAGACTTCGTGAAATGTTGCAAAAGAAAATTGGCCTGGACTAACGACGAAGAAAAAAAAAGAAGTGAATACGCTAAGAAAATTTCTTTAGAAGAATATAAAAAAAGAATAGAAAAAAATGACTGTAAATCTAATAATAATAGAAACTTTATAAAAGAAAAGTTTAAAAATAGGAAAAAGGGTGACAGCACAGAAAGCGATTTGGGGTATGACTCGGATAGTACGGTAGTTTTATGATTTTATCAAATTATGTTCTCTGTGTTATTATTTGTTGACTTTTGTAATACTCTTTAGTGTATAGTACAACTAATATGTATGTAGTAAGTACATTTATGTCGGCATGATTCTTGTGGAAGTCTGACCAAAAATGGTGGATATAGTTTGGTTTCGTTCTAAGAATTGTAATTTCAGGGGGTGTATCAGAAATTAATGAGTATCTGTGTAATATTTGCATATTTTTCACTATCAAAATGTTGGACCCTTGGAAAAAGGTAATGGCCGGCTTATTATGATGATCACACATTTCTGATATATGCTGTATATTCTTTATTAGTTGATGGTAGAACTCATAAATATTTTTTTTTTTCATACAAAAAATATTTAGTTAGTATTTAAGATTTGTATTTTGTAACAATTTGATGTTATTTTTAGTAACAAAAATAACATCAAATTGTAATGCTTGTCAAGAAAAATGTATATCTCAAACCTGGTCTACATTTATTTATCATGTGTTTTCCCGCCGATTCCCTTTGTACAGAAAAGATGACTGTGTAGGCTGGCCTATGTAAGTTGAAGTGCACATTGCTTCAAGTCTATGACACTATCTAGTACAAACTTATTTTTTTATTACTCGTCTCAAGGCCCCCGTACACTATGCAGCCTGCCCTGTGGCAGTCAGTAAAACATGACGGGAAACCGGCGCTCCAGGCAGCCATATTACAGTATCATAAGTTTTAGCTTTAGTTAGATTTTTTCATATGCCTAGTGCGCGGGGGCCTTAGGCTTATACTTCCTTGTTTTTGTGATGCATGTGACCTCTGGTGGCATGTATAGAATCGACCATGTCGGTTGATTTTGTTATCTTTTTCTATGGTCTGTTTTTTGTAACATTGTCCAGGATATGTTGTTCCTTGGCCTTTGGCCTGATTCGAACAACTGTTATCTTCAATATAGTTAGATTTAGTTAAGTACTCATTTTTTGGGTGCGTTTAGCCGATGCAAAATCTGGACAGAAATGCTGAACAGTCAGCTATGCTGACTAAATTATCGGCTGAAACCATGCTGAGTTCAAACGAGAGCGAGGCATTTTGACAGCCGTCTCAGCCTAGTCAACATTCGCCATTTCTCTTTTAGTGCCGTCAAGATTTTGTATCGGCTAAACGCGCCCATTTTCATTTTTTTTTGTGCCAAGGACCAAAATACACTGGACTATGCACAGATAGCGCGCGAGTTGAATGCAGTCGGGGTCTGAGGTGAAGAGCCCCCCGCTACCCGCACGCCCCACCTCACGCGCCTGCAGTGTAGTACTTTGCCATCCTTGTCAACAGCACTACCGCATTCCTAAGCTCTGCATTCAACTCGCGCGCTTAGTGTAGTAACTAGGCCGTAATGGCGTTTGACATTCAGGTTGATTTTACGTTAAAACTTTGACAGTGACAATAAATTTTATTGTCACTATGACATTTTGAACATGTTTAGTTTGCATTTAATTCACTGTGGTGCTAGTAGCCACTTGCAAGATGATGAAAAGTTTATTTTTGTATTGTAAGTTTAGTTTAGAACCTTACGGTAAATTGTTCCTGTAGTTATTAATGTATAACTTAATTGTTGATGTTATTTGTTGAAAATATTCGTAAGAAATAAATACTTTGAATACAATTATTCTCTTTATTTTTAGTTTCTCTGTTACATAAATACATTCAGTACCCTTAACACGAGTTTTCAGTATTTGACACGTAAATTGGAACTTGATGATTTCAAATTCACAATTTTCAAGGAAAAAAATATTTCCTTCTTGGCACACCAGAGGCGCTGTTCCATTTTTTCATACAAGAACCGCTGTAAATACTGGAAAGACTCTGTAAAGTCAACACTTTTATACTCTCATATTTTTAGGTAGCTACACATACAGCTTGTTCACTTTCAGATAAACATTATTTTAGTTACTTTTCTTCACGTAGGTATATAGGTAATTTTATGTACGTTAGGTAAAAAGTGATATACAATCCTTATATTTTCTCTTCAACCTTTGGCTATTCCATAATGAGGGTGTCTCTTCTAAATCTGTCCACTATGTTTTATGGCACGGCTATTCCCGGTAGCTTCAGACCATTTTGATAAGATAAATTCATTGTGAAAGTTAACATTAAAAGTACTCGGATATCTTCAAAAAGTCAGCCTTTGTATTCTGGTGGCCATGCAAACATGCTTTTAAAAAAATTCTTAAGGAACGCGTTCTATAAGTCTTCATGTCAAAAAATAGCGGAGCCTTAACATTATTTAAAGAAACATCTGCATTGAGGCTGCGGCGACAATTAATCTATCTAACGCAGCTCACGGCATCTTGTTGTAATAAATCTCTGGATTACAGCCTCCTTTGCGGAATTAGATCCGCACTGGAAGGATCTGACTTGAATTATGGACGAAAGTTTGGCTTTTTTAGCCCGTTATCTGACTAATTAGCATTGGTAAGCGCTTGATTTGTAGTCATTGACGGTTTTAGCTTTTGGTTACTTTTAGAATTGATGATGATTTTTTTTCGAAATTGAACAGCATAGTCAACTAAAATATTCCCACTGCTGGGACTGAGGACATATCTCATAACGGCTAGTCGTTTCCAAAAACGGCCGATTTGTACTGCGTCAACGATTATCCGTATTGTCATAGCGAGATGTTCTCAAATACGAAGGTTCTCGTATAATAGCCTAAGCCTATAATCAGAGAATCATCATAGTCATATTATCATCATCGTTTAGTAACATTTGTGAGAATTTTAGTAGAGGAGCCCGATGCGGGGCTCCTATTTACGCCTGTAAAGTTTAAAGGAACCTAATCAAATCGAACTTCGGGCTGCCCAAAAGTTAAGTCAGCTGTTTGAGGCTAGCCGTAATGTAATACAGTGATTAATACAAATATCCATCACATAGGTCTTGTGCGAATTGGTAGATGTCATATTTTATGTCTTCAAATATACTACTATTTTAAGGTATTTCCAGTTACATGGAACGTGTGAAGATCGCAGATTCTACACGCAAGCTTCCAGAATAAATTGAGGAAAATCTAGAGAAAAATCTCAATCTAAGATTCCATTATAAAGCCATCTTCTTGTTCCCTATCCCATGTTTGTTTTCGCAGGCAACGAAAAGCATCTTGAATGATTTATAACCTGCTTGCATACCAGGCTTTACTCACGGGTTTGCTCGATTTCGAGAGATGATTTCTAGGCTATACGCCAAATACCAGCTAAACCTTCAGGTAGCGTCGCTGTCAACGCTTATACAGCGCTGCACAGGTGTTCTTAGAGAATAGCAGTGCAAGCAGAAAATCGGTATGTCAAGTTGCAATGTTGCCAAACCGTAGTGTCCCCGTGAGGTGAATAATGTACCTATAGCGGTCGAGTGTCCCACCAGTGCAGCAGTGCGAAAATCACAGGCAGATATAAGGTAAGGTAACAGACAGATAAGCAATAGTTATTTGTTATACAAGAGTGCAAAGTTGATTTTTAACCGCGTGCTCAATTTTGATGACCGAGCAAACGAATGATTCTAAAATTGAATCACGAGTGCAACGAGTGATTCAAAATTAGAATCATGAGCGATAGCGAGGGAATCAAAAGAGCACAAGGTGAAAAATCTTTGCACTCGAGTGCAACACGTAACTTTTCATCCCACCTCAGCGAGGAAATGACTAGATTCAAAAACAAATAAAAACAGATGTTCATTGTACAAACACAAGCTAGGCTTTTATTTCAGTTTAGGTATTAACTAAGACATTATTATAGAACAGAATATTTTTTAAATTAAAACAAATATTAAGTTACTTATTTTTATCTTGGTTTGTCATAACATAAAAATAAGACGTGAAAGGAAAACCGCACAAAGCAAATAAAAAAAGGTAAAACAAAGTACTGAGCCAAGAATGTTCCGGGTCTGAGATTTTAACAAAATAATTGTAGATTACGCTCCAAGGGAGGCGTATTGAATTCCGAAGCGATACTAAGGATTCTGGGGGTGAACCTCCATCCGTAGCGCAGCGAGGAGGTTCAAGTGTTAATACCCGAAAGAAACGAGGGAAATTTTTAACTTTATTAACCTTTTAACCGCCAGACAATCTTAAAAAGAAATGTGCCCCTAGCGCCAATCACATATTTTCAAGGTCAACTATAGTGATGTGGACCAATCCCTACAGCAAACAAGATTTGTAAGGTAAAATTACACGTTTTTACGAAAATCTTATGCTTTTTCAATTCATTACCCTCATAACAATAATAAGATTAAAATTACCCACATCAAAAACCTATAAACATGTACATAGACACTAACAAAGCCAAGATAGAGTGTAGTTCATAATTCTACAAAATTCGGTTTTTGGAATCCCTATTGTTGCATTTATACAACTCCGGCGCTAACGTTAGAGATAAACAAGAGCGTAGATAGTGCGGGGACAAGTGAAATTATTTCCGGTTATCGATTTTATTACTCAAACTATGAATATGTTAGTAGAAAGTTTTGAGATTTCCTGTTTAAAAAAAATCTTAATTTATGGTCAATGATAGGGCATTTAATTGTCACTGCTTTAACGGACATTGTTTTGCGAGTCTCTTCTCTATCTATACATACCTCCTCTTCTTCTAACTCATTATCGGGCAGAAATTCTTCTACATCTTCCTCAAAACCTTCTAAAATTCTTATTAATTCCTCTGCACTCGACATTTTGCGATAAAAACACAGCCACAATACCCATTGAAATAAATTAGGTACCCACTAATACATTAATTTTTTTAACAAATAAAACAGATGTACCCTCACTATTATCATTATGAGTTCGCTTATGACGTCACAAGCGGTTGCACATATACAACTCCGGCGCTGGACTCTTTTGATAATATTAAAGTGCTAGGGTTGTTACTAAAATACGATTTGGTAAAAACCGTTGCTACAATATTGTAATATGAATCTACCAGAAATCATGTGAAGTTTTAGATGTTATAGTTAGAAATAGAATCAAACAGCAACAAGCATTGAATTACTTTCTAATTCTGAATGGCTAACTTCTTTATATGTGATTTGAATAAAATAAATTGGCATTAATGAACAAAAAATAAACTTATGTGTTACATCACTACTGTTGTATTTATACAACTCTGGCGGTACAGATTAAGGTCACACTTGCATTTTGCGATGAGTTTTATTCGTTTTTTTCACCGTTAATTTGGCGCTCAGCATCAGTGATTTTAGGGAAAATGAAAGAAATTTCTTGAAAGGCAAAGGTGGTCTATATAATTATTATGAAATTGCTGCTACGTAAATAAAAATATGCTTGAAAATCACTTCGTAGACTTTTGTTGCGAATTTACAACTGTGGTGTCAGGGGCTCAAAAATAATAAGTTGCTTATATACAACTGCGGCGGTTAATAGGTTAAAAATCCTTAGTGAAGCGAGGGATTCAAGTTAGCCCAAGGCAACGCAGCCTTACACCCGAGGAGCGTACTCTGCTTTCCCACCTAAGGCGAGGGAACAAATACTATTTTTAAAATTCGAACAACCTTCGAACGTCAAGTGGGCAACACAGCAAGCGATCAGCTGTTGCGGTCATCGGCCGCCATTACTGCTGCTACTCTTTTGTTCATACGATGTTCTAAATTCGAATTTACTTTATTCACTAGAGGATAAAAACGGCTTTTACTCACTTGAGGATAAAAACGGCTTTTACGGTCAGATATCGAAGAGCAAAAGTACCCTTTCCGAGATGGGGGGATGAAAAATTACTTTCGTATTAAGGGTAAAAGGTATGTATTTAGGTAACGGTATTTGTAACGTGGTGACGATAAGTATCCCATTTGTAGCGTACGTACGTAATTTACGTAGGTAGGTAGTTCTGAATTGCTGACGCAGTGCAGTACACGGTGCTAACATTTCCACGATGACTGGCAGTCGTGATAGTCGTTAGAGTAAGACTGCATTTTCCGCAGGGATTCGACTGTAAGTTGGAATGAGTTATGAGTCACAAAATGACATATGGTGCGCTTGTTTCCGTAGCTACGTTCTTGGATATTCATATGTTTAAACTAGGACGAGGAAACTGGTTTTCGCTTAGCTGTTCTGTGGTCCTGGTGATGTGATTAGTCTGAAAAAATTCAAACTAAGGGAGATTATTAAGGGTGATTTACATTGACTCAAAACTAGGAACGTGCTTAAATCCCATCCAGCCCGGGATACTTGACGCTGCATTGGATTGAAACATGTTTATACTATCTATTCTAATGCCATTCCAGCGCTTGAATCCAGCCATTTGGATAAATAAAAGTCAGCTTTAAAATGATATGAAAAAAATGGTCTCTGATTCATTGCTCACTTTACTTTGGTGAATAAAGTGTACTTTAATAAAAACTATGACCCATTTAAGTGTGTCTGACATGTTCGAAAGATTGACAAAAAGTTTACTGATATTAATGTTTTGAGTTTAATTTTACTATGGAGTGCTCAGTGCGATCCTTATTTAGGCACCAAGGAAATGTCGTCTAACTAAAGAAGTCTTTTTTTTACGTGTTAAAATCATCAAATGAGTCCTCCCACCCAGGGATTCCCTACGTTCCGGGGTCACGGTAATGAAGAGATAAGTCCCACGATCCCAGTAGGCTTTCGGGGGGCCCCGTCATAACTTAAGAAGTCTTGGCATAATTAACGCCTCCTTCTTATAAAACGTAGTTCTCACTAACTACATAACAAAAACTTTTTCAAAATCTAACCCTTGTTACCCGTTTTGTACACAAGACTAATGTCACATTTGCATAGCTAAATAATTTCATTTTATTTCACTTCCGAACCGGAGTGCTGTGTATATTTTAAAATTCATAGGGATTTAAATTCTTAGACACTTCAATTTGCATCAGATCCGACGGGTAAGAGCCGCGAGAAATATGGAAGATAATAATAAAATTCCGCTGTAAAGTAAAAAATATAAAATTCGACTGCTGAGATCTTGTAATATGTATTATGGATTTTTTCCGCCTGTTTGCGAATTATATTAATATTATCAAAGTCGACATTTTTGTGAACCCGAAATCTACAAGGCTTTGACACTTTTTGGTGTGAGTTTGTAGTTGTCAAAGATGATATTGACTAACTGGCTGACTGACTGTTCAATCAACACAATCATATCAGAATCTGATGTTCAACCCTTAGGGTCTATGCACACGTTTTTGTCAAACTGCGCGTTTGCATCGTGTCTGTATCGCTACAAACGCGCGTCAACGGCGCGTTTAATAAACGTGGTGTGCGTAGGTTTTTAGGGGGTTTTATATTCACACACATGCACTACTAAATGCGAATACAATATAGTATCATTGGCTTCAGTTGTCTCCTATCACCGAATCACGCCGTCATTCTTGAAATACCAAAGACGTCCTTAAAAACGGTGTACACTCGACTGTCCTTTTTTTTTGCGTGGTAAAATCATCAAATGAGGCCTCCCACCCCGACTGTCAGACTTCTACTGACTAAAATCCCAATGTCCTTCAATAGTCCTTTATGTTCCGGGGTCACGGTGATGGAAATAAGCCCCGCGACCCCGGCAGGCCTTGGCCCTCTTTGAAGGCCGTCATTTTGCTGACGCTCTTTGAGGCGCGCGTGAGACACGACGCGCCGTCGACCCGGACATGGTCCATGATCGGACAGCGAGTTGCCCTTTTCTCGCCATCCGCATGCCCGCGACTTTCGACTGTCCTTAACTTATTCAAACCTTCATAATCTGGCTTCATTTCTTGACGGAATCAGCTTTATTATTTACTTCCATTACAGCCAAGAAGCCGATTAAATCAAAATGTAGGCACCAAATTATAATCATGGCGGACCCCTGAGACAGACTGATAGACTTTTAAATTTGTATCAGCTTATTAAGCGAGCGAATTAATGACCCAAGATGCCTACTTAATTTAAATTACTACTTTAATGTAACTTTTGCGTGTAATGTAACATTGTAGATTCGACTTTGAGCATTACATTACAATACTAGGTAGTATACCCTTTCCTTACCCTTGACTGACGAACATTTCCGTACATTTAGTATAGATTTCATACAAGGTGCGCATGTGATGCTCAATTGTCTTCCGTCACTGATTTAAATGTTAGAATCTGTAACGTTACATTACAGGTGAATGCTCACGGTGAGCTTAGGGAATGCCTTTATTCAAAACGGTAAGTTGGAAAGGAAAACATCGTGAGGAAGCATTTCCTATGATAAAAAAAAAAAAAACTAAAGACATGTGTCATCTACCAACCCGCATTCTTTCTCACAGAGGCTTGTGGCCCAACAGTGGATATTATAGTTAAAGATTAAGATGTTTTTATCTTTTTATCATGTTTAAAAAAAAAAAAACATGAAATATCAGAATGTAAATTATCAACCACTGTTCGTTGGCATGGCAGACAATATCTTTATTTCAATTATTTGATAAAACTGGTAGTTTAAAAAAGCGGCAATCATTTTTCGATTACAGTTGTCTTGTGTAACGGCTCCCACGGAATCGGATTTATTACGAAAAAACGCTTTAATCTTAAATGGATGTATGAGCTTTTTCACACCACTTGCTCGTAAATGTCAAATTATATGTCAGGCAAACCGTACTGTAAAGCAAGTCATTGTTCCCTCTCGCTCGAGCCGGGCATTAATATTGTACTGAATTTCATTATTTCCGTGGGAATAATGTGATTTGAATTTGGAACCTCAAATAAAACCGTATGAAAACTTTCACCAAGGAGTTGGATCAGTAATGGCGGCCGCTGGCCTGGCCTGGCGGGATTCAATACGCCCGTGACGTAAGGCAATGCTTTACTCCCTTGGTGCGTAATCTACTATTATACCAAACTATTGGTGTCCTCCAAATCGTTGACATACGATGTTCATGACTATGTAACGTTTACCAGCTCACTTTAACCAAGTGAGCGCAAATTTGGAGTTAATAAATTCTCGACACTTTACGTTCAAAATCCAAACGTGCTGCTTCTTTAATCGAAGATTTGATAGATAATGCAAGTTAGGTTATATTGCAGAGTCAGTTGATCAATCCACAAAATCCAAAACCAATCATCAAAATCGATTGCAAGTTCTTGCATTTTTAAAATTGGGCTTATCAATATATAAACTGCCGAGCCGGCACGAAGAAGAAATAATTAATTAAAATATTTTCCTTGCTATATTACTAAAATTCACAGGCACACAAATGGACCACAATTTGTGATACGGTTTAATTTTATTTTTGCAAGAAAGAAGTTCCAAGAGTAGGTATTGCAATTTCATATTCGAGAATCTCTCGAGACATAAATTTTATAAATAAACTTTAAAGCAAAGCACTTGAGCTTTCATTGCTTTAAGCCACGACAAGTTTTTGATTTAACAAGTGGTGCCGGGTGAACACATTAACATTTACAAGGTGGCTGGGAAAACGTTGTCGTTGGAAAGTTGAAAAGAGTCGTTGAGGTAGAGAAGTTTTGTCCATGTTTCCGTTCCTTCAGGTTTGAGATTGCACAGAAATGTTCCAAAACTATCACACAACGCTATCTAGTCCCAAGCTAAGCAGAGCTTGTGTTATGGGTACTAGACAACTGATAAACATACTTATATATTTCTACATACATACATATTATAGACAAATTACACCCAGACACAAAATAAATGATCATGCTCTTCACACAAACATTTGTCCTGAGTGGGAATCGAACCCACGACCTCCGGCATAGCAGTCAGGGTCACTGACCAGTAGACCAACAGGCCTGTCGAAAAGGATTTGAAAACAATCTGATTGTAACATCCTTTAAATAAAAATGCCTACTAACACCTTTTGTCTCAAAATATTACATCCGCTTCTAGAGAAATGGTCCCAAAAAGTACCCCCTAGTCAACTTTCTACAACTAATAAAGTGATCCATAACTATCAGACCATTACTCAGACGAAACTATACCATTTATCGAATTAACCAATTTGTGTAATTGGGCTTTAAAACCAAAAAGTCCAATTTTGATAAATCATACCCAATGACCAATCCAAAGTTTGTACCAATTTGATTTTGAAAAATTAATCGTTATAGACGTCCTGTCGTCCCCAGAGGTTTGACAATCAGTCTGTTACCGAGGAGTATCGTATTAGTCAGAAATAGCTAGGTCTTATAGGCAGTCGTTCCACCTAAACTATTTATTAAGCTCATCTGTAATCTAGACATCATTGTTGGGGAAAAGATGGCCATCGCGTCTTTGAAAGAAACCCATCCCCAAAAATATTATTTCAAATCACTATGTACTTTCATGTTTTATTTGGGAATGGGGGACCTCTGGTACGAAAAGACCGAAGTATCCAACTACAGGAAGAAAGTCTACACAGCTTGGATGGTATTAGCTAATGGATACATCATCTTCGTCTTGTTTGACGAGCTTATGTCTTACGCCAGGACTGATTTGACGGACAGAGAGAAGAATGACTTGGTGCAGTTCACTTTTGCGCACCCCCTGATCTACTGCAAGGTGTTAACTCTGTATATCTGGAAGGCCAGAATAAAGGTTGTGATGGAACGATTGTTGGAAGGAACCAGGTCTGTTTTCCATTCCATAGAGCTGGAAAGACTGTCTGTCAAGCAGTTTGCGAAGCATTGCTTTACGTTGACTGCTGTTTCGTATGTGACGTTGTGTTCAGCTACCATTGAGGCGGTGAGGCTTCATTTTATAGAAGGTAAGTTTCCGTGTGTTTCAGTGAATCATCCTTTATACATTATGAAAGTGTATACAGTTTGAATAAACCGTTTTTTTCTAGACATACCAGTCCGCACAGAAGTGGTCTACTACCCCAATTCTTCACAGACTGGCTTCTTCATCAATGTTCTCCGTTTCTTTGCGGAGTTCCACTGGTACGCTATAGTAGCCATGATGGCAACCATGGACTGCCTCGCCATATGTTCACTACTCACTGTAGGCCATAAATTCAGGCTACTAAGGTTGTATTTCCGAGAACTGAGGATCAGGACTGTGGAGAACAAAGATAAGAAGACGAGGAAGGAGCTTGCAGAAGATTTTAAGAAAGATTTTGTGATTGGGATTAAGTTGCATGCGGATGCTTTGTGGTAGGTGTTAATTATTAATCAGTATGCTAATATAATTTAACAAAAAGACACAGGAGAGTTTGTTTGCTAAATATTTTTGTGCCCTAGTCCAATTTTTGAACATCTATAGGTATCCATTGTGGGTATTGCATGGACCTGTCCAACTTAGGCCAATTTTACATCGATATTTTTTGTAGCCTCACGTCTATCACCGTGACCCCGGAACATTAAGGGCTATTGAAGGACACCGTGGATTTTAGTCAGTACAAGTCTGACAGTAGGGGGGTGGGAGGACTCATTTGATGATTTTACCACGCAAAAAAAAAGGCCTCACGTCTATTCCACTGCTTTTATTTATAGACATTTTGTGTGTCATAATTATTAAGCTTTCTTTGTGTCATAAATTCATCAAATTAATCTTGTGTAAAAAATGGAGTGTCGAACTTGTACTGGCTAAAATCTACGGTATTCCTTCAATAGCTATATATATAGACCATTCCGTGACCCCGGCAGGCTTTGATCCACCAAGGGAGCCCCGTCAGATTGCTGACAGCTCTTTGAAGCGAGCGTGGAACACGACGCGCCTTCACCCGGGTATCGCCCATGATCGGACGATGAGTAACCAATTACTCGTCGTCCTCTTGATCGCGCACGTAAATAATATTACGGTACTTTTGACGGCACGTTTTCGCGCACGTAAATAATATTACGGTACTTACGAGCAAAACATATTTTGATTTGTCCGACAGGTGTGCCAGAAACGTGCAGCAGTCCATGGGTCCTCTGTACAGCATCCAGGTGATGGAGAGCGTCGTCCTGATCATCATGTGCCTTATTAAGCTAGTTGTAAGTTGCGTTCCATCTTCGTCATTAAAAGCTACGCCCAGTAGGGAACCGAGAACCGGTTCTGGCACTAATTCCAGAACTGAAATTTTTGTGATATTACTTTCAAGGAATCGAGAATAATCAGGAAATTATGTTATCGAGTGCACAACGAATTCAGAACAATACTGATATTTAGAGAATTTATTTTATCATTTCGTTCAGAATTAGCAATGGTTTAGTTTATTTGGATTGAACGCTCACTTGGGTTAAATGAATTTGTGAACGTTATACGCATGACATTCGCGACCCATCCAGCTAAGAAACTCCACATCAGCTTGTTTCAACCACCCTGCTTATAGAAAATGTAACGGAGTATTTCTTAACAGGTGGCGGAACGCAATATCACCTATCTGCTGGCAACTTCCTTCTTTATCATCTGCCTTATCATACTGACTGGGTCCTACATGATTTCAGCTGGAGATATTACACATGAGGTATTTCACATTTTGAGGTATACCAAATTGGGCACCTGCTGAGAAATTTTGACAGGACCCGTATGTGTAATAGTTAAGGTTTCATTAGCTCAGGTGCCATCACAGCGGGTGATCGTGCAGCGCGAATGGTGAGCACTGTGAGTAGTTTAAGTCCTAGAAAACATGGTCTGGTGGGGGTACACTGATGAAGAAAGGTGCGACTGCGGAGCCTCATCACTAACGATGGCCCACCTCCTCACTTGTACTTTGTGCCCTAAGGAACCTGTCCGAGGCCACCACCAACGCCGTGAAGGTGGCAGAGTTTTGGTCGAAGTATATTTAATTTAAACTTTAAAGGAATCATCGACACGACGAAGAAGAAGTCCCAGAGCGTAGCGTGAGCAATCCTAGCTATTTTTTTAAATTAAAAGTCTTAAAAATATGTAGTACGGGGACTTGGGAGCAAGCAAAACAATGTTTTTTCTTGTTATTTATTTATTTAAAGGTACACCAACAGAATATTATATATATAATATAAGCATTCGAATATTAATTAGAATGCTTAAATTATATTTTTTTTTTCTTAAACTAAATGAGAACTGAATAGAAAGAAAACAAAAAAGTAATACAGAAAGAAAAAAAATCACAAAGAAATTACTAAGTAGGTTGATTAATGCGTTCCCGTATCTCCGAGACTAATCGTCTGAACTTGTTGTTCTTGCTTGGTCCAAATAAATACCTCTATTGATAGAATGTAACGTTTTCAAGGCGTCGCTAGTTGGCACGGCGATCTTCCATAGCGGTTGGGAGGAGTGTCACCTGGGGTCTGAACTCTGTATCTTGGCTGTGGTGGCTCTCCAGATGAGTCAGGTGCCTGTCTACATGACCGCCTTCGGAGTCATCACCCTGTCTCATACTAACTTTATCTCGGTGAGTACTGAAAAAGCAAGTTTGTAACTTGTTTTGTGTCATAAGAAGCTAGTGATAGCATCAATATTTTATTGCAAAATCTATTTAGTTCGTGAATGAATATTATATATATATTTTTTTAATTAATGGAGCGTACTAAAAAAAAACTACCCCAGCATCACATATTGTGAATTTAGATTAAAAGTAAAGAAAAATTAGAGTGAAATCTTTTTTAATAATGTGACTGGCGTACTGATTAGATTTTTTTACCTTAGACCCATTAAAAAAAAACCATGGAGACAGTAAATCCGTGGTCGTGGGACTGTCCTACTGACTGCCCTGGGGCAGTTCGATGATTTTACCACGAAAAAAAAAACTATTATTAATGTGATTTGTGGTTATATGCGTGTGGGTGTGTGGTGTGTGTGTATTCTTATTTATCTTCCGAATTGTACAGCAATTCTGTTCGCAGGAAAGAACTGTTACTTATTTTTTTCAATAATTGTTCTCTTTTCAGGTAATTCGGTCTTCATATTCTTTCTTTGCTGTTATGTATTAGAAAAACAATGAAATATTTAGTTTATACCTATGCTAAGTGCACAGATAGTTAATTATGTGTAACTCTTATGTAGGAGTACATTATTCTTCTGCTACGAGTATGACATAAATCTTGTATGACTATGATTTCTTTTTTTTAATTTTAATCCCAATGCTACTTCAAACTCCAAAACTAGGTCGCAAAATCAATACATTTCAAAATTAAGCCGTATTAGGCGTACCCTGATAATGACCTAAAAGTCCCCTAAAAATTCCTCGTTTAAAATAATAACTAAAGGCAATATTAAACAAATCTTCAGTCTTCGTAAGCTGCTTACAGCTATCTCTGTCATTATTAATTTCACGAAAATCCTTTTTGCTTCGTGTTTCGCCCATCTGCGACGATATTTTAATTTTAATAGATTTTGGGACGAAGGCGCAAAGTAATTCGTTCGAAAATTAGAAATAGAAATCTGTTATTGAAAATGATGGGTAGGTATTTAAATTCTTCTTTGTTTAGTTTAATAGGTTGTAATGTTAAATAGCCAGGAATATTTGGCCGGATAACAAAAAAATGCCGATTAGGTCGGATACACTGCGTTCCAAAACACAGATCACTGACGTTGCTAAAATGACCGCTAAACTGAAGTGGGACTGGGCTGGCCACGTCTGCCGGATGCCCAATGAACTGTGGGCCAAAATTACCACTATGTGGAGCCCTGACACAGCCAGAAGGCGTCGCGGCAGACCTCGCAGAAGATGGCGGGATGAGCTGGATAAAACTAACAACCAGTGGCTCACACTAGCCTTAGATCGAAATAGTTGGAAGTCATGGCGAGAGGCCTTTGCCCAGCAGTGGGATGATAGGTACAGGCTGACAGTAACTGAATATTCGTGGCATCTCTGTTATGGACTTTGATACAGGTTTATTAAACCCTTTTTCTCTTTTTTAATGTGGTAAAATCTTCAAATGAGTCCTTTCGCATATGGCACGGCAGGAGGGACTTTCAGACTTGCTTGACTAAAATCCACAGTGTCCTTCAATAGCCCTTTACATTCCGGGGTCACGGTAGCTTGTTAGTTAAAGCAATACGTTAAATGAAGGTGTAAGAATTTTAGTAATTTCGGAGAGTCACTTACATCAAGCAATTCCTTTAAAACGTGGTGAAAATAAAATGACAAAGTAAAGAAAATAGCATCAAAGTTCCGTTTGCTTACTTAGTCTGGGTGAGTACCTCGTAGGTAAGTGCTTTAAAACTCGCACGTATTTCTTGTGCCAAATACTTGTTCTAGTTTCAATAACGAGTTTGGAGTTTAAGTGTTGCGAAAATTATAGAACTTTGATCTTTTTAACTTTCCTCATATATAATTTATGTTGTGAACACACAAAATTCGCGGAACTTAATTTCGAGACATAGGTATTTAGAATATGCTTACCTTTTCGTGTGAGGGTATGACCACCTACCGTGACCCCAGAACATAAAGGGCTATTTAAGGATACCGTGGATTTTAGTAGTGTAGTGTACAACTTGATACAGGTTATAAGCTAACTGTGTATGTCATCAAAATCCGTTCTGTAGATTGTTTTGTTTGTAATAATAAAAACATCATTAATAGCAATACCTAAGTTGGCATCTGTAATTGCATCATGTGAGGCGAAAGCCTCACATGATGCAGTTTAGGCATTCGTAAGTGTTCAGAGGCAATCACAGATTGATATCTGCTTTGGATTATAAACTTTAAAATAATGAAACCTAAAGTCTTTTTTTCAAGAGCGAAAAAAGTGCGTTAGATTTTTCGTAAAGACGGGCCCAAAAGTCGTCGTTTTTTGATCTTTTTTGAAAAATCTTTCGGTAGTTTTAACAAAAAAATTAAACATTATAAGCTAACTGTGTATGTCATCAAAATCCGTTCAGTAGACTGTTTTGTTTGTAATAATAAAAACATCATTAATAGCAATACCTAAGTTTTCGCCTCACATGATGCAGTTTAGGCATTCCAAAGTGATCAGAGGCATAATCACGGAAGGTGATATCTGCTTTGGATTATAAACTTCAAATAATGGAACCCAAAAGTCTTTTATTGAGTAGCGAAAAAAGTGCGTCAGGTTTTTGGAAGTGACGGGCCCAAAAGTATTCGTTTTTTTATTTTTTTTGAAAAATCTTTCGGTAGTTTTAATAAAAAAAAAGTAAACATAAAACCACTATCTAAAATGACAGATTCTCCGAAATTTCATTCGAACTGAAAATCCATCAAACATGAATATTTTGTTTCAAATACGAAATCCGGATTTGTATCGCCCTCCCCGTGAGCTGAGGTCGCAACAAACACAAATGATACTCCTTCAGTTTTCTTGCCCCGTTTACCAAAGACGAATGTTTGTTCCGATACCGGTAATGCGGGGTACCTCAAGTTAGCTGGAAAATGCAAGCGATTTGTATTGGTTTACATTTTTAGTTTTGTTCTTGTTTGAGTTGGTTTTGTGTTATTCCTTTGATATATTTTGTGGAATACTTCTAGAAACAGTTTATTTTAAACTGGTAGTTTGTGTTTTACAAGCTTTTATTTAGTTTTGTCTGTCTCGTTGTCTGTGATCAAATCTTGCAAGTAAAATTTGATCCACTTCCCGGTCTCCGATTGAGCTGAAATTTTGCATGTAATGTATAAGTATATTGCATGACAATGCATGCTAATGGTCAGCTCCATCAACCGTTTGAAGATCGACGAAACCTTCCTATGGCCAAGACCAAAGTAACTCTGTAATTAAACGCAACAAACCCGTCGAGTTTGGACTTATTTGATTCGTCTTGACGAGTACTTTGTGTATCGTTTTTTTCACAATAAAAGCTTGTTTGACAAGCTTTGTTGAACATAGTTTTTTAAATGCCTATCGTGAATTGGTTTACAACGTTGCCTACACTAGGAATTTCTCCTGTATCATGTGTGTCGCGTAAAACTCACTCTGTGTCTGGGTGTAATTTACCTATAATATTCATGTATTTAGAAATATAAAAGTATGTTTATCAGTTGTCTAGTACCCATAACACAAGCTCTGCTTAGCTTGGGACTAGATGGCGGTGTGTGCTAGTTGTGGAATACTATTATTATTACTGCTAGCCTACTCCATCCCACTGCTGGACAAAGCTCCATTGAAAAACTTCTAACAATAAACTAGACACGAAGGCGATAAGTTTCCAAACAAAAATGTGAAGCACGGAAGAACTTCAAGCTATAAAAAGGCTATAAATTAGCTGGTATCGGAACACCTGTGGCTTGAGCCGTATCAAAACATGCTGGGAGTGTACACTGCAAGTGCTGCCAACATACGGTCAGTGTTGCTAGGATTTAAAAATGTGTGGTATAGTAGTTTATGCTTTTTAGTTGGTTCTATGTACGTGAGAGTAAGTAAGTACGTATTTTGGGACTGAAAAATTGTAAAGGGAATCTGGAAAACTGCATTAGTAGTTAGAATCGTTCATGCATTTTTATTCGGACAAACTTCAGGCTATAAAAGGCTGATTAGTTGTATTTATGTATGTTTATGCTATGCATAGATAAACCTTAAAAGTAATTGAAAGTATTAAGACAATCGTCTACCGAGGGCTCGTCCATATTAAAAGAGAAAACGTTTTCCTACCCCTAAATGTTATCGTATCTCAATGATATTTAGAATGCTTCTGACACAGTAAAAAACTAGGTTTAAAAGCTTTCTTTTTTTTTGAATTAATAATAGTTTGAAAGTTACAGGCGCCTAAAAGTTACTATTTTAATGACAAAATCTTCATTGAAGTAAAACCTTTGTATTTTAAAAATAAAAAAGTTATAGTAAAAAAAGTAAACCTAAAAACCTAGAATATAATATGCTGGAACGATTGACGCCAGAATCTAAGAGATTGGTCGTGATTTTGTATGTGAAAAACGTTTTCTCCCGAAAGACAAAGAAGGATGGACAAAACGTCCCACCCCTTGTAACACTTCCATCTATACATCAAATGAAAGCACTTGAAAAGTGTATCATTTCATTGTATGACAGCAAACCTGTAAACCATGGGAGAAAAAAGTTATTGAGACTTTTATGTCAAAATACCGACGATACATAATGTTAGGCAGAAGTCATGTATGTCTTAAATTATATTAATCCTTACTCAATACTGTGCGCTAATGCATCGTTGACATTACTGTATTAAAAAAAATGTCACATGATATGCAAAAAAAAAAAAAAACTTGCTAGTTTCTTTAACCGATTCTCGGACTACCTTCAGCTCGTCCACGGTTCTGTGCCTTAACGATTGGGTTTGTCGACTATGAAAGTAGAAGACAGGCGTCAACTATGTGTTACGTGTTCGCTATCTTTACTTCGAATCAGAATTCGTCATAGTATGTTATTACGAGAATTTGTATATGGAAGATCGGCCGGGATTCACAGAGTTTATAATGGCACACATTGATTTTGAAAATGTCAGTTTTAATATTTAATTATAGCGTTTTTGAAAAAGAATAAGGCGCTATCTCCACAATCGATAGAATCGCGGCGATATTATAGTCGTGCCACATATTTCCATATACTCTATACGAACGTGTCTCCACACGGCAATGTTCATAGATTTTCACATGGAAATGATGGGTACAAGCGTTGGCGTTGGTACGCATCATTACCATGACAAAAAGCTATTCAGACACTGTTAGCACTTCGGGCCCTAATGAAGGAAACCAAAAAATGACTTCAACGACCATCCATAGTACACTGGTGTTTTTTTTACTCCTTTGCTTCCTCGTTAGTCAGTTGAGTAACATTTTGGTTGTGGCGGCATGTGACGGTCTTATGGCCATGTTCTTCTAAGTAGGGCCTGTGGTACCCCTACCACAGCTTTGAGCCTCTAAAGCCCCAATCTAGTTTAAATTCATTATTTTCATACAATTATTACTACTAAGTACTATGATTTTCTTTTAAAGAGTCAGAAGTGGGTGCCGCTAAGTCAACAATGTTACTCTTTCTCATGATCTGTACACATATTATCATGAGAAAAAGCTAAGAGCAGTGTTTTCTTCTGAAAATCGAAATTCATCTTTTGACATAAAAGTCTCAATAACTTTTTTCTCCTATAGTTTGCAGGTTTGCTGTCATACATTGAAATGATACACTTTTCACGTACTTTCATTTGATATAAGGATGGGAGTGTTACAAGGAAAGGGACGGGGTCCATACATTTCTGCCCATTCTTCTTTCATATAAAAAATACTTAGTCAGTCGCGCGCTCTCTATCGCACAATCGGAGCACGAGTTTTTCTAAGTACCTATTTTTTGAAATGGCAGCCGGTATACTTTCCTCTTAACTGTAAACCTATTTGTTGATATTTAGCTCAAACCATTTCAGTCGGTTCATTTTGACTGCGCCTGTCATGTTAAAGTAGCAACGTCTTACCTACTAGTGGTTGCTAAACTTATTTTGTAGGCGCTTTCTTTTTTGTTATTGAGCACTAATTTACGCGAAAACTGTACTGAGCAAGTATTGGAAACATATTGGTGAGACCATTACTCAGCAATAGGACCATATTGGTTGAAATAAAGCTGTAAATTTTTGTAATTTATTCGACTAATGTTAAGCTCACTAAAGTACGATTATTAATTCATCATCATCATCACCATCATCATCATCAGCCGGAAGACGTCCACTGCTGAACATAGGCCTCCCCCTTGGACCGCCACGCCGAACGACAATTCGCCACTTGCATCCATCGGTTGCCCGCGACTCTCACGATGTCGTCGGTCCACCTAGTGGGAGGCCTACCTACGCTGCGTTTTCCGGTCCGTGGTCGCTACTCGAGAACCTTTCTTCCCCATCGGTTGTCAGTTCTACGAGCGATGTGGCCTGCCTATTGCCACTTCAACTTGCAAATTTTACGAGCTATGTCGGTGACTCTGGTTCTTCGCCGAATATCCGTGTTCCGGATTTTATCCCGCAAAGAAACTCCGAGCATAGCTCTTTCCATTGCTCGTTGAGTGACTCTTAGTTTCTCTAAAAGGCCAGCAGTCAAAGACCACGTTTCAGAGCTATATGTAATCACTGGCAACACACACACAAATGACAAGTGCAACTGTCATTGATACAATGTTTAGTACATTTCTATGAACAAATGTCATTTTACTGATTCGAATTAATAATCGTACTTTAGTTTAGATAATTATTATTATTATTTTTTTCTTTTTTTTTTTACTTTTTGCAACATGCATTTTTAAATAGTCCAAGAACCCATTTGTATACTTCATAAAACGGATTGCGGTCCTCATATTTTGCAAACGAAATTCCTTCTGCGGCCTGCACTAATAGGTTTCTAATCAAGATTTTGAAATCGATACGTACATTTTTCATATCGATTACTGCTCTCGCCAGTCATGTAAGCTACAAAGCCGTCAATATGAAACAATCGCGTCTCCTCCGTAACTCGGAAGGGAAGCAGACGTCGAAGTTGGACGAAGTTTATGACATGGAGCCTGCACGCTGGTAATATCTCAGATTTATCGAGTTTTAAAATAATGTGAGAGTACATTGCAGCTGGGAGGTTGTATATTTACTACTCCTTCTAATATATTCAACACTTAAATTATAAAGAGGCAAGATTTGTGTGTGTGTGTAATGAAGAAACTCAAAAACTACTGTTCTGATTTCAAAAACTTTTCACCATTAGAATTCAATGCTATACAATTTTATCCTGTTTCTTTTTAAAGTTTTTCCCACCTTTGTATTTTCTTCCTGTATCGTGGGTACATTTAAAAACCAGCAACGTAACAATTTTTTGTTCTGTGTCCCACTGTTGGACAAAGGCCTCCTGTTTCTGCTTCCAAACCTCTCATTTTGAGCATTTTCAATCGCCATTATCTTCCTGCCCCTATCCCATTTTCTTTAGGTTCTTGGGGGTCCGATTCTTCTTCCATTCTCCCCTGTTAAGTAATTTCATTACCTCATAATGGAGGCCATATACAGGGTGAATTTTTCAATTGGGCGTGAATGGCTATCTCCGAAACTCATATCATTACCATGCGAAAGCTAATACCATTTTAGTTTTCGTCAAAATCGGCCCTCGAGACTCCTTTCATCGTGTCTCGATATTCCTCTTAGTTTCGGAGATAGCCTGCTACGCCCAGTTGACAAATTCACCCTGTAAAGGTATATACGTTACCATTATGCAAACTCTAACGTGTATGGCCTCCATTAGTAACGTTTTATCCATAATGAACTACAATACCTTGTAAAACCATAGGTAAACTAAACTAGGAATTTACACAAACAATGGTAATATTCATGCACATTTCCCGCCGACTTCCAGCTTGCTCGGAGAATCAAAGAAAACACGGCTATGTTTGTTTTAGCTCAGCGTTTGTTTATGTACTAGCTTACCTTAGAATAAATACTGAGTCAACAAAGGAAGGATGTTGGGTTTATATTGGCTGGTGAAAAGGCGCGTTTTATTCTTTAATAACCCTTGAAATCCAATCTACGTCTTTTAAGGCAGCTACAGAGCGCAATTCGTTTCGGACTTTCGGCGACAACATTGGCGATGCGATCTGGGGGCCGATTCTCGGTTTTAGAGATGTTGTCGAACTCGACAAAAATATCTAATGACGTCATTTTTTCGACAATTTTTACTGAACGAGTTCTGAGTTCGACACCATCTCTAAAACCGAGAATCGGCCCCCAGATCGCAGGCGAGCTCTCAAACGCTGACGCAATGCGATCTGACGGCGGTAGTTAAAAATCACATTTATGGACATCCATAGGTTGCATGGATCCACATTTGATCGCCGGAACGGATCGCGGTCTGTCGGTACCGCCCGAAGCAACTTACAATTATTAGTATGTGACAGCACAGGTCGTTCTTGAGGGATAAGCCGCGTTAAAAAATATACGCAGGCAATGCCGCTGGTATGAGCTAGTGAAACGTAAAAGACAATAAATAGCCAACAAACTACCCGCCAATAAATTAAGGTATCCATCCATATCCCGATCACTTCCGCACATTTACCAAGACGGGAACAATCAGTAACTTAGTTTAATGTAACGGCTGACAATGAATTGGTCAACTTGTTCCGACCATCCGAATGTGTTCCCAAAGTTAATGCCTTGGTGTTTTACGAAGTATTCTTTATCTTGGGTTGGTCAGCGATGTTCAATGTTTATTGAAAGAACGGTAATTTTTAGAAAGGATGTTAATTTGCAGAGAGGTTATTATTTCGTAGAGAGGATAATAATTTGTAGAGTGAGAGTTAATTTGTAGAAAGGATTTTAATTTGTAGAAATGATTTTTATTTGTAGACATACTTACAATTTCTATGTAAAGTCTGACAACCAGTCTCACCATGGGGTATGGTATTACCCAGTTACTGGGTTGTGGAGGTCAGACAGGCAGTCGCTCCATGTAAAGTACTGATATCCAGCTGAATCTGGTTTGATTGGAAGCCGACCCCAATATAGTTGGGAAAAGGCTAGGCAGATGATGACTGACAATTTCTATATAAAAAGGATTTTTGTTTGTAATAAAAAGGATGGATAACTGATAATAATTTGAAGAAAGAAGAACGTTGATTCCAGGCAAATTTCTTTGAGACTTGTATTACTAGCAGCTTTGGATTTCAATGGACAAAGTAATCATTAGGCAAGTCGATGATAATGTAGTAGGTACGTCTTGAAAATCACTCTTCTTTCACGGTAGAAAAAAGGTTGAGGACCACTGAGGTTACTGGTGGGTAGTTACCTAAGTCCAGTACAATACAAAGTTTTACCAAGATTAGTATTGTTCTCTTTCTTTCTTCCTGAATAAGGAATCATCGTGGTCCGTTAAATTAATTACTCATGCACTTTGTGGCCATTTCCTTACTTTACCAACGAGGAAAACTTTCTATAGGATCCACTAATACGACGAGCTAATCTGAACTTTTGCAAAGTCACTGTAGATCAATTAATTAAGTCAATCGCAGTCTTTGTTTCTTCCGGACTTAGATCTGTGATTTAGAATTGATATATTGAACTAATGATATTATGAATCAATGGGCGCGTTTAGCCGATACAAAATCTTGACAGCACACAAGAAAAATGGCAAATGCTGACTATGCTGAGCAACGACGATATTTTACTAGACTCCTAATAACAGGCGACCGATGTCTGTCAACACATTAGGCAAAAGAGTCTTATATCCGTCTTATTTCGACCACTCCTGTGAGCCGTAAACATACCTTGAGACAAAACAGACCTTGAGTTAGCCAATCACAACGCAGTACTCCGTCCCCCTCGCTTACGTTACTCAGCGAGTTGACACAATGCTTTTTGTTCCATAGATCGCGCATGAGGAGTCTAGTAATATATCGCCGTTGGGTATACTGCTGTCTAACCCTTCGGGTATAACAGGCGTGATGTTGTTAAGTTTTCTCGATAGGATAATCTCGTAAGACTATAGACGAGAGAAACTGTCTAACTATTCACATTTAAAACTTATCAAATAAAGCATTTCAGCTTAAAACAAATTCCAGTTTCCAACTACAAATTACTTGCGTCTCAAAAGCAATTTGCTCATAATTTCGTTTAACAACGTTTTTTGTTAATAACGCTACTGTTACGAGCACGTTTTATCCGTGTCGTGTAAGATTAATTGATGTTGGTAATTAATGGCTCGGGGTCAAGGGCATACTGTGTCTGACACGAGGCATTGACCTTGGGAATGTGACGGCCTTTTTCGGTTGGTGTAGGTTGGTTCTCATTGGGATGTTTTTTTTGGTGGTAAAATCATCCAATGAGTCCTCCCACCCCGGTTGGGAGGGCCTGTCAGACTTGTATTGACGAAAATCCACGGTGTCCTTCAATGGCCCTTTATGTTCCGGGGTCACGGTGATGGAATAAGTCCCGCGACCCCGGCAGGCTTTGGCCCTCGGAGAAGGGTACCCGTCATTATGCTGACGCTCTTTAAGGCGCGCGTGGAACACGACGCGCCGTGCAGCGACTGCTTACCGGACCTTCACAACCCAGTAAGGCCCTTCGTACACAAGGCGACTCGGGTATCCGATACTCCAGTCGAATACCTAATTCGCGCGACTCTAGTAGCGCATGATCCGTACACAGCGGCGACTCGAGTCGTAAGACTCAAATCGTCTATTCTATACCATTCTATATTCAACCTTAACAATACATAATACAAAACACAAAATGTACATCTCATTGCATAAATTAAAATGCTGTTCATTTCAAAAATGGCGGGCGCATTCCAATTTCAATTTTTTGGAATTAAAAATTGGCGCGCGAGAAAAACGTATTTTCACGCAAAAATATTGAGAAAGAATATGGTTCATAATTTCGCCGCGCAATTCTGCTACAAGGTAGCTCGATTTGTTTAAGCTTTGACTTTCATGGTGGTGACCATGGGTTCAATCCCCAGGTAAACATAGAATTTTTATTTTTTCGTGCTTCACGTGTTTTTTTGAGTTTTATTCTATTTTTTTTTTTGGTTTTTTTTTATAGTTTATCTTTTATTTGCACCGGACCGTGGACAATTTCAGATTTGAATAGGATTTTTTTTCAATGTTTTCGTTTTTTTTAATTACTTTATTTTTGTCGTATATGCAAGTACATGACGAAGCTGGGTTAAAGTAGTAATGTTTGTAACGAAACCATAATAATTTATAAAAGTGTAAAAAGTTTGACACCATGCTCGATAGATGGCGTTGTCGTCGAGTTAGATCGCACAATCGTTTGGTTACATCGATTTAGTAAAAGCAACTGTGGTTTTATTTTAAACCTCATTAGTGATCACATTAAGTTCAATATATTCCAACATTACCAGTTGTCGTCTCTCGAGCTTGGTAGTAAACAAGTAATAGAAGAGTTTTAGGTATCATGCTATGTGCGAAATTGACAATAAACGTTTTTTCTTTCTTTCTATGCGTTTCACCATGAGGATAAAAAAAAACCTAAGTTTTAGAACAGAACCACGGTAGAACTAAGTGTAATTTATTTTTATTCATGTTACTTTTTTTAAACTTCTATGTAATTCTTTAATTCCTTCATTTTTTTCTATTTGTTTTGTATAAAATGAACAAAAAAAAAGAATTGTCTGTTAAAGTAAGTAGGTAGGTACTAGGTAGATATTATTTATTAATTTGTTATCAGTGAAGTTTACAGTCTCATTTATTCTTATCTTATACCTTATCTCGAGGCTAAATAATTACAGCCGCACAGGCCGATCTTCCAGGTTAAGCCGCGCTTGCCGAGGTTGGTCTGTGGATGGGTGACTATCTTTCATAGCGAGTTTCCTCCGTGCCTCGGAAAACACGTAAAGCCGTTGGTCCCGGCTGTTATTTGTAGATCTTTGTCAGTCGTTACTGTTAGTCAGAAGCTCTAAAGTCTGACAACCAGTCTTACCATGGGGTATGGTACTACCCAGTTACTGGGTTGTGGAGGTCCGACAGGCAGTCGCTCCATGTAAAATACTGATATCCAGCTGAATCTGGTTCGACTGGAAGCCGACCCCAATATACCTAGTTGGGAGAAGGCTAGGCAGATGATGACCTAATTACTTTTAATTTTCTATGTATTTTTCCCGAGCTAAGCTCGATCGACCAGGTACCTACTATTATGTAAATCACTAGTTGTATTAATCATTACAAAAAATAAATACCGGCCCGTTAAATCAACGGCAGTTCCTATTACCGCCCAAGCTTAGGTATTTAGGTAGACTTATCTCATTACCGTGACCCCGGAACATAAAGGGCTATTGAAAGACACCGTGGATTTTGGTCACTACGAGTCTGACAGTCCCTCCCGCCCTAACCGGGGTGGAAGGACTCATTTGATGATTTTACCACGTAAAAAAAGCTTAATTAAGAATTCCATAACATATTTAGAATATTCTTTTGAATTTGACAAGCCTGTTAGTCTAGTGGTTAGTGGCCCTGACTGCTATGCCTGAGGTCGTGGGTTCGATTCCCACCCAGGAAATTTAATGTTTATGTGATGAGCACTATCATTTTTGTTCTGTGTCTGAGAGTAATTTATCTATAATATTTATGTATTTAGAAAATAAAGTATGTTTTTCAGTTGTCTAGTAGGTACCCATAACACAAGCTCTGCTTAACTTGGGACTAGATGACGTTGGGTGATAGTTATGGAATATTATTATTATTAATAATAATAATAATAATAATAATAATTTATTTGAACAGTAAAGTGACACAGTTACATAAAAGCTCTGCCTCCTGAACTAGGTAGTTAGCCTGTATCTCAGGAGACAGTTCCCTTCCTTATTACATAAGTCAGTTCGTTTACATTCTAGTTAAAATTCTACTTGTAAAATTTAAATTTAAATAAATAAACAGAGGAAAATGTTAAAAACACGCGACATTAGAATTAGGTGAGAAGAAAAAACAAAAAATACAATTTAAGAGCTGAGGTAAAATAATATTATGATGTTTGATTGCTCATGTGTTTTTACATATATTCAAAAGAATTAAAATGTGTGTGTGTTTGGGTGTGTGTGTGTGTGCGTGTGAGTAAAAGCGTGTGGGTGTGCGTGTGTAAGCGTGTGTATGTAAGTATTGTTAGTTCAGTCCTTTTATACGTTTGTGTTGACCAGATTTTCTGTTTGGTCGTAGTCTAAGTCACCTAGCCAGTCACGTATGCCCTTTGCAAAATCGTGGTTATTTAAGTTCTGTACGTTTTTAATTTTGATTTTATTATAAACGCGTGTTGCGGTAGAGTTGTACTGTCGTTTCGCGAAAGTCGATTTCACTGCTGGTGTTGGACATATAAAGCGTCTCTTGGTGTATGGTAGCAGCTGAGGAATGGTGCTGCGGTGGGTTCTCTGAAGTACCCGATATACGTAGAGCTTACGGACCGATAGAACACCAGTACACCTGTATAAATCCGTTGTGGGGTGCCGGTACGGTAGTGACATGAGAACTTTAAGGAGCGCGCGTTGAGCACGTTCCAGTTCAATTAGTACTGATTTCGTCGCGCCCCCCCAAGAGCAAATACAATAATTAAGTATGCATTCCCCTATAGCTTTATAGGTCGATATTAGAAGCTTTGTAGGCGCTACATTTCTTAGTTGTTTAAATACGTAAATTAATTTTCTAGTTCGAGCACTTAGGCTTGAAATATGGTGATTCCAGTTGAGGTTCTCATCAACTATAATGCCCAAGTATTTAATTAGATTTGACCGTTCTAATAAATCACAGGTACACTGGGTGTTACCGGTCGTGTTTCGGTTGCATGGGAAAGAATGAATTCTTACACTAAACGACGTATCCGGACGAGAGGTATTAGTCTTTGTAAAACATAAATATTTTGTTTTGGAAGTGTTCAGCGTGAGCAGGTTATCCTCAAGCCAACTCGTAACAATCGCGAGACCTTTTTCTGTTACCTCGCGCACCTGCTCCCATGACTGACCATGGAACAGGATGACCGTATCGTCTGCGAACATAATGGTTTCTGCGTTGGGAATGGCAATCTCCGCAAGACTGTTTATGTATGTTAAAAAAAGGGCTGGGCCAGTCGCACTTCCTTGCGGAATGCCAAACGTACATGTTGCAGCGTTACTTAAATGCCCATCTACCCTCACACGCTGCTCCCTACCTGCCAAATAGTCCTGAAACCATTGGAGAGTGTGTCCCCTTACACCCATACTGTGTAGCTTTGATAGAAGTATAGGGATCGACACCGTATCGAATGCTTTTCTTAGATCAAGAAAAACACCGATTACTTTCTCTCCTGCATCCACATGGTTAGTGATTAACGACGTCAACCTTAGTAGGGCATCAGTCGTAGAAATTCCTTTTCGGAACCCAAATTGGCGATCTGTCAGCAACTTGTTTATTTCTAAGTACTTCACGAGTTTTTTTGTCACGAGTTTCTCAAGAATCTTCGATAAACATGAGAGCAAAGAGATAGGTCTGTAATTTGATGGTATTTTCTTATCGTCAGCCTTGTGTATTGGAGAAACTATTGCAGTTTTAAAAATGTTAGGGAAAGTGCCGTGTCCCAAGCTTAGGTTGCAGAGGTGGCTGATGGGTTCTGCCAGTACGTCTTTAGCTAACTTAACTAATCCACTAGAAATATTATCGGGCCCAGGTGCACTATTTGATTTGAGAGATGCAATGATGCTATTTATTTCTATAGCGTCTGTAGGCGTAAAAGACATGGATGTTGGCGCTATGTTTTTTGCTGATGTACTAGCTAAGTCGTGTTCGGTCTTGTTTAATTTGCGGAGGGTGGCATCGGCTAGCTCACTACCAATGTTAGTAAAGTACGTGTTGACTTGGTTCAACGAATTAATTGGTGTGCTATCAATTTGCAGTAAATCTTTAGGTGTGTCATTACTTTTTTTCATGTTACAGATATCTTTTATTATATTCCAAGTTTGTTTCACATTATTACTATTAATTTGCACGGTAGTATTCTGATTTTAATGATTTAATTATTTTATTGCAGATATTTCTGTATTTGATATATACTTGGCGTAGTGTCTCATTGCTGGGTTGCTTCCTTGATTCTTGATGGAGTTTGTCTCTCTTACGAATTGATTGAACAACGCCCAAAGTAATCCATGGCTTCAGAGGGGCCTTTCGTTTCGGTTTGTATGTAACACTTGTGCAGTTATTAATAATATCCTGGATCGTCTTTGTCAAGTATTCTGCGGCGAGGTTAGCATCATCCAGCATATAGAAGTCAGACCAGTCCACTTCCTTCAGCTTTACGTGCGCGGTATCGTAATCCACCTTTTTATTTACAAATGTAGGCTTACTTTTCGGCAACTCTGCATACTTGACACACAATAAAATTGGACTGTGGTCGGTTAGTTCTGGAAAGATTATTGTTTGCCATTGTTCCTTTGTTCTAACCATGAAGTGGTCTAAGCAAGTGTTTATTCTAGTTGGAAGTAGAATACCTTGTTGCAGCCCGTGTGATGCCATGATACATAAATAATCATTCGCACAATTGTTATTCTTATCAACTGATAATGTATTTATATTAATATCTCCAGTAAAGATGACATCCCTATTGCGAGTCTTTTTAAGAACTTCGTCAAGTGATGTTAGGTAAAGCTGAGGGTTTTTATAGCTGGGAGGACGATAAGAACAAATTATGCTATGACGAACCGTGTCCAATTGCAAACAATTGCCCTCCACCACGCTTGGTTCAGAGGCAACGACATTTATTTCTGTTCTAACATATGCTACAATACCGTCATTCTGGTTTAGGTTGTTCTTAGTGTAGTACACGTTGTAGTCATCTAAAGTGGGTGGCACGACTCCCTTTTTTGTCCAGCACTCAGTCAGGACTATGATATCAGCTGTTATGTTTATGGTCGCAATAAAAGAAAGCAGCAAATCGAAGTTGCAGTATATACTGCGAATGTTTAAACAGAGGATACAAAGGGAACCTACGTTATTATTATTTAAAATAAGAGAACACTGGGAGGAATCAACGAGTTTGGTACAGTTAGCTATGCCCGTATTGTCAAGGTCATTAATTATATTTAAGTCAGAGATATTGAATTTTTTTTCTTAGAAAACCAGAGGTACCAGCGATATGACCTTTTGTAGTTTTGTCGTATCCGTAGAGCGAATAATACAGGTTTGAATTCCATTTGATAAAAAGACTGAATTTCATTAAAAGCATAGATTTAAAGTTATGTGTTATTTGTGTGATTTATTGTTGTGAGTGTGATGTAAGTATGAGCAATCATTTGCGCCGTAGTGAGTTGCTGCTTTAATGTAGCTATACAATAAGTACAGGCGCTGTTGACAGACTGTTTTAACAATTAACATAGGAGGTAAACACAAAAATAAAAACGTTATAAATACGAAAGATAGTTTAAAAGTTTGCATGCGATATTGTAGTTGAATGATAAAAAATAGTCATTTAGTTTTAAGGATTCTGAGATCAGCTTCACTATTTATTCGAATATGCTCCTGCCCTTCAGCTTTCCGTAGAAATATTCTTCCATGAGCTACCCAGCAAAACGAGTATTCATGTTCCTTGGCAAATTCTCGACACAAATAAAAAAGCTTCCTTGCGTTTACCGTTAAGGTTTCTGATATGTATATCGGAGTTTGCGGCCCTCTTATTTGCAAATGGGTAGTGTTAATTTTGTTGCTCTTGTTGTCGTGGTTGAATTTCTTTACGGCGGCGATAATTCTTTCCTTTGTTAGTTTGCTGTTCAATTCAACGATAATTGGTTTATTACTATCACTCTTTGTGTTAACTCGAAAAATGTCTCGTATCCCTGTTGATTCTATGTCTACGTGTATAATTTTCCCCAATTGTTTTACCATGTTGATAAGATCTGTGGTTGTCTCTTTCGTTTCGCTTTTGGGGATGTTCCTTATCTCGATAGTTGAACATTTTAGGCTTCTCTCCATGTTCTCTAATTTATTTTCGAGCGATTGAATTTGTTGTTGTTGATCGCGTCGCTCATTTTCCAGTTTTGTTATTTTAGCAATAATTTCGTCGAACTTATCCGAGTTAAACTGAACTGACTTCCGCAGTTCTCGATTTTCGTCGCGTATTTCGCTTATGCTAGTGAGTATTTGGTCGATCTTGTTATTTTGAGTGTCGGACCAGGTTTTCAATGTGCTCAGCATTTCGGCTTTGAAAGACTCCCATTCTATCTTGTTATCATGACTGAATTTACGTTTCTTTGGGCGCATGCATACATTCTGAGAGGATTCACCAAGATCCTGTTCATCAAAGTCGCAGGTGGGAATACTAGGTTCAGAGCCACCGCGGTATGGGGAGACCAGAGGTTCCGAAGAGGTCGCAGTTTGCGGGGGAGACCGTCGAATCATGTTATCGGTAGCTTGAACGTGAGCGCCTGGTACTTTTCTACAGCTACGCTCCCAGTGCACGCGCCCTTAGTGCTGTGGCTGTGTATAGTCGGCGGCGACCGTCGTGTGTCGCGTAGGTGATTAGGCTAATTACTCACGTAGAGATAGCTGCTGTCGGTGGGTTGTACTCGTCGCACACCGCTAACGGTTGATTTCGCACTGCTTATGGGTGCCTGGTACTTGCGCGAATTTTTAACACTCGATTTAATCACTCAAATTCAATTTTTTTTACAAAAATGAACTGGCTTAAAACACGTCTGCACCACACAGAGGTCCGGGAGGAAGGGGGATTATTAATTGTAATGATACAAACAAGGATATTTTTCTACTTCAGGTTCAGATACAAATATGTTTTGTAATAAAGTTTAAAATAATAGATACAAATTTTCGTCAGTTAAAAATCGCGCAGACTTGGGTATCGGCGATCTTGTTATATGAGGTAGCGCGCGGATAGAGTCGGCGACGCATCACGAAGATAATCCTCTAAGGATTTGTATTGCGATAGTCTCCTGGAAACCAAAATTATAGGTATCGGAAACTTGCTTAACGTTGTGTACGAACCTTCGTACACGACGCGACGCAAGTTGCCGATACTATAGTTTCGTCACTACCTCATGACCTGCGGAAAATTCGAGGTAGTAATTTTTTTTATGCAATTTGATATAACGACATAGACACTAGCGCCGCGTCAAAGGGTCATGATGGGTGGTCACGATTATGAATTTATAAAATATCTGACACATGACTGTGACGTCAAAACATACTTTTTAGGGATCCGTAGGTTCGAAAGAAAAAACGGAATCTTTATAAGATCAGTCGTGTGACCGTCCGCCCTTCACAGTTAATTTTCTGTGAACTTTTTTGACTGATTAAGTTGTAAACATTTATCTATTGGATACATTTAGAACAGTTAAGTAGGTAGGTAGGTATGCCGTTTCCAAACATATCAGTTTCTATCGCTCAAGTGTGTTTTCTGTATTATCTCTTATCTCCGAAAATACTGATTAGGTATATTTGTAATTATGAAAAAGATATAAATAATAGAAGTCTTTGTATATAGATTACAAGAAAATTCACAGTAGTCTTATGATCTAAAAACAACATAGACATTGGAGGGACAACAATGAAAAAAAATTGAAAACTGCATCATGTGACATCAAATGAAAATGCTTATTGTGAGGATTGTAAATAATACTTTATTCGTAATAATTTTTATTCAATGAAATAGAAAAAAAGCCCTCTCTCCCATTTTTTTTATTAAACTGCATATTAAATTAAGATTTATTACGAGGATTGAATATTGAGTGAATATTGTATTAACATTTTAAAATAATTAGTTTCCAAAAGTGATTCAAGAATATGCTACGGAACCCTTTATTGTGTGAATATAATTAATAATGGTAAATAAATTGTTCCGCCATCTTGAAAGTCGCAGAAACTCAAGTAGCGGCGATGTCAACAGATAGGTAGCGCGCGATTGGCGTCGCGCGTCGCGAGCATGTGTACGAACGTATATGGATTTCTATTGCGAGAGTCGCCTGGATACTGAAGTCGTAAGGTATCGGATACTTGAGTCGCCTAGTGTACGAAGGGCCTAACTGGGTAATACGATACCCCATATCTGTGCCCATGGTAAGATTGGTAGTCAAACTGTAGAGCTTCTGAATAACAGTAACGACTGTCAAAGATCTATAAATGACAGCCGGGACCAACGGCTTTATGTGTTTTCGAGGCGCGGAGTAAACTCGCAGATGGTCACCCATGCACGGCAAGCGTGGCTTAACCAGGAAGATCGGCCTGTGAGGCTGTAATTATTTAGCTATCGAGCAGCACAACGAGCACGAGCGCCAGCACATCAATCTACCAAAATCATTTTTTTTTTGATTTCGTACCCGAAAACAAACAATAACTCTTTGTCTGTAACACTTTTCTTAGGAATATGTGAAGGTTTACAATCTCGAAAATCAGATTCTAAGTCAACTCGATCAAAAGACGACGTGACGTTGCTGTGGAATAATTTTCCATCTTTTTTTTTGTTCAGCCTACACTGTCCCACTGCTGGGCAAAGGCCTCCCCCAAGTCTTTCCAAGAGTCCTAGTCCAGCGCCACTTCGAACCAGCCCTCACGGTACGAGTCCAACTCGTCTCTCTCTACTTCTTTCTGGGCCGGCCTCGGCGGCGCCGTCCATCTCCAGGCACCCACTGTGTGGCGGCCTTCGCCCAGCGGTCAGCATTCATGCGGCTAACGTGACCCGCCCAGTCCCACTTCAGCATGGCAGCCTTCTAGCCGACGTCCAGGATGCACACAACAACAACAATTTTCCAACATTGCTCAAAAATTCCAACAACTATACAACAACTAAAGAAATCTCCAAACAACAACAAGAATACAAACAAGTGTTAAAAGAATCGCTAAGATACCACTATATAACTTTTATAGAGTAACAAATGACATAAGTTTCACCCCGCGGAGCTATGCAACGTTCACTGCTTACCCTATAAAAATATATAGCGTTATGTGTTCGCAGCTTAAGTCTGAAAATGTTATAGTTTTGTATGCAAGGAGAATGAAGGTTTTATTAAATGGTTGTAAACTGAAAAAGAAATGGTTTTATGTAACCAACGACGATATGTTACTAGACTCCTGATAACAGGCGACCGATGTCTGTCAACACTTTAGGCAAAAAAGTCTTATAACCGTCGTATTTCGACCACTCCTGTGAGCCGTAAACATACCTTGAGACAGAACAGACCATGAGTTAGCCACAACGCAGTACCCCGTCCCCCTCGCTTACGTAGTACCTCAGCGAGTTGACAGAATAGTTTTTGTTCCTTAGATCGTGCATGCAGAGTCTAGTAATATATCATCGTTGTATATAACAGATATAATTGACTGGCCTGTTGGTCTAGTGGTTAGTGTCCCTGACTGCTATGCCGGGGGTCGTGGGTTCGATTCCCACCCAGGACAAATGTTTGTGTGATGAGCATGATCATTTGTTCTGTGTCATGAGCATGATCATTTGTTCTGTGTCTGGATGTAATTTATCTATAATATGTATGTATTTAGAAATATATAAGTATGTTTATCAGTTGTCTAGTACCCATAACACAAGCTCTTCTTAGCTTGGGACTAGATTGCGTTGTGTGATAGTTGTGGAATATTATTATTATAAAACCTAGATTTTGTTATGAACTATGCAAAAAGATCACTTGGATCTATACAATGAGGTGCACTTTACCTTATCAGCCTATAATGATTTCACTGCTGATACACAGGTTTCCAGTCTGTGAGAGGGATAACGTCTGCATCTGGTTTGTCTGGAAGCCGGTCCCAATATAGTTGGGAAAAAGCTAGGCAGATGATGATGTACTGGCCTTTGTGAATTTTTTACGTTATCCTGATAAAAAACGAATACAAGAAAAACCAAATTCGTCGTTTCGAAGTTATGCGTGCAGACAAAGTAGTGTAATATTAGTAAGATTAAGTTCATGCAAAGATAAAACAACTATACAACCACATAACACAAAACTCAAAACAAATTATCACCTATTTGACAACTACCAACACGATTCTCTTACACCAGGCAATCGTGTAACCATTTTCTCGGCAGTAAATGAGGGAATCGTCCCATATATCTTCATTAGGCGGTGCTCCAACAAATCGGCGGTGGCCAGGCGTCGGCCGCGATCGAGGACAGCTGCTAAAAGTCTGAGGAACTTATCGAACAATTTTACTGCTCATAGTTACGTACCTACTACTTTGGAAGTGAAGTATGTTTTTATTGAGATAGCAATGTTGTTATGTACTGTTTTCGTAGCAAATCATCTAATGAGTCTGTTTGGAGCGGAAGGGATTAGAAACGACTGAATAAAAACCAACTGATTAATTCAGTCGAGTTTTGCGTTATAGATTTTATTTACGTGGTAAAAACATCAAATGCGTCCTCCTAACGAGGGTGGCATGGACAAAACAGAACAATAATATATATAATAATAAATAACATAACCGTACATATGTAGGTATGTACGGTCATAACCGTACATATGTATGTACGATCATGTTATTTAAAACAAAATTGTTTAGAAATTATTGTTATTTAGATCAGTACATACTCCATACTGAGCTGTACATGATTTAAACAAACTAAAAAAATACTTGTTCATTATTTTTCAATACTCTAACAGGTTTTCAATCTATAATGCAGTATAAGTTAATATATTATACAGTTTATCTATTATACAGTTCCACTTATCAATGCTTTAAAACGCATCATAAAGTAAAATATGGAAAAACAGTTTCACTGGCATACGATCGACAATCGACATAAATAAGGCAATAAAAATTAAATCGGGAGCAGATTTTCCGATTCAATACTTTCAATACATGCAGATGAATTATTTGTTGAAACGAAAATCTGTGTGTAAATAACCGATTGTCGATGTGTTCATAAATAAAATACTGGGAACTGTGAATATTTCCCACGATGCGGCCATAGCCATAAAGAGTATCTCTTATCTCAATAGTGAGCCCACGGCTACAGAGTGAAGAACAACCAGTAAACCAACTAGGACATTTTCGAGAAATCCAAAGTTTGGGGGTCGCCAAATACGGGTCAGACAGATAGACAACAAAGTGATCCAATATGGGTTCTGTTTTCTCTTTTGAGGCAAGGAATCTTAAAAGTTCACAGATTTGGGTCGCATAGTACGGGTCATAGGACTGTCTTTGGAGTCGCAGGGTATTCTGTAAAGGAAACCCTGAAACTGAAATATCAATGAAAGTTGTTGAAGGAACAACGTATACTACTTCTCAGTAAGGCGTCCACCTAGGGCAGATGGCTATTTTTTTCCTTGAAATTAATGTCAAAGTTCCAGTTTAATTTACGTCACAATAAATGAAAATTTATGATAAGGCCTCTGTCCAGTCTTTGTTCCTATTTGAACTACTGCATGTTCTTACACTGTCGTTTTACTGGTACTCGGCCGACCGACGGCCAGCAGTTTAAATAAAACATTAAATGAAAAACAGTGGGTTTTAAAGTTTTACGTTTGCCCAGTGAAAGTTTTGTTATGAAATACGACCGTTTCGCTGTGTTTTGGTCCGGGCTGTTTATTTTCTTTAGACGGGTATTCTGTGTTGAGAGCAGGTATAGGGTATAATTTATTACGTGTACACTTTTAAAAAATACGTAACACAATGTAAAACTAGTAGTCCTTTTTAAAATAATAAGGACTACTAGTTTTACATTGTGTTACGTATCTTTTACTGAATAACAAAAATAATGTTAATAATACGACTGGAACAAGTGTGGTGATTAATGTGCGTCTGTCTAAGCAGATACATCTAAACATGATAGTTTTTAGTCAGCACGAGACTGACAGTCCTTCCCCTCTGCTCAGAGCGGGACTGATGCCATTCCACTCCAAAAAATTTGTGTTTTAACCAGATTAATAATGATTAATGATACAATGCAGAAACTTTTCTATGAAATGATGATCATCCTATAAAATTGAGTAGGTATTTCTATGGAAAACACTATACTTAAATAAATAATGCTTTTTTGACCAAAGGACGATCCAATCGACTTTCCAGCAGTTCAAAGAATCTATTTCCCTACCCAACACGAGCGGCGAGATACATCCGAACAAAATAAAATAAGTGACTTACCAATTCACTAGCACAAATCCGTGTCGCAACGCGAACATCCGGGCCCCGCTACGTACCCGCCGCGTGACCGCAACCCGCAACGTCGCCGCTGTCGCCCGCAAATTTTCTAGTCTATGTACATTTTACGACTAGCTGTACAGATTTGGGACTCGTTTGGATTTCGTCGGTAAAATAGAGAGATTTGGACCGATTTTTAACTTAGGTTTCTGTACCCTTGTTATTCGCCTGGCTTATGAATTTTAGATGTTGTTTCCATGTGTCTTGCTTACTGAACTTATTTTGGGTGTGGATTTTCTGATCGTGTGTTTACAAATCTAGATCATCATCATCATCTGCCTGCCTTTTCCCAAATATATTGGGGTCGGCTTCCAGTCAAACCAGATGAAGCTGGATATCAGAATTTTACATGGAGCGACTGCCTGTTGGACCTCCACAACCCAGTAACTGGGTAATACAATACACCAGGGTAAGACTGGTTGTCAGACAAATCGAGATCAAAATGTAATAAGTTTTTGAAATCAGTCACTGTAAAGCGTCTCTAATTGATGTGTTAGTGTAGAAAGGTATGTTGGTAGTAATTTGGTTCGAAGGCAGTTGCCCAGTCGAGTAATTGATAAAGCCTTGTATTCATGGTAAACATTTATTTAGCAATTTTTTTTTTTATTTTTTATTTCATTTATTAACCCATAGCAATTACATTACATTAATGCACACAATAAAAATCAACACAAATCATAACACAATCACAAAATTAAATCAGTAGGATCAACATTGTAGATGTGCGGCGAGAATGTTGCTGGAAACTTTGTGTAAATCGATAGGGGTTGTCCACATGCCTTGCACGCGTTATTATAATGTTGTCCGAGAAAGTAGTTCTATTAATTGCAATATCGGCGACAACTTGTCAACATGCTGTTAGCAACTCATGCATGCTGTTGACAACATCTCCACATTTTGATCCAGCTTTTTTGCTTAATAGATGTTTACCATGAATTTCTTTCTTTATGTGTGGTAACCGAGCGAATTGTGGGGTTGTTGTAAGTTCGCCACAAAATTGATTCCCCTCGAAAAAAAAAATTGATCCTGTTCTCCTAGTACTTTCTGATCGAATTCCATGTAGTTTTGTGCTGGATTTTATTATTTACATGTTCTGCTAACCGTGCCGGAAAAATACACAAAACTCAAAAAAAAGGCTTTTTTCATGGGGAATCAATTTTGTGGCGAAGTTACAACAACCCGATTTGTGATCCGAACCTTCATTTCCATATATTCTATGACGATTAATTTGTTTATTATACAATTTACACTCAGAGTCCATATCAAGTCTAACTCCTAAGTGTTAATACTATACAAGTTGTCCCCCAAGATGTCGCAGCTTCTCAAACTCCTAGAATTAATCTTACCGATGTCAGGAGAGGATTCAAACTTCGTGTGGACGTCATAGAAGGCTCTTAGGGCATTCTGTTACCAAAGCAGGGGTGCAACTTTGGAGGGTATAACTGCACTGTATTTTGAAAGACGTGTCATGAACTTCTGAAGTTTGAGGTACGTTCTGAACTTCTGAGTCAAGTGGCTAACGCTTTGTGCAACGAAATATGGTATTCGTAGCGTATATACAAAAGGTGTAGTAGGACACATTTGCAGGGATAGTTGGAGTGTGTGATTCCTTTTGTGTCGTCTATTCCCTACTGTCATTACTGACTGGCGACAAATGTACTGTCATATCATTCGACTGGCCTGTTGGTCTAGTGGTTAGTGAACCTGACTGCTATGCCGGAGGTCGTGGGTTCGATTCCCACCCAGGGCAAATGTTTGTGTGATGAGCATGATCATTTGTTCTGTGTCTGGGTGTAATTTATCTATAATATCTGAAGAATAAAAATGGCGGTTTGACAGCTTATCTATAGAACATATGTCAAATCGCTATTTTTATTCCTCAGATAAAAGTTATCTGACTATTGAAAAATAATGGATACGCGTATTTTTTTTTTAAATCAATGATTACTAAGATAAAACGCTTCGTAATTCGGGAAACCCGCTTGTGACGTCATAATGCCTATAAATTTTACCGAACGAGTGAAATTTTATGATTTTGACTGACTCACGACTACTATTTTGTCAGAGACTAGCGTCAAGATGAAGAAGATGCGCAAGAATTCCAATTTCATTTTGCTCTATCTTTGTTTTATTTTTCCATCTTGGCTAAATGTTGAGGCCAAGAGAAATCCTACCTACTTTATAGATTAAGGGCTGATTTTTCAATACACGATTTGACATAACATTTTCTATAGATAAGCTGTCAATCCGCCATTTTTATTCCTCAGATAAAATTATCTGGGCTTTGAAAAATCAGCCCTTAATATAATAAAACTAACTCTATTATATTAGTTACACCCAGCAAAAATGAATTACTGTTTTAGCCGGCTATTATTAACCTCACCTAATTATTACCCGAGACAGCTTCATAAGCACGACCATAGATAATAGACTGCGACAAAACCACAAACAGTACAACAGACCGTTGTTGTTCTACAACAACTACACAAATAAATTACAGGGTGTTGTTTCTGTAACACGATAGCCTAATACCGGGCAGCTGTTTGAACACGTAAATGGACTCCACTGTGGATCTGTCTGAATCAATATTGTGTTGCGATGTATGAGGAGTTGCAGTGAGGTTCGATTTGTAAGCGTTAGCTGATGTGGTTTGTTGGTGTTGAATAATCATCAGCCTGTAGATGAACATAGCTATTGCACTGGAATTTATCATGGGTAGTTATTTTTTCGGTGTTAGTTTGTTTATTTGGTCTTCGTTGTCATTTAATTGAGATTATTATGTCTAATCTAACTAATATCTACCTATTATTAACATAAAGTTTGAGATGGATGGATTTTGTTACTCTTTCACACAAAACCATTTAACACACTCGGATGAAAGTACACAGATGCTTCACATCCTGTTTTTGTTTTAAAAACGTTGCCCCACTTTATAACTTCTGTATCGTAGGTGCGCTTACAAACATTTAATAGAAATTCATATACACAAACACCCAGACGCGGAACCAACATTTATTTGTTCCGTGCGTAGATCGAACCCGCGACACAGTGCAGCAGTCCAAATTCTCAGCCATTGCGCCAAACGTGCCGTGAAACGCATTGGTTAGGTACTCTTTATCCCGTTAATATGAAAACATGAAATAATTTTTGAATTTAACTTCGGGTGTAGCCGCTAACTTGAGCTAGTATTGCCATTCTAGCTCAAATAATTGTTAATCCGACCTTCACACCATGTTAATCCAATCTCTAAACCCTTGTATTTTCATTTAATTTCCTCAGAACGGAAACTAACTCGTCAATACACACACATGCACACACAATCTATTTCCTTTATTTAATTAAAACACTTCACAGAATTTGGTTTAACATTCCATGTGCTGCTCATTTGTGTTTAAGGTAAGTCATTCATAATAAGGAATATAATTAACAACAATAGAAGAAACCAAACATCTAAATCTGTTCAGTAGTTCTTACGTGAGGAGCTCGTGGCTAAATAATTACAGCCGCACAGGTCGATCTTCCGGGTTAAGCCGCGCTTGCCGAGGTTGGTCTGTGGATGGGTGACCATCTGTCATAGCGAGTTTCCTCCGTGCCTCGGAAAGCACGTAAAGCCGTTGGTCCCGGCTGTCATTTCTAGATCTTTGACAGTCGTTACTGTTAGTCAGAAGCTCTAAAGTCTGACAACCAGTCTTACCATGGGGTATGGTATTGCCCAGTTACTGGGTTGTGGAGGTCCGACAGGCAGTCGCTTCATGTAAAATACTGATATCCAGCTGAATCTGGTTTGACTGGAAGCCGACCCAAATATAGTTGGGAAAAGGCTTGGCAGATGATGAGTTCTTACGTGAAATACTTATAAACAATAATATTACGAGTATAAGTAAAGAGGTTTAGATACGTTATACGCGCTCAGATAGTGACACGCTCAAATGTGGTCAATTGACAAACCTTAACTATATTTGTCTCTTTTTCACTTGCGATGCCTACTTTAGCGACGTAGTGTGCTATTGCTATATTTAGTTATTCATGTGTGCGTTAGTGTGCCGTTTTTGAAGATAGAATGTCGTGTAGGTAACGTATCTATTCATTTTTATTATCATTGATTACAAACTTTCGATATTATAATATTAGTAAGAAGATATTATGTGTATAGTTAGATCCCGCGGTGGTGGACGCCCACGGCGACGGCATCGGACGTCGCAGGACTATCTCCGGCCACCGTAGGCGCGGGCACGCGGGCGGCGAGTAAAGAACAACTCGCCGTCCGACAAGACCATGCCCGGGTCGACGGCGCATCGTGTGCCACGTGCGCATCAAAGAGCGTCAGCATAATGACGAGGCCCCCTCTCAGAGGGCTAAAGCCTGCCGGGGTCGCGGGACTTATACCATCACCGTGACCCCGGAACATAGAGGGCTATTGAAGGACACCGTGGATTTTAGTCAGTATAAGTCTGACAGTCCCTCCCGCCCTGCCCGGGGTGGGAGGACTCATTTAATGATTTTACCAAGTAAAAAAAAAATGTGTATAGTTAGATAGGCACCCCACTACAGGTCAAAACTTCAAAAGCCTTTATTTAGAAATGAGTTTAAAATAGAACATAGAATTAGCATGGTACAGGCTTATTTTCAATTAATTTAAGAAATAATTATACGTCTCACTTTGTAGCTCAAATATAACACCCACATTTCGCCAGCTGTGTTTAAATAACATGTAGTAGAGGCTGAAAATAGGCTACACTATCAACAAGGTACAATTTTATACTCCTAGCTACGGCGTACCGAGTTTCTGGCCTAGGGAGGGACTAGTTAGATTTTTAGTACAGATCGTCCGCGGTTGTTTTTTAAAAAGAAAGAAAAGAGATGTATTGACAGTTTGACACAGACAGGACAGAACAAAAAAAATATATATAAAAGAAAAACAACAAAAGGATAAAACAGTCTTGGAGTATCGTATTACCCAGTTACTGGGTTGTGGAGGTCCGATAGGCAGTCGCTCCATGTAAAATACTGATATTCAACTGCATCTGGTTTGACCGGACCCCAATAATAGTTGGGTAAAGGCAGGCAGATGATGAAAAAAAAAAGTAAAGACTATGAACACCATCGTCACTCGCGGTTTTTTGGCAATTGCACCGTGCATTTTGCCAGTGTCTAGAAAGAAGAAAGAAAGAAAATACATTTATTTGCAAGCCTTAAGCACACAATTACAATTAGAAATTACGTAAATACAATTAATTATTTTATTTATATGTCAGATTACAAATGATCCAAATTAATGTAGGTAACGTGTGCCTCACGGCTGTGCCAAATAGGCTCAGTTCAGCATAAAGCCAGGCTACAGGGAGCCTGACGCTAGTTTTCAAAGTTTACTGAAAGGTTTATTTAAAAGTTACTGCATAAGGCCCCGTTAGCATTGATTAGTAATTAGACGAGTTCATAGTCATGTTCTCATAGAAAAACAATTTGCTTAAAACTTATCGTTAAACTTGAATAAAACTTATTTCCTTGACCTACCTAAATTGAATTAAAAACAACTTGAAACTTGAATTTAATATCTAAATACTGAAAAGAGCTCGTAAATACCCTGTGTTTATTAATTATTTGAAAACAATTTAGAATTTCATGAACTAGAATCGTTAGTCGAAAACTTTCGAACGAATATTGTTTTAAATAAGAGGTATCATGTATAATACAGTGTAAACTAAACGCTCTTTTGCTGAAAAAATAGGTAATTTCTGTAAAACTTTAGGCACATGATTCATCGCAAGAATGTCTTAACGGATTACCTTGACCCTGGAATCCAACCAATGCAATTGATTAGGTGCATCCACATCGAGCGAGCAGCCTCGCGAGGCACTTGCCGCGCGTGGAAAATGACAAGCAAGGCTGCTGGCTCTGTGTGGATGCGCTAATTGTGTCTCGATCGAGGCACGACACAATTTACGCGAGCAAAAACAAAACCCGACACTGTATGGCTCGGGCGGTTGCACGCCCGCAGAATAGCGCGCGCTAGGCTCGGCCGAGACACGGCCTGTGTGGACGCACCTAATAAATAAGGTAAATTTTATCCGACTGCCTCTTCCCTGTTCCTTTTGCGTTCTTCAACCCTGTTATTTTTATTGTCTTGCGTTCCAGGGTCACGGTTACCTTTATCGACACGCGTTGGCTCCACCAGTTTGCTAACAGCTCCTGTTTGCGTGAAACAGTACACGTGGGTGATTTGGGCTAGGTTCTTGATCAGTCAGCAAGTTTCATGACGACAATCATCATCAGGGCTGGGACACAGGCCTCCTCTCTGTGAGAGGGAGTGGGCCATAATCCACCACGCGGGCCCAGTGCGGATTGGTAGATGTCACATGTCTTCGAATTTTTGGTTCTAGGACATGCCGGTTTCCTCACGATGTTTTCCTTCACCGTTTTGAGAGCAGTGGTGATGAAATAAATTACACAAAGTAATGCGCCTGGCGAGGTTCGAACCCACGACCTACAACTCGCAAGTCGGGACCGATACCACTGCGCCACCACTGCTCGCACGACAATGATTAAAAAAAAACCATATCTCATGTTACTCGAAAGTGTCGTGTAAAAATACAAAAAAAAATTGAAATTCAGCAATGTTGCCAGCTGTTCTGATTGCCCAGTAAGCCGCATCGTCACACATGAAGGTTTTAATCAGTAACTGTGACGCTTATCTGTCTGTAGCTTTACTGGGTACAGGTAAGCTCACAAAACATTGCTATGTAAAACAACTTTGAAGCGTACAAAGTTCAAATAAACATCGAAACAAAAACAATGGCGGTTGGTTTAAAAGCGATGGTAGACGATACCTTATAAGCGCAATGTAAATTAGCTTTGCGCTGTGATTTGGAAAGGTCCCTTTCTGGGAAAATTTTCCATTTAGCTTCTAACTTGATTTATTAAATTACTAGGCATAAAACATAACTGTATATTATATCAATTTATTTTTATCCTTTTATGACATCAGCAATTATTGGCACTATACAACTCAAATTAGCTAAGATTGAGAGAAACTGGATAGCGATTAGTCAAAACTCACTAGTAATTTAAAAAATTTGGAAGAGATTTTGCTCATTATTTGGCTTACAAAGCTTCTCAGGAAATAAATACTCGACTGAAAGCAGTACTCGCGTCTGCATCCTTCTAAATTAGTATAAAGTATTTAAAATTAAGATGGCCAAAGTTTGAAGATGAAACTAAAAATACTTTTAATCTTCACAAAGATATTTTTCAAGGAACGAAAAATTGAGCCCTGCTCGCAAGCAGGGTTCGAACTCCAGACGCCTTAACCTATTAGGCCATCGCAACCACTTACACTCGTAGCTAAATTTCTCATTCGCTTGTTTTTTATGAACGTTGTTTACACGTTTTTCGTTCCTTGAAAAATATCTTTGTGAAGACGCGGCGTTATTGCGTATAAAAATATAACTTTTCAATCTTCAGTCTACGAATACATAAGCAAGAAATATCATATATTTGACACATAAGTCTGTACATGAAAATATAACTAGATATAAGGCTAGGTAGTAGATTTTTACGACATGATTTCACACTCGTCTCCATTTTCCTGACAGCAAACGCGCGCGCTCAAATCGTCTCGTCTACCCGTCACTAACACGCTGTCAGTTTTTAATACCGACGTGACACGAGTTGCCAGCGTGTCGACGAGATAATGAGTCGTCGTGTTTGTACGGAGTTCCAAAGACTAGTGAGGTACAGTCAAACGTACATTTTAGTAGCATTTTGTGCTTCACATTTTATTATAAACTATGAAAATCGTTGACTGCGGAAAATTATAAAGGACCGATCACGTCATTGATCTACGTTGAATCCGCCGTATCCCAGTATTTTTACTTTATAAGTAGTTCCATTATGGAACTGATAAGATTTCTTTCTATTAGTAGTTGCAGTGGTGGCCCAGTGGTATAGGTCCCGACTTACTTACGGTCGTGGGTTCGAACCCCGCCAGGCGCATTACTTTGTGTAATTTATTTTATCACCACTGCTCTCAAAACGGTGAAGGAAAACATCGTGAGGAAACCGGCATGTCCTAGAACCAAAAATGCGAAGATATGTGACATCTACCAATCCACACAAGGCCCGCGTGGTGGATTATGGCCAACTCTCTCTCTCATAAAGGAGGCCTGTGTCCCAGCAGTGGGAACATTATAGGCTGATGATGATGATGAGTAGTTCCAAGGAACTGGAGTACTTTTTTGCAATGGAACCACTGAGATTTTTTTATCCTTCTGTTTTTTCTGAAATAATGTTAGTTATCAACAAAAGTTCTAAGCTGGCGAAATCCCAATGAAAAGTTTACCAACAAAATTATGAGGTTATCATAACTTCAAGAGGGTATGTATTTAACTACTTAATGAAACTAATGGGATTAGGTGAAAAGGTATTCTAGTTTCATGGAACTACTGGTAGAAAAGTCATAGTAGTTCTATAATGGAACTAGAAAACGGAACTATAGTCGGATACGGGCGGTTCAATCGACGTTGATCTCCCGTAAATCGGCTACTATGCATTGGAACGGTGGATGTCATCGGTGCTCCTTTGGGGTGAGCAATCCATAGTTCTAGAGATAAACCGGTTATTTACCGTTTTAAATACCTACTGTTTTTTTTCTCTTGGTTGGCATTGACCCGGTTAGCAATAATGCATGAGGTTAGAGGCGTTGTTGCGAAGAGGCAATAAATAGGCCATTAACAACTTGACGTATTTATTATACCTTTTTTCTTCAGAATTTTGATCTCTCATCTTTGCAAGCTTTTAAAGTTCAGTCAAACCATAGACTGTGGCGCAGTTCGGAGAAAAAAAAACTTGCATGTGAAATTATGTAATTATTTCTGCGCGTTATCGCACGTAAACGCTCTTCAATACGAAAACCTTAACATGTGGGAGACAGTACACCGTGATGGATTCAACGCAGCGCTTTGTGCAGCGTGATCCGTCCAGCGCTTTTAGCTGAAAGCGCATGTTAGTTGCGGTCACATGGATTATTGTGGCAGTCGGCGAAAATGACGGACTCTCGTATATTTGTGGTTTGAAGTAGAACTGGAACACTCACCTAGGTACCTACTGTCATATTCTATGTCAGGTGTAAAATAGACAGATCAGTCGGTAGATTGTTAATCTTCTTCAAACTTCTAGAGGGCTTATAAAAGTTCATCATCATCATCATCTCAGTCATAGGACGTCCACTGCTGAACATAAGCCTCCCCTTTTGATCTCCACATATACCGGTTGGAAGCAACCTGCATCCAGCGTCTTCCGGCGACCTTCATAAGGTCGTCTGTCCACCTTGTTGGTGGACGTCCTACGCTGCGCTTGCTAGTCCGTGGTCTCCACTCTAGCACTTTTCGACCCCATCGGCCATCTGCTCTGCGAGCAATATGGCCTGCCCATTGCCATTACAGCTTGTCCGGTGGGCTATATCGGTGACTTTAGTTCGTCTACGGATCTCCTCATTTCGGATTTATAAAAGTTACGTTTAAATTAATCTCGTTTAAACTTATTGAAGAAATTTGTAACTCTGTAGGTAGTTGATACTTGCCCAAGATAGTTTAAATGTCATCGAATTCAGCAGCGTAACAAATATCTAAATGTTTCCGGCAAGCGTGGCTTGACATGGAAAATCAACCTGTGCGGCTGTCATTATTTAGAACCGAGCTTCTCCTCATCCTCCTCTGCACCAAAATGTAAAACAGTGTGTAAAATGTTACGAAAAAAACATGATTTGCATATTACTTAAAATACAATTTTAAAACAAAAATAACTCAGAACGGACTAATATTTCAGACTTGGTACCATAGTATTTTTTGTTCAGCTTAAAACCTATCCAACGACGTATTACATGTTGCTATTGGAGGGTGGGACCAGATTTCATAGAAGCTTTGGCATCATCGTTTAGAAATTCTGTCTAATTTATTTGTGTGCATTACGTACAATGGATGTACTGTAAAAACATGTACGTAACACCCAGCTGTATAAAAATTCACCACAAGTGCATAAGGCGGTGGTTACACCGAAAGTAGTTGGCGATTCATCTTGAATTATTTTTTGTTGTTCAGGACTATCTCACCACTACTAAGAGGTCGAAGGAAAAGGCTCCACTATAACAATCATACTAGCAGTAAACGCTATACTTTTTGCTAAAGTGAGCGACGATTTCATTTGAGGATCGGATCATTAGGAGGGGTAGTAGGATCTACTACCGGGGTCGCGGGACTATCTTATCAGGTAACCGTGGCCCCGGAACGTAAATAGCTATTGCCTTCGATAGCCTTCAATAGCTATTTATCACCGTTGGTTTTAGTCAATACAAGTCTGTCAGTCACTCCCGTCCTGCCCTAGGTGGGAGGACTCATTTGACGATTTTACTTCGAAAAAAAAGCAGGATCTAATGCGACTTCTACTGCTTGCTTGACCGGCATTCCCCGTTTCGGGTCTTCCCTTTTCACATTTCCACTTAAGTTAAGTTCTTACAAGCTGTTCACCCGCTATCACTCAGACCTAGCCTTATCCCGTCCGTGCCATTGTCAAAGCAAACACTGAAACATTGATTGTGAATGTGCAGAGCTCTGCCGCATCATGGCATGCTCTGCTTTCATTCTTGTATGTATTACACTTATGTACATGAGTATATATGTCATTTTGTGTGTAAGTTTGAGGGATCATGTAATATGAAGCTGTGAACAAGACAGATGAAATTTCGACATAACCTTTATTGTATTAGTGGTATATTATTTAGATATCTTGCTGATTACGTGTCTTGTTTACGGGTGTAATATTATCAAATGAGTTCTGAGCTATCCACCCTGTTTCTTCTGTTACTCTTTGCGTTCTAGGGCAGCATGGTTCTTTTTGTCGTGGTAAAATCATCAAATGAGTCGGGACGGGAGGGACTATCCAACTTGTATTGTACTAACTAAAATCCACGGTGATCCTTCAGTAGCCCTTTACGTGCTAGGGTCACGGTTACCTGATGAGACAGTGCCGCGGCCCCGGAGACAGCCCCGCGACCCCAGAGATAGTCCCGCGATTTCTGAGACAGTCCGCCACACCGGTGTGCTGCATGGTGACCTCTTGTTAGTTCTCACAAGAGGTCACCATGCAGCAGACTCAACATTGCAGGAAATTATAATATTTTGGGGCATCATTTTAGTTTCTTAGTTTTAGCTCTGCAAATTATACAAATATGCTAAAATAGTTTTTAATTGAAATACACGTAACTTTTCTATAAAATAAATTTCCAGTACCCATCTAAAAGCTAAACTTTTTATCAATATTAAATTCAGTTGCTAAAAAATACACGTTTAGTTACAAAAGTAGTAATATAAAAGAGACTGGAGCCAACACTCAGGTGTATTAATATGTGTTTATTGCAAACACTGATACCTTTAGCTCGGGGAAGAGAGACTACATTTGCATTTTTACCGTTACTGTAAGATTTTAGGGTTCCTTAATGAAGTTTAGAATTCGCTTAAAATACTGGGTAAATATCTATGTCTTTATGAGTTTTATAGTCTTTAGCAGTGGTAACTCAGTGGTAATGCCTCTGGATTTTAGAATTGCAAGTTCGTGGGATAGATCCTAGATAGACGCATTACTTTGTGTTATTTATTCGTTCATCTGCTCTTAAAACGGTAAAAGAAAACATCGTGAAGGAATCCATAATGTCCTTGAAATATGAATTTTATTACAGTCGATATACTCGTATCTAGCAACCAACACCGGGCCCATGTGGTGGATCTAACAACCCGCACTAGACCCGCGTGGTGGATTTAGCCCACTTCCTCTCACAGAGAGGAAACCTGTGTCCCAGCTGTGGACCGATTTTGAAAACTCTTTCACCAGTAGAGAACTATTTATTCTTGAGTTAATTTTTTTATGAAAATCGGTCGAAGTCGTGGGTGGAGTGCTAGTGTAATAAAAATTGCTGAGTCATAAATTCAGCTCGTTCAAAAATTTCGATTATTCAAATAAACAATAAAAACAATTATTTGAACAAAAAAATATTCCAGACAGGTTAGTGGGAGCTGTCTGTCATTCATTCATTCATTAATTCATTCGTTCTTTCGTTCATTCGTTGACAGTTTCTCTAAATAAACGAGAGACGCGTGGGTGGACGTTATGAAAGGGTAATTTTTGGTAACCTTTTATAGCAGCATTATTGTTGCTTTTAATATAATGCATAGTATACCTGCTTAGTAAGATAATGTGTTTGTAGAAACATTGGGATACTAAGACAATACTATCGGACACGTTAAGGTGAACAGTCAATGATCTCCATAATACGGTATTTTACTCAAAAAATGTTATTAGTCCGAAATATAGATTATTAAAAAATATTAGACCCGTATTTTTTCTTTTGTCACGTAAACCAAAATTGACGAAGATACAATGCTTCTAAAAATCACAAAACGTCACTCGGTCGGTACAATTTTACAAGCGCAATGACGTCACAAGCCCCCACTCCCGAATTTGGAAGCGTTTTATCTTTGACAATATTCATTGATTTGAAAAAATAAAAAATACGTGTCCATTATTTTTCAATATTATTACTCACGGACTAAATAGATTATCAATTTATTTATGCAGTAAAATACCCTATTATGTCAACTGACTGTCACTTAAAAATTAAGTTAACAAAAGAATACTTTTTGAAAATAAATTTTTAATATAAATAAAAATGAAATATAATGTATTGATGTTATTAAAATATACGGTATTATTACGGAACCCAACCTAAATATTCGGGAGGTAGCTCTACTCTTTATGCACATAAAGTCTGCATGAAATTTCCGCTAGGTGGTACTACTGTCGGACTTCCGGGGTGCTCGGGAGAGACAAAAATGTACTTACGTCGTGCGAATGCTGAACATTTTTAAACGTTTTCATCTGCCCCGAAGGTATGAACGTTTAGACTCGGATTTCGGAACGTGTTACTTTGTGAATGTAACTGTTCGGTTAGGATTCGACTTTTTAAGCTCCGTAGTCTATATGAAAGTTATTTAGATATACAATGTCCGTCCGTCCATTCATCTGCAGCTTGACTGGCCTGTTGGTCTAGACCAGGCTAGTGGTTAGTGAACCTGATTGGTTTGCCGGGGGTCGTGGGTTCGATCCCCACCCGAGACAAATGTTTGTGTGATGAGCATGATTATTTTGTATTGTGTTTGGGTGGAATTTATCTTTAATATGAATTATACTGATAAACATACTTATATCTAGAAATATATAAGTATGTTTATCAGTTGTCTAGTAGGTATCCATAACACAATCTCTGCTTAGCTTGGGACCAGATGGCGTTGTATGATAGTTGTGGATTATTATTATTATTATAGCTCAGCTGAGAGTACTAAGTAAGTAAATAAGTAGCAACTGCAGGTGTGAAGTGACAATTAGTTAACAATGTTTAGTGTTAAGTTATAGTTCAGACTGTGTCCAAAGGGCGCGAGAGGAGGGGAAGCTACTTAACATTAAAAATAGAGCGGTATCCTAATCATTTTACTTCGCACTAACGTTTCTCACTTAACACAAAAATATAGCCTTAAGCCTTCTTTAAAATAAAATAAATAAATAAACACTTATCACTTAACAGCGCGACCGTTTACACGTTGATTTTACTAATCACTTGTTACTGGCACACTTGCTACTTAACAGCGTGTAAATTAGCCATAAGAGATTGTCACTGTGGTCACGTTGCACGACAAAATTAACATTTCATAGAGCAAAATAAAAGAACAATACATTCCAAATATCTTTGTTATTAGATCCCTCTCATTCCGTCTGAGATGTCATTAAACATTGTTTAATAGGCATCCGAGTAAATATCCAAGACAGACTATTTATTTATATTAACACAATTACAGTTATGTCTCAGATTGTAATAATAATTCAACATCGCCGTTATTCATTTTGTCCAAGATGAAATATTTAAATTGTTTATCGCAGATATTTTGTTGAGAAAATAAAGATGGATTCTAGTCTACAATTTTGATTAGAAACTTTGATATTTGGGTCCATTATAATCTCTTAAGGTGCTCCCTCACCGCGAGCATTGACCTGTAATGTAACATTACAGAGTCGAGCATTTTATCAGTGAGTTAGAAAATCGAGCATCACAACGCGCACTTTGTATTGATACAAAAAGAGTTTACATCAGTGAAGGAGGAGAACCGAGTATTACAATGCGCACATTTTATCAAATTCACACTAAATGTACGCAAACGCTCGTCAGTCAGAGAGTTGGTACTGTAATGTAATTCTCAAAATCAAATCTATAATGTTACATTACACGCGAATGCTCCCGGTGAGGAAGCGCCCTTAAAGATTTTGTCAAAATTCTTTAATATCTCTTTTTACCTCGAAAGGACACGTCAATACTTAATCGCGTGCTATGTAACATTACAGATTAGACTTTGATTCTTACACATTTTATAATACAAGTTGTATTGAAAGGCTTGATTTTCACAATATAATTCTAGTTACAAGATCGGATTACCTTTTTAGTAGACTTTTTTTATTGGGACAAACCCACCGCACCAAACCACTGCAACTCCTGAAAGCCAGAATCAACAGTGGCAACCACCAGAAAAGCGCCGAGACACGACGTGTCCCTGAGAATGAATTTACCTATCTTGGATCCTGCAACGAAATTAATCAGAAATAATAGTGGAGGAGTAGAAAAATATGTTTCCACTTCCCTTCATGCAAGCAGGAGACAGAACAAAACAAGGCCAATAGGCGCAACAGGCAACAATAGGCTTTTTTTTTAGACTGTAGATTACTGCTTTCAAGACTTAATTTCGTAATATTTCAAAATAAACATTATTTACCGTTATTTAGAACTGATAATCGACAAACACATTACCCCACAATTTACCAAGCAGACAATGAACCTCCTTCAATGGGCAAAACCTGGACCAAACATTTGAACGGCCTTTCAATTCAATCCTTGCATTATGTGGAATGTAATTATACCGGGAGGAGTTCCGGAATCACAATCAGATTGAATGAGTGAGCTAGTGAACGAGTGAGTGAATGAACAAATGAATGATGGTTGTTTGGGGAGTTTTGATGGGTATCTCAATTAGATTTTAACGACTCTTGAGTTTTTTTGCGGTTTTTTATTTGGGATCTTTTTCTGCTGAAATGTGTAATTGGTTTTTGTAACTGTTGTTGGTTTGCAACTTTTAATGTTACGTTGGCTTATGGTGTTCGAATCTTTAAGAACACCATAAGCAAAGCTATAGTTTAAAGAAAAGTTAAACGCTCGCCCGTCTTGTCAAAATATTGATTGGCCTTGAAATATTCTATTTTCTTGTTAAATAAATTGCTTGCTTTACTAGTTGATCTATTATTTTTATACCCATGAACCAAAATTGTAACACTTTCTTAACTTCTTTACGAAAACTACGCGGACATACAGGGTACAATTAAACTTTTCTAATTTAGTTTGAGTAGAAGAAGAAATAAAAAACAGTAATTAGCAGTATTCAAAAACAACATTAATTAACTACCATAATTCTGACACAAACCGAATGTCAAAGGTCTCACCAAAGACGAACGGCTATTGTAGAGTTTGACAATAGAACCTTAATAAAGTTCTCCTCTGAATTTCAGCCAATGGACGACGTAGATTAATCTACACTAACATTATACATACAAAGAGTTGCAATTGTGTGTGTGTGTGTGTATTTGTGAATAAACCCAAAAACTACCGAACCGATTTCATTTTTTTTACCATTAGAAAGCTATATTTACCTTGAGTAACATAGACCATAGTGCGAAGTCGGATCGGGCCTCTAGTTACATACTAAATAATTTAGCTTCAAAACATCTAAAAATGAAAATCAAACAATATAATTGCAACCAATTGGCAATTTGCAACCGACTGGCCTGTTGGTCTAATGGTTAGTGACCCTGACTGCTATGCCTGGGGGTCGTGGGTTCGATTCCCACCCAGGACAATGTTTGTGTGATGTGCATGAAAATTTGTTCTGTGTCTGGGTGTAATTTATCTATAATATGTATGTATTTAGAAATATATAAGTATGTTTATCAGTTGTCTAGTACCCATAACACAAGCTCTGCTTAGCTTGGGACTAGATGGCGTTGTGTGATAGTTGTGGAATATTATTATTATATAATTAAACTCAATACCGCTATACACTTAATACCCCATTAATTGCAACAACTCGATAACAACAAACAACAGATTATATCTGCAACAACATCAACAGGTTCATTACGTGAAGCAATTAACTTATTGACGTGACGTAATTGTTTAATGACCGAATGTTAGGATTGGTTTACGCCTGATAAGGTAAGGTACGAATCTATATACAGTACTCCCATATTAATAATGCGCATGCAAATCTTCGCCAATTGTCGTATTCCCGGAAACACCCGAATCATTGAATCGAAGAAAGCCCTAAACAATGCACTTGCATTTTGCACCTTGTTCGAAAGAAACAGGAGTCAATGTCATATGTCAAATCATGTGAAACAATTGAAAACAATTCGGGCGGTCGGTGCCTGTCGCCGGTCAGTCAAAGGTCCGTCAGTCGTCTTTATATATTGATGGTGACTGCACGTGTTCTCTCTGTGTGGAATTATATAGAGCTGCTATTACAAAACACATAATTCTACTAAGTTATGCATGAAGAAAATGCACTTAACAACTCTATATACCTACATATCGTCTTCCGACGCTCGGGGAATACGACCGTTGCCGAACAGTGACGAAGATTTCTATTTGCTTTATTAATTTTGGAGTACTGTAATTATGTATATCAATTTAATTGACATCCACTACAGAACGTAAGCCGTCCAAAGAACGTCAATGCTATGCCATACTTCCCCCCCTAGAGGGCCAAAGCCTGCCGGGGTCGCGGGACTTATTTCATTACCGTGACCCCGGAACATAAAGGGCTATTGAAGGACACCGTGGATTTTAGTCAGTACAAGTCTGGACAGTAAGGGATGGGAGAACTCATTTGATAATTTTACCACGTAAAAAAAATGCTATGTATTATTATTTATCATTATTCCTAGTCATGGAGTTCCCGGTTCTTCTCCATGGAAATGACCAAACCGAACCGAGCATCTGTTGTCGACGTTTTATAAGTGCTCTCATGGGCCTATGTGAAATAAAAATACTTGATTTTGATCCGCAACGGTAGTCCGCAACCCTCCGCTGACAACCACTTTCCTCAAATCATCGGTCTATCTTACCGCAGGTCGTCGCACACTACGTTATTACGCGGTCTCCACACTAACATCTATATATCTGCTCCATTGTCCATCTGTCCATGAAACTACAAGTGAGATCTATAAAGGACATAGGAACAAAACTAGAAGTCAAAGTAAGTAGTGATTGTTGTGTCACAGTATCAGCCAGTATGTCCTCTTCTACTTCCAAATTGGAAAAAGTTATGCTACTCGTAGTTCTGCCCCACAAACCTTTTTTTTTTGCATGGCAAAATCATCAAATGAGTCCAGTAGCACGGGCAGGGCGGGAGAGACTCTCAGACTTGTACTGACTAAATTCCACGGTGTTGTTCAATAGCTCTTTACGTTTCAGGGTTACGGTAATGGAATAAGTCCCGCGACCCCGGCAGGCTTTGGCCCCGTTATACCACCACTAACCTAAAAGCATTATAAGTGCTGAGCATTATATCCTTACCTTTGTGTATAGGTAACTAAAAACTTTTTTCAAAAAAAATTTAACCGCCTTCAAAAACAACCACAAAAAAGGGTAAAATAACTTTTCTTTCGGAAGTCGGTGGCTTTGTTTTATTATTTCGATGTCTTTTTGCCACCGACTTCCGAAAGCAAAGTTATTTTACCCTTTTTTGTGGTTGTTTTTGAAGGCGGTTAATTTTTTTTTGAAAAAAGTTTTTTATTTTACTCTTTTTAGTTTTAATATTCTTGGCAAATACATCATTTTCTTACATGTGCACTTGAATTTTGTAACCCATAGCACCGGTATTAACATCGCCCATGTTGTGTACATAAAAGAAAGTTCCAATAAAATTTCCTATCTCAAAAAATGCTGAACAGAGTTCGATGAAACTTGCAGTATTCCCTAAGTTGAACGATCCCTAGTACATCAAAAATACAATTTTGAAAATCGGTCCACAATTGGCGAAGTAATCGCGTAACAAACACGCAAAAAGTAAAGATCATCATGTCATCCAAGTAGGCGAAATTAATAAAAATGCTCACAAAATAAAAAGTACTGAACCAAATTTAATGAAATTTTTATGGGACCACACTGCAAGTATCCTGCATCGAACAAAAAAAGAATCACACTAATCGGACTAGAAACCTCGGAGTAATCGATGTACATACATAAAAAAAAAAAACATACCGACCGAATTGAGAACCTCCTCCTTTTTTTGAAGTCGGTTAAAAAGACTGCATCGCGCTATCAACATTCTCCACATGTTTAAAACATTTAGATAATGATTTTCGGGCAAAATGCCCACCACACAACACCAAACTAAGACTCGTATTCCTGTAACGCTGAATGTCTCTGGGCGGCCGGAAAAGGCGTTGTCAGTTGCCACTAGAGCTAATTCAACTTAGGCATTGCAAGCCACATCACACACACACACACATCTCTGTGGCCTTATCACGAGTTGTCATGATTTTGTGACGTCACAAAAATAGTTTCTCATTTGTGCACGAGTGGCGCTTTTTCATTGTCCATACAATTAACGACATAATACTTCAAGTTAGAATTATCTTCCACTAAGGCCTTTTTCAACGTGTTAAAATCATCTAATGAGCGCACCCTGAGTGGAGGAGAAGGGACTGTCACGCTCGTACTGATTAAAATCCACGGTGTTCTTTCGACAGCCCTTTACGTTCCAGGGTCAAGGTATTCGTTAGTACCGCGACCAATGAAATGATGTACTAACGCCTTTTTTTTTAATTGCTCACCCTAGGTGAAGAGGACGAAACTGTCAGACTCGTACTAATAAAAATAAACGGTGTTCCTTCATTTCAACAGTCCTTTACGTTCTAGGATCACGGTTACCTGATAAGACATTCCCACGAATTGTGATGACGTCTCTGGTGCAGGGACAGCCTAACTGTTGAAATCTATTACGTATTTAATGTATAATGAGACATAATGATATAGGTATATCGTAGATAGTGGTCACAGATCTCGGCTATTGTCCACTTTAATTGAAATCGCCTAGATTGCATGAGCAGTGGGTAATTGATTATAGAGATTGTTTCAATTAAGAGCAGTGGTGGCCCAGTGGTATCGGTCTCGACTTACGAGTTGTAGGTCGCGGGTTCGAACCCGGCCTGGCGCATTACTTTGTGTAATTTATTTCATCACTACTGCTCTCAAAACGGTGAAGGAAAACATCGTGAGGAAACCGGCATGCCCTAGAACAAATTATAAAAATACGTCGCGGTGGGGGACTAAAAAAAAACAGGAGATGATAAATAATTTGGAACAGTTTTTACTTCTTAAAGGGAACTTGGTTTTTGTGTCGGGGGTTTTTTAAATTTTATATTTATTTTTTATTATTCCTCAGATTAAAGTTATCTGACTGTTGAAAAATCGGCCCTAAATAAGATAAATCTACGGTGATCATTGAAAAATCAGTAGGATGTAAAATTCTGACACTTCCCAGTCATATCCACAATTTAAACCGGACGTCAATGTAGCAGCTCGTTCACGACTTCGGTCTAAGCGGTGAGAATAAGATATAGATTACTTTGTGAGTACCTACGCGAATTCGCTACTGGCGACGCTTAGTGGCGTGTTTCAAAAATTTCTGAACATTTGAACTTACCACTCGCTCACAGCGGCGATGTCGTCAAGGGGCCGTTAGGTATACTTCCTGAAAAAGGTACTTTAGTTGACATGCAGATTTTATATACCTTTGATTGACGGGCAAGAACTTGTAACAGTGGGATATTTTTTTACTACCAGCCGGGCGAAGCTGCGTGATGATTATTTGTATTATAACCTTATTTTTATACTTACCTTACTTTAATTTTCAGTCGCTCTCTCCTATTCTGTATAGAGAAGCTCGTGGCTAAATAATAAAAGCCGCACAGGCCGATCTTCTGGGTTAAGCCGTGCTTGCCGTGGTTGGTCTGTGGATGGGTGACCATCTGTCATAGCGAGTTTCCTCCGTGCCTCGGAAAGCACGTAAAACTGTTGGTCCCGGCTGTCATTTGCAGATCTTTGACAGTCGTTACTCTTAGTCAGAAGCTGTAAAGTCTGACAATAGGTCTTACCATGGGGTATGGTATTGCCCAGTTATTGGGTTGTGGAAGTCCGACAGGCAGTCGCTCCATGTAAAATACTGATATTCAGCTGCATCTGGTTTGACTGGAAGTCGACCCCAATTTAATTGGGAAAAGGCTAGGCAGATGATGATCTCTCCTATTCTGTATGTTTTATGTTAGACACAAAGTTAATAGTAATGTTCTTTTCTTTTTTTCCTGGATATGTTTATTTAAATTTTTGTGTTTATTCTTTGACCACTGTATAACTACTGTTCGGCACAAACATAATATTGTTGAGAAATACATAAATAAATAAATTCTTCTAATCCTTATGTCCTATTTTAGATACATCCTCAGAGACCTTTAAAGGCGTCCATACAGAAAAGCATTCACTTGTCGAAAACTTCTTCATAATCTGTAAAGAAGCAACGAATGAAAGCAAACGACGTCATAATAGCATCGTCTGGCAGAACTTTGTGGGCTCAACTTGTGAAGTGTGCAATCAACGCGCGAACTTCGTCTTTGTGGGACGGACATAATTTGTCTCACATTTTCGTTGAAAGGATAGTTTCTTGAAAACTAGATAGTTATTTATATACAAAGTTTAAGGTTTAGATGAGCATTTATTTATAGTAGGCCAGTTAATGGCACTTTTGAATTGTCAAAAGACAAAAAAATTAAAAAACAGTTCAAAAATTGTTATGTTTTTAATTATTTTCTTAATATTAAGCGTATCTAACTCATCTTCACAGCCCGGCAAGGTTTGCAGGACTAACGAGCTACCGTGTGCTCGGAACGTAAAGGGCTATTATTTGAACGACACCGAGGATTTTAGTCAGTACAAGTCTGACAGTTCCTTGCAATAGCCGAATTGGTAAGGAGTCTGGAGAACTTATCCAGAAGACGGATAGTCCCACTCGTAGCTGAATTGTTCTTTCCTCAATAAAAGCATAACATTCATCCAAATTATTACACAGAATTTTACCGGAAAATAATTTATTCCGTGAAGAAAATGTGAGTGTGTGACAAATGGGCATATCCCATTTGGTAATTTAATTAAGACAAAAATTTAACTCCATGCCACATTTCGTCCGGATTCGTTCCGCCGTTTTGGCTTGATCGACTAGTAAACATCTATCCATCCAACCTCAATTTCTCACTACCTTTGCATTTCTAAGTAAGATAATATCAACATAAGGTCGGTGTTAATCCAAGTTAGTCTCAAACATCTGCGGAGTATCGCAGCATCAGTTGTAGCTAGAGTATCTCACAAGTTTGTTGTGTCGACATAGTTTCTACTCTCTGCTACGTTATTGTTAGATGTTTCGAGATTTGAAATGTTTAGATATATTGTAAGGGATTTAAGACGCTTTTAAGAAGATATCAACAGCACGTGCAAGGCAACGGAATGGCTTTTGAGATTTCTAGATTCTTTAGAAGAAAAAAATGCGACAGTATCGCATCGGTATTTAGTAACGTCTTGGTATCACTAGGTGAAACGTTTCGTTTTTTTAAAGGGGGTTTTACATCTTCCTAAATTTAGGAGCCGATATTTAGGACGTTCTGAATTCAGAAAAGTTTAGTCCCGTTTAGGATGATTTCCGACTTAATGGCGCTCTTCTCCGACAGGATGGTGGTCTCGCTATCTAGGCGACCCTGTGAGGTCTACCACTGCCAGTGGGATCCCTTAGCCATCACCACAGGTTACAGGCAGCTTGTGGTTACCCTGGGTCTCAAAAATAGTTTGTATGTTCCAACAGTTGTAGGTTTCAACATTTGTAGTTTATTTGACAACTCCATTATACAAGTCGAGCTTGCTTCACCACTTTATTTATTCCATAAATGTTTTACTATGCATTTGCTAGAGTGGCCTTATCAGGGACGAGTTTAAACAATAAACTAGCGAGCATTCTACAACAAATTGCACTTAAACATTTATCTGCTCTTGTTAACTGCATGGAGTTAGGTTCCGTCCACACTTTCGGACGAGCCGACATGCAACGACAATATTGGAAGGTGCGACATTCACGTGTGCCTATTGTTTCCATCTTGTGAATATCATCAGAGGCATCGCGGTGGCATTTTATACTGAAAAAGTTAAAAGAAAATGGCAAACACTGTCCGGATTGATGAAGCTTTCTTCGCTGTGATAGGGCTATCGCCTATTGGGGTAAGTCACATATCTTCGAAATAACGTAACGGCAAAGATGTTGCAGTGGCAGAATGATAGATTGTTACGCTGCTAGTCACTGGTTTAATAGCCAGCACTGAATAAATATCTGTATGGTTTACAGTTTAGTGTAACGTTAATAGCGCACAACCTTTCGTGGGGTAACCCAGCCCATGTTACTGAACAATGTTTGTTCTAAAATTTTTGGAAATTCGCAAAGAAATGATTTTTCATACTGATTGGCCCGATCAATTTCTCATTTTGTATGAAAAAGCAATTTTTTTTTTGCGAATTTACAAGTCTTAGAACAAACATTGTTCAGTAACATTATCCCACGAGAGATTGTGCGCTATTAACGTAATGCACACAAAAGAACAAATCTTTCTTCAAGCATTGGTTTATAAAAAAAAAACATGATACAATAATTTAACTGTACAATGAATTTTCGTTAAAAGATTTTTGATATATTTTCTTCCAACTTTCACGTTGTTAAATCCACGCCAAAAGCTAAGTAATAAATATAAATACATTTAACGCTGTGCCATCGCCATTATTCCTTTGTACCTCCCGTCTTTTGGCCAAAGCGCGGTGTTTATGACACTTGCTTCCTTCCTTTAAATGGGAAAATAGAGGGGGATTATTATTTTCCTTTGCCAACGCTCTTTATCTCTACGATAGACCTGTTCAGATAACAAGTACGGTGGAACAATGAGGTTGGTATTCAAGTAGCTTATTTATTAATGCCATTGGTATAAGCCTCTGCACTGATACGCAATGTTTTACGTCTGTGGGTACTTTCGATTCTTTTTAGTTTTTTTTTCTGTCACCCATCGATATCATCATCAGCCTATAATGTTCCCACTGCTGGGACACAGGCCTCCTCTCTGAGAGAGGCAGTGGCGCATAAACCACCACGCGGGCCCAGTGCGGGTTGATAGATGTCACATGTCTTTAAATTTTTGGTTCTAGCCCCTCGTTTACACCAAGAAACAAGTTAAATACTAGTTTCATAGAAAACTTGTAGAATACTTGTCAAAACATAATTATTTGTTTAATGCATGTATTGAGAGTGTCTCAAACATTCTTTCGTTCACACTGTGTAGCCAAAAAGTATTTATACAATTAATAAACACATTTGCGTTCACACTGAAGTCCATGACATGTCAAAACTTGTCAGATACATTGAAAGCGTTCTCACTTAAAAAATACAGTCGTGGTTTAGACAAGTATTGTTTATTTTTATGCAATTTTTGTAGAATACTAATCACAAACAAGTTTAAAACTGTATCCATGCTTGTTGGATAAAGTTTTCAACATATCGGAAAGACCGCGTTTTTTTCCTTGGTGAAAACGAAAGAAGAAGAAGAAGAATGGAGTGGTCATAGAAACAAACTTTAGAACTCATTGAGCTTTTGCATTAACAAGAATGCCTGTGGAATGTGAAAAATGAAGTTTATAAAGATCGTCGGAAGAAAAAAGACGCATTGGCAGCTATTGCTTCGCAAATGAATATTAATGACAATGATATTGATAAAAAGATAACATAATAATATAATAATTAATAATTTGTTTAATTTGGATAATTTGTCTCGAATCCTACTACAACAAAAACAATAAACATGTAGGCAACTAGAAGTTTATCGTGTTTCATATATAAGTTTTGTATACTTTCTACAAGTTTTATACATGTGTATAGTTTGATACAAATTTTGTATACAACATGTTTGATACATGTATATGAGAAACGGAATCATTGCATCGAATTTGTAAAATACTTGTATTTTAGCTTGGTGTAAACGAGGGGTAGGATATGACAGCCTCATGATGTTTTTCTTCACCGTTTTGAGAACAGAGGCCTTAGAATGAATTTCCAGTTATTGTGACGTATAGTAACTGGAACTTTGATATTAATTTCAAGGAAAAAAATAGTTCCTTCGTCGTACACCAGAGGCGCTGTTCCATTTTTCCGTACAGTACCGTTAGCACGAGTTTTCAGTACCCTTAGCACGAGTTTTCAGTATTTGAGACGTAAAGTAAACTGGAACGTTGACAATTTAAAATTGTCAATTTTCAAGGAAAACACTAGTTCCTTATTCGTACACCAGAGGCGCTGTTCCATTTTTCCTTACAAGAAACGCTGTAAATACTAGAAAGACGCTGTAAAGTAAAATACTGAAAACGTGATAAGGGCTCTAATCATAACTGTTAAGCATGCAACACACTCGTGATAATAACTTACTTTACACTAAGTTAGTGCTGTAATAACATCAGATATTTGTTCTTCTACTTGTTTGAGCTGTACTTGATTTGCAGTTCTGAATTCAGCAAGGATTATATGCTCAGTGGGTAGAAATTATTTAGTGACGTCATTGTTGTGATAAGGTTGGTTTATTGGTTATGTTGGAGCTAACAGTGGTTGTAGATTGTATATAATATAATATTCCACAACTATCACACAACGCCATCTAGTCCCAAGCTAAGCAGAGCTTGTGTTATGGGTACTAGACAACTGATAAACATACTTATATATTTCTAAATACATACATATTATAGATAAATTACACCCAGACACAGAACAAATGATCATGCTCATCACACAAACATTTGTCCTGGGTGGAAATCGAACCCACGACCTCCGGCATAGCAGTCAGGGTCACTAACCACTAGATGTTTAAATGTCTTAGTTGTTAGTACCTATTTGGGAATTGTGTCTCTTATTGACGTTGTGTATTTTGTACCCCTACGGGAAATCAGTTAATGTTTCGAAACAGTTTTCTGTAAACATTTGAATACATATGTTCACGCACACAAGGCGTGATACATACACAGCGCGAGGGGACTCGCGGAGGGCGCGGTGAGGCGCGGGACGACAACGCCGCGGCGCGGCGCGGACCAGCAGCAGCTCCCGCCGCCCGCACTTCACTCCATCATCGGACACGATCGACAACGCGCGCGCACGATTCCAGTTTGGTCCTTACGGCCTTCTTATTTAAATCCGCGTAACGTATTTCGTACGAAAAATCCGTTCGAGCGGTGGCAGTACGGGCGACGTTGGCGGACTTTGAATCGACGAGTCTTCAAAAGCGCCGTGTCACTACAAGCTACGGTCAACAGAAGACCAGCAGACGAGTTGGAGTCGCCTAGAAAATCAGCGAGGAGAGGACGTCTACAAGTTCCCGAGGTCTTCACGTCGACGGCGGTCAAGTTTCGACTACGTTGGTCGAATTCGCCGAGACATCTTTGCTTCGTGGGAATCAACACAGTCCGCCTTGTGGATACAGATAAGCATATTTGTGTATCGTTCCAAATTCCTTTGAAAAAATTTCAGTTAAAAACGCAGTGCTATGAAAGCCAAGCTTACCAATTTCTGCAATCACGTAAACGTGCTTATGAGTTGCGAGTCATTATCTAGCTTACAGCGCATTGAGCTGGAGGGTCGACTTAGTAAATTCGATGCCCTATATGACGAATTTGATCATTTGCAGTTGGAGATTGAGGTGCTCTCGGACAAGCCAGACGAGGCGTACGGGGAACGTACCAAATTTGAAGAGCGGTACCACGCATTGGCAGCTCAGGCGCACAGCTTGCTCATCAGCGCTGATGCCACCCTTGACGCTGGGTCTGTAGCGGGGTCAGCAGACAAAAACTCAGGTGCATCGTTCCGTCATAATTTTGTACGCTTACCTCAAATTATTTTGCCTAATTTCGATGGTAGTTATCAATGTTGGTTAGAGTATAGAGACACTTATCTTTCGCTTATACACAGTAGTAGTGAAATCGATGACATTAGCAAATTCCACTACTTACGCGCATCGCTCAAGGGTGATGCTCAACAAATTATAAAAAATATTGATTTTAAAGGTGAGCATTATCAATTGGCTTGGAGTTTGCTATGTGAGCGATATGACAATAGTAAGCTTCTAGTAAATAACCATGTACTTGCTTTGCTCAATACACCAGTAGTATTAAAAGAATCGTGTACAGCCTTACGTCAATTTATTGACAATATAAATAAACAAATTCGAGCTTTGAAATCGTTGAATGAGCCCGCTGACCAGTGGAGTACACTAGTGGTTATTATGATGAGCAGTAGACTCGACAAAGTAACAAGCAGGGACTGGGAAGAGTACAGCAATAGTTTACCCAAGTCTCCTACTTTGTCAGAATTTTGTTCATTTATTAGTAAGAGGGCAGATTTATTAGAGAAAGTTGAACATAACGATTCGGTTAAACAAAAAGTAGACAACAGCACTAACAGTCATATAGTAGATGTACACAATATTAGCAAAGGCAATAGTAGTAATTCAAATAAAAATCATAGTAATAAAAAAACAATTAAAAAGGATTGTAAATGTCCGTTGTGCAGAAAAGAACATTTTATGTTTGTGTGTGATGAGTTTCGTAAATTGTCACTAGAAAATCGTTTGGCAAAGGTGAAGGAGCTTAATGTGTGCTTTAATTGTTTGCGTCCTGGGCATTCAAGTAAACATTGTAAATTGTCCCATTGTAAATATTGTAATCGTAAACATAACACGCTTTTACACGTAGATCAGTCTAACCCAAATGTACAAGATCCAATGCCTAATGTTGCTTTACCTAGTTTGACAACTGACGTTTCTGGAGGTGCACAATTACAAAAAGGCACGTCTGAAAACGTTGTGTTGTCAAGTGACACCGCAGAAAATACTACCCGTTCTGTTTTGCTCTCCACAGCTCTGGTGACAGTGGTCAACAACCGAGGTGAAAAGTTCGACGCCAGGATTCTGCTGGATAACGGTAGCACAGCCAATTTTATCACAGAAACATTGTGTCACAAGCTGGGATTGCCTAGACGTAACGTTAACTCCACTGTATCAGGTATCAATAAGCAAACATCAAATAGCTCACAGTCTTGTCGGTTTACAATTCAGGCTCGGAATGGTGGCTACAGGGAAACTATCACTTTTTGCCTGAAATTACTAGGATACTGCCGTCTACAGCTTTGGATATTTCCAGCATCAACATTCCATCAGACATTCAATTGGCTGATCCATCATTCCATATTCCGTCTGTGATTGACATTCTTGTTGGCGTAGAAGTGTTTTGGAATGTCTTAGGTTCCTCCTCTATGAATCTGGGTAGGAATCAACCCAAACTTCACGCAACAAAACTCGGATGGATAGTTTCAGGACCAGTTCCATTGCGTTCACTATCCAATAACCAATCACATTACTGCAACGTGTCTATGGATGAATTAAACCATAATCTCAATAGGTTTTGAGAGATAGATTCGGTACCATCCAAACATGCACTGTCACGTGAGGAACGTGCATGCGAAGAAAGTTTTCTTCAGAATACTGTTCGAGATGATCAGGGCCGTTTTGTTGTGACAATTCCATTAAAGGACAATCCTAACATTCTAGGTGAGTCATATGAAATGGCTAAGCGTCGGTTTCTGTCCCTGGAGCGGCGGTTTCTTCGTGATCCAAGCTTTAAGGAGCATTATGTGGCCTTCATGCAGGAGTACGAGCGTCTTGGACACATGTCAGAAAATGAAACTTTGAGGAAACCACATTCAGGTGAACAAGTCGAATATTTCTTGCCTCATCATGGGGTCATTAAAGAGTCTAGTTCGACAACAAAACTTCGGGCAGTCTTCGATGCGTCAGCGGTAACCACGTCTGGCGTCTCACTAAATCAAATCCAAATGGTTGGCCCGACCATCCAAGAAGATCTCCTATCAATCTTGTTAAGATTTAGGCAATACAAATATGTCATTTCTGGAGACATAGCTAGGATGTATCGTGCCGTTGCTGTAAGACCTTCACAGCGTTCTTTGCAGCAAATCATTTTCAGGACGGATCCTAAGTTACCGTTAAAGACGTACAGTCTTAATACAGTGACCTACGGCACAGCTTCTGCTCCATATCTAGCAACAAAGTGCTTAGTCAGCCTGGCTGACGTCGCTACCAGCACAACCGTCAAGTCTTCAATTAAACGTGACTTCTACGTTGATGATTATCTGTCAGGAGGAAATTCGATCTCAGACGTAGTAGAAATGGTCAAGGAGGTTAAAATGGCAATCTAATAATTCCACAATTTTAGATCAGGTTTGTAATAATAGCTCAGCAGTTTTAGAATGTCTAAAATTGTCTGAAGATAAGAATGCAGCATCGAAAACATTAGGTTTACGTTGGATGTGCGAGGCAGATTATTTAGCATTTTCTATTTCTATTAACGCTGAGAAGCAAGTGACCGAACGTCAAATTTTATCAATTATTAGTCAAATATTTGACCCATTAGGCTTGGTTGGTCCTTGTGTAGTCGAGGCAAAAATTTTAATGCAGCAGTTATGGGTAGCCAAGTGTGACTGGGACGAGCAGGTGCCAGAGTCCATATCAAAATTTTGGTACAACTTTGTTAACACTCTTCCATGTTTAAACAAACTAAGAATTCCGAGATGGGTTGTTTGTGACAATGCTATATCGCATGAACTTCATGTTTTCACAGATGCCTCTGAGAGAGCTTTCGGTTGCTGCGTGTATCTCCGGTCGGTGACCGGCCAAAGGTCAGTTAAGGTACAACTGTTTGCATCTAAGAATCGTGTAGCACCAATAAAGCCCACTACCATTCCACGTCTCGAGCTCTGTGGGGCGTTGCTAGGCGCAAGGCTGTGTGTTAAGGTTCATAGTGCTATTACTTTGCCTGTAACTAGGTGCCGTTTTTGGTGCGACTCAACAATAGTGTTGAGTTGGCTAGCTACTTCACCGAATTTATTGAAACCTTTCGTGCGTAATCGAATCAATGAAATACAGGAGAGCACTGCAGGTCACAAGTGGAGTTACGTGCCGTCTAAAAGCAATCCGGCGGATCTTGTTTCCCGTGGGCTGAAGGCTGACCTTATCAGCAAATGTTCATTATGGTGGTCAGGCCCTCAATTTTTGTTAAATGACGAAAAAGACTGGCCAGCTATGCCCAATAAAACTGTGAATCAGGATCTACCAGAAGTCATTACATCTCACTTCACAGATCACTCGTTTCTCACAGATTCACACAATCACTTACATTCCTCTCAAATAAATAAATCAATTATTCAAAAACTTCTCCATAAATATTCAAGTCTAGTTCGATTGCAAAGAGTGGTGGCATACATACTCAGATTTGTCTATAATTTAAAAAATAAGATCAAGTTACAGAATGCATTGACAACTCAAGAACTTCAAGATTCTTTGACTCTGATTTTACGTGAAGCTCAAATGGAGATATTTCCTAAGGAATATTCTATTCTTAAAGCTAGTAAAACATTGCCTCGAAAAAATAGGCTTGTTTCTTTAAGTCCTTTTGTTGACAAGGATGGTCTCATTCGCGTAGGTGGTAGGCTGGACAATTCACCTTATGACTATAATATTAAACATCCAGTTTTACTTTGCTCTAAACATTATGTCACTAAAATGATCTTTCACAAATATCATCAAGATTTGTTACACGCTGGCCCTCAATTATTGATAGCAAATATACGACAAACGTATTGGCCTCTTGGCGGTAGAAACCTTTCCAAATTTATTGTCAAGCACTGCATTAAATGTTTCAAATATAAATGTCAAAATGTTCAACCAATCATGGGACAATTACCTACCAATAGAACTCACTTGGAGTTCCCATTTTTGAATTGCAGTGTCGACTATGCCGGGCCAATATTGATAGCAGACCGAAAGGGGCGAGGGTGTAGGCTTGTAAAGGCGTATCTATGCATCTTTGTTTGTCTGGCAGTTAAAGCTGTCCATATTGAGCTCGTTACAGACCTAACCAAGGAGGGCTATATGGCTGCTTTAAATCGTTTTGTTGCCCGTCGAGGCAAACCCAAGAGCATCTTATCAGATAACGGCACTAATTTTATTGGCACTTGTAATGAACTACAACGATTCTTACAAGATTCAAACATTTCGTATGAAATTGCACAAAAGGGCATTGAATTTAATTTTGCCCCTCCATACTCTCCACATTTCAACGGAATTGCAGAAGCTGCCGTTCGCTCAACAAAACACCACCTAAAAAGACTACTACAGTTAACACACTTCACATACGAGGAGATGGTCACTTGCTTGACTCAATTAGAAGCTGTGCTTAACTCACGTCCTCTTACACCACTATCCTCTGATCCACTAGATTTTACAGTCCTTACTCCTTCACACTTTCTGATTGGACGATCACTTATAGCTGTTCCACATCCACAGGTGACTGATGTAAACATCGGCCGCTTGGAGCGTTACCACAGAGTGGAACATATAAAGCAGCATTTTTGGAAGCGGTTTCATTTAGAATACGTATCTCTGCTTCAGCAAAAGACCAAATGGACGTCATCTACAGGACAACTGGCAGAGGGAACGTTAGTTCTCATCAAGGAGAGAGGACAACCGCCACTGCTGTGGCTACTGGGACGTGTCACGAAGGTCTTCCCGGGGAACGACGGAACAACACGTGTGGCCGAATTGAAGACGAAGAAGGGGACGTTGTTACGTTCCTTTAATAACATTTGTCCACTTCCTCTAGATTGAATGTCATCAATCAACCCGGGGAGGATGTTCACGCACACAAGGCGTGATACATACACAGCGCGAGGGGACTCGCGGAGGGCGCGGTGAGGCGCGGGACGACAACGCAGCGGCGCGGCGCGGACCAGCAGCAGCTCCCGCCGCCCGCACTTCACTCCATCATCGGACACGATCGACGACGCGCGCGCATTATTCTCGTTGTACATAGCTCTAGTCCAACATTAATACTGTCTTTTTGAACCATTATATTATAAAGTGTTTACAGTCCACTTATTTCATTTAATAGCCTTTAGTTAGGTCCTTAACACATATTTATTATTCCATCTTTAAAATATTTCTGATACTGGGCAGTCAAGGGAGTGACTTAGCAGTGACGGCCCTGGAACGTACAGAGTGGACTTGTAATCATTAAAAGTTTGACAGTGCCTTTCGTGTCACTCAGGGCGAGAGGATTAATTATAATGATTAGTTTGCCATAAAAAGGCCTTCATATAGGTATCAGATCTTTTGGAAAGTACTAAGTGGCGGTTTGACAGCTTATTTATAGAAAATATGTCAAATCTCTATTTTTATTCCTCAGATTAAAGTTATCTGACTGTTGAAAATTCATCCCTTATAAATATAAAACACCTTTTATTTCAACAAAAAATTGAATAAATTCCACATTACATACCTTTTAGTTAAAAAATATTGAATCACCCGTTTCTCCAACATCGAAAATCTTCCATTTCAAACAAACGTCGCTGACGTTTCAGTTCAATCCAATTTATTTCTCCAACTTGAACTAAGTAAAACATGAGGTTAACTTGAACTTGCCGTCAGCTGGTCAAACTTCACAGATCAACTTTAGCTAGTGGCTCCCTCTGTGTGTGGACACCTGAGAAAATACGGACCGTGATTACATTTCTCTTCAACGATATTTTTACTTTGGTTTGGGATTTTGTCTTGATTTGAAAACGGATTAACTGTGTCGGTCAATCGTTGCAGTTGAGAAAATGATGGGGTCGGAGCTTTATGTCAAAACCCTTTTTAGTTTTGGCTAGGGGATATAAAAACATCCAGGATAAAATATTAATCTCAATAAGGTCATTAAATTCGCTTTTGAGTGGCAAACTTTAAAAATAAAGAAAATCTAACTGATTCTGGCACCTGACTAGGCTAAGAATGTGCGTAGCAATTAGCGTAGCAGTGCTAAACATTTTTGCTGCGATTGCGTAGCAGTGCTACGCCGCGTAGAGATGTATGTAGTAATTGTTAGCATTTTCGTAGCTAGCATCTCATGGCATAACTTCAGTATATTACAGGCTGATTCTGTTCTTAGCTCAAATTTACGCTTAGAAAACCGACCTTACTTTTCCAAAGTATTTTTTTTTACACTTGCTTTTGGCGGTGTCTCGCTTGATATGAAGAGACGCGAATGTGACCTAAGATTGAACGTTGAAGAGATCATGATTATAATTATCAGGGAACAGAGAAACCGGCTAAAATACTCTTTAGCGTAGATTATGAGATTATTTCTACCAAATAACGCTGTAATACCTGTATACTTTTTTCACGGGGTGATAAAATCATCAAATGAGTCTTCCCGCCCTAGGTGGAGCAGAAAAGACTGTCAGGTTGACTAAAAATCCAACATGTTGCAGTTGCCCTTTGTGTTCTATGACCACGGTGCCCCAATTAAGACAGTCCTACTATACTACAAACTGACATAACTTGGTTTTCTCTTAACCCATATTAACATAATGCCTCCATTTAAAAACATAAAGCAAATTAACATTATGAAAATGAACATCTCATACAATTTAAATTACGGCGGGTATACACTAAATCATCGTGTTTTGGTTGCTCGAGTATTTCTTGGTAAACTTTATTTTCGTTGGGGAAGACTTTAAGCAACATTAAATCATGGAGACCGACTTTATTTCATTTAAACGTGTTGCTTTATGATGAGAGCTGTTGTTTTAGGTGGTGGTGCAAGTAAGAGGAGGGAGCGAAAACGATTAAGGTGGAAACACACAATTAAAACGCGACGCAACCCGATGAAACGTGATACGTGTTGATTCGAATCAAATGTGCAGGGATGTCGTCGCATCGGATGTTCATAATGTGATTCTGGTCTATAGAAAACAATAAGTAAATTTGATTCGACTCAACACACATCGCGTTTCATAGGGTCGTGTCGCGTTTTAATAATGTTTAGGTCACTTTATTGTTTTTTCTCTGTATCTGGTTTAAATAGTTTCATCATCATCACTTATACAAACACCCAGACCCGGAACAACTACTTGCAGATCTTATAATTATTTGTTCCTTTCGGGAACCGAACCCGCAACAAGCTCATCCAAGGATACGAAGAATAATACATCAGAGCCTCACCAAGAGTTTTTAACACGATACTCGATCATGCGCATCGACCGCGTGTGGCGCTCTCATTGGTTGAGAGTTTATACAACCTTGGAGCGGTCCAATGAGAGTGCCAAACGCGATCGAAATCGATAATCGAGTATCGTAATGACAACTCATGGTATGGCTACTGGGCCTGTACTGCAGTGACAGCACTGATGCGTGGCAGTGTCGCTCTGCCTAACGCTGTTATAACGCTCTCGCTTATGACTTGTCCCACATTGACTAAATTGAATTATTTATTTTTTTATTCTGACTTCAAGCTGTAATTACAACAGTTTGCAAAATTAAAGAAGCAGTTTGTGACCACTTTTTAATTACCATCTTGGCGAGCCGTTACTTTAGTTTTTGTGAAGTTATTAAACATGTATATCTGGGCCAATTTGTAGGTTTTATGCCATCCTTAATTTTATGAGTCTACTGAATTTGTTCAGTCTTACTTAGAAACCTAGGCCTAGGCTTGACTTCCTTTCTTAGCACTTTAACATCATCAACTGAGCATTTCGCCCACAGTGTCAAACTCGTTCTGACTAACACCCACGGTTCCTCCTATAACCCATTACGTTCCAGGGTCACGTTTACCTGTATAGACACAGTCCTGAGGCCCCGGCAGGCAAACAGGGAAAAACTTCTAGAGCCTAAACCTTTAGAATAGAAACCCTTAAACCTCTAGAGTAGAATGTAGCATAGACGTTTGCTATAATTGATGATCTTTATTTTAATGCTTCTTGTTATGAATTGCGGTGGCCAAAGCCGCTGGTAACAGCTAGTTTACATATACGTGCAATCATATCAGCCGTAAGACGTCCACTGCTGAACATAGGCCTCCCCTTTAGACTTCCAGTAGGACCGGTTGTAAGCGGCCTGCATCCTATACGTGCAAGTTGTAATGAAAATGTTTATTTTATTTACAGTCAAGTAAATTACATAATGATGTTAAGAGCAGCGTATATACTTTCGAGGATTCACAGAAAACAGCGTATTTTATACTTTTTCTCGAAGAATTGTGTAAGAGTAATTGGATTTTTTCGACGCAAAAGAAAACTTTTTTTCGTGAAATCTGTTTTCAGTGAGTTAATTACGGAGCCTTCTTTATTTGTCTTTAAATTAGACCGCAATTTTTCTATTCTTTTTTTTTTACGTGGTTAAATCATCAAATGAGTCCTCCCGCCCAGGCTAGGACAGGACGGACTGTCAGAGTACTGACCAAAATCCATTGTGTCTTTCAATAGCCTTTAGCCCTTAAGGCCCCTCTTCGCGGCGGGCTCGAGAGAAAAATAGGTATTGAAGCGCTACTCACACAGCGATAGACGCGGTCGACCCACTCACACACACATCTATGATCGCATAGAGTTTTCAAGTAGCACCACAGACTAGATAGGTTCAGACAGGGCACTCTCATATAGCAAATTCGACATGCCCAAAGGTTCACATATCATGTATGACAGCTTTTTTTTTTTTAATCTGTCACTTTGTCCGGCGTGTAATTATAGGCAAAGGCGTATACAGCTTCAGTCTAGAAAGTATTTCTTGCTAGGAATTTAAAATTTTAGTTTAATTTTAGCATATTTCTTCATATAATCGCAATAAAAATTGCAATTATATGAAGAAATATGCTGTAATAAGTTATAAAGGGATTTAAGGAATAATAAAAATCCTATTAGTTTCATTTCTTTTTATTTTATATTTATTAACTGTTTGTTCTCTAGTCGGAACACACAAGTACCTTTTAATATTTCATTAATATAGTTTGCTTCTTTATTGATGACTCTGAAATATTGCCCAAATCAATGAGGCTAAAACTTGATTTTCATAAGTTTGATACGCCATCTTCCCTTTGTAGAAAAAGTACAATGCAGAACTTCTGAAAAATAAATTATTTAACTGATTACAAATTGAATACGACATAATATCAAATGGTTTTCCTATTGTACTCTGTCCAGTAAAGGAATCTGCTAAACTTAATATTTACAAATACATAATGAAAAGTACAATACATGAATGTAAAAGCAATTTAATAATCAGTGAAAAAATGTTCATTATCATGATTAACTCATTTTTTAAAGAATCCAAGTTTAATGATAGAACATACAAGAATAAAATAAAGTTGTTGTTGTTATTATTCATTTAAGAAAGAAATTTTGAGACTGACATGTTCTATGATGGAATAAAATTCCATAAATCAATAAAGATAAAAAATCTGTTGTAGCTAATACAGTTATATATGAAAGCTTACATCCATTGTATTCAAACAATTTTAATTTCTTACCTGTCATCGGTAACTTCACATCCACATTCAGATGTTAGGCAACGGCTGGTATGAAGAAATTATATTTTCTTCTATTTCTGAAATGTAGATTTATAACAAATTAATAAACAATATTAAAAAGTAAACTGTTATAATTGCATTAAAGGAGCTCCCAAGAACAACAATTAAGTATTTAAATTATAGACCATTGTACCCTGCACAATTAGCCCCGCTATCAGGATACTGACAGCATGACCTTTATATAGCTTGTAAATGTATATGTACTAATGGTAGATACGAAAGACATCATAACAACGAAACATGAATTCTCTTGTCCACATTACAATAATAAAGTATTCAAAATAATATAAAAGTAACTGCTTCAACTGAATATATGCTTTTAGCGAATGAAGTATGTACAATAGTACAATATATCATTAATGAAATATAAAATGACAGTTTAATTACATGAAATATAAGTTCAAAAATAGATACGTACCAGGACTGTCGGCTACTGGATATCTTACAAACAGTAAGCAACGTTCCATAGGCGTCGATGTAAAGACGAACTCTATCGCAAAATAGTGAAAGAAATCTCTTCTCGAAATGATTTCGACACACAAACTGTTTTTGAAAGCTTTATTGTCTTAGATAAGTTTTTGTTTTGGAAACATTTGAAAACTGACGTCCTTTCGTCTTATACCACACCACTGCACTTGTTGTCCATTTTCACATTATAACAGCTTCAGATAAGAAGGATTATTTACGAAATTAGTTATAAAATGTTATTACCAAAACTTTGTGAAAAATTTTGACAGATTAACAAACAGTGATACCATTTCTCAGAAATATTTATCCCTAAAACTTTGGTCAAAATTCCTAAAATCGACCGGATTATTTAGAAAACCGTCTAAAAAAGAAGATGTATTAAATAATAAAGAAAATTCAAAAAATAAGTAATATTCTTTGATAAAACTGGATGTCCTTGGTCAATAAATTCTAATTGCCTTTTTTAGATTGTAAGCTGGTAACACTCTTAACAAAGATGGCAGACAGAAAATGGAAGACGGGGGGTTTGGGAACTGTCTGTTGAAATATGTGAACCATAGACTATAAGGTTGGGATTTTTTACTTGAAGATTACCCGACCTGAGTAGCACTAAGCGCGTACCCAACAAATGAATATTTCTATCTATTAGGGCTACGATAAACTCGATCGAAAGCTTACCTGAATAATAAAACATTAAAAAATAAAGATTTCGAGTCGACAACATATATCCGCAAAATTCGGATTGTCGAGGATTTTGTAAATTTCTAATGATTTTCTGACCAGACAGATCGCAGCCGCCATTTTTGACATCGGTTACCATGTTGAGAAGTTTTTATTTTTTCTCTTTATTTTCGGCCAGTGTCATGTGGTGTATTATGTAGTTACTAAACCTCCTTAGAAAAACCTAAAAACTGTAACCCCCCCCCTGCCTCGACAAGTTTAGTTTTCGACCTTATTGACATTTATGCAAACACCGGATTTTAATGAAGAAGCAATGTTATTTTTTTTTTTTTTACTTGGTAAGATCATCAAATGAGGTCTCCCGCCTCGGGCAGGGCGGGAGGGACTGTCAGACTTGTACTGACTAAAATCCACGGTGTCCTTCAATAGCCCTTTATGTTCCGGGGTCACGGTGATGGTATAAGACCCGCGACCCCGGCAGGCTTTAGCCCTCTGAGAGGGGGCCTCGTCATTATGCTGACGCTCTTTGAGGCGCGCGTGGAACACGACGCGCCGTCGACCCGGGCATGGTCCATGGTCGGGCGGCGAGTTGCCCTTTATTCACCGCCCGCATGCCCGCGCCTACGCTGGCCGGAGATCGTCTTGCGACGTCCGACGCCGTGGGCGTCCACCACCGCGGGTGGGGCGGAGGGAGGACCTTGTCCTCTCTCTCACGCGGCCCGCCTCCTCCTTCGCGAGCATGACTGCTTCGCAGAAGGAGGCGACCGCTTCCCACTCCGTCTCGCTCCGCAGCATGGCCGCAACCAATGCCGGGCGCGAGAGGTCTCCGAATATCGCCGTCGTGAGGACACGTCGGTGCTCCGCCCAAGCGGGGCAATCCTGCACCGTATGCTCGACTGTGTCCTCCGGGCGATCTACGCAGTGGTGACACCCAGGCGTTTCCTCCTTTAACAATGTTAGCTAACGAGAATATGAGGAAAACAAACTAAATTCTAAATGTCAATAAAGTCGAAAATCGCTTGAACCTTTTTCTTGAAGTTAAAAAAACAGGTTCAAGCGATTTTCGACCTTATTGACATTTAGGCAAACACCGGATTTTAATGAGGATCAATGTTCATCATCTCAGCCATAGGACGTCCACTGCTGAACATAGGCCTCCCCTTTTGATCTCCACATGTACCGGTTGGAAGCGACCTGCAACCAGCGTCTTCCGGCGACCTTCATAAGGTCGTCTGTCCACCTTGTTGGTGGACGTCCTACGCTGCGCTTGCTAGTCCGTGGTCTCCACTCTAGCACTTTTCGACCCCATCGGCCATCCGCTCTGCGAGCAATATGGCCTGCCCATTGCCTCTAATGTAAGAAAAACAAACTAAATTCTAAATGTCAATAAAGTCGAAAATCGCTTGAACCTGTTTTTTTTTAACTTGCCGTTAGCAAAAACTATCATCGGTCACAAAAAAAAAATTCAATTCCAACTGCCTGTACAAACATACAACTACAAATTTTTACAATGTACAATTTTGTTTTATTTTCAATTTGTGATTTCCAACCACTGTGCGCACCCCGCAAAGTAGTCTTGTGTATGTACATGACACTTAGCCGCGTAATTTTTTGGTAAAAAGCGACGTGCTCTCACCTTGAAATCCTGCGGACGACTGAGCTCTTCGATTCGATCTCGAACCAATGCCGGATAAAATATTCCGCCATAGTAAAATGTATGGAGATTTTCGGCCTCAAAATTCAGTTACTTTACGAATTTTTTACGCGAAAAATATACAATGTTTTGAAAAACAGACACATGTAGACAGTACACCGGTCTTTGTTCTCTTTATTTATGTATAATATTAATTAGTTTTCTGCTTATTTACGCCAAAGTTATGGAAATACGGCAGTGCTTTTTACGCGTTTTTAGTGATTTTCAATATTTTTTTTAACAATTCCAGCCGGGTTTATCCTCAATCCGATATTTGTAGACCCTGGGGGAACTCTTAAGCTACCCAGACCTTTTTTTTCGTGGCTATTGTTTTAAGTTTTATACATAAACTTATGGAAATGCCATAACACTTTTTGCTAGTACCGATCCTTAATGTTTCGGGGTCAAGGTTACCCGATAGTCTCGCGACCCCGGCAGGCTTTAGCCCTCTAAGGGGGGTTCCATCATATGGCTGACAGATCTTTGAAGCGCGCGTGGAACACGATGCGCTGTCGACCCATATTTTCTATTCTTAGGTATTACTTTGTAACAGAACTAGATTTTCATAGTGAAGTGTGTTTAATTTGGTTGCAGGCTTGTTGACAGCAATCGCAAATCTATATAGTATTAAAAAAAATGTATACGTATTTTTTCTTTTGAGATAATATACTATCATCATAATTCCGGAGTGGGTCTCATAACGTCAAAAGGAAGTAAGAACTGCACTGCTGCTAGTGACGTATTGGCAATTTTAAAAGTGTCGTATCTTCATCATTTTTTGTTAACGTAAGAAAAGAAAAAATGGTCTAATTTTATAAACTTTATAGACTTATAATATGTATTATGTCCGCCTACTGTTATGTTTATTTCTAGTGTGTTACTGTTTGTTTTCCCAAACGAATAAAAAAAAATAGAATTTATCATTCAAGTACTCAAACGCCTAGTAGATTTTTGTCTACCATCATCAGGTCACATCTTTATCCAATATCAATATCAAAGTACAGTTTAAACTGTTCCTCACACAATACAAAAGTGTAAAGTTAAAAGTTATTCAAGTGTAAAGAAGTTTGTCACGTCGCGCTGTCGTCGCGTACTCGTCGCGTATTCGGCGAGAGCTTGCGACCGGCTTGCGCTGACTTGCACAAGTTTCTATCGATGTGTTTGAAGATGGTACTTGCTATAGAACGGAAAAGAATACTGGATTAAATAGCAAACAGTACCCCTAGCACGAGTTTTTACCATTTTAGTAAAGTAAGAGTTTTTCCAGTATTTACGTTTCTTGTATGAAGATATGGAACAGCGCCTCTGGTGTGCGAAGAAGGAACTAATTTTTTCCTTGCAAATTGTCAATTTGAAGTCGTCAAAGTTCCAGTTTACTTTACGTCTCAAATACTGAAAACTCGTGCTGACGGTACTGTGTGATTTTTGTCAATGAATGGCGTTCAGATATCGTTGCGTTGTTAATTTATTTTATTATTTTATTTTAAAGGAGGCTTACAGACTAATAAAGACAATGATTACCTAGATTTATTTATTTATTATAGTAATAATACTACGACAACTTCAAAACGTAGTATTAATAATTTATTTATTAATACTACGACAGCGATAGATAATGCGGAAAATATAAGATAGAAAGACATAGCAGATAGCAAAGTGCAACAATTGTTTTACTTTGTCCTCAAAATTTAGTGCGTGCTAGTGCGACATCTACCTCTTTTTATTTATACTATCGTTGAGGTTTGTGGTGTATGAATAACATTTATGAAATAGAATAGGAAGAAAACATTCATTTGATTTTAATCGCAGAAAACGACACAGTTGGCGCAGTGGCTGAGTAATCGATAGATGCGTAGCGTGTCGCAGGGTCGATTCCTGCATGGAACTATAATTTTTATAATCTACAAATAGTTGTTCTGGTTTTGAGTGTTTGTGAATGTGAGTTTAAATATTGTATTTATTAAAAACGCTTGTGATACAGGTGGAACTCTTTTTTTTTCAATTTTTTTTTAGCCTCTCCTTCGTTTGACCACTATCGCACTTGATGGTAAACGATGATGTAGCACGCTTGTCAAAAATAATCTATTCATTCTTGACTTAAAGACCCCCAGATTACCCGCGGTGGTGGACGCCCACGGCGACGGACGCCACAAGACGATCTCCGTCCACCGTAGGCACGGACATGCGGGCGGCGAGTAAAGGGCAACTCGCTGTCCGACCATGGACCTTGCCGGGTCGCCGGCGCGTCGTGTTCCACGCGCTTCTCAAAGAACGTCAGCATAATGAGGGGGGCCCCTCTCAGAAGGATAATGCCTGCCGGGATTGCGGTACTGTCTCACCTGGTAACCCCGGCCCTAATATATAAAGGGCTATTGAAGGATCACCGTGGATTTTAGTGAGTACAAGTCTGACAGTCCCTCCCGCCCTGCCCAGGGTGGGAGGACTCATTTGGGACTCATTTGATTTTACCACTTAAAAAAAAACTCAAGATTGTAGCGACATGCGATATAAGGTTCTTTGGATTGTTGCAAAACAAAATAAATAACTATTCTTACTATGTATTATCCGTTATGTAAAAAGTGTTAGTTACATTCTCGCCGGGGGTGTCTCGTTACACATTCATGAGTGACTTGGCGTGTTCCAATCACAGATAACACGCTCCCGCCGCAATCTGTAAATACATTCCGAGATAGTTCCTCCGGAGAAAGAACTTAACATCTGTATGCTAGAGTTTTGTTGAGGGGGATTGGCCTTTCTTACATAGGTGTTTGTAAGAAGGTTTTTTATGTGTTATAATGTTCCATAATTAAAAGTTACTGGGATACGGCAGTCGTATGATAAGATTTCATTTAAATCACAGTATGTTAGTTTTAGATTATGATTTTAACGAAATGTTATCATCACTATTAGAACGATTTTACTGAAAACTCTTGTCGAACACGAATTTTAGCTTAGATTAGATCTTAGCCTGACGTGTAGTAGTAAGAATAAATAGATTACGCCGTGGGGCGCCGGCTTAGAATTGCGCTCCCCCAAATCATCCCGTGGGTGTCGTAAGAGGCGACTAAGGGACAAACCGGAGGTCGGGCAGCAGCGTCCTCCGTGTACTGAACATCCTCACTGCGATCGCCAACCCGCCTGCCAAGCGTGGCGATTAAGGCAAATTACCCCCTATAATGAGAACCACAGAAACCAGGCCCCCAGTCCCCGGCAGCTCCGCTATCCCTGGCGCGGGTAGCGGTCAAGGTAACGGCGGAGCAGGGGGTGCTAAGAATCTCCGGAAGAGATCCGGCTACCCACCCCCACGACGACTGGCCCTGGTAACACACAACGTACGCACATTGAGGACTGACGAAAAGATCTGCGAGCTGGAAGAGGAGCTGAGCAAGTTACACTGGGACATTATGGGGTTATGCGAAGTCCGTAGAGAGGGGGAGGACACCGTAACCCTGAAGTCTGGTAACTTGCTCTACTACCGGGAGGGCGACCAACAGTCCCAAGGTGGTGTCGGGTTTCTCGTTCACAAGTCCCTCGTTAGCAACATAATAACCATCGACAGTGTGTCGAGCAGGGTGGTATACCTAATACTCAGAATATCCAAAAGATATTCGCTGAAGGTCATTCAGGTATACGCACCGACCTCGTCACACTCCGATGAGGAAGTAGAGACTATGTATGAGGACGTAAGTAGGGCCATACATAGCTCAAAAACTCACTTCACTGTTGTTATGGGGGACTTTAACGCAAAGTTGGGCAAGAAAAGCGGTGATGAGTTGAGAGTGGGGCAATTTGGGTATGGGCAACGGAACCCTAGGGGACAGAGGCTGGCCGACTTTCTGGAGAAAGAAGAACTCTTCATGATGAACTCTTTCTTCCAGAAGCCGCCTCACAGGAAATGGACCTGGCTGAGTCCCGATGGTTCCACGAGAAACGAGATAGACTTCTTCATGACCGACAAGAAACGGATATTCAGTGATGTCTCTGTGATCAACAGGGTGAAAACCGGTAGCGATCACCGAATCGTAAGAGGCTCGCTGAATATCAATGTTAAACTTGAAAGGTCCAATCTGATGAAGTCTACGCTCCGACCTACTCGGTCCCATATTCAAAACCCCGAAAGCTTTCAACTCGAGCTCTCTAATCGCTTTGCTTGCCTTGAGAACTTAGTTTCAGTGGACGAGATCAACGACGGGCTAGTGGAAACTGTCCGCACGGTAGGGTCTAAGTTTTTTAGACCCGGCCGTAAAGATAGACCTCAGAAATTGACCGATCAAACCTTAAACCTCATGGCTGAACGACGTTTGCTACAGTTGCAGTCTTCCGATGACGCGAAGTCATATAGGCAGCTCAATAGACGTATATCTAAGTCCTTGCGGCACGACCTGCGTCTCTTTAATACGAATCGTGTTAAAGAGACCATACAGCGAAACCAAGGCTCCAAAGTGTTCGCGAAGGGCAAGTCTATTGGGCAAAGCCAGATGACAAAGCTTAAACGGGAGGATGGCAGCATAGCGTCGACCAAAGCAGAGGTTTTAGGCGAGATCGAGAGGTTCTATGGACAGTTATACACTTCGGTCGCAAAGCCCGTTGACAGCTTGGTAGGAGATCCAAGAGCCAAGCTGTCCCGACATTATACCGAAGATATCCCGGACATCAGTCTGTACGAGATTAGGATGGCCCTGAAACAGCTTAAGAACAACAAGGCGCCGGGCGAGGACGGAATCACCTCAGAGCTTCTGAGAGCGGGTGGAACACCGGTACTTAAAGTCCTCCAGAAGCTCTTTAATACCGTCCTGTTCGAGGGCAAAACGCCCGAAGCATGGAGCAGAGGTGAGGTGGTGTTGTTCTTCAAAAAAGGTGATAACAGCCTACTGAAGAACTACAGACCCATCACGCTTCTGAGTCATGTTTATAAGCTGTTTTCAAGGGTTATCACGAACCGTCTCGAACACAGACTTGATGACTTCCAGCCTCCCGAACAAGCCGGTTTCCGAAGAGGCTATAGTACCATAGACCACATCCATACGCTGCGGCAAGTTATACAGAAGACCGAGGAGTATAACTTGCCATTATGCTTGGCGTTTGTGGACTATGAGAAAGCCTTCGATTCGGTGGAAACATGGGCGGTGCTTGAGTCACTCCAGCGATGCCGTATTGACTGTCGGTACATCGAGGTGTTGAAGTGTTTGTATAATAACGCCACCATGTCGGTCCGAGTACAGGAGCAGAGTACGAAGACGATTCCATTGAGAAGAGGCGTCAGACAGGGAGATGTTATCTCCCCTAAACTGTTTACTGCCGCAATGGAAGACGCCTTCAAGCTCCTGGAATGGCAAGGACTTGGCATCAACATCAATGGCGAGTACATCACTCACCTTCGGTTTGCCGACGACATCGTAGTCATGGCAAAGTCGATGGAGGAACTCAGCATGATGCTCGATGGCCTCGACCGAGTTTCGCAACGGGTGGGCTTGAAAATGAACATGGACAAGACGAAAATTATGTCAAATGCCAATGTTGTGCCCACCCCAGTCTCTGTTGGAAACTCGGTACTCGAAGTTGTTGACTCATATATCTACTTAGGACAAGTAGTCCAATTAGGTAGATCCAACTTCGAGAAAGAGGTCAGCCGCCGAATCCAACTCGGTTGGGCAGCGTTCGGGAAACTACGCAGTGTCTTTTCGTCCGATATACCTCAGTGCCTCAAGACGAAAGTCTTCAACCAATGTGTGTTACCAGTGATGAGTTACGGCACCGAAACGTGGTCTTTCACTATCGGCCTCATCTCAAAGCTCAAAGTCGCTCAGCGAGCTATGGAGAGGGCTATGCTCGGTGTTTCTCTGCGTGATCGAATCCGAAATGAGGAGATCCGTAGACGAACTAAAGTCACCGATATAGCCCACCGGATTAGCAAGCTGAAGTGGCAATGGGCAGGCCATATTGCTCGCAGAGCGGATGGCAGATGGGGTCGAAAAGTGCTAGAGTGGAGACCACGGACTAGCAAGCGCAGCGTAGGACGTCCACCAACAAGGTGGACAGACGACCTTATGAAGGTCGCCGGAAGACGCTGGATGCAGGTCGCTTCCAACCGGTACTTGTGGCGATCAAAAGGGGAGGCCTATGTTCAGCAGTGGACGTCCTATGGCTGAGATGATGATGATGATGATGAGATCTTAGCCGTTAATTAGATTACACCGCATTAGGCAATCGAAAAAATATGGTGGAAGTTTTAGTCAGTAAGAATCCGACAGTCCCTTCTGCTCCATCCAGGGTGGGACGACTTATTTGATGATTTTACCTCTCCATAACATACGATAAATCCAGTATACACTCATAGCTTCAACAAATGCGTTCGTTATCTCATCGTATCTCATCGTAACTACAACACTAAAGTTTCACTTCTTCCACTACATCTTCCACTTCATGAGAGACACAAGAATTGCATTGAAATTCGTAACATACAACATTATTCAATTATATTGCTAAAGCAATACAGTAAACCTAGAATTTAATTATTCACTCTTGTAAAATTGTTCCTTATACGATGAAACAACAATTTTATCGCAATTCATTTTAAGATTTTGATATAGTCTTTTTAGACCCCCGGGTTAAACCTGAAACCTGAATCTTTTCAATCAAGACAGTGTAGTCTACACCAAAGAGGACTGTCTACTCGTTGTAAACCTGTATTGTCATTTGAATGAACTTGAGAGTACCACACAAAGACGCCTTTGTATTGATGTGAACATTGAACGAATGAGTGAATGAATTGAATCTTGTGATGTTGGTTGGTTTTTAGGTGTGTCGAGTTTGGTGTAGGAAAATCACCTGAGACCCTTGCATGGTTTTTCACGTTTTTATCGTTTCGGTTTGTTCGGGAACTTTGACGTCCGTACTTCAAGTATGAGCCCTTATCAAGAGCTTTCAGTATTTTACTTTACAGCGTTTTTCCAGTATTTACGGCGTTTCTTGTATGGAAAAGTGGAACAGCGCCTCTGGAGTGCGAAGAAAGAAATATTTTTTTCCTAGAAATTAATGTCAAAGTTCCAGTTTATGCCACAACTAGCTGTGCCCGCAACTTCGTTCGCGTGGATGTCGGAATTTAAAAATGTATTTTTTAGTTGCAAGCGCTTAATTCAGGCCACGTTTTTCATAAAAAAGGTGTATTTAGAATTTTCTTAGATTAATCAAAAATATTTGACACTTGTATTCCACACCACACCACACCACACCACAGCACACCACACCACACCACACCACACCACAGCACACCACACCACTCCACACCACACCACACCACACCACACCACACCACACCACACCTCACCATTCCATTCCATTCTGTTCTACTCTATGATTCCTTTAAATATTGCTTTAATTAATTTATATTTTGTATATTATGTGAACCGATTACGATGAAACAAAATACATAATGTTACTTCAAATTAAACACGTCTATTCCAGGTTTTCTTTTAACGCCATCTGCCGTGCGTTGTAGTTTTGCTATTCGAATTCGAAGTTAGATCGCGCGACTGACGTACGAAATCAAATTGTGAGACCAAAGTGCACCCGTAATTTTACTTCTAAAACACTTTAAATTCAAATATCTTTTGATAGACTGAACCGATTCCAATGAAACAAAAACTAAATTCCTCTCCAAGTTACGCTTAATCGTTGTGTATAAAAGTTATCTACATTAATTTCGTACATTTTACGTGATACCTGGACAAATAAACATACAAACAGACAAACAGATAAACAGACAAAAATTCTAAAAATGCTAGAAATGGGTTCTATTGGTTGTCCTTTAATATCCTGGCTATATTTTTTGAGTTTTTTTTTAATGTACAAAAAAAACTTTTCTACAGTTTTATTATATGTATAGAATAGATAGATAGATAGAAGAAGAAGATAACTGAAATCTCATCATAATAAAAATAATATTCCACAACTATCACACAACGCCATCTAGTCCCAAGCTAAGCAGAGCCTATGTTATGGGTACTAGACAACTGATAAACATACATAATATATATTTCAAAATACATATACATATATTATACATAAATTACACCCAGACACAGAACAAATGATCATGCTCATCACACAAACATTTGTCCTGGGTGGGAATCGAACCCACGACCTCCGGCATAGCAGTCAGGGTCACCATCCACTAGAGTTAGACTAACAGGTCAGTGATGATAAGGCCTCTGTACGCTAACTACGTATTTTCAGCTCTTTCTGTAAAAGTGTAATGTAGAGTTTGTTACAGTCGTAACAGCGGTGTTAAACCTTTTTTCTTCGTTCTAAAAATATCAGTTGATAACCGTATGTAGTAAAAGTGTTTCTGACTTTAGACTAATTTTATTTTAAACTCGTGTAAAGCAAGAAAAATTACGTGTGTTTCATAAAACTCTTCAGTAAGCTCAAAAATAACTCAAAAAAGAAAAAAAAAACAATGAAAGGCAAGCTTTTGCTCATTTTCCATTGAATCTGACCCATTTAACACTTTTATCCTTTTCCATGTAACCCCAAAAATATCTGACACGTCACTGCCAATTACCTTCCTGTCAAAATAATAATTTCTTCCCATCTTTTGACAGCTTTTTGACTGACAAGCAATTACCAAGTTTCAATATTTGCATGTCCCTAACAATTTGAGCAGTTAAGACATTGCTTTCTGTCGACATCACTGTAGGTTAACATAATCGAGATGGATGTTGTAATCCTTCCTGAGGAAATGGGATCAGTAGAGAGCTAAGCCGGCGGTTAAAAGGAGGCCATTAAGACAGCGATTATATGACCGGAAAAGTTTTTTTTTAAATCACTGTAGGAACTTCTCCTGTGTCGTGGGTGCGTTTATAAACATACAAACAACAACTCACAAACACCCAGACCCGGAACAACTACTTTACATAAGATTTTTTAAATAACATGGGTAAAATTGTTTTTGTTAATGGAAACTGCCTGTGTTCTTGTGTAAGTCTGTTTTTGTTACCGGTATTATTATTATGAAGTCGAGTTGTTTTTAGAAATACTTAATAATTATTTTAATTTTTTAATCAGTTGAAGTGTGAGTATATTATTATGTATACCTAACGTGCGCGCACTTAGCTATGTAAGCATCTTTTCTTCATATTACTTTTTTATTGTACTTGTAGTTTAGTCTAATAAAAGACACCAAACTGTAAACAGTGTTTCCTTTACTACAAGCCAAGGTTCCAACATCACATGGCGACCCTGCCAGGGCTCTGCCAAGGAACTTTGTTTCCTTTTGATTCTTTTTTTTAAGTACCAGTTACACAAGTAAAAATTTTAAGCTGGTTTCAAATTCGTTCTCAAGATGTGTCAGTCAAAAGTGGAAAAGGAAGACGTGTTTCTAACCCAGAACGCTGCGGGCGATAATGCGGCTCAGTTGAAAGATTTTGGAAACCACCTTCAAAATATGAGCACGGTAACATATATTTTGCTGGCCCTGGTTTTGGTACTTGTACTATTTTTTGGTTGCAAGTTATATAGGGCGTGCCATCGCCGCCTTATTCAAGAAGAAATGGGTATGCAGGCAATATCCCGCATCAGGTCGTCTCTGCGAGCCAGGAGCAGCGTTGAGGAGACTGCTGCGTAAACAAATAAACTTTTCGTGAGTGTTTAAACCCTATATAAACATTAATAATCTGAAAAAGTGCTTGCAAATGAACTATCAGTGTTATTTATAGTGTTGAGAATATATTCAAGCAGTTTAAAATCGTTTCGGAAGACAATATTGAGTATAAAGTGTAAAGCCAGTGATCAAATTTCATTACGCCAATAAATTATAACTCATAAAACGGCGCACGGATACTCATCGAACATGATACCTCGCGGCGAATAGTGCTTACGTATTACATTATTGTGTCAATATGTTACGAAATAGTGTTAAGTTTTACCTAGTTATGAATAATTATAGCAATCTTTTAAAAATATTATATTAATTATGTTAGAAAGTTTAGAAGAATGCCAAAAGTTGTTACATGAAATACGATCATATTTGGTAAAAAGAGGTCAAAGTAGATATAAAGGCCAGACTGTTGAAATTAAATTGAAAGAAGCAAATGATGTTTTTGAGAAGTGCAAATCAATACTTTTAGTTGTAGGTAAAAGTAACGATGCGGAAGTAATTCTATTAGCTAAGAATATTTTTGATAAGAGCCAGGAATTGTACGATGAAATAAAAAATTTATGTATTTTTCCAAAATTAATAGAAACTAACAAAATGGAATTCGATTTAAAGGTGGCATGTAATTTAATTCCAGTTATGGATGATACTGAAAGCACCACTAAGAGAATGATTGACGCCATCGAAATGTATGCTGATATGCTCGATGATAAAGGTAATTCTTTATTGATTATCTTTATCTTAAAAAGTAGACTTTCGGAAAACGCAAAGTTGCGTATTTCTGACAAATACGGGAAAGTTTCAGATTTAATTAAAGATTTGAGGAATAATTTAACAACAAAAAAGTCGTACACAGCCATTCAATCGCGGATGCAGGCTATGAGACAAGGTCAAAAGACTGTTGAGGAATATGGTAAGGAAATAGAGCAGTTGTTTACTGACATGACAATTTCTCAAGCAGACGGGGATTCCAGTGCTTATTCTGTACTTAAACCCATAAATGAAAAATCTGCGATAAAAACATTTTCAGATGGACTACGCAGCTCGAGACTATCCACCATCATCGCGTCGCGCAATTACAATAGCTTGAAGGAAGCAATACAGGCTGCAAAAGACGAGGACAGGCCTGCCACACAGCAACAAGGTAACATCATGCATGTATCTAAGCAAGGACGTACTTTCTATAATAATAGACGCTTCGGTAATAGTCGTGGTCGCGGTGGTAGATACAATTATAATCAAAACTCAAGTAATTATTCTCATAGACAGCTAGGACATAGTAGTGGAAATGGATATCAACGTGGAACAGGACGCGGAAATTATTATAACTATAGAGGAAACAATTTTCATAATAACTTTAGAGGAAATTATAGTAATCGTAGACATACTAACAATTTTCAGAAAAACAGGGGTAGACTTAACACACAAAACCGTAACTTATATTCGGCGGAACACAATGTAGACGAGCCCCAAAGCAGTGAACAATCAAATAATAGTCAGATTCAGTTTTTTCGATCTTAAGAATACCATCTTATCATGTAATAACGACACTAAATACGTGGTTTTAAACATTAACAGCAACAAATATTATTGGCTTGTTGATACTGGCGCTTCAGTATCTGTTATAAAAAATGGAGCAATTCCATTCAATACGCCAGTGCAAAGAGACAATACATTAATAAATGGCTTTGGAGGGAAGACCATATCTAAGGGATCGGTCAATTTAACTTTAAAAACCTGTGACAACAAACATTTTAATCACAACTTTTTAATTTTTGAATCGGTACCGCTAACAGCTGATGGGATTTTAGGTATAGATTTTCTAATGAAATATGGAGCTAATATTAATTTAGAAACAAATTTAGTTACTCTATATAAAGACAATTGCAGTTATTCGTTAAAATTGATAAATTATGCTAGTAAAAATAAAAATTTCATAGTTATTCCTGCTCGATCCGAATCGATACACCATATTTATGTGGATAATTGCATAAATGGTGATGTTGTTGTGTGCGGAAAAGAGCTGAGCAAAGATATATTTTTAGCAAATGAAATTACAAGAGTAGTCAATAATAGGATTCCTATTAAAATCTTAAATGTTACTGAAAAAGACGTAGAGTTACCATTGTTTACACCAGAGTTACAATCTTTAAATGACTATCATATATGTTCATTTAATAAAACTGGCATAAACGTAGATAGAGTTCAAAAACTACTGAGTGAATTAAATTTATCTCATTTGCACGATGAAGAGCAAAAAAGTATTGAAACAATATGCGCAAAATATGCAGATGTTTTTTACGTAGAAGGTGACAAGTTAACAACCACAAATATTTACCAACAATCAATTACTACTAAACCAAATGTTTCCCCAGTATATGTTAAACCATATCGTTTACCACAAGCATTAAAACCCGAAATAGAAAATCAGATAAAAAACTTAAAAGAAAATAATATCATAGAAGAATGTAGCAGTGCATGGTCAAGCCCAATATTATTAGTACCTAAGAAAAGTGTTGAAGGTCAAAATAAAAAATGGAGACTAGTAGTAGATTATAGGAAAGTAAATGAGATCGTGGCTGATGACAAATTTCCATTGCCAAATATCACTGAAATATTAGACTCTCTTTCAGGCGCAATTTATTTTAGTCACCTTGACCTTCACCAAGGTTATTACCAAGTGACCTTGAATCCTGAGAGTCGTAAGTATACGGCATTTACAACTAGTTCAGGACAATATCAAATGAAACGGTTACCGATGGGGCTTAAAATTAGTCCGAGTTCATTCAGTCGTATGATGTCAGTGGCTATGTCGGGTCTAGCATTTGAAAAATGTTTTGTGTATTTAGATGACCTAGTCATTTTTGGACGCAATTTGACTACTCATAATCAAAATTTAATAAGCGTTATGGAAAGACTCAGAAAAGTAAATCTAAAATTAAACCCTCAAAAGTGCGAATTCTTGAAAAAAGAACTTTTGTATTTAGGACACGTGGTTTCAGAGAAAGGCGTTTCTCCTGATCCAGAAAAAACTAAAATACTCCAAAATTATCCAATTCCCAAAAATTCAGATGAGGTCAAGCGTTTTGTAGCATTCTGTAATTATTATCGTAAATTTATAAAATCTTTCGCTAATATTACTATACCCTTAAATAAATTATGCAGGAAATACGAACCATTTCAATGGACAGATGAGTGTCAAAAAGCGTTTGAAATCTTAAAAAAGTTATTAATGACGCCTCCAATATTGCAATATCCTGATTTTTCGAGAGACAATGAATTTGTAATACAAACAGACGCATCAGGAATAGTTATTGGTGCAGTTTTATGCAACAAAGACTTGAGACCCATAGCATACGCAAGTAGGCCCTTAAATAAGGCAGAAAAGAATTACCCGACAATCCAAAAGGAACTTTTGGCTATTGTTTGGGCTGTGAAGTACTTTAGACCATATGTTTACGGCAGAAACTTCACATTAATGACTGACCACAAACCCTTAGTGTATCTTTTTGGAATTAAAGATCCTTCTAACAGGTTACTTAAATTTAGACTTGCTTTAGAAGAATATAAGTTTAAAATTATTTACGTAAAGGGGAAAGAAAATACTGTAGCAGATGCTTTATCAAGAGTTAGTATGACATCTGATGATTTAAAAAATATGCATGAACAAGTTGTAAATGTGATAACTAGAGCACAGAAAAAAAGGATAGATGAGATGAATGATAATAACGTTTTAAAAGGGAATGCGGATCTTAGTAAATCTAAAGACGATTGGCCTGATCAACCAAAAGTCGTAGATATATTAAGAAAACCACGTGACACGATTGAGATGATGTTTATGGATGGCAAAACATTAGATAAATTGAAGATGAGAAATATGATTACTACGGAAATAGAGTGTTTTGCTTTTAGATCAGATATAAAACATTTATACATTAATCTTAATTTCAAGGCGCATTTCTCGCGAGTCGAATTTGTGCAGAAATTAAGTTTATTTTGCAAAAAGATAGGTATACAAGAAGTTTGCATTGTAAAAGATGAACAAAATGTGGAATTTATTAAAAATATTTGCAGTGAAATAAAGTCACTAAACGATTGGACCGGACCCCGCATATGTATATTGCGAGGTGTTAAAAGGATAACGGACGATAAAGAGAAAACTCTCATTATGAACGATTTTCATTTACTGCCATCTAGCGGACATGCTGGTATGCGCAGAATGATAAATACTATTAAGAAACGATATTTTTGGCCTAGTATTGAACGAGATGTTCAAGAATTTGTACGTAAATGTACAAAGTGTCAGAAAATGAAACATAGTCGTTACACTAAAGAGCCAATGGAGATAACCAGTACGGCATCTTGAGCCTTTGAAAAAGTATATCTAGATGTAGTAGGACCCCTAGACAGGTCCATAGATGATAATTCTTATATTTTAACTATCCAATGTGAATTGACCAAATTTGTACAGGCAATTCCTGTTGCAAATAAAGAAACTACGTCCATTGCTGATGCATTCGTGCGTAATTTTATTCTGATATTTGGTATTCCTAAGGTAATAGCCACTGATCGAGGAACGGAGTTCATTTCGTCTACAATGGAACAGGTATGTAAGATTTTGAATGTTAAAAAACTCTCCTCTACAGCTTACCATCATGAATCAATAGGAGCTCTAGAAAATACCCACAAAGTTTTGGGTTCATTTTTAAGAATTCAGTGCGACAATCATCCTGAAACTTGGAGTCAATGGTTACCTTTTTGGTGTTTCAGTTTTAATAATACTATACATTCGGAAACAAATTACACGCCACATGAATTAGTATTTGGTAAACTATGTAATATACCATCTAATTTGTCTGATCATGTAGAACCATTATACAATGTAGACAGTTATCCATTGCAATTAAAATACAGATTGCAGTTGGCGCAATCTGAAGCTAAAAATAATTTGTTAACTAAAAAACATCAGAGAAAAGCTAAGTATGATATTGTAATGAATCCTGTTAGATATAAGGTAGGAGATTTAATATTAATTAAGATAGAAACTAGACGTAAGTTGGATCCTCTGTATAAAGGACCATATGTAGTTGTAGAAGATTTAGGATGTAATGTTAAGATAAAAAATAATTCAAATAAAGAAGAACTAATTCATAAAAATAGGACTAAACCATTTTATGAATAAAAGTAAACTGAACTTTCTCTTCCTTATTTTATTATAGATTGATTATTGTTTTTTTTTATGTTTATGTAACATTGTCATGTTTCACTTTAAGATGTTTTATTTTTTTTATTTTAATCTTCCCGTAATAATAGTATTAGGTAGAAAAAAAAAAAAAAAAAGTAGTCGACATTTTTTTTTTTTCTCTTCGCCCCGTGAGGTGAAGTGTGAGTATATTATTATGTATACCTAACGTGCGCGCACTTAGCTATGTAAGCATCTTTTCTTCATATTACTTTTTTATTGTACTTGTAGTTTAGTCTAATAAAAGACACCAAACTGTAAACAGTGTTTCCTTTACTACAAGCCAAGGTTCCAACATCACACAGTTATTTCAATTTTTACTGAGAAGTGTCGACTTTAGTGCGTTGTTCTTTTAAAATATCTTCCCATCGATATATTGTGTTTTCCAAACACATCTACTAGTCTAACTACTTAGATTAAATAAGTAACCGTTGCTCTAACTAAACACGTTGCAGAAAATCTTAATCATCACTGTTATTTATGACTCTTTATTTTTTATTGACTATGGACACTTTTCTGAAAACCGCATCAAAATCGGTACATCCAAACGCGAGATAATCGCGCACATGCAAACATACAGGTCGAACTGAGAACCTACTTTTTTTGAAGTCGGTTAAAAAGAACACTCGCTAATTTCATCCCCCCACTTCAAGATTCTTTATGTAAATATAAAATTTTCTCCAGGAGCGCTGTGAATAAATGCGTCGACATTAATCAGTGCAGCTACCTCGCTTTGGCGGCTCGATGATGGACGGACGTCTTTTGTTGGAACATCCTTTTACATCTTAATATATTTTCTTTAAGTGACAGGAGCGCTGTACCTCCAAGGCAGGGATGCCGAATCAGTGCCAAAATATTTTGGGACACGACACCGATTGAAAAAGTAAGTAACAGGTAAAATGTAACAAACTAACACGACTGAGCCTACGTGACGGGACAAGGCGACGCAAGTCCCGATACCTACCTTACGACTTTGGTATCTGTTGAAATTAAAATGCGCCCTCTACTTTTAGTCTTTTACTCTACTATTTTAAACTGTCAAATGTCAGTGTCAAAAGACTGTTCTCCCGCCGGTTATTTTTTTTCATGTCCGCTATGCAAGATCTCTGTGAAATAAAACAACGTTATTGTGTATAAACCGTTTTTATTTCAATGCCTGCAACCCAAACCTCAACAGTATCCAATGACGCATGCTGTGTACGAACCTCTATGGATGTATTGCGATAGTCGCCTGGACACTAAAGTCGTAAGGTGTCGGAGAATTACGTCGCCTTGGGTTGGCAGCGTGGTGGAGCTTTGTTCACGCAATGTAGCGGTTGGCAGCAGTAGCTGAACTCCCCACTCCCAGACCGCTGTCCGTTTCGCTCTGGTTCCTATAGGATCGTACTCTTTTGCTTGTTCTTTTCCCCGTTCCAAACACACCGCCCCGCAGTACAAAGAGAAACGCGTGCATATTCGCCATGAGCGCTTTTCTGGCGTGCTTCAAACATTTCAATACACTGATCTTGCCGCTCGTTCCCGCGCTAAACCACTGCTCACAGCGGCGTAGTTGTGAACGGAGGAGTGAGTAGGCACAGTACGGAAGTGCTACATTCATAGTATTGTTTTGTTCTGTTTTGTTGGTTTAATGACCCTGACTGCTATGCCGGAGGTCGTGAGTTGGATTCCCATCCAGGACAAATGTTTGTGTGATAAGCACAATCATTTTGTTCTGTGTCTGGGTGTAATTTATCTATAATCTGTATGTATTTAGAAATATGTAAGTATGTTTATCAGTTGTCTAGTGCCCATAACTCAAGCTCTGCTTACCTTGGGACTAGATGGCGTTGTGTGATAGTTGTGGAATATTATATTATTTCACAATCACTGAACAAAGAAATGATGCCACATCTGCGAAATAAAACATTTCTTTACAAAAAGGGCACGTTAATCCATAAATGTTCGCAGCCCCTGCTCTAGGGTATAAGGGGTATGAGTGATTGACATGAATTGTCTGTTGGAGAAAGGGTGTCTTGTTCTTCCCTAAAGGGAGATTTTAAAAATAGATACGTCGGGTTCTGTACGTGGGGAATTTAATGTGATTGATACGATTATAGAATGAGAAGCATTTTAATTCGAGCGTACGTGTTGAAAAAATCTAAAGGAAATTCCTCGCTTTGAATATATTACGTCTATTATTTAGAGAAAAGTACACAAAGAAATAGATTTCAAATAAAAGATTTTAAACAAAATTGAGGAGGAAAATAAAATTAGTCGTATAACTTTTTTTTTTTGTCGTGATATATTCATCAAATGAGTCCTCCCGCCCCGGGCAGGGCAGAAGGGACTGTCAGACTTGTACTGACTAAAATCCACGGTGTCCTTCAATAGCCCTTTATGTTCCAGAGTCACGGTGATGGAAATAAGTCCGGCGACCCCGGCAGGCTTTGGTCCTCTCTGTCGTACAACTTGGGAAATTACTCTTTCAATAGCTTTTTGATTTCACCCTGTGTGTGGTAATCTCCAGAATAAAAGTTACTTACCTACTAATAAATGACCAACGGAATTCATACAAAAATAACATAAAGGGGGAAACTCACAGCAAACTTCAATTGCAAAGGGGGGAAAGTTGTAAAAACATAAATAAAGATTCGATGGAAACACGGTTATAAAAAAGTTGGTTACATAAAAACTTGGTAGCAGGTAGGCTAATTTCATTTCTCGTGATTTCACAGCTCATGTTATATTTATGAAAATTCCTGAAGTTTACGGGGATTGGGAATTTTATAAGTATGGCTGTAAGGAAAAGAAATATGGGTGATTCTGATGAAAGGCTTTTCATTTATTTACTATTTGTTACCCTTTGTAATTGTTTTATTATTAATATACCACAAAGGGACTTCCTATTGAGAAACAATCACGAAAATGTATACATAATTTTAACTCCATTCAGGTATGAACTTTGTAAAAGACTTTCTTTGCTTCTCAGCTTTGTTCAATGAAGGCGGTTTGCGTAAACATATTTCTAGATGCAGCAGTTCCAGCTGCTCGTTGGCATGTAATGGGTGACTCGGTCATGGACCACGGCCAGGTCAACGGGTTACAATAATAATATTCCACAACTATCACGCAACGCCATCTAGTCCCAAGCTAAGCAGAGCTTGTGTTATGGGTACTAGACAACTGATAAACATACTTATATATTTCTAAATACATACATATTATAGATAAATTACACCCAGACACAGAACAAATGATCATGCTATTACACAAACATTTTTTTTGGGCGGGAATCGAACCCACGACCCCCGGCATAGCAGTCAGGGTCACTAACCACTAGACCAACAGGCCAGTCACAAAGAGTTGTCAGCAATCCAGCATTCGGCCCACTATTGAGAACCAAACGCATGGTTACAGGGTCACGCTAGCGACCTTGTAACCTAAAGGGATGTTAAAGGAACACTGTGGATTTTACACTTTGAATTTATTCAGTACGAGTCTGACTGTCCTATCCACGTCACCCAAGCCGGGTCCACTTAAAAAAAACAGTTCCAGGAATGATATATATTTTTTTTTACGAGGTAAAATCATCACATTAGTCCTCCCACCCCAGCCAGGCCGGGAGGGACTGTCAGACTTTTACTGACTAAAATCCACGGCGTCCTTTAATAGCCCTTTATGTTCCGGGGTCACGGTGATGGTATAAGTCCCGCGACCCCGGCAGGCTTTAGCCCTCTGAAGGCATGATATATTAATGATCATTTCACATTTTTATGAGAGGTTTGAAAGTAATAAAAGAGCTACTATTTGACTATTAAAATGTCCTAAAAGTTGTAACCATCTAATTTAAATTTTATTACGGTAGTTGATAGCTCTAGAGAATTGAAAACGAGAATCTTGATGGTTTTAAGAATTAATGTTAACGGCTCTTGAAAGTAGGTAAGTACTTTAAAAGTCAGCCAACCATAATATTATACTGCATAGCATGCTAACTGGTGAATTTCTCCATTAGTTTTGACGGTACTACGTGTCAATGGTTCGATTCTCGTTAGGAGCTTTTTGTATAATCAACAAGTAGTTGATCTGTGTCTGTTTGTGACTGTGAGTGTTCTAAATGCCGCACCCACAACACAGGAGAAATTCCTAAAGTGAGACAATGTATTTTTTTTTGAATGTGTTAGGTTACCTTAACATTTAGTTGTGCATTTTCTACATTATTCTCTTCATCATACCTATCAGGATACCCCTTGGTAAGACTTCAGACTTTCAAGCTTTTGACTAAAAGTGACGACTGACTAATGACAGACGGGAACAAAGGCTTTACGTGATTCCTGTGGCAGGCAGGAAACTCGCTATTGGTCACTCATCCACAGACTATCCTCGACTTATTTATACTTAATTTTTTGCCGCTGTACAACATGAACCGGACTTTTAAATAAACATGACCAATGACTATTTATATCATACATATAAATTAAAACATAAATTTTAATTGATTCCACCAATTAAGTGAAAATGATACTTTGGCCGCGATGGACCCCTTTGAGGTTCAATTAAATATAATTTCAAGTTTCCAGTTTCACGACAATTTGGCTACAAATTGGTTTCTCAGAAACGTCCATCGTTTATAAACGAAAATAATTACAACGGTCTTGAGATAGCGTTTGGGTTAAAAGGTGAAAGCTTTATGGTAGACTAGTTTTTCTGTGCGGCTTTTTCCGCGTGGTAGTCGAAAATTATCTCAGGAGGTTGTAATATCGAGATAAAAGGTTAACGATGTGATAAGATAATGTGTTAACCTAGGTCAGCCATACTAAAAGTGTGCTCCCTACAGACCTTGGGCTCCGTAAAGCCTAAAAGCCTTCGTAGAAGCGTATGAGGTCTCCGCGAGAATCCTAGTAACTCTGGATTCTGAGTTTTTCTCTTTTAATTTATCTTTTCAAAAGTTTGAAAACCGCTGATCTACGTTATAAAATATGTAGTGGTGTACCTTGTGTAAGCCTGCATTTCGTTAGTGATTTTGGTGCGAGATTATTGCCATTAAAATAAATAAATAAAGTCCTTATTGCTGTTCATAATTATACAAGTAAAATTCTACAATTAATACAGCACAGTTCTACAATTAATTTCCTTTGAATTTAAACGTAAATATCGGTTACGGTCGTTAATGCTCTGCAATAATAAATTATTTTTTCTGCAGCTTGTCTTCCGGTTAAAGCCTCCTCTAACGATTTCCATACAATTCTGTCTTTTGCTTTCATAGTCCGTTTTTGCTATTGCCATTCATTATCAGACTATAATAAAATGTTACCACCTGTTAGGACAAAGGTTTCATCTCTGTGAGATGGAATGGGCCATAAACTACCACGTAGGCCCAGTGCGGGATGGTAGATATCACATATTTTCGAATTTCTTGGTGCTAGAACATACCGGCTTCCTCATGATGTTTGTCTTCACTGTTTTGAGAGCAGCGGTGATGAATTAACCAACGACTTATAACTCCTTAGTTGGGGCCGATACCACCAGGCCAAGACTGCTCCTATCTCCTATTGCCATTAATTGATTTCAAATCTTCCTTCTCAGAAAGCAGAAGATCCACTGAATAAGTGAATAGCAATAAAATGAAACCTCTACTCTAAGAAAAAGCAACTCTCTATATCTAGAACAGACATATACCAAGTAGATCGACCTAACCCATATAAATTCTAGTACAACTGTATAAGCTAACAAATGTTTCCACATTTAGTTCTATCAAGAAATACGCTACGAACCCTAGATAAAAATAAACTTTACTTTTCATCGTTTACAGTAAAAATATGGGCAAATATATGTCTTGGATAAGAAAGTTGTTACATACAGACTTGAGTATATCTATTTTACTTATGTGTTTAGCATTTATAAGCGATTTTATTATGAAATGGCGACTACGTCCGTTATCTACTTATTGGTAAGGATCTGATACTATGCCACAAACTTACATAATTATAATATATTCGACTGAAAAATGTTAAATAGGTCCTGAAGGTAGATTATCAAAACATATATCCGTTTTTTTTTTGTTAAATAAATCTACTTATTATAATCGTTGTCCCTCACTAGTATTTTTTTCCTGTATCGTGGGTGCGTTTACAAACATACAAACACAACAACTATTGGCAGAGCACAAAAAAATGTTCCGTGCGGGGATTGAACCCGCCACACGCTGTGCAGCAGTCGATCGCTCAGCTACTGTGCCAACCGTGTCGTCAAATTGACAATTCGTCACAAGCAAGTACATTATTTACTTGCTTCTGTCGTCACGATACTGTTGTTGGTCTGTTGTACTGGCCTGTTGGTTTAGTGGTTAGTGACCCTTACTGCTATGCCAGAGGTCGTGGGTTCGATTCCCACCCAGGACAAACGTTTGTGTGATGAGCACGATCATTTGTTCTGTGTCTGGGTGTAATTTATCTACAATATTTATATATTTAGAAATACATAAGTATGTTTATCAGTTGTCTAGTACCCATAACACAAGCTCTGCTTAGCTTGGGACTAGATGGCGTTGTGTGATAGTAGTGGAATATTATTATTATACCCCATTCTTGTTTTTGAATTTAGTTAATCTAAGAATATTTTTACTCGTAACTGAACCTAACCAGCTCTATCCTCGAATAGGAAAGTATTTTAGCTCGAGCCTCAGTTTGTCAGCTTGCGGGACTGCATGGAATACAAATCAAATGCATTTGTCATATCTTCCTAGATAGCAATAACTCTGCTGGCGGTACGTAGCGCTCTGGGGAATGAATGTTTGTACAGTGTGGGTTCCGTGTGGTTTACAATAACTATTGAGTTTCTACGGTTGTTTAAAAGTTGGTTTCGTCTTTTGATTTAATAAATAAAGGTATATGTATTCTGTATACGGTCAAAAATGATTCTTAGAGAATAGAATAGTAGAAGCTGAAATGTTAAATAATATAATAATATTCCACAACTATCACACGACGCCATCTAGTACCAAGTTAAGCAGAGCTTGTGTTATGGGTACTAGACAACTGATCAACATACTTATATTTTTCTAAATACATACATATTAGAGATAAATTACACCCAGACACAGAACAAATGATCATGCTCATCACACAAACATTTGTTCTGGGTGGGAATCGAACCCACGACCCCCGGCATAGCAGTTAGGGTCACACACCCACACTCTCTATGCGCAACTCTTTTCATCACTCCAGCATTAGAACAGTTGGGTTTGCGGATGGCAAGTGATGGTGGACTTGCCGTCCTATCACGAACCTTGGTCAGGTCAACGGCGTGTCGTGTTCCACGCGTCTCAAAGAGTTATCAGCAATCTGAAATCGGGCACGCCGCAATCGCGGCGGTAATACCCCTCTTTGAGGAGTGGCTGGAGAGACGTCACGGCGTCCTGACCTATCGCATGACGCAGGTCCTCACCGGACACGGAAGTTTCGGGAGGTACCTGTGGCTGATGGGAAAGGAGGAAACGCCGGGGTGTCACCACTGCGAAGATCGCCCGGAGGACACAGTAGAGCATACGGTGCAAGACTGCCCAGCTTGGGCAGAGCACCGACGTGTCCTCACGGCGGCGATAGGCGGAGACCTCTCGCGCCCGGCATTGGTTTCGGCCATGCTGCGGAGCGAGACGGAGTGGGAAGCGGTCGCCGCCTTCTGCGAGGCAGTAATGCTCGTGAAGGAGGCGGCGGGCCGCGAGAGAGAGAGGACAGCGTCCTCCCTCCGCCCCAACCGCAGTGGTGTACGCCCACGGCGCCGTACGTCGCAAGACGATCTCCGGCCACCGTAGGCGCGGGCATGCGGACAGCGAGTAAAGGGCAACTCGCTGTCCGACCATGGACCATGCCCGGGTCGACGGCGCGTCGTGTTCCACGCGCGCCTCAAAGAGCTGTCAGCAAAATGACGGGGCCCCCTCTCAGAGGGCCAAAGCCTGCCGGGGTCGCGGGATTTATTTCTATTACCGTGACCCCGGAACATAAAGGGCTACTGAAGGACACCGTGGATTTTAGTCAGTACAAGTCTGACAGTACCTCCCGCCCTGCCCGGGGCTGGAGGTCTCATTTGATGATTTTACCACGATAAAAAAAAAAAAAAAAAAAAGCAATCTGACATGAAGTCTAAAGCTTGCCAGGGTCGCGGTACACTGTATTATCAGGTAACTGTGACCCTGGAACGTTAAGGTCTTTTACTCCCGCCCACCCTGACTGAGAGGACTCTTTTGATGATTTTACCACGATAAAAAAAAGTTTTAGGAAAGAGAACTTATAGATATTCTCTCGAAAAAAAATAAACTCAATGTACATAACTCAATGTACATTTGATTTTATTATAACTTGTGTCACCGGAGATTGGTACATTTTCTCAGATCATAAAGTATAAATAGAGTAGAAATACACAAAAAATAAGACATCCTAAAAGTCCTTAAGTCAGGTTATGATTTATATGTGACCCAGTTTTATAGTTATTCGCTCAAACAACGTACGAGTATCAATCAATTGTGTAACTTTTACGCAACGACGATGTATTAGTAGCCTCTTAATAACAGGCGACCGATGTCTGTCAACACATAAGGCAAAAAAGTCTTATATCCGTCTTATTTCGACCACTCCTGTGAGCCGTAAACATACCTTGAGACAGAACAGACCTTGAGTTAGCCAATCACAACGCAGTACCCCGTCCCCCTCGCTTACGTAGTACCTCAGCGAGTTGACAGAATAGTTTTTGTTCCTTAGATCGTGCATGCGGAGTCTAGTAATATATTGTCGTTGCTTTTACGTTACTGAAATACATGAAATAAAACTATTTAGACGGCACGGTTAGCGCAGTGGCTGAGCGATTGGATTGCTGCACTGCGTGTCGTGGGTTCGATTCCTGCACGCATCTCCAAGTAGTTGTTCCGGGTCTGGGCGTTTGTGTGTATTTGATGCCGTGCAACTGCTGAGCATGACATGTTTTCTCGTCATTACTGGCAAAATGTGGGTGCACTTACTATTAGGTACTTCCTCTGCTTAACCCTTCGTGTTATACAGGCGTTATAATTTACAGGTGGTATGTATGAAAACAAAAATAAATAGAAACACTTCCGACAACCTTTTTATATCACAGAAGCCCCTAGGGAATCGGGAATCACGAGGTGATCCGAGGCCACCGTAGGCACTGATCTGCGTCCGATCAAAGAAGTTTTGAGTTGACAGCTCGTCTTGTTCCACGTGCTCTTAAAGAGCTGTCCGGAAACTTCCGAGGGGAGGTGCGGGGGAAACGCCTGCCTGTATCGAGGCTGTGTCTAAACGAGGTATTTCACATAGGGCACTAGGGCACCCGCTGACAATGGCACCTGAGCTACTGGCTTCTTATCTATTCCACATAAGGCTCCTGTCAACATTTTTCGCAGCACGCGTAGCATAGCGATTCTTTCTCTATTCTACCAAGAAAAGACAAAGTTATTTCATCGTTATTTCTATATAAATCGACTGTTTTTTTGCACAAATGTGGCACCATTCGTACACCATTGAAGAAAAGATCTTTTATTTTCTATATTTTTTACATTACCATGCTTAAAACGCAAAAAATATTTCTACGTTCTGTCATTTTGTCTTTTCTTCCGTCGACAAAACCCCTTTCTACGGCGCCATGCTACGCCTGGTATGTATTCATTTCACATAGGGTGGGAGGACTCTTTTGCAAAAATTAAACATTTTAAGCACATTGGAAGCCACAAACTATAACTTCCTTAAACTTATTAAACTCGTTTCAATATATTTCTTCAATAATCTAAGTTCTAGTTATAAAGTATAGGATGTTAGTCGTAAACCGAGCTTTCGATTCAAAGTTATCGCGTTGGCCGGTTATGTTATGCATAACATGAATACTGTGTGGCTATGAAATTAATCGTATTATGATTCGTGTAGCGATTTAGTTTAAAAGCGCAGTGTCTTTGGAGAGTATTTGTGTTTTCGCTACAAAACTAGGTATTGGGTATTGCCCACAGAAATATTAATAACAGGAAAAGTAGCAAGGGGGCGTGTCAGCGACCACGTGGTGCTGAGCGTTTCGCTCAGCTATTGACTTGGACTACTTTAGTTTTGTTTCCTATATTACTCCGACTGTATTGTTTTTCCATTAAATACATTGCTCTTTTACAACCATCTCTCTCTATCATTGACTGACTGGACAAGCAATGTAATGACTGACTGACATAACGATACCTCATCAAGCCGTAATTTTGCATGGTGCGTCCGTTATATTTAAGCGCCCGCCCCCCTGTAACAACACACAATGATAGTTGTGTGTTGTCGGGACGTGTGTTTTAGTGTGAGTAAATCATACGGAAAAAGTACGTTGTAGTGTTAAGGATTAGGTGTATATTTAAATGACTGAGTTATCGATGGCGCGTGTGTGCACTTGTTCGTAGTATTGTTTTGATAGAACTGTGTGCGCAATATTGGCGTTATGGACGGGCTATTGTGGCTTCATCGGTTTTCTATACATTTTGTATTCCACGCCATATCTCCTTCTTTAATATATCTATGGTTTTGCCTGTGGTTCTATTGGCTACATTATTTTTATTATGGTCATCATATTAATATGTAACTAATCTGATACACATTATAGAATGTACAACGGTTATTTTTTAAAGTGCTAACATCTAATAAAATAATTGTGGTGTTACAGTCCCAGTTACACTATGCATAGGTATGTTCAGTTCAGTAAACGCTCAAATGTACATGAGCACGTTAAGCCTTGCTATGAAGTCGAGCACGATATGTATAGAATACGTAATTATTAAATGGATTTTTGGTCGCCATTGTATATTAAATTGTCTATTAGGTGTTATCCGAACCATATTATTGATAATTATTAATTAGCCTGTATTGTCCCACTGCTGGGCAAAGGCCTCCCTCTATTCTTACCAACGTTCACAACTGAGCGCCACCTTGATAATATTTGGTATAAAGATCGCGTATTTAGTGGCCCACAATGTCATCTCAGAGCGAATAGTTAGAAGATCGTTGACTGTCTGCTCCGGATGCAAGTATACAAACGAGCGTCGATATGTGTATACATAAAGAGTCTTTCTTTATACGTACTTTATACGTAAAGAAAAGATGAGTGTAACTTATAATAAAAATGATATAATAATTAAAGTGATTGTTAGGATGGTTTTTTTATTAGCGGTGATATCCTCAAATGAGTCCTCCCGCCCAGATTGAGACGGAAGGGACTGTCAGACTTGTACTCACTAAAATCTACGGTGATCCTTCAATAGCGCTTTACGTACCAGAATCACGGTTACCTGGTGAGACAGTACCGCGACCCCGGCAGTCTTTGGTCCTGTTAAGGGGCCCCGTCAGATTGCTGACGGCTCTTTGAGGCGCGCGTGAAACACAACGCGCCGTCGAGCATGGTCTGTGATCGGAGTCACCCATTACGATAGAATTCTACTCAATTCGCTGGACTTAGTTCTAGCCAAGCTACGCATGTAGTTACGTTAAACTATAAATTGTCTCGCGAGTCTGTCTCATTAGGTAAAGGGCTATTGAAAGACCATCGTGGATTTTGATGATTTTACCACGCTAAGTACGGCCTATGCACACCACGTTTTTTAAACACACCGTCGACTCGCGTTTTGGAAACCCGCCTGTTTTTGTCAAACAAAGTAACTGCTCTGTTCAACAAACAAACTTGTCGTCGTGATACAAAGTGTCAAACGCGCGTTTACATCGCGCCTGTATCGCTACAAACGCGCGTCAACGGCGCGTTTAATAAACGTGATGTACATAGGCTCAAACTCCCTAGTTTTAGCATTCAACACTTCAAAGTTCAGATATAAATACAAAAATGTAAGCAAAAGTGCAAATCATGTCTAAACTCATTTATTCCCTCAACAAAGTCGTTTAGAGCTGGATGCAGCTTGATATATGAAAGGGTTGTGACTCGGAACTGCGATGTAGCTTGAAAAGTGACTGAGCTAGCTTTTAAAAAGCTGTTTTTAAAATATCCTTCGTAGGAAACGTTGTTGGTATGAAAGTTTTACATGCAGTGTTTATTTTTAGGTCAGTGAACGTACATAAAAAAACTTAGGATGGGTTGTTGCTTAACTCGTGGGCAGGCGCATATTTTATTTCATGTTACCATAATTATGTGGTAACATGTATAACGAATTAATATTATAACGAATTAGAAAGAATTAGTAAGTTATAAGTTGTCTTATTTTTAGTTACGTACCCAAGGGGTAAAACAGTACCCTGTTTTCTAAGACTATGCTGTCTGTCCATCTCTCCATTTGTGACTATATTGTTAAAGAAAATAAAACAGAAAAAAAAACTACTTAATTAAGATATTATTATTTAGGATATTATTTTCACGGCACGTTTAGCGCAGTGGCTGAGCAATTGGACTGCTGCACTGTGTGTCGCGGATTCGATCCCCGCACGGAACAAATATTTGCAGACCGCTAGTAGTTGTTCCGGGTCCTTGTGTTTGTGTATTGGAGATATTTGTGAACGCACCCACGATACAAGAGAAATTCCTAGTGCGGGGCAACATAAAAAAAATAACCATTCAAATACATGATTTTCTTGTCGTGTTTTTTTTAAATCACAATGCCATTTCTGTTTACGCCCGTCGCTCTAATAGTAGTAATTCATCACGCACAGTTTGTGAACGACTGTGATTATCATATTCGCCGAGAAACCTTTTGTGAAACGAACGCGGCCAGTCATCGTCTCTTCTCTCATAACATCGCGTTATTAAAAACTGTCATACGAAGGTTTAGTTCTACTGGAAGTGAATATCTTAATATTAAAAGTTTTTAGAATTGATGGACGATTGCTGCTTTATTTGTAGTTTAGTTCTGTGCTGGATTAATTTAGATAACCTACGATTGAGATGTTATAAGTATAAGAACTTTATAATAATACTATGTTTTTAACCCCGTTCAGGTTTAACACAATCACAGTTGGTCATTGGTTGAAATATTTAATACAGAATCGTACCTTTCTCTAAAATAAAGACGACAACATTTTTTTTTTGTCGGAACCTCACGGTTTTTTTTTTTTTTTTTTTTTATCGTGGTAAAATCATCAAATGAGACCTCCAACCCCGGGCAGGGCGGGAGGTACTGTCAGACTTGTACTGACTAAAATCCACGGTGTCCTTCAGTAGCCCTTTATGTTCCGGGGTCACGGTAATAGAAATAAATCCCGCGACCCTGGCAGGCTTTGGCCCTCTGAGGAACCTCACGGTTACCCTCCGACTACGGGGAGCGGAGGGTTATGTCGGACACAAACCAACTAAAAACGCACTATTCCTTCAAGTAGGTACCATTGGTTGGGGCCCGGGATATACATATAATTATGTTAATACCCCCAATAATTATTACCCCCAAAAGACGACAACCTACCGCACCCATGGTACGGGGAATAATAGTATGAGGCAAAGTTGTAAAAAACAAAAAAAAATATCACAAGCAAGATAACTTGCCTGTTGGGATCGCGGGGCTGTCTCATAAGGAAACCGTGTCCTTCGAACGTAAAGGGCTATTGAAGGATAACCGTGGATTTAGTCATTACAAGTAAAAAGCACGACAAATGGTATCACCAAAAACTAGGCAAGAAAACCTGTTCTCTTCCAGTAATATTTTATATCAACGACGTCCATGTTAAGCCATTTTTCAAGCCATTCACTAAAAGCATTCTTTGTTTCGCCAGAACTTTAAAACTTTACTATGGGGGTTAAATTTAATGTTCGTTCATTAACATGTTACCATTGTAGCACTTGATTAAAACATTCCACTGTTCCCCCTTTTAAATTGTGTTTAGTTGACTTTGTTAAAGTTTCATATTTTTGTTTTTAAAACAAGTTTGGTTTTTTTCTCCCTACAGGGGATGTTTGTTAAAGTGGGTTTAGTTGACTTTGTTAAAGTTTCATATTTTTGTTTTTAATACAAGTTTAGTTTTTTTCTCCCTACAGGGGGTGTTTGTTGTAAAATTTTCATTTGACTGCATAATTGGCGCAGTGGTTTACTGCGTGTTGCGAGTTCTTTCCTTCATAAAACACATATTTGGATGACTAGCGACTGACATGTGTGTTTCTGCTTGTAAAAGCACCCAGTATACACGAAACAATCTTAGTGTGAGACAAAGTTTTTGAAGACGAAATAGAGAAAATTAAATGTAAAGGCGTTCCCTCAGCGGGGGCATTCACGTGTAATGTAACATTATAGATTCGACTTTGAGCATTACATTCAATACTACTCGGCGAAATGTGGATGTACTATTAAGTACACTGCTGCTTTCCTATCACGCTCTACAGGTAAGAGTGGCGGTATTATATAATTATTAAAATGCTAAAGAAATAGGCCGGACGACCAAAATAATATAATAATACTTACACTAAAATTATTACTGATGTTTTTCAGAAAGGTCGGATGCTAAGTACTCGCAACCAGCGCGCGTAATTGTTGAATCAAATCATTTAGACATAAACACGACATTGGCGAATTAATTATGACGGCATAAAAGAAGCAAAACGACAAGGCAATAACGATAGTCTGTAGTTTCTGCAAATCCACATGAAAAAGTTATAGATTTGTAGTTTTTACTCTACATTTTCACATTGAACTCGTTTATACAAAGTAGCTTAGTTGATAGTAAGTCTATAAGTTGAGTGCTTAGAGTTCTGCGAGCTATAAGCTAGAACTGCATATAAAGTACTTACTGCGCCCCTGCTACGGCGTAGCTAATCTCGTAGCTACGTCTGCTACACTGGCGTAGCAGCTACGAATTTATTGAAAGAGTAATAATATTGAATTTATTTTGTAACTTCTTTTATCTTCTTACTACTTTTGTAAATGTGGAAGTCTGTGAGTGTGTATGTTTGTTATTCTTTCACGAAAAAAACTACTGAACGGAATTGACGGAACACATAGAATAGTTTTATACCGAGTTTCCCTTTTTTTTTTTGAGTGGTAAAATTATCAAATGAGTCCTCCCACCCCGGGCAGGGCGGGAGGGACTGTCAGACTTGTATTGACTGAAATCCACGGTGTCCTTCAATAGCCTTTTATGTTCCGGGGTCACGGTGATGGAAAGAAGTCCCGCGACCCCGGCAGGCTTTGGCCCTCTGTGAGGGGCCCCGTCATATTGCTGACGCTCTTTGAGACCCGCGTGGAAAACGACGCGCCGTCGACCCGGGCATGGTCCATGGTCGGACAGCGAGTTGCCCTTTACTCGCTGCCCGACCGAGTTTCCCTTGGGATCATTTTAATATCCACACTACCCTGTAAGGTCTAGTGGTCCCAATCGTTACTACTGAGCATGTGGTTCTGAGTTTAAGTCCAGGTTGTATAAAGTGTTATTCAGTGTTTTGAATAAATGTATCCCAGTAGCAACCGGTTATTATTCCATGGATTACAAGAGTTTTGTTCTTCTTAATTTATTAACAATGCACTTAACGTTAAAAATGTTATTCCATTCTACAAATGGCAACATTTATTTATAAATATTTCTGACAAAAGCTTTCAAAGTACAACAACACAATGAAACAAAACTATTCAGAATTCATGAAACGCCCCACTGTTGTGATTCTCAGAGAAACTAAAAATAAATGTGGGTAGTTGTGAAATCTAGTTTTTTAATGTTACTCTTCTTTTAAGAGTATGTACGCTGAACCGCCATTTCATACAAATTTTAAATTAATATTTTTCGATATAATAATAATATTCGACAACAATCACACAACGCCATCTAGTCCCAAATAAACATACTTATATATTTCTAAATACATGAAGCGGTAGTGAGGCGAAATAAAACGCAAGCACTTACGGAAGTGAAGTGTAATGTGCAGATAGCTTCAGATAAATACAAAGAAAGTAGAAGGCGAAATGAAGAATGAGCACAGGAAAGAAGTGATAGGCGATAGAATAGAAAGCACAGTTTTTAGGTAAAAACAGAAAGCACTAAAGTTCTAGATTTAAGCATAAAGCGCGTGCACTAGCCAAGTACTTTATAGGAACGCAAACCGGCGAGCGAGCGTGCGACATGCACTCGCGATCAGTGTAAGATTTTGACTAAAGGTATCGCGCCGAGTCATGTTACCTGCGTGCGCGGGCGCTCGCTCGGGAACCGGTTTGGATTCCACAAAATATGTATAAAAAACTATCTACTAATAAGAAAATTTGTTTGTACATTTGTCTAAAATTAAGTTTTAAATGTAAATAATTTTAAGTAGATATATTAGTTTAGGATTAAGTTGACATTGTAAATAGTTATATAATTATATATGTATAAGTATATATAAATGTAAATACTATTTATTTGTATTATATAAACAAACTTATATAATACTCAATCTACTAATGATCTAGATATCTAAATAATAACTACAGCTACTAAATAATAATTACGCTACACTACTAGTCTAAATAATAATAATAGAAGGTAGCTACGCTACACCACCCCCCTCCAGAGACCGTCCTACGGGCGATAATAATCTGGGAATCTCACTCTGCGACCCGAACGAGTCTTTCTGACCATGCTTTCTCCGGCGTCAGGTAAGTCATCGTGACTTGTGTTCTGAGTGTGAGTGGAGTTTTGAGGTGAGTGAGTGATTGGGGTGTGTGTGTGAGTTGTAGTGTGAGGTAGTGGGAGATTAGTGGGGTGTGTTGTGGTGTCTGGATCACGCAGTATGTAGGCAGGTTTTATTCTGTCAATCGATACGGTGACCGTCTTACCTTTCACCATGAGCTTGAATGCTTTGTCTCCTCTTTGTATGACCTCATAGGGGCCGGTATATGCAGGCTTTAATGATCCAGCCACAGTGTCATCACGAAGGAAGACGTGTGTTGCTGTGGCTAAATCCTTAAATACGAAGGGTGTACGACGTCCACCATGGCGTGACGCTGGAGTAGGTTGCAAGCGATTAGCAAAGCTACGAAGGCGCGCGATGTAACTGGTGACGTCAGGGTCTCCGTGATCGTCTGGACTGAGGAAGTCTCCCGGTAGACGTAGTGGTTCCCCATACACCAATTCAGCTGGAGATGATTTAAGGTCCTGCTTAAAAGTACTACGTACTCCTAATAGTACGAGAGGTAAGGACTCGACCCAACTGGCATCGGCGTGGCAGGTGATGGCGGCTTTTAGCTGCCGGTGAAACCTCTCCACGAGTCCATTGGAGGCTGGATGATAGGCCGTCGTCCTTTTGTGTTGAAAACCAGCTATTTGTGCCAAGTGGCCAAACAGCGCTGACTCAAATTGCCTCCCACGGTCTGTAACGACGTGGGAGGGGCAGCCAAAGCGGGATATCCATCCGCTAAGAAGGGCTTTTGCGACAGTCTCGGCTGTAATATCCTGTAAGGGTATTGCCTCAGGCCAACGAGTACATCGATCGATTGCCGTGAGACAATACCGGTATCCCTGAGATAGTGGTAGGGGTCCGACGAGATCAATGTGAAGGTCCCTGAACCTAGCTCGTGGGAGCTTGTACGTGCCCAGCGGTGCAGATGCGTGTCTGTGAACCTTAGCCCGCTGACACGCAAGGCAAGTACGTGCCCATTCCCTGCAATCCTTCCTGACCCCAGGCCATACATATCGGTCGGTGATCAGTCGGATAGTTGCATTGGCACCGGGGTGGCTGAGAGAATGAAGGCTCTCAAAAACCTGTCGTCTGAACTCCTTCGTCACATATGGTCGGGGCACGGTGCCACTTACATCGCAAAACAATTCATCATGACTACCAGGTAGCTTCACCTTCTCCAGGTTTAGGGAGTTGGTGCCATTGCTCAGGTTTGACAGCTCAGGGTCGGTTTTTTGTGCAGTAGCTAGCTTTTGTAAGTCGAGAGGCAAAACAATCTCATCGACACGAGATAAAGTGTCAGCTACCACATTATCCTTCCCTGATATGTGTCGAATGTCTGTGCAAAACTGAGAAATGTAGTCCAGGTAGCGAAATTGCCTGGGAGAACAGTTCTCTTTCCTGGAGTGGAATGCGAAAGTGAGTGGCTTGTGATCGGTGTAAATCACAAAGTCACGTGCCTCGATCATATGACGGAAGTGCTTGACCGCCTCATAGATCGCCAATAGCTCGCGATCGTATGGGGAATATTTGGTCTGTGAGGGCTCAGCTTTCGCGAGAAAAATGCTAGTGGTTGCCACGTGTTTTCCTTCAACTGCTGGAGTACGCCACCCATGGCTATGTCCGAAGCGTCGGTAACCAGAGCTAATTTAGCTTCGCAGTCTGGGTGAGCAAGCATTGCAGCTTGAGATAGGCCCTGTTTGCACGCTTCGAAGGCTTCCTGTTCTCGTGGCGTGAAGTTTACGGGATGAGAACCCTTCACCGAACCTGTCAAAAGAGCGTTCAAAGGTGTTTGTAGTGTGGCAGCGTTGGAGATGAACCTGCGATAAAAGTTTATCATCCCGAGGAACCTACGTAACTCTCTTACCGTTTTTGGTGCCGGGAAATTGCTGATGGCCTTTACCTTATCAGGCAAAGGCTTAGTCCCGTTCACTGAGATGGTATAGCCTAGAAAAGTGACCTCTGAGGCTCCAAACACACACTTTGCCGTGTTTATTATCATGCCATACTCAGCCAGCCTGCTAAAAATTTGATGGAGATGGTCGATGTGGGACGCCTGGTCTTTTGAGAAGACCAGTATGTCGTCGATATATGGGTAAGCAAAATCCAGTCCCCGCAGCATCTCGTCGACGAAACGTTGAAACGTCTGTCCGGCATTACGAAGTCCAAACGTCATGAATGGAAATTCGTATAGTCCGAACGGCGTTGTGATCGCAGTCTTCTCTATGTCGCTGGGATTGACTCTGATCTGGTTATATGCCTTCACCAGATCTATAGTCGAGAAGACTGTGCATCCTGAAAGGCTGTGGGCAAAATCATGGATATGGCGTATGGGGTACCTGTCCGGGATCGTCCTGGCGTTCAGCATGCGGTAGTCGCCACATGGGCGCCAGCTGTTGTCCCGTTTAAGCGCGAGGTGAAGCGGAGATGCCCAAGGTGACTCTGATGGTCGACACGTACCGATCTGCAACATGGCTTCAAACTCTGCCTTTGCAACTTTCAACCTATCCGGTGCTAACCTGCGTGGTGTGCAAGATACTGGTGGTCCAGGTGTAGTGCGAATGTGGTGCATAATGTTGTGTGATGGTGTACGATGCATACCTGATGGTCGAGTGATGTCGGGGTACTTTGCTAGTATAGCATGGTACAATGAATTATTGTTGTCACCCGACGTTACCTTGACCGAAGAAACATCGTCAGAAAATCTCGCGACCGAAGCCGCGGTGGAGAGCATAGTATTACCATCTATTAAACACTGATTACGAACATCCACAATTAAATTATAAAAAGATAAAAAATCGACACCTATAATTGCACGTGTAACGTCGGCTACAACAAATCGCCAGGCGAAGTCACGGCGCAGGTTTATATTTATAACTAAATGAGCATAACCATACGTATTTATTATAGAACCATTAGCGGCAAACAGTTGATAGTTCGTTTGGTTTTGTTTACCTTTTATTAAACTACGTGGGAAAACACACAAATCACTGCCCGTGTCTATTAAAAATTGCACTTTACTGCGATGGTCCGTTATAAACAAGCGGCCGGGATTAGGGCAGCCGTCGGCCGTCATCACTGACTGCCCTATTCTTTTCCCTTATTGGGCTTATAGTCACACGGTTTAACACATCTACTTGCCCTTTCCGCGAACTTAGCGTGGTACCAACATACAGGGTACTTCCGGTAGTTGGACTGCGAACGACTGGAACGGGAGTTGCTGCGGTAACGGCTTTCAGCCCTCGACCTCCTTGACCTCGACCGAGTCATCCGGTCCATCTTTGTGGTCAGCTTCTGCACCTGGCGTGTGAGTTCAGCTACTTGTTTACTGAGCTCTGTAGAAGAACCTGATGCCGTTGCTGCCGCCACATGCGGACTGGGTGCTGCGATGTCGTGGATGCGGTCAGCCAGCTCTGCAACCTCATCCAGAGTAGCCCTAGACTGCGAGGCTACAATCGTCTGGATGTTATTCGGCAGGCGGCTGGACCACATGGTTCGCAGAAAATCTTCCGGGACGTCGGGTCCAGCTAGGTGCTGTATATGACGCAGGAACTGGGAGGGTTTACGATCGCCCAGTTCTTCCCTCGTCACCAGCTGCAGGATCTTCTTCTCCTTCGAGGCTGAGAGTCGCTTAATGAGCTCAGACTTCAGTCGCTCGTATTTATTGGGAGCTGGAGGAGCAGCTACGATGTCCTCGACTTCCGATGCGTAGATTGGTTCCAACTGTGACATGGCATAGTGGAACTTGGTGGTGTCAGCTGTGATATTCGCCAGGTAGAATTGGCTTTCGAGCTGATAAAACCACAGCGCCGGTTTCTCCGGATAAAATGGTGGTACGCGTATGCCGATCCGTTGGATGTCATGCGGCGTGCTTTCTGACGCAATACCGCCGCCATTTTCTCGATCTTTCTGCTCAGTCATGTTTCGTGTTCGTCGGGGTCACCAATGAAGCGGTAGCGAGATGAAATAAAACGCAAGCACTTACGGAAGTGAAGTGTAATGTGCAGATAGCTTCAGATAAATACAAAGAAAGTAGAAGGCGAAATGAAGAATGAGCACAGGAAAGAAGTGATAGGCGATAGAATAGAAAGCACAGTTTTTAGGTAAAAACAGAAAGCACTAAAGTTCTAGATTTAAGCATAAAGCGCGTGCACTAGCCAAGTACTTTATAGGAACGCAAACCGGCGAGCGAGCGTGCGACATGCACTCGCGATCAGTGTAAGATTTTGACTGAAGGTCTCGCGCCGAGTCATGTTACCTGCGTGCGCGGGCGCTCGCTCGGGAACCGGTTTGGATTCCACAAAATATGTATAAAAAACTATCTACTAATAAGAAAATTTGTTTGTACATTTGTCTAAAATTAAGTTTTAAATGTAAATAATTTTAAGTAGATATATTAGTTTAGGATTAAGTTGACATTGTAAATAGTTGTAAATAGTTATATAATTATATATGTATAAGTATATATAAATGTAAATACTATTTATTTGTATTATATAAACAAACTTATATAATACTCAATCTACTAATGATCTAGATATCTAAATAATAACTACAGCTACTAAATAATAATTACGCTACACTACTAGTCTAAATAATAATAATAGAAGGTAGCTACGCTACATACATACATATTATTGATAAATAGTACCCAGACAAGGAACAAATGATCATGCTCATCACACAAACATAATTAATTATCCTGGGTGGAATTCGAACCCACTACCATAGCAGTCAGGGTCACTAACAACTAAACTAACAGGCCTGTCATATGATTAAACCGTTTGTAATGAATCTTCATACGATCCATATAAAGGATTTATTGGTCTAAAAACTTAAAAGAAAATATTTTCAAAAAATGTTGCCTCCGTAAAATAAGATCGGTTTTTAATTACCGATACAGATATAATTTTCTCTTTTTTCAATCAGACATTTTGCATATATTTTCTACTTACTTTTTAGGGCTTTACATCTTGTTTCATGTGCGAAGTTTAATTAAAATTGTTTCAGTTAAGATGATTTTTGAGGAAAGAATTTTTTGTTTCAGTTACTTAGAAAAATAGGTGTTTGAAAGTTTGTATGAAAATAAATCTCTTCTTTACAAGTTGTGTATTAAATTATATTATTTATGTCAAAACAGTGTCCTGCTCAGTTGTATAATATTTTATTTTTCACGAACAGGCAAATATTGGAGAGCTTCCTTTGTTTATGTTTTGAAAACCTTTTAGAAGGAGCTTTTTTTAAGGTGGTAATATCAACAACACATTCCTCCCACCCCGGGTGGTACCCCGTACTGACCAAGATCTAAAATGCAGAAAAAATATTTTGTATTCTTCAGATGTCTTTCACAGTCGTTAGCCAGTAATAGTCTGACAACCAGTCTTACCATGGGGTATCGTATTACCCTGTTACAGCGTTGTGGAGGTCCGCTAGGCAGTCGCTTCATGTAAAATATTGATAGTCAGCGGCCTCTGGTTCGACTGGAAGCCGACCCCAATATACATAGTTGGGACAAGGCTGGGAAGATGGATAGTTGTCTATGACGACTCATAGACGATATTCGGTATAGTACGACTACGGGCCATACCGAATTTCATAGAAATGACTTAGTCTATTCTTAAAAGTATAGAGATCGAATTTTTCATACTACGCATACTGGGTAAGAACAGTGTAAGTTAGGAATAGAAGGTTGCATGCATGTTCTGTAGTTCAATTCTCAATAAAATAGATTTCATTTTTTACCAACTTCTAAAAAGGAGTTTATAGTTTTAATAAATACGTACCCAGTCGTAAATTAAATACCCTGAAGCTTTAAGTGCCAAACCATTCTTAAACCTTTGTATTATTCTAAGTTTTACCTTACACAAGGGTAATGACAACACAAAACTTAAAAAAGGGCTTAAAACGGGCAAAGACCTAAAACTGTAAGGTGACCGAAACTGTCGCGCTAAATTATAGCGATTACAAAAGGGATAATGTTGTTTACTTGGATTATAGAAATGTTGATAGGAACTAGAATGTTTTGTAGCTTTGTGTAGTTTTGGAACCTGAAAAAGGCCTACTTTTATAAAATTGAACAATTAAATCGAGTGATCAATACGTTACCACAGCGTTACTAAGGTCCTGCATAGAACCCGTATGCAAATTTTAAAACTCCTGGTACTTGTAGCAACAAAGTTTCATACAAACTGTCAACCCCAAAAACAAACAACATAACTGAAAAAAACCTACTTTTATGAAAACGGAGTTAAGCGCCTTATTCACGTTCCATCTTGCTGTACGTCCCGCCAAGGTCATACACGATGCACGACGCAAAAACACCGTGATTATGACGTACGTCAAGCCTATTCACGTTGTTTTTGCGTCGTGCATCGTGCATGACGTACAGCCGTGACAGATGGTGAATACGGCGCTTTTAATAGTATAATATCTGAATTCAAAGGAGGTTGATATGCTTCAAAAAATTGCACCAATGATTGTAATTTAAACCTTATTCTAACATGTATAAAGGTTACATGACACAAACTCAAGACTTTTGGCGATGGTAGATTTTAGCATGGTAAATAGATATGTGCACAAATAAAATAAAATGAAGGTTGGTGTACATTCTCTCCGAAACACTGCGAGGTTCGACGACGGAAAAAGTGTGAAGCTAGAAAACTGAATCATATAACTGGACATTTTTGGAATTTCAGTTTTTGCGGCTTCGCTCTATTCTCCAGAGATATACCTCTTCAAGTTTTATACAAAAAAGGAGTCTTTACCCTTATTCCAGAGACCCATCTGTTTTTGTTTCAAAATCTATTCACCGACTGAAGCGTGAATACGTAACAAACAAAATTACTTTCACATTTATAACATTATTGGGTGAATCTTGAGAGGTTAATTTTACGTTGTCCGAAGAAAAAAACTACCCGTAGTATTTAAATTACATGTCAAAATATTTTTTTTATGCTACGTTAATACACAATCTAACTATTGCACGATAGTTTTTGGATCTAATTTGGTACTAAATAGTTGAAAAAAAATACAAAAGGCCTAAATATTGATACCCCTGGCGCGTCCGCAACACATTTTGCAAACAACTTATCGAGAAAACCCTAACTTATAAACATAAACAAAATAAACAATGCGGTCTAATCGCTACCAGGGTTGTTGCAGATATATAAAAAAAATATACGCCTTGTGTATTTCTGATAGTTTAATTAAGAACTATAATATAAAGTTTGTCCGAGACTAAACAGTGATTCCCGTGGCGCGTCACTAAACTTCGTAAATCTCTAGTAGAATATTCTAGAACAGTGTCTCCGAGCCGTCGCACGAGCGCTGCCAGTAGCCCTTCGAATGTCGTTGTAGAAGGTTGTGCTGCTCGTTGGTCCAGGACGAAATTACGAAGGTAAATATTTGATTCCCCTGGTTTTGGATCGCTGACTCGTTGATTACCCTGATCATGTTTATAAATGCAATTTGAGTTTTAGTGTTTGTTTTCGGGTGTAAATGGAACAGTTTTAATGATCATTATTTATTTATTACATTGTAATTATTTAAAACGTATTGTTTTTATCAGAATCGACAAAAACATCCTGTTTTTTGATTCCATTGGCATTGATTCCCTTGGTATTTGCGCCAGGGTAATCAAAATTTATTATGGAAATTTCGTCATTTCTATGAAAACAAGAAAGTTTTCGTATTATTTCTTATACATATATTTTTATAGCCGTCTTATCGATTAAAAATCATTTATCTTATTTAATTCGCACGAGTTTCCTGCCTGTTTTCATATTTCAGATTTGAGCAATGCCTCCAAAACAATCAAGGCAAGAAAGATTAGAAAAAAACGACTTGCAGAACGTCTTAGACTACAAAAAAATTAGAGGCTACGTTAAAATAGTAATAAAACTTGGTTTTCTTTTAAAACATTGTTTAGATTTTGATTCCCTTGTCGTCGTTTTTTGATTCCCCTGACAAGAAAAAAATGAAACTGCTATATATATTGAGAACCATGCGGCCAAAAGTGATGCCAATTCGTTTAATGTGTTTATAATGAAGTTAAATTTTATATTACATTGTTACTTAGAAAGAATATGTGTAAATAAATTTCGCCAGGGGAATCAACTGAATATCGGCAATCTCAGGATTCACCCTATTAAGTTACGATAAACTTCCCCCACTTTCCCAGTCTCGGAGACTCTCAGATAGTCTCGACGAGAGTATAGAACAGCCATAACTTATCCTGTTTTGTATAATCCACGAAGTTAAAGTATGTAATTTATTTTGATTGTGCATGGTAATGAGTTGCATGTTCTTTCGTCTATAAAACCCTTCGTGAGACTCATTATTAATGTTGTTTTATTTAAATTGTAAGCACGGATTGCTTGGCATGTTTGAACTTTGCTAAATGATCATACATTTGTATATTGTGTGAGCAATTTTTAACATGATATTATGAATTAGTGACTCTTTTATAACTTTTTTTCATTGAGCTATTATTACTACGTATAGAGACAACACCACGCATCACCACTGTGTCAAATCTAGGATGAGTGCGCGCGCCTAGAGCACGCCACCACAGACGCCACAGAGCTGTCAAACCACTGAATGAACTTCTGCGTTGTCTCATCCTGGATGGGACACAGTGGTGATACATGGTGTCGTCTCTATACGTAGTCATAATAGCTCAATGTTTTTTTCAATTATTTTTATTTATGAACGGTCAACAAAAGGTGTGCGTAATTACGGTGCGGCCAAGAAAACAAAACTACGGTTAGATAGAAAAAGTTCACCTGAATTAAAATATTTTGTGTTTTTTACTTTAAATACTAAATCAAAAAAAAAAAAACTAAAGCATTTGTTTCAAGTAGACTAATAGGGCACTTTTTAAATGTCAAAGACATAAAAAATATAACCAAATACCACGCAAAAAAAAAAAGTACAGTAGATGCAACTTATCTTAATATCTATTTAACGAGGATCATTTAAATGAAATATGCGTAGAATTGACTTTATTCAGTTACAAGACACACAATTTCAAACAACGCAAGTATACACAACGATCAAAATAGCTGTGTATAGTCGTTGCATGGACCATTTGTTCCTTCGAAATTGGTCCAAACCCCTCACTTCCCTAAAGTATGTACTTATCATCCAATTCAGGTTCGTTGAGCAACAGTCATCTCGCTAAGAAGTAAGGCGTATTTATCGGAACAGTTACAAGAAACAGGTATTTCAAAGTCATAGCATATAACAGGATTCTTAATACCGAAAGGCTCCTGCTTTTTCGCCTGTTCCCCAAAACATATACTAAAGACACTGTATCTGGAACAGTTTAAAAGACGCTCTTAACTCTTCTGTCTTATTGTAATTGAATGTGATAGCATCTGTCCTTCGGAACAAGCTCTTTTTTCATCTATTGTAATAGAAAGAGATAGCCTCTGTTCTTTAAAACAAGCCCTTTTCTCCTCCGACTTATGCTAATAGAAAGAGTTAGCATCTGTTCTCTGTCTGTTATTGTAGCTGACCATTTCGAATTAACCCATCAAAGAGTCATTGATTCAAATGTAACAGACTGTTTATTTGGAACAGGTTTTTGGAACTGTTATTTTTCTTGGAACTGGTACTGTTGAAACGGGTAATTTCGATTGTTCCAGCTCACTGCTATCGCTAAGTGATTGCTCTTTCTCATATCGCACGATATTTTGACAAGTTGCAACATGCTGTTTGGTTTGTTTATTTTTATTTGTACTGACAATGTTTGTTTTGTTGTTGAGTTTACAGAAAGAGAGTAATGGAAAGTAGTGGAAACTTGGTATGGAAATTGCATTTTAAGCTTCAAACCACGACTATGTATGATGCGACTGAGATATGCGTTTAAAGACATGCAGACATTTGGCATAGGGTTGCCATCTTTAAAATTTGGAAACCAGGAGAAGACGCTTGAAAGCCCCAGATTTTAGAGTCCAGAACCCGGACGTGAGTCGAAGTGCGCACTGTGACAACTGCGTCGGGAGGGATGGAGAGACGGTGAAATGTGCGTGTGTCGCGGTTAGCCAACGTCTATACATTTTTAAATCCGGACTACAAATGAAGCCCCCGAATGCTCCCCGGATGCCCTCTAAACTATCACAGATAAATCCGGGGAAACCCAGACGGATGGCAACCCTAATTTGGCATAATTATTGTCCTGTACAGTGAAATCATGAAAAAATAAATGTTGTTTCTTATTTCTCTCTCTTTTCTTCTTTCGAAAAAAAATCAAATAACGATTTTATAATGCGAATTGCTACTGAGATTTACGTCTAGAGACAAGCACATTTGGTTTATTGCTTCCTGTATAAGCTGGCCTCATATTCAACAGAAACCCCATACTGCACTAGTAGTCACTGTGTAGGGTAGGGCAAGCCAAATTGATATCTATGACCTTCCAAACATTTAAAATGAATGCCAATTTCCTCTGGCAAGGTTCTCAGAAACTTTGCGGAACATAATCAGATACTAAGTTATAGCAATTTTAAATTTATATCAGTGGAATTGGACAGGTTCCATGGCAATCGAATTACTTTCTGGTCCCAGCATTCAGATTCTATAAGGAGTTGAAGGACTGTTGCTTTCCTGTGCCAAGACTTTTGCAGTACACTGTTTTAATGACTTTTTTATGTACTTATTTGTAAAGTGCCTAAAACCACAAACAAAATGAAAATAAAATAAATACATAATCAAATCAGCAATCAGAGAATCGTATTCGGATATGTGCATTCCCTTTCTTTTTGTGCGTACACCTCACAACGGTAAGTTCGTGGATGCGAAAGGGATATGCCAGGATGTTCCATAGTTTCTGCCCACCATACATACAATACATACACCAAGTCTTCCTTTTTCCCAGAAGGGTATGTCAAAATCAGAAGGAAATACTACGTCAAGTCATGTAAAGCTGGGAGCGTCTCATAGAAACTTAATAGCAAAATAATTTCTATCTACTCTCCACTAGACTATTTTTTTTTAATCGTTGAGCACACTAGAATTTTTTCCTGTGTTGTGCGTGCGATTACAAACATTTAAACTTACATACACACACGCCCAGACCCGAAACAACTACTAATTGTAGATCATACATTTGCTTCGTGCGGGAATCGAACCCACGATACGCAGCGCACCAGTCCAAACGCTCAACCAGTGCGCTAACCGACAATTGTATGCACGTGGATGGGCCGAAAGGGAAATGTCAGGATGTTCTGTAGTTTCTGCCTATATACAATAATACATACAACAAATTTTCCTATAGCGGTACGCTATGGGAAGAAGGAAGGTTTGTTGCCTTCCTATGTCAAATGAATGTCTGCCCTATGTTAAAATCAGAGACCAAGAAAAAACTACGTCAAGTCATGTAAATCTAAGCGAAAGGAAGCGTCTCATAGAAAGTTAATAGCAAAACTAGATTCCTCTACTAAAAACTATTACAATGTGATGATACTCCATTTATTTCAAGTATTCCTTTTAAAGAACAACAAAATACCACTAAAAGTATCAAGTTATCTTGGTAAGTGTGCTCAAACTACACGATATTGTGTCACCTGTGTACAATGTTACCAGACGCCGGATATTACCTGGTCCGCGCAAGACGTTCCGCTAGCTGTGTTACTTCATTTTAGGTCAATGAACTTCGTTTGTTGGGTAGTAAAGGAATTTTTAGAGTCGGTTTTGTTTTGAAGTCTTCGTCTATAGGAATTTAAGATTTTAAATGGATTTTCAGCAGTGTAGCGAAATACCAAAAAAAAAATTGAATCAAAAAATAAAATCGGTGCAAGAGTGAACTCTTCAGTAAATGACAGAAAATCAACGGTTATAACTAGTATCGTATATCTATACATCTGATTGTTAATGAAATCACCCAACAAAATGCTTTCACGATTAAAAAAAAATAATGATAAGACTTTTGAAAAATACGATACCGAGTTCTACAAAAACACAAATATGTGTAAATTACTGACAAAAATTCTAAATAAAAAGAAGACAGTTACAAAAAACTAGAAGCAATGAGAAAAAAAGTTATCGACATCCAATAATAACTTCTCAATTTTTCTTCCACCAGTAAAGTTATTTTCAAAAAGTTTCCTGAATCAGCAGTTGATCTCTTAGCCAATGCGCTTATTGTGCTATCAAGAGATGAAGCAGAGTAGTAAAAAAAACTAAACTTATTCATAAGAAAATCTCATCTATAAGTTGTTGGAATGGTGCATGTAGGCTATTGTCCCAATCGACCCACTTCCACGGAGGCAGCCGAAGTTTCAGCGGCACAATTAAGTTTTAGCACTAATTGGAGTAGCATAATGTCCTTCAGTGTTCCAAGACGGTCCCAACTTGATATTAGGATAAAATTACGGATGGGTATTCTTCGAATTAAATTCATATCTAGTGTATACCTTAAAACAGTAGGTAGTAGGTAAAAAAAAAACAACAGCTGTTCGAAAATTACAACACCATTATCATCATCATCACCCTATAACGTTTCCACTGCTGGGACACAGGCCTCCTCTCTGTGATGTGAGGGAGTGATACATAATCCAGTGCGGATTGGTAGATGTCACATATATCTTCGAATTTTTGGTTCTAGAAAATGACGGTTTCCTCACGATGTTTTTCTTCAAATGCGCCTGGCGGAGCAACAAGTCCTAAAAAAGGGACATAATTTATTGTAAAAAGGTTCGTAATTTCTCGGCCATCTTACAGAAATTAATGGTCATAGCCAGATTATCTTTAAGCCAAGTGGCTTTACCAGCTGCAGCCACCCATTAAGTGATCCTACGCACTTTAATAACTGGCTAAAGTTTTAACATAAAGCCTCTTTTCTGCCTTTTAGTTATGGCTAGTGTTGGCATATTGGGGACTTTTCCCGTTTTAAAGGAAGAAAGTTGTGGAATTTTAGAGTAACGAATATATCATCTTATTTAGGACATCAATCAACATAATTTCAATTGTCTCAGTATAATAATAACTGAGTATTATAGGCTGACAGCAGCTGGCTATAAATAGGCATAAAATTCAATACTTGATATAATAAAGTAGTGTACGAGTATATAGTGGCAGACTATACGTCTGCTACTATCAGTGTACATAAATATTCATCGAAAACATTGTCGCTTAACTCTACGACACAGGAGAAATTCCTAGTGTGGGACAATAGTTATTTGTTATACAAGAGTGCAAAGTTGATTTTTAACCGCGTGCTCATGTTTGATGACCGAGCAAGCGAATGATTCTAAATTTGAATCACGAGTGAAACGAGTGATTCAAAAATTAGAATCATGAGTGATAGCGAGGGAATCAAAAGAGCACAAGGTGAAAAATCTTTGCACTCGAGTGCAACACGTAACTTTTCATCCCACCTCAGCGAGGAAATTATTAAATGCAAAAACAAAAAAAAAACAGATGTACAATCGTATAAACACAAGATAGGCTTTTATTTCAGTTTAGTTATTAACTAAGACATTATTATAGAACAGAATAATTTTTAAATTAAAACAAATAATACTTGGGTAATATATAGTTGAAAACTACTACCTAAGTATTATTAAGTTACTTATTTTTATCTTGGTTTGTCATAACATAACAATAAGACGTGAAATGAAAACCGCACAAAGCAAATAAAAAAAGGTATAACAAAGTACTGAGCCAAGAATGTTCCGGGTCTGAGATTTTAACAAAATAATTGTAGATTACGCTCCAAGGGAGGCGTATTGAATTCCGAAGCGATACTGAGGATTCTGGGGGTGAACCTCCGTCCGTAGCGTAGCGAGGAGGTTCAAGTGTTAATACCCGAAATAAACGAGGGAATAAAGTTAAAAATCCTTTGTGAAGCAAGGGATTCAAGTTAGCCCAGAGCAACACAGCCTTACACCCGAGGAGCGCACTCTGCTTCCACCTAAGGCGAAAAACAAAATGGAAACAAATTGTATTTTTAAAATTTGATGTGGTAACATCAAATTTTAAAAATAGAATTTGTTTCCTCGACAACCTTCGAACGTCAAGCTGTGGTGCCCCCACAGCAAGCGATCAGCTGTTGCGGTCACCGGCCGCCATTACTGCTGCTACTCTTTTGTTCATACATGTTCTAAATTCAAATTTACTTTATTCACTAGATGGTAAAAACGGCTTTTACTCACTTGAGGATAAAAACGGCTTTTACGGTCAGATATCGAAGAGCAAAAGTACCCTTTCCGAGCTGGGGGGATGAAAAGTTTTTTTTTAATACTGGCGGTATCTGCATGTTCTTTCTTCCTTTCTTTATACCCTTAAAAGTTGCTAGTTCAGCAATGAGAAAGCGATTCTTCTGATGTTGCAGGCGTCCACAGGCTAAAAGAGCTCTCGACACTTTTGCGAAAGTGCATAAGGCACGCTGAAAACTTGCCCATTACTTCTTTAATTACCAAAAAAGTCGCATCTAGCTTCATTTAAAAATTTAAATTTCACTTTCGCTTTGCCAGGTCTGTATATTTATGTGTTAAGAGATAGTCGAAGAAGTATTGAGTAATTATTTTTCAGCATGCTTGAAACACTTTCCCAAAATTTCATACAGCTCTTAGGTAACTACCGTGAATATAGTTTTGTAAAGCTTCGTTTGTTTAAAAAACAATGGGGCAAAGCAATGCAATTAACATTTCGAAAAAAAAAACATCGAAAATTCGGGGAAAATTTAGAAACTCGAGCTAGCAACTCTTGTAACGCCTACAGTCTTCCTACGCCTACCACCCTCGGTTCATCCAATTCGTCTCATTTGCTATGCTAACAGAATCATGTTAAGATCCTAAAAATTATTATCCTCTACTAAAATGTCAATGCAAAGTGTAGGTGGTGTTATGAACAAATTGATCACGTTATAGGATTATGATGTGTTTTTGTTTTCTGAACTATAAGCTACAACACGTGTGGTACGGTGAAAAGTTTAAGCAAATATAATAAGGCTTCGTGATGGATAACATGCTGCTCAACAAACCTACACAACAGTTAGTGTGTAGTAGTGTGCAGGTATCCCACGAAGGGCACCTGGCAGCCTTATGTCGAATAGATAAGGTGCAAGTAGCTCAGGTGCCATCGTCAGCGGGTGCCCTGGAATACCTCAATTTTTTTTTATCGTGGTGAAATCATCAATTGAATCTTCCTGACCAGGGCGAGGCGGGCCCTCCCGCCTCGGACTTCTACTGAGTAAAATCCATGGTGATCTTTCAATAGCCCTTTACGTTACAGGGTCACGGTTACCTAACGAGACATTCCTGCGACCAGCCTACTCTATTATGACATTTGTTTAGGTGATAAAATAAACACTAAAAATCTTTCGTTTTTTTACTTGGGACGGCCTTAAAGTCAAGAGTGAGTAGGTTACTTCTATGCAGGCGTGCTTCACAGTCGGTTTCGGTTTCGCTAACTATGAGGTGAGATAGTGGTCAAAGGCGATGAATCGTTAAAAAATTAAAAAGTGTTGCCACAAGAAGACATTCAGGTTATATCTAAAAACATATTCATAAGTAATCAAATGAGTTATTTGCCTCTAGTTTAAACTCATAGAAAAATAACAAGATCTTACTAATGTTATATTTTTATACACCATAACGCCTGCGTCGCGTCTTCGCAAAGATATTTTTTTAAAGATTTAGAAGACTCAGGTTCGAATCCTGCTCGCAGCTTAATTTTTCGTTCCTTGAAAAAATAAGATCTTACTACTTTAAATATGTGTAGACTTATTAGTGTTAATTTTCCCAATCAAAGATGATCTCTTGAACATAATTTAAAAGCATAGTAGTTTGCATCGAAAAATCAGCCTTGAGTTATAGTATAACATTTCACCAACACGAAGAAAAGCCATATTACACCAAAAACTTCCAATACCACTAACAGTCAGACGCAACATTCAACGACAGCCTACATTTCCACACCAAATTGCCCCCAACAGTTGTGTCCACCGTAAAATTTTAAGATCAACCCTAACTTGCTGATATTGAGTTCCAAAATCTACATTTTACATCAAGCATTATCTTCCTTTTTAGAGGCGCTAGCACGATTGCGCGACGTAAACTTAAAGGTGCGACTCCACCGTGGTTCGTGCTAACACAGGCATGTGGCGTTTTTTAGCAGCGCACTCACATACATGAATATGATAACCACGACTGTGCACAACTTTAGTGTGGCCCAGCGTTGGACATAGTGCGTTTAGATCATAATATTTAAGCTTGTAACAAACTGTGTACCTATCTTTGAGTTATGTGAGCTCCTTATTCGAGCAAGCCACGTGTGAACCGAAGACTTGAGACTTCAGTTGAGGCGTAGACAGGCCGTGGGTTTTTTTTTTCTTGTTGAGGCAGGAGTGGGAAATCCCCACGGGCACCTCCGCTGTCTCACCGTCTCACTGAGAACATGAGACAGTCGAGGTAGTGCGGGACTCGAACCCGCTAAAACACTCCTGCCCGGCCAGTGTTCCTCTGCTGTAGCTCGCAGAGTTCTTAATTTGCTCTGCTTTCAGTTCACAGCGTCAACAGGCGGCCGGAGAGGCCGCATTCAGTGCAACGTGAGGTTTGACAGGCCGTGGGTTACAGTGGATACGATTACATAATTATCATATATTTTAAAGCTAAGCTTGATGTTGCCTCTTCAACTGAAAATATAGATTTTTTTAATATATCGGCCCCGACTTACGAGTCGTAGGTCGTGGGTTCGAATCCAGCCAGGTGCATCACATTGTGTAATTTATTTCATCACCATTGCTCTCAAAACGGTTAAGGAAAAAATCGTGAGGGAGCCGCCATGTCCTAAAACCAAAAATTTAAAGACATGTGGCATCCACCAACCCGCACTGAGCCCGCGTGGTGGATTACGGCCCACTCCCTCTCAGAGAGGAGGCCTGCGGCCCAGCAGTGGTAACATTTATGGGCTGATGGTGATGATGATACGCCTATATTATGGACGAAAGAAAAAAAAATGGTTTGTGACGTAATATTTTCACTCAATGTTTTGAAATTATTCATTCAGATATCTATGAGGGATACAAATTGTACATTTTGCCATAAATTTAACCGCTAAAGGGTTTTCGATTCAAATATTGACTTATTTACTTAATGTTTACGTCACTCACTCCGCCTCAAGGCAATTTAAATAATATCTTCCGGGAGGATAATCTGGCAATCTGGGAGGTTAAGAGGATAACCCTCTCAATTTGTCGGTGCAAGGAGGAGACGGATTAGCTGGGAGATTTGCATTGTTTTAGGGGTCGAGGAAGAGGGAATTGAGGTTCATGGAGTTTTGTTATTTAAATTGTTGAATTGGTGTTCAGCGCATTATGATACTAACTACCAGAAAATGATATTGTTTATTGAAACAACAAAGCTATTATCTACCGGTTAAAAGCGTGTTATACAAACTTTGAAGTCCTTTTAGATTATAGGTATTTAGATTATAGGGTATATAGTTCCCAAAGTTATTATTATGTATCAGGAAGAGATTAGTTTTGAAAAACGATGTTACAGCTAAATTACGAAGATTTTAAACTGTGAAAAGATGTATCAATATTAACTTTTAAATATTTTAATGGTCCTTTCCGCTAGTCTCAAGCTTGAAAGTCGGAAAACAAGTCTTGAAGAGGGCTATAATAATTATCATCCAGTTACTGGGTTGTAAAGTCAGAGAGGCAGTCGGTCCATGCAAAATACTGATATATTCAGTTGGAACTGGTTCGACTGGAATCCGACCCCAACATAGTTGAGAAAAGTCGAAGCAGAAGATAAGAGTTAGATCAACAGAACAACTGTAAGTATGACTTATTTAAATTAAAACAGTGAACAAAATATCTCCTAAAGATAAAAACCTGTTTACCAATTCAAAATACACAAATAATATGAAAATGATTTCAGTTCCTCCGAGCCTGAAAACGTCAAATTGAAGAAGTAAATAAAGCAGATATTTCAGGCGGTACTCTCCCTTGTATTTTTTGTCGTCAAATAAATTACTTAGTTATATATTCAAGGAAGATATCTCAAAGGACCGCCCTTTAATCATCGCGAGTGTTACTTCTGATTTTATATCGAAGAGAGGAGAGACAGAAGTCGAACTTTGGTGTAGGAAAACATATATTAGCTGAACGCTATGTGCAAACCTGTAGCGAGAGTAATTCCACTGTGGGGAGAAGTCAGAGCTATAATAATAATAATATAATAATGGTATATTCCACAACTATCACACAACGCCATCTAGTCCCAAGCTAAGCAAAGCTTGTGTTATGGGTACTAGACAACTGATAAATATACTTATTTCTAAATACCTAAATATTTTAGATAAATTACACCCAGACACAGAACAAAAATGATCGTGCTCATCACACAAACATTTGTCCTGGATGGGAATCGAACCCACGACCTCCGACATAGCAGTCAGGGTCACTAACCACTAGACCAACATCATCATCCTATAACGTTCCCACTGCTGGGACACAGGCCTCCTCTCTGAGAGAGGGAGTGGGCCATAATCCACCACGCGGGCCCAGTGCGGGTTGGTAGATGTCACATGTCTTCGAATTTTTGGTTCTAGGACATGCCGGTTTCCTCACGATGTTTTCCTTCACCGTTTTGAGAGCAGTTGTGATGAAATAAATTACACAAAGTAATGTGCCTGGCGGGGTTTGAACCCACGACCTACAACTCGTAAGTCGGGACCGATACCACTGGGCCACCACTGCTCTTAAGACCAACAGGCCTGTCAAAGCTATACAAGTCATCTAGTGCCAGCTCCTTCCCACACTGGAATTATTCTCGATTTAAGAGTTCATGGTTGGCCACCAGTAGTGGATACTCTCAAATTGATTGCAGCGCGCATAGTGTCGGAGTTGTGAACTAAATTGGGACTCTCGGGAGTGACTTGTTTGAAGTTTTATATGCACCACAATCCTTTTAAGTACTTTTTTTCTGTTTTAGATAAACGCCAAAAATGTTTGTCATAAAAATACCTAGTTGTCAAGAATTTGTAGATCTTATTAAATCCGAATTATGTGTCGAATTCGAAGTTAAAAAATAAAGTAATATTTGTTGAATTGATTTACTGTCTTCCCTTCCAAATTGCGATCGAATCCAAATCCCGAAAAGGCGAAAATATTTACCTAATTTGCTTCATAAATTATTTATCTGTGTCATTTGGGGATGCAAGTAAGTATTTTCTTTGTAAAACAATTCTATTTATCAGTTATTAGGGCTGATTCGGTTCCATGTTCCTTTTGATGCCATAATCAGGGCAATCAGGGGGGACAATTCTACGGATGCCTTTGGGGGTGAAAGTAAGTCGTCTGATAGACTTCTTTTGTGAATTGAGAAGTGAATTGTGTGGAGTCGAAGTGTATTGAAGTGTAAACATATTTTTCCTTCTCCTCCACGATTCCTTTCTTATTAATTTTCGTTGCAGGATCCAAGACAGGTAAACTTATTCTCCGGGACACGTCGAGCCTCATTGTCTCGGCGCTTTTCTGGTGGTTGTCACTGTTGATTCTGGCTTTCAGGAGTTGTAGTGGTAAAATATCATCTCGATAGTAGTAGAGACCGGGTCACAACTGAAATCCTGAGAAAAATTGATGGTACTACATTTTTTAGTGCAATTTGTTGAAATATTAGACACTTAGCGCCGCGTAATAAGGACTTCAGATGTGGCGCGGACTGTAGTACGAGAATTGTTCGTTATCAAGCCATACAGTACACTGGAAGCGGCGTCCGATAAGCTTGACAGTCTATAGCTATCGGAAGTTGACTTGTCATGCACATTGATAGCCATAGACCGTCAAGTTTACAACACGCCGCCTCCAGCGCGGTACAAACTTGATAGTAAACTGGGGCCTCAGTCAATCAGCATTCGTCAGTAAACGACAATCGTTATCGTTCATCAGTCACCAATACATTTTCAACTTTATACCCCAGCGCGTAAAGTTGAAAATCTATTGAAGTTCACAGATCATTTTCGTTTGTTTCGTTCGTTATCGATTAGCAGTTTTTAATAGATTTTCAACTTTACGTTGAAAATGTATTGTTGACTGATGAACGATAACGATTGTCGTTTACTGACGAATGCTGATTGACTAAGGCCCCTGGATCGTGTATTGCTGGCAATTTTCTGTTTGTACTGTACTTTTGTGAGTATTGAGACAGGAATGGACAGGATAACGACTGGCCCGCGGACATTTCACATGATTCAGAGTACGTGCAGGGTACTCTGGTTGTAGTTTCTTTAATCGTGGATAAGCTTAAAATTAATATGAATGACCTCAAAAATCGAAATTGCCCTAACAGTAAATCAGTTATTGTATGTACCTAGGTACTGCATTCTGAAATTAAGAGGATACACAAAATTAAAAGCACTGCTATGCGATTGATTTCATATTGATTTGGGCAGGGATAAAATGTCCACCGATTCTACACTGTTTACAAGCCCAACAGTACAGTATACAAATAAACGTATTAGTAAAAAAAATATCTTTTGCAAAAATATTTTTACAAAATGATTTATAGTTTTGAGAAAAATGTCGCAATAAAGAACACGAAAAAACTTTTTAGTCTCAAAATGAAATAAGATAATAAGATAAGTCGCTTTAAGAAAACACAGTAAAGGCAAGACTTTAATTTCACCACACATATTACACTCCTTGCTACAACGACACACACAAAATTTAATTACATATTAGCCGCTCCATTACACGGAACAAGACCAGCTTTACGAACAAAATGTCGCTTTAAACTTCGCACAGAAATATTTCCTTGAAACAACGTAAAATAAAACGGTACCACAGAAAGTAAAAGAGTAAAAAAATAGGAATGGCCGCTACAAATTCTTTTTAAAATAAAATGGCGTCTCGTGAGCGAAATATGAAGGCGAATAAAGTCGTGGACCCAATGGACGAGCAATGTTGATAGTGTGTGGGTGGCTCGGAATAAAGGCCGTATTACGTAGCGTAGCGTATGTGTTAGAGAATTTATAAAAGATAGATTTTGCTTCTCGTGAGTTATTCTTTGAGCAATTTTACAGTATTTTATGGCCTTCCTTCTTTGTACAGAATAGTCATGGAAAGTGTGGCAAAGTAGGAGTTTTCAATTTGAATTTTTACAACTACTGGACTACCATAATTTCGTTGTCCCAAACTAGGTCTTTTTCTGTATAGTGGGTGCATTAATACTAGCATTTAAACTCATACACAAACAGTCAGACCTGGAACATCTACTATTAAGTCTTACTAATATTTGATCCAATTGGAATCGAACTCATGACACGCAGCTCAGCAGTTTATAGCTCAGTCACTGCGTGAGCCGAGTCGACAACCATCCAGTACATGTCATTAAGGCATCGCATGTATTTACTAACATCTAGAGAGCTGTACTTTGTATTATATCCATTCGTTAATTCTCAGAATCCACAGTTTCGAAGTCAACCGCGAACACACATTTGTGAATGAATGAAAACTTCGTATGAATGACATAATGAGTTTATTTCCTCGCCCACAGATTAAAAAGGAACGAATGAAAACAATTGAGGTTCTCATTATGATAGGAGGGCCGTTGAAACTCACGATCGTATTCATTTTGTTTCATTATTGCTGGGCAGTTACTAATTAGAGGTATTTTTCGTTTTTTCTTTCTAAAATCTGAGGTAAATTTCATTACGAGGTGTTTTTTTAAGGGACATCTAAGTTCATTTGTCGGTTTCTTGTTTTTTAAAGGATGCCTTAACAAAGAAGCAGGTTTTCGTTGTAGGCAGTTTGGTGAGTTTCGATATTGATAACAGGTAACACTTCTTTAATAAACTGAAAATCTGCCAAATCTCAACCTGTATCTATAATGTCCTAGCGCATTATATATTTCATGGTTATTCTTTGAAGCACACCAACTTTGAAACTCACAAAATGAACAGCATCTAGAGCACAGATTTAAAGTGTTCCTCGAAACCGAAACGCTAAGCGCCATTTTGGAACGCTGACAAAATCAAATTCAAAATGTTATAGCTTTATTACTTGAAATACGATAAAACCAATTATGAAACATAGAGAATAGCACTTTTCACAAAAGCATAGCGCCGATTTTAATAGCAAAAGCAATGAAATGCATTCATTTACCATTTTATTTAGCAGCTATTTGGCACAGCTGTGAGGGACGTTGATTAACTTTCTTTTTAGAATTTATTATTTATTTTTTGATTTTGTGTATGCATGTGACATGTGCTCATAATATTTTTTCTATTTTTTCTTTCAAAAGAAGAAGGGTCACGGTCCATACAAAATTTACCCAGCCCCGGCGCAAATGAAATGTAACTCAGTTTTTTCGTTATTTTATGTACATTTAATAACAGGTTTCTTTTTTTTCAATTGCAGTGGCTAACTTAGTTAAATTGATTAAATAAGCATTAGGAAAAATGTTGAAAATGCTAACTGTTCTCCGCGGTTTCACCCGCTGCTAGGCTTCTATTGGTCGGAGTGTGATATTATATAGCTCACAGTTTTCTTCAATAAATGGACTATCCAACACAAAAATATTTTTTCAATTCGAACCAGTAGTTCCTGAGATTAGCCCCTTCAACCAAACAAACAAACTCTTCAGGATTTCAATTGGGCGTGGATGGCTATGTCCGAAACTATGAAGAATATCGAAATATGTGGAAAGGAATCTGTAGGCCGATTTTGACGAAAACTCAAACTGTATCATTGGATTTTAGAAAATTCAATAATTCTGGCCAGGAATCGAACCTGCTAATTTGTAAAAAATCACATCCTGTATTATTACACTATTCGATAGTGTTGCTAAAAAGGATCAAATTCTGGAAAGTAACCATATATGGCAAACTTAAGGAAATAGAAGATTTTTATACAATTGCAATTTTTCTTGTCACTTGTGCCTTGTAAATTGATCAGTTTTTTTTCAATTACACTTTTTCCTTAAGTTTGGCGTATATGATTACTTTCCAGAATTTGATCCTTATTAGCAACACTATCGAATAGTGTAATAATACAGGTGTGATTTTTTTCCAAACAAGCGGGTTCGATTCCTGGCCAGAATTATTGATATTTCTAAAATCCAAATATGAGTTTTAGTTTTCGTCAAAGTCGGCCTTAAGACTCCTTTCAACGTATTTCGATATGCTTCATAGTTTCGGACATAGCCATCCACGCCCAGTCGAAAAACCTGAAGAGTTTGTTTGTTTGGTTGTAGGGGCTAATCTCAGGAACTACCGGTTCGAATTGAAAAAATATTTTTGTGTTGGATAGTCCATTTATTGAAGAAGACTGTGAGCTATATAACATCACACTCCGACCAATAAGAGCCTAGCAGCGGGTGAAACCGCGAAGAACAGCTAACATTTTCAACATTTTTCCTAATGTTTATTTAAGCAATTTAACTAAGTTAGCCACTGATATTGAAAAAAAAGAAACCTGTTATTTAATGTACATAAAATAACGAAAAAACTGAGATACATTTCATTTGCGCCGGAGCTGGGTCACAGATGACCCTTCTTCTTTAAAAGCAATATTCTCGTGTTATTATTAAAATGGAAAATTTTCAATTACACAGTAATTTGAAAGACACAAAACCAGCCAGGCCACAAAAAAAAAAAACATATTTTCTGTAAATCAGTTTCAAAATGATCACACAGGAATGCGTAATGACAATTTCTAAAAAGAAAAGATTGACCAGATCAGTAGATTTCAAAAAAGAAAAGTATCGGGGTAAGAATAAATTGGGTGTAAAGGACAGCTTTCTTTCAGGGCTTGCTTACTAGACGAATCAGAATGATTTTCTACAATTTTTTTACAGGACACGAAAAAAAGGGCCAGCCTCACCATACAAAGTTATAAACTTGATTTGTATGGAGAGGCCGATTTTTTTTTTCATTTCTTGAAAAAATTAATTGTGGAATATTGTTCAGTTTCGACTCGTGAGTAAGCCCTGAAAGTTTGCGGACGGCTGTCCCTTACACCCAGTATAGTCTTGGAACATAAAATTTTGCTAAACGTGGTCGTGAATCACTCTGCGTTGTCCGATAAAGCGTGAGCAGCGTGCAGCAGTAAAGTTGCGTGTTTAGTGATGTGTATTTACTTGTCGACAAAAATTTGAAGTAAAAATAAATAATATAAAATAGGATGAGGTCGGTGATCGAATCCGAAATGAGGAGATCCGTAGACGAACTAAAGTCACCGATATAGCCCACCGGATTAGCAAGCTGAAGTGGCAATGGGCAGGCCATATTGCTCGCAGAGCGGATGGCAGATGGGGTCGAAAAGTGCTAGAGTGGAGACCACGGACTAGCAAGCGCAGCGTAGGACGTCCACCAACAAGGTGGACAGACGACCTTATGAAGGTCGCCGGAAGACGCTGGATGCAGGTCGCTTCCAACCGGTAGGTACATGTGGAGATCAAAAGGGGAGGCCTATGTTCAGCAGTGGACGTCCTATGGCTGAGATGATAATGATGATGAGGATGAGGTCAGTAGAATGACAGAAGAAGTATGGTAGTGAGATGTCTTGCGTGAGTTCAATAATTAAAATTAAATTAAAATATAGTCTTTATATCGACTAAAACTGCATGGTATTAACTGCCTGAAACAAGCTTAATCTCAGAACATAGGTAGTATTTTAGCACTAACATCGAAAAAAAGTTGTCTTTAGTGCGCTCTTCAACTCAATCGAGAATCAGATTTGACTCCACATTTACATTCTGAGTCGATTACTGCCTCAAATCCCTATCGATAACAAAGTAAAACACTAGTAAACACAAAGGATAAAATTCGGGGAAACAAAAAAAGGAAATTTGTGTCGCGACGTTTGGCGCCGTTGGCTATATCGTTTGATATCAAACCGGGGAACGTTGGAGAAGAATGAGGAATGTATTGTCCGTACACCAGTTTTGTGTTTGTATGATTTATCTTATATTTATTGCCATTTTTACTGACCATTCGTTATTTCTAGAAGATTCAGCTTGGTACTGAAATTCAGTTGGTTTCCTTAGTTAATGATTATAAAAGCATACAATAGCAAACAGAGAAAACACATGAAAAAAATGCTGAAAGCGTGGCACGAATCGCCGTGATCGATTTGCGATGCGACGAAACTGGCATGATAGAAGCTAATCGCATGAACCGAGGTTGTGAATAAGACGTAAGGCTGCGTTTCCACTGTGGCGGACCGGAGCGGAGAGCGATTTAACAATCAAATTGAAAATTGCTTGAAATCCACATCTCTTCTCCACTTAAGCCATGTGATAAATGAATCGGTCTGAGCTCTGCTACGCTCCGCCTCAGTGGGAACGCAGCCTTAAGCTCAAAAAAAGCTTACTTTCAAAGTAACTTGCCTAATGGAAGGTCATGATAAATCCAAGGGATAGTATCTCATAACAAATGCATGATGTTTTAAACTCATCAATCCACTTAATCCCGGAAACCGAAACCATCCCTTTTACGAATAAAACCCGTATTTCTACCAAACAATTTATTAAACAACTTGTTTAATAAATACGAAAGTTTAAACCACAACACAAATCAACATTATTAAAACTGTTTTAACAGTTATTAAAATGTCTCGAAAACGGTTCTACTAAAGCAAAAAAGCTGACCAACAATATATGGGATGAATAATGTGACAAGGCGACTTCAATTTGAGGGACATTCCGAATGCCCCTATTTTGATGATTTGTCAGTTTTCCCCCTTACTCGAGTGTGGAAACAGGATATGATATTGAAAATTTCCGCCTTTGAGATAATATATATCGGGTCTCGTTGCCACTTTTGTCTTTTATGGGATAAAAGAATTTGTGATAGGGAGGGGGGTATTTTGATTTAGATGGCTTTTAGTGTCATCCGTTACCAAGTAAAGATTGTGTGTAAATTAGGTTGTTGAAGGTGTTAAGGGTGAAGTTATGACAGGTGATTTTTAGAGATGCTTATGTAGCTCCTTTTTTATATTTTGGCTTATTGATAAAGTGTTTTGGTTTTTTAGACCAGGATTTTTCAACCTTTTTCATGGCGCGGCGTTACGCTGCTTTTTTATAGCGTTTCAAAATCTAACTTTATTTACTACGCTAAAGATACTCATTTGAAGTTTCGTTGTCACGTCTCATCTCGATACGAACTGCCCGTTAGAGAAGGAAAAAAACCACTGCGCTGACCCGAAATAAGGACATGATGGGACATTAGGGATATTTATCAGAATACCCCCAAAATACTTAGCGAGGTGGTCTCCCTACAAATAAATCCGAGTAGTAGTTAGTGTGAACACTCGTCGAGTGTTGAACAAACTCGCGCAATAATTTAGTTGCTCTGTTTAGTTTACAACCGTTTTTTGTTCCCTGTTTTAATGGAAAACGCGAGCTAATGGGATTTCTGACTCATTCGTATGTTTCTTTTGTTACCCGGCAATGAGATTTTCTCGTATATGTATTGTGAATGAGCTATGAGCCAGATGGAGCTGTTAGTGAACTTTTAATTGTCATTTTTTCTTTATTTAAACCTGGAGAGACAGTCGCGGGACTTATGGAATTACCGTGACCCCGGAATGTAAAGGGCTATTGAAGGACACCGTGGATTTTAGTAAGTACGAGTCTGACAGTCCCTTCCGCCCTGCTTTGGGTTCCGGGGGGACTCATTTGGTGATCTTACCACGTAAAAAAAACCTGGAGAGATAGTAACATTTTCATATCTCTAATTTTTTCCTAACCTTTCTAGTTATCGATTTCAAGTCAAACAGGCAGCATTTTAATATTAGTATATTGCTCGCAGAGCAGATGGCCGATGGGGCCGAAGTGTTAGAGTGGAGACCACGGACTAGCAAGCACAGCGTAGGACGTCCACCAACAAGGTGGACAGACGACCTTATAAAGGTCGCCGGAAGACGCTGGATGCAGGTCGCTTCCAACCGGTAGGTACATGTGGAGATCAAAAGGGGAGGTCTATGTTCAGCAGTGGACGTCCTATGGCTGAGATGATAATGATGATGATATTTCTTGGAGTAAAATAAGGTCCTTGATCGGATGGTGAGCCTCCTATTACTTGCTATCCGCTGTATTTATATACTTGATTTCAAGTAAATATCAAAGAGATTTGAACATGAAAATAAACTTAGTTATGTACTAAATTACCTAAAATGATCTAATTTGTTACTTTCCACTAAAACCTACTCATTTTACAGTAATGAATATTCCAATTAAAGATAAGCCCTTTTCATAAAACAACTAAAAAACAACACTTTATCAAAATAATTTGAGCAATAAAACCCACAAGCGAACAATCGCGAACAAATTATTAGAAACTCGATTTATATTCGAATATTTCAGTGGAAACGACCCTTATATATTTTAGAAAATATCAAAAGCACGCATTTACATTGATAGACTACTGGTAAAAGTGCACAGAATTCTACTGACTATATTCCACGGTTTTCTTCAATAACCCTTTACATTCCGGGGTAGCTCGTCAGTCCTGCAACCCTGGCTTTGGTCCTCTAAGAGGGCCCGTCATTGTCATGACAGCTCATTGTGGTGCCCGTGGAACACGACGCGCTGTCTGCGGGCATGGTCCATGATCAGACAGCGAGTCGCCCATTACTCGCTGCCGCATGTCCGAAATCAATGTGCCCACATCAATCTGTTTCAGATATTTTTTAGGTTTTTTTTTTAATTTTATGAAAAAACAAACCGAAACGTAGCCCGATACTAGGAATTCCTCCTATGTCGTGGGTGCGTTTACAAACGTATAAACCCACATACACAAACGCCCAGACTTGAAACAACTACTTGTAGATCATACAAACATTCGCTCCGTGCGGGATTCGAACCCGCTCACACGAAAAGAAAGAAGAAGAAAGAAAGAAAAATCTAAATGCTCAGCCTCTGCGCTAACGCATATCTGCATGCTAGTGTTGAAACGCTTATGCCCAATAATGTAGTTACTAGGAGGCGGCATTGGCATCGCGCATAACTAAGGTTTTGTTATTTGAAACAGTTAGTTCAGATGTTTTTGGTTCAATTCAAAGCACTAACAAGGTTCATGTTATTTGAAAATGTTAAAGTAAGTTAAACTCTCATTAGAAATAACGAGATCCATGTTCGATAGCTGATATTTAAGAACTTAACTGCTGATTTAATAAAAAGTAGTAGACTAAACGAAAAGGATTTTCTAATTTAAATTGGGGATTATACACTTCTTTCATTTATTTACATTGGAAACTAAATTAAAACTAAAAATATAATTACAACACCTAGTGACGCTAGGACAATTAGGCATCAAAGTATTCCTCCACATCGCAGTCATATATGGGAATCTGTCCAAAAACTGCTTTACCATTCAAAATGACAAAGTAGTTTTTGATTAAATAAAAAAAAAAAAAGGTACCGGCTGTCACTTGTAGTTCTTTGACAGTCGTTACTGTTACGTAGTCAGAAGCTCTAAAGTCTGACAACCAGTTTTACCATGGGGTACCTATCGTATTACCCAGTTACTGGTTTGAGGTTCAACAGGAAGTCGCACCATGTAAAATACTGATTTCCAGCTGCATCTGGTTTGACTGGAAGCCGACCCCAATGTGGTGATGATGATGATCATAGAAAAATAAAATTAGATATCCGACCCTTACTGACTTAAAACCATCCTGTTTCTTTACCTATAAAGACAGTATTTTTTTATCGTGTAAAAATCATCAAATGTGAACCCATCAACCCAGGGCAAGGCAGGAGGTACTGTCAGACTTGTACTAACTAAAATCCACGGATTCCTTCCATAGGTTTTTACGTTCCGGTGTCACGGTAATTCGCTAGCCCCGCGATCCTGGTAGGTTAAAAATAGTCTTGGGAATTATTTCAGTCTTAGCTCATAAAAATATTTCTGCAAGTTTTCTTTTTCATAAAATACAAAATATAACACTTCTCGTTGCCATTCAGGTTTGCCCATTCAGTCCCACGCTCATAAGGAAGTAGAGAACATGATCCCACTATTTATATTTTCCAAAGGACCGTACTGATATATGGCATCAATTTCTCACAGCCGTATCGTGGGACCAACAAAGAGATATATGCAGAAGAATCACTCCAACCATTTGGCTATAAAATAGAATAGAAAAGATACACATTTAGTTGAGATTAGACACACACACACACAGAAATAATAATAATAAAAAATTTAATATACAATTAAAAAATTGTGGAGTGTCCCCCCCAATAGGGTTAAAATAGCTCAGGGGGGGTATTACAACGTCTTAAAACTGGCGAGAGAAAGTGACAGAGCTATACCAATCGTAAAGCGTCATCTCGTTCACTCACTGGAACAAGCCTGGTTTTAAGACGTTATAATACCCCTCCAGGTGGCCTAGCATGACGTCATAAAGCGTGATAGTTCCGTTTAGGGAATGAGATAGCACTAGACGACTTGTATAGCTCTACCTCTTTCCCACAGCCTAATACGTAGTACACATCATATTCCAAATCCTACTTCCTACTATCCTACTGGATGGATGGATGTTTGTTACTCTTTCACGCAAAAACTACTGAACGGATTTTGTTTATTTTTGGTACACAGATAGCTTATAACCTGGATTAACACCTAAGATAGTTATTATCCCGATTTAATGTTCCCACGGAAGTTGTAGCGGGTGAAACCGCGGGCAACAGCTAGTTTATTATAATCTTACTAAGAATGGACCTTCTGATTCATTATCCGTTGTACTTGGAAATACCACATGAGCAGTATTAATGTTACGTTTTGCCGTGTGTACTTTTATATTTGTAGATATGTGACAGCGCCTATTATGATGCTGATTGACGATAGTATTTGGTCATTTATTGTAATCAAAAAAAAGAACCAAATAAATATAATTATAACATCGATATCGGATAATTCTAAATTGTTCCAAACTGACGTAGAATCAACCTGAACATATTGGGTGCTCGGCGTTGCGATGAAGGCTCGTAGCCACCATCGTACACCACTGCACAATTGCATATACCTTCAATATTGGCTTGTTGGTCTAGTGGTTAGTGACTCTGACTGCTATGCCGGAGGTCGTGGGTTTGATTCCCACCCAGGACAAATGTTTGTGTGATGAGCACGATCATTTTTTCTGTGTCTTGGTGTAATTTATCTATAATATGTATCTATTTAGAAATATATAAGTATGTTTATCAGTTGTCTAGTACCCATAACACAAGCTCTGCTTAGCTTGGGACTAGATGGCGTTGTGTGATAGTTGTGGAATATCATTATATTATTATTCACCTCTTGATTCTCAAAAAATGCGTTATACCTAAGGCGCGTATTTGAAAGCGCTCAATGTGTAGATTACACAGGTAAAGTACTAACAAAATATAAGTCAATCTCGTTGTATACATTTTGGATCGCGATCGTCAATAGGCTATTTAACTCAAATAATTTTACAGGGTGAGGCCAAACGAGAGTAATTTTTGAGTCGTGAGTCGCAGAATTTCGGTCGCTTTCATACAAAACAAAAGACTCTCTCGCAACGCAATTTTTTTTCTATGAAAGCAACTTAAATTCTAGGACTCACGACTCAAAAATTACGGTCGTTTGGCCTCACCCTAAGTCCGAAATAGATTACCTATCAAAAATATTGTACCCCTATTTATTCGCCTGGGTGTCACCACTGTGAAGATCGCCCGGAGGACACAGTAGAGCATACGGTGCAAGACTGCCCAGCTTGGGCAGAGCACCGACGTGTCCTCACGGCTGCGATAGGCGGAGACCTCTCGCGCCCGGCATTGGTTTCGGCCAAGCTGCGGAGCGAGACGGAGTGGGAAGCGGTCGCCGCCTTCTGCGAAGCAGTAATGCTCGTGAAGGAGGTGGCGGGCCGCGAGCGAGAGAGGACAGCGTCCTCTCTCCGCCCCAACCGCAGTGGTGTACGCCCACGGCGTCGGACGTCGCAAGACGATCTCTGGCCACCGTAGGCGAGGGCATGCGGACAGCGAGTAAAGGGCAACTCGCTGTCCGACCATGGACCATGCCCGGGGCAACGGCACGTCGTGTTCCACGCGCGCCTCAAAGAGCTGTCAGCAAAATGACGGGGCCCCCTCTCAGAGGGCCAAAGCCTGCCGGGGTCGCGGGACTTATTTCTATTACCATGACCCTGGAACATAAAGGGCTATTGAAGGACACCGTGGATTTTAGTCAGTACAAATCTGACAGTCCCTCCCGCCCTGCCCGGGGTTGGAGGACTCATTTGATGATTTTACCACGCTAAAAAAAAAAACCCCTATTTATTCTTTTTTTACGTAAACCAAAATAGACGAAGATACAACGCTTCTAAAAATCACAAAACTTGATTTGGTCGGTATAATTTTACAGGCGTTATGACTTCACAAGACCCCACTCCTGAATCCCGAATCGTCTTTATCAAAAAAAGAAAAATACGTGCACATTATTTTTCAATACTCCAACTGACGGACTAAACAAATTTTTTCATTTATTTATGCAGCGAAGTACCATATTTTCTTAGCTCGCGTAAATAGTTCGGAGACCTCAGCACATGATATCCGTGTTTTACTTACGTACTTGAAATATTTAAGGCGTATATTGTACTAGCTTCTGCCCGCGGTTTCACCCGCGTCATGTTAGGAGTTTGGTCCTATAGTCCCGTCTCCATCAGTTCCCTTGAAGAGCGCTATTTCCGACGTCGTGGGTATCTTCAGTGTTGGCTGGGGCGAGAGGTAGAGGATGTCTTTTCCCTCACGCATTCCGACTGCTAACCATTCCCCTTAATTGCCACTGAATCTTGAGGTACCTCCCGAAACGAAAAAAACGAAAACCGGTAGGACTGCGTCAGACTGAAGGTGAGGACGCAGCCCGTAGCCTTTCCAAACGATCCTTAAAGTAGGCCGGTCAATATCGACATAAAAAAACCAAACATTGCACACGCGCATGTAACTACGATTCTTTTATATGTTGTTAGGTCCCTTTAGAGTTTAGAGTATTTAACACCCAAGTTTGCAACCCTGATAACCCTGTTCTGTCAATGTCAATGTCGAATCAAAATCGCACTTAACCAGTTTTTAGTATTTGTTGTTACAGCGGCAATAGACACACATCATCTGTGAAAATGTAACCTATCTAACTATCACGGTTTGTGAGAAACAGCCTCCGAAACATTACATTACTTTATAACATCTACAAAAACCAGCAACAAAACCACGTTTTTTTATGGGAGCCCCATCTTTTTTACGTGGTAAAATCATCAAATGAGCCCTCCCACCCCGGGCTGGGAGGGACTGTCAGACTTGTACTGGCTAAAATCCATGGTGTCCTTCAATAGCTCTTTATGTTCCGGGGTCACGGTAATGAAATAAGTCCCGCGACCAATGAGAGCCCCCCTTTATATCTATTGTATTCTGGTTTTTAGTATGTTTTGTTATAGCAGCAACAGATGTACATCACCTGTGAAAATTTCAAATCTCTAGCTATCACGGTTCATGAGATACACACGCAAAAACTACTGAATTGACAGCACAGGGTATTCAAGGTTGCAAATTATAACAAAATGGTAGTTACATTCGCGTTTGCAATGTTTGATGTCGATATTGACCGGCCTAAAGAGGGAATTTATCGACGCAATTGTGCCAGCCCGTCATTATTTTGTCGCGGTATTATTTTGAAACTGTGATATCTCCTAAGATATTCATTGAAATCAAATAATGTAAAGGGCAATTTCGTTCAAAATTAAATGCTTGTGATGATTAACGTATTTACTTGGATAAGGATTAATATAGTGTTAATGAAAACACCTTCGCAAATAACGCATTACTCTAAAACAAATTTGGTTCCCATAAAAAAGGTTATAGTGACTTAACCTTTAAAGATTTAAAGCGGACTTTATTTTAGAAAATTTTATGAGGAATAATTCCGTATTACATATTTTTTGCGAAACTCTAACCGTTTACGCAGCGCACGCAACGGAAGCTCTAAAAAAGGAATACATTTTCCCGATTTTGAAACATTTCTCATTACTGCTCCGCTCCTATATGTGATAGCGTGATGTTATATAGCCTATAGCCTTCCTCGATAAATGGACTATGCAACGCAAAAAGAATTTTTCAATTCCAACCAGTAGATCCTGAGATTAGCGCGTTCAAACAAACAAACTCTTCAGCTTTATAATATTAGTATAGATGAGCCGCGCGGGTGGGTACCTTAGGGTTTGTCCACACTGGAAGCCTAGCGCGTCGGCGGTGGCAGGCGCGGTGGCGGGCGCTGCGGCGGGCGCGATACGTGTCCACACTGCCGACCAAGCGTTTGTTTTTGTCGTGGCGACTTCAGGTGTTGCAAACCGGTGGTACCTAGTAGAATCTATAAAACTTGTTTAAAGAAATTAATATTATTATTTTGTACAGGTTATTTAGGATTGAATACAACTCAATTATTAATCATTCTACAGTTTTCTACTCAAGTACGGTAAAAATAATTTAAATATGTACAAAAACATCCAACGGTAGTACTTTAGTGCATGTTCTGGTAACTATATGGTGCCACTAAAAGACCGAAAAGGTTTGATACACCTACCGCCAGCCCGTTGTATCGGTTGTTGCCTAGCAACGCCTAGGCTCGCAAAGTCGCTCGTAACCACCGCGCTAGGCTCCCCGCCTAGTTACTTCAATGTGGCCACAAGCGACGATTTCATACATTCATTATTATCGCGCCCGCCGCCGCTACCGCGCTAGGCTCGCAGTGTGTTTGAGCACTTTCTCATAGATCTAAACTCCCCTCCCGCACGCGCACCCCCGCCTTGGTGACGCTCACTTCGCAACGGGCCGTGCAGCAGAAATCGTGATATTTTAATTTCGCCATAACTTCGAAACTAAACATCCAATTTTAATCATTCAAAGACCAAATATCATCTACATTAACTGTACTTAATGATGAAATAAATTATTTTGATAAGGATTAATAGAAAGAGTAAAATAAATGCGTTTAAAAGTAGTCCAAAAAAATTCAAGATTTTTGATTTAAAAAATGGTTGTTGTGCCTCACTCGACATAGATAGGTATAGTGTGTCGCGGAGTTTTTTGTAGATATTTATAAGATCTACAACTAATTAGAACATTTCATAGTTCTATCTTTTATAGTTTAGGCAGCGTACGCAAAATAAGTAACTTTTCTGGTTGATTTTTTACACCTTGTGTCCGAAAAACCCAAATATATTACGGAACCCTATTTATTTCCAAAATAAAATTTAGTCTATGTTACTCGTGGATAATGTAGCTTTCGAATAGTGAAAGAATTTTTGAAATCGGTCTAGTAGTTTTTGAGCCTATTCATTACAACCAAACAAACAAACAAACAAAGTTTTCCTCTTTATAATATTAGTATAGATGGAACATGAAAAAGTATCTCTATTGTACGAACGAGGAACGATTTATTTCATGAAATAAACGTCAATTCTTACTTTACGTCACAAAAACGTCAAAAGTCATACTAGGTCAAAAGTTTCGTTTCTATTGAATATCGTTGTAGATAATATAGAATGCGATTGTCACTTGTCTTCGCTCGCTGGACAAACTCGACCAAATTGTTCGTTTCGAAACAAAAATATTACAGCAATATGTCTACGGACAAATTCTATAGAACAAATGCAATGACATTTGTATTACTGTTCGCTGATATTTTTCAATGTTGTACAACTCCATTCGAAAGTTTCGAGAAATTATTGCTCTCTGTAGTTTGAAATGTATGTTGTACCTACAGAAACCTACACAAACTATACTTACAGGGGGAAACTGTAGGTAAAAGTTTAGTACTTATTTATCGTAACCCAAGGACTGGATAACGGGTAAGTACCAATAGGTTTTAAAGTGGTTCGCATTACTGCAACGACTTTATATAACGCTAACTATAAAATTAAATGGTTGCTATTGATATTAGTCATACAAATATTAGATGATTTCGAGATTGCTACAGAAATGGTTACGTAGCACCGAAGCGCTACGCTTTCTTTCCGAAGAATCTGCTACAACTTGCCGCGTAGCTCTACAGTTTTTGTAGGTCTACGCATTCTTTAACGTCCGCTACGAATTTTTACGTAGCATCGAAGCGCTATGCTTTCTTTCCGAAGAATCTGCTACAACTTTTCGTGTAGCACTACAGTTTTTGTAGGTCTACGCTTTCTCTGACATCCGCTACGATTTTTTACCTAGCACCGAAGCGCTACGCTTTCTTTCCGAAGAATCTACTACAACTTGTCGCGTATCGCTACAGTTTTTGTAGGTCTGCGCTTTCTCTAACATCCGCTACGAATTGCTACGTAGCATCGTAGTGCTACGCTTTCTTTCCGAAGTATCAGCTACGCCTTGTCACGTAGCGCTATAGTTTTTGTAGGTCTACGCTTTCTCTAAAATCCGCTACGAAATTTCACGTAGCATCAAAGCTCTACGCTTTCTTTTAAAAGTATCTGCTACGCTTGTCGCGTAGACATATATAAAGCTACGGAATGGCCAGCAATATTTATGGTCTAACCTTCAGAAAAAACTAACTCTCTGCATAGTAAAACAAAATATAAACCAAAGAAACCATAATAAGTTGATTTTAAAAAGAATAAGAAATATTCAGTCAATTAAATCCGTAAAAGATAACTTGTCCGGACAAGGAAAATCCTTGAAAAACCCTCATGGTTGAATGAAATGATTTATTTTAGTTTCCCTGCAATGCCCACTGACCTCTACTATCAAACTGAGACGATTAATCATTGTAAGACACTTCCTTGGATATAAAATGTTTTATTTCCTTTTATTTTAGCTAGTGTTTTGCCTATGGTTTCGCCTGCAAGGAGGAACACCACAGGAATTTATTACAAAAAAGTGAGAAATCCATTCATCTACTAAGCTCATAAAAGGTTATAAAAAAAAATGTTTAACCTAGGGTCGAAGCCTGCCGGGCTCGCAGGACTAACGAATATCGTGACCCCGGAACGTAAATGTCTATTGAAGGACACCGTGTATTTTAGTCACTACTAAGTCTGATAGACCCTTCCGCTTTGCCCTGGATGGGAGGACTCATTTGATGATTTTACCACGATAAAAAGTTTAATGGAACCAGAGAATAGAACTACAATAAGGCGTATATTTACAGGCGTTATTACGACACAAGTCCCTAAAACAAACGTTTTATCTTTGTCAATGTCCATTAATTAAAAAAAAATAACAAATTCATTATTTTTCAATATTGCAACTGTTGGACTAATACAGTCTTTCGATTTATTTATGCAGTAACCCACCCACTCAATTACAACGTACAAAGTACTCGGGTTTGCCGACTAATTACGTGAAAATATAGAAAGTAAACCCGATTGATCTCCCCTTAATTACAGATGGATAGTTACAGACTCCGGCAATGAAACTAGTCTAGACAATATCTAGGCAATCATATATTTTATGAGCGGTCTCAACGGGTCGATGGTCAATAAACGCATTATGTTCGGCAATAAATCTATGGGATAAATTTATGGGCAAACGTGCTGAGTGTCTTCAGTTTCCTTGTCAATTTTCAGGAATTGCTGTAGAATTAGATAGGTATTTGTTGATTTACCAGTCTTACTATTACTATGGGGTATCGTATCTTCCAGTTACTGGACTGTGGAGGTCCTACAAGCAGTCGCTCCTTGTAAAATACTGATATTCAGTTGCATCTGGTTCGACTACAATATAGTTGGGAAAAGGCAAATGATGATCTCTTCTAGAATAGCACATTAAATCTAAATATTATATAACTCAAAGGTGACTGACTGACATAGTGATCTATTAACGCACAGCCCAAACCACTGACCGAATCGGGCTGTTTGGCATGCAGGTAGATGTTATGACGTAGGCATCCGCTAAGAAAAGATTTTGATCAATTCTACCCCAAGGGGATAAAATAGGGGATGAAAGTTTGTATGAAACTTTGTTAATTTGATAAAAAATACATTGTTAAGTTCCGACGTCCACGCGAACGAAGGCGCGGGCACAGATAGTGTAATTTAATTGTATTGTTAAATTACTTCATACTCTTTGATTTGTTACCGCAAGAATTCTCAACCTAATCCAGAAAGATAAACGAAGACTAAAAATCCTGACTAAAAATCCTTCTTTACAATTGATCCCCAGCTAACACTAATAAATGATTCCCCAACTAAGTACAACCTTAATATACATTTTCGTAACATTTCCGATTTCTTGCAGTAACTTATCAATATATACTGCGGCTGTCAAACGTAAAACATGGAATCTGCACCTTGGGGACAGCCGGCGTCGGTTACAAATTGAATGTAACCAATCTTTAGTTTACGACCGGGTGTCCCTCTAGTGTTTTAAAAGTAAACTATGTTTGATGGCGTTCTTGAGGTTTCTGTGTAGTGTTCGTGATATTGCTAAGTTCAGAAGTTTTTGCAGAGGGAAAAATGGGATTGTATTCCTTCAAAGGTTATCCAAGTAAATACAATCGGTCGCGGGACTTATACCATCACCGTGACCCCGGAACATAAAGGGCTATTGAAGGACACCGTGGTTTTTAGTCAGTACAAGCCTGACAGTCCCTCCCGCCCTGCTCGGGGTGGGAGGACTCATTTGATGATTTTACCACGCAAAAAAAAGAAAGTGAATTAAATCAGGAATTTCATGGTTGAAAATAAAAAAATAATCAAAGAAATCTTAAAAAAAGCGTAACTGCAAAGCGAGCAAACTGACGGGGAATAAAGCTAAATGTCTGCCGTGGTTCCAGGATTGTCTAAATTGGGTATTTCAGCCCTGAGCTCATGAAGCAACTGAAGAAACAGGGAGGTTTTTAGTCAGTAATGGTCTGACAGTCCCTCCCAGTGCACCCGGGCGGGAGGACGCATTTGATTTTTTACACAACAAAAAATTCAAATATGCGCTTCTTAATTTTAACTGCGCAGCGTGTCTCGTGTACGATCCACACACGCAATAAATATTTGTATGGACTGCAGGAAGTTAAACCGGGTTTGAGTTTCTATGTTTGTAAACGCACCCAAGATATAGGACAAATTCCTAGTGTGGAGCAACGTTTAGAAAAAAAAAAAAACAAAGAAGAAGACCCAAGAAAGTCGGTAATCCCAGTAATTTTCACATGAATCATCAACATAATATTACAACAATGCAAATTGAGACCGACATCAAGTACCATCAATAACACGATAAATACCCCGATATCATAACGATACCTCATTACGATACCACCGCGGATACAAATACCGCACGGTAATTATTCGCACGGAATTTGATCGCGCGGTATCGTACGGAATTGAGGCGAATCGTGTTATTAAACCCGGTTCGTTCATATTTCCTAACTAGTGGCAGTGGGTGTGATGTGTGTGTGTGGGGGTGTGTAGGGGTGTGTGTAGGGGTGTGTGTGTGGTTTCGTGCGGTAATTTTCGTGGAGCGTAATTATGTTGTATTTTAGTTGATGGAGAAATTATATTAAACTAGCGATCCGCCCTTGCTAGCACGAATAGTAGAGTGTAGGTATTATGCTACTATGTTTTACTTTTGACTGGCCTGTTAGTCTAGTGATTAGTGACACTGACTGCTATACCGGGGGTCGTGGGTTACTTTACTTAAAACATTTCTCTTGAATCACTCTGTCTAATAGTGAAAGCCGGATAAAATTCTGTTCCATAGTTTTTGGATTTATCGAATACAGACAGACAGACGCGCATGAGATAATCTTTTTTATTATATTTTGTATCCATGAGAACATTGGGCATGCGGGCGGCGTGTAATTGGCGACTCGTTGTCTGACCATGGACCATACCCGGATCGACGGCGCGTCGTGTTCCTACCGGGGTCGCGAGACTTATCTCATTGCCGAGACCCTGGAACGTCAAGGGCTATTGAAGGACACCGTGGATTTTAGTCAGTACGAGTGACAGTTCCCTCCCGCCCTCAGAGTTGTTTGATGATTTAACCACCATAAAAAAAGCCATGGGAACATTGCCAGTAAACTATGCAACAGTTTAGCAGAGGCTTGTGTAGTACATTATTATGTTATTTGTGTTAAAAATTGTAATTAAATGAAATACAACCACACTACTCTACCACAAAAAATGATGTAAAACTAACTGCAATCTCATTACTCAGTGACCACAACCATCGCTATTACACTTACAAAAACTGAAAAAAAAACAGAAAGAGCTTCGTCCAAAAACTCGAGAAAGCACAGAATGTACAGCATTTTCGCTAGCTGTTGAAATTAAAACGTCAAAACCATTAATATACTTCATGAGTGCAAAATTGTTTAACTTTTCCCATTAAAAGTGGGAGCTGTACGTTATATAGCTTATTACTACTTAGTTATGAGGAGAGGCTTACGATGTGATGGTAGGCTTGACTGGGAATATGAGGGCGGCGAGTAAAGGGCAACTCGCTGTCCGACCATGGACCATGCCCGGATCAAATAGCGTCAGCACAATGACGCCCCCACCCCCTATAGAGGGCTATAGCCTTGCCGGGGTTGCGGGACATACGTATACCGCGACTCCGGTACACAAAGGGCAACACTGAGGGACACCGTGGATTTTAGTCAGCCAAGTCTGACAGTCCTCCTGTCCCGGGCAAGGCGGGAGGACTCATTTGATGATTTTACCACGTAAAAAAAAAGCTGTCCGTTATATAGCTTATTACTATGCTTAGCTGAGAGGGTCGTATGAGAGCTGAGAGGAGAGGCTTACGAGATGATAGTAGACTTGACTGGGAATTTATTTGGTAATGCTGTCGAATTCGGAAATGTTTTGACTGAGAAAGGGGCCATGAACTCCGATATGGTTGTCGGGGGTCGCGGGGCTGAGTTGGCAAGACACCATGGCCTTGAAACGAAAAGGGCAGAAGAAACGGGGTAGAACTTTGGTCAGTAACAGTCTGACAGTCCCTTCCGCTATATCCAAGGCAATGCAAGGCATTTTTTTTTACAAAAGATTCGAAATTCAACAACTTTATGATATATCGTAGGTATATACTGTGTCTATTTTTACCATTCATAATAACTGTCGAGACAGTAAAATAAACACATAGTACGAAGATGCAAGAATTATTATCAGCTCCTCTTTCAACGGAAGTCTGAAAGTTTTGCAAAAGTTCAGTTGCGACTGTCACTTTTTGCTGACAAAAGTGTCAAAGTGCGAACTCGCCCTAACAGACTGTGTTGAACTCTGTTGGGGACGGGAATCGACGCAACGCCCTCAGGCATTGTCGCTGATTTGACCCAAATAGAACTTTATTGTGTGTAGAAGTCACTGTACAGGAAGGCAGCAGAAAGTGAAAAAATAAAATAATTTTTAGGCTTCCGTAGTAAACAAGGAACCCTTATAGTTTCTCATGTCCGTCCGTCTGTCCGCAGCTTAACTCAGAGACGCCCAGTACTAGAAAGCTGTAATTTGGTGCGCCGAAAAAGTGTTAAAATAAAATCTCGTAAATTTTTTTTTAGGGTACCACCCACCTCCTGCACACGTAAAGTGGGTATGTTTTTTTTTCTCGCGTACCCCGTAGTGTGGGGTATCATTAAATAGGCCTTTAAAAATATTGCCATTTTCCATTAACGTTTGTGAAATATTGAGCTATAAAGTGCTAATTTTTGCTTCACTCGAGTCACCCCCCCTCTACCAGCTAAACGGTTATGTTTGGGGGTGTGAAAAATTCACAATAGTAGTATATATAACGAAGTTTTAAAGAAAATTACCATGACTAAGTAGGCTTTACAAGTTTACGAGTAATAGTCGACCAACTTATAAAACGTAATTGCTTAACATATTTTCTTAAACAAAATGTATCGGAGAACATGTTCTTCAACTGCAAATGTAAGTATGACAACTTTATTTTTACAGCTAAAATAGGTGGGTATGTTTTATATTAGGACATGCTGATTTATTTGGTGTGTTTGTCAAAAGTGGACCTTCTGTATCTGTTATCAGCATTCAAATTGAGCAAGTTCAATGAATTGTAGATTAATCTGCGAGAGGTAAGGGTCACACGTTTAGGAGAAATTAAGATTTGATTGCTTGACATTAAACAGTGGAGCTAACTTCTTGTTAATGGGAAACGTGAGAACGACTTTAATTTTAGGTTAAGTACCGATTATAAACTTAATTGTCTTGGGTGGACTTTGAAGTGTTACAATAAAGTTCATTATTCTATAGTGTATTGTATTTAACTTCGTCATCTGCCTCTACCTTCATCCATTGCCGTTAACTCAGTAGTCATTTAAAAAAGTTGGAGTACTTAAGCCTGCCACCAATGAGCGCCAAACATCCCAGTCCAGAGCGGTTTGCGTTCATCCACTGCCAGCTACCTTCTCCACATCATCTACCCACAGTGATTTGGATTAGCAATTGTAGTGTGGAACACCCTATGCGTTCCATACTAGATTTGCAAGCACGCTCCACTTTAAAAACACTGCTTCAACGACAATCTGTACGACCAGAAACTGCCTATCTGTAAGTAACTGTGAGATTTCTCAGCGTCCTAATTTTAATTGTATAATAACTAAGCCCATTTGAAAATAAGAGCAGACTTGCTGATTGTAGTAGAATTCTTAAACAGATTTACGAACAAAAAATATACTAACCTAGATTCGATTTCCTCACAAACTACAAAATTACTAATAAACATTTCGCCTACCAATAAGCCACCCACGGAATATTTACTAAAATTCAACAGGAATATTCGAAATTCCGACGTTGCCACAATCTCAATATGTCCCCGATAGTAAAGCATATTTCGGAGGTACGCACGTACAAAGTCACCTTGCCTCGGAAAGGGGTAAATTTCCTTGGGAAGCAGTGCGGGCGGAAATTAAGACGTCTTCGCAAGGTTACATGTACACCTTATATGTGCCTTTTGAAGGAATTTTTCAAAGATTAATAGTTGGATGGTGACAGCGTTAGTTTCCGTATTTTGTGTTGTAAGTTTTTGTGAAATAGAGACGCAAAAGATTCTTCAAGAAAACATAATTCTTTAAAAGATTTTTAGAACGTTAGTGGTACAGTGGACATTTAAGTCATTTAAGTTCATTTGTTTTAAACAGATGGAAAAACACATTTGACAAAATTTTGTTATCTTAATTTACTCCGACTTCTGGTAGATGTATTATATTATCCGTTTCTCACTGAGAGGAGGTGTGGAGGTCAGATATGTAACTACTCCAAGTAAAATTATACTGGTATAAAGCTGTATCTGGTTAGACAGTAAGGAGACACCAATAAAGTTGAGCAAAAGCTTCGCAGATGATGATGTTTAATTCGGGTATCAAGACATAATAAAGAAATCACAATATGTGTGATTTCTTTATTATGTCTTTTGATACCTTCATTTCAAACCAACATTCAACACGACTATTTTGTTAATCATTTTGATAATGGTATGATCCGGTTAACCACTATTTCGCCTGAAAGTAAGCGAAGATGTGGTCGACGGTGAAGCACGCTTGCCTAGAAGTAACCTGTTCACTCTTGACTTGAAGACTGAATGTTATAGCTGTCGGGTTATACTCGTAAAGACGTTGGAAATTCCAGTCCTTAGCTGTGCGCACAATAAAAGTGAACAAAATTACCGATTTGTTAACCCCCCGTCTCGTGAATCGACCTCCACGGTCCACACAATGCACTTCTACCAAATAAATCCAGTCTTCCGAAACCCATAAAAATCAGCCATCCGAACCAAAAAACATCTTGCCATCAGACACTTCGGCACCGGAGCCACTTAAGCAAATCCTCGGCTTTCCCGAGACATTTTGGCAAGCACCTTAGACCCTCGATCACGAACATTCCTGTTTCGTTAACAGTATTGCGGAATAAAATCGTACAAGCGGTTCCAAATCGCACGGGTAGACCGCTCAAAACAAACTTGGACACGTTTTATGGATTTTATAATCGGTCAATGCTGGAACTACTCCAAGCGGGGCATGGTCGGGAATGGTGTGGTGTGATTGAGGGAAAACAGCGGTTTTTTGGCCAGGTGTGTTTTTAACCCCTGACGCTGAAATAGTATTAAACGTTTGACTGATACGTGTGTCTCTGTCTATGGCACCATATCTCTTAAACGGGTTGGCGTATTTGACGGTTTTTCGTTTTTTTTCAAAGCAGGTTTTCTAGCGATAATTCTTAGACATGTTTTGTCAAAATTGCCTTTGATATTATTTAAAATTGTATGTAGATAAGAAAAGCTAATTTTGTTTTATGATAAATAATAAGTTTTCACTACGTCATCCTTCATTGTGCGTGATCCAACATGTCCATTTTTTATGGCTCATTCCACGGGATGGAGCGGTTTGCCACCTAGAATTCAACACGCCATCGACTCGAACCTGTCGATTGAACCTTTACAATGAAACGGTGGTACAACTCAATCAAAGAATTCTCGTTTACTTCTCAAGACTTACACCACATCTGTTCTCGCCGCTTTCTGTTGCCAAGTGGCTGCAAACTTTGCCAGAGTTCAGCGGGGAATCTTTTATTTTGTTTCCCGTATTTTGATGTGATTCGAATTTAATTTCTACGTTTTTATGATAAACTTCTTTGCGTATCTTGTCATGTTGGACATTCTGCGATACATAAATTTCTTCGACTGGGTAATTCTACGTAAGAGAAGGCTTGCTTGTCCATTATAATTGCCGAATAATATGGACGCCGGTTTATGGACGGAGAGTAATTGGTTAGCTAGCTTACCGTCCGATATGAGCCACGCCTTGTGGCCCGTTGTGATCCACACACTCCCCAAAGAACTATCAGCATTTAACTGATAGGGTTGTGGGAATATTCAAAAGATTTTTTAGTCAGTACAAGTGTGAAACTCCCCTCCGCTCCACCCAGAACGTCACATAGTGTTAGCTCACCCACAAAAAACGTAGCAAAAAATGTTTTTTGTTTGTCAACACATGAATAATTTTATGGCTTTTTGGGGAACTAGGTCGTAGTCCTTTGCAAAAGTGGGTCAATACTAACAAGTAAGCTAAGTGCCCATATCCAATAGACAAACCGTGAATGGGGGCACGCACGTTATATTTTTACGATGTATTTATTCAAACGAATAAAAACAACGAGATTGGATCCATTTCTAAATCAATTCAGGCCTTCATAGTGAAGAATTTTTTTGCTACGTTCTAATCAAAGCGATCATCACGCGAACCGTTTTAGCCAAGCAAAAGGTAAGCTCACTCCATCGCATCGTCAACTTTGTCCCTGATAAGTAAAAGAGTCAAATCCATAGAAAAATTAAATTCTAAACTTCTAATCGGGTTATAAACTTCACACCTAATCGGAGCATGTGTTGAGACAGTACAAGTGGTGTAGACAAAATACAAAACTACATAATTTAAAGCACAAATAACGTACTCTACTCAAAGTGTCGTACGCGCATATCAGTTGACACACGTTGTGTCATACGTTTTAACTAAAATAGGAACACCTTTAGACAACCAAATTGAGACAAAAAATACGTATAAGTAACAAAAATACTTAAATCATTAATAATGTTTATTATCGTGATTATCTTGTTATTATTATTATTGTTTATTTGAGCGCATGTAAGGCTTGGTAAGGCGCCCATTACACGGTAGGTTTTGCCATGCCACGACCATGTCAGACATAATGAAACAAAACAAACCATGACGTAACACCTATCGTCTAAAGCGATGATTGACGTTTGAATGACGAAAATTGTAGGCGATAAAAATTCCATCATTCATGATTGATGGAAATGGTTGACCGCCTAATGGGCCTAAGTAATAGAAAAGTGCATGAGAAGTCACAATATGGCGCTAAAGTTATCCTATTCTTAATTTAAACACATAGTAAGGCACATCGCTTATCTTGTGCATAAAACGATCTGCCACACGAACACCCGATCGTAACGTTTTTATATTGTCCTTGATTAGAATTAGGACACGCTATAAACATGGCTCAGTTAAAACTTTTATATATTTTTTATCTGATATGCTAACGAGGGACTTAATGGATTCTTTTAGACTTATTCGCTTAATGTTTATGTTCATTTGATTCGTTTTGAAGTGGATTTGATTTGTATTCTGATTCGTTTACTTGTTGCTGTATCGTTAGCAGTTGAGCGCTTAACTTTTTTACTTTGTTTCTTGTTTGTTGGAGAAACAAAGTAATACTGTTATTTACTTTTTAGGCTAGGTACCTACTGTATCGACCACAGAGACTAGGAGCGAGCAAAATAAGTATTTATATAAAACTAGCTGACCTTTTAAAACTGCCCTGGACTTCCAAATATAATTAAAACATTATCCAAATCAGTCCAAACGTTGTCGAGTTTTAGCGAGACTAAAAAATCAAAACAAAATCGGTCGAGCGGTTCTTCATTTATCATATTATTTGTAACACGTAGCGAAGCACGGGGCAGGCCGCTAGTTGTTTATACAATTACACATACCAAAAACGTTACAGGAGAAAAAATGCTTCAAAGTTTTACAAGCATTTCAACTTACTAACGTAACTTAGTTCAAGTAACTGAACATAAACGACAAAGTCAATTCCGTGGATTTCCAGAAATATTTTGAGTTAACTTTTCACGGATCCTTCCGATGCTTTTACATGTGCTCAAAGCGAGTGCACTCGCAGGCTTGGCTCGTTCAACCATGAGTGTATTGTGGCTACTTCCGAGCTTTTAAAACATTCCGGATTTTAGTTTTAAGAGATTTGTATTCTCTTAAATGCTTGTAAAAAATATTTATTTTTAATGTGTAATCTTGCAAGTTGATGTAGATGGAATTCATCATCATATCAGCCGTAGGACGTAGACAGCTGAACATAGGCCAAATAGTAGGTACCTATGTGTATAGCGAGAAAGAAATCTGAATCTGTAGCGTACTTAAAGATCTACAAAGAGTACACTAGCGCCATCTATGAGGTGACGCATAAACTAAGATGCAAAAATGTCTACATCGCGCAATCAAAGTTTACAGCGTACTAAGTAGGTATAAATAGAAAAAATTCGAATATGAATGTCGGGCAGAAAGCCCGCCAGACACAACACCTGTCTGGCCGGAAGATACCTTCCTTTTCACCGGGTAGCGTGGAACTTTCCAATCTGTTCCTCCTATCTCCAAAAATCTATGAGACCCTCATAGATTTTCAATAGGACCGGTTGGAAGCGGCTTGCATCCAGCGTGATCCTGTGATTTTCATCAGATCGTCTTCGCTGCGCTTGCCGGTGCGTGGTCTTCATTGGGGAGCCTTACAGATGGAATTAAGATCAATCTAACTGCAAGTTTAGATTTTTATTTGTGATGGAAAATCGTCAAATGAGTTCTTGAGGAGTAGAAAGGGCAGTCAGACCTTGACTAGAACACATCTTGTTCGTTCCGTTGTCCTTTGCGTTCAAAGACCACGGTCCCTTTTAAAACAGTTCCACGAAGTGCTTTGAAGTTGAACTAAAGCCTGCTTATTTTATTGTTTGGGTCTTCTAACTTTGTGGATTTCCGTAAGTGAAAGCATTTTAGGTATTCATTCAAATGTTCCAAACATAATCGCGATAAGTTTTTTTTTTTTATAATATCATCAAATGAGTCCTCACTCTCTGTGTCGTGCAACTGATTAACTTGATTTACTAAAAACTACCTGTTCCTTCAGTATCCCTTTGCGTTACAGGGCCTGCAGGGCCTTGATGCAGTAGGATTAACTCTTAAATAAATAAAATAAAAAAACATTTATTTCTCACCACAAACCAAAATACATGATACAATACAATATAAAAGTACTAGCAAGATTAAACAGATTCTGGTTGTGGATCGCTGGTGCCTGTGGTAGGTATAGTAACACCTGTCATACAGGTCACCAGGTCCCCACCTCTTTCAAGATGCAAACTGATTTTTGCTTAGTGCTACATTTAATTATAACATATTAGACAAAAACAAAATTTCCAAAAAAACAGTGAGTGATTCGAAAACAAAAAACTTAAACATGTTTTTTTTTACTTTACTAAACTTACTACTTAGTTATTCATCAGCAGCAGGGAAAATACCACCACTCTTGATAATTTAATCAACAAACCCACGATAATTAATTCTCAACTAATACTATTTTTCAAACTACTGGATTTCTCTTCATAAAACGTTATTGCATGAAATTGATTAATCACCCAGTCGGTCGCTGTGGACGCGTCGTCCACTTTATATTGGTTTCAAACATAGATTTAAGAAACAAGAAGATATGGCGTGGAGATTTAAATGTTTAGAGGTTTCGGTGAAGCCATATCCCTGCCACTACGCTACTTTTACTCACACAGTTCTGTCAAACCAATATTTCACGATTTTTTAATTTATAAAACGTTTTTGTTCCAACTACGGTTATTTTTACAAGAGAAACCCGAACAACACAGTATTCTTCAATGTAATTACGATCGTGATCGAAAATGAATAGACGCTAGCAAATTAAACTACTAGAATCTGTCAGTTCAACTTTATCACAAAAGAAGAAGAGTTCATTTTTTTTTTTTAGTTCACAGGAATTGACAAATTAGAGTAGGTTGATGCGCTGGCGCCTTAATTAGTCCACAGTGACGGCCAGCTAGAACAGTTTCTGAGCATAATGCTCAAGTAGGGAGTATCACAGGCCACCTTTCCTGCTTTTATATTTCAATGGTTTCAATAAAGTTTATCTTTTCAAGTTGTCCGAGTTGATAACCTAATTACTCTAGTTCAGTATCAAGGCTTTTCTTTGATACTGTGGCATGAGATTAGGTAACGAATTGATCTTAATTAGTGTTGAAAATTTTAAGTAATGATGTCGTATTTTTTTTGACTTTGGTAGGAGGTTTTAAGTGTTACTGAATTTGGAATACGAGACTCATATAATGAAACTATGGAACAGTCTACCACAGGCTATCCAAAACTCTCCCTCTGTAACATCTTTTAAACTGAAATTGAAAGAGCACTTCCTCTCGCAACAACCTTGATATTTATGTATATATATATTATTGTATATATTATTTGTTTATGTATATTATATGTTTTATATATTAATTTCATGTATGATTTGCTTAATGAATACTTTATTAAGTATGTATATACATACCTAATTATTTGTGTGTACAATCTTCTTGTTGTACGGGTTGGCTGGAAGAGATCTCTTTAAAGAGATAAGCTCACCTTTGTGAACTTAATGTATAATTGCTTTTATTGTAACTTTTTGTGCACAATAAAGAATAAATAATGTGGACGGCAAGTAACGAGTAACTTGCCGTCGGATCATGCATCAAAGAGCTGTCAGAAATCTGACGGGACCCCCTTAGAGGGCCAAAGCTTGTCAGGGTCGCAGGACTGTTGGGAAACCGTGGGTCCGGCACGTAAAGCGCTATTGAAGGACATCGTGGTTTTTAGTCAGTCTGACTGTCCTTCCCATCCTGCCCTGGTTGGGAGGACTCATTTGATTATACCACGTAAATAAAAGTATGTTGAGGTCGGCTTACAATCGCATCGGATACAGCTAAATATCAGAATATTACATGACGACTACCCATCTGACTTCTAAAATTTCAGGATGATCGGCTCATTAGTTATGGCGGGAAAAGATGACACACAAACTAGCTTTGTTTCGCATTCACAATATTAGTTACGTTAAAATTAAGGTCGATTTTCCAACCGATTTTGAACTAAAAATACCTGAAATATTCGTTTTAGTAGTCTATACCAAAATAGTAGCGAACAGTCTAGTTTGCTGTTAGTTTATTCAAACAGGTGGCGAATTTGGAATCCAAATGTAGCTAATTTTAAGTTTCAAGTAGTGGCGTCGTGAATGTCGAAGTTATTTCGGCTGGAATTATTTTTATTATGCTACTATGTTGCCGGTGGTGGACGCCCACGGCGACGGACATCGCAAGACGATCTTCGGCCACCGTAGACGCGGGCATGCGTGCGGCGAGTAAAGGGTAACTCGCTGTCCGACCATGGACCATGCCCGGGTCGACGGCGCGTCGTGTTCCACGCACGCCTGAAAGAGCGTCAGCACAATGACGGGGGCACAAAATCATCAAATCTGGTTTGGCCCTCTGAGAGGGGGCTCTCAGAGGGCAAAACCAGACACATGGTATTATAATACGAATAGAAAACTTTAAAAACTGTAAAAACCCAATGAAAAATCAATGTAATGTTTAGTCTATCGTTTTTTTTCCATACTCTATTACTAAAAGTTAAGATAAAGTTTAACAACGTGAAGCTCACAACTAGATAATTATTTAAATTATAAGTCACTAGACCCCAACTTTGATTTATTAACCCTATACGCAGTCTTAATCAGCAATTTATTTCTGTTATAATTTGATTTTTAATTAGCTTTTTGCTGTAAATAATTGGTGTATCGGGAGCCAATTAATGTCAGACAGTAATTTGTCACACTGCAGCACTGCACGGCAAGAGTTCTGATCATGAAGGGGAAAATTGAGTATTAATTACACTTGCAAAAGGTATATTATTAAGTGCGATTCAGAAAATAATAGGAGAGTTGAGGCTTGTTTACAGCATCCTATTCAGTCCGTTATTAAGATTATAGAAAGATGAAATACGCGTGAGTATTCATTTCAGTGAACAAAAATGAAACACGTATATAAATAGCCACTGTGTGACGTATTGTCAATTTTTGAAAGCATCACAAATATCTTCAATTCAACCCGGAACATACTCATAAATTCTCTATTAAGAAACCCAATCAGTCTTTGCCTTACCTTAGAATTGAATCATGCTGTTTTTTATCGTGATAAAGTCATCAATTGAGTCCTCCCCTCTACCCAGGGCAGGGCAGGGCAGGACTGTCAGACTTGTATTGACTAAAATCTACGGTGTCCACAAACAGCCCTTTAAGTTCCGGGGTCACGGTAATGCGTTAGTCCTGCGACCCCGGCAGGCTTTGCCTCTGTGAGGGCCTTATTGTGCCGTCACTCCTTGAGGCGTGCGTGGAACACAACACATTGACGACACGGGCATGGTGCACGGTCGCCCATTAGTCGCTGCCCACATGCCCGCGCCTACGGTAGCCGTAGATCATCCTGTGACGTCCGTCGCCACGGGCGTCTACCACTACGGCTGGGTCGTAAGGTGGACGCTATCCCCACCCTCACGCGTCCCACTTTTTCTTTCAAAAGTGCTTTCAACTATAAAGCTAGTAGATTTTTAAACGACATAACCTACTTATTTGAAAAGCAAACATATCCCACAGAATAGTTCTTTCAAACTATTATTAGAGCCATCAAGCGATGCAATCCAATCTGTAAGAGCATTGTGGAAAGTTCTGGAACATTTTTCATTATTAAATGGAACATCTTCATTATTTAACTCTTCAGTTAGACTTTGCGAACAAATTGGAAAATACGCCTGAGGCCTTTTAAATTCTGTGGAAACTAATCTTAAGATATTGGTTAAATTCTTTATTAAAGCCTTCTTTTTCTTTACTTATAAGTTTGAACTGGGATTTTAAAATATGATTTAAAGCATTCTGATGTTTAAACCATAGTTGTTTCGAAGTAATTTCTCAAAATGTATGGATCTAAATAAGTGCAAAGCTTTAAAAGGATAGCAACTTTGACTAGTATGTGTAGAATTAATTGTTTTCTGAATAAAGTTTAAATTGTGGAATGAAATAAAATCACTGTTTTCTGGACATTAATTCTCTGGTAACATTATTTTTTTTCCATTTATATTTTGTTGCCAAACTAAGAACTTTTGAGAAAATTTAGAGTTTTTTCATCCGTATTGTATTTTGACAAACATTGGGTTCGAAACGAAGCCGGCACCGCGGCCTACTGCAGAGATACAAATACCGCGCGTTTCCGTACCCGCGCCGCGCCGCTCGAAACACAACCATTCTGGCTGAGCACTTAGCGATGGTCTCGGCTGCTATTAAATAATGTTTAACGTTGTAAACAGGCAGTCAGTGTCTCGAAATACTGACGATCAGTCCTACCAAGGAGTGTCGTATTACATCGTTATGGAGGTCAGATAATAATGCGATGTAAGCAGGTATAGCTTAGTTTGCATACAGTGTGTTTAAAGACGCGATGGTAACCGTTACGTTTAACTGCGTTTGGTGCTCATATTGGCCCGCTCCAAGGTCGTGAGTGCTCTCAACCAATGAGAGCGCCAAATGCGCTTAACTGTGACTACCGCGTCAATGTAAAAAACGCACTAAGCACACAGAATGCTTGGTTTTTGACCAATGGATACGTAGATAGTGAAAAGCTGCGTAATGTAGACCGTATTCCAAACAGCAAAACTACGCGTTCCCCTATATTTGTAAACGTGCGAGTGAAAACGCGGTTAGGTAGACTTTTCGCTTGTAAATTTACTAACGTGCGACCAACGTACCCGCAAAAGGCATACAAACTGGCCATTGAATTGTCTGTCACGTGCGTTTGGGGCGTCAATTCTCGCGTGAATAAACGCGTCAGACGCGAGTTTGTTAATGTGAACACAGCCTAATGTGATTCATTTGGATTTTAGAACAGAAAATATTTCAGTTCAGAGGTTTATTTTGTTAGTCCTTCTAAGCGCCTTCGCCACGTACTTACTTTCACTTAGTGTTTTTGTTGCCCCTTTTTTTATTTGGGTGCTAAAATGACTCCACCCACACTGGGTTCATCGGAAGGGACTTTCAGATTCTGACTTAAAGTCTATCATAGTGGTTGCAGGACTTATTCCATCACCGTAACCCCGGAACATAAAGGGCTATTGAAGTACACCGTGGATTTTAGTCAGCAGAAGTCTGACAGTGGGGGGGGAGGACTCATTTGATGATTTTACCATGAAAAAAAAAAGTCTGTCCTAGTCCTTGAGTCGCCTTTGAGTTCAAATGTTCCAGCCAACCGAAGGTTTGCCCAAGGGAATTATAGTTTAATTGAAAACAACAAAATAACGTTTATTTTTCCAATAAATGACCACCATAAATAGTAGCACTCATAAAACATTAAAAATATTAAGATAAAAATAGTTGCCAAACTAAATAATTGTGCCGTTTCTGGCAACATTACATTATATTATTTTCGGAAAACAGGATGGAGTTGTCACATAAAAAGGGAGATGATTGCCGAAAGCATTTGTTAGGATAATAAATCTATATATATAAAAATGAAACCCGTTTTCCGTTGTCACGACATAACATGAAAACGGCTTGACCGATTCGGATAATTATTTTTTTGTTGTGTTTGTAACCATCGGGACCGGGTTTTAGACCGGGTCCTCCACCCGTGCGAAGCCGGGACGGGCCGCTAGTACTTGTATATTAATGTCTGGTATAATAAATAGGCTCCTTATGAATGGAGAAGAATATTTCTTTTCTGGATATAAAAGTCCGTTTTGCTCAAATACTTATGTTGGTAAATGTGCTCGGCTTTCATTGTTGGTTTTGCAAATGCTTCTGATACATCCCTGTAATTAGTATGTTTCATTGGGGTTACTTTGGTCGATCAATAAACTAACTCAAAAATAAACTACCTACCAAAAATGCCTGTAATGATTTGGGGGAAACTTTTGCCAAGTGGGCTAGCACAGGGTTAGGAAAAAGAAAAAAAAACGTTATGAAAAGTGACGTACTATGTAATATTACCTACGTTTTTCGCAAACTTATATACTGATTTTAAAATATAGGTATTCTTTTGCTAGTTTCAACTGTCATAAAGTGCCATTGAACGCACTGTTGCATTCTTAGCATCAAAACTGAAAATCCAACAGCGTCTTCAACATCCTTACAACATTTTGACAGCGTCGATAAATCATAAAGCATGGCCGTACTCAGGGGATGCATCATGGGGAAATGCCACACTTAAAAATGACAAACATTACGCGTAGTGTTTATAACACGCAATATGACGGAAAAAAAATTTAAATGACGACTGATAAATGAAACATTGTAACAATCATTCAGTCCCGGTCTCTTACATTACTTATAATTTAAAATTCTAATATCCCAGTATTTTTTTAATGTGGTAAAGTCGAAATCGTAAAATGAGTCCTCCCACCCTGGGTGGAGCGGAAGGAACTATCAGACTCGTATTGACTTAAGTTGACGTCACAGTAAGCGCTGTGGCTGAGCGATTGGACTGCTACGCAGCGTGTCGTGGGTTCGATGTATGACCTACAAGTAGTTGTTTCGGGTCTGGGTTTGTGTGTATGTATGTGAGTTTCAATGTTTGTTAACGCACCCACGACACAAGAAATTCGAAGTGTGGGGCAATGTTTTTTTTAAATAAAAATATAATAAAACCACCGTGTTTGTTCAATAGCTCTTTGAATTCCAGGGTCAGAGTTTCCATTTTGAACAGTTTCAGGACTCTTGCAGGCTGTAGACTGACAGCAAGGTTAGTGGAGTGGCTGAGCGATTTAGTGTGTTCTGGATTCGATCCCCGCTCTGAATAAATATTTGTTTGACCTACATTTTTCGGGTCTGGGTATAATTGTGTAATTATTTGTTTTTCTATATTTTAAACGTACTCACGATACAAGAGAAATTTCAAGTGCGGATCAACTTTTTTTTTAAATAAACGAAAAACAGAGTCTTCCCAGACTTTCAGTATCACAGCCCTATAAAACCCTATAAAATTCAACCCTAACTACGGGCCTGTGAAACAGTAATTACATACAGTTACTCGTGCCAAGCTAAATGCCAAAACACTACAGCACTAAATCAATCGGTGATACGTGTTCTATGAGATACAGATTAGTTGTCTAATCCTATCTCTGTCTACATAGACTTAGCTGCAGGCAATACATTTTAATTAATGCAGGCATTTCTGCTGTAGAACTATTAGGAAGTGTATTATTATTCTAGGAAAATGGGCTACACAATCACATCTTCCCTTACTGTCAGGTGAAGTTAAGGTGCATTTACACTCATCAGTCACCGTCGACAAACGTCACGGCACCGGCCCGGCTCAAAAAAACAAAATGTTTATATACTCCTATATCGACGGTTAACCACCAAGACCTCCTAACTGACATATTTTGCCAAATTTGTTTTTTCGCGGATTCTCTTCATAAATGTCCTATCTCACCTAATAGAAAAATCTTCTATTTATAATTCGTCATATTTCTGGTATTTTTACAATCATGGAATTATCTACTAACATTATGAGCGTGAACTTTGGTGGCAATTGCTGCTAACTTCACCGAGTGCCTTACAATTTGTATGAATTCGTCGCATGTTCGCGCGCTCTCGGCCTGAAAAGTAAGTTTTATTGTATTTTTCGTCATAATTAGTTAATATTTCGTTTTAAGACTTACATGTTAGTTTAATTCAAACGTTTTTTCCATGGTAGTAGTTTGTTCTTACTTATTAATCAGGATATTGCAGTGTAGGTAACAGTATTTAATAGTTTTTATACTCAAATGATCAAGTCATTATATTAGATTTGTTTTAAGAAATGTGTTGTTTATATTCCAGGATGAGCTCTCTTAGAACAAGAAACTTAGTCAAACTTTATTTGGAGTCTAAAAAAAAAGACGCAGACCCCAAAACAATGCCAAAAGCCATCATCGCCTATACAAGATTCAATGACACCATTCATACCCCTCCTTCCTCGGCCAGATATTGTACAAATTCTCTACAAAACCCTGAATATCAATACTTCTAATTCAAATTAGAATAACAAAGCTCCGGGGATAACCACAGAGCTGCTCCAGGCAGGGGGAGCACCTGTCTTGATAGAGCTTATAAAGCTCTTCAATTCCGTCATCCACACTGGCACATCACCAGACGCATGGCACAGGAGCGTGGTTGTATTATTTTTCAAAAAGGGCATTGACTTATTTCTATTACCGTGACCCCGGAACATAAAGGGCTACTGAAGGACACTGTGGATTTTAGTCAGTACAAGTCTGACAGTCTCTCCCGCCCTGCCCGGGGTTGGAGCACGCTTCTTAAAAATAACTGCCCCGTTTGACTCCTGAGCTATGTCTACAAGTTATTTTAGAGAGTTATCTCGAAACGTCTAGCCTAAAAGTTCGACAACTTGCAGCCGCCGCCCGGAGCAGGCCGGATTTTGAAAATGTTACAGCACCGTGGACCCCATACGTGCCCTCAGGCAAATAACACAAAGACCGAGGAATATAATCAGCTTCTGTGTCTAGCGTATGTGGACTACAAGAAAGCTTTCCTAAGAAAGACCTGAGCTGTGATGGAGAAGCCTCGTTGACTACCGCTGCGTTGAGGTGATTAGATGCCTGTATAAGGCCGCAACAATGACCGTCCAACACAAGAACAGAGCACAAAATCAACTGCGTCGAGGAGTAAGACAGGGAGAAGGCTCCGAAACTGTATACAAATGCATTGGAGAACGTTTTCAGGACGTTCGATTGGAAAGGCTGCCCTCGAGGTTGTGCAAGAATAACAAAGTCGTCAAAGTCGTTGTCATATCTAAGCCAAACTACACACAACTTCGAGAAGGAAGCAACCAGAAGGATACGTTTGGGCATTCCGGAAGCTATGTCATATCTAAACCATGGTTTATAACCAGTGTGTCCTGCCTGTAATGACTTAGAGGAGCCGAAACGTGGACACTTACCATAGGCCTGGTCCACAAATTTAAGGCTGCTCAGCGTTCAATGAAGAGAGGAATGCTCTGAATTTCTCTCACATGAAATGCCAAAATCTCTTATCTGCATTCATCTATCCATTTAAAAAAACAAAAATATCTGCTATCTTACCTACCCGTTTATTGAAATAAAATAAAACAATAAATTTATCATAAAACAGTACATAATCGTATTTAAAGCCAACTATATTTTTCTTTTAGTCATATTTGTCCTAATGTCAAAACTACAAGGTTTTTTGTGCCTACTGAAAAGTTTTGACTTATTGAGTTAGGAGGTCTTGGTGGTTAACCGTCGATATGATATTTGATCCCACTCGTCAGTCACCGGCCAGTCACCGACACGTAGTCTATCAGTCACGTCTCGTGCCAGGCATGTTTCCATACAAGTTTCATTCGGTGACGTGACGGTTAAGTGACGACAGTGATGTGACGGTGTCGTGACGATGACGTGACGTGACGGCGAAGTGACGATGACGTGACGGTGACGTGATGTGGCTGATGTGTGTGAACGCACCTTTATGGTTAAACGCAAGCCTATCGATAAATAAATCAAAAGAAAAGGAAAAGTAGGAAAGTAAAACAAAAAGCAGTGAACAGCTCCAGCCGTCGTGGCGCAATTTATTGTCCTATCCCATTAGGACACCATGGCCGTGCGAGTAGGCCGTGCTGCCAACGAAATGCACATAATTATGGTTGCGCAACTATACGGACACCAGGTCAGATACTCTCTTAAGAGTTGCATACATTTTATTCGGCGAGCTGGTTGGGTGACCATGGTCTTATTGAGATAAGGACTTAACCTTACGCCTTACACACGGCTGCAAACAAACGTGCAGACCGATTACAGTTCAATGGCAGTCGGCGTGCAATTTGCGGTTGGATTGCAGTTGAAATGCGGTACATTTCTCTAGAGCCTTAAAATTATTTTCACTATTCACAACAGGAAAACATCGTGAGTGATCTTGGTTTGGCACCTCGCTTTTCATGCATGAGGTTGCGAGTTCAAATCTAGGCGAGTACCAATGTGTCTTTATCAATTTATAAATATGTTGAGTATTTTTGGACATCACTGAGAGAAAGAAAAGAAAGAATACTTCAATTTGATAAATATCGAACCATCAGCTTGATCTTTATTTTTTCGTGATAAAATCATCAAATGAGTCCTCCCACCCAGGGTTGGACAGTAGGGACTGTCAGACTCGTACTGACTACAATCCACAGTGACCCTTCTATATCCCTTTACGTACCAGGGCCTGTTGCCTGGTGAGACAGTCCCTCGACCAACCAGCTTGATCTTTGATCATATTTCAGTATTTCCATCTTATTGAGATAAAACTCTTATTCTAATTTCAGCAGAACCCATAAAAAATCTCCGAAAAGTTCAAATATTCCAATCTTTACAATCAAGTGCGGTATACGTATGAACATTTGTGTTGAATATTGGATTATGTCTGATTGGTAAAAAACAAAGACTTCTCATGAATGTATAACGAACAATTGGCTCTGAAGCCAGGCTTGAGCATAATGTTATGTGTCGAGACTTGAATATTATTTGAAAGGATACCGTATTTCTAAAGCTTTTGAGTTTCAAATGCAAATCAACGTCTGCGAAGCCTTTTCTCAATTTCGGGAAGTTTTAAGTTTTTTTTTTTAATTTAGATTGGTCTTGGTTACTGGTTGCAGCGCAATGTTCAATGGAGTAAACGCAACGACGATATATTACTAGACTCCCCATGCATGATCTAAGGAACAAAAACTACTCTGTCAGCTCGCTGAGGTACTACGTAAGCGAGAGGGACGGGGTACTGCGTTGAAATTGGCTAACTCAAGGTCTGTTCTGTCTCAAGGTATGTTTACGGCTCACAAGATTGGTCGAAATAAGACGGATTAAGACTTTTTTGCCTAATGCGTTGACAGACATCGGTCGCCTGTTATTAGGAGTCTAGTAATATATCGTCGTTGAGTAAACGCTTATCTGACCATCATCAGCCTAGCTTTGTTCCATCTCTATTGTTGTCGGCTTCCAGTCGAACTGGATGCAACTGAATATCAGTATTTTATACGGAGCGACTGCCTATCTGACCTCCACAATTCAGTAACTGGGTATAATTAAATGTGAACCGCTCGGTAAGATTGGTTGTCACTCTTTCTAGCTTCTGACTAACAGTAACGACTTTTTCAGATCTACAATTCTTGTAATGTGCTTAAATAATTGTAGATCTTTCACAAAGCTTTTTACGGAACCGTAACCGTTGCCCTAGAATTCAAAGGACCATCAAAGGAACATGGTGGACTTTTTCTTTAGTCAGTAAGAGCTAACAGTCCCTTCTGCTAAATCCCACTGGAAGGCCTCATTGATGATTTTATGAAACCAAAAGAACAATGGAAAATATTATGTAGCGGACAATATTCTTTTCATTGTTTTTTTTTTTTATAAACTAAATAGCCCACTTCTCAACAACATTAACATCAACAACAAATAACAAGAAACTAGTTAGCTTTTATTCGCTAAATAATATCCCAGAAACTGAAGTGAAAAGGGTTCTATTATTGCGTGGAAAACGATCATTACTAGAATTATTAGTTCCGGGTGGTTGTGGATCTTTGTGAAGAATACAATTGATATCGGTTGGACTGACAGACTGACAACGGATCTGTATTATAAGATATAAACGATTCGTATTGTTTATTAAATATTATTCAACAGTTTGCGCTTTCGGAAACTGTTGATGGAAGGCATACAGAATTTTGTTTTTATGTTGATTAACTTCATCAGTCCTCAGTAAAAAAAAAAAAGTTAACCGAATTTATCAGTTCATTTAACTTTGTGAATTGCTTAACTTTCTGAATTTCTACGAGTACATTTTTCAATGTCGCGACAACGATATGACGCGAACGGGAAGATAATTTGGACACAGCGCGCATTGTAAGGAGATTCCTCTCTTTAGAGCCCTAAGCGCCCGCAATTTTTTATATGGTTTAATATTTTTTTTAATATTTACAAATGTAAGATATTTGTAAAAAAAATATAAAAAAAGATAATAATTTATAATAATAATATTAACAATAGTAATGACCAATTAATTAATTTCTTTGGTTTTTTTTTGTATTATTTCTAGAAATCGATAGTAGAACTCCACTTTTTGAAGCAAAACATACAGCTATCACATAATATACAGTCCTATAAAATAGCACTTAACCTTGTGGATACGATATAAATATTAATACTCAATTTATATTTAACGTGGTTCTCGTCTAACATGAGATACAATAAATTGTATCTCATGTTAGACCAGAGAACAGCCCTGTGATTCTAAAGAATCACAGGGCTGTTCTCTGGTTGATAATAAAATCCCACATTTGGCATCCCCCATGACAATCAAGGGGTAAGACGTATGAATCTCCGTCTTTTTAGAGCTCTTACTATACGAGGGGACAGAGTACAGGAATGTTCTAGAAGAATCGTTAGAAGTTTTTTTGCACTTTTCTTCAGATTCATCGTTATGGGACTCATTCCATCACCGTGACCCCGGAACATAAAGGGCTATTGAAGGACACCGTGGATTTTAGTCAGTACAAGTCTGACAGTCTCTCCCGCCCTGCCCAGGGTGGGAGGACTCATTTGATGATTTTACCACGTAAAAAAAATGCAATGTGATAATTGTAGAAAGTTTTTGGTTCTTAGGAGCTCCACCACAACTAACAAACTGCAGGATTCAGCCTTATCGGCCTTATCACAAGACTTCTGTAATTTTATTTACAGCGTAATTGAAGAATTTACTACGTTTATTGTTTGGGATATTGAAAAAGTGTTCTAGTATATATTCATCAAAGTATCTAGTTAAAAAGTGGACTTATTTTTTCATCAAAGTCTCAGCTTATGCCATAAAATCGTGGAAAGTGAAAGTCATGCTTCCGGAATGAGAATTTATTTGATCCACCAAGAAGGTGTTGAAATTTACTTTTGAACGAAGTATTTACTTTCAGAGACAATTATATAATGTTGGAACAGAGCAGACCTTCTCCTAGTTATTTGTCTACTGGAAAACCCAAGAAATAGTGGTTTATTTAAATTTCTCGACATCTTGGGGGTCGTTTGGGTGTACAATCACTAAGATAAATGTCGCGACATTCCACGCGGTCATCAGATATTGTGCCAGTAAAAGGCGTTGTATGTGTGTTTGTATGTATGTATGTTAGTTTATGTGTCTACCCAGTCGGGAAATAGGTCACACTTTTGTTATATTCCAAGATGCGGAACATAATACCCGTAGTACGTCTGAAAGAAGTGCGTTTTGACGTACAACTATGTATACATATGCTTTGATCTCGTGGTTAAGAGCACAACAGTAACTGCTGAGTATAAGGGCTTAGTTTCGTGTTAATAAGTTTTCTATTTTGTTCGCGCCTATTGTTCGTCAGTCACGAAACTCGGTGGAGAAACATACACATACATACAGAGCAGGCAGACGAGGCAGTTGATTCGCGCGGGAAATGCCTCGCGACGCTGCTTGCTCTATGTGATAGCACCTGATAATATGCCCCGTGTCTTTAGCGTACCTATCTCCTGAGATTAGCCGCTGAAATTCAATAGCATTGTTTGAGATTCCTTACCGTTTCTTCTCACATTAAATCAAGGTTATATACCAACATTATTTACCTCCTAAATATACAATATTTAGTTAAAGTTCCGAGGTAAACCAGGATAATTTGTATCAATTACATGGTTGTATATACTTGAACTTTATACTGACGAAGTACATAATATTGAAGCCTCAGGCTTTTGCTAATTATGTAGTAGGGAAGCTTGTTAATGCTATATATTGGATACATAATGCAGAAATTGTTGTTTCGCCTTCTTTTGTAAATAATTAGGGAAATGTTTTCATAAAAATGGTGTTTTTTTTTATTGGGTTGTTACGAAAATTCTATCCCTTTCCTGTATAATTATCGGTTTTTCATATTTTTTTTTTTTCATACTATTATAATAGTAATATTCCACAATAATCACACAACGCCATCAAGTCTCAAGCTAAGCAGAGCTTTTGTTATGAGTAATAGACAACTGATAAACATACTTATATATTTCTAAATACATACATATTATAGATAAATTACACCCAGAGACAGAACAGAATGATCATGCTCATCACACAAACACTTGTCCTGGGTGGGAATCGAACCCAGGAGGGCATAGTAGTCAGGGTCACTAACCACTAGACGAACAGGCCAGTTTATGACAGAAAACGTACACGACGCGAGTAATAAGATATCGAGATCAAGCTACGATTTGTGAGTCTGTAGAAAGATTTAAGATTGACACGCACAAACAATTTATTTCTTAATTTCACTGTGATCTTAGTTATTTTAAAGCTGGAAAGTGGTGTAAACATCGGCATTTTACGTCAATGACTTCAGTTCAAATCATAGCGATACAAGGTTTTTTTTTGGTTTTTATTTTGATCACTGTTTCGTCTGATGGTAAACAATGATGTGGTTGACGGTAAAACTCGGTTGCCTAGCGCTGTTACTGGAGCTGTTACTTGCTCAGCAGTACTACTAGCAATACCAACATGCTAGAATAGAAGTATTGGAATTTCAATTAATAAATATAAGTTTAATTCCCCAAATACATTTCTACAGAGTTACAAGATTCTATAGACTATAAGTCACTCTACAAAACAGTATTTCAGCTATCAGCGCCACTACTCTGTATATTTCGAGTAATAGAAGCCTTTACAAATTCAAATCAAATATTAAGCAAAACAGTTCAAAAGTAAAATAATACAACAAAAATTAACACAAGATCAAGAAATCATCAGAACCAATAAAAAATGATATAAAATTAGTCCATTACAAAATTATGAAATAATCAACACAAAATAAATCAATTTTAAATATCAATTCAAATTAGTCTATTAATTTAAAATTAGTCGATTTAACTAAACATTAAATGAACTACATATTTGTCCGAACCACACACTCACTACCACCACATCACACTAAATCTAGTGTGATGTAGTGGTAGTGAGAGTGTGGTCTCCAAACAAAACCGATCAAATATTTGTACGCAGAATGAAGCTGCGATAACAATACCTAATTGTGAACCAATGCATTAAATGAAGTGTTTGTTCGATAATTACCATGGCTTTGTTTAGTATATGTATAGACTTGTTTGTCGAACTGTGGACGTAAATCAATCATAATATGCAATTTGGTAGCACCAATAAATTGTTAATATAATTAGTACCTCATTTGGAGTTTTGATATAATTAATTGACACGTGTTTTATCTTTTCACAATTTCAATCTTGAGTTAAACATCTGTTGGACACTTGCCTATAGAAAGTAACTGTAAAACGAACCTTTTTGACGTTGACAGTTTTTTTTTAATATTTTGTTTTTTTTTTGTGACAAAAATTGAAAATTTTCGAGAATAACGTGACGTCACAACTCGATTAAAACTATAGAAAGTTGTGACGCATTCCCAATTTCAAAAGTTTCGTATCTCCTTCAATTTTCTTTTTACGTTTATAAAGGTTTGATACATAGACTTTTTTTTTTTTTTACGTGGTAAAATCATCAAATGAGACCTCTCACCCCGGGCAGGGCGAGAGGTACTGTCAGACTTGTACTGACTAAAATCCACGGTGTTCTTCATTAGCCCTTTATGTTCCGGGGTTACGGTGAGGAAATAAATCCCGCGACCCCGGCAGGCTTTGGCCCTCTGTGAGGGGGCCCGTCATTTGCTGACAGCTCTTTGAGGCGCGCGTGGAACACGACGCGCCGTCGACCCGGGCATGGTCCATGGTCGGACAGCGAGTTGCCCTTTACTCGCTGTCCGCATGCCCGCGCCTACGGTGGCCGGAGATCGTCTCGCTCTTGCGACGTCCGACGCCGTGGGCGTACACCACTGCGGTTGGGGCGGAGGGAGGACGCTGCCCTCTCTCTCTCGCGGCCCGCCATCTCCTTCACGAGCATTACTGCCTCGCAGAAGGTGGCGACCGCTTCCCACTCCGTCTCGCCCCGCAGCATGGCCGAAACCAATGCCGGGCGCGAGAGGTCTCCGCCTATCGCCGCCGTGAGGACACGTCGGTGCCCTGCCCAAGCTGGGCAGTTTTGCACCGTATGCTCTGTGTCCTCTGGGCGATCTTGATACATAGACTTAAAAAAAAAATTGTATAAACTAACAAGATGTTAAATTCTAAAGTCAGATTCAAACAGTTTATGATCCCTGAAACTAACATTATCAGCTGCTTTTAAATAAAATCGTTATATTTGTGTATTTTGCTTATTTCTTTGAAAAATAAAAGGTTATTCACATTCATGTTTGTTATTTTTATTATCACTGCAGTAAAAATATTTCTCACACAGTATTCCCCAGACTGCTTGCAACTTATAATTCGTTTAAAAACTTTATTTTGATGTCATTCACCCCCAAACAAATACAGAACTTGTACCCATCCGAGCAAATTTTTAAAACCAATAAAAGAAAACTTTTTATGGGTTCTAAAAATTTGAACCCATTAAGGACTTTAGGAAAAATAAAGGGAATGTACCATTTCCAATTATATGGTGTTTGTTTTTTGATAGGTACTTAACTCTTATTGAGTTTTCAAAATCACGATGCTGTTTCAGCGACAAAAAAACATGATATTGTTATTTTCCTGTTACGTTTTTCAGTCTATTTTGATTTTAGTGTCGTATAACTATAATGTTTCTTATTAGTTTTCTCGTTAGGAATTTGTGATTATGACTCTGAATTAGGGAATTATGATCTAGTTCGAGAACCGAAAATTCTTCGATCAATTTTATACATTAGATATTAATATAATATATAATAATCCACAACTATCACACAACGCCATCTAGTCCCAAGCTAAGCAGAGCTTGTGTTATGGGTACTAGACAACTGATAAACATACTAATATATTTCTAAATACATACATATTATAGATATATTACACCCAGACACAGAACAAATGATCGTGCTCATCACACAAACATTTGTCCTGGGTGGGAATCGAACCCACGACCCCCGGCATAGCAGTCAGGGTCACTAACCACTAGACCAACAGGCCAGTCAAATTACAACGTCCAATGTTGGACTAAAGTTTAAGCTAAGAGTCATTACTTCGCCCGGTTCTATACTTGTCGTATCAGGGTATCGCTACATTTTGCGAGAGGCCTTCCAATGGTATAATATTTATACAGTTGTCAGTGTGTGGCTCGTCGTGTTCCACGCGCGCTTCCAGGAGCGTCTGCAAAAAATGACGGAGTCTCTTAGAGGGCCAAAGCCTGCTGGGGTCGCGGGACTTATCTTATCATCGTGACCCTGGAACGTAAAGGTGGATTTTAGTCAGTACAACTCCCTGCCGCTCTGCCCTGGGTGGGAGACTCATTTGATGATTTTACGTTAACGTTAACTCTTTGATTTATTAGACTTTTATTCAAAACTATCCTCCAACAAATCTTCTAGCCAAGACGGTTTAGTTACCATCTGTGCCTGCGCGAGACAAACAGGGGCAGCGTCCTGAATACCAAGAGAAACGCAATCAAAGCTGCTCACTCACATTTTGTTACTCCAAGTTTCAAGTTTGTTGGTGTCTTCTGAAGTGAGGGTTAAGAAACCAAGGTACGAGGATGTGGTATTAATAAAGATAGAACTATAAGACATAGGCATAAAGATTGGATTCTGCTGAGCAAGTAGAAAACTGGGTGTTGTTCAAATAAAATTGCTTCAACTTATTTCTGCAAATTGCTGGTCGTAGATTTACACCATCGTTTTATTGTCTTGAGACCAACTAACCACCAGGTTGAGAGTATGTCTTACTAATGGTGGCGCGTGTGTCGGATCATTTAGTTCCCTACAAAATGGTATTGAATCCATGTGTCATATTCATGGACATAATGCTGTCTACCGAAAAGTAAGTATTTTTTGTTACCCCCGAAACAAATCACCATCTTCTTTCAAACTATTTTCTCTTTGAAATATTTTTTTCATCACACCTATTCGAAAAGGACGACTTGGTTCGCCTTTAAATGCGCCCAAAGTTGGTGTTTTCTCTATTAAACCTTTAGCGAGCGTAACACTAAGATGTTCCAAATTCAAAAAGTGCGCCGCAATTTACTTTTACGCGCACTTATTGATAAGTGGGTGGAAAAGTAATTTGCGGCGCACTTTTTGAATTTGGAACATCTTAGTGTTCAGCGCCAGACTATAGTATTAGAGGACAACATTTCCAGCATTTTTAGAATTTTGGTCTGTTTGTATGTTTATATGTCCGCGCATCGTCCTAAAATGAGTGAGTGGGTGGAGTGGGTGGAGTTGGTGGAGCGGGTGGAGTGGGTGGAGTGAGTGGATTGGGTCGAGTGGGAGGAGCGGGTGGAGTGGGTGGAGCGGGTGGAGGGGTTTGAGTGGGTGGAGTGGGTGGAGGGTTGGATTGGGTGGAGTGGGAGTAGCGTGTGGAGTGGGAGGACTGGGTGGAGTCCGGAGTGGGAGGAGTGGGTGGAGTGGGTCGAGTGGGTCGATTGGGTCGAGTGGGTGGAGTGGGTGGAGTGGTTGGATTGGGTGGAGAGAGTTCGAATGGAGTGGAGTGGAGTTTTTATTTTCTCATAGTGGGTGATGAAAAGCAGAGTGTATTACTCGGGACAAAATATATTTTCGGCTCGGGCGACATACGTTGAATCCCTCGCTACGTTCGGGATTCTACAGTAGAATCCCTCACTTTGCTCTGGATTCAAAATAGCGCCCTCGCCGTAACAATATTATTTTGCTCCCTTGTTATACAATCTACTATTTATCGTGTCCGCTTGTATTATTAGATCCTAAACACGTAGGTAAGTTCAAGCCTCTCACTTTGTGTACGGAAAGTTTCGTCGCGACTTCTGAGCATGCAACTTATGTTCTAGGGTAAACGTATTTAAAGTTTTCTAGGTAATAAAATGAACCAAGTTTGATATAATTGTTGTGTTTTATGTAAAGTATTTTTTTTTCATTGATGACTGTCTCTTCTCCATTTTTAACCATAATTCGACGGTATGTTTTTTTTTTAAATCTAACCGCCTTAAAAAACAGCAGGATATTTTAGCCTTTTTTGTGGTTATTTTTGAAGGCGGTTTTATTTTAACGATTGGCGTCTACAATCTCGCCTGATGATCAGACGTAAATATTGTCGATGCGGTGAAACGTGGTTACCTAGAAGTTACCAATCAAGTGAGTTGGATCGCGTTATAATGAGACAATTTGAAGATATTGTTTAGAGCACGCCACGAGGCAGACCTCGCAGAAAATGGCGGGATGAGCTGGATAAAACTAACAACCAGTGGCTCACACTAGCCTTAGATCGAAATAGTCGGAAGTCAGGGGAAACGCCTTTGCCCAGCAGTGGGATGATTGGTGATGATGATGATGCATGATTGATGATGCATTGGCTGTCAGTAACAGTGACAGTCATTTTATTGTTTGTCGAGCTGCGTCTTTGACGAGATGAAAATCTGACGAGTTGCGATTCTGTCAAAATGCGGTTTCTGGCGAAATCGGGTTGATAAAGTGCAATTTACTAATTAATTACATCAGACATAACAATAGAAGATATTATTAAACCGCTCTCAGAATAAAGAAAGGAATGGAACCGCATCTACTCAACAAACAAAAGGAAATCCATTAGAGTTGCAGTGTGTAATAAAGTTTATGAGATTAATGACACTTATTGCAATTGTTCTGCTTTGTTATTGTAGCAGATTTGCTTTGAAAGCCTGGGAAAAATATGGAGGTGTTGTATGAAATTGTTTAAGGCGGAACCACATTATTAAAACGCGACGCGAACCGATGAAACGTGATGCGTGTTGATTCGAATCAAATGTGCAGGCATGGCGTCGCATCGGATGTTCAAAATGTGATTCTGGTCAATAGAAAACAATACATTTGATTCGACTCAACACGCATCGCGTTTCATCGGGTCGTGTCGCGTTTGTGGGCGACTTTATGATATTTACTATCTATTTACGTCACGATAAAACTTTGGGAACCGACCTTTTCCTGTGGTCGTTCCTACCCTGCGTCGTACTCATTTGATTACCACGCTAAAAAAAGCCGTAGACGTCTATAAGTCAATCCAAAGTGTAACCTAAAGGTAAGAGCCTAATCACCGAACAAAATCAGCTAGTTAACAAAGATAGGAATTTAATCTGAGAGCTTCACGTTGATCAATTTATCACGAGTATTGTGGGGTTATTAAGCTGAGATCTAATTAATATCGTGCGTCAACTCAGTCGAGGCGAGAAGGCGAGTAGGATGGCGCTTATAGGACTTAACGTCGGTTTAATTTTGAAGTAAATTCTTTGTTAAATTGGTTGTGATTGCAGTTTCAGTTTGGTTTTTAAGCTTCGTCGTTTTATGAAACCAAATAACTGAAACCCCGGATAACAAATCCAATTTTTTTACTTATTGTGAAGGGTAGAAGACAATAGTAAAATAAATTATGGATGGATGGATTGAGTGAGAAAGGATATGAAAGAAAAAGAAAGAATATGATGCTGTGATAATTATGCTCTGGAATGTTGTTATAGAAAAGTTATAGTTTCTATTGATAAAATTTGGCTATAACAGGAGTGAGTTTATCAATAGCAATCATACATTAGAGCAATTAATTTTAACACCTTACAGATTGACTTCAACTTTCAAAAGTAAAATCCAATATTTTACTTCTCTTTTTGACTGTTACAAGTTTCTACTCTCTAATCGACTACAGGGTGAGTGACCCTGTAGTTGATTTGTCATGTGTGAGGGTCGTGGTCTAAATTGGAGTTTTTAAACGTTGCCCCTCACTATGAATATTTCCTGTATCGTGGGCGCGTTCACAAACATATAAACTGACATATACAAACGCCTAGACCAGGAATTATTTGTAGATCCTGCAAATATTTGATTCGTGCGTGAATCGGACCCGCGTAACACAGCGCAACAGTCCAATCGCTCAGCCACTGCGCTTACCGTGCCGACAAACTGCCTCTAGGATTCTTCTATAGTGAAAATCAATAGCCACCTTTTCCACCAGCCACAAGTATTTATTTCGCACTATTAGACCGTCAATGTCACCGCAAATGCAGCATTTTACCGGCCCAACAGATTGTCGAAACTATAACGTTTAACGGATTAGTTAAGACGTCAAACTAAGTTCGACGGTTCAAGTTGCCGGATCGTGGTGTTACTACTTAGAATAACTTATGACTATCTGCCATTGTTTTGGTTAAGTACTTGTGTACACTTTGGCGATGATTAAGCTTCAATCTTGATTCGAAATTGTCAGATTTCGCACTAACACCCAGCTTAATCTGGATAGTCTCAAATTGGAATTAATGACTACATTATTTATTACAGTTATGACTGACGTAGCCTGGTTTTCTGTTATTAGGGTTGAATAGCTCCATTGCTGGATAAAGAACTCCCCCAATGCCTTTCAGAAAGCCCTTATATTCTTTGAGTCAGCCCCAGTGGTACCTGTCCAGGCTGTCATTCTCAAATCTATGTAATACCAATAATGTACATCACGAGCAATAATTCCTTCTCTTATACTTCTTCTCTTTTTCTTCTTGCCTCTTACAGAAAAGAGGCTCATTTCCCAGCCGTGGGGTCATTATAGGCTAATGATGATGAAGCAATACACACACACACGGCGTGTGATAGGACATTCTCCTAAGAGTCCTGGACGCTGGTAAGGTATAGAATGTTCTCAACGTTGCGACGTACTCTGAAAAGTGCTTCGTAATTTGATGTTGACCATGGCCAACATTGTGGCTTTGCTAATGATTTATTTAGCACTAGCTGACCCGGCAAACTTCGTGCCGCCTCAAAAACACCTTTAAAACCCTTCCCTGGACTTCCAGAAACAATTTAAAACTAAAATTAGTCAAATCGGTACAGCCGTTCACGAGTTTTAGCGAGACTAACGAACAGTAATTGATTTTTATATAATAGAGAAGATGTAAACATTTTTATTTATTGGTATTTTGTCTAACATATTTTGTTTATTGGTGTTTTGTCATGATTTTTTTTAATTTGCTTTTTCGCTAAGTTATTGTCTGTTGGCTAAGTGGATAGTCTACTATTTCTTACAATATTTTTTTGTTTACCTAACTTTTCGATAAAACTCAACTAAACTCTCTTCTAAAACTAGATAATTTTCATTTAGAAACAGACCCTAGGTGTCACTGTAGCTAACATTAGACACATTACTCTCACCATTAGTACAGCCATTAGCCAGTGATGTGCGGAATGATTTATCAGCTAATTATAATGAATGCAGCCACACAGAAGTGAAAATTACTGGCCGATGCAACGTGGTCTTAATGAAAGCTAATGTGAAGTAGGGGTCGCGAACTGTGGGCAGATTTTGTAATGCATTGTTTTGTGATGAAAAGTACGTGTAGTATAGAATAGGTTTTGTTGATGGTAGAATAGACAAAATGTTTCTATGGTCTTAATGAAAGCTAATGTGAAGTAGGGGTCGCAAAGTGTGGGCAGATTTTGTAATGGATTGTTTTGTGATGAAAAGTACGCGTAGAATAGAATAGGTTTTGTTGATGGTAGAATAGACAAAATGTTTCTATGGTCTTAATGAAAGCTAATGTGACGTAGGGGTCGCGAACTGTGGACAGATTTTGTAATGGATTGTTTTGTGATGAAAAGTACGTGTAGTATAGAATAGGTTTGTTTGATGGTAGAATAGACAAAATGTTTCTATGGTCTTAATGAAAGCTAATGTGAAGGGGTCGCGAACTGTGGGCAGATTTTGTAATGGATTGTTTTGTGATGAAAAGTACGTGTAACATAGAATAGGTTTTGTTGACGGAAGAATAGACAAAATGACGTAATGTTTCTATTGTTTTAATCATGTCCATGTCAGTTTTTATGTCAGTTTTTTTTTAAAGCGTAGAGCTCCTGTCAGGAGTAGATAGTGTACAGAGACTATAGTATACATTTTGAGAAGCCGTGTGATCGAGAGTGTGCTTCACATTTGTTTAACATTAGTATTTTTGTTAGTCATTTCTATAATATGTCATTCATTGCTGAATGTTATTTTTACAATATATTTTTTCATCATCATCATCATCATAGTATCACCCAGTTCCAATTGGTAGATGTAACATGTAGATATTCAAATTTTGTGGTTCTAAGATATTCCGGATTCCTCGCGATGTTTTCTTTCACCGTTTGAGATAACAGTTAACGTTGTTTAGAAGTTGAGCAGTGACAAAAGCCTCGAGTTGTTGGTCAAAGGTTCGAACCTAGCCCAGCTCATTACTTCGTCTAGGCAATTAATTACATCACCATGTCTTTCGAAACGACGAAGAAAAACAACACGAGAGCTACCTAGAAACAATAGATAATTATGTAATTTTTACTAACTCGCACTGGGCCTGCGTATTGAATTTACAGACTCACCCTCTTGCAGGCCTGTGTCCCAACAGTGGGAATATTATTGGCATTATACCATAATATCTATCTATAATATGAATGTGTTTAGAAATATATAAATATGTTATCAGTTGTCTAGTACCCATAACACAAGCTCTGCTTAGCTTGGGACTAGATGCTGTTGTGTGATAGTTGTGGAATATTATTATTATTATTATATGTACAAAACAAAACGGTTTTTGTATCTTAATTATAGATGTAAGTCTTCTACTATGCCATATCCTTAAATTTTCTATGAAACCAAAGAGCTTTCCAAAAGTTACGATTTCCATTAACTTTCTAACCTTACTTAAAAGCAGCACCTGTCAAAAAGGTGTCCTCTACAAACACAATTACCTACGGCTACATTGCGTAGTTAATTGGTAAATAAATCATGTGGGGTCTAGTCGAGCGGGCGATGGATATCACCTATCGTGTAATGACCGGGTGTGAAGGGTAATTAACGCTATGACTGAATAGGTAAAATGAAAGGCATGCAGCTCGTGCAAAGCTAGCTAGAGTTTTCACGTTTTTATGACGTAAACGTTTTTGACGATAAAATTAGTTCCTCGATAGTAGAGTAGGGAGCAGCGGTGGCCGAGTGGTATCGGTCCCGACTTACGAGTTGTAGGTCGTGGGTTTGGAACCAGCTTGGCGCATTACTATGTGTAATTTATTTCATCACCACTGCTCTCAAAACGGTAAAGGAAAACATCGTGAGGAAACCGGCATGTCCTAGAACCATCAAATTCGAAGACATGTGATATCTGCCAATCCGCACTGGACCCGCGTGGTGAATTATGGCCCACTCCCTCTCACAAGAGAGGTCTGTGTCCCAGCAGTGGGAACGTTATAGGCTGATGATGATGATGATGATAGTAGAGTGAAGGCATTTTGCATAAAATATCCTTCGGGTGAACGGTATGGGTATTTAGATAATGTATAACTTAAATAAATAAGACTTAGGGTTGATTTTTCAATAGCCAGATAACTTTGATCTGAGAAATTAAAATGGCGGTTTGACAGATTATCTTTAGAAAATATGGCAAATCTCTATTTTTATTCCTCAGATTAAAGTTATCTAATTATTGAAAATTCAGCCTTTAATAATAATATTTCACAAATATTATATGCAGTAACGCGTGCGTCGCGAATTTCGAAGCATTTCTTTGGAAAGAAACCGCGAGCAGGATTTGAATCTGTGACCTAAGGATTCAATACCCGATGCTCTTTCCAACCAAGCTATCGAGGTTCATACATACTGCTTCGAATTATTCAATCCTTTTCAATATAATCATTGGCTGAATGAACAGCGATCAATTCGAATATTTCTTTCCAAAAGAAAGCTTTGAAATAAAATTTTTTTATACAGGTGTTAGGTTATGATAATTTTCGAGTTATACACGGGTCTAGTCTAACACAGATAATAAAACAAAGGTCCAGGCAGGACTTTGGTTTTAGGACCCGCGGGCCACGGACCACGCGGGCACAGTGCCCGCGTGGATGATTATGGCTCACTCCCTCTCACAAGAGAGGAGGTCTGTGTCCCAGCATTGGGAACATTATAGGCTGATGATAATGAAAACAAAGGTGGTAGCAATAAGATCTTGTTTATTATTTATAGTTGAGAGTTGATCCAGGGCAGGAATGAAGTCACTCGAGTGAACACAGATGGAAGGCTTTTTTGACAACCTTCACTGGGCCCGAAGGAAACTATGCCAACCTAAAAGAAATACATTGTTTTAAAATTATTTTATTTTGGGCAAACATTTCCCTACACTCTTTCCAAGAAAGAAATTATATGTTTAAAAAACGTAAGTATATTATTATGTGCCGAAAACTAACCGAAAAGGTACAAGTAGTTGTTTCGAGTCCGGGTGTTTGCCTATGTGAATTTCTAGTGTAGGACAACGGTATTTATGAAAACAAAATAAATGTATGTTATAATATCTATTTGGAATCTTTTGGCAGATATTATGGCCTCCAAATAATGTGGTCACCATGAGGTGCTATTCTCGTATAGGATTAATTCGCGCACTAAAAAAAAATATTGATTTTCTTTATAAAACTTTTAAACTTTTTTCGTTTACAAACATAGAAAGTCACATACACAAACACTCATCCCGGAACAATTAATTGCAGAACATGAGATTATAATTATTATGACAGAAATATTTCTAAGTGGGTTCAAAGAACTTAATTTTTCCAAGCTATAAGATGCAAACTCACCAAAATCTTCTTATTATTATGCACGACAGTTAGAGGTCCACCAGAGTCTCCCTCGCAGGTCCCTTTGGCTCCTGTCCCTGCGGTACAAAGATGGCTGGCACTCAATGTGACCGTGAAGCTGTTCTGGCAGACTGCATTCGTGATGATGGGTACTGTGACTTGGTGTAGGGCTGTCGTGGGTGCGAAGGTGGTTTGAGCTGGAGAAAGGAGAAGAAGAATGGTTATTTTTGTAACTTTCAGTCATAACATCATTAATTATTTTTAAACGCATTAACGCATGCGATGCGCATCGTAAAGATGATTTTTGAGGAAAGAAAAATTTCCGATGCAAGTGGGATTCGAACCCGCGTCTTCTGGATAGGTACTCCAGACGCCTTAACCAACTAGGCCATTGCAATCCACACTTGCTAGCCGAAATTCTCTATTCCTCGTTTCAAACGCTTTGCGGTAGCGTGGCGCCATCTCTTGGAAAAGTATTTAACTAACTCCCACCACAACACGTTGACATTACAGCCAAATCAATGTTGTATAATGAGAAAACGTCATAACATCACACTTATTCTGTATTTTTTGTCAGTTGAATTTCATGAAATGAGTCTGTTAGGCCCGTCGTACATAACGTGACGCCAGTCTCTCCGATAATATTCCTGCAATAGGTATAAGGAAACATTCGTCCAAGTGTTAAAACGTCCATATGTCATAATAACCTTTTGTTTAGAATGACAATATTTAACAAGTATTAGAATGTTCAAAAGTCATGTTTTTGATAGGTATTGTGATAAAACGACGCCTAGTTTTTGTTTGTCGGTAGTTAATAGAACAAATTATAATTTTTTCAATATTTGTGTTTCAATGTCGATAAAAAACATCAATTTATTACATGAGGACAATTTAACACTTGGACGAGTGGTATCATAATTCCTTCAATAGACGTTTCAGGGTCACGGTTTTCCTTTTGCACAGTTGCGCGACCATAACTCGTGCTTGGCACGAAAAATATACTAAGGAAAATCCGGTAATATAAGAAAATTAAGAAACATTTCCTTAATTAAATCGTACATCCTTCAGGAAAAACCGACATTCATCGTTAAAAATAAAACAACCGTATTACTGAATAAAAAACACAAAGACTTTACTTTCAGGATAATTATTCATGATATTAAATTAATACAAAAATCTACCTACCTAGGTTACCGGGTTTTTTCTTCCTCATTTTTAAATACTCGTACATATTACTAAATTAATTTCAAATCGTGAATTTTGCTTAGGGGCGTTAATTTTCCCTTTGTTTTCGCTATTTTAGGTACAATGTTTGGCTCACAAAGGGACTTGTTCGGGCCCTTCCTTTTCCTAACAAGAGCGCCATTTGTTCGAACAGGATAACCCATGGGAAGATACACTGTTTTCTAATTTAGGGCCGAAATATTAGAGGTTATTTTCAATAGGTTGAAATTCGGGGTTATTTAGAAATTATTCGTGCTTATTGGCCTTTTTTTTTCACGTGGTTAAATCATCAGATGAGTCCTCCCACCCCGGGCAGGGCGAAAAGGACTGTCAGACTTGTACTGACTAAAATCCACCGTGTCCTTCAATAGTCCTTTATGTTCCGGGGTCACGGTGATGGTATAAGTCCCGCGACCCCGGCAGGCTTTAGCCCTCTGAGAGGGGGCCTCGGAATTATGCTGACGCTCTTTGAGGCGCGCGTGGAACACGACGCGCCGTCGACCCGAGCATGGTCCTTGGTCGGACGGCGAGTTGCCCTTTACTCGCCGCCCGCATGGTGGTGCTTATTGGCCTTAATATTAAAGTGGGAAAACAAAAACGTGTAGTGCACTTTTGTCGTTCGAATTATGAAGGACTAGTCCTCCCCTAAAACCCGGTGCCGACGGTTACAAACACAACAAAAAAAGAATTATTCGAATCGGTCCAGCCGTTTTCGAGTTATGAGCTTAGCAACACATTTTGTGATCCATTTTTATATTATAGAAGATAATATGTATTATCTACTTAGTAACTCAATTAATACAGGTAATGATGACTCAAATTGCATTTCACTATGAAACATTACGAAATCAATACAAAGGAAACCGATGAAATTATTGTATTGCAATTATATTTTAATCACAAACGGAAAAAACCAATTTGATTAAATAAACAGAGATTTTAATAACAAGATAATTTAAATACGTATAGGAACTTATATCAATTCAATCTGATTAATACGGATATACATAAGATTTAGATATTTGATAAAAACACTCCGATAAAGGTTAAGTATCAAATCAATGCACTGGGGGGGATTCTTCAGAATATTTTACATCAGTGCCCTACATTACACAAACTGTTTTATATATTATGTGACTGGGACTTCATTCCATCACCGTGACCCCGGAACATAAAGGGCTATTGAAGGACACCGTGGATTTTAGTCAGTACAAGTCTGACAGTCCCTCCCGCCCTGCCCGGGGTGGGGGGACTCATTTGATGATTTTAGATATAAAAAAAATATGATATAGGTAAGTAGTATACGAGTACCTTGACTGCCTAGAAAAACTTAAAAGATGCAAACTAGATTTTATATTTAATATCGGTCAATCACAAGTCTTTTTTTTGCGTATCTAGATACAAAATACACGTGTGTTTATACACTTTTTCGTAAACCTAACACCGTACCTATGTGTCAGAGCCTCAGAGGTAAAAATATTGACCTCTCTCATGCCCCTGATAATATTAATCCACGCTTCTCGGAACAACTTTTATACAAAAAAAAAAAAACAATAGCAGACCCGTGCCCACTTTGCTGGGTTAAAAAGGGTCGGGTAGGGGGTAAGACCATTAAAAATAAAACTGAACTAATTTACTTTTATCTATTAAATACTTTTTTTTATACACTATGTATAAAAAAAAGTACGTACCATCGGTAAGTTTGCCAAATCCAGACACTGTTCCAGTTGAGCCCGCGAAGTTTTGGTTCGCATCAGCTGTCATTGGTAGAGCGATCACAGCGATCGAATCTGAAAACAAAATCAAATCGTAAATATATTTAAAAAATCAATATGGCGTTTCTGTAGGGGAAACGCAAAAAATTGATGGTCAAGTTTTTCTTTGGTTCAGAGGAGTGAAGTAAAGACGTCAGATTAAATTATCTCTAAATAAACAAGAGTCGAGTTATGTCATGAATTATTAGGTTTGTCTTTCTATTTAAGTATTTTATTTTACCGCCGGGGTGCCAGCCGTTTTAGAACCCAGTGGCTTGGCACGCGACGATGGGAAGAGACCAGATGGGATGACTATAATGCCATGGAAGTTGGGTAGGCCTTTGGTGTGGGATGCAACATGTGTCGACACCCTTGCGCCATCCCATCTTCCTGGTACTGCATGCTGTGCTGGTGCGGCTGCTGCAAGTGCCGAAAACCTCAAACGGCGCAAATACAATGGCTTGACTATTAGCTATGTATTTGAGCCGTTTGGGGTTGAAACACTGGGGCCATGGGCTCCGAGTGCCCACCAAGTCTTCAAAGACATCGCCAAGCGCTTAGTCGACGCCTCTTGTGACCAGAGGGCTGGCCTATTTCTTGGTCAAAGGATCAGCATTGCCATTCAACGTGGCAATGCTGCCAGCGTTCTGGGCACTTTCCCCATTGACAACGATGTGGATGAATTTTTTGATGCCCTATAAATTTTTAATGTTACCTTCCTTTAGCCATTTTTGTAAATATTTCCGTATTAATTTTAGTTTTTAAATATCGTTATATGGATATTAATTGTGCTTAAATAAAAGTCCAGAAAAAATAAAAAAAAAAAGTATTTTATTATTTGATAAAATATTGTTTAGTTTATTTTATTTGTATTTATGTAATAGCATTTTATTCTTTTCATCCTTTGTATAGCTTTTATTTTACTTTTTTACTAGTTATTATTTGTATTTTTTTGTACCCTACCAAATTGTTATTTTACACCCAAAGGTTGACTGGTAGAGAATGTCTTGTGGCATTAAGTCCGCCTATGTACCATTGATTTGTACATGAAGTATAAATAAATAAATAAAGAAATCTGGATCTTTGACGTTAATTTGATGGGAAAAATTAGTTTCTTGGTCGTACACTAGAGGCGCTTTCTCAAGTAATCATATAATAAACACAGTATACTTCAAGTATGCTGTAAATAAAATTCAGAAATCTTATTTTATGGCATCAGGTGTTCTACTACCATAAAGTCTTTAATCGTGAATAGTTCCACTGTGGGAAAGAGACGAAGCTATACAAGTCGTGCGGACTTTAGCGCTATCTTTCTTCCACAGTGGACGTCATGGCAGGCCATCAGTTCTTCTCACAGTTTACAGTTTAGCTTTTTTATTTTTCTTTAGCATACCGATCACGAAACCGTAACTTATTTCAGTTATAAAAACAATAATTCCTTAAGGTTAAAGTAATAAAATCGCCATAAAACTTTGTCTCGCTGGTTTCAAGCTGTACGTGCAAAACATTACAATTTGCACATCTTACTATTGTTATAAATGTAAAAGGTTGTTGTGGATGGATCGATGGATGGATGGATGGATGTTTGCTAAGTATTCCTTCACGTAAAAACTCATAAACAGATTTCGACGAAAGCTTTGCTGATCTGCTGCGCTGCGTGTCGCTGGTTCAATTCCCGAATGGATCAAGTATTTCTAAGATCTACGAGAATTTGTAGATCTTACAAATAGTTGTTTCCGAATCTGGGCGTTTGTTTATGTGAGTTTAATTTTTTGTAAACGCACACACGATACTGGAAAAATTTCTAGTATGAGGCAACGTTTTCAAAATATTTTATTTTACATGGGCCTCAATGGGCACTTAAAAAACGTCGAGAAGAAAAAAAAATATTGGCACGGTTCGGGTTGGTCGTTTCCATGGAGAAGAACCGGCAAGAAATTCCATGATTACTCTTTTAAAATAATAATTTCTTTTACAATGTTTTTCTTACAGTTGTATTTAGACATGAGAGAACATCGTAAGCACGATAAGAAGAGGGACCTTCTTACCAAAACTAAACAAAAACAATAGTTTTAATAATTAACCCTCCTTTGCGTAGCGCGTAAAAGGACTGTGCCCAAATTAGTGTGGAGTTCTGTTCTAAGAACGTCTCGAATCTACTTCTACATCATACAATCTTCTTGGTGTGAGTCTGTATGTGCTATAAAATTGCTGAGGCGCGGTGACACAGAAACCCCCTGAAACTTACGTGTCCAATGACGACCTGCGTCAAGCGGAAGGTGAAGGAAGACGCCATGACGCCTCTCCAGCCACTCCGCGGGGTCTTACCGCCGCGATCGCGGCGTGCCCGGCGGAAAGGTGACTTTATCGTTATCGTTCACTGATAACACGTGCACCGCCAGGTGACTTCCCCAACGTACTGTACCCGTTATTCATTGATATGGAATCATAAATCTGTTTGATGAATGTAATGCACTTCACTTGAGTGTTTGATGTTTCACGTAAACATTCAAGCTGTTACTAATAAAATGATAAGAATTTTGAGTGCAACTATGCTAATTATCACTTGGTGTAATTATTATTTTTTTTCTAGCCTAGTAGAGACCGATATTCACTGTTACTAGCTCTGGGGGCAACGGGATACCCAGTTACTGGGCTGTGGATTAATGATAGATAGGAAGCCGACCACGGGGGCACTGGATTTTAGTAAATTAAATAATCAAACTACATTGGGGCAAAGTCGCAGGTTTTTTTATCTTTGTAACAATATCAATTGAGTCCTTGCGACCAGGATGGGACAGGAGGGACTGACAAACAGTCAAATTATTTCAATAACTATGCATTCCGAGGTAATGGTTTTCTTATAAGACAGGCCAACGATCCCCCGGAACTATTCCGAGCCTCCAGAAGCCGCAGTTGCATAAGTGCGACTTCGAACTGTTTTGTATTTATTGTTTTATGTCAAACTGTTTTACATTATTTCAAATTATGTGTTGCATTATTTTATTTTGATTGATTTATTTTATTTGTATCTAATTTATGTTTAAATATTAATTTTGGAAATCAGTAATTTTGTAATTTAATTATTCTATTTAATTTACTGGTATGGGGCATCCCGCCTGAGTTTTTTATAAGTTACAAAAATAAAAATAAAAAACTCACTGCTCAATGTGACGGAAGTAATCTTCACCATAGCAATATCATTCAGAAAATAGTTCCATGAAGGATGCATCGTCACATCAGTTGTGGTGATCCTGGTTCCTCCGGAGAAGATGGTGAGGGAGCCGAGCACGATGAGGAACTGCCTGGCTTGGAGGTTGCCGTCGAACCAGCAGTGAGCTGCGGTGAGGACTCTTTTGGCTGAGATTAAACTGCCTCCGCATACTGAGGTTTGGCCAGCTGTTAACGTGGCTATGATTCCCGCCTGTGGAGAGGACATGAGTTGTAGGTGTGTATTTCCTTATGTGTTTAAAGTGAGGTCACGGGACTAACGAATTACTGTGACCCCGAAATGGAAAGGTCTATTGAAGGGCACTATGGATTTTAGTCAGTACGCTCTTCCCTGGGTCCTCCCACTCACATTTGATGATTTTACCATCATAAAAAAATGTGAGAGACCCCTAAGGGTTCTGAGTAAAATGAGGGAACCATTTTTTTTTTACTGTGGTAAAATCATCAAATGAGACCTCCTACCTCGGGCAGGGCGGGAGGTACTGTCAGACTTCTACTGACTAAAATCCACGGTGTCCTTCAGTAGCCTTTTATGTTCCGGGGTCACGGTAATAGAAATAAATCCCGCGACCATGAGGGAACCATAATGATATTTTGTAAAACAAAATTGTGGGATTTAGTAGTAGTTTACAACAATTGCAGAACAGATCTAGGATATTTTTAAACAATTAAAAACTAGAGCACTTGAAATGCGAGGCCTCAATCTTTACAAACTATCAGTCAGACCTCGGAATGTTTTTGAAAAATGAAGGTATCATGACTACGGAAATAGAGAACTGTAATAATTTAACAGGTAAATCTACCCCAAGCTGTAAAATTTTACTAATTGAACAATTAACCTTCAAACGTTGTGATAAGGTTGAACATCTATTACAAAAAAATTGATATTGAGGTACGTTCACGTCTGTACCACAAAATATCAAAGATAGATGTTAAAAAGTAGGTATGAGAGATATCTGATTGGCTTCTCACTACTAAATAAATTGACATATTGTATTAACATTAATTTTACATATATATTCTATGCATTTTCTTGAACAACATACACTATGTATTTTAATAAAACCTCTGTAACAGTGTTTCCGGCAAAAAATAATAATTAAAAAAAAATACGGCAGTGCTTTTTAACTGGACCTAGAAAGTAAGTGACTCAAGAAATAATGACTCATAAAGATTATAGAAAAAGAAAACATACTGCAACGACCTCTACTCATAATAATTAAGCATAAAAGCAAGTGAATGATGAACTAAAACCACTAAGTAAAAAGAAACACAACAGCTCACCTGATGCGGGATAACAGTATTGCCAGAAACCTGGCTTCCCCCTATTATCCTAGAAGTCCTCAAAGTCTCCGCCCTCAATATACTCTGTGCTAGCGGAATTCCAATCTTCATATGATAGCCATAAGCTGGATTTTCCACACTCTTACCGTAGCAAGAATGGGAGACCACAAATAAACATAATATAAATTCACTAAAACGCATCGTTTGTTATTACTGATAGACTATTATGAGGTCGTTATCGTGACGACAGGACATTTTGTACCGATTTTGAATCGATTCCTTATCAGGGAATGATAAGGGGAACGAGAGGTACGTTCACACTGCAGGCTATAAAGAGTATTCGCTAACATGAACATCCTACGTCGGCGTTTCCAAACGCATACAACCCGAAACTCTACAGAGTTAGTGGGACCAGGCTTCTACTGGGTAAGATCGCTCCATCGTAGCCTTTGTCTCAGTCAACTTTGACCTGGACTCTCCAGTCCAGGTCCAAGAGTTATCCCATCTTAATTATAATTATAAACATTCTACAACTGATTTTGTATGCCTATCGGCGGGACATGGTCTGTGCATTAAATATTGAAAAACACCTGTAATCACCTATGTTCAATTGTTCACAAAATTAATGAATGAATTTAAAATTTAAAAAAAATATATCTGTCCGTCAATTAGATTATCAAAAAAATATTGAATGTTTGTCGTTTTTCTTTTTTTATAACATAAAATTGACGAATATACGACGCTTATAAAATTCACAATGCTTTGCAATGACTTGGCAAAAAAGACAATGAAAAAAAAAACCACCGACTTCCGAAAGAAAAGTTATTTTGTAGATTATTTTACCCTTTTTTAGTGGTTGGTTTTGAAGGCGGTTACATTTTTTTTTGAAAAAGCTTTTATTCATAGTTCTGTCGTCACGAGCTCCGGGCTCGTGACGACAGAACTATCCGAGTTTTGATGTTTTATACGTTTGAATGCACAATTATTATCATGAATGTTGTTCATTGGCTTAATTAATAAAAAGGGCACTTTAAATCCCGGCCGTTGAATATTTTTTTATAGTTTAAATGTTTATAAACGCACCCTTAGACCTTGCCCTAGAATAGAGAAATGTTCACTTAAAAGAAATGTTGACAACCGCAGAGGTAATGTTTTCAGTTAATGTGAAAAAAATAGTCATTTTTTTTTAAATATTAGTCAACTCTGTACGTTACTTGAGAGCTGGTCTATTCCTTGGCCACAGAATCAGCATTGCCGTACAACCTGGCAACAACGTTCTGGGCACTGTTCCCGTTGAAAGCAATATGGACTTATTTTTTGACGCCCTTTGAATGTTTTATTTTTACACATTTTCCTACTACGTTTTTACTTTTGGTTTTTATATTAATATTATATTAAACAGCATTTATTTAGCTTTGTAATTAAAAAAAATACTGAAATTAAGATCGATACTAATAGCTGATTCTATTTAGCCGGGATCATAAAACAATAAAGTAAAAGAAACTTGAGCCCGCAATCGTCCCCTCAAAGTTCGCTGAAAACATGATATTTTCCTTTCCACAATCTCCTTAAAGCCGTTGTTATAAACGTTTATACGAGGCCCTCGTTTCGTCTAGATTACTTCCTTATTCCTTAAGAATTTAGAAATTTGTCTAATATCTTAGTAAATGTGCTGGTTTAATGGTCTGTAGCAAATGTATGCAACCATACATTGGTTTTGTAAACTTTCGGTTCAATGGAGTTAATGCACAAATAGTATTAGATCATTCATTTTCGAAAAGTAAGGCGCGAAAATCCATACCGTCTTACTACAAAATAATTAAAAATTTGTTGAACATTGTCTAAAATACTGTCAACTTCAAAACGGTGTCGTTTCGCAGTTGCACTTTTTTAGACAATACTCTCTCTTCTTTTATAATGAGGACAGCGAAGGAGTGGAACTCTCTGCCTGCGTCTGTGTTTCCGAATGCATACAACCCTAATATCTTCAAAGTTAGAGTGAACAGGCTTCTTCTGGGTAAGGTCGCTCCATCTTCGACCTTTTCTAAGTCATTCCTGACCTAGACTAAGGTCAAGAGCAAACCAATATCACGTAAAAAAAAAAAATGCTCAACTGATGTTTAACTTTTTGTAGTAAGACCGAATATTAATGTTTAAAAATAATAGGTATGTCACTTTATTTGCTAACTCTACGAAAAAGTAGGTGTTCCATAAAAAAAAGAAAACAAGGGAGATACAATGGGATAACACGAGAATTAAAATAAATGCAATTATATTTTGAGACAAAAGCAGCATATTGTTTGGGCCTAATCATATTCGGAATGTGGGCCGAAACTTCGGCCCGAAACGAGAAAAAAAACATTTATCTTATCGACAAAGGACATAACAGTCATCAGTCAGTTTAACATTTTATTTGGCAAGTGCATAGAAGAATTATTCATAAAAATCCCCCAATCAATGTCATTTCAGCAGTTTTAGAGATAAGCCAGCACAAACGGACAAATATTTAACTTTGCCTTTCAATTGATTCGTAAACACATTATTGTGGATATCAGATGAGATCATGCGATTACAGTATCTTGAATCATAACTAACTAATGATATGATAAGACTAAGTGATTTCCCTTTAACATCCATCCATCCATCTTTTGTAAAACTAGGTATTAAGTATCTAAATAAAGTGGCAGTGGTGGCCCAGTGGTATCGGTCCCGACTTACAAGTTGTAGGTCGTGGGTTCGGACCACGCCAGGCGCATTACTTTGGGTAATTTATTTCATCACCACTGCTCTCAAAACGGTGAAGGAAAACATCGTGAAGAAACCGGCATATCCTAGAACCAAAAATTCAAAGATTGTGACATCTACCAATCCGCGCTGGGCCTGCGTGGTGGATTATGGCCCACTCCCTCTCTCAGAGAGGAGGCCTGTGACCCAGCAGTGGGAACATTATAAGCTGATGACGATGATCTAAATAAAGATGGAATCATTGTGCCGATAGTCTTGTTGGCCCGTAGCTAATTAAGCTACGGGCCAACAAGACTCGGCCAGAGTCTCGACCAACATCTAAGAAGGTTCTCGTTAGGCAGCTGGATCATGGGCCTGATTCAGAAATCAGTTTTTCTGGACATGGCCTGTATTGTTAGGAGGTTCCTTTCTCTGAAGCCCTGACCGCTGGTAGCTTGGACTCTGTTCCCGATACCTGTGGGCCACTATTGTTTTAAAGCCCATGCGTAAATTGGCATGTTTTAAGCGGCAGTCGAATTTTTGTGGTAGGTATATTAAATTCTGAATGAATTATTGTATGTCATAAACTCAGTCCGAGCTGAGAGAAATTACCCTAAAGTTAAAATATGTAAAATAATTAAAGAATTAGCAGCTGTGAGTTCAGTTTTATCGTAATTATGTTATTGACAAATTTTAACAATAGTTCCAACTTCGAACAATGCCCTGCTATCCTTTGGGTCCATTGGGTACGCTATAATGATAACCAATTGGTTCGCAAACAAGGAAATCTATAATTAATAATAAACTGCAATTGGGGGAATCCATATTCCGGATTGGATTTAACTTATTATCAATTGTTTATTTTAGTAGGTATCTGAGATAAGATATACCTAGGTATCTATGAGATTATTATCTCATAGATACCTAGGTATATTCTTAATTATTAAACATAATTATATCAAAAATAAGCCTGATACGTGAAAATGAGTTTGTTTGTTTGTTACGCACTCCAACCTATGATGAACCTATAATATGCGACTCCGGTACACAAAGGGCTACTGAAGGACATCGTGGATTTTAGTCAGTACAAGTCTGACAGTTCCTCCCGCCCTGCTCTGTGTAGGAGGACTCATTTGATGATTTTATCATGACAAAAAAACCTTTTTCCTAAATTCCTCAAGAATATTTGTATGGGTTATACATATAGTTTATGACTATAGTCATAGTTTTAGAGGAGTTATTTGAGATAGTTACAGGCTTCGTTTTTTTTTACAGGAAAGTCGAAGATAGAGCAAAAAGTAGGAGCGGGCAAAACCGCTCGACTAAGCTATGTTTGTTTAATACTTGGCATAGTAATAACAATCTATATTAGTTTTCCTGTTTTGACTGTTCAGTATAATATCTGTTTAATCATTGCCAATATCTATTTGATATACTATTAGTCAGGGGCCCTTGATAACATCAATAAAGGGCTAAAAACCTCAATGTGACTGTTTCATACTCATTTTTAGTAAAACTAGGCGTCACCTTAATTGATGCCTACGTAAAAGAGATTTTCTCTTACTTGCTGCACCAGTTTTAGTGAAAAAAAGCATGAATATACCTCATCATCACCATTTCAGCATATTGCAGTCCACTGCTGGACATAGGTCAACCCCAACGAGCGCCTTAAAAGATGAACTACCTCTTTTTTCATCCACGCACTATGAGCTATCTTCTTCAGGCCATCAGTCTATCTTGCCGGGGGTGTCCTTACGTTTACCTACGCGCGGTCTCCATTCGAGAACCTTCCTAAGGTCCTACTCCACCTTTCATCGGTTCTGCGGCAGACCTGACCATGATATAAGACAAAATAAATAATTTCAAATATTATTAAGAATAATTAACTCTAAAAACTACTAAGTACAACCTATTAACAACTCTTTGAACCCTCCAAATCTCCGCCCCATTAACTCAAAAGCGTTCATCTATCTAATATTAAAATCTGTCATTCAGCTCATCTCAGTTCCGTAGCCTCTAGGCACTAGTAATTAATCAGTTCGCCTTACCTTCCCAAAGACAGAGGCTTACTATTCACAAAGCGTTTAATTAGCTTCGTCATACCTTTGACACGGCCGACTTTTTGCACCCCCAGGGTTGAAGGGTGATTAATTATGTTGAGGGCGTAGTGAGCAGATTCTGCGTGGCTTAATATAGGTCTGTCTTTTGTTTCTTTCTGCTGTAAGAGGGTTAGTGACGTACTGGTGGTTCTTTTTAGGGATATTGGGGGGGTTATAAGGAATTATTTGCTTGTGTTTTGGGGGTAATACTTTAAAGAGATAATGTCTTTATCAGAAACGGACTGGGGTCAGGAATTGTGATCGGTTGATTGTAAAAGACAAGACCCCTGTTATACGTATGGGACTTGAATAAGACTGCAGTGTTATTCCTACGGTTTTGGTCATTAAAATACTTGTCAGCAATGTTTCGCGTGGCTTTGAAAATTATTGTTGGAGAATAAAATAATAGGTGTAATTTTTATTCTTAGACTAGCCAGCCGCCCCGGCTTCGCACGGGTAGATATGTGGACATAAAAAAACAAGTCCTCTATAACCTGGTCCCAATAGTTACAAAAGCAAAAAAAAGAATTAGCCGAATCGGTCCAGCTGTTTTCGAGTTATCAGCTTAGCGACACATTTAGCGATCCATTTTTATATTATAGAAGATAGATAGATAAAAGATTGTGATACAGGTAATTTTTCGTTAATTATTTATTCAAACCTTTTACTATTTCAAATTATTTACTGTTTGGGTTTAAGGAAATTGTAGAGTTCATCTGGCCTAACAACAATTTAGGTATGAAAATAATAATCTCTCTTACTAATTACAAGCAATTTTATCAATATCTGAGTCTAATTTTGTAAAAATAAATATATCCAATGGCCCAATAAAACCCATTAATAACGCAATCTTTCCATTGAACGCTAAAAAGCACCATTAATCCTGAAATCACCCGAAAATTTCCGAAAAACCCTTGCAACCCAAAATGGCTGCCTATAAATCAAAATCTTAAAGGACGAACGCAAAGGGAAACGATCCAACAAATAAAACAAAGGGAATTTTAGTCACATTCCGGGAATTTCGTCTCCATGATTTACTCGAGGAGAGAGAGGAGCTCGTGGCTAAATAATTACAGCCGCACAGGCCTATCTTCCGGGTTAAGCCACGCTTGCCGAGGTTGGCCTGTGGATGGGTGACCATCTTTCATAGCGAGTTTCCGCCGTGCCTCGGAAAGCACGTAAAGCAGTTGGTTCTGGCTGTCATTAGTAGATCTTTGACAGTTGTTACTATTAGTCAGAAGTTCTAAAAGTCTGACTACCAGTCTTACCATAATTTTTTTTTGTAGAAATTTTGAGAACAGCTCTGAAGTGACAGGGTTGGACGCTAAACAATGAGTGTCAGAGATAAGACAAGATATCAAACGAATAATAGAAATATTTTCAAGACGTGAAAAAGTGTTTTTTTGTTCATTTAAATGTTTAAATAATGTTCTACTAAGCAAAAAATATTCTCGACTAAAATGGTGTGTACAAACTATTTAATATTTATTCATTCTTCCCTTCTTTTTTATAATATTGGGAAATCATATCTGTTGATGCCTCATTTGATTTTGCTATCTTGGTGGAGCGGATCAGACTCTCAGACTTGACTGACTAAAAATCAACCAGTTCTTTCAAAATCAAAATCAAAATCAAATAATTTATTTCAAGTAGGCCTGCTAGAGGCACTTTTGAATTGTCAAAAGACAAAAAATAATTAGGTAACATAAAATAGTTATGGTGCTACAGTCCCAGTCACAAGACATAAAAACGAGTGAAAGTACCGTAGGTGCTCATTCCAAAGCGTTGATCTCTATGGAGAAGAACGAGCAAGAAACTCCATGGACACTCTTTTTCAATAGCCAAAATTATAACAGAATCTTTGTTACATCATTCATCTTGAGATGGTGCATAATGTGAGAACGATGTAGCAAGTAAAAGGTGTCCATAGGAAAATATAAAATAGACAATTCAAGAAATATAAATCCTTAAAATAGACCGTGGTAGCTAAGAGATGACCAGTCACGACTGACGGCGCCCGTTCACGAACATGACACATGCATCAGCACCATTCAGCTCAACCATTTTGAAGGGAACTAAATGATCCGAAACACGCGCCACCGCCAGCGAGACATTTGAGTGAGCATGACATACTCTCAACCACCAGGGTTATTCAAGTCAATAAAAGACGTGGGTATCTAATCATTGAAATTTCTAAGTACATAGTACTCACACAATGCTTGCTATTAAACTATATAATACTAGAAAGATTGACTCTATACAATACAAGTATCGTTATACAATCTTCATCAGCTCCGACAATAGTACCAAGAGATACCCTACGACTGTCAAACAAAATAAAAATACACACACAGAAAAAAAAAACCATTACATAACTAAATCAGGAAAAATAAAAATTTACAAAAAAAAACATATCAGCTAGCAATTTTGTTGAAAGAACATGAACAATGTCTTGTGTTCAACTCAGCGACCAACTGTTCTTATCATCTAAGTAATCACTCACAGAATAATATGCCTTAGAACAGAGGTTAGCTTTTACTTTGGCTTTAAACACGTTAAATGGCAGGTCTAGGAAAGAGGACGGTAACTTGTTATAAAAGGTTATACCAATCCCAACGAATGAATTATGCACCTTATGAAGCCGATGAAAAGGAACACGAAGTTTGTGTTTCTGAAGTCGATCTACGGCCGCGGAAAATATTTAAGACCATTCCGCAAACATGCAAGGTATTTGCCAGCATCGGCCCCTTTTTATCTTGGAATTATCATCCAATGAGACCTCCCACCCATACTGTCAGACTTGTACTGACTGAAATCCCTGGTGATTCTTCCATAGCCCAACGTACCAGGGCCGCTGTTACCAGGTGAGACAGTCTCGCGACCCCGGCAGGCAATTTCGGCTCCTTTCAGTTTGCTGACAGCTTTTAGACGCGTAGGTGCAACACGATGCGTTGTCTTCGACTTTTGCTTGGGTCTTGAAGACGAGCTACCCATTAAACGAATTCTACAATCCCGCGCCTATTGCTGCCAGATAATCGCGATGATATTAATTATAATTCGGTTTTTATAATTTTTTTGGTTGCTTGTCTGTCCTTAAAATAACAACGAAACTACCCTACAGGGACGATTGTATTTTTTGATATTGTATCAGCTATAAACTATTTTATTTTATTCTGATGGTACATGTATATTTTTAATTTAATTATTCTAACACACACACACTATAAAGCTGATTTACATGTGTGACGTCTCACAAGGCTCAGTTGAAAACCAGTGTCAGGCTCCCTGTGGCCTGGCTTTATGCTGAACTGAGCCTATTTGGCATAGCCATGGGGCTCACGGTACCTACATTAATTGTATTCTCCTAATTTCTAATTGTAATTGTGTGCTTAAGGCTTGCCAAATAAATGTATTTTCTTTCTTTCTTTCAAAACATAATATCTTTGGTTACTGAAGTTAGCATAAATGCTATAAACTCCTTGATGATCGCCCTCCCTCTCTTGAGAGTCAGATAATGTGTTAAAGTTGATTAAACTCCGTTCACTTCAGGAGAAAGACAATGCTAATACAAACTTAACAGTGATAAACCGGTATTATAAGTCTACTTTTGTAATAGTTCCCTCGAGCGATATTAATACACTTTCAGCCTATGTTTTACTGCTGAAATGTGCCTGAAAATGAAAACAGACGATTCTTATTATTGTATGAAAGACTGCTCTTTAAGTTAGATGTTATTTATGATGTATAGAAGTTTTAAGCTCAATTTATATTGGAATAGAACGAAAGCGTGTTTTGGTAACGGAATCACTACACTACTTACACCTGTAGAATATTAATAGATTTTATAATTTCCCTATGAAATTATAAAACCTATTAATATTCTATAGGTGTCTAGGTAAAAAGTATTTTGGTTGAACGCGTTAATCTCAGAAGCTACTGGTTCGAATTGACAAAATGTTTTTGTGTTGGATAGTCCATCTAACGAGAAAGGATAGTGACATCACGCTACAACTAAAAGGCACCGAGCTGTGGGTGTAATCGCGGGGAAAAGCTAGTGGAATTATAATAGAGTAAAATAGATTTTTTATGAAAATATAAAAAAATATTTCTGAAATGTCCATAGCAGGTAAATGTGGAAGATTATATAAAATACAAGTAGATATTCAGTTTGGTTGAGCATTGGTCTCCCCACTGATTAACTATTCGCAGTTGAGTACTTAGAGTTGATCAGTGGGCAAAAAGAGTATGGAACTAATAATTTTTGGCTTTATCAGTCTCCATCGGGCACAGACTTTAAATAGAAACTTAGAATTTCAGCCTACATTTTGTGTCTATTTGCACTATCCAATCATAAACACCCAAGATTAGAAAGTCGCGTGAACGTCACGACCGCAACGAAACTAAAACTACTTCAAAATAAAAATCAAGCAACATTCTAGAACTTTCTGAAAAGTTCTCGCAATTAGTGGCTACAGTCTAGACTAGCAATGAAAACTTGTGCAATGCACCTCTCAAGTCATAACCGTGACGTCAGCTATGAATGACGTCATTAGTGCCCATTTATGTCCCTGAAGTACTTGTTTTTTTTTTTGTTTTTAATTATGATTGCTGTTCTTTTTTCTGGTCAAGGCAAAGGGGTTCAAATGAAATGAAAAGTCTTCGTGATTTTTTGGACCAAGTGTGATTATTTAAGGAGTAGGTTTCGGTAGGGTTCCTAAAGTACCTAAAAAGAGGAAAGCTACTATTATTAAAACGAATATCACTAACAACAAAAGTTATTTAAAGAAAAATAAAAGAAGAAAAAAAATAAGTAACCCCATACTAGGAATTTGTGAGAAAATTCAATTCATATTTATTCAAACACGTACCTAGACCCGGAACGTCTACCTGTCGATATGGGGATCAGGTATTGATGAATGTGTGATTTTTAAAATTCAAAAATTCAAAATTATTTATTTCTTTCTCAAGTAAAGTGACAATATTAGTGATTGGAGCCTCCTTTTAAGCATAAGATGCCTGTGTTAGGAGACTCCGCTCTTCCATAACAAAAAGTATAATAAATTTCAACAAGAGTACAAATGCATAAAAACATTATAAGAAAAAACAAAATGAGAAAAATTATAAATAAAATTACAATTAAATTTAAAATCCATGAAAAAATCAAATAAAATTAGATACAAACAAACAAGTTCATGCAAGATTACAAATTAAATTAAAAATAAATCAAGTCATAATTCAATCAAGAATCAGACTAAAATATAACTCTTCAATTTAAAAATCATACAAAAAGGTTTAAATTGGGTTAAATAATCATAAAATTAATTCAGTAGGAAAACAATAAAATACAAGAAAATCAAATTAAAATCAAACACAATCAATTAAAATCTAACTACAATCACATTAAACTCAAACCTAAAATCAATTAAAATTAAACTATAATCAAACTACAATCAAACTAAAATCAAAATAAAATGAAACTACAATCAATTAAAATCAGACTACAATCAAATTAAAATCAAATTACACTCAATTAAAATCAAACTATAATCAAATTTAAAATCAAACTACAATCAAATTAAAACCAAACTACAATCAAATTACAATCAAATAACATAAAAATTAAATTCACAATAAAAATAAAATTAATTCAATAGGAAAAACAAAAAATCAATATAATACATAACAATCAAAACAAGTAAAAATTATAAAAAAAAAAAAAACACAATAAAGTTACAAATAAATATTTCCAACAAAGTAGGGGAACCTGTTGTACCTTGGCACTATATGTACCTAGGCCATTAGGCTCGTTTTAAATGTTGCCGCAATGCTAAATTGTTATAGTTTTGATATTCGGTACATCACTACCAACTATTCGATGTGCAGTAAGTCACTTACCGCCATTAAGCAGGTATTTGGTGTTATCGACGTCAAAACATTTTTTCACGAAACAAGTAGGTATTCCTAATTTACTTTGCAGTCTGATAGCTCTCAACGTATTATAATTGTCACTTAACTTGTATATGCTATTGGTTCTTTAGATTAGTAAGTATTAAAATAATCATAAACTTGCGGGATAAGTAACCTCAAAACATTTGAAATCCACCCATTTTGTTGAAGTTGGAGTGGTGTTGAACCTCGGTCACTGTCGATCAGTTGTACCTTGGCAATGGCCAAGGAACAACTGATCAAATTATTTCATGTTCCGGTAATACATTCCTATTCAAATACATTTATTATTTCAGGAATCATGCCTAAAAGCAAAGAGAAGAAGAAAAGAACGCCAGTTGAACTAATTAAATATTTTTAACTGACTTCAAAACAAAAAGTAGGTTCTCAGTTCGACCTGTATGTTTGTTTGTGTGTATGTCCGCGATTATTTCACGATTGGCTGAATCGATTTTGATGCGGTTTTCAGATAAGTGTTTGTTACCTTCTGGAGAAGGTTTTAGTATATAACAGTAATGAATATTCCGTGACGTTGCCCTTAAGGCTCCATTTTTGTTCACTGAGATTGTAGATTTTCAAAGTCGATTGTATGTCTGTCCACTATTATCTCGCTTTTGGCTGAACCGAAAAAGAAATTTGACAGATTGGGGTAGCTTGATGTACTGGCGTATGTATATAATAATTTTAAAATTTGTCATGTGATAAAACAGTAATTAAAAGTATGTGATATTTTTGTTTAAAAATTTTGTTTTTAAGAAAATAAAAATACGATTATTGCTTTGATTTTATTCAAAATTTGCTAGTTATTTTTTCTTAAATATTTCACTAGACCGAATAAGATGATTTAGGCTATGAAAAGTTAATAGTTTTCTTAAATTACCCCCCAATTCTCGTTGTGTCCTAGGTACACCATAGTACTGGCCGAGGTACATAGGGTTTGTTGTACCTTGGCCTTAAATGCCATATTTTTTTAAGTATATAAAACACATGTTAGTATGGCATATACATTCTTGATATTTTTGTGGTGAATACTCAAATAATTGACCTTTCAAAATATGCAAATATGGTTTGTATACAACACGTCGAATCTCAGTAAAAAAATAATATCTGATAAACTGTCCTAGGTACAACAGGTTCCCCTACTTTTTGTACTTTGTTGAAGACAATCACTAATTTTTTTTTTTTTTTTATATATTAGAAAATAAATTGTTTGGAGCATTGGTATAATTATGGCATGTCTGCTGGTGTGTGTGTGTGGATGTGGGTGTGTATCTTGAATATTTGTGTTTGTGTATATGTGTGTTTGTGTTATACAGCGTAATGTAAGAGTGCCTCTGTTTCCTCATACGTGAGATTTTTAATCCATTTGACTATAGCTGCTTTGCATTCATAATACTGTTTATTGTATATATATACCTCTTTATTGACTCTATTGTACAATTGAGCCGCGCGCTTCACGAATTGCCTGCTAGCAAATCTAGTTTTGTTTTGAGGGATTTTTGCAACAATATCTTTCCTTCTTCTATTTCCCTTGGATGCATCATATGGCATGTTCTTGTGTTGTTTTAAAACCGTTTGGACAATATATAATTTCCTTACTGACAGAAGATCACTAATCTGATAGAGAGTGACGGTGGGGAAGCGAAGTTTTTTGAAGTACATTGCTTTTATGAGCGCGCGTTGCGCACGCTCTACCTCCAGTAGCTTTGTTTTGGCCGATCCCCCCCAGATAGGGATGCAGTACAATAAGACTGACTGCACCAAAGCGATATAAATGTAATTCAGAAGGCCTCTGTGTGTCTGTCTCCTATCTACCTTTGTTGGTACAACATGTCTCAATGTACAGAATATCCAACTTAGTTTTCTTACCCTGCCAGTAACGTGTTCAAGATGTGGGTACCACGATAGTGTTTGATCCACCACTACACCTAGATATTTGGTCTGAGTTACCTTGTCTATTGTTGGGCAATCACAATAACAGTCATCTGTATCATTGCATATATGAATTTTTATTTTAAATTGGTCACTGGGCTGTGTTCGATTACTAACACTGAAGCAAATAAAATTAGACTTTGTTGTATTCAGTGTGAGCAAATTAGTATTTAGCCATTCGGCAATTAGAGCCATTCCATTTTCGGCACTACATTTAACGTCCAGCCAGGAGGCTCCAGAGAAAACAACAGCTGTGTCATCGGCGTAAGAGAAAATCGTTGCATTTTTGATGTTTAAACTGCAGAGTTCATTAATGTAGATTAAGAAAAGTGTGGGGCCTAATACGCTGCCTTGCGGTACACCGTACAACACATCTGCGTCATCACTGGTGTAATTCCCAATCCTCACCCTCTGCTTTCTATTTGCAAGATAGTTCTTTAAGAGATTGAGTGGTGTACCTCTAATTCCAATATTTTCCAATTTGTTAACAAGAGTTGGAACAGAGACGGTGTCAAAAGCTTTTTTTAGATCTAAAAACACAGTAGCACATTTTTTTTCCACTGTCAATTTTATCAGTTACTAGCGAAGTTAGAGCGGTCACTGCGTCCTCAGTGGATATACCATTTCTGAAACCAAATTGTGTTGAAGAGAGTAAATCATTTTTTTTTAGATATTTTAATAATCTTATGTTTATTAGTTTTTCTAATATTTTTGATATAGCTGGTAAAACTGATATAGGTCTATAGTTGTTGACATCATCTCTGCTCCCACTCTTGTGTACCGGTGTAATAATAGATTGCTTTAGTGGTTTCGGGAAGACACCTTTAAAAAAAACTCAATTCATATTTACGGGAAGACACCTCTAAAACAAAGATTAGCGAGATGGGTGATAATTGGAACAACCTCCTTTCTTATGCACTTCAAAAATCTTGTCGATATATTGTCCCAACCTGGGGCACTATCGGTGTTAAGGCTAGTCAAGATACTATCAATTTCGCTCAGGTCAGTATCGTAAAGTGCGAAAGAATTGGCTTGGGTATATTGTTTTTGAGTTCGAGTTGAGCTGGCATTAGACTGTACGTTTGTCAAATTATGTTGTATTTTCTGGGCTAGATTTTTTCCGATATTCACAAAATAGTTATTAATAAAATTCACTGACTCGATAGGGGATGGCTTAAGGTTCAATAAATCTATATTTTCGCCTTTTAATTTATTAGTATAAGTTATATGTTTTATATTTTTCCATAATAGTTTGTTGTTAGAGGCTGATTTAGCTAGTAGTTCGGTCTGATATTTGCGTTTTAATTTTTTAATGAGATTATTGCAATAATTCCTGTATCGGCCGAAAGAAATTTTTAGAATTTCGTTGTGCGGATCATTTTTGAGTTTTTTTTGCATTTTGTTACGATTATTTATACATCGTAGAATACCCGGGGTAATCCAGGGCTTAATTATCCGTTTATTATTTGGGATTTTCACTGTACAAGTATTGGCTGTTATTGAGTCAGAAAGTTTTTTTATCAAAAGGTCAGTTAGCTCCGTAGGGTCATTGCAGGAAAGTAATTCAGCTATGTTATTTTCTTGTAGATATTTTAAGGCTTGATCAAAATTCACAGAAGTTCTTGTTTTAGGTGCTATTTTTAAGTTTTTTATTTTAGACAGAGACAAAAATGTAGTGTAATGGTCAGTTATTGAAGTCTTTAAGATACCAATAAAAGCTGAGTTCTGGTTTTTATCAATTTTTAACATAAAATGATCCAGGCAGTTCAATTCTCTAGTGGGCAATACATGGCCAGGAAGAATGCCATAAGTTGAAAGCATATTAAGATAATTTACCCTATTTTTACGTTCGTATGATGGCTCTGAGTCTTTGGGCTTGATGTTTATATTTATGTCTCCCGCTACAACAATATTTTTTTGCATGGTTAGGGTGTCCAGTAGTTTACTAAGCGAATCTAAGAAGCCATCAGTGTTTGTGATTGATGGTGAGCGGTAAATACACAAAATGGCAGTATTCTGAACGTTTAGTAGAAGACAAGATGCCTGAGTCACTTTGACTTCTTTGACTTGAGCTTTCAGAGTATTTTTTATGTAAACAACTACCCCGTCATTCTGATTCAAGTTTTGTGTCGTAAGATAGGAATGGTAGTTATTGAGTTGCGGTATATGTTTATCAGTATTTAGTCTACATTCCGTTAGAATTATAACGTCGGTTTCAAATGAAAATGTGGAGAGCGTTGTTATAAAATTGTCGAAATTACAGTGTATGCTTCTTATATTCTGAGAGAATATTGTCAGATCATTTTTATTTATCTGTGTGTGTTTATTGAGTTCACATGGGTCACATTCAATCGCATTCGCAATTTCAATGTCATCTAGCTCAGTAAGTGTTTGTAGATTGTCCCCCATTAAAACAGTTTGCAAATAGAATGGTCGTGGTGTCTAGGTAAGGGTAAAGATAGTTTGCTATGATACAAAAACCAGTAATTGTAGTAAAAACTTTTGTGTATTCTATATATGTATTCCCGTTGTTCCCGAAAAACCTCAGTATGTATTTTTTGAACGTAGAGTACGCATAATTTTAAGTTACTTGGTTTGACGAGTTTGTTGAGAATGTACGAGTAAATTCGAGCAGAAAAGTGTGTGATTGCTAAGTGTGTTTGTAGTTGTGTTAACGTAATTTTACCAATGCTGCTTAAAAATGTCTTGATGCCTAAATCTATATTATAAGTAAAAAGAAAGCATTGCATTAATAAGTATTTCATATAAAATAAGATTAGAATAAAAATTGAAACAATTCCCTTAAGACGTAAGCAACGTAAATTTCTCGATGAAAGTCATGTTTTTAGTTTAAGTTGATGTATCTGATCTTCTGTTCTGATGATTATGGTTGGTGACTGTTCATCCTTTTTAACGTAAACTTTGCCATACGCCGTCCAGCAAAACTTGTAGGCGCCAGACTTCGATAGATCACGGGCCAGAAAGTGAAGGCGGGCCGCCTTGGGGGTCAAATGCTCAGATAAGTAAATAGGAGTATCTTCTTGAGTTTTAAATCCTAGGTGTTTGCAACATAGTTTAGTCTTATGTTTTAAGTTAAATGCCTTTCCAAGTTTTAAAATGTCCGTCTTCAGAAAGGTGGAGCCAGACTCGACAACAATTGGTGTATTTGTATTGTCGTTATTCTTTCCACGCACCCTGTAAATATCTTTGATGTCAAGTTCAGCAATTTTAAAGTCTATGTTTTTGGAAAGACACATCATCATTTCTATGAGATCTTCTTTGGACTCGTTGGGTTTTCTAGGCACATTTTTTATTAAGAAGTTAGATTTACGATAGCCTATCTGCATATCCTCTATTTTACCATCCAAAACCGCAATACATTTCCTATCCTCCACGGCTTGGTGCTCTAATTGCTTAATTTTATTGTTCAGAGTTTCATTCTGGGCATTCAAGAACTTAATTGAATTCTCAATATTAATATTTGACTGTTGAATTTCCTTCAAAGTTAAAGCAACTTCACGTATCTCACTTGCTTGCTTTTCCGTGAAAAGTGTTATCATTCTTCTAATCTCTTCCTTAAACTCATCCAGCTGTGTGCTAATTGTGATGTCTTCCCTGCTTCTCTTAGTTCGCTGGAATACGTAATTTGGCGGTGTTTTATCAGTACCGGCCAAATTAATATCCGTATCCGAAATGGATTTATCCATCGGTGAGCTCATAGTTATCCGAATTGAAAAGTACGTTGGAGCAATTAGATCGATGTAACTTATTTAGATGGCGTACGACAGCAAGTAGCTGACAGCGCCCTCTATACCAAATCTCAGGAACGTTTATTAATTTCCTTAACGATCACTAGATATCACGATCGAATAGTCACCGCGTAATGTCAGGCGTAACTGTGTACGTGATGTGACAGTAGCAAGACAGATGGCGCTGAGTTCGAAAACTCAGGTAAGTCCGTTTATGACTGTGCAGTTTTGATTGTGCAGCACAATTTGTGCTGTTGAATTCTTGAAATAAGTAATCACTTCACTGTATTACTGGAACACACTGGAGGTTTTCAGTTGGGATGCACTTACAATCGCATTATCATTTAACGTCAACACCGGGCTTTTTTTTTATACTGGTACACAGTTATTCACTTCTCACTCTAAAGTTCTCTTGCGAGTTGAACTGTTACGCGTGTTTCACCGTATTATAACAAGGAAAGTCCCAGCTTTAGGTAAAGACCAAGATTTTGTATTGTTATGCACTTGTACTATTTTATATATTTTTTTTAAACGGAGCGATGTAAAAAGTAAACTCGTTGTAACGCCCTCTAGCGGGAAGATGATTTCCCAATGACATTCTAAAACGCATGTTGTTTACACTGCTACCTTTAGAAATATTGTTACCAATACACGTCAAAACTACGCTTTTGTATAATGCATTTTAAACACTACCTTACAACTGAAACGCCTTCCAAATTTTCCAATCCATTTTCCTGTCATTATACGGATAAGGGCTAAAAATTGGCCCTTTTCACGTCTCACAAAGACGCCATTTTTCACCCAGGCAACCCTGCCACCTGCAAACGGTCTCTTTGACCCGAAACCTTCAATGGCAACCCTCCGGATGGCCCCTCATCGAGATACCCTTGTTATTTGAATATAACTATGTTGGTCGTTTAAGCCCAAAGCATTGTACATTATAGCTTCGGAAAAAGTTTTAAATAGCTATTTAGATAGTTAAAATGGTCTATTGGGAAGTATTATGTGTATCCGGGCTTTTTTAAGTGGAAATGGGATAAAAATAGAAAAAAAATAGATTTTTACGTGAAACTTTACAGGCGTGATAAGATTCTATTTTGCGAGAAAAAATGTTTTGTGAAGTTATGTCTTTTTTTAACGTCGTAAAATCATCAAATGAGTCTTCCTACCTAGGGTTGGGCTGGAGGCACTGTCAGACTTGTACTGACTAAAATTCACGGTTATCCTTCAATAGATATTTACGTTCCAGGGTTACGGTTTACTGATAGGACAATCCCGTGAACCCGGCAGGCTTTTTCTCTTTTTTGTTGCGTAATCCTTAGACCTAAATCTATAGAGGGAACTTAGTCTAAATCTTAGGTCTGTCGCGTTTTACGATTAAAATGAGATTGAATCGTCAGGCCAGCTGTTCGAATAATCAAATTCTATACTCGTAAGGTTTATTTTCCGATGCTGACAGTCGTTTATAAGTTCATAGGTTTAAATAAATTTCAAATCCATTCCAATATATTTATTACCATAATTATTATCTTTTGGTAGCCAAATGTATCTCAGAAAGACGCATATCCTTCAAATGTTCCAATAGTTCCTTGAATTTGGATGAGTGAAATGATCCTAAGTTCTTCGGTAATAAAGACGAAAGACCACTTCCTTGCTTATTTATTGCATCGATATACTCTTGAAGATTGATATCATCCAAGTTTACATTATTTAACAGATTTAATTTACTTTTTAATATATTTGCTGCTGATAATTTTCCAATATCTAAATCATTTATTAAGTTTCCCAGTCTCCTAGATTTGATAACTTTCATTAAATCAGCGTCTCTTTTTTCTTTGGAGGTTGCGTAATTTTCTATGATTTCTTGCAAGCGTTCTTTTGTAAGCTTTTGCTTTTTTTGAAAAGGTCTAAAAAGATGTTTTCTTGTCAAGGATATGTTGCCCTGTTTGTAATTGTGTACCATTTCTCCTAGAACTTTAAGTTGAGATCCGGTCATAGAGTAATTTTTCTTTAAGTCTATTACTTTTAATTCTCTTATCTGTTCTATATCATTAGTATTTGCTTTAGCTACTTTAATTTTATTTTTTGATAGTGTTTTTTGGGAGATAATATTTTTTCTATTCAAACTATTTTTAGTATGTTCGTCAAGTAGTTTATCGCGTAATTTTCCCAGGTTTATTCCAAGAATCGAAATCTCTGATAGCTTGGGATCTCCAATAGTCCTTTTCTTGATGCATCTTCCGAGTTTTCGACACAACCAATTTACACACCTTGCTTTACAACTCTCCTTCTTCTTTTTGGGGAACTGGGTGCTCTTATCTCCTGTTGGTAAGGCATATTATTGATTAGAACAATGTATTTAAAACTCATAAGTATAAGGGTCATTGGACTCATTTGATGATTTCAGAAAAATAAAGAATGGAGCGAATTATTAGTCTGACAGTTCCTACTGCTACCCATAGGTCGAAAATATACATTTTGATTTGAAAAATAGCCCTTGTTCACGATCGGTATCGCCGGGCTTATATGTAGGTACCCGATATGTATGAAATGCTCACATATTGTCATACATGATAATACTTTAGTCCTAGACATGGCAAAACCCAAAACTCATGGCGTGAAGTAATTTGGGACAAGCTCTGGGATCCCGAACAAGCTTGTATATTGTCCTATATATATCTGCCTACAAGTCCGGCAGCGGTACGGCATGCCGGTCAGAAACCGAACTGAACAATAACCCGTTCGGTGAAGCTCTGTAACCGGCCTAACTATTGTAAACGTTTCTGTGGGCACCCGTAAAGGAAGAAAATGGAATTTACAAAACATAAAAATTCTCACATTCTCAAATGGTAAATGACGTAAATGAGTATTGTCGTAGAATTCGTTTATTTGCACGGAATAAAGGCGCAAATACGCTTTCACATAATTATAAAGTTTATATAGAGGAGGAGTATAGTTTATCGGGCCGGCAACAAAACTCCAATGCTAGCGAAGTTTTGACTCACGGACCCGTCACGTTCTGGGCCCGTGCCCAAGGTCTGTCCACAAAATCACATTTATCACGGTCGAAATGTAATTGTTGAATAGACCTTTATGGTCAAAACTGGACTATCATCATCTGGCTAGCCTCTTCCCAACTATATTGGGGTTGGCTTGGAGGAAACTCACTATGACATATGGTCACCCATCCTCAGGCCAACCTCGACAAGCACGGCTTAACCCGGAAGATTAGCCTGTGCAGCAGTAATTATTTGGGCACGAGCTCTTTCAAAACTGGGCGATTACTGACACAATAATATAATGAACACAACTTACTGGTTTTCTTGCGACGGCACATTTGTTAAAGAATTTTTAGCCGGTTCTTCTCCATGGCTAATAAGAAATTCGAACCCTGTATTTATTTCTTGATGAAGCATAAGTGTTCTTGTAGGTTTAAATGAAGTTATATACTTGAAAAACTGAGTTTCAGAGATATTTGGTATAGCGGGATTTACGACCACGGAAATACTATAATTTCTGAACATTTTTAACTGAAATGATTGTTTATGTTGAAACTGACTGACTTTTAAGTTACATATTCATCTTGATCTAATTTTAGTTACTCAACTTTAATAACTATAGTTTTATTTCAATGTTTTTATTGTTGATTTTCTACAGATACGTTGCCGCACTGACAAATGTGTTGACGCATGATACTGACGCGTTGACGTTTTCACAGTCAAATGTGAACAAAAATGGCCGCTCAAATTGTTTATGGTTTAGCAATGCGATAGTTCGTTGTTCTTTTGATATGTCGATGTTCGGCCTGGTGGACGACCATGAGGTATTAAAGCGAGACTAATTCCAGTGTGGAAATGAGGTGACAGTAGATAATAATAATAATATTCCACAACTATCACACAAGGCCATCTAGTCCCAAACTAAGCAGAGCTTGTGTTATGGGTACTATGTAGTCAACTGAAAAACATACTTGTATATTTCTAAATACATAAATATTATAGATAAATTACACCCAGACACAGAACAAATGATCGTGCTCATCACACAAACATTTGTCCTGGGCGAGAATCGAACCCACGACCTCCGGCATAGCAGTCAGGGTCACTAACCACTAGACCAACCAGGCCTGTCAACTAAGGTATTTAGAATTGGGTGAAACTGTGATTTACATTATTTAAATACGTTGATAAATTCCAGGATTTTCTGAAACTTTCAAGAGAAAACCAACTCACCAATTTGCTATTCAGCAAGAACCGCAAGTCCCGTCAATAAAATTTTCATACATCTTCCCGGCTAACGCAATTACTAACGACTTATGATCAATCTCTGTCGCGCTTGAACCGCTATTCATTGGTCTCGTGGTTAGTCTCCGAGACTTTATCGAAACCAAGAATTTGTCGAGTAACGTTACTTTTGAAAATTCTATTTTGGGACTGGAATTTAAATACGCTTGTGTTACGTCAAAACTTAAGCTGATGTTTTTTTTTGTTTAATAGGTTTGTTTAAAACGTTATTCAATACTAGGAATTTCTCCTGTATTTTGGGTGCGTTTACAAAAATTTCAGCTCATTCATTCACAATTACTTTCTTGTAGATTATACAAATAATTATACTGTGCGGGGATGTACGCCGAGATGCCAACCGGATCTAAACTGGATCATACAATATTTTTTCCTCAAAAATTAATGTATTAAATGCCTCATTATTGTTAGTAAATATTTATATTTAGGATAAGGTATTTATTTATACGGCGCGTCGTGTTCCATGCACGCTCTCTTCAAAGAGCTGTCAGCAAAATAAAGGCCCCCTTAGAATGCCAAAACCTGCCGGGGTCGCGTGTCTAACGAGCAACTGCTCCGGAACGCAAAAGAGACTATTGAAGGTCACCGCGGATTTTAGTCAGTACAAGTCTAACAGTCTCTCCCGTCCTGCCTAGAGTGGGGGGGACTCATTTGATGATTTAACCACGTTTAAAAAAGGTATTTATTTGTAGTTCCATACAACCCAAAAAAATTGAATTGATTGATTGTCTAAACATTTTTCCAGTATTGAAATATGTACTAGAATAATGGAATAGTGGACCTAGAGGTCTACCTAGTACATTTTACTGCCAACTGTTGTAAATGTGAGCTGCCAAAAAAGTTTCGAAAGTTTATTAGAGCTTGAACAAAAGCAAAACATTTATTAATGCTGGATGTGAATTATGTATCAGAGTTACTGTTTACATCCACATCTTTGTCTATAACCAATCAACGATATTTGTCTATCCGAGTCTGAATCTGTTAAAGTAAACGGATCGTGATTAGGATTGAGATATTATATTAATATCGGGCGTTAGACTGCATTCGTGGCGGTCTAAGGGGGAGGCGTATGTTCAGCAGTGGACGTCTTCCGGCTGATGATGATAAGACTGCATTCAAAGGCTGTCAGCGTTTAATATTTCACTGATAACTATTGAAAGCAAATTATTATTTTGAGAGACAAACGGACGAAGGATAAATAAATAAAAAAAAAACTTTGAAACCACCAAAGATGGCCGACCTTGAACAAAATCAAAACTCTCATTAGGAGAAAAAAATGGCAGTCTTCCTCAATGAGGCTTAAGTTTCCTTCGGTAATTAACTAGTAAGATTATCGTAATATAAATCTGTAACATTAATAGCGGGGTTGGCAGACAGCCAAACACTTAATGTAATTGTTTGTATATGGACGGGGGCCTTGTCATGTACTCTATGCCTTTTTTGGTAGTAAAATGTCTGGAGAGGCTTCGATTATCGAAATACGGATATAATTGTTTAGAGGTTCATGGAAATGAACCTCTAATGAATTAAAAATGAACCCAAGTATGTTATTACATACTTGGGTTCATTTAATTTAATTTAAAAAAAAAGTCAATTATTATGGACTTTTTTTTTTCTAAAGGTAAACAAGATAAACAAACAAAACACACCTTATTAATGAATACCTACGTAGTAAAATTATACAAACAGTAGCGCTTTTGTGCGAGTGCTACACTTACACGTAAGGGAAATACCAACACTATTTGCCGAAAATAAGACCAGCATGTTAAAGGATAGTCGTGTATATAAGACTTAAAAAAAAACAGTTATATACTCGCTAACGCCTCAATGTAATAAGAATTATAAAACTACTTATGGCAAATTACTTCAAACATTATTGTGGAACAAGGAATTACGTTCTAGTCCGTTTGGCGTAATCTTTAAAACAAAAATGTTTAACACACACTTTTTTTAATAACTTTATTACGGATGCTTATCCAGTCCTCTACATTCTAAGTTCCAACTATTTTCTTAAGCCAATAAATACTTCGCATCATAAATGAAATATATTCAGGGTCAGTATACTAATTCTAAATCTCCAAAATATAAGAATTCTATACTTTGTACTAACAATGGCATTTTTGTGTCGAGGGATAGAAAGTACCCTAATAAAATAGCGGATATTTGTCTAATAAGTATCTTTATGGCTGTTATCAAAATTTTGAGATAGTAGAGACAAGAAATATTAAAGTTTAAGATTATACAGTAAGATCTTTTATAACGTCGTTAAGTAAATCTTTACGAGGGGATACTCAGACATGAGATCTTCACAGTTTTCATCGATTTCTAGGAGATGTAAAAACAACATCACCAACCCGCACTGGGCTCGCATGGTGGACTTTGACGCACTCCCCTCTCACAGAGATGAGGCCTGAGTCCCAGACGTAGTAACATTTTATAGGCTGATGATGATGATACCAATGCAGTGTTCGGATACAATATGACAGGCCTGTTGATAAAATGGTTAGTGACCCTGACTGTTATGCCAGAGGTCGCGGATTCGATTCCACCCAGGACAATGTTTTTGTGATGAGCGTAATCATTTGTTCTGTGTCTGGGTGTAAGTTATCTATAATATGAATATATTTAGAAATATCCCCATAACACAAGCTCTGCTTAGCTTGGGACTAGATGGCGTTGTATGACAGTTTTGAAAAAAAAAAATGACGTCAGTTTCCCATAAATAATTTAAGCTTACCCATAAATGGAAAAATTTGAAAGTTCTGTAGATACAATCTCTGTCTTATACTCCAGCAAAACTCTACAAAAGAAATAAGTAGCGAAATGACCTTGCAACGTGACCGCGACACTAATACAAATAACTGTCGCCGTAATGCGATCCTATGCAAAGAAACATAAGTATTTCCTCGATCCACTCCAGATTATGTGCCCAACTTGCTGTCGTCCCACATAAAGAGGGAACTTTATTATTTCCCGAGACCTTTTACTTTTTAAAGTGAACACTTTCCCTTTAGCGGCCTTTCTTTAGGGTGACTTAAGGGTGAAAAAAAAATGTGTTTATACCTCCTTAGACATGAGTCTAAGGAGGTTTATATACTTTTTTTTTAACACAGTTTTTACAGTGTATAACATAGTTTTTACACTTACCTATACACTTTATTTTTCGGTGTAAAATCATCAAATGAGTCCTCTCACCCCGAGCAGGGTGGGAGCGACTGTCAGACTTGTACTGACTAAAATCCACGGTGTCCTTCAATAGCCCTTTATGTTCCGGGGTAGTGAAATAAGTCCCGCGACCCCGGCAGCCTTCAGCCCTCTGAGAGGGGCCCCGTCAGTTTGCTGACGCTCTTTGAGGCGCGCGTGGAACACGACGCGCCGTCGACCCGGGACGCGCCGTTGACCCGGGAGGAGGTTAATACACTTGTAATGTTTATGCAATAATAATCCCGCAATATGTTTGACGGGCGATTGGCGCAGAGGTTGAAAGATTGACTACTGTGCTGCACTTTGGGGTTTTTGATACCCGAACAAGGGCTGAGCATGAGCATGAGCACACCTCCTAGAATCTTGAAAAATTTTGATTGGAGCTTTATGTGTAATAGTTAAGGTGCCATTAACTCCGTCAGTCTCATTGCCATTCCAGCGGGTGCCTAAATTGGAATACCAAATTGTCTCTCTACAATAGTTCTTTTAGGTCTGCGTGTTTATATATCATTTGTATGTGAGTTTAAAATATGTGTAAACGTACTCACATACTCATGTACAATACATGTAGCAATACTTAAATAAAAATAAAAAAGGTACAATTATTAACATTGAACCAAACCATTTGCGACTTGTTTAGGTTTATTACAGAAATTCCCCCTGACAAATCCCCACTAGGGGAATAGTTCCTTTTTTTCCAGCAAACTCCACTTAAATAAATTCAGTCTAAAAAAGTTAAAAAAAAAACTTTGTGTAACTCGTGGTACTACGCAAAAAAAAAAATAAGTTCGTCTGTAGCCCGCACGCCGGTTGACCGAAAAAAACCTCAACCTCATCTTAAAATTATTTCACTCGGCTGGGTTCTGTCCAGATACTACAATAGTTTTCTCTTTTTCTTTTGGTTCCATTAACGCTAAAAGTATAATGTATCATCTGTATTTACGCCGCGGCAATCTTGTCTATATGGTTTTGTTGACCAAAATTATTGTTACGAGTATCATAAAATTTGTAGAATTATCTCAATTCTAATTAATGATTTCAAGTATACATGGGAAAGTAGGTTTGTTTTTCACGCTTTTACGCAAATAAAAACCAAAATTATAAAAATAAAACGTAACCTAAATCACTGAACCGATTTTGATGAGTTTTGGCAGAGGTCTCCGGAGATAGTTACCTCTACCCATTGAGCTATTACTACTAGGTATAGAGACGACACCACGCGTCACCACTGTGTCCCATCCAGGATGCGCGCCACAGAGCTGTCAAGCAATTAAATGAACTTGTGCGCGCGCACTCATCCTGGATGGGACACAGTGGTGATACGTGGCGTCGTCTCTATACGTAGTAATAATAGCTCAATAAAACCTCTTTTTGTGTATAATGGAAGGCGGACAATTTGGGGAGAAGGCCAAGCGAAGTCAAACTTATCATCTAGTGGGTTTTAAAATTAGGAATATTATTTTACATCTCACCGTTTAGTGCTACTAAACGGTGAGATGCTGCCATTATAGCAAAGTGTGTGGCATTACTTGAAATCGCCGCCTGTTACAATAATAAAAATAAATGTCTGTGCACTTAGTTGAAACCGCTATTTAGTGGCACAATATCACCAAAAATAATTATGAATCACTTTTTGTTTATGTTCAAACTAAAACGTAGCTAATAGGAATAATTTTGGACTGGGTATTAAATATTCTGATTTCTCTTTGTCCATTTGAAATGAAATATCTTTATGAAAACTAGATATTAATAAGCATCATAACATATAATTAGATAGAATATAATTTAGTATTATCCCGTATTCGATTACTCTACATCAATACATACACATACATACATACACACACGCACACACTCAAACTCACAACACTACCATGCATTTCAAGTTCCTGATTAATTTATTCAGGAAATTGGTTTTTAATTTTTCACACTTTTTGACATTTTTGGTTATCACACGATGTTGACGAATGGCTGAACGATTGACTGTTTGTTGCTTGTTGCCAGTTTGATTCGACCCAATATAAATGTACATTTCAGTTGTTTACGAGAACCTCGCCCAGACATACCCAGATTATACATATAAACGAGTATATCTATTTCTCTATCATAGTTGTATCATAAAAATATTCCCATTGCCACCACTGGGAAAATTCCGCCTAGCACCAAATCTTATGGCGTGTATCGTAAGAAATGGGTAAATAATGGTCGTATCGGACCAAGGCTCGGGTGGTGAGACCGATGGGGGCTCGTAAGTACACAGGAAAGGGATTCTCGAGTCTTGGCAGCGAATGGTTACGTAGTAATACTGTGCATGAGCGGTAGCGATTTTGTTCGGTTTTGGATATACAATAAAAGGTAACGTTATGAGTTGAGCTGCGGTTTTTATGACAGAATCGACTTTTATTTGGTTTGTTTCATTCAATTGGCTTTTGCAACAGCTGTAAAATAAAAATTAAAGTGATTTCGAAAAGCACGCAACCTTATTGTAAGCACAGTAAAGATTGTTAGGATTTTAAGAGTGATTCAAAATCAAGTTAAAATAACCATAGGACTACCGTAGTACTTAAACATCAGACTTAACAGATCATTTTCTTTTCCCTGTGTTGTTCGACGTGAATTTAATATTCCTTTTTTATTATGTGATATTTATTTACGTTAACATACAATTACATAATTTTACCCTAATTAAACATAGTATACTCTAAAATACATTAAACACAAATTGTCATTTCTTTTACGAGTAACTGGTAATAAATTACCCGCTACCGCTCCCGCCTCTCCTTTGTCCAAACCCTAGTGTTCTGTAACACATCCACTGAATTATTCAAGGCCGCAGTTGCCGGATATGCGGCGTTCTCAGTTGAAGCCTTGTAAATCTGGTTTCACAGTTTGGATCTGCTGTCCTATTAGCATATGGCCAATACACTGTTCCGATTATATAGGATCTTCTTAGTTCCCGGGGTTGGAGGTCTCATTTGATGATTTTACCATGATAAAAAAAAAAAAAAAAAAAAAAAAGGATCTTCTTAGTTGACGGCCTTCTCACCATCTTAGGTAGTTCTTACTAAAATTATAAGTGCTATAGTTTGTGAGTTTGTTTGTGTGTACTATTTCACGCAAAAACAATTAATTTGGATGGGTACACAATTTAATAAAATAATAATTTTGAAGATCTGAAAAGAGTATCCAAAGAGTTTCTTGCCAGTTCTTCTCCATAGATCTACTCATGGAATGGGCATCTACGGTACTTTCACAGTTATTATGTCTTATGATTGGAACTGTAGCACCATAATTGAGTAGTGATTTTTTTTTGTTTTTGACCATTCAGAAGTCTGCTTGAAAGAAATATTTTGACATTATACCTAAATTCTTACCTAAATTAAAACAGTGGACAAGTTTTATTTCGATTCTTTTCCTGTGGGATATTAATTAGCAGGTGAAGCCGCTAGCAGCAGTTTGTGGTTTCTTAATCTTTCACGCTTAAAATATTGAACGGTTTTTCACGTTTGGTACATTGATAGTTTATAACCTTGAGTAAATAAAGGGTACTTTTATCAAAACTTTGTTCTTGTGTGAATAATTTTCAAGTTGCAGCGGGAGGAGCCGCTTTTTTGTATCGTAGTAAAATCATCAAATGAGTCCTCCCATCCCGGGCAGGGTGGGAGGGACTGTCAGACTTGTACTGACTAAAATCCACGGTGTCCTTCAATAGCCCTTTATGTTCCGGGGTCACGGTAATGAAGTAAGTCCCGCGACCGGGAGGAGCCGCTAGTATGAGAATGTGTATTTGGATGAATGAATATTTGTCACGTTATTATGACTGAAATAATCTTGATTTTTGGCATACATGTAGATAGTCTAGTCTTAAATAATACACAAGATTCAAATAAACACGCAGGTGAAGTCACGGGCAGCAAATAGTATATGCTAAATATCCAAAGGGTTTATATCAGTCCCAATGTAAAACGTTTTGGAAATACGAAAATAAAATCAATTGCCACTTGCCTAGGCGCTAAGGTCTAAGGACCTTTCCGAAACATTTTGCTGTCTAAGAAGTTTTTTTTATGTAAAACTGTTGCCCTAAGCTTGGAATTACTCTTGTATAGTGTGTTTTAAAAAATATATATTTGTTTTTTTTTAGATAATATTAAGACTCAGAAGAAAAATTTGTAAGAACTATCTGCTGGGGTGCTAAGACAGGTTTTCGGGCCGGTGCACAGGGTGCACCGGCCCGAAAGGATGTGGGCAAAAACTCTTCACTTAACCCTGAGGCACTGTGTGCCTAAGAACCTGACAGTTCCTTCCGCCCCACCCAGGGCAGGAGGACTCATTTGATGATTTTACCACCTAAAAAAAAAGAACTATCTGCTTCTCTGTGGCAAGTTACCTAGAGGTATTTTTTGGGTGCTTAAATCATCAAATGAATCCTCCCTTCCTGGGTGGAGGGAAAAAGACTGTCCTGACTCTTACTGACTAAAAATTCACCATGTTCCTTCAATTGCACTTTGAGCCCTTTGAAAACGGCACCACGATGCCTGCAAGTTTCATAAATATATTTTTATCACGCTGAAACCGAAGCCATAACACACAGCTTCGCAACCAATCACTAAGCTACTGCAACATTCATCATCATCATCATCATCAGCATATAACGTTCCCACTACTGGGACTCAGACCTCCTCTCTGAGAGAGGGAGTGGGCCACGCGGGCCCAGTGTGGGTTGGTAGATGTCACATGTCTTCGATTTTTTGGTTCTAGGATATGCCGGTTTCCTCACGATGTTTTCCTTCACCGTTTTGAGAGCAGTAGTGATGAAATAAATTACGTAAAGTAATGCGCCTGGCGGGGTTCGTACCCACGACCTACAATTTGTAAGTCGGGACCGATACCACTGGGCCACCACTGCTCTTAACTGCGCAACATTACGCGCACCCAATTTACATAGCGTTAGTATTTTCCGAACACTTTTTCCGTAAATAGCATTGTATTCTGAACACACGAAAAAACAAAGAATTTTGGTTCGCCCGAACATTTTTATATGCTCTAAAAGTAGCATGAACTTAACCGTTTCACAACAATTGTGGTCCAACAATGTTTCCTTTTAATTCTGTGCTACGGAACCACAAACACACCGACGGAACCCGTTCTTCTATTTCCAGTATTTTCTTTCATTCGCGACCATTTTCTCGAATTGAAGGATTTTCTTTAATTCTCTTTGAACGGGATAGGACGAGGAATTGTGTTGTGTCTAAGAGATATTGCTCTAACGTACTAGACTGCTGCGTGATATAAAGTACAGGAAAAATAGCTTAATGTTCTGGCATTCAGTTTATCTCGAAGCAAAATTTAAAATAGCCGGTGTCTTATGTTTTTGAAATATTAATGATATTTAGTATCTAGGGCAACAGTGGTTAAGACGGGGACGTGAGGTATAATGGGAAATCACATACTTAGGGCAAACTTAACACAATACTAACGTAGCGCCAACAGGACGCCATTTGATAATCAATTATGGCCGCTTGCAAATGTCGTCATGGCTCTTGCGCTACTTTAGTGTAGTGTTAAGTGTGCCTAAAGAGTGTACGTCCCCAGGATACCTCGCGTCGCCGTCTTCTACACTGTTCCTCTACGCGTTTGATATACCTATAGTACGTCGAACGGTATTTTATTCAAAATGAATAAAATGATCGATTCATTCATTTTCCAAATCACTGATTCGATATAAAAGCTGCGTTTTCATTACTCAAGTTACTTGTAAACAAGTTGCAAATTGAAAGTTACAAATTGTTTCTATGGAAAGGTTCAAATCCTTCAGAATTCCTTTTTTAAATATTCTCAGGTATGTTTTTAGAGTAATATTCAATAATTATCCTGTCTCTGTCATTACATGAAATTGCATTAAAAAATAGTACTTTGAAATCCTACAAGTCACACCTCCGTAAGTCATGGTGGCGTGTACACTATGACATGTTTATTCTTGTACCTAATTGCTGTGACAGCTGTCACCAGAATGAAGTTTTGAGCTGTTAATCAAACAAGATGTAACAGCTTCAGACACATTTAGCTCAAGATTCAACAATTATAGAGACTGCAGCTTGCGTTAATTAAACATGACTGTGATTGTCTGATGTTTGAGCTATCAAAATAATAGTGTTTGCATACATAACTAGCGAGTTGACTTGGTTTTGCATGGAGCCGATTTATTAATGAAGGTTGTAGTGAAAGGTCGCGGGACTGTCTCACCTGGTAACCGCGGCTCTGGTACGTAAAGGACTATTGAAGGATCACTGAGGGTTTTAGTCAGTATAAGTCTGACAGTCCCTCCCGACTCATAGGATGATTTTACCACGTGAAAAAAAAAGGTTGTACAGTATCATTTTAATTTCTTATTTTGTTTTCTGAAAACACAGTAAAATAAATATTTTTGCCGATTGGTCTAGCCGTTATTCAGTGTTGCGGTTAGCAACACATTTTTATGAAATAGATAGATTTTAAATTTTCTACAAATGAGTCTGAGTGTTAGATAGAATGTGGACAAAAATAAAAAACAATTTGAACACTTTTGTCTTATAATTTACCCATAGAAGAGAATGCATTTGCCATTATTACATTAGATGATTAGAGGAGTTTAAACTGTATAGTTTACCTTAGTATTTTTTATCAACTTGGAAATAAAACCGTAGTTAGATAGGATTTTGTATAATTTTGATTTCAGACTCAATGGTTTACGTCATTCGGTCGTCTGTAAACGAATAAATCGTATTATTTTGTTATTGTTCATAAAAACTTACTTAAGCAGTACTCTGTGCTTAACAGTAATACTTTTTTATCTTAAATCCGCATTTATATTATACCAGCGACCCGCCCCGTGCAATCTCTACTATATTTTGCTCGTTTTTTACATATAAATTCTTCTTCTTCCTCTTGAAGCACTTAATTTATTAAAAAAACCGAATCAAAATTAACATACATAGGAACAGACAGCGGGAAGCGACTTTGTTTTATACTATGTAATGATTTTTATTCTTAATTGCGTGTAGAAACAACTATTTAAATAAACCAAAATCTTTTAATTAATGATAATTTTACCACGAAACAACTAAGAGGTTATCTCAAAGGAATAAAGTTCACATTCCCGCAAAACTTTGGACTTCTTGAATAGAAAGGAATACCTAAATTTCTTCGGAAACAAAGCATAAACTTATAACAAGGCAGATAGTGATGTTGCAACTTTATCGAGTTGTACAGCCTTCAACGTTTTCCTTTTACAACGTTACACAATTTTGAACCCTAAAACTTTTAGAGGCAGGATTCCAAATAGCGTGACTTGACTAAAGGGGTGTTTTGATTATATTGTCTGTCGGTAGTATAACATTATTCCTTTATTTTAAGAAAGCTATGTAACTAGATTTTATCAAAAAAATAATAAATTGGGAAACATTCAGAAAAAGTCGTGGTTTTAAATGAATTGGTTGGCAAAACTATTCGACAAAATTATATAGACAACTTTTAACACTTAAACTAATACCTATATCTGACTGAAAAGACTATTCAAAATTATATAAAACCTATTCAGAACTGGACATTTTTAAGCCACTAATTTAAAAAAAATACGATACGCATAGCATAATAATTAGAATCTTATCTCGGTAATTCAGTCTCGAAATAAAACATTCAGGCAACAGTACGAATTCTTTCAACATTAGAAATAACGAGATTCTTTACTTATGTTTTATCACATTTCAACTAAGTACCACTAAACTTTCAAGACAAGACGTTGAGAAAAAATGTTTTTTTAGTTCTCAAGTGGCACTAATTTAATTTACTGATTAAAACCACAGAGTCGTGACAGCAATATGGCTGTAGCACAAACATGTGGGTATACGGACGGCGAGTAATGGGTGACTTGCCGTGCGATCATGGACCATGCCTGGGTCGAAGGCGCATCGAGTTCACATTTGACATCGTCATCTAGTTAACACAACTGGTCACTGTTTGGTATGTATGGTATTTGGAATTTTGTATAATATGTGTGTGTGTTTTGTCGAACGAACCCATGACAGAAGAAATTTTGAGGTAGGTATTCCATGAAGGGCACCCGCTGACAATGGCGCCTGAGATACATGCACCTTATCTATTCGACGTAAGGCTCCTGTCAAAATTTTTGCAGGTGCCACGTGCCCTTTGTGGAATAGCTCAAAAATTGAAGTATGGGGCAAAGTTTTGTCACAAAAATAGTAAAATAAAGACGCATTAAATAAAAAAAAAACTTTAAAAGTTGAGACCTAATACCTAGTAGGTACGTGCCTTTCGGTTTTTTTCTTAGTTCTAATTTCATCAAATATTAATCAACTGAACTTTGCCACTCTGTGTCGTCCCTACTGCATTAATAATAACTTGTCATCCACTTCTTTCCTTATTGGTCAAGTCGTTTCCCTAATGAAAACTTTTGAAGGATCCCCACCACCCCCTCTTCATTACTTTGTATGAATAATGTTTATAATTTTATGTTTTGGTAAACAGTGAATAAATCTATTTTTTGTTGTCTTCTCAATCAGAAATAAGTGATTTAAATTAAATAAATAAATGCTTTTGTGGATCGACTCGGTAAGTATAAAATGACGATTTTCTTGGTAAAAGTTGACAATATTTCCTACAGAATTTGAGACGTATTTGACTAAACTCTAAAGAGATTTGTTTACAACATTGCTCTTCTGTGTGGTCGATCCAGGAAGAATTTGCCGTCGCACTGGTTTGTATGAAATCCGTATGTAACACATATACAGTATATACTGTTGGAAGTTCACACACACCAAGTTGGAAGATTCTGCCTGTATACTCAGGCAGAATCTTCCAACTTAGTGTGTATACCCGGAGTTATAGAGAATAGTGAAAAATACTGAAAGGAGTCTCAAGAGCGATATTGACGATAACTAAAACTGCATTAATGGATTTTTGAAAAAAATAATTTTCAAGGCGGGAATGAACCCGTAGATTTTGAAAAACTTGCTACAAAGGATCATATTCTGGGAAGTATAATGTACGTCGAACTAAATGAAACAGCAGATATTTAACAAATTGCTTTTTTCCCTCTGACGTGACTTTATATTGAGATTTCAATATTTCACTGTTTTCAGCAATCTCACTGTATTGCCCAATACCAAAATTGTAGAGCTAAAAAAAACACGATTTCAAGGAGAACTAGTATTTCATAAAAACAGTACTAGCTTCTTGAGAAAACTAAATCGTACAGAACGTCGTATTAATTATCTGAAAAGACGTCGTGTCATATTGTTAATGAAAGTCCATAGTACGTACATTGGACATATCTTTTTAATTAAGGCCTTAATCAGGCCAGTTGTAGACTGTGGCCGACATTAGCTTAATTAATATTGGCCTTAGCTGCTGAGGCCTTGAGGCTAACGCAATGTTTGGCGGAATAAACAATTTTATAAGTCTGAACTTTTTGGTGTTCTTTGGTAATCGAAGTTATAGAATTGAAAGTAACGATCTCACTTGGATCTCTACTGTACTATTTTTTAAAAGTAACATAGCCGAACAGTCGAAGATTCTCCTGTATCGTGACTGCTTTAACAAACATTTAAACTTACATACACTGTCACCTAGACCTAACTTGATGTCGGTCAAACAAATATTTGTTGCGAGCGGGAAGCAAACCCGTAACAAAGCGCAGCTGCATTTGATCACTCATCCAGAGAGCTAATCGCCATCCTCCGGGGGTCTCGGCCTGATGATTTGTTATATATGTTACTTTAAAAAAAAGATTGTTTTCAGTGAACTGGACTAATAATTCCGTTTCGGTCGTCTATGGAAGTTTGGAATTGGTTCCATACAAGGTTTTTCTTTTCTCTTTATGGAACTGGTTCCCATCGAGGATTTTTATTTACTTCTATGTTCCGTACCTTTGATTTACAGCTCAGAACAATGGCCTATTTTAATGGCCTATTAAATTATTATGGCCTTAGTTAACATTCTCGCTCTATTCAAGGCCTGCCATTATGTTGTCTGACTAACGTGATGAAGGCGTACGATCTTAAGAGTGCCTATTAATTTGTAGACAACGACTTTTCAAATAATTAGAGGTATGGATTTTATTTTACCTTCAGTATTGCGATTGGCAATTCGTGAGGAACCCGGCATGTCCTATAACCAAAAATTCGAAGATATGTGACATCTACCAATCCGCACTGGTCCCTCGTGGTGGATTATGACCCACTCCCTCTCACAGAGAGGAGGCCTGAGTCCCAGCAGTGGGAACATTATAGGCTGATGATGATTGCGATTGGAGGGAAATCCTTCATAAAGCGCTCGGCTGTCGTGAATAAGACCAGGCAGGAGTGCGAGACTTTTATCTCACTTGAAACAACCACTAAGTTAAGTGGTCACTATAAATCCCACCGCACTATTCCCAAAACACTGCAACTGTGAAAGCAGAATCAACAGTGGCGATCACCAGAAAAGCATCGAGACAATGAAGTTCGATATAGCCCACCGAATTAGCAAGCTGAAGTGGCAATGGGCAGGCCATATTGCTCGCAGGGCGGATGGCCGATGGGATCGAAAAGTGCTAGAGTGGAGACCACGGACTAGCAAGCGCAGCGTAGGACGTCCACCAACAAGGTGGACAGACGACCTTATGAAGGTCGCCGGAAGACGCTGGATGCAGGTCGCTTCCAACCGGTATATGTGGAGATCAAAAGGGGAGGCCTATGTTCAGCGGTGGACGTCCTATGGCTGAGATGATGATGATGATGAATGAAGTTCGATGTGTTCCGTAGAATAAATTCAACTGTCTAGTGTCCTGCTACGAAGTTAATCAGAAAAGTGTAGTGTAGAAGGTAGGAATTACCAGTAGTTTTTTTTTTTCAAACGTTTCCCGACATTAGAAACTTCTCCTGTGTCGTGGGTGCGTTTACAAACATTTCAACTCAGATACACAAACGTCCAGACCCGGAACAGCTATTTGTAGATCATACAAAATTTGCTTCGTCTGGGAATCGAACCCGTAACACGCAGCGCAGCAGTCCCATCGCTCAGCCACTGCGCTAACCGTGTCTTCGATATATGTGGAGGATCCCTGTGTCTCCGAAAGGACCAGCTCTAGAAACCTACTGTGCAATCCCAAATCGTCCTGAATTAGGCTAACCGAACATAAATATGTAGCTTAAACTTCAAGTCTGAAGAAATTTTGATAAAAATCTTCCCTGTTGAAAGCACCCACTATAAATTTATAACTTCATCTCCCAATGTTTTTATTACAAGCTTTCCTTCGGGTACTTTTACACCCGTGTAGGTACCAGTAATACAAAATCTGAATGTGAAGACACCTTAAATTCTCAAGATTTACATACCACAGTACTCGTAAAATGGATTGTGATGCGACCTCAGAGCAATCACGTTGCGGTCGCATTTACACTTTTAAAGCCCTTTTCCATTTCTCTACCAGCACTAACTTAATCACAACCGTATTGGAACACAAATAAAGATCAATCTGATTTTGACATAATGTGTTTTTTGGCAGCAACATATTAGCTACCTTATTTTAACTACAATAAAGATCTATTTAACATGATAGTGATGCGTATTTCAGAGGTGAAATAAGTGTAAAAATACTGTACGTCGTTTCCATAGCTGAACTACTCATGCTTAAGGACGTAATGGTAGGCCAGAAGGGCGTATTAACACTGAAAGTATAAATTAAAATAATGAAATACAAATTAACCTATAACAATTATTTATGGTTAAAAAAATAGATATCTATTTGGGTTACAAAAAACAAAATCAGTTGACCTTTCCAACACACATAAAAGGCCTATTCACATCACCCAGTTATCTACATTACTGGCTGACATAACAAAAAAAAAAACACTATACATTTAAAAAAAGAACACTTTTTTAATTTTTTCCCGAAGGCCAGGTACGTTAAAACGGTAAAGCCTGTAACACCGAACATATTCGCGTGAGTCCGTCCGATGTTTTACGATCCCCGTAAACGACAGCTGTACTGTAAAAAGTTTATTCAAATTCACCTTTTTTATTGTTCTGTTATCTTTGTATAGGTATGGATGTGTCGGCTACGTTTTATGAAAAAGCGTGGAAAAAACGCTTTTTCTTTTTTTGACTGTTTTTTTTTTGTTTTGGCCCTTTGCCAGTTTCTTTGTAGGTTTTGTGTGTTTGATATGGTCTTTTTGGTGTCCATACGGATTATTTTTTACCTGTAAAATAAATACTTTGAAAGAATCCATTAATGTGTTTTCCCTATTGTGTATTATAAAACGCCATATTTAATTAAGTTTGATCCATCACAATTAATTTCCAACTTTTGTATTTAAGTACCATAATTAATATCGTAATCCTTTATTTAAATAGTCTATTATATGGATTCCACTGTTGCCAATGCTCCCGGAGAAGTGGGCAAGGATCGTCACTTACTGGACATCTGAGGGAGAACATTGTCGTTGAGGTCAATTACATCGCGGCGTGACGATCAAATCATGTTCGCGGTGCAAACGCGGCCGGATATTGCCCGAAATAGAGAGGATTGCCGCGAGACCGTGACAGGAGACAGCGACCAGAGGCCGAGACTGGAGACTGTCTCCTGGAGTATCTGTCTCCTGTATGTGTCTCACTCGCGAATTGACGCTCATACATTGCCTAATGTTAAGTACTGTCACGGTCTCCAGTCGCTGTCTCCCGTCGCGGTCTGTTTTGCAAACCGGCACCTTTAGAATAAAATAAAAGTCAATAAATTGCAACTATCCTAAGACCTCTTAACTCCCATAATACCAACGACACACACTCCCAATAAATACAGAACAAAGACCCAAAAGTTTGACGTCATAAAAAATCCATTTCAAGTTATTTTGTTTTGAGCCCCTCGTTACCATAATGTGGGTTGAAAAAACTATTAAATCTACGAAGATTTACTTTTAACACGCGCTGTGGTTTTGGTTTTGCTTATTAAAAGAATGTGATTCTTCTGGACCCTAGAAAGTAAAGGGCTTTTGAAGCACACTGTGGATTTTAGTCAATACGAGGCTGACGGTCCCTCCTGCCCTGCTATGAGTGGGAGGAATCATAAGATAACTAGCTGCTGCCAGCGGTTTCACCTTTTTCAAATTATCCCACGGGAACATAAAATCGGGATAAAAACTATCCTATGTGTTAATCCAGGTTATAAACTATCTGTGTACCAAATTTCAGCCAAATCCGTTCAGTAGTTTTTGCGTGAAAGAGTAACAAACATCCATACATACAAACTTTCACGTTTATAATATTGGTAGGATTTTGAGACGTAAAAAAAGCTTGTACCAACCCACAGCTGGGAAAGGCCTCCCTCTATTCTTACCAACGATTACTTATATACACGATTGTCTATATCTCAATTCTCAACTATAGAAGGCAACCAGTCTAAAACTTGTTCTTTTGATTTTGAAATACATATAAATAAACGAGGGAATTTAGTTCCTGAAACCATTTCATATTTATAAAATGATTTTATAATGTAAAACGATTGCACAAATCGCAATCAAAATCTGGGATCGAGTGGTCCTAATTATTTCAGGGTTAACTTTTAGTCTGTCTAGAATTCTACCTCATCACCATTTTCAGGCCGCAACAGATGTGCCTGAATATCAATTACCGTTTTATTACGAACTGAGTATCAACGCAGTCTGACATCTGTCCTTGGCTTAGTGAAGAAATTAACAATGAGAGATATAATTGTTGAGTAATAAGTTACAATTAACTATTGAGCTTCCTTGTTTTACCTAAGCCACTAAGTTATCGGCAGACGACCTCCAGCTACCGCCGGCGCGGGCATGCGGACAGCGAGTAAAAGGCAACTCGCTGTCCGACCATGGACCATGCCCGTGTTGACGGCGTCATTAAAATGACCCCCTCTCAGAGGGCCAGAGCCTGCCGGGATCACGGGATTTATTTCCACTACTGTGACCCGGGAATATAAAGTGTTATTGAAGGACACCGTGAATTATTTTCAGTACAAGTCTGACAGTCCTTCCCGCTTCATTGGAAGGTCCCATTTGATGATTTCACTATAATAAAAAAAAGGTTTCTTATCCAGGTTCCTTCCTAGTCAATTAGTGCTCTAGTTATTAATCCTTTGTAGGTTCGCTTCTTGGTATGCCAAGATAATTATATTTAAACTCACAACAATGTTTATAACTTCATACAGCGTAGTCCTTTCATATCAAAGCGTACAGGTAACTCATTAATAAAGGGACACATCCCTTATTATCAAGTTATCTGTTCCATGAATCAAATTATATGTCATGTACTGGGTATATAATAAATGTAAAGATAATAGTAGCTTGTGACTAAATAATCTAAATTAAAGAGCTGCAAGAATTAAAGGCGCACTTGCCAAGGTTCAGCCGAACAGCAGAAATATCAAACATACAAAAAGTCTCTTAAACTGGCTTCTAAAATGAAGAGGTTCTTAATTTGGTCAGTAAACCATCTTTTTTTTTTTGGTAAAATCAGCAAATGAGTCCTCCCACCCAGGCAGTGCGGGAGGGACTGTCAGACTCCTACTGACTAATCCACGGTGTCCTTCATTAGCCCTTTGCGTTCCGGGGTAACGGTATTCGTTAGTCTCGCGACCCCGACAAGCTTTGGCCCTCAGGCTTTCAGATCGCTGAAAGCGCACGTGAAATACGACGCGCTATCGAGCATTACTCGCCATTCAGTGACTCATTACTCACCATCCAATGTACACGGGGGTTTAAGGTCATTGAGTGAAAACAAGAGAATTAAAAAGAAAACAATTAAAGGTGCAGTCCATTACTGGGGATGTATCAATTGCAATGAGGATAACGGGAATAATTCTTAGTTAATTGATTCAAGTTCCACTGTCTTCATTAATAGAATCCATGTAATGGCAATGGCTAAAAAAGAAACTACAATACTAAAGTTTCACAATGACGAGAAATTCCCTCTTTTAATGAAAAGAATACAAAGCTCTGAAACCTTCCGCAAAACCTTTCCTGCAAAAGTAATTTGCCAAAAATTCTTTCATGTAAGGCCTAATGTGCTCGGAACAAATTACAGAATACTTGAGTGACATACATCAAGACATTACTGCTGAAATTCAGCGATCATCGCGTGTACTCGCAGCTTTTAAGCAAATTATGTGAGGCGTCGGGAGCTAACGTTTTAGTTCAGCGGCTCAGAAAATATCTTTTGTCAACCCAGTTCGTTGACATCGCTGTTAATCTGGACTATATTTTTTTGATGGCACTAGTTTTTTTGTGGTAATATATGTTTTGGTTCTGGACGTTTGTGGCCAGGAATTTAAGTAATCAGCATAGGATAGTGTATGATCCCAAGGCCCTCAGATCTTCCTATTACTTTCCTGTTTGTTTGGATACTTTTATATTATGTTAAAAAAATAATGCGTACTGGCTAAGTTGGGTAATGGTCCAATTAACAGACAAAATCATTATTCAACCATCATCATCAACCATCTTGGCAGGTACACTCGTATAGATGGTTCTTTTAACACTTACAAGTGTATCCACTCCGTAAACGTTAATATTTTTTATCTATTTTTAGTATTGTATTAGATTAATTCGTAGTTTTAATTTTTCGGGTTCTACATTGCAGGAGACCGTAACTCCTTTTGTTTTTTTTTACAGTTAATCTTCCAACGTTGATTATTTAAATGCCAGTCTACCTTCTTCTGATACTTTAAAAGTAGATTTTGGAACAAAATAAGCGGAAACCAGAGTCAAACAAAACGGCGAACCGAAAACGTGGAGACAGCGAACCGAAGCGAAGGCGTCAAATTGGGTGCAGTGAACCGAACTGTATATTACTCAGGAATCCATCCAGAAATTAATATGCGTATCTCGTAATCGATACCAAATTATTCGGGAATTAGTAGCTTCACATCAACCGCTGATTGGGCTGTGTGCACACTCGACTTCCGACCAATTGTTTGTTGATCAACCGATTTGTTGATGAGACGGCTTGATTGATTTACTGTTAATCGGATAATGGGTTGTGTCCATTATCATACAGGGGTGTTACATTTACATTGATTTTTGGGATGTTCTAATAAAACCAGATGCAGCTGAATATCAGAATTTTACATAGAGCGACTGTCTGTCTGTCAACCTGCTAAGTTAATAATCGACAATATTATATACGTGTTGTTAACAATGGTTGTCAGATTGCTACTAAAGATTTGTTGGATAATTTTTATCAATTTTTACAGCCTGAAAAAGTTGCATTATTTCGTCAATCAGACTAACATATGAACTACTTTCACTATTCAGACTTTTAGGCTACTGAATACCTGTCACAACGTTCAAAGATTTAGAAATGACAACAGGAATCAACGGCTTGCATAAAATGTCTTGTAGATGGTCAGTCATCCGCAAAACGACGCCAGCAAGTGTGGCTTAACCTTGAAGTTTGAGTTATCGACGGGGCGTTTTGTTAGCAATTACTATTATGTTGGTAACAAAATTGTCTCGATAAAAGCGCTCCCTCACCGGGAACATTCGTGTGTAATGTAACACTATAGATTCGACTTTGAGCATTACATTACAGTACTACCTCCCTGACCGACGAGCATTCGCGTACATTTAGTACCGATTTGATACAAGTTGCGCATTGTGATGCTCAATTGTCTTCCGGCACTGATAAAATGTTCAAATCGGTAACGTTACATTACAGGTGAATGCTCGCGGTGAGGGACCGCCTTTACTTGAGATTTTTTTGTTACTGCGACATTATTTTTTAGAAGTTATTTAGCTGAAACTCATGCAAAATGTTGAAACAGTTATTCTTATAGATACAGATAATGAAACAATTTATTCTTAAAAACACGGATATTTTATTACCCCCTTAGTTTCGTGGATAGTTTTTTTTTTTAATTTCTTCTTTGAGCAAAGCGGTTTTCTTTGTCTCACTAACCAAATAAACTCGAAGAAGCAGCACATTAGCAGAGCACATAACAATAAAAGTACGAGGAACAAAAACGTTTTCTCTTCTGTATAACGTTTGTACTAAATTAAGCACTTCCCCGCCAGACATGTTTTGACTTGATATGTGCGAAGTATTTTGGTTAAAACTAGACTATTTACTTGAAGGAATAAGGATTAATTTTACTTTTACCTACTGTTATAAATGCGAAAGCTTATAATGATGGATGTTTGTTACTCTTTCTCTCAAAAAGTTGAATGTATTTGGTTGAAATTTGGGGCAAAGATAGATTATAACCAGGATTAGCTTAGCATATAGGATACTTTTTTATATATAACAATGCTGCCAATCCCGATGGCTTAACGTATTGTTTCATATACTTATGAATATTATTTTAGTCTCTTACGATGTATGAAGCGAGTCACGGGTCTGTCTTAAAAGGGCACCACGGCCCTGGAGCGAAAAAGAGCACGTGAAAGTCCTATCTGATTTCATGTATCCAAGACGGGAAGACTCATTTGATGTTTTTAAACTATTTTCTGCACTATTGAAAATAATATTTAAATTGGTTTTTTTAAATATTTTATAACCGTGAGTAGCTTATGTATAGCAAACTCATCGAATTCTGTGACTCGCCTAATTCATTGATATTTGGTTTGAGCACCATCGTGGGGCTGTACGAGTGAAATGAGTTACTTGAAATACCTGAACAACTAACGGTTAGTTGTCATTATCTCGCTCACTCGAGCCTCTAGCTCGAGAAGTATTTCTTTGAACAAGGTCTTTATGTACATAGCTCCACGTTTCAATCCGCGACTCGTACATATTAACCGTATACATTATACATCATCATAATCAGCCTATAAAGTTCCCACTGCTGGGACACAGGCCTCCTCTCTTGTGAGAGGGAGTGGGCCATAATCCACCACGCGGACCCAGTGCGGATTGGCAGATGTCACATGTCTTCGAATTTGATGGTTCTAGGACATGCCGGTTTCCTCACGATGTTTTCCTTCACCGTTTTGAGAGCAGTGGTGATGAAATAAATTACACAAAGTAATGCGCCAAGCTGGGTTCGAACCGACGACCTACAACTCGTAAGTCGGGACCGATACCACTGGGCCACCATGACTGCTCTCAGTCACATTATACAGTTTGAGTTAAATAAACAGCTGGTCTATCTAATCTGACCAATAAAATAATCCTACACATTTCAACAAACATTCTCTTCAAGAAGTTCCTAATAATCTTTTTGATGTTAAAATTCTTCAATAAGAATTTCTCCGTCGGTATTCCATTGTGCTAGCAATTCGAAGTTAATCTGGGGGTATGTCGGAGCTATTCAAAGTTCCTGTTGATAAAAATACTATGACAAGTATCCCGGATACCGTATTGTGAAGATTAAGTAGAAATGTAGAATTCTTATTGAAATATCCAGGTTTCTTTTGTGGAAGAATATTTTGTATTTTGACTTTAGATATTATAGGGTGGGCATGGCTAGGCTTTGAAGTATGGTATTTAGTGATATTATAGGTAGGTATTTAATACAACTCTATAGTAGCCGTCATTTTGATGAGAGATATTAGGTACTTTTCTTATTTTTTTTTTAAAGGGGTTCTATTTGGTCGGTATTTTTTTTGTATGTACAAATGTACACCGAATCATTTATTTGACTCTGACTCTGACTATCGTTTCAGCCTATTGTAGTCCACTGCTTGACGTACGCCTCTTGCAGGAAGCATCACAGCGCAGGATCTTTCGATTTTTTCATCCAGCCACTGCCTTCTTCAGGTCATCAGACTATCTTACCAGGGGGCGTCTCATTCGAAAACCTTCCTTCTCCACCTTTCGCCAGTTCTGTCGCAGATATGTTAGACCCGCTGTCAGTTCAGCTTGCTACAGTTTTCGACAATATGTATTTATGTTTTATTTTATGGGCATGTTATGCTTAATTTGTTGATTTCATTAGTTGATGTTGTTAACAGCAAAGCCAAATAAAGTGAAATAAAAAACAAAGCCACTGAATTCCTGAAAAGAAAAATTATTTTATACTTTTTGTGGTTGCCTATGAAGTCGATTTCTGATTAAGAAGAAGATAATAAGGATAAGGTGGGCACAAATGTTAGTTTGAATGTAAATACAAAACAGAACATCTATATTTAAAGAGAGCAAGTTCGTTACTTACACATAATCTCACTAAGAACAGAACATAGTGTTTTAATCCGCAACGGAATGAGATCGCAGCAGCTCTGCGCAGAAAGCTGATCGTAAAACGCAATGAGCCTTGACACCTTCATAATAACGTTGTATTTAGCTGTAGCATGTGTAATATCATACTAATGAGGAGAGTTTGTGGGTTAATAATATCCACTCTGGTTAATATTTGAGGTTAAATCACACTTACAAAGGTGGGTGTTTGGATTTTTATCGTAAAAAAATCATCAAATGAGTCCTGCCACCCAGGGCAAGATCAGACTTGTACTGACTAAAATTCACGGTGATCCTTCAATAGTCCTTTACGTGCCAAGGACACGGTTACCTAATCGCGCTACCACTCGACTAGAGAGGCTTCACGACGTCCTCCTCACCGGACACGGAAATTTCGGGAGGTTTTTGTGTCTAATTGGGAAGGGAGAAACACCTGGGTGTCACCACTGCGAGGATCACTCGGAGAACACGGTGTAGCATGGTGCAGGACAGCCCTGCGTGGGCAGAATACCACTGTGTTATCACTGAGGCGATATCTCACGCCCTTAGGGCCTATGCAGACCAGTTTTTTAAACGCAACGACGGTGCGTTTTGCCGTTTGTTATCGCGATACAAAAGTGTCAAACACGCGTTTGCATCGCGTTTGTATCGCTACAAAGGTACGTTCAATAAACGCGGTGTGCAACTGTGCATAGGCTCTTAGGGCCTTTGCACACCACGTTTATTAAACGCGCCGTTGACGCGCGTTTGTAGCGATACAGACGAGATGCAAACGCGCGTTTGGCACTTTGTGTCGCGACAACAAACTACTCTGTTTGACAAAAACGCGCCGTCGACGCGCGTTCCCAAAACGCAAGTCGACGGCGCGTTTATAAAACGTGGTTTGCATAGGCTCTTAGAGGGTCATAGGTACAATCTAACCTAATTTATCGTAAGTTTTTGTTTAAATCTAGCTACAAGTTACAAACACAAATGAATATTTTGTCTAATGATAAGCAACGCGGAAGTTTTCAGTGCTAACTGCAGGCTTTTAGCCGTTTCGTCTAATTGCGTGGAGATTCCACACGTACCATTGCACTATGTAATGAGTTTTTGGGAACAATGGGTGGATAGAATTCATTGAATTGATTTGTCTGGGTTTATTTTGATAGAGAATAAGATTCGTTCTTTTAGCGTTTCTTATAAATTATAATTTTTTCCAGGGTTTTTCTCGATTTTCACCTGAGCCGAGTTCGGTCAAACAAAATAATTATATATTCGATCTATAAAAATACAAATTTTAATTAATTATATGCATCTATAACTTACAAAAGGCTAGGCATTTTACGTGACCAAGGAATCAAATCTACTGACTAACGCTCAGCAGAAAAACTTACGTTCACAAGACCTACGGGCATCACTAACCGTCTATATGTTATTTAAACAAACAAATCACATTAATTTCAACCCCACCTAGGTGTCAACTAAAAACGTCAACACTTTCTAATCGATCGACTTAAAGCACCTGTCCTACAGCAAGCGATGGAATAATTAGCTAGCAAATGCGTTTTTTTTTAATATTCCACAACTATCACACGACGCCATCTAGTCCCAAGCTAGGCAGAGCTTGTGTATATACTAGACATACTTATATATTTCTAAATAAATACAAAAATTATAGATAAATTACACCCAGACACAGAACAAATTTAATGATTGTGCTCATTACACAAATATGTCCTGGGTGGGAATCGAATCCACGATCTCCAGCATGGCAGTCAGGGTCACTAACCACTTGACCAACAGGCCTGTCAAATCCTGAGCTATTGATATCTAGTTGCTCATTCTACTAGCTTCTCGCTCAGTAGCACAGTTGCCTTAGGCGTTTACTTAAAACTTATTATTTCTCACAACACAAACACTTTGACGTTGAAATGTTATGACATCGATGTTCAATCAATTATCTCTAATGGCTCCCCTCGCTTAGTTTATGGTGTGCGTGGATAAATAACCTTTAAGTATAAATAGAATAAACACGCTGAAGTGGCAATGGCCTGGCCAGTGACCAGAGGCCCTTTTTTTGTGGTAAAATCATCAAATGAGTCCTCCCACCCAGGGCAGAGCGGGAGGGACTGTCAGGCTCGTACTGATTAAAACCCACGGTGTCCTTTAGCAGTCCTTTATGTACCGCGCCGTTGACCCAGGCATGGTCCATGTTCGGACAGCTAGTCGCCCATTACTTGACGTCCGCATGCCCAAGCCTACGGTAGCCGGAGATCGTCTCACGACGTCCGTCGCTGTGGGCGTCTACCACTGCGGCGTGGCTGAGGGGTGGACGCTGTCCTCTCCCTCGCGCGTCCTGCCTCCTCCTTCGCGAGCATGACTGCTTCGCAGCGCTTTACAATTAATAACTAAGGAAACGTTAAGTTTTACTTATTATTTATTTAGGTAGCATTGAAAGAAACTTTACATAAATATCCCTGGCCATTAGTTATTGAACCCTATTCTTGTTTCTAGATACGACTTTTTTTCATTTATTTCCATTTTTATAGTTTAAACAAAAATATTTATGAATAGAAAATTGAAGACAAGATTAAAATAACAGCTTGTATTGTTTATTTTTAATATTCGTTTAAATAAATAAATTGCCTTTTTAATAAACAATTGCGTTTTAAAACGTTTTTTCATGAAAAATGTTCTAAACTTATTTCATTTGAATTTTAATTAAACGTGTTATTGTTTGAAATTGTTTATTTCAGTTGGGGCTAAGGCTGCAACCATACCTAAATAAATATTGTTATGACAGAGAACATCACGCCTGTAATGCCCGAGGGGGAAAGTAGGGATGGACTTAATACATAGAAAACTCACATTTCATTTTTATGTAAAGTTCCATGTCTTCAGCTGATTTCAGACTACGCTATTATACTGTGTTATAAAATATAGCAAAGAAGGACCTAATGCTAGCAAGTCAATAATATACATAGTAAATTACAATGTGAACGTGTCCATAATAATAAATACGCTCCATAGAGCGCGATATTATTTTGCTATGAGCTATTATGCTATTATTTATAGCGTAGTCTGAAATCAGTTTTATGCGTCGAGTCTATTGTCAATCAAGCACACACCTTTAAAATAATATTATACACGATCACACCTTTCTAAAACACATTTCATATTTAAAACACTTGTGTAATATAAAATTAAGAATTTGAATTTGAATAGCCCTAGCACAAAATGCAGACAATGTTACGAAAGGAGATCGTAATTAGCTTGCACCTACTCAACTATCTTCAAATTCCTAGTGTAGAAGATTCAAAATCATCATCATCATCGGCCTATAATGTTCCCACTGCTGGGACACACGCCTCCTCTCGTGAGAGAGGGAGTGGGACATAATCCACCAAGCGGGCCAGTGCGGATTGGTAGATGTCACATATCTTCGATTTTTTGGTTCTAGGACATACCGCTTTCCTCACATGTTTTCCTTCACCGTTTTGAGAGCAGTGGTGATTAAATAAAGTAATGTGCCTGGCGGGGTTCGAACCCACTCGTAAGTCGGGACCGATACCACTGGACCACCACTGCTCTGTAGAAGATTCAACGAATATAAAATGTAGCTAAAAACATTTTCATATAAGATTCTCTAGAAGGAAAAGCCGAAGATTCCTTGAATTTATCGGACAGCGGTCTTACGAGCTTTAAGCGATATCTGAATATTTTCATCTGGTTTTACGAAGCTCTGCCTTTCAGTAGTCTATTTTAATAATGATCCAGGTTGATAGTGGTAAATGGTAATGTGAGAAATAACCATAGAATATATTAGGTTATCGTGGTGTGAGGAACAAGGTGTGGAGCGGAACTGTGCCACCCATACTGACTAAAATCCACCGTGTTCTTTCAATATTTTTTTTTTAACTTTTCCCCATACTATGAATTTTTCCTGTGTCGTGGGTGCGTTTACAAACAATTAAACTAACATACACAAACACCCAGACCCGAAACAACTATTTGCAAATCATACAAATATTTGCTCGTGCCCGTCCCGTGCGGAAATCGAACCCGCGATACGCAGTGCACCAATCCAATCGATCAGCCACTGCGCTAACAGTGCCGTCACTGTTTTGCCGTCATACTTGCCTTTTACGTTCCCGGCATGCGTTTAGAGTTTTAGAGGGGCCTTCGTTAGCAGAAAGGCTCATAATGTTAGCATTGCTGAAACACAAACTTGCTCTCAGTGTCAGAAATCGGCTCAATTCCACTACGGAGGATGACTGCGTGTTGGTAAATGTCACATTTAGGGGAATAGTATATAAGATGGGGACGCGAGGTATAAAGCGGACACACACGCTTAAGGCAAACTTGAAGGTGGCGGTTCGCGCCGGAGACCGCGACAGGAGACAGCGACCTGAGACCGCGACACTGCGTAACATTAGGCAATGTATGAGCGGCAGTTCGCGATCGAGAAAGCGACAGCAGACAGATATTGTTACCGTATCTTCGGTCGCGGTCTCTTATCGCGGTCTACTTTCGCGGTCTCCTGTCGCGGTCTCGCGAGCGAACAGTCACCTTTACACAACACTTACGTAGCGCAAGCGCCATCCAGACGTCATTTGCAAGCGGCTATTAACAAAAATGGCGTCCTGTTCGCGCTTGCGCTACGTTAGTGTTGTGTTAAGTTTGCCTTAAGTGTGTGTTTTCCCATGATACCCCGCGTCCCCATCCTATACAATGTTCCCTATGTCTTCAAATTTTAAATGGAAAGACCCAGTAACACTTTGTTTCATCCAGAGATCCCATAATACTTCATGTTCAGCGTTTGTGTCCACTTAGGGAAATAATTTTATACCAAACATTTTCTTTTATGACTCCACAAAAATCTGCAACATTCCATGTCCCTAATTCTCCTTTACAAGATTCTATGTACAGCTCAGTAAAACATAATATTTTATAGAGTAATATATAATATTACGTTATCGAGTAATTCGTATTCTAGATGCTTACTCTATTGAACGAGGCAGAACGATTACTAGCTCCATGTTGGGGGCCAACCAATATCTTTATATTAGGGCGTTGCCTATTACTGACATAGCATAAATTGGGTTTAAAAAGACAGAATTTATATAGATATTGTCAATTTTTACTTTCGTTTTCCAACAAGGTTGTCTTTGGATTTTCCATAGGAACATTCTTCTTTAACTTATAGTTTTGTAGTACTTAACGTACCATTGCCATATTTTCATTGTGAGCGTTGGCTTAGTACGGGGTGGCTAGCTTTAATGATCAATGTATAGAATTGTTTACAATACGCGTGAGGGCGGGTGTGTTCTGTTGGCACGCAGCAGTTCTAGTTCCTTCTGGATGGGACCACTCCATTAACGCTTAATTGAACCCCAGGTCAGCTTAAGAAAAAAATAAAAAATAATTAGGAGCCGATGTTGGACAACTGTTTATTTTATGCTATACTTTCGGCCAAATTGCCAATGGTACAGAAGATATAAAACATAATCAGTGAAAATATCAAAAAATATCATACGACCAACAAACTTGATGGAAATCATGAAACGGGAGTATCAAACATTTTCAGTTCAAGTCATTTAATTTTCTATTCAAAGGCTAAATAATGGAACATTGACTTTTAATGACTTTAGTATCGATTCATTGCAGCAATTAAAATGACTAATTGGCTTTTTGACAATCACCAATAAATTGAAATTCGTTTTTTAATTTTTTTCGTTTGATAAATTAATTAATATATATACAGACTAGTTGAGATTGGGGGCTCATGAGATGCCAGTTTACTCAGCAAATACTTGTACTTAGTTGTGAAGTATTGTTGATTTTAAAAGCATCGTACCTCCGTCTTTAATTCACAAATGAAATAGTATGAGATAATCTAAAAAACTGCTTAATGATTTTTTCAGTCAAGTATCTTCTAATTTCAAGTTTTACCACTGGAATCGACATGTGGCTTCCACCACCTTGTCATATTCCTATACACACTCTTTTGTTTCACTAATTCCTCATTATTCATTGCACTACATAAAGCACACATGTAATCAGCCTCCGGTGTCTCTTCTAAACGATGATAAGAATAGTGATTGGTCCATTTGAAAAACTCATAATATCTTTCCTTGTTCGAAATAGCTTTAATCATTTTGTGGACAACCTGCCTTAAGCCAAGTGCCCTTACGTCCAAATAGGATCCTTTAGGTAGAAATCTGGAAAAAAAGTTAAATTCTACTTTAAAACATTTTTTTTAATTATTGTTTTTAGGAGACCTCGTAGAAGATGGCGGGACGAGCTTGACAAAATCAATGACCAGCGGTCTACTTTGACTTTGATGTGAAAACTGGAAGTCATGGGAAGAGCTGTGGGATGATGTAGGCTAACAATATCAGTACCAGTATTGTTTTTAGGGTTTGGTCTTGAGCCCTCGGAAAACCCGGGTGTGCTTCAGGCCTGGGTGCGTATTACTCCCAATCGGCGTGGGTGTACGACCAGATGTATGAAAAGGATTATGTAAGGATCGTAGAAGGTGGCGCTTTGTAGTTTTTGCCTACCCTCATGGGAAGAAGGCGTGAGTTTATGTATGTTTGTGTATGTTGTGACCGAGTCCAAGTCTACGATGGAGTGAGCTGACCCAGAAGAAGCTAGTTCACTCTAACTTTGAAAAAATACATGTTGTATGCTTTCGGGAACACAGACGCAGGTAGTACGTTCCACTCTTTTGTGCTGCGCACAGCAAAAAAATGCAAATTGTAAAGTGCAAATTGGTAAAATGGCGTCTAAGTATGGATGCGATTAAAGTAGTAAGTCTAGATGACCAATGGTAGAAAGGGCAAAGACAGTATCGTGTGTTGGGCTGAAGATTGACTGTTTTAACCAATACTAGAAGCTAAGTCATGGGTACAATACGAGTATTAATATGCTGACAGCGTTGAGGATAAATATATGATACTTTTCAGTTTACAAATAGTTAAATTTAAAAGTTAGTAGTAATCATTTACCTGGAATAGTTGGCCCCTCCATAGACTATCGGCACAGCATAGTGCTGCACCGCATTCAGTAACTTTTCCGTCACATAATCTTCACTCAGGGAATTCTCAAACGCCAAGTAGAAGTAGTAATCTGTCTCAATTTTCTTCAAACACTCTGGTTCTGCTACATTTGTAACTGGATCCTTAGGACAGGACTTTGTGTTTTTCCAATTACAAGTATCGCTATATATGTCTAAAACTAACCTGTATTTTTCCAGTTCCTTTTGTAATTGTAGTGCTATATCTTCTCTTTTACTGTGTGCATTACAATTTGATACAAACCAAGCAGCGGCTATTCTTTTACTTTTCAATTTACTTTTGATAACATTGTCTACTTCTTTCATATCAGCCACATCCATCCAATTCATATCTTTTTTAGGGCCAACCACCTCACCCTGTTTGTTTTTAATTACGACGTAACCAAAATATATATCGGAGTTCAACTTATATGTAAAAGTCCAGTTAAACATTTCATTGTACCTTGGTGACGTTAAAGGGTAGTAAACCGGAGATTCTCTGCTCACAAAAACATATTTCTGATACGATGATCTTTTTGTTGGAAAGTCCACATGTTTTTGACAAAATTCAGGTCCGTGAAATAAGATGGCATCAAAATCTGTTATATATCTTAACGATGACGTGTATGGTGTTATGAAGCAGTTGTTATATGCACATCCTCGCTCTAGGAACTGTTCTCGTCCACTGCCCATAAGATAGAAGGGATCCGCTTTTGGATTTGACCACTGAAGGATATATTTAACATTTTTTTCTTTCACTGGAACTGGAGCTTTGATGGAATATATTACTAAAATGGCGATGAAGCTGATTACAGCAAACCGACCAAATTTTTGCATCATGGTATCTGCAAAGAGTAGAAATCAGTTTAGAAGTCTGTTTTTCGATGAATGCAAAGAGTTTTAAAAGAACCTATAGAGCGGGCATTGGGAAAATTATCATACAAAATTGTTGATGCCGTGCGTCAGAAGCGCTATCTAAGCGTTGCATAAGCACTTTACCTAGTGGTAAAAAGTTTTGGATCACTTTCTTCGTGATGTTCCGTCTATTGCTCGTATTTATAGTATAATGTCTTTGGATAAATGTAACTCAGCTTATCCACTCTACATGACAACATTTTGACGCATGACACATCAGCTGAGTCGCCAGGGTGATTCAAAATATAACATGACTAGCTTCTGCCCGCGGTTTCACCCGCGTCATGTTAGGCTTTTGGTCCTAAATTTTTTGACAAGCCTGTTGGTCTAGTGGTTAGTGACCTTGACTGCTATGCCGCAGGTTGTGGGTTTCGATTCTCACCCAGGACAAATGTTTTTGTGATGAGCACGATCATTTGTTCGGTGTCTGGGTGTAATTTACCTATAATATTTATGTATTTTGAAATATATAATTATGTTTATCAACTGTCTAGTACCCATTACACAAACTCTGCTTTGTGTGATAGTTGTCGAATATTATTATAGTATTAATATAACGATTACAAAACTTCATTCAGTGTAATCAATATTCGCATTATAATCGAAATTGGAAAAAAAGTTGAAAATAGACATAGAGCATACATATCTGCTTATTTGACTATATTAGAAATTGAACATCACATAAATTAGACTATATTCACATAAAAAAGTAAAACTTACTTTGTTTTGTAAATATTGTTTCGTCGGGTAAGTGTCCAATGATTTTTTCAATACGCAATAATTTAATTTTTAATTGTATGATTAATTGGGTAAAAATAAATATCGGTGTTTCATTGGAGGCTAAACGTGTGCGTCTTCTAAATTTAAATTCCACGATAATTAGTTTTACTAATATCGATTTCAATTTATATATCTTATCAGTGATAAGGCCGGTATGGGGCGATAAAAGATGACGGTTGGATCACGAAATCTCGCATCATAAAAATATAATAATTAGGTCGGATAGCGATAACAGTCCCATTCTAGCCAATGGCTAACACTGGTTCTAAAATGGTATTCAGTCAATGATGTAACAGATTTTGATAATTTTACTATTTACATATACCTACGTAGAGATATTTTGAATACTTAGATTTTAATTGTGTTTTTTTATAGGCCTTAGTTGCTTGAAATAAAGGATAAAGTAAAAAATAAAAATAAATAGTAATAAATAATATTTATTACTATTTATTTTTATTTTTTATTTTTGTCTATAGCCACTTTAAGGGTCTTATCATGAGCCGTTATGCCCGGGCTAAATGAGGCTTGTTTTTCAAGCTAGGATAGCAATATTTACACGAAGTCAGAAGTACTAGTTTGCTAGCTTACTGACACTTGCTTGCTATCCTAGCTTGAAAAACAAACCTCGTGTAGCCCGGGCATTAGCGTGATCCCATTTAGTCTGTGGGAAAAAGACAGAGCTATACAAGCCCTCTAGCGCCATCACGTTCCAAGAGCGGAACTATTCACGCATTAAAACGTCATGGTAGGCCAGCTGAAACTTATTCAGAGACAGCTTTTTATTTTTTGCTTTGTTAAAATCATCAAATTAGTCTTCCCACCCTGGGCAGGGCGGGACTTACTGTCAGACTTGAAATCTGACTACAATCCACGGTGTCCTTCAATAGCTCTTTATGTTCCGTGGTCACGGTGATGGAATGAGTCCCGCGACCCTGGCAGGCTTTAGCCCTCTGCATAATGACGGCCCCCCCCCCGTCATTATGCTGACACTCTTTGAGGCGCGCGTGGAACATGACGCGCTGTCTACCCGGGCATGGTCCATGGTCGGACAGCGAGTTGCCCTTTACTCGCTGTCCGCATGCCCGCGCCTACGGTGGCCGGAGGTCATCTGCTGACGTCCGACACCGTGGGGTTCAGAGACAGCTTAATTAACTCTGTAATCAGAGAGATTCTTTTGAATCGGTTTGACTTCTTTAAAAACTAAATATTTATTTACCTTTGTTCACCGTCATAGATTAAATCTTCTCTGAGGATCGGTTAAAACAGTACTCGGGTCAAAATCAAAATCTAAAAAAGTATCGTCCTCCGGTGTTTTCATAATTATGTTGAGGTAAAGTTCTCACGTTAACCATAACGAAATACACAAATGTAAATAGAAGAATAAACAAAACAAATAAAAAACTGTTAAGCATGTATGATTCGTAAACCATTGTGCCTTCGATTAAAAACAACAGTTTCAGTAATAATGTTTCCATAATAAACTAAATTGAGCATTGCAAAAAATGAGCCAAGTTCGAAAATTATTATTTTTCCATAATATTTATACGCTGCGCTCTAAAACTGGAATAATTGACGTGAAAAGAAGGCTGCCATGCAGAAATTGCCAGAAATTGGGCGGGTAACGTCATCCGCATGCAAAACAGTCGCTGGGCAAAAATATGCACGCAAGGGTTGCCTGAGAATGAACGACGCCACCGAGGTCGGCCCAAAAAGAGGTGGCAAGACGATCTCGATGCGTACCTTGATGGCTGGTCCGAAGTGGCACTGGAAAAGAGCACTTGAAAGAATACGGGGGAGGCCTTTGCCAAAAAAAAATATACACAAGATATTATAGTGTTATTTTGGGCTATCTCAAAAAGAAACACAATCCTGGAAAGTATAGGCTATAGAAGGACCAGGTTTTTATTCAGTCAGGTCTGACAGCCTCTTCCCAGAGTGAAAGGCCTTATTTGATGATTTTCTACCCAAAAACGGGCAAACTTCTTTTCTTAATTAGTTATTTTTAAACTCATTAAGGGTACACTAGTCGGTCATTCTTCCATACAAACGTAGTTTCGCGATTATTCCAATATTTGACGGTTTAAATTCGAATTAAACAATGATCTATATTCATCTCATCATTGTCTAGTCCTGTATGGAATCAAAAAAGTAAAAAATAACATCTATTATTAGTTATGGGTGTCGAAACTTACTTATTTTAAGCCTAATTTTAACGAATCTTTGGGGGGAAATAAATAACAAAAGAAGACAGTAAATTGTAAAATAATTTCCATACAGGAATAGATAATTTGTTCAAAATTCTAGATAACTTTATTTTGAACAGATACATTCAGTAGTTTTTTCATAATATCCAAATTCCCGAAGGTCTTTTGAAAAGTTGCAGTAGTTCATTATTCAAAGTAATCACGCATTCATGAGTCATTCGAAGGGTGGAGTATGTGTGCATAAGTGCCCTAGCTTCTTACTGCTCATTCATCCTATCGATACGTGATGTTGGATGAAATAACAAGCATTTTAATCCCGCTCGCCAACGAGTTCGTCCCGCCGACTAGCGCATCCTTAAGGTAAGCGTCCACAGGTCCGCATCGTACTGTTACATCCCTACAATACACCCTTAAGTGCCTAGTCAGCACCATGTCATCATTCCTATCTAGACTTAGTGCCCTAGCCAGGTAATAGCATCAGTTCGGGTTGAGACTCCTACCGGATAGGTCGTAAGCCAGAAAATTGTCCAAGTTTCCCTTTTCTACGATATATGTGCCTTTTACTGAAATACATAATATTTAATTAATTTTCGATAATCATTTTTTTTTTAAAGGGATTTCTAAAGTGTGTCTTAACAGTACGTATCGGACGCATTGCATTAAAAGTCAAACGGATTAACGCATGCGACGCGCATCGCAAAGATGATTTATGAGATACCTCGAAAATCTTCTTTTCTTAACCCAAAGCATAGAAATCATAATCCAAAATATTAAAGATGACAACGAATATTATTTGGGACTCGCTCTGCTCAGGATTTAATAATACTTCGAGAGAAGGGTGCTTGTCATAAAGCCCGATTTATACTGTCAAATAAGATAATTGCAATGTTTAAAGATAACCACCCAGTTAACACTAAAAGTGCCTAAGAATCCTAAAAAGAAACTCAGAAACATAACCACCTATTTTTGTAAGTCGGTCAAAACTTTATGAGTACTAAAGTTAATTGAATTTTGTTTCTTTTCATTAACCTTTACAAGTTTTAATGTTTGATTTAACGGTTACTCTCTTGAGTACATACGTACTCAAGGTGCCTACGAAAATGAAGAAATGTAACCGAAATTTTCCACTAGGAGTATTTAAATAGTGATCCGGAGTTTAGATTTTTACTAGGTTGAGAGATGGCATCATCATCATCAGCCTATAAATGTGCCCATTGCTAGGACACAGGCAGAACTGACTGTGAGAGGGACTAGACCATAATCCACCATGCTGGCCCAGTGCGGGTTGGCAGATGTCACATGTCCTCGAATTTTTGGTTCTGGGACATGCCGGTTTCCTCACGATGTTTTCCTTCAACTTTATTGAGAGCAGTGGTGATGAAATAAATTACTCACAGCAATGCGCGTAGCTAGGTTCGAACCCACGACCTACATTTCGTAGGTCAGGGTCGATACCATTGCGCCACTTCTGCTCTGGTTGAGGGATGTAGTTTCAATATACCCTTCTTTTTTCTGGTTTTGCTCTTGATTTCAATCTAGCACAGACGCTAAAATAAAACCTAATGAAGCGAGATTACCCAGAAGGAACAGAGACTTTGGCGTACCGTCATCGTCTGCCTAGCCTTTTTCCAACTATGTTGGGGTCGGCTTCCAGTAGACCCAGGTGCAGCTGGATATCAGTATTTTACATGAAGCGACTACCTAAGCGTAAAGATTATTGAAAGACACGATGAAATGACAGCTGGGACCAACGGCTTAACGTGCTTTCCGAGACACAAACTTCGCTATGACACATGGTCACCCATCCACAGACCAACCTCGGCAAGCGCGACTTAAGCAGAACGATCGGCCTGTGCGGCTGTAATTATTATTAGCCACGAACCCCTCAGACTTTGGCGTACTTACCTGCGGAACATAAAACCTTTTTAGATTTTCATTTCTTTCTTTCTTTCAAAAACTTGTTAAACATTCCAATTTCAAATTTGTAGCGTTCTACATGACTTTTCCAAAGTCTAATACGGAATTTGGATGTGATCCAGAAGTCTTGGTGAGACAAAGTTTTGACCCGGTTTCGTTTGGCTATTCGTAATAAATATATTTAAGATTGAAGTCCGAATTTATTAGACCAAGTATTTGTTTTCAGGGTTCCGCAAGCTTTAGTCAAAAAAAGACAGACTTGTTAAAAATCGAAGACACAATTGGCGCATTGCTGGTTGCTGCTGCTACGCTGCCTGGTGGTTCGATTCCCATAAGGAACAGATCTGTACGACCGGAACAGAAGAGAGATTTCCGGGTCTGGTTATTTGTCTGTTTTTAAACGGACTCGCGATACAAAAAGAAATTCATAAGGTGGGGTAAAGTCTAAAAAGAAAAAACAACGTCTTGGCGGAGGCACTACCATGCCCCCGGTTCGGAAAAACTCAGGTCATCACTTTTTTAAATCTGGGGAGATAGAAGCAAATGAAAAGTACCAACACAAGATTTTTTAGTGACATAACTAAAGTTTCAAATTATACAAGTAACGTACTTTAGATTGTGATTCTTAAAGATAAATAAACGTAATTTTTCACAGGCCTTTCACTGAATCAAACTGAACCTCTATAGTACAGACACTTTATTACAACGTCCCAAAAACCTCCCAACACTTAAGTCAGGGTGTCCTTAGGGACCCTCAAGACGGTCTGAAAACCGCAGCGAATTAATCACAAGAGATTAGATGAGAACATTGTGTACAAGTGTACAAGTTACTTGGTGCGTGTTTGTCATTCGAGATGTTCAAGTAAAGTCAGAGAATTGTTTAAGACCATCTGTTAGGTTTTTTGTTTTCTTGGTAAAATCATCATATGAGTCCTCCTATCTAGGGCGGGACTCAATTGATAACTTTACTTAACGCTTACATATATTTTTAAATACGCATTGCTGTAGAGCAGGGGTCACCTATTAGTTTCGTTTGGGGTCTTTTTTATGGCAATGTCATGAAATGACCATGGCAATCCTCAAATCATTATGTAGAAAAAAAAAATTGTTCAAAAATTTTAATTACGGAATATATGCAATTGTAACAAAGGTATTTTTTCAAATTTTCTATGAGGAAAGTGTCTGTTTTATTGCGTGTTTGATCAAATCGAGAAACTTTTTGAAAATTGATCATAAGATCGTATTCTGTAGTGGAAGTCGCTGTGTTCTCGCGGTCCGCACAAAATGAGTCGGGGCGGACTCGGAAGTTTGTTATCCTACCTTTTTGTTTTCTTTTTCGTTTAAGATGTGACCAATTCTTGTGTAAGAGTGAATTAAACCGCCAATAAGCATTCCTTAGCCCTCTATCATTGGTATAGACTTATGGTAATTACGTGTAATACTAGGGTTCCTCACGATGTTTTTCATCATCGAACACAGTGATGTCTAAGATAGTGTTAGAAATATAATTACATGAATTGAAAAGACACTTTGTACTTGCCAGTGTTTGAACAGACAAGGTGCAAGAGGCGAGATGTTTTCGTCAACCAGGAAAAAATCCAGATTCCGAGTTACAGCTGAAAAAATCCTAAAGCCAAGAAATAACACACACACAGTAAACGCGCGAATGAATTACGATTTTGCCTATGTATGTCCCGTGTTACAGCTATGTATGTATGTGTGCCGTTCCAGCTGGACTAACCATAGTAAAAAGACCAATCAGTAAGTCAACTAGGCCTCGACTGAAGTGTGTATAAGTGTTGAAACCAACACTAGGTATACATATTTCGGGCAAGCCGCAATAGCGGCGGTAAGACCCCTCTTTGAGGAGTGGCTGGAGAGACGTCACGGCGTCCTTTCCTATCGCATGACGCAGGTCCTCACCGGACACGGAAGTTTCGGGAGGTACCTGTGGCTGATGGGAAAGGAGGAAGCGCCTGGGTGTCACCACTGCGAAGATCGCCCGGAGGACACAGTAGAGCATACGGTGCAAGACTGCCCAGCGTTTTTTTTTTTTTTTTTTACGTGGTAAAATCATCAAATGAGACCTCCCACCCCGGGCAGGGCGAGAGGTACTGTCAGACTTGTACTGACAAAATCCACGGTGTCCTTCAATAGCCCTTTATGTTCCGGGGTCACGGTGATGGTATAAGACCCGCGACCCCGGCAGGCTTTAGCCCTCTGAGAGGGGGCCTCGTCATTATGCTGACGCTCTTTGAATCCTGCACCGTATGCTCGACTGTGTCCTCCGGGCGATCTACGCAGTGGTGACACCCAGGCGTTTCTTCCTTTCTCATAAGACACAGGTATCTCCCGAAACATCCGTGTCCGGTGAGGACCTGCGTCACGCGGAAGGTTAGGACGCCATGACGTCTCTCCAGCCACTCCTCAAAGAGGGGTCTTATCGCCGCTACTGCGGCGTGCCTGAAGACTGCCCAGCTTGGGCAGAGCACCGACGTGTCCTCACGGCGGCGATAGGCGGACACCTCTCGCTCCCGTTATTTGTTTCGGCCATGCTGCGGAGCGAGACGGAGTGGGAAGCGGCCGCCACCTTCTGCGAGGCAGTAATGCTCGTGAAAGAGGTAGCGGGCCGCGAGCGAGAGAGGACAGCGTCCTACCTCCGCCCCAACCGCAGTGGTGTACGCCCACGGCGTCGGACGTCGCAAGACAATCTCCGGCCACCGTAGGTGCGGGCATGCGGACAGCGAGTAAAGGGCAACTCGCTGTTCGACCATGGACTATGCCCGGGTCGACGGGGCGTCGTGTTCCACGCGCGCCTCAAAGAGCTGTCAGCAAAATGACGGGAGGAGGGCCAGAGCCTGCCGGGGTTGCGGAACACACGCATACCAAGATTCCGGTACACAAAGGGTTAACTATACACGACGCCATTTCTGTTCATAGTTGAAATACTGCGCCATAACACCAATTTGTATGGAAATTGGTTGTGTTAAACACGATGACAATATACTATTGTGATAGAGAGGCTAACAATGCTTGTAGCATCATGTATAACTATATCAACTGACTCATAAGGAAAAAATACATAACAATTACTCATAAACTCAGACAATGCGACTTGAGAAAATCAAAGAAAATCGATACACATTTCTCACTGTTCCTTTCACCGTAATTATAGTCGTGTTAACCCTTAATTTGGCAAGACCAAAAAAGTTGAAGTAGAAAGTTGGCGTTAATATATTGCGTTAATATGCATTCAAACTTTACGGGAAAAATAATAAAAAAAATATTACATGAAGGGTTTCCTGAAAACAGAACGTAAAGTATACTTAACAAAATCCTATGGCTAAAGAATTAAAATGTATATAATATGTATATAAAATAATGTTTACATGCAGTATTTCTATGTAGTAAACAATTTTCACTTAGTTAACACCATAAGTAACCATTAGTTTTGGCACAAATTTTATCAAACAGATTGTCAGAACTGAAATCGATGAAATAATTGAATTCTTTCTTTCTATCGGGACCCTAGAGCTTTCGCACTTTTCTGGATCTACTTCCGCACAATGAAGGAAACTTCTATGAGACCATTTAAACTTGATTACATTGTCGTTTTGGGTACAGGGGCTATCTGGATCAGGTTAAGTGAAGTGAAGTGGAGACAGAACACAGCCTTTCTGTCTCCGACGATTTGCTGGTAGCTGTAGTACATGTTGGTAGTGGCACTAGTGGCGCAAAAGCCAAAATTTGTGTAAATTGTAGAGGGGAATCAATTACCTGACTGAGAATGCATCATTTCATTGGAAAATGTGCTAAAACTGCTATTTCAATAAGTCTCACCATGCAGATTTGTTGAGTATACTTTACAGAACAAGATTACTCACCATCGAATTTTGTTGAGTATACTTAACAATCAAGTTCACTGACTCCTCGTGTTCATATCCAGGTGAAGAATGGATTTCTTATATTTTTAACCTATTGATTACACAATAAATAAATAGAAATAAGCAAAATATGTATCAAAACTAGACCAAAACCCAACAAAAATAAATATTTACATTTATGGCTCACAGATGACATTGTCTCATTGTCCTTTCTGGTTCGCTACTGTCAAGGAAAATATTGACAGGCCTGTAGAAACTTTTTCCTACTAAAATTAACTATCATTGAAATATTCCTAGCCCATAAAATTTGAAATCACGGAAGAAAATTTGACATCTAGATTTTTTCAAAAGTTATGTTAAGTATACTTTACGGTGCCAAATTAAGGGTACTTCACAGTAACGCGTAGCACGACGCCGCCGCCGTGGGATTGATATTTGTCGACGGAACAATCGACAAAATGACAGAATGTAGAATAATAATATTATAAATGCGAAAGTAACTCTGTCTGGCTTTCCTGCTAAAACTACTGAACCGATTTAAATGTTGGTACAGATGGTGTTTTCTCAGGCACTAAGGACATTTTTTTTTCAGTGGTAAAATTGACAACACGGTTGGCGCAGTGGTTGAACGGTCGACTGCTGCCAACAAATATTTGTATGATCTGCAAATAGTTGTTCCGGGTCTGAGTGTTTGTGTATGTGAGTTTCTATGTTTGTAAACGCACCCACGATACAGGAAGAAATTCCTAGTGTGGGCCAACGTTTTTTTTTTTAAAAAAAAAACATCAAACGAGTGCGTCCACTCCGTTACTGTCAGACTTGTACTGACTAAAAGGCAGGCTAGCCAGAAGACGCAGGTTCGAGTCCCGCTCGCAGCTGAACTTACCTTCAAAAAGAAAAACTCCGAAGAAATTAGCACAGGCAGTAACTAATACCACAGCACTATTTTCTCGGGTGATTAGAATATCCAAAAAACGCGACCTGCCGTTAATTACTTTACTAAACACTGATACTAGTTACTGCTGAGTAATCAGTTGTCGTGTAAAGATATCCACTATCACTGATAACAGTACATATAGGCCGGTCAATATCGACATCAAACATTGCGAACGCGCATGTAACTACGACTTTGTTATATGTTGTTAGGTCCCTTGAGAGGTAGTTAACACCCAAGTTTGCAACCCTGAAAACCCTGTGCTGTCAATGTCAATGTCGAATCAAAATCCGTTCAGTAGTTTTTGCGTGTGTAACTCATGAACAATGATAGCTAGAGAGATGAAATTTTCACAGGTGATGTACTTCTGCTGCCGCTATAATAAAACATACTAACAGGAGATATAACATATTATGAAGAAGTTAGGTCAACATATAGGCTACATATTATCACGCTATTACTTACGGGGAACGAGCAGTGGACCTTTATTTCTTTAACGAATTCCCGCAGGCGACGTGTGTGGGGAGCAGCTAGTATAAAATAAACTCGGTTTGGCAAGTTTGTGAAGATAATTACATTTTCATTTCAATGTATTTTCACGATAATCTTAAGATTTGGCAGCTTATTATTAGTTGCGATCTTAAAAAATATTCCAGGAAAGGAAAATACCGTAAAAAAAAATGCATTCTGCCATTTGCAAAGCTACACTGTAACGCCTACATTTATATGCCAAATGTGGTTTCAAGACATTCTTGGCACTTGTAAGTAACTGTGTTTACCCCGATACGGGTCGTAAATTGTGCATGCAAAACAATTTGTTTACATATTTTGAATCTACGACTTATTTTAGGAAAGCACTTAGTTGGATTTGACCTGATTTAAGAAACAAAGTTTTCAAGTAGTACTTGTGTCGTATCCAAAAACATTGGTTGCCCAAATTATGTCAAAAAGAACGCCCCCTTAAAGGTGCAAAACCTGCCGGGGTCGCGGGACTGTCTCATCAGGTAACCGTGATCCTGGACCGTGAAGGGCTATTGAAGGATCATAGTGGATTTCATACAGTACAAGTCTGACAGTAAGTGTGGACTCATTTCCCCACCAACGTGTCTCCACGTTGCCGTCGTGGTGGGGCTTGCGTGTCTCGATGATCTTTGGGCCCCTACCGGTAGAGGCACTCGTGTACTCATGCCGGACAGGCTCAGAAGGAGAGACCAGACCAAGAGGGACACACCGGGGAAAGGCGCGCCGCCTGCAGGATCGAGCAGTTAGCTCGAGCTTGTAGACGGCGCGGGGCCCGGTCTCAGATACTGGGCTCATGGGGGGGAAAGGGGGTAAGGACAACAGAGGAACTCACCTCTTTAAAAAAGTAAATTATGGATAGAAGGATTATTGTTAAGGGAAAAAGCTGACGCAAACGCGGACCACCGCGACGACGACGTCTACGACACTCCAGAGGTGACCGAGGTAGACTTGAGAGTGGCGGTACAGCGGCTTAAGGCCAAAAATACCGCCCCAGGACCCGACGGCCTGCCAGGAAAAGCCTGGGCCCTGGCCTTCGGGACTCTCGGGCCTCGCCTGGGGGGGGGGCCCTTTAGCGCGTGTTTGGAAAGGGGCTAGTTCTCTAGGTCCTCATCCAAAAGCCCGGGCGCCCTGCGGACTCTCCGTCCGCATTCCGGCCCATCGTGCTGCTCGACGAGGTGGGCAAGCTCTTTGAGAGAGTCATTGCAGACCGCCTCGTCGGGCACATGAATCGGATGGGCCCGGACCTGTCGGAGAGCCAGTTTGGCTTCCGCAGGGGGCGCTCGACGGTGGACGCCATCATGCGCGTGAGAGCCCTCACGACGGGGGATGTTGCCCGGGGCAGTGTCGTCTTGGCGGTGTCGTTAGACATCTCCAACGCCTTCAACACCCAGGCCCGCCGCTAGGGGTTTGAACGCCCGTGTGCAATTCCTATTATGCCGCCCCCGTTTAACTATGTCTACCGTACACGATCTCATCATCATCATCATCATCTCAGTCATAGGACGTCCACTGCTGAACATAGGCCTCCCCTATTGATCTCCACATGTACCGGTTGGAAGCGACCTGAATCCAGCGTCTTCCGGCGACCTTCATAAGGTCGTCTGTCCACCTTGTTGGTGGACGTCCTACACTGCGCTTGCTAGTCCGTGGTCTCCCTCCACTCTAGCACTTTTCGACCCCATCGGCCCTCCGCTCTGCGAGCAATATGGCCTGCCCATTGCCAATTCAGCTTGCTAATCCGGTGGGCTATATCGGTGACTTTAGTTCGTCTACGGATCTCCTCATTTCGGATTCGATCACGCAGAGAAACACCGAGCATAGCCCTCTCCATAGCTCGCTGAGCGACTTTGAGCTTTGAGATGAGGCCGATAGTGAAAGACCACGTTTCGGTGCCGTAACTCATCACTGGTAACACACATTGGTTGAAGACTTTCGTCTTGAGGCACTGAGGTATATCGGACGAAAAGACACTGCGTAGCCCAATCGAGTTGGATTCGGCGGCTGACCTTTTTCTCGAAGTTGGATCTACCTAATTGGATTGTCCTAAGAGATATATGAGTCAACAACTTCGAGTACCGAGTTTCCAACAGAGACTGGGGTGGGCACAACATTGGCATTTGACATAATTTTCGTCTTGTCCATGTTCATTTTCAAGCCCACCCGTTGCGAAACTCGGTCGAGGCCATCGAGCATCATGCTGAGTTCCTCCATCGACTTTGCCATGACTACGATGTCGTCGGCAAACCGAAGGTGAGTGATGTACTCGCCATTGATGTTGATGCTAAGTCCTTGGCAGTAAACAGTTTAGGGGAGATAACATCCCACTGTCTGACGCCTCTTCTCAATGGAATCGCCTTCGTACTCTGCTCCTGTACTCGGACCGACATGGTGGCGTTATTATATAAACACTTCAGCACCTCGATGTACGACAGTCAACACGGCATCGCTGGAGTGACTTAAGCACCGCCCATGTTTCCACCGAATCGAAGGCTTTCTCATAGTCCACAAACGCTAAGCATAAATAAAATATAAATAAATAAAATAAAAAGCCTTTTATTTCACAACATAAGATTATTAAAATAACATTTTTTTTTTTGCAATACAAAAAAACAAAAATACGCATTAATAATTTGCTTAAAATTACAAACGCTAAGCATAATGGCAAGTTATACTTCTCGGTCTTCTGTATAACTTGCCGCAGCGTATGAATGTGGTCTATGGTACTATAGCCTCTACGGAAACCGGCTTGATCGGGAGGCTGGAAGTCATCAAGTCTGTGTTCGAGACGGTTCGTGATAACCCTTGAAAACAGCTTATAAACATGATTCAGAAGCGTGATGGGTCTGTAGTTCTTCAATAGGCTGTTATCACCTTTTTTGAAAAACAGCACCACCTCACCTCCGCTCCATGCTTCGGGCGTTTTGCCCTCGAACAGGACGGTATTAAAGAGCTTCTGGAGGACTTTAAGTACCGGTGTTCCACCCGCTCTCAGAAGCTCTGAGGTGATTCCGTCCTCGCCCGGCGCCTTGTTGTTCTTAAGCTGTTTCAGGGCCATCCTAATCTCGTACAGACTGATGTCCGGGATATCTTCGGTATAATGCCGGGAGTCCGGGACAGCTTGGCTCTTGGATCTCCTACCAAGCTGTCAACGGGCTTTGCGACCGAAGTGTATAACTGTCCATAGAACCTTTCGATCTCGCCTAAAACCTCTGCTTTGGTCGACGCTATGCTGCCGTCCTCCCGTTTCAGCTTTGTCATCTGGCTTTGTTTTTACACGATCTAGGTTAAAAAAACTAGGTTAAGGATGTGAAAAAAATAAGAAATACTTTACAACGAAAAATTAATAATTTACTTAATTTACAGTAATTGTACCTTTTTTGCCTTTATGTTGGCGAAATCTGTTATCAATTTTTTTGTGTCTAAGCTATCTAAGATCTCATATACGTAATATGCTACGCTGACAACACGCTCGTCCTGGCAGAGGGAGAGTCGCACCAGGGGGCGACCGACCTGGCGACGCAAGCGGTCGCGACAGTCGTCGATAGGATCCGGCGGTTGGGACTCGACGTGGCGCTGCACAAGACGGAGGCCATGTGTTTTCATGGCCGCGTCAACGCGCCAACGTCGGGTTACAACATCACGGTGGGAGGGGTTCGCATCGGCGTCTTGAGGACGATGAAGTACCTGGGACTCGTCCTCGACAGCCGGTGGAACTTCCGGGAGCATTTCCTGGGTTTGGCCCCAAAGCTGAACCGGGCAGCAGCCGCCCTCAGGCGACTCCTGCCAAATCTCAGCGGGCCAAACGCCTCCTGCCGTAGGCTGTACGCCAGCGTCGTGCGGTCCATGGCCCTCTACGGGGCCCCCGTGTGGGCCCCAAGCATCCGGACGCGACCACAGAAGCTGGTCGCATGCCAGAGGGTCATGGCTATCCGAATGATCCGGGGATATCGCACGATTGCCGGCGAATCAGCAAACCTCCTTGCCGGATTACTGCCCTGGGATCTGGAGGCGACTGCCCTCCAGCGCGTCTACGTGTGGCGCGTGGAGGCGCAGCGCTGGGGCGTAACCCCGCTGCCTCGAGAAGTCGAGGCGCGGCGGGAAGAGCTCCGGCGCGAACTCAGGGCAGTATGGAGGGGACGACTGTCGCAACCGACGCAATGCCGCAATAGCGGCGGTAAGACCCCTCTTTGAGGAGTGGTTGGAGAGACGTCACAGCGTCCTTACCTACCGCATGACGCAGGTCCTCACCGGACACGGAAGTTTCGGGAGGTACCTGTGTCTGATGGGTGAGGTAGAGACGCCCGGGTGTCACCACTGCGAGGATCGCCCTGAGGACAAGGTGGACACACGGTGCAGGACTGCCCCGCTTGGGCGGGGCCCCGTCGTGTCCTCACGGTGACGATAGGCGGGGACCTCTCGCCCCCAACATTGGTTGCGGCTATGCTGCGGAGCGAGATGGAGTGGGAAGCCTCCTTCTGCGAAGCAGTCATGCTCGTAAAGGAGGAGGCGGGCCGCGAGAGGGAGAGCATAGTCCTCCCTCCGTCCGCAGCAGTGAACGCCTACGGCGTCGGTCGCGAGGCGATCTCCGGCCACCGTAGGCGCTGGCATGCGGACAGCGAGTAAAGGGCAACTCGCTGTCCGACCATGGACCATGCCCGGGTCGACGGCGCGTCGTGTTCCACGCGCGCCACAAAGAGCTGTCAGCAAATGACGGAGCCCCCTCACAGAGGGCCAAAGCCTGCCGGGGTCGCGGGACTTAATTACTTCCCAAAATTACTTTGGAAAAATCTAAAAACCACCTTATTACATTTTAATCCTAGACAAGAACTTTTTAATCGTTCCCGGTAACACCGCAGCAAGCCCACCTCTTTTGCAATTTTATGAAAATCACAGATATGGTGAAGCTGTTTTCACAATCACCCCGGTGACACAAAGCGATATCTCACTCACTATCTCTAGTCTCAAAAGTAACGCGGAAGGCTACGACAACATTACCCTGGACATGATCGTCATGACTCTGCCTCAAACTTTGGATGTTATAACGGACATAATTAACCGCTCGATAGTGACGTCAACATTTCCTGACCAATGGAAGATTGCCACAATTAAGACTTTGCCCAAAAATTCAAACCCAGATACTTTAAAATACTTACGGCCTATAAGTATATTGCCTGGTCTGTCGAAAGTCTTGGAAAAAATTATCAGTCGTCAACTTTCATATTTTCTAGAACAAAATAAAATTTTACCAGATTTACAGTATGGGTTCAGAAAACAGCGTAGTACGTCAACTGCTTTATTGGACGTTACTGACAATATACTTGCAGCCCAAGACAAAGGAATGTGCACTCTATTAGTTCTGCTTGATTTTTCCAGGGCATTTGATTCTATTAATATTCTATTAGTATTATCAAAATTGAATTATTATGGTTTCAATCCCAACGCTGTACAATGGTTCCGTAGTTATTTAAATAATAGAAAACAACTGGTCGAACTGCGCTCGAGTGACGGCACTTCTACCAAATCTGCACAGCTACCCGTAGACAGAGGAGTCCCGCAGGGTTCCATGTTAGGGCCAATTATTTTCATTTTATACTGTGCTGATATAATACATTGCCTCCAGAGATGCAGGTACCATATATACGCTGATGATGTCCAACTTTATATATCTTATAGACCAAAAGAGTATGATCGGGCCGTTAAGGATCTAAACGAAGATCTCCAACGAATTGCCGCATGGTCCGAGAGGAACTGTCTGTCGCTAAACCCCACTAAAACAAAGTATATGATATTTGGTAGTAGACAGCAGTTAGGTTAGGTTAGGTAGCAGAAAAAGGTAACGAAAAGACCGGATATATTAAAAGTGGCCACCGACTTCTACAGCGCGCTTTATAGATCCAATGAACAGTTACCAAGTAAACTACAACCTACGTACCCTAATGACCATGAATTAACCTCACATCTCAATGTGTTAAAAGTAGAGGTCAGAAATGCTAAAAATTCACAAAAGAACAACAAAACACCGGGAGAAGATAACATCACAAACGAACTTCTGAAAACGCTCTCGGAACCACTACAAACAATTCTCCAGGCACTATTTGATAATATATTGAAAACTGGGCTTACCCCGAAGCAATGGTCGGACTCTACTTTAGTACTTCTTCACAAAAAAGGCGACCGTAGTGACCTTAACAACTATAGACCAATCAGTCTGATGTCAAACGTCTATAAGATCTTTTCCAAGTTGATACTAAATAGAATAACAAAAATTTTAGATGAGAATCAGCCTTATGAACAGGCAGGTTTTCGAAAGAACTACTCAACATTGGATCACATACAAGTGGTGACTCAAGCAATTGAAAAAGCCAAGGAGTATAATAAAACACTCTATATGTGTTTTGTAGACTACAAAAAAGCGTTTGACTCATTGAACCACAACTCAATATGGGAAACACTTCAACAACAAGGTGTCGACGAGAAATATATAAATGTGCTACAAGACATATATGCGAAAGGCTCTGCAAAAATTAGGTTAGAACGGGATGGTGTGAAATTCCCTATAAGAAGAGGGGTTCGGCAAGGAGATCCGTTATCACCCAAGATATTTACCGCCGTTCTTGAGAACATTTTTAGAAAACTTGATTGGACAAGGAAAGGATTGAGAGTCAACGGAGAATATTTAAGTCATCTTCGCTTTGCGGACGACATAGTCATCTTCACAGAAGACCAGACAGAATTGGCAACCATGTTAAATGAACTGACAGATGAGAGTAAAAGAGTGGGCCTATATATTAATATTTCAAAGACAAAAGTAATCACAAACAGAAAAGAAAAACATCCTATAACGGTCGACGGTTTGAATGTAGAATTCGTCAATGAATACATATATCTGGGTCAGTCAGTTTCATTTGATAACTCCACGGAAAACGAAGTGCAGAGAAGAATCGCTATAGCATGGAAAAAATACTGGGGATTGAAGGAAATCATGAAAAATAAATCAATACATATTAGTATTAAGAGAAAGCTCTTTGAGATAGCAATTTTACCGTGTTTGACATATGGTTGTCAGAGTTGGTCATTAAGGAAAAGTGAGGAAGATAAGTTAGCAATATGTCAACGCAAAATGGAAAGAAGTATGTTAGGAATCAAAATTTTAGATAAAATTAAAAACCAAAATATAAGAAAATTAACAAAGGTGACCGACATTGTTGAGAGAGTGCGGGCTCTAAAATGGAACTGGGCGGGTCACATATGTCGAATGGCAAATGAGAGATGGACCAAAAAAGTCATCGAATGGATTCCAAGAGAAGGAACAAGATCTAGAGGACGCCAAAGGAAAAGATGGGCAGACATATTTACACAAAGACTAGGACCAAACTGGATGACCAAAGCCAGAGACAGAAAATTTTGGAAAAGAATGGGGGAGGCCTACGCCAAGGAGGCGACTACTACTGACTAATTTAAATGAAATGCATGCTAATAAAATAAAAATTATATCTAATAAAAATTATATCTAATTTAAGAGCAATTAAAATCAAAATGAAATTATAATATAATACTTAAAATTTGACATGTCAATATACCTAATTAATTATTCAGATAAAACTATGTTTTGTATAATTGTTGTAGGTTATGGAATTTTATTGTAAGTTGGTTGTAGAATAAAGGCTATTTTATTTTTATTTTATTTTAGTAGACAGCAGTTGGCGCCTTTGACGTAAATTTATTGGGCGAACCTATTGAGCGAGTGTTTGAGGCGCGAAATTTAGGTCTGAACATGGACAACGATCTTCGTTACGAGAAACACGTCTCTGACTCGGTAAGAAACTGTTTCTATCGTCTTAAGGTCCTGTACAGAATGAGGTGTTATTTGACGGAATCACTACGAGAACAACTAGTTGAATCGCTGATACTATCAAGATTAAACTACGCGGACACTGTTTATGGCCTGCGCCTGTTGGCGCGCACGGAACGACTCATACAAAGGGTGCAAAACGCGTGCGCCCGGTTTTGTTATAATATCCCCCGCAGAGGTCATGTTACACCGTTTCTCAACCAACATTTCATTATTAAAATGAAATCCAGAACTACACCTGGCTTGCCTTCTGTTTGGGGTGATTAAATACAAAGAACCGGGCTACTTGTACAACAAACTAAATTGGATAACCAGTAAACGTGAATGTGGTAGACGGCAGTGCTCGCAGCAACTCTCTTCACAGTCACACAACACGGCTGCTTTTCGAGGCAGCTTCCGTTACGCGGCCTCCAAAGTCTGGAATAACCTGCCCCCACCAATCAGATCAATCAACGCAATAGATACATTTAGGCGACGGTTACGGCAGTATCTGGTGGAAGGGCATCGTAAACTGGATATGATCGTGGCAGATGTCTCTTTAATCTAAGGCACGCCCATAGGCTTAATTATTATTAATAATGTCACATTTTGTTTACTGTGAAAGGTTGTCTACTCTCTAAAGCCTATTAGGTTTCTCTCTTGCCCAGTCGCAGCCGGCCTCATGTTGACGCTTTTGTTCTGTGACAGAGGGAGCTATACCCACGGCAACGCTGCCTCCAGTCGCTTTATGAGAGACCTGCATGCAATACGACACGCCTGAAATCAGCTTTTCTTCAAGCCTATATCTAAACCAGTAAATATCCGCTGTTGCATAGTGTTTTTTACTTACCCAATGCGTTTGGCCTTCTTACATGCGACGGGGACGTGGGTTGCGATGCTGCATGCCTAGGGAGTTTTTCAATTTACTTGGGTATGGTCATGAGTGGTCCTGTCCGCTTTGTTTCTCCAGCTTATTTCCATCACCGATAATACTGTAAGAGGGTAAATTATATGAAGTAGGTATTTCAACTAGCGTAAATTAATGTAGTAATTATTATTTCCTTATTATTATTACTTATTTTTTATTCAACCAAATATAAGTTAATGACTACTACTATTCGTCTTTGCATAATTAATCCAAACACGTTATTATACAAATTTTCCGATTGCACTGCCGTTATAAACATTAAACTCACATAATATATTCTGCTTTGTAAACCACTTTTCAATGAAAAATAGATAATTTATATTAGCTAGTCAGTCGCGCTTGGCTGCCTGTGGCGTTTTGACTCCTAAATGCATCGGGTAGTAACAAGTAATTACGCGTACCTAGATAAGAAATCTGGCAACAAGCGAAACAGGTTTTGAAGCTAATTACCAACATAGCCTATTATCACGTGATCGTCATATTTGTTCTTTTATTTTTCTACTAGTTTTCAACACAAAACTACATCATTGGATTTTAGAAAAATCAAAAATCCTGGCCAGGAATCGAACCCGCTAATTTTGGAAAAAAATCACACCCTGTATTATTACACCGTTCGATAGTGTTATTAATAGGCAACAAATTCTGGGAAGTAATCATATACGGCAAACTTAAGAAAAACGTATTATTACAAAAAAAAACTGATTAATCTTGAAGGCAAAGATAGTATTTGAAGTATAAGATACCGTTTCTTCTTTAAAATAATGCTATTTTTAGTTCAACTCAATAATTTCGTATTGCTAAGTAATGTGGGATTGTTGAAACGTCAATCCAGTGAAACATTGAAAACAATTAAATTTTATAATTTCGAATAAATTATGGCTCAGTAGAAGTAAAGTAACATGGGAAAATAACCAATTTCATAGAAATCAGTCATTTCCTTAGGTTTGCCGTATATGATTAGGTACCTACTTCCCAGAATTTGATCCTTATCAGCAACATTATCGAACGGTGTAATAATACAGGGTTTGATTTTTCAAAATCAGCGGGTTTCGATTCCTGGCCAGGATTTTTGATTTTTCTAAAATCCAATTATGCAGTTTTAGTTTTCGTCGAAATCGGCTTCGAGACTCCTTTTAACGTTTTTCGATGTTCCTCATAGTTTCGAAAATAGCCATCGACGCCCAGTTGATGAAAAATTCACCCTGTATATTCATTATTTTAATTATTATGTATCGACATTTTATATAAGTAGAAGTTTAAACAAAGCGCTGACACCATCATTTATGTTTAAAGCTGATTTGCATCCGTCACATCACCATCACAGGTCCAGTTGTAAACCAGCGTCGAGCACAAGTTGCACGACATTTTGCTGACCTGGACCTTTTTGGCGCAGCCGTGAGACACACAACAATTCTTTGTTTATTTTTTACTATTCCTTTAGATGTACTTAAGTCCTTTCTTTTTTTGTGTTTATTTTTATTTTAAATGTTGTGTGTATCGTGGACTCTTTTGCGCCAAATAAATGTTTTTTCTTTCTTTCTTTCTTACTTATTTCCATCACCGTGACCCCGGAACATAAAGGGCTATTGAAGAACACCATGAATTTTAGTCAGTACAAGTCTGACAGTACCTCCCACCCTGCCCGGGGTAGGAGGTCTCATTTGATGATTTTACCACGAAAAAAAGGGTTAGAACCAGCTTGTGGTGTCGTTTCCCGGGGTGGATAGCTAAGCGATTGTTCACAACAAACCCAATACTAAAAGACAAAACTTTATTTTCACTTTTCACGAAGGCTTTCAGCCATTTTTAAATAATTATATTTTAAAAAACTAGCTGACCCGGCAAACTTCATACTGCCTATATTATATTTACTTACCTTTAAAACCTTGCCTGGACTTCCAGAAATCGTTCGAAACTAAAATCAGCCAAATCGGTCCAGCCTTTCTTGAGTTTTAGCGAGACTAACGAACAGCAATTGATTTTTATAATTATACTAGCTTCTGCCCGCGACTTCGTACGCGGATCTTGTTGCTTATGCCAGCTACAACGGGGTCGTCAAAAACGAAGATCTGCAAAGTCTGATACCCAACTCCAAGAGCCTGGGTAAATAATTAATGTGTGTTTGGCCAGTAGAATATTTTTTTTATTTAAAAAAGAGCTGAAAGTTCCTAAGAAAGTTTTCCCGTATATCTTATAGATGCGGATTTCCCCCTTTTGGCCAATTTAAAAGAAACACTCTGTATATTATGTTAAAGTTTAGTTGGGATTTTGTTGTTCAACATTGCGTTCCAGATCTCCAATTTTTACACGTCAACAGAGAATGCACATCAGGCTGAACAACTCTTTCTAAGACGTCGATTCTATATATGTTATAGTTTAGCTGGGCTTTTGGTGTTCCACATCAGGTGTTCCAGATCTTCAATTTTTATTTGTCAACAGAGAGTGCTCATCAGGCCAAACAACTTGGCTAAGACGTCATTCCTGTATTTGTTATAGTGTAGCTGGGCTCTTGGAGTTCCACATCAGGTGTTCCAGATCTTCAAATTTATTTTCGCAACAGAAAATGCTCATCACGTGGACCAATTTTTGCTATGGCACCATTTTTGTATCTAGTTTAGCTAGTCTGTTGCGGTTCTGCGCCAGGTGTTCAAGTTTCCAAAATAAATTATAGCCTATGTTTTGACCAGACTTAATACCTAAACAACAAAAAAAGAATCATTCAAATCCGTCCAGTACTTTTTGAGTTTATCCCGGACATACATACAGACAAACAGACAAACAGACAAACAGACAAACAGACAAACAGACAAACAGATAAACAGATAAACAGACAAACAGACAAAAATTCTAAAAACTATATTTTTGGCTTCGGTATCGATTGTAGATCACACCCCAAGTATTCTTTAAAAAAATATATTCAATGTACAGTTTTGACTTTCCTACTATTTTATTATATGTATAGATAAGAAGAAGAAGATAGACAGATTAAAAAATAGAAATAGAAGATATAGATTAAAAAATACCACCAATATAAACGATTTCACAGAATTATTTATTTAAAATGATTCAATCCTTGAAAACAGGAACTATTCAAAACAGGGAAAACTTGTTAGAGTTTGTAGTTTGAGAGCTGGACACCAGCCAGATTTCGGGCCAGATTGAAACTGGGGACATTCGATACGTTACCGACTGAGTGCGCTGCCGAACTTTGTTTATGTTGCCTATTTACTTCTGGATTCAATAAACGGGATAAAGTTATGTAGATTTAAGTTAACAAGATCAAAGACTTGAACTTGAGTGCCCTGATTTACTTCGTATAACTTATTCATTCATCACTGCTTTTGAAAACAGTGGAAAAAACATCGTTAAGAGCTACCAATTTGCATGGGATCGCTGGGTTTTTTCCGGTCACCGTAGTCACGAGCTTGTGTGTAAAAGGTAGCTTGCCGTATAATCAAGAGCCAGCGCTGGGTGACGCGCGTAGTGACCCATGCGCACCTCTTGGAACTTTCAACTTACTGGGTGTGCCAGCGTTTTAAGGCACTGCAGGCCTAAAAGCCTCGGGACTCGGGACTGTATTATAAAGGCACTGTTGTCCTGGAACGTAAAGAGTAACAGAAGAATCAATTTCATCCCATCCCAGTTTCCTTAATCTATACTTAATACTCGTATTATAAAGCTGAAGAGTTTGTTTGTTTGTTTGATTGTTTGTTTGTTTGAACGCGCTAATCTCAGAAACTACTTTTTGGAATTCAAAAATTCTTTTTGTGTTAGATAGCCCATTTATCGAGGAAGGCTATAGGCTATATAACATCACGCTATCACCCAAAGGAGCGGAGCAGTAATGATAAATGTTTCAAAATCGGGAATTTGTATTCGTTTTTTAGAGCTTCCGTTGCGTGCGCTGCGTAAACGGTTAGAGTTACTCAAAAAATATGTATTACGGAATTATTCCTCAAAAAAAGTTCTAAAATAAAGTCTGCGATAGCATATATCTATCTCTTAAGGTTAAGTCACTATAACCTTTTTTATGGAAATAAAATTTGTTTTAAAGTAATGCATTATTTGCGAAGGTGTTTTCATTAACATGATATTAATCTTTATCCAAATTAATACGTTAATCATCATAAGCATTTAATTTTGAACAAAATTGCCCTTGACATCATTTGATTTCAATGAATATCTTAGGAGATATCACAGTTTCAAAATAATACCGCGACAAAATAATGACGGGCTGGGTATGTCACAATTGCGTCGATAAAATCCCTCTTTGAGGAGCGGTTGGAAAGACGCTACGGACTGTATCCTCACCTTCAACCTGACGCAGTCCTCCCGGGCATGGTTGTTTTGGGATGTACCTCAAGATTCGGTGGCAAGTAACGGGAATGGTTAGCAGAGGGGAACTGATGGGAACAGGACCATAGGACCAAAAATCTAACATGACGAGGGTGAAACCGCGGGCAGAAGCTAGTTTTAAATATTCGTCGTTTAAAAGTGATTTTTTGATGACCTATTTGAAATAAATTTGACTTTGACTTTGCAAAGGAACAGGGTGGTTTTTAGTAGATAAGTCAAGTCTAGAGTTCCGTTTCTCCCTAGAATAGATTCATTTCATTTCATTTCATTTATTCATAACAGTTCACACTGTGTTGAAAATTACATAATGTTACAAATTTTACATGCAGAGATATAATTAATACAAGGCTATTATTATTTTGTTAGGTATTAGATAAATAATGTCAATATAAGTGAAAAAGTCAAATTGGTATACACCAATTTGACTTTTTAATTGACATGAGTATTATACAATACTCATGTCAATTAATTACACAGATCCAAATTAAATTTATTTTGTCCATTTCTTGTCAATAGACATATATTCTGAGACTGAGTAGAAGCATTTTTCCAATAAGAAGGCTTTTAGTTTTGTTTTAAATAGGTGAGAGTTATAAATCAATAATTACAACTGAGACGGTAACCTATTAAATAATTCCACTGCTTGGTATCTGGAACAATGCTTAGCGATGTTCAAATTTGGTGCCATTTTATTCATAAAATCCTTTCTTCTAGAGTTTTCTCTTAATTCACGTTCCTCCTGTGACTCATATAGGTGAATGTACTTAGCAAAGTTACTTAAAATGACAAAAATATATAAACTTGGTACAGTTAATATTCCCAGCTCAATAAAGTGATCTCTACACGAATCTAATTGTGAGATCCTTACAATTGTCAATTTCTAAATGAAAGTGAGCGAAGTTGCGGGTAGACGACACGTTTGGCGCAGTGGCTGAGCAATTGGACTGCTGTGCTGTGTGTCACGGGTTCGATCCCCGCACCGAACAAATATTTGTATGAACTGCAAGTAGTTGTTCGGGGTCTGGGTGTTTGTGTATGTGAATTCAATATTTGTAAACGCACCCACGATACAGGAGAAAGTCCTAATGTGGGGCAACGTTTTTTTAAAAAGAATAAATAAAAAACAAATAAAAAAGAAACCAGGTACAAACATACGGAATGTAATCGATATCAATGTGCACTTTATAGCCGGCGGGGCCGCTAAACAATGTTTTATTACAACTACCTTCTAAATCTATCCTTTACGCTCAGATTGTAAGTGGTTTACCGAGGTATTGTTTATCTAGTTGAGTACGTGATCGTGGTTTTATAGGTATGGATGAGCTGTGTTGCAATGGACACTAGTTTTAGTTGTGATTTATATTACTTTTACGACGAAATTTAACTAGTCTACTCTTGATTACTCTCTCTTATCTTTTAGGCATTTTCTGTAGATAAATAATCAAATAGACCTGATGATCAAATGAGTCCTTCCTGCCTGGATGGAGCGAAAGAGACTCGTAATGACTAACGTCCACGATATTCTTTCAATGGCCCTTTACGTTCCAGGGTCACGGTTCCCTATTTAAACTGTCCCGCGATAATGAAATGGACCTGCCCTCTATAACAGCGGCGCGGCAGTACAAAGGAGCGGGCTTCGTTGCCTGCTCCCTCACTGCGAGCATTCACTTAATTTACAAATTCGAACATTTCGTCACTGTACGGTCTCATCGTCGTACAGTTTTCTTGCTTACTCGTCAACCTACTTTCGGCCAACGATGCGCCTCATACTGTCGCGTATTAAAATGACATGACGGACGAATTCTAAAGTAGTAAACTAATAACTCGGTAGCTATCAACAACTAAGAGAAATAATCGCCTTCCACTGTTGTAAATTACTTTTAATTAAATATACTGTTTGTTTTGACTGGCCTGTTGGTCTAGTGGTTAGTGACCCTGACTGCTATGCCGGGGGTCGTGGGTTCGATTCCCACCCAGGACAAATGTTTGTGTGATGAGCATGATCATTTGTTCTGTGTCTGGGTGTAATTTATCTATAATATGTATGTATTTAGAAATATATAAGTATGTTTATCAGTTGTCTAGTACCCATAACACAAGCTCTGCTTAGCTTGGGACTAGATGGCGTTGTGTGATAGTTGTGGAATATTATTATTATTATTCCTTTATTCATCTTCATACCTTATAAATTACATTTTTAAATATTTTTACAAAAAAGACTTAAAAAACATTTAAAAATATAAAAAATAGCAATCCACCAGTACCGGGAACAGGGTCCGGGCCACCGGTGGTTAGGGCTCTTGAGAGAGGAACCTCCTAACAATACGCGCCGTGTCCAGAAGTACTGCCTTCTGAATCAAGCGCTTGATCCAGCCACCCAGCGAGAGCCTCCTTAGGTGTTGGTCGAGGCTCTTGGCAATTAAGCCATTGGCAGATACGACTATCGGCACAATAACTGCCGTATTCACATCCCACATGTCAACAACCTCGCGAGCCAGATCAAGATACTTGAATTGTTTATCCTTTTCCGCTTTCACGAGGTTCTCGTCATGTGGGACGGTTATATCAACAATTATTGCGCGACGCTCCGGTCGATCTATCACCACAATGTCAGGCTTATTAGCAACAATAGTCCTGTCAGTGATGATAGGTCGATCCCAATACAACGAGATATTGCCATTTTCGAGAACTGGGTCGGGCGCATACCTATAGTACGGCACTTCCAATTCCACAAGGTTGTACTTCAAAGCAAGTTGCTGGTGGATAATCCTGGCAACGAGGTTGTGTCTATGCAAATATTCGCCGTTAGCCAGACGAGAACACCCAGAAATAATGTGTCGGATCGATTCTCCCGGACGGTGGCATGCCCGACATATGTCAACCGTACCATCCTTCACAATGTATTTCCGGTAGTTATTCGTCATCATAACTTCATCCATTATTGCACAGACAAAACCTTCGGTTTCCCCAAAAAGGTCACCAAAACGCAGCCAGGATACGGACGCTAAAAAGTCGACATCGGGTCCATGTAGTGCCCGGTAATAGCGTCCGTGAAGCTCCTTGCTCTGCCATACCTCCCTACGATCATTAGTGTCTAGTACTCTAGGTTTGCGCCAGTTCTCGTTAGCCAAGGAGAGCGGGGTAAGACTTTTGTCCACTGTGACCACATCTCGGTGCATCCCCACGTCGGCTTCCAGGAAATATTCCCTGAGACTGCATACCTCACGGTTGTGCAGGGCCTTAGCATTTAAGAAGCCACGACCCCCACACTTCCGCGGGATATACAGTCTCATCACCGACGATCGTGGGTGATGCATCCGATTTGCAGTCAGCAGTGAACGGACTCTCCTATCCAGGGCGTCGAGTTCCGTCTGGGTCCATTTGAGTATGCCGAAAGAATACATCAACACCGGCATGACCCAACCGTTGAAAGCGCGCACCTTATTGCCACCTGATAAAAGACTGTTTAGCACTTTATTCAAGCGGCCAAAGAAGCGCTCCCTCAACGATTGCTTCATGTCAGCATTATTGATGCCTAATGCTTCCGACATACCCAAATATTTGTAGGTCTCTGTTGAAGAGAGGGATCTAAGGTGTATGGAATCCGAGAGTTGAGTTCCCTCTGATTCCATAATCTCCCCTCGCTTCACATGCATTACTGCACATTTGTCCACACCAAATTCCATCCTGATGGCGCTACTGAAAGTTTCTGTTACCTTCAGTAGCTTCATCAGTTGCAAGTTGTTGGGGGCAAAGAGTTTCAGATCATCCATGTAAAGAAGGTGAGATATGACCTGACCACCTCTCTTCAACCGATATCCTAGCCCCGAACCCTCCAGCAATGTGCTGAGCGGATTCAAAGCCAGACAAAACCACAAAGGACTCAGACTGTCACCCTGGAATATGCCGCGCTCAATCCTTATCGGTTCGCTAGTTCTCTGGATATGCCGATATCCTGGATAGAGAAGGACTGTCCTCCATTGCTGCATACATGACATCAGGAAAGTGCACAGAGTTGTATCAACTTTGTACAACTCCAGCACCCTCATGAGCCATGTATGTGGCACCGAGTCATAGGCCTTCTTGTAGTCTATCCAACATGTCGACAGATCCTTTCGGGAACGGCGAACCCGTTGGCTAATGGCCATATCAATAAGGAGTAGCTCCTTAGTACCGCGGGACCCATTCTTACATCCATTTTGAGAGGCAGACATGATAGAGTTTTCATAAACGTGTTTGCTAATCTTAGTTCTCAAAATGGATGCAAGAACTTTATAGAGTGTGGGAAGACACGTTATTGGTCTATAATTTTTGGGTTCCGCAGTACTACCCGTTTTATGGAGCAGGTGGGTTATTCCTGTCATCAGGAACTCGGGTAGCGATCCTGACTCTATGGCCAACTGGAAAAGAGTTGCCAAACGAGCGTGCGATTTTTTTAACCATTTAATCCAGAAGTTGTGCAGCCCATCCGGCCCTGGAGATTTCCAGTTCGGCAACAGATGGACTGCACAAGCTACGTCTTGGGGGCTGATGGTGATAGCCCCCATTTCTGGAATGTGATCACACGCTCGTTCAACATCCCGGATCCAATCACCCTCAGTGTGACTGACAGGCACCGACCAGATGCTGCGCCAGAATGAACTCATGGCGTCATCATCCGGCAGGGGCGTGTCAGCCAAACCTTGGTCCGGTCGCTCCCAAGCCCTATAGACCCACCTTTCATCGCTTTGGAATGTGCGATTCAAAGTGTACCGCTCCACTCGTCGCTTGTACCGACGAATACGGTTCGCCCATGCACAAATCTTCTGCTTCAGGAAGTCGATACGTTCTGTGACGCGGGCCAAATAATCACGAGGATCGATATCGATTCCCGAGAACGCCCGCCTCACAAAACGCATCACTCTAGGACGAGTATTACCCTCCCTGAAGCAGTGCAATTTGCCGATGAGTGCTCTAGCCTCACCGATACGCCGCTCAATCCTGCACTGCCAAGCGGGAGCTGCTGGTTTTGGTCGCGTAGCTCTGTCACTGTCAGGGAATTTGACTTGAGCTACACGACATGCCGCTACAGCCGCACAGTACAAGATTGAGTGGGCATCGGCAAGATCCTTACTACTGTCAAAACAATTTGACAGTTCCGAGTCTAGAGCACACATAAGCGCCTTGTTTTTATTGTGCATAGGCAAACGAGGTAAACGTGGTCTAAGTTCCGGTGGTACGGAGCGGAACTCCCGAAACGCACCCTCCAAAGCGCTCCTCAATTGTGCGTTGCATTGGGTACTCACGGATATAACTTCGCTATGATCCTCCTCACAATCACGATCGGGTTGCGGTGGCATACTAGAAGAACTTTGTTGCTGCACCGCAATCAGTGGCGAAGCAGGAATAACTCGGTTACTCCGTGAATCCGAGCGTAGTCGATCAAGTACGGTGTCATCCAGCATACAGTTACGCTGAATGACCCGCACCTGATCCGAAAGTCGTTGCGCCGACACGCTGATACCTGGCTCAAGCACCTGAAACAGAGAGAGCATCCGACCACGGTACGCAGTCAAGCTGCTTCCCCCCTCAGTAGCCCCATAATATGCGCGCATGACGTTTTCATTCATGGACTGGGTCCATCGCATGCGCGACACATTTCCACCGGCAGCGGGGACCCTATTCGGGGCCTGTTGGCCTCGAGATCCCAAGCCCGCTGGTGGCCGTCCTCTTCCTCGTCGTCGCGGTGGTGGTGGTGTCGACGGCGGGGAGAAAAACTCGTCGCTCGAGCTCGACGCAACTGCAGCGACCGGAGACACAGCGCTCTCGGCTGAGGCGCGTGCCGGCGGCTGCGAGGCGGAGCTCGGCGACGAGCCCGGAGATGGTAGGTGTGCATTTAGTCGTCGTGTCCTGCTTCTAGTCAGCATTTAGATCCGTAATTTTTGACATTTCATGTTCTATTTCATGTTGTTTCTATTTGTATTTTCTTATTATTATTATTATTACTGAACTTGGGTATTTTAGTGGAAAAGTGTTTCTCTAATACTAACTTCAACTTAAAAATCTTCACGACAAATCAGTGTACGGAGTTAACTACTTATAACCCGTACATTTATGGTCCTTCGAAGCCTTTGTGTATTTTGTGTGTTTGTGTCTTTGAAACGGTAGCGAATCGGTCCAATTGGTCTCCCACAAGCGGGTCGCCCCAGTTGGATTGAGAAGGCGCATATACCTGATCAGAGTACAGGCACATTGAATACTGCAAGAAATTTAAATAACTAGAAGAATCTTCAACTACTGGAAGAACCTTCAACTAACTACTAGAAGAACTTCAACAACTAGAAGCTCTTCAACCACTGGAACCAACTACATCAGCACAGCTTTCGTCAACTGGAAGAACCTTCCGTAATCAAGATGAATAAGCTGTCACTACAATCAGCTTGTTTTGAAAACATCAAAACATTGTGCAACAACTATAACAAGGATAGCAAAACAAGAAAAACACAGGAGTATTTGAACAAGCGGCTGTCGTCTTTAGAAGCTCAATGGGCGGATTTTAATTCACGACATACACTACTGTCACAAGAAATCGAAGATAAAAACATTAACTATTTTATGGACGATGTCTACGGTAAGACAAAAATCATGTACGAAACTACTAAAACCGACATGTTAAAACTTTTGCAAGCTGCTGAGGAGAATGTAAAATTTGATCTGTCAGACTTGTCGGCGGGAGAAACTGATGAGAAGACAAAGACTTTACTAATTCAACAGGAATGTAACTTTAAGGCCATTGATCGAGCTATGGGTAAAATTGATTTTGACAACTTAAGCGAAAAATGGGAACTTGACGATTACTTGTCAATCTTGAAGTCGAAGTGGGAGCGTATTGACAGCACTCATTGGGAACTGGAAGCCTTACTAAAAGGCTCGAAAAACACCTACAATGAGATGTTCAACAGCATGGAAACCAAATATGACGAAGCGAGGAAACGACTGAAAAGCAAGATGTGGTCCACCGCTCATCACCAACAATCAGCACCAAGAATCGAGATCCCAGAGTTTTCGGGCCAATACAACAAGTGGATATCTTTCAAAGATCTTTTTCTTGAGACGATCCACAAAAACTCTACATTAAATAAGGCTCAAAAAATGCAGCATCTGAAAACCAAGCTGAAAGGTGAAGCAGAAAGACTGGTGCAACACTTGAGCATCAGCGCCGACAACTACTCTTCATGCTGGGCTATACTGACTCAACGTTACGACAACCGTCGACTACAGTTCTCATCCTTCATGAACACGATGCTGCAGTTGCCTGTAATACATAAGCCAGACGCTTATAACTTGAAAAAACTGCATGACGTAACAACAGAATGTCTGAACGGCCTAACAAACATTGGCTTTGACGTAACAACTTGGGACCCCATGATTGTGCACTTGATGGCACAAAAACTAGACTGTGGGACCTACAATGACTACATCAAGAGTTTGCATGATAATAGAGAAGTGCCGACACTGCAAGAATTTTTAATGTTTTTGGAAAATCAATTTACGGCGTTTGAAACCATGAAGAGTTCCAAGAAAGACTCACAGAGCTCAGAGAAAGCAGCTGGGTCTGAAAAACATGGTTCTCGAAATTACGAGCATAAGAAATGGCATCCGAAAACTTACCACACTTCATACGGACAATGCCCTCTTTGCAAAAACAACCATGTTTTGATGCGATGTCCGCAGTTTATTGACTCGGATACAAAGCAACGAAATAGCACAGTTGCAAAATTGCGTCTATGCAAAAACTGTTTGTTTCGACACGAAAACGAAACTTGCAATTCTGCGAAAACTTGTAAAGAATGCAATATGAAGCATCATACGCTATTGCATTATAGCAAATCTAATAATAAAACAACCAACTCAACGAGTACGGAAAACCAACGTTCAGGTCAACGACCATCGAAAGAATTTGAAACACCGAGTTCCAATCATCTATCTGCCAACGAAATGGAAGTTTTACTCACAACTGTCCAAGTTAAGGTCATGACGATAGATGGGACTTACATAAAACTTCGTGCGCTTGTAGATCAGGGCTCACAAGTTAACCTGATTACTGAAAATGCAGCACAACTTCTGAGACTACCAAGAAACAAACTAACTGCAAAGATATCAGGAGTTGGATCCGTCTCAGGCAACTGTAAGGGACGACTAAGCATAACATGCAAATCAATCCACTCAGAGTATACTTTCAACGCTGAAGCATTGATTATGAAGAAACTAATCAACAAACTGCCTAATAACACATTTGAACGACCAGAGTGGTCCTATTTGAAAAACATAAAACTAGCAGACCCTGAATTTAATATTTCAAGGTCTGTTGACATTCTATTTGGAGCTGACGTTTATGCCGAAATTATCCAGGACGGAGTACTAAAAGGCACCCTAACGTCACCCGTTGCGCAACAGACACAACTGGGATGGATTTTGTGTGGAAAACTAGAAACTTTTAATTGTAACGTCACCCTCCTAGACTTGACTGAAATAACAAAATTTTGGGAGTGTGAAGATGTCACTATAAAAAACGCTGATCAAGCACAAGAGGATCAGTGTGAAACTTACTACAAGGAAACGACTCGCCGTGATTCAGATGGAAGATACATTGTGAAAATGCCCTTATGTCCGGATTATGAAAATAAGATCGGAACATCGAAAACGATCGCAGTATCACAACTGCTACAGCTGGAAAGAAGGTTTCAAAGAAATGGTCGACTTGAGCTATTATACAAAAACTTTCTTAAGGAATATTTAGAGTTGGGCCATATGAAACTAGCAAAACCCATTCCTTCTTCAACTACTGAATGTTTCTTACCACACCACGGAGTACTTAGGGAAGAGTCTACTACCACAAAACTCAGAGTCGTCTTCAATGCATCTCAGAAAACTAAAACGGGATACAGCTTAAACAGCTTACAAGAAAAAGGCCCCAACCTACAAAGAGATATCCAAGAACTTATAATAAAATGGAGAACTTACAAATACGTCTTTACAGCTGACATCGAGAAAATGTACCGATGCATCTGGCTGTCTGAGGAACAACAACATTTGCAAAAAATTGTCTGGCGACCTACTCCGTCAGAAAAATTGCAAGATTATCAACTTTGTACTGTTACTTATGGCACTAAGTCCGCACCGTGGTTAGCCATGAGGACAATCAAACAACTTGCCTATGATGACGGTTACAAATACCCCATAGCTGCCAAATTACTACTAAACGAAGCATACGTCGATGACGTCATCAGCGGCCACAACTCACTGAATGCGGCCCAAGAACTCCAAACATCACTCATCGAAATGTTAAAAGGAGCCGGCATGAACTTACGCAAGTGGTCCAGTAATGAACCAACATTGTTAAAAAACTTAAGGGATGACCAAATTTCAAGCAGAATCACTTTTGATTTCAAGCAGGAAGAATCCATGAAAACTCTAGGACTTGGTTGGAATCCGCAGGCCGACACATTTATCTTTAACTGGAAATTTCAAGAAAAATATCGACTGGAAATAACCAAGAGGCGGCTGCTTTCTGAAATTTCACAACTTTACGATCCACTGGGTTGGCTGTCGCCAATAACTATCGCGGCAAAAATTATATTTCAAGAAGTGTGGGTCAACAAACTTGATTGGGATGATCAGTTACCGTCGCACATAGCAGATAAATGGCTGAAACTGAGAGCTGACATACCCAACGTAAAATACATAAATATTAAGCGCTGGATCGGTTCAATGGAGCAGAAGATCAAACTATATGGATTCTGCGACGCCAGTGAGAAAGCTTACTCCTGCGTGGTTTACAGCTGTGTCAGAGACGAACAAAACAAGGCAACTATAACATTACTTGCTGCTAAAACAAGAGTAGCGCCGTTATCATCGATCACATTACCGAAACTTGAACTATGCGGTGCACTTTTACTTTCGCAACTCATCGTAAAAATCAAAGAAGCGCTGAATGGGTTCGAAATCACTACGAGCGTTTGGTGCGATTCTCAAGTGGTCTTGGCATGGATACAAGGGGACACATCTAAGAGAGAAAAATACGTCGCCAATCGAGTTGCAAAAATTCGACAATGCATACCAACAGAGCAATGGCACTATGTGAAGTCTCAAGATAACCCCGCGGACTGTGCATCAAGAGGATTACTACCAACAAAGCTAAAAACATTCAACTTGTGGTGGCAAGGTCCTACATTTCTGACTACATTCAAAGAACAAAGTCGTGAAGAAAACATAACATGCACATTTACGACTAACATAGGCAGCAAAAACCAAGCGAAAATGAACGCTAAAAACAATTCAATTTATAATTGTTTTCACAACATAATAAATAATTGCAGTTCATTGACCAAAGCAATCAGAATTGTAGCATGGATACAACGATTTATCAGAAACGCACGTAACAGCAAAAAACGTGACACCAGCTGCCTCAGTTTATGCGAATTAAACAATTCTGAGGAACAAATAATTAAATATGTGCAACAAACGGAATTTACGCAAGAATATAACCAACTAATGAAGAAAGAAAATATTTCGTCAAAATGCAACATTTATAAACTTAGACCATATTTGGACAACAACGGCATAATCCGAGTTGGGGGTCGACTTAACTACTCCAGTTTACCCTTTGGAATGAAGAATCCAATCATTCTACCTAAGAGTGGACGACTTACTGACCTTGTGATACAAAAAGCCCACCTCACAACTTTACACGGAGGAGCCAGACTAACTTTAGCGTATATTCGGCAACGATACTGGATCGTTGGCGGTAATAGAGCTGTGAAAGCCGAACTACGGCGCTGTGTGCGCTGTCACCGCCACAGGCCATCGGAACTCAATCAACTAATGGGAGAACTCCCACCACAACGAGTAACTCCTTCGCGACCCTTCACCCACACCGGAGTTGACTTCACAGGACACGTCGAAGTCAAGCTCAACAAAGGAAGAGGAGTGCGTACTTCTAAGGGATACATATGCATATTCGTATGCATGGTAACAAAGGCTGTGCACATCGAACTTGCATCGGACTTAAGTACTGAAACCTTCATAGCAGCCTTCCAGAGAATGTGCTCCAGGCGTGGTACACCAAGTCACGTCTACTCAGACTGTGGGACAAACTTTATCGGTGCATCAAGGTTGCTTCAGAAAGAATTTGAAGACTTCAAGCAAATCTTGTCGCCTGAGTTTTTCAACAACATCGCAGACATGGGAGTGCAATGGCATTTTAATGCGCCAGCCTGGCCGACTGCTGGTGGACTATGGGAAGCAGCGGTCAAATCGATGAAGTATCACCTTCGTCGAGTGCTAGGATACCAAAAACTGACGTACGAGGAATTCACTACCCTACTTGCGAAGATAGAGGCTTGTATGAACTCCAGGCCGCTCTGCCAGCTCACTGAAGACCCCGAAGAATTTTATAACTACCTGACACCAGGCCACTTTCTAACGGGGGGACCAACAATGTCTTTACCACGTGCTGACTATACTGATGAAAACAAAATAAATCTAAGAAAACGATGGCATTTAACGGAACACATGCACCAACAGTTTTGGAAGACTTGGTCAAGCGAATATCTTTCTCAACTACAAACACGCAGTAAATGGAATAATCCAAGGAAAAACCTAAGCGAGGGGGACATCGTATTAATCCGGGACAACAATTTGCCCCCAGGAAAATGGGCCATGGGACGGGTGCTAAAAATTCACCCTGGAGCGGACGGATATGTGCGAGTGACAACCCTAAAAACCCAAACTGGTGTCATCAAACGACCCATTGTAAAACTATCAATTCTACCCATAAATAGTACTGGCAACAAAGGTGATGAAGAATGCAAAACAGATTTACAAAATGCTGAGACCTCTGAAAAAACTTCCACAACAAAACCAGCTACGAAAAAATGTCTTACAAACATTTTTATGTCTCTTTTCACAATGTTAATACTTGTGAGTGGATCATATGGTTCACAACAAAGGTCAGGCACTCAAATTATCAACCTGGAACCTGAGAGACCAATTTACTACGACACCGTTGGTAAGGTTGAACTGATTCACGATGAATGGACCTTGCTTACGTACTACAACTTAACTAACTACTGGCACGGCATTCAACATATTGAAAATTACATAAACGGAGTATATGGCCTTTGCGAGAAGATCCACCAAAGTTACTGCAAACCCACAATCGATCAACTTTCCCACGAGATGGAACTACTCAACTTCTACAATACAATCCTGCTGGCTCCTCACAAGCAGTTATCTTCGCGCAAGAAGCGCGGCTTGATTGACGGAGTGGGCATGATAGCCAACAGCTTATTCGGCGTTCTAGACCAGAAGTTTGCTGACAAATACCACAAAGATATTGAAGCGATACAACAAAACGAAAACTATTTACGTGAACTTGCAAAAAATCAAACGTCGATTATGCAACTGCAAAATGACGTATTGAAGAAAAACGATGCGAACATCAAGCTTCAGTGTAAAATGATAGAAAAATTCATGGAAGAAACTAAGACGAACCTAGCCAGTATTGAAACAGAAATACAGATATCGATGGCAACAAGTTACTTCAACTCCGCGGCGCTCACAGCATCTCTACTGCTACACAATCTCAAAGAAATTCAAACAATGCTCCTGAATACTCTCACAAATGTATACAGTGGGCATATGGACGTGCACTTGATATCACCAGTCAATCTTGTAAAACAACTGGAAGACATAGCCGGCAGATTACCGAGGACACTGTCATTGCCGACAGAAAATATCAAAGAAGATATCAAGGAACTTTATAAGTTGTTATACGTGAAAGCGCGAATAACAATGAACTACTTTATGTTCGAAGTTCACATTCCTTTAATTTCGGATGTGGAGTTCACCTACTATCGAGCCATCGCTATACCATTCAAGAGAGACTTGAATTACAAACAGATGCAGTTATCTTCGCAATACATTGCCGTAAACTTTGAGAAGAATTCTTATATCTCACTAAAAGAAGAAGATGTCAAGCTATGTATCAAAAGACAAAAACATAACTTCATTTGCAACGCAAACATGCCAGTCTTCAACTTACATAACAAAAATGCTCCGTGCGAAGCAAAACTCCTGGGTCACCGTACTACTACGTCACCGTGTGACGTACACAGCGTGTCATGCGAGGAGGAATGGATTAAGTTACAAGAGTCAAACAGCTGGCTTGTTGTTTGTTGCGGAAGGTGCGAATTACGTACAGTTTGTGATAACGACGTAATATCGCAAACAATCACATCGACGGCTATAGTTACTTTGAGTCAAGGATGCGTACTGCAATCAAAAGATCTCACCATCACTTCACACAATCAGTACAACAGCAACCTCAATGTGAACTATGACATGCACGTACCGAACCTAAATTCGCCGATAAACAACATTGTGAACGTGACACTACATAACACGCCACATGAACTGTTCCGCCTCAAGAAAAACGACTTCGCGGAGATTGACAAAAAGCTGCGGTTCCAAGAAGAGCACGAGCCTAAACTACCATTCACTATCACAGACCATGACGTACATCAATATGTAATTTGTTACCTTTTACTAACAATTGCCGTCATCACTTTCCTGTGGATAATAATAAGGAAATACTGCAGGGTGCTCAGAACTCAACTTCCAAGGAAGAAAAACAAAAAGCCAACGCATGAAGATATCGAGCTTCAACCAATGGGATCCCGACAACAGACTGCCAAAGAAGACAATCAACGGTCGCCCACGGACGGCTGCGACGTTCAACGTCAAGGACATCAAGACAATATTGCGTTTACTTTTAATTAATTCATTTGACTTTATCTTAACTTTACATTTGTACATTTATCTTAACTTTATTTTTTGACTTTGTACAGGCGTTTCTTTCTCTCTCTCTCTCTCTTCTCATCTTTTCTTCTTTTTGGGGTTGCCAATATGTACGGTCTCATCGTCGTACAGTTTTCTTGCTTACTCGTCAACCTACTTTCGGCCAACGATGCGCCTCATACTGTCGCGTATTAAAATGACATGACGGACGAATTCTAAAGTAGTAAACTAATAACTCGGTAGCTATCAACAACTAAGAGAAATAATCGCCTTCCACTGTTGTAAATTACTTTTAATTAAATATACTGAACTTGGGTATTTTAGTGGAAAAGTGTTTCTCTAATACTAACTTCAACTTAAAAATCTTCACGACAAATCAGTGTACGGAGTTAACTACTTATAACCCGTACAGTCACTGAGGGAAGAAAATCGAGCATAACAATGCGCACCTTGTATCAAATCTAAACTAAATGTATGCGAATGCTCGTCAGTCAGGGAGGTAGTATTGTAATTGTAATGCTCAAAGTCCAGTCTATAATGTTATATTACACGCGAATGCTCGCGATGAGGGAGCGCCTTTACCCGCCGCCGTCAGCGTCGCCGTCCTGCTAACCGCGCGAAGTTCGAGGCAGGCGCTTAATTGTTACCAGTGGATTTTCCCACGTGTATATCGAAAATTATCCTTCAGGAACATTTATATGTCCAAACATATCTCAGAATCTATCATCGAGATCTGTTCGAAAGTTGTGACTCGAACATGAAACCTTTTGCTAAATATAAGAACTAGAACATATTTGGCACTTGGCGTTGTGCCTAGCGTAGGTTACACCCTGCGCGCTTGCATGATGTGTACAACTTCATTATCACCTCTTGATTTTCAAAACGCGCGTTAGCTAAACGCGCGTTTAAAAGCGCCTAAATATACGGGCTATAACTAACAGAATCAGTATAGCAGATGATAACTATCGATCATTCGGAGATATAACGTCTGTTACTGTCTGAGTTTGTTCACAGTCAAGGCGCAATAGTTAGTAGTGACGACTTTGCTGACAGGAATAGGTATAATAAAGAAACGGCAACGACAAAACGCAGCCAAAAATAGCAAAAGCATTTTACCGTCTTTTACAACGAAATCTCTCACCACACTTGATTTGTCCCCTCCCATTTACTACATACGACACAATCGTCTCATTCAGGTACATTTTCCATCAAAAATTGGCTCTAACCCACCTCCTGCTACCACAAATTTGTATTCATCACGTGTGGGCCGACCATGGGGCGCGGGCAGCAGATTGGGTCTATTATACCTCATACAATATCCTACGTTCTTCGGTAAAATTCAATGTTAGGAGGGTTAAAAAAGGGTTCTGTGAAAGGTATACACTTGAGGTTGAAATGCGGGTTTTACGCCCTAATGTCTGATAGCAGACGGTCGTGTGACCTTGCTACGTTATAGTTTTGAAGTAGTCATTGATCGAAATCTACACTGGAGTTTTATAACTTTGGTTTGCTCCGTACAATCGACAAATTTTAATTATGACACACCATAAGCTTGTTTTCTTACAGACATTCACATGCAACTAGGTCGACATTCGCGTAAAGATATAGATGACATATCCATGGAACGATTTATTGTCTAAATGGATCATGATTCAACTTTATCGATAGTACGTAAGCGAGCCAGCTTTATTGGTTTTGCAGGAAAATTAAAGGTTAATATGACATAAGTATCATCAGTCTATGATATTCCCATTTCTGGGGCACAGGTCTTCACTTAAATCTATGAAAGAATGGGCTGTAATCCATCAAAAGATCAGAATTTTTGTAAAACAGACAGGGTTACGAAATTTTTCTACCCCATTTTCAAAGCAATACGCCTTTCTGGGTTTGAACCCCATGTCCTGCAACTCGTTACACTGAGCCACCACTACTCATTTTAAATGAATAAACTCTGTAAACCGGTCTCCAAACAATATCTCTTCAACGAATATGTTTTAGCTAAATGGACGGTCAGTGTATTCTGAGCGTTGAAATAATTAATCTTGTATTTTGAGAAGGGTCCAAACTTGATTGTCTTTGACACTAATTGTGAAGATACCAATTCTTGACCATTTAGTAGCTAACGACCGTCATTTATCAAATAGATTGAATGTGTCTCGTGCATCTTTGTTCGTAAAATTAGGATTTTCAATGCATTTGGACTATTTTGGTTGACATAAAAGAGATTAATGATGGGCAAAAAAAAAAAGTAATAAAGCAAAACGACGTTGGAGTAGCATTGCACTCAGTGTCGTCCAACGGGGTGAATAGGCGTCCCTAATACCCTACCCCAAGGGTGAATCGGGACAAAACTTTAACAGGGATTTTAGTATTGAATTCAATAATAGTTTCCCAACAACTTCTCATTTTTATTTATTGATTAATAATACGTTATTAAGCCAAGCTGAAGTGGCAATGGGCAGGCCATTTGCTCAAAGAGCAGATGGCCGATGGGGTCGAAAAGTGCTAGAGTGGAGACGACGGACTAGCAAGCGCACCGTATTATGTAATGTAATTTTTAAAAACACCCTGACAACAGAAACGGCCACTGTGAAGAAACGTTCGTTTTTTTAAGAGAAACAAATAAATAATATTTCTAAAATTGAAACGTTTAACCCTCAGAAGTAAGATAGTAGCCGCCAAATTAGGGATACATTCTCAACATTTTTGACACATACAGGCGTTACTTTCGCCCATTTTTAGACCCCTTCCACACCCTTACAGGGCAAAAATTCAAAACAATGATCTCTAACGATGTAGGGTACAACGGAAGGAATTCCAACGTTTTTTTGTGCTCGGATGTAGGTAGATACAGGAAGAGCTTGCGGCTAAATATTTTAAGGTCTATCTTCAACCTAGGTCGGTCTATTGTCGGTATATTACAAATAAGGTAAAGGGAGATTATTTGGTGAGACAAGCAACTCTGTGATAGAGTCTTAAAAGTCTCTCAAAACATATCAGTAACCAATGCATGCTGTAATGCGAAATGATGTGTCACTACATCTTGTCAACTTTAGTGATGAACTGGATATGTATGTGAATTAAATTGGTACGATAAACACGAAAACGACTAAACAAGCATTTTCTTTTAGTAGATAATTCTAAAATTAATTAAAGACGTTTATTGAAATGTGTTTTTACTGTCATGGAACCACAAGAAAAAAAATCCGCAGTACATAAAAACTCAACTGTAGAGTTTCCTTCGTGCTTTGGAATGCATCGGTCGATTGAGATGCTTTGCTCAGTGAAAAATGACACCGTCCTCTCCCTCACGCGTCCCGCCTCCTCTTTCGCTAGCATCACTGCTTCGCAGAAGACCGATCCCTTTTTAGCCCCTTCGTACACAAGGCGACGCAAGTCTCCGAATACCTTACGACTTCGGTATCCAAGCGACTATCGCAATGAGTGGGAAGCGGTCGCCGCCTTCTGCGAGGCAGTAATGCTCGTGAAGGAGGCGGTGGGCCGCGAGAGAGAGAGGACAGCGTCCTCCCTCCGCCCCAACCGCAGTGGTGTACGCCCACGGCGCCGTACGTCGCAAGACGATCTCCGGCCACCGTAGGCGCGGGCATGCGGACAGCGAGTAAAGGGCAACTCGCTGTCCGACCATGGACCATGCCCGGGTCGACGGCGCGTCGTGTTCCACGCGCGCCTCAAAGAGCTGTCAGCAAAAAATGACGGGGCCCCCTCTCAGAGGGCCAAAGCCTGCCGGGGTCGCGGGATTTATTTCTATTACCGTGACCCCGGAACATAAAGGGCCACTGAAGGACACCGTGGATTTTAGTCAGTACAAGTCTGACAGTACCTCCCGCCTTGCCCGGGGTTGGAGGTCTCATTTGATGATTTTACCACGATAAAAAAAAAAAAAAAAGCGACTATCGCAATACAATTCCATAGAGATTCGTTCACAGGCACGCGTCAATGGATGCGAAAGTCGTAAGGTATCGGAAACTTGAGTCGCCTTGTGTACGAAGGGCCTTACCCTTAGGGAGAGAAACAATATTTTAAGGATCTCGTAGATCCTTAAAATATTGTCTCTCAAAATCTGTAATCTCACGAAGCATTTCGCTTCCCATTTCAGTTATTTCTAAGAAATATAATCATAATGAATATTTTGAAAAGGCTTTTGTATAATTTTCCTCGTCATTTCTTCCTCAAATAATATCAATTGTATCTTCTCCAAATAATCTATAGGTAACTGTATAAACGTGTCTTTATCGGATGCGGTGATGCTCAAAAAGAGGGTTGTATGTTTTTGTTACTCTTTGGCATTTGCAATACAATGTAAGATTGAGGTAGGTTGATGTGCTGGCTTTTGTTCCTGCTTACTCAAGACGCGTAACCAGAAAGCTGGCAACATCGCTAATAGCTGTCAAATATTTACAAGTTTTAATTAATTTGGTAATGTTACTGTATGGAGTTATGAAATAAGGCTCTGTAGTGCACTAGAAAGTTTATATAGAAATGCAATTAAAACACTGAATTTAATCTTAAAACCGTTTTAGGTGTATAAAAAGCATTTGGAAACTTTCCAATTATTTTTTTACGTCTTGAACTATTTATTCGGTGTTAAGATATTAATTATTGCACTCGCTAATCAGTTTTAGCGCAATACAGAGCCAAATTTCTTATTTTTTACAAAAAATATTAAGTCTTTATCATTATTGGCATATTGTAAAGACGCCAGCACATCAATCTGCCAAATTACTATATTATTCCACAACTATCACACAACGCTATCTAATCCCAAGCTAAGCAGAGCTTGTGTTATGAGTACTAGACAACTGATAAACATACGTATATATTTTTAAAAACATAATACATAAATTACACCCAGACACAGAAAAAATGATCTTCCTCATCACACAAAAATTAGTCCTGGGTGGGAATCGAACCCACGACTCCCGGCATAGCAGTCAGGCCAAACCACTAGACTAACATTCAATTACTTACAGATTTTCAATCTTATCGTCTAAAATTAGACAGATTCGGATAAGTTGACCTGCTGGGCGTCTGTACTACAAATAAGAACCAAAACTTTGATTCAAAGCTCTGGCTCGCAGCAACCTTATAAAAGTATTTTAACAATTTGACTGTATTTCTCCTACTGCGACGCCCCAAAAAGAAATTGTCCAGAAATTTAATCTTGCCGGACGAATCAAATGATTTATTGTTGTAGCTACGTCGCCATTTTTATTCCGAATTCAGACGTCCTAGTTTCTAATGATATTGTTTTTGCCAAGTGCTGTCGCGGCATTGATGAATGATGTTAAATTATTACATGAACTTATTCAAAAATCTGTGTCTTTAGTGTGTGTGTGCAAGGGCAGCTTCTGAACGTATGTTGCTAAATACGATTTTAACTGTACAGTTGGAGGAGTTGCTGAGCGATTGACTGTTGCGCCGCGTGTCATGGGTTCGATTCTCGCACGAAACATAATTTGTATAATTTACATGCAGTTGCTCCGGGTTTTTAGATGTAAATGCGCGGTTTATTTCAATACTTTTTCTTTCCAGCTAATAAAACTAAAACTTATGCGAATCGGCTTTTAATACAACTAATATTCATGAAACAACTTCTATTTGAACTCCATGTTCCAATTAATTAAATCCAAAACTTCGTCAATTAATTAACATAGAAACACATATTCAGAACAACAGGGAAGTTAATACTGGCAGCTACATCACACCTGTGTCAACTAATAAATAAACATGATTAGGTTAGTTTGTAAATTGAGCTCAACTTGATCAAACTTTGTTTGTTGAGTGTTCCAAACATTTTCTTGCCATTTTGCATGTATTTGGACCAAAAAGCTCGTGGCTAAATTTTTAACAAAAGCAGCATAGGTTAATGTTAGAAGTTAAGCCGCGCTTGCTGAGTTTACTGTGGATGGTTGACTAAATATCTTAGCGAGTCGACTGGAGACCGACAACAACACAGTTGAAAAAGTCATTCCAAAAAAAAGTCAACCTAAAATAATTACAACGTAAAGATGATTTTTGAGGAAAGAAAAATTTTAGATTGCAAGTGGGATTCGAATCCGCGTCTTCTGGATAGGTACTCCAGACGCCTTAACCAACTAGGCCATTGCAATCCACACTTGCAAGTCGGAATTCTCTATTCCTTGTTAACGCTTTATGGTAGCGTGGCGCCATCTCTTGGATTAGTGTTTAACTAACGTCCACCCAACACGTTGACATTACAGCCAAATCAATGTTGTATAATGAGATAGCGTCTACCGTACTAATTAAATATTTTTAAACGCATTAACGCATGCGATGCGCATCGCAAAGATGATTTTTGATGTTGAACGTATTTCGAAATTCTTATTTTTTACCGACTTCTTTATTTATTTTTTCAAAGCATTCACTCATTTTGACACGACTTTTTGATTTATTTACAAAAACGAATCAACGAACAGTTTCCAAATTAATTTTTCAATATCAAAACCGGCTTTGAAAAGCAACGATCACAAATATTCAGTAAAACAAATATTTTCTTTTTCTAATTTCATAATCCATTCTCGTTTCGTTTCAAAATTGAAAAATCTTGTGAAACAACAAAGCAACCATTGGCCGAGTTATTAAACATTCTAAAAGAGAAAGGGTGCGTCGAAATTCAACACTTGAGTCTCGTTATGAAAACTCTTTGTTTTTGTAATTTTATATCCGAAATAAGTTTTCTCTGAGGCCGGACTGGGAATAATATTATCCTTTACAATTCTAAGGTATGGTTTGTGTAGACGAGCGACTTGCTTCGATATACTTCAGAACCCTTATCACAAGATTTCCAGATGTTACTTACAACGTACTTAAAGTATTTACGGCGTTTATTGTACCGAAAATGAAAAAGCGCCTGAAATGTAGTACTTAGTAACATTAGTATTATTAACTTTATGATTGTAATTAACTTCAAAGTTCCTGTTTACTTTATTTTACGTAAAAAAAACGTGACAAGTCATGTTATACTCTGGATTAATATATACCCTTCATTTACTGGAAAAATATATGATTCCTGTGAGATAATATTAAATTGGCACGTAGGGATGCCGTTTACAAAAGCTAGTAAGTGTTGTAGACATGATTAAGTTAAAATAACTTAAAAAAAACGGTACCTACAAAGTTGTTGCTTATAGTTTTACGTTTTTAGCAGCAGTTTAAACCTCAGGGGTTTTTGGTTGCTGTTATACGATTAAATGAATTATACTTTTATTCCGTTGTATAAAAAAGGGGAAAAAAGCAACTGCAATACCGTCACTCTTACGCTTTTATATTTGGCATTGGACTTTTTCTGGATTTTTCTCATTTAAGCTATTCATCAAAAAAATTACGTTAGCCCATAATAAGAATTTCTCCTGTATCGCGGATGCACTGAGAAACACACAGAAACCCAGACCCTAAACAACTATTTGTGGGACATGCAAATTTTTATTCTGCGCTTGGATCGAACTTGCGAACCGCTGTGCAGCAGTAGATCACTCAGCTTCTGCGCCGATCGTTCCAATTTTGAATCCCAATCCAGGGCTCGGAAACGTTTTTCCAATATATCGTTTTTAAAACGTGAATAGTTATTTGCACCTAACTTTGTTCGAAAAGAAAACGAAATGGAAACGTTTGAATGAAATTAAAAAATAAAATAATAGTTATTTATGATACTAGTGCGGAAAGTTGGTTTTTACAAACGAGTAGACAACGTACGCCCGAGGCGCCGAAGGCGCCCGAGGGCGTACCGTAGTCACGAGTTTGTAAATACCAATTTCTGCACGTGTGTCATACAATGTTTTTCAACACATTTATCCTTATTAATATCAGATTGCTTCCCTTGAACTCAGATTAGTCGCAACAATATTTGAAGTTCCTAATATGAAAATGGCGCGACTTTGGAAATGGCGCCACATGCACGTGGTGAAAATTAGAACTACATCTTTCATCTCATTTACTCTTTAGTATTAAAGTGAGACAACGAATTGAGCAAAAGCTCTTCCAAGGAGGTTCGATCAGTCAGGTTGTTTATTTTCATAATGTGAAACTCTTTGGTGGAATTCTTTTTTTTTTTTGGAAATTAAAAAAAAAACCGTAAAGAAAACGCACGCTGCTCTACAAGGGGGCGTGCTGTAAAATAGGTACTTAGGTGAGAGTACCTATTTTACCGCACGCTGCGTTGTATGGTCCGTAATTTTTAACTTTCAAACACTGTATATAGGCTTTGTAAATGCATTTTACGAGCAAATGTGTTGAAAAGTTAATAATACTCGTCAAAACGATGAAAGATATAATAGTGCGGGTATGTAATATCAACAAAATGTTTGCAAAATTAAAATAAGTATCTACATCTTGAAGCCAAAATAATGGTTGAAAACGGTTTAAAACGTTTTATTAACCAAGAACGATAAAATATTGTTCTTCCTCTAAACCGTTTTATTTTACGTTCCGTTCGAACGTAACCGAAACAAATAAGTTCTTAGGCATTTAAGACGAAAACGTTTCGAAAAATAAACCGTTTTCCGAGCCCTGTCTCAATCTAAAGTGGAATGTATAACATCACTATCAATCTAAAGTGCCTATTACAAATCTAGCACATTACTACTACTGCACTGAAAGCGCTTTCCGAATACTCTAGCAGTAGTCTAATTAGACAATTATTCAGTTCGGTATTCATATGAAGCTGTTCTTGAAGTTATAATTGATTTCATTGAAGCGCTTACGGGTGCTTCAAGCGATCGCTCATGCTGAGTAATGAAGCGTTCGAAAGCGCTTTGAGATATTATTTAGTGTTTGTAGACTTCGATAGCTGGAGTGTTATAATTGACTCTGAAATGTTGCAAAGTCATTACTAAACCTATCTTTGTTGGTTCATGAAAAGCTAACATTATCAGGGTCACGGTAAATTAAAACGGCCCTCTAAAGAGGGCCCCTTCCTCATGCTGACACTCTTTGGGGCTCGCGTGGAACACAACGCCGTCGACCCGGGCATGGTCCATGGTCGGGCAGAGAGTCGCCCATTACTCGCTGTCCGCAGCCCGCGCCTACGGTGGCCGGAGTTTGTCAGCCGATGGTATGATATTCCTGCTTAGAGGTCAAAAGTTATGCCATAACGATCTAGTAATGGGATTGCCATATCCTAACTTCGGTTATGGTTTATCAGAGGTCCTTAGATGACTTTTCTCGTTTTTATAACGTAAAGTAAAAGGAATTTAAGATCTTTGCCGTTAATTTGATGGAAAAAATGAGATCGTATGTCCTGGTTCGTTAAATAGAGGCGCTTTTTTATTTTCCATACAAAAAACGCCATAAACAATACATTTCAAGTATGCTGTAACTAAAATATTGAAATCTAACGTTATGGCATCTGTTTTAATTTTTTTTGTAATATGCCAAACCGTTTATGAGTGGAAAGAGCCACAGTCAGAGACGGATTTGCAAACAGGACAAAGCAAAAAAATGTGCTAAAAATTGATTTGGAGAGGGCAGGATAGAGGTTCGTTTCCTCTACAATTATTTTTTCAACACATTTGCTCGTAAAACGCATTTACAAAGCCTGTATACATTGTTCGAAAGTTAAAAATTACGCACCATACAACGGAGCGTGCGGTAAAGTAGGTACTCTCACCTAAGTACCTATTTTACCGCACGCCCCCTTGTACAGCAGCGTGCGTTTTCTTTACGGTTTTTTTTAATTTAAAAAAAAAAAAAATTCCACCAATGTGTTTCACAATAAGAGAATAAACAACCTGACTGATAGAACCTCCTTGGAAGCGCTTTTGCTCAATACGTTGTCTCACTTTAATACAAAAGAGTAAATGAGACGAAAGATGTAGTTCTAATTTTCACCACGTGCATGTGGCGCCATTTTCAAAGTCGCGCCATTTTCATATTAGTAACTTCAAAATTGTTGCGACTAATCGGTGTTCGAGCGAGGGATCTGATATTAATATGGAAAAATGTGTTGAAAAACATTGTATGACACACGTGCAGAAATTGGTTTTTACAAACTCGTGACTACGGTACGCCCTCGGCTTCGCTCGGGCGTACGTTCGTCTACTCGTTTGTCAAAACCAACTTACCGCACTAGTATCATAAATAACTATTTTCTGCCACTTTCCATATCACAGCGACACAAGCCTATGATCACGGTTCGGAAAAATGTTAAGACGTAACTTGAACTCAATAACCCATTTTGGTATGTGTCGTATATGTATTCTCATCATACGAAAAATGAAACTTTTGGAGTAAAAACCACATAAAAAGTCTCTCGTCTACGACATTCCTGAACACCACAAATATTAATAAAACACGAGTTTGAGATCATTCCATCAAGTTCCATTTTACGTTAGGTACAAGAAACTAAAATCCAATATTTCAAACATAATTCCGATTAATACACTACTGACCATAAATCAAACTACTCCAATTTTGAATATCGTACATGACACAAAAAACGGACTGGCCACGCATAAAAGCGTGATGCGTAAAAAAACCATTTTCCAATTCAGTTCATTTTAAACTCACTATCTAAAACGAACTATTGGTAAGGAAAGGTCTAAATAAGAGCTAAGCGAGGAATGAGTGGACCTAGCTTTACAAAATAAAATTAAGTTGAAAAAGTGGGTACTAAAGTAATGCTATTAGCGAGAACCTAACCTGTTCTGTTCCACCAATGAGAAATGATAATAAAACTTACGTGACATAGGAATGGCAAAAAAAAACGAAGTTCCTTAAGTAAGAAATAGTGGATGTGCTTATTTGCATTAGTATGTCCATTTATTTCACGAATTATACAGTAAAACCATGTGTACACCCAGTTTTGTCTGGCTCCCTTTAACCACATCGTCATGACGCTGACGTGACGCTATCTGTATATTAAGCTGTACATTTACTTTATCATAACTATTGTTGAGCAGTCGTAGCTTAGTGGTATGAGCAGCGGTGGCCCAGTGGTATCGACCCCGACATTCGAAATGTAGGTCGTGGGTGCGAATCCAGCCAGGCGCATTACTTTGTGTAATACATTTCATCACCACTGCTCTCAAAACGGCGAAGGAAAACATCGTGAGGACGGCATGTCCTAGAACCAAAAATTCAAAGACATGAGACATCCCGCATTGGGCCCGCGTGGTCGATTACAGCCCACTCCATCTCTCAGAGAGGAGGCCTGTGTCCCAGCAGTGGGAACGTTTATAGGCTGACGGTGAACTAGTGTCCATTTCTACATTCCAGGGAATACAGGCATAATACTTATTTTATGAGCTTTAAAAAAATAACAGATCTAAGCGACAAATGTCACATTTAACAGTGGGACCTCACAAACTCGCTTGTTTTTAACAAGAACGAATCTAAATGGGTCGTTCAGGCCGCATCAAATTATACGGATATTGAATGACGGACGCGTTACCCGGTTCCCTGACCGGTTTTCAAACGGAATTTGATTGTATGTGCTCACGCTTTTGATTTTAGAATAATTTAACGCTCTGGAACTTTTGTACGATCAAAGGATGAAAGAGCATTAAATTTTTCAAATGAGAGCGGTTCAGGAGTACGAGTTGTGATACACGAATAAAAATAGGAGGCCAATTCTGTAACTTTTCAATCAAAATCTGAGGGTTTTTTTACTTGGTAAAATCATTAAATGAGCCTGCTCCCGGTGGGAGGGCTCCCACCGGGAGCAGGGCGGGACGGAGTGTCAGATTTGTACTGACTAAAATCCACGGTGTCCTTCAATAGCCCTTTATGTTCCGGGGTAACGGTGATGGAATGAGTCCCGCGACCCCGGCAGGCTTTGGGGGGCCCCGTCATTATGCTGACGCTCTTTGAGGCGCGCGTGGAGCACGACGCGCCGTTGACCCGGGCATGGTCCATGGTCGGGCAGCGAGTTGCCCTTTACTCGACGCCCGCATGCCCAAATCTGAGGGTTTGAGGCAAATTCTTTGCTCAATCATAAAAATATGAAAATAGTATCCGTATTCATAAAACGTCGTTTCGACGTCAATTCTTACTTTAGTATTCTAAATGCAAAAGAGTGCATGTATGTCTGTTCTAAAAAAACACACAAAAATGTCAAACAAGCTCTTTGCGTAGTTGGCTCATCCAGTTTTCTGTTTATTTTATAATGCCACTGAAAAATAAAATGACTCCGCAATTACCTTTGTTATGCCAAGAAAAATAATTGACATTTACATAGCGTATTTGTATGAAGTTATTTGAAAAAAGCTTGGATTATCTCGTGGTTGCTAACGTGAGATACTCACGTTAACATGGTTTTCAATTTTTTTTAAATTATTTATTTAAGGTCACTTTTTAACATCAAAGGTCATTAGTGACCACATTCTTTACTATCTAATCAGCCAATAATGATCCAACCCGGGGTACGGAAAAAACCTCATCTTTGTGAAAGGAAGTGGACTGTAATTCACCATTTTTTTATTGTGGTATCATCAAATGAGTCCTCCCGCTCGGGACGGGGACGGGAAGGATTCAATAGCCCTTTATATCCAGGGTCACAGTTACCTGATGAGACAATCCCGCGACCCTAGACAGACAGTCCCTCTTCTGCTGTAATACACCCTAATTACCACTGTGATTTGGTTTCTTTGATGTCAAAATATTTCTTCGAGGGCTCCAGAACATGTCGGTTTCCTTACGACGTTTGATGATGGGTTTCAACCCAACTTCAACTTGTAAGCCCTTTGCTAAGTTTCAGTTAGTTGCTAATTGCTTTATTACTCTTTACCGGTTTTTTATGTTTTTTCTTTTATAATATATTAGTTTCTTTTCTGTGTGTTGAATCTTATTATTTTGTTTATGTTCCAGATAAATGTTATTTCCATCTTTCAAAGAATCTGAAACTGAAGGATCATGTTTCATTTTTCAGCAGCAAAGTGTCTAACAATTCCTTCCGCACTACACAAAGCTCCAGTAGATTAATTTAATGACCTTACCACCCCAAAAAAAAACCTCATCAATTTCCAATCCCACTCACTAGTCACGTCTCTACGATAACTCATTTCGTTCTCGATAGGTACTCGTTACAACTTGGTCTGAGGTCACCGAATGATTTACTACTCTTTTGCCTATGTTGGAACACGCGTTCACTTAGTAACGTATTACTGGCTTTTAGGCACCGTATGTATGGAATTTTAGGTTACCTCTTATACTTTTTTTTAAGATTGTTGATTGTTGTGTATTTTTTGGGTTGCACATTACGCATATATTGATAGATTTTTACTTAGTTCTCAATCATAATTGCTTTTCCATGAAACGCATACATTATAATATTTTACTTATATGGTATTTCTTGCACGAAAGCAAATGTATGCAGGCGGACTTAATGCTTTTGGCGTTTCATTGTGGTGATTCAGAGTACTAAACAAAGTACGAGTAGGTACAAAAGAAAATAAGAAAATAATCTAAGGAAAATATGTAATTGTACCAACAAACCATCATCCGATCAAACTCCATATCCCTGTTATAATTATTGTAGTTTCATCAAAATCACATAATAATATTTGCTTAAATTCAACTAAAATCGGTTCCTTTACCAATCAAAGGAAATTGTAAATTTAGTTTTCAGGTTTAATAATCTCAAAATAAAAACGAAATCTATCGGGATCACTTTGTTGTCCATCTGCTTGATTATCCGTCTGCCCGTATGTCCGTCTATTCATCTGCCAAGTCCCTATTTCCCAGAAACGAGTTGAGGTATCAAGCTGAAATTAATACGAAATACTTAGGTCGATAAGCCTTCGAGTTATGAGTAGAGCTACACAATACCGGACAAATTCTTGGACTGACTGGATAGGTCCACTAAAATCTGCGTGGATTTTTCTTCAAAAGACTTTCTCAAGACACTAATCTACAAGGTCTTCGTATGACATGACTAATATAATGTCTGGACTTTAAAAGAGACAGTAATTTCTGAGTTTGTTTCGGCTGTTTCTTCTCAGAGTAGTCAGGTACAAAACACTGACCTCATCTAGTTTGTAAAAATACGAAGTAGATATACGTCGTCACGTGTAACCTACTTTTTTTTAGGAGTCTGCTCTGTCCCACTCCTGGGCGAAGACCTTCCTCCACTTTTTCCACCTTTCACGATACTGGGCGTCTTCCTTCCAGTCGGACGGAACTTGTCTAGTTCGTCCCGCCATTTCCTACGTGGCCTGCCACGACCTCGCCTCACTGTCTCAGGGCACCAGTTCTGAGCTAATTTAGTCCACAGTTGGTCGATGCGACAGACATGTCTGCCCAGTCCCATTTCAGTTGGGCAGCCTTCTGAGTCACGTCAGCTATATTAGTTTTGGAGCGGTGTATTGTGTTTCGTACAAGGTCTGTTAATTTAACACTCAGTATACTGCGCTCCATACTTACAAAAATAAATATCATTTCGTATTATTTCATTACATTTCATTTCATTTTATGTCAATCACTTGAAGGAAAGAAAACATCAAACTTCTTCATCGCTTTGTTTCAGTTCAACTCAAACGTGTCTATAACAAGCCTTATAACAAACGATACTAGCTTATTTTCTACACCAACAAATCTATCTGTATTTCACCACTTCATCGTGAAACGGGAAAATAACTTGATACATTATTTTCAATACATCCGTTGATTTCCAGTTCACTCGATGTTTCAACCCAATGTTACGGAACACCAATTTACTTTGCACTTCAACCATTCAAAACTAACATCTATGGTCTGGCAATAAGATTCAAGTGGATTGTAATGGTAAGTTTGTAAAGGAATAGATGCGTGACCTTGGTGTGTAAGTGCGTGGAAAATCGCCATCTTAGCTTCTCTATACATTTGGCATAGTTTTCGTGCGAATTTGCAGAAAAAAACTATATTCGGAAGATTTAAATCTTGTACAGCGGCATGTTAGGGATCGCTGAGTTCAGGAGTACTACTATGTAAGCACGATACCCGTAGCTACGGCCAAAGTTTCGGGCATTTCTTATTCCTTATCACTTATGGACTTATGATTAGTGATGTATGAAGACTACCTTAACATTGGTGACTGATGTGCAATGTGCATGATGTGCTGTCAGAATGTATGAATTCAAATGTATTAAGACAATCGTCTACCGAGCGCTCGTCCATACAAAAAGAGAAAACGTTTTCCTGCCCCTAAATGTTATCTTATCTCAATGATTTTTTAGAATGCTTTTGACACAGAAAAAAACTAGGTTTATAGGTTTTCTTTTTTTCAAAATTTTTAATAGTTTGAAAGCAACAGGCGCCTAAAAGTTACTATTTTTATGACAAAACCTTCACTGAAGAAGAAGAACCTACATGAAGAACCTTTGCATTTTAAAAACAAAGAAGTTTTAGAAAAAAAAGCAAACCAACAAAGCTAGAATATAATATGCTGAAACGATTGACGCCAGAATCTAAGAGATTGGTCGTGATTTAGTAGGTGAAAAACGTTTTCACCCGAGAGACAAATTTCATATAAAAAATACATACAGTCAGTCGCGCGCTCTCTCTCTCGCACAATCGGGGGTCGGATTAAACGCGCGAGCGACAGCACGAGTTTTTCTAAATACCTATTTTTTAAAATGACAGCCGGTACACTATAGCAAGGTTAACTCAAAAAATTCGAGTTACTTTCATAAGGGCCAGTATGTTCGTAAGAGGGTAAATAGACACCCAGAAACAGATCTTGTATCGAAATGAGAGACCGTCTGATATAATGTTACAATTTTATTTTTTTCTTTACTTTTATTGTGTTTTTTTTTTTTTTTTGAATTTACGCTCACATTTGGAGACAGAATATAATGTTTGAAATGAAGTCTAGATAAATTACATCCAATTAGAAACCCTGAAAATAGAGAAAATAAAAAGGGGTTCCGATTTAAATAAACTAGGTACTTAAATGGTTGTGTTTTTAAGGGTAATGAAGCACAAAGTGGTGCTAGCTGTTATTTACAGATCTTTGAGAGTGGTTACTATCAGTTAGAAACTCGAAAAACAGACAACCAATAGTACCTGCCAAGCAGTATACCCATAATAAAATTACCCAGTTACTCTGTTGTGTGGATGAGATAAGCAATCGCTCCATGTAAAACACTGATAATATAATATTCAGAGGCCTTAGTCAAACAGCATTCGACAGTAAACGACAATCGTTATCGTTCATCAGTCATCAATACATTTTCAACTTTATACCGCAGCGCGTAAAGTTGAAAATCTATTGATGTTCACAGATCGTTTTCGTTTGTTTCGTTCGTTATCGATTAGCAGTTTTTAATAGATTTCCAACTTTACGCGCTGGGGTATAAAGTTGAAAATGTATTGGTGACTGATGAACGATAACGATTGTCGTTTACTGTCGAATGCTGTTTGAATAAGGCCCCTGGTGCGCCCGGTTCGACTGGAAGCAGACTTCAACATAGCAGGGGAAATGATAATACATAATGTTGACCAGAAAGGTGTAAAGCATCTCATCCACAATTGAAAAGTCGAAATCACCATCTATCTGATGATGATGGTGGATGGTGATTTCGACTGACCTACTTCCCGTCAGTCGTCCTATTTTGTATGTTATTATCTTGCGGTGAATTCTAATAATGCTACAGTAAATTTTCGTTTATTGCCCGTGGTCCACCCGCTTGGTTCACCTTTGAATTATGTTTCAATCTAGAAGTTTTTTTTTTTTAATTCTTTGAGCACACTAATCCTCTGTGTGCATAATTATTTGCTTTGAAAGTACTTGCAACTAACCTTTGATCTTCTTTTATAGGTTTTTATCTGTCTTTGCCCTGATGTATACACAAACCTTCGAATTCAATAGTATCAATATAAAAATTCAAACGGCCAGCATAAGACGCAATATCTATGTTAGTAACATGTCCCTTTTCACATTCCTATATTAGCAGCTTAGACTGTGTGTTATCCGTCAGTCAAACATTGAGATAGGTTTACACAGAAAGCGTCAGTAACTTGGGCTATCTGAAGTCCTAGACGTTCGTTGCTTTATTGAGTAAAGCTGCGATCACACGCACCGTAAAGACCCGTTTACGATCTTGCCTCACGCAGAGGAATGTTTACGTGACAGCAAGACTCACTAGTTGACTTTACAACATTTCTAGTAATAAATACTAAGTTCTTGTTACCTCTACTACTTACTTAGTACTTATTCTAGAAATGTTCTAAATTCAACTAGTGAGTCTTGCTGTCACGGTTGCAACCAGAAGTTCTCGTTGCTCTGTGAGCGATGACTTAGCGCGGAACGGTGAGCGATAACATGAAATGTATAGAAGTGTTTGGCACGCGCTACGAGACGTCGCCAGTGGCGAATGCGTATTAAAAAGTAACTAATGCCTTAAAACGTTCGTACACTAGGCAAAGCAAGTCTCCGATACCTTACGACTTTGTTAACCATTGACAGCAGTGGTGGCCCAGTGGTATCGGTCCCGACTTACGAGTTGTAGGTCGTGGATTCGAACCCCGCCAGGCGCATTACTTTGTGTAATTTATTTCATCACCACTGCTCTCAAAACGGTGAAGGAAAACATCGTGAGGAAACCGACATGTCCTAGAACCAAAAATTCGAAGATATGTAACATCTACCAGTACGCACTGGGCCTGCGTGGTGGATTATGGCCCACTCCCTCTCTCAGAGAGGAGGCCTGTGCCCCAGCAGTGGGAACAATATAGGCTGATGATGATGATGCATTGACGCGTGCAGGCTAGTATATGAACCTCTATGGATTTGTATTGTGATGGTTGCCTGGAAACCAAAGTCGAAAAGTATCAAAGACTTGCGTCACGTTGTATGTGAAGGGGCTTATTCGCCGCCTTCCGCACTGCTCACAGCTTAGACAGTGAATAGTCACCGAAGTATGAATCAAATTAAATTAGTTTAATCGCAGCAAATGCATACACAACAATTAGACGCTGTCTGTGACCAAAGCTTTAGACTTCCTTGTTCCATATATTGGAAGGTGTTTCATCGAGTCATTCGTCCATACAGTCAAGGAGATTGGTCGTACTATACATACGGTTCTCTCAGTCAAATGACAGTCAACGATGATTGCGACTTCTCTCCAATTGAGCAAGCTTTAGTGTTGACATTGATTTCCCGCGTGGAAGACGATAATTATCCTACGGAAAAGTGATACTTGTATAAAGATCATTATAGTGTTGATACAGGTAATAAATAATTAATCCATTGTCCCAGTCCATTCAGCGAATTTTGTATAAAGAGTAAACAAACTTTTGCATTTCGCAGTATAAGCCGTTGCCAGCAGTTTCGCCCGTATAGAACTTGAAATTCATCATTATCATCATCAGCTTATAATTTCCCCACTGCTGGGACACAGGCCTCCTCTCTGAGAGAGGGAGTGGGCCACCACGCGGGCCCAGTGCGGATAGGTAGATGTCACATTGCTTCGAATTTTTGGTTCTAGGACATGCCGGTTTCCTCACGATGTTTTCCTTCACCGTTTTGAGAGCAGTGGTGATGAAATAAATTACAAGTAATGCGCTTGGCGGGGTTTGAACACACGACCTACAATTCGTAAGTCGGGACCGATGCCACTGTTCACAATTCGCTGTGAAAATGATCCTACGAAAACAAAAAATCAAAATAGATTATTTTTATGAAAAACAGCAAAATAGTTAGGTACTAATTGTTATGGATTTTTGTATAAAGATCTCGTTAAAAAATATTACACGCGTTAATTAGGCTAGGATTTTTTTTTACTATCTTCGTGATACGCTTCGTCTTCGGTTATAGTTTGTAAACTGCAGCTCATGACATATACGCCCGAGACCCAATATATTCTGCACCGGACACTGCGCAGACGTCGTCGTTCGATATTCGCATCCGTTTGGCACCAAACACCATGACATATGGCCAATTGCCAGATGCTACTAACATAGCTCTGTGTTATATATTTGATTGCAAGTATCGTGTGTAAACTGTAATATATCACAGACAAACAATATTCAAGACGGAAAACTACAAAGGATGATTTTTTACGTACAACGGTTTAGTACATTGAGGACTACATGTGTTCGATAAATAATAATAGAAGCCACGCTTCTATAATATGCTCAGGTCGGACATGGGTGATCTAATACGTACCACTTGTACCGTGTGTCGAAAAATAAGTAAGTAAGTTTTGTTCCGACTGTTTTTTCTACTAACTTTTTAGTGTGGTGTTTGGGGTTCTAGAAGTCCACCCCAGGTAGCAGTACCATAGGCTACTTATAACCTTTTTTATTTTTCTAACGTGTGGAAATTCTCATGGATTTTCTCCGCCTGGAGAAGACGGAGGGGCATGTCAGACTCGACTGACTAAAACCACACGGTGTCCTCTACTGCCTTGAGCTGGGGGTGCGGGTCCACTTGCGCATTCAACTCGAGGCTACTTGTAACCAGCGGTGATGGCTATGCGACTTAAACAAATCTGCAAAAAATATTGTCACGTCATGTTACTTCTGATATAATATACTTCTTCATAAAAAAAAACTCTGTTCGCTGCACCCAGTTTGACGTCTCCGCCTTCGGTTCACATTAGCCACGTATTCGGATCCGTTTGGTTCGCTTTCCTGTCTGTTTGACAAAGGCTTAAATGGGTAGAATTTTACACATTGTCGCTATGAAAAATCAGGTCAAATATTTCCTTTGAAAAATTCATACAGTCACAGATCAAAAAACTAACACTCCCCAGTAAAGTTCTACACAATATCATACATTGGCGTACTTCCAGCGATAAAGGACTCCTGGACAATGCTCATACATAAATTACAGTTTCTGCGAATGCACGCTGGGAGCGCTGCCATATCACATACCTAGTACAAAAATAATGGTGACTTTTCATACATTTCCTCTCTTTTTATTCTATTAAAAATTTTCAGATAGATTTATTATCGTTTTCAGGGAATTTTTTGGGAGATAAATTATGGTGAAAGTTTGTTTAAAATTATGAATGTATGTACGTATGAACGTGACCTACATGTTGTTGAAATCCACATTTACACATAACTGTGTTTTAATTACGTGATCTTATGTGACTAAGAGAGTGATGAGTATGAATATTGATGGATGGAGAGGAAGAGAAAGGCCAAAGAAAAGATGGATGGATTGTATAAGTAAGGATATGAAAGAAAAAGGAGTAAATGATACTATGACTTGTGGTAGGGGAGAATGGAAGAAAGAAACGTGTTACGCCGACCCCAAGTAAAATGGGATAAGGGCAGGAAGAAGAAAGATCGATGAAGCATAATCACCCAATAGGGCGACAGTGTATTATACAGGGAAGTGGGATATAATGCACACACACACACACTTAAGGCAAACTTAACATAATACTAATGTAGCGCAAGCGCCACTCACCACAGCTGGAACACTGATGGGCTGACAATGTCATTCAAGGGCGAAAACTAAAATCTCAGAAATTAGTCTGCATGGTCGGGCCATGAAATGTATGTAACGTCGCATTGGCTTGTATGAAATCCACTAACCCCCACACATGGGACATCAACGGTATGCGCGGCGTTCTACCATCGATGCAGCAAAGAATAACAACAATTATGTACAAATTAGTAAATTGAACCCTAGTTCATCGCCTAATAATATTATAATGTGTACATCCCTAGTTCAAAAAGACTTAGCTCAACACTATTGTCCATGAAACTGTTCCGCGTTGTATTCTATGTATTGGTCTAGTTTGAAAATAAAATTTTCAAAGGCTCAAAAAAATACTTGAAAACAGTCATTTAACCAAAGGCGGATTAGCTGATTATAGATGCAAAGAAACTTCAATTTCTATTAAATCAATATTATATTATTTTCATACTATTACAAAACCTACTTTCACAGTATTAAATAACCTTTATCAGATATTTCAATTTAACATTCAGTTACAACCATTCATTTCCTTTAAAAGAACATACCAAGGACTTTTATTATTCAGTTTTTATTCAGTTGATTAGTGAATTGCATGGCTGCAAGCTTAATTGAATGGAATGTCGTTTTTTTTATTACAGTTCTGCACCATTATGGTTAAGTGAATCAGGTATTACTTCACACTATATACACATTCACATTCTTATCTTCATCATCATCATCATCAGCCGGAAGACGTCCACTGCTGAACATTGGCCGCCCCCTTAGACCGCCAGGCCGAACGACAATTCGTCACATTCTTCTATCCTTATAATATTAATTTTGTTTTGTTAACTTAGCACTCACCTCTTTTTTAACCAAAAATCCATTTATCTAATGTTTCTTTGAGACGAAGACCTTTGTGATGAGATTTATGAGTCTAACATTCAAGATTATTTACTACCTAGTTTGTAAAACGACGAATAAAAGTGTTTATTATAACCTACTTGCAACAATAAATATCATTTCATTTCATTTACCAAACTCAACTTAAATAAAACCCTTAACAAAACATTAACATCGAAATAACTTTTCCCCAAAAAATGAAATCACTTCTCACCTAATACAACTCAAAAAATTAACCTCAAATATGGCGACAGAATTTTTATCAAGCACATTATCTAAAAAAAATGGCTCCTTTCTTTTGTAACCTGCACCCATTACGGTGACAATTCCTGGCGTTAAAATATGAATACTCATTGGTATTCTGGTATCCGCCATCCTCCACTTTAATACCGTTTATCTCGTTACTATAATATTTCCGGGCGTTAACCTCGCTTGGCGTTGAATAAGGCTTGGTGCACACGAGCGACTTAACAACGACCGCATTTTAAATGTCTTGGCAATTTTTTTCTTGTTAGTGTTAAATGCGCATCAGTATGAAATGTACTATTAAAATAATGTGATAATTGAAAAACTTTTGAATGCAATAAAATTATCCCTTTACACCCGAACAAAAAAAGTTACTTATATTTAAGAAAAAATAGAGGTGTTTATCCATTCTGTCAGATTGTTATTTATTGATCTATCATAATGACATTCGTAAATTATGTCATGCAAATAATTGACACAACCAAATATAATAAGTACTAGATTAATACGTTTTCGACTATTGGAACCTATGAATACTATGTATCTGGTCGTACAGCGTACTCGCAAGCATTACTACTACTACTAAATTGTATAGAAAATTAAATAGTGCTTCTAGTGTACGATTCAAGGAATCAATTTTATTTTTTAAATTAACGTCAGTCTACATTTAATTTATCTACCTTACGTCAACGTGACAACTTCTGATAATGCCAACGATTAACAGTAATAAATTATATTTAATTTTGGACAACCAAATAATCTTCCATTTTCAACTATGTCTGCCTTCATTACCCAGTAATACCCAGTCATAAAATGTGTGTACGATCAAAATGATTTCATACTGAATCCGTTTTTTTTTTTTTACGTGGTATAATCATCATAATTATGAGGCCCGGGCAGGGCGGGAGGGACTGTCAGACTTGTACTGACTAAAATCCACGGTGTCCTTCAATAGCCCTTTATGTTCCGGTGTCACGGTGATGGTATAAGTCCCGCGACCATACTAAATCCCTTAATAAACGATTTTATGGTAACAAAAAATCGTTTAAAACTGTACGTGTGTGTCAAGCCTTAAAAACTTTTAAAGGGAAAAAATATCTGCATTTTATAAGTCGCTCTTTCAAACCTTACGTAGCTTTGATAAGGTTTTTAAACGCTTTTGAATGGGATTTGCCTCGGGATGGGATTCCGTTCTTCTTTCAAAGAAATATAATGTATTTGTGTTTTTATTTTATTTGTATTCTAGTAAAGTGTGAGTTTAAAATAATTGGATTGTATTCTTTGACGGTAAGGGTAGTGTAGGAGCTGAAAGATTGAATGTTGCGTTTCTCGGATTCGATACCTGCACTAGTTCAATATTTCTATGACTTGCAAGTTTGTACTTTTTGTGGTTAGTCTTATTGTTTGTGTGAGGTAAAAGGCGGAAACACATTATTAAAACGCGACACGACCCGATGAAACGCGATGCGTGTTGAGTCGAATCAAAAGTATCGTTTTCTATAGACCAGAATCACACTATGAACATCCGACGCGACGCCATGCCTGCACATTTGATTCGACTCAACATGCATCACGTTTCATCGCGTAGCGTTGCGTTTTGATAATGTGTTTCCACCTTGGTTTATTGCATATTGTTTTTTTTAACGTTTCCTAACGCTAGTTTTCCCTGTAACGTGGGCGCTTTGACAAACAGAGAAACTGTCTCACAAATATTTGTTCCGAGCGGGATCTAAAAATAATCGAAAAAAAAAAAGTTTTCCTTTCTTTTTTCTTCATTATTTTCTTACAGAATCATAGTTTACCGAATTTTATTGTCTCAAAAAATGTGTACTTTTATAATAAATATAAAAGTTATTATAATTCTTAAAACTTAACACATAGTTTCGTTCCCAAAACACATTTTAACTTGAAACCACTTTTTAATGTTACATCATAAACTACGAAAAGCTCCACTGATCTCATATAAGTAGAACAAAAACTACCAAACACACACACACTCACTCACATAATACTAACTTTGGTGGATAAGCACTTATGATGAAAAATTTCAAACATGTTTACAAGTTCCGCGATTGCTTTCAGCGTAGAAGGGTAAGAGAGGAGTGAGGGGAGGGAAAACTTAGCCTGTTTATATTAACTGCATATTGTACGACAAATCATGAGGATACGAAGTTTTATATACGAGGTTATTTAGGGATATCAACTTTCGTAGTCATTTCGTAGCGCTTCGTAGCAATCTCGTAGCTTCGTAGCGGTCTCGTAGCTTCGTAGCAATCTCGTAGCTTCGTAGCGATTTCGAAGCTTCTTACTAATTTCGTAGCTAGTTTAGTTTCTTTTTTTATGTATGTTTAGATTATTGTTTAACTTAAGCCATCCGATTCCGATGCTTTCTATTTGGTACATAAATTATGCAGACTAGTGAGGTTGGTAGCCAAATTGTATTGTATTTAAGTAGTCCGCATAATTAATAACTAAATCACAACTATCGAATCATGATTGTAACAATACCATGGTAAAATAACAATAGAGTCTAAATTTGCTCAACAATTAATTTTATAGATATTTTCTTATCAATAGACTTTTATTAAACCTTTTATTTTTATATCTCTTGTCAGACCATTTTAGTCTTTACCAACTGCCCTTCAACTTTCTATTTCAGTACAACTCAACTGGCTCAATGAAATCCATGTTACTGACCGAAGCAGAGTGTTACACTAAAACAGTTAGGAGATAATCCGACTCGGGACAGTCTGTGACGTCACTAGTACTAAATCTGACGTTAGAGCCTCTCTTGAGCTGAAAGCCTCTTAACGTCGCTTCATAACGTCTTCACTGTTAGGTGTTTGATTCTAGTTTAACGTTTCTAGGGCGAACGTTATTTTTTAACTGTTTGGTATAAAAGAGGGTTATTTGAAGAGTAAATAACGTGTTTTTCAGAATATTCTAGGTAAAATAAAAAAGCGACGTATAAAACGTATAAAGAAGAGTAGTCATATTGAAAAGGGCATCTTATTTTTACTGAATTTGGGATGTGGAGTTCAGATAAATATTGGTTTCATAGAAAATATAAAATAATGCTGTCGTATACATGTAATATTTTGTTGTTTTTATAACCAGCAAAGTGCAGTAGTTGCTCAATGGTCGATATTATTTCTGAATTAATTTAAATTTTAAGTAAAAGATTGGGCTTTCAGATTTTATTTCCGCGAACTTGCTTTTCGGTATTATTCGTAAAAAGGAGTGCGAAGTTCTTGTTCTTCACGTATTAATATTATTACACAAAATTGTGGCCGATTGTGTTAAAAAAAATGGATACTATTCAGTAGAGGTTGGGTTCCGACCTCATATTATGAAAAATTATGACAGAATTGAGAAGAGAAGAGAATTTCCTTTCTAAGTTTTATAGACCTAAACTGGGCACATTATACCTATAAATATCATTTGATTTATTAAAATACTAAGAATTGCTGCCAATTAATGTAAAAATTCAATGAAACCTAATAAAACATAATAGCCCTTCAAATACGTCGAACACAAAAATAGGCTTTTATAAAAATAAGAAAAATCACAAACACTTATATACGACTTACGATGTCGAGACTCATTCCCGTTCTAAATCTGCCACTCGTCAAATACTCCTCAAGATTTGACGATAAAGAGGCTTATATATTTGAACATGTTGTAAAAAGTGGGTGGGTGAAAAAGGGGATTAAATTGAGGATCTTTACTCTTATTTAATTTTTCTAAAGGTTATCGAAGACATGCCTGCTCAGCAGTGGGACAATATATATTAATTAAAAAAATATGTAGTAAAAATTTTATTCCTATATGACAATTCAAAAGTCCCAAATACTTTATGAAGTGACTATTGTCGTGTCAAAATGAATTCTCTTCCGCCCTGGGTAACGTGAAAAGGACGGTCTAATCACTGCCCGACATCACGTAGCGGGGTGCGTGGCTCACAAAGCCTGAATGCATGCTTGAATGCGTTTTCTGTGTTGTACTATGTGTGTTTTCAATGCAAAGATAGATTCTTTCAAGTTACGTTAAAACATGAAATCCCGTGTTACGCAGCATCTTGCAGTGCAGTGTGCCAATCGCCTTAATAACATTAAGAAACCTACCTGTTCCTTCACATGTAATTTGAGTTCTAGGGCCGCGGTATTCTGCGTAGGCTAGTAGTCTATAACAATTTGAACAAACCTCGTGTAAACAAACGAAAGGAAAACAGTGCTAATGAAGAATCCATTCTATATTTATTAATCTTCAAATAAAATTCAGTAATGACATTTTAATTCCGCCATCTTTCACCACTTCGTGAAACGAGGTCATGCTTTAATAAACAAACGAAATATTTAAACACTTCTCACTAAACACGGTTGTTGGCGTAAAAATAAGGACAAAACTTTTCTAATTTTGTGCTCGAGAACCTCTGACCACAGATCAAGAAAAAATCCTTGGGCTATGCGACTTGCACGTGTAGATACCTCACTGTTATACGCATAGTGAGGTTGAGGGATCACGTCACGTTTTTCTTTGGTTTGGCTCATGGCAACCCTGTGGAAGGACAGCTGCAGGCAGACTGGATTGGAACAAAATTTTCATTGATAACTGTGCAGATTAAAATCCTTTTTTTCTTTTTCAGTATCATCATCATTTCATCCTATTGCAGTCCACTGCTGAACATCTCCCAGGGAGTATGGAGCTCCCTAGTAGATGCCTTGGTCCAGAAACGATCTCCCGCTTTTTTCTTTCAGCCACTGCCAGCCTTCTTCAGGTCATCGGTCCATCTTGCCGAGGGACGTCCCATCCTATGTTTACCTACGCGCGGTCGCCATTCGAGAACCCTCCCAATCCACCTTTCGTCGGTTCTGCGTCAAATATTTCCAGATACATTAAAAAATACAGGCTGTATTCTACGATACAGCGATTACAAGGACGCGCTTAAAAACACACCCACGTATACACGTGGGTGTGTTTCTAAGCGCGTCCTTGTAATCCTGCTCTGTCATCTCTAAATGATTCCATACTCTGTGCTTCCGCCCATCGACTGATTAAATAAACAAAAAGTTGGATTTTTATGTGCCTGTAATTTTGCAATGAAACTCTTTGGAACTACTTAAATATTTTAGCGCCTTTGACCACATTATTAAGGTGTAAATGGGTTTATGAGCTGAAGTTAACGATGATTTGTTGGACTAAGTTTTTTTAGTGGATTTGTTTTTATTTTGTTTGGTGAAAGGTACTTCAGCTGTCGCTATGAGGAGGGTTTTAGGGGCTCCAATTTTGAGTAATTAAAAAGTGAATTATTTTGTTCTGTAATTATAATAAATTACGTTGGAGCAATACGCGAAGGTTGCTGATCGTTTTGTTACTTTTTGTCCTCATTGAAATTTTTTTTTTTTTATATCCACTCCCTCACCACTCGTGCGAAAATGGGACCATTTTCGCACGAGAATTACATGAATCCATAATTATCTGAGCACCGACCTCTCATAGTATACAGACACAACAACGTTCCAATAGAGTCACAATCTATCAATTCATTTGCACGTAGATTTCCCTCGGCGCCGTGTCACTGCGATTCTGACAATCAATACTGCAATATAATACTTTTGTTTCCTCACAATAGAGTTGAAAGTGATGATTCGAATTTTCATTGTAAGTTTGAAGATGGAACATTAAAATGGATCAGGTCAAGATGATAATGGGATCTTAGAGAAATCGAGGGAACTCTTCAAGAAATAACAGCAAATCATTAGCAAGTTCGCATATCTTTGAATTCTTTATGCAATTACAGATAACTTAAGAAGATAGAGAAAAAAAATAGTTCAAAGTACAAAGTTGATTTTTGTTTGCACGTGTGTCATCATCATCATCAACAGCCTAAAACGTTCCCACTGCTGGGACACAGGCCTCCTCTCTGAGAGAGGGAGTGGGCCATAATCCACCACGCGGGCCCATTGCGGATTGGTAGATGTCACATATCTTCGAATTTTTTGGTTCTAGGACATGCCGGTTTCCTCACGATGTTTTCCTTCACCGTTTTGAGAGCAGTGATGACGAAAAAATTACACAAAGTAATGCGCCTGACGGGGTTTGAACCTACGACCTACAACTCGTAAGTCGCTAGTCGATACCACTGGGCCACCACTGCGTGTGTACTTAAATTTAATACTGAGCCAGCGGAGGATTGACTACAGAGCGTTGCAAAGGTACAAGACGCAGAATAACTTTTCTGTCGAATGCAGCACACAATTTTTTACCTCGATACACTTTTGCACTCATATTTCGAATGACTAGAGTCTTTCCGGGTTGTGAGGTGAAAATGATTTATTCTATGTGGGTGAAAACGATGATGCAGACTTCCAGACTTCGTTATATTCATTAGAATATTTATTTATACAAAATTATATTAAACCCGACAGTAAAAAATGTCCGTGATACGGACGCGGGCGAAAGAGCGGAAGAGATGGAAGTGTGCAACCGGTGTTGCCATGCGCGAAATGGTGTTACCATATTCGGAATGGTGTTGCCGATGTCGAAGACGTTGTAATGCCTGAAACGCACTTGTTAGGCGTTAACAGTATTCCTACTCGCACCGCTTGAATCAGTTGGGCTTCTCCCAGTTGTAATATCTCTTTGTGCATATTGGCCTTGTTTTTTCTGTCTCCTGCTTGCATGGCGGGAAGTGGAAACATATTTTTTCCTACTCCATCACTATTCTTTTCTGATTAATTTCGTTGCAGGATCCAAGACAGGTAAATTCACTCTCCGGGACACGTCGAGCTTCATTGTCTCGCTTTTCTGGTGGTTGCCACTGTTGATTCTGGCTCTCAGGAATTGCAGTGATTTGGGAATAGTGTGGTGGGTTTGTCCCAAAAAAAAAAACGCACCTCTTGAAGGTAACAAATATCAGTTAATATGATCTTACCAAAAATACGACTACCAACCTTCTACTCGAAAGCCCCCAACAATTAAAATCTTATTAACAAACTTGTAAACTCTCCAAAGCGAGTCGAATGCAAGTTCTTGGAAACAACTTAACTTGCGTATTACGCAAGTTACTGCAAGTTTTGTCGCCAACTCATGCTATGCACTTGCCCAAGTTTAATACTTGTAAGTTTTGTTAAGTGTAAAGCTTTTGTAAGTCTGTATGATATTGTGTGTGATGTTTAAGTTTTTGTTACTACTTTGTCATAATATGAGAACTTTGTTGTTGCGTTGTTTTCGATTTGTGCTGTCTTGTGCAGGCTTTTTACCAAACTGAAACGATGGTGTCGTATAGTGACGGGTTTCGAGAGCTTATAGCTTCGCTGTTTGCAACTCATTTTATGTCTAAACCGTAATATTATAAAGCTGACTTTGTAACTACTGGTTTGAATTGAAAAATATATGCAGGAGTTCAGGGGCCTTAGTCAAACAGCAGATGACAATCGTTATCGTTCATCAGTCACCAATACATTTTTAACTTTATACCCCAGCGCGTAAAGTTGAAAATCTATTAAAAACTGCTGATCGATTACGAACGAAACAAACAAAAACTATCAGTGAACTTTAATAGATTTTCAACTTTACGCGCGGGTTATAAAGTTGAAAATGTATTGGTGACTCATGAACGATAACGATTGTCGTCTGCTAACGTCTGCTGTTTGATTAAGGCCCCTGGATCCGTTTAGTAGTTTAGGCGTGAAAAGGTAACAATAAGACAAAAAGATTTAATTTTGCATTTATTGCTCTTAAGTTAGGATCTATCCTGATGGTCCCCTTACGCGTTGTCCTGCGTGAGCGACGAATACGACGAAACGCTTCGCGATTCGTACTATTACTTCGTTTTGCCTCGCGTCGCGTCGTGTTTTTCTCCTTCGCAGGACACCGCCTTAGAGGGCCAAAGCTAACGGGGTCGCGGTACTATCTCATCAGGTACCTAGCCGAGACCGAAATAAAAAAAGGCTAGGATACTTTAATGTATATAAAATACGTCAAATACACATTCAGTTATTCAAAAATCTAGACCCATATAAGCTAATAAATAACCCGTCCCTTATGTCTCGCTTAATCGCAACTTGACAAATTTAAAAAAAAAACACTTTCATACACAACCTAAGAGCCCGACACATCTGCTCATAATAATCTAACTAGTCAGAACTACTCGTAGTCACAAATTTGTACAAGGAGGCATAGTGAGTTGATTTCCATAATTTATTGTCTTGTTCGATATTGTATGAGTGAGTATTATAAGCCGCACCTGACTGTTGTGATAACTGACTTAGTTTGCTGTTTTGTGAGTGTGTGTGAAAGAGTGTGTGTGTTTTACGGTGTTATATATGTATGGCTTCTTAAGATAGTTGTTCCAAAATAATAGTTTTTAAATTCCGATTCCAAAAACTGGCATCATATGAGTCTCCGTCAAGGGTGGAGTGGAAGAGACTGTCAGACTCTTACCGACTAAAAATTAATGCTTGGTCAATGTGGTCACACATAAAAAATATACATGTCAAATTAACGACATCCTTCTTTTGTTAAAAGTCTATGTTGTACATTCAGTTGCCCTTTGCGTTCCAAGGCTACAGTGTCCTTTTAAGATGGTTCAAAGAGACGTACGATGCGTTAAAAAAAAAAATCTGCCGTCGTTTCTGTGAAAAATGTGTCAGTCGCATGCGGGGCTTAAATCTTTGTTATCGACCGCATAATACCCAACAGCTGTTCCCAGACCGTCTTGAATTTTAAGTAACGATCTTTTGATGCGGCATTGCAAGTATACAGGATGTTAAACAGACCATCGCATTGCCTTCATGTGTACATAAAACGAAGTGATATTGAATGAATGTTAATCGTTGGGAAAATCAGAAATTACTTTTATTTTTGCTCAATATGTGCGTTAGATGGGGTAAAGGGAGATTATTTGTTGAGACCGGCAACTCAGTGATAGAGTCTTAAAAGTCTCTCAAAACGTTACCTATGTATACAGTAATGCGAAGTGATGCAACTAATTCAGCACTAAAGTGGACAAGATGCAGTGATACATCATTTTGCATTAATGCATGTATAGGTACCGTTTTGAGAGACTTTTAAGACTCTATCACTGAGTTGGCTGTCTCACCAAATAATCTCCCTTTACCATATTTTGTTCATAGGTGCAAGCGTTTGAAAAATTTTACTTAACTGAGGCTTTACTTAACTGAGACCGGGCAAAACATGCCTGTTGCATGCCAAACCAGCTGTGAGAACACTAAGGTCATGATTGGTGCCTTGACGGCGGTACTGGGTTGCGGAAGACCACCACCATAGATGGCAAGATGACCTGGGCCATGCTAAACAGCAAGCATACCCCAGCGCGTAAAGCTGAAAATCTATTGAAGTTTACAGATCGTTTTCGTATGTTTCGTTCGTTATCGCTCAGCAGTTTTTAATAGATTTTCAACTTAGTGCGCTAGAGTATAAAGTTGAAAATGTATTAGTGACTGCTGAGCAATAACGATTGTCGTCTGCTGTTTGTCTATATGGCCTGGATGTCTTCCTTTTTTTATTGTTGTAAAATCATCGGTATCCTTCTAATAGCCCTTTATGTTCCGGGGTCACGGTAATGGAAATAAGTCCCGTGACCCCAGCAGGCTTTGCCCATCAAAGAGGAGACACCGTCATTTTTGTTGATGCTTTTTGAGGCGCGCGTGGAACACAACGCGCCTTCGACCCGGGCATCATCCATGGTCGGAGAGCGAGTTACCCTTTACTCGCTGTCCGCATGCCTGTGAGGATGTCTTCCTTAGGAATTTATAAGGATTTGAAGCATAGATCTTAAACGTTGGTAAAAATAGGGAGACCTTTGCTTTTTCCTTTGCTAATTTATCACCAGTCTTCCACGGTAAAAAATACGTAATTAAAACAATACCGACGTAAAATTTATAACCCTTAATCTGGTTTATTATTTGTTTGGGTGTTTCAAGTAAACGGGTCACGCAAAAACGCCGAATGCCTATAATATTTATGGTCTGTCAACGTCTCTGACTTAACTACCGACCTCGGATTAGTTGACGGGTAGTTAGAAGTTAATGATTCGTTATGTGAAGTGGAACGAAAGAGAAATATTTTGTTTGAATGCCATCAATGTATTAATGGCCTTATGTTGCAGGAAATGGGTTTACTTATCATTTGTTGTTTTTATGTTTCGTAAATCAAGCAAGGATTATGTTGTTATAACATAGAGGTCGCTTAAAGGGATGTTATTTTTTTAATTCTTATTTCATCATAATATACAGCGTGTAACATTAATAGCGCACAACCTCTCGTGGGGTAACTCAGCCCATGTTACTGAACAATGTTTGTTCTAAGACTTTTAGAAAAAAGCAAAAAAACATTTGCTTTTTCATACAAAATGAGGAATCGATCGGGCCTGTCAGTATGAAAAATCATATTTTTTTTTTGTGAATTTCCAAATGTCTTAGAACAAACATTGTTCAGTAACATGGGCTGAGTTACCCCACGAGAGGTTGTGCGCTATTAATGTTACACATTGTGTACATCGTTTACAAAAAATATGCTTAAACCAATATGCAAAACATATTAAATTACACGTTTAGAGGTCTAGAGAGTATCCACAGACGATAAAGAAATGAGGAAAAGATCCTGTTTTGGGAAAATTAGTATTTTATCCTATATAATATAGTGGATGCGCTTACAAACATTGAAACACATACACAAAAACCTGGACCTGAAACAACTACCTACTATCACACAAAATTATTTGTTCTGCACGGGATAATCCACGCAGCAGTTATACGATATATGCATGTCAGGAATAAATATAAATCCAAGAATAAAATTATTTGCTTTTTGAATTTTCCGTATCATGTTTCCCGGTGATTTTAAAATGTAATTATGTCACTTGCATACGAAAAATCTACCACACAATTCGTGGATTCATTTGTAAATTGAAATAACTGAATTCTATATAAAGATATAATAATCGACACGCAAAACCAAGGGCCCCCATTCATTCATCGTTATCTCACTAAATTTACATAATACCAAGCTGAAAATCTAAAATTAAAAATACCATACATCTCTATAAGAGATGCTGAAAAGTTTTCAGCAATTACACCGAAAGCTCTCGGCTTTAAAGTGTTATTAAAATACATCCCTCGAGACTTCAGTTTTCATGAAAAAACTAAGCAAATGAAATTATTTTTTGCTTACTAAAATGTGGAATGTGAAATTGAAAATGCAATGTGTTAATCAGATTAAAGAACTGTTTTGCTAATGTTTTTTTTTTATGGAATAGATGCTTTTGCCTTATTAGCCTGGTAAATTAATTTACCAATTCCGAACGACCGAGTACGATCACTAAAAAATCCATATGAAGGTGGCATCGGCCATCCGATTGCTGATACTTGCGTCGGCAATCCGATCAAAGTCAAAGTCAAAGTCAAACCATTTATTTCAATTAGGCCATCAAAGAGGCACTTTTAAACGTCGAATTAAAATTAAGGAAATGGGATGGGATGGGATTGATTCTACACCCATTCGCAAAGGTAGGTTGTATGAAGAAGAATGGGCAAGAAACTCCATACTTACTCTTTTTAAAAATGTTTTACAATATTTTTTTACATCATTGAAATAAATAATGTAAAAGCAATGTACCTTGAAAATCTAAACAAAACATGATTAAAAAATAAAATAATAGGGAATAAAGAAAATAGCAAAAAGGTACATGGTGTTCACATTTTAACAAAATATTGCAATTACAGCTATTTTACAAATACCGCTGCCGATACTAATTAATCAATTTGATGCGTCCGATACGTATGATGCGGATCTGTGGACGCTTACCTTAAAGCCAGACTATGCTATAACACGATAAAATACCTCACGTATTAAGATGTTTTAAACCGACATCTTTATTCGGATTATTGTATTGACATAAACCAGCGTCAGGCTGCCTGTGGCCTGGCTTTATGCTGAACTGAGCCTATTTGGCACAGCCGTGGGGGTACCTACATTAATTGTATTCTCCTAATTTCTAATTGTAATTGTGTGCTTAATGCTTGCCAAATAAATGTATTCTCTTTCTTTCTTTCTATAATGAGTCACAGTCACTCGAAAAAAATGCATTAATTTATTTTATTATATTTTGTCTATATCAATCACTTCGATATAGCCAAGAGTAACAATAGGATTGATTGTGCCAAAATTTTGACTGATTCTTCACGTATTTCTTTTTCCATTCTCAAAACGAATACATTAAGTACCAGTAACAAAATAATCCAGTCCACATAATCTATAGCCTTCAACTTAACGTATGGGCCCCACCCCTTCCTTTACCTCAACTAATTGCTACACGGGAACGATAAAAGGTATTCATGGTCCAAAGTAACCACTTAAGACATTACTCACGGGAACTATTTCCATATAATTTTTGCTCAATCATAGAACACTTAGGAAAATTTGTTGCGTCCCTTGGGATAAATCAAGGGTACTTATTGTGATGAAATAGCCTGGAAATTGGGAAGTATTATAATATTTTTTGATGTAGTTGTTTGGGACTCCTGGTTTAAAGGTTGTGGTCGATTAGTCATAACTACAAAAATCTACGTGTTTTTTCTTGTTTTTTAGTCGCTGTTTCCCCGGTCTGTGTGGTGGATTATGGCCCATCCCCTTTCACAAAGACGATACCTGTGTCCCAGAATTGAGAACATTATAAGCTGTTGATGATGATAAATGGTTTTAAAATTGTCCGTAGAAGAATCTAGAGATAGAAAGGCATAACAACAGAAATTTCAATATCCCCAGCCTGAAAACAGTCCAGTTCTGGACATAAACCTCTGCTAATTCATGCCATTTAGGTCCTCGACCACTCTTATTACCTGTTATCAGCTTAGATGCTTGGCAAAAGCCATCCCCAAGTACTTATTGCCATTATTTTTTATCCTGCGCTGCCATCAAGTACCCTTCTCAAAAATAAACATAACATTAACATATTACATCCGAAAGATAAAACACAAAATAAACACGGATTCAAATCATCTAAACGGCGAAAGGTCGAGTAGCACTCAGCAGACCCAAAGAAAATCCTCACAAAACAGTAAGATTATCCTATTATAGAATTTTCACTTTCCTCAAGGGAGAATATGTAAAAAAAATATGTATAATAATATAGCGATATAAAAAAGATGTTCCAACGATGTTAGAATGGAAGTCATGAATAATTGAGTGGACCGTGGAGGCGGCTATAAGTCACGAATCGATGACAGGGATGTACTATTTCTGGATAAGTCGTCAAGGCTTGGACGAGGGTTTTTAATTTCTAGACGACGTGGGTTTATTATTTATTTATGGCCTTTGATGTTTATATCTTTGTAAGGTTTTATGCTTGTCATGTTTTGAGTTAGTAGGAAAGATTAATATTTAATAACGGTGTGGTGATATTTTATTGTGAGTGTCTGAGGTTACTAGGCAAGTAACAATTATTTGTAAAACTTTTTCGTTACTTTTAGTCAGAACAGAAGCTCATAAGTCTTGACAACCAGTCTTACCATGAGGTATTGTATTGCTCATTTAATGGGTTGTGGAGGTCTGAGAATAGGTAGGCCCTCCGTGTAAATAATCATATTCAGCTACTTAGGGTTCGACTGGAAGCCGACCCCAATATAGTTGAAAAAGGCTAGGCAGATGATGACTTTAATGAGATAAATAGATACATTACGATGCTGTTGAAATGTCAGATGCGCAAATCGTCGTCTCTCAGGATGGACTCGAAACTTATCAGAGACGTAACTCGACAGAAGGGTACTTTGTCAGAAACTCAACTCATCAGATTCGCAACTTGTCAGATGTATATTTATTTTTAAACAACGTTTATTTATATGAAGTTCATCGACAAAATCCTGTTTATTTATTAGTTTTATAGTTTGCCGAGTTGCATCTTTGAAAATCAGACGACTTGCGTTTTTGTCGAGTTGCGTTATTAACCCCCGACGGAAAAAGAGGGGTGTTATAAGTTTGATGTGTCTGTCTGTCTGTGGCATCATAGAGCCCGAACGGATGAAGCGATTTCAATTTAGTTTTTTTGTATGCAATGTTACTTACTTTTGAGTGTTCTTAGTCATGTTAGATGAAAATGGGTCGAGCCGTTTAGAAGTTGTGGGGGTTCACCCCCACAACTTCTAAACGGCTCAACCGATGCATTTTCAAGTGGGGAAAGGTAATCGAGGGTCTGCAAATATACTCGAGTTGGGTATCAAATGAAAGCGTACTGGAAGGGAATAATGATGACTTTATCGGGAGTACTCTTAGCAACATAAAATTATATAAGTGTGTACCTGATGCAATTCTGACGAGTTACGAATCAGACGAGTTGCATTTCTGTCGAGTTGCGTTTTTGACGAGATGCAATTGTGATGAGTTACGATTCTGTCTACGTGTTTTCTGACGAGTTGCGTTTCTGTCGACATGAGAATGATACGGTATGAGTGTACTTTCAACTTGCATGTCAAAAGTCTCCTATTTATCTCCTTTCAACTTTCCTCCTTCCCTTCTCCTCTGCCTCATCCACGCCGTCCCTACCTCCACGTCTCTTGTCCACCCTATTTGTATTCGGATTGCGGCCCGCGTGTTCCTCACTGCGCCCCAAGATTGGTTATGCGTACTTGGGTTATTATGTTGGCAGTTTGTGTGTATCTGTGATGTTGGCAGCATTGTTTATTTAGTGTGTCTGTTTGTTTCTATTGTCTGGCTGAGAGTACTGTGGACTATTAAGAAGAGATTATGAAAAGAGAAAACTGAATAACAATTTTGTTGCTAAAATCGCGAATCAAGAACGAGTATTTCAGCATCAATATATTGCCAATCTATTCAGTTGATTAGGGCATTGAAAAATAATGTTTACTGTTTTTTGAATTGAAACTGTTCAAGTTTTATGGATCCAACAATCATTGAAAACATAAACTATTATAGGAATTTTGAAACAGAAAAATATTAAACACATTTTCATTATAATATGCGAAGTACACAAGTCGTAACGTAATGTTTACGAAGCCCACGTGTAGATGGAAAAAAACATTCACTAAAATGTTTTTAACAATACCAAAATTTATGTTCTCCTTACTGGCCTGTAGAATTAAAACATAATAAATAGCGAAGCACTAAATACGTACTCAAAAATGACAGTCCACGAATTCTACTTCCTACTAATATTATAAACGTGAAAGTTGTATGTGTGGATGGATGTTTGTTACTCTTTCACGCAAAAACTACTAAACGGATTTGGCTGAAATTTGGTGCACAGATAGTTTATAACCTAGATTAATACATAGGATAGTTTTTATTCAGATTTTATATTTCCATGGGATATTTTTCCAGTTGTAGCGGACGAAACCGCTGGCATAAGCTAGTATGTGAAGTTCTCATAAATAAATCTATTCAGATACCAATAACTAGCACTATTCCTCGTTATCATGTTCAAGAGTTGTGTGTTTTCCCCTCAACCCTGGTATATTGGAACTAAATAAGTTTCTCTCAATATTTGTTTCGCACTTCAGTGTCCTCCTGTTTAAGAAAATTTTGGTATATTAACGTTTTTGTGTGTGTTTGTGTGATACTCAATAACTCAAGTGAGTGACTTATGAGTGATACTCAAACATTATCACATCGAATATTGGAATAATAAGGCGTTTCTTTCTAAATATCAATTCTCGAGAAGATGGCTAACAAACTTGAAATAAACTATTTTTTGTTTTTTTTTTTTGTTTTATTAAATCTTTGGTCAATATAAAATAATTTAAGCAAAAATAGTAATTGACAAAAAGAGAAATTTGACCCCGACGTGATTTGAACACGCAACCTTCTGATCTGGAGTCAGACGCGCTACCGTTGCGCCACAGAGTCGCTTGGCAGTTGTCCGAAATAGAGGAACGTTTACTGTAGATACAAAAATGTAGCTAAAATATAGGACCAATTTCATAATTAAAAATGTCACTTACGGGAAATCTTCCGTGATTGTTTATTTGTTTGATCCCGATATTCCCGGTAAGTGACATTTTAAGTTATGAAGCAAACCGTGATAGTTTAAAAAAGTGTTTAATTTAATAATTGTCTTGATTATTGCCCGTAATGAATATGATTTAAACAGATATACATTAACACACGCATTTTCCACTACATAAACTACACGACATGTTTTTTTGAGGTTTTCCACATAGGGCACCTGGCACCTGCAAACAATTTTTACAGGAACCTTATGTGGAAAATATGAGGTGTTTTAGGTGGTGGAATCTACCATAGGCCGATCAGTATTTTGTTTAAGTAGTTAAAACTGTTTGGTGCCGTACTCCTAAAGGATTGCAGTCATGGGTCGGGCGGTCCCGGTGCGCCTTCAACCGTCAGGGAGATCGCTCAACCGTCTCTGTAGTTTATAGGTAGTCTGTAGTGCCGTTACCCGGGGTAGGTTTCACCCACTCCAATATAGCCTTGTCTCCTACGACATGGGATTAATACGTACCTGGTAAAAGAGTCTTCCTATACAACACTCTGCGGTTTTTTTTTAATAGCCTATACTGTCCCACTGCTGAGCAAAGTCCTCCCCCATTTCCTTCCAGGAACTCTTTTCCTGGGCCGCCTCGAACCAGCGCTCATAGTGAGCGTCTAGGTCGTCTCGCCATCTTTTTCTGGACCGGCCTCGGTGGCGCCGTCCATCACCCGGCTTCCATTGGATGGAGATCTTTGCCCAGCGGTCTTCTTGCATGCGACAGACGTGACCCGCCCAATCCCCTTTCAGCCTAGCAGCTTTCCTACCAACATCTATATCTTTGATTGTTAGGTCATGCTCTTGGCTCCACAAATTCCTTGAAATAATGGGGTAATTCGGGTATACCCATTTCTCCCAAGGTATTTTTGAAACCTAGAGTGCTTATTTATTCATTCCTGTTCTTTTAAGTCTTTATCTGTGACCTCAATCACAAGGGATTTTGATCGAAAGATTTATATACAAACCATACATAATCGAACAAGAAAAACAAAGATGCAAAAGGATACAGCAGCGGCATGATGAAAGCAGAAAATAGTAAAAAAATAATTCAGAACTACATTTTGCTTTAAAATTAAAAGAAAATTGTAACATGGTTAAAATTTTAATTAAGTTCAACTGATGCATAAACATTGCAAAATGTCGTAATTTGAAAACTCGTTGTGCCAGATGTTACGACAATTTACATTTTTCTTTTAACAATTTTGCAGTTCGAAATAGTAAAATGTACTCTTGTCTTTCATTAAAATGCATGAGACTATTGAGATTAGCTTATGAGAAAAAGATATAAACAGTGATAAATTAAAATTGCAAGCAATAATCTGTTTGAATTTGCAGGTTATATTGGTTTGACTAATAAAAAAATAGCATAACGAATTTTATACCTATTCTAATAAGAATAGATAAAATGATTTATATAAATAATTCAGAATTTTTTGTCCGGTTATGGCACGATCCGTAGACGTCTGAATTTTTTTTCTATATTCCATGGTTTACAGCTTAGCATGATAGAAATTAGAGAGAAAAAGAACTCCGTAAGTAAATATTTCGTCCTTATTTTGTAGGCTCTCTTACTTCACAAACAAAGAAAGACTTTCTTATAAGAAATCATTGTAAATTCTATTAAGTTGAAATCACTCGTAAAATAACAAAACCTGTCTTTACGGTGTATAAAATTTCAGATTACATGGAATGAAACAACGCCGGTACTGCTATGAATATCAGTTGAGAAAGACGGACTACTTTGAAACCATACGTAGCGGTTGCATGTACTTTTTTTTATAAAATGCGCTTTTACCCCAAAGCGACCAGACACGCTGCCGCGTGTCAAGCCAAGTTCTGAAAATCTGGCGAGCAGCACCGTGTGTGCATATTGTGTGCACGAACCATTTGGGGCAATTTTAGTTCCTATTTTATTACTCTAATTACAAACGCCAGTAGTGGCTTAGGTGCTATACATTTAATCTTATCAGGCCGCGCGCTGTGTATATTAAGTTCCTCCAAGTTTCAATGCGACGCAAGTCGCCGACATCTTAAGACTTTGTTATCCATGTGACTATTGCAATGCCAACCCTTAGAGGTCCGTCCAGAACGCAGCAATAGATAGTAAATTCGTAAGGTATCGGAGACTTGCGTCAAGTTGTGTACGAAGCGGCTTAGACGATTCTCACATGACAGTGTTCGTCCGTATGGTTGAACATTGCAGCAACGGATTCGATACAAGCCAGAGCAACATGAGATCCAAATCACTCTGCAACACCGCTGACGATTAGTGTTCTGTGAAATCATATCTCTTAATCACCAGCACTTAGTACACTGAACGACTGTTTGTTTGTTTTCTTTTGTATTTTTTGTTTTGTTTTTTTATTTCTTATTTAGTGTTTGTTTTTACTCATTTGTTCTTTTGTTTCGAGCATGCCAGAAACGATTGTGGTGAGACCGAGAAATGGCCTGCTAACTCAAAAATTCACCCCTTCCGTATCCTTTAAGTTTTATTTAAAAAGAATAAGCCTATCATTGTCTCCAGGATCCCATTATCTGTATCCAGTAAGCATTACAGAAAGTCACCTACTTTGATGGTGACTCACCAAAGGGAGTTACTTTTTTCTGTAGCTGGTCTAGTTTACTTTCTAAGTCCGTCAGAAAAAAGCCGGGAGGGGATATTATCTATACGGATTTACGAACGTAACTAATGTCAAAATCGAATTGCGGACGAATAATACTAAAAAGACTGAAGTGATTCTGACGCAGCGCTAGTCATTTCAAAAAATGTAGTACCACAAACCCCAGGTTATGTGTGGTGGCGCGGACTCTAAGGAACCAACTGTCAAATCGTAATATCATTCATTATTAGTTCGGGCTCGTTGTTAAAACGTCTGACACTAAAACCGAAACTACGGGTTTCGTGCTTAGAGATTAGGCCCCTGACTGTAACTACCTAAATTCATCGATTTTAATTTCAGAAAGGCGTTCCCTCACCGGAAGTATTCGCGTGTAATGTAACATTAGAGATTCGACTTTGAGCATTTTTTCATAACGAGTATACAATACTGCCTCTAGTGAATGCTAGGGGTGAGGTAGCGGAAAAAATTAAAATAAATATATATGATATCTTATTTTAATTCAATTTTGGGTGATTCTTTCAACTGCTTCTATCAAAAGTTTAATTTCAATCAGTTATTGATTTCAATCAAAGAAAACAAATATTTTATTGATCGTATTAGAGTTTAAGGCCACATCCTCCTCACCAAGGCCTCACAATTAAGGTCAAGTAATATCAAAAAAATAAAGCAGACATTCAAATGTAGCCCGTCTGTTCTACGTCAAAAGGCTCACTTAATTTATGCTATCATAAACAATTTATTCATGAGTATATCTTTTGTCTTGTCCTTAGCCTTCTTTGGAAATTGTCGTAATAAAAGTGTTATTACATTAATACTAGGATAGGGTTGCCAGAAAATAATACTCGTAAAAGCTGGCAGTATTTTTGGTTGAGGATTTTTTTTTGCTAATCCTCGTCCGTATGTCTATTGCAGTAAAGTCGTCTTGAAAAGGGTTTATGAAAATTACAAACAAATCTGCAAACGAGAATTTTAATTACATTCCGGGATCGTTTGACCGGGTGTCTTCTTTCTAAGTTCGTCAACATAAACACGAGAACGGATACAAATGTACGATCGTAACTAACGTCAACATCAAATTGCGGTTGTCTGTTTTATGTTCAACATTACAAGTTCTGAAATAGATTTTTAGCAGTGCGGTAGTTGGCCTATCGGTCAAAAACTACTCCGATTTATGTGGGCATGGGAAAGTCGTAAAAAAATAGTATTTTCTAAAGTACGATTATTAATTGTAGTCAGTAAAATGACAGTAAAATGACATTTGTTCACTATAGAAATGTACTAAATTTCATTGTATCAGTGACAGTTGCACTTGTCATTTTACTGACTACAATTAATAATCGTACCTTAGAACCATTAAAATCTGATAAAAATATCTAGTTTTAATCCCGCAATGATACAGGATGTAGTGACACTCCCACCCTATTTTTTTACGTGGTAGAATCATCCTATGAGTCCAGGACGGGACGGTAGGGACTGTCAGACTTGTACTGACTAAATCCACGGTGATCATTCAATAGCCCTTTACGTACCAGGGCCACGGTTACCAGATGAGACAGTCCCGCAATACCGGCAGGATTACGCTGCCACCCTTATGCAGATAAAGTGGAGAAAAATGAACATTTGTCTTGCAACTATATCCTATAACCTGCACGCGTAGCATGGCGCTGTAGAAACGGTTTTAGTCGACGGGAGAATAAAAAAAGACAGAACGTAAAAGATTTTTATCGATTTAAGCATAGCAATATTTAAAATACAGAAAAGATATATTTGTATTCTTTAGTGGTGTAAGAATCGTGTCATATTTGGGCAAAAAAAACAGTCGATTTGTATAGAAATAACGATGAAATAACTTTATCTTTTCTTGGTAGAATAGAGATAGAATCGCCATGCTACGCGTGTAGATTATGTTGAGTATAGTTTTGGTTGAATTGCATGCTCAGTTTCCCTCACTTTTCCGTATTTTTTTTCTCTTGCGGCTCCAAAGTTATTATGGCTATTATCTTTAATATAATGACCATCTCGAATGTACATCATACACGTTTGCTTAACGGTAATTGGACTGCTCGCTTGCCAATTGCCCAGTGGAACTACGCAGGATTGTGAGCCTTAATATAAGAGCTATAAGAGCGAGTTAGATCTCATATAACTTTTAAGAATTATTATTATGGAGATGGGCTAAAATTAGTGGCGCAGTCAAAAACTTTTGCTCTAGTCATTACACGTCGTAATTTTTTGTGAAATTCAACGGGAAAAATATGCAAGTGGTATTAAAGTAACATAAGTATTCTAATGGCCGTAAATCGTATATTTTATGTTTTTTTTTCTGTGAGCAAATTAATTTAGCGTGGTGGCCCTGACAAAAGAAAAATAAAAACCATAAATTCAAAAAAAAGTTTTATTCATAAAATATTATCAAAAACGCGGGAACTAGCTAGTTCTTTTATAAATATTTTACGTTTCTCATAATTTTGGCCTATATAAAGACAACTCGTTTTAGAAATTGGTTCATAAATACGAGATTATTACGTAAAACAGGAAGATCTATGATATTATTACCTCAAATTGGTGTTCGAGGTAAAACGAGGCTCAAACGTTGATAAAATAGTGAGCCGACACGAGCGGATGCAACGAACGTTGATGTACTAAGGAATGGAGCGGCAAATGCATTTGGTGCTAATTTGTACAGTTTCTCAGTGTAGAAAACTAGACCAAAGCTTTATCTAGTTATATGTCTAAGTATTCCACCAAAATCGGAAACCAAGTAGTCAAATAAGATTTCTTTGTTAAATAAAATAAAATCATCCTCTTTTACAAAGACTGAAGGACTCAACACGAGGTTTCTCGTGTCTATGACGTACTGAGCCCTTACCACAAGTTTTCAGATTTTTTCAGGACAGAACCCCTAGCACGAGTTTTCACTCTTTTACTTTACAGCATCTTTCCAGTATTTACAGCGTTTCTTGTATGAAAAAATGGAACAGCGCCTCTGGTGTGCAAAAAATGAACTAATGCAAACAGACGTTTATTTGTTAGAAACAATTAGATTAGATTTTTGATCGAAAACAATAGCCGCTTTATCATAAAAAAAAAGTGTTTTTATTGGTCCGGAATACTTTGCGCGCTTCTGACTCGCACTTGGCCATAATCCTTACGAAATTCCCAAATACCACATCTACATAAAACTCATACATCCACACTTCTAGAGCAACTATCGCTTCAGCAGAGCTGTATGACGTCACATCCTGCTATTATTGCACGGTACCCACAATTTGCCATTAATAAATAACAGGCTGCCGGCAACGGCCTATAGTGTACTGTTTATGGACCTTACATTATTAAAGCGCTATTAGAACGAACTGAAATGCCCGTGGTCTATATTTTGATTGAGACTGAAGTAAGTTTAGCAACAATGGGTTTGATGTCGAAACAAGGTACCCTTTTCAGAGCAATTTCGAATCCTGGAGACGTTAACGGTGGCCCTGGAAAATAAAGGTTAAATCCAGGTTCATGTTTGGAATCGACAGAATTTTAGAGAGAAAAAAACAGAACAGTTTTGTGTATTTTCTTTACGTTATTTAGGTACGCTTTTTTTCCTAGGTAAAATCATCAAATGATGAAATTCTTTTGAAAATTTAGCCGCATTAATAAAATGCCTCTGTTCTCGAAAAAAAACAGCAATAATGTCTCATTATAGCAACGACGATAAATATTACTAGACTCCTAATAACAGGCGACCGATGTCTGTCAACACATTAGGCAAAAAAGTCTTATATCCGTCTTATTTCGACCATTCCTGTGAGCAATATACATACCTTGAGACAGAACAGACCTTGAGTTAGCCAATCACAACGTAGTACCCCGACCCCCTCGCTTACGTAGCGAGTTGACAGAATAGTTTTTGTTCCTTAGATCGTGCATACGGAGTCTAGTAATATATCGTCGTTGGATTATAGATAACGCTACATGTACGATCTTAATTAGTTGTCAAATAGTAAATGTGAGTAAAGCCGCCGGCAAAGCTAGTAATAAAATACTATTGGAAACAGACTAATTCAGCCCGCGAGGTATCTGTAATTGGACCTGGATATTGAATGGATCTACTCTAGTTTAAAATCGAAGTCGTAAAAATAAAATAGACTCTCAAGAGGAAATACGTTCTATTTTAGTGGTTGTAGAGCTCAATATTCAGTTAAGTTAATATTGAAATTGACTGCTTTAGGGGCCTTTTGCGCCCGAATGCGTCTTCATGCTTTGGATGGAGCGGAAGGGACTGTAAGACTTGATCGTGTCAAAACCACCGTGATTCTTCAGTTGCTACGGTTATCCAGGGTCGCGTTGTGCCTCATGATGCGTTTAAGCCCCTTCGTACACAAGGCGACGTAAGTCTCCGATACCCTGCGACTTTGATAACCAAGTGACTATCAGAATACAAATCTATAGAGGTTCGTACACAGGCACTCGTCAATGGATACCGAAGTCGTACGGTATCGGAGACTTGCGTCGCCTAGTGTACGAAGGCTGAAGCCAAACGAGAGTAAATTTTTGAGTTGTGAGTCGCGCACCTTCGTGTTCTGGTATAATGCAGACACGACACACGCTACTCATGCGTTAATGCGTTTAAAATTATAGTTACTAATTCTAAAATTCCTTATTCAATATACTCCCCTATCAATGTACGTGAATACAGGCAATATAAGTTATATCGATACTCTTTAATACACCCCAGAGCTGTTAGCACGTTCCGGGGAATGTTGGTACTAAAATACATGTACGGGATACTGTTTTATGCCCGGAAATTGCTTAGAAGGATGCAGGGAAAAGTTAACCGCACTTTGATGCTCGAGTCTTAAATGAATTGTTTTTATTTTATAGAATACTAGCTTCTCGGCTTCTATTAGTCGGAGAGATCTTGTAACCTTCCTCGATAAGTGGACTATCCAAAACATTTTATTTTTATATTAGAACCGGTAGTTCATGAGATTAAAGCGTTTAGTCAAACAAATAAAATCTTCAGCTTTACACTAGCTATTACACTAAATAGCTTTTGCCAACGGCTTCGTTCGCTATAATTCCAATCATATCCCACGGGATAAAAAACAATCCCATGTGCTTATCCAGGTTATAAACTAGCTATGAACAAACATTTTATCAAAATCCATTCAGTTGTCCATCCATTTGGGTGAAAGAGTAACAAACATCCATCCATCCAAACAAACTTCATGTTACTAGGAAGTAGGAGAGGATGTAGTATAGATAAAATAACATGACGCCTTTAATCCCCGAAGGGTTCGGCAGTTTCACCTAGTATGTGTAAGGAATGTGTAGGGGAGATCCTATTGCTATCCACCATGCACAGACCCTAACTCCGTGGCTGTTACTGAATATTATATATTAGGTTAGCGCAGTGGCTGAGCGATCAGACTGCTGCGCTGCGTGTCGCGGGTTCGATTCCCGCATGGAGCAAATATTTGTATGATCTACAAGTTGTTGTTCCGGGTCTGGGAGTTTATGTATGTGAGTTTATATGTTTTAAAACGCACCCAAGACACAAATTCTTAGGGTGGGGCGTTGTCCGGGTCGACGGTGCGTCGTGTTCCACGCGCGCCTCAAAGAGCGTCAGCATAATGACGAGGCCCCCTCAGAGGGCTAAAGCCTGCCGGACTCCCGGGACTTATACCATCACCGTGACCCCGGAACACAAAGGGCTATGGAAGGACACCGTGGATTTTAGTCAGTACAAGTCTGACAGTCCCTCCCGCCTTGCCCGAGGTGGGACGACTCATCTGATGATTTTATCACGTAAAAAAAAAGTAAGGGTGGGGCGTACGTTATGAAGAAAAAAAAGGCATTTGCTCGACCTAGAAATCAAAGAGTTTGGTTAAGGATTTTTTGACGATTGATTGATTGACAACTGATTTTGAATGTTTTGAAAACTTTTTCAGCAGTCACTCTTGGAATCACTCGACTAACGAGGCAGTAAAGAAAACAAATACTGTTCAATTTATCCATGTAAATGATCTACGAATATTTTCTGACGGATCGAGAAAAATATAAAAGACTGGCAATATTTTCTCGTTATTTTTGATGGTTTAACGTTCATGGATCATTTTGATAGATAAATTAGCCAGTATTTGTTTTCTTAAAAAAAAACAGTCTTAATAGACTATATTTCTCTCTTCTTATTTTTTTTTTCTTTTTAGCAGTCATTAGGGTTTAGGTTCAACGGAAACATAACACTTCAACGGCTTTCACTTATGAGTAGTTGGTAGTGAGTGTAAACCCTGAACATGGCACATTATTTTTGACAGGCCTGTTGGTCTAGTGGTTAGTTACCCTGACTGCTATGCCGGAGGTCGTTTCCCACCCAGGACAAAATGTTTGTGTGATAAGCTCGATCATTTGTTCTATGTCTGGGTGTAATTTATCTATAATGTGTATGTATTTAGAAATATATAAGTATGTTTATCAGTTGTCTAGTACCCATAACACAAGCTCTGCTTAGCTTGGGACTAGATGGCGCTGTGTGATTGTTGTGGAATTTTATTTACTTTTATTTATTATTATTTATTTCGGAGAGAATCCTTAAAAGTGTTAGTAAAACAATTTGCTAAAAAACTAAGTTAGTAAGTATGTAGGTTCATAAAAAAATGACATAAATTAAAAACCACATTACTTAGTGTTATTTGCTGCATTACCACTTCCCTTCCTCCCTTCCCTTCCCCAACGATCGAAGATATAGCGACGTCGGATTGTACAAGAACAAAAATTCTGAAGATATATGTAATTTCTACCAACCCGCACTAGGCCCATTTCCTCTCACAGAATGAAAGCCCGCGTCCCAGTAGTGGAAAAATATTTAAAAAAAAAACATAGATCAGCCAGTATTGGTTTATGGCGATAACGTTAAATAGTATTAATGCTTTGATTTTAAAATCAGTAATTAATTCACGTTTCCCAATATTATATTTAGTAACCTTTTTTATCGTGGTAAAATTATCAAAATGAATTCTCCCACCCAGAGCAGGGCGGGAGGGACTGTCAGACTCGTACTAAAATCCACGGTGTCCTTCAATAGCCCTTTATGTTCCAGGGTCACGGTAATGAGGTAAGTCCCGCGACCACGGCAGGCTTTGGCCCTCTTTATTTAGTAAGCTTGGTTAAATTATATGGGTTTGTCCTAATATTGTTTATACATTTCGTCAATAATAATTGGAATTAAATTCTCAAGTGTACTTGTATATGACCTATTGGAAATGACAGAGTATGCACACAGCACTTGGTGTGGTACTAGCGCAGATAGTCAATTAGATATTTAGTAATAAACACATCTCATCGTCTCTTCGATCCAATGTCTTGATTGAATTTGACTGGCCTGTTGGTTTAGTGGTTAGTGACCCTGACTGCTATGCCGGGGTCGTGGATTCGATTCCCACCCAAGACAAATGTGATCATTAATTTGTTCTGTATCTGGGTGTAATTTATCTATAATATGTATGTATTAAGAAATATATAAGTATGTTTATCAGTTGTCTAGTACCCATAACACAAGCTCTGCTTAGCTTGGGACTAGATGGCGTTGTGTGATAGATGTGGAATATTATTATATTCATTTTTTTACCTTATTGATCTACATTTTTAAATATTTTTACAAAAATAAAAAAATAAAATAAAAACATTTAAAAATATAAATAATAGTGGCCTTATTATTATCCTTTATTTATTTTTTACCTTATTAATCTACATTTTTAAATATTTTAATATTATTAAATGTTTTACCTTACATATACGTCACTCACTAATGCTAGCGTCTCAGTTCTTAATATAAAACTTTAAAATATCGCTGACGCGATGCACGAGTCCTGTCGTAACATAATCCTTCGTCTTGGAACAGGTGTTTTAATATTGTCAAATGTAGGAACCCGGCTGACGTAGCGTGGGACTGGTATTACAGAAGATGGATCGAAAGGTTTATTTATAGTCTGTACCTGAGGAGAAGGCTTGAACGGGGTTATGTGTATTTATGCCAGTTTTTTTGTCACTAAAGAGGTCGTGATAACTAGTGGTGTGAAAATGTTAGTGGGCGTGTGGACTGTATTAAAGGAATGATGGAAACACGCAAATTTGCAATTTATAAATTTATTACAATAGCACAATGATGTGACAAACAAACCTGACAAGCCAAGACCACGAGAACTAGAAAAACAAAACTATATTTAAAAAGATGACATTTTTATAAAAAAAGGTCGCACCATAGCCAGTCGCCAACATACCGGAGCCCCAGTGGAACACTAACAACCGGTGGAGACTGACTGGGGTGCGGCTTCTATTAAAACAAGTTTTCGGGCCGGTCGGCGCAGGAGGCCGCCCCTGGTACGGACGTCTGCTACGCGGACCGCTCCGTCGGATCCTATGTACACCTTCTCTATCCTTCCTAGGGGCCATAAACCACGAGGCAGGCTAGGGTCGGCGATCAGCACCACATCCCCCTCACTCAGATTTATTGTGTTGCTAGTGGGGAGGCCTCTCGGTCGGAGCGTCGGCAGATACTCACGTACCCATCGTGCCCAGAATTTATCAGCAAGTCGCAAGGCTCTACGCCAGTCGCACCTTCTCAGTAGTTCTGCGTCTGTGAGTGTTGAAGTCCATGGCACAACAGAAGATGTTCCGAGAATAAAATGAAATGGTGTTATTGCTTCTGGTGAGTCGGGAGATGTAGGAACATAGGTCAATGGCCGCGAATTTACAATGGCTTCTGCCTCCATCAAAAGCGTCGCCAGCACGTCTTCCTTGAGCGATTGGTTGGTGAGGCAGGATTTCAGTGCCGTTTTTACGGTTCGCACGAGCCTTTCCCACGCACCGCCCATGAATGGAGAAGCGGGCGGAATGAAGCGCCATTCGATTTTGTGATTGGTGGCGTATTCCTGTACTAAGTCGTCATGTAGGTTGCGTAGCTCGCGGGAGGCCCCAACGAAGTTTGTGCCATTGTCCGAGAAAATAGTTGTAGGTGATCCTCGGCGAGCAATGAAGCGTCTCAGGCTCATTATGGCGGCGTCAGATGATAGTGAAGTGACTAATTCTAAGTGAAGCGCTCTCGTCACTAAGCACGTGTATAATGCGACGTACCTTTTTTCTTGACGACGATATATTTTTATCATAATAGGGCCAAAATAGTCGAGGCCGACATGTGTGAAAGGCCTTTTGTGATGGTCGAGTCTTTCAAGGGGTAGATTGCCGATCTGGGGTTGAGTTGGTTGGGTTTTCCACTTTCGGCATTGTAAACAAGCGTGTGCCACACTACGGATGCTATCTCGTGCTCTAAGTATCCAATATTTCTGTCGGAGTTCGTTCAGCACTAGTTCGTTAAAGTGATGCGACGCTCTGTTGTGTTCATAGAGGATGAGTAGTCGTACAGCATGGTTGCGGCCGTCGAGGATAATCGGGGACTTAGCGGGCTCGCTAACTCCTGGTGCCAAACTTATCCGTGTGTCTAATCTCAACAATCCATCTTCATCGAGTGTCGGTGCAAGTTTCACTATTTTGCTGTTTCTGGGCACTGGTTTTGAAGATTGTAAAGCTGTTAGCTCCTCGGGAAAACTCTCTGCCTGAGCTTGTCGAAGTACCATCTTCTCGGCTTCTACGATGTCCGCGACTTGCAGTTGATAGGGAGATGTGTTACTGTTTGTATACAATTTAGAATTTGGAGTTATAGGCCGAGGTAGTTTATGTCGGAATATTCGTGCGCTCTGGAGGACGCAGGCGGCGGAGCGAAGAAGACGCAGCCAAGAACTAAAACGCGACGGGTCAGGGATTAAGTCCGATGGCGGGGTGTCGTGGAGCAGAACTACTAGGTCTGATTTTAACTCAACATCTAGTGAACTCTCCTCCACGTCATGGTCGTACTCGGTAGGCCACGTGCACGGTGGTCCAAGAAGAAACGGCGGCCCGGTAAACCACCGATGACAAGCGGTCAAATTCATTTTTTTTGGTTTTGTTGCGTCATCAGCGACGTTAAGAGAGGTAGGGATCCACCTCCAATTGGACGGGTTAGAGGTCTCCAGTATCTCTCCTAACCTGTGTGCCACAAACGCTTTGAATGTGCGAGCATCGCTCCGAATCCACTTAAGGACTGTGGTTGAATCAGTCCAAAAAATAGTCTCGGAGGGCTGAAAACGATGAGCTTGCAAAATCGTTTGTGCATACCGCGAGGCGATTAGCGCGGCTTGTAATTCTAAACGAGGAATTGAAACTGGTTTGAGAGGCGAGACGCGTGCCTTGCCTCCGATGAGAGCTGTAGACACGGTGCTGTCGCTGTAAATGAAACGCCAGTAAGCAACACAGGCAAAAGCTTGCTCGCCGCCGTCAGCGACCACGTGCAGCTGAACGTCTACAATGTCTGACCTATTCATGTACCAGCGAGGAATTTTTATGTTGGCCGCAACCTGTAATTGTGTAAACCAGTCCTCGCATTCAGTAACATACACCTCGGGAAGTGGCGTGTCCCAACCAATACCTGCGCGCCACAGTCTTTGAATCAAAATACGGCCCCAGATAATGACTGGCATCAAAAGGCCGAGGGGATCGTAAACCTTCATTATGCTTGACAATAGACTGCGTTTGGTTAAAGTTCCAGTAGGTATCTGGGGTAAGGTACGAAAACCTAACGAGTCTTGCCGTGGATCCCATTTGACACCTAAGACGCCAACCTCAGTGCTAGGTGGTAACATAACGTTAGAAGTAGCATGGCTTCTAAGACTTGTAGGAATAAGTGAGAGAGCGTCTGGACGATTTGACACCCACGCACGTATTTCGAACCCGCCAGCCTTGTGGACAGTAACTATCTCGGCAGCTAGTCGAGCCGCGTCGTCAATGTTGGAATAGCTTCCGAGATAATCGTCCATATAATGGTCTTCTATAATTGCCTTACAGGCACTGGGAAACTCTGCTTCCATTATTTTGGCATTTTTGTTTTTTATATAGAGCGCAATAAAAGGAGATGAAACTGCACCAAATATCATAGAGGACATTCTGTACTCTTTAAGATTTCCATCCTTCCCGCGCCAGAGAAAGCGTTGGGCATCCCTATCTCGTGGAGTGATTTTAACTTGTGGGAACATTTCCTTGATGTCCCCGTTTAAGGCCACTTCGCCTTCTCTAAACCGGAACAAAATGTCGAGAAGGGGTGACAATAAATCGGGTCCTTGAAGTAATAGACTGTTGAGGCTTATACCTTTGGTGACTGCAGCAGCGTCATGGACGGCTCTTAGCTTCTTTTTTTGTGGGTGAAGGACGCCGAAGATAGGTAGGTACCAACGGATGGATCCGTCTGGGTTGATGCACGATGTACTTGGTGTAATCCGCTGATGGTACGTCTGTGGATCGCACTCTTCGGCATATCCCTTGCTGATAATATCAGTTATAAATTGTTGAAAAGCGGCGGCAAATGTCGGGTCCTTTTCCATTTGACGTTCGAGGCCCTTGAAGCGGGACAGTGCCTGTGGGTAACTGTCAGGTATGACTTTCGGTAAATCTCGTTTCCAGGGTAAACCCACTTCAAAATGGCCATTGTCAAGTTGACGAGTCGTAGATTCTATTATATTTATGGCACGTTTATCGTCGTCGTTTAGGCGTGGTGCACTTTTCGTAATACCCAAAGCGTCAATGTCGTATTGTTCTTTAATGAGGGCCTCCAAATCATCCGAAATGTAATTTACGAACTCAAGAGGCTTGGACGAAACGGAAAGTGCGCCATGAAGTACCCAACCTAATAAAGTTTTAGAGGCAACAGGCTCGTTCTTCTTTCCACAACGTACTTCGCGACTCAAGGATAGGTGCCAATCTGGCGCACCGATGAGAACAGTTGGGGGGGTACTGGCGTATGAAAGTTCGTGGGATAAGTCTGCCAGATGAGTATAATCGGAGAAGTTCACCAAGTTATGATTTTGTACGCGAAGACCTAATGGTTTAATGGCCCGCGCATGCTCCACTAGGTACCGATCGGTTCGGTTACGTCCACGAATATGAAAGTCCACGTAACTTACTTCGACTTCCTTGGTCATACCACTGACACCTTCAATATGAAGACGTTCTTGTGACGTGGGTTTTGCACCGATACGTGCTATCACCTCTCCGTCAATCAACGTTGCCGTACTTCCCTCGTCAAGTAGTGCTGTCGTCTCGAACTCGCCGTCGGGACCCTCGAGAACAATCGGCACCACTTTCAGGAGACCGCGGGGGCGTGGCGTTGACGGCAGAGACCCTGTTACATTGACGAGAACATCAGACGTGTTTGAGATTTTATCAGTGGACTCGGTTTTGCTGTCGTTACCGACCGTGTGGATAGGATTGGAATTTTTGTCAGAAGTTATTTGTGTATTATTGCACTGCCCGCAGGGTGCCGCGTTAATTTTCGTATTGGAGGATCCCGGGCTGTGAAGGAGTGCGTTATGACGTCTCAAACATGCGTCAACTCCACAGCGTTTCGCGCGGCAGTTGTTCCACGTGTGCGGATTCGACTTAAGGCAGCGATAACATATTTTGTTCTCACGTACCCATCGCCACCTGTCGTCGAATTTTAAAACTAAAAAATTCTTACAAGTTTTAATGTTATGTGATCCTTGTTTGCAATATGTACAACACTCGGGAGTTTTATCACATGATAGCGTCGAATGTATAGTTTCCATTCGCGTTTGAAATTTAGAGGAATGTGCCAGAGTCGTCGCCTTAACAGTACAGTCAGGAACGAAATTGTACTTTAATTGTTTGTCAGCTTCGGTCAGAAGAAAGTGTGACAATAATTCCAATTTTGTTATTGGTTTTCCTTCTGGTGCGTAAGCAGAGGCAAAATCTGTAAAGCGAGCTCTGGTGTGTTCGCTCAGTTTCATCAAAATGCACTGAAAAAGTTCCGGTGAACACAGATACTCTTTTTGTTTCAGTAGCATAAGAGTAGTAACAAAATTACGTAGTTTGTTCGCTAAATTATTTAAATCTTCGGGGGAACTTAGCTTAGGACTTTTACGCAGCTCGGCGACCTCGCGGGCTACCAGTAATTCCGGTCGTGCGTACGTCTGCTCCAGGGCTTTCATGATGTTGTCGGGATCGCCAGAGATCCACAGGAGTGATGCGACGGACTGGTACGCTGAACCACGCACGGCGTTGTTCAGACGTTCTAAGTTCTCTGAAGGGGAAAAATTTGACTTAGTTCTTTCGTAGCTACTCTTGAAAGCCATCCATTGACCGATATCGCCCGAAAACGTGACTAATTCGGGTTTCTTTGGTCTATTCGAAAGAGAGTGAATCGCTTGAGCGAGTTTGGTTATAGGGTCTGAGGAGCGTTCAGATTGTAGCAATTGGTGTGCCATGTTGTTGTAGTTATTTTTGTAAGATGCATTTTCGTATGTGGGCTTAGAAAGGGTTCTATAGTTGACGTCGGGAACGAAAAATGGTGCCGTGTTGGTGAAGGCGGCCGGCTGTGACTGATGTCCTTGTGGGTTACCCAGGGTGACAGTCGGCGCCTCACTAGGCATATTTTTATGAGTTGCCGTGGTCATATTTACGTTTTGTTCTAAAACCCAGCTTTCAGTGCGTTTTTCAGAGATACGACTAGAAAAACACGAACTACGAGATTTGGCTAACTTATCTGAAGCTTCCAGGGCGGCGATGTTCGCTTGTAGTTCGGCCTGCTCTGCCTCAGCCTCAAGGCGAACGAGCTTGCGCTCGCGTTCGGCCTGTTGACGTTCGCGTTCGACTTGGCGCCGCTTCGCGACTGCTTCAAGAGACAGCTTCTGTGCGCGGACGGTCGCCGAAGAACACGAGTAGCGAGTGGCCTCACTGCGCGATGTTCCGCTGTGGACACTAGAAGTGCTTTTAGTTGGTGCATTGACATTCATCTCGTTATGTGTGCTAGCGCGAGCATCTGGGCGTTCCGGAGCGGGAGCGGGTTGTGCCTCGCTAGGAGCGGGTTGTGCCTCGCTAGGGGGAATTGTGCCCGCCTGTTGTATGCCCGCACTATCACTCACTGCCGAAGCACCTTCGGTTGTTGTGGCTGATACCGGTTGGATGCCACGCGGTGAATGTTGCACCCGTCCAAATACCGCAGCTGACAGGTCTGGCTTTGTCTTGCTACGTGTTCCCACCATGGCGTGAAATTTACGTTAATAATGTATGAAATGTTTACGAAAAGAAAGCGAAAACTATGTTTCAGTAAGTGAAAAAATTTGACAGTTGTTGAAATTACAATGAATGTTATTTACGGCAAGAATGGACCAAAATGATAACTAGTGGTGTGAAAATGTTAGTGGGCGTGTGGACTGTATTAAAGGAATGATGGAAACACGCAAATTTGCAATTTATAAATTTATTACAATAGCACAATGATGTGACAAACAAACCTGACAAGCCAAGACCACGAGAACTAGAAAAACAAAACTATATTTAAAAAGATGACATTTTTATAAAAAAAGGTCGCACCATAGCCAGTCGCCAACAGGTCGATTGTAAGCTTTTTAGTTAAAGGAGTGTTACGCTTTTACGTTGGTTTTTTTTTTAAACTTTGCCGCACACTGGGAATTTCTCTTTTTTCGTGGCTGCGTTTATAAACATAGAAACTCACGCACCCAGACCCGTAACAACTAGTTGTCGATCATACTTACTCCGTGCGGGATTTGATCTCACGACACGCTGCGCAGCAGTCGATCGCTTAGTCACTGCGCCAGCCGTGCCATTAAAACGTGTGACAAGACTATAACTGTCAAAGCACAAACAGATTTCGATGTGGTAATGGTATAACATGGGACTTAAAATCGTTTGGCGAACTGAACCTAACCTAGCAATTCAGGGTACACAAGCGAGATAATTCCTTTTTTCTTCTAAAAGTTTTCTTTTTATAAAACAATTATTTTGGCTACGACTTCTCTAGAAAATAAAGGCCCAACAGCTTTAAAAACAAAGGGTAAAATGTTGGGTCGAGCCTGTAATGTTCCTATTTTAGTTTGAAGGTGAACTGTACCAACTTTTCCTTACTAATTACTTAGTTACTCGTCTAGACTTGTGAATACCTTGTAAATGTATTCAAAATAAAGGCAAAATAAAGGCTAGTATTTTCAATACTTCAAAATCAAAAAGTAATTATGTAAATGCGAAACTAAGTTGGTTTGTTTGTTCCCTTTTCACGACTAAGCCGCTGAAAGGATAATTTTCAAATTTTCTGATAACTTTCTAGAGAATCTACTATCCGTACATACGCGTAATGCATACATCTATACTATTTATAAAGAGGTTAAATTTGTTTGTATGGGGTTTATCTCCGGAAGTTTAAGTTTAAGTTTTTAATTGTTTCATTGGTAGAAAGCTACATTATTCGTGAGTGCTATAGGCTATAAATTATACAGATATCATGCATATTTTACCGCTTAACGAAGTGCGCATGGGTCAGCTAGTTTTATATAACTTTTTCACTTTTCTATAGGCTCGCGTTTGAAAACTATCTAGATTGATGGTAAGCAATGATGTGGTCGACGGTGAAGCACGCTTACCTAGAATAATAATAATAATAAACCCGCAGGGCAGCTTGTGGCGAGCTGTTGGGCAGTTGCGACCCACACGGACCTGATCTCCCGGGAGATATCTCGTTCCTCATCTCTGACTTGCCTTTATTGGCCGGTCAGAGTGAACACTGACGAGGAACAGACCTCCCACCTCTTTCTTGCCTTAATCGGCTGGCTAGAGTGGAGATTTGCAAGAGCAAACGTGCTCGGAGGAAGGAAGTATTTCAGTAAGTGTTTGTAGGGATCGACCATACTTCCGGGTTCCTGGTCGATTCTGAGAACCGTGAAATACCTCTCCACTCCTCAAGCACCTTTGGATATGTTTGCCCCTTGTCGCTACGTCACCTAGTGCTAGCGATATGTTTGGGGGTCCATTTGTTGGGTGTGCGAGTCACCCCCTGCCAGCGTATCTATGTATATTAAACATTGATTAGGCAGGGGCCATAGTGTTTCCATAGATATATTTATAACCAGTTCACCAAACCCACCAAACGCCATAACCCAGTCTTTTGTTTCCACATTCCGCAATAGTCTAACTCTAATCGGGGGTTGTCCTTGGGTATACTGGCATAGTGCATACAGGGATAACCGCCGGTTTGGGCCTCATCTCATTTAAATTACGTAACGGGCCTCTGCAAGATGGCTTCGGCTCCTGGCATGCCCTCTAAAAGTCCGGGATCCCATGATCCCGAGATCTTTAAAGATTTAAATAATAATAATATTAATTTCCACAACTATCACACAACGCCATCTAGTCCCAAGCTAAGCAGAGCTTGTGTTATGGGTACTAGACAACTGATAAACATAATTGTATATTTCTAAATACATACATATTATAGATAAATTACACCCAGACACAGGACAAATGATCGTGCTCATCACACAAACATTTGTCCTGGGTGGGAATCGAACCCACGACCTCCGGCATAGCAGTCAGGGTCACTAACCACTAGACCAACAGGCCAGTCAATAGGTTACCTAGAAGTAACCTATTGACTCTTGACTTAAAGTTCCCAAGGTCAGAGCGAACAACCTCGTGAGGCATTTAACGCGCGAAGAAACTACGAAACAAAATACGCGAGCAAAACAAAAGCTGACGCTTGATGACTCGGGGGCTCGGTAGCTCGCCCGCGGCAGCACGCACGCTTTCCTCGGCCGAGACACGTCCACACTAACCGAGCTGCTTCGCGCGGCAAATGCCTCGCGAGGCTGCTCGTTCTGTGTGGACGCACCTATTGGAAAACTCAATCTTGGCGGTAAACTTGATGTACGACTGTTATAAGATTTATCTGCAACAATCACGGGTGTAACACGAGCATTATTCGCGCGTTCAAGCAGAATCTACTAACAGAACATGCATCTACCCCTTAATTCTTATTTTATATCTCCTAATATCCCATTTAAATCCAGTTCTAACACTAAAATGCTATCAAACTAAACTACTACATGCAGTACCAGCATTACATATAATATTTAACTCTACGTTGAGTCGTTTCCCCAGTATTCATGTTGAGCGAGCTTGAAAATGAGCACTGTGAACTTTGTGAACATAAAATTTAAACAATAAACCGGCAAGAACACGTAGTAACTTTTTAAAATGCAAACAAAATACTTTTGTTACTTAAAAGAACGTAAAATGGACTTATCACTACGTGAAAGTGTAAAATCTTGCCGCAGAAAAATGTGACTTTGTATTTTAAGTAAAGTTCAAGAAATTTTTTCGTTGAAATTTTATTTAGGTGACCTTAGGACTTTGGGTAAAGGACCTATCTATTAAATAATTATAATTGAAAGAAAATAGCGAAGAAAGACAGAAAAAGTTTTTCTTGGGGTAAAAATCATTAAAATAAGATCTCCCCTCCTGTTCGAAGTTCAGAAATAAGACTTGCATGACTAAAATCCAAACATTTATTTTAAGTATTTTTAGTTTTTATTGTTAAACTGAACATACACGACCCCTTGTCTCCGAGGACTCACATAACGGATTTTCGATCTAAAAATAAAACAACAATTAGTGATACACTTGTAAAGGGATAATACAAGGTGTTGATTTGCATCCTCGTCAAATTTCAGGTGGTTGTCGTAAAAGACATAAATAATCAATTGAACGTACAGTACCGGGCAATAACTAATAAACGCTGCTTTTTTTTGTTGTTGAAATTTAACCGTATTTCAGAATTACACTCTTAATTCAATACAAACGATAGAGAATCACCCGACAACGCAGGAACGCAGTCTACGCACACAAAGACAAGCAGCTGTGTGCGTGAATGTCGACGTCTTACTAAATTCAAGCGTGCGCGTGCGCGACCGAGAAATGACCTTGCTTTGCGACCGGGAGCAATAATTTTACTTAGTTTGATTTCGAAAATAACTTACATTATTGTCATAAATGTCGTTCGATAATTGTCACATTTTAAGCATCAGCAGAATACGGAATCTTAAGAATCATAGTAATACCACGTTATACTAGACGCCGCGCGCCGTAAAAAGTTCACTGACCTGCTATCAGATGATAAATAAGATTTTAGTTTTGCTTTATTACTCGTTCAGCCTAGACTTTTCGTAGTGATTTTGTTTTTATTTGGAGATTACATTAGTTGGTTTTAAATTTTCCTTCCTACTTACCGGGCTGAGGACCGGTACCTATCCCGATCTAGGTACCTACTAAGTAAAAAATGATTTTTAAAGATTTGCTAGATAAATGTAAGTAATTGGTGATACTTTCGACTCTTAGGTATTATTGGCGTAGTTAAAAACTTGAATAACAACAACGTATTTACAAAATGTACAAATAAATACATTAGGTAGGTACCTACTTAGGTTACCCGGAGGTATTGTTCGAAGTTACCACCTTCACACTCTTGGCACAATCGATCACGACGTAGCTGGTTTTCCTTCAGCTTACGTAAAACTATCACATTCGTTTTTACAGTGTCGAAAGCACTAATTAGGTATCCTTGCACGTAGTTCACTAGTAAGTAACACTTGTCACTTCCTCTGCGTAAACTAGTCTGGTGGCCACTGATGGCATACAGGCAGACCATCTCCACCAACTCGACATTGCAATAATTTTCCGTCATCTTGCACTTCGAGAAGCGGTACTTTCAAAGCGCATGCACACTGCGGCGACATCAAACACACTGTTGTTGCCTAGGGGCGCGGGGACCGCCCTCGGGGGCGTGGCTAGACGCGTGCGCGGGAGTCGGGAGAGTACCCGCGCTGTGGTTGGGGTGGGATTGATTACTACGAATTTTTTGAATGAACGTTGCTTAAGCGTTGTGTATGTATGTTTGATTTTGTTTGTGTGTGAAAGCGCGGTTATAAGGCTTGTAACAGACGCGCCGCCTTTAAATACGGCTGGTTGACACTTACGGATTTCAGTTGACAGGAATAAATAAAATAAAAAATACCTACCCATTTTATTGTTGATTTGGGTCGAAAATCATTAGCATAATTACGTCCTTGAATTTGACTAGGATGCAAATCAACACCTTGTATAATGGTAAGTGAGAAAACTATAGATTAGATTGATAACCATTTTAAGGCTAAAATGGTTCGATGTTCGACAAATCTAGTACCCGGGGCCATTCATCTGTCGCACGGATGGACAAGAATTTAAATATTCAACCCGCATCAGGGAAAAAATCTAGGTGAAACCCGACTCACATACTTTACACTTTGAATATTACGGCAAATAGTATAAAGTTTTAAACTATGTAAAACCAGAAAATCTAGAAAAATGTGATATGGAAACCTGATTCTTTTTAAGTAATCTTATTAAGTTTAGGTCTTTTTTTTATCAACTTTCCTTCTATCTGGTTTCAGTGGTTAAGTGTCAGATGGGCATAAATGAAACTTTTTACTCTTGGTAGACCGTCAGACTCGTACTGACTAGAATCCACCGTGTTCTTTCAGTCGCCCTACACGCGTAGCATGGCGCCGTAGAAACGGGTTTTGTCGACGGAAGAATAAATAAAATTACAGAACATTTAACGTTTTTATCGATTTAAGTATAGCAATGTTTAAAATAAAGACAAAATATGATTTTATTCTTTAATGGTGTACAAATCGTGTCATACTTGTGCAAAAAAACAGTCAATTTGTATAAAAATAACGATGAAATAACTTTGTCTTTTCTTGGTAGAATAGAGATAGAAAGGCCATGCTACGCGTGCTGGGAGTTTTAGGGTAACGGTTACCTTTACTGACGGTCCCGCGACAATTGCCTTTCGCTTTCCAAAGCGTTGCTAACCTCTGAAGGCATTCCCGTGGCTCTAACGGGCATTTGGCTATATCGTGTCTTTGTATACTAGCTCTAGTCATGTTTATATGCGCCCACAAAAGTCGTATCATCTGTGACAAAAACCAGAGTTTTCCACAATATACGATTTACAACCGCGACTCGTAAGTCGTAAGTCAGCGTGTGCGAGATACAAAAGTAATAGAATGTTATCGAGTTCAATCTTGCAACGTCAACAAACATCCGTAATAAGCCCGCCATGTTTCAGTTTATGTCGGCCATCAAACTCGTGGAGCTATTGTGTAACTGGGGCAGTTGTTGAAATTGTGTGTAGTTGGCAATCAATTGTTAAGTAATTGAGAAAGAATACATCTTTCAATTAATCAACAATAATCTGAATTAGTTTTCTTGTTTTTTTTCTTTTGAAGAACAGAAAGATCAAGAAAGAAAGATTACGAGGGACCTTTTTTAAGGACTTAATTCAAGGGTATTCTGATATGGCGTCAAATAAGAGTTTGATGGACTCAGATTAAGGACGCAAGGACACATTTGATGATAAAGATGATAATTGACGAAAGAAAAATTCAGTTTCAATTGGGATTTGATTATGTTACTATGTTTTATGATCTGAAAAAAAGAAAACCGGGTTGTTATCTGGTTATGAATACGTATACAATTTACTCACTTTTCGTAAACATTTTAAATACAATCCTCCTTTTTATCAACCGCAAGACAACTGCAAAAAAAACGACCTCTGTCATTTCCGTTCACAAGATAAGAACGCCGATCTCTAGCAACCCGAATAACTCATTTTGTTTTATCAAAGAACTACAATGCAACCGTCGCACAACCGTTGTCCCTTTTATTTACACAATAATGTACCTTATCCATGATTTTACAAGAAAGTCTAGTAACACAATCTAGACTGCGCAATAGATAGAGATGCTTGTATTTTTTTTTATCTTTTTAAAATAATCACATGATACCTCCTAACCAGGGGAGGGACTGTCAGAGTTTTACTGATTAACATGCACGGTGATACTTCAATAGGCAATTTGTTAGTTCTGTGACCACAACAGGCTTCTGACACAATGCTGACACTCTTTAGGCGCGTGTGGAACACCACGCGCCGTCGACCCGTGCAACATCCATAATCAGACGGCGAGTCACCCATTATTCGCCATCCACATGCCCGCGCGGAAATCACCTCGCGACGCGTTGCGTTGAGGTCCACTCTTTTTGCATTTTGTATACGAACATTTTTTTTTGTTGCTTATAATTTACATTTGACACGTTAATCTTATTTTCAGTCTCTGAAGGCGGACGGCGAGTAATGAGTAACTTGCCGTCAGATCATGGACCTTGCCCAAAGAACACAGTCGATTTTAGTCAGTACGAGTCTGACAGTGCCCACCCTGGGCTCAGGACTCACTAGATTTGATTATATATATTTTATCATGACAAAAAAATAAAAAAGCACCAGATAGAAAAGTCGTTTGTTGCAAAAAGATTTCTATTTCATTAACACTGTCTTGTGTTGCAGATTTTTCATCAAATTGAATATCTTTGTAAAGTAACGAACGAAAGTTATAACGACTGAAAATGTTTCACCGACATAATCTCTGCAGGTGTGTCACTGCTCTAAAGAAGCCGAACAAGTATGGCGACCGCTCGCTCATAGCGCTGGTGTTCGGAGCTGGCTTTTTTACGGCGTGACGGAAATAAAGCCACGAAACACTTCCGTGGGAGGCGGTGAAAGACATAAGAGTGAGCGATTTTTTATTTTTATTTCGAGATAATTTCGAGCTTTTCTAAGAGGAGCTCGTGGCTAAATAATAACAACCGCACATGCATATTTTCCAGTTTAAGCTGCGCTTGCCGAAAATGATCTGTGGTTGGGTAACCATCTGGCGTAGTGAGTTTCTGCCGTGCCTCGGAAAGCATGTAAAGCCGTTGGTCCCGGACGCCAGTTGTAGATCTCTGACAGTCGTCACTACTAGTCAGAAGCTCTATAAGTCGTACCATCAGTCTAACCATGGGGTATCGTATTACCCAGTTACTGGGTTGTTGAGGTACGCAGCCGCTCCATGTAAACTACTGGTTTTCAGCTGCATCTGGTTTGACTGGAAGCCGACACCAATATAGTTGGTAAAAGCTAGGTACTATTTACTATATTTATCTACCTAGCCTTTGATGAGACAATATCGTGTTTGATAGTACACTTGCCTCGCAGGAAACTATTCACTCTTTACTTGAACGCCCCAAGGTTGTAACTGCCACGAAATAAAGACTCCGGCACGGAATTCCATTCAATGGTGTTTTATCTTTTTGTGGTACGACGGTATATATTTTACTAACGTCCGGACACTGTGAACACGACGTGCCGTCTATCCTGAAATTAAAATAGAAATAGGTACAATACAGTTTATTATACACAAGGCTGATTACAAAGTTCTTATTACAACAATACGAGAAAAAAAACTAACTCGGCTACTAAATGAAAATAAAAATAATACCAAAAAAAATATTCGCCTATGCCTTGTACCACACGTCAAGCCGCATCGTCATTGTCGCTAGAATCACAAGAGATTTCCGACGCCCCGCCCGTATTAGGAGATTGCCGGCGCGACCCAGTTATCTAGACCCCAAAATTATTACTAAACCTAGGTCAAAGAACGCGTCTGACACTTGAAGGTCAATCTAAACCTTTGTTGGGATCTTTTTTGACCTTCAGAAATTGGAATTTCTTGTTCCTTTTTTGTACAAAGCATCCAATTTAGGAGAGAAGAAATCATTGTTTCATTAGGAGTGCTACCGCAGTGTTTTTCCCCTTTCTTGACCCATTTCAATAATGAACTGATTGTTGTTTAGATTCTGAAGCGATATAACACAGAGATGAGCTCCTTGAGTAATGAGTCAAGTTACACAATAACTGACTAATGCTTGCACTGACTGCACAGGTCCAGTCAAATATTTGTGTGGTTCTTTTTTCAAAAGACCATCTCAGATATTAACCTACATTCTCCTTGTGTGACTTGACGAATATAATACCAGGACCGGGACCTCTAAGTTTGTTTCGGCTGTATCTTGTCTTCAATTGAATTTAAGGTTTGGTTCCGCAGTGTAAATCATGCTGCGAATTGACTGCAGGCATCATCATAAACAAAACTCTAATGTTCCTATTTTCGGGACACAGGCTTCCTGTCTGTGAGAGTGAATGGCACGCGGGCCCAGTACGGGTTGGTAGTTGTAACATGTCTTAAAATGTTTGGTTCTACGACATGCCGTTTCCGGTTGCTTCGCGGTTTTCGTTCAAAATTCCTGAATACGGTGGAGTAGTAATATTTTAAAAGTTTTTACTTTAGGAATTACTCTTCTGTCGTGGATTATGTTTACAAACAATTAAACTCACATACAAGATGAGCCTGACTCTACTATCTTTTTTTAAATCGTGGTAAAATCATCTCATGAGTTCTCTCACTCAGGTCGGAGAGGGAGGGATTATCAAACTCGTACTGACTAAAATCCACGGTGACCCTTCAATAGCCCTTTACGTTCCAGGGTAACGGTTACCTGATGAGATGGTCCCGCGACCCCGGCAGGTTCTACTTCCTACGACATACAAATATTGGTTCAGTGCGGGAATCCAACTCGCGGCACACTGTGCAGTCTGCAGTCGATCACTGCACCAACCGACTCCTTAAGCAGTAGAGTCCGAGCATAGATAAATCAAAACCCATAACTTTAATAAATATTTACGAAGAATCTTTCTCGAAAGCTTTCCTATTATTATTTTCTTCATAAGATTCTTACTGAGAAGACAGACAAAGAACGAAATACCTACTAAGTATTATTATCATCGTCTATTTACCCACTTAAGTAATATAAACTAGTTTCACAAAGGAATTAAGTCCGGGCTGCTAATGAAGAAAGATCTTTTTATATCTTTCAAAGAACAAATGTTTTCTTTTTCTTAATTAATGTAATGTCTTGAAGTCGATCCGGGAAATAAGGACAAAAGACAAAACAATAAAAATAATAAATAAGGAAGTTTGTAAGCAATACAATGGGTAGCAACAAAGCTGTATCTACTATTTTATTGTGATGTATTTTTCGTAAAAGATTTTGTTTGGCAACACTGGGCATATGTCTAAAAGGATCTCTTATGGCCAAGTTGTATGATCTGTAGTTTATCTATTTACTTAAATCCGTTTAAAAACGTATAGGACTTTAACAAACAGTAAGCTGATCTAATAATTAAACAACTGGCCCCAAGACATCTTATTTATCGTGGTAAAATCACCAAATGAGTCTACATCCAGGGCAGAGCGGAAGGGACTGTCAGACTCGTAAAATCCATGTTGTCCTTCAGTAAACCTTTACGTTCCGGAGATACGGTAACCTATTACTGTTAATTTGTCCTAAGGTGTCTTAGAGCGGTCGCGGGACTTACCAAATCACCGTGACCCTGAAACAGAAAGGGCTATTGAGTCACCTTGAATTTTAGTCAGTACAAGTCTGACAGACCCTCCCTGTCCTGCCAGGGGGGGCAATCATTTAATGATTTTACCATGCATAAAAAAGGTACAAAGCAACATTTCTATGACAGCAATAGAGAATAACATTACATTAATATTTGAACAAATAAATGTCATTGTCTTTTATTTTTTTTGTGAAACGTTTTGACACTAGTCTAGGTCAACGGTGACAGAGACAAAGACTAAAATGTCAAACTTATTTATTCAAACAAAAAAATTTCTAAAGCCACTTTAAAATTCGTGTATTCCAAAAAGTTTCAAATTAATATCGTTGCAGAAACGTCTTGAAAGCAAGTGCCACTTGTTAAGAAAAAATCTACTATAAAGTTTTACGAGTCACTTTTTTGAGCAGTTAGAAGTGGTGGCCCAGTGGTATCGGTCCCGGCTTGCGAGTTGAGGTCGTGGGTTCAAACCGCGCCACGCGCTTTGTCTAATTTATTTCATCGCCATTGCTCTCAAAACGGTGAAGGAAAACATCGTGAGGAAACCGGTATGTCCTAGAACCAAAAATTCGAAGATATGTGACATCTACTAATCCGCAGAGAGCCCGCGTGATGAATTATGGCCCACTCCCTCTCACAGAGTGGAGGCCTGTGTCCCAGCAGTGGGAATATTATAGACTGATGATGACACTTTTTTGCATCTTCGTTCTAAACCAGATTTTATTTATTTAAACTTTATTCACTAACTCGTCCAATGGCGGACTTAATGCCTTAGGTATTCTCTGACAGTCTACCTTAGGGTGATGCAGAGAAAAGAACAAGTAGGTGTAGTATAAAAAAATAAAGGGGTTTGCAACTTTTTGGCCTCAATTTTTTTTTCTTTCGCCTGTAATGAAATTTTGGTCATTAGTAAACCGCAACCTAAGAAGTTCGTAAAAAATAATAAAAAAATTCTAAACCGTAACCAACCAGAGATATGACCATTTTGATTTTGTTCAAATCTGGAGTTATTTTTAGTAGGAATCCATTGATTTATTGATGTGCTAGGTTTTGCCCTCCCTCCAACCGACTTTATGTATAGCCTATAACCGTCTTTAGAGTCCCATCTATCTCTGAACCAAAATTCATCAACATCTGTTCAGCCGTTTTGACGTAAAAACAAAACATCTTAATACTTATGTCGTGTTTGTAATACAAGTAGGCTTACGAGGAATAATGAATGGTTTGTTTATAACACTGATTAGAAGATCTTTTTAACCGACTTCAAAAAGGAGGTTCACAATTCGTCTAACATTTAAAAAAAATATAATTATGTTCCCTTACTTGTCAATGACGCCTGGACCAATTTGGGTAATACTTATTTTTTTTGAAAGTGGATCTTAACAGATGGTCCCATGGTCACTAGGTCATGACGGAGTCTTATAGAAATCGAGGAATCTCTTCAATAAATGGCAGCAAGTCATCTACGATTGCTGCTATCGCATATCTATGCATTTTTTACGCTAGCACACAACAGAATATTACGACTGTACCCACTAAAAAGGATAAAACAAAATCGTCTTGGTTAGACGTTGCACGTTAAAAATTAATCAAAAAGTGAGTTTTACCTCCCTGGGTGGAGAGAAGGGTCTGTCAGACTCGTACGGACAAAAATCCACCGTGAGTTCCATTTCCGATCGAAGTGGAATAAGTCGCGTCACGTCGCGTCGACTCACCCATTATCCGCCGTCAGCATGCAGTCAGTTTACATCTAACAGTCTCTCTCATCCTACTCTGGTGGGATGATTCATTGGATGATTTTACGGGACCACAAAACAAACTGCCCTGCACTGGATGGATTTTAGGCAGTACGAGTCTGACAATCCTTTACGGATTGTCAGTCTTCAGCCATAGAGGAAGAACTCAATTCATTATTTTACAACTTCAGAATCAAAAACATGGTACTCAGGTAAGTCCCGCGACCCCAGGAGGCTTTGGCTTTCTAGAGGGGGGCCCGTCATCATACTAACGCTCTTTGAGGCGCGCGTGGAACACAACGCGCGCGCGAGTTGCCCTTTACTCGCCGCCCGCATGCATGGTGCCCCGCCCAAGAACTTTGCAAAAAACATAGCAAATAACTATTTCAGATTATACGTAAGATTATTCGTAAATAATGTTTAGATTGATTTGATGTAATTTTTATAGAGAGTTCTCTAGATTTCTTCAACATCCCGTCATCATATTCTGACCTGATTACCATAGGATCATCTGTGATGTAAATGTTTTTACATAAAATAAAAAAATTTCCAAACCGTTCCAGGCGTCATCGAAAAATCAAGGAACATAAATAACAAAATGTTGCGACGAATTGGGACCTCCTCCTTTTTTGAAGTCGGTTAAAAAGATCTTCTTAACAGTGTTATAAACAAACCACTCATTATTCCTCGTAAACCTACTTGTATTACAAATACGAAATAAGTGTTAAGGTATGTTCCATTTTTACGTCAAAACGGCTGAACAGATGTTGATGAATTTTGGTACAGAGATAGATGGGTCTCTAGAAACGGCTATAGGCTTTACATAAAGGCGGTTGGGGTGGGCAAAGCCTCGGGCAAAAGCTAGCACATCAATAAATCTACGGTTTCCTACAAAAAATAACTATAGATTAGAACAAAATACAAACCACCATATCTCTGGTTGGTTACGGTTTAGAAACTTAATTTTTTTTTCTAAGGACTTCTTAGGTAGTAGTCTAATTATGCCCTAAGTTTCATCAGTGGCGAAAGAAAAAAAAATTGAGGCCAACGTCCGTACTAAAAGTTGCAAACCCCTTTGAAATTAACAAATAAAATATAATTATATTTCATGATAATAATAAATACATACTTATAAAGTATATATAAACAAAAACAAGAAGTGCAGAGAAATTTACTAAGATAAGAGACAGATTGTAATTAAATCGGCAAATCATTGTCTCTCATTTTAACTACTACCTACATTTCTTCGAATATTTCGACCATTCGCTTTATGAAGATTTTTTTTTGTCCATAATGTCCATCACTGTCACTAAGGACAGATTGAACCACAGAACATGAGAAACTACTCTGTGGTTATGTGTCGATTGGACAGCATAACGTCTGTGGTTAGCTATTTTTTTTTTGCGTTGTAAAATCATCAAATGAGTCCTCCCACCCCGGGCAGGGCGGGAGGGACTGTCAGACTTGTACTGACTAAAATCCACGGTGTCCTGCAATAGCACTTTATGTTCCGGGGTCACGGCGATGGAAAGAAGTCCCGCGACCCCGGCAGGCTTTGGCCCTCTGTGAGGGGGCCCTCATTTGTCTGTGGTTAGCCTGACAGTACTTCGGTGAAACTGCCTCTCTAACCAAATTAATGAAGAATATAAAAAGAATGGTATTGTTAAAGTTTGCCCATTCCATTACAATAATGGTTTTCAACTTCGAAATGAATTTGGATGTCGTGCTTCGAATATTTCTTTAAACATTCAAGAATTTCTGTATTAAAATAACTGAAAATTAGGTTATTTTCAAACTGAGCCCGCTATTTCACAATAATATTTAAATCTCTAAAACTATGCTAAAGTAATTTCTTAATAATTACTGGGTTATTTATATTTCACAAAGAATAATCTAAACAATAATAAACTCATTTGCCTACAATTACAAAAGTAGAATTTTATATTTATATTCTTTTCTGTCAAAGAGTTTCTACTTTTTGTGTTAATATTTTACTGACATATAAATTCGGGTTGGTTATCTATACATATAATAAAATAGTAGGAAAGTCAAAACTGTACATTGAATATTTTTTTAAAAGAATACTTGGGGTGTGATCTACAATCGATACCGAAGCCAAAAATATAGTTTTTAGAATTTTTGTCTGTTTGTCTGTTTGTCTGTTTATCTGTTTGTCTGTTTGTCTGTATGTATGTCCGGGATAAACTCAAAAAGTACTGGACGGATTTGAATGATTCTTTTTTTGTTGTATAGGTATTAAGTCTGGCCAAAACATAGGCTATAATTTATTTTGTAAAATTGAACACCTGGCGCAGAACCACAACAGACCAGCTAAACTATAAGAGATACAAAAATGGTGCGTTAGCAAAAATTGTGCCACGTGATGAGCATTTTCTGCTGAGAGTATAAATTTGAGGATCTGGAACACCTGATGTGGAACTACAAGAGCCAAGCTACACCATAACATATACAGGAATGACGTCTTTGCAAGAGTTGTTCAGCCTGATGAGCACTCTCTGTTGACGTATAAAACTTGAAGATCTGGAACACCTGTTGTGGAACACCAAAAGCCTAGCTAAACTATAACATATACAGGAATGACGTCTTTGCAAAGTTGTTCGGCCTAATGATCACTCTCTGTTGACTTTTAAAAATCGAAGATCTGGAACACCTGTTGTGGAACTCCAAGAGCCCCGCTGAACCATAACACCAATAAAGGAATAACGTCTTAGCAAGAGTTGCTCGGTCTGATGAGCATTTCCTGTTGACTTATAAAAATCGAAGATTAGAAACATCTGATGTGGAAATCAAAAGTATCGCTATAAAATAACATAAGCTGGGAGTACCTCAACGCGATGAAGGCGGTAAGACTTTAAAACTGATTTTGGATGACGATGGTATATAATTAAAAATGTGACTCTACTGGCCAAAACTCCCATTTATTTTTTTACCCGGGCTATTGGTATTGGACAACAGACGTTTCATATTTTCGATTTAGACGACCCCGTTGTCGCTGGCATAAGCAACATGATCCGCGTACGAAGTCGCGGGCAGAAGCTAGTAGTAAATAAAATAAAAAGCGGCTTCAATAAATTCGTCCACATCGCTGTCAGTGGAAACAGTTCCCAGAAGGTAAGGTATTGTCACATCGAATGTTTTGTGAAAATAAAGGACAATCGACAGACCGGGAAGACGTATTTTATGATTTTCCATTCCAAGAAATGAGAGTTACTCCCTCATAATATAACTTATGGTGAAATCATTTTAAAAATAAGTCTTGTTTATTTTGAATTTATCGGTTACAAAGAAAAAAAAAAAAACAAATGTAGCTAAGCCATAATACAAAATCAGAACATTAAATACAAATTTAACCCTACATTAAACATCAAGAATAGCCATAAATAAAACAGCAAGAATAGAAGTAAACGAAGGCAGTGTCAGGGTTAACGTTGGGAAAAGAAAAAACTTTTTATGCGGTTGATTTTTGTCACCAATGAAAGAAAATATACGTCTTAAAGTGTTTCGCAGCCGTAAAACATATGTTTGTTGATTTAGAACGTGTCAAAGATGTTCCAAAAAATATGGATGGTTACAAAAATATCTAGTTGGAAGTGAAAATACCCGAGTATTTTTATTTCCAAATATTGTTCTGAATAGAAAGTAAATTCAATACAATAGTAATTCGCGTGTCAATTTTCACGTAGCTGTCTGTGAAAATTGAATTACATCTTTTTGGATATTGTTTTTGCAAATGGCACATATGAAATTGTTAGCAGTTGGTTTTTCTAGATGAAAACTTTATCTGAAATATGTTTTGTATATTATTTAAATACGTTTATTGTACTAGCGAGACACCCCGGCTTCACTTTTGTTCTTTACAAATAAATTTACTTATCTGATGGATTTTCTATACCTGTAGGCTTTGTCTTAACAAATTTGGAACACAAAAAAACCTTTTTTAATTTAGCGTAGTTTGGAAGTTATGCATTGACTTCAGCTACTTTGTTTTATACTATTTACAGACAGACTGGTCACCAAAATCTAATGGCGACAACCCAGATAAGTATTTAGATAACAAAGAATAATTAACATTATTTGTTATTAGGGTTGTTTAACGTTGAGAATCAAATATGTTGAATCCAAATCAATCTTTTTTTTTCTCTAACTGCAAAAAAACGAGTTATGAAAAATATATTTCAAAAATGAATTTGCTGCTTTCAAACATAAATATACCCCAAAAAACAATTTCCAATATCTACTGACCTAACATTTAATTTTAACTCATCAACATCTTAGTAACCCACTCACGCGTGCCCCAAACTGAGAAATATTATGAACGACATATGAATTTAATGTACGAGCCAAAAATAATGAGAAGGGTGAGAGAGACAGCATCCCTTTTTTACCTAATATAGGAGATATTTCATGCCAACTTCTAAGCTACCTACAATGTCTGTGTCACTTATCATTATTTACTTTCGTTTTCACCTTAATTTTATACAGGTTTTTACTGTGTTTGGAACATTATTTGGCCATCTTTTGGCAGAGGAAGACCTTGTGGATGGGTTTTTTGTAGGAAAATTAAGAATTGTATGCGAATATTTTCTTTTTAATGATGATGAAGGGAGATGTCGTAATAATATATATTTTATAACAAATACAATTTGTACTGTATAACAATAAAAGTAGAAATTCGAAAATATAATAATCTAATCAAACCTTACCAGCGAAACTGCGAAAAAGAGGTTGTATTGCTACGTAAACGTTTTATGTACTTGTAATTATTTCAATATTTCATGTTCTCTAATAATGTACTCCAAAATAAAAATTATTTATATTTTATGCGTAACTGTATCCGGCAGATTATATTGTTACAAAATAAATTAATTACTGTAACTCAATGTAAACAAATAAATTAATTGAATTACTCATGTTATATTGTTTTAAATATTTACAATTTAAAATTAATTTGGAAAGTTAAACATGGAAAGAAGTTATATCATATTAAATATAGATTAATAATAGAGATAAACCTGCTTATATTGAGACATGGTATTTTTTTTTTAATAGACTACAAAGTGCGCCACTATTGGAGTATTGATACAATATTTTATACAGATGGGGAACGTTTTGTTAGTGCCTTCAAAACAGGGCTATCTGACCTTATAGCTGTCAATTATAGTCTTAGGACCCGAGGTTGTGGGAATACCTTAATAGGTAATCGATATCTTGCAATACACATAATAATGATAGGGACAGGGTGGAGTGTGAGTCAGTCTCTACCACTCCACCCAGAACGAGAAAACATAGACACATTTTAGGCCAAAAAAAAAATACATAAAATCCATTGAGCTATTATAACTACGTATAGAGACGACACCACGCAAAACCACTGTATCCCATCCAGGATGAGTGCGAGCCTAGAGCACACCACAGAGCTGTCAAACAACTGAATGAACTTGTGCGCGCGCACTCATCCTGGATGGGACACAGTGGTGATAAGTGGTGTCGTCTCTATACGTAGTAATAATAGCTCAATGATAAAATCAAAATATTTTATTTTACAACGGCACTTAAAAAAGTCGCGAAAAAAAATTGACACAAACAGAAAACACACTTTAGTTAATTTAAAGCTCAACTGATTAAAATAATGAAACAAATAAATTTTCCATTATTTATTTTAAGATCAAGAATTGTAAAATTACTAAATAATATTTGAATTGTAACATAAATTAATTTAATAAGTGTATCATCTGGTTATGATTTCTTATGATAAATTATATCTAATTTATTTCAGTTAATTACTTTAGATGTCATGACAAGTAAAGAATTATTGGGCAAGACGCAACTGTTACTGTGACTTTTACTATTTAATGTCATATTTCATTTTAAATTATTTATTATTTCTACCAAGTTACGTATAATTGTTTAATTATTTAGCCTTCGTGGAGTGTTCGAAAATCTAATTATTGACTAACTCATTTTTGGGTCAAGATCAGTTATCCATATCTGTTACTTATTTATATTATTATCGTTAACTAAAGATGTTTGAAACCCCGACTTACATGGATGGCGGTAGTTAAGAAAGACATAGATGGAAATAGTATTGACCCAATTGACCCAGGAAAGACATCTTTGGAGAAGAACGATTAGGAGAGCCGACCACAAATAAACATGGGATAAGGCCGGAAGAAGAAGAAGAAAGATGTTTGAAACACATGACACTATTTGTTAATAAATTATGTAAGAGTAGCTATCGGCCATGGCTCTGTATGAGTAAAATTGTTATCACTGCGAGCCGAACCGAACCGAAAAAGTGGAGAATGTGAACCGAAGTGTAGACGTTAAGCTAGATGCTTCAAACCGATTTCCAGTAGAAAGGAGTTTTTAAATTAATTTTTTATCTTAAAAAATTCAAATGTTTTCTTTGATAGTAGAAATGGCTAAGCCAAAACATAGTGATTCAATCAAAAATTTATTCTCTTTTCTTTTTAAGACATGGCTATTCATCCGCCCTTGAACCCACAAAGTAACAAGTAAGTAAACACAAAATTTTAATAACATTTTCCCTCGGACCCGGAAAATTCCCGGACACGTTTGTAGCAAATTGAGACAAGTCCTTCGGGGTCAGGGTCGCTTCCAACAGTATCAATAAGGTAGATATTAAATTTTGCTACCAAAAACTTTTAAGAAAATAAATATACTCAAATTTTTAAAGTGTATTTTTATTGAAGTTAGCTTTAATAACTTAATATTGGTAGATGGCTTGTAAATAAGCTTTTTACTAGCCCTGAATTAGCTGTTTAAGTAATTCGTTGAAAATGAGATATATAAGCCCTATATAAGATAGACTTACTACTACTTAACTTGCGGGACTTACCGAATTACCGTGACCCTGAAACGTAAAGGGCTATAGAACGACACATTGGATTTTAGTTAGTACGAGGGTACGAGTCTGAGAGTCCCTCCTGCTCTGGGCAGGAGGACTCACTTGATGATTTTACTACGATAAAAAAGGTGTCTTAGGGCGAGTTCTTTAATCATTGATTAGGATCTTGATTTAAACCACATTGCACTATTATAATTGTTTATTAGACACTGTTATTGATACACCTTCATAACTAACAATCACTTTCCTTGGTTGGAACTTATATAAAATATTAAAGTAAGATAGAGCTACAATAGACGTGTGCGCTCCGTTCCTCGTGGAGACACAAAAGAGAGCGAGCGACATCTGTCAGTTCCGTTTGACACTACTATGACGTTAACATTACTAAACAATCATTAGATCAGTTTACTGTTTGTAAAAGTCTTACATTTTTAAACCGATTTAAGTAAATAGTATAGCTAGATTGAGACCAAAAAAAAAACTTATTTTAAATTAAAAAGGAAATAATACATCGTGTACAAAATATTTCGAAGTTATTACTAAAAGCTGTAAATAAATCTTGCCTGATTTTTACAGCTGAGTAGGTACTTCAGAAATTCTTACCACGGCAAAATGAGGTTAAGTGGTATGAAAATAAGGTCTACTATAAATAATGACTCCAGCACTATGGACCATTAAGCAACTTAGTTTTGAAACATTAGCACCACCATGATTAAGTATAAGGGGAAAAAAATGAGTTACTAAAGTCAATATGGCAAATAAATAAAATAAGACGTTCTGTGAAAACTGTGTCTATTACGATGTATCGTAAATGCCACGCTTAAAATCTCATTTAGACGGAGCAAGAACTCGCGAGTTTAACTACATTGCAGTATTTGTTAGATCAACTGGATTCGTTGTATCTATAAAGTAAGCAATGTAACGCAACTCGCGTTAGAGTTCTTGCATCGTCTAAATGAGGCTTAAGTCTCGTCTTTATAGGAATTTCGGTGTTTCTCACTTGGGGGCCGATTCTCGGTTTTAAAGATGGTGTCGAACTCGACAAATATTTCTAATGACGTCATTTTTACGACAAATTCTAAAACTTGATATGTCAAATTGGCCATTTGTCGAAGGCTAACGTTAGAGTTCAGTAAAACTTGTCGAAAAAATGACGTCATTAGAAATTTTTGTCGAGTTCGACACCATCTCTAAAACCGAGAATCTGCCCCCTGGTCGTAGAGAGCCAGAATAGATCTTTCTATAGCTCCTCGCGGAACTTGCTTGTGGTGCGTTCAAGTTTTAGTCCCGTACGTCATGACGGGGCGGACACACTACTTAAACATGTGACGCTTTAGCTTCATTGGTAACCGCTTCTACTTGAGTATTGGATCAAGCTATGCAAAACCAGTATTTGCTGATTGTACATTGTGTGTGAAATCGTACGAAGCGAGACCAAGACAAACTGGTTTTTTATAGCTTGATGTGTAGCCGTGTGTACATCCGACAGCTTATCGCTACTCATATTAAGGTCTAGATATACAATGTATGACAATGTAGACGTTATGGTGTTTCTGAAATTTTAAAATTTTAAATTAAAATTTTAAATAAAAATTTTAAATTAAAATTTTAAATAAAACGATGTTTTAGCTGCAATATTATCAAAACTTCCAATTTAAAATTATAAAATATCCGAATCTCCGCATTCATAGTCTCTCCCAAATTCTGTTGGCAAGCATTACACCATGTACGTTACTAATCATGTCAAATTCGTAGCGTAAATACAAGGAAATGCAACAAAACGAAGGCCAACAAGATAAGAAATAACAGAAATTCTTGGCAAACGGAATAGTAAGTTGTTTGTTTTATTGAAACTTCAGTTGGAACAATGCCTGGCGTTATTAAAATTGTACTTTCTACTCTCCTTGTTTGATAGTGGAATGAATGTTGTGAATTGGATTTGGTTTCTTGACTATGAATAGTGCTTAGGTTGCTTTAGTAGGCATATCTGTATAATATTTTGCAAAAAAATTAAGAACTAATTGGAAAGCCCATTTATTGAGGAAGGCTGTAAAATACGCTATGACCAATAGGAGTTGAGCAGCAGGAGCAGACCGGGAAACAAATGCTTAACTATTTTTTTTTCCCCAAAAATCCGATTTGTTTCATGTAAGTACGTCATAAGAAATTCAATTGACTCAACATCATAATTTCAGCCTATTGCAGTCCACTGCTGGACATTGGCCACTCCCAGAGAAGGCCACGGCGCACGGTCTCATGGTTTTTTCATCCAGCTACTGCCAGCCACCTTCTTCAAGTCAGGGGGGATGTTCCACCCTACGCTTACCTACACGCGGTCTCCATTCGACAACCTTTCACTTCAACCTACTCCACCTATCGTCGGACTCAATTGACTAGTGGGTGTCAAATACCCTCTTTGTAATTGGACGATGTTTGAAGGTTTCTGGTCTTATACAATACCTACTGAATCGTATTGAATTGTATTACCTGAAGTAGAGAATTAGCTAATGAGATTGCCATTAGCAAGTTATCCAGTTAAGCTGTAATAGGCATCATCAAACTGTTGATTTTGTCTGTTCTTTCTACTTCAGTGTTTCCATAATTGATCCAGAAAAAATCTGACATCATCTGCGATGATATTTACGATATAATAGTGCGGCAAAAGAAAACTCCATTCCCCTAACTGCCCTACTTAAACAAGACAAAAGCGAATACAGAAACAAAACAAAACAAAAAAAAAATTGGCCAACAAAGTGTAAGTTGCCGTTTATTTTATTGAAAGTTTACTTGGAAACATGCCTAATTTTATTAGTTTGCAAGGCTCTTGATATACGACAACGTTTTGTATAACTCCCTTGGTATTATCTCGTACATGATATATTTACGTAGATATTCCGTTTAATGACTGGGTCAATGGGTATTGCTTTCCGGAAACTGTATCAGCTGCCAGATTATAACGTTAGGCGGTACTGTATCGGATGCGGCGTTGCTATATATTTTGCATGCTGTATTATTTTATGGGTGAAAGTGTGATAAATCTTTGAAGAAATTGTTTTGTTTTTTGTGTTGCCTTGTTGCAAGTGCGGGTAGTAGAGTGGACTTCCTATTCTGTTTTATCATTTGGTTTTCCATTTTTGTATAAAATATGCTCGCGCCCGGTCTGACAATAGCTATCGTGGGATAAGCGACTTTGTCTTCAATGTGTGTGGAGTTCTAACTAAAATATCTACTTACCTAGCTTCATCAGTCTGACTCAGACCTGCCATCGAGCCTAAAGTAGGTTTACATTCAACCCTTTTAAAAAATTAGACTGTTTCAAGGCCTGTTTAAGGCGTTTTTGGTGGTAAAATCGTTTTTTTTTAATCTTTGTTTCTATCTGGTGTTAGTGGTTCTAAGCGTCACTGTTAGTCATAAATGTGGTCTTTTTGAGGTGGCATAATAAGTCTCTGTAACTAAAAATTCACCCTGTTCATGCAGTGGCCCATAACGTACCGGAGTCGTGGTTAACTTTGCAAATGGTCCCACGAGCTTCTCAATTCTCGGTTTTCCAAGAATGTTTTTTTTTTACTAAATTAAACCAGCACGGTTCACGTTCAGTACCGTCAGCACGAGTTTTCAGTATTTGAGACGTAAAGTAAACTGGAACTTTGACGACTTCAAATTGACAATTTTCAATAAAAAAAATGGTTCCTTCTTCGCACACCAGACTCGCTGTTCCATATTTTCATACAAGAAACGCTGTAAATACTGGAAAAATTCTGTAAAGTAAAATAGTGAAAACTCGTGCTAGGGGTACTGATCGTCTTGCTTCATCTTTCGGAGCCGGCCATGGCGGCGCCATACATCTTCCGATTCATTTATGGAGACCGGAGACCGTTGCCAAGCGGTCATCGTGCATGCGGCTGACTAGCGTATCCCGCCCAATCGCATTTCAGCTAGGCATTCTTGCCAACATCCATTACGCGCATTTTGGAACGCAGTGTGATGTTTTTGTCTTTTTATTTTTACTCCGAGAAGGCTGTGTTCGGTTGCCATTCAACAAACTTCTGGAACTTTGACGCCACGGTTGGTGTAGGGGCGATTAACTGCTGCTCTGCGTGTTGTCGATTTGAGTCCCAAACAAAAAGTTGTTCTAGGTCTGGGTGTTTGTGCAAAAGGGTTTAAATGCTTGTAATCGAACCCACGATAGAGGAGAAGTTAATAGTGTGAGGAAACTTTTTATAAATTTGAACTTAGGTACCTTCTATCTAAGAGAAGCACCTTTCTACAATTTAAACCTCCTTGCTGCATCAAAATATTAAGAAGGCCAAACTCACAGACACGTCGTACGTCTTGCTTATGCAGGAGTAGCTTTAACATCCTAATGAATCAGGAAATATTGACATGAAAGTTACGCCTCCGTAGCAATTTATTATCGAACGACCCTCCCACTAGTTTTGGTTGTAGATTTGTGTAAAAATGTTACAGTATGGTTTTGGTAGTCTCTTGATATAATATTATTATTTAATGTTTTTTTAGAAAGCTCACAGTCTAGTATAATAATAGGATACATTTACTTAATTCCATCCCAATTCTTTAAACATGATTTAGAATAAATATTATACCTTATTTCTAAAAAATGTTTCCCACTGCTGGGATACAGCCCTCCTCTCTGCGAAAACGAATGGATCATAATCCACCACGCAATCCCAGTGCGGATTGTTTTGTTATTGTTACATTTTTTTTACTTCGATTACAACATACGAAAGATCTCTCTTAAAAAAACAAAGCTGTAACCGATTGCCACTTTAAAATAAAAACAATCAAAAATCTCTGAATACACAAAAAGCATTTTCGGATTTTTGTTGATACAAAGTGTTACCAATCAGAAGTCAGGATTCGGTTGAAAATACTCCAACAATCCATTGTGACGAACATTGTGTATTCAGGCAAGTGATCCATCCAGACTACTGTTTGTTTTTAAATATCGCCCGACCTTAATTATAATTATCTGTATCATATCCGTTGTTTCAATTAATCTTTTTGTATTTACATTTATTCATTTTTCCTAAACAAATTGTTAATATTTGTATTAAATTAACCTAGAAATTAATATAAACAACTCTATTACAGGAGCAAGTGGAGACCGAGTATACCACCTTGTGGAACTCCTATTGTAAATATAGATTCGAAAGACCATTTTCAAATTAACGTCGAATTTTAAATTAATATTCTTTTTCAGTAACTCCAGCAAAACAATAACAGTTTTCTTTACTTTTCCAACGATTCTACTTTTTAATTCCTTGATTGATGTTTGATGACGGACCGAATCAAAAGCTTTGGTTCGAATCTTTATAGAACATTTAGATGTTTGGCATAACTAGTGGGTAATCTATACATATAATAAAACTGTAGAAAAGTTATTTTTGTACATTAAAAGAAAACTCAAAAAATATAGCCAGGGTATTAAAGGACAACCAATAGAACCCATTTCTAGCATTTTTAGAATTTTTGTCTGTTTATCTGTTTGTCTGTTTGTCTGTGTATTTGTCCAGGTATCACGTAAAATGTACGAAATTAATGTAGATAACTTTTATACACAACGATTAAGCGTAACTTGGAGAGGAATTTAGTTTTTGTTTCATTGGAATCGGTTCAGTCTATCAAAAGATATTTGAATTTAAAGTGTTTTAGAAGTAAAATTACGGGTGCACTTTGGTCTCACAATTTGATTTCGTACGTCAGTCGCGCGATCTAACTTCGAATTCGAATAGCAAAACTACAATGGAGTGGTGTGGTGTGGTGTGGTGAGGTGGTGTGGTGTGGTGTGGTGTGGAGTGGTGTGGGGTAAGGTGGTGTGGTGTGGTGTGGTGTGGTGTGGTGTGGTGTGGTGTGGTGTGGTGTGGTGTGGTGTGGTGTGGTGTGGTGTGGTGTGGTGAGGTGGTGTGGTGTGGTGAGGTGGTGTGGTGTGGTGTGGTGTGGAGTGGTGTGGGGTAAGGTGGTGTGGTGTGGTGTGGTGTGGTGTGGAGTAAGGTGGTGTGGTGTGGTGTGGTGTGGTGTGGTGTGGTGTGGTGTGGTGTGGTGTGGTGAGGTGGTGTGGTGTGGTGTGGTGTGGAGTGGTGTGGGGTAAGGTGGTGTGGTGTGGTGTGGTGTGGAGTAAGGTGGTGTGGTGTGGTGTGGTGTGGTGTGGTGTGGTGTGGTGTGGTGGAGAGGGCATTAGGAAAATAGTCCTGGAATACAAGTGTCAAATATTTTTGATTAATCTAAAAAAAATCTAAATACACGGATTATATGAAAAACGTGGCCTGAATTAAGCGCTTGCAACTAAAAAATACATTGTTAAATTCCGACATCCACGCGAACGAAGTTGCGGGCACAGCTAGTTTAGTATATAATCCGTTGGGTAATTTGTTTTGCTATTATTTCTACTGCTAGAACACATCATGTCTAGGCAGATTAAAGACTTATACATATATGTATTGGTAAATCCATAATATTCTTAACAAAAAACTGAAAGCAAACTATGTCCCAAAGCCAAGCTGCCTCGAATGTTTACGTAAACACAAGTATATGTATTGTTTTCATAAGACTCATCCTACCCAAACAAATTATATTTAGGCTATACATTTTTTGTCCTAAGTAAATAAGGTCGATTTTCATATGGCTGTAATAGAGTGGGTCGTGAAAATGTGCCAGATTTGAGCGGATTAATTCGCCAGTTCACATTAGGTAACACGGCTAACGTGGACAATCTGTAAATGTGTAAAAATGAAAATTTATCGCTGGGCCCAGTATCAGGTAGACTGGAGTAGAAAAATGAGCACTTTATAAATGTGGATGCTGGTCTGTTTTAAATTAGTGTTTTTGTGGCCATAAAAGTTTACTTTTATTATCGTGTCTGTGACCTTTAATTTACTAACCAGGATTACTAACGCAATTTGTTTTTTATGAACTCTCCATTGACCTGTCTGTGGATCCTAGAATAGAATAGAGTAAACTTTATTGTACACCAAACATTTTAAAACGACTACTTTACAATATTGCTATAAGTATGGTTAAAATGGCGGTCTTATCGCTTAAAGCGATATCTTTCCTACTCATATTTTATATTTCTATCTGTCTCTCTCTCTGGCTAGATAGTTCCTATATATCGTAAAGCAGATACAACTTTGTTTACAAATATTTGCGTAAACTTTAAATGACGCGGATTACGAAGAAAAGGAAACAGGAAAAACAAACAGCGTTCAACCCTACCGCACTAATGTTCTCAGAATTTATTTCAATCCTCCATTAGTTGATTTTATAGATTGTGTTCACAACCACTAAAACATTGGAGTTTTCAATAGAAGTATGATCAATTATTCTTCAGCATTTTTTTTTGATACTACGTAACTTATTGTGCATAGTCATTTATAAACATAATTTATTAAACAAAATATAAGGGAAAAGGACACGAAACTTACACATCTACGAAGTTTTGTATTTGTTTAAAGTAATATAAAAACTTGTAACGTAACAATATAAGTAGTGATTCCTTTTTCAAGCGTTCAAAAGTTCAGAGTTTATCTCTCATATCCAAACGGTTCATAGTTTATTTTAGCAATTTTCTATTCAGAGGGCGCTGCTTGCTCTGTTTAAGTTTCAAAGTTGTCTATGGAAATAGCATTGAAAAAAAAAACATATTAGTGACGTTAGTCCTGGTTCTGGCTACGCAAAAAAACATCGCATCAGCGGCACAATGCCATCGGTTCAGAATAAAAACAACAAAGAAACGTGTCCACACAAAAACAAGGGAAAAAAAGCTAATAGTCTCATCACAATTCAACTCAGGTTAAGCCGTTAGTTTGTCGCCCAACCTTGAACCAGCGACCCACAGACCCAGCGTCTGAGCAAAAACAATTGTATACATAATTCATGGGACTATGGGGAGCGCCCAAATAAAAACTATGAGTTTTACGCAGTTGTGATTATGCGTAAATCGACAAAGTTACAAGTGTGTGTCAATAGTTATTAACTTACCTCTTTGCGATTGGAAAAACATTATTTTTATGATGGTAGAACGTTTTGTTGATTCTTTATTTTTATTTGGGTTTTCATTTTTGTTTTATCTAAAGATAGGTTCGCGTCTGACTAATATCTGGCTGGATAAGCGAAGATGTGAAGCACGCTTGCCTAGAAGTAACCTGTTTACTCTTGACTTAAATACCCCAAGGTTATAGCTGACAGGAAATATAGAGCAGGGAATTCTATGAGGGTGAATAGTGAAAATATAATTATTTTCCCACAGCTGGGACATAGGCTTCCCCTTTTGTGAGACAGAATGGACTAACATAATGGTTTGATTGAAATCATGTCTGTCATGTCGAAGTCTCACGGTGCTTTAAAAGGCCACATGCCAGAAGACGTTGCGTAGCCAGGCTTATCACTAGGTTAACCGACGACCGCGAGAATTACCGGCAACCGTGGGAGCATGTAGGGGATTATCGTAAAGCGTGGTGGTCTTTTTTTAGCGTGGTAAAATCATCGAACGAGATCAAAAGAGACTGTCAGACTGGTACTGACTAAAATATACACCGTGGTTCAATAGCCCTTTACATTCCGGGGTATTGCTCGTTGCGGTTGCTCGTTGACCCCGGCAGCGTGGTGGTCTTAGGAGGTTCAGCAGTGTACGTTTTCCAGCTGATAGTATGAATCTTAGTGTAAATACGAATTTTATCGCAATTCATATTATGATTCTAGTTTCTCTCCCCTCGGCTCCTTCTCCGCAATCCCCAGGTCTACAATCCAAATGTAATTTTAATAAAAAGTGACAAAATAAGTAAAGCTTTTTTAACAAATAATTTTCTTTACTGTTTAACATAATTATTATCCCCAAACACGGTCATTATCTATCTTAGTTTTGAAACCATCTGAGGTTGCCTATTAAGCCATTTCAATGGGCATCTTAATGGCAGGCAGCTTGTGATAAGGAGATAACGATGAGATCAAACGTGATGATAACGTCGCGCTAGCATGGAACGTAATTGATTATAATAATCACCGTACTAATAGGTATATTGGTATATTACCGTGGTATAAACGTCAATAGATGATTATTAGTTGAGGTTTGTGTGTTTGGTTGTGAAATCTTTGAAACTACTTAAATGTTTTTGACAAAACAAATCTTCACCAGTAGAAAACTACGCTATATTTATAGTATTTCACACTATATAGTCTTTTTTTTATCGTGGTAAAATCATCAAATGAGTCCTCCCACCCCGGGCAGGGCGGGAGGGACTGTCAGACTTGTACTGACTAAAATCCACGGTGTCCTTCGATAGCCCTTTATGTTCCGGGGTCACGGTGATGGAATAAGTCCTGCGAGGGCAGGCTTTGGCCCTCTGAGAGGGAGCCTCGTCATTATGCTGATGCTCTTTGAGGCGCGCGTGGAACAAGACGCGCCATATAATCATAAATAATAAAAACAATGTTTTATTCTTGATATTCCATCCTTCACACTCTCTTTCACAAATTCCATGAAATATCAGGAAGAGTCTAGCTAGTGTATGTATTATTTTATCCTACAGACTTATTTCGTAACACACTTGCAATGGCTTTCATTTTTTGAATACCGCTATATAAATAACTTCATTTCTAATTATTGACATTGAGCTGATGAATATTTGGAACAAATGTAAGAGTCTGTCACGTTTGACCAACATTCGTTTGGTTATCATGAACTGATGGTCAACAATTTTTTTGACCCATGAACTTTTCACCCAAAGAACTTTTGTTCCACGAACGTTTCGCCAACAGAACTTTACGTCAGTGAATGCTAAACCAACAGAATGCTGCCGCGAGAGAGAGAGGACAGCGTCCTCCCTCCGCCCCAACCGCAGTGGTACACGCCCACGGCGTCGGACGTCGGCAGATGATCTCCAGCCACCGTAGGCGCGGGCATACGGACAGCGAGTAAAGGGCAACTCGCTGTCCGACCATGGACCATGCCCGGATCGACGGCGCGTCGTGTTCCACGCGCGCCTCAAAGAGTGTCAGCAAAATGAGGGGACCGCTCACAAAGGACCAAAGCCTGCCGGGGTCGCGGGACTTATTTCCAATACCGAGACCCTGGAACGTAAAGGTCTATTGAAGGACACCGTGGATTTTAGTCAGTACAAGTCTGACAGTGTATCCCGCCCTGCCCGTGGTGGGAGGACTCATTCGATGATTTTACAAGGTAAAAAAAATGTGTTACGCAATTGTGATACAATTTTCCATTAGCCATGAAATTCACAAAGGGATGCTTTTAGTAAGTACACTAACTATAACGTGGGAGTTGAAAATTTTACAACAAAATCCTGTAAGTTGAAAATTTTTCAACAAAATGTCGTAACTTCGCACTCAGTGAGAGCACGCGTGGTAATTTTCCAACGCCATACTTTCACAGATAAACTTTGACTATTTTTGTTGAAATAATATCATGAGCGATTTAAATTGTTTATTGTTAGTTGAGCTTCAGTTAGAGTAGCGATAAACTAAAGGCTTTTGAGGGTAAAAGCACATGAAAAAGGTTTACTTTTGGAATGATACTGTTATAAAAGTTGGACAGTAATGTATCTGGCCGAATCGTATTACAGGGCAAAATAGTTTTTTCTTTATTATTTTTTATCATCGTTCTCTTAGCGCTCCTACACACGATGCCGCCACCGCGCCGTCGCCGCACAACTACACTGTACACACGAGTCGCGCGAAGACCGCCTTCGCGCCGCCGCCGCGCCGCTACCGCGCGCGTTCCCAACTATTTCATTATCCTGATTCATTCCATTGCCGGCCACGTATGAACATGCACGTGCATAACTTTTTAAGAAATTATCATGGAAAGTTTTAACCAAACTTTTACCTAAACTTACAAACGTTTCGTAATCAAAATTGCGTAAAAATGGAGTACATTGATTTTTCCGTGTGTGGCGCGGAGTCTGGAGAAAACTCGTGCTAAGAAAAACTATCGGGGTATTCCCTTGCACACCTGTTCAGGCAACGTGACTCACGCTATACGGATGACCTGCGTTTCTTGGTATATAGAGTGGGCGGAGTCCATCTCAACCTGAACTAATATAATCTTGGAATTACGAACACTCTATGTGAACAGGCCCTTACGTTTTTTATATCTTGGTAAAATCATCAAATGAGTCCTACCAGCCAGCGCAGTGCGAGAGGGATTGTCAGACTTGCACTGACTAAAACCTGAACAATAAATTGTAAAAAACACTTCTAGTAGTATTTAGAAACTAATTTTATACATCTAATTGCCGTCGACGTTATTCTACGTTACAAAAACGTGAAAACTCGTACTCGAGCCTCAGTACTGCATAAATGTCAGGGTCCGATGTCTGTGCCCATCAGTTCCACCGAACATTTAAAATGGCTGACAAAATACCTGTATATTATTTCACATTTGTATTCATAAATTTTCACTATCATAATGCCATTTAAATGAAACTTCAATTTAATTTTAGTCCAAAATGTATAATACAAAACACGGTATAATACGTAGCAGGCTCTCAGTGTATGGACTAAACGCGTAACATAACAGGGATCCCTTGTTAGCTTAGGACCTCCTCGGCCGTAACTACGGCAAACATCATAAGACGCCGCGTCAGAATTCATCATTCAAATCTACCATCTAACCTTCAAAATATATATAAAAAGGTTTTTAAACTAACACCTTGATATTTTAATGCATTAAACTAACTTATTCTTCCTATTTCGAATATTAACTTTTTGTACACTCAGCCTAACTCCCGGACTTGCGCTGTCGTAGCACCGCGTAGCCGTAGCTTCAGTCGAGCTACGCCGGCCGTCCCGATCGCTACGCCGTAGCAAACCATGCCGCGCGCTACGATCTAATCACAAACGTGGTCGAACTTTTCCTAGTCTACATTAAACTAGTTAAGTGAATACTGTGTACGTTATAGGAATATGTAGTGTATGTCATTAGTGTTAAAGTGTATTTTAGAGTTACAAGAGTGAGTGTACACTTGGGTATAATTATTATGATCATTGGCTACCGCTGTCCAATTTGCAGAAACAACAAACGATGACCTTTTCATTTTGCAGGTTAGTTGTGTTTTTAATTAATATCAGATGAGAGGGCAGTTTTCATTGCCCGTTTTTTTTTCTCGGTACATAAAAACTTATTACCTTATACGTTTTTTCGTGAAGTTTTATAGGGGCTATAAAATTTTTTGGAATACATTAACCGGAATTGGTCGACTGTATGCGTAATAAAGTTGATTTTTTATATTTATATGTGTTATAAATCTGAAGGGATTGGCACAAAACTCTTGAAAGTTAGTAGAAGGAAAAATTTGATAAAATATTTGAGTTCTCCGTTTATTTTTCTTGTAAGTTAAATTCTTAGATTTTTCAACTAAAATGAGAATTTAGGTTTAAGTCGGGCAGCTGTTTTACTTAATGTAATTTAATTTAGTACTCCAAGTTAACGGTTTTCGTCCATATTTTTTCATTAAAACTGTAGGCGGTGGCCTAGCCCTAGAGATTACTGGAAATTATGTAAATTTTAATATACTAAGTAGATATAAATGTTACCCAGGGTTTAATTAAAACGAAACCTAGGTTTTTTCTGAACACAGTTTTCTTTGTTTTGTGGTGTTTGTATAAATTAAATAATATATTTATAATTATTTTTTAGATAAAAATATGCAAATAAAAATATTTATATAATATTATATTGTAACTTATTTTAACACGCAATGAAACAGTTAAATCATAAAACGACTTACATGATTATTAAGTCAGTAATGAGCGAAAAATAATATTATTAAAGCGAAAATTATTTTATACAAAATGGAACAGATTTAAGCATGAAAAAACATGAAAAAAAAAGGTTATGAAACATCTTTCCACTGAAATATGATTAATGTCTTGCCTCATGAATATAAGCCAATGTTTATGAGAAACAAAAAGTATGCGTAATTTTAAAGGGTGGTATGAATTTCTTTGAGATCCTTCATAAACCATCAAGGTTTTATCTTTTTTTAAAATGGTGGTAAAATTATCAAAGAAGGAAGGCGAAAAGTGTAAGGCTTTTTTTAACGTGGTAAAATCATCAAATAAGTCTTCCCACCCTGAGTGCAGTGAAAGAGACTCTTGGACTTGTGCTGACTAAAATCCACGTTTCCTTCAATAGCCCTTTACGTTCCGGGGGCCCGTTTACCAGATAAGACAGTCCCGCGAGCCAGAAAGGTTTTAGTACTTTATGATTGAGCTAGTTCATGTTTGTACAGTTCAGTAAAATGAAAATGTTTTGTTAAACTACATAGGCCTCAATGAGCACTTGGATTGGACTCGCGTGGGACAGGCCTCCTCTCACAGAGAGGCCTGTTCCAGCAGTGGGAACATAATAGGCTTATTGCGTTAATGGACACTAAAGGAAGGTTCATATCTGACGGAAAATACGTCGAGCGTATCATCGAATGTTCTTTGACGCACTAACGTATCATCAGTTGAGTGTGAACGGTCAATTGTTTTTCTATACGTTTGTCTGCTCTGGCGTTACGCGACCGATAAATGCGAAAACATATTATTAAAACGCGACATGACCCGATGAAACGCGATGCGTGTTGAGTCGAATCAAATGTATTGTTTTCTATAGACCAGAATCACACTATGAACATCCGACCCGAGGCCATGCTTGCTATACTATGTTGCCGCCTTTATACTCGACGCATGTTCCGTCAGATATGAGCCTTCCCTAATACTTACTACTAAGGGTGAGTGTTATTAGTTAATTATTCCTTCAATAATTCTGCAATTTATGACAGACCTTCGTGAGTGAAGAGCGCGGCAGTTTGAGAGTCTTGCTAAGAGATTTCGTGAAGGTTTCATGTCGCGGTAACTGATTTATATTATGTATAAGAAGGTTAGATAGACATTCCATTTGCTTCTCGGTCGACCATTACATCGCCTACCATCAAGCGAAATAGTGGTCATATCTGATTTTAATTATAAACAGAAAAGATTTGTATAATATATGTAGTAAGTAAACACGAAAACTATAGGATTACTACAAAAATACATTCAAAACTCGAATGCTGGTAGCGGGACTGTTTTATCTGGTAACCGTGACTCTGGAACGTAATGGGCTAGTGAAGAAACACCGTGGATTTTAGACAATACGATTACGACAGTCCCTCCCGTCCCACTTTTTGTTTATCATGGTAAAATTATCAAATGAGTCCTTCCACCCAGGGCAGCGCAGGAGGGGGACTGTCAGACTTGAACCGGCCAAGATCCACCGTGTCCTTTAATAGCCCTTTACGTTCCAATTTAACGTCACGGTAATTTGAAAAATCCCGCGACCTCCCGAACCTCCTTAGGCGGAATGACTCATTTGATGATTTTACCACAATAATAATAGAAAACAGTAAGAAGCTGAATTGATCCTCAGTGGCATAGGCCATAAGAAAAAAAGGCGGAAATAAGCGGGCTTAGCCGCTAGGAAAAGCTAGCCTCTAAAAAAATTAGATTTACACTGTCGTCGGTAGTAGTGTGGCCTTCGTTGAGCCGTTGGTGAAGCTTAGCAGTACGCGTTTGGAGCGTGTATTATTGTGGTGCTATATGATTATCTATGCTAATAATGATTATTATGCATATTATATTATGCATAAGTACGTATATAAACTAAAATAGTATACTATAGTCGAATAAAATGCCAGGTTTTGGACGCTATTCATGTTTCCTTCTAAATCCGTCGTTACTGTACTACTTTTTTTCCTCAGTAGCAACTTCTCCTGTACCGTGTAATGTCACATACATAAACACTCAAACCCGGAACAACTACTTGTATATCACTCAAATATTAGCGTAGCATTTAATCACTTAGCCACTTCGCCAATCGTGTCGATACGATCTTCAAATCTTATCACTCTATAGATGCGAATTCCAAGCAGACAAAGCCACGGACATAAGCTATAGTCATCTATTAAGATTGTATAGCCAAAATTATAATAGCCTGTCAAATTATTTGTGATCTAATTTCCACAACGACGTTAAGGACGACAATTGACATTCATAAAACTGTCAGTCAGTTATAATTTTCTATTACCACAAGGAAAGAAAAGGAAAATAGAATTTACGGCAAGCAATTTCCACCTTAAGTGACAAAAATATACTCTCCCACGACGCCATCACTTTCTACGGGGTGTTAACATTATTATCAAGTGGAGTACTGTGACCGTATTACACTGATGCAGGGCTGTAGGTAAGACGAGCATCATGAGGCCATGAAGTCAGGTAATTTTAAAATATTAATGAACTTAAGCAGAATAGATGTTAACATAATTTGGTTGTGTAAGAAACAAGGAAACTAGTGACATCTTTGCAGCAACGGGAGAACTAACTTTCTGTATCGCACAAAAAAATAAAGTTGTCTGTGAGTTTAGGACAAATGTAAAAAATTCTGACAATAAATGTTGAGCAAAAAACCCACACACACTAAATTGGTTGGTCTAAGGTATCTACCGTTTTACTCAGGTAATGGAACTTAACCCCCTGTTCCTTACAATGACTTAAAATGACAAATATTAGTAGCGAACATTATGACGATAAATATACAACTAGAAGTAAAAAAATAGCCACAAAATTAGAGTCAAACAAACGCAATAGTTTCGATCAAAATATTTTTGCTTTCTTGTGTCTTTTCAAGTTTTTATATAAATAATTATACTAATATGTTAGTGAACCCTTGTAAGTTATCTTTTTTTAGTCAAAACATAAACGAAAACTCTTCTACTATCGAGTACTATTAATAATGTTCTTGTATTCAGTGAAATGCGAGCTCATCTAATATTGACAAAGACGAAAAAAGATCTCAAACAAAAAGTACATACAGTCACCTACTCAAACAACAAAATTCTCATGAAATACGATTCATCACTTCCGTCCGTCCCTCAGGGCCGTATCGACGACAATCCCTTACATAAAACAACATATACTTCCCTATGTCAAAGTTCTAAAAATATTATCCGTTTTTTTAGCAATGTTTTGTCAATCAAGGAAAGAATTTGGGTTATACATTATACGTTACTTGTTGTTATACTTTCATCCGTTGTAAAATAATGGTAATAATCATATCTTGGTTGCTATCTATCTGTCATGAGCCAATCAATGAGATTTGCCTATCAGAGGCTTTAAGATTTCCAATCAGAAGAAGCCGTCTGCAACAAAGGGAAGTAGAAAAGGGCGTTGGTCAGAACCTTCTCAATCTATCGTGCTCGATAGTAACCCAGTAACTGGGTTCTGGAGATAAGATGGGTATTCGATTCATGTAAAATCAATATTCAGCTGCATCCTCCACTGGAAGCCGACCCCAACATAGTTGAGAAATGGCTGAGCAGGTGATGATTAGTATGGGAAAATGATCACACGCAGCGATATTCAACTGACTACACATTTGACTACCACAGACTATCTACAAGATGTCTCAAAATTATGAAGACGTAGAAAGATACATAGATTACTCTTATTAATACACAGGCATCGCAAGATAGAACTTAAAACTAGGATGACATAATGGGCGGTCTTATCAATAGTAATAATAATAATATTCCACAACTATCACACAACGCCATCTAGTTCCAAGCTAAGCAAAGCTAAGTAATAATAATAGCAATTTTATATTTTTTTTATTTTTTAGCCTTAGTAAAGTTAAGAGGCGTAAAACACACAGGAACATAGCACAGTTTAGACAGATGCCAAAACAAAACAAAAAAACAGGTACTACTTTTTAACTAAAATACCAAATATAAGCAAAACCCAATTATTGAAATTCACTGCTGTACTTTTTATTATTTATGTTTTTATAACTAAAAGATCAAATAAACGCAGAAAAAACAATTATTGAAAATAATAGCTGTACTTTTTATTATTAATATAACTAGTTTTCTTCTAACGTTTACTATTTCGCTCATTTGCGGCAAGAACGTGTTAACGAAGATATGTATCGTTATGGAATAATTATACAGTAGAACCGGCGCATCGCGCTTTTCTTGCTGCTAAAACGCGATATTTCTAGCGCCAAAAATGGCCGAGTAATGAGGGAAAAGGTCGGTGAGTATCGGTTTAGCGCCATCTCTTTCCACCCTTAAGTTTAATGCAAGATCGTGACAAGTCAGTTGTTGCCGCTCGCTTGAGGAGGAAAGTGCTGCAGGATTGCGGCAAAAACGTAACAGATCATGGTGTCACGGTTTTGATGTAAGGTAAATAGAGCTTTTTGTATTTTTTGTGATTTATTTTTGCAGCTATAACGGGACATTTTATATGTGGGTCATTATTGTAGTAAAAATAGTATTCGCTTGCTATGGTTTTCATATGATTGTACCGTTGTTGTTGAAATAAACAATGTTTTTAGTTGGTTAATTTAAGATGTTCCGTTACTGTTGATAATAAACGTGCAAAATGTTTGGTCTTAATGTTGGTTATCTCAAGTTAACACATTCTTCATAAAATATAATAAAATTTTACAACGAATAGCTTACGATGTTGCAATATAAATGATTAAAACATTGTCTAATTACAATTTATTTTTCAGATGGAATGTTTGAAAATCCAAACCCAAAACCTCTTAGGTTTAAAAATGGGATTAAGTTTGTGTGAAAATAATTTAATTTCGCTCGATTTACTTAAAATTTTGCAATGTACATTTATCGGTCGGTCGCGGGACCATCACATTCTTTCCATCACCGTGACTCAGGAACATAAAGGGCTATTGAAGGACACCGTGGATTATAGTCAATACAAGTCTGACAGTACCTCCCGCCCTGCCCGGGGTGGGAGGACTCATTTGATGATTTTACCACGATAAAAAAAAAGTGCATTTATCAAAAAATCGATGAAATAAGTGTTTGATAATTGGAAACCCGACAAACGCATTCTCCAGGACAAAATCGTGTTCAAAATACTCGTTAACTGTGTATATGATTTTTTATGAAAGTTACATGTAAGACGTAAATAATAAAAGCAAATACGATTTTTTGTGGATTTTCATTCGTTTCTAAACTTCTCTAAGGTTTTTTTTTCGTAAAGACTTCATGAAAAAGAACACATTTGGGCCACTTCAATCCAAAGTGGCGCCTATCGCAGACACTCCTTGAGGTCGATAACTCATATTTTTCATGAGGAGTATACTTATGCAATACAAACAATAAAATGCATGCAAGGCAAAGCCTCTTTTTTGTCCCGATTGATTGGACTATAAATCATATGCGAGGAATTAATAGTTTACCTAAGTTAGAAAAATGAAAAGATAACATCAATTCTTTGAGCTGCTGCACTTCTTCATCATCACAGTCATCATCAAATTTTGCTAAGATGTTTATTTGATTTATGTGAAACTTAATTAAGATTTGTTTCAGAATAATAATGACATACTAAGCAGAGGCTTGTGATGCTTATGCTAATATGGCATTCCTAAATATTTAATAACGTTAACTATAATTGCTAACTGTTGTGAGTAAAAGTAACCTACAGATATTAGTGTCTTGTTATAGTTAAAATACTTTTTAAAATGTGACTAATGACTTGTATTTCAGCGAAACTTTCACAATAACTTCGCTAAAATATCTTTCATTTCGTAAAACATAATACAAAAATACAGAGATTTCTACGACAGTAACGTGTCTCAATTAACATGTTCCATAGAGTTTATATTACAGATTATCAATAAAACGTAACAATACGATATAACCTGTAAAGGGTTAGATTTTTATTAATTTTTTTTTTCAAGAAAAGCGTTACATATCTGTTTATTTTGCAACACTGCAATTTTTTTACAAGAATAACGCAACAAGGAGTACCCTTTTTTAAATAAATAATCATAATAAATTTAATAACTGACTTAAAGATCTGAATGCAATTTGATCCATAAAACGAAAACCTTGAAGTCATACTGTATTGAGCTGAATAGTCTAAACATAATAATTAAAAAGTTACATGAATTTTAAACTTTCAAATGCGTTTTACCACAAATTGAGATTTTTACCTTGTCACGTTCTTGTCGCAAATGAGCGATTTTATAGAATAGACTTTCTTTATGACATTTTCTGTGTTATATTAGTATTCTTTTGCCGTCCCATCAAGGAGAAGAATGTCATAGCATAAAACATCTAGTGTTGCTTATAAAAAGCTCGTGTTCCTCTATTTGCCTCATTTTGAAGAGTGACAGATACTCTGATAAAATTGTGACATCCTTTTTTGTACGTTTTTTTTTTGACAGGGATACGCTTGAAATTTGACGCTTTTATTTGTTTTCTGCGTCCCTGTGTATTGTTTCTTGGGCCGTATTATATTGCTTCTTGAGTCTCTTACATAACTATGTTATTTATATACAAATATTTATATTACATACATGTTAAAGCTTTATACATTTTTTCTACATACTGACAAATAATGCGAAATTTGACAAGATATAATATTTCGTTTGTTGTCTGTCATCAATCTAAGAATAAGTAAATTATTAGACATTTATCTCGTTCTTGATAAAGACAACAGGTCTCAGCTTTTCACTAAATAATTTTAATTATACATAATAATTAATTATACAAATAGAAATCGTACTAAAGAGATATAATTGATGGCATGGTTAGCGCAATGGCCGAGTACTTTAGTGCTACGTGTTGCGGTTTCAATTTCTGTACAGAAAAAAAAATATATTTGTCGGATCTAAGAGTAATTGTTCTGGGTCTGGCTATTTGTGTATGTTAGTTTAAATTTTTGTAAATGCACCTATGATATGGAACGTTTTTTTAAGCAACAACAAAAACTAAGAAAAAATATAATGGAAACACTTAAAATACACATACGACCTTTGACATTCTTAGTAGTTTTCGAGGTATTTAAGCCACGTTTAAATTATTGGTATTAAATTAATTATAACCTATGTAGATAATAATTACACCTATCTGAGAATACCAATTTACTTTCTGGGACAGTAATTATAGTTTTATTTATCAAAGTTTCCAAAGATGAGATTAAAGGTTCGTTTTACCTTATAATTGTTGCCGTTTAAAGTAAGAATTTGAAACCCTATATTTTTAGACTGTGGGTACACTGTTGCGGAAATTCCTGGTACTTTAAGTTTTAATGCAATTATGATGTATTGACATAGACACTAGCACCGCGTCAAAAGAACTACGTTGTGCAGGGGACGAATGGGCTGAACCCTGTGGTGCGGCCTCTTTTCTTGAGTTTTGTCTAAATAAGTTCAGATAACAGTGTTATTGAAATGGCTTATATCATGAAAAAAAAAATGTTTTACTTTGCTGTAACGTCAGAAAAAAACAATAGCTATCGATAGACGTAGGTCATAGCATTTCATGAGCAGTACCGTCAAAGTAATCTGGAACTTTGACGACTTCAAATTGACAATTTTCAAGGAAAAAATTGGTTCCTTCTTCGCACACCAGAGGCGCTGTTCCATATTTTCATACAAGAAACGCTGTAAATACTTTTTTTTTTTTTATTGGGACAAACCCACCACACTGTTCCCAAACCACTGCAACTCCTGAGAGCCAGAATCAACAGTGGCAACCACCAGAAAAGCGCCGAGACAATGAAGCTCGACGTGTCCCGGAGAATGAATTTACCTGTCTTGGGTCCTGCAACGAAATTAATCAGAAAAGAATAGTGGAGGAGTAGGAAAAAATATGTTTCCACTTCCCTCCATGCAAGCAGGAGACAGAACAAAACAAGGCCAATAGGCACAAAGGGATATTACAACTGGGAGAAGCCCAGTTGCCTAGCACCACGGGTAAAATGACTAATAATATTAATGGGACCTAAATTGTGAGCTGCTATATTTGATTCCAATAATAGGTATGGCAGAAACGCTTGAACGCACGGTAGTTTGTTCGAGTTTCCACAAGGTCCGAATAATAAATGACTCCGGATGTAGTCTGAACAGTATCCAACATAATATTGCGTTCGTTCTGCCAAAGAATACACTCCCAAAGAATATGATGTGCTGATTGTTCATATTCACAGTCAGGGGTCGAACATTGACAAAAAGGCGAGGGAACTAGCTTAAAGGAAAACAATTTACTTTTAAAGTTACCATGTCCCGTGAGAAATTGGGCAACACAGTGATCCACCTCCAGCCACGTCCTAGCCAGCCGCTCACGAACGGATGGAAAGAACTGGTGGAGGTGCCGCCCCTTGATAGAATTATCCCACCTACTTTGCCATTCGGATAAAAGATCCTCCCAGACGTCGCTCTGAGGTTTGAACAATCTAGATATCTTATCACGGTCACGTTGCGGTAGAAAATCAGCGTCAGTGGTCTCCCGTGCGGAAAAGTACATTGCAGCACGTCGCTGCACTTCAAGATCGACTGGAAGTACACCAGCAAGCACCGGCAAAGCTTCAGTACTGACGGTCCTATACGCTTTACTTAAGAATAACAAAGCCAAGCGCTGACTTTGGAGCAATTTACGTCGTGCCGCCCCTATGGTGGCCCTATCGGCCCAAACAGGTGCTCCGTAGCACATACAGCCCAAGTAAGTAGCCCCATAAATAGTTTTTAAGGTTAGAAATGACAGACCCCAAGTAGATTTTGATATTCTAGTCAGGGCATAAAAGTTATTTTTAGCTTTTTCACCAACTGTTTTAATATGTTCTATGAATGTGAAATTTCTCTCTAAGACTAAACCAAGATAGCACACCGATTGTTTTCTCTTAACGGGAACATTATTGAATTTAATACTAGGCAACGATTTAAGCTCACCTTTTAAAAGTAGTTGATAGGTTTTTTGTGGTGCAAAGGTCAGACGGTTTCGATCACCCCACTGAGATATTAATCGTAGGCAAGTGTCAGCCAAATTCTCGAGTCCAGCACGAGTATTCGACTGAATGAGCAGAAGGCCATCGTCCGCATAACCAGTTAAAGAACAACCACTTGGAAGTGGAATAGCGAGGAAATCATCGAAGCCTAGATTCCATAAATAAGGACCGATAACCGAACCTTGAGGACAGCCCATGGTAAGAGGTTTCGATACGGAATGATGTCCGAGTTTAAGTTTCGCGGATCCATTAGAAAAGTACGAGCAAAGAAGATTAAAGATATTATTATAGCAACCACGAGCTTTTATTTTAAGTAGTAGCATTGGCCACCATGCGTTATCAAAAGCCCCGGAAATATCTAGAAAGATTCCAAGTACATACTTGTGCTTGGAGCTATTAACCATTTTCCTAACAGAAAGTGCCGCGTCAACGGTTGATTTCCCGATAGTAAAACCGAATTGATTTTTATGGAATTTGGGACCGTCCGGTAACAATCGTGGGACGATAAGACGCTCCAGGAGCTTTCCCAAAGATGGTAATAATGTTATGGGCCGGTAAGACTTAGGGTCATCTGGTGGCTTGTCGCCGCTTTTAGGTATTATTCGTATAAAGCCAAGTCTCCATATGCGAGGAAAAACGCCTTCAGCAATACACCGGTTGTAAACAGTTAATAACGCGTCGCCCGCTGTTTTACACGCTTCCTTTATCATACGATTAGATATTTTATCTTCACCTCATGATTTGTTAAGGGGCAGTCTCTTAACAACATTAATGAATTCGTCAGTGGATGGTAGGTCTGACGCTGGTGATTCAGGCGCGACTGTAGCCCATGCTCTAATCTGCTGGTGGTAGTCATTATCATTAACGGGTGAATCATCAGGGATAAGAGTATTTAATAAAACTTCCGTCGTTTCTTCAATACCGGAGGTGTGTTTATTATTTACTTTAATATTCTGAACGTACGCGAGGTCGACCGATCGATTGGCTTTAAACTCATGATATAAAGGAGACCACGGACCTTCCTTTTACTAAGTTATCAACTACTTTATGCAACAAATTACCCTTAGATTTTTCAACCGATGCTCTGTAACGGGACCTGGCAACTCTAAATGTATTTAAGGCTGAGGTTAGTGAGTCTCCGGTGACTTGACGTTTTTTAAGCTTGTTAAGATGTTTACGGGCTCGACGATAGATTTTACGCTGTTCGGTTAGGTAGTCACACCACCAATCACATCTACGTATGTTGGTCATAGGTCCGCGACCAATGGCAATGTCAGCACAGTAAATGAAGGTGTCTGACATAATTTCAGCACTTTCTTCAGCTGACAGCCCATCACGAGTGAAATCTTTGGCATGACACGCAAAAAGCGATCTAAAAAATTCCCAATTAGCACCCTTACTTTTATACCTAAAGTTACCAATTACATGTGAAGAACCATGAGTAGAAACCGGAACAAATTCGTACACGATCAAGCGATGATCACTACTAGACGCGTCCGGCAGGACACGCCACCTATCCAAGCGTACGTCTGCACTAGAAAGTGTGACGTCAATACAAGATTCGCCCATTTGGCTGCAAAAAGTAGGTGGTGCGTCGGGGGTGTTATGAATAGTTAGGTTCATTTCAGCAATGAAGTCTTCAACAGCGCAACGCCGTACGTAATCCGTGGACCAGACTTTGCCATACCACAAGGACGAAGACGCATTAACGTCTGCGCCTACGATAACTTTGCAGCCCGCGAGTGACCGCAAGACGTGACGGAGGTTATGTATGTGACCATCAACAGGATCAGAATATTGAAAATAGCAGCTGACAACGAAAACTCTAAAAGTATCAGATGAGACTTCCGCAACTGCACAGTGAGGCGTCATGAGATTACGTAAGGACGTTACTGTATAGTTAGAAGAACGCGACACGTAAATTCCGGCTCGTGCCTTGCTATCCAACTGAACTACCTTGTGACGTAAGCGCGTGTTTTGGTATTGTTCTTGAACGAGTACAATGTCTAAATTATAATCGATAATTAATTTGTCCAATTCTGAAGTCGCCACCCTATCGTTATGTAGATTTAGTTGACCTATTTTTAAACTATCCATTATATTAATAATTAGTGTTGCGTATTAACTGTTCGAGCCTAATTTTGTAACTGGTACACTGCTGAGAGCCGCACCGATGGTCAAACGGTTTTTTATAACGTTTACACGCCACACATACCGGTGTAAAATTTAAATTATCCTTATGCGGGCATTCTTTGGTTTCATGTGCTTCTGAGCAATTAGCACAGGTAGGCAATTTATTAACGCAGTATTTTTTCACGTGACCGAACTGCTGGCAATGTAAACAACGAACTACATCGATATCATCAAAAAACCGACAAGTCGCGAAGTCAATAAAAAGCTTCTCTTTGGTACTAATTAAATGCTTTCGTATGGCGTTATCGATTTCGATGCCTACCCACTTCCGACCATTGTCTAATACACGCCTACGTATAATTTTTGTCGACTTAATAAATTCTTCTTCACTAATTGCCAATTCGTCTTTGATATTTTGACGGTATAAAGCATGCAAAAAAGGTTTGTCTTCCATTGAGGATGGGACATCTTTAATTAATAAGCGTGGCCTGCGGCCTTTCGGTTTTTCAAGTCTTAACCCGGCGGTCTTAATAGCATCAACCGATTCCAGTTTATTTAATTGACTGTCGTTAGCGACACGTAATACAACGCCCGATTTCGCGATTTTTTTCATGCCAACAATTTGAAATCCGTCGTCACTTGGCTTAATCGCTTTTTTAAGCGCTTCTTTAGTGGCTGAGGAAGTCGCGAATTCAGCTGATCTTTCGTTGGAGGGGTAAGCTATTACACACGGCAGCGGTGGTCTAGACTCCATAACTGGAGCCACCTTCGGCAGACGAAGTTTCAGAGAATCGGAATAAGAAAGTTTATTGGGATTTGTTTTTACAACGCTGACATTACTATTTAGTTTAATTTTGTCCATTTCGCGCTCAATATTGGCTAACTTCGTTTCGTTAGAAGATGACCGTATGGCTAACAAAGAAACAATGGACGTAATCCGCTGTGTCATGTCCATAATCGCGGATTTATTGGCTACATTAATACGAGACCCCTGATCATTCACAAGGTCGTTTATTTTTGACAAGTATGCAGACGCCTGAGTAACTAAATCGCAATAGTCTTCGTTTGAATTACTGACATTCATAATTGATAACGGCGATTTCTCAACAGAATCGGTCAAATGTTGTCTCTTCGCACTATCATCGGGTGTTAAATAAGACGGAGACATTTCCGTAAACAATCGTTTAGTGGAGGCGGAGGTCGGTGACCTGGGAGGTTTATTTACGCGTCGCGATGTGTTTTTTCCTCCACCATCCGGTGGGTCATCATTACTGGACAACATTTTTAAAGCAAAACTACAAAAAGATTTAAATCAGATCGCAAAACGAGAACAAACAAGAAAATATTTTTTTCTATACCGGTACCCCCACACCCAAAAAAATGAAAAGTACTCACCGAGCGTTGATGAACTAATTTAAAACTATATTTACCAATAAAATACGCGTAATAACACTTAAAAAACTTACAATACCACCACTAAGCACAAAAGCACACAGCTAGGATCAATTCACGAGCCGGTAATTGACAACGAAACACGAAAAACGTAATTAATTACGGCAGCGATACAAATCACATCTACACAGCGCAGTTGCACAGAGGGAAGTGAACGCTGTAAATACTGGAAAAACTCTGTAAAGTAAAATAGTGAAAACTCGAGCTAGGGGTACAGATCAGAGATTCAGAAACCCGCATAGTACCGCAATTCCCCAATAAATTTGAACACTAAACTGATCTAGCACTGCTATCCATCACTTAACAAACCGATTTGAATTTCGAATTCTGATAAAATCTTTCATTGAAACCTGAACTAAAGCTCTCTGATCGGAATATTGGCGAAATCTGATTCGATTACCTTTTGGACATTAATTCACCAATCAGCAAAGCTGTTGTGCAGTGGTTTCATATTTTAAATGTTTTCACACTTATTTGTACGGTGGCAACTTTTTTAGTGACTGGCTGGTTTTTTTTATGGGCCTTCCAATTTTAAAAGCTTTGTATTGGATAACAATTTTGCAGTTGAGTTACGTATTTCGGATCTATACCTAAATTAAATCAACCTATCGTATTGAGCTTGAATTTATTCTTGTAAGTTGTTATGAGACAAAAACAATAGGTAAGTCCGTCTTTTTATCAAATGTTTGATTTTTCTCGGGACTCAAATAAAACATTAACTACTGGTATTTGATTAATTTAAGTTTGATATCTACATGCATTCTTAAGAAAAGTTCTTGTTATTCTGAAAGACAGAAAACCAAGTGATTTTATACGGGTTTCCGTTTTTCTTCTTGAGATAGGGATCCCTAAAAATAAGATTCAGTATAAAAAAAGCGGATATATACAAAAGTGAAACTTGTCACCCGAAAAGGTCAAATAATATGACAAGTGAAGGGAAATAGATTTCGGAAATCTAAAATACAATAGGATCTGCAGTCTCTAGTCCCTTTGTCGCCTTCTACGACCCTCAGGGGAACCAATCTGGCTATCCCATTCGTAACACGGAACCAAACGGCCTGAGATTGGGGTTCCGTCGCCAAAAAAACGTAAGCAATTTTTGTTTATGTCTGCGGAGGAGATATGCGGGAAATTTATCTTGGAAAGAAAAATCTAGAAAATATGGTGTGCTTGAATCTATTGCGTATTTTTTTGAGGTTTGCATTCTGCGCCTAGAACAAAAGTTTTGGGTTTGGATGGATCTAAATACTCATTATTTAGATCCATGCAAACCCAAAACTTTATACTTACATTATTCAGTAAATATTTTACACAAGAGGCCATATCATCTTTTCCCGTTTTTGTGACGTAAGGTAAACTGGAATTTAACCAGCTAACCTTAGGGTCTTCAACTCAAGAGTGAACAGGTTTCTTCTAGGCAATCGTGCTTCATCGTCGACCACATCTTCGCTTACCATCAGGCGAAAAAGTAGTCAAACGCGAACCAAAAAATGACATTAATTTGATGGACAAAAATATTTCCTCATTTGTGTATTAAAGATGGTTCTTTATTTTTCCATAAACACAGTAAATACTTCAAGTACGCTGTAAATAAAATACATAAATCTTGTAATAAGGCTTGATTGCTACCAGCTTAGACAAAACTCAGATAACTAACACAAAAGCTTACGATATATAAATTGCAAAACTCTTTCTGATCATGTCAACGACGATATATTACTAGACTCCGCATGCACGATCTAAGGAACAAAAACTATTCTGTCAACTCGCTGAGGTACTACGTAAGCGAGGGGGACGGAGTACTGCGTTGTGATTGGCTAACTCAAGGTCTGTTCTGTCTCAAGGTAAGTTTACGGCTTCCAGGAGTGGTCGAAATAAGACGTGTATTTGACTTTTTTGCCTAATGTGTTGACAGACATCGGTGGCCTGTTATTAGGAGTCTAGTAATATATCGTCGTTGGATTATGTAGTCAAGTCTCAGACATAACACCAACAAAACACATTTCAATTAACAAAGTTAATAAATTATTCCCTTTATAGCGCAGCAGGATAAAATCTCTTCCAGCACACAGCTACATAATATTTCCACATTCCTGGAAATATTATGTAGCGTAATAAACCAAGCGTACGAAGCTCGCTGTTAACTACAAAATATGTATGATTACTAGAGATGTGCCAGTAGTCGGCCGTTTATGCAGTCGGCTAAAGCTTGTAGTCGGCTAGTTTGATTAAGAAATTGTAGCCTTTATAATCATTCTTTTTTTACGTTGTAAAATCATCTACTTTCAAATAATAAGTGCTGACTAAAATACACTGCGTTTCTTTATGTTTTTTACGTTTCAGGGTCACGGTTACATGTATAAAAAGTAAGCGCGACCCCGGCAGGCGTTTGTCCCTTACAGTTTATTATGTAATCTACTAGCCTAAGGCTGCGGCTTTGCCCGTTTAGTGCTCGGGTATAAATTATGCCAAAGGAACGTTATGTATCATAATATGTAAGGGTTTTAAATAAATTGCCTTTGTCCCTAATTGTATAAAAATTCTTTAAAAAGTTTCTTCGTTACAGAGTAAAAAATATTCATACTCAATAATTTAACTTAATTCAAAATTAAATAAACATATTTTAAAGTAATTAACTTGTAGTAACAGAAAACGCCATTTTACTATGATCATACAGGGTAGGGGGTGCGATCAAGTGCATTAGCCTACAACTCCTGATCTCAATTACGATTTAGGCCTTTTTGCAGTCGACTAGTCGGCCAGAATCATAGTTGGTACACCTCTAAATTACGTTTCTGACGATTAAACGTTGAGTAGTGCTGTCGAAACGCATTGTGGCGTGATATTATTATATTTATGATAGGTAATTAAATTAGCAATGCGCTTTCATGCATACGTGAGCGTATGTTCCCACTTAACAATGGAGATTGTTATTTGTGGTGTAATTTTTCAATTATATTGTGATTGTATTCATCATCATCATCATCATCAGCCGGAAGACGTCCACTGCTGAACATAGGCCTCCCCCTAATGGTGATTGTATTAACTTGTTTTAATTATAATTTTAGTGAGCGTATAAGTTTAGTAGTGGTATCGGCGAAATAATTATGTAAGGATCGTAGCAGGAGGCACTCTGTGGTTTCGTACCCCACGGGAAAAGAGGCTAGTTTGTGTATAAAAGAGTCAATAGTTTTTCTTTTCACTGACCAGGCGAGATAGTGTCCAAAAGCGAGAATATCGCTCAATTAGAAAAGTTAGGGACTTTAGATTACGTCCGTCATCATTTTGTCCGTCTGGTGATCTATTAGGGAGGTACTATCTCCCTGTTGGTTAGTTTGGGGGACCGGATGTCTCAGCACAGGGGCATTATTATTACTTAATGTTTCTTTTTGTTTATTTGTTTTTTTATTTATGTAATGAGTGTATGTGTTCTTTTGTATGTGTCATTTTAATAGTAACAATAGTTTTTGTAAGTTTTTTGTTGTACACTAACCCGTGGATCCAGTTGTCCCAAAATAATATAATTTGAATTTGAATTACAATAGACACAATCATTCCACCATAACAACAATAATTATTCTACCATAACAACAATACTATCTACCGTAGACACAATTAATTGTGGTATTCGCCTTCGACTGTGTATTGAACAGAATCAGCATCCTATTTGATTTGATAGCCAGCATTATAATGATTGCTTTGCTCACTGAGGCGGTGTGAACTCTGAAGTTTCCGCTTGGCTTATGCATGTTTGCTGATATTATGTATATTAACGGGGATATAAGACTGTGGAATGGTGTTTGTTTTTGATAGAAGTCATGTGATTATTATTATAATCATCATTATCGTATCAGCCGTAAGAAGCCCACTGCTGAACACATGCCTCCCCTATACAGGGCGCCCCACGGCTATGCCACATGGAGGGAAATTACTTTGAATATTGAAGATGGAATATTTTATTGAAAGAAGACATTACTTTAATTATATAACTATTTATCCCTCCATGTGGCATCACCGTGGGGTGGCTTTTTTATCGTGTTAGAATCATCAAATGGGTCCTCCCACCCCGGGCAGGGCGGGAGTGACTGCCAGACTTGTACTAACAAAAATCCACGGTGTCTTTCAATAGCCCTTTATGTACCGGGGTCACGGTGATGGAATAAGTCCCGTACCCCGGCGGGCTTTGTCTCTCTGAGAGGGGGGGCTCTGTCTCTCTCTCCCCGTCATTATGCTGACGCTCTTTGAGGCGCGCGTGGAACACGACGCGCCGTCGACCCGGGCATGGTCATTGGTCGGACGGCGAGTTGCCCTTTACTTGCCATTCTCATGCCCGCGCCTACGGTGGCTTGAGATCGTCCTGCGACGTCCTCTCTCACGCGCGGCGCGCCTCCTTCCTTCTTCCTCTTTCAGTAAAATGTTCTATTTACATTATTTATGATACTTCCCTCCATGTGGCATCGCCGTGGGACGCCTTGTATACTTCTGGACTAGTTGGAAGCGGCTTAAATTCAGTGTGATCCTGTGCTCTTCATATTATGAAGACTGTCTTATTAAGATCAAAAATAAAAAAAACGTACTAAAAGCGATGTTATAATTTTATCTGAGTATCTGTCACTCTTCAAAATGAGGCAAATAAAGGAACACGAGCTTTTTATAAGCAACACTAGATATGACTCATGCTCATCTTGTCCTTGATGAGACGGTAAAAGAATATTAATATTACACAGAAAATGTCATAAAGAAAGTGTATTCTATAAATAGTAAACGTTAGGAGAAATGTAGGTACATTAGTAATAAAAACCACAGCAGACAATTCAAACAATTGAGATTTCCACCTTTCGGGTGGACGTCTTACGCTGCCCTTGCTGGAGATTATAATAATTCGTCTACTGTAATAAAATATCATAGAACTTAATGATTCAGTTTTTGGTGGCCCAATGGTAACGGACCTACGAGCTTGCCCTGTTAGAACAGTTGAGAGGTATAGTTCGTTATTGTCAACCTTGGCATGTTACTTTAGTATCATTAATTTCATGACCCTTGCTCTCAAAACAGTGAAAGAAAAAATACTTCCTTCATACTTCAAACATTTGTAACAACACAACAAATATATATATTTCAAACAACAATTCACAATCATAATAAACAACCTAAATGTATAACATAATTCAAAGCTTTCAAAAGGCAAGAAAACACAGATACGCGGAAGAAGACCTTCTTCAAAGCAGGGATCATGACATGCCATAACGTATGCGCGCTTAAGAATTCAACAAGTTATTTGGTTCACGAATTAAATAAATAATTCATAAGTACAAGGCGGTTTGAGATGTACGGTCAACCACGAAAGTGAGCTGCCAGTCTTAAGAACCGGTTGTAACATGTTCTGATAGTTATGACAACATATTAAACATTAAAATGCTCTGCATATTATTATAAAACACACGGTTGGTACCAATAGTCGAGCGGTCGACTGCTACGCTACTTGTTACGGGTTCGATTTTCCCATGGAACTAACATTTGTATGATCTGCAAGTCATATACACAATAACCAAACCCGAAACAAGTTCATGTTGTATGTAAGCTAAACTGATTGTAAACGCGACTACGAGACTACGAGAGAGGAGAAAATCATAGTGTGGGGCAATAAAAAAGATAAAATCATGCCAATCAATTCATCTGTTGTTATGTAAAAGAAATACAAAGAAAAAGCAACGAAAGTAATTGAAATTAAAAAAGAAAACCCTTCTGAAATACCATAGCGTAGGGAGTTGGTTTTTTAGATAGATGGAATTATGAGTCCATGTTTAAGTGTAGTCTAGTAGATTCCTAACATTGTCTAATTATAATTTTGAGTATTTGTAATAGTTGTAATTCAACTCAAAATCGTATTGAGTTTGATATATATGTTATAGCAGTCTGAGAAATACATGAATAAATAAATCTATCATAGTTTTTCCATTTCAATTTTATGATAAACTTTCTCAAATATTAAAAAACATAACTCCCAAGTTGATGTAATCTTAATAAAAAATCAACATTGTTAACTTTTTCATTTGACTCGACTTGCCGTCAAAAGTGACAAACCACTTTCTTGCCTGACGGTACTTGTGTGGTCTGGGACTGACCGATCGATAAAGAAGACTATACATGTGATATGTTTGTTGTGGTGTACAAGTCATTGGAGTGTCCTACATTGTGAACGTCTGAATGTACATAGATGTCTGGCGATTGCGACGTTTTTGTTAATGAATGATAAAATGGATTGGCGTTTTGAACTTTGACTGTTATAAATTAGAGTAAATTTTCTTTTAACAAAAATATTAGCTTTTCTACAATTTGAGTTCAAGCCAGGTTTTACTTTTGATTGTAGTTATTTGACTTATAAAGTATTATTGTTTGAGTGTTATTATTAAAGTTCTGTAGTTATTTAACTTTTAATTAAGTATATTAAAATATTATGGAATCTTTTAAAAAAACTTCTGAGAAAGCAAATTCACTGGAAGGGCCTAGATTATCATAGATTTTAGTAATAAATAGGAGAAAGCTGTACAATTTTCACAGTTATTTAATTAAAGACTTATTTTTTTAAATAACATAAACAAGTAAAGAATCAAGGCCCACCGTTATTTCCATAAAATATTTGATATAAATTTTGTCAAGTAAATGTTTTATTAAATATTATAATGTAAAGTTAATTATACAAATCGTATTATTAAAAACATGCAAGTTTCGCTAAGAAAACTCAATGACAAACAAATTGAAATCCACCTCGGTTCACCGGTGACACGCGTCCTGCCAGGCTCGCGGGACTGTCTCATCAAGTAACCGTGACCCTGGAACGTAAAGGGCTATTGAAGGATCACCATGGATTTTATTCAGTACAAGCCTGACAGTATAAACCTTTTTGTGGACTGGTACGTGGTAAAACATCAGATCGTAGCTCGAATCATAATTCTGTCCTACATTTGATCTAGAATCCAAAAAAAAACCCTAATAAACAATTTATCTCACCTATTAGACGCAGTACGCATAGAAAAGACGTAAGATGAAGACGCGTCGCGAAAGTGCGAAAATGTATGAGAGTCGCGCCCGCGTCCCGTCTCTTCTATGTGTTTTACGTCGCAACAATTTGTATGAAAAAGACGCCGAAGAGACATACGTCCCCGTCCCGTCTGCGTCTTAAGTCTTTTCCACGTGGCCTGCGCATTAATTTCCCTGACGGAACCTGCAGGTGTTCTGTCTTCCTGAAGCCATCTCTCATCCCCAGAACATACATACAGCAGGGAACTAATTAGGACTGTCGTGAAAAATGACGTCATTCGTCGCTGTCTTAGAAACTCTTACACAGGTTTAATATTTCATTCCAAGTTTTCTTGAAGAATAATTTGTAAGGTTATTCTGAATACTGCTGTGTTTTATGTTCTACTTAACTTCCTTGGAGATGGAGATTCCTTTGTTGAATTCTCCCGTTATTTTGCTGTTGCATTTTGCTGTTATTAGAATCATAATCTTTGGTTTTACGAATAGTTATTATTTTTCTGTAACTATCTTGTTAGGCCTGCGTGAAATTTTTGAAAGTTTTCCGAGGCCCTGGAACTTAAATGATACTTGAAGGAACATTGTGTTTTTTTAACAGTCTTTTCCGCTCCACCCGGCGCGGGAGAAGTCATTTGATTATTTTCCAAAAAAAAAAATATAGGGATAGCTCAATTTTTTGCATCATTCAATATTAAGTTTGTCAGTCCCCTTGTCATTATTGTATATTTTTAACAGTTACCTACATTATCATCAGCCTATAAATGTTTCCACTGCTGGGACGCAGGCCTCCTCAGACTTGCCCGAAAACAATCATCATCAATTTGCAAAAAACTATTAAATAAGATTTTTTGTGCTTCTGAAATTAATAAATAGAAAGATGGTTTAGTTAATTAGCTAGTAAGTAATCACTTTGTTTGATTTTTTCATAAAAAATCTATGGGAGACTTGTGTTTTGACATCTCAGTACCGTCAGCACGAGTTTTCAGTATTTCAGACGTAAAGTAATCTGGAACTTTGACGACTTCAAATTGACAATTTTCAAGGAAAAAATTAGTTCCTTCTTCGCACACCAGAGGCGCTGTTCCATATTTTCATACAAGAAACGCTGTAAATACTGGAAAAACCTGTAAAGTAAAATAGTGAAAACTCGTGCTAGGGGACACACTGAAGACACAGATCTTTAAAAGTACATCAATTGAATGATGGTTCAAGAAACTTAATGTATCTTCTAAACACATTATTTCAAAAGAAAAGAATAATCTCTTATCAGGTCCCAACCTACTCTAGTAGGCGTAAAAAAACGTCGTAAGGTTTACTGAACCGAACAAAAATAATAAAAACAAAGTGTTCCCTAAAGATACAACGCCTTCGGAAAATTCGTTTAGGATTCTCAGCTCACTGATTGGACGAAAAGATGTCCATAACCCAAGGCTGATATTACAAAGCCAGTATAAATGTTAAAGATTATTCTATTTTTATTTTGAATTCTTTGACTATTAATATAAAAAAGAAAATGAATAGAAACTACGATAGATAGTAGTCTGTCAATCTCTCAGTATTTTATACCTTGTCGTAAAAATATTGACTGGCCTTTTGGTCTAGTGGTTAGTGACCCTGACTGCTATGTCGGGGGTCGTGGGTTCGATTCCCACCCAGGACAAATGTTTGTGTGATGAGCATGATCATTTGTTCTGTGTCTGGGTGTAATATATCTATAATATGTATGTATTTAGAAATAAATAAGTATGTTTATCAGTTGTCTGGTACCCATAACACAAGCTCTGCTTAGCTTGGGACTAGATGACGTTGTGTGATAGTTGTGGAATATTTATTTATTTAATAGACAAAATATATTTCCTCTATATTTTCTCTATTTTTTTCATTTTCAGGGCGTTTGGTATTGGTTCTCAGTGCCGAAACTTTCTGTTAGCTGGAATTCCTCTTTAATATAGATAATATTTCTATTCCTAGCTATCATCATCGTCATCATCATATCAGCCCGGGATCACCCATTGCCGGGTATTAGGCCTCCTCCTTTTTATGCCATATCTCTCGATTCGGTGCGTCTCTTATCCATCTACATATTTATTCTTAGCAATTTTTTTCAAACATAACTTTTTACCATAATCATACAGACAACTTCAAAAATCGAATCCTGGCTTCCAAAAGAATGACTATAAGTATACATACCACAGAACCCTGAAAATAAAACGTTTAATCGTATGACAACAGTTTATAGATTGCTGTCAAACATGAAATGTTTGTAGGGCACGATTTTTGGGGCTGACATGATAAATCTGAGGAAGATACTGCCAACAGTCACGTTTTGTTACAAGAGACTTTGTGTCAGTGTAATGTAGGTCAGGAATGTGGAACTTTATGTTCCGCAACCCCGGCAAGGCTATGGCGCTCCATAGGGGGGCCTCGTCGTTATGCTGACGGTCTTTGAGGCGCGGGTGGAACACAACGCGCCGTCGGCCCGGGCATGGTCCATGGTCGGATAACGAGTTGCCCTTTACTTGCCGCCCGGATGCCCGCGCCTATGGTGGCCGGAGATCATCCTGCATCATCATCATCACATCCGTTGCCGTAGGCGTTTACCACTGCGGCTGGGGCGGAGGGAGAACGCTGTCCTCTCTCACGCGTTCCACCTCCGCCTTCACGAGCATGACTGCTTCGGAGAAAGAGGAGACTCAGTCTGTCTCGCCCCGTACTATTATTTATTGCTAGCCCTAATTGAAGATTTTCTACCACTAAAAAAGAAAATCCTTGTTTGTGTGGAAAATCTTGAGTTACCTAGTTTTAACGCCCAGGTGTGGACCGAAATTCTGACTGATTAAAAATAAACATGTTTACTGTAAAGGGCAATTAGCTTTTTTGTTCAAGACAATCGCGTACTCACGATCAACCGTGTGCCTCATTGAATCTGCCATCTTCATAAAATTGTAATGACAAAGTACGGTCAAGGGGTTTCATATACCAACTTATACATACAAATAATGACCCCAAGGTAGAAACAATAACTTCTGAAAATCGGCTATAATCCTATAACAAAGACACACGAACATAACCATTATCTTTATGACCTATGTTGTCAGAGTAATAAAATTGTGTTCAAAATCTGGATAGTAAGGTAACCTAGACTTTTGCAAAGGAACTCTTGACTAAGTAAATAAGTTACAGAAGTTCGTAACCAAACCGTATTATTATTTCAAGAATTTTAATAATTACTAAACTTCTACACTTCATAATTATTAACTTAGTAATGAAAACTTCAGGGTAATTCCTGGAAAAGTTAATTATTAAAGTTGTAACAAGCGACTCACAACGGTAAAATATATCCTACCAAAAACATACCTGTTAGAAATTGGGCAAGTTCGCCTAAAAAGGCTTGAAATCAAATCTATGGAACTTGCCAAGTTCTATCTTGCCGAAATTCACTTTAGCATACACTTAACTTAAAATATGGTATGGTAAAGGTAGTTTTATTTCTGTACTTGTAATAGGCACTGAGCTACAGGGTGGTCAAAAGTGGGGTGAAACGGTACGTGCAAGACATGCGCGCGGCCTTTTGCTGGAACTTGGCCTTCGCACTGCCGTGCGCTTCGATACTGAGAATGAGCACGAACATTTTGCTGGTTGTTATCAATGTCAAACAGAGCTCTGTGCTCTCGTTACATCACTCTAAGACAATAGAGACGTTCTTGGCTTATAGGAAGAACAAAGAAAATCTAACTTATTAGTGAACATTTCCGAGAAACAGTAAGTTGCGAGAAATTTCCAAAAACAGTTTCCAGTTATCGTCTTTCAAAATAATAAGAAAATTTCTTATGGACTTATAAGTGCGTATGAAATGCCAATCAGCACCTTAGATTAATAATCTATCTTCGTTTTGACATTTTCTGCAACCAATCAACAACCGAATTTGCTTATCTGAGTCTTTAAAATGTCCAATGAAAAGGCGTCAAAAACAAAGGAGTGGGTTATTTTTTTACGTGGTACATTCATCAAATGAGTCCTCCCGCCTCGGGAAGGGCGAGAGTGACTGTCAGACTTGTACTGACTAAAATCCACGGTGTCCTTCAATAGCCCTTTATGTTCCGGGGTCACGGTAATGGCATAAGTCCCGCAACCCCGGCAGGTTTTAGGCCTCTGAGAGCTGGGGCCCCGTCATAATACTGACGCTCTTTGAGGCGCGCGTGGAACACGACGCGCCATCGACCCGGGCATGGTCCATGGTCGGTCGGCGAGTTGCCTTTTACACACCGTTCGCATGCCCGCGCCTACGGTGGCCGGAGATCGTCTTGCGACGTCCACCACCGCGGGAGGGCTGGAGGGAGGACATAGTCCTCTCTCTCACGCGGCCCGCCTCCTCCTTCGCGAGTACGACTACTTCGCAGAAGGAGGCGAGTGCTTACCACTCCGTCTCGCCCCGCAGCATGGACGCAACCTATGCCGGGCGAAAGGAGCGGGATTTGGATTATGATTGAATATTAATTTCTGGTGTTAAACAAGACATAATACTAACCGATGCTTGTATTTAGTAGATACTAAAGAAGTTCTAAAGCACAAGTAAAACATTATTATTATCCCATTACACAATACTTCAGGTGGATAAGCCGAAGCAACGAGCTGTTCACGAAATGATGATAAAACCAAACTATCCCGGATTTACGACGAGAACGCGGTGTATCCAAAAACGGATCGCTGGTAACCATTATGGCTTTTGTTTTCGAATATATCCGAATACAAACGAAACAGAAGGTGCATTTATTAAGTTAAATGTAATATAAGTTTTTAGACTGACATGGTCACTATAACTATTATTTCGTTTTACAACGGGATATTTACCATGTTTCTTATGTTTTGAGTTTCCGATATTTCGGCACTGTTGCAAGCGCCATGGTCACGGATGCTCATCCGTTAAATGTGAGTTTTAATGTTTTTTAACACAGCAAAGCATAGTCAATCTGTTTTCCCCTATTTTTTTTGCGTGGTATTGTCATCAAGTGAGTCCGCACACCCCGGGCAATGCGGGACTCAGACTTGTACTCTCTAAAATCCACGGTATCCTTCAATAGCCCTTTATGTTCCAGGGTCACGGTAATGGAATAAGTCCCGTGACCCCGGCAGGATTTGGCCCTCTGTGAGGGGGCTATTATGCTGACGCTCTTCGTATTTTTCCCCTGCCTCCTCTCTGTGAGAGGGAGTGGTTAGATGCGGTACTTTTTTAAAAGAAAATGTTGTTTCTAAGACATGCCGACTCCTTCCCCGCTTGGGCAGAGCACTCACCGCCATGTCCACACGACAGCTATAGACTGCGTTTCCACAGAGGCGGAGCGGAGCAGAGCGGAGAGCGATTCACAATCACATAGCTTGAAATCCGCATCTCTTCTCCACTCGTGAATAGCTTTTCGCACTGCTCCGCTCCGCCTAAGTCGAAACGCAGCCTTAGGCGGCGACCTCTTGCCGCCAGAATTGATCGAGGTTTGTGTTCCTCGCGCGCCTCAAAGAGTGTCAGCACAATGACGGGGCTCCCTTTATAGAGCCAAAGCCTGCCCGGGGTAGCGGGACTAAACAGCAACCGTGGTCCCGGAAGGTAAAAAGAAAAAAAAATTAACGATTTTGTATACCTCAGAGTTTTCACAGTGGTCCTTCTGCACTGCTCTGCTCAATGACACAAGGCAATAAAACTGTAGTTACGGTATCAATCGCATGAAGGTAGCATGGGTCGTTAGGTAACTTGAGTAATGGCGAAGTTATTACAGCCACAACTGTAATCGCTCTGAAGAAATTCGGTTTTTTTTTTATAAATAATAAATGTTCCATGTTTCTTGGTAAAGTTAAGGGAAAATGTATGGCTTTCTGAGGTTTTGTGACTTGTGTGAGCATGGTGATTTATTTTATGGTAATTTTATGGCTATTTATAGAAAGTTATATTTAACTTGACCTTATACATAGATTTTAACTGGGCTTTTTATTTTTGTTTCTTAAAAATATTTGGTTCGTGGTTAATTAATCATGATAAATGCCTAAGATCTTTTAGAATTAGATTATTTGCATGGGGTATCGAATAACTCAGTTACTGGGCAGGGTAGTCGCTTCTTATGTTAACCTTACATATTTCAGGAAAGGCTAGGTAGATCATGGCAGTAAGCTGGTTTATAACTCATTGAATAATTTTCGTAATTATAATTATGAATTGAAATTAAGTTTATTTATGTACAAGTAGTTAACCCATGGTAATAAGTCTATGGTCTAAATCTAAGTTAACATCTCAATCAACATTTAATTCTAATTTTCACATCATATTTAGGGCTGATTTTTCAATAGTCAGATAACTTTCATATGAGGAATAAAAAATAGCGTTTTAGCTTATCTATAGAAAATATATCAAATCGCCATTTTTATTCCTCAGAGAAAAGTTATATAACTATTCAAAAATCAGGCCTAAGGATATTAAAAAATATAAAATTCGGGCGCTTATTCAAAAAACTTCCTCAAAAATTTGATCAATACAAATTATAATCGTCCGGATTAAAGCTTCACGTTTTAATTGATCTGCAATGCGAAATGTAACAGATTGCAGCCATGTTGCCGATCATATTAAGGCTCGCGTTACATTCTGTGAGGTCGTCACTGCAACCAATGAACAAGTGAAAATAAAAATTACTGTACTCTTACTCACCCCTCTTGTCTATGAAGGTGGACAGAATCTACAATTTTTTCAAAAAAAAAGGTATAGACGATGACTACAACCAATCCTTCATCCTACTAATGATGTCGTCAAAGCAGCTAAACTAATTTTCATGAATTTTGTTGAGACAAATGAGATCCGCTTATTTGGCAAAGTAATTTTATTAACAAGGAATTCCTCTTGCATCGTGGGTGCATTGTCAAAATTGAAACTCACAAACACTGACACCAAATGTGTATGTCAGGTCATACAAATATTATTTTGTTCCGTGCGGGAATCGAACCTGTGATACGTTGTACACTGAACTTGCAATTTAAACTTGCAACCTTTTGGTTCAGTACGCCTGACACCTTTATTAATTAAGCCATCGTAGCTTTACAAGGTCAAATACTTTAATACATTCTTAACGTCTTATGGTGCCCTGGTCTTTCAAGCTTTACAATTTGTGAGTAGGCGGTAATGCGTATATTATAATGTTTAACATAAATATAGATCCTGTCGTGAAAATATTAGCAGCAGATTTTCTTGAAATTCAATACAAAATAAAATGATTTTTATATTATAGAAATCTTTCCTCCCAGTTTCGACCCAGAATTGTCACAACAATCCTATTAAGGCCGTATACACACAGCGCTGTCATACAACCAGCTGCAACTGTGCACAAGTACCTCGTTTAGCGAATATTAACGCGTAGTAATGCATTTCTGACGACTAAGCCGTTTTGCGCAAATGTACACACAGCCGTATGTTCCAAAAATGGCCAGAGAAATACGTGGGCAGAAAAAAAAAGTTTACGGAAAAAAGGTAAGCTAGTCACGTGCGAAAAGATAAAAAGATCACTTAACGAAATTCAAAAGCGATTTTCTTTTGAATCTTTTTGGAGTTGTTGAGTTATTTAGCGAAAATAAATTCATTGTTTGTGAATGGCTCGTATCCATTATGGATTAACTTTATAGAAGTGAGTATAGTTGGTGCCTTTTTGAGTATGAAAGATTTAAGACATTTATTTTATCGCATGCGTGGGAGAAGTAAAATACGATTCTGCAACGATTCACCGACGACCGTTTCATCATTGGACGTTTCGTCGACAGGACGATCCACTTATGGCCGTTTCACCGATAGACTCTTTCACCTTTGGACATTTATGCCCGGTTCATCGACAGAACCTATCACCTAGGGACTTTTCGCCGACAGGACGATACGTAAAATACAGATGCACCTTTTTCCTTCAGTTGCCCTTACATTCCACGGCCGCGGTACCCTGTTAGATTGTTAAGCAAACTAAGTTTGCCTAGTCCTTTATAGTACTGCAAGCCATCCACTACTCGCTGTCCGCAAGCTCACATCTTTCGTGGCCTCAAGTTTCCCGATGCCATGGGTGTTCCGTGGGTGGCGAGTAGTGGGCGACTCGCTGTCCGACCATGGACCATGCCCGGGTCGACGGTGCGTTGTGTTCCACACACGTCTCAAAGAGTGTCAGCACAATGACGACCCTACCTTTAGAAGGCCAAAGGTCTGTCGGGATCGCGGGACACACGTATACCGCGGCTCCGTTACATAAAAGGCTACTGAAGGATACCGTGGATATTAGTCATTACGAGTCTGACAGTCCCTCCCGTTCTGTCTTTGGTGGGAGGACTCATGTAGCAGCTAGATAACATATCCTGCTACTTTCTTGATAACAGCACAATTGATGTAGAACAGTAACGTTTTTTGGGGTTAGTTTTACAATGAAAGCCTGGAACATAAATTACACTTCGAAATAAATAACCTTCATTGTATATAGGTTATTTACGCTTCAGGTAATCTGAAACACTAATCACTTTGAGATAGAACGCTATTCATGTCTCATAATTATGTACGAAAAATTCGACAATAATCAGCATTTTGACAGTCTATGATGATGATTTTTTCATTCATTCCGTTGAGGATAGGCAAAGGTCTTAGACCATACAGCCTGGTATGTGATATTTTGACGGTCGAATTTCGCAATAACTGTTGATCAGAACTATGACATATATATGCTTTTCGGGATCCTCGTTGGAAGATCTTTCCAAATATAATAATGGTTCTCGGATTTATTACACTTTTAGTTTTATTCTTAATCATGTAATAAATGTCATAGACTCCCTTTACACACGCGCCTCGCTATTCATACGGATGCGTAAACGCACCATCAGAATTGCGTTCCGTTCCACCTCGTTGTGGCTGTCTATGACCATTGCAGTCACCAGCGTTTAAATATTTGTTATTTTTATGTGAACTACATAAACTCGACAAGGGAGTTATTTTTCCTGTCACGGATGTGGTAGAGTGTCAATTAGTTTATGCTGTTTTAAAACTAGAATTAGAAAAATAGTTTAAGCATTTTCAATGTCAACATTTCGTGTGGAACGGACCGTCATCGGTTCGTGGTCGTCGATTTCCGGATAGGATCGAACAGTCTGGAAAAGATGATGGCTTGAGCAAGTTGCGTGCCGTCGGACTCATCTACACGACGCCGAGAAGATGGCGGAGCTGAACTGAATATAGCGCCATGTTCGCTTCTCATTTCTCCTTGGGTTTCTAACTTCAAAAGCTACAAAATATGGCTAATCTTTATATCCCGATGGATGATTAGTCAGCGTCAAGGTGCGTCATCAGCCCTAATTTGCTCGATGACAATTTTCCGTACCGCGTGCTCCGTGCGGCAGTCCTAAAACTTCCGAAGGGAGGCCTACGCGGCGGGCCTTGTCCGCTGGGGAAGCTCTCCCAGTGGACGAACCCAAGGATCATCAAAGCCGTTGCCAGCCGGGAGATTCTCCGTGTGCTCCTGGTCGACTTCGCGGGAGGTGCCCTGCGCCCACGACGTGGTGCGCCGGCAGATGGCGTTCGTCGAAGATCCTGGACGATTGACGGCCTTAGTGGTCGCCATCCCGTCGTGATGCCAGACCAACTTCATCGCCGGCGTTCTACTCGAAAATCCACGGCTTCCGGGGTCACATCGTGAACGTGTGAGTGCGTGATCGTGGTACCACGTAAGTCTCTTGTATTCTTTTGGCCAAACTAGAGTCAGTGCGCGTTTTGCGTATCACAGGCACCGATGCCCGTCCTCTTTCTAGAACTTTCTGGTCTCAGGATTTTGCTACGTCAATTTCCATAATTTGTTTATAGCTGTATAAGTGTTAAATGTTGTAATATACAGTTATCGTTTACAATGTTAATTTATTCGTTTTATTCCAAATGAATCACCCATAGGTTCCCTTTAGACAAGAGGTCCTTGAAACAATAGCCCAATGCTGAAAGCCGAGAGTTTGAAGGCCTACTGTACTACTTTTCAACTTGTAACATAACGGTAACTTTTATAACCCAATATTCTTTCTCTTTTTTTTTCTTTTTTTTTCACACCGTTACAATGGCGCCCGAACATCTATTATATTTATAATCTATGGGATTTATTTGGAATATTTCTTGTCAATAATTTCAGTTTAGTATTAATAGATTAACATTTTTCAACACATTTTGCATGTCTAGTACATTGTTTTCACATGTCATGTCAAGTCTTACAGGTTATTTGGAATTGCAATAACATTATGTGCCGTATCTAAACAGTGAGTGCATGTTTACATTCTTATCAGTGTAATCATCAACAAAGCAACATTCCATGCTAATGTCAAGTTGATAGCAGTTGCAAACATAAAATTCAAAGAATATTTGTGTACTTGCAATAATAATTTCAATTAATAAACACAATAGTCACTTGCTACACCTTATGTAAGCACTGTTTAGTTACAAACTATTATTTTGATTTAAAATTTTGAAACTTTTGTATTTGTGTCCGTCACAATGGCAGAACCACTTGAAAAATTCCAAGATACAGAAGGTAATAATACTTCTGATAATGAGGATGAGTCGCAAAATGTAACTTATAGACGTAAGGAGGCTTTACAGTCTGCAATGTCAACCACATCCCGTGACACGAAACATAACCCACCACAGAGTCAATCGGCTCCAGCAGAACACTCGACTGTCGTAACTTATGTAGTACGTGACGACAATTTCAAGTCGTGGAATTTAAAGTTTACCGGTGACTCAAGCATTGTAGATTTTTTCTTGCGAATAGATGACTGCATGCACACTAGAGACGTACCTGAGCAGAAAATAGTGAAATGTTTTTCAGATTTCTTGAGCGGCAAAGCCCTCGATTATTATAGGCAAATTAGAGACTCAGTAGTCACCTTGGAAGATTTGCAAAATAAATTCAGAACATTTTTCTCATCCTTCGACAGTGATTTTATTTCGGAAAAACAGATTAGGGATCACAAACAAAACTTAGGACAACCATTGCATATTTATGTATTAGATACGCAAACTTTAAATTCAAGACTAACATTGCCCTTATCTGAGGCTACTTTAATAGAGATTATAAAACATAATTTATTACCAACATATGCACAACTGTTAGCAGTCAATGACATTCAGACCATTGACAGATTAATAACATTAGGCAAGCGTTATGAAGCATATGCAGTTACCACATCAGGTAACTCTTCCTCGAAGCCTATCAAGGGTCAAAAACAAGTTACTGTGGTCAACACTCAGTACAAGAAAAAGGAAACTTTAGTAATTACTTGTCAGAAATGTAAGAAATCCGGTCATTCATACAAACAATGCAGATCAATTCCAGGCATTGTATGTTTTAAATGTGGGACAAAGGGAGTAATCACATCGCGTTGTTCAAAATGTAACCCACCCACAGATACCCACCCTGTTCAAACTAAAAATTCAAAAAACTAGAACGTCCAGGAGTGACTGCTTCTTGCTCGAATAAACAACATCTGGGTACGGTGACTCCTGGTTCATCAAGTGAAAAATTAGATAACAGGATTTTTGTAGAATTTTTAATTAAAAACATACCTTACATAGGACTTTTAGATACAGGTGCAAACCTCTCCGTCATTGGTAACGGATATCATAAACAACTTTTAGATTTTGGATTTCAAATAACACCAACAAACTGGAGCGCAAAGTGTGCCAATGGGTCACAAGTACAAACAATAGGAGTAATGACAATACCAGTAACATTTAGAAATAAAAATTGGGAAATAGCATTTATGGTCATTCCAGAAATATCAGATAACTTCATATTAGGTATGGACTTTGTACATCAATTCGGCATTTTAAATTATTTTAATTTCCATAGCATAGAACTTGTGGGAAAAACTGAAGATACACACCCACAAACTTCAAATAAGCTGTGTGGTATAACATCAAAAAGTGAATTATCACCACTAGAAAATATTGAATTAGGAAAAATAATTGATAAATTTAAAACCATTAGTACTGAAGAAAAAGGATTAGGAAAAACTAATATAATTGAACATAGGATAGTAACAACTGGTTCGCCAATAAAACAAAAATACTACCCTTTATCACCAGTGAAATTACAAGCACTGAATGATGAAGTGGACAGAATGTTAGAACTAGGCGTGATTGCACCATCAAAATCACCTTGGTCAAATCCAGTTGTTATGACACCAAAAAAAGATGGTTCACTTAGATTCTGTTTAGATGCTAGAAAACTAAATGACGTCACTATTAAAGACTCCTATCCATTGCCTTATATATCTTCAATATTAGACAACCTTAAAGGCGCTCGTTATCTATCTTCAATAGATTTATCAGCAGCTTACTGGCAACTACCACTCTGCGATTCAGATAATTTAGACGGTAATGGCACTTCATGTCAAAAAACCGCATTCGTAGTACCTAACAGGGGACTTTTCGAATTTAAAAGAATGCCTTTCGGTTTATGTAACGCCGGTTGTGATATGCAACGTTTGATTGACTCACTTTTTCAACATAAATATGGTGAAAAAATTTTTGGGTACTGTGATGATCTCCTTATAGCCACCTCTTCATTTAAAGAGCATATTAATATATTAAACGATGTTTTGGAAACATTAAAGCAAGCAGGTTTGACAATAAACTTTAATAAGTGTGAATTTTGCAAAGATGAATTACATTACTTAGGTTATGTTGTAAGTTCAAAAGGTCTGCAAACAGATCCAAAAAAATTAGACTGTATTAGAAATTTCCCTAGACCAACTACAGCTAGACAATTACGTGCTTTTATAGGTTTATGCTCATATTACAGGAGATTTGTAAATAACTTTTCAACAATTATAGCACCAATGACAGCATTAATCGGTAAAAGAAAAGGTAAAGAGGCAATAGCTTGGTGTAGTGAAGCAGAAACATCTTTCATATCACTTAAAGAAGCTCTCACTCAAGCACCAGTATTAGCATGTCCTGATTTTAAAATACCATTTCAGATTCATACAGATGCTTCATCAGTTGGCATTGGTAGCGTTCTCGTTCAAGAAATTGACGGTATAGAGCATCCTGTAGCGTTTCACTCCCGTTTACTTTCAAAAACAGAACGAAATTATAGCACAACTGAGCGTGAGCTGTTAGCAGTAGTTGATTCAGTCATACATTTTAGACCTTATATTGATTGCAGCCACTTTATTTTAGTAACAGATCATATGTGTCTTAAGTGGTTAAAAACACTAAACAACCCATCAGGTCGTTTAGCGCGTTGGGCTATGCAATTAGCTTGTTTCGACTTTGAAATACGTCATAGGAAAGGTGCTCTGCACGTAGTTCCTGACGTGTTATCAAGGGCAGAACTCAATGCAGTTACATTTACAGGAGGTAGTAATTCAGGTGATGATTGGTACAATAAATTATTTAAAAATGTACAATCAAATCCAATATTTCACAAAAATTATCAAATAAAAGATAATACATTGTATAGATTCAGTAAACCTTCTTCAAAGTTACATGAGGCAAATTCTTGGAAAATTGTCTTACCTCAAGACATAGTACAGGAATGTATAAAGGAAAATCATGAACTCACCGCAATACATCCTGGTACATTTAAAACTTTAGCTAAAATAAAAGAAAACTATTTTTGGAAGGGTATGAATGCAGACGTTAAGTCGTATGTGTCTAACTGTGAAAAGTGTAAGGCTTACAAACACTCAAACGATGTACCACACGGACACATGACACACCAGAAACAAGTGGAGCGTCCCATGCATACACTTTCCATCGATACAATTGGTCCTTTACCTAAATCATATTCCGGACACATTTATATACTTTCAATTGTAGACATTTTTACCAAGTATTGTTGGCTTCATCCACTTAGAACTGCAACCACAAAGACAGTAACTTCATTTATAGAATCAGAAATTATACTAAAAGAGGGCACACCATGTGTCATCATCTGTGACAATGCCACTATTTTTCAAAGTAAAGATTTCAAGAATTTCTGTACAAAATATTCAATTCCAAAAATATTTTATAACGCATATTATTCACCACAGTCAAACACCGTTGAACGTTACAATCAAACCATTCAAACTTGCTTAGCAATGTTAGTAGAGGAGGACCAGCGAAATTGGTCTAGGTTCCTTCCTCAAATACAACTATTTATGAACACTACTATAAATTTAGCAACTGGATACACACCATATTTTCTCGCCAGAGGCCGTGAAATCATCTCTGATGGTTCATTGCACACCTTAAGGGGCAACGCACCACAATCGATTGATGATATTCAGCTCGCAAATAGGAACGAAAAAGCTAATTCCTTAAATGAACTCGCAGATATTTTCCAACGTGTAAGCAGCGCATTGACCAAAGCGTACAAACAGAATGCAAACAGATATAACCTGCGTCGCCGTGAGCTCAGGCTACGTGTGGGTGATATCGTGTGGAGGCGTAACTTTGTACAGTCAAACGCAGCAAAGTTTTTCTCAGCTAAATTAGCACCAAGATTTATCAAATGTAAAGTAGTTGATAAACTATCTGATGTTGTTTACCAATTAGAGGAAACAGACACAGGAAATATAGGAAAGTATCATGTCAAGGACATAATAAAAGTGCCAATATGAGTAAATGGTGTTATTTATGCTTAAATTTCAATTAATTGCACAGTGTTACACTTGCACATTATTGGACAAATTTTTTTGGAAGAAAAAATTTTTTTTTCTTTACTAAACTGAATTGCTTTTGTATCAGTGGCTCTTAGCAGCCCTGGTCCCATTTATTTTTTAAAAGTCAGTTCAGAATTTTTTTCAAAACAGTTAAAAAAAAAAAAAAAAAAATTTTTTTCTTAATAAAAAGGAAAAACTATTTACTTAACTGACTTATTTTTTATATCAGTGGCTCTCACTACCCTTGATTCCTTTTATTTTTTTGAATTCAGTTCAGTACTTTCTTCAAAATAATTAAAAATAAGTTTTTTTCCCCTTCAGAAAAAAACTATATGCTTTACTAAACTGAATACTTTTTGTATCAGTAGCTCTTGACAGCTCTGATTCAGTTAATTTTTTCAAATTCCGTTCAGTACTTTTCCCAAAACAATTAAAAATAAGTTTTTTTAACACAAAAAAAAAAAAACTATTTTCTTTACTGAACAGAATTGTTTTTGTATCAGCGGCTCTAGATGGCTCTGATAACCCTCATTTTTTCAGAATCGGGTCAGTACTTTTTTCAGAACAATTGAAACAAAGTTTTTTATTATAAAAAATAAAAACTATTTTTCTTTAATTACCTGGATTATTTCTGTATCAGCGGCTTTTGATAGCCCTGATCCCGTTTATTTTTTTCAAAAACGGTTCAATACTTTTTTCAACACAATCGAAAAAAAGTTTTTTTTGTGGTATTGAGTTAGGACGTTAACTCACAAACATATTCGCACATTGCTCGCTTTGAATTGGGTGACGACTCATATTCATTTGCAGCATTGCCTGTCACTCCAGTGACGTACTAAATATAGTTCCCAGTACTGTTTCGCGACCAGCACTGTGGTTATTATATTTTAAAAATCTAATATTAAGATATGTTATAACTATAACCGTTAATAGACTAGGATTATTTGATAACTTTACCTAATAAATATCAATAGTTCATAAGTTAATACACAATTAGCCAATAGTTTAGTTAACATATGCATAGGATTAAAAATGCTTAGATTTAAAAAATGCTTAGATTTGAAAAAGGTTAGGTTTAAAAATGCTTAGGGTTAAGAAATAAAAATTATAATAAGCTTATACCTTATATTTACATAAAATTATAACTTCATATCTAGTTAGTCGTTTCAATAGCTGTAAGAATAATTTTTTTCCTTTGGGTGGAACGGCTGTTTTTTCCGAGAAGAGGGGTATTGTAGCAGCTAGATAACATATCCTGCTACTTTCTTGATAACAGCACAATTGATGTAGAACAGTAACGTTTTTTGGGGTTAGTTTTACAATGAAAGCCTGGAACATAAATTACACTTCGAAATAAATAACCTTCATTGTATATAGGTTATTTACGCTTCAGGTAATCTGAAACACTAATCACTTTGAGATAGAACGCTATTCATGTCTCATAATTATGTACGAAAAATTCGACAATAATCAGCATTTTGACAGTCTATGATGATGATTTTTTCATTCATTCCGTTGAGGATAGGCAAAGGTCTTAGACCATACAGCCTGGTATGTGATATTTTGACGGTCGAATTTCGCAATAACTGTTGATCAGAACTATGACATATATATGCTTTTCGGGATCCTCGTTGGAAGATCTTTCCAAATATAATAATGGTTCTCGGATTTATTACACTTTTAGTTTTATTCTTAATCATGTAATAAATGTCATAGACTCCCTTTACACACGCGCCTCGCTATTCATACGGATGCGTAAACGCACCATCAGAATTGCGTTCCGTTCCACCTCGTTGTGGCTGTCTATGACCATTGCAGTCACCAGCGTTTAAATATTTGTTATTTTTATGTGAACTACATAAACTCGACAAGGGAGTTATTTTTCCTGTCACGGATGTGGTAGAGTGTCAATTAGTTTATGCTGTTTTAAAACTAGAATTAGAAAAATAGTTTAAGCATTTTCAATGTCAACATTTCGTGTGGAACGGACCGTCATCGGTTCGTGGTCGTCGATTTCCGGATAGGATCGAACAGTCTGGAAAAGATGATGGCTTGAGCAAGTTGCGTGCCGTCGGACTCATCTACACGACGCCGAGAAGATGGCGGAGCTGAACTGAATATAGCGCCATGTTCGCTTCTCATTTCTCCTTGGGTTTCTAACTTCAAAAGCTACAAAATATGGCTAATCTTTATATCCCGATGGATGATTAGTCAGCGTCAAGGTGCGTCATCAGCCCTAATTTGCTCGATGACAATTTTCCGTACCGCGTGCTCCGTGCGGCAGTCCTAAAACTTCCGAAGGGAGGCCTACGCGGCGGGCCTTGTCCGCTGGGGAAGCTCTCCCAGTGGACGAACCCAAGGATCATCAAAGCCGTTGCCAGCCGGGAGATTCTCCGTGTGCTCCTGGTCGACTTCGCGGGAGGTGCCCTGCGCCCACGACGTGGTGCGCCGGCAGATGGCGTTCGTCGAAGATCCTGGACGATTGACGGCCTTAGTGGTCGCCATCCCGTCGTGATGCCAGACCAACTTCATCGCCGGCGTTCTACTCGAAAATCCACGGCTTCCGGGGTCACATCGTGAACGTGTGAGTGCGTGATCGTGGTACCACGTAAGTCTCTTGTATTCTTTTGGCCAAACTAGAGTCAGTGCGCGTTTTGCGTATCACAGGCACCGATGCCCGTCCTCTTTCTAGAACTTTCTGGTCTCAGGATTTTGCTACGTCAATTTCCATAATTTGTTTATAGCTGTATAAGTGTTAAATGTTGTAATATACAGTTATCGTTTACAATGTTAATTTATTCGTTTTATTCCAAATGAATCACCCATAGGTTCCCTTTAGACAAGAGGTCCTTGAAACAATAGCCCAATGCTGAAAGCCGAGAGTTTGAAGGCCTACTGTACTACTTTTCAACTTGTAACATAACGGTAACTTTTATAACCCAATATTCTTTCTCTTTTTTTTTTCTTTTTTTTTCACACCGTTACACTCATTTGATGATTTTACAACGATAATAAATGGGTGTCCCCCTGGCGTGATGTGGAGGATAGCCTATTGAACATTCAAAATAACAAACGACAGATGGCTTAACAGATCACAGGCCAATTCGTCAAGTAAAAGACAGTATAGTCGAGGTATAAGAATCAAATAACAGAGAGAAAAGTAAGCAATAAATATATTGCAAAGATGGCCAATACATCACACACCTGTTATTCCTAGGGTATCCACTCAACCGTAAAAGTATTGGGAAAGCGATACAAGCCAATAAATGGCGATTTACGCAGAGTTTTCTTATAAAGACTTAATAATTTGTTACGTTGATACATGGCTTGGGGTTTATTTTTACGTCATTTCAGGTTCTTATATATCGAAATCATTCTTTAGCACATATCAAGGTTCAGCGTAGCGTATCTTCAGTTAGGAGAATGTGGAACGTGTGAAATTGAGGCTATCCTTTAAAAGAACTTTTCCTCAGAAACAGTACAGTAGGGTGGTGACCACTGACATTAGCATTTCTGCTAATAGTGGAGTTTCTTTAAACGAGTAAGCAAGACAACAGAAGATTTATTTACTAAAACCAAGATATCTTCTTGCTCACAAGCAGTTAAATGCAAAAATAGGTCAGAGCAGAATTCCTTGACAATATTTCACCAAAACATTCAAGGTTTCTCTTCTAAACAGCTAGAAATTGAATTATTTTTAGAAAAAACTAAGTTTGAAATCGTTTGCTTCACAGAACATTGGTTAAAAGACTGTGAAATGCTAATAAATTATGAAAATTACAATGTCGGCAGTTGTTTTAACAGAAAATCTAGGATACGTGGAGGTTCTTTAATCCTAGTTAAAAATAATATTAAATATAAGTCTCGCAATGATATAGTTGATCTTTCAGTCGAGCATAGCATAGAATTGTCTTGTGTAGAGCTGGATAAGCATATTATAGTGTGCGTTTACAGACCCCCAAATTACTTAAACTACTCTATATTTGAGTCAGTAATGGAAGACGCTTTGGCAAAACTTGAAACCGGTACTAAATCGATTATTGTCTGCGGTGACTTTAACGTTAATATTTTAGATAATAATGTAAATAGCAGTAGATTGTTAAGCCTATTCAAATCATTCAATTTGTCGAATGTGTTTTCAGAACCAACCCGTATTACCACAAATTCTGCTACATGTATTGATAATATTTTTTGTGGCTGCGATTACATAAATAAATCTATTGTCAATTGCCTACCTTCAGATCATAGCGGACAGACCGTTGCTTTCGCGTCAAATAAACCAGTACAAAAAATTATAATACAAGCTAGAACTATAACACCCAGCAGTTTGGATAGATTTAATAATAATTTAATAAGTAAATTAAGTATTCCTGACAATTTTACTCAAATAAAGGATGTCAATAAATTTTATGAAGAGCTTTTTAAGGTAGTGCATGCAGAGTTCAATAATAGTTTAAAAAAGAAAACCAAAACTGTTAACCCAAAGTTTATTTTCAGCGACTGGGCAACACAGGGTATTAGGAAAAGTAGGGAACGATTATTTGAGCTTTACGGCCTTAAGCCGTATATCAATACAGACAGTTTTAATAAATATGTTAGTACGTACTCAAAAATTTTTAAAAACGCTTGTCAGGCAGCTAAGTCATTATACATTAGCGAAAAGATTAAGTCAGCTGACAATAAGATAAAAACGGTGTGGAAAATTATCAATAATGAAACCAATCGAAATAAAAAGCATATTGATTTCACACTGGAGACCTCGCATGGTGTCGTAAAGTCTAACAAAGCTATTGCTCAGGAATTTGTAAATTTCTTTACTAGTATCCCAATAAGAACAACGGAAGCGATAAATTCCTCACCCTTGCTTTCTTTTAATTTACTAAGAGAAAACGTTCCAGCCTGTCCTATTGAATTTAAATTTAAGCATATAAACCCCGAGACAGTTGTGAAAGCTTTTAAGCAAATCAAGGTAAAATTAACCGAAGATCTGTGGGGTATTTCTGTCAAAGTTTGTTCCTCTATTATTGAAACTATTGCACCTTATTTAGCCACAATATTTAATTTGTGCGTAGATCAAGGAGTCTTCCCAGATCTGATGAAATACAGTAAGGTAATTCCGCTTTTTAAAATCCGGGGATAGTAAAGACTGCAATAACTATAGGCCCGTTTCCGTTCTGCCGGTCTTCAGCAAAGTGTTCGAAAAAGTTATGCTTAATCAAATGCTCACTCATTTTAACACCAATAAAATCTTGCACGAGAAACAGTATGGTTTCACCAAAGGGCGTTGTACGACTGATGCCGGTGTGACCTTATTAAAACACATATTTACTGCGTGGGAAGAAGCTCAAGATGCCATTGGGATCTTTTGTGACCTCTCGAAAGCATTTGATTGCGTAAATCACGAATCTTTGCTGATGAAACTTCAGCATTACGGTCTAGGTAAACTTGCGCTAAGATTAGTGAAATCGTATTTAAGTGATAGACAACAGCAAGTTCAAATAAATGGTGTCAATTCTACGGGTTTAAAAGTTGAAATGGGGGTACCACAAGGTTCGATATTGGGCCCTTTTCTCTTTTTAGTATATATAAATGATCTGCCCTATTTATTTAAAAACCAACCGGAAATGGTATTGTTTGCGGACGATACTTCCTTAATATTTAAGATGAATAGACGTGCCTCAAATGTTGACGACGTAAATGTTGCCCTACAGCAGGTCCATTCTTGGTTCACTGCCAATAATTTAGTATTGAATGAAAAAAAAACTAAATGTGTAAGATTTGCTCTACCGAATGTCAAAAGCAATGACTGTGACATAGTATTGAATCAAGAGAAATTAGAATTCGTCGACAAAACTGTTTTCCTAGGAATTACGCTCGACTCGAGGCTACAATGGGGTCCGCATTTAACATCTCTTGCAGGACGCCTGAGTTCAGCAGCATATGCTGTTAGAAAAATCCGTCAATATACTGACATAGATACCGCGAGACTGGTCTATTTTAGTTACTTTCATAGTATTATGTCTTACGGTATTTTGTTATGGGGACGTGCTGCAGACATCGAATCAATATTCATTCTGCAGAAAAGAGCTATTAGAGCCATATACAATCTTCGCAGGCGCGATTCTTTAAGGGAACGGTTTAAGGATATTAACATCATGACTGTACCTTGTCAATACATCTACGAAAATATCATGTACGTTAGAAAGAATCTGCATCTATTTAGTAAAAGAGGTGAAAGGCACAATTATAGTACTAGATCTAGGGACGAATTAGTTCAACCAGGTTTCAGGTTAGCCAAAGTAGACTCATCCTTCATGGGGTACTGTTTAAAATGTTACAATAAAATACCTCCCCACATACTTCAACTGAATGAGACGAAATTTAAAACTTGCATTAAACGCACACTATGTAGTAAAGCGTATTATAAGTTGGGGGATTACATTGCTGATAAAGATGCTTGGCTTAATGCTGGTCCTGCTCCACAACCATAGGGGGAAACCAGTGGATTAGCTTGTGAAAATATTGTAAAAGCTGTAACTATTTTTGCATTGTATAGATTCGATTCATTAGTTTTATCTTCCAGACTAGTTATATGCGTTCATATAATTGTTTATTTATTTTTATTTGACTTTATTAAGTCATTTAGTTTTTATTTTTATGTGTTTGTATTTGTTTTATTTTAAATTGATCAACGGACGTTATTGTCCTACTCACTTTAGTTTTTAATTCCTCTTCTTTTTTTTTTTTGGACTTTTCTAGATAGACATTTGTAGGTTATCCCTTAATTATTTTTTTGAAGCGGATGAAGACTTTGCATTGTATAGAGTCAATGTGTCTAGTATTATATAGCGTCATAGCCAGCATTGTGTGAGTACCATGTACTTCAGAGCTATCTTTAACTAGAAACCTACGTCTTTCATTGACTTGAATGACTCTGGCGGTTGAGAGTATGTCATGCTCACTCAAAAGTCTCGCTGATGGTGGCATGTCTGTCGGATCATTTAGTTCCCTTCAAAATGGTTGAGCTGAATGGTGCTGATATATGTGTCATGTTCGTGAACGGGCGCTGTCAGTTGGGACTGGTCATCTCTTAGCTGCCATGGTCTATTTTAATATTTATAACTTTATTTTTGAATTGTCGTTTTTATATTTACTATGGACACTAATAACTTGCCACATCGTTCTCACATAATGTACCTACCATCTGATGATGAATGATGTAACCTAAGATCTGTAATAATTTTGGCGATTGAAAAAGAGTGTCCATGGAGTTTCTTGCTCATTCTTCTCCATAGAGATCTACGCTTTGGAATGAGCACCTACGGTACTTTCACAGTTTTTATGTCTTGTGACTGGGACTGTAGCACCATAACTATTTTTGTACTAGTTTTATTTTGTCTTTTGACAGTTCAAAAGTGCCGGTTATGGCCTAATTGAAATAAACGTTTTGATTTGATTTGATTTGATTTGATTTGATTTGTACGTCTCAATTACCATCAAATGGGTCCTTCAGCCCAGAGTGGAGCGGAAGGGACTGTCAGACTCGTACTGACTAAAATCCTCGCTGTTCTTTCTATAGCCTTTACGTTTCAGGTCCACGCCAGCAAACACATCTAATGCAATATTTAAAGACGATTGGTCTAGTAGCTTGAAAGGTGTCGCGGGACTGTTTCATACGGTAACCCTGACCCTGGAACATAAGGGCCTATTGAAGGGTCTCCGTAGATTTTAGTCAGTACAAGTCTCTGTTCCTCCCGTCCTGGCTTGAATAGAGGACTCATCTGATGATAAAAAAGACTTGAAAGGTTACATTCAAACATTTTTATCTGATGTACCAGCTGTCCGTCCCGGCTTCGCTCGGGAAGAAGTCCTCTAAAACCCCATCCCGATGGTTACAAACACAACAAAAAAAGAATTATCCGAATCAGTCCAGCCGTTTTCGAGTTCGTTTCGAGAGCTTAGCAACACATTTTGCGATCCATTTTAATATAGAAGATAGAAGATAATAAGTTATTATAAGGATAAATTATATAAACCGAGTCGCTAAGCATGGCCCGTCATCCTACATGCTATCACCATCTCTCTAAACTTCGTAACCCCGACATAGTCGAGAAGTTTAACAGTGGAACTCGCTATCATCTTTAATGTACAGCTTTTGGCGTCAACACTATTCCGTAAAGCTGAATAGTTTAGTGTCAGTTGAGTTTTCATTTTTGGCCATTGTTCTTTGGAGCACTTACGTTGGTTAGAACTTGAAGTGTTTCGGTGTTGTTAAGTTGGATATTTTTTTAGCTAATGTACTTGAAGATTGTATAATAAAGGTCGAAACATATTAGAAAAACGCTACGCGACCCTATGAAACGTGATGCGTGTTGGGTCGAATCAAATGTATAGTTTTCTATAGACCAGAATCACACTATGAACATCCGACGCGACGCCATGCATGCACATTTGATTCGAATCAACACGCATCACGTTTCATCAGGTCGAGTGGCGTTGTGTGTGTTGTGTTTCGACCTTACGAAAGATAATGTTATAGGTATTATGAAACAGTCAACGTTTTAAATTAGGTTTTATTATGGAAAATTTGTATGATCTACTAGTGTGTTTTTGTGAGTTTAAAAGGCTATGCATATGCGGGACGAAATGCGAATGATATATGTATGTGTATAGTGAGCATAAACCATGTAAACCTGCCCACAAAAAAAAAAGAAGTAAAAAAAATCTTTTCTTTTGTTAAGTTTATGGCTATTTTGTAAAAACACTTTTCTCAGCTAGCAGCTTTTCAAAAAATATAACAGATATTTTTATTTCCGAATGACGCTCCACTTTAAAAACTTTTTCCAATGAGCTCTTGGTTTAAAAAAAAATTAAAAAACATTTTTGTAGCGCGTCGCGGCAAAAAATACTGTAAAAACTTATAAAAGATAACTTAGCGGCAGAATTCTCTCTTTTGTCTTTGTATCATCGTAAAACAAAGTGGGTAAACAGTGTTCGGAACGGCTCGCGACAAGTTTTTCTTTCGATGTTAAAATGCTTTTTTATGATTTTAAAAGAACATTTCCACAGCAGGCTTAAATATATTAATGCTAAAGCTGGATAAGTATTTAATAATACAAACAGTTTAACGGCTTCATTCATTAACTAAACAACAACTAAGCCCGAAGCTCTAATTAAGGTTAATAATCCAAGCTCGCCGTCAGATCAAGGTCCAGACAAGAAAAGGTCAAGGTGGAGTCGACAACGCAGTGTATTTCACGCAACCTCAAGGAGCTGACGGGACTCGATGGAGCCAAAATGCCTGCCAGACTGGCGGAAATATCTTAAGAGATTACCGCGGCTCCTGAACGCAAAAGACTATGTAAGGAACAGGGTGGTATTCAATCATTAAGAGACTGACAATCCCTTACTACTCCAAAAAGAGCGGGAAAACTGATTGATTTCCCAAAATTTTCCACACAACAAAATAAAGGCTCATAGGTAAATTACTTAACAAAATTATAATTCTTAATCCTATTCCTACGTTAACACGAGAATAAACAAGGAAGAAGAGTAAGATAATAACACTCATCATTATAATAATATTCTTCAAAATTCGACACATCAAGTAGAAACCAGCTTAGTTACGAAACAACTAAGTTAAACGTGTTCCCCGAAACGGCTTCCATTAAAAGTTATATCCGAAACAAGAATAAAATGTTTTATGAAGCTCTTTTTAATGCAATGTTAAGATAACTTTGTTCTGTGAAAACGTATTTTGACGTCGGTGTTATAAATTAAATGTGTTAAGTGATTTTGAGTTGTGCGTGTCACGTTTGACGAAATAAAAAAAGTAAATGAATTGGCGGAGATTTTTCTGTCTACCGGTATAAATGCCTCATTCTTCTAAAGTATACCTATCAGACTTTACTTCAAATTACTGCAAATTTTAAATTTCTTGTTTCTTGTATAATATTTTCATATTGTACGACAGATATTAGGTCTTCTATCATTAAAAGATGAACTAAAATGATCCTAACTTCAAAAATTCCCGACAATGCGCGAGAAATTTCCATAAGGCGCGCAACATTTTTTTCCTGCAGATATTCTTGTTCCTGAAAGAGAATATAGCTTACTTGTTTTGATTTAAAACCTCTCTGCAACGTACATTGCAGGATTGTCTTTGAAAAGTTATTTCAGCCCTGTAACGCTTGGGTCTCGGGACTGTCTCATAAAGTAACCGTAAGCCTGGAACGTAAAAGAGTATTGAAGAATCACCGTGAATTTCAGTCAATACAAGTCTTACAGTGCCTCCGCCCCGCACTGGATGCGAGGACTCATGTGATGATTTTATCACGATATAAAAAGCCCTGTAACGGAGTAAAGTTCTGCAATAAAGCGGACTGGGCCTGTATTTCCACTGCTGGAATCTGGGACTGTTTTACGTCAAGAAAACCACTGCGATGGTGCTCGGTCGAAGACTCATATTTTAATAATAATAATGTCAAAAAGGAACAAAAACTATAAAATAAAAACAACATTCGAAATATAAAAAACACTGTAAAAATAAACAATAAAACTGTAAAAAGGTGCGTCGCGCACATTCCTCCCCCCTTGTTAAACCCTCAGCTTGAGCAGCTTCTTCAAGGGCCTCTTCAGTATGCCCGCTGCGGTCCTGAGCCACTATAAGTTCGGGCCGGCCGAAGCGCGTATCGAGCGCGCGCAGCACTACACCGGGCTCGCGCGCCGTTGCCAGCAGCATCATGACTGCTTCACGCGCGCATCCCTTCAATGCTCTATTCAACCTAGCTAGATTTTCCAATGCAGAATGTGAGTCCATCGTATCCAGAAAGGCTCTTTTAAAAGAAAGCCATTCTAGATGCGATTTACCGTCGAAAAACGGCAGCGGAAAATCCCTATCACCCCTACGGTGGCAAGCGCCTTTATTAACATTATCTATGAGAATGCCTAACGACTTCACAAGGCGGTCTGAATCACTGGAACAGAGATGCATGTTAGGGTTTGTAGCTGTGGTAGCTAGGTCAGCCGGTTTTATAGGCGATACTGGGGTTGGGTTAACTAAAGCCAAGCGGGAGCGGCCGACCGAAACAATTGAAGTAAATTCAACGGGGTCAGCTAGGCCAACTCGATCAGCTTTCAGAGCATCTTCCGAGTTCTGCAGCCAGTCGTTGACCGAATGATTGCTTCTTCTCGAACTGCGATGACTGGCATCCGCATCTATAGCCGCCAATTCCGCTCGAAGTTCCAACTCTGCTGCCTCGCGCTCTCGCGCGGCGACCCTCTCTGCGGCGGCCCTCTCTGCGGCCTCCTTCTCTAATTCTATGCTAGCTATACGGCGAGCATGCAAGGCCTCTGCGGCTAACTTTTTAGCCACCATTGTGGCAGAAGAACGAGATGAAGTTCTACTTACGGGTCTCGACGTAGTCTGGATGGTAGAGACGGACCTCGGCGGGGTCTGATTGCCGGAGACGGGCCTCGAAGGGGTCTGGACTGCGGCCGCCGTGTCGGCGTGTGAGTGGCTGGGCCCTGGCTCTGGTTGCTCCAGCTCCCTCTCCACAGCGTTCCCTTCAGCTCCCATCTTGGCACCCGCACGAGTACGCACCATCACTACTATTTACTAAGTTGGCTGTCGAAGGACCAGCAATAAAGCGGACTGGGCCTGTATTTCCACTGCTGGAATCTGGGACTGTTTTACGTCAAGAAAACCACTGCGATGGTGCTCGGTCGAAGACTCATATTTTAATAACGAGCACTCCGCCCGCGACTTCGTCCGCGTGATTTTAGAACTTTGCTTTTGTGAATTTTTACTCCCAGCCACCCTCTATAAGGGATACTTTTCGAAAATCTAAATCAATATTCAACAAAATTTCTATCTACTCGCAGTATCCCGTCTTGGGTGGTACCTACGTTCTTAAAATAACCCCAATGAATATATTGGGATTCCTTGCTAACAACCCCAAAACTACTCTTAAGGGGTTGAATTTCGCAAGATCCTCTCTAAGTGAGAACCTATGTCTAAAGTAGAACCTCCTGTAAAATTTGAGACCTCTAACTATCAATACATCAATCCCGTTTTAACTATCACTTACGTCTTGAGACTCCTAGCACGTGTAGTAACAAAGTTTCATTCAAACTATCAACCCCAAAAACAACCCCTTGGGGGTCCAATTTCACAAAATCCCGTCTTTAGTATCACTTACGTCCAAAAAAGATTCCATATGTAAAAAATTCAGTCTCAAAACTATTAACCCCAAAAACAACCCCTTAAGGGTCGAGTTTCACAAAATTTCTAACTTGTTGAGTATTTAAGTCTTAAAAAGAACCGGCTTGCAAGATTTGAGACGCCTAGCACTTGTAGTAACAAAGTTTCATACAAACTATCGACCCCAAAAACAAACCCCTCAGGGGTCGGATTTCGCAAAATCCCGTCATAGTGAGCATCTACGTTCTAAAAAGACACTCCATGCAAAATTTGGAATTCCTAGCACCTGTAGTAGCGAAGTTTCATACAAACTATCAACCCCAAAAACAACCCCTTAGGGGCCGAATTTCGAAAAATCCGTTCTTAGTGCTCACCTACGTGGTATAAGGAGGGCTTATGCCAAATTTCAAGATTCTAGGCCCAGCGGTTTGGGCTGTGCGTTGTCAGATCAGTCAGTCAGTTTTGAATTTTATATATATAGATAATAATGTCAAAAAGGAACAAAAACTATAAAATAAAAACAACATTCGAAATATAAAAAACACTGTAAAAATAAAGAATAAAACTGTAAAAAGGTGCGTCGCGCACACAAAGGGTGACTGAAAGAACAAGTTAGCTTTTAGTCAGTTAAAGAAAAATGTGCAAAACGTCACTTTCCTTGTAACACATCCATCTATATATCGAATGAAATTAAAAAGTGTATCATTTTATTGTATGACAGCAAACCTAAAAACCATGGAAGAAATAAGTTATTGAGACTTTTATGTAACAAGATAGCTCTTACTCATGATATGTGTACAGTACCCTTAGCACGAGTTTTCAGTATTTGAGACGTAAAGTAAACTGGAACTTTGACAATTTCAAATTGACAATTTTCAAGGAAAAAATTAGTTCCTTCTTCGCACACCAGAGGCGCTGTTCCATTTTTTCATACAAGAAACGCTGTAAATACTGGAAAGACTCTGTAAAGTAAAATATTAAAAACTCGTGCTAGGGGTACAGATCATCCCGGGGTCGCGGGTTTTATACCATCACCGTGACCCCGGAACATAAAGGGCTATTGAAGGACACCGTGGATTTTAGTCAGTACAAGTCTGACAGTTCCTCCCGCCCTGCCCGGGGATTCCTTCATTTGATGATTTCACCACGTAAAAAAAAAAAAAGGGGTACAGATCATGACAAAGAATACCACTGTTGACAAAACAGTACCGTCAGCACGAGTTTTCAGTATTTGAGACGTAAAGGAAACTGGAACTTTGACGACTTCAAATTGACAATTTTCAAGGAAAAAATTGGTTCTTTCTTCGCACCAGAGGCGCTGTTCCATATTTTCATACAAGAAACGCTGTAAATGTGGAAAAACTCTGTAAAGTAAAATAGTGAAAACTCGTGCTAGGGGTACAGGTCCGGTCAAGCGGCACCCGCTTCTGGCTTTTGTGAAAGAAAATCGTTCTTCACTGTACGTTAGTTTCCATTTAAACTCAAAATAAAATAGACACACAACATGAATACTAATTCCCAGGCCCAAATCAAATGCTACAACGAAGTTATAAGTAACCCATTACAGTAAAAAAAGTTGAAAAAGTTACGTTTAAAAGTGAAATATTCACGAGCATAAATATTTAAAGACCATTCGCGGAGTGAGTTTGTTCAAGTTAATTATTTAAAATCATTTTTTGGGTACCGTAGCCAAAGGTGCGAACATGGCCGAACTACGAAGGATTTTTTTTTTGGAGTATTTAAATCATAAAATGAGTCTTACTGACTAACCGATTTACTGGCAACTTACTCTTGAAGCTTAATAGGTACCTACACTTTTTTACCGTGGTAAAATCATTAAAAGAGTCCTTCCACCCAGAGATGAGCTGGAGGGACTGTCAGACTCGTACTGACAAAAATCCACGCTGTCCTTCATTAGCCCTTTACGTTCAGGGTCACGGTAATTCGATAAGTGCCGCAATCCCGACAGGCAGGTACCTATACTTGACAATTTTTACACGGAGCAAACAAAGGGCGCAGAACGATAAATAAAAACTACAATATCTGTTTTCCAAAGTGAGTTGGTTTGTTTGTTTCGCTTTCAATCATAATAATTATCCTCATGCCTATAAATTTTCCCACTGTTGGGACAAAGGCCTCCTCTCTGTGAGAGTATAATAAACCACGCGTGATCAGTGCAGCATGGAGTCACATGCAACGACGATATATTACTAGACTCCGCATGCACGATCTAAGGAACAAAAACTATTCTGTCAACTCCCTGAGGTACTACGTAAGCGAGGGGGACGGGGTACTGCGTTATGATTGGCTAACTCAAGGTCTGTTCTCTCTCATGGTATGTTTACGGCTCACAGGAGTGGTCGAAATAAGATGGATATAAGACTTTTTTGCCTAATATGTCTAGTCTAGTAATAATTCGTCGTTGGTCACATGTCTTCGATTTTTTAGTTGTATGACATGCCGATTTCCTCACGATGTTTTTCTTCACCTCTTGAAAGCAGTGGTGATGAAACGCTTGCACTTTTCAACCAATATTTAATTTATTCTGATATATAGAGATAGAAGGGACACAGGAAATGGTTATTTATATTCCTTTTTGATATAAAACTTGAACGGGAGAAATGGGAAGTAAAAATTGAAGTGGGTCGTCGTAAAATAAACGAAAAATACTACGGGACCCTTCGTGTCTGACCCGCATTTGGATGCTTTTTCAACACAGTATCGTGTTTGTTAATTATTTTGAAAGGCTGAGGTGTTGTTGTGTTGGTTATATGTAAAGAAACTTTGTCAATAAATACATTATGGAATTATGAAAGTTAGATACTTGGTGTAGTTCAGTTAATATATTTTAGTACCAGACCATGAAAGGCTTACATTTTATTATAGTTGACAGTTTATTTTTCTTTTTGAATTACACTTCCGAGATTTTTTCAAGAGGTCAGAAATATTATCAATTTCGATTTGATAGTCGTATTGATAAGGTTACGTTGAGAAGTTCCATTTTTCCATACAATAAACGCAGTAAATACTTCAAATACGCTTTAAATAAAATACTGGGCTTCTTTTGTCAGAATTTAAGGAAAAACGTAACTGAGAAAGGACTGACAGTAACGCCAAACAATATCATTATGACATAACACGACACACACAAAAGGCGGGTAATGTCAAGAGCAAAAATCTTGTCTGATACTCACTTCTGCTTGAATGCAAGACTGACTTTTGTTTGTGTCTCACTCGCTTCGTAAACATTCTTTCACAAAACGTCATAAAACTTATGAAGGTACTGTCCACATGTCAAGTTTCAAACATAAACCGATCGGCCGTAAAAATCTTGTATATGTCAGACTTTAGGGTTATCTTGAAGTGTCAATAAAACGTCAAATATTTGTTTTTGTTTACGATTGTACTTACGTTTTTTTATTCCGAATGTGTGTACTGTCGGGATCAAAGGAAGCCTGGAATCGTTTTCTTTAGAACTTTTTGTTATGTTGACCCGTTTTGTAATTTGTATTGTGTCATGTTTGGCAGTGCCAAAGGTCACTTTCACTTAATACTTCAAAGAATTTGGGTATGATTAGAAATAGATCGTAGTTTGCCGAACTATCTAGCTTCCTTAAGTAAACTAGGATTGTAATTAAAACCGCGTGTATAGTTTCCAGGATTTTTTTTTAAATACTGTACGTTCTTCTTCTGGGTTATGGGTGCGTTTACAAACATTAAGCTCACATACACAGACACCCCCACACCCGGAACAACTATATTCATATCGCGACACGCAGCCCGGCAGCTAATTGCTCACTTTATGTGCCGTCTATCAACTGACCATTTTTATTTCATAAAATTTGAAGGAATAAAATCGCAATTTCTTCCAGTAATTATTGAGATGTGAGGAGGCCCTATCATGAATTCTACGTTTTTATATTTGGTCGTACAGCGTATTTGAAGTATAACGACGTAAATTGTATGGAAAATAAAAAGGAGCCGTACACTAGGGTGCACGAATAAAGTTCTAATTTAATTCAACAAATGAACGTCCCCATTTACTATGCGTGACAAAAACGTCGTAATGACCTCAGTAGACAAGTTAAAATAACTACATATTATGTAAAAAACTACTCAATCAAGTTCATAACCTAAAAATACTATACTTGACGCATTGCAAATACCAGTGGAAAGTACAGGACATTACAAACAAACATATAAACATTTAGGCTAACACCGTACACATGGAATTTACTTTAACTTTGTAGTGCCAAAGTTTGCAGACATACAAGCCGTAAACTGTTTTGATATTATTTGAGTTATTTTACGTAATTTCACGGCTCGTGCTTGAGTAACGTAAAGTTAGCGTAACTTTTACGTAAATGAGCATTTTACTTGGAGTAGACAAAAGGTACGTTTAGCCGACATACTTTATTATTGTCCTACTCTTAGAAATGGTTGCATGCGTGCATAATGCATGAGGGCGGGAGGGTGTTACCGCATCCTGCATGTAGAATTACATGAGGGTGGAACTACATCCTGCATCCACACTGGATTTTTGTCTCACGGAATTAAAACTACATATTATTTTTCCGAACATTTCAACACAGAAGTAGAGTCATACTATGAGTAAGTAGTAGTAGTAGCTTATGTCTCCTTTTTCTTTGGCATATAACACCCTCGACCCTCTAAAAAGGCCCAGAAATAATTGCTGTGGCGGCAACTACAACGCCTCACATCAACTAAACATGATGTATGACGTCACACGAAATCCTGCATTGCACCAAGAGTTAGTCGTAAGATAGATAGAGCATACGTCTAGCTGAAGCATATTTCTTTATAATCAACAAAAAAGCAGAAGGTCTCAATTTAACATTAATATTTATTTTTTTAAATATATTTAATTAATATGAGGAACTTTTCCCCATTTTTCAATACTTTCAAATAGTGGATACACCATTGAGCTATTACTACTATGTATAGAGACCACACAACGTATCACCACTGTGCCCCATCCAGAATGAGTGCGCGCGACTAGAGCATGCCAAAGAGCTGTCAAACAACTGAATGAACTTGTGCGCGCGCACTCATCCTGGATGGGACAGAGACTAGAGACGTCACCACGTATCTCCACTGGGTGCACGTGGTGACGTCTCTATACGTAATAATAGCTCAATTGGATACACATATTTTTTTATCTAAAAAAGAGTTGAACCATTCAACATAAAATTGATAGGTCCAGCCAGTCAAAAAATGTTTTATTTTTATAGTGACAATCTGGATTTTTGAGAATAGCCGGGCCAAAGCCAATTGGTACGTGCTCCAGCGAGATTATTTTGTTGGACTACATGTAACAATTTTTTTTCTGCGATATTCGTTGTTATTATTTTTGTGGCAATAGAGTATTTTTTCAAAAGATAGGTATTTCGCCAAAATCACAATTTTCCATTGCTTAAACGAAGGAAGCTTCTTGCTTCACTTCGACATTATAAAATTGTCATTATGTTAAGTTTGAGACAATTCATAAAAACACCCCCCCTTTTCAAAGATGCAGGTTGTTGGTGACAGTAAAGATTTCTTTGCAAATTTTAAGTTCAACCATACAGCTATTTTATAATAAAATATTTAAAGTATTAAGAACCTGTGTTATTCAACGTAAACTTCAACGTTCACGAGCGATCTCGAGACTCACTCACAAGTTAAGTAGACAAACATTTTCGTTCTAAGATGAGATGACGTATACTCTAAACTTGTACATGTTGATTTTATAAGTTTCACTAATGAAGAAACCTTGTTGTTAGGAAGTCTTGGCACATAATATGTACTATGTTGATAACAACTAGGTGTCTGGCTAGTGCATTTTTGTGGAAAGAAAGAATTCGAACCGCGTTCAGGATTTGAACTGTAACCTGATTCAGTACATCCAATATTCTTATCAACCCAGCCACTGAGGTCAATTCATGTTTTAAGTCAATATGGTGTTGTTTTAATGCGCATGATTAAAAAATATCCTTATTATGGAGGATGGATGTTTGTTACTCTTTTACACACAAAAATCTATAATGGATTTGGGTGCTATTTGATAAGCAGATAGCTAACAACCTGGTTTTATCACACATAATAATTTCATCTCGTTTTTTTACCCCAAAATAATGTTCCGTAAGGATAAATGAAAGGAACTCCACACGGACAACCCCACAGGCATGAGTAGGGTTAAGATATTTGGTCGAGTACCTAGAAACGTGCCACAATCATCAACCTTGCATATTTTATCAACCCCTCAGAATTACCGAAGCTCATTAACATAATCCAGCACTTAAACTCGTGCCTAGCCAAACAACCCTTCAACTAGGTTACCCTTACCAACCACATCTCGGGCTAAATATAACCCGGGCCTGGGCATCTCAGACATCTGCAAATAGCGAAAGAAAATGTTCCCCAAACCCCGAGATACAAATTAGCCGGTCTGTGTTAAACATTTAGATTGTAAACATTCGCCGACTCAGTGCGCTATTATACTAACGAAGCTGAGGCTTCAATTTAGTGGCTGAGTGATAGTTAGGCTGCTGTTCGTGGAGCTGAGCTGAGCGGAGGTGAGCGGTGTGGAGATGAGCGGTGTTGAGATGAGCGGAGCGTAAATGTACGGAGTAATCGTTAGCCGCTTGAATTTCAAAATTAACAAGTTCACGTCACTTTTTTTTTGCTTATCTTTACCATAATTTTATTGTGTAGGTATCTGAATCAATTTTTGTACGGTAAACGGCATACGGTACGGCAAACAGCATTTGAACGTAATAAGGGATTTGACTTCCAGTAAAATATAAGATGAGAATGAGGCTCATTCCTGTGTACTAAACCTGAATATGGGCCTTCAATTTAGTAGTTGATATGAACTGAGCGGAGCGGATTAGAGACATGCGGAATAAATTTTGCTACGGACTCTTTTAGTTTGCTGCATGAATGATGTAAAAAAGATATTGTAATGCTTTTTTGATTAAAAAAGAGTATCCATGGAGTTTCTTGCCCTTCATTATTTGAAACATTTATTTAATAATAATAATACTTGAATAATCTCAAGTACTTTGATTAAATTTGAACACTTTGATTTTGATTCAACCATTAACCGATAGAATAGTTAACACGTTTGCATTCCGCTCTGTTTAATTAGGAATGGCTACTGACAGCATAGCTATGAACTGTAGAGCAATGAAAACATTAGCCAATACAATTACTCGATAACGAGAAGGGTTATTCCTTTGATTGATATTTAATTATTTATTGACAATCTACTCACAGTTCTTTATCATTATTTCGACACCATGGTAAGACCGGTTGTCAGACATTCGTGCGAAAGTCCAACCACCAGTCTTACCGTGGAGTATCGTATTACCCAGTTACTTGGTTGTGGCGGTCTATAGGCAGTCGCTCCATGTAAAATACTGATATTCCGCTGTATCTGGTTCGACTGGAAACTGACCCCAATACAGTTGGGAAAAGGCTACGCAGATGATGTTGATTCTTTTTGTGATATTGACTTTTGCTCAAAAATTAATGTCATCCATATTCAACTGCATCTAGTTTGACTGAAAGCCGTCCTCAATAGTCTTTTGGCTAGGCAGATGATGATGACAAAAATTAAATAGTTGGAAGTTTTTTAACATCGTGCCTAGCCTTTTAAACGACACGTTGAGACTTACAGTAGGATGAACTAAGAAAATTGTAACTCACTAAAATTGTATTTTTTATACATAAGAAATTGGCCAATAGACATTTCGGCTTCGTTTTACTGCTATAGATGGCTATCATAAAAATCTCTCTCAAACGATTACAAACGACGACAAACGAAGGCGCTTCATCCCTTTCGAAAGATTTAGAGCCTTTTTTTAGCGGTAAAAAATGTCTGACGCATACCGGCGTCTCGTCCGGGGAGACAACCGTAAGCTTATTTTCGCTTTAGCGGATGAGCCGCGAGAATTTTAAACCATCTTTAATCCACGATCTCCTTCAGTAGCCCTTTACATTTCAGGGCCACGGTTACCTGATAAGACAGTCTCGCGTCCCCGGTAGGCTTTGGCCCTCTAAGGGGGGCCGCGTCAGATTGCAGCTCTTTGAGGCGAGCGTGGAACACGACGCGCCGTCGACCCGGGCATGGTTCGCTCGCAACTGGCAGTCTGGCAGTGTCGAACTACTGTCGAACGCGTTAAAACGATGCGAGTGATGTCTTGAGGTGATGGTTTGCGCTGGGGACCACGACAGAAGACAGCGACAGGAGACCTCGACAGTACTTAACATTAGACAATGTATGAGCGGCAGTTCGCAAGCGAGACAGCGACAGGAGACAGATACGGTAGCAATCTTCGGTCGCGGTTTCCTGTCACGGTCTCGCGTGAACCGGCACCTTATAAAAAGCGAGAAAAATTGTTGAAAAAACTCGAATTTCTGTCTAATTGGCACGCGTGTGTTATTCGTTTGTTACGTCCATACTGTTATGTATGAACTTGCCGTGAGGTATAAAATAATAACCAAGTCGAGACTGAGTCCGCTTTCACATGACAGTAGCGTGACAGAAGCATACTCTTTGACAATTTTATGAAAAACTAGGAATAGTGACGGGTCGACAATAATTCGCACAAAACTCGATAGCGATGTTTTTTTTTTAGTTTTCGATTGTGCACCTTTGAGGTATCAGTGTTCAATTGTTTTTATGGACCGATATCCAGCACGTTTGATGGAATAGCTCGATATAAAACGTTCGAATGCCATTGTACGACCCATCACACCACACAGAGACGTAATACAGCTCGAAATATCACAAAAATCCTTTTGCACTGTGTGAAATATTGCTTTGTGCTTTTTGTCCGTTTGACAATACAGTCCGTATGTCAGTGGTTTTTTAAGCTGGCCTAGCGCAGTATGGTCTGTCAATAGAATGCGAGGTCAGTATTATAGTGGTTTTGCAGTATATTATGTACACAGTAAATGACAACAATTTGTATGAAAAAATATTTTGCAAAAGACCAACTTCCGCCGTCCCTATGTTTTTCTTCTACAATGAAATAATCCTTACATGAAACAGAGCCGAAAGGTACTAAAAAAAAATTTGGCCAGTTTCACTAATTTCTGTGGACAACTCACACCTGACCAAAAAAAATAAAAAGCTCCAAAATTGTCAACATCGAAAAAGAGCTAAAGGTTCCTAAGAAACTTTTCCCGTATCTCTTATGCATTCGGATTTCTCCCGTTTGGTCAATTTAAAAGAAACACCTTGTATACTGCTGTAGAAAAAAACTAGGTATTCCCAACACTTAAAGCTTAATCCACCCAGAAAAGTATTACCAAAAAATACTAGTTGGTATTACTAGGTACAAAGCATGGTATGAGTATGTAAGTACTCTGACGTAAGGTTGGGGCCATTATGATACGTACTTCGAAGGGTCAATGTTAATATCAGTCCGCACTCAGCTCTATGAAAGAGATTGAACCCTCCATGATATACCGATGGATACAGGGTGTTTGGTTTCTTATAGTTTATTAATTTGTTTGTGATCTAGAGGAGCTCGTTGCTAAATAATTACAGCAGGTCAGCTTAGCCGGAATAGGCTTGCCGAGGTTGGTCTATGGATGGGTGACCATCTGTCAAAGCAAGAGTTTCCTCCGTGCCTCGGAAAGTACGTAAAGCCGTTGGTCCCGGCTGTCATTTTTAGATCTTTGACAGTTGTTACTGTTACTCAGAAGCTCTAAGTCTGACAACCAGTCTTACTATGAAGTATCGTATTAGCCAGTCAATGGGTTATGTGGAGGTACGATAGACAATCGCCCCATGTAAAATACGGATATTCAGCTGCATCCGGTTTGACTGGAAGCCGACCCCAATATAGTTGGGAAAAAGGCAAGGCAGATGATGATGATTCTGTTGGTGATGTTGACTATAATTAATAATAATAAATATTCCACAACTATCACGCAACGCCATCTAGTCCCAAGCTAAGCAGAGCTTGTATTATGGGTACTAGACAACTGATAAACATACTTATATATTTCTAAATACATACATATTATAGATATATTACGCCCAGACACAGAACAAATGATCATGCTCGTCACACAAACATTTGTCCTGGGTGGGAATCGAACCCACGACCCCCGGCATAGCAGTCAGGGTCACTAACCACTAGACCAACAGGCCAGTCAAAATTGTTCTACAATGTCATCAACTTTTTTACGTCATAAAACCAGTACACAGATAGCAGCACACTTTCTTTTCCTTCTTCTTCAACCTTTATTTAAAAATCTGCTTGCTGTTAAGTTTTTTGATAAAATATTGTACACAAAAGCTTTAGCACGTGGAGCCAAACTAGCCTCCTAGTTTGGCTAATTTTTGTTACGGCTAACAGAGCCAAACTTCCCAAGTTACAGTAGTTAAGGTTTCCTAAATGCTATCATAAAAGAATAAACAGAGGAAAAATAAGTCTTAATGTAATGTGATAAGGACAATTGTGAGTTTGAAACGGTATGTCTATTTAGAATTGTACTTACTGCTTAATTACATACTTAAGTTTTGGTGTCAAATAATTCCACAAACGGTTCACAAATTTTCGAAAAATACATTGAATAAATGTAGTTGGTTTTGATTATTGTTTTATGAATCTCATTTTGAAGATTATGTTGAACTTCCGAACTTGATAACATAAACGTAGATTTACATTGTGATGCAAGTTTAATTTTTATTCGAAGTCCGCGAAGCAAAATTGTAAGGATGACAACAAAATCATAAACAATTTTTTCATAATGTATATTATACACTGTATTAATTTAACAATACCAGACGACTTAGTCAAACCTTCTAACACGATATCAGAAACACCCTGTATACACAATTATGATCCTACACAAGGTCAAAGCCAAGTCGAAGATTTTGGGCGGCTTATCTAAAATGTATGCAGTGAATTAACGGTTTTGGAGTATCATCCCCAATAGAGCTTGAAAAGGGGGTCGCCAGATACCGAATATCGTCGATTCAATATGGTACAGTATAATAGGGGATTGCATTCATGAAATTGGGCAAACTTTTTTTCTTTTCAATGTATTTTTATGCGACTGTCTTTAATATACAGGTAAGCACTCGTACGAGTGTCTTGGGACTATCTAAACAGGGTAGCCCTTTTTTTTTAGCGTGGTATAATCATCAAATGAGTCATCCCACCCCAAGCAGGGCAGGAGGGACTGTCAGACTTGTACTGACTAAAATCCACCGTGTCCTTCAATAGCCCTTTATGTTCCGGGGGGTACAGGGCAGCCCTTGAAAGCAAATGCAAGTGCAGGAATAGGGTGATTTTTGCTTATAAAAATGATGGTTAATGCTTTTCCAACTTAAAAAAAAGCATAAATAAACGATTTCAAATGTGAAGATTGAAAATGACTGCTAAGAGCATTGAGCTATTGTTACTATTTATAGAGACACCACGCATCACCACTGTGTCCCATCCAGGATGAGACAATGTGCACAAGTTCATTCAGTTGTTTTGCTCTGTGGCGTGCTCTAGGCGCGCGCACTAATCCTGGATGGGACATGCGTGGGTGGGTGATGCGTGGTGTCGTGTCTATACGTAGTAATAATATCTCAATGGCTAAGAGTGACGTCTTGGTCTCGATTCCCAGGTCGGGTAACATGTTATTAAATTTTCGGTCAGGGATTACTCAGTAGTAGCTTTAAATTATTAGACCTCTACCTATTCCTTCTGGAATTGCAGATGTAGAAACTGGGTAACAGTAACTTTTTATAGCGTCGCCATTTTGTTTCCAGATTACCTAGTCTAGATCTTGTATTACTTTGTGAACAACTCGATTTTGTTTACAAAACAGGTTTTGAAGTAATAAGCTTTTGCCTCGAGGAAATTCTTAATTTGATTTCATTCAAAAACCTACCATAAATAAAAATATACAGAGTTGTATTTTTGTTGTAACCTACAGGCGAAATTAGAAATTTTATCTGACACGAAGTGATTAATCTTGTTTGTAGCATTGGGGATTACAAAACAACTTCAAAATCTGATGTAATAAAGTAGAAGAATATCCTTATATCATAACACTCATATTTCACCAGTTATGAGTTTAGACTAAATTATGATTTCATTAAAATCGGGGCGAGTAGAAAACGTTTTCAAGCCTTTTTGAAAAGCTAATTCAAAAACCTTTGAAGGGAAACAGCCAATAGTAACATCAAGAATTCCATATTTTGTTTTATTTAGTGAGAAATTCGCGTCGGACCACTATTCCGCCTGATATTACTATCAAGGAGGAAAAGATGAGGAAGGTGAAAAAACTCTAAACAATTCGCCGAACGGGAACCAAACCCAGTGCCGGTTTTAGCACTACCAGCGCCCCAGGCGACATTTTCTACGGCGCCCCCTAACTGCAATACAAACCCATATGAAAAAAGGAAAAAGGATTTAATGAAATTCCGATAAATTCACGTAATTTCAATAAAAAAGTAAACTGAAGACTTACGCGACTGTCATGCATTTGTGCAATGCGTTGCAATAGATGGCGCTTTACTCACAAGCATGCGTGTTATTTTGCACAGACGTTCCTTGAATTATATAAGCTTTGTGTTTTCTTTAGACGGGTTTTGGGTTTACCCCCTAAAAATGGGATGAAAGAAATTGGGAAATTCACGAGAAAGTAGGCCTGCGGCGCCCCATCGTATTCGGCGCCCTGGGCGGTCGCCTAACCGAGCCTTACCCTAACGCCGGTACAAACCAAAACTGACTAACTCTAGTACTAAAATAAAACATAAAAATCAACTAAACAAACACTGCTACATTAGGAGGTAAAGGAAAATTCAAATTAAATTTTACTCGCAGAGTAATCAATCTTGCTTTTGGCTGCTTATTTTATACAATTATATATCTGATTAAACTCTCGGGGATCCAAAAGGCTTTTGGGGGATGGGGGTCTGTCAGTAAATGACTTCGTCGCACTGGAACGCAAACTGAAACCAAAGGAACGGAGCAGATGTCAGGTTAATAGGTGTCTAATGGTTCTTTCCACTCGACTCAGAGCGGGAAGAATCATTTGAAGATTCTTACACCCCAAAAATAAATACAGGAGTACGAAAGGGGCTCTTTTAAAGCTGGACCACACTAGAGCGTTATTATCGGTCGATAATACTGGATGAACCTCTCTCCCAAAAGAGAGGAGGCCTGTGTCCCAGCAGTGGGAACCTTATAGGCTTATGATGAATACTGGATGTGTTATTGCAAAAAATACTTTCCGATTCCTTGCACACAACTGCATTACTTCTTCCGGTAATTGCCTAAATTTTCCAACAACTAAAGTACCCACATTTCTTGTTAAAATAAAGTTAGTACAACAGTTACACTTAAGAACATGTACTCCATAATGTCTCCAAAGAACCTTTCCTGGTGTCGTCGTAAGAAACTTAAATTGACTTAGAGGGAATTTACAAGAAAAGCAAGAACGTTTCCAAGTTGAGTCTAAGCTAAGCCAAAGTAAAGGACGAAATTAGATAACACACAATGAGTTCAGGACTTCAAGTTGTGGTTTCAAAGTTCTTGTTTGACATGCTAGTGAAAGTTTCGTAAACTAGGAATGTTCTGATATCCTGTGACGTTGCTTGCTGAGATTCAGGATTAATTTTCCCATTTGGTATTTTTTTAGGATTCATGGAGAATGGTATTTTTTTAACCAGAAGTTAAATGCGAAGTAATAATTAACAGCAGAGTGAATTTAGATCCGTAGTATCCTCCGTAGTATCATTACCTATATCTTTTTTTAAAAAGGTTACGCCAACCTAGGAAATTCTCTTGTGTCGTGGGTGCATTTATCAATATTTATACTCAAACACACAGACCCGGAACAAGTACTTGTATATACAACTTGAATATACAAGATCATATAAATATTTTGTTTTGTGCAGAAACAAACCCTCAACAGGCAGCTTAGCAGCCATCCACTGCACCATCCATACCATCAACCTTGATTAAGATTTCTTGAACAAGAAGCTTTTCTATTACGTTTCTTGTGCAACACGCATTTTATTTTGGTTGCTCTGTTTAATATTTATAACTTACTTACTTGTAATTTTTTCTTTCTATCATTACCTCATCTTGATAACTTATTGACTTTGAGCATAAGAAGATTTAACATTTAACTAATTGACTCTAGACCTGATAAATTAAAAATTCAAGGTGTTTACTAAGAAAATATACCTGTTTGAGTCTAACTTAATATACCTTGCTTGACTTAATAAGGTATATTTCAGTGAGGTGGTAGTGAGGCTTGTTACCAAGGGCACGCCCGCCAGCCGTGCATAAGTATCACCACTTGAGGCTAGTTAGGTTATAAGCATGCCAGTACTGCGTCTGAGTGTTCTGCAGAGTTCACTACGAACTTTAGTATGAAGACTAGGTAGATATTACCTTTGGCCCTAGCACAGCCTTTCGCGTTTTTGTGACGTAAACTAAACGGGAACTTTGACGTTAATTGTGACTGTTCCTTGTTCGTATTATTCCCGTTGGATCCCAATTTTGAATCCCATTTGAACACTATAGGCGCTTTTTCATTTTCCATACCATTGCTGATGGGGTCGAAAAGTGCTAGAGTGGAGACCACGGACTAGCAAGCGCAATGTAGGACGTCCACCAACAAGGTGGACAGACGACCTTATAAAGGTCGCCGGAAGACGCTGGACGCAGGTCGTTTCCAACCGCTATATGTGGAGATCTAAAGGGGAGGCCTATGTTCAGCAATGGACGTCCTATGGCTGAGATCATGATGATGATACAATAAACGTCATAAAAATTCATCTTTGAATGCATTGCTAATTTTGAATTCCGTAAACTAGCTTATGCCCGTAGCCTGCGTAGAGTTTGGCGTTTATTCCACGGGAAAAACTCCGTGATAAAAAGTATTCTATGTGTTAACCCAGGTTGTAAACTTTCTGTGTATTAAATTTTATCCAAAACCGTTTAATAAAAGTGTAGGAAATACCCTTTAATAATTAAAGTCCCACCACGTATCTAGTTTTTATCGACGACTCGTTGATTGACGTCATAAAGCCGAAGCCGATATTCCGAATTTCTACGAATGGCTGCGGGAAATGCCAGTCAGTCATATTCCGATATAAGTGGACAGTGAGTGACGCATTCGTCGGTTCATAACTCAATGTCTATCTATTTCTAACTGTCACTTATTGGTGTTATAGTTTTGGGGTCGATATATGAGTTTTAATAATTTATGGACTAAATTATAAAGTTAATTTATTTGAGGTTAAGCAGTATTTTGCTCGCATTGGTCCATGGAAAGGTGACTATCATTACACATCATGACGTCATCATGTCTCAGATGCGGGGATGGCCAGCAAACAGTGACTCGCCGTCATGGACCATGCCCGAGTCGACGGCGCGTTTGTTCCACGTGTGCCTCAAAGAGCTGTCAGCAAAGCATGCCAGGGTCGCTGGTCTGTCAATCAAGTAAAAGTGGCCCCGGAACGTAAAGGGCTATTGACGGATACCGTGGATTTTAGTCAGATTTGTCTGACAGTCCCGGGTCCTACCCTAGGTGGGCCGACTCATTTAATGATTTTATCACGTAAAAAAAGCCGCTCTTGGTACCGGTCTATATTAAACCGCCACGCCATTTGAAAGAAAAAATAAACAATAATTGTGTTGCATCCAAATATTTCCCGCGACTCTCATGATGTCATCGGTCCACCTTATACATAGGAGGCCTGCCTACGCTGCGTGTTCCGGTTCGTGGTTGCCACTAGATAAGCTTTCTTTCCTAACGGTTATCAGTTTTTCGAAGGATGTGACCTACCCATTATTGACACCTTCATTTTGATCGGATTTTATGTGCAAAGAAATACCGACCACAACTCTTTCTATAACTCGTTGAGTAACTTTCAGTCTCTCTTACTTTTTAAATAGAGAATGCTAAAACTCTTACTGTTTTCAACCAGATTTTATCAACCCTTCCCCAGGCTTAACTTCAAAACCCACATTATTAAACCGCAATCGTAGTCCAAATGGTTCCACATTGATCTGATTCAGGATAAAGTTCAGTCCTAAATGATAGGCAACTAGAACAATTCACATTACAGTCGGGGTCAAATTGACCCCTGAACGTGGAGGATGACTTTAATTGCCTGATTCCTGGAGGGGATGTAAGAATTAGTTTGTAATGACATTTTGATCGGGTTATGGTGGGTTGTGATGTTCATTGGGCTATTTGGGGGTGTAAAAGACTTTTTTATTTGTTTGGTGATGGGAGGTTTGGCTAAATGTTCGATTTTGTGGCGGGTTTTATAAAAGAAAATTTAAAAAAAATATTTTAAACTTTGTCTGAATTTGCTTAAACACTTTGCTTAAAGTTTGAATGATTAACAAATCCACTCAACACACACATGAATTAATTTTCCAGGTTTTCCAACTGTCATGTTGAAAATACAATTTACAACCAATTCCTGAATTATAATTAACGTCACTACTACTAGCAGAGACTTTCGAGAAACAAAATATGATAGCACGCGTTACGCTATGACGGCCTGTCAACTGTGATTTTTGACCTAAACCCAACGCATTGTTTCTACAAAAACTTAAATGTAATCCACACACATAAAAAATACTCAAGTTTTCACGAACCCTCTTTTTTATAGACTTTAATCCACTCTACCAATTTGTCCTGTATCGTGGGTGTGTGTTTATAAACGTATACGTTTGTGTATGTGACCTGGAACAACTACTTGTAGGTCACATAAACATTTGCTCCGTGTGAGAGAATCGAACCCACAGTGTAGCAGTCCAATCGCTTAGCCATTGCACAACCGTGTCGTCAAAACCTTTACACCATATTTTAGATCTTCACTCTCAAGCGGTTTTCACATCTCAATTGGCTCTTAGAACCACGAATAACAATATCTTTTATGTCTCTGGATTCGCGAAGATATTATGATTATATTAGTGGTAGTTTCGCGGCTCATCACCCTTGGGTAGAACCATTCGTTATACTCTATTGAGAAATCAACTTCGGCGTCGAAGTGTCTTTGAAGTAGATTGGCTATTTTCTGAAAGGGTTTAGATAATTTTGGAGTCGTTCGACTTTATTTATTTCTTTGAGGATTTTTGAAAGTGTCCTCAAAATGTTATGTACATTTTGAGGACACTTTGAATCTGTCATGTAAGTCAATCAGAATCAAATATTTTAATAAATATAAATAATAATTTATTTCAAGTAGGCTTGTCACAAGCACTTTTGAATTGTCAAAAGACAAAAAAATTAAATACGTAATATAAAAATAGTTATGGTGCTACAATCCCAGTCACATGACATAAAAACTGTGAAAGTACCGTAGGTGCTCATTCCAAAGCGTAGATCTCTATGGAGAAGAATGAGCAAGAAACTCCATGGACACTCTTTTCAATCGCCAAAATTATAACAGAATGTTTGTTACATCATTCATCTTAAGATGAAAGTCTAAGTAACGGTTTAATCCCCATGACAAAGTGCTGTTAAGTTTTTCTATAAGGAATTCTTCTGCAATAGCCACGGAGTCTAAAATTGTACCCAATTGATGGCAATAGGCATCTTCATCTCCGTTATTATGAAATTAAAACTTAACTGACATTTTGTGATAAAATTATAGAATCAGGCGTTACTTTACGGAAATCCATGACATAAATAATAACACATGTTATGAAAAATATCAAATCAAATCAAATCAAATCAAAATCAAAACGTTTATTTCAACTAGGCCGTAACCGGCACTTTTGAACTGTCAAAGACAAATTAAAATTAGTACAAAAATAGTTATGGTGCTACAGTCCCAGTCACAAGACATAAAAACTGTGAAAGTACCGTAGGTGCTCATTCGAAAGCGTAGATCTCTATGGAGAAGAATGAGCAAGAAACTCCATGGACACTCTTTTTCAATCGCCAAAATTATTACAGATCTTTGGTTACATCATTCATCATCAGATGGTAGGTACATTATGTGAGAACGATGTGGCAAGTTATTAGTGTCCATAGTAAATATAAAAAAGACAATTCAAAAATAAAGTTATTAATTATTAAAATAGACCATGGCAGCTAAGAGATGACCAGTCCCAACTGACAGCGCCCGTTCACGAACATGACACATATATCAGCACCATTCAGCTCAACCATTTTGAAGGGAACTAAATGATCCGACACACATGCCACCATCAGCGAGACTTTTGAGTGAGCATGACATACTCTCAACCGCCAGAGTCATTCAAGTCAATGACAGACGTAGGATTTTAGTCAAAGATAGCTCATGGTACTCACACAATGCTGGTAATGACTCTATATAATACTAGATAAATACACTCTATACAATGCAAGAGATAGTTAAACATTTTTCATCCGCTCCGACAATATTATTAAAAATGAAGGAAACCTACGACTGTCGTACTAAAAATAAAATACACATAAAAAGACAACAATAAAATGTAAAGTAGGACAACAATGCCCGTTGATCAAAATAAAATAATAAAACAAATACAAACACATAAAATAAAATAAAACAAGATGACTTAACTAAGTCATAAGAAAAAAATATAAACAATTATATGAAGTCATATAACTTGTCCGGAAAAGAAAAAAAAAGGGTAAATAAAATAACTAAACTGGGAAAGAGCATGAAAGCCGTCTTAACTTCAACAGAGTGACCAGCTGTTATTATCCACTAAGTAATCGTTTACGGAATAATATGCCTTAGAACAAAGGATGGATTTAATCTTAGATTTAAACTCATTAAACGGCAAGTTTAGCAATGACGGAGGCAATTTATTATAGAATTTTATACCAAGGCCTACAAATGAGTTATGAACCCTATGAAGTCGATGAAAAGGAACGCGCAGGTGATGCGTATTTCTCGTGTTAATAGGGTGAAAATCACTGTTTTTGGTATATAGGTGTAAATTCTGCCTAACATATATAATGTTGGCAAAGATGAATTGAGATGCCACCGTCAGAATGCCAATCTCCTTGAATAAATCCCTCAGAGAAACTCTAGTACCCAGCTGATAAATTGCTCGAACAGCTCGTTTTTGTAAAACAAATATATTTTGAATATCAGCCGCTTTGCCCCACAATAAAATACCGTAGGACATAAGGCTGTGAAAATAACTAAAATAAACTAGTCGAGCTATATGTTTAGTTTTAATTCCGATACACTTGAAAAAATGCATGTATGCTTATGAAATATGGGCATGCGGACAGCCATGCCCGGGTCGACGGCGCGTCGTGTTCCACGCGCGCCTCAAAGAGCGTCAGCAAGATGACGGGGCCCCCTCACAAAGGGCCAAAGCCTGCCGGGGTCGCGGGACTTATACCATCACCGTGGCCCCGGAACATAAAAGGCTATTGAAGGATACCGTGGATTTTAGTCAGTAGGTACAAGTCTGACAGTCCCTCCCGCCCTGCCCGGGGTGGGAGGACTCATTTGATGATTTTACCACGCAAAAAAAAATGCTAATGAAATATAGCGGGGGGCGGATTCTATCTTGCGTAATTATGCATATGGATTTTTATCGCGGAATTAAAACTAAATCTATTTTTATAAATATGAAAAAAATATGAATTAAACACCTCTTTCTTTAAGATAGTCCAGTTGCGGAACCCAAACCAACCCGCACTGGGCCCGCGTGGTGGATTATGGCCCACTCCCTCTCTCAGAGAGGAGGCCAGTGTCCCAACAGTGGGAACATTTATAGGCTGATGATGAGTTGCGGAACAGCAACAACGATTTTCAATTTTAATAGATATTCCTGTTAAGTCATGAATAGATAGAAATCATTAATTTAAACTATGACTCACGTCTCTCCTCGGTATCAGTATATTTATGAGCCTAAAATTAGCACATTTTAGCATAAAATACTCTTAAGTTACAAGGCATACCTTCGTTATAGGACTGTCTCTAAGACAAACCACATTTATCCAACTAGTTTAGGAGTAGATTACAAGTTAGTGTTGAAAACTTGTCGGCTGCGACTGAATTGTGTTAAATACTGGTATAGCGAGGCAGATAACTAGAAATACGAATAAACTTTAATGTTTTAAACTTAATTAAATACAAATTGAACACAGTTATCCTGTTTCTTCTCAGTAATTAATAAAATTACAACAGATGTTTTTGCATTAAAAATATTGCAGAAAAAATTATAAGGGGTATTTACTAAAGTAACAGTAGCCAAAACAACCGCTTTTAGGGATTTTCATATATCCATTTATGTTTGTACACGCTTATACTACACCATCGAACTGATACTCAATGAATACTGCTAGATGTCAGCAGTATTGCTAGAGGTCTTTCTTTAGCTTGTTAAAATCATCAAAAGAGTCCTTCCACCCAAGCAGAGCAGGAGGGACAGTCAGACTTGTACTGTCCTTCAATAGCTCTTTACGTTCCGGGGTCACGGTAGCTTTTTAGTCCCCCGACCCCAGCAGGCTTTGCCCCTTCTACTGCCAGATGTCTAACTGTAAAATTAAATATAAGCTGTATTTTACTGCAAGTAAAAATCTTAATTCGACTGTTTTAATACTTGTTTACATTGCAGGGCGAAGCTAGTCTATATAGACTACAGATTTATGGCGAATAAAATCACATAACATGTTCCATCTAGCACTATGCTGTCTTTCGTCTGTATAATTAACGATCTTATTATGACTTAATCAGTGATATCACGTAGCTTGAAGGATTTGAGCCAAACATAAGAACTTTTCGCCACGAATAAGCTCAAAAGGAGAAGATATCTTTTCAAGGTCAATTCCATAGTAAAAGTTGTTTGTTTTGACTAGCGAGTACATTCACCCCATAAAAGTATTATGTAGAGGTCAACATTTGTCCTTGAAGCAAGGTCAAAGAAACTTTTCTCTTAAATCCGATTAACAGGCTCTCCTTAAACACAAATACTAGGATAAAGGGACCAAATAATCTATTTGAACATATTCAATTTATCCAGATTTGCATAAAATTAATCAATAGACCCAAATAACTAGTCAGACAAACAGATTTAAGACGTTTGTTTACGCAGAATCGAAATCAGTTATATTGATCACAAATAAAGCTCAGATTCGATTTGGATGTAAATTGCTTAGGATATCAAAAGTAAATTATGTTAGGATTTAGGGGAATGATATTCATATTACGAAATTGTAATTACTGTTCTGTGATTAAGTTCTGTTCTAAAATATTATTTTAGGTCGTTTTGTAGTTATAATAAGAGCCGTGTAAACCTTGCTTTGCGGCGCCGCACCGCAAAGATTTCACGGCATCAGAGTACGAGCTGTGCGGCGCCGCAACGTTGTTAAGTCGCGGCGTTGCCGCCCTCACCCCAGCAGCGTTGGACAGTCTGTTAATAATCAACAACTGAGCGGTACCGCTCCGACGTGGCAACGCATTCACTCCTCACCGCCTCGTCTCGGTGGTTGCAATCCCAGTGCAGCGCCGGAGCGCATCGTGTGACATGCCACAGATATTTCTATGTGAGACGACGTTGCGACACCGCTCCGGCGCCGCACCGCCGCCGCAACGCATCGTGTGACTCCGTTCTAACAGACATCAGCAGCGGGAATTATATGTGGAGCTGTGTTGAACCATGCAGGGGCCAGGATAGGAGGTAGACCTTTCCTATCCTTTTATCTTAACCCAAAAACATGCAGCCAAAAAAACCTCTCCGACCGACTGTGCCGCTCTTTCGTTGAGTTGGTGAAGTTTTTACTGTAGTTTCACCATGCAATACAAAAAAGGACAACTTAACGATGAAAATACACGATATTGAATTTAATTGAAAGTGTATTTCAGTTCAATTCTGTGTAAAAATATAAATATAATTACTTTAACTGTATAAACAAAATATGTTCCTTACTCATCACATTAGAACGGTGAATGTATTTTGATTAAATGTGATTCTGTGAGAGATTATACCCGAAAAAAATACATAGAATACCGTTAATCCCATTTAATATTCGATTCTGTCAGTGGGAGAAATTGCTAACTACACTCAGACAGAGCCGCTTGTAATGGCTAGTACATTCAGCATCAAAAGTTGCTGACCACATTCAGATTTTCAAAATTGCTTTACATCGTAGTATACAATGTACAGCGATTTTGAAAATCGGAATGTGGTCAGCAAATTTTGATGCTGACTATACCTAGTACATAGAATACAGCTATTCAGAAAAATACGGTCCAAAGAAGTATCGAACTTTGTTTGTCGCCATTGTCATGTTTCAATTTGAACTTATTACTTTGGCTCAATATAATACTTGGGTGCAATTCAGTGACACGTAGGGATCCATTCCGTGGACGTGACTTTTGAAACATTGCAGGTATAATATAAAGGAGGTGAACGTTTAAAAACGGTCTTTGTTTTTTAAATTGATTTTTTTAGCCAATTGGCCATTTATATTATGGCCAGCATTTTGAGTTACTTACGACACGTTTGTCGCAGGGGCTGAGCAATTGGACCGCTGCGCTGTGTGACGCGGGTTCGATTCCCGCAAGGAACAAATAATTGTACGATCTGCAAGTAGTTGTTCCGGGTCTGGGTGTTTGTGTATGTAATTTTTTACGTTTGTAAACGCACTTACGATACAGGAGAAATTCATAGTGTGCGTTTAAAAATAAAAGAAATGATACGGCCATAATGGTAAAAATCTTCAGAAAGTTCACCTGGATAATTATCGCAACTGGTATAGATGATTGAAAAGATAGTAGTAAATGGTTTATGGCTACCTCCATGGGATGACATAATATTTTGTATACATTATGGTATTTTTTTTGGTGGGTAATTATCAAATGAGTTTTTCTACTGGGCGTAACGGAAGGGACTGTCAGACTTGACTGACCAAAAACCATCCTGTTTCTTCAGTTGCTCTTTAATTTCCAAGGCCGCGATACCGGCAACTCGCTCTCCGACCTTGGACCATGCCCGGGTCAGAAGAGAAAAAGCGTCAGCAAAATCCCGCGACCCCGGCAGGCTTGGCCCTCTGAGCCCCTGTCAGAGAGGGGCTCAGAGGGCCAAGCCTGCAGGGGTCTCGGGACTTATTTCCATTAACATGACCCCGGAACATAAAGGGCTATTGAAGGACACCGTGGATTTTAGTCAGTACAAATGTGACAGTCCCTCCCGCCCTGCCCGGGGTGGGAGGACTCATTTGATGATTTTATGACGACTAAAAAAAAAAAGGCCGCAATACCGGTAATCTCTTAAGATATTCTCGTGACCCTTATGTAAGGTCCTATTCAAGTATGCTTTCGACATAAACTTAGAACTACAACATACGCGTAGTTAAATAAATAAATATCTTAGATCTTTACTGTAGGCAAACTGATTTCGAGTTAACTAACTTCGCTAGTCAAGACTTACATACACAAAATATAAATTAGAATTTCAAGGAAAGTCTCACTAACGAACGGAATTCTAATTCGTGTGTGAGGTTTGTTTGATTTACTCGCTTAGTAGTATTAATTTATCTTTCGGGAGGATTTAGTTCCCTTCAGAATGATTGAGCTGAGTGATGCTGATGCATGTGCAATTGAGCATGTTCGTAAACGGGCGCTGCCAGTCGTGGCTGGTCATCTCTTAGCAGCCACGGTTTACTTTATTTTTTAATCATTTTATAAAATTATCTTGTATTATACAGGGTGTAAGGGACAGCACTCCACAAACTTTCAGGGCTTGCTCACTAGACAAGATTGAAAAATCATCCAAAATTTTTTTTTCAGGAAATGAAAAACAACATCATCCATACAAACTGTCCAATCAAGTTTATAATTTTGTACGGTGAGGCCGATTTTTTTTTTAATTTCTTGTTTTTTTTTGAATATTGTTCAGTTTCGTCTAGTGAGCAAGCCCTGAAAGTTTGTAGAGGGCTGTCCCCTACACCCTGCATTAATTTCCTATGGTCATTTTTTACTTGCTACATCTTTCTCACATAATATACCATCTCCAGTTGAATGATGTAACAAAGTTTTTTTATAATTATAGCGATTGAAAAAGAGTGTCCATGGGGTTTCTTGCCCGTTCTTCTCTATAGAGATCTACGCTTTGGAATGGGCACCTGCAGTACTTTCCCAGTTTTTATGTTTTGTGACTCTGTTGCACCGTAACTATTTTTCAATTATTTTAATTTTATTTTGTCAAAATAAAATTAAAATAATCTAAAAAACCAAAAACCTTTCATTTCATACACCGGGGAAAAAATGTGATGTAATAATGTTGTTATACTTCAATGCATAGCTGCTGCAGCGTGAGAAAATGCCAAACACGTGGTTATTGCAAGATTCATATTTTGAATTGTGAATAACTCTGAAACCGGACTCTTCAGGACATGTTACGTTAAATATATTATTATATTTTTAGTTTTTATAAGTATAATAAAACCAGGTAATACGAGTTGACAAAACATCCCATCATTTTTTTTCTCATCTTCTTGGACTGCTGCAATAGGTATCGCGGATTCTATTCCCACACGGAGCAAATATTTGCATAATCTACAATAAATTGTTCCACTTCTGGGCGTATATGTGTGTGAGTTTATAAATAATGTTTGCAATTGCACACACACTATAGAAGAAATCTCTAATGCGGAGAAACGTTTTTAAAAAAAATTATGTATATCCCTACAGAGAATTAAGTTTAGATCGTTATCACGACAATGACAAATACATATACAATGTCTAAAATAGTAACTTACTTCTACTAAATTACAAACGAATAAACTACCCAACCAAAAACAAAACCATTGTAATTAGCGCTATCACTCACGATCAACAACCCACAATAATTACACCACACCACACTGAATTCAACCACAATTCAAAATGGAAACATCACAAATAAAATTCACACCAATAAAAACATCTAAAAATGTCCACAAAATATACATAAACGGGGAAACTCATTAATCACTCCTCCCCTTCTGTATTCCTCCCTTTTCCTCTCCCCCTATATATTTATATTCAACGAGGTTACAACACTATTAATCCAATTGACAGTCACTAAAAGCCTGAAGGCGGTTACAATGGCCCTCCTGATGGCCGTAACGATTTCCGTTATCGTTAACACCCGTCAAAAACACGCCAACGTTAACGATCTGCGTTAAATTCTGTTATTGCTTATAGAGGGTGTTGGAATCTTTTGTTGGAATTGGACACGCGATTGTTTTATAATAAAGGGTTTGATTGTCTTTGTGGTAATGGTGCTAGTTGGATTGTTATCTTGATTGTTTTAAAGGCAAGTTCTCTTTTTATGGGTGCGGGACTGTCTTATCAGGCAACCGGAGCCCCGGAATGCAAAGGGCTATTGAAGTACACCGTGGATTTTAGTCAGTACTTCTGACAATCCGTTCCGTCCTGGCCTTGGGAGGAGGACTCATTTGATAATTTTACCACGTAAACAATGGTGCAATTTTTTTCAAATACGGAAAAATGTGTGGTCAACAAATGTATTTTGCATTCAGATGTCTTTCCTAAATGCGTTATGCTGTAATAATATGCTTTTTAGTCCTAACAGCTCCGGTAGTTGATACATTGAAATTCATCACACAACATTGGAAAACCGTTTAAAACGTTGCTGCCTGGATATCTCCATATCTCTTTTGGTGACCGTAGATTTTTCTTTCTATGAAAAAATAACACTTACTTGAAAGCAATCAAGTTTAGGAATGTATTGGAGAATTCGATCCTAGTCCGTACTAGGACTAGTACCTCAGTTAGTAAGATCGGATGTACTGAATCTGGAGGTCGCAGTTTGAAATCCCGCTCGCAATGAAGTTTTCTTTTTCGAGTATTAAAAAAAAGTAGTTTCCAAAAACTCTGTAGATGGCGTTGAACTTACTACGTTACTAGATTTATGCCTTCATTTTTGCACAAATCCACGAGACACAGAGTTCTCTTCTTTTTCTCTTGGGACGTTTTCTTTATGGCGTAGAAAACTCATAAACTAAAAAGACTGGTCAATGAATATTTTTTTCTTTTTCCTTGTTGTTATTTATTTCCGAATGCCAATGGTGTGATGTGATAAGGATGTGATGTGACTGACAATGACATGAGATGTACGTTACGTTTTAAGTTCTCAAAATTACAATCAAGTGAAAAAAATAAAAAATGACGACGTCCCGTTCATTGCAGTAACATACCAAGTTCAGCGCCATCTATCCATTGACTAGGGAAACAATCAAAAGAAAATCCCTCATTCGTACATTTTGTACAGATGCCAGCACATCAACTTACCTCAATCTGTCTCTCTTTAATATAATTTCCGCCTTATCGCAATAGTGGAAGGTTTATATTCGAACGGTAAAATTTGACAGATTGGAGTACCTTGACCTGCTGGCGTCTTTACATAATTCTAAAGGATTGTTCCTTTTAGGGTTTTTTAGTTTCAATATCAAAATAGGTATTTACTTTTGCTGGCGGCTAGCGCGTCTCTGTAATATTTCCCAATAAATGTAAATATCTACCCATAATAGAACCCTTATATGCATGAAGTTAAGGGTGTCATTCTCACCCCTTGTTTGTTGTCAGTATTTCATTGTTCCAATAAAGATTTTTGTTTATGTTGCTCCGAGCGTGAATTGTTGAAAATTATCTTCGAATTTTATTGTATTTTGTGTCAGTTTTACAACATTTTCGGGTCGTAAATTAAAATGAGAGGTATAGGCTGATATTGTGTGCTTGTGTAATTTGTATATAAGTCATAATATTAGTTAGATGGAATATAAGTGGAGTAAGAAGATTCTCGTTGCGTAGGCTTACGTAATATGGGACGTACCCTGGTAACATTGATAGATGACTTGAAGGCAGAGCTGGCAATGATTGGATGAAAAAATATTGGAAGATGGGCGCTTCTTGAGAGAGGACTATGTCCAGCAATGGACATAGGCCTCTCTGAAGCTCTCTATAGGCTGAATGAGGAAGACCTGAAAAACTGGGAAAAAAGAAATAATAAAAATAGACTTTGGTTTTTATCAACTTCAAAAAACAATAACTTCGCTGTTGCTTTTAGTTGTTTTAGCATATATTTTTATTTAAATCATTTTATAATTCTCTAACATTATCCTATAACAACCTATTTCCATAAACTGTTTTCAATATCCAACCACAGCTTACCACTCCTAATCCTAAACACTCACCCGCGCATGCCAAACAAACTTACGTATAAACTATCAGAATGCGGTCAAATTCCAATTATATCGGTTAACTAACCACGGATTAGTGTACAGTTAATTTCCTACCCACGTCTCAGGGGCGCTGTTAACGTCAAAATAATGGTGTAAACCACCGCTTTATGTTTGTGTTTAAGAGGTCGAGGTGACGTGTGAGGTTGAGGTCGGTAATGATATTAGAGCTACGTATAAGTAGGTGAAGAAAGTGTGGAAGTTAGAGAATTTTAAGGAGGCAATAATGTCAATGTGAGAGATATTTTCATTTTCTTATTAAATAATTGTCAATTATGTTGCACCTACTTTGTCTTTGTCTCTGCATCACCCTAAGGTAGACTGGTAGATAATGCCCAAGGCATTAAGTCCGCCTTAGTACATGTTTTTGTAACTTGTGCATAAAGATTAAATAAATATTTTTTTTTATTCCGATTTTAACATGCTGATAAAAATTTATGAATGTGAATAGGATTTTGTGAATGTGACATTACAGAAAAATAAACATGAAGGTTTGTATTATTGTATTATTAAAAGTTACGCATCCTCGACTCTCCTCCCCCAATGCTCTAAACGAATCTGTATTTACATTACAGGCACCTGAAAAATGCATTTTTTTTTCATTCTTTAACCCTGTGATTAACTAAGAAGTTATTTAGTGTAATAAGCTAAACAAATCAGCAATTTTAAAGTCTTTCAAAGCACTAATTAAGGTTTCTTATTAATGAAATGAACGGTGAATAGGCAAGAAGACTGAAAAAATCTAATTAGTCCGTTAGTTGGATTTATCTTTTGTTACGTACGCCAAAATTTACATTACATTTTGAGATACCACGCTTTTCAGAATTTACAATAGGTACATCATTAATACTTAACATTTTACATAGTTCTAACGTCAAAAGCCTAGCATGTTTCGATGCGTAAAATACTGACATCCAGCTGCATCTGGTTCAACTGGAAGCCGACCCCAATATTGTTAGGAAAAGGCTAGGCAGATGACGATTAAAGCAATTAAATAAGATTAAGATTCTGTTAGCATGCTTATTATAGCCAGTATTTTACTTCTAAAAGTAATTTATTTTAATCTGCCTAACAGTTGATGATGATCAAAAATGGAACGTCGATTGGGTTTATGCATCTTTAAAGCTTGACTAGAGAATCAAACCTAGAATACTATGCTTACAGTCCACTGTAAAAACTCTGCATCCTTATTATAGTAATAAGAATCTTATTAAATAGTAATGCTTGCCTCGTCTTGGCGGGGGCACTACCGTGCCCCCAGATTCATGCTCAAAAATATACGAAACAAATGATTCCATTCAGTACCTACACAAAACAGAATTTCAAAATAAGAACTTCCAAAAGTAAGCTTATGGTAACATTTTAATTTGCGTCACAAATTACACATACAAGCCATTATATCCTTTGCATCAAAGTGATTAGAGTCTCTTTCTTCACAAAGTCGGTTATGCTTGGCAGCACCCACTGATTAACGTAACGTGCGTGGTTACGTTCTCTTCAAAACGATGTCGAGACACATTAAATTAATGTAATACACTTGTTATGGAAATGTTTTCGTTAAGGACTTGATATTAATATGTATGGGACGGAAGTTTAGACGTCTGTAAGACACGCGTTTCATTATAAGACATTAATGACGTCGCCTCCTTGATTTGTAAAGTGAAATTTTAATTCATTCATGAGATGTCTTTGGTAATTTATTAGGTAGAGTAGCTGTTTTAGATTAAAACAGTCCTATATAATTTGCATCATAAAGCTAAATACTGCTGGGGTCGCGGGACTAACAAATTACCGTGACCCCGGAACGTTAAGGACTATTTAAGGATACTGTGACTTTTAGTCAGTATGAGTCTCACAGTTACCTCCCGCTCTGCTCTGGGTGGGAGGACTCTTGATGATTTAACCACGTAAAAAAAAGGTTAGGTACTGAAAAACAGTGACTGAGGTTCCTTATTACTTCATCTTTACACGAGGATCTTCAGACATCTGGTAAGCCACCTCTCAGTTTCTTGGGGATTCCATAAGTCGTACTTCATGTTAATAATGGAGTTTGGATAGATGCTATTCGCTCAATCTAGTTATAACGGCTTTCGAGATCTGGATGAACAATTTCTGAGTTTAAAATCGTTTTTAAACCCGTTTTTAAACGCACTCCCGATACAGGTATCGGGAGTGCGTTTACGAACACAGAAACTCACATACACAAACACTCAAGTCGGAAAAACTACTTGTAGGTCATAATATTAGTTACGTGAACTGAATGAATTTGGGATCGAACCCGCGATAAACTGCGCTGCAGTAGTTCGCTAAGCCGCTGCGCCAACCATGTCTTCTACTGAGTTTGGCATAGAGATTTAAAGAGAATTAAAGTCTAGAATAACATACAGGGAACAAGGTTTTATATACTGGTCGTTAAACCTCATGGGACAAGGCAAAACCACTGGCATAAGTAAGAGCTGGATAAAAAAAGTTCTACTCCAAGAAAAACCAAAAGAAAATACTTTTATTTCCAGCAGATTTACAACCAAATCCTTCCCAACTGTATATTTCATCCTAAAAAACTTCAAATTCAATTCAGGGTCGCATCTCAAAGCATTGGCGTCGTGCCAACACTAAATTCGATTTAGTATTTGCTAGAACTTAAGGTGCCTTGTCGTATCACCTGAGACTTTATATATTCGAGTCAGGAAAAATATGAAACTTGTTTAAACATAACACGTATGTTCCCTGGAGAGGGCGCTGAGATGTCTGTACAGTAAACTGTTTGTCGACGATAACATTTTGCCCTTAACTTGGATTAGCATAGTATGGACGTTCAATTTAACGCGAGTTTTTTTTATAGTGGTTTTGTTGACACCGAGGTAGAGTTTACTGTACAATCGACTAATTAGAATTATGACCCACTTTGATACAAGTCTTTTAGAAAAAAACCGTTGCACCGCAATAGGAATTTGTTCCTGTATCGTGGGTGCAGTGTCTGTAAGAAAATAAGCTTATGGTGGGTCATAATTGTCGATTTAACAGACGTCTGCAGGCCACCCCCTCGCCAATCTATTAAATACCAATCAAACATTAACCTATTATGATAAGATTGAAAATCAATTAAAAAAAATTACAGATTGAGGTAAGTTGGTGTACTGGCCACATACATATATACATAAGCTATACATACAAGCCATGGTACATAAGCTAAAATTAAAGGCTGATTTACATCGACACAATATTTTGATCCAGCGGCATTGAATTAAAAAATAAGAACGTACACACATTAATTACAAGATTTATTTATTTATGTAAATGGGTCCCTATGGTAGTCTCTATGATACCCTTTTCTGATAATTTAATAGCCGACTATTAAATTATCACAAAAGGGTACAAATATCGATAGACAATACCGATATTATCTAATACGGGTGGATAATACCGATATTATGTTGAATATTCCAGAAGAATTTGTTTAAAGTATTAACCAATGTTCATTTGTTTTTTTTTCAGGTACTTACTTCATTCATTTTGCTATGAGAACTATTTATCGTTTCTACAATCAACAACTTGGTAAAGTATAGATATTTTTGTTGAGTGTCTATCGCTCTTTATTCAGTAAATAACTAAAACGTCGTGAAAATGATTATTGATCGATACACCATTTTTAAAATTTTAAACTCAAAGATAATTATTATATATATATATATATGATTTAAATACTTAATTCAAATCTCTTCTTTGTGTTGTAAAAAAAGTGTTGAAGACACACATTCACAGAAAAAATTTAATAAGATTTATTTCAAAGTAATTTCAGTTGTTTGAATTCGAAAGTCCTTATTAACTTCCTAATCCAGTTTAATGAATATAATATTCATAGGAAAATGTCCTTTCGGTATATTACTTAAAAGTTTTCTTTGCTCTGTTATTGCTTTTACAATGTAAAATAAATTGTAACAGGACTTTTTACATTAGGAATATTTTCAGGAGCTATTTTAGGGTACCGCACCTTAAAAGGACAAACGGAACTCTCATTAGGTTGCCTCCTTTGTCCGTTCGTCTGTGTATCTCTGAAGATCTTTTTTCTCAGAAACACGATAGCAAAATTTTTAGACCTCCAAATGATTACTAGATCAATGATAAAGCTACCCGAATCTGTCTTTTCAACTTTATTACGAAATATGAAAGTTGACGTTCGATTTGCAAAATTTTACAGATGCGAGTAGGTGGATGTGCTGACGTCTGTACAGTACAGTGTACTACTAAAAAGTTAAGTTTTTGATGTACCTAAATAATGTAATAGCCGATCCGAACTAATTCTGCACTTGACTTCGGACACCTACCATTGAAAGATAAAACAGATGCAAATAACTGAAAAAGAATTACCATCCATGTCTCTATATAAGTCTTATTACTAGCTCATCATCTGCCTAGCCTTTTCCCAACTATATTGGTGTCGGTTTCCAGTCACACCAGATTCAGCTGGATATCAGTATTTTACATGGAGCGGCTGCCTGTCGGACATCCACAACCCAGTAACTGGGCAATACCATACCATGGGGTAAGACTGGTTGTCAGACTTTAGAGCTTCTGACTAACAGTAACGACTGTCAAAGATCTAGAAATGACAGCCGGGACCAACGGCTTTACGTGCTTTCCGAGGCACGGAGGAAACTCGCTATAACAGATAGTTACCCATCCACAGACCAACCTCGGAAAGCGCGGCTTAACCCGGAAGTTCAACCTGTGCGGCTGTAATTATTTAGCCACGAGCTCCTCATTTAATTATTTCAAGTCTTATTACTAGCTATTATTCAATATTTCAAACTATTTATCCAACCCACATCCCTATTCCTAAACATACCCTACACCGAGGACATAATGTCGTAATTACTTTAACAAAGTTAAACGAACCTTCAATGGCCTTCATAAAAGAAAAAGTTCGGTACACGTGTAAGTACAGTACTTGTAAGTACGTTGTCTCAACGTAACAATATAAGCAAGATAACATTACCTATACATGTAACCTTTAACCTTTGCAAAATTCAATTTAACAGGAACATGAAGCCTTTCGAAGTAAACTGTTTAAAATAATACTACCTGTTACCGGCGACTTCGTCCGCGTCGAAAATTATCCAAACGAATCATAATATAGGGATAAAAGTATCTTATCTGATAATCGAGACTACTCATATAATCTATCTCTAAACTAATATCAAACAGATTCGTTCTGGCCTTTTGATTGCAGTAACAAACTTCCATCCATCCATCTAAATATCCGAACTTTCACTTTTATAATATTACTTTTTTTAGCGTGGTAAAATCATCAAAAGGACTCATTTGATGATTTTACCACCTCCTCCCATCCATCCTCCCACCCCGGGCAGGGCGAGAGGGACTGTCAGACTTGTACTGACTAAAATCTACGGTGTCCTTCAATAGCCCTTTATGTTCCGGGGTCACGGTGATGGTATAAGTCCCGCGACCTCCGGTTGCGGTCTGTACAACTTAAAGAGGAGATAGCTTGGTCAATTTTGCCAATCAATTTGTTCTGCTTTTTATCATGGTAAAATTATCTAATGAGTTCTTTTACCCAGTGCGGGGTTGGAGAGACTTTCAGACTGTTACTGACTAAAATGCACTGTGACCTTTCAATAGCCTTTTACGTTCCGGGTCACGATTACCCGATGAGATGGTCTTGCGGCAAATTATTCTGCTTGTGGGTTGGAACCCACCTCCCCACTGAAAGGTAGCCCTTTTTGTTTTTTGACATACCCCAAACCCTTACCTAGATGTTGCTGCCACATGACCTCGCGGTTCGCACGTGCCTCGTCAAAAATATCAGACGTCTGCCCACGCAGGCCCGGTCATACCCGGCCTTTTCTAAGGCCTTAAAATTCAATTTTCTACCGGAATTTTTTCGACGCACCGAAGCTAAGCTCGCGATAACTTCTCTAAATAAAATATTAAATGAATCCGGCCTGCTATATCGATCGGGGTTGTTGCGTGGAAGTATGCTGAATGTAATATGTATGGGGCACTCTTTGAAGTGGCTCCTGGTACTCCATTTTGATCATGTGGGTTTTTCATGATTGAAAAGGAAAAGATGTATAGGGATTATCCAATCTTGGAGAATTATTTCATAAAATTAAAGTCGGTCGTGTTATAGTCCTCGCCATTTAAGTGTGTAAGAAAGGTCATTGATCCTAATAACGCATCGTTAGAATTCCATTATACCATCGTTCGAATTTCAAAATAAAATGTAAGGTCACGGTCGCCCCGTACCACAATTCGTTTATTTTGATCGTGTTACGACACTTTCTTTACATTTTTTCGAATGGTTTTGAAATATCCGAATACATTGGTACACGGGGGTTAACGAATTTTATTCCACACATATATGGCGAGGACTATAGCAGATTTAACCATGTTTTGAAAAGCGACTTAATATTTGTAACTAAACCAAGAATAATACAAAGTACTCTAAGATCACGATAAGGATCCAAAAGGTAATAAAAATTTCAGGGAAATTATATATTAGCAAAAAAAAACATCATCATCAGCCTATAATATTCCCATTGCTGGGACACAGGCCTCAAGGTGGATTATGGTCCAGTCTCTATCACAGAAAGGATTCTGTGATAAAGAGTGGACCATAATCCACCTTAAGAGCCTAGTGTGTTTTTGCAATACCAACGGTATTGCAAAATATACTTATTGCATATTAATTTTCAATCATACGAGTCTTTATTAGTGTTATTATCATGTTGATAGTATTTTCATGTAATTATCTTTTGTGTTGCCATCACAGCTATACTCTTATAATGGTCGCATGTCGTAGTGTGGAGCAGGTGGTTGACACTGAGTACATTAAGTTCATCTGTACTTCGTCTTTTGAAGATTACAGGCACACCCATTGGGGTTTAAAAACAAATTATACTGAATATATAAAAAAAAAAAAATATGACGTAACATAATGCCTCTACGTGGGCACAGGCATCAACTTGTTTTAAAAAAATATGGTAAACACTCCGTGACAATCCTGTAGCGCGGAGAATTAAAGAGTTAAATAAATCCGGCATTCTGTATTGATCGCCATACTTGCGTGGAAGTATATGGGTATTACTTAATTGGTGTTATCGTTGACGTTGTCTTGTTTATTTTGATGACACCTTTTTTTTTATCGTGGTGAAATCATCAAATGAGTCTCTCCACCTAAAGATGGACATTAGGGACTGTCAGACTAGTACTGACTAAAATCTACAGGGATCATTCGATTGATCATGTTAAAGTTAAAATTAATTTATGCCCGGATTACTGAGATATTTTGCGTCGCATTTTTTTAGCCGTTTATGTCCCACTTCTGGGCAAAGACCTCCCCCATGTCTTTCCAAGTGCTCTTTTCCAGTGCCACTTCGGACCAGCCATCAAGGTACGCGTCGTAATTATGAAGAAAATATATTTTTAAAGTGTATTATGATTATGATCTGTATAATCATCAGAATGAGAAGAATTCAGGCCTAATTTAATGTTTTGAATCCACAAAAAAATCTTAACAACAAACGTACAATATTTCAGCCTCCGGACTAACAATAATCCACACTCTGAATGAATTCCTTCGAGATTTATCCCTCAGACAATTCCTCTACCCCACAGATAAAAAATACAATCAAGCTTTTCTTCCCCACTACAAGCCACCGAGATAAAATCTCTTTTCACACGTAATCAGAGAGAAAAAAATAAAACAAAACAAACTTTTGGACACACATCGAGTCCTTTCATCCAATTTCCCACACGAAATTAAGAAAATGCAAAAGCCAAATCAATACAATGAATTAACAAAATGAAGAAAGTACACTTCTCACAGGTTTTTACCCAAATTAATCTACCGGGACATTTGGGCATAGTGAACTGAACCGTGTTGCCAGTGCGAAGTTATTGGGGTTACCAAGAAAAAAATAAATGAAAATAAGGCGCATGAAAATGAGGTTGCTTGCGTTTTTGTGTTTGCTAAGGGAATTACTTGTCTTCGGTCTTTTTCAATTATGGCGGGAAGAAAATTCGAGGGCCAAGGGTAAGTGGATTTGCTATTATAGCTACAAGTAGACATTTTCTTTTTTGTTGGGTAGCTTGTTGTAGTGTAAGTACAAGAACTATGTATAATAATGTATCTCTCATGTTCTTGTTCGTGGCTTGTGGGATTTATCCAATATTTTCTGTTAGGTACTCGTTGTTTAATTAAGGAAAAATATAATGTATCAAGTGATACCTACGGTTTTTTTTCCCTCATGGGGATTTAAAGAAGTTAAATTTAAAGAAGTGTAATCAGTTTCGTTTGTATTATTGTCCATCCCCAGAGGTACGGTTCAAACCCTAGTCATTTTCCAAAATTTTTAATCCTGAGTAGTTACGTCCGTTCAGTTTTATATGGTTCAAAAGTTATGATAAACCTCATAGTAATAAATATGAAATAATAATTATATAATTAATTATTTTTAAACGCATTAAAGCATGCGATGCGCATTAAATAATTATATATTTTCTTTCATGTACACGACAGATTTTCAAAAAGTGTTAAAATGGCGGAACTTTCAGAACAAAATCAATGGATAAATCACGATACCTTAATTAAATAATTCAATAGACGTTTTTCTTTGTTAAAACCGAAATCTTATATCATAAGATCAAAATACAAATTACGCCGATTATTTCCAAGATGCCTGAAAATCTCTCAAGAAACTTGAGGAAGTAATTAAAAGGAACTGTTTAATTATAATCTCTGATGTAATATTAACCTTCTCGTGTAATGGAACGCTTATTTTGTAATTTAAGAACCTCGGGAGTTTACTTAATATACTTTATATTTATATAATTTATGTCAAATTCAATCAAGACATTTTAAGTACCAGTTCAAATTATTCCGTGGTCTTTTTCTTGCACAAACTTAGTTTTTCATATAAAATAGGTACATTTTAGGCGAAAACATACAGATAAAGAAGAAAACTCTATTCTATTTATACATAATAATATAAAACTAAGTAATATTTTAGTAATTTTATCCAATAAAATATATCCAAAAAAACATACCCACATTCCCATTTTCAAAATAACCATCAATATACCTCATAGATATAAATTAACTTCGAGTTTCGAACTTTTTATCTCAGTTCCAATTATAGTCTCTTGTTTCTACGTAATACTTGACTAAAATACTTGGACAGTGAAATAAATTATACTGTCCGAATCCTAGACAAATGTTGGTTAGCAAGACTTATTCATTATCATTTGTACAGTCACGAGCAATAAGATGTATACACTTAACAAAATTCAAACGCGATTCTCTCGTGAAATGCTGGTTTCTACTTTGAAATAAGACCCATTTTCTAATACCATGGCTTCCAAAATAGAAGGTACATGAAAACGCAAAAGTTTTATCAATATGGTAGGAGAATATCGCTTTTTCATTCTGCCAAATGTATACATATTATTGCTCGTGACTGTACAACATTTGGGAGCATTTTTATCAATCTAATACCTATCTACCTATTTATTTTTACTTTCATTTTGTCATATTATTGTTATGTGTACTCGTGTTCAACACAAATGTTGAACAAGAATGATGTTTCTGTGAATAATCGTTATAGTAACTCAAATAAAAATGAAAAACTTATAAGCTCTTCTGCATCCTAAGATTTTCTTCATCCATCATTTCAGTTGACCTGAAAGATCCACAATATCAATAAGAACGCGTGTGCTTAGACTTTTCTCGAAGGACCATTTATCTCCAACAAGTTCCAAGTCACTTCAGAATGACGGATTTATTGGCGTTAGCTACTTGTGTTAACGTATCGAATCGACCTCGATAGACCACTAGAAAATGTTTTAAAACTGAAGACTGGATCAGTATGATATCAAAGGACATTGCCCATTTTTGTAGCAACATTTGGACAGGTGTAAAGTACGATAAAAATAATCATGCAGACAAAAATGAAGTCATCCACATAAAAAACTAAATAAATCAGGAACCCCTGGGTAGATTTTTAAAATATTACGCATATAGACAGACATTAGTGGCAGGAACCCAGTGCAAGTACTCCCATTCCTGGGCAGCATTTGGACAGGTGTAAAGGCCGATAAGTAAATCATGTGGACAAAAATGAAGTCATCCACATAAAAATATAAATAAATCAGAAACCCCAGGGTAGATTTTTAAAATATTTCGCATGTAGACAGACATTAGTGGTAGCAACCCAGCGCACGTACTGCCATTCCTGGGCAGCATTTCGACCGCAGTTGGGCAATCTGCTTTTAGTTTTATTATTTTGTGTCTATATAGTTTCTCCAACGACGATATATTACTAGACTCCGCATGCATGATTTAAGGAACAAAAACTATTCTGTCAACTCGCTGAGGTACTACGTAAGCGAGGGGGACGGGGTACTGCGTTGTGGTTGGCCAACTCAAGGTCTGTTCTGTCTCAAGGTATGTTTACGGCTTACAGGAGTGGTCGAAATAAGACGGATATAAGACTTTTTTGCCTATAATGTGTTGACAGACATCGGTCGCCTGTTATTATGAGTCTAGTAATATATCGTCGTTGAGTTTCTCCTAGTATAAATAACCAAAATTTTGTTTTATCATTATTGTAATTTAATTTTAATTTCTTTATTCTTGTATTTTATTGTTATGGAACACCTGTTTTAACTCGCTCCATAGGTAGGCGCTAATAACTGCAATTCAGTTACTTAACTAACGCGGTATTAACGTACACATAAACTGTAATATTATGTTATTTGTTCCAATAAACTATTTGTATTTTTTTGATAAATTCGTATTTGATTGGTGGAAATTGGAGTAAGGATTGGGACAACAATAGTTAATGCCATACACGATTCAGTCTATTGTCAGTTTTGAAGGGCTGAAAGTGGCGTGCGTCAATTATGGCAATCAGTGTGCATGACAAGTCTTCTTCTGATAAGCCCATACACCTGTCAAGTTACTGCACCGTTTCAAGCGTGGAGCGAACTTGACGGTAAACTGGATCGTGTTTGGCTGGAATTAGGATAGATTTTACCAAATAAACTGAACGCAATCATCAACTAGTGTTCAAAGGCCGACAATTTTATCTTTGTTATGAAATATTCGAATCTGATAGTCCTTAAACGCTGATAGAATGTTTTGGTTGCATTTAGGTTAATTGGTAAAATTAATTCTTCGAAATTAAAATGCATTTTACTCCGCACAAGTAACGAGTACACAAAAAAAAAATTGAAAGTCTGAGAAAAAATATATTACGTGGGACCAGAGATTTTTAATCAGTTATGGTAACCAACATTTGAGCCAACCTTGGCTCTATTTCAATGTCCAAGTATTTTAGTCGAATGGAACGGAGATAGGAAAGTTCGGACGGAGGTACAAAATATATTTGAATTTTCGTTCATGTCAGTGAAATCATGTAGCATAGAAATAGCCTGTCGGACAGTCTGTCAGCAAGGAATTCTAAAGATTTATCTCTTAGCAAGATTTTAATTGGAAACTGGAGGAAATCGAGTGAGGAAATTCGTCATGCCTGTCATGGACATTTCTTGTCATAGGGAAATTGTGTCATAGTGTGTATATTGTGTTATAATAACTCTTTGCACCTGAATCATCGTTTTCATCTGCAGTGTTTCCATCCACTAATAGAATTTAACAGAGTAGAAAAACATTTAGACAATCGGAGACACAAACAATAACAATCGTATTTACAAAAAATATAATATATAATAGAATTGAATAGAAAATCATTTATTCGATATTGGATACACACACAAAAATAATACAAAATAAAGTTAAAAATACAATAACAATTATGCTGAGCATGTCCACTCCAAAAGGGTTACCAACTCAGCATTTGCTGTATGAAAGACAGCCAGCGCTGTTTTTCAGTTGGCACCACGCAGTGAATTACACGTAAAGTCGACCACAATATTTATAAATATTTAAAAAAAAACAATCAAAATAACGCTGAGCATGTCCACACCGAAAGTAAAATAATTAATAAAATAAACCTCCTAACTTTTATGCCAGATATATGTGGATAAATCTCCCCGAAAAAGTTACAGGTTCTAGGTCAGCAAAAGTTGTCAGGTTTGCAAAGCACAAGCAATATCTTTGGTGTTGCAGTCATTCATAGGCTACGGTAGCCGTATTCCATCAGATATACCGTATGCGTCTTTGTCTGTCGTGGGAATGTTTAGAAAGGACTATATCGTGGCCTGAATATATTGTGGCGTGGTTTTTAGTCATTCCGTCAATCCATTCACTGTCACACAGTCATTTCATGATATTCGCACCAAAAAGTAGGTAAATAGGTACTTATTTCCATTTCTTCTTACTTCGATAATTACAGTTTGAAAACCCTAGAGATTCGAAACGAGCCTATCGCTCCATCGGGACCAATTTCGATCCTGGTTTCTAACTGAGAGTTTTCCTAACAGAAAAATCCAATTATTCTAAATTGGCTCAATAACTCTTCTCAACGTTGAAACCTTCCCTTTTTACCAATTTTCGCTTCACGACTAATCAATTGCATCACCTTTTGACGTAATTTCCTTTCTTACATTTTTCGGATACGAAGTTCTTCGCATTAAGTCAAATAGAATATTCAGTGAGAAAATATTACCATTTCTTAAGAGATTTCGCAACAAATCGTCAAAACATGAGAAAGCTTTTATTTTGTTTAAAATTGATAGGCCTTTATGAGATTTTGAGAAAAGAATTTTGTTTTTTTTTTTGTTTATCAAGTTACTTAAATATAGGCCGTTTATACGGGAGCGAAATGTGAAAAGTCAGCCGTTAAAAAGGCGCCGAATACCTAAATTCCTTTTTTAAAATACCTCTTTTTATTGGGTTATTTTCGGGGTGTATCCGCATTAAAGAGGTAAGCACGAATATGGTGCCGATACGACTCGGGGTGCCGTTTATTTTTTGGGACGGGAATTATTTGGTCAATTTCAAATAAATGAGTGTTGATATTTATGAATACCTACCTTTTGAATTTTCTCACCGAAATTGCTGTTCATCATTATCGTCATATCAGTAAGACGTCCACTGCTGAACATAGGCCTCGTCTATAGACTTCCAATAGGAGCGGTGCTTGCATCCAGCGTGATCCTGTGGCCTTCACAAGATCTTCTGCCCACCTAGTGGGTGGACGTCCTATGCTGTGCTTGCCGGTGCGTGGTCTTCATTCGCGAACCTTACGGCCCCATCGGTCATCAGTTCTGCTTGCTATATGGCCTGCCCACTGCCATTTCAACTTGATAATTCATTTGACTATGTCGGTAACTTTGGCTCGTCTCCGAATCTCTTCGGAAATTATCAATGAAAAAAAGTCATTGATTTTTGTCGATCATCGTCGATTATTATTTTGACGTCTGCCGTGACAGCGACGCTTAGCTGCGTCAAGGATCCTCATAGAAGTTATTTTGACTCACAGCTCATTAAGCTCAGTTCCTTTTAACTTCACATAATGAAATTGTCGTTATTTGCTTTTGACATAACCCAAACATTATTATCAAGAGTTTTCACGTTTTTGTGACGTAAATTAAATGGGAACTGTGGCGTTAATTCGATAGAAAAACACTGTTCCTCGTTGTACAATAGAAGCGCTTTATAAGTATGTAATGAACGTCAAAATACTTCAAGTTCGCTGTGCCACAAAACTGGGGATCTTGCCTCTAAACCCCAGTTATATTTCTACAATTATTTGACACCAAACGTAAATCTTACAGACAAGAAAATAAAGGTCATTTCAAAATAACAATAAAAGCACAGTAGGTATTCTAGAAAACCACTCTTTGGTATAAAACATTGTGACACAGATAAAGTAATTAAAGGAAGAGCTCTCCTTTTCAAAATGAAATAAAAACACTAAAACAAATTGTCGTTCGTTCGGGAACCTTAATTGAAAGGGAAGCGTTTCTGCGGTTGTAGAGGGAACTGTTTTTTTTATTCTTTATTTTGTCGTCCTTGTTCTGTAGTCGGGTTGTCTTCGTAATTACGTATGATTAGAGTTTTGATTCTTTACTTCTATTTTCAAAATATTCTTAATAAAAATATTATTAATTCTGTGTCGTGGGTGCGTTTACAGACAATATAGAAACTCACACACGCAGATACCCAGACCCGGAACAATATTTGCATGTCATACAAATATTTGTTCCGTGCGGGTATCAAACCGGCGACGCGCTGCGCACTTGCGCATCAGTCCAATCGCTCAGTCACTGCGCTAATTGTGGCGCTAACGTAACTGCCGTGTGTTAGAAAGAGTTTCACTTATTATTACAATGTTGAAATTCTTACCAGATGTATGAATGTGGATTTGGCAAAAGAAGTATGTATGGATCGTAGCAGGTGGTGCTCTTTAGTTTCTGCTTTCTCCCATGGCAAAGAGACGTGAATTTATGTGTGTATGTAATTATCTTTAAGTTGCTATGCTAGAGTGGAGACCACGGACTAGCAAGCGCAGCGTAGGACGTCCACCAACAAGGTGGACAGACGACCTTATGAAGGTCGCCGGAACACGCTGGATGCAGGTCGCTTCCAACCGGTACATGTGGCGATCAAAAGGGGAGGCCTATGTTCAGCAGTGGACGTCCTATGGCTGAGATGATGATGATGATGTAATTATCTTGGAAACTGGTCTCAAGCATAACTCCTAAATTGTGTTTTGGGTTCGATTCCCGGGTTGAGCAAAGTATTATTGGGTTTCTACATCAAAAACTTCTCAGTAGCAGTCACGGAGTCTAGGTTTGTACCAAGAACTTTTGTAAAACTGGCAAAATGTGAGTGTAGGTACTATTGTTAGTTATATCTGTACCTAAAGAGATTACACGGGTTACATTATGTTACTCAAGATATGGCTGTTTCAGAATTTATTACGAAAATCATTTTGCTCGAGATATTTTGACTAGGTTTTCACATGGGGTAACAATGTTTCCGAATATTATAATAAAAATATCTGTTTCTCGCGGTTTTACTAGCTGCTCGACTCATATTGGTCTTAGCGTGATGTTTATATAGCCTTCCTCGATGAATGCGCTATCCAACACAAAACTGTTTTTTTTTCAAAAAATTGAAGCGCGTATTTTAGCGCGTTCAATCAAACAAATTGTACAGCTTTTTAACTTAAGTATAGATTTGTAAAAAAAACAATGTTCAATCCAAAGTTATTACAATACCGGGCATTTGATCTATTTCCACTGAAGTGTTGACGCGCACAATAAAAAAATAAATAAAAAAAAAGATACGTAAAGTACTTGAAGCCCTAGTGACGTCGAGTGTTCCAGCTTTTATATTTTTTATTTTCCACACTTTTTTCCGCAACCAGGTGAGTTGCTCCAACAATTTTTACACAAAGGTAAGCATCCGATATGCTTTCTTTTTTTTATCCGTTTTTTCATCGAGAAAATATGATTTAATAAAATCCAACGGTATCTTTCGGTAGAGAACTGAAAAATTAAAATTTACACAACTTACCTTTGCTTGAAAGAGTTTTAGATAATCCTTACCGTACTTTCTTGTAACAATATTAAAATGTGTCCTAATCTGTCAACATTAAAACTACTATTGTGATAAAGTTGAAAATCTAAAAAGAAATATATGAAAATTTCGTTCGTTGACTGGCCTGTTGGTCTAGTGGTTAGTGACCCTGACTGCTATGCCGGGGGTTCGATTCACACCCAGGACAAATGTTAGTGTGATGAGCATGATTTTGTTCAGTGTCTGGGTGTAATTTATCTATAATATGTATGTATTTAGAAATATATAAATATGTTTATCAGTTGTCTAGTACGCATAACACAAGCTCTGCTTAGCTTGGGTCTAGTGTTGTGTGATAGTTGTGGAATATTATGATTTGATGTGTGGGCGGCGTCTGTACAATATGTAAATGGTATCCTTTAGGTACTATATTAATATTTACAACTATCAAATTGTACAAAAATATTCAAAAAATAATAATAGTGTGTACAGACTGTTTGCCTAAACTTATATTTTCACAATTATTTACTTAAATAAAAGAGAATACATTTACGGCTTTTATAATGTATTATTTATGATTCACAAGATTAAAGTATCTCGTAAATCATAAATAATGAATTTTATTACATTTCTGTTTGTTTTTATTGACGTCGCAATTTATTTATTTGATTAAAGAATTGACAATCATTTATTTGCTTTATTGGATAATTGACAAGCATTTAATGTGAGAGCAGTAAAAATAAAATTCGGATGTAAAATGCTTTATTTTAGAACAAGATTTTATTCGTTTTAATTTCGTCACAGGTTTATTTGAACCGTATTTATTTAAGGTTGATGAAGCGGTGTTTTCTGTTTTAGTATAGACATGTCGTGATGAGATGGAGATGAGGATGAGACGAGATAAGTGACAGTGATAAAAATATTAATGTTTAACGGTTTTTCATCGTGGTAAAATCATCAAATGAGCCCTCCCACCCAGGGTGGAACGGGAAAGACTGTCAGGCTCTTACTGACCAAAACCCATGGTGATCTTTCAATAAACCTTTACGTTCCAGGGTCACGGTTACCTGATAAGACGGTCCCGCCACCCCGCCAAGTAATATTCAAGGCATGTGTATGTTAAGGGAATTTTGCCCCTCTCCAGCTTAGCAAAATATAGATATGGATAAGGCAAGAAAATGTGGAGAAAACACAAAAATGTCGTGTCACACTGTGTAAATAATTGTGGTTGCACTCCTCTGAAACTGCTCGGCACTTGAACTTTTGTTGAAATGGTTCTTAGAGAATATAATAATATCGTAATATATAGTTTTCACTCAACAACCGACCATCCAAAAAATAACGGACGATGGATTAGATTAAATAAATTGCAAAAATGATGCCAAGACGTCTGGCAGAGGTAATGAAAATAAAACGGGATAAGGTGAGGAAGATGATGAGTAGGTTCCCATTTATAAAGTTACATAGCACAAAAGAAAGTCTAAATTAAAATAGCAAAACTTGGCAAGAATTTTGGACTTAGGCTTAAATACAACGTAGTTCAGATTTTGGAAAACTTCTCATTTAAAATGCCGCCTAGTCTTATCTGTCTGAAACCAGCAACTTCGACTAAAAAAAACTAATCCTATTCTCAAGCCAGTTCTACTAGTGATGGGGTAAGTCGAATTTTTAATACTTCGTCGATACTCTAGTGCCTGAAGTAAACGTAACAGATTAATGAATCCGCTAAGTTTAAGCCACGTTTATATAAATACCTATATTATAATATAATAACCAGTATAATAAAACCAGTATAATAAACCAGTATAATAATAAATATAATAAACAGTATTCAAATAAACGTACTTGTGTGAAAGACGTGTGTTTTTGATTCTGTCTTTACGTCAAAACTACTGAACCGCATGAATTTCGTTACAAAGATCGATGGAACCTCAGATAATATTAGACTATAATAGAGGCATGTGGAGCCAGGGGCAGCAGCTATTATAATATTACTAGCTACCCACGTTTCAGTTACGTTAATTTTGAATTTAACAATCAATTCCGATCATACATCATTACTATAGTCATAATTTTTTTTTTCGGGAACAATACTTTTCTTCGAGACGAGGTACTCTATATCTGTGTTTGTAAACGTGACAACGTATAAGTATGCATTTCAGGATGATTGGTTCAGTGGTTTGTTTGTAAAAAGTGAAAAGGTAACAAACAAACATACTTACTTTTGCATTTATAAGATTAGGATAACATAAATATTCCCAGTACAAGATCTCAGAATACTTTTCACCTTAAACTAAACAAACCCAGTTCAGGAATTCTCAAGACTTTACATTTAAAATGCCTCTTATTAAGACTAGAATCTCCTACCAAGCAAAAACCCTAGAATTAAACGTAGTATTCTGAAGCCAGCACTAGAAGTACAGTCAGCATCAAAAGTTGCTGACCACATTCAGATTATCAAAATCGCTGTACACAGTATGATTAAAGTACGATTATTAAATTGAGTCAGTAAAAGGACAAGTGGAACTGTCACTGATACAATGAAATTTAGTGCATTTCTTTAATGAACAAATGTCATTTTACTGACTCGAATTATTAGTCGTACTTAATGAATTTTTTTACGTGGTAAAATCATCAGATGAGTCCCCACCCCGGGAGGGACTGTCAGACTAGTACTGAGTAAAAAGTTAAATCTAAAATTAAATTAAAATAATAAGGAAATAACATTCAAATTATTAAAGATAAAATAAACATAATAACAGGAGAAAAATAACAACAAATATAATTCGAAAAAATTGTAAATAATTTAATAGCATCTGAAAAATCGCTGTATTATTACGGTGTACAGCGATTTTGAAAATCTCAAAATCTCAATGTGCTCAGCCACTTTTGATGCTGACTGTACCAGCTAATCTTACTTAGCATTACACGTCGGATTAACTAACGAAGCGTTACTGCAGCTCTAAGATAGGCTAATGCGTCTGCCTCATTACCCACCTAGACCTTTTTAGTTAAACTGGGGCGAGTAAGCGGTTTGCGTGATTGGCTAACTAGTGTTTTTTGCTTATGTTTAACTGCTGTATCATAGTAGGCGGTATTTTAGTTTCTTATGATTTTTACATAATTAAAGGCAAGGTAAGGTGGATGGTAAATGACATAGATTTTTGACACAGACCCAGACCCAGACCCAGACCCTTTGAGACACAGATAAAATAATATGTCAGCACAATGACGGGGCCTCCCTTAGAGGATCAAAGCCAGCCGTGACACCGAGAACGTAAAGAGCTACTGAAGGATGCCGTAGATTTTAGTCAATACATGCCTGACAGTCCTTTCTGCCCTGCCATGGGTGGGAGGACTCATTTAATTATATTAACGCTAAAAAAATACAAAAAGGTTTTGCAAACAAGCCACGCCAGCATTTACAGAGTTGAACATTTACAGCCAGAATGTAGTTCCTAAATAACATTTTTCTCTTATTCCAGTCTAAAAATAACACAGACAATGTCTTTCTAATAAAAATCGTATTAAAAACTTTAGACACTTACAAACAAACGACCAATGACTACACATTAAATGAAACAAAGTTTCTAACGTCAAATAGCTTAAATACTAAAGAAATTTAATCGCCAATTATTACTTACTGAAAGAAAACTTTCCCTAAATACTTGACAATTCTCAGAAAATGTTTAAAGGCATTCCGTAAGTTAGAATATCTGAATCTTTAAATGATATAAAGAACACGGACTCAAGTAGTTTAATTTTTGTTATTTAAATGTCTCAAATGTATTTAAGTTAAGCAGTCTTATCAAGAGCGTGATTCCGAAATCTCTTCTCGACACGGCGCGCATTGTTGTCTTCTCTCTGAAGCCGTAACCGCTGGTAACTTGGATCCTGTTCCCGATACTGGTAAGCTACATTTTTAGATAGATGTGTTCATTTTTAAAAATAATAATGTTTTATATATTAAAAAATGGAAAAAACCGCCTTATCACAAAAAAGTAAACAGCTCTTGGACGCTTGTCCAAAAAAGTACAAAATACAAAAATACAAAATATTTATTTTCTTAAAAACAATGTCTTACATTAGTTGATGATTGGAGTCTCCTTTTAAGCAAATAATGCCTGTAGTAGGAGACTCCGCTCCTCCATAACTCTAGATGATTTTATTTTATAATACAATTTTCTTTTCTTAAGTGTAACTGCAAAACGACCCATAAATCAACGTGATATTTTTTTTTGACATTGACAGTTCTTATGTGTTCAACAGATATTCATCTTTCATGTGGTAAAACGGTATCAGCCCTAATAAGAAAACTTAAATATCTGTTGCAAACTTGTCTAAAAAAAGACTTCACTGAACGACTATAAATACACGAGTAGATAACAATACCGTTTAAACTATGAAATAATTCATAATAATATTACTGAACCTCTATCGTAGTATAATACGTATAATACTCGTGTTATGAGCTGTTAAAGCTCCACGTGTAGCGATCAAATTGTGACCTTTATTTAATATTAACACGCATATTATTAATTATTATTGTGAATTCATGTATTCGTGCTTACAACGTAGATAACAATATCGGGACACGACATGTTATTGGGACGAAATGATGAAATCTATACTCTATACTTGAAGCTGAAGAGTTTATAATATAGTTGAACGCCAATCTCAAAAACTACCATGTATGTAGTTCGAATTAAAAAAGTATGTTCATGTTATTTAGCTCATCTATCGAGGACAACGACGATATATTATTAGACTCCTAATAACAGGCGATCGATGTCTGTCAACACATTAGGCTAAAAAGTCTTATATCCGTCTTATTTCGACCACTCCTGTGAGTCGTAAACATACCTTGAGACAGAACAGACCTTGAGTTAGCCAATCACAACGCAATACCCCGTCCCCCTCGCTTACGTAGTACCTCAGCGAGTTGACAGAATCCTTAGATCGTGCATGAGGAGTCTAGTAATAATTATATCGTCGTTGATCGAGGAAGACTACAAACATTAGAAGCCATTAATTTCACAGAAAAAAATAGTTCGTTCTTCGTACACACAATCTTTTTAATATTTGAGATTATTAATTAACAGAACTTTGGTCTTTAAGATGAAGTTTAGAACTAACTTTTAAGTAGAAGAAACGGGGTCGGCCTATTGTTAGACTAGTTTCACATTAAACAATTAGATTACTTGTTCGCTTATTGTAATCAAAATAACCATTACAGTTGTTTTTAGATGATTTACATAAGTTTGCTAGTTGTTTTTATTTTATTTACTTGTGAAATGGGGAGACCTTTACCTGGCTGTAGGACAATACAGGCAGGAAAAAAAAAGTTTTAATTCAACTGGTGAATGTAAAAAAAAAAAAACATTGATATATAAAGTAAGCCTATCTGATAAACAATTCTTAATTTTTGGCACCTGTGAACATTCTTAGTCCTTATTATCTTTTTAATATAGTCTCAAATTATATATACCCACATTTCGGTACTTATCAAGATATTACCCAAAATATTTCTTCTCCCGAAATTCCGTGGGCGTCACATAAAGTTAAATGACTTACCACGCCTCACCTTTACATAACTAAACACACGCAAAATATAATTTACAACTCCAATTGCCGCTCGACTCGCGATAACAGCAATAATCGTGTGCGCGTCACTTAATGACGTCACACAAAATTTTACATTCAACCGTGACGCAGGTAATGTCTGCCACCAGCGATGACGTATGAACCTCAAACTGTATTCAGAGGCATTCGCCGACTCATAGCAGATAAGCGAATGGGGACGGTTAGGTGGCACAAGTCTAAAGCGAATGCGATTAAATGTTTAGTCCTAATGTCCTGGAAGATACCCTGGTCCTTTGAAACGCGTTGATTGATGAAAGGGTTAGCATTGATATGCTAAGTCCAGAATTTTGGTACCCCGAATAGATTAAGGGTAGACAGGTATTTGAATGGAAATCAGGGTGATTGACGTTTAGACACAGATGTCAAATTGAGAAATTAATGGGATCCTTTATTGATTTAAAAGTGGAGGTGAATAACTCCGTTTTGGATTTTTTTTTCTTTTCCTTTTATGTGTAAAGAAATGGTTTTGGCTAAAATATAGCCGAAACAAAGATCGGGAAATTAAGATGCAGATGCTAAGGGAACTGAACCTTTTATAATAATAATTATAATGTCCACTATATTTACTTTACTTTTCTACACCGTAGGAATACTATAAATACTTCTTGGCACTGGACTCAAACAGCATGATGATCAGCGGTCCTATTGATCAGCCGTTATGGCAAGTTATAGTTACACAGCCGTGAAACCGTTTATGGGATATGTACTTAACCTTTTAAACGTCAGACTTCATATCAATTGTCGTGGCAGGCTACGAATCGGTGAAATACAAGTTCCTCTCTTTCTGCTCCTCTTAAGCTCCGATCTGTAAAATATTATGGTGTAAAATAAAAATTATTGTATCTACATAAACTGAGAGATAAAGAATATAATAGATGCAATAACATCAAACAAAACAACAACAATTGTGAATAATCCCTGTCGGATAAATCCGACTCTGGCGTAATGGGCCCGAAAATATTTGTCGGTTATATCTGACGTTGCCGATTAAAAATTACTTCTAAATATTGTACACCGTACTACAATAACGAGCATTTTTAATGCAATGGAACGAATGCGATGGATTTAGATCAGTACGAGTCTGACAATTTTATTCCTTTAACTCCACTCAGAGCTCAGGACTCAATTGATGATTTCACCATGTTTAAAAAAAAGTTGTAGTACTATAATCTGTGTTGTCGTTTCTGCGTGTTCGGTTTAGAATATCTCAGTATTACTTAGTTTTTGTTGACCTAATAAATAATTTGCCACTTTTTCGAAGTCGTTATTGGTGGTAGTACAGATCTCGCTACAAACACTACTTAACTGCCATCGGGTTTTGAAAAGCAGACTAGGGAGAGCCACTAACACCCGCTGTTCTCTTATATCTTGTCCACAAAAGTAACATTACAAAGTAAAGCGGTGCAGTGAATGCAAACGACTATAGACGGCATGTAATTGCGTCCGCCATTGTATGTTCAACGCTTTTTTCCGTTCTGCTACGAGTTTCAATAGAAGATAACGTATATTTATCGATGAGTCGATGAGTTTCGGATCACAAGGGTCGGAGTTCGAAAGTAACTTTTTTTTTCGAGAGCTTTGCGGTATTCGGATCAGAAAATATGGCTTCAATTTGAATTTGAAATTCGAAACTTTTTTTTCGGCTGTTTTATATTAGGTACTTAGGTTTTGTTACCGGAGTATTTTATTTGATAACGCTGCTCAACGCGCCAAATTATTTTTCCGGTTCAGGGCAAATGCCTCTTCTCATACAAATAAAGCCAGAGTAATAAGACAGCCTATAGGTACAGACAAAGTAAGTATAATTATTTAACAAAATGCCCTTCAACTGCAACGGTTATCGGTGTTTGTTATAATGTCGAAAATGAAAGTGACTTCAGGTGCTTCAGGTACAATATCTGCAATTTTCAAAACCAACCTGGTTTTGAAAATTGAAACCTTTCAAATTTGGAGATTTCGAGTTTCTCGTAGCAAAGATCAAAATATAAACTTAGAAATGACAGAATGAAACCATATTGACGTTTGCGTAGATTTAAACCACCGGCCTATGCATTATAGACAAGTGCTGTAAACGCACTTTTACCTGTGACACGGTAAAAGTGTCCATAGGTACAGCACTTGCCTCTAGATTTATTTTATTTTATTAATTTTAAGAAACTTATAGGTAAAACATTTGTTTTATGAAAAAGGATGAAAGATATGGCCGTTCATAAGTGTGAAAAAATGTTTTTGTCTGACTTTAGAGTCAAAGTATGTTTCATTATGACTAAAAAATTATTATGTCTGCGCAGTACAAAATTAATTATCTTTTTAGGGAAATTTTTGATAACAGTGTCCACTTGAAAGATAAAATTGTAATTGACCTAAAAATTAATTCAGACAAAATTAATTCCGCTTTTTTCTGCAGCCATAATTTTGTCATCTCACTTGATAACATAATAAAAAGCCTTCACTTTGAAATGAAGGATCATTAATTATGGCCTCTACTTAACCCGTTTGACATTGTCATGTCGTGATGTGCTACGTTAATTTTATCTTCATCAGTTTTTTGGGCAGTCATAGCAATCTGACTTCTATTAATAGGTGGAATTACTTCAGAACGGCTGAACGAATCTGGATGAAATTTGGCACAAAGGTTACAGTAGCCTACTTTTATGATTCGGTTATATTATTTTTTCTCTACTATCTAGTCAGAGGTTATTTAGTGTCATTAGGACGAAACAGTCCTAAAAAGTAATTATAAGCTGTGTCACAAAATAAAGTAATATCTCAAAGCATGGAGTGTAGCTTCGTTTGCTGTTAGGTTCATGAAATGTTCACGGCATAAGTTTACAGCCCGAGTAATTATGCTCACTAAAGTTGGCACGAGGTTGAAATGGGGGTACCATTTTATTTCATTTTATTAGAAAAAAACCTTACCTGTCGTTCATTCATGCTCATGTGTTCAAAGCTTCTAAGAAAATTTCAAAACTTCGTTTTTTTTTTACTATACAGCGTGTAATTGACAGGTTGGCAAAAACGAAAAGTATGAATTCAGACTGGTATTGTTAACATTTTTATAGTGAAATATTTTCCCGGAAATGATAGGTGAACGTTTTTCAATTTTCAATTTTAATTCGGCTACGCAATGTATAACGAACATTGCGATACGCGCGCGACTTACCCCGCGCCACTTTATACCCCGCGCCCCGCGCGTTGTTCATTCATACTAATAAGTACTTCGGGACGTTTGGAATAAATACGTAATACAATACACGCACAAACACACATAACAAAAATTTTTAACACAAATTCAATACCTATCAAAAATTAAAATACTTAGTCACTTACCTAAATTACTGTCTCTCGGGTCGTATAAGGCATGGTTCGAAGTGGTTTCCTCCGAGCTGCACACACAATTGTGCTCGACGCAGGGTTTCGGCATGGAGACGAGGCATCATTGTCACATCCTCATTGGTATGTTGGTTCAACGATGCGAAAGCGTCTCTTATGCGCTGCTCCATTTCGGCCGCGGTATCACACTCCGTCACATACACCCGTTCTTTGATATAACCCCACAGGAAAAAGTCCAATGGGGTTAGGTCAGGCGAGCGAGGCGGCCATGCATGTGGCCCGAATCTCCCAATCCACCGGTTTGAAAAAGTACGGTCCAGGTGTTGTCGGACTGGAAGTACCACATGCGGCGGGGCGCCGTCGTGTTGAAACCAGATGGAAGGTAGTTGAGCTAGGGGTTCGTTCTCCATACGATCTCGCTCTTGATCTAGCTCAACCCGCAGAATGTCCATCATGGCTTCAAAATCCTGCTGTAGAAATTCGCAATAACGCCGGCCATCCATTCTAGTTGGCAAAAACACGGGACCCAAAATACGGTCATGATACACGCCAGCCCACACATTCAGAGACCACCGCGTCTGATGACCCGTCTGCTGCATTGCGTACGGGTTGTGGCGTGCCCAAATGTGAGCATTCCGCCGGTTCCACATACCGTTTCGTGTAAACGTCGATTCATCGGACCAAATCACCCGTGAAACGAATTGGCGGTTTAGCTGCTGCCGCTGTATCAACCATCTGCAATACGCTAGTCGACGGGTTGAGTCGCCAGGTACCAGAGCCTGCACTTTATGGATCCGATATGGACGTTGCTTGTCCTTTCGAAGGACTTTGTGCACAGCCCGATGTGAAACCCGGGGTCCGTTATTACGCCTTACAAGTTTTGCAGCGGTACGGGTTCCCAAACGAGGATTTCGACGGACAACATCTAAAATCGCCTGCTCAGAACGAGCACTGATTGTCCTTCCAGCACCTTCCTGCCGCGGCACTATAGGTACATTTTCTAAAACACGTTGATATGCCCGTGTGATAGTACGACTATTTGCTGGATGTCGTTCATTTGGGTATTTTTGGACATAGAGCCTTAATGCCAACGAAGCGTTTCCTCTAGCTTCACCCAAGCACATTAACATCTGGCCATATTCGCGAGCACTAAACGTTTCGTTACGCCGATTCATGACGATAGTCAACACAGAAACACACAACACAACTCAACGCACAACACAGTCCCGAACTCCCGACAGTTGAAAGAAAACGAAATAGACGTCCAGAACGCACCAGCAATCGCGGCAAACTGAACTAACGGCTGAGTGAGTGAGTGTGGACGGTTTCGTTTGTCGGCAAACCTTTGAGAGTGTGTGTGACAAGTGTAGCAAATAGGGCTGCCCACATGATATGAAATGAAACATTTTTATTTCGGTAATGTGGGTACAGTTGGCACCACGGATCTTGAGCGCTGAGTTGAATTTGAAATCGCGCAGACTTGAATGAAAACTGAAGTATTGGGTCTCTTTAGTGGTTTAAAGTGAGACGCGGGAGCTGGGAGTACATGTTTGTAGTTACAGTGATTGGCTCGGCGACGATGTGTACGATGCGCAAATTGATCCCTACTCTGACGCCGAGTGTTCAACATCCGTGGTGCCAGTTGTACGTTAGTCGAGGAGCCCATGGCACAGTAGTTACCGTGGTCGACCTGCGATTAAGATAAACATGAAGAACTAGGTATTGAAAAAGAATCGTATCGTAATCTCATGATAAAGATTGTTATTAACCGCTATCTCTTGTAATTTCTACTTATGGTTCTGCTTCTAGTTTAAACCTAGTACCTGTCAATCCCCAAGGAGCGCGCGTGCGTATTCGTGCCATTTTCTAAATACCAAGCAAACGCCAGCGTTCCCTTAGATTATAAAATAAGCTTTTTTTAAGGAATGTGAATCTGGCGATTGACGCGATATTTTTATGTTTTATCCGCTTGAGCGCCCAAACGGTAGTTTTGTGCCGTTGCATTTTTCCGTAGACCGCCCATACGGTAGTTTACTACCGTTTGCGTTCAACGCGACGTCGCGCCAAATTATTGCTGTTTCTTTTTAACTCACGATATTTGAATCTTTTTTTTCTATTCGACTCGATTCTCAAATTCCAAACAATTAACATTACTGTAATGCAATGCGTGTGTACAGTTCGGGTGGCTTCGTAATTGATACTGTAGAGCACTAACGATTTGAAATAAGGTTTTTGGAATTAAAAAAGAATAAATGAGTAATCTTAATCCTGAGTATTTCATTATTAATAAAGCATTTTACATAAATAAAATTACAAGTATTTAATTCCGTACGCGGTACAACCCTAGCAGTGGCGGCGCGTAGGCAAAGACGCCGCAGCCGGCGGCGGCGGCGCACAAAGGGAGCGAGCGAGAACGAGCGAGCGAGCGATATGCTGTCTCTGTCAGTCGTAGGCAGCTACGGAGGGCAGTAAACTTTCACAGCTAACAGCTGATTCCGCGCGGGTTGTTCGGATTTTATTTTACATCAGTTTTAGTTACATTGCTGAGTTTAAGTTTTTTTGTTTTTTTCACTAAAATTATGTTTTTAGGGCTGGATTTTGTTGTAACAAATGAATAGAAAAAAAATCTAGTCGAAAAACGGTCAGAAAATTCGTCAATTTTCCTGAAGAAAATTCCAACGTTTTTCAGTCTTAAATCATGGTCTGAAGCTACTGTTTCAGTTTTTGCCAACCTGTCCATTACACGGTGTATAAAAACGCTGATACAACGGGAGTTTGAAAAAGTCATATCATGCCGTGTAACACAGAAATAATCAGGTATTACTAGTAGTATCTATTTTGCTCGTAAAAGAGCTTATTTTCAAAATCGATTTTACCAAAATTAAGGCTGAGGACTGTTCCTTCAAGTTTGTACTTCTACTCCAGTGCCCTTAACCTTGTGCTACTCAACTGCTCAACTCGTAAAATGGCTCTCAAGTAAAATGACACTACAGCCATTTTCGTGTACCTTCATTTAAGAATTTTTTTTTTTCTGTTTTTCTCTCACTTACTACATAATATCATTCTGTATAGGCACTTACCTAAATAATTTAATTAACGTATAAATGAAACTTTTCTGTTTCTTTTGTAACTAATCCAGTAGATAAAGTCATATAATTGGATATAGTGGAGTGTCCAGCTGTTAAGATTTCGATTCATAAAAGGCGTTTGAATGAATAAAGCATAATGTTATAGAAGACTGATCGCTTTTGGCTCGCCCAAAAAATAAAGCGAAACCATTATCCCAAGCACTCTAATTTTATTGCACCATTACCGAAACATACCCTCCGCACTGAATAAGTAATGACAAAAATTGATTATACCATCATCTTCAACCTTTACTTCATAAAAAAACCTTGCGTGCTTCAAGTAATCAGGGCTACCGCAAGGGTCTGCAATAGGACCGGGGCTGTTTCAGAACTTAATTTGAAATAAATAGGTTCTATCAACTAGACTTATGTTGCATCGTTAAGTTAAATAGTAATACATTTAAAAAGGTACATTACAGTCACTATCAATCCCAGGAAGCGGTTCTAATCAAGTGGAGAGCCTTGGATGCGTGATTAAGTCGGGATCTTTCTCAACTCATCCTTGCATGTGATTAAGAGTCGGGATTCTCGGAAACTGAGTACGGGTCGGTTCTTTTTTGTTTTAATTGTATTGGAATTGTTTAACGACTGTTCGGGTAAATGAAAAAGGATGTGGAAGAACTAAACGATTGGGGTTTAACTATGGTATAATGTGTAGGTATGCTGACTGTATGTAAGTCCTCATGTCCACATAATATTATGTTTCTTTTGCTGTCCCGACAGGGTAGCAATGCAATAAAAATTTGAGTATTGAGTATGAGTGATATTGATTTTCTTTTAATTACCCGACTGTTTTATTTTTAAACTTCTTTATAATTGTGGTGATGCCATCGTACGTAAAGCAAAAATTTTGATTGACAGAGTTCCTCATATTATTTAAAAAAAAAACTTAAATTACTTCAGACACACTTCACAGAATTTTGTTTTGGAAAAAAAGCGCGGGAAAGTCAAAGAAACTAGGCGCGATTTTTTAAAAGAAAATCAAATTTATTTTATTTTAATTCTACTTTTTGCATAACTACGTTATTGTGAATTGTTGTGATGGGGAGGGTTAAGAAGAGGAAGAAAGGTGAGGCGGATCCCCCTGGGGTTCCCCTTGAAGATGATGCTGACACTGGGTCGTTGCTCTCCATGCAGTCGGCCTCATCAGTTGCTGAAAAGGAAAAGGATACGGATAAGTACCTAGAATATAGAGTGTCTGATTACACCCGGACTTATCCAGAGTCTGGTGGAAACTATGAATATATTGTTTTCATTGAAAGTCAGAATCAAGTCCCGATTGGTGATCGTGACATGATGTCATTAGCCACTAATTTTAAGAGATTCAATAAAGGGGTTAAGCAGTTAATAAGAATGAATCGGCACAAAGTTGGCGTTATTTTCGAGCGTCCGGCATTTGCCAATGCTGCGCTCATAAACAAAAAGTTTTTGGATAATTTCAAACTTAAAGCCAGCATTCCAGCCTCAGCTACTGAAATTACTGGAATCATACAACATGTCCCGATTGATCTGTCGAATGAGCAAATATATTCAGCTATATCCAGCTCCAAAAATATAATATCGGTCAAAAGATTTATGCGTCGGACTATTACAAGAAATAAAGTCACCTTTGAACCAATGAAGACAGTGAGCATCACCTTTTCGTGCGTCTCCTTGCCTGACAGCGTGGACCTGAACAGCTGGAGGTTTGAGGTACGGCCGTACATCCCACCGGTTAAACAGTGTCTACAGTGTTTGAGGTATGGACATATAGCCAAATTCTGCAAAAACAGCATCAGGTGCTCTATATGCGGGAAAGACCACAGTTATAAAGAATGTACGATTGCCCCAACAGAAGCTACATGCTGCCAATGCAAAGGAAATCATATAGCTATTTCTGCAGAATGTCCAGTTAAAAAAGCAAAGATAGTAGAAAATAAAAATAAAATTCAGAAAAGATCATATGCTGATGTATTAAATGAAAAGTCATTCCCTCCTTTAAATAACAAAAACCCTGCTGAACAACTTAAATTTCTAATAGAAACAGATCAAATACAAAACATTTTAATACAGACACTTCTTACTTTAATCTCCCAAAATCGGAACAAAGAAAGTTCCATTACAAATGAAAATATTAAAAAAGTTCTACTAGCAACAATACACTGTGATAATAACATTAAACAATCCTAATTATGGATCAGCTAAATATTGTACAGTGGAATGCTCAGAGTATTCGTAGTAATCAACTTATTTTTTCTCATTTTTTAATTCAGAACAATATTCATGTAGCTTTACTTTGTGAAACTTGGCTTAAGCCTGAAATGCGTTTTAATATAAAATATTATAATACTGTTAGATTAGATTCTGGTAATAGTCATAATGGCGTAGCTATATTAATACATAATTCATTACAGTTCAAAAAAATTGATACTTCATATGATGATTCTTTACAAAACATTGCAATACGTTTAAAATATGGTGCTAAGGAGCTTTCTTTAGTGTCATTTTATAGTCCTGGTAATTGTAGTCCATCCTTTTCTAAAACAAAGCTGGATAATTTATTCAAAAGTATTCCTGGTCCTGTTTTGATTGGTGGGGATTTCAATGCCCATCATTCAGCCTGGGGCTGTAGTGCACAGTGTGGTCGTGGTGTTGATGTTCTTGAAAGCATCAATGATAACAATCTTGTGTTGCTGAATAATGGAGATATGACTACAGTGGGCTCAGATAGGTGGCAGAGAAATGCTCTTGATTTAACCTTAGTATCACCCTCGTTGGCTTTGTCTTGTAGCTGGTCAGTGCATGATGTTCCTCTAGGTGGATATCATTTGCCTGTAATTACAAAAATAGTATTTAATAATTTTATTTCTTCATCCAATGATTTTTCAAATCTGCCTGTTCATGTAAATTTTAAACTAGTTAATTGGGAATTTTACACAGCTCAAGTAGATAATCTATTACAACATTTTGTAGTTAATCATCAAAACCCTTTACAAACTTATAAAGAACTTATCCTTATCTTAAATAGGGCTATACAGAATTCTGTTCCATGTTCTGATATTTCTCGTATGCAAACTACTTCTAGTGCCTCAGTGCCCCATACATCAGAAACTTCTAAAAAGAAAAAACGCAGTCCACTTCCATGGTGGAATATCAATTGTACTAGGGCTGTAGATGACGCTAAGAATGCCTATATACAGTTTAAACATGACCCCTCACAAGCAAACTATATTGAATTTAAAAGGCGACAAGCTGCCAAAAAGTTGATTTTAAAAAGAGAGAGGTATTTGAGTTGGGTAACTTTGTGTGAGTCTTTCAACAGAACAACTCCTTTAAGTAAAATTTGGGGTATTTCTAGAAAATTTAATAGAACATATGTACCATCTTGCAATAATGTTTATCCATGGATTTCTGATTTTCTTAAAAAATTCACACCTGATACTGTAGAGGCCCCCTTTCATTCACATGATCATTTACCAACAGCAGCATGCTCAAATTATATAACAGATCCATTTACTATGCAAGAATTGAAAGCTGCAATTTTTTCCAGGCGTGATACAGCTTTTGGCCTTGATTGTATATCATATAAAATGCTTAAGAATGTTTCATTGCAAGCCTTATTTTTGGTTTTAAAAGTCTTTAACTTACTTTGGCTTGATGAAATTATACCTTTAGACTGGAAAATGGACTGTCTTATTCCGATTTTGAAACCGAATAAAGATAAAAACAAACCTGATTCATATAGACCTATAGCTTTGACCTCTTGTATAGGAAAGATTTTTGAGCAATTGTTAAAGCAAAGACTAGAGTTTTACATAGAAAGTAATAATTTATTACCTTCTAATCAGCTTGGATTTCGTAGAGGAAGGTCAACACGTGAAAGTATTTCTCATTTGCATCTTGATATTTTAATGCTCGTAAAATGGATCATCAGTGTGTTGCTGTTTTTGTTGACATAGTTGGTGCTTTCAATAACGTCAATCTTCACATATTGTCGCTTGAACTCCGCTCACTTGGCATACCTGAAAAAATTGTTTCATGGGTTTTTAATATTTTGCATGGTAGAGAAGTTTATGTTAAAGTGGATAAGCAATTAATTGGACCCCGTTTTTCATATAAAGGGGTGTGTCAAGGCGGTATTATGAGTCCATTGATCTATCTGCTTTATGTGCATAAGCTTAATATGGTTTTAGGTAGCAAAGTACTAAATTTACAATTTGCTGATGATTTGGTCATTTATACATCTGGTCCGGATATAGATGAGATTAAGAGTAATATTAATGGGGCTTTAAAAAATTTGAGTAAATATTTTCATTATTTAAATTTAGAAATTAGTCCAGATAAATCAAAAGTTGTTGTTTTTGGTGAAATAGATTTTGATTTAGAAATTTTTTATGATACTTTTGAACTTCCCATTGTTAATGAATTTAAGTACTTAGGAGTCATTTTTTCTGCCAATCTTACGTGGAATAAATATGTTGATTACTTACTTGGTAAAGCAAATAAAGCATACAACTTTATAAAATCTGTATCAGTACATGCTGATCCTAAAATTTTGTTAATGTTGTACAAATCATTAGTCCGTAGTCATTTTGAATACGGCTTTTTGTGTTTTGGGTCTGATCAGAGACTTATCCGTAAACTTGATGTCTTACAGAATCATAACTTGCGTTGCATTACAGGTGCCATGAAAACAACACCTATCAACTCCTTACAAGTAGAATGTAATATTCCTCCACTGAAAATTAGATATCAGTACTTAAAATCTAAATTCCTTTTAAAGCTTTTGTCATATAATAGACACCCTCTTTACAGAAAACTTTCATTCTATCATACAGTTTATAATCCTTCGAATAATATTAACATTCCCTATTTACTTCATGACTTCTCTACTTCAATTACACTTAATCAGCAACATGAACTTTACAAATGTAATGACACTTGGACATGTTATTCTGGCAAGTACAATAGCAAATTTATAGATATGAATATTGTTATAAAGCATGATTTGAAAACCAAGGAAGAGGTGTATCAGTTATTACATGAACATTCTGGCTATCGATGTATATTCACTGATGCTTCTAAGAGCAGTACAAATGTTGCAATGGCTATTTACATTCCTTTTAATAAGACTGGTCATGGTGTAAGGTTGCCTGATGTTTTATCTATATTTTCTGCTGAGGCGATGGCTATTTCAGCTGCTTTGGATTTCATAAGTGAAGAGAACTCTGGGATCATTTCTTGGCTTATTGTAACGGACAGCATGAGTGTCCTTAGGGCATTGGATAACAACAAACTGGATGCTTCTACAAACTACATCATATATTGCATCAAAGAAAAGTATTTCACACTGCAATCAAGAAACTTTGATATAAAATTTTTGTGGACCCCTTCGCACATCGGAGTCAGTGGCAATGAAAATGCAGACAGTTTAGCGAGAGCCATTGTTGACGTAAGAAATGCAGAAATTAAAAGTGTTGCCATACCTTGTGCAGATTTATTACTCAATATCAAGGAAGATATTAAACGACGTTGGCTTGAAGATTGGCAGGAGACTTTGCAAATAAAAGGAAAATGGTATGCAAAAATAAATACTGTAATTGGTTCAGCTCCTTGGTTTACGAAGGCACTATTACACAGAAGCAAACAGTTTTACTCTATATTAATTCGGCTAAGATTTGGACATGGACGTTTTAATGCTCATCTCGCCAGAATGAAGATAATAGCTTCCCCTAAATGCACTGATTGCAACCTCGATAAAGATCAGACCCTCGATCACATTATTTTTGAATGCCCAGCGCACAATGTGAATCGTATGATATTGATTGACAAATTGCTTGAGATTTACAAAACACCGGCAAACCTCCCGCGCGACATTCAAGGATTGCTGGAAAATTTTTCTTCATATATTCCCTTATTTAATTTTATTACATCTAGTGGATGTAAAATTTGATCGGGATTTGTACAGAATGTCTGGGTTGTCCATTGATTACCCGACACTTTACACATGTTATTATGACTATGATGGCTATGACATTGAATGACAAATGAATTGATTGACACAACTCTTGGAAATGACAACATGGAAATGACAAAGAAACTGGATTTGACAAAAAAAAAGGAAAAAAGAAGACATGGCATATGCCTTGATTAATAATGATATTATGATAAGAATTTACTGATGACTTGGCTTTAGCCTTACATAAAATAAATATGAAAACTAACAAAATATGACGAGGCTGAATGGTCAATAGATCGAAGCCTGCCTTTTTAAAGGCGAAAGAAACAAAAAAAAAAAAAAAAGAATTTTGTTTTGTCTTAGCCTTCAAGTATTCGTTACAAATATTGAAGACGACTAACCGACCAGCATTAACAATTGAACATCTTGACATTTATCAATAGATTGACTCCAAAGCAAGAGTCTCAACAATGGTCTCCAATCGACTAATGTATGAACTAAGTGATTAGTTGAAAGATCTAACGGACGGCGCGGTAAGCTGATGAATGGAGGAGCTCTGCCTCTTCTCAATCGTTAAGTTAACGCTTCGATTCCTTTAGAAGTTTAGACTTAAGTTCTGTTTATTGATACGTTAAGATGGTTCGGTAATACAGGAAAAGATTTAAAAGCGTGTCCGCTGATCTGAATGTCTTTTTCTATGTTTATGAAACACTTATAAATAAACAACGCCCTCATTTTTTTAATGCCTCTTGTTAAGAAATATTTTTCTCTGAATAAACATCGGTTAAACAGTAACCGCCATTACACATAAAAGATAAACATGTGTTGAACACTTGTCTGAAAAACTGTCAACGTCAAAACGAAATTTCACGTTGATATAAGGGTTCAGTGGTTGCCCAGTGGTTTCGGTCCCGACTTACCAGTTGTAGGTCGTAGGTTCGAACCTTGCCAGGCACATTACTTTGTGTAATTTATTTTCATCACCACTGCTCTCAAAACGGTGAATGAAAAAAATGTGAGGAAACCGGCACTGATTCGATTAAAACTGTCATTAATTGATTTAGAACATTGATACTCTTGGTAGCACCATTTATAAGAAAACTGGATTTATTGTTTGAATTAACGTACTTCAGCGATTTATTGCCTTCCCAGAAATTGTTGAGTGGTGCCTAATTGGAAGCTTAACTTTTCTGAATACTGATTTCCAGGATCTCGATTCAAATGTTTTTCTCTGAAATTGAATTAAACCGTTTTGAAAAAACATCAAAATAGTTTCACAAATGAAGACACCATAAAGTAACAAACACACAAACTGTCGCAATTTTAATATTACTTCTGAAATCACAAAAATGTTCTGCTCGTTTTATTATACAACACAAAACTGAAACCTCGACTTCAAAACTCAGAATCAAAACCAACTTTAGTACTAAAAACAATACCTGACACAACAAAAATTAACAAAATTCCTCGAAATACGAAAAGTACGGAATAATTTCAAATAAACAGTACAAGTTAGCAAATAAACGTCATTGTGCTGAAACTCAAAACTGAGTTTCGAAACTCACTTATGACCTTAGTCTGAACTCTAGTAAAGTTGAGCAGCGGAAATTAGCAAAATTTATGTTACGGCCTATTCAACGCGCGCATGCGGACCGTGAGTGGGGGACTCGCCGTCCAATCATGAACCTTGCACGCCTTAATAAGCTGTCAGCAATCAGACGATGGACACTGTCAGATTGCCTTTAAAGCCTGCCAGGTTCGCGGGACTGTTTTATCAGGAAATCGTGACCCTGGAACGTAAAGGGCTATTGAAAGATCACCGTGGATTTTAGTCTAGTAATCTGACAGTCCCTGCCACCCCGCCCTAAGAGGACTCATTTGAACGGTGTACGGCGTGGCGCGCAGTGCCCAGCAGTAGAGTGTTATCCACGATACGTACCTAGCATAGCGTTTGGTGGTAACCGCCGAACTCAAGCACTGTTCGTACCGCTCTGTTTCGTGATTTCGCATTTATTCGCTTGTTACCTTTCTTCCCACCGCTCCTGGTACCGCGCGCTTTGTTTGTGATTATGTCCCTTGGAGAAAAGCGCGCGTATAATCGTTGTAAGGTGAGCTGATCACCCTGTTGCTTCAATTTGCCCTTGCGTTCCACGGTAACCTTTCCAAACATTCCCGCAACCCTAGGTTCTGTACTGTAGAAATTTTACTGTAAGAGCAAACAACAGTTTTTATAAGCACTGGCTGGATCAAGGCGCTCAAATGATTTTTGAGATATTAGAAAAATATAAATTGTAGAATTGTTTGTCGTTCCAGTGAGAAAAAACAATTGTGAATAGATTATTTTCATGTTATTTTTTGCGAATTTGCAAAAGTCTTGGAACAAACATTGTTCAGTAACATGGGCTGAATTACCCCACAAGAGGTTTTGCGCTATGAACGTTACACGCGGTTGTATAAAAAAAAACCCTAACAATACTATCAAAAATACCGTACCAACCAGGACAATCTCACTATACAAACTTAAAATAATAATTGTACCACGTACGTCGCATTCACCTCATCCGAGCCATTATCAACGTACTCAAGAATAATGATAATAACCGTAGCTCGATAGTAGGTGCTCTGAATCTTATCTTTATCACGTAGTTTTGAGTCTACAGCAGGCAAAATGAAATGTCTGGTAGAACAGTAAAGTAGGTGGTAGATCAGATAGATAACAATTTCTTATTGATAACAGCAGTGATAGCCCAGTGCGAGTTGTATAGGTGCGGACAGCGACAGGAGACCGCGACAGGAGACCTTGAATGACCGACTGGGCATGGAGTTGACTTCTAGTCTTAACTTTGGCGTCACCATTGAGTCCAAAGCCCAACTTGCGGCCAAAAGCTGGGCATCCTAAATAGAGTGAAGCGGTACTTTACGCCTGGACAGCTTTTAACACTTTACAAAGCACAAGTCCGATCCTGCATGGAGTACTGCAGCCTGCCGCTCTTAACTCAGTGGAATGCAGAGCTAGGAGGCTCGTTGGCGACGTTAAACTGGCGAATGCCAAGCTCCATAGCTTGACTCATCGCCGCAAAGTTGCCTGCCTGTCGGTCTTCTATAGACTGTACTTCGGAGAGTGTACCCAAGAACTCCACGACCTCAACCCACCAGCTCCCTTCTATCATCGCACATCCAGACGCACGGTAAACTACCATCCTCACCTTATTGCTATACCACCAATTCGCACTAAGCGTATCCAAACGTCTTTTGTAATGAGGACAGCGAAGGAGTGGAACTCTCTGCCTGCGTCTGTGTTTCTGAACGCATGCAACCCTAATATCTTCAAAGTTAGAGTGAACAGGCTTCTTCTGGGTAAGCTCGCGCTATCGTCGACCTTTTCTTAGTCATTCCTGACCTAGACTAAGGTCAAGAGCAAATCCATCTCACATAAAAAAAAGACTGCGACACTTGCCTAATGTTAAGACAGTAGTGTCGCGGTCGCCTGTCGCGGTCTCCTGTCTCAGTCTCCTGTCGCGGTCTCACCTGCGAACCGACAATTTAAGTCGTAGGTTCGAACCCAGGCAGTGTAATTTGTTTCATCACAACTGCTTTTTAAACGGTCAAGGAGAATATCGTGAGGAAATCGACATGGAGATCCAAAAACTCGAAGACATGACATGTGGCATCTACCAAACTACACTGGGCCCGCGTGACGAATTATTGCAAATACCTTCTCACACAGATGGGACATGAGTCCCAACAGTGGGAACATTGATAGGCTGATACTGATATGTGTCATTGTTATCCATCTAATCTAACCTATTTGTCACTTTAATATATCTTTGGAGTTTGTTGAAAATGGCATTGATAACGATTGTGCAACGAGATGATACTAGATCATTGGACAATTGGTTACAGTAGCAACTGTTAAAAACGGGGTCTCGGATTCTATTCCCAGGTTCAATAAAGTGTTATTGGGAATTTCCCCCGATAGCAACCAGGAGAATGCCAGCAGTGGCCCGTTTTGGTTTCGCATAGGCACAAATTTTCATCCAACCTGATATATTCTATAAAAATCATCATCATCTGCTTAGCCTTTTCCCAACTATATTGGAGTCGGCTTCCAGTCGAACCAGATGCAGCTGAATATCGGTATTTTACATGGGTCGATTGCTTATCGGACCTTCACAAACCAATAACTGGGTAATATTGTCAAAGGCCTAAAAATAACAGCTGACACCAACACTATTACATACTTTCTGAAGTATGGAGGAAACTCGCTGTGATAGATGATCACCCATCCACAGTCCAACCTCGGTAAGCGAGGCTCAACCTTGAAGACCTATTTGTGCCGTTGTTATTATTTAGGCACGAGCTCCTTCTATGATTCTACGATTTACACCCTTTTTTTTGAGTCCCGTCACGTCGAGTCTGGAAGTCTATTGTTCTCCAAAGTATTGATATTTTACGCTTTCTATTACCTTTATGTCGAGTTTGGTGAACAAGTACAGTCAGGGATGTAAATTAAAAGCCATTGGCATAAAAATCATTAAAATAAGTATAGGTAAAGATTATCTACAAAGGCAGCTCAATGGAGCCCCGCATAGTGGGGCTCCTATTTCTGCGTGCATGGTTTAATGTAACCTAACGTGTCGGAGTGCCCACAAGTCCCGAGCTCGCTTCGCTTGCTCTTTGATCCCAAGTACTCCTCATAACAATTCCAATCATGAATGATTCTAAATTAAGTGCATGTGTATACATCTCATTGGACGTGACTGTACTTCTAAAATATGATATAACTAAACTCGACATAAAGGTAATAAAAGCGTAGTAAATAAACGCTAAGCTCGACATAGGGGTAATAGAAGCGAGACTAGGTTTTCGGCTCGACATAACGGGACTCGACATAAAGGGAATAAACCGATTCTTCTTATGAAAGCGTAGTTTTTTTTACTAGGAAACTAGCAAAATTTACGCAAACTGATAACTATTTATCTTCCATAGCAAATATTCGAAATAAAAGACATATTTATATTATCTTATCGTGTACTTTGTAACACTGATCGCGTACATTATCAAAATTGTTAACGTATCAAATATTAACAGAACACAAGAATGCCGTTATCTGCACTAGGCGACACCTAAATGTACTGCCAAATAAATACGCATTGTTACATTTTGAACCATCAGCTAAGTGCTCAAGGTTGAAGATTAGGTTTCCATTTAAGTGTCTCCAAGTGTTAGTGAAAACGAGCATCAGTGTTCTTGACATAATTATTCTGATTTAGGGCTAATTTTTCACTATTCAAATAACTTTTATCCGAGGAATAAAAATGGTGTTTTGACAGCTTATCTATAGAAAATAATATGTCAAACCGCTATTTTTATTCCTTAGAAGTTATCTGACTATTGATTAATCAGTCCTTACAGTACTAATTAATGCTTACAAAATAAATATACAACAATACCGCACCCTCTAAAGTTATTTCTATTTAAAATTACCACAACTTTAAATAGTATCCATTATTATTATACAGTTTATTTTCTTTTTTAAATAACAGGTATACATTTAAAAAAATTACCACAAGCGTTGCCTCACACTAGGAATTTCTCCTGTGTTGTGGGTGCATTTACGAACATAATTATACATAATGTATTAATTCACTACAAGTCCATGTCGCTTAAGCATTTAACTGCGTCAACGTTTTTGATATGATTATGATAAGCCTGAATAGGCGTCATAACACGTCATGACGCACGTACATTAATTGTAAGTGTACATTACTTTATATATAATTAAAAACTAAAAATTATGTGTATATACATAAGTTAAAAAATTGTTTACAAAGAAAAAAAATACAAATATTTAATTTTTAATTACAAGATTGCATTCAAGACAAAATGGCGGATATAGAAAGTACCATAAATTTCTCACGTAGCAGTCTTGGGTAGGTACTTGTGGAGCGCATAAAAACTTCTTTTCACACGATAAATCACTTTCACTTTGTAAAATCAGTAAGAATCACCAGTTAGCAATTGCAGTAATTTAGACCCAGGAGCCTCTGTTGGTGCATTTGTAGCATTGGAAGGTACGGGAGTAGTAATTAACTGGTTCCTACATGCGTCCAGCTCCCAGTACAACGTGTTCCTCCGACCCGCCAAAGCCAAAGTAGACACGAAGAGGGAGAACGATAAAAGAGACAACAGCACTATAATCTTGTTGTTTAACATCCATCCCAACGTCACCTCCATATAATACTTGCAACTCCCCATTTTTCTATTTCTTTCTATATCTGCAACAACACACAAGTGTCACTATCCGTTGTCTTGCTACGAATACTCCAAATTTATCGTTTATCGATATTATTTGTCGATATCCTATTTTATCAATAGCTGATAAAGCTTGTCCTCTAACTTTGCTGTTTTTTTTTTTAAATATTGAACCTTATTACTTGAGCAATTGAATAGTGTTTACGTTGGAACGTTTCGCGTTATTGATCCTGGGCAAAATAAGATAGAGAATGAGTCACAGATTATCGGAGTACTAGGTTTTTGGACAAAGTAATTGTTGGCGAAAAAGTTGAATCATCAAATATAAGTAGGTGTTTGTATGATAGCTCACACAAGACCTCTGATGATTCAACTGAAAACAATGACTTTCTGTAGGATATAAAGCATGTTATAGACGGATATAATCTATCGTCCCAACAAAGGTCACTGTGTACCTATTTGTAGTTGTGTTAGATACTATCCGCAAATTGTGTTTCAATTTTGCCATCTCGATGTTACGAAAGTCACCTTTGTTGGGCCAGAGGATTATATTTGTCTAGAATTATTCTTTAATTATGCTTTTTTTTATTATGCAGAAGTGGAAAGATTTGGAAGAGACCTACACCCAGCATTGGGTGACTAAAGTTGAAGAAGAGAGAGAGAGATATGCTTTAAGGAGAAAGGACCCTCAAAGCCGTTACGTTCCAAACCATCTCATTGAACGGGCCAGTAGAATCGCTCTTCACCAATTCTATGCCACCTTATCAATCCTCGACGATTAGTGAAAGACGCTCAACGTCTCTTATCACAAGCGCATCATTTCATTTCAATTTCACTATTCAATAGGTACAGTCTTTGTATTAAAAACAGATTATTGATTTAAATGATACTATCATCCCAGCACTGGTCGAAGCCATGCTGCGGGGCGAGACGGAGTCGGAAGCGGTCGCCTCCTTCTGCGAAGCAATCTTGCTCACAAAGGAGGTGGGCCGCGTGAGGGTGAGTACAGGACGGTTCCTACCTCCGCAAAAAAAGAAAAATGTACAAAGCTTTCATTCACAGTCGCAACACACCGCAGCGACAAAATGTGTTGAAGCTGTGACTTATGTTCTGGTTAGTTGTGCGATGTAGTTAGTTGTTGCGATGTCGTTGCCTCGATGCAACGTCGTATTCTACAATGTAGCAGATCGCTAGTTCGCTCAAAATGGTTGCATTGTGATCAAAATATGATTGATTGATTCTTATCCTTCTATTTCTTTTCAGTACAAATAAAAAGTGTGGTTGCGATAAGTGTTAACTAACCTAAGAGTCAGTACACACTTATCGAAACCAAGATAAGAAGAGAAGTGACTAAGGTCACATGGCCCGATAATATGAACGGGGTATTTAGCTACTCAAAGACTGCGGATGAAAGGACAAAATAAAAATATAAAATACAGAGCGTTTTTTATCGGTCATCCGAGATTTATTTATATACCGTTTATTGTGCAGTGAACTATTTTTATCCTACGAGGAATCGAGACCAGCTGACTTGTCAGATACAGTCGTAAAGCCTTGGCATTTTCTTATCCATTCATTGTTGCGAAACAGACTAGATAAAACTAGCATTCTTTGTATTTTTGCTACAGAAATATATAATTATTGTATTAATTTTCTGGGTATGATATTGATAAAGTTATAACTTTATTTATCTTCTTCTTATTATATAAAATCAATTGTTGTTCGTTAGTCTCGGTAAATTCGAGATCGACTGGACCGATTTGCCTAATTTTAGTTTTGAATTATTTCTGGATGACCAGGGAAGGTTTAGAAGGTGAGAACAATAATTATTCTGAAACGGTACGAAGTGATGAAAATATTGTGATATAAATATTAGTAGCACGGTCGTAAACTATAAATATTGGAAACTAAATTCTTGTTACTCATCATAGACGACAAAATTATTGTTTGTGGCCAGTGATATCTCATTCCAAAGTAGGTACTCTGTCGCGACTGACATTGACTCATTTGAGGAGTTGACTCAACAGACTTTTAACTTCTCGTAAATGTCTCCTCCTTAGCTTTCCATTCCTTCCTGTTCTTTGTTTTTCTCCGGACGATCTTCGATTTTTCAAGACCAAACCAGAGCTTCCTAGGCGAGGGGCCTTAGCATCGACGCCCGTCGTCTGGCACCCACTGCGTTACGACTCTATAGACCAACGACGATATATTACTAGACTCCGCATGCACGATCTAAAGAACAAAAACTATTCTGTCAACTCGCTGAGATACTACGTAAGCGAGGGGGACGGGGTTCTGCGTTATGATTGGCTAACTCAAAGTCTGTCCTGTTACAAGGTATGCTTACGGCTCACAGGAGTGGTCGAAATAAGACGGATATAAGAATTTTTGCATAATTTGTTGACAGAAATCGGTCGCTTGTTATTAGGAGTCTACTAATATATCGTCGTTGCTTTAGACCAATATTGACGAAGATAAGACGCTTTTATGTTTACAACACGTCATAGTAGTCATAGCACACCGTGATATAATTTATCTTTTACCTTGTTTATTCTGACGGTTTTTATCTTTGTCAGATACTTGTCCATTATATTTCAATACTCTTAACTGACAAAATATTTGCATTTCACTGATGCTAAATGTAACCAACCGCGAATGCGACCAACTGCGAATTAGAATTTCGAGAAAAGGATCAAGATCAAAAGCTAACCGAAGAGCAAATGGGATGATAAGCGTATCACCACTAAAAACTAGCCTGCTACAAATATTTAAGTTTTTTTATTTATTTACACTAGCTATTGCCAGCGGCTTCACCCGCTACAACTAAAATTATCCTATCATATGTATTAATTCAGGTTATAAACTATCTGTGTACCAAATTTCAGACAAATCCGTTCAGTAGTTTTTTCGTGAAAGAGTAACAAACATCCATCCACACAAACTTTCACGTTTATAATATTAGTATTATTAGTATTAGTAGGATTAAATTGGTCTAGCAGACTAGACATGACGATGATGGACGGCCATGATGTTTTATGAGCCAGTATGGGAAAGTATTATCAGAATAAAACTTTCCCATACTGGCTCATAAAACATCATGGTCCAAAATCATCATCAGCCTATAACATTTCCACTGCTGGGACACAGGCCTCCTCTCTTGTGAGAGGGAGTGGGCCATAATCCACCACGCGGGCCCAGTGCGGGTTGGCAGATGTCACATGTCTTCGAATTTGATGGTTCTAGGACATGCCGGTTTCCTCACGATGCTTTCCTTCACCGTTTTGGGAGCAGTGGTGATGAAAGAAATTACACAAAGTAATGCGCCAGGCTGGGTTCGAACCCACAAAATTCGTAACGTATTATTCGTGCACGTAATTCGTTCGTCCAAAATGCATCTCTATAATCCCAAGTTCCTAGCCATAATATCTATATTATTAAGTTCGTAAGGTAAAGGTCTTCAATCAAAGGACTACCCGGTCATCTTCGAGCCAAATTATGATGGCCGACTTCTAAACGACTAGTCATTGACTAACCGCCCGTCTTGACCCATTTTAACATTGAGTTTGGGACACACTGAGGTTCTGTTTTGAAATTATTTTGGTAAAGGTAGTTAGAAAAATATGGGGACCAGGAAATCGATGGTAGTTCATTAAATGCATGAAAAACTGAATCTATATAGGATTTTAATAAAATAAAAAGGTAAAGATTGAGAGTTTGCTTGTAAGAAGTTATCACTTTTTTTTTTTATCGTGGTAAAATCATCAAATGAGACCTCCAACCCCGGGCAGGGCGGGAGGTACTGTCAGACTTGTACTGACTAAAATCCACGGTGTCCTTCAGTAGCCCTTTATGTTCCGGGGTCACGGTAATAGAAATAAGTCCCGCGACCCCGGAAGAAGTTATCTCTGGAACCACTGAAACGATTTTGAAAATTCCCACATAAAATGTTACGACAGTTATCAAAGAGGGTTACAATAATTTTAGAAATTGTGATTCCTATGCTTTTTGTTCACACTCAATGCTTGACGATATAATTTTATTACGTGTGTAATTTCGTATATTTATTTTCAAATCTGTTTTATTGTTCGATAGGCTGTTGGTTTGGTAATACTAGCATAGTTCAAATTTGATATTTTTTGAGTTGACTCCCTTTAGATCTAACTATGCGATTTAATATTAGGATATTTGACTGAAAAAATTGAATAAATCCGTCAGTTACTTAGATTATCTAAAAATATTTTAATTTTAATTCAAAAAATATAATTAGAATTTCTTTTGATTTAACCAAAAGTACATGTACAAGCAAGTACAGTTTTTACTTGTCTTGATGTCACAAGCCCCTACTCTGAGGAACAAAAAATACTGTAATTTTTCAGAAAAATGAGAGCATAGTACGTTTTTAATTTTACGTTGTTCTGATATTTCAATTTTTACTTTATTGTTTAACGTAAACATTAATGAACGAATCGTGATACTGTGTAAAGCAATATCATGAAATATGTGGGCAATTGGAAAATTTTAACAAACATTTTATTGTTCCGCGACTTCTAATTGGTTTCGATCGATATTGAATACTAAAAATAACAGTCTTTCATTAGAAATACTTACGTATGTCGATTATTGGATGTAGCCGATGTTAATAACTTATGGATCAATTATTGTCTCAGTTGTTTCTACATGGATGAATTTAAAAACACAGTGGGTCTTTTGTCTCATCTTTGACTGACTGGTCCTTAAAATTGCCACGGTCATGATTTTTGAAAATAAAAAGGCTGATATATTTTCCAATGTCGTGTGTTGGTTATTTAATATGTTAAACTCACACCCTTAAACAGCCAGTATATAAACAACTTGAGTTGAGCTCCTTGTATCTCGAGTTTGAGCTACACGATAACTGACAAATGCTTGCACTGACTGGACAGGTCCACTCAAATCTGTGTGTGGTTCTTTCTTAAAAAGACCATCTCAGACGTTAACCTACATAGCCCTCGTATGACTACCAATTTAATGTCTGGACTTTAAAAGAGACAGTGACCTCTGATTTTGTTTCGGCTGTTTCTTCTCAGAGTAGTCAGGTACGAAACACCGGCTTCATCTAGTTTGTAAAAAGACGACGTGTAAAAGTGATGATATTAACCTACTTGCAAAAATAAATATCATTTCATATCATTTCATTTCAAACTACTTGTGGATCATATAAGTTTTTGTTCAGTGTGGGAATCGAACCCGCGACAACCAGCAGTTGACTGGTTTACTGCGCCAACCGTGAAGTCTATTAATTTCATAATAACAATATTAAACCTGAACATAACATTATTTTCATAACTGCATAATTTTGGACACAAATATACTTCAAATTCAGAAACCTTTCAAGCTTTGTAGTCGAGGTAAAATCTGAAACCACAAACAATAATAAACGTAACAAACAAGTCTGTCAAACTAAACTTATAACTTGAAGCCTGAAACAATTTATTCATGTAAAATTCAGCTCAGCAAAATATACGACAAAATCACGTCAACCCAAAAACAGAATGGCCACTCCTCATATCCATCAATTACATATATGTACACACGGCTACACATCAAGCTAAATAAAAACCGGTATTATCTGACCGTTTATTGTGTGTAAACATCATATAAAGCGAGACCAAGACAAACTGGTTTTATATAGCTTGATGTGTAGCCGTGTGTACAACCCTTCGGTTAACTACTAACAACAAGTGTCCCGTTCAGCTGAAACAGCATTAAATACTTCAAACAATATCGCAACTCTGTACCAAAATTGCAATCGTAATGTAACCCACAACAGCCGTTCGTAACCTCAGTGTGCCTCTTACATTACTCGCTCGCTTCGTAATAGAGCAGGCACTTTACGTAGATGGCGGTCATTAGAACCAACAGTGGTTTAGGATAGTGTAACACTCGCCGTGGTACTAATCAGAAAATTGCCTTCAATTATTCAGCTGCGTGTCCCGAATTGAGGGTTGTTTTATATTAATATAGGGATATAATTCCTGGCTAGGTAGACTGGAATAAAAATGAGCTGAAGTATGGAAGAAAAATGTTTCAGGTGCGTCATGCCGGGTAATTTAGAATGGTGGATGAAAGTGACTTTTTGCGTTTAATCATAATGTTTTCAAAGAAGGCGGAGGGGTTGTACGTTTGGAGATTAGGGTTGAAATCAACGCAACCCTTACATTATGATTACTTTTTCTTGTGTGTTTACGAAAAGATTAGAGAATAATTTATTTTTTAACGTACATGAAAATGCAAGACTGAATGTGGAATAACTCAAGAATTATTTAGTCAATCTACCTTATTCTTACTGCGAACAAGGTGATTAGTCCTACTTTAATTAAGTTGTGTTAACAGAGCTGTGGGTCTAAAATAGCCAATTAGCAATATTTTTCCAAATTATTCACCTCTTGAATGAATAGCCGATGATATTGCTGGAAATGCACGAAACGAATTAATGGAAGTATTGCTTAAAGTGGCCGTTTTAAACTTCCTGATGTTAATAAGCGCCATAATTATAGTAGTTGGTTAGTAAGCCCCATTCAGCAATGATACAGTCAGCGAAAAATCGTTTAACATTTAAAATGCTTTCTTAGCAAAAATTGCCCAAAAAAAAAGAAAAACAAACAGATAACAATAAACGTAGCATACGAAAAGACAAAGGTAGTGTCTACACAACTCTGATCCGTTAACACATTACGCCATTACGCGCGTCTACGTCCGCCATTTTTCCTTCGAAACCTGACAGAAGGGAAAATGGACGAAAAAATAAATAAGTCAAAGCACATCCTGCGAATGGATAGATTACTTGGCCATCACCTGCGCCATGACGGCCCGTGGCTACCTTGGCTCAGTTAAAATAGATAGAGGGTTTTTTGGGTTATTTTTATAAATTATAGTAGTTCTTTTTTTATGACAGCCTTTTTCTGGCTGACTCGGCAAACGTAGTCGCACTCGCCGGCCAGGTGAAGTGACGACCTACGAATGCCGGCAGAGACTTGATGAGGAATGCTCAAGACAGGGCTCAGGCTAGGCGTATGCTGAGACGCAGGTTACGCAGGTCCACACAGCGCAGAGCAGAGTAGATTTTGTAAAGCATGGAACGTCATTGAACTACGTACGCTGCGGCGCAGGACATGTCACGCAGACATGACGTGTCTGTCCTGCTCTGCGTCTCGTTGCAATGCCGGCACAGAATCCTGCGCGACGCGTGTATTGTGTATGCTGGATACATTCGTTGCTAGGTAACTTTGTTTATGATGCGAATGTCAGTTGCGTCGCAGCATGCGGAGGGGCATATGTCTGCCTCAACTGCCCTGCCATGCACTGTGCTGTACTGTGCTGTGCTGCATTGCCTGCGTCTCAGCATACGCTTAGCCTCAATGGCGCACATTGTGCCCATTGGCCTATGTACACTGTACAGCAGTGGACGAATACAGGCTGATGATGATGATGAGCCTTTGTCAGAAATCAGTAGCAAGGGAAGGAACAAGTAACGGGTGACTCGCCGTCTAATCACGAACTATACCCGGGTCGACGGTGTGTCGTGTTTCACGCGCGCCTCAAAGAGCTGTCAGCAATCTGACGGGGCCCTCCTTAGAGCGCCAAAGCCTGCCGAGGTCGCGGGACCGTCATAACAGGTAACCATGGGTCCAGAATGTAAAGGGCTATTGAAGGATACCGTGGATTTTAGTCAGTACAGCTGTGACAGTCCTTACCGCGGAGTGTCCTTGGGAGGACTCATTAGATGATTTTACGATGTAAAACAACGTTAAGAGAAGGATCCCCAGTGGGGATAACCAGCCAGCATTCTACAGAATAATGGCGAAATTCTTTTTTATTGTTTAGCGATAGGCTCGCGTTTGGCCAATCTACTTTTTACGAGCTGATCGATGGCAAGAGGTTCAAATAAGTTTGGTCCGAAATTCGCTTATGTAAACTTTTTTCAGACATTTTACTAAGCTTGCCGTAAGCGTACTGGCTGTCCCACTGATCGCGGCAAACACGGCTTGTGTGGTTGTAAGCTTCAATAGATCTACAACTTTATAACTTAGAGGAAAAAGTCAAAAATCTATTGCAGAGTACTGAGGGTTAGCAACTGAAACGACCAAAAACTCTATGTAACTTTTAATAGATTTTCAAATTTATACCACAGAGCATAAAGTTAAAATACCATTAAAAGCTGCTGAGTTAGTTTTGCGGCAAAGGTGTGCTACGGGCATAAAAGGTGAAGGTCGGACAAAGTATTATTGGGTTTTCCCATAAAGAACTTCTCAGTAATTCCGTAAGTCTCGATTTGTGGTTATTCGCATTAACTCGACCATTCGTAAGATATTTGCGGAAAGGTTTACTACCTTTGTTCCCCAGCTACACTATCATAATTTGGCTCGCAGTGGACCATCTCGCAATCTCTATCTATATCTATGCATATATATAAAATTCAAAACTGACTGACTGATCAGACAACGCACAGCCCAAACCGCTGGGCCTAGAAACTTGAAATTTGGCATAAGCCTTCTTTATACCACGTAAGTTAGCACTAAGAACGGATTTTGCGAAATTCGACCCCTAAGGGGTTGTTTTTGGGGTTGATAGTTTGTATGAGACTCTGCTACTGCAGGTACTAGGAATTCCAAATTTTGCATGGGGTGTCTTTTTAGAACGTAGATGCTTACCATGACGGGATTTTGCGAAATCAGACCCCTGAGGGGTTTGTTTCTGGGGTCGATAGTTTGTATGAAACTTTGTTACTGCAAGTGCTAGGTGTCTCAAATCTTGTATGCCGGGTTTTTTTTAAGATTTAAAAGCTCAACAAGGTAAAAAAAATGTGAAACTCGACCCCTAAGGGGTTGTTTTTGGGGTTGATAGTTTTGAGATTTATTTTTTACATATGGATTCTTTGTTGGACGTAAGTGATACTAAAGACGGGATTTTGTAAAATTCGACCCCCAAGGGGTTGTTTTTGGGGTTGATAGTTTGTATGAAACTTTGTTACTACAATTGTTAGGAGTCTCAAGACGTAAGTGATAGTTAAAACGGGATTGATGTATTGATAGTTAGAGGTCTCAAATTTTACAGGAGGTTCTACTTTAGACATAGGTTCTCACTAAGTGAGGATCTTTCGAAATCCAACCTCTTAAGAGTAGTTTTGGGGTTGTTAGAAAGAAATCCCAATATATTCATTAGGGTTATTTTAAGAACGTAGGTACCACCCAAGACGGGATACTTGCGAGTAGATAGAAATTTTGTTGAATATTGATATAGATTTTCGAAAAGTATTCCTTATAGAGGGTGGCTGGAAGTAAAAATTCACAAAAGCAAAACTCTGAAATCACGCGGACGAAGTCGCGGGCGGAGTGCTCGTTAATATACAAAAAGGCAAAATGTATGATCGTAGTTCAATCATAGGTCGCCATTTCCATCTTTTTCTTTAAGATTTAGTCTTTTTCTTTTTGAAAATTCATCAATAAACTGACTTCCTGCTTTGAAAAAGATGGAAAGGACTGCCACTGAGACTTGGTCGATTGAAAACGAAGGTGGAAAACTAGATAATATACCCTAGTTGACAAAACGCCCCATAATTCTAACACCCAAACTTACGGCGTGGTTGGTGGCCTCTGTTGGCATTATAACATTGCCGACACCGAGGGCGAGGGCCATATAACCCTTTTTATTTGTATGACCTACAGTTCTGTTGGTTGTTCCGGGTCTGTGTGTTTTTGTCTGTGAGTTTAAATGTTAGTAAACGCACCCACGACACAGAAAAGAAAACAATCTTGTAGTGAGCATGATTGTAGGTACATGATTCATTTGGCGTCGAATAAATTATCATTTATCTCCTTAATGTATACAAACGTCACTCTGTTTACACTTGGAATTGAGCTGAAAACTCAATTCCAAGTCGTTAATTACTTGAATATGTTAATTAACAGATAATACGATCACTGGTATTCGCTGAGCGTTCAACTTGCATGAAATAATGTTTCTGCTTAATTCGAGGGGATTACATTAATTCTTAATATTAAAATTATTTTTTTGTTAACATGTTTTATAAAATACATTTATGTAAGCTCACTGACTGTTCCAGGGTCACGGTATTCGTTAGTACCACGACCCCGGCAGGTTTTGGCTCTCTAAGAGGTCATTGGTCCTGCATCTATTGGTACGACAATCTTTCAAGAAGAATTGGCTCTTACACATCTGTGGTCTTTCTGGGCCACTAGTTAAACCAGATTGGGCTGGGTAACATCCAACTCCAAGCGGTTCACTATCTACGGCTACCTGTAAACTGGACTGACGACTGCGTGATCAACTCCCTTTCGGTAATCTCGCTACATCAAAAGTCTCATCTTTGGTTTTGGACAAAAAAAAAATGGAAATACATACATCCATTATTTGCGAACTATAAATAATAATGAACACAAGATTTACAATCAATCAGCAGGCAATCATTAAGAAAAAACTCTTGCGCATCGCTGTCAACAGAAACAGTTCAACTCAGTAAGAAACCGGACTATTTGTATAGGAAACTGTCTTGGTCGCGCGATGTTAACCAAATAAAAACCAGAGCATCATCATACCTTATGTTGGCTTCCTCCCACAGAACTGCCGCTTTTCGTGGTTGTTTTAAGTTCGCTGCCAGTCGCTGCTGGAATGATCTCCCGCCACCTCTTCGTGATCTAAAATCAGTTGGTACTTTTAGGATCAATTTTAAACGTTATTTACTCCAACAGCAACTAAGTACCAATTGATAACTCACTGTGTTTTGTACGCAATTCGCAATGGTGACTGGGGCGACATATTTATTGGGGATAGCGGATATCTGTGTTGTGATGCACAATTACGTCCGTATTAATTAATATATTCGTACAATCTAGCGACAATTACTGAATATTCGTCTTTTCTTCTTGTTGTTTTACTCCCAGCACAGTAATCATTATAATTATTTAAAATCTTTATCACACACTATTTTATAATTTAACACTCACTTGTAATATTAATGTTTTGGTTTTTCTCTTCACATAATGAATGACATAATAGTCTGCGCCCGCGTCTGTGTCAGTGTTGCCATCCCTTAGACACTCATGGCATGGACAAACTGTTACGTCGGGTGTCGATTTGGTATTTTTTATTTATTTATTTTTTAGTTTAATTATTATTGTTTTTTGTTTTATTATTTATGTAGGTACGTATCTGACCGTGACTTCACTTTGGGCCCTACCAGAAAACCAGCGCTGTGACAGTTAATTGTCACAGCACATGCTGAGGTAGGAGCCTTTTGGCCTCGCACAGGACTAAATTGTTTAAGTTTTTTTATTTTACCTTTGTGTTTCTTTTATTGATTTTTGTTTTTCTATGTTGTTTCTTTTCGTGTAATTTTGTTTATTTTGTCTTGTGTGTGTCACAATAAATCTCTTTTCTTTCTTTCTTTCTTTCTTTCTTCTTTCTTTCTTTCAAACTCTGAACATTGGCTAGGTACCTATATCGGTTGCGGGAATATCTCATTAAGTAATAGTGACCCTGGAACGTAAAGGGCAATTGAAGAGTCACTGTTTATTTTAGTCAGTACCTGTAAAATCGTCTCATCTTGATTGTGCAAGCGCACAAATAAGATGATTTTACAGCGATAAAAAGGTACATTATAATTTTTATATCATTATGATTATTTTAGTCAAAGAAATAGGCCAGACATCTAGTCGCTTGAAAATCCGAATTTTAATTATTCTTTACTAACGGTAGGTCTTTAAGTGTTTTGGTAGCAGAGAAACTTTGTTTTTAATGTTAATTGCTTGTCTAGACTTATAAATGAAGCTTTCAACGATGTTCATTTGTTTGTTAAATACTTATTTTACATGTTTTATTTTAGTTACAGTAATCTGTTATTCAATTATGTAACTTATCCCTCTATGTTTCTATGGTTTGCATTTTTTGTAAGCCCTTTTTTGGAGGTTTTTGTAAAAAAATCAAAATCTAATAATTTATTTCAAGTAGGCCTGTCACAAGCACTTTTGAATTGTCAAAAGACAAAAAAATTAAATAGCTAATATAAAAATAGTTATGGTGCTACAGTCCCAGTCACAAGACATAAAAACTTGTGAAAGTAGGTGCTCATTCCAAAGCGTAAATCTCTATGGAGAAGAATGAGCAAGAAACTCCATGGACACTATTTTTCAATCGCCAAAAAAAAAAACAAAAAAACGCGTGGTTCATGTCTCACATTAAAAAAAAAAATTGGAAAAGAAAACTATTATTAAGATCTTTAATCGTTCTATAAGTTATTTTTTTTAATCTTTTAATTTCTTAAATCAAGTGAAAATACATAAGTCTCAAAAAGAAGGCCTCACAGAGTAACTACTTCCTGTTTAGAAACGACATAAAAAAAAACGTGAAAAGAGCAACATATAACCTCATAGCATTTTACAAAAGGATTAAGAGGAATTTGTGAACAATCTTCCATGTAAATCTTTTGAAAGTACATAAGACTGTAGATTACCATTTTGTGAAGAAAAATGTATGGTACCCGAGGGTGGCAGAAATCTGTTCCGAACGAGCAAAGCCACAGGAATTAAGTAGCTGTAATAGCTGTTATTTATATTAATAGCTTGGTTTTCTTTTTAAAAAACTTCTTTGCCTTGTTCATTTTTGTAAACCTATTATTTGACTGGCCTTTTGGTCTAGTGGTTAGTGACCCTGACTGCTATGCCGGAGGTCGTGGGTTCGATTCCTACCCAGGGCAAATGTTTGTGTGATGAGCATGATCATTTGTTCTGTGTCTGTGTGTAATTTATCTACAATATGTATGTATTTAGAAATATTATAAGTATGTGTATCAGTTGTCTGGTACTCATAACACAAGCTCTGCTTAGCATGGGACTAGATGGATGGCGTTGTGTGAAAGTTGTGGAATATTATTATTATTAACGTCAATATGCAAAAGTATGTTTTGTTAGTATAAATGTTTATAAACGCATGTACGATATAGGAGAAATTCCTGGGGATTAAAAGTAATGAGAGAGGTGGTTTCTTAATCTGGATGAGCATCATGCTGGCTGCCACGCTTAGAGGTGACATGACAATAAACTTAGGTATACCTGCAAGAACTGGCCAAATGGGTAATCGTGACCTTGAACCATATAGAACATCTTGAAGAAACAAGGTGGCTTTGAGCACTAACTTAAAAAAAGACGTTTACTCAGAGCTCTAAGACAAAATAAAAATCAATACAGGGTGTAATGGACATCGACACACAAACGGATTCCATGGGTTCAGGACATGATTTTAAAATCATCATTTATTTTACTTTAACTTTTCATAATAAAAAAATGCGTGGCTCAATAGAAAAAAATTTCAAGTAATAAAAAATTTGGAAAAATCCGACGAAAAATTCCGACATGACAAATTCCGGGTGTGTTGGAATTTTTCCAACACCCCCCGTGTTGTTTCCAACATTATGTCCTGTCCTAAGCTGTTCGTTTGTGCGTCGATGTCCCTTTCACCGTGTATAATTGAAGCTTACTATCTTGAGTCATGCACACATAGTGATAGGATACGGGATAAGAAATGCACGTTTTACATCATACGATTTATTTAGCACAATAACATCAGCGGCGCGACACGAACGAAACGACCACACACATTTTTGGTGGTTTCCGACAGGCGGCACTGCTCACGCACTTTGCATTACTTCAACACCTCCACTCGAAGTCGTGAGCATGTCTCTTTGACATTTACATACATTCGTCCATCATACCTAAATTACGCAGACATTCATGATGTTTAGTTCCATTCAAACCTTTAGTTAAAATATCTCTGCCGTGCAGGCCCTAAAGTGCAGTAAGAGGAAAAAAGCAGTTTCGAGAAAACCGCGAAAAACTTTTTAACACTGTTTTTTTTAGTATTATTAATGTTTATGGTGCCTACTTTTATTGCTAGGAGGACTAAGTGACACCAAAGATGGTATTTACAAAAACAAATGTTAATTTAGTTTATTAGATTTTAATTAAAATCGGATTTTTTTAAATCATAGCAGTTACTGCACGCAAAAAGTTACTCATATGCAGATTAAAATGCGGTAAAAATACTCGATACTGCATTCTTGTCTGCATTTTAATTTGTGTCTTGAACTAATGCACATGTAGTATAAGTATAAATACAACAATTTCTTTCTTAGTATTATATTAGTATGTTTAAGGTAGGAATTTACAGAAAAAAAATACATTTATTTATACAACGTGTAACTTTAATAGCGCACAACCTCTCGTGTGGTAAATCAGCCCATGTTACTGAACAATATTTGTTCTAAGACTTATGGAAACTCTCAAAACAAAATTTTGCTTTTTCGTACAAAATGAGAAATTGATCGGGCTTCTCAGTATTAAAAATAATTTTTATTGCGAAATTCCAAAAATCTTAAAACAAACATTGTTTCGGTAATATGGGCTGAGTTATTCCACGAGAGATTGTGCGCTATTAACGTTATACGTTGCATATAAAATTGATGTTTTAAGTCCAGTCAACGCCGAGTTTTGCCCTACAAAAGGTGGTGTAATTTTTTTTTATATTGCTTAACTATATGCTGCTCATGAAAAAATTATATTTTCGATCTCAAGGAGTGTCTGCGTTAGCTACTATCTAAGATTGAAGGGGTCTGGTCGTTCTTTTTCACATAATGCTTCAACAGCTGACTTTATGACAATGTCTAAGAGAAGTTTAAAGACAATGAAATCCAACAACAAATGATATTTATACGTTACGTATATTTCGTTTATTTAGACTCATGAAACTTGTTTTACCGAATGCGTATTAGACGCTAAGGTGTCTAAAGTAAAGGACAACTGAAAAAACAAGTTAATTTATGATCACATCAAGTTCTTTCCACTCGATTCAGTGTTATTGTCTTTATCTTCCTAAATTAAGAAGAAAAAAAATTATTATGAAAATGTATTTTATTCATTATAACCACAGAAAACAAATATCCGCAATACATACAAAAAATCCCTGTATAAAAGAAAAAACTAACTGGCTGACTGACTGATGGATCAACGCCCAGCCGAAACCGCTAGGTGTAGAAGTATAAAATTTTGCACAAGTATTCCAAATTCTTTTTTCAATTCCATTCCATAAATGAAGTACCAAGGGCGGAATTTTGAAAATTCATCCCCTATGAGGTTTAAAAATGCGGATTTTTGAAAATTCATCCCCTATGAGGTTTAAAAATGGGATTAAAGTTTCTATGAAAATAATTTAATCTGACTGGATTTACTTAAAACTTTCCAATGTACAAAAGTCAATAAAATCGTGGGCAAAATACAAATGCGTAGATGATTACTTATCATTGTTGAGTGTTCTTCCTCTTTTAACTTTGTTTCTATATGACTGACACAGAAACATGGGATTTTTCAATTAAATGGCACATTGATTTATATACCGACAGTATTTGGTTTCCGACTATAGATACTTTAAGGGGGTATTTAGACCCATTTATATCGACAAATCTGCTTATAAAAAAACACTTCGCAAATGGCGGCCTTTTTGTTTTTTAATCGGCCGAACTGAAAATGTACATTTTCAGTAGTACAATAAAATCCAAATATCTTTGAAACCAAGAGATCTATATACATGCAAATAACTTCATTGTGAAGATAAACGTTTTACCTTCTTTCTTACCAAAGTTTTCTAGAAAATAAAAAAAAAGATACAAAAAACATGGGAATACACTAAATTGTACACAAAAGTTACTGATTGTTTTCACAAATTCACTCTAGCTCGAAAATTTCCCCTGATTATTTCTTGGGTTTTTGTGGTAAATAAGAAGAATTCGACTGATTGAGAGAGAGAGTTAGCGACAAATTCTGACTAGAACGCAGTAAAATATGACCTGTACCTGCAGTGAAATTAGTAAAATCGTTCAAGTTGCCAATTAAAATACAGTAACAGAGTGTCATACTGTGTTTTAATTAGTATTTAAGTTATTTTAATCTTTTGATAATACCGAGTATACTGCAGTAAATAATGAACATACTGCACTTAAGTTGGTTTTCACGATATAAAATTACTTCAATAGCACTAAATAAAATACCACATTTTATTACTTTGCTGCATATTAATATGTAGTTCATGTGAAATAAACTAGTGACCAATCATGCAGTATTAACTTTTTTGGCACAAAAACTACTCACTGCGTTTTAATTTATATTCCTTAATATTTTTTTGGGTGTAGAATACAGATTTTTTGTGGTAATATTGATATTTACTGCGTTTAACTTGGTAAAGTGAGGGGTCGTGGTAGACGTAACTGCTATAACTGTATTTTAGTTGGTATTGTAATATTTTCAGGCACTGAAAAACTTTTACTGCTTACATTAATTTGATTTTTTAACCGTTTAAAGCATGCTAACAAATACCTGATTAGATAATTATTCATGTTCCTTATAACATGACCATTAAGGTTCAATATTCAACAAAAAAATGACAAAAATGCTGTTACTGCGTTTTAGGGCCTGCACGGCAGATCTGCAAGCATTCTTTCAGTACACAAATATTTCAGATCAATTACACTTTGTTCGCATATATCTTGAATAAAGTGGTGCCTTACATCAATATGTTTCGTTCGTGAATGGTAATTTCTACTTTGAGCAAGTTTAATGGCACCCTGGTTGTCATTGAATAGTTTTACACATTCACACTCAATACCAATGTAATTTAAAACATCACGCAAATATATGGCCTCTTTAGTAGCTTCGGAAATAGCCATGTATTCAGCCTCGGTGCTTGACAAGGCAATTGTCCGTTGCTTACGCGCCTCCCAGCTGATCGGCGCACCTGCCAAAATAAATGCAAAACCGGAATACGATTTACGATCTATCGTGTTCCCTCCCCAGTCTGCATCAACCACACCAAATAGAGGTAAACCTGTCCTTTCATAAACTAAACCGTAATCAGGTGTTCCTTTTAAATACCTCAGCACACGTTTAGCAGCCTTCCAATGTTCAATGTCATAATTCGTATTGAATTGACTTAAATAGTTATCGGCGTACGATATGTCTGGTCTCGTTGACACGGCCAGATGCATCAGCGCACCAATCAAACATTGATACGGATATTGTTCCATTACGTCGCATCTAACAGACTCAGGTTTTTCTAATTTTACTTTGACATTTATAGGCGTGACAGCAGACTTACATTCAGACAAAGTTTCATCATCCTTGAATGTTAGCCCATGTACTAAGTCACTTTTCTTCATAGCTTTTAAGTCGCGTTCGTTGATATGTCCGAGACGTTGATGCCACATGTCTAGTGAATTATTTACCACTTCAACATTATTTGCTGAGTTCTTACTCATCCGAACATGGTATAGATTACCAACACGATCTGCACACATATGAAATTTATTATGATTGTCAATTACAATCGCATCATTCTTTCTGAATCGAACCTCGAACCCACGATCTGTCATCTTAGCTACTGATAGCAAGTTTGTTCTTAAGTCGGATACGTAAAACACTTTTTCTATATCAACTTGGCGTTCTTCACTGCCCGTGTCTACAAACATTTTAACTTTACCCGTGCCACTTATTTGTGTCCTGTCGCTGTTAGCTAAATTCAATTCGGAGTCCAGTTGAGTAAACTCCTTGATCATCTGCTTCTCATTGCACATATGACCCGTGCATCCACTGTCAATGCACCAAATAGGATTTGAATTTTCACTCAACATAACTTCTTCGGTTGTACTTAATAACATTGTCGTCTTTTGCTCGACACTGTTACCTTCTAACTTTCGTGCGCTTTGCTGGTTATTATTGATATTCTTAGTTCTGCACTCTTTCGCTAAATGCCCACGACGATCACAACGATAGCATTCAAAGTTATGTTTATGGTCTTGGTTAGGATTCTTCTTCTGATTGGCATTCTTATGTTTATTGGTAGACTTGACAAACATAGCTCCCTGATCACTAGTCTTGGACTTACGGCCTTCGAAGTCCTCAAAAATCTTGACCTTTAACGTTTCTGTTGATGGCAAATCGTCGCGCGATTCCATTGCCGTTCTAAACATAGCGAACGAATCAGGCAAACTGTACAACAATAATATCGCTAATAGTTCGTCAATAACTATCAAACCGATTTCTTTTAGTTTCTTAACTGCATCAAAGAAATCCACGATGTGCTTTTTCAAATCATCATCTTCCTGCATACGAGTCAGAACAAGCTTCTTCAATAACGACGCCTTTCTGGCTGGCCCGCTCGACTGATACATAGATTGCAGCTTTTCCCATATAGCCTTGGAACTGCCCAAGCCATCTAACGCAGCCAACTCACTTGGACTTACCGCTAATAATATGTCGGACTCGGCTTTTCTATCCGTTCTAATCCAATCGGGATATTTCGGATCATCCAAACGTGGTTTTGGTAACGCTCCCGATACATATTCCCACAGATCATTCTTAATCAAGATTGCTCGCATATGTATCTTCCATGTATCGTAGTTATCGCCAGTTAATCGGTAAATCTTAATAGATGTACCCATATTGAAGTTTCTTCAACTTCAAATCAACAACAATGAATAAAAAATGTTCGTAATAAAATGTAGTAAACAACCGGCAAACGTAAACCTTCAAGTCCGCGTTACACTAATCACCTATGTTTTGCATAGACCTTAACGCGCGCGTTTATCACATTAATATTACGACGAACTGTTTTAGTTCAAATCACTGTAATTGTTCGCTTTTCAGCACTCACTGGCAGTCACTGAGTCTCTGGGCCCATAACCTGATAGGATATGGGATAAGAAATGCACGTTTTACATCATACGATTTATTTAGCACAATAACATCAGCGGCGCGACACGAACGAAACGACCACACACATTTTTGGTGGTTTCCGACAGGCGGCACTGCTCACGCACTTTGCATTACTTCAACACATAGTCAGTCAAAATGCTTTAATAAATGATACGATTACGTTCATAATTAACATATAAAATACGTAATTATTAAACTGTTGATTTATACCAATAAGATTCATATATTTTTTAGTTAATTACCTATTTAATCAATAAAAATTTAAAAAACGTATCAACGATTTTGGTATGCAATAAAGTATACTTTTCTATTAATCCATTCAGCGATGCCTGATTTATCAATTATATTACAAAAATAAATAATGTTAAAAAGTTAAAAAAGTCAAGTTCAATGCCTCGTCATTAAAATCGAGTATAAAACAAAATGGCTGCCATATAACATACGTTTAAATAGGTTTATTACTGATGCTTTTAGCGATTCAAAATGTGCAATGAATATTAAATATTTAACTGTTATTGTACTGAGGTTTCGTTCAATTATAAACGGCATAGAGTTATGTTAATTTATTAAACTGATGTTCTTGTTTATTTTACTTACAGGCGAAACCGCGTGTAATAGCTAGTGCGGATATAAAGGTATTGCGTAGCCTAGTGTTGATTTATGAACGAACACCGATAAACCTTAACAAAGTTTAATTTTTTGTTTTCAGGTAATGCTACAAAAATTAAGACATCAGCATAAAGTTTTGATTGCGGAAGTTATTAAAGAAAAATAATAGTTAAGGAGTTTCTTTCCTGGTAACTACAACCTCATTTGCTTATCATCTATTTAAACATAATTTAAAATGCGGGTAATCTTGAAATATTATTTCAAACTATCCTTTTTTTCTCCAAAATTGAACTCTTAAAGTAAGAGTATTCATAACAAATAGGATATTTAAAAAAAAACATGAAGAACTTCGCCGTGAAGAAATTGGAACACTTGTACTACAAAAAATATTCTTTTACAGAACAAAATAAATATTTTCACTATTTTAAAAGAATTTTAAAACGAATCTGTAAACTCTTTTCATTTTTACGTTTAGCCAACTGACGTTGTCTGGGATGGATGGCTTTAAACTACGGATCATCCTTATGAGCAGATTTCAAGAAAATCTCACTTTATTTTCATCCTCATTTGTTTTACGATGAGTCTTCAACAAGACATCAAATCTAACGTGGCGATGATAGAGCATGTCTGCTAGTCTAACAATCAGAGAAAAATACAATGCATTTGGTTCAGAATAAGTTGTAGAACACTGGAGAGACGAAAAGCATAATATTTTATCAGTCACCTACCCTAGTATGTAGAACAAAGTATCATACAGCATTTCGGCCCAGACCTAAACACAACATCATCATCAGCCTATAATGTTCACACTGCTGGGATACGGGCCTCCTCTCACATGACTTCGAATTTGACGGTTGTAGGACATGCCGGTTTCCTCACGATTTTTTTCCTTCACTGTTTTGAGAGCAGTCTGGGTGATGAAATAAATTACAGAAAATAATGCGCCAGGTTGGGTTTGAACCCACGACCGACAACTTGTAAGTCGGGGCCGATACCACTCATCAATATCAGTTTCCAAAAATAAAATAATTTATATCTATTCATATATTTATCACGGCATCGGTGCATACAACTCACCGTGATCCGAAGTTAATTTAATTTAATACCGGGATCCGTAGAAACAAACCCGTCCTTTTACCTCGGTTTATATTTATTCGCTGACTCTCGTACATAATTGGTCATTTTAGCACCATAAATTGTGTTGTTTACTAACTGGTAGAAGACTTACCATCTAGCCGAAATTTAATCTTTGTAAACATTAAACCAAGTAACTCAATGCTAAAATCATTTGGCGGATACAACTTTGTTGACAAAAGAAAATAACTCATACTCATCACTATACACATACAAATTTAGGTATGCCTTAAAAAAAACCAAACATATTCTCAAAAAAAAAGGTTTTTTTAAATGAGAGTGCATCACTCATTAAAATAAAACGTGTATCAACATGTTAAACATGATAATAAAATAATAATCCTTTGTTGAAGAAAAATATATGCGTCATTGTGACTTATTTTGAGATAAGTAGCCGATAACAGGTGGATGACCGCGAAGTAATCATTTAAAATGTTTTTTTTTTAATCATTTAATGTCTTATTCATTATTGTTCACTACACTATTTACTTTACTATTACTTACAATTTTGACGAGAAGATGACACTTGTGACTATGAGAGTGATGAGTATGAATTTTGATGGATGGGGAGGAATGGTACGGCCAAAGAAAAGATGGATGGATTGTGTAAGGGATCATATGATCCAAGCTACAGGATCAGGGCTCCACAGAAAGAAACCCCCTAACACCCTATTCATATCTTTATCTAATATTATAAATGCGAATATAACGAGTAATTTTTATTGGAACACTGATTTATGTCAAACACCGACAAGCAATTAAAATCTGATATTGTAATGACAAAATAAATAACGCGAAACGAAATTTATTGTAAAAACCTGTGTGACTGTTATTTCAATTATCTCTGAAATCGTTTATCGGGACCTTCGTTATTTGATATGTTAGATAAATTCGTTTTCACTTTTATTTTATGTGGAATGAATTATTTTATTTCGTTCATTTTCGATCGGAAAAATGTTTATACAATATGACTTTTTAAACAGATTTTTCTCTAATGCCCGCTCCACACTTACCCCGTGAATCGCGCGATTCCCGGGGTAAGTGTGCAGCGAGCATTAGGGTTCTTACACACGGTCGCGGTACTTATCTCATTACCACGACACCGGAACCTAAATGGCTATTGAAAGAAATCGTGGATTTTATTCAGTACGAGTCTGACAGTCCCGCCCGCCCTGCCATGGGAGGACTCATTTGATGATTTTACCACGATAAAAAAAAGGTTCTTTCACACGGGACCTGCCATTGAAATATGTCAAAAATCACAATACGGCATGACGAATGAACTTTCACTTTGCATAAATGGAATTGAATTATCATAATAATTACGGTCAATGGCTATTGAAAATCAGTAATCAATCCTTTTATTTTGTCGTGGATAAAAGGTTACAAGATTCCAGTTAAAAAAACCGGTCTTAGTTATGCGAATTGCGTTCAAAAACATAATCGTGATATTTCACGATGCGACAAAATATCCGAGCGGTTGTTCACACTTTCTTGATTCATTTCGTGATTTCAGTCTAAATCCCTTCGTACACAAGGCGTCGCAAGTCCCCGATACCTTGCGACTTTGGAATTCATTGACGCGTGTCTGTATATTACAAACCTCTATGAGTTTGTATTGCGATAGTCACCTGGATGTCAAAGTCGCAAGGTATCTCAGACATGCGTCGCCTTGTGTACGAAGGGGCTTAGACAAACTAACTAATATGACTGTCACAAAAAAATAATACCGATTCTTGTTTTGAGTCAGTAAGATTCTGATAGCCCCTTTCTGATTTAACCAAATTCAGTAAAAAAAGTATCTATACTTTAAAGCCCTTGTCAAAGAAGCAGGCGAAACAAAGGCGATCTGAATCATTTTTATTTGTAATGTATGGAATTGTTTGAAGCCAGTCACATAGACCTATCGGACTGCTTTTGTTTTTCAATGTGACTGGATTCAAAAAATTCCATACATTACAAACAAAAACGCTTCGGATCGCATTCACCTCGCCTGTCCGTTTGACAAAGACTTTATACAGGGTGTTTCTTTTAAAAGGGCCAAAAGGGAGAAATCCTTATCCAAAAGAGATACGGGAAAACTTTCTTAGGAACCTTTAGCTCTTTTCTGATGTTGACAATTTTGGCATTTTTACTTTTTTGGTCAAGTGTGAGTTGTCCCCAAAAATGAGTAAAATTGTCAATTTTTTTTTAATGCCTATCAACTCTGTTTCATGTAAGGATCATTTCATTATATCGGAAGAAAAAAATCGGGACGGCAGAAGTTGGTCAAATTTAGCAAAATATTTTTTCACACAAATTGTATGAAGGAAAAAATTACCAATTTTTTTTAAAGATGTTTTTTGATTTAGTGTCTTGTAGGGATTATTTCATTGTATGGGAAGGAAAATGTATGAGCAACAGAAGTGGGTCAAATCTGAGTACTACTACTATGTATTTATGTTGTAAGAACAAAACATTACTGTATTTTTGACTAACTTCCATTGTCCAGACATTTTTCTTCCCATACAATGAAATGATCCTTACATGACACTAAATCAAAAAACATCTTAAAAAAAATTGGCAATTTTTTCCTTCATACAATTTGTATGAAAAAATATTTTGCTAAATTTGACCAACTTTCGCCGTCCCGATTTTTTTCTTCCGATACAATTAAATGATCTTTACATGAAACAGAGTCGATAGGCATTAAAAAAAAATTTGGTCAATTTTACTCATTTTTGGGGACAACTCACACTTGACCAAAAAAGTAAAAACGCCAAAATTGTCAACATCAAAAAAGAGCTAAAGGTTCCTAAGAAAGTTTTCCCGTATCTCTTATGGATAAGGATTTCTCCCTTTTGGCTCACTTAAAAGAAACACTCTGTATACTACTTTATGCTCGTATACAAATTCGAGAGGTCATGAAAGAGCTGTATATAAGCCATTTGCAAATAGTCAAACCTTTACAATTGGGTATCGAAATGACGATGTTATTAATATTTTTATTGCTCAAAGAGAATTAAGCGGAATGCGAAATTAGTTTCAGCGTATTTTTTCAATTAATTTTGATTGGCATATAACAATCTGATTGTACAGACTGTTTATTTTATATGCCATTTGATTTTAGTGTGATTTTAAGGTTGGTGCCAATGCACCATTTTAATGAAATTATAATCCATTCTAATAACTGTTATACCATATATAAATACCCAGGTAAAGCCCTTCCTAATTATCAATCCAAGTGCTCTTTTTCATGGTCGCGGGACTTATTTCCATCACCGTGACCCCGGACTTAAAGGGCTATTGAAGAACACCGTGGATTTTAGTCTGTACAAGTCTGACAGTCCCTCCCGCCCTGCCCGGGGTGGGAGGCCTCATTTGATGATTTTACTAAGATAAAAAAGTGCTCTTTTTCATGCATTGCCCTATCATCAATTTTCAAGTTATTGTGACGTAAAGTAATAGAGAATTTTGTCGGTAATTTGATAGAAAAAAAATGTTCTTCTTTCGTACAGTAGAGGCGTTTTTTCAATTGTTTAAACAATAAAAAACTGTAAATAAAATACAGTAATCTTGTGATAAGGCCTCAGGACATCTTCTGAACATGATTTTATCACTTCAGTTTTTTTGTTGCGTTTCCATATACGTACACGCTTACACTAGGAATTTCTTATAAAATATATCGTGGGTGCGTTTACAAACATAGAAATTCACATCAAAACAGTTGTCTCAGTAAAACGAACATCACTCAGAGTGCCATTTACAGAAACGTTTTATATGTGTCATACATATTATGTCATATAAAACACTTTACCTTATGTTTTATCTACAAGAAAAAGGCTAGAAAGTAAAATAAAAGTCACAATGTATGTGAATATGGGTCCACCTACCGTACAGTGCACATCTGTTAAAAGTTGTCTCATCAAAATTAAAATATTTAAGTGGTTTAAACTGTTGTTTTGGTGACAAATTTACAAGAACGGTGCTAAGAAACAATTGGCAAAACCTGTGAAAACTGTAAATACGACTAATATTGTGCCTCATTATAGTTATTATAAATAAAAGTGTTAAAACTTTCCTAAAACTTCGTTAACCGCCGTGCTTCAAATATTAACTTGGACGAACGCGTAAGCGCCGCCACTTGCACGGCGCTTAAGACCTTCTTCTCGCGAGCGCAGCGCTGCTTGTAATAAGCAAATACAAAGTGACCGTACTTGTTTTTATTTGCTACTTTTGTTTGTTGTGGTCGTTATAAGATTGCGATTATGTTCAAGTCTCCGCCAAAGAGTCCACTCAAACAAAATGTATCTACTCAACCAGATAATGATAAACGCTGGTTCAAAACGCCGCCAAATAGAAGCATACCTTCGCGCTCGGACTCGGATATCAGAACGCTGTGTACAGAAGAAGACTTTATAACTCAGAGGGCCAAACGTAAATGCCTATCTAGTGAGATTGGTAGCAGCGAACTTGACAGTTTTAAGAATGATATTAGAAATATGATCCAAGAATTGATGAACTGCCAAGGATCTCGATTGGATAAACTGGAACATCACATGCTGGAGTTAAAGAACAATTCCACCGAAATAAAAACAATCCATTCCGAACTAGAAAAGTCAATGTCAAGCATATCAGACCAAATGTTATCCTTGGAAAAAACAATTACAAGTCTAGAAAAAGAACGCAGCTCTCTTGTCGCGAAGGTTATGTCATTGGAAGATAAGCTGGAATACCTCGATCGCAATCAGATAAAGACATCTATAGAAATCCGTAATGTACCAAAAAGGGCAACTGAGACAAAAAATATGTTGTACAATATGTTTTCAAATCTGTCAAAACAGCTGGAAATTGACATAGAACCAGCTAATATACGTGACGTAACAAGACAACCGTCAAAGAAAGAAACCATAACATCGAATATCACAGTGGAGTTTGCGAATACTCTTATAAAAACAAACTTCCTCAATGCTGTCAAAGATTATAATAAAAAAAACAGCACGGATAAAACTAACTCACTTCACTTGGGAATACAATCAACTAGAAGCACTCCTATTTACATAGCTGAACTACTGACACCCCTTACAAAAAGACTGTTCTACGCTACTAGAACGTACGCGAAATTAAATAATTATAGTTACTGCTGGACATCTAATGGGCGAATCATGCTGAAAAAAGATTCGGAGAGTCAGTCAATTCTAATTAAAAGCGAACTCCAGCTGCAACAGCTAAGTACCAACAAGCAAGCATGACTACTTACTTTTAATTTTCCATACTATCTCACTTTTAATTTTAAATTCCAGTTTCCTTTTTATTATCATGTTTTTGTAATAAATATTAGATTAAGTCTGCATGTATTTAAAAATTGTTATGTCATCACACAATCACTTATTTCTTATAACAAAAATTACTATATACATACACACACACACTACCTATCTTACACTTATATAGCGCATACACTGATTAAACCTACATATTACTTCAACTATTTAATGTATTCGTCTACTTACCTAATAATTTTAATGTGGAATAATGAACCTAAACATTCCTTACTTGCTCTCATGCCTCATATGTATAACCCTAATAATATATTTAACAAATGGCTAATATCGATACTCATCTAAGTGAAGAGATCGACCAGTTTTCTGTATCCGCAACTCACTCATGCACACCGGAACAGACACAGTTGTTTTTAATAAAACCTAACCGTTACTTAAAAATAATTTCTCAAAATATCCGATCAATTAATTGTAATTTTACTAACTTGCAAGTACTTTTGCACCGGATCTCGCTAGAATGCGACATTATAGTGTTGACTGAGTGCTGGCTGCCTTGCGCGGGAAATTCAACTATTCCTATTTTACAAAACTATAATACATATTCGACAACTAACCATATTAATCAAAGTGATGGCGTCGTGGTTTATGTTAAATCAAACCTACTCGTAACTTATGAAGAACCAGACTTATTTCAGACTGGCTCAGCTATGATTATAAAAATTGGTTCGGATGTTGCTATAGTTTGTATTTATCGCTCACCCTCTAATGACAATATTAGTAAGTTTCTGCTAGCCCTTAATACAATACTTCCATCATTACGCAATTTTAAATCTGTAGTTGTTACGGGCGATATCAATCTGGATATAAAGCCTTCCACTATTGATACACGTTCACATGAATATTTAAATAATATGGCCTTCCATGGGTTTCTACCTACCCATTCACTACCTACTAGAGGTAATAATTGCCTGGACCATGTATTTTTGAAAACGCAATCATCGGCTATCACATTTGTTTATGATACAACTGTTACTGATCATAGCGCATTATTGTTATGCCTGAACACCAAGCGAGATGCGGTTAGCAGTATGTCAACCGTTAGTAAAACTGATTACAATGCCCTTGACAAAACAATTTCAAGCCTAGACTTCGCTGCTCTTTTCTCAATACAAGATCCAAATGCCGCTATAAACAAATTAATTGAATTACTGACACTGGCTATATCGAAGAATACTGTAGTTAAAAAAGTGACGGCAAAAAAGAAAATAATGAAGCCTTGGATCACTCCAGGCTTACTTCGATGCTTGAGACATAGGGATGCGTTGCATAGGAAGCTGAGACTATCTCCTGAAAATGACACTTTGAAGGTAACTTATAAGCGATACAGAAATTTCTGTTCAAAAATTATCAAGAAAGTTAAGCGAGCCTTTGATACAGATGAGCTGAATAAAGCAAGTCAAAATCCGAAAAAGCTTTGGGACGCATTGAAGCGAGTAACAAACACTGTTAAACCAAAAAATACATCTTCGCAATTATTAACCTGCTCTTCCTCTCCCACCGAATCCTGTAATTATGTTAACTCCTTCTTCGTTAATATAGGTAAGAAACTCGCGGATGATATTATCAAAGCGCAGGAGACAGAACCCCAGCAAAACCTATTGAAACAGCTGTCGCATAAATGTTCTTCAAAATCATCATTTGTCCTAGATGACACTGACTCTGATGAAATCGCGTCTACGATAAATTCATTGCGATCGAATGCCTCAACTGGTTGGGATGGTATCTCAGCGTTATTCCTGAAAAGATATTCTAGTACTCTGTCACCCATCCTATGCTACATATTTAATCTTTGTTTCAAAACTGCGACCTTTCCGAATGCATTAAAAAAAGCCATGGTTTACCCAATATTCAAGGGAGGTGATGGGAATTTGCCGAACAACTACCGCCCTATTGCAGTCTTGAGCGCTTTATCCAAAGTCTTAGAACGTTTAATTAACAAAAGGCTAATAAATTACCTGGAACATCATAATTTACTTTCAACACAACAATATGGCTTTCGAAAAAATAGGTCAACAAATAACGCTGTCTTAAATTTATTAAATTTTGTAGTAGAACATCTTAATAAGCAGAATAGGGTACTAACAATCTTCTTGGATCTCGCGAAGGCGTTCGATACCGTCCCGGTTTCCGCACTCTTGACTAAGCTGGAAGTCATGGGGGTTCGTGGTTTGCAACTAGAGCTTTTTAAAAGCTATCTCTCGAATCGACGACAAATCGTAAAGATTGAGGATTGCAAAAGCGATGAACTCTCCATACATTACGGTGTACCACAAGGAAGCATATTGGGTCCAACGCTTTTCTTAGTCTTTATCAATGATTTGTGCAACCTTAAAATGGCTAATGCTAAAATCATTTCATTTGCGGATGACACCGCTATAACATTTGTCGGTAGTACGTGGTCAGATGTGGAGCAAAATGCTCAGCTTGGCTTAAACACAGCATTAGAATGTCTTTACGCGAATGCACTCACTCTAAATTTGTCCAAAACAAATTTCATGACCTATTCCATTTCTTCTGTTTCTCAGCCAAAAACACCTATCATATTGAAAGCTCATTCTTGCCATCAGCTAACAAGGGATAAACTGTGTAAATGTCCATTGGTAAAGTCAACGGATCAAACTAAATATTTGGGTATTATCCTTGACAAACACCTAAACTTTAAGTCTCACATAAATCTCCTAACTGGAAGAGTACGCAAACTTATGTACATTTTTAAAACTCTTCGAAATATAACAAATCCAACTGTTATACGTAGCGTTTATTTTGCACTATGTTTGTCAATAGTTACATATTGTATCTCGTGTTGGGGCGGTGCTGCTAAAACCACCCTAAAACCTTTAGAAATTGCACATAGGGCCATTTTAAAGGTAGCAACATCTCGTCCAATATTGTTCCCGACCGATCAATTATATAAGGAATGTCAAGTTCTCAACGTCCGACAGCAATTTATTTTACACACAGTCATTTTGCAGCACCACTATACCCCATATAGAGAAATTACTAAACGACGCAAGGATAACGTTTGCATACTACCGCAAGTGCACTCCTCATTTGCAAAAAGATTCTTTTATTATTTAGGTCCGTATCTATATAATAAAATTAGCAAAGAGATGCAAATCTACGGTTTATCTTGCCATAATTGTAAAAAAACTATCAAACTATACCTCCAAAATTTGTCATATGATGCAACTGAAACTAAACTAAAATAAAATAATGGGTACTGCACTGCGCTATACAATAAATAGTTAAACATCTTACACACACACTCCACGTACACACACTCACAAACACTTACACACACCACACAGAACACAAACACATGCATATATTCATTTACCCACATTTACTGACACACTACACCCACACAAAATAAGTAAGCAGAATAAAATTTCTTTAAAATAAAAAACTAGTATTTAAACAATTGTTATATGTATAATTTAAACTGTAACATCAATACTCGTACGTAATATTATATGTTATGTATAAATTGGCACTGTACCTTTAAAAATAGGGGACCGAGTCTGTTTCTCCTTAACACAGGTTATTTCATAACCTAGCTAGGAGAACAGTGCTACACCCACTCGATTGTAGACTACCTAACATATTCTGTAAGACCTTTCAATGTTCGCGAAGTTGTCGTATATTTTATCATAAAAAAAGAAAGCAATAATAGAAGAATATACAAACATTTTCTCTTAAAATGGAACCATGTTTTTTTCATTTTCATGTCAATGAATTATGACAGCAATATAATGTTACTAGTTGTTTATTTGACGTTTGACATCAGAGTCGCAAAAATGTCTTACGAGGTTACTATGTACATACAACCCTGAATCGCTCAGGCTCAAAATGTCCATTTCTCAAAATGTCCACCGTTTGCAAAACGTCCATTTCCCAAAATATCCACTTCCAATAATGTCCACTTCCCGAAACGTCTATTCCCCAAAATTTCCACTTCGCTACGACGCGCCTTCTAACTACATGCAAAAGGGCAATTGAAAAAACAGGGTCTTGTCTGTGTGAGTCTGTCTGTGTCTTATATTCTACTATTCTACCCACAGCGGATTATACATATGTATTACTAGCTGTTGCCAGCGGCTTCGCCCGCTACAACTCCAAAATTATCCCACGGGAACATAAAATCGCAAAACTATCCTATGTGTTAATCCAGGTTATAAACTATCTGTGTACCAAATTTCAGCCAAATCCGTTCAGTAGTTTTTGCGTGAAAGAGTAACGAACATCCATCCACACATACAAACTTTCACGTTTATAATATTAGTAGGACAGTGGGATAAGATTTTTTTTTTTAACTGTCCCTAATCACATTTCAATATCATGTATGCAATTATCTGTATGCTTTTGCATACGTGACCCAAACAGAAAATTGTTAATGAAAATAGATGATGAAGTTTAAAATTAATAAAATAGGTAATTATTTTCTGCAAATCCTCTTTTCACAGACTACTTTGGTAGTGTGTTTCCGACATAATGTTCATAATTATGTTTAATGTAATTAAAACAGATGATGATACAACGAGTATGTTATTCTGGTTATCCATTAATTATAATCTCATTTGGAAACGTTGATCCTGGGGTACAGTACTTACACTCACGAGCAAAATTATTTAATCACTTGGAATTGATCCAGAATAGCTCTTTAAATAATGACGTGATTGGAATGAATTTGGTATCAATTTAAAGTTAACAGTTAGACCTTTCAAATGATACCATTTTTAGTATTCTGAACCAGTTATTAGGTACCCAAGATCGCGCAGAATCGGAGCAATTGATACCATAAGCTGGGTACTCACTTAGCAGTGTTGCATGAAACGTATCAGATACTGTATCAACCTGCAACTGGGTACGGCTCGTCCGAGCATACTGTGAGCCGCCTTTGTGTTTGTATGACGCGCCGAGTGGCGGTATCACTGCGAACTTACAGCGAGCGGTTCGCAACGGGCTCGTGCCTACGTACTCATTTGATTCCATATCTGATACGTTACATGCAACACTGTTAAGTGAGTACCCTGCTATACTTTAGCTCAGCTATACTTTTAAGGAGGCAAAAGCAGGATCTGTGACAAAAGTATCGGTTTAGGGTTTGAAATTATATTGTAAAATCTTAATCCAAATTCTGTTTCTTTGTTTTTCTCATATCTTAAATACTCTGATTGACAAATTCTGTTATTGATTGATATCCAACCAAAGATAGCAACCGAGATAGATCGTTAATTTCTAGAGTTTATCTTTATGAGAACAGCAGACCATAATTTCAACTGTCAATCTGGAATCAACCATTTTAAAACCACGATGGTTTTATGCTATAGAATTCAAATCAATCATACAACTGCAAGATTGACTAGTTGTGTAGTAAGTAGTTAGTTAGTGACAGGCCTGTTGGTCTAGTGGTTAGTGACCCTGACTGATATGTTGGAGGTCGTGGGTTCGATTCCCACCCAGGACAAATGTTTGTGTGATGAGCATGATCATTTGTTCTGTGTCTGTGTGTAATTTATCTATAATATGTATGTATTTAGAAATATATAAGTGTGTTTATCAGTTTTCTAGTACTCATAACACAAGCTCTGCTTAGCTTGGGACTAGATGGCGTTGTGTGATAGTTGTGGATTATTATTATTATTAGTTTAACAGTTGTTTATTTTTCAAAATAAAAGTGTTTGTGCAAATTGATATTGTATAATAATAGTGGATAACAAAAAATAAAATGAACGAATAATGAAACAGAGGTTTTTGACTTTGATATATTTTCAAAAGAAGTTTGTTTTATTGACAGAGTAGATATTTTTGCTTTAGAAATATGTAATATAAGAGGGAATAATATTTTATTGCAGATTTTTTGTTGAAATAATAAATCAAAATAAATCAGTTTGAGAATTCAAACCAATAATTAAATTGGAAGCAATCAATTCATTCCAAAGTCAGAAGCATTTGGTCCGCTTTTCATTTGTAGTCAGATAATTTATCAAGTAACACAAGTTCGCAATGTCCTTGAACAACCTTGAATGTGAGAACTTTAAGACATTTATTGGTCAATGACATCGAAGAAGGGGTCAATTTTGAAGAGGCGTATATCACAGTGATAGGAAAATTGATAATGTAATAATAATTTATTTGTCATCATTTGTACATGAATAATGTAGACACTTTAAAGTACTTAAAAATAAAACAAAGATCAAGAAAATAGATTAATGACCCCCATGCTAGGAAAATCCTGTGTTATGGGAATCATTCATCCGTCCAAATGATATGACAGAAGTGTTTTTAAAAGTAGATGATAGCTTAATTAAATAAAAAATAAAATAACTGTATTAATGTAAGAAGTACTGACGACAGTTACATAACATAGCGAGAAGCCAACAAATATTGTAGCTAATGACAGTTGTAATATCGGTGTGATAGTAGTGAGGTGTGTGAGAGGAGGAGAGTGTAGTGAGATGGGTGTGAGTAGGAGAGTGTAGTGAGATGTATGAGAGGGTGAGAGTGTAGTGAGTGTGTGATGTTAGGTTATTTAGATTGATACCTTATACCTATTTAAGAAATAAAAGTCAATATTGCGCCAACTGTGGCATCATGATTCTGGAGTCAAGACTGAAAAACACTTTGAGAAATGCTAGAATACTTTGATATTAAAATCCTAAGTAAAGACAGTTATTAAAATAACATTAAGGTTATGTACACAAAAACTTAACCTTATACGTAAAATTCTTTTTTTTTTGCGTGGTCGAATCATCAAATGAGTCCTCCCACCCCGGGCAGGGCGGGATGGACTGTCAGACTTGTACTGACTAACTAAAATCCATGGTGTCCTTCAATATTATGTTATGTTCATATTTATGTTCCGGGGTCACGGTGATGGTATAAGTCCCGCGACCAATAGTAAAATACTTAGCCCTTTCGTACACTAGGAGACGCAAGTCTCCGATACCTTTCGACTTTGACATCCATTAACGCGTGCCTGTGTAGGAACCTCTTGGATTTGTATTGCAACCGTCGCTTGGATACCGAAATCGTAAGGTAGCGGAGACTTTCGTCGCCTTGTGTACGAAGGGCCTTATAGTGACTTTTGGTAATAATTAATTATTACGAAAGGTCAGTGTAAGTATTTTACGTTTTTTATTAAATATTTTTTGTTTTCTTTTAAATAGCACCAGAAGTAAAAGTTTTTCGTTTAATTTTCCGTTTTCCAACGAACGGAGACCGTTTTCCAGCAAGCAGGTCGAATGCTTCTTTATCACCTAAAAGTTACAAAAGAAATTGACATATCTCTCTAAGTTTAAATACTTACAAAAACTCATTCATGATTTCTCATTAGGAACAATATTCACAATAACAATAAATCGAGTAATATAAAGTCTCATACAGCTAATCCCAAAAATAACCTATCCAATACGGCTATAATTTTCAATACTCCGCCCGAATCATTTTAGTACAACGTTACCAAATCTTCAGATAACATAACCTTAGGTTTTTTGCGTCAATAAACGCAGAAATAGTTGGAAACTATATGATTTACGATCGTCGTAAAGAAACGTCAGGACGTGCCAACCGGGGATGGTTACCGGTGCGTTATAGACGATACGGTGATCGGGTGATTCGATTCCGGTTGTGCACTTTATGTATGTTGAGCTGAAAAAAGTTAACAATCTTTAAGTTACCAAAGCTAAAGTGTATTTAGGTTTGGTATTTAATATTACAATGACTTATCTTCATTTTTTTTTGGAAATTGGAAGGGGTCACGGTATTTCCCGACTCAGTTCGTGCTCTGACTGACACCAGGGAAGTAACGAAAGCACAGTGGTCGTGCTGCCTTACACAGTGAGGCTCGTGCGAGACTTCTTCGGTCTCCCATGGATGTGCTCTAGGAAATACACAGAGAGTCTCTGGAACTAGACTTTTGGTGACTATCAGGGGGGTTTTAGTGAGGTAAAAGTGCATCACTTTCCAGTCTTATCCCCGAAGAAATTTTTTTATTTATTGTACGTATATCATCGGATCCCTGGGATCTGGAGGCAAATGCCCTCCAGCGCGTCTATGAATAATGACGAGGCCCCCTCTCAGAGGGCTAAAGCCTGCCGGGCTCGCGGGACTTATACCATCACCGTGACCTCGGAACATAAAGGGCTATTGAAGGACACCGTCGATTTTAGTCAGTACAAGTCTGACAGTCCCTCCCGCTCTGCCCGGGGTGGGAGGACTCATCTGATGATTTTGCAACGTAAAAAAAAAACATCTTCACCAAAACCATTCTTTCTCATATTTTCAAATATTGAATGATGTAGTGACTAGGCCCGAGTGGTGGTTAAATTTCGATTCATCTCGATTGATCGAGAAAACGAGTACTTCCAATTTTAAAATCTAAATATTGACGTAGCGCTCTCGTGCTGTCTTTGAAAATAACCGCTGTCATGCAACTGCAAAAAATGTTTATTAATAATAATAATAATTTTCCATAACTATCATACAACGCCATCTAGTCCCAAGCTAAGCAGAGCTTGTGTTATGGGAACTAGATAACTGATAAACATACTTATATATTTTTAAATACATAGATATTATAGATAAATTACACCCAGACACTTAACAAATGATCATGCTCATCACACAAACATTTGTCCTGGGTGGGAATCGAACCCACGACTCCTGGCATAGCAGTCAGGGTCACTAACCACTAGACCAACAGGCCTGTCAAAGTGTGTTATTATTCAGAATACAAGTGATTATTCAAGTTGTTACTTTAGTTCTACTACTAATAGTGAATAACAAACAAGAAAATCAAAGAATAATGAAACAAAGAGAGACTTTGATGTATTTTCAAAAGAGGTTTGATTTACCGACATAGTAGATATTTTTGCTTTAGAATTAATATAAACGTGAATTATATTTTGGAGCTAGCATTTTTTATTTTGCTGAAATAATAAATGAACGTAGATTGTGATAGATTGTTTTATCGGTGGGTTTCTTTACAAACGTGGATAGAAAGTAAATATGAAAAGAAACCTACTAATATCATATAGCAGATTTTTTATTGACTGTTCTAGTCTCAGGAACTACTGATTCGAATTGAATAAATATTTTTACATTTATCGAGGAAGGCTATATATGTTACATACAGGCTCACTGGTTAAGTCGACCTAGTCCCTTTGAGGGGTAAAAGTTCACATCATTTCTGACTGATTTTACTATGAGAACTCCTATCCTAATCCTTACCATTTGTGAGTTATTAGTTGTACAATATTATAATTATAATGCCTTCGCCGAGGCTTCAGTGAGTTTGAAGATCCAGTTTCAAAAGCTTAGTTTCGAAACGATTATTATCAGTAGTTATAATTCGCGTGACGAAAAGTATCGGTTTATACCCAAAACGATACTTTTCGTCACGCTGACAAAAAAATAACCATCTCATATTCATGAAAACGTTATAACGTAACTGCTTTCACCACGATAGTTTCATAACGCCGTCACATATGATGCTAACAAGAATTTACGACATAAACCAGGTGCCTTTAAGTAAGATAAACTGTGTTTTATAGCCGCTGTGATTAAAGATTACTTTGTGGATAGTATTACCTATGTTTTAGTGACATTTGTATGTGGTTAAATCATCGTCTGCCTAGTCTTTTCCCATTACATTGGGTTCGGATTCCAATATAATTGGATGCAGCGGAATATCAGTATTTTATATGGAGCGAGTACCTATCTGACCTTCACATAGCAGTCAGGGTCACTAATTACTAGACCAACAGGCCTGTCAATTAACTGCGGATATAGCTTCGGATAGTAGACATTTGCAGCTTTTATAATATTTAATCGATCTATCAGTGTTCAGTCATCACCATCAGCAGCCTGAAGATACTCGTATCTACTGCTAAACCAAGATCCTTTAGAACCATAGAACATCAAGCCGAAAGAAATTCTGTCACTTGCATTCTTCAGCTGCTCTGACTCTTACGATGGCAGTATTCGGTATCTCCAGCTACCGAATCTACGATTAATCTAAACTGGTTCAATGCAACCTGAAAACTATTTACAAAAATCTTTGATAATGTTACGTCGATCGAATTGCGAAACCAACCTACAGGCTTCTTGAAGGTTCCACAAGGTTCTCGATTATTCTACTGGAGATTGGTCTGGAAGATTCTAGAAAAATCTACTCTGATCTAGATGTTTCGAGATGGTTCTGGAATGTTCTATGAAGTATGGGACTGTGTAGAAGTCTATGGATGTTTCCAGAACATTCGATCATCTTTTAGAAACATCTAGTGGGTTCGGCCGGGATATAAATAGGGCGGCAAATGGAATCAGTCTAGTTTTGACTGCCTTCGAGGTGGACTCGAAGTGAAATCGAAGCGTTCTCTAAGTGGCTTATACGTGTGATTAAGTGTGTGTATAAGTGTAGCCAATAAAGTTTAATTGGTGTTAATTAATTTATTCCAATACCCAGCTTGTAACAATAATATATGCCTAGAACATCTCTACGACGACGATCTAAAACATAGTTACTAACCTTACATAATGTCTGAACATTATCATATTCCACCTTCATCTATCCCTATTAGCGTGTAACAATATACTATGCCTCCAGACATGAGTCGTCAGGATTACGACTCACCTCATTAGATGAATAGCAAATTGTGTAAATTCTTAGAGCCTTCGTCTACTGAGGTACAGTCGCGAAGAAATGCCTGTGAACTCCATCGAGTAAGAGCAAGAAGCAAGTAGGATTCCTTCTTGACAGTCGCGCGTTTATCGATGTACAAAATATTTCGACGCGCGTTTGCATCGCTCCTGAGTCATGTGGTTGTGTGTTGTAATGTGGTTGTAAATGTGACCAAAACGGGGAGAATCGGTAAGACTGGATAGCAATAGATTGCATCTCACCTTATTCTTTAAGTTCGAGCTTAATGTGTCTCTGTAATATGGCCGACAATATCGTTGTGATAAAATATGGCTACTTTTGTAAATTCACGGCACTGAGCGATTGACTGGTGCTTGTCAATTTCATTCTTGGAACAAAAATCAATTATTACGTAAATATTGATATACGCAACCACTGTACAAGGGAATTTTCTGTTTCGCAATGATTTTTGTAAAACAAACGATTCGCCCCTTCAAGATAAGGCTTTACAAAACGCGCGATAATCTACAATGGCGTCGCTAGAAAGAGGCGCGTGGGTAAAGGCCCTAAGGACGTGAATATACGTCTGAATACTAAGCCTAGCTCAAGGTCATACTCGGATTTAGTTCTAGTTTAGTATGCAGTGTAGACTTAGGCTTATATTGTGTGCTGTGAGTAAAGATTGAGTTGTATATGAGCCGTTGAATTTGAAGATTAGTGGGGAGGGATTAAGGTATACTATTGCGGTTTTGTGAAATATTTGCACTGTTTCATAAAGGTTGGTGGTTTTTTTTGGGACTTGGGTAATACTAATAACTGATTTTGACTAACAGCTAGACCAATGACCAGCAAGGCAAATATAACTTACAATATCATCAATGGTGTTCTCACTTGTCGCTTTGTGCTCGGAGTTTTACGGCAAAAGTTGGATATGCGAGTCACTTGAGAGCACATCTCCTAGCCTTTTCCCAACTATATTGAGGTCGGCTTCCAGTCGAACCAGATGTAGCCAGATATCAGTATTTTACACGGAGCGACTGCCTGTCGGACCTCCACAACCCAGTAACTGGGTAATACGATACCCCATAGTAAGACTGGTTGTCAGACTTTAACGCTCCTGACTAACAGTAAGACTGTCAAAGATCTACAAATGACAGTCATTACCAACGGCTTTACGTGCTTTCCGAGATACGGAGGAAACTCCCTATGACATATGGCTACCCATCCACATTACAACCTCGGCAAGCGCGGCTTAATGCGGAAGATCGCCTTGTGCGACTGTAATTATTTAGCCACGAGCTATGACCATGAAAGGACATAATATTAAAGCTCTCAACCACTCTAAAAGCCATCGATTGCAGTCGTTTTGGCCAAAATTGGCTAGATGACATAATCATCATCATCATCATCATCATAAATAACTGAGTTAACTTAAAATGTCTCTTACGGGATATCTTCCGTGATTATTTACGTGGTGTGAAAAGAAGAAAAAAGAAAAGAAAGAATTAAACCATTACATCTTTTTAAATCTTTCTTGTTCTAAAGTTTATGATCACGTATGTGAATTACGCCCTCAAATGAAAAAAAAGGTCAAAAAGGACGTAAAACAAACCCCTTTTTACCATAGCCTACTTTTCAGAATTACATCGTCACTTTAGTAGAAAGTTTGGAACAAGATAAAAGTCCGGAAAACTCGGAAACACCGACACTCACGAGCGTACCTTACAGTCCTTTCACTGTTATTACCAATACAGCTGCAAACCAATAACAATCTTTTCACTAAAAGGAATAAAGTTAAATGTCATTTTGACAGATTTGCCAATGGTAGCAAGCCAATAGTATCCTTATTGTTGCACTGGTAAAGATCATTGTATAAATTACGAGTGATATTGACTTAAGTTGCATGACTCCTTGGTCTAGTATTCACTAATGCTGCTACTGAGCATTAGATCCTGAGTTAGAATCCCATACCAGGGATAGTGATGATAGTAAAAATACTATCAATAAACGTTAGGATTTTTTTGTTATCGTGGTAAAATCATCAAATGAGTCCTCCCATCACGGGCAAGGCGGAAGGGACTGTCAGACTTGTACTGATTAAAATCCACGGTGTCCTTCAATAGCCCTTTATTTTCCGGGGTCACGGTAATGAGATAAGTCCTGCGAGCCGCTATTAGCGTTAGGATTAGGCCAAAAAAGTGGGGACACATTTTTCCATTCTTCTTGTCATCAAATGAATCCCCCCGTCTTATGTAAGTCATACTTTACTGACTTAAAATCACTCCGTTCTTTGAGTTGCCTTAGCGCTCCAGGGCCACGGTAATCTTTCAAGGTGTTCCCGTAATGGTAATTCTTCTATCTCATTTATTCGAGGTTACATACTCGTACATCATTTTTTGCAATGACATGTCAAAAGGTAAAATATTAATGGAAAGACTATACTGTGTAACCTTGAGCGATGTGAAGCGTATTTAGATTAAGGCACGCATTGAAATTGTTGGGAGATAAAGTTAGGGGCCTGTTTGAGATGGGTAGACTCGTAATATTGTGTTGCCTGATAATTGTTGTGACTTCATTGAAATTTAAGTTTTGTTAACATGAGTTATAATAAAATATGTTACGATATTAGTGCTGAAATGTATGGTAAAAATGCAGTGTCTTTAATTTTCGAAAAAATACCGCTGAATTTCGACTGGACCCCAACACAATTGGGGTAAGGCTAGACAGAAGATGATAAAGCTTGAAGTCGCGAAGAGAAAAGAAGGTCTTCCACTCTCAATTCTAGCGAAACCCATCCGGTTCGTAGCCACGAACTGGATGGCTGTAAAGAAATGTTTGGACGAATTGTTGCCCTTGTGGGGGGGGCCATCGCCTCACAGTCTCAGGCTAACAGTTTAGAGCCATTTTGACTCTTTGTTATTCATGAGACAGAATGTCATTCTCAGTCCCAATTGGACTGAAAAGGATGTCCCATTTATTCAGCTATATTTTATTAAATTAGTTCATAATTATTTACAACTATGATAAATGTGAAGGTTTGTGAGGATTTCTGGATGATTTTTACTTTTACTGAAAAACTAGCTACTGAACGGATTTTCATTTTTAATACACTGATGAATACCTGATAAGGGAATCCCGATAATTATTTCATCACTGAACATCACATGCGGGTAACGCCGCGATTATAAGATAATATAATGTTATTCACCCACAAAATGAAATAACCAGAGTGAAAATCAAGTACGTTGAAAGTTGACGTATAATAGTTAATATGTTTAGATTAGGACACACATGAGATAAAGTTTAGGGCCTGGAGGTTTGAGATGGGTTTAGCACTTTCTAAATTAAGCCTAACCACATACATGGTGTTATAATTGAAGTAACTTCCATTAGAAATTGGATTTGTTTCATCTTGTTTAAGCCACCCTTTATAGAGGAAACGGTTGTCTATACATTGCTTAAAGTTAAAAAAAGGTGCGTTTGACAGTCGTGCGTAAATGAAAGCGGGCTTTAAAAATATACTTGTTTGAGAAAAATACTACAATCATCAATTATTTAAAAAAAGCGTATAGTAGTCATTGAGCTATTACTACTACGTATAGAGACGACACCACGGATCACCTCTGTGTCCCATCCAGGATGAGTGCGCGCGCCTAGAGTACGCCACAGAGCACTCAAACAATTGAATGAACTCGTGCGCGCGCACTCATCCTGGATGGGACATTTTTTTTTTATTTTACGTGATAAAATCATCAGATGAGTCCTCCCACTAGACAACTGGGAAACAATACACGAAAACGCACTGTAATTTTCAATAGACTTTCAACTTTATTCTTTAGAGGAGTATAAAAAGAGTATACAAGGTTCTACATCAAAGGCTACGGTAAGCACGAACAAAATGCTCTGTAATCTTGAACAGATTTTCAACTATATACCCTAGTAAATAAGGTTGAAAATCCAATGAGGACTACGATCATTTTCATTTATAGTTTTCCACTTGTCTAGGCTCTATGGAACTATATTATTCAATATTTAGATAAGGGTGCCGACTAAGTTAGCAATGAACAGCTGTGCGATGATAAAGTTAAGGGACAGGACGTTTGAGTTTGGAACATAACCGAATTCTGCGTAGTCAGATGTTTAGGTTCTGTCGTGTTGTGGAATAAACGCAGTTGTTTTGGAACGGGGTATCATGAATACTGTTTTAGGAATTTCGTTTTTGCATGGGGAATTTTTACAACAGCTTTTAGTCAAAATTAGATATGTGGGTCGATTTTATATCGGCAAATAATTACGAACTTCCTTGAAATTTTAATTTTCTTTCTAACTGGATAATTGAATAAGTTTTAACCCTTAATTCGACAAGGGCAAAAATAATAGAAATTTTGTTTTTTTTGTTTATTTTTGTCATCATTAGATATTCCTAAAACCAGGAAAAATAATGAAAAAAATCTAGTATATCTAGATTTTCAGTAAATGCATGTTCAGTATACTGGACATTGCCAGGTTCTCTGAAAAGTAACAAAAAATATTGATGTCCAGTGTAGTTCCCATTGTCGAATCAAGGATATATTTTTTTACTTTTATAAAAACTGTTTTTTATGCAAATATGCTATTTTATGTTTAATGTTTGATGTATTTTGGCTTAGGAAGTCATGCTTAATCCGCCCTAAATTAAAGAAGTGTCGTGAAAGCTCAATTGAGGAATGATCCCTCTTTTCAACGGTTTTCTTTTCCTTATGAAGGTTAAAGAGGGCAAAAAGGCTTCACATTTCAGGAAAACATGGATCTGTCTTTGAGTTCTGTTCATCTCTAGCCTATTAACGTATTCTTACGTAGATATACTTAGATAGTAGTGAGGGGAGAAGCGAATTTTGGATTCACACAATTTCGGAATATATCTTAGCAGGTTCATTTGAGGGGTCGTTATGTAAGATTCACTGTGCCCTTCGATCCAGTGGAAGGTGGTCCGTCGAGGAAAGGGTTTTAGGATAAGATTGCTGTTAGTTTCGTTGCTTTTTAGAGCCTTCATATGGCTGTGCTCTCAAATAGAAATCGCTTACCATAGTATTGCATTCACAGTGGCCTGACAGCTTTTGGGGCTGCTGTAAGGGCAACTCACTCGCACTGGAAGGTTGAGATGTAAGTGCCTAACAGTAGATATGTCAAAGATGCTGTTGAGGGCAAAAGAGAATGTACACCAGCTCTAAATCATGTTGGTTTTTGATAATCCTATGTAGGCGTGTACTAAGTTCATTATTTACTGGTTCAATTTGTTCCCCCTTTTGTTTTATAAAGTAATTTTTATTGAAAATTTCTCTTTTTGGTATCTGTATATTGCAAGCAACCAATAAGTGGTGGAATCTCCATCGGCCGATTCAGTATACAGGTGTAGTTTTTGCCCAATGGGTCTAGGTGCATAAGTTCGGTAGCAGGTTATTTTGCTTCCTGATAAGAGAATAGGCCAAGAGGTATTATTTGGGGTATATAAGTATTGCTGCAGTTGGCATGGTAGTTATGCTGCCATTTATTGCAGGGAAGACCGCTTTCCAGAACCTCTAGAGACATAAAACTGTCTTCAGGAGTGCCATCTCTTGTTCACACGCGCTTATTTGCCACTTTTTTTGCGGCGTGTTGACTTTTTTTGAATACTTATAAGCTTTATTAATGTTGCTTATCAAGAAATTTACAGTTACACACATAACATGGACATAATTAAATAATATCGTATTTAAATGAAATGTCCGTATCATTGGCAATGTCCAGTATACTGAACATAACTAAACCATACTAAGTTGCTGCAAACCCGGCAATGGGAAGTATACTGGACATACAAGTTTTACAAAGAATACTGCAAAATCTATGATATATACAATGCTTGCAGTGTATGTATACGTTTGTATATACCATCTAAAACGTATAAATATAAAAATAATTGCCTCTTTTAGAACAAAAAACTCGGGTAATTCTAGAATTATCAAGAGCGGGTAAACCTCGTTCGTCCTGCCTGACATTGCGGAGACTACTGCTGGACCAGGTGCAGGTGTCCATTGACAGATATTTTTAGGGTAATAATACAGGATATAACCAACCTATCTGATACAAAAAATCTTTAATATGGTTTAAAATAAACGTACCAGATTTATTCAAAATCCATGTCCAGTATACTTCCCGATATCGAATTAAGGGTTAAAAACCCTAAGTCATATAAGGTACCGCAATGGTAGACGCCCATGGCAACGGACGTCGCGTGATGATCTCCGGCCACCGTAGGCGCGGGCATGCCGACCATGGACCATGCCCGCGTCGACGCCGACGGCCTGTCGTGTTTCACGCGTGCCTCAAAGAGCGTCAGCAAAAATGACGGGACCCGCCTCTAAGAAGGCCAAAGCCTGCCGGGGTCGCGGGTCTTATCTCGTCACTGTGACCATGGAACTTAAAGAGCTAATGCAGAACGCCGTGGATTTTAGTCAGTACAAGTCTGACAGTCCCTCAAGCCCTGCCCGGGTTGGGAGGCCTCATTTGATGATTTTACTACGTTAAAAAAACATTTCACTATTTAAGTAGTGTGCAAAGGTTGAAAATCTATTAAAGTTTAACAGTTCGAGGTAGGTTGACGTGCGGTCGTCTGTACAATTAACTTTAAAATGAATGTATCCACTCAACAAAAAATACAATCACATTATTTTGATCTTGGAAAGCATCAAAAAAACAAAATAGCACTACAATGCGATCGGTGATAAATATATTTCCCTATAGATGCTTCCATGAAATTAATGATTCGCGACCTGGGAAATCAACGCGGATAATATTAAAGTGACATCGAGCCTTCGAGCTTTCGCTGTATTCGTGGATAATACAATAGTAGATATCTTTTGTAAATATACGAAAGAATATGTACTAAAGTAGGCGACATAGCCCAACAAATTAGCAAGTCTTTTTTTCTTTTTAAAAACTCGTGTCGTGGGTACGTTTACAAACATAGAAACTCACATACACAAACGCCCAGACCCGAAACAACTACTTGTAGATCTTACAAATTGCTCCGTGCGGGAATAGCACCCGCGACACGCAGCGCACTAGTCGTATCGCTCAGCCACTGCGCTAACAGTGCCGTCGTGCAGTTGAAGTGGCATTGGGCAGACCACATGGCACGCACAAATGATGGCTAATGGGGCTGTAGGGTTCTTGAATGGAGACCAAGCAACGGCAAGCGCAACGTGGGACGTTCACCCACAAGGTAGACAGACGACAGCTTCAAACCGGTCCCATTGGAAGACTATAGAGGAGACTTATGTTCAACAGAAGTCGTCTAAGGGCTGATAAGATAATGATGGTGATGATGTGCTTATCAATAAAATATCATTTGAACGGCTTCTGACTATCCTTAAGTAAATACAGACACAGCTGAATTATTTTTTGCAATCCCAATTAATGAGAATATTAAAAGATATCAGAGTAACAATAAAAAAAAGGAAACCAATGTTCTGACACAAAAATATATAAGAAACGTACCTATAGAAACAGCGATTATAAAAAAAAAATAGGTACTTTTATATTCTCACCATTCTTTTATAAAAATGCGGGCTTGTTTTAAACCAACATCGGTTATTTGAATTCGGACAATGGTTAACTACAAAGGATAGCTTTGAACTATACCGCCCTCGGTTTGATTTGTAGCGTACACCTTTTATAGTTAAAAATATTTGTATTGAAACAAAACTTGATATTTTTCATTTTTTTTTTCCGTTTCCGTTTAGTATTTTTATGTTTAACCCAGTTGCATTTACATCTGATTTATTTCTTTTGTTTTAAATGTTATTTTTATTTTACTAACAGACATTTATTGTTTTTAAACCATTTTTGTGACTTCTATATCCTCAAAGGAAGCATAACATAAGCACAAATAGTCCATGGTGTTTCCACAGCTGGGACACAGGCCTCCTCTCTGAAAAAGTTTCTGTGTAGTCTGTAATCCAACACAGTGCGGTTTGATACATGTCTGATTGTGATTGCTATAATGAGAAAGAAAATATGGTGAAGGAAAAAACCTCCAAATAATACGAATTAAAATTGCGAAAATTATTTCATATAATTCCCAAATATCACTTTTCACCCTCATTTAAAAATAAGCAATAATTTATTTAATGGAATATTTTTTTAACATCAACCAGATAATTCATGTATTCTTATCATTCCTGTGGCCTTCATAAGATCGTCTGCCCGCCTAGTGGGTGGACGTCCTACGCTGCGCTTGCCGGTGCGTGGTCTCCATTCGAGAACCTTACGGCCCCATCGGCCATCAGTTCTGCGTACTATGTGGCCTGCCCACTGTCATTTCAACTTGCTAATTCGTTGGGCTATGTCGGTTACTTTGGTTCGTCTACGAACCTCCTCATTTCTGAGTCGATTACACAGAGCGACTCCGACAATAGCCCTCTCCATAACTCGTTGGACTATACTGAGCTTACTAATGAGGCCCATAGTAAAGGATCACGTTTCGGCGCCATACGTCATCACTGGTAACACACATTGGTCGAAAACTTTCGACTTGAGGCACTGAGGTATTTTAGACGAGAAAACGTTACGCAATTTCCCGAACGCTGCCCAGCCGAGGTGCCGAGCCGGGGTGTTTTTACTTCACTTTATTTTGAGCTTTGGGATGAGTTCAACTGAGATGAATTTTAAATATCTGCAAGTTGTGTGAGAAGAATTTTTAATGCTTTTGAATTTGTTCTTCGTGTGGTAGGTCGGAGGTAGAACTTGGAACTTCAGCAGGCTTCGCAGAGTTTAAGTGAGATATCATTTGTATAGACTAAACAGTGTTTTTGTCTTTACTGTGTGAGTTGCAAATGATAAAAATTTCAGCACGGTTGGTGCACTAGCTGAGCGATTAGTCTGCTGCGCTGCGTGGTCGCGGGTTTGATTCCACGGATCAAATATTTTTATGATCTATTAATAGTTGTTTCTAACCTGGGCATTTGTGTATGTGAGTTTATAATGTTTGTCAACGCACCCACGATACAGGAGACATTCCTAGAGTGGGGAAAAGTTTTATAAATAAAGCTATTCTGAGGGCTACAGTGCCGTAACCAGTATTTTAGTGCGCCCAATGCGCCCAATCTTTAACTGCACCCTGCGACAGTATTACAACTTCTTAAAACCAGACATGTTCCAGTGAGTGAGTGAGATGGGGCTAGACGACTTGTATAGCTCTGTCTTTTTCACTCACGGGAACTTCTCTGAACTACTCGGCTTAATACGTCATAATGCGGCCTCTTTTTTTTATCGTGGTAAAATCATCAAATGAGGCCTCCCACCCCGGGCAGGGCTGGAGGGACTGTCAGACTTGTACTGACTAAAATCCACGGTGTCCTTCAATAGCCCTTTATGTTCCGGGGTCACGGTGATAGAAATAAGTAAGGGGGCGGAGGGAGGACGCTGTCCTCTCTTGCTCGCGGCCCGTCACCTCCTTCACGAGCATTACTGCTTCGCAGATGGCGGCGACCGCTTCCCACTCCGTCTCGCTCCGCAGCATGGCCGACACCAATGCCTGGCGCGAATAATGCGGCCCCTGCTCGCGGGAACAAGCCTGGTTTTAAGACGTTGTAATATGGCCGCTGGTCTGGTTAATTGTAGTTCTGGTCGGGCCATTTCCGCAACCCTCCAAGGTCTACGCCCTGGTAGTCTACCATGATGTCTTAAAGCGTGAGTTTAGGATGTGGGAAAGAGACAGAGTTATGAATCGTCTAGCGCCATCTCGTTCCCTGAGCGGAACCACTAGGCCACATGTTGATGTTCTAGAAAGATCGTGAAAGTGTTCATAGCGACGTTTGGCTCTTTAAGATCGGTTCTGTACCCTTAGCACGAGTTTTCAATCTTTTACTTTACAGCAACTTTCCAGTATTTACAGCGTTTCTTGTATGAAAATATGGAACAGCGCCAGTGTGCGAAGAAGGAACCAATTTTTTCCTTGAAAGTTGTCAATTTGAAGTAGTTCAGTTTACTTTACGTCTCAAATACTGAAAACTCGTCCTGATGGTACTGTTCGTCTTTCAATTCGGCGAAATAAAAAACAACGAATGCTCGATGTCTATCAGCATCTTTAGACGAATCTGATAACAGTAATATTTTCCAAAGAGTAGACGAAAATATTCGGGACATAAATCTTAAAATTCAATGAAATGGATACTTTCAGGGGAACCTTCTGATTGATTACCTTTCAACGGTTCTCAATGATTAATCAATCAAATATCACTCTAATATTACAGATAATATTGTCATTTTCAACCATTTCATTTCGTCATTTCATTTTCATAACTCGTACTTCTTAATGGATTAGAAATAATTATTATGGAATGAAACCAGCTGCGTTCTGTTGTGTTTACAGTAGCTAGCAAAATAATGAAAAGTGGCGACAACTTTTCAATTTACAGCATTGTTGACACTCTGTTTTGCAATAAATATTTCAATTAAAACCATTTGATGACAAGAAAATACTGTTTTATGAGAAAGACTGTAATTATTTTAGTGATAATTGATAAGCTATTTTACGTTTCAGAGGTAGTCTAGTTACATAAATAAGTGAATTTAAAATAGTATACACTAAAATTAATTATCACTTTTCGAATTTGAATTTTCGGGCCCTTTCTATTCCATGTTACTGCTGGACAAAAGATAAGTTATCAAAATCAGTAACAACACGATTGAACATTTCGATACCTCCCACGTAAGTTGTTGTATCTTCAAAATTGTAATTTTACAGTAGAGCGTTTTAAAGAGAAACACTCGCAGGAAATAGTCATTCTTCAATATATTCTTTTGAAATTTTGCATACACATATATTTTAAAGTACTTTCAATACTTACCTACCTAGTTATTTTTAAATAACTGTAGTTTTTGAGATTTTGTTCATACAACATTCTAGCGTGTTATGTTAACTCACATAAATGTTGTACTGGATACTTACAACCGTTTACACTGGACAACAATAGTTGAATTTAGCAGTATGTGCTAAATACCATAGTGTTCGTTGATTTAATTTAATATTTTGTGGTAGTATGTGTAATTAGGTATAACCTATCAGGGCTTTTTTTGTCGTGGTTTACCTCAAAAAAATACCTCTACCCAGGGTGGGAGAACTTATTTGTTTTCATCAAATAAGGCCTCCTACCCTGGGCAGGGCGGGAGGGACAGTTAGACTCGTACTGACTAATATCCACGATGTCCTTTAATAGCCCTTTATGTTCCAGGGTCACGGTTATTCGCTAAGCCCCGCGACCAACTATCAGGGCTTAGTATAAAACCATTTTTACATAGGATATTATTCCCTTTATTCATTATTTTTATTCTTTATAAATATTCCTACAAAGGTAAAAATATAAATAAAAACCTTTAAAAAAATAAACAATAGTGGCCCACCGGTAACGGGAACAAGGTCCAAGCTACCAGCGGTCAGGACTCCAGAGAAAGAAACGTCCTAAAAATGCGCACCGTGTCCAGAAGAAATGCTTTCTGAATCAGCCCCTTGATCCACATACATATTGATTGTTTTAACTACGTTTAAAATACCTAATAGAAGATACTCGCCTACATTATTATTTTAAAAAATAAAATGCGCACTTTTTATTTCTAAAGCGGAGAATGAAGGCTTTGGCAGTAGGGTCGACGGAGCTTTTGCTGTCAACAGGGTTCAAAGGAACCTAATCCTACCCAAACCGAACCTCGGGCTGCCATTGAAGTCAACCGTCTTCTTCTCGTTCAAAATGACTAAGTTGATCAGTGGGTATTTAGGCAGGAGTGTACGCAACTGGGCCTTGAGAAAAAGAAAGTCGTGAAAACTACTTGGAGCACCCTGACACGGACAGGTTCGGTTAGAAGGGGCCATCCCCTTCGTGGTTATTTTTTTATAAACCACCCACAAGTAGGAGCACCGCTAGCCGTGCGCCGTCGATGTTTGTATCATGTCACAGATACCGCAACCGGGATGTTAATTTTAGCTAAACATACCTTAGTTGAATTAACCATAGGTCTATTAAACCGTAGGCGAATTAACCGTAGGTGAGTTAACCGTAGCTGAATTGAACGTAGGTGAATGATCCATTAGTTATTTCGTACATCAGTTATAACAAACTTACGTGAAACAACCAAAGAGTTCTCCGGATCGTAGCTAGGCAACGGACACAGATATGTCTACATCAGGCCCATATAGAGCCCGGAAAAAGCATTCGTGAAGATCCTAGATCTGTCATACCTCCATGCGATCATAAGTGTATAGGGAATGCAGGTTTGCGCCAGTTCTCTTTAGCCAGGAGAGCGGGGTGAGGCCCTTGTCCACCGCCACTACATCTCGATGCATTCCCACGTCGGATTTAGCTATCTCATCATATCTTTTAGACTAGAGCCATTTCGTATATATTTTAAATAATCGTTGAAAATTAAGATCGCCATCCAAATGTCTGTGTCTGACCTTTTTCTTGCATAATGTGACTCAACTGGTTCCGAGCTCTTTATGTGGTCACATACGCTGGTTTTGACAGATTCAGTTTTTAAGAGGGTGAATTGAATGCCTACCGCTTTGATCAGGAATCAGTATTCCGGTTGTAACATCGATATAGCCGATCTTTTCTAGTGCTTTAATGAGAACTTGGTCATTGACAAATATAGTGATTAAAATATAATAATAGCTAATTCAATCATCTCAGATTCATTAAAAGTAACTGGCAATGGACAATCTGTAATGGTAAGTATCAATATGATAATTTTCTATTGCTATCTAGACCTCAATCCGGCCCATGAGGCTAATCAGACACGGAAAAGTAAAAAAAGTGGTGGTAACCTTTTGCTCGATAATGAAGATATGAAGCGTTTTAAAACGTACATTGTTGTATGTAGCTAAAAAAAATATATTTTAACAACGTAAAATATAGTATGTCAACATCCAATACGTATTTGTGTATGTACTACCAACGTAAATTGTTGTATGTATTACATCACATATAATTTGTTATTTTTATACAAGGTAAAGTGTTGTATGTGATGATACAACGTTGATTTAGTATCTTATAAGAGACTTAAGTTGTTGTAAGTAATATATACAACAGTTTAGGTTGTTATTGTTGAAAAACTACATAAATATCATAATATATTTTAAGAAAAAATCGTATCTGTGATATTATCGATTTTTGACCGCGTCTTCCACCTTTAAGGAAGTCCGTGATGAACTGTCGTATGTCACTCATACGCGGCGCGAGCGCCCGACGCGCCCCGAGTAAACGGTTGCGAAGGTGGATACAATGTTATACGCCGCCCGTTGTAATAAGATACAACTTTATACGTCTGGTAACTATGCTTAAAAATTGTATTTTTTTATTTTTTTTACACTGAACACGTAAAGTAGGCAAAAATAGGCGTTTTGGTGTAAAAAAAGCAAAACATGCATATTGTGGGTTACAACAACTTACGTGGGAGGTATCGATTTGATCCGGTTGTCAAAATTCACGAATTTTATAATCATAGAGAGAAGGGTCCACACCAAAGTTACGAGTTAGTTTCGGAGGGGTCCGTATCTTCGTTGACGGATTTAAAGAGTAGACCACCAGAGCCGGACACTAGAGGTCGCCACTGCCTATCGACTCAACGAACAACTGCTGATTTTCTGACCTAGAAATAGGTCAAAAATTCAACCTACTCCCAAAACATTACTTTTATTGACGCTTATTTCCAATTATAAGCCAAAAATAAACCAATGCGTGTTCATTTCACAATCGATTTCGCAACTCAACATATATTTTGTCTAGTTTCTTGTCATACACAAATGAATACAAAACAGTATGCCGTGGTGACGTCAGAGACTGATGACGTCGACGATTGAAATCTTGGACGGCGAAATTGTAATGGAGAGATATTTCGGGAGGGAGGGGGTGAGATTGTGGTCGGGACGAATGGTTCTATGAGGCTGTGATTGTTCAAGATTGTTTGTCATCTCGAGCCTGTATTGTGCGGTTACATCTGTGTATAAACCTACTAGGGATGCGAAAATTTAATAATAAATTCAGTCACAAAAAGGTGTGTTGTTTTCCGCCTTAAATCAAATTCAAAGGCATTTTCTTGTTTTTGTTGTTACATACCAAAATCATTGGTATTTTATCGATTAGGTACTACTAATGTAATATAGCATTATCTTGTGGAAATTCATGACATTCTTATAAAGAAGGTTCGTATCTGACGGAATGTGCGTCGCGTATTATCGGTCGCGTAACGCCAGAACAAACAAATATACTCGTTTCAAAAAACACTTGACCGTTCACAATCAACCGATGATACGTTAGTGCGTCAAAGGACATTCAATGATACGCTCGACGTATTTTACTTCAGATATGAACCTTCCCTAAATGTTATGAAAAATAATATAAAGAACTAATTCCTGGAGTCGAAAATACAGGCTGAGATGCAGGATGTTAACGTCAAAACATTACTTACCTTTTCTTAAGGAAAAATCTTTTACAAAATCTTCGAACACGTATGTAGTTAAAGGAAAAACACGTAACTTTCAGTTTCCTCATGAAAAACTGACAAGGTCAGTGTCTCCTGATTTCCTCAACTTGAGCCTCAAGCCTAAGCGTTTTTTCTGAGAAATCCAAGGAAATAAATAATACGGAATTGCTACGTCGTTAAAAAGTACTTAGGTTTGGCGTTTTTTCTTTTTTTTTTGTCGCAGACTGGGCAGGTTTCCAAAGCATGTCAGAAACAATTATGAACGTTTCTGGGCCAAGTAAGACATGACGAATACTAATTCTTATTTCTTTATTTGGGTCACTTTTGCTGTAAGTTTTAAAGACAAAATGGAAAACAGCTGGATCAAATTAGGCAAAATCAAGGTCTGGTGTTTGTGTATGTGAGTTTCTATGTTTGTAAAGCAACCACGATACAGGGAGAAATTCCTAATGTGGGGCAATGTTTAAAATGGAAAGCGTTCGGAGGCGTCCATAGACTTATACGTTTTTTTTTAACGTTGTCCCACGATGTGTTTGCAAACACACAAACTCATATACACAAACGCTCGGACAAGATTAACTACTACTACTACTACTATATCATATGAATATTCGGTTCGTACGGAAATCAAACACGTGGTATACTCCCAACGCCCACCACTAAAACTGGCACCAGTGGTGGCCGTTAGAACAATTAAAACACGTGACATGCAGCACAGAACTGCAGTCCAACTGCGCCACAGCCACTGCGCTAACCTAAACAGAAGGCTACAAGAGGCGAAATAAAGGGCTGCCAGCTAAATGTTATCTGACGGTTTTCTTCAATCCAAAGTACTTGTATAACTCTCTCCAAATCCTTTGAACCCTGGTCGCGGGACTTATACCATCACCGTGACCCCGGAACATAAAGGGCTATTGAAGGACACCGTGGTTTTTTTTTTTTTTACAACGCTGTCCAGTCCCAAGCTAAGCAGAGCTTGTGTTATGGGTACTAGACAACTGATAAACATACTTATATATATCTAAACACATACATATTATAGATAAATTACACCCAGACACAGAACAAATGATCGTGCTCATCACACAAACACATGTCCTGGGTGGGAATCGAACCCACGACCCCCGGCATAGCAGTCAGGGTCACTAACCACTAGACCAACAGGCCAGTCAATTTTAGTCAGTACAAGTCTGACAGTCCCTCCCGCCCTGCCCGTGGTTGGAGGACTCATCTGATGATTTTACCACGTAAAAAAAAATCCTTTGAACCCTTAGCCATACCTACCTTAGCCTTTACCATAGCCACAACTTGGATACGCTAAGTGACTGATCTATAAAATTCGTGTCGTATCTGCCATCGCGACGGCATTGTCCCAACCCGTCAACTTTTTAGGGTTCCGCGTCTCAGATATGAACCGTGACCTTCAATGTCAGTTGATGTCAAACGGAATGACGTCAAGTCTTTGAAACAATACTGTCATATAAAATTGAGACTTTTGTGTTTCCGTTGAATGGTTTTTTGTTGGCAGCTACTGTTTTCGTTGACTCGTTGCTTTAAGCGATATCCTTTTATTTTATTTTGTGATATTAAGCATTTAATGCTGTTACTTACTCCGAAGATTTTAGTTTCATTAATCTATTTAACATCGCTTACCCTAACACTAAGCGACAAACCACGACTAGTACGAGTATTACAGTGACAGAATTCCAACTCTAGACATAAAGCCGAGAGATATAAATCGAAAAGTACGCTGCGCTGGCTGTCTCAGTAGTTCCATACTCTGTGCTAATGGTGACTGTTAAGATGAGTAAAAGAAGGCAATGGAAGAAAACAACATGCTGCATCGACCCCAAATGAATTGGGATAAGTTCAAGGGAATGAGAAGGTATAACTGTTAGTGAAAAATGTTGTTAGTAACTTAAGACTATGAAGCAGGCCAAAAAACCTACCAGTCATTTCCTATCAAGCCTGAAACTGCTAGCTAGAAATATTACACCAAAAAAAAAACATACACCAACTAAACTTTTACTCAACCATTGTGCAAAGTCATCTTTAAGAGGCGTGAAAAATAAGTAACTCAATCCATATCAACGTCAGAAAAATTAGGCACGGAACCCATTTGCGAAAATTTGTTTCGGACGTCGACCTTTAAGGTCATTTCAGACGTAGCAGCGGGAACGTGTCTGTTATTTTGTTTAGGGTATGTTAGGAATATGATGTTGTAATTTTGTTTTTCTTTGGTGGTTATTCTTCTAAATGTTTTGCTTGTAATCAGAGAGGTAACGTGGTAACGGCTCTTAAGGTTCTGGTTTTTTTAAACATAGATATTCCCCGATTTCTCGATGACGTCTGGAACTATGGTCCCATAGTTATCAAGTTTTAATATGGTGAAGGGACCTTAGAGAGAACGATATCACCCTCAATAATCATCGGTATTATTTATGCAATTACAAAATATAACGTTTCGCCTCTAGCCTTGACCACAGATTAATATGCCTTGACCTAAAAAGCTGTATCTGTGAAAAAAAGAGTAAGATAAAAAAAATTAAACCGACTTCCGAAAGAAAAGTTATTTGCTTCACACTTCTTCATATTTTTTTTTAAATTCGATTTTAAAAACGTTTTTTGTTTTATAATTCGTGATAACGGAGTGAGGGGAGATTTTTTTGTCCATGACTGGGACAGTACTGTTTAAACAAAACGAGGCCGCCTTTTCCTCGTGTTGACATTATAATTACAAGTTTTTGTCCTCTTTCCGTCACGTCGTCATCCACTTAGTTAGATTATATTTGTCTCTGGCTCTCAAAGCGGGGCGAGAATAAAAAAGGTCTTTGGCATCGCTACGAAGCTCTTTTTATTTTGTGTTGCAATTGCAAATCCGTGTTATGAAAATGTTGTTAACAAAAATAAATTTTCGTGTCTCGATGAGAGCGTTGATGACAAAATCTTATTACTTTACGTATTTTAAATACTAAGGCCCACTCGTTTGAATAAAGAGAGTATTTGAACTAACAATAAATTTAATTTAAATCAATTTATGAGGAAAAAGAAGGTTAAATAATAATATTAATAGTAAATAAAAACTGGTTTGATTTTAAATCACAAGATGAGTCACTCATTATTTGTGTAGGTATAAAAGATCTATAGCCACACCACATTAAACACTCACAATGCTCACATTGCACCATAATCCCAAATCCGCCACAAATATCGCGACTCATATTAAACCGTGCTATTTCCCGTGTCAAAAACGTTAGCGTGGTCAGACCACAATCCGGTAACGATAACGGAACGGGCCGGGAATTTTATCGGACCGGTGGCGCCCCCTGGCGACGGCGACGTTTCTGTGTCACTTGTTTCACAGAATGTCGATAAATTACAAAAAGAACAATGCCTCTGGCTGGTCAGTACGGATGTATCATTGTGGAAAAGTTTAAAGATGGGATTGTGTCAAAATGTGTAAAAAAAGGTTTTAATATTTTTATTAAATTAATGTTGTGTTTTCTTGCTTGTTTCAGGTAAAAAATTTTCTGGGTTACAACGCTGTTTTCAACATTTCGGGGTTTATCAGGTTTGTTGTGTTTGTTAAATATTTATATTAATAAATTAAATTAAATACTAAGTATCCAATTTCAATAAACTTTTTAGTGAAATAATTAATTTAAGTATATATTAAGCATAATGTAGACAGAATGTTTTATAAAATACGCTCACACATACGACTCGTAACACTCAAAATAAAATCTTGGGTAAATTTGACAATAATTTTAAAATCTTGCCAATTTTGATTCCAAAATTTTCAAGAGACGGAAGTAGACATCGTTATACAAATAATAAATTGTAAAACGACAATAAATCGGAAATTTCTTAACTTTTCTGGAGGAACAACGCACCGATTGCCAAAGTATAATTCAATTCCATTCTTTACCTACCTTTTTGAAGCTCTTGCCAAATAATTTGAGCAACACTTTAATTTCCCCACGATTTCACAATAAAATTCATGAATGAATTCATTACAACATCCCTCAATGTCACCAAAACGGAGTAGTAGGTCGACGGAATTTTAAAAATGCCATGCATTTATAAGATTTGTTAAAGAACCAGTGTATAATAGACTTGGTTGGCACGCCACATCGGTTGGCTTGCCAACGGAGCTGCCTTTGAAATGTCTACGTGTGAATTTGCAATTTTTGAAATTCCGTGCCACTTGGCTTGGCATTTCTATGGGGTATTTTAAAAGGTAGTTTGGTGAATTGAGTAATGTGTTAGGTTTTGAAATGTAGCTCTGTATAATGCATTTAATATTTAAGTTCTACTGTAAGCCGAGCATGCGAGAGGCGAGTAATGGGCGACTCACTGTCCGACCATGGACCATGCTCTGGTCGAGGGCGCGTTGTGTTCCACGCGCTTCCCAAAGAGTCTCAGCATAATGACGATATCGAATACTTGCGTCGCCTTGTGTACGAAGGTACTTGAAGGGCCAAAGCCTGCCGGGGTCTCGTCGAATTACCTTGACCCTAGAACGTACAGGGCTATTGAAGGACACCGTGGATTTTAGTTAATACTTGGGTGACTGCAAAAGAAATTTTAAAGAAACCAGTAGTGTCGCAGCGACACGTCGCCAGCTGCCGCTGTCTGCAGTCGGCAAATAACTCGTACCTTTAAACAAGATACACGTGTTAAGTACAGATCTGTCCTTGAACATAACCCTTTGCCAATAACCTTTGAAAACTATTCTGTTTGACAAATAATAGTCTGAATTCGATCGTCTCCTTTGAAACAAGAGATACAAAGGAATTCGATTCTCTATCTAAATTCTGAACAGAATAAAAAGCACATTTCATTTTCAGATGTTAAAGGGGTAATTTGAGAAAAAAGATACCGTTGAAAACTTAAACGGTTTTATTATAAAACAAAGTTTTTCTTTAGACAAAGTTTGGATAAAAATGAGAAAATATACCATTTCTTCTTCAATAAGTATAACAGTCATCGATACACGTTCTATAATCATAACTAACCTTTTTTTTTATTTGTTTAATTGTTTTTTTTTTTTGGCAACTACTTTCGGCAGTCTGTGATAGTCGACCTTTACTGCTTGCGAGGACAACGCCACATTGTGCACTCGCTGAAATGGCACCTGAGTAAATGGCACCTAAAAGGTACACCCCATACGGCACCTATCAATATTTTTCACAGGTGCCATAGTTGAATAGTTTATAATTTACAATTTTAATTCCACAAATACGGACCGTATAAGTTACGGACGGGATGTTGATATTTATCAGGCTATCAAAATATAATATCTGACGATTGAATAGAAAGTACTAGGAGAACAGAATCAAGAAGATGTTCTAAAACCTACCTAACAAAGGTAATAATTATGATTTAGTCATCTCAGGTTAATATAATCATGACAAGAAAATCCATAACCTTATTATAACTTTAAAACAACGACGGATAAAGTATTCATCTTCCAACTTCGTATAAAAAATAGATTCTCTTAAAACTAGGAAGAAACTACATTTTCCCGCATATCTTAAACCTTGTCGGACACTTAAGTAGAAGTTTTTTATCGGCCATTTTAAATCGGCCTCCAAGCTGATCCAGATTTGTTATTCATAGAAGTAACTCCGGGAAATAAAGTGCACTTAAACTTATTGACTTAGATAACGAAGAAAGGAATTAAGACTTTATAGAGTTTGTGATAAGTTTGTGATTGGGTTTTTAGGTTTTAAAGTGATGTGAGTTACGTGGTAGGCCTGTGTGGTTCATTGTAACAGAATTTGTCCATTAGAAAACCGAAAAAAATCGAGTAGAAATAAAAATTATTATGACATTGATTGATTCTCAAATGGGGCTGAAATGTAACATTTTCTTCAAACAAAACCAAACATTTATATCGAACAAAGACTTTTCTTCAGTGTGGTTGCGGGACTATCTTTGCTCTGGTATGCAAACGGTATATAAAGGAACAGTGTGGCTTTTAGTCAGAAAGAATAATAATAATAACCGTAATGTTTTATTTGCGTGAGCATTATGGTATTATTTTATCGACAATTATTATTTATCAATGTAGGTACCTAATCAAAAGTCTAAACCCCTCGCTAACGCTTTATCCAATCGAATACAATCGCTTGGCATTCATCATATCAACCGGAAAACACCCACGACTGAACACAGAACATGATTGTCCTCAATCGATTGAATCGGCAAGCAATAGGGTAGCATTTCGTAAGTAACACTCAATAAAATTGATTACGTCAATACCTTACCGCTTATGATTCCAGACGTGATGGTTGAGATTTGAATGTGTATTATATTCTTTTTTTAGGGACTTTGAACCTTACGTGCGTGTATACGTACGAAAGGGGCAAAAGAATAAAAACATATCATTATAGTCTGTAGTGGAACTTTGAATACATCAATACAGTTATCAGTTCTACTACATTATGGTTCAAAATCACTCAAAATTTTACGGTTCTTGCAACAGTTGTAGACAGCGAGTTATGGGAAGCTTGATGTCTAATCAAATGCCAAACCCAGGTCGATTGTGGACGTGGACGGTAGGTCAGGATAAAACACACAGGACAGGACTTATTGAAAGCCTTCTAAACAATCATTGTAGCAATACGATTTGGTAGCCTAGATGGTATGACTAGCCATCTTAAATGAATGAATAAACGTCGAAAATGCTCAGGTGTCGAATTTAAAATTTTCATCAGCATAATTTACTTACTGATCAAAGCCTTTTCTTAATTTCACATTGAAATAATGGTGCCAACGCGCTTGGGGAGACGAACACTGGATTGAACTTATTTGTTGATATATGGAAGACGATAATTTTAGAATGTCTGCGATTCTGTGAGGAGGCAGAATGATAGGATCATTAATTTCAATTAGTGTTAATGAATTCTTAAGCCTAAATGTATTAAATAAATAAATAAACTCATGTCTTACAACTTAACCTAGAAATACTAATTCAATTATAAAGATTAAGCTTAACTCATTACCATATTAAACCCATTTAGGGGGTCTTGAACTCAATCTAATAATTTATTCTGTATTAATCTTAAATCTTGTAAAATTGGAAACCATAATCCAATAAACGACCAACAATAATTACAACGCCGTCGACAAAATCTCTTTAATCATTACAAAATCTGAAGTTTTAATTTAACAAAAAAACCTGCAAAATCTTAAAAACGTAAACAAGGGTTGTTAAAAAATTAAAAAATCCCCAAAATAAAAGGATGTACAATAAAATGTCGTGATTCATAAAATTGTCTGAAAAACAAAGTTGTTTCGAGATTTAGGATGCGGTTGGAATCGCTTTAGAATTGTCGATAGGGTGACTATGGTATTTAAGGAGTTTGAGGAACAGAGGCATTTTTTTTTTATTAGTATACAAATAAATAAGGAGGATAGGAGATGAGGAGCTCGTGGCTAAATAATTACAGCCGCACAGGTCGACCTTCCGGGTTAAGCCGCGCTTACCGAGGTTGGTCTGTGGATGGGTGACCATCTGTTATAGCGAGTTTCCTCCGTGCCTCGGAAAGCACGTAAAGCCGTTGGTCCCGGCTGTCATTTTTAGATCTTTGATAGTCGTTACTGTTAGTCAGAAGCTCTAAAGTCTGACAACCAGTCTTACCATGGGGTATGGTATTGCCCAGTTACTGGGTTGTGGAGGTCCGACAGGCAGTCGCTCCATGTAAAATACTGATATCCAGCTGAATCTGGTTTGACTGGAAGCCAACCCCAATATAGTTGAGAAAAGGCTAGGCAGATGAGTATACAAATAAATAAATCTATGTTTCACATACGCAATTCACTTGCGTAGCGAATTCTAGGAAAACAAATTGCGGGCAGTATTTCAATTCTTGACTCTCTCTTGACTCTATCTGGTTCAGTACATCAGAAGTACTCGTATTTACCAATCAGACTGCCACAATCCTTAATGCACATTTCGCCTATAATAGGAATAATTCCTTTCCCCTTCATTCTTTTTTTTGTTGTTGATTGATTGTGACGTCATGAATAGGATAATGTTGACAGTAAATATTTAAAAAAATATTTTTATAACGTACTGCTTTCTTAGATGTCACAAATTTTTAAGTTATATTCGTGGCCACTTAATGTTTGACAGCAATTTCCTTAAAATCAAAATCAAAGCATTTATTTCAAGTAGGGCAGTAACAGGAACTTTTGAATTGTCATAGACAAATAAAAATGTAATTAAACACTAACAAGTTATGGTGCTACAGTCCCAGTCACAAGACATACAAACTGTGAAAGTACCGTAGATGCCCGTTCTAAGAAGTAGATCTCTATGGAGAATAACGGGCAAAAAATTCCTTAGCCTTTTAATTCACAAGCATTATTTAATTTTATTTTTAAACAAATTATAATTATTATTCACACAAAAAATATTTACCAGTACTAAACAAGACACCTACTAGTAAAGATATAAATTGCCTAATTTAGGTAGACATAGCACACACGTGTAAAATGCTTCCAACTAACTGATTAAACTCATTTGTCACTTGTAACGACACCCTCGAAGTGGTAGTGGCCTCTTCAACTTGAAAAATGGTTTTAAGAAATCAATTTCTTCTAGTTTTAGTACTTCAGAGAGCTAAAATAGTGGGTCGGAATCAATGTGGTAGTCTCAAATAACATACTGGTGATGAAAATTGACAGACAGTCCCGCGAATCTGGTTCTTGAAGTACTTTTTTTGCGTGGTAATATCATCAAATGAGTTCTCCCACCCCGGGCAGGGCGGGAGGGACTGTCAGACTTGTACTGACTAAAATCCACGGTGTCCATATAATTCCTCTACTTAATGTGTGCGCACTATTTTGAAAGTACTCATCGTGAAATAACAATGAATAAACTAAGTGTGCACACAATCACGCAACATGACTGTTTTCAAACAAATGACGGATTTAGTCGCCCGATGCGACGTGACCGCCAAAGAATTGATAGTACGCACCCCCGCGCGGCCGCCGCCTAATGCGCGGGGGTGCTTAGCGAACAAACGACTGCATGAATCAGCCCTTTGTCTCACATTTATCTTCAAAAATAAAATCCTACATTTCCACGAATCATGGCCTCCGTACTCAGTGAAATACTTCGAGTTTATACAGCGTGTCATCCGTAGAATAATGACGTCATCACTTCGGTGAGTCGGCGACAGTCGTAAAGTTTGTATTCACTGCGATACGCGGTAAACGCGTCGGAAGCGGTTAAAGTTTTGACTGTTCTAAAGAATTGGTGTCTACAGAATTATACTGGTTTATTTTTAAAATAAAACGTTTATGTTTGTGTGAGGTGTAAAGTTTTCTATCTTCCGTTAAGAAGGATTCTTTGACCTGGAAAAGCTATACGAGTGTCACTCGCGGTGTTAAGTAACTCGCTCCCTTTCTTTGCAATCCTAGACGGATTTCCACTGGTAGTTAAATGAGTTTAATTTTTTGTCAATATACCCACGATACAGAAGAAATTTCTAATGTAAAGCAACTTTTGAGTGCGGGCATGCGGATGGCGAGTAAGGGTGGGTCCACACTGGAAGCCTAGCGCGTCGGCGGTGGCAGGCGCGGTGGCGGGCGCTGCGGCGGGCGCGATACGTGTCCACATTGCCGATCAAGCGATTGTTTTTGTTGCGGCGACTTCAGGTGTTGCAAACCGGTGGTACCTAGTAAACTCTATAAAACTGGTTTAAAGAAATTAATATTATTATTTTTTACAGGTTATTTAGGATTGAATACAACTAAATTATAAATCATTCTACATTTTTCTACTCAAGTATGGTAAAAATAATTTAAATATGTATAAAAACATCCAACGGTAGTATTTTAGATGCATGTTCTGGTAACTATATGGCGCTACTAAAAGACCGAAAAGGTTTGATACACCTGCCGCCAGCCCGTTGTATCGGTTGTTGCCTAGCAACGCGTAGGCTCGCAAAGTCGCTCGTAACCATCGCGCTAGGCTCCCCGCCTAGTCACTTCAATGTGGCCACAAGCGGCGATTTCATACATTCATTATTAACGCACACGCCGCCGCCACCGCGCTAGGCTCGCAGTGTGTTTGAGCACTAATGGATCCATAATGGTAACCACGGGACGATGCAATGGCCCATCGGTTATCGTGTGCCACGCGCTCCTCAAAGAGCAGTCAGCAATCTGACAGGGGGCTTAGAGGGCCAAAGCGTGCCGGAATCGCGGAAGTGTCCAAACGGGTAACTTTAGTAACCCTGACAAGGAAAGGGATATTGAAAGAACATGATGGATTTTGATCGGTACGAGTCTAACAGAGACAGTAGGTACCTTCCGCTCCACCCAAGACTCAAAAAACATACTTAAATAAAAATACAAGTGTAACAAAAAATAATGTCCTTAAAGTATCACTTCACACTGCCTCTAATATTAGAATAAAGAGGCCCAAAGATTATCCCACTTGATGGACATGTGGATAGAATGTTGATGACGGTTCTTATCACAAAGGTTTTTTACATCTGAAGTGGACCTTTCTTGCTAATAATGACCAAAAAAGTAGCAAATTGTGTGGGATGACAACGATATTTTCTGGTTTTAGGGCTAGTTGAAAAACTTTAGAGGTACTTAAGGACATTAGGTAATGAGAATATGACGGGGCCCCCTCTCAGAGGGCCAAAGCCTGCCGGGGTCGCGGGACTTATTTCTATTACCGCGACCCCGGAACATAAAGGGCTACTGAAGGACACCGTGGATTTTAGTCAGTACAAGTCTGACAGTACCTCCCGCCCTGCCCGGGGTTGGAGGTCTCATTTGATGATTTTACCACGATAAAAAAAAAAAAAAAAAAAAAGGTAATGAGAATGAGTAATAAAACAATCTTCTTTTTGTTCCATACAAGTTTTTCTAACATTTGTGTTCCCTGGTAACTGCAATTAAGAGTGAATACTCGAGGTGATAGATTATTCTTTGACAGGCTTGCAGCACTGACAACCGTTATGTAGTCGAAAAATTGAGATGGAAGACAAACGTAAATCTAGTTTTTTTTTTTAATCTTTATTTAAGAGATTTTTCGCGAATGCGAATATGACACTCTATGTATAACTCAAAACGTCACATAACATTATGAATTAAAATTAACTAAACATTTGTAAATACATAGCACTACGTACTTATTCTATTTTGCAAAGCGAACTTCACCATATTTATGACCGCAACTATATTTTCTGATCGTGGATCAAAATCTAGAATTTATAATAGCAATATTTCTTTCTACTGTTTTTCGTTTTCAGTCCAGAATTAGTGGACAGAAACTCGTATGCGAACAGAATTTGAACACTCTTTCAACAAAAAGCGTTTCTATTCGTGACGCAGGCGTTAATGAGATTTTTTTTATATTACGACTTACCAAGGAAACCAACGATAAATCTGCATATTCATGAAAAATTGCAGCTTTCATCCTCAAGTCTCTGAGGTAAGCTTCAGGCAAACAAATGAAAGACATGGCCAAACTGTAAACGATCCTCGTAGACTACAAAATCTGAAAAATCTAATATTTCCCTTACTAGTAACTTTAGTGTACGTGAAACTATTATAAATTAAGATCTCAATGTATCATATTCTCAGAAATAAATAAATTCTAATTCTAAAATCCAATAATCCGGAGCAAAAGTACCATTTATAACTAAAAGATCTTCTTACGCTGCTCTTTCAAATTAAATATTAGTTCTGCTAACTCAAACGAGCAGGTACAATTTCTGCTTGCAAGCAGCATTGCTGTGTTCCATTTTCAACGATAATAGGTCGCGTCGGGGTGAAATTACTGGCAGGTGGGAATTTTCAACTTTTCTCTAAGGTCTGCAATTTATCGGGAACGCTTGGTATAGGTGTTTGATGTTCACTTTTAGCCAGCTAAGCGGATATTCGATCTGTAGAAAAAAGTTATAGTTGCTATATTTTCGAGGCTCTTGGTTTTTTTGATTTGAAAAACGTTACGGACCGTAGACAGTCTTTAGATGGCCTTATGGGGTCCTGTTAGATTGCTAATGGCTTTTTCACGTGCCACCGACCCGGGCATGGTTCTTGAGCGGATGTCGAGCTACTCACTACTCGCTGTCCGCAAACCAACGCCTACTGTGGCTGGAAATTGCTTATGATATGTTTCACCGTGTCCAGGATCATGGACTATTTAAATAAAGTGGTCCCGTGGAATAGTTTTCGATTTTAATCCTAATTAAGTCATGAGTTAAACAATAGTCATCATTTCACCTAGATGACGTACTAGTTTGTTTTCGCGTACCTAAAATTTTAAAGAGAACTATTACAGTAGAAACTTTAATTAAATCACAAGAACAAAACCAAAGGCACAGCAGAATCTATTAAAAATTCAAAGACTTGTCCTCATTCGAACCCAAGTTTTACAAGACCTCGCCTCCAAAAAAGGTCTAAAAATATCCCAAGCACCTAACAAAACATTTTTCATTATACCTCATATCAAAGTTTCATAAAGCGACAGACGATGGTAAGTAGCAGTCACCAAGTGCGCAGCTCTTAAGTTAAAAGCTTTCTAGAGCTGTTCTGAACACCTGGTCCCCTTAACAGCTACTTACAATGTCGCATGCGTGTTAGTTACTATGTCTCTTTGCCAAGATATTAAGTGTTGTCGCATGTTTTTGTGGTCGGTTCCAACGGCTGTAATATTGGTGTTGTTTCGGATAAATGTTTCCGGGTTAAGATGTGTTGAAAGCCTTTTTATTTGGATGATGAGAGGAAAGGAATAAGCTTTATTATTATAGCAGCCGTTGTCTATGGCTTCGTTCTTGTTAATTTAGAATTTGACGATCAATTCAGGTTATATCTGCTCATAATAATATAAGTCAATCAGTTCTAATGTCTTTTTCGAGATGTAAGGTATGTCCGTTTCTCAAGACCTGACAACGTTTATGCCTCAAAATGATCAGTTCAGTGGTTTAGGCATGAAAAAGGGACAAACAAACTTGCTTTTGTAATCATAATATTATTTCGGGTAGTTATGATACTCCTCTGCATTATTCTTCGAGGATATAAAGATGTTTTGTTCTAAATCTTGTTTTCAAAGTCAGTTAACCCCTTTTTTTGAGTCCACGCCAGAAAGAGTTTCTTGGAAACTTCTATTCAGATCAAATCAAAACGTTTATACGTTTATTTCAACTAGACCATAATTGGCACTTTTGAATTGTCAAAAGACAAAATAAAACTAGTAGGTACAAAAATAGTTATGGTGCTACAGTCCCAGTCACAGACATAAAAACTGTGAAAGTACCGTAGATGTCATTTCAAAGCGTAGATCTCTAAACAGTATATATTGCAATTTTAATCATGATCGTAAATATCCTCTAAGGACTGATGTGTATTAAACCTCTAGTCTCTAGAGTATCCTATGATCCATGGGGGATACTTCTGTTCATTTTTATTGCTTCGGACATTGCGAGCTTCTCTGCAGTAACATTTATTTTCTGTAGAGTTTCGTTCAGGCAAACTTAAAATTTTCGTATTTCCCAGATGCACCACAACGTCAAAAGTTTTTGGGAGGTCAAACTTGTATTGGTGTATTTGTTTATGACATAAATAGGAACTTACCACTATTCCCGGAAGAAGCCGCCTTCAGGTTATTGAGAAAAAGCTAGGTGTGTCTGGAAGTCTAAAAATTCCAAAACGCGTAGACAGATTTCCACTTTTATAAAGTTACAGTTATATTTCGAAATCGCATGCATCAATTTTGCGTAGAATATCTTTCTCGAACTAGCAAGAAATTCAAACATGCCTTCTGGTGAAGTCGTCCTTTTAAGTAATAGTAAATGATGCATTACGTATAGGAAGATTAAGACACAACAACAGTGAAACAAGTTGAATTATCTATCTATCTATCTATACATATAATAAAACTGTATAAAATTTATTTTTGTACATTAAATTAAAACTCAAAAAATATAGCCAGGGTATTAAAGGACAACTAATAGAACCCATTTCTAGCAATTTTAGAATTTTTGTCTGTTTGTCTGTTTGTATGTTTATTTGTCCAGGTATCACGTAAAATGTACGAAATTAATGTAGATAACTTTTATACACAACGATTAAGCGTAACTTGAAGAGGAATTTAGTTTTTGTTTCATTGGAATCGGTTCAGTCTATCAAAAGATATTTGAATTTAAAGTGTTTCAGAAGTAAAATTACGGGTGCACTTTGGTCTCACACATTGATTTCGTACGTCAGTCGCGCGATCTAACTTCTAATAGAAAAACTACATTATTCAAATAACTGGAATGGACTGGAATGGACAGGAATGGACTGGAATGGACTGGAGCGGAGGAGAGTGGAGTGCATAGAGCGGGCATTAGGAAAACAGTCCAGTACATAAACCTGGAATAGAAGTGTCAAATATTCTTGATAAATATACGAAAATTCTAAATACAGGGTTTATATGAAAAACGTGGCCTGAATTAAGCGCTTAGAACTAAAAAATACATTGTTCAATTCCGACATCCACGCGAATGAAGTCGCGGGCACAGCTAGTATAAAATATGTACAAAGTAAAAGGAGATAATACGTCATCTATTTTACGATTAACGTTTTGTTCTGTTATGTCAGACCAAATTATTCTGTTACGAGTATATCCGACAAATTATGTCATTAACCGGGCATAAATCCCCACTCTCAAACTGAGAACCATGCATAAAATCCTCTGTAATATACGAGATTTCTACATTTACTTAGACAGTTCTTGTCTCTCTAAATTTTGGATTTTCTTTTAGCGTGAGTAGCGTGAAATTAATACCGGCAGGAGCAACAGACTTTGTCGCAGTTTGTTTTGTGTTACAGTCTGTATGTGGCTTTATAATTCCGGAGTATCGTGTTCCTTGTTGCAGTACGACGCCGCCGTTCCGATGTTTAGTCTGTTCCTACTACTTAATTCCTCGTATGTGTTCATAATTAATGCTTAGTCGTCGTATTTATGAGTATTTAAACACATGTTGCCGTTCTGCGTCATTAAAGGAAGGGATCGATTTCTTTTTAAGGTTTTATTACAGTATTCTTTCCGTTTTGATGTCAGGTTTTTGTTATCACTAATAGTGATGGCTATAATTTGGAGATATTTTTAAACAACCAATCTGTCAAAATATTTTCTTTTTTGATTGCCCACTTCTAAGCCACACACTCTTTCATAAAGATTATGTCAGTTGTTTTGTAACTAAACCCGTCATTTTCACTAGAAATCTTTTCTAGGCTAAGTCAAAGGAATTGCGTAAGCTTTATATTCGGATTTGTATTACATCTAAATGTGCGCCTCATCATCATCATCATCAGCCTATAATGTTCCCACTGCTGGGACACAGGCCTCCTCTCTGAGAGAGGGAGTGGGCCATAATCCACCACGCGGGCCCAGTGCGGATTGGTAGATGTCACATATCTTCGAATTTTTGGTTCTAGGACATGCCGGTTTCCTCACGATGTTTTCCTTCACCGTTGTGAGAGCAGTGGTGATGAAATAAATTACACAAAGTAATGCGCCTGGCGGGGTTCGAACCCACGACCTACAACTCGTAAGTCGGGACCGATACCACTGGGCTACCACTGCTCCATGTGCGCCTAATGTTCTTGAAAACGGGCATTCGATTTCTGTAATACCTACTATTTAGGCCAAACTAACAACAAAAATCAATCGTGCGTACGACGTCTTAATTAATCTTAAATACCAAGCTATTTCCATTTTCCTAATTAGCCTCATTGAAGGCGACCTTCAAATCAAAGTAGTTACTGGGTCAGTAACTAAAGAAAAGTGGCAAGAAGGAATTGTTTTATACGAACCCAATAGAGTGGGTCAAATACGTGATCGCCTTACTAAACGTCAGGTCGTTTTATCGAGCTATAGACCTCCATTTTCCAATAATAAATTGGTTGTATCAGTAGTAGATCTGAGTCTAAGTTACCATAATATAGAGGGGAAGGGTCTAAGTGGATGTGGGCTTACATTTTTGAATGTATTGCTTCTATTTGTCCCTTGGGTGGTGTTTTAGGTGATATATGGTGAGCTTGTGGAAAATAGGCAGTTGTATTTGCTTGGATGTTAATATTAAGCACCTCATTTAATTTTAACTACGTTGTTGGTTTCACGGGCACCAAACTGCGTATTGGGTACGATTTGCTAGGAGGAAGATAGGATTTTCTCAACTATTTCGGGATATATCAGGGTTTTACATGAATTGCCTACCTCTCCATGTTTAATAACTCAGTAACTGGGTAATCCTGGATTAATACAAATTTCAGCCAAAATAATTTATCTTACGTTTGTTTTTTTCTTTCAGCCTGTTCTATAGAAATAAGCTTGTATTTACTTTACTCACGTCTTTGTCGACCCCTTTGGACATCAAGCTCGTGTCAACAAGCATCACGATATCGTAAATCAATTACAGAAATGCTTTTAGAACTTCTAATATTTAATTCACAATATTTGAATTAATGTACTCGAGAGTCCCATTTTAACGTGCAAATGAACTGTTTATTAAACCTACATAGTATTTAATGTTTGCTTTTGTGTATAATTGCATGTAAATGTTGGGTCTATGACAATTCTAAACACTTTTTAGACATAGAAATTGAATTAATTATTTTTAAACGCATTAACGCATGCGATGCGCATCGTAAAGATAATTTTTGAGGAAAGAGGATGATTTTTCTTTCCTCAAAAATCATCTTTATAGAAATTGAACCTCATGTTCAGTAACATACGTCACACACTAACTCAAACTTGGTTCATGAATTTTGTTAAACTATTCATATGGAATTTATTTAATAATAATAAACGTAAAATTCCAATTCTCCAATCATTCCCTCTGCATCAACCTAAATGAGATAACTACTTATTTGTAACGAGCTTGTGCATTAGTATCGAGGTGCAAATTAGTCGACATACGATGGTATCATTAATCTGTCTGCAAAGCGAGACGTGGACCGAAGATAGTGCCTTGTGGGACTCCATGAGGAGGGTCGTTAATTATTCCACATTGATAAATAACAAGTGAATTTAGACGTTGTTTTCAAACTAAATTGACCATCGCTTACTCTCTGGGATATGTATCTCTTTTTAGTAAACCGCCTCAACTGTAGTGGATCCAATTAACGTATGTTATTCTTTCATCAACCGTGGCAATTGCTATACGCTTCACAGTTCTTTCTTTTTTTTAGTAGGAAATTGAATCCAAATGTTTTTTTTTAATATTTTTTGTACGTACCAACGGCAATTAATCCAAATTCTTTTTTCCATCTATCATCAGACCTCGTAAACCTGGAACCTAAAGAGTCTATAAAAGAATCGCCCTCTCAATAAAATGTTAATAGAGTCCCCCTTGATTAAGGTTCACGCTCTCCAGATAATACCGGTATAAACTGGTAAATGCCAGTTACGGCCGGTATTTTCCAGGTGATTGGAAATGCTATCTCCTTTAAATCGAGTATGTGTGAGGGAGACAATAGTACGTGGAAAAGGCATTCGACCGATAAAGTGTCAAATTAATTGCGGCTGATATGGAATTACTGATATTCTGAAAGGGTCGAGCGTGTATTTATTTATAGGTTACGTTTTGGGGTTGGTGATAAAGTGGAGCCATATATTAATACTAGCTTTTACTCGTGGGTTCACCCGCGAAACAAAAAACAATACCGCACAAAAGTAACACCGGGTTAAAAAAAATCCTATATGTTCTACAGAGGACCAAAGCCAGCCGGGGTCGCGGGAATAACGTATTACCGTGACCCCGGAACGTAAAGGACTATTGAAGGACACAGTGGATTTTAGTCAGTACGAGTTTGACAGTCCCTCACGCTCTGCCCGGTGTGGAAGGATTCATTTGATGATTTTACCACGATAAAAAAAAACAAAATGTGTTAATCCATCTCTTTCAAATCCCATCAATAATTTTAACGTGACAGAATAACAAAAATCCATCCATCCACCAACTTTTGGATTCATAGCACCAATAACGTAAGATGGTGAAATATGTTACATTATTTGCACAAACATAACACATATTTGTTGCCTCATAGTTTCGTGTATGAATATTAATACATCATTCATTTCGAATGACGTAACAGTGATTTCGGGATATACGGCAATTGTCTTACATCTAGCGAGTAGAGGTGACTGCTAAGAACGAGTATATCGACACCTGCATGTAAGAACATCGTAACTCATTTTTTGACGATTTTGAGTAAAAATCATATTCTTACTCTGCAATGTTAAAATAATAATATAATATGATTATTGAGATAAAAGTGTAGTTAGCCCCTCGCTGACATTCATTTTTTTTTCATGTTGGTTGACAGTAAGACTGAACTGAAATCTGTAATTTTTTTATTAATCTTTCGCGCGCTCTCCTGTAAAGTTGCTAAAAGTGAGTTACGATGTTCTTGCATGCAGGTGTCGATATCATTTGACAGAGCCCTTACCAGTTGAGTAAATATAATGTGTATGCCTAATAGCTTTTTGGTATCGCTTGCAATAATGATTGGAATTTATTCCACAGAATGTTTTGTTTTTGTAATCTGTACTGTTTTCTTGATCATCAGAATCAACCAGCGCTAAAATAAATTAAACCATAAACTTAGCATCATATTATCGTAATAATGGATGAATGTTCAGCATCAAATTAGTAGTACATATTTAAACAACAAAAACTTTATGTCTTTAGAATAATTAAATAATAATAATATATAATATCTTTTTAATAATTTTACTATATAAATGAGACCTATAATGTTCGGGGGGTTATCTAAACAGGGTGCTGCCTCCTAGAGCTGATCAAAGCAACTGAAGGAATAAGATAGACTTTAGTCAGTACGAGTCTAACAGTCCCTTTCTCTCCACCCAAACGTGAGTACTCATTTGATGATTTTACCACTACCAAAAAATAAGGAGTACATAAATGGACATAGAATATTTCCCGAAAAAACTGTTCCCATGACCTTGGGAATAATTTTATGCCACCGAGTAATGGGCGACTCGCTGTCCGATCATGGACCATGCCCGCACCTCAAAGAGTGTCAGCATCATGACGGGGCCCCTCTACAGAGGGCCGAAGCCTGTCGGGGTCGCGGGACTAACGAATTACCGTGACCCCGGACCGTAAAAGGCTATTGAAGAACACCGTGGACTTTAATCAGTATCATTGTCATTTTATCTTTCTGACAGTCCCTCCTTCCGCTCTGCCCTGGGTGGGACGACTCATTTGACGATTTTGCCAAGATAAAAAAAAATGATGCCACCACGAATCATCAAATTGATTATTAAATTCTAAATTAATTTTAATGAATCCTCTCCTACCTTGTGCACATTTCCTGAGTGAGAAACTGGTCGAAAGCTCGCCGCTTCCTCGCTAGCATTGGCTTAGATGGTTTAGTTGTAGTAGCAAGGTAGACATCTGAACTAATAATATCATAATTTCTCATGAATATTCCACCTATTACAGCGTGCTCGTACATCGTAACATAATATATTGTGACCGGAGAACAGGCAGTGGTATTCTCTTGAATAGAACTAGTATATGGCGGTAATATTGCTGAGGGAAAATGGTTAGGTGAAAATGAAAATTGAAATTTTTTAAATTATTTTATTTTTTCCCGATCACGCCAGAGGAAGAGTAAGTACTGTGTTTGGTGGCAAAACATGCTTTATTTTCATAATTGCATTTTCCAATGGAATTGGGTAAAAGGGTGGATCTGTATTTCAACCTGTATCTTGCAAAATTGAAATGTGATTTTTCCAAAAAGTTAAAATCGATCTACTAGTTAGCATGATTTGAAGTTATTTATTCTCTCTGGAGTTCACTCGCTCCAAAAAGATCCAATTTTGGATTTGGCCGTAAAACCAGCTCAAAATATTTGCACTTCAGGGAGCTCTGCTCTATGAAATACAGTAGCTGTGTTCTACCACGCGGCCCCAGTACGAATAAACTTTTCTTTGAACCAGTTTATACTATTTCGATAAACCGTAAAGTTCAAAAGTTATGCTTATGAGCCAAACTTTCCAAAACAACTTCTATTTCCTAAAAATCAAAGTCCATTTTGAGTATCATTGAAAAACTTTCTTTGAATCCATTTCACAGAAGTTCAGTGCTACAGTGAGCACTGCTGTTGTACTAAAGATTGTTTTAGTCCAATAATATTTGAATCCAAAGTTTTCAAACTCCGCAACTGTAACACTGTTTTCAATGAAACATTAATTTTGTTTCTGTGTTTTCGAAATAGCATAGAATCTTCGTTAAATTATTTGTAAGTGATACTTTGTAGCCTGTTAGTAAAATTTCCCATTAATTATAATTGTTTATCTCGGTTTCGTCCGTAGCTATTTTTATTGAAATCAGTTCCTCGTTATCTTTGCTAATTTTATTTTAATTAATTGTTGTTTCGCAAATCTTTTGTCTTATCTCAAGAACCATTAATGGTGGTTTTTTTTAATTTTTCAACAGATAGACGTACTTTTAAGCATTATTGTTTTTATGACTGGGTAAATCAATTTTATTAAACTAAAAAGTTTTCAACTAAAATATCATTAATTCTGCTATAATGAACATAGAATAAACAAACATAAGCCGAGTTAAAAAGTTGACATTGTTAAGAGTAATGGATCGAGTTTTGAAAGATATTACAGCGTATGTCAGGAATGAGGATCGATTTCAGTTAATATTATGTGGAAGATCGATGGTTTTACCTTTGGGATTTAATAAGGAAACAGTATGAAAGGAAAATGAAGGAAAAGTATCTTTATTTGCATTAAAACTCCTAAAAACTAAACCAAACAAAATAAATCATAAAGCCTTGAAGCTTAGAAACATCAGTTAGCAGTAACTGTGATTAATTATGATTTAGATTTCATTCAAAAATAAATGAAAAGAATAACCCAACATAAAATGTAATTGTAATTTATTATATAAATAATATCATACTATATTATCGTATTGCTGTACCTATGATGACGCAAGTGCAACTCTTTTTTAGAAATTTGCCCCAAATTCCATCTGATATCATTTCGAGTTCGCGGGACGAATTACCGTGACCCAGAAACGTAAAGGGCTATTGAAGGATACCGTGGATTTTAGTCAGTGTGGGCTGCAACTGAAAATCAGCGTCAGGTGGCAAACTTTGTGTTGCCATCTGGCATATGCTGAGCTGAGGCCCTTTGGCATTAAATTGTTAAGTTTATTTGCTTTTATAATGTACTCTCTCTCTATAACCTTTTTTTTTTGTATTGTTTAGTTTTAAGTTTGTGCCAATAAACACAATTTTCTTTCTTTATTTCTTTCAGTAAGGGTCCCTCCTGCTCTGCCCTGGTTGGGAGGACTCATTTAATGATTTTATCGCGCTAAAAAGAAAAATGTGGTACCATTTATCCTTTCGCTCACCTCTTTTTTTAACCAACCACAAAAAATGTAAACTAGTGGTGTGCCTAGTAAATATTAGTTTGGTGCCAACATGTAAATGTTAGGCTGTGGAAATATTCGACTCTCCAAATTCAGGGGGTGTTCCGTCGCTGTTGATTTTCGAATGTTCGTGGATTTTTTTTGAAGAGGAATTGTTGAAAACTCACTTGCTGGCGTCAATTGGTACAACACGGTAGTTTTTGGACGCGAATGTGGAAAATATTGAAGAGAAAAGTTTTTGTAAAGGGATTCAACTAAAAACCTTTAACCTGGAAAAAACAAAATTCGATATTGAACTGTGCCAGTATCGCTTTTTCCCCATTGCGAAACTGTATTGATTGGTTATGTATATGTAACAAAACCAATCAAGGTGCACGAAGAGTTCCGTACCATTATTTTACTCAATTTTCAGTATTTTTTGTTATTAACATTACACAATATAGTTTAATGTAAAAGATTTATATCATCTGTAAAATTTCGTCTACCTAATTATCACGGTTCATGCCTTACAGCTTGGTGACAGACGGATGGTCGGACAGCGAAGTCTCAGTAATAGGGTCCCGTTTGATCCTTTTTTTTTTGACGTGGTAAAATCATCGAATGAGTCCTCCCGCCCCGGGCAGGGCGGGAGGGACTGTCAGACTTGACTGGCTAAAATCCACGGTGTCCTTCAGTAGCCTTTTTGTGTGCCGGAGTCGCGGTATACGTATGTCCCGCGACCCCGGCAAGGCTATACGAGGGGCCTTACAGCCGCGATTGCGGCGTGCCCGTCCCGATTGACCCTTTGGGTTCGGAACCCTAAAAAGATATGAATGAACTTGATCTAATGGTTGAAGACGATGTAGATCACTCATATAGTAACGCAGCATGAAATAAAACGACAACAAGTAAAAAATACACGAAAAATAAGAAGTAATCGACATTAATAATAACATAAGGAACCTAAAACAAAAAATATCTTTGATGTCAATTAAAAAAAACACACAGTGAAACTTTTAAACCGTGCCGTATTACTTGTAAACTCCACTTTGAACCATTGTTAAATGTTCTAAGAAAAACTCAAAGTCAGCTGCTAATTCCCAGTGTCGTGTTAGTTTCCAGCAAAAGGAACTAGGGCAGTGTCGCTTTGGCGTCGCCCCGACATCGTCTAACGTGCTTAAGGAAAGTCATTCAACCAATGAATGCACAAGTGTTACAATCTTATACTGTGTTGCATTTGAATGACTTGTATTTGGTTTCTTTGATTGGTATTCGATGTTATTGTTTGTTGCAGTTCTAATTTTAGCATCAATGTTAATTTCATATTTTTGTTAAATTTTGATAAATAAAATTGATAAGTACCTAATATAAGTTTCTAATGTAGCAACATAAGGAGGTGGCGGGCCGCGAGAGAGAGAGGACAGCGTCCTCCCTCCGCCCCAACCGCAGTGGTGCACGTCCACGGCGTCGGACGTCGGTAGACGATCTCCGGCCACCGTAGGCGCGGCCATGCGGACAGCGAGTAAAGGGCAACTCGCTATCCGACCATGGACCATGCCCGGGTCGACGGCGCGTCGTGTTCCACGCGCGCCTCAAAGAGCGTCAGCAAAATGATGGGGCCCCCGAGGGCCAAAGCCTACCGGGGTCGCGGGACTTACTTCCATCACTGTGACCCCGGAACATAAAGGGCTATTGTAGGACACCGTGGATTTAGTCAGCACAAGTCTGACAATCCTTCCCGCCCTGCCCGGGGTGGGAGGACTCATTTGATGATTTTAACACGCAAAAAAAAATCTAGCAACATCATCAGTTTTGTCTTACCGTTTTTTCAGATAGATAAGGAGAATTGGATTGATTTTTCGAAATAAGAAAGAAAGTCCGTGAGCAAAGAGTTTTGTGCTCGTATTGGTAACAAGATGCAGGCAAAATGTAACCCCTTTTATAGCATTCTGGGTATATTCAGTTTTGACAGGGTCTCTTGTCTTGAGTAAATACTAGATAATTATAATGTGAGTTTTCCTTGCCAAACTTTGCCTCTATTATATACGTTCCCGTTTCCTATAAACATCCAGTAATAGGGATCATCGTTTAATTTATTAACAACATTACGGATAATTAATAGGTTCCACAGTATCATAACATCATCAACGTATAAAGGATGGTATTACAAATTCACCTTGCTTAGACCGCAAAATTTTAATCCTGACATCTTAATTAATTAATTTTAATCTCTTCCGACATGGCTGCTTACGACACCCGGGGGATTTGGACAATCTTCTCCATGGAAGTACCGTTCTCTAAATAAGGAATGGGGCTTAATATATTTAGAGCGCCTTATTCTCTTTACCGACGTATTTCTCTAACCTCAATATAAAGTTTTTCAACTACCAGGACTGTAGAAAGACTAAAAGCTTCCTTGCTTTTAAATTTATTATCAAGAATAAATTCAGTTGTGAGTTCCGCAGTGCATATGACATCATAAACATTTAACTTGACGTGCACTCTCTTGAAATGACGAATGTACTGTATACTACGACGGCGGGGCTTTGATGTTAGGATGTCTATTTGCGAGAGTAGTCTAACTAGAATTATGACAGCGATGCGGAGGAGTACTTTGACGGCTATTGTGCTCAAAGTGTTCTATTTTTGTTGTTGTCTACACGTACTATTAATTTATTGTTGCTAAAGATACATAAAGTAGTTTTCGTTAGTGTTAGTACTGCAGAGCTAGATTTCTATTCAAATAATGTTATTTTTGTATTTTTTTTTAAATTCTATAATCTAACTATTTATTCTTGATTAAATTCTATAGTCTTATTATTGAGAAAATATTTTTTTTTAGGTATTTAATGAATTAAAATTACTTACTTTTAAACTAGTTAGACTTTAAGTACTTGTTTAAAAATGTATTATAGGAGTAATATCATTCATAGACATTCGTGTATTGTTGTCACCAACATTTGGTTCGTCGAGTTTACTAGCTAGATATAAAGCACTTTCTACGACACTAAACATCTTATTTGAAGAGCACTCGACAGAAACATGTCCTTGTGTACCTTGTGACGCTTTATACGAAGCTTATGAAATAACTACTTCAAGAATTTTAGCGAAATGCGTAGCCCGAAGGAATTCACACTCAAATGTAGACGTAAATACAAGGACATAAGATAAATATTAGACAATTTAATAGGCAGACTCAACAGACTTCCGAAAGTAATTTGAACCAATCAACGCCCAAATAAACGACGTTCTTTACAATTCAATTCCGAAAGAAAAAAAATCACTTTCCTCCGATAAAAGTCGAAATAAATTAAGGTGAGGTAATGCAAACAACAATAAAAGGTAACCAAAACGTCTAGATTGGTTCTCAGGGCAGTAATTGATGGCATTTGTTTGTGGGACCCTTAAAACGTCTATTCAATTTCGTTACGCACCGATTACTACCATTGTATCGGTTCGAGAAAGAAAAATGGCGGCACGTGCGAACCGAATGGCACCGCCTATCCGTCTGACCGTAAATAGTTCAGGACAAGTAAACAGGGTGTGTATTTTTTTTTCTTTTCAGAAGAAGTCATTCGAACAGGTTTCGAGGTAAAGTTTCTTTAAACATGAAGGGTCAAGCAAAGGGTTTTTTTATTCAAATCATTTGTTGAGCCGTGAGAAAGTAAGTAATAGAAATATTTCATTTTGTGTTCGGAAAGTGATTTTATCCTTACATTTGATATTATACAATAGTCACAGTACTGTGTTCAATGGTGCCGCGGCTCTAAAACGTCATTATGGTGTGAAAAAACAGAGTGTTTTTTATTCAGAAACAGCCTAACCTAACTTTTATTTCCATACAGGGCAGTAGGACACATCTGACGATTTTACACGCAAAATAAGACGGATTACACAAAATAATAACTACGTATAACTATTAGAGCATTAGATTTAAGCTACTCTCTATTCCACGAATTGCAAATTGCTCGGAGTAAATTCCACTCGAAACGGGATATCTTCTTAACAGAATATATCGAGTTAGGTAGCTTTGTTCATTTGAAAATCTACGGTCTTAACAAATTCAGTTAAGTTAATAAATTACTAGATCATTATACAGGATATTCAGAGAACGTGAAGGCTAAAATTTTCTCAATTCATTCAATAATGTACTTTAATAAATGCTTATTAAGTTTAGTTTCCAATGTCAGAAAATATTTGAAAATTATCTGTAAACTATAACGAGTGGCAATGGAAATTCAACTGTGAACAACGATGATGTGGTTTCTAATTCCAAGGCAAATTGAAATTTTAATTGCTGAAGTTTGTAATCTAGCTGACTATCATTATTTCCGTTGATATCTACTTTTTTTTTGCGTAGTAAAATCATCAAATGCGTCCTCCCACCCCGGGCAGGGCAGGAGGGACTGTCAGACTTGTACTGACTAAAATCCACGGTGTGCTTCAATAGCCCTTTATATTCCGGGGTCACGGTGATAGAAATAAGTCCCGCGACCTCGACAGGCTTTGGTCCTCTGTGAGGGGGCCCCGTCATGGCGAAATCTACTTTATGTATCTTTAGCAACAGGTTTATTTGCTTAAACTTTACTTATTGTTATCTGAGTACTTAAGCCTAACTTAATTAAAACCCTTAGCTAATTTGAATTTCCCTTAATTGTTTTTGTAAAGTTGTTTTCCGGTGTTACAAATTAAAACCTCTGTAGCTTTCTTACAGTCAAAAAGATAAATTGTAACAATTAGATCCGTGTATTTTATATTTTCCTTATTTTTTAATTCTTTGTGTTTCTTATGTTTATTGTCTGTATGCTTCAGATATTAGTTTTCCAATGCTGTGTAGGTGTATTCCAACCTGCCTCTGTTACTATACTTTGATTTTTGATAAGACCGTCTCTTTATTTTCAACCACTGTTAATGCATCTTGATGGAGGCGGAAGGAATGACAGAACACACAAGTTCAAGAAATAACATTTAAATAAAAGAGTACATAGGCACTGCTCTATCTTTCATTACGCCACGAAATTAATGAACAACGTGTTAGAAAAAGCATAGCTTTTTCCCATCTATGTTGCGATCAGCTACAAATATAAATGCAGCTGAATTTATATACCAATATTTTACACGGAGTGATTGCCAATCTGATCTCCAAAACCAAAACTGAAGCACACATGAGACCTTTACCTTATGTATACCTATGTAGAAAGAGTTTTTTTGCGAGAATGTTTCCTGGTTTCAAAAACGACGGAACACAGTAAATAATTGTAAGCAGTAAACACTTTGAGGCAACCCATACTTGTATAGTTCCCACAAAGTCATTGTAGAGGCAAGTGGAGGGCACTATAACAAAACATTAACCCACTTCCATGTGCAAGCAGGCGCTGCATTTGCCATGCGGCACCCAGATCAACATAGAAAGTGCCAACGCAACATTTGTATACTCCGTTGTACATTGCGTGTCCAGCGTTTCTCAACATTATTAATGCCCCCCTCTTGTGGCTTGGCTTCAAACTACGGGGGTTTTTCATGCATTTTTGTAGTAATGTAAATAAATTGGTGATTTAAAAATGTATGTCTTTAAAGTGGGTGAAAGTCAACTTAAGAATCAAAATCTAAAATTTAATTAATTTAGTCACATTTTATTTTTATTGGTCGTGAATATGCTCTTCACTTCAGACTAGTTCAGACTTGACAAAGTCGAAGACTGAGTGAACTTATGAAGCCTCTTCACTCTAACTTTGAAGAGATTTGGGTTGAATGCTTCAGCGTTCGGAAACAGACGCAGTTAGTGAGTTTCAATCTTTTTCTGTGTGTATTATAAAGTGTGTTTTATTGGATTTAAAATACAGTTAAAGATCAGAGTCGTTTTTTTCTACAAAAAAAATACTAGAACCACACTATAGGTTTCACTTTGATTAAATTTACATAAAAAATCACTGTTTTTAACTTAAATAATTATGTGTCAACATTTCATTTTCTAAATGTTTATTCTCTCAAATGCATAGACGAAACGATGCGACGTTAAGAAAAGCTTCTTAAGTTTTTATCAACGTGTCTGTCCGGTAACACACGCTTGTCTGACATACAATCATTTTTACTTCAGAAGTGAACTACGAGTAAGTATTTAGGCCAAAATACACTCGTTTGAACTTAAAGACTGCTACACGTAAGCGTTTTCGTTCTGTAGTAATTTGCTATTACAGTATCATTTTGTTAAAATTATACCAAAGTCGACCCCAAGCAATTATAATACACTAGCTACTACTTTATGGTTGTGACGTTGTCTCCGTGAAGTTCCGTAATTTTGCGCTTGGCGCAGTGACCGAGCGATCAACTGCTGCGCTGCGTGTCGTGGGTTCGATCCCCGCATGGAACACATACTTGTGTGTTCCGGGTCTGGGTGTTTGTGTATGTGAGTTTTTATGTTAAAAACGCACCCACGGTGCAGGAAAAAACACCTAGCGTGGGGCAACGTATAAAAAATGTGAGCAAACTTGGTGTAATGTAGGGTATTCTTAAGTTGTGTTTACTATAATTAATGTTGTACACCCACCGCGTACTTAGTCAATAAATAGGTACTAAAAGAACGTCTATAATTTTACTTAATGATACTACATTAATTGGGGCCTCTACGTATGAGCAATGTCGTCTTACCACTTGAATATAAATACTTGGCATATATTTGAATCATAAATATCGATTTTGCTGTCTGGCTAGTAGCTGTGCCAATTTATTCCGATCCGAATATGTGTGTAGCATTCCTAAGTCCAGCGTATGTCAAAGTTATGAATCGCCCCTCTTCGGGCGTCCTCAGTAGAGGACGTTCGTACGTGGGTCACGGAATGGACTTCCGTCCATGTTCACAGTAATGGAGATTGGTTCGCCTTTTAAAACGTCAACCCATCCGAATAGCGGGCGTAAAAGCAGAGGTTTGTTATTTTATTTTTATGTTTTCAGAATAAATTGAAAAATATATTATGCCGATAAATCGGACGGCAGTAAATTGATTTTTTTTTTGTCAGAAAAATGACTTATTTGGTAGTTTTTTCGATCGAGAACGAAATATTCATATCCTTATCCTATCCTGCTTGTAACTGTCATTAAAAAAAATGGCGAGGCTAGTTTTTTTTTTTAAATAGTTTATCTAGCTGACAGATTAAATATATTTTTTTCGGTGGATAACATATAGTTTGTATGCCATCGCAAATACAAAAATCAATCTAGCAAAAGTATATATAACTCACTTCATAAATATAACTTTACAACCAGAATCATACTCGTATGTGTTTACAACACATCGGTTTTCTTAGTGCATTGCTTTACACGATTTCCCCTGTGAGAAGCACAGCAAAAACTTATTGAAGTTGTGAAAGAAAACCACTGTTTTACAACGTAATAATATTGTAGACTAGCTTTTACCAGCGGATTCACCTGCATTTAACTAGAAAATTATCCCACAGGGACTTCTTACCGAGATAAAAATAATCCTAAGTGTTAAAGTCATAGTCATAAGCTTTGTGTGAGAGATTAACAATAATTTAAGGAGAAAACACATTATGTAAACGAGACACGACCCGATGAAACGCGATGCGTGTTGAGACGAATCAAATGTATTGTTTTCTTTAGACCAGAATCACACTATGAACATCCGATGCGACGCCATGCCTGCACATTTGATTCGAGTCAACACGCATCACGTTTCATCGGGTCGCGTCGCGTTTTAATAATGTGTTTTCGCCTTTATCCATCTAAGCTCACACATCTTATATAACTCAATAGTTGGATAAGATGACGTTAGGAGTCCCTCAAGGCTCTATTTTAGGACCTTTATTATTTATACTGTTTATTAATGACATAAAATATTGCTTTCAAAATTCAAAATTTCTCTTATACGCTGATGATTTAAAAGTTTTTAAACAAATTTCTAATGAACAAGATTGTGTAGAGTTCCAGCGCGATCTAGATCGTTTCTCGGACTACTGCTCTTATAATAAACTGTACCTTAGCTTACCAAAATGTCATATTATAACATTCACTAAAAAGAAAAATATCATACATTACAATTACCGACTTGCTGATTGTGTTATTGAAAAAGTTAACAGCGTACGTGATCTTGGTGTGCGATTGGACTCGAAACTTCACCTTGATCTTCATGTGGAGAAAATTATCAATATGGCTTATCGGATGTTTGGCTTTGTAATGAGAGCATCTAGAGATTTTCATCGTCCGTCCACGTTCTTGCACTTGTATAAATCCTTAGTAAGGCCGCAATTAGAATACGCAGTACCGATCTGGAATCCCTATTATATGAAATATATTGAAGCTATCGAATTAATCCAGAGAAAGTACCTTCGTGCTCTGCAATTTAGATGCTTTCGGAAAAAGAAATCGTATCAATCGCTCCATAAAGAATACGATCTGCTAACATTACGGTCAAGACGCGTCCTCCTTGAGGCAATGACGTTATTTAGTGTATGCCGAAACATATTTGATTGTCCTGAGTTGGTGGCTGGTTTGTGTTACCTGGTCCCTCGAACAGTTCATGGGCGGGAGGTACGCACCAGGCGACTGTTTGCTACCGGCTTTTGCAAATCCAACGCTGGTGTGCGCTCACCTTTATTTCGCTTAGTCGACACTTACAATACGCGTTTTAGTGCAATAGATATATTGTTCGTGAGCAGATGTAAATTTAAAAACGACGTAATTAAAATTCTTAAGGATCGGCAGTAGGCTCTATTTATAGGTTTTGCTTCATTTTTTAATTTATATTCTAGACCTGCATAGAAGTATTTGTAACTTTTTTCCTACCTATTTGATAGAACATTGTTAATACCTGCCTCTTTTGTTTTTTTAACAATTAACTATTTTTATCTTTTTGTTTCCCTTATAATTTAGCCCTGTTACAGCTAACGTTTGCTTACAGTTATCTTTTATTATGTCTTATAGTAATCTGTGGAAAATGTTGTGGGTAGTATATTTGTTAAGTTTAATGTTAAGTCAGCACTGTTTACCCTTAATGTACTACTGTTTGTTTTCCCAAACATAATAAATAAATAAATAAATAAAGATACTGTTTGTATTTCTGGGAAAATGAATTTACCAACCATTTTAGAGAGATTAATGTAATACTAAATGCGCAAAGTAGGTGCGGTTTGAAAACAATATCGCGAATCAGGCAATACACTTGCCGCAGACTGTGGTTTGAATAATACTAATTCGTTTAACAAACGTTATGCTGTTAAGCCTGGGAGAGTAAAAAAAACGGTACCATTGCCGTAGAAAGTAGTCTGCATTATATAATATTTAATAAAAGTTTGCACTGTGATAAAATTCATAAAATGGATTATTCTATTCCATTGCTAAAGCAATACAGAAAAAACAGGTGGCGATGGCGAATGGCACCAAATGATTCTTCTAATATTACACACTCATCAGTTCTTGATTGAACTTGGCTTGACACGCAGTCACGTGTCTAGATTTATTGACACGACTTGTCTTATTTATTGGAATAATATAGTTATGAGTTTGATAAAGTGACCTTTTCAGAATCCTTGATCCAAATTATATTCATTTTTTTTTGCTTCTAGTAATCACCAAGCAATATAAATGTTTTAATTTTAAAGTATGCGTGCCAGTAACGAAGACTTTACTTTTTAAAATGCACTTTGTGACTGGGAGAAAACTACGATAAAAAACACTGAGAAGCCACATAATAAAATGACTAAACTGGCAGAAAAATAAAATGGCTGCCAGTCTCAAATGTAAATCCCACACGATCCCAACGTACTGTGTGATTTATATTTGCTCATATAAAAATCTAGAACAGACAACCAGCAAATACAATGCAGATTGTCCCACTCCATCAAAAGAAAATCCTACCGCAGAACCGTTCTAAATTCAAAGACTTCTATTGTATGCCGCAGTGATAAAACATAGCCATTACGCAAAGCTGTAACTATTACAAAAAGCCCTTTCTTTTTTAACAAGTCTCCTATGCTTACAGTTGAAATACCTTCGCTTTTTACATCGGAAACCATTCACTTTACTTTTTAACGTGTGATGTTCTAAACGTCCATAAAAAGAGACTGGTTTTATTGCTACCCTCTTTAGGTTCAATTTACGAACTCGATCGGATGGAGTCGACATTTTTAAGTGGACTTTTTAAGAGTCGAATGTTAATGTTGATCCTTTGAGTAACTAGAACGTTCTGCTTCGACAAATGGCTGAAGGAACTAATGAGTTTTCAGAGTCTAAACAAAATGGCAATGATGGGAAACATATATAGGGGAACAGTGTATAAAATGGGGCCGCGAGGTATTCTGGGTAATCACACAAGGGAAACATAACAAAACTAACGTAGCGCAAGCACCAACAGGACGTCTCGAATAATCTTGAATTTGGAGGCATTCCACGATGGGCACCCGCTGACAATGGCACCTAAGCTACTGACACCTTATATCTTCCACATAAGGTTCTGCCAAAAATTGTCGCGGGTGCCAGGTGCCTTAAGTGGAATACCTCGTCATTTGTTAATGGCCGCTTGCAAATGACGTCCTGATGGCGCTTGCGCTACGTTAGTGTTGTGTTAAGTACGCCTAAAAAGTGTTTGCCCCTATTATACATCGCGTCCCTATCTTATACACTGTTCCCCTTTTGGCTTCACCAAAGTATACAAAAATATTATTTCAATCCTGTTGAAGGTCTTCATAGAAAAATAACGTTTTTTATGCACGGAAAATCATCAAATGAATTTTCCCTCTCTGGGCTGGTTCCTAAGTTACTATAATTTAATTGAATAAAGCCACTCAAAACATCTGAAAGGCAATTTAAAGTAACCTTTTATTTTATCAATTTATTGTATCTCTTTACTTTGTCTCATCCTTTTATAAGTTAAAGCCATAAAGTTTGCTCAAGAAAAGCTAACTCTGTAGCCAGGTTATTTATTTTATCGCTACATAGAAATATTTTAAGTAAAGCCGGGAGAAGACTCTTATTTACTTTCTTAAATCTTTTTTTTATTATGTATTTACAATGGGTTTATTTTTGACCTCAATCTGGTCAAGAAGCAAAAATGAGACCAAAGTTGAAACGAAGGTACCCAGAAAAAAACTGGTGGCCTGTTATGACGTTTAAAAAGCGAGAGTAATTACAGTGTGAGAACGAGATAGACGATTTGCATAGCTCTGTCTCTTTCCCAAAGTGAAATAATTCGCTAAAGCCACAAGCGAACGAACTCGCAGGCCGAAGTTAGGAGCACCGGATCGTAAAGACACTGGATTTTAGTCAGTACAAGACTGATAGTTTCGCCCTGCACTGAACTCATTTGATGATTTGACTACGTAAAAAAAGGCAGAAGATTAAGATAGTATAATAATAAAGCAATTTTTTTTTGAACTATTGGTATGCTTTCCTGGTAAAATCATAGCCACATTTGACCTTAATAACGTTTGTCCAATAAAAATATATCTTCATATATTAGTGCACTGTCAGATACGACCTCATAACTTGTTCGTCGTAAATAAAGACCTCTAAATAAACAAGAGTTATATGCAATATCTTTCATAGTTTTATGAGCATGCGTATGGCCGGCCTATAAGGAAATGAAGAATATTTTATGAATGATAAATAGTACATATTTAGACTATATTTTTTGTGGTTTTCCTTATGGACAATGTACAATGGGCTGCAGAAGTCCATGCAATTTTGTAAACGAGTGTATACTCAAATAAAAACGTAATAAGACTTGACGAGTATCTCTAAAGGTTTTTCTTAGGCGGTTGGATCAAGAGCCTGATTCGTTCATGTATGCTCACTGCGAGGACATTTCTGTCTCTGTTCTAACCATCGGAAACTAGGTTGCTCCCGACACCAACGGACAGCTATATTTTTTTTGTTTTTTTTTTTAATATTTGTTGTAAAACGAATTTAAACGAAATAAGATAATAACACAATAGAAGTAACGGTCTAGGTTCGAGGTTTCGAACCCATGTCTTGTGTATAACATCTGGCGTAATCTCAAAAAAGAAAAACATCGTGAGAAAATTGGTTATTCTCCTAACTAAATAACGAAAAAGTGAAAATTATTTTTGTGGCAAATTTAAAACCAAAAATAATAAAAAAAAACTCATAATGTACTTCTATTTTAAGCTTATTAACAACTCTTTTGTTGGCTGTACATGTTAAGGTTTGTGCCTATTTGTTTTAGTGCTTAAGTGTACATTAAGTTGTAGGTCGCCGTGAATTGTGTGCGCGGCTGTACAAATAAAACATTGCCGTTGTACATACAAGAAGTGCAAACTTAGCTGTGTTTCTTAAAGTTGTGTTATTTTGTGAAATGAACATAACAAGCCACAATGATTTTAACAGAGAGTATTTTCTTAAGAAAATTATTTTTTAAACATACAATATTTTGTTTTGGTCCAGCTGGATGAAATTCTGTGTTATATCGATACTAGCTGTTGCCAGCGGTTTCGCTTGCTACAATTCGAAAATTATACCACCTAAACTCTTCTATGTTTTAATTCAGGTTATAAACTATCTGTGAATCAAATTTCATCTAAATCTGTTCAGTAGTTTTAGCGTGAAAGAGTGACAAAAACACACTCAAAAACTTTCCTTTTTATAATATTATTATAATAATACTTATTTACTGAATTTATATGAAGTCGGTTAAAAACGTTGAAGTTTTAAAAACTTTCGTATGAAAAATTAACGCCCTGAAAAAATAACTTAAGTAAATAAACTCAACGTGATTAACCAAATCATTCAAGACTTATTTAACGTTTTTATTTTCTCGTACAAATTCAGAGTACTTCACTTTCAAGTCCCCCACAAGCGGTGCACGGAGTTGAAACTCGAAGCGAGGTAAATTAACCATGAAACTAGTTTGAATCCAATGTAAAAAGTTTCATATAAAACCCTTTACGTTAGTTTACTTTGCATTTCCAGAGAAATTTCATGCGTTGAGGTTAATGCTGAAACTGTGTTATTCTTGAATATTTACATACTCTGTTCGACTATTGGATTTGCTCCCTGGGCTTAGGGTACTACCGTCTTAGCCGAATTTTCGGACGAATGCCACTATTTATGACATACTGATTAGTGGTGCGAACTACTCAATTTGGGGTAGGAGGAACAGAGTGGAAAGTTCCTCACTACACGGTGAAAAGGAAGGTACCTTCCAACCAGACGGGTGTTGTGTCTGGTGGGCTTTCTGCCCGACATTCATAGTCGGAATATTCTATGTCTTCTAATGTCGAGGATAACTTTGATTGCGCGATGTAGGCATTTTTGCATCTTAGTTTCTCCGTCACTTCATAGATGGCGCTAGCGTACTTTTTTGTAGATCTCTTAAGTCGCTACACTCAACTCGACTCTCGATCTGTTGTCATAACATAAAACTTAAAGGTGGTTTTTTTATCGTGTTTAAATCATCTGGAGGGACTTTCAGACTTGCACGAACTAAAATCCACGTTGTTCTTCAATAGCCCTTTACGGTCTGGGGTCACGGTAACTGGTTGATCTCGCGACCCCGGAAAATGGAGTGTATTTCACTCAAAATTTTTAAATTACTTACGTCCGTATCTTCATTGACGGACTAAGAGTAGTAGACCCCCGGGTCCTTAATCAGCCGGCAAGCTCCCCATTACTCGCCATCCACAAGCCTGTTTCAATCATCCTGGATTAATTGATGTTCGGATTATCCGGTCAAATAAATTACAAATGTGAAAGGTTATAATCCCGCAACCATTATTGATGATATGATGTATATGATGCGTCTATTGTCTGACCAAAATGGAAACAAACCCGGAGTTATTGATTTTACAATGCGAGGTCTTTTGAAGGCTTAACGCGGACTTTGGGTCCGGCAGACCCTTTTGCTGCCCTAAGTACCTTCTTTGTAACTTTTATTTTATTAGAGTAAATCGTTACATCAAACAATTTCTTCTTGGCACTCGTGCTGGCTTTGTTTGTTATTAATTTCTGATTTTACTCAAGTAGGTAGCAGGTGAGAGAGTTTCTAGTGGAATCAGCTTTATGGAATATTATTTGCATTTTATAAAGATCTCATTTTTTTATCGTAATAAAATCATTAAATGACTCGTCCCGGTACTGTATTTTTATGGTGCGGTCATCGGTGCTGCCAATCAAAGAATAACTTAAAATATATAAATTATTCTTAAATCTTTGAATTTCTTTTTTAATCTGTCTTTTGTGTTTTGTTATTTTTGTTCAAAAGTATCTTGCTGTAAATATTTAGTTATCTAAAAAATATAGTTCAAATGTCCAGTATTCATTCATCTTGTATCCCCCTAAAATCATTCTGTTCTGAAAAAAGCTATACAGAGGCATTATTTTTCACGTTTTTCATGAAAAATCTTACTCATTTGTACACTACAGGCGCTTTTACATATTCCACTAAGTTTTCCGCTGTACATACTTCAAGTACACTATTGGCAAAATAAGAAAGTCTTATACGTCCAAAAATACCTGACAGCATCCTAATGAACCTCATTTCGTGAAAACCTAGTCTATTATCTGTTATATAAGTCTTAAATCGCTAACACGCAGTGAGCAAGTGAGTTAATCAAGGCATAATCCTGTTCTGCATACGTAGAGAACTTTGCCTGGCTATGTGCTGGAATAATTCAAAAGCTATTAGTTTGGTTGGAGAGATTAACTGAAATCCTCTGCGCAATCAACATTGCTATCAAACCGGAGTAGGGTTTTGCGTGATTGTTATCGGTTTGACTTCAAATCAAAATCTAGGATTTTCTTGCGTTGCCTGCCATTGTGTAAATATTAATTCAGTGTGTAAGGATCATCATCATCATCGTTTTTTTTAATGTTGCCCCATACTAGGAACATCTCTTGTGTCGTGGGTGCGCTTACAAACATACAAATTCACATGCACAAACGCCCAGACCCGGAACAACTACATCATATTTGCTCCGTGCGGGAATCGATTCCGCGACTCGCAGCACAGCAGTCCAATCACTCAGCCACTGCGCTAAGCGTGTTGTCCTTATTGCAGCCGTAGGACGCTTACTGCTGGATGCTGCCTCCCCTATAGATTCGCAATAGGGCTGGTTGAAAGTGGCTTGCATCTAGCGCGATCTAGCGGTCTTCATCAGATCTTCTGCGTAACTTGTAGTTGGAAGTCTAACGATGCGCTTGTAAGTGCATGGTCTTCAGAATCTATTCAATTTTTATTACGTGTTTCCTCTGTGCTGTGTGTTTGTCTACAAACTTTCGTCTCAGGTACATATTAACATGCCCGGATCAAAAAAAAAAACTGGTTGCAGATCAAACAAATAAGACTGAGACTTATCAACTGAACTAGTGCCACCACACGTCAAATTAATACAACATAGATTTTTCTATATACGCGTGCGTACACACTGGGGTTAGTTAATTTATGCAAAACTGATTGCTTTAAACCCTTTGACAAAGTGTCAAGGCATTTCAAGTCGGAGTGTGTACAGTGTCCTTTAATACAGAACTGTAATCTGAACTAAGGCGTTAAGGCTACTAAGTTGAAGGCAAACTAATAATCGACTTAGCTGTTATTTGACCCAGAACTATCTTCTGATCCCCTAAGTAAACAATGAGCGTTGATTGATTAACCGATTTAAGTTTGACAAAATGTTGGCCTAACTAATCTCAGTTTAGCGATTTGAAATCAACATCTACGTATTATAAAATTGTAAGAGCCTGATGTCTGAACATTAAAGATATTGGAAAAAAGGGAGGGAAAAAATCCTCATTCTCCCTTGGTGGGACTTTTTAACAGGAGTTACCTAGGCCCTAGCATAAATCCTAAGTATTTGGCCGTACGGCTTACTGTATTACAATGTTAATTGTATGCAAATTGAAAAAACATTAGAACGAGGAACAAGTCTTGTTCATAGAATCAAAAATCGAAGTCGCCGTTTACTTTGATTTACAAAAACATGAAAACTGGTGGTTAGGCTTTAAAACGACTACAAACAATTAAATACAGAAAAGGTTCTGTATTTAATTGTTTGTAGTCGTTTATTTTAAGGAAAATAAAGGATCAGTTTAGACCGCTCAGATAATTATGTTGCTAAAAATTTCAAATCACGAAAGTGGCACATATTAGTTCATCTTTGTGTTATTAGATATTTGAATATACATCTGATTTTTGTTAACATTTTCCAATCTACCATAAGTACAGACACCAACACATCAACCTACCCGAATTTGTTGAAATTCTATAATAGATTTCGAACTTTGTTACTGAAGAAGTTTTATGTTCGATTGGGAAAATTCGACTAACTACAGATACGGTAGGTTGATGAGCAGGCGTCTGTTAATTAATTTCTTCACCAGAATAAAAGATTTCATCAAATTAATAAATAATCTCCTGGCAAATTGCGGATATGAAATGAATGGAAAATCCTATAGTTTCCGGGAAAACATAACCATGGAAATTGGTTTCCGTGAAATAACGATTAGTTACGCAGGTAATTATTTGGTAACGACATTAATTTTCCTATGTGGAATTGCGTTTATTAATAGCTAGTCAGATAACTTAAACGTGGTTTGGTTAAGTAATTAAATTAAATTGGTAATAGTAGGTAAATACGTAGATATAAATTGTACACGAATATATTTATTTTTATCGGCTTTTATACAGTTCTTGTTTGATTTAACTTAGCAGTTTAAGAGCAAAATATATTTTTTATCAGAGATACACTGACAAAGACAAAATCCAAAGGCCCAGAAGCCAAGACATGACTTGACTAACTGGCTTGTCTTAAAATACTAATAAATACTTCTCGGTCCCCATAATTTATTCAAAACTGACTCGCCGTCCGATCATGGACCACACACGAGTAGACGGCGCGTCAGAAATGTTCCACGCGGGCCTCAAACAGGTCTCAACAATCTAACGAGGCCTCCCTTAGAAGGCCAAAGCCTGCTAGGGTAGTGGTACTACCTCATCAGGTAACGGTCATCTGACCCTGTAACGTAACGTAAAGGGATAGGCTATTGAAAGATCATCGTGGATTTTAGTCACTACGTCTGACAGGGGTTATACGAGTCTGACGGTTAGCTCTTGGTGTTGGATGGGAATATACCCCCGTTCCACCTTAGGCGGGAGGACTCATTTGTTGATTTCAACACGAAAAAAAAACTTCTATATTTCCGCCTACCTTGAAACTTTGAGAAGCATAGCCCGTTTTCCACGGTTACATTTGTAACGTACACTGCGTTTGAATAATTCAAACAACCTCCGCATTTTGCACGGCACAGGTTAAAATTAAGGCTCCCAAGGATTTTCATTTATTAAAGGAGTAATTTTAGTATAATTGGGCAACGTGATAGCAGGAGCTAACCGCGCTGTATGTAGTTACATTTTCATACTTAATTTCTTCATGTTAAGATTTGATATGAGAGAGAGATGACATCTAAGGAGTTGGAAGAGCGCAGAGACCTATAGATGAAAGTGAGCGTGAGCAGCATTATTGACGCGGCGCTGTCATTACACCAAATTGCATTAAAAATGTAGAACCTACCACGAATTTCCGCAGGTCATGAGTGGTGACGAGGACTAGGTCCGTCACGCTAGGCGCACCGAGCACAAGTGGAGCACGAGCCGAACACAATTCGTGTGTGACCGACTTACAAGCCTCGAACAAGCGCGCTGCGAGCATTTCGTTTGTGCTCGGCTGCGTTCCGCCTGTTTAGTCGGTTTTTTGACAAACTCAAAGGGATTTGACTACGTTCAATGACAGTGATCGTTGAAGGTTCGTTGTACGTCCACACTTGCGCCGCGAACGACGAAGCCGAGAACGGCTCCGCTCGTGATCGGTTCGCCTAGTTCGGATTTCTCGATTAGTTCGGGCTCGTTTTCAAAACGTCTGTCACTAAGGCTACACCACGGATTTCGTGTTTAGAGATAGACCCCTAGAATCTTTGCAAACACGCGACCGTGTCGGTCGACATCGGGAAGAAAACTGAGGGAGGCGTGTGATTGTGAGGCGTGTGGCGTCGAACGAATTACGGAATCTCATTTGTATCGCGACAGAAGGAAAACAGTTAGCAACAGCATCAGCTCTTACTGCATCGCTTCAAAAATTTGGTGAGGGCAAGGGACTTTATTTTCATCATTACATTTACATTTACATTTACATTCATCAAAACATGAGACATCTTCTAACCCGCACTAGGTCCGCATGGTGGGTTATGGCCCATTCCCTCTCACAGAGAGGAGGCCGCTGTCCCAACAGTGGGAACATTTTAGGCTGATGCACCTATTGTAGACGTTTCATAAGTGCCCTATGTGAAATAAAAATATTTGATTTGATTTTGATGATGATGAATCTCAAAAAAGGAGCACTAAAATAACAGTCTAAATAAAACCGCGTTATTGAATTTCCAACTTTCGGCGTTGAAACGAGAGTTTAAATTGGAATTAACGTGTTTAATCTACAACTAAATTAGGTAAGTTCCTCACTAGGACATTACATAATTACCAGGAATTAGGTACTAACAGCATTAACTAATTGGCAAATCCCAATTAAATTAGTCCGAATGAGATTAAATAGGCATTAACTGAATCAAACTGGATAACTAGTTTATGCTAAAACTAGCTAAACTAATAAGCTAATGACTCTGTAATATTTCCACTGCTGGGACATAGGGCTGCGTCTCTGTAAAAAGGAGATTCTACCGATTATAGCCCATTCCTTCGGAACGAAAAAAAGACATGTACATCACCCAACCCGCACTGGCCCCCTCCCAACGACGATATATTACTAGACTCCTAATAACAGGCGACCGATATCTGTCAACACATTAGGCAAAAAGGTCTTATATCCGTCTTATTTCGACCACTCCTGTGAGCCGTAAACATACCTTGAGACAGAACAGACCTTGATTTAGCCAATCACAACGCAGTACCCTGCCCCCCACGCTTACGTAGTACCTCAGCGAGTTGACAGAATAGTTTTTGTTGCTTAGATCGTGCATGCGGAGTCTAGAAATATATCGTCGTTGACACCACCCAACCCGCACTGGGCCCATCCCAATCATTCAATATCATAAGTCTCCGAATATTTTAATCTATACATATAATAAAACTGTAGAAAAGTTATTTTTGTACATTAAAAAAAAACTCAAAAAATATAGCCAGGGTATTAAAGAACAACCAATAGAACCCATTTCTAGCATTTTTAGAATTTTTGTCTGTTTGTCTGTTTATCTGTTTGTCTGTGTATTTGTCCAGGTATCACATAAAATGTACGAAATTAATGTAGATAACTTTTATACACAACGATTAAGCGTAACTTGGAGAGGAATTTAGTTTTTGTTTCATTGGAATCGGTTCAGTCTATCCAAAGATATTTGAATTTAAAGTGTTTCAGAAGTAAAATTACGGGTGCACTTTGGTCTCACACATTGATTTCGTACGTCAGTCGCGCGATCTAACTTCGAATAGAAAAACTACATTATTCAAATAAATACATATTTCAACGCACGGCAGATGGCGTTAAAAGAAAACCTGGAATAGACGTGTTTATGTTGAAATAACATTATGTATTTTGTTTCATCGTAATCGGTTCACATAATATGAATGGACTGGAATGGACCGGAATGGACTGGAATGGACTGGAATGGACTGGAATGGACTGGAATGGACTGGAATGGACCGGAATGGACTGGAATGGACCGGAATGGACTGGAATGGACCGGAATGGACTGGAATGGAGCGGAGGGGAGTGGAGGGGAGGGGAGTGGGGCGGAGGGGAGTGGAACGGAAGGGAGTGGAGTGGAGTGAAGTAGAGTGCATAGAGCGGGCATTAGGAAAAATAGTTCTACATAAACCTGGAATAGAAGTGTCAAATGTTCTTGATAAATCTTACAAAATTCTAAATACAGGGTTTATATGAAAAACGTGGCCAGAATTAAGCGCTTCGAACTAAAAAAATACATTGTTCGATTCCGACATCCACGCGAACGGAGTCGCGGGCACAGCTAGTTGTAGAATATGCCTGTTTCCTCACGATGTTTGCTTTTTCCGTTTTGAAAGCTGTGATGATGAAATTACTGACACAAAGCACTGCATCCTGGTTAAGTGCTGAGCTCAAACTTTTGGTTATTTTTTTTACGGGGTGTCATCATCAAGTGAGTCCACCCATCGAGGATTGGAGCAGAAGGGACTGTAAACTCGTACGGGCGAAATTCTACGGTGTTTTTTCAATAGCCCTGTACGTTCTAAGGTGACGGTTACCTGATTAGACAGTCCCGCGACCCCGGCAAGTGCTGGGCTCAAACCTATGACCTACGATATTACTCAATGTTGGGGTGATTACCATTGGGCCACCATTGCTCGAGCTAGAATTAACATAATGTTTGTAAAACCACTGAAACTATTATCGTTAAACCAGTCTCAGCACTAACAATAAATTAGGTGAAGTTACTAACTTTATATAATCCCTAGGTTTCTCTTATTAAATCTGTTAGACTGGATTTTCAATTGCGGTATTCAATTTGTGACGAACTTTGGCTTTATTTTAATTTGCTATATTGTGTTTGTCATGTTGATCTTGAGGTCTCGTTTTGGATTCCAAGGTCAGATATTAGGTATATCTATGATGGTTTCAGTAGCAACCACGGAAGCTGGATTTTGTATCTAATCGCTGAAAATAAACTCGCTCTTTTATTAAAAGGGGTTCGACTAGCGACGAGTAAAGGGCAACTCGCTGTCCGACCATGGACCATGCCCAGGTCGACGGCGCGTCGTGTTCCACGCGCGCCTCAAAGAGCGTCAGCATAATGACGGGGCCCCCTTTCAGAGGGCCAAAGCCTGCTGGGGTCGCGGGACTTATTCCATCACCGTGACCCCGGAACATAAAGGGCTATTAAAGGACACCGTGGATTTTAGTCAGTACAAATCTGACAGTCCCTCTCGCCCTGCCTGGGGTGGGAGGACTCATTTGATGATTTTACCACGATAAAAAAAAAAGTTTCACTAATTAAATCTGTGTTAGACTGGATTTTCAATTGCGGTATTCAATTTGTGACGAACTTTGGGTTTATTTTAATTTTTTATTGTCATGTTGATCTTGAGGTCTCAGTTCTGGGCTGGCTTCCAAGGTCAGAAATTAGGTTTATCTATGATGGTTTCAGTAGCAACCACGGAAGCTGGTTTTTACATATCACCACCCTTTGAAGATTACAGGTGTTGGCAACTTTGCTTTTGATTGTTTTGTTCTTTTTTGATTTTTGTGTTCTGTTATAATGGTTTTCAACTGGTGTGAGCTCAATGACTGTGTTCTATCGTGAATAAATACTGATTTTAAATAATCTCTTGTTTTTTATCATTTCCTGTATTACGCAAAGCAGAAGGTAACACAGGTTTTACCTGTAATATTGATGATGATGTGATCCGACCAATTTCGACCAAAGGCGATTACTACAGCTCCACTGTGCACCATATCGTATCGTGTGTCATAGAACTTTAGATACGCAGCAAAAACGCACCCAGTGTATGCAATTCTTTACACAGCACTCTGTCTAGAACATATAACGCGTACACACCCTTTGTTCGACCAATTTCAGGCAAAACTTTTTAAAATTCCGCCGAACTAAATTCTATTAGTTCGGACAAATACAGGGCATGTTAGTAGTTTATTGGAAAAGTTTGCCTTACATAAATAAGAACTGTCGAACATTGATGAAGTTTCAAAACATTAGTTAAGTTTAATAGTTCAGTTTAGGTCGTGTGGCAGAAACAATTTTGTGTGGATTTTGGAACGTGTAAAATAAATAAATTATACGTTCACTATGTTTTTGTTTATGACGTAAATCCCTCTTCACGGTTTTAATCTCCGACTAAAAACAAGGGGTGTTATAAGTTTAACAGATATGTATGTGTGTGTTTGTCTGTGGGGGTATTATTGAGGATTTTTATCAAGAATTCCTCAGTACAGTCACAGATTTTGTGCCCCGTTGGTGGCAATTCCCTTCTGTTACACAGAACTTGAACCCGGGTACATTCTTAAACTACGTCCAGCCATCGAAGGACGGGCAGCAGCGTCCTTTGTAAACTTTCGATGATCCCACTGCGATTCCCAAGCCGCCTGCCAAGCGTGGGGATTCTGCCGGGGGGCATTATCATGGCTCCGGTCTTCTGGTCTTCCAGCTGATGATAATGATGATGACACAGAACATAAACATAACTGACGAAACATAAGTAAACTATTAAGCCAAGACAGAGTCACGACGAGAAACCCCGAGAACACGCGAGAAGCATGAATCTTGTTCGGTATTGTAAAATGGCAACATTAATATTTTAAATATAGCAAATAATTTTGTGAGTATGGCAACTCTCTCTTGCAACGCCGGTCAAGGCAAAACTACATGTCCATTTTGTACTGTGCCTAAATTAATTAATAAACGTTGATATTCCTTCTCCATAACGTATTATTTCGCTCCATCCACTGCCAATAATAACCTGACAAGGTTATGGGCCCAGACGCCCGGAGCGAAATAAAGGAATATTGGCAAAAAAAGCTGTGGTAAAGCGGCGGCGTGGTCCTGCGGTCAAGCAGTGGTAAAGGGCGAAACAAGATGGACGGCGAGGGCTATATTTTTGGAGCTTCAAATAATCGCATGATATTAGAAAATATCAGTAACTGGCCCACATGGAAATTCCAACTAAAAGTGTTATTGAAGGCGGTAAATGTCTTTGACTTGGTGGATGGCTCATCAAAATGCCCACAAAATGAAGTCGAAAAAATAACCACATGGAAGAGATTAGATGCAAAAGCCCAAGGAATCATCGTTGGAAGATTGGGCAACACGGCTATGCTACACGTGCAAAATTGCGAAACATCCAAAGAAATGTGGGATAAATTAAATACAGTATTTGAACAAAAATCGGATGTCTCACTCCACATACTACAGCAGCGCTTCTTCGAAGAGAAACTTGACAGTTCAGAGGATGTGTCTACGTTTATAGCGAAAATAGAGGCCATTGTGACTCAAATAAAGCTAGCAAAGGGCGAAATTGCCGAAAACATGATTGTTACGAAAATTATAAGTTCGCTGGGTGAAAAGTTCAGACACTTCGTCTCTGCATGGGACTCTGTGCCCACAGAAAAGCGAAACCTTTCAGAGTTGACAGCCAGGCTCATCATAGAAGAGCAAAGAAATAAACTGTACCAAGACAGTGAAAACAGTAGTTCCACAGCGTTTAAAACTAATACAAACCCAAGAAAATGCTTTAACTGCGGTAAAGTGGGGCATTATAAAAAGGACTGTAAGGTAAAGAAGCACAAAAGTGATAAAACTGAAAACATTCTATTTTGCAATCAATGTAAAAAACGGGGACATACAAAAGAAAAGTGTTGGTTTAACAAGGACAATAAAAAACAAACTGAAGATAAAAAACAAAACGCATTTGTCATGTCAGTGTGTGGACTTATGTCAAAAAGTAAAAATAATGAGTGGTTCTTAGATAGTGGTGCTTCTGAGCATATGTGCTTTACAGTGGACAGTTTCATAAACTATAAAAAATTGTTAGTGCCTAAAGACATTGTAATTGGTGATGGGACAATAATAAAAGCATTAGGTTATGGTGATATTAACCTAGAGGCATATGATGGTCAAAATTGGATTAAAACTTCAATAGGCAGTGTGTTATATGTGCCAAGCCTCAAGACCAACTTATTTTCCATGAGTGCTGCTCTGGATAAAGGTTATAAACTGGAGTCGACAGCTAATGAGTGCCAGTTCATCAAAAACAATAGTGTGTGTGCGGTAGCAAAAAGAAATGGTAAAATGTACACAATGTTATTCAGAGAGTATGAAAATAACGCTATGGTTGGAAAAGTAATGTCAAATCTGAGGGAATGGCATGCCAAACTAGGTCATCAAGACATAAATCAGGTGAAAAGCATCTTAATGAAGCAAGATATTAAGTTCGAAAATAATAGTGAAGAAGAAACCTGTTTGCCATGTTTGAAAGGAAAACAACATAAGTTTCCCTTCCCATCTAGTACCCATAGGGCAACGAAACCAGGAGAGGTTATCCATATTGATATAGGAGGTCCAGTAGAACAAACTTCACTAGGAGGGGCAAGGTTCTTTCTGCTCATCAAGGATGATTATTCTAAATATAGAAAGGTATATTTTCTGAAGAATAAAGGTCAGTCTGTAGAATATTTAAAACAGTATCTGAAAGAAATAAAAGTTAATCCCGGTCACATAGTGAAATACATAAGAAGTGATAATGCAAAGGAATTTATCGGTAAAGAAATGGAAAACTTGCTGAAATCACATGGGATACAACACCAAAGAAGTGTAGCATATACTCCGCAACAGAATGGTTGTGTAGAGCGCGAGATGAGGACGGTGGTTGAGTCAGCACGAACTATGCTTCTGGAGAGCGGCCTAAACAAGAATCTGTGGGCGGAAGCTCTCAATACCGCTGTCTACATAATCAACAGAACAGGTCCTAGTCGTGTGAAGGACAAAACACCATATCAACTTTGGTGGAACAAAGATTTTGATGTCAACAACCTTCAAGTCTTCGGTAGTCAAGTATCTGTACATATTCCTGATCAAAAACGGTTAAAGTTTGATAGCAAGGCTGAATTAGGCCATTTCATAGGATATGGAGAAAATACAAAAGGATACAGAATATATTTTCCAGAAGAAGACAAAGTAGACATCAAAAGAGACATAGTATTTATAAAAAGGTCTATAGAAAACAAAGATAAAGACAGAAGGCAAGAAAAGGAGTATCACATAGTTTCTGAAACTCAAGAAGAGACAGAAGAAGTTTCAGAGGAAGAAAAAAGCCAGTATGAGGATATTGAAAACCCTGAAACAATAGAAAGTGAAAATGAACAGGACTCCATTCACTCCTTTCATGAGGAATCAATACTAGAAGAGGAAGAGATAGAAGAAGAACAGGAAAACTCACAGGAAACTTCAGGACAGACAGAAGAGGCAACAGAAAGATCCAGAAGGGTAAGAAAAAAACCAAGCTGGTTGAAAGACTATGTACAAGAAGACGAAAACATGTTCCTGAGTTACAGCCGTGATGAACCTATTTCCTATCAAGAAGCTATGAAAAGACCAGACAAAACTAAATGGGAGGAAGCCATTAATAAAGAGTTGAAGACACTGGAGGAAAATAATACCTGGGAGGAGGTGACAGAAGTTCCTGACGGAGAAAACATAGTGAGTAGCAAGTGGGTATTTAAAATCAAGGAGGCAGAAGGAAAATCTCTGTATAAAGCTCGCTTAGTAGCCAGAGGATTTGAACAGAAGAACTGCGACAACCAAACCTACTCACCTGTCGCCAAACTAACAACCTTCAAAGCTATGATGGCTGTAGCCACACAAAAAAGGGAGCCAGTGTATCAAATGGATGTCACGGGAGCATTCCTCTATGGTGACATAAATGAGACAGTTTATATGAGATTACCTAGTAATAAGGTATGCAAATTAAATAAATCAATCTATGGTCTTAAAAAATCACCAAAATACTGGAATGAAAAGTTTAATAATTTTATGTCAAATGAAAATTTTTTAAGATCAAAGAATGATCCATGTTTATATTTCAAACAAATAGGAAATGATTACATTTATGTGTTATTATTTGTTGATGATCTGTTGTACTTTGGTAGTAATAAAAAGCAAGTAGGTGACTTTAAAAGTTCCATATGTAAAAACTTTAAAATGAAAGATTTGGGTCTAGCTAGTAATTATCTAGGAATAAATATTAAACAGGATCTTGTTAACTGTGTAACTGTAATAAATCAGAAAAGATATTTGCTAAAGTTGTTGGATTTATATCAAATGTCAAATTGTAAAACTGTATCTACTCCAATAGAACAGAATTTAAATTTTGAATTGTTACAGAAAGATAAAAGTGAAAGTTTTGAAATAGAAAAAGCTTGTAGAAGTTTAGTTGGCAGTCTTTTGTATGCAACTTGCACTAGGCCAGATTTATGTGTAGCAGTAGGATTTCTTAGTAGATATGTGCATTGTGCTAGTGTAGCTTTATTTAAATGTTTAAAGAGGATATTAAGATACATAAATGGTACCATAGATTTGTCTCTAATATACAAATATGATAAGGAAAGTAAAAATGTATGTAAACTGCAAGGCTATAGTGATGCAGACTGGGCCGGTGATGTTGCAGACCGGAAGTCAACATCTGGTCAAATTTTTTATATTTTTAATTGTCCAGTTTCTTGGTACAGCAAGAAACAGTCTTGTGTATCATTATCGTCTTGTGAAGCTGAATATGTTGCTCTTAGTATGAGTATTATGGAAGGTTCCTTTTTAAAAAAGTTACTCAAAGACTTTGGATATTATAATGTTGATTTTGAAATACTTGAAGACAACCAAAGTGTGATTAATATAACAAAAAACAATGACAGTAACAAAAGGTTAAAACATATAGATATAAAATATCAGTATATTGTGGAAAATATATCAACAGGTTCAGTTAAGATAAAGTTTGTTTGTAGTAATAACAATATAGCTGATTTGTTTACCAAACCTTTGGGGAAAGTACTTTTTGTTAAACTTAGAGATATGATATTGTCATAAGTTTGTTATAGCAAGTAGGCATATACTTAATATTGAGTTTATATTGTATAAGGTATCCTGTCTAAGTAAAGGTTGTTTAGTATTTTTAGATTTAAGGCTCTGCATATTTGTTTAGAGGTTATGTTATAATTTAAGGAGATGCATTGCAAAGTTTGTTAAGGGGAAGCATCTCTGAATTTTTCTTAAGGGGGTGTAAAGAATAAATGTTTTGATTTGTTAAATTAAAGGGTTGTCTGGAAATTAAAATATAATGTTGAGGGGGTGTGTTCGGTATTGTAAAATGGCAACATTAATATTTTAAATATAGCAAATAATTTTGTGAGTATGGCAACTCTCTCTTGCAACGCCGGTCAAGGCAAAACTACATGTCCATTTTGTACTGTGCCTAAATTAATTAATAAACGTTGATATTCCTTCTCCATAACGTATTATTTCGCTCCATCCACTGCCAATAATAACCTGAAAAAATCTAAAACAGTTTCTCTACGTCTCCTTTAGTTTGAAGAGACATTTTACCGAGTCTTCTCGCTGCAAGTCTGTATGGACTATAAGGTAAATTTTTACCTAAATTTTCTGAGATTTAATGAAACCTACAGACTCACGACGAGAAACCTCGAGAACATTCGAGAAGTGTAATTGTGAGAGTTTTTTCCACGTCTCTTTTTCTTTATTAGAAGCGGGAAGACTTCTCGCCGTGTGTCCCCTAGGCTACATAAGATGTAAGATCATTAACGTAAATTAAGAAACAAAATAAGATGATGAAGAGAAAATTTAAGGAAAGGCTTGACATGATAAAAATGTAAATCAACTACCTTTGTAACCGAGAAAAAGCTATCCTTTAAAATATGCCACTGATTTACATAATTATACTTAAACATAAGTACGTAAATCACGATTCATTTTCCTTGTTTTTTCTTGGGTAGAGAGGAATGTAATTACTCGTAGCTAAGCTAAAAGTACGAGACATTTTCGGAATTTTTTCTACTTTTATTTAAGGTCTGTCTGAGAACATTAGAACAGCTAAGTGATATAGTTATTCTGCAGACGATTCTTTCTCTTTACGTACCAAAGAATGAGATATTTAAGCCTTTTTAATATCCTCTGTAATATCGTGTTCTTTTAAAATAACTTATAGATGACTCTACTATCGAAATGAGCACACTTAAATAAGCTGCAACAGCTTAAGCAGATCGGTTTCAGAAATTAACATTCTGCGTAAATAAGTGTGGTGACGAGTCCCCACTAACACTACTGTTCCATTACATTTAGAATAGGCAGACACCAGCACATCAATCTACCCCATTCTGTAAAGTTTAAAAAAAAGCAAAAACGGAAGCTTCAATCGATTCGTAAAATTTGAAAAATTAGAGTAGACTGATGTGCTGGCCTTTGTAAAACGTAGATAGAACGTAGATTCTAAGGGTGTAGTCAGATGCTCGGGCATGTGGGCGGCGAGTAATGGGCGACTTGTTGTCCGATCATAGAACATGCCCGGGGCGATGGCGCGTTGTGTTCCACGCGCGCCTCAAAGAGTTTCAGCAAGATGACGGGGCCTCCCTTTAGAGGGCCATAGCCTGCCGAGGTCGCGGGACTTATCAAATTACCGTGACCCTGGCACGTAAAGAGCTTTTGAAGGACACCGTCGATTTTAGTCAGTACAAGTCTGACGGTCCCTCCCGCCCTGCCCTGGGTGGGAGGACTCATTTGATGATACTCTACCACGTAAACAAAGGGTGCAATCAGATAGTGACGCGGACTGATATAATACCCAAATAGCTTACGAGTGAATAATAATACGGTCGTGGTTTCGAACCCAGTCATCTCTTTGTCTAAATTATTTCATCAGCACCATTCTCAAAATGGTGTGCCCTTCCAACAGCAGTGGCCTTCATTATGGGCTAGTTTTAAACAGGCTTGCATTAAAAAAAAACAAATACATAATTTTCCAAGTTAAACTACTACAATTCGTAATACCTACTAACGACTCGTTTCAAGACACAAGCTACAAGCATTAAATAAAATGTCAAAACCTCCTTTTTCTTTTAAAAGAATGGCCAGTTGCCCCCGTCCCAACTTTACTGGACCATTATATTATACTTTCTTACCAGCCCGTATTGTACCGTTCCTAGGAAATTCCAAAGACTTTGAACGGTGTTGAAAGTTTTCAAAGATTTACGAGTTATCTTTTCTATGGGGGCAGGGCATGTGCTCCTTTTAAAGTACGACGCCTTTTGAAAGAAGCTGTGGGGAATATTAATATTGTGTCTTCATTTTGTTTTTGGGTGATGACGGGGTAAAATTTAAATTTTTGGTTCGTAGTCAATATTTAAAAAAATCAAAGCCACTTTTCATTGTCATTTTATAACTCGAGAACGGCTCACGTATACAAACAACATTTAGGCTTTTTTCGGACTATTTAGTAGATAGTTTAAGTGAAGTTTTCACAAAATCGGTCGAGCGGTTCTTCATGTATCACAATTTTGTTATAAATTATTTATTAACGTATTTGGAAAGAGTTGTTAAGGAAAATTGTTTTTTGACGGATCTTTCTTTCTTATTTCTTTTTTTTAAACGTTGCCCCACACTTTGAATTTTGAAGAGTTCAGGCGCAAAAAGCCCAATTCGCGAAATGGCAACCTAGTTGCAAAAGGACAAAGTTCTCAAAATGGTCTCTTAAAGCTTAATTCGCAAAAAAATCACTGAAGCTGGAGACGTTCTCTAAATAAACGTTATTTTTTTTAGTTTTTTTAAAAACGTTGCCCCACACTAAGAATTTCTCCTGTGTCATGGGTGCGTTTACAAACAGAAACTCACATACACAAACGCCCAGACCCGAAGCAACTACTTGTAGATCATACAAATATTTGTTCCGTACAGGAATCGTACCCGCGACACGCAGCGCAGCAGTCCAATAACTTAGCCACTGTGCTTTATTTTAGGCCAGAGTTTATTAAACTTCCTATTATACTAACAATGATGATGTAAGGTTCCGCAGACCTTAAGGCTAAAGGAATTATAACGAAACCGGGAACAACCATGTAAAGAGAAAATCTGTTTCATCCTAATAAAAATAAATTATAAACGAGATTCTCTTGATATAACATAAAACATAACATATTTATTAACGTTTATATTTTATCTTGTTTTTAAAATAATATCGTAATTCTTTTTATTTTTTACTCGTAGCGTGGTAGGCCTTCTACTAGGTGGACCGACGACATTGGGAGCGTTCGCGGGTAACTAATGGATATTAGTGGGGGATTGTCTTTCTTCAGCAGTAGACATTTTTAATAGTGGCCCCACATCTCAACTTCATCCTCAGTAATCAAATTAATCTACACACATAAAAAGCCTAAAGCACCTTAAACCTTTTTTTTTAAACCTTTTCTCAATTACAAAAAAAAGCTAATTCGTAAAAGTTAAATGCAAAAAAAGGGCCGCGGTTTATATTTGCAGAATTTCACATTCAGATTTAGCCCGCAGGCGTTTCCTCAAACATACCCAGAATTAAACTTTTGATTTCCTGAAGAAATTAAACGCTAACATAATTACCACTTTTCTTACAAGTTATGAGAGCTTTGAGGAAATGGCAAATGATTTATTATATGGCATTCGATGTTTTAATCTGGTATGACTTCGGTGTTTTTACTGAGAGCAGCAGTGGTCCCGACCAACGAGTTGTAGTTCGTGAGTTTGAACCCAGTCAACCGTGTTACTTTGTGTAATTTATTTCATTACAACTATTCTCAAAATGGTTAAAAATATTGTTAGAATCAAAAATTCAATCACATCTAAGAACCCACAAATGAAGGCCACGTGGTGGATTGCGGCTCACTCGGCCATTCTTATGTAACTATTACAAAAAATGAGAAAAATGAAGAACCACACGACTTATATTGTGCAACTTGACTGGCCTGTTGGTTTAGTGGTTAGTGACCCTGACTGCTATGCCGGGGGTCGTGGGTTCGATTCCCACCCAGGACAAATGTTTGTGTGATGAGCATGATCATTTGTTCTGTGTCTGGGTGTAATTAATTCATAATATGTATGGTTTTAGAAATACATAAGTATGTTTATCAGTTGTCTAGTACCCATAACACAAGCTCTGCTTAGCTTAGGACTAGATGGCGTTGTGTGATAGTTGTGGAATATTAAAAAAAAACAAAACTTCACATAAACCTTCTACTAAATAGTACAAACAAAGCCTAAACATTTAGGTATAAAAGTACAACGAAAAGTGTCATTGATTTTTGTATATTAGAAGATGTGCGGAGTCCGTAGTGGGGATTATTAAATTGATTGCAGCGCGCGTTGTGACAGACATTTGAACTAACGAGGGACACCCGCGAAGTGACATGTGTCAATTTTAATATGCCATTCTTATTTAGGTTTTTGTTTAGATTTACTTAGTTTATAATTAACTAGCTGACCCTTGCCCATTTCGTTGGGCGGTAAAATTTTAACTTGTGATGAAATGATGAGTGTGGTTCGGTTAGTACTGAGTGCCGAGTGCTATGATTTATTTCCTGACTTCCAGAAGGAGGATTATGTTTTTATTGCATACTGACAGTAACCGCCAGCCGACTTTCTGTTGCTAGGCGTTGCTCATGTTCAACGTTAGACTCCCGAGCACGGGCCTGCGATGTTCTCATTGTTTGGTTAGCGAGCCACTGCTAGCGCTCAGCGCGAGTGTCCCTATCCCTTGTTGCTGAGATATGCTGCTTTAAATCACTGAGACGCTTCGCACGTTCAGCGCTAGATTCCCGCGCACGGGCCTGCGATGTTCTCGCACTTTGGCTTTTTTTTTCGTGACATCAAATGAGTCCTTCCAACCCGGGCAGAGTGGGAGGGGGACTGTCAGACTTGTACTGACTTAAATCCACGGTGTTCTTCGGTTGCCCTTTGAACACCGGAGTCGCGGTATACGTATGTCCCGCAACCCTAGCTAGGCTATGGCCCTCGATAGGGTCCCGTCATTATCCTGACACTCTTTGAGGCGCGTGTGGAACACAACGCGCAGTCGACGCGGGCATGGTCCATGGTCGGACAGTGAGTTGCCCTTTACTCGAAGCCCGCATGCCCGATGATCGTCCCGCGACATCCGTCGCCGTGGGCGTCTACTACTACGGCTGGGGTGGAGGGAGGATGCTGTCCTCTCTCTCACCTATTCCACCTCCTCCTTCGCGAGCATGACTGCTTCGCAGAAGGAGGAGACCGCTTCCCACTCCGTCTCACCCCGCAGCATGGCCGCGACCAATGCCGGGTGCAAGAGGTCTCCACCTATCGCCTGCGTGAGGACACGACGGTGCTCCGCCCAAGCAGGGCAGTCCTGCATCGTATGCTCCACCGTGTCCTCCGGGCGGTCCTCCTAGTGGTGACACTCGGGCGTTTCCTCCTTCTTTATCAGACACACGTACCTCACGAAGCATGCATGTCCGGTGAGGACCGGTGTCAAGCGGTAGATGAGGACGCCGTGGGGTCTATCCAGCTACTCCTCAAAGAGGGGAGCAAGCATCTGCGAGCGCTCAGCGCTAGATGTTCTCGATGTTCTCCAGCTTTGGTTGGCAAGACGCTGTGAACGCTCGGAGCTAGATTCCCCAGCGCGTGCTTGCCGTGTAAACCGTGTTTTGTGTTTTAAGAAACCGAGCAATCAAAACAATTTTAAAAACCAACACGTAGGGGTGCTAAGACAGGAAACCTCCACGTGCGCCCGTCAAAAACTCTTCCTTAGGCACTGTGTGCCTAAGGGGTCTCTTTGCCCCTATGTGAATAGCATGTCGTGTGAACGCTCCAACGCGTGTCCCTCTGATTAGCAGAGGGCACAGCGGCGGAGCGGGCGGAGTAATGTGTGGCTCGCCGTCCGACCGAGGACCAAGCCCGGGTCGGTGGTGCGCCGTGTTTCGCGCCAAATGCCTGCTAGGGTTTCGGGTTTTTTCTTAACCCAGGATACCGCGGCCCCGGAACGTACAGGGCATCGAAAGGAACATGGGTGGATTTTAGTCAGTAAGAGTCTGAGAGTCCGCCTCACCCAGGGCTCAGGACTCATTTGATGATTTTACCACATTAAAAAAAGACCAACGCGTAATTGCACAACGCCATCCAATGGATCTTTCTTTGTCGTGTCGATGATTCCTTTATATTTTATGTTTCGACCAAAACTCTGCCACGTTGACGGCGGTGGTGGCCTCGGATAGATCCCTTAGAGTGCAGGTGGAATTAAAAAGAGTACAATTGAGAAGGTGGGCCATCGTTTGCGATGATCCAATGGATAAAACGTCCGTACAAAGCATGTTCTAATGCTGTTCGCGAATGGACGGCGGCATTTTGCGATTTAGTAATTTTATATATTACTAGCTTCTGCCCGCGGTTTCACCCGCGTCATGTTAGGAGTTTGGTCCTATAGTCCCGTCTCCATCAGTTCCCTTGAAGAGCGCTATTTCCGACGTCGTGGGTATCTTCAGTGGTGGCTGGGGCGAGAGGTAGAGGATGTCTTTTCCCTCACGCATTCCGACTGCTAACCATTCTCCTTAATTGCCACTGAATCTTGAGGTACCTCCCAAAACGGAAAAAAATAAAACCGGTAGGACTGCGTCAGACTGAAGGTGAGGACGCGGCCCGTAGCCTTTCCAAACGATCCTTAAAGTAGGCCAGTCAATATCGACATAAAAAAACCAAACATTGCACACGCGCATGTAACTACGATTCTTTTATATGTTGTTAGGTTCCTTTAGAGTTTAGAGTATAATAACACCCAAGTTTGCAACCCTGATAACCCTGTTCTGTCAGTGTCAATGTCGAATCAAAATCGCACTTAACCAGTTTTTAGTATTTGTTGTAACAGTGGCAATAGACACACATCACCTGTGAAAATGTAACCAATCTAACTATCACGGTTCGTGAGAAACAGCCTCCGAAACATTACATTACTTTATAACAACTTCAAAAACCAGCAACAAAACCACGTTTTTTTTATGGGAGCCTCCCTTTTTTTACGTGGTAAAATCATCAAATGAGCCCTCCCACCCCGGGCTGGGAGGGACTGTCAGACTTGTACTGACTAAAATCCATGGTGTCCTTCAATAGCTCTTTATGTTCCGGGGTCACGGTAATGAAATAAGTCCCACGACCAATGAGAGCCCCCCTTAATATTTATTGTATTCTGGTTTTTAGTATGTTTTGTTATAGCAGCAACAGATGTACATCACCTGTGAAAATTTCAAATCTCTAGCTATCACGGTTCATGAGATACACACGCAAAAACTACTGAATTGACAGCACAGGGTATTCAAGGTTGCAAATTATAACAAAATGGTAGTTACATGCGCGTTTGCAATGTTTGATGTCGATGTTGACCGGCCTAAAGAGGGATTTTATCGACGCAATTGTGCCAGCCCGTCATTATTTTGTCGCGGTATTATTTTGAAACTGTGATATCTCCTAAGATATTCATTGAAATCAAATGATGTAAAGGGCAATTTCGTTCAAAATTAAATGCTTGTGATGATTAACGTATTTATTTGGATAAGGATTAATATAATGTTAATGAAAACACCTTCGCAAATAACGCATTACTCTAAAACATATTTGCTTCCCATAAAAAAGGTTGTAGTGACTTAACCTTTAAAGATAGATATATGCTCTCGCGGACTTTATTTTAGAAAATTTTATGAGAAATAATTCCGTAGTACATATTTTTTGCGAAACTCTAACCGTTTACGCAGCGCACGCAACGGAAGCTCTAAAAAAGGAATACATTTTCCCGATTTTGAAACATTTCTCATTACTGCTCCGCTCCTATATGTGATAGCGTGATGTTATATAGCCTATAGCCTTCCTCGATAAATGGACTATCCAACACAAAAAGAATTTTTCAATTCCAACCAGTAGATCCTGAGATTAGCGCGTTCAAACAAACAAACAAACAAACAAACAAACAAACAAACAAACAAACTCTTCAGCTTTATAATATTAGTATAGATTATCTTCGAAACTATTTAACCAATTTACTTACTGTATTTGGCAAATCGTATCTCTATGATGTTCTTGTGATTATAATCATTTTTTTTTTTGTTAAGTTTTAATATTTAGTTGATTAAAAAACCGTCCAAATGTATAATGTGGTTCGAGAATGGACGGCGGCATTTTGCGATTTAGTAATTTTATGTTATCTTCGAAATTATTTAACCAATTGACATACTGTTTGGGGCAAATCATATCTCTATGATGTTCTTGTGATCATAATAATATTTTTTTGGATAGGGTTTAATATCTAGTTCATTAAAAAACCGTCCAAAAGTAAGTATGACGAAAAATACATTTTTTAACTCGTAAAAGCTTCTATATCTACTAAAACATAAAAGATAGAAATATGGTGTCGCGGACTTTATTGTAGAACTATTCAAAGCGGACATTTTTGTTGTACATTATTTTCAATTTTAAGCAACTGTTAAGGCAGCGCATGCTAATAACTCTGTTAGAAGAGCAATTTTTTTCCGCCCGGCTAAACAAAACTTGAGATAGTTCAGTTACTATGCATGGTATCTTTATAATTTATAGCCTATAGCACTCAGGGATAATGTAGCTTTCTACCAGTGAAACAATTTTCAAAATCGGTTCATTACTTTCGGAGATTACCCATTACATACAAACAAACAAACAAACAAACAATTTTACCTCTTTATAATATTAGTATAGATAAATAATATACATATGGCTATGGGTCTTTAACTGCTGGCCTTTTAGAGAGACTAAGAGTCACTCAACGAGCAATGGAAAGAGCTATGCTTGGAGTTTCTTTGCGGCATAATTATATTGCTAAAGTAGTCAGTGCGAATAGACGTGTGCCAAACGCTCTCTGATTATTTAATACAAAATCAGAACTCAAATATTCAACTTTGAACCCAATCATGAGATTATTGCCATCCATAATAGTGACAATTGTGTGAAGCCAAAATACTGTGTTCCTGGTATACATCTTATCTATTATGCTCACGGGGCGGCGCGGCAGTGCAGGCGACAGCGGCTCTCTTCGACCCCGCGCGGAAACGAGACGGGATCAATTTTTGATCCCGCTCTAAACTCAACACGGACGCGCACGCAAGTAATTAACACCTTTTATCTCACGCTTCACTACTAACTTCGTGTCGTTAATCGTTTGGCAATACAATGAATGTGACGCGCTCGCCTACTGATAACGCAGCGGCGACATCTTCGTCTTACCCTGATTTGAGTAAAATAAACGATGATCAAATCAAATCAAATTTATTTATTTGCTTTAAATGTGGTACAAGTACAAAGATGGTAAAATTAAATATAAGCTCAAGCACATTTCGCCATAAAAATAGCATGCAAACATTAATACTTATAGGTTACCTACACATTATTTGGTAATTACATGCAAGTAACTTAGTCTACGTTTTATGAAATCTACACGAAATAATAAGTATTTTACTGTTAACTATTTGGCAACATACTAATTAAAATTTGACAATTTCATAACTTAAAATAAAATATAAAAAAGTGTAAAAACATAACATCAAAATAGAACTTACGAGAATCAAATTAGTTATAACTTATAATGCATTACGATAGTGATAGGATATACAATTGGATTTTTTGAGAAACTCAGCTACGGAATAAAAACTATGTGAAATGAGCCATTTCTTTAAAACTATGCATTTTTTATAAGGAAGTTCAGTAATATCATTTGGTAAAGAGTTAAAGATAAGAGAGACCTACAACCGGTTACTATGCGCAAACGAAAGACTAGATAACACGATGAGTTCGAACAAGAGATCACAATAATACACTCGGAAATAAATACCCTAAGCTCCAACTTTAGGCAGGAAATGACTCAACTTCGTATCGATATGCTTACATTTTTAGAAAACTTCGGTAAAACTCAGACGGATAACATAACGCAAATTCGAAATGATATAGGCGACCTCAAAGCGGAACTAAAACATATAAATCAGCGCACAGAAAATTTAGCCACAGAGCAAATGGTCTTAAAGGTGGATTTAAATAAGTTAGAATCAACCAGCAACTCAATTAATAAAAAAATAGAAGAAGTCGAATCCCAACTATCCTTCATATATCAACCAAACCAATATCTACACTAAACCAACAGGAGCTGGTTTGTGAGATGCAGGAAAGATATCGCTCCTCCCACCGAATAATATCGTAATGTGATAAAACGATACTTTGCGTTTTATTGCATATTCATCATGTACGTACTCTCTTACACTTTGTCAATTTTTTTCACATTTTTCCTATGAGTACCTACATTACAAATTAGTATTTTTATAATAACCATAGCCCTAGTATTCCGTTACAGATTGATTGTACTTATTTACGCGAATAACGTCGCATCTAGTGATTACGGATAGCACTGCTAATAAGAATTTCAATATGTTACGATAACGATATTATTTAGTTAGTAAGAATTACTTGTGATCCAAAATAATGTGGTTAACAAGAGGCGCTGCCTTCGCGCACAACCTACTCTTTTTCTAAAACGCTATCTCTCATGACGTACACCAGCTACACACTCGCTGTAGAGTTAGAACAAAAGAAGACTAGAGTTTAACGACCATAACGGGCTAAAATTACAAATTAAACCTTATACGGTCGTATTACTGTTGAAAATGCACCCTCGCCCTTGAAGAGGACTTGCAAATTCCACCGTACATTTTTTGAGAGTAGAATTTTTAGCTAAGCTTTCCCGCAATTTAAAGGAATGACCAACTTTAATTAAAGTTGGACTTAGGTGGCGAAGTTAGTGCAAGTATCTTCATTAGTAGTTTGTATGTAGTGTACGAAGTAAATAATTGTAGGGTAGGTACTATGGTTGGCGATCTTGAGGGAATTTATTGAATCAAAACTCTAAGATTTACACTCTTTTTTTTTGATGATTTTATCAAATGAGTCCTCCCCACCCCGGGCAGGGCGAGAGGGACTGTCAGACTTGTAGTGACTAAAATCCACGGTGTACTTCGGGAAGCCTTTGTCTAACGAAGTCGCGGTGTACGTGTGCCACGCAACCCCGGCAGGTTCTGGCCCTCTAAAGGCCCCGGCCCCGTCATTATGCTGAAGCTCATAGCGGCGCGCGTGGAACACAAAGCGCCGTCGACCCGGGCATGGTCAAGGTCGGACAGCGACTTAAGTTTTACACTCTTAGGGTGGCTTTATAAATAAACATAATATCAGTACGAGTCGGTAAACTAAAACCTCATAAGATAATCATGTGTCGAATTGCCTTGCACCAACCAGTATCGACCCACTGTTTGTAAGGTTATTCTGCTTTTATAAAAGCAACCTTAAATAATACAAGCTTCGAATCACTTTTGCAATCGATCTCATTTTTAAAAAAGCCTACTTAACAACAAATTAACTTAAATATATAACTTTAATACAAGAGCAATACTTTTCACAATCCAACGTTATCCAGGGAATTTGCAAAAAGAAAAAAAAGGTCGAAACAAAAACAGGGCGACTACTTTTTCAAACTTTTAATTGCTTAAGGTATGACCAAAGAAAGACAGTTAAAAAGTTTCTTTAAGAAAAAAAATAAGTCTCTTTATTTTTATAGCGAGGTCTATTTCTCTGGAATGATTGATAACGTTGAAAGAAACTAAATAATTTTTACGCTCTTTTTGTAACTAATTTTCTGCACGATTGTAGGACACGTTTTAAAAGACTTTTGTTAAAATTCTTGTTTTTGCTTAAGATATTAAAAGGAGCCATTATTTGTAAAGAATAATAATATTCTGTAATGCTGCGTACACACTAGTCCAACGAACGCCAGCAAAAGATATACTGTGTCGCCTGCCACACGTTGTTAGCTCGAAGTCGTCGACATTTTCATTTAGTGGTGGAGAAACGTTCGTTGGCACTTGATTCCGGTTTGATCACAGACACTGAACAAATTATAATTCCTAGTATTATACTAAGGTAAGATTTGGTCGGGTAACTTTTATCTGAGGAATAAAAATGGCGGATTGACAGCTTATCTATAGAAAATACGAGTATGTCAATCGCTATTTTTATTCCTCAGATAAAAGTTATACGACTATTGAAAAATCAACCCTAATACTGGTTAACAAGGTTTGCATTGATGGGTTTCGAAAGCGGAGATGGCAGATTACTCTTTTAAGAATAGAAATGTGTATTACAATGGATTATTATAATAAAAGTAAAATGCTAAAATTGCCTTCGGTGACTGTCCACACCATTCGTTGACGTTCCTTGGCGTTCGTTGGACCAGTACACACGGCTACACATCAAGCTATACAAAACCAGTTTGTCTTGGTCTCGCGTCGTATGATTTTACACACAATGAACGTTCAGCTAATTCTGGTTTTGCATAGCTTGATGTGTAGCCGTGTGTACTCGGCATAAAAGACTGCTTGAATTTTTATTTTTTAATTTGCCGAACTACACGCAAGCATAGCCGCAGGCAAAAGCCAGTACAATATAATATTTTCACCATCCAAAAATATTTTGTAAGTAAAATATTCAACGAAGAATTTTTAAGGGGGCGGTTACAAGAGAGATAAGGCTATTAGGCTAATTGGCTATGTTTTGTGCCAAAGTACACCTCCAATGTTATCTCAAAGTAAAATACAAGAACAAAGGCTTTAGTCTCTTATCATAGCTTGTAAGATGTTAACTCGATTCGAGGATAAAGGGGGTATTTTTTGGTCGTATATAGAAAAGAGAAGAGATAATATAATTATATATCTATTTTTCGACTAAAAGTGATCTTACTGATAAACAAAAAGAGAATAATTATATACACATCCTTTGTATTTCTTTTTTATTAGTCATCAGTTCTCTTCGGAATTTATGGTGTCGTAATTTGTAAAACTATTTTCATTACGGCCAGTACCCTTAGCACGAGTTTTCAGTATTTGAGACGTAAAGTAAACTGGAACTTTGACAATTTCAAATTGACAATTTTCAAGGAAAAAAATAATTCCTTCTTCGCACACAAGAGGCGCTGTTCCATTTTTCCATACAAGAAACGCTGTAAATACTGGAAAGACTCTGTAAAGTAAAATAGTGAAAATTCGTGCTAGGGGTACAGTTGTTTACTAGTTAAGTGAAATATTTATTAGCGAACAAACAGCTTAACTATTGATGAAACAATAAGAGGCCCTTAGTAAGCTAACTTGAGAGTACTCATAGAAACAGGTAGCCAAGTATATAGATACCTGTAGTAGGTAGGTATAGTTTTAAAATGCAAAGATACCCAAGTACTTTCATTAAGCGCACAGCCAAGGAGTCGAGTTTCCCGGCAGAGTCTGTCAGAGTGGAATTTCCTAGAATTATATATATTTTCTGATAGCTACAAACTTAAGGTCAAGAGTGAAAAGGCATGCATGATTCAGTGCCGACCATAGCATCATGCGAGATGGTGGTCAAGTGCGAGCCTATCTATAACATTATTATTATATTATTATCATTATCAAGATGTGTCTGTGAGAGGGAGTGGGCCGTAATGTACCACGCGAGGCCAGTGCGGCTTGGTACATGTCACAAGACTTTGAATATATATAAGACTTCGATATATAAGTAATCCCGGATTCCTCAAAATATGTTCCTTCACCATTTTGAGGACAAAAGTGAAGAAAATAAAATATAAATAGTACTGCAGGCTGGCAGGGTTACTATGACGTCTGAAAGCAGAAGTAATTCCAGTGTGGGAAGAAACAGAGCTGTACGAGTCGTCTAGCGCCACTTGGCTGGGTTTGAACCCAGTTCGACCTTGACCTAGTAAATCGGCCCCTATACCACTGCGTCACCACTACTCAGATTTTGATATATGTTTTTATTTTGTTTCAGATTATGAAGCCCTGCGGGGGGCAGAGCCTCGTCCAGGCGCTATGTGGAGTGCGAGCGTGTTCTTCCTTACACAGATAGTCGTTTGTCAATTTACTACAGGTAAATAATATCTTGAAATTGCTACTTTACTTTACGACATAATTTTATACAGTACCGTCAGCACGAGTTTTCAGTATTTGAGACGTTAAGTAAACTGGAACTTTGACGACTTCAAATTGACAATTTTCAAGGAATAATTTGGTTCCTTCTTCACACACCAGAGGCGCTGTTCCATATTTTCATACAAGAAACGTTGTAAATACTGGAAAAACTCTGTAAAGTAAAATAGTGAAAACTCGTGCTAGACAACGATTAGAGTAAAAAAGTAAAGCTATGATGTCTAATGATAACTGTTGGGGTAGACAACTTTTCTAGAGGTGACGGCGAATCGGCAATAATTGTAGGGTGGGGCACCCACAAGTTGGTGCAGCGACAATCTTCGCAATGCACAATGCAGCCGGCAGCAGTTGGATGAGAGTAGCCGATGATCAAGTGAAATGGCGCGCAATTGGAGAGGTTTATGTCCGGCAGTGGACTGCTATATGCTGATGATGATTATGATTGTAACATTAACAATATCACAACAATTTTATTTTCAATTGACAGTTGACAAATGGATCTTGATGACGCATTGTCCCCTTGTCGTTGTCACATAGTATGTTCTAAAATATACATTTGTTTTGAATGGACTGAAAGACTGTAGGTATTTAATTTAAAAAAGTATCAATCTTACTTCATAAACAACGTTACCTTGAACTACAGAGCTGAAATAGAACACAGAGTTACACGTGCGAAACTTGTTGTTTAATTACATCGTTTTAACGGCGCCTAAATGAGTAGAGCCATGTTTTAGTACCTACTTAATTTTCTAACTAAAACAACAGCTAGGTAAATATATTTTTTCTATTTTAAGTTGCTATGTATATAACTAATTTTTGAAATTCGTCATAAAAGCAGTTTCATATGACTCCTATTGCATTTTACGTATTTTGAACTCAAGATTATTATGGTTCCGTACCCAGGAAAGGTAAATTATCTACAACTATTATGACTTATGACTCGCTAACGAAAAAAAACAACAGAAACAAACACAGAGTCAACAGTCAAATAAGGACATGCGAACTTTATAGGTATTCCACGAAGGAAACCCACTAACAATGACACCTGAGCAACTTGCACCTTATCCATTCGACATAAGTCTCCTGTCAAAAATTTTCGCAGGTGGCAGGTGCCCTTTGTGGAATACCTCAAATCAAATCAAAAGCATTTATTTCAAATAGACCAATAAAAACTTTTGAAATGTTAAAGACATAAAAAATATAATTAAATACTACAAAGTTATGGTGCTACAGTCCCAGTCACAGACATAAAAACTTTGAAAGTACCGTAGATGCCCGTTCCAAGAAGTAGATCTCTATGGAGAAGGACGGGCAAGAAACTCCATGGACACTCTTTTTAGATCGCCAAAAAATATTACAAGACCTTCGTTACATCATTAATTTTTTAAGAACATAACAGTGTCCCTTATGTTGTAACCATTAACAGTTATATATATAAATAGTTTACCACCACCATTTTCCTTTCCCAGAAACCCCCACGACAACAGTAACAGAAGAAACCCAAACGGTGACAACATTCTACGCGCTCAGCACAGGCATAGTCCCTGCACCAGTGATGCTAAGACTTGGCAACTCCACGATCGACAGCACCAAGTCTTTCAAAGTACCACAACCATCCCAAGACCCAGCGACGTCGAAGCCATTGAACGTAGACATGGTACCACATGTGGTGCTCAAGAATACGTACTTCGATCATGATCGAAAGTATGGACCGAGTTTTGAAGATGCTCCTGATGGAAATATTACTAAGATAACTGTGCAATTAGGGGAAGATGCGCATTTGAACTGTAGGATTAGTTTGCTGCAGGATAAGACGGTGAGTTTATTGTAATTCTTATTATTTTAAGAGCATTATGCCTCGTAGGTATTTATGGTAAACATTTGTTTAGCAACAGTTGATCAGCCATGATTTTACAATGCGTACATGGTGTATGTGTCTAATCTTTTACAGAGCAATACCACACTACACTGTAATTAAAAATCACATACAGTATTTTTAAGGACCATTTTAGAATATCATCTTTAATTACCTTTTTAACGGGCACTTTATTTCCAAACACATGGTACTTCACTCATGGTTGTTTTACTTCATAAGTCTCTTCCGGGTTTACTAAAAGCAAAAACGTTGCGTGAGATAGTACTGTTTTACTCGCTCCGGTTAGCGTGTGTTCCTTCATCCAAGATAAGGCTAACTATGGGTTAACTCCTTTTTCTGAACGGACACCATTTAGATTGTGGAACCCCATAATTTGGAAACCAGCTAATCTGCTTAAAACTGCTGGCGTGTTTATAGTCGTTTTGTTACTCAAGTACTTATAATTCACTTTGGTAAAAACCTCTTGATTCAGATAGCTTACCAGGAAATTAATTGCGGTAGTTTTTTTTGTTCTGGTAACATTTAGGTACACATTGTTTTGGTCTGGATTTTGGTTATACTAGATTAAGCCTCTTAGTTAACAGTTAAACAACAGTATCTTAGAATATATCTTATTTGAGTGGAAGGTCATGGGGGAGACTTGTCCAGCAGTGGGACAATATAGGTTAACAAAAAAAATATCTTAGAATATTTAAATATTTAACTCTTTTTTTTTATAAAAAGTTTGCTAAAAATAATTTTGCTATTATAAAGTACGGTCATTCTTCCATCCTTATTCCCTTTTATATTTTCTACTCCTCTTATATGAAAAAATAAACCCTTTTTTTCTCAGTATGTTTCAAATAATCGTTATATTTATAATCATATAAGGAAAAAAGGTATAAGCATGCTCATGAATTTTTATCGGTACATAAACTTAACTTTAACATTATATTATAGGCGGTAGGTAAAAATGTTATCTCCGAAAATATCTTTGAGCTATTTTTCTTCTTGATGAATTTACAAGTTATTAGATTTAGCTCTAGATGTACAGGCTGGTTCTGAATTTAGATAAATAGCTTTAGGCAATGTTATTAATACTTCTGAAAATGAAACACGTGTTCTACCGATCACTCATTTTCTAGTAGGTGTCAGTAATTTTTAAAATATAAAAATTCCGAATAGAACACAATTTTTTTAATACATGTTATTTATCGTACGTACTATGCAATATGCATCCATGAGCAAAATTATTTAAAAACGTTACAATGAGCACTCCCATAAATACAACCACTTGCCAAGAGACCGATTCAAAGTCAACAATATTTTTTCTGTAGCTAGCAACACGTTCGTCGCCAGACTTAGACATTGTCGCACGATCGCATGCGACGTGTCGTCTGACCATCTGCAGTTCAGAGGCATAACCATGAACTCTCAACGCGATCCAGTTTAGGTTGTGGGAAAGAGACAGAGCTATACAAGTCGTCTAGCGCCATCTCTTTCCCACAGCCTAAACTGGATCTCCTTAAGAGTTCATGGTCGGCCACCAGGTCCGGCATCATGACTGCAGCGACATATCTTCGAACATGTACCTTCATGTACAGTCATATCTCATTAGGTCCCGGTGGCATCGGCACCCGACTTCAGCATGTATTCGTTGTCAACGCGTTGTCACCATTGATAGTCGCATAGAAGTCGCAAGTCACATGCAATATTTATGTGATTAAGCAAATCACATTTAGAAACATCATTTATATTTTCATCATCTTTGTTAATTTACCTTTCCAGTTTTTGATGGAACGTATAACAGGAAATACGATCCTCTATTATATTATTAGGTTTCTGTTCTTGAGCCTAAAATTGTTCCGAGGTTTGTGTTCTTTGATATCATAATGGCGACTCCATTTCTGTTTTTGTTTGAAAACTGATACTTGTTGGTTTGATGTTGTGTCTACAATTTGTTTGTGAAGGTTATAATGAGTCATTTAGTATCCAACTTATTTATTTAAAGTGAGAATGAATTCACGGAAAGTAAATAAAAGGTATTTAAAAGCACAAGCTGGCTGTGTTGGAGTCTGACAGTCCTTTCATCCTTTTCACTAAGTAGAGACTCGAATCTACTGGATTAGATTCATTGGATAAAATCACACCCAGTCTAAAAAATATTTAATCACATTATTGCAATGGCAATTTTCGTCACTCACTGGACGCCTGAAGGAGAACATCGTCTTAGATGTCGAACGCGGTGGAGGTGGTGTGACGATCTGATCATGTTCGCGGGGCAGATTTGGCCAGAAATTGCCCAATATAATATTTTATATTACAGATTAATAATATTGAAATAGTTTGAAAAAAAAATTGGCGGAACAACAACTACAATTTTATTTCTATTTTTTGTGTAAAATATTCCAAAGGTCTATCCCAAAGTTTATGTTTATGATCGTAAAAATAAACCTGAAATTATCAGAACCATATTGAAATTCGAACTTGTCAAAAAACGTCCCACACAACAGGATAAGCTGACGCCTTCTTTTTTTCTTTCGCTTCCAAATCAGCTTGAACAAAATGTAATTAATGATGTACCAGGATACGGCCATTATTTATTTAGATACAAGCTTTAGGTATACCACAGAAAAAAAGATACAGAAGGTTAGTTTATACAACGTGTTACGTTAATAGCGCAAAATCTCTCGTGGGATACCTCAGCCCATGTTACTGAACAATGTTTGTTCCAAGACTTGAAAAAATGCTTTTTCATACAAAATAAGAAATTGATCGGGCTCATCAGTATGCAAAATCATTTTTTTTTTTTGCAAATTTCCAAAATTTTTATAACAAACATTGTTCAGTAACATGGGCTTAGTTACCCCACGAGAGGTTTTGCGCTGTTAAGGTTGAACGTTGTATAAATCATGAACTTTTGTAATAAAACCAATATTTAAAAATTCTAAACTTATAATAAACATAGGAAATAACTCGTTTTAGTAGCGTTAATGACGAAATCTTCGCCAATGGCGACGCGTCAAGAAGTGTTTTAAACATTTCTATACATTTGATCTTGCCTCTCGCCGACCCGCGCAATCATTTCAGTGCTTCTTACCCATAGTACAGTTGGGATTGTCCAGTTGGCTGGCCTATCGTTGAAAATTCCGCTTCTTACTCGCAGTACAGGTGGGATTGTCCAGTTGGCTGGACCATCGTTGAAAATTCCGCTTCTTACTCGCAGTACAGTTGGGATTGTCCAGTTGGCTGGACCGTCGTTGAAAATTCCGCTTCTTACCCGTAGTACAGTAGGGGTTGTCCAGTTGGCTGGACAATCTTTGAAAATTCCGCTTCTGGCCCGTATTACCTATAGTTGCGGTATTCAGTATGACACAGTTGACCTTCTGCAAATTTAACTACTTTATTTTTCACACGAAGATAGCCGAAGAGATACGGAGTTAGCCGACGGCCCCAGACTATTACTTTTACACACTTCGTTAGTCGCATCCATTAAACAACATGACGTTTTACGAAAATCTCATTCCAGGGCTTTCAGTTTACGACACTTCTAAACTTGCAAACTAAGTAGTTGCAAGAATTTTCACTATAAATTATTAAAGTGCTTACTTAATTCTGGTATCATGTTGCTGAATTTCGGGTAATATTTCATAGGCTTGGCAAGCTATCGTTCAGAAACGCGAAATAGGTTGTCGTGGCGGATTATAATCTGGTTTGTAAACTCTCCAAAGAGGAAACCGTGTCCCAGCAGTGGGAATATTGGAGGCTGATTGTAAGAGATATTTGATTGTTTTTTTTTGTGGTTTTTATTAGAGAAAGAGAAAAGAGAGAAAAGAGATTTATTGGACACACAGGACAAAATAACAAAATTACAAGAATAAAAACAACAGAGAACAACAAAAAGTATTAAAAGAAAAACAAAGGTAAAACATAATAAAAAAACATAAAACAATATGTCCTGTGTGAGGCCAAAAGGCTCCTACCTCAGCATGTGCTGTGACATTTAACTGTCACAGCGCTGGTTTTCTGGTAGGGCCCAAAGTGAAGTCACGGTCAGATACGTACATAAATAATATAACGAAAAACAATAATAATTAAACTAAAAAATAAATAAAATAAAATGTACAAAATCGACACCCGACGCAACAGTTTGTCCATGCCATGAGTGTCTATAGGATGGCAACACTGAAAAACAAGAGACGCGGGCGCAGACTATTATGCTATTATGTCAAGAGAAAAACCAAAACAATATTGTTACAAGTGGTTGTTGATATAAAATAGTGTATTACTTTCCTCCAGTAAAAATTATCAACATTCTGTTGCTCAATTCTGGTAACTTCTATTGGTAACCACTATACAGGGTACCGCGACCGTGAAACTCATAGGGAAATTGAAGGAATAGGGTAGTTTTAGACCCTCGATGAATTATTTCATAATTTTATATCAAAAAAGCCTTGCAACATAACTTTACATTTTGCTGTGTGGCATACACATTTTTAATTTTTATGTTACTGAAAAAGAGGAACACTTCTTTCATTGCCATCAAAGTAAACAACAAGTGATCTAAAATAACCAACCAAGCTAAACATAACTCAATGAACCCCACAAATTCCATTCGCTCAATCAATGCACTGAAGTCTCCATTCATCTACACTTAATGGAGTGATCAGCACAAGTGCGACTTAAAATTCGTTAATGGCGCCAGGATCGGCCATTGTGTAGACAGTGGCGCCACCTAGACTCGCTCATTATTAGAATTGTTACAGCCATTGTGTGCAAAGTGGTCGTCCAGGGAGCAATTAGAAAGGATTATTAATTGGCAACTAAAATTTATACGAGCAAAATTATCCGCACTTTAAATATTGGCTGGATTAAGTCCCGAAGGGTTGTGTGTATTAATATTTTACAGTTAATCTCTGGCAAGACGGATATTGTCAATAAATTGGTTTTCTTGTGGAGAAGATGAAGTTAGCACTGTGTATTTTGAGTTATTACATGATTACTGCCGCCACCATGTTAACTTACCCCAATCTCTCAAATTTTATCAATCAAACATTAACCTTTTACTATTGAGATAAAGTTGTTTTATTAAAGTAAGTATAAACGCGTTTATTGTATGAGTTGCGTGTGCAACAGTACCTGCCCAAAGACGAGCTTCAAAACGAGCCTACTCGCGCCGAATACAACAATGGCCATCAGGTGGCCTAACATTATGCTATCTTTATGCGAAAATAATTCCAGTGTGGGTACAAGATGGCGCTAGACGACTTGTATGGCTGTCTCTTTCACACAGTGGAATTACTTTCGATTTAAAACGTCTTCATGTTAGGCCACCAGTTCTGAGTAGGTACTTAACTTATTCGGCTCTTTCAGCATCTTTGGTTCGTATAGGATTCTCCTCATTTTGGATTCGATAACGCAGAGGAATTCCGAGCATAGATTTCTCCGTAGCTCTTTGGGATATCTTGATCCTTATAGTATACGACAGGTTTAAAGATTTTTCAGTGTTTCCTCAACTTGTATACCTAATTACAATAATACATAACAAATAATCTCCCCAACCCAAAACACTGTACTGAACTTTAACTTCCTTTTTACAAATAATGTAATAACCTCAGATGAAGGAATAGGCAGATAGAGCGCGCAGAACACGCGAGTGGTTCCACCAAAGTTACTATTAAATCAAAAGTTGCTATGAACTCGCGACAGTACCAAGCTACGCATCGTCTCGCTCACACGTCACTAGTGATTTCCCATTTTATGCAAAAACATGCCGTCTTGTGTGTTTAAACACTGCAAAAGTAGTTCACAAAAAGAAAAAAAACAAGATGGAATATCTTTCCACAGGTAACTCTTGTTATTTTTATTGTTTTGGTATTTATTTTCCATAAAATATTTTCGGCTCACTTGAAACACAAAACCTTGACAGTAAATCGTCTGTGTTGCTAGTTTATGACGGGTAAATTACCCTGAATTAGAGGAATGTGTATTGTGCATTAAAAATATCGATCAAATTCGTCAAAACAACTGCACAGTCGTAATCTATAGTACCTATACAACATTAGTTTTTGCTTATGCGAAACCTGAAACACGTATCTAGTATTTTTATGTAAAGAATCCATGTACAGTCGACAAAGTGGAATCATGACCCATTTTGACAATAAATCGTTTGAATCTGTCAAATTGACAAAGATCAAAGTTGTTACCATGGATATGTATGTTTACGCGAATGTGGACCTAATTGTATTTGAATGTCTCTGGGAAAATAAGCTTATGGTGGGTCATAATTCCGCTTGGTCGATTGTACAATCGGTGTACTGTGCTTTAAAATTTTTATATTTCAAGACATATTGGGGTTTATGAAGTATTTTATTATTAATTTTAGTATTTAATTGCAACAATTAGGCTTTGTCATGTGACATTACAGAGGTTTCATTACTTTCATTAGTGATATTTTTCATTTTCGAATTATTAGTTGCAATGCAATCAGTATCGTTAGTAGAGCTGGTAGGGCCCTTTCAATTGGCCGATAAATCGTTTTAATTTTGTACATAGTGTAACATGCCAGTCCCTCCCCCCCCCCCCACACCCTTTTAAATTAGGTCTTCGCCACTGGTTATACTTCGAATTATGTTTTTGCAGATTGCCCACGGATCCGGTTTTACGCGATAAATGGGTCACTATTATTCGCCAAAGCAGGCAGGATAATGAATGGCTTCCTTCAAAATTTTCCGTTGTATGCTCATTGCATTTTAAAGAGAATGACGTTTACTTTACCGAAAAAGGTCGTCGATTTCTTAAAAAAACATCAACACCGACAAGAAACTTATACGCGATGCCACCATCACCGGAAAAAACAAATATTGCTGGAAGTTTAACGAGCCAAATTGCTTCACAGGACCAAGCTGGTCCTTCAAACTTACTCGAAGTACCCGAAAAACCCGCTAGTGATAATTCCATTGTACCTGAAATTAGAGATTCAGACCTAGATTCCATATTCGATACACCCAGAAAAAGCCAATTAAGAAAAGATTTAAGGAAACAAAAGTTATTACGGCTGTCTACTCAACATAAGTTAAAAATATTACAAAAAAAACATCGCCGTCTGCAAAAAAAGAACGATTCACTGAAGAATATTTTAAAGGCATTGAAAGATAAGAATTTTATAAATTGCGACACTCATAACTTACTAAGTGACAATATTATAGCAACTGAACTTTTTCACAACCTAAACATGCGTCGCTCCGGTAAAAAAATATGTAAATATTCACCGGCCATCAGAAAATTTTGCTTGTCATTAAATTATTACTCTCCAAAGGGCTATGACTACGTCAGAAAAACCTTCAATAGTTGCTTGCCTCACCCTAAAACGTTGGCAAAATGGTACACCCACGTTAAAAGCGAACCAGGATTTACCCAAGAAGCTTTCACAGCGCTGCAAAAAATGGCAGAAATTTCTCCTCATAAACTTATTTGCGCACTTATGTTCGACGAAATGGCGTTGCGACAGCAGAAGCTGTGGGATGGTAAACGGTATATAGGGGTTGTCGATATGGGAGATGAATTAACGGAGTCTACTGCTTTGGCATCTCAAGCATTTGTATTTATGTTAGTAGGAATAAACCAGCGATTTAAAATACCTTTAGGATACTTTTTAACAAACAATTTGACCGGAGAACAGAAATCTAATTTAGTTAAACTTTGTCTGATGAAATGTCATGAAGCTGGAGTTAATGTTGTATCACTAACATTCGACGGGCATGCTACAAATTTTACTACTATGGAACTACTTGGTTGTAGTATAACTGATACTGCAAACATAAAAACAACATTTAAGCATCCCTCAGATAATAGTGAAGTATCATGCTTTTTAGATCCCAGCCATGTCATAAAATTAATTCGAAATCAGCTGGAAGCTAAAAAAGAATTTTTAAATAAAAATGAAAAAATTGTTGACTGGAACTTCATAAGCAAACTAAACAAGTTACAGGAAGATGAGGGCCTACATTTAGCAAATAAACTTTCCAGAAGACACATCTGTTTTCGAAATCAAATAATGAAGGTCAAACTTGCTACGCAGACGTTAAGTAGGAGTGTTGCTAAATCACTGCAGTTTTGTAGAACTGATCTAAATCTTCCAGATTTTGAACGATCGCAACCCACTGAAGAGTTTGTTGAGTTAATGAACGATATGTTCGATATTTACAACTCAAGATCGATGTCCCATTTTGATTATAGAAAACCTATGTATACAGGAAATAAAACTGAAATTTATGCATTGCTGGACCGGCTCCAGGATTACATTCTTAACTTGCAGATAAAGAGTGTCACTAAAAGAAAAGTTATTAAAGATCGTCGACCAATTTATGTCATTACGCGTTTTTATAAGAAACTGGTAGAAACCAAATGTAAGCCTGGTTTCATTGGAACTTTAATAAATATATCAAGTTTAAAGTCACTATACGAGCGCCTGATAGAAAAAGAGAAAACGCTGGTATATTTACCCACTTACAAACTGAGCCAAGACCATCTTGAAATATTTTTCGGCTGTGTGAGGATGCATGGAGGGCATAATGACAATCCGAATGTTAAGCAATTCAAGGCTATTTATCGAAAATTATTAACGCATTTAGAGATAAGAAGTCTAGAAACTGGAAATTGTATTCCTCTGGAGAATATTGCAATATTGACTTGTACTTCCGCTACACAAATTATTAATTTAACGACTTCATCGTACCGACAAGAAGACAGCGAAGATTCTGAAAGTGATTCTTTAAGTTTTTTAAAGGACCTGCCCACTGATTTCAACAATTTAGCTCAGTATTTAGATGTGCCAGTTTTCAATGACATGAAAAAAATGATTGTCGGATATATTGCCGGATGTGTCATTCGGTACGTCAGAAGAGAAATCAAATGTGAACATTGCTTGACACAATTGGTATCTTCCGAAAAACAAGATTTTCATAAGTTGATTAGCTTAAGAGATAGAGGAGGTTTAATTTTTCCATCCGTAGACACTTATCAAGTTTGCGCAGCGGCTGAAATAGTTATACGAAAAATTTTAAAAGAAAACGTTTTAATAAAAACTAAAAATGATTATAGGCACGTAACTTCACAGATTTTAAAGAGTTTTATTGGAAATTTAACTATTTTCATAAATCTGGAGGATGCTCATCAATGCTATGGACTTGATCACAAAGTAAACCTAATAAAAGTTTTGATAGAAAAGTATCTAATGGTACGATTGCACTATATAGCCAAATTAGAAACTAATGCTCGATGTTCAGACGCTAAACGGCAATATTATAAGAAATTGGTGCAACACAAAGGCTGTTAGGTTTAATATGTCCAAATAATTATTATTGTAATAAATAATATAATCATGTTGATTGTTATGACAAATTGTTTATCTTTTTTAATTAAAATACCTATGCTTAAATAGTTTATTAAACGAATTACCAAAAAGCGTTATAAAGTACAATAATTGGTGCAAAACAAAGGCTGCTAAGGTTTAATGTGTGTAAAACAAAGAGATTTAAAAGAAACTATAGAGCGGGAATTGAGAAGATTGTCATACAAAATTGTTGATGCCATGCGTCAGTAGCACAATCTAAGCGTTGCATAGCAACGCGACTACTAGACTGAGGGATTTTTTACCTATTGGTAAAAAGTTTTGGATCACAAATTTCTTTGTGATGTCCCGTCTATTGCTCGTATATAGTTTAATATCTTTGGTGTAAAATAATTATTATTGTAATAAATAATATAATCATGTTGATTGTTATGACAAATTGTTTATCTTATTTAATTAAAATACATTTGCTTAAATAGTTTAATAAACAAATTACCAAAAAGGGTTATATTGTCTGATATATAAATAGCATAATAGCATATAATATAATTACGCATCTTTAACTTTTATTCCCTTATTCTTTTCAAATTATTATTATATTTTTCCCTTATTCTGTTCAAATATTACGCTATTTTGCTATCTGGATAGTACCATAAAGCAAAATCGCGTTTCCATTTTTAAACATTAATAGTACTTATAATTATGTTTGTACAATAATAATAAATAATTGGTGCAGAACTAAGGCTGTTAAGGTTTAATGATTGTGTGTATAATAATTATTATTTTAATAAATATGTTGATTGAAATAACAAATTCTTTATCTTTTTAAACTAAAAAACCTATCCTTAAATAGTTTATTAAACAAATTACCAAAAAGCGTTATGAAGTGTTATCTGGTCTGATATAAATTAATTTAAAATCAAAATCAAATCGTTTATTTCAAGTAGGCCAGTTACAGGCACTTTTGATTTGTCAAAAGACAAAAGTAAAATAAAATAGTTTAAAAATAGTTACAGTGCTACAGTCCCAGTCACAAGACATAAAAACTGTGAAAGTACTGTAGATGCCCATTTCAAAGCGTAGATCTCTATGGAGAAGAACGGGCAAGAAACTCCATGGACACTCTTTTTCAATCGCCAAAATTATAATAAAATCTTTGTTACATCGTTCAACTTGTGATGGTACATGGTACATTATTGTGAGAATTAAATAGGTAGTAAGTAATTACGCATATTAACTTTTATTCCTTATTATTATTCTGATAAATAATAAATACTACACGCTTATGCTCTCTAGGTATAACCATAAAGCAAAATAGCGTTTCCAAATAAAAAAAAAATGTAGTACAGTATTTGAGAACAATGTAACTGAACAAAAATGTGGGAGTATTTCTCAATATCTGGCAACCGTAAACGCACACAGATGCGCGTGTCCGTACACGGCGCCACTTATCTGCCGCGCACACATAAATAAAAACTGTGGTCGCTTTGTTGTTCGCGCACGTTCTATCTGCCTATTCCTTCATCTGAGGTAATAACAGCTATTACAGAACTTGCCTGAGGCCGTATCTAATGTTGTTATATATGTTTCGCGAGAACGATCTTGATTTGTTGTTGGTTTAACTCACTATATCATGATAGCTTAATCATGCAGCGTTACCCGTCTAGTTTTTGTGTGAAGTGTAACAAACATCCATCCATCTCTACGATGGCAAACGAATGTCTGAACTTTTGTCAGACACCGCTCTCATGACATGATAGACCTGTCCTATGAGAAGAGATAATGAGAGTAAAGAAACAGAGGATACGCCTGTTTCTGGATACATAAATGACGAATCCCAAGATGCCCGGATTGTTCTTAAGGAAATAGAATGGAAACTCACTCAACTCTTAAGCTGCAATGTAAATATAAAATAATTTTACGAAATGAGTTACAAGGTACTTATCCCCACAACCAAAGGCCCAAATGTTTCTAACAGCTCAATTTATTACTCAATTTAGCACCAGATTCAAAACTATGCCGCATAGCAGCTGATGAAGATGTAGAGGGTCCTAATCACTTAACTTTTACGGAGTATTTCATTTGAGAAATTCTGAAATGTCATGGTGGGCCATTAAGTGGAGATTTAGCGAGTGAACAACAATTGATGCCTCGTTTGGTTAATGGGTTAATCACCTGGGGATTAACACCACAAACGTAGTGATTTTCATATAAATGTTAATGGACGAATCGTTTTACTGGTAAAAGCGTTATTGGCGATTTATTTTGTTGGTGGTAAAAGGTTTGTCTCATTTATTTAAAATTTATTGTTGTAGCAATATCTAGGTGGTGTTTACAAAAGAGGTATATACCAAAAAACTTTTGAAAAATTAACCGCCTTCAAAAACCAACACATAAAAGTGTAAATCGTAACTTACATTTCGGAAGTCGGTGGCTTTTTAAAAAATCATTTTCAAGTTTTTTTTTATTTTACCCCTATTAGTTCAAACATTCAACCCAAATTCTTGTCAAATACGTAATCAGTTGTATCGGTAATAACATCGTCCAAGTACACAATATGAAATGCTCATAAAATAAAAATAATTGAACCAAACTGAAGAAGTTTTCTTTTGCTAAAAGTAATTTTGATGGGATAGTGGAGGTCATTGACATGTTCAACATTATCATAGTCGCATAGTGCCTTTTTTCCTAATCATATTCTTTTGGTTTAGGTATCCTGGGTACGTCGCAGAGGCAAGGATGAAATGCCTGAGCTCCTCACAGTGGGAGCAGTGACGTACGCCGCTGACAACCGGGTGACGGTAGCAAGGAGATACCCTGGGAACTGGAGACTGCTCATCAGGGACGTGAAGCCTGACGACGAAGGAGTATACGAGTGCCAGATCTCGACTCATCCGCCTAGAGTTAGCAGGACCTATTTGCATGTTAATAGTAAGTGGTTTTGAATTATCAATAAGTCAGTCAAGGTCAATGCTCAAAAGTCGCTCAACGAGCTATGAAGAGGGCTTTGCTTGGTGTTTCTCTACGTGATCGAATCCGAAATGAGGAGATCCTTAGACGAACTAAAGTCACCAGCATAGCCCACCAGATTAGCAAGCTAAAGTCGCAATGGGCAGGCCATTTTGCTCGCAGAGCAGATGGCCGCTGGGTTTGAAAAGTACTAGAGTGGCGACCACGGACTAAGAAGCGCAGCGTAGGAAGTCCACCAACAAGATGGACAGACGACCTTTTAAAGATCTCCGGAAGACGCTGGATGCAGGTCGCTTCTAACCGGTATATGTGGAAATCTAAAGGGGAGGCCTATGTTTAGCAGTGGACGTCCTATAGCTGAGATGGATAAGTCAGTGCTCGTAGAAGTTGGCGGGACAAGCTGGACAAACCCAACGATCAAAATCGCGAGTCCACTTTGGCTTTTGTTCTTGACAACTGGAAGCTTTTGCTGATGATAAAGACTAGCAATATCAGGATTAGAGTGAATTACAATGAATGATTTATTGACCAGGTGAAAGGAGTATGTAAGAATCATAACAGTTAGCGCTGTGGTTTTTGTCAACCTCCATGGGAAACCGTCAAGAAAATGAAGATCTCACTATAATAATATGTCCTCTTTAACCCATGACCATATTGACTACATTGCCTATATTAGCTAACCGTCGCAAATCTAGTTATGTGTCTAAAAGCTAAGCATGTAGGGTTTAACATCAATAAAAAACACACATTTTTCGGGCAGTTATGTAGAAAAATAAAACGCCTTTGTGAAACGTGTGTCGGCACACAAAAATGTTGGTCTCGGCTAACATTTCTCGGGCTATTACTATAAACCGTTGGCTCTTGTCTGCCTAAGCCATAGTAGATAGTATTACAGTTTGTTTTTAGGCTAAGTGCTAGTAGCGCCCGAAAATGCTTAATGCCCGTTTTCACTTTCACTATATCGCACAAATGAATGCCTACATAGAAGCATTGAATTTTGAACGCTCGGCTGAGCACAGAGTGCTAAAATTCCAACGTCGTTTTTTTTCCTCATAAACACAGCTACATTTGTTTTGGGCTTAACGACAACACGTGACATCTGTCTATCAAGCCGATTCAACATGGTGGATCGATCCACTCTTTATTATCATACCACACCACATCCCGGAACGTAAAGGACTATTGGAGGACACCTTGGATTTTAGTTAGTACAAGTCTGACAGTCCCTCCTGCCCTGCCCTGAGTGAGAGGAATCATTTCGATGATTATGCCAAAAAAAAAATCATTCCATTCTACCAAGAAGCTTTTTGGTAGAAAGTAATGGAATTTTTTAGCTTTTTTTTTCAACGTACATCGTCGCGTTGTAGAATAGAAACGTCTCATTTTTACATTTTGAATACCTTCCTGCTTAGAATAAAGGAAATCTTTCAACGTTCTGAAATTTTGTCTATGCTATGCACGCTGCTCGTAGAGACCTACATAATGCGCACAGCAAAATAGTGGAACTCACTATCTGAGTCTATGTTCCCCAAATGCGTAGAACCCTAATCTCTTCAAAGTTATGGTGAACATTAGGTACTTCTTCTGGGTAAACTCGCTACATCGTATTCTTTGTCTCTGTCAACTCTGATTTCGACTAGAGTCAAGAGCGAATCCATTTCAATCAAAAAGGATACTATTTTATGCTAATTATAAAATTTCATCGGCGTAAAATAAACTGGAACTTTGAAATTAATTTCAAGGACAAAATTAGTTTCTTCTTCGCACACCAGAAGCGCTGTTTCATTTTCCATATCAGTACCGTCAGCACGAGTTTTCAGTATTTGAGACGTAAAGTGAACTGGAACTTTGACGACTTCAAATTGACAATTTTCAATGAAAAAATTAGTTCCATCTTCGCACACCAGAGGCGCTGTTTCATATTTTCATACAAGAAACGCTGTAAATACTGGAAAAACTCTGTAAAGTAAAATAGTGAAAACTCGTGCCAGGGGTACAGAAACGCTGTAAATACTGGAAAGACGCTGTGAAGTAAAATACTGAAAACTCGTGATAAGGGCTCTGGAGTGTAATTAACTATTGCACTATTGTTGAATACGTGCCTAAAAGCTTCGGTCTGGACGTATTTCAGCAAAACTTTCAAATAAAATAAAATGTATCATTTTGTTTACCCTTCTTACGATAAAGCCGATTAACTACTTGAGCTTAGTAACTGTTATGACTAAAGCTTAGTCTTTATATATGTGATGCATAGTAATCGACTTGAGTACTCCTATATTTATGTAATGTAGAATAATTTTAGTTTTATCTCCTTTGAGAATTAAAATTCCTTTCACGAAGGCAAAGAATTTGTGTTTTAATCTTTTTAATGCGAGCGTCTGCGAAGTTAAAATTTTAAACTTGTAACTACTGAATAAAACCTGTGTTAAGTCAATTGCTCAACTTAGCTAGTAACTCAGTCGTCATGAAAAAGGTTCATTATAGACACACAATCTCAGATTCTAAAGCCTTATCAAAAGTTCTCCCGCACTAAAATTATTTACGGCGAAAAATGAAAAAAAACGCCTCTTGTTCACGAACGGACTCCGCCTCTGTATGTCGAAGTTTGAAAAGTCGACGTATGTTAGTTCTAAAGTTCAGGATCTCGATGTACACCAGTTCGAAAGTTCACTGGAGCGCAGTATGCAAGGCCGACGGGTCGTTAGTTAGAAAGCACACGAGTGCGATGTACGCCAGTTCGAAATTACCCTGTTAAGTATGAAAAGCCTCCGTACTGCTAGTTAGAAAGCATTTAGAGGTTTTATCATATTATAATAATAGGTACAAATAATTACTAATATCCGTGTCTGTTCCTATATAATTTATTTTTATACAAATTTTTAGCAAATTTGTTATAGTGTTGTAGGAATACCAGTAACAGTACGGAGGCATTTCATACGTCGTAACAGGGTTGTTTCGAACTGGCGTATATCGCACTTGTATGCTTTCTAACTAACGATACGTCGGCCTTCCATACTTCGCTCCAGCGAACTTTCGAACTGGCGTATTTCGAGATTCTGTACTTTAGAGCTAACATACGTCGACATTTCAAACTTCCACATTCAGAGGCGGAGTCGTACGAACGAGGTACTATTTTTTCCGTCAAACTTCCCGTTTACTACACGTCACAAAAACGCGAAAACTCGTGATTTTTCTTATATTACTGTGGAAAAATTTTCATCAATTATGAACGACTCATTTACCCATTAATGTCAGACATAATACAGACTAAAATCCACGGTGACCTTCAAAACCCCTGTACGTTCCAGGGTCACGGTTACCTCATAAGACAGCGACCCAAAAACCCGTAACAAAGCCTTAGTATCAGCCATAGTTTTAACTTACCTGGGGCGAAAAGTTTCTCATTAATGAAATATTCTACGAAAAATTAATTAAGGGCATTTGAATTCACGAAAGCATAAAATTGGTGTTTTAATCGACGTTATAATGAAAATACTGCTAAGTTAGAACTAATATTTTACTGTTTGAACTACAAACATAAATATTTAAATGAAAGTTTGTATTTAAAAGCAATTATGTTTTAAAATAGTTGAGCCGAGTCTGTTTTACTATGTCTGTAATATAATTCAACTAGTTTATGCCCGCGACATTACTCGCGTTTCGCTCGCCACGGCATCGCACTTTGTAGCTTTGGAGTCCTCATCTCGGCGACCGAGAGCTTTAAAGAGACACCGTTCACCGCTCCGAGGACACGATGGATCATACGGTACCATACTAACAAAGACGATACGCAGCGGTGACTTCTCGTGTCCAGCCCTGGTTTAGAACAAATTGACAAACAGGGTTGGTTTTAAATCAGTACGAGTCTGACAGTCCCATCTGCTTAAACCCAGGATAGAAGGCTTTTTACACCCAAAAATGAACCCTATGATGCACAATTCAGTTTTATACTAGTTTTTACATGAAGCGTCTGTCAATATGACACAAGCTAGTAAGTAAGTACTTCATCAAATCAAATCTTTTATTTCAATTAGGCCAATTAAATGCGCTTTTGAATTTTCAAAAGACCTAAAATAAAAAACAGTTATGGTGCTACAGTCCCAGTCACAAGACATAAAAACTGTGAAAGTATTATATGTGCTCATTCCAAACCGTAGATCTCTATGGAGAAGAATGAGCAAGAAACTCCATGGACATTCTGCCTATTTTCATTGTTCTAACAAATCACTTTTCCAAGGCTCCGCTCTGTTAATCCCTAGCTCCCAAAAGTATTCCTTTCACGATCCAAATATGACGATATATAATATGAGAATAGGCGATTTAAAATTCAGCTCAGCTTTAATCTCAACGGTATGACAGAAGTATTACATAGAAAAGCAATTATAAAGCTAATCACGTGCCTATTCCCGCCTTCATCATCTGTAGGACATGCTCATAAATAATGTACGCTGTACGGTCCCCAGACGGTCTTTTCACCGGAATACGGCCGTATCCGATGTAAAGGTCAACTATGAACCTTTTTAAGGGTCCTTTGGGTAATGCAGAATCTCCCGGATAGGTATTACAAGATTGTTCGGTGGGAAGTTTAAAAAGACGTTTATTGAGATTGTATTAAGTTCACTTATTCTAAAATGAGGTAAAGTTTTTAGAGGGACACGCGCGCCTCAAGGAGCGTCAGCACAATGACGGGGCCCCTCTCACAGAGGGCCAAAGCCTGCCGGTGTCGCGGGACTTATTTTCATCACCGTAACCCTGGAACAAAAAGGGCTATTGAAGGACACCGTGGAATTTAGTCAGTAAAAGTCTGACAGTCCCTCCCGCCCTGCCCGGGGTGAGAGGACTCATTTCAAAATTTTACCATGCATAAAAAAAAAAGTTTGTAGAGGGAACTTTTTTTCGGTTGTAAACATCATCAATTGTATCCTTCCACTTTAAGTAGAACGTAAGGGGTTGTCAAACTTTTACTGTTTTAAATCATCATGTTCCTTCACATGCCTTTTGTGTTTCAAGGCCACGTTGCACTTATAAGACAGGCCTACGACCATTTAACGAATGTCGCCAAACATTAATTTGTTGGCTAAAAAAAGAACTAAATAAAAGTTTAAATTGGTTGTAATAATAAATGTTATCGTTTTAGCGACGTTTTACTTCTATACTCTTTCATCATCATCATCGTCAGCCGAAAAACATACACTGCTAAACATAGGCCTCCCCCTTGGCCGAACGACAATTCGCCATTTGCATCCAACGGTTGCCCGCGGCTTTCTCTCTGTCTGTGGTTAAACTAGTGAGAGTAGTCCTCCACTGCGTCTTCCGATCCGTGGTCGCCACTCAAGAACTTTTCCTCCTCATCGGTTATCAATTCTACGAGTTACAACAGGTTTAATTATAAATTATACCTGCTGAAGACCGAATACCACCATTAAAGGTAGAAACCGTGTAAAAAATAACAAAAGTAAAGATCAAAACACTTTGATAACAACCGCGATGCCTGTTGTAAGCCAATTCAATGAGATCTAATATCCGCGCACGTTACAGCTACCATTAAATTGCCCAAAGCGTTACCTTTGCTGTTACTGAGAAACAAGATCACGTATTACTGAAAGCACCCTGAAACAAATTAACTTTCATGCTCTTAGGAAGGTTAAACCTGTAATGTTTTGCTAGGTTGTATGTTATTGTAGGTATTTATGTAAATTTATAGTCTATCATTTACTAGAGAAAAGGGTAAAAAAACAGTTTCAAATGTAACCAATAACTTTTCTTTCAAAGGCAGTGTTTTTTATTTCATCGAATTTTTGTCATCAAAAGAAAGAAAAGTCATTTTACACTTTTTTGTGATTATTTGGAAATTATCTTCACCAAAACAAAATATGCCTTTAATTTTCATCAATATTTACTATTAAATATTGTTAGTGTTATTTTTATTACATTGGTATTGTATATTTATATAAGAGCATGAAACTGTCACCATTTATAGTTACGTTCTTTTCATAAACGCACATTCCTTACCTTTTAGTTTGAACAGGATACTAATATCAAAAAAAAAATGTAAGCCGCCAATATTATAATTACTCAGGTTCACCAGTCTCTGCAGTTTGATTTTTAGTCAAACTTAACAAACCAAAACTCGAAACTTCAATAATTTCCTAACGAAATTAAAATAATTTATTCAAATACTTGAATAAATGATTAGTGAAACGATTAATCTTTTCAAGACCGGTCTCGGAAAGGATTTAAATTCGGTCTAGTGGGCTTATTTGCATAAAAATTTATTAAAATTTTCACTTCAGGCATATTTTTTCGACAGTAACAAATGGTTTCGTTGATGTAGGAGAACTGAATTACGTGAAGGTCACAGAAAATTATTCGTCGGAGTACTTACTTGTACAAAACTTGGATAAACGTGAACGTTATGATTAGGCAGAGGGTATACGTATTTTTTTGAAGCAAATGCCTTCCTCCACTCTTTCTATCTTCAACGACACTGTATTATAAATGCGTATTTGTAAGGATAAATCGATGGATGTTTGCACATGAAAACTATGGAAGTTTGTAAACAGATATTCTATATAATAACCTGTAGTAACACTTCATTACTGTGGTTTATAATTAACCAATACAATAAAAAGATAATTAATTATTAATTAAAATCGATTGGATGTATACAAAATATTTCGGCATTTTCAGATGCGGGACAAAACAACACGATATTGTAAAACAATGCCACATTTCACACTCGGAATTCAAGGACGCCTAAACCCATTTATATAGACTATCCAAAATATAAAGGCCTACCGCTGTAGTAATACCTTCAGCCGACTGATCGCCCCTATCTATCCCTGGTAGACTGATATCTAGGCACCCTTTTTGTCGAAATTGTCCCTTTCACGTTTTCGTCTAACTCCTAACATTGAAGATTTTATCTAGAGATGCGACAAATAATTCAACAAATAACACAGAAGGTGAAAATTATTATTATTTTGCATTAATTGCAATTCTACTCAAAAATAATTTAAAATTAATATTGATACACCAATTATTGCTATCATGGATTTAGCTTCTTTTTGGCGTGGACAACAAGTCGTTCCATGGAGCGTTAATTTCGAACGCTGTGGTCGAAGTATTTGAGAATTCATATCTGTACAGTCGATGACAACCTCTCTTTGATTCTATTTTTCTGCGACGTACAGAAATATTGGAAAAACCAAATTTCATGGCTTTCTTTTTTCTTACGTGGTAAAATGATCAAATGAGTCCTCCCTCCCAGGGCAGGGCAGTTGATTGTCAGGCTTGTACTGGCTAAAATCCACGGAGACCTTCAATAGCCCTTTATGCAGGCCCTGACCCTGTAAGGGGTCTCGTCACTGTATTGACGCGCTGTCGACCCGGGCATGGTCCATTATCGGACAGCAAGTCACGCATTACTCATTTTGCTAACGATGATATGCAGCAGTGAGCTAGTAATAAATATTATTGCTATTAAAATGTACCATTAAATGCTATTGTATGATTCAGATCTGTATTTAAATCAGGCCAACCAAATTGCGCAATATCTACCATTGTGTAGAAAATGTAGAATTAAATTATATTGTAATGAGGCGTGCCTACAGAAATCTATCTAAAAATACAGGGTGTTTAGTGATCTTTTAACGCACAGCCCAAACCACTGGACGGATCGAGCTATTTAGTATGCTGGTAGATGTTATGATGTAGGCATCCGCTAAGGAAATATTTTGATCAATTCTACCTCCAAGGAAATAAAATAGAGGATGAAAGTTTGTTAATTTTAAACTGATCCGACTGAGACTTTGCGTGCATAAAACTACTATGGCGTAGGCATCCCCTAAGAAAAGATTTTACCCCTAAGGGGATAAAATAGGGGATGAAATTTTTGTAAATCTTCTTACATTATCGACTACACGAGCGATACCGGGGGCAAAAACTAGTCTTATCTAAACCTCTAGTCACAACTAAATGCATGAAGCATAAATGTGTATGTGTGTCTCCGTTCAAATTGAACTTCTGTACAAGTCCTTTCTCTTAACCTTCGCCCAGATACGAAAGTTTCCGAAAGATTGTCGGCTGTAATCGATATTTCGGCATTATTAATGTCTAGAATTTTACGGTATTTCGTGCCGAATATTCGACGTAAGTTTCTACCTTGTTAGCAGGAGTAATGAAAATTCTGTGCAATATTAATTGAGAGTTTGACGTCATTTTCCTGGCGAGTATTGTAATAGGACTAGCTTTTACCCGCAGCGTTGCCCGCGAAGTTGCTTGAGTATAGTTCTCTAATGATACCAATGGATCGTGATACCGGGATAGTATTCTTTAAGGTTAAGCTCACCTTGCCGATCTCGATCTGTAGATACTGATAATTTATTATAGCGAGTTTTCTTTTACGTCTGGAACTGCAATGAAGGCTGACAGTCGTTACTATTAGAAGCTCAAAAGTCTAAACAGTGGTTAATTTAACCAAAGGGTTTCGTATTAACCAGTTAATGGGTTGTGGAGGTCAGATAGGCAGTTGCTCTTCGACTGGAAGCCGACCCCAACATAGGAAAACGCAAGGCAGATGATGAAATGTTAACAATAAAAATCTGTATTTGTAAAAAATCTTCAAAGAAACAATTTGATCTTTGTGAAAATCAACACGGAGCTTTCAAATCACTGTCAAATATCACAAACTCGATTATAATGATCATCCTCACATCATCGTTATTAATTAGAGCCCTTTGCTCGAAGTACAAGTAATCCATACTTAATGTTATACAGAACTCCTCAGTTTTAATAAATAGGTAACATGGAAGTTTTAATGAGTTCTTGAAGAAGTGTAATCGAGTTATGAATGTAACTCGAATGAGGTTTTATTGGGAGGTGTCGCTATGATGTCGAGTAGCGTTAATTTGTTCTAGTTTTAAAGGGGAAGATCGCATTTCTGCTGCTTTTTTTGAATTATTCCCAATAGTCCCCTCTAGCCCTGTCCTCCGGGGTGACAGCTGGGAATTGTCTTCCCAGTTGTCACCGGGGTGACAATTTGTGCCAACTGTTCCCTTTGAAATCTGACTAAAGGGGACAAATGGGAAGTTTGTTTCTCAGTTGTCACCTGGGGTGACATATTTTGCTAGAATCTCTTCCTTTCAAAAAATAAATAATACCTTACTTTTTTTATTTCTCATGCTACATAGAATCAAATAAAAAATTAACACAATGTCAACACAATATGCTTACAACGTAAGAAAAATATTAACTACATATTCTGTAAGTAAATAAAAGGTTCCGTATCAAAATAACTACGTTCATTTAAACTACTGTCGATATAGCTACGGTTGACTCACATAAGTTCAAGACACATATTGGACGACTCAACTACTGTTCACCTGACATAATTTTAATTGAACTAAAATTGATTGCACTAACGAACGACTCATCTAATGTTCTTTTAAGATATTGGTTGCCTTAACTACGCTTGAAATACCTAATGGACGACTCGCCTACAGTATTTTTTTTATTAAGTAAAACCCACTCGTTTTATTTCTAAAGCGGAGGTTGAGGGCTTTCGAAGAAAGTTCGACGGAGCCCCGCTACGCGGGATGGGATGGATACCACGAACGGGATGGCGCGGTCTTTCAGACCCCACCATCCCCTTCGTGGTTATTTTTTTTCAAACCACCCAGAAGTAGGAGCACCGCTAAGCGATGCTCCGTTGACGTTTATATGTTATCACATATACCGTAACAGGCATATTAATTGTAGCTAAATATACCCTAGTTAAATTAACCGTAGATGTTTTAAACGTAGGTGAGTTAACCGTAGGTGAATTATCCATTAGGTATTTCGTACATTAATTATAACAAACTTGTGAAACGACCATTAGTCGTACCAACCGATAGATCTTTCGACCGTAGTTATATCGGTAGTAGTTAAAATGAATGTAGTTATTTCGATACGGAACCAAATAAAAATGTCTAAAAAGGATACAGAATCAAATAAATAATTATAATTTCAGGGAAGGAAGGAATCGTAGTAAATGTCACCCCTCCCCCGGTGACAACTGAGAAACAGACTTCCCATTTGTCCCCTCTAGTCAGTTTTCAAAGGGAACAGTCGGCACAAATTGTCACCCCGGTGACAACTGGGAAGACAATTCCCAGCTGTCACCCCGGAGGACAGGGCTAGAGGGGACTATTGGGAATAATCCCTTTTTTTACGGTGGTAAAATCATTAAATGAGACCTCCCACCCCGGGCAGATCGGGAGGGACTGTCAGACTTGTACTGACTAAAATCCACGGTGTCCATCAATAGCCCTTTACGTCAGAGGGCCCCGTCATTATGCTGACGCTCTTTGTGGCGCGCGTGGAACACGACGCGCCGTCGACCCGGGCATGTGCCATGGTCGGGCAGCGAGTTGCCCTTTACTCACTGCCCGCATGCCCAATGCCGAATGCATTTCTGCTGCTTCGACAAAACTTACTTTTAGGAGGGTTTTTGGTATAGTCAGGTGTGTGTTCCAGTGTTCAAATGTGCGCTTACTCAGTAATTCAAGCAGTTCATACCAAGTTTATGTGTTAATCCTCTTGACTCCTGGCTGAATGTTTAATTCATCCTTGGGACTTATAGATTTTTAACAACCAGGTGAAATTTTACCAAAGTTACTACTGAGGACAATAATGTGTCCACTTTGTGAAATCACCAAGGTGCACAAAGTAGAATAAAAAATAGATCCATAATAAGTAACATCAAAAACTGTGTAATGTTTCTGCTTTGTAGGAACGGATGTTCGGGTAGATTCTCAAACCCGTTAACAGTTTCATGCATTAATTATTGTTTCAAAATAGCTTTTTAAACTGTTTGCATTTAAAAAAATAAAATAGTATCCCTGTAAAGTGGGGCAATCTCACATGAAACTGATACTAAACTATGTGTTCAATCAAAATAATATCTGTTTTTCTCCTCCTCAGCGCCTCAAGTGTGGGTAGTCGACGAAGCAGGAGCTCCTCTTCTGGAGAAGTACTACGAAGCTGAGTCAACGCTAGCACTGCTCTGCAGAGCGAGACACGTCGAGACTCCTGCACTACTCACGTGGCTACACGAAGGCAGGGCATTGAATGCTGACACCACTCGCGGTGGGATCAGGTGAGATATTTTCCTACTAGAAGACTACGAAGCTGAGCGTATACTAGCTTTGCTCAGTAGAGCGAGACACGTCGAGACTCCTTCACAACTACCGTGGCTGTACGAGGACAGGGCATTGAATGCTGAAACTAGTCGCGGAGGGATCAGGTGAGATGTTTCCCTACAAGAAGACTACGAAACTGAGTGGATACTAGCTTTACTCAGTAGAGTGAGACCCCTCGAGACTCCTGCACTACTGCCGTGGCTGTACGAGGACAGGGCATTGAATGCTGAAACTAGTCGCGGAGGGATTAGGTGAGATTTTTCCTTACAAGCATACTACGAACCTGAGTGGATACTAGCTTTGCTCAGTAGAGCGAGACCCGTCGAGACTCTTGCAATACTGACGTGACACTGACAGTACTCGTGATGAGATCAGGTGAATATCTTCCAAATGAAGGTGAGTCATGAAATCGTCGGTCCATTTCATGACACAGGCCGGCCAAAAGATGGACGGACAATATCGTGACTATACATGACCGTTCGTGGCCAAGAAATTCTTCAGAAAATTACTAAAGTCCGGTCAGAAAGCAGGAGGAATTTCGTACATTGACCTATGATTACCTGTCTCTGTCACTCCTGCGTAAATATAATGAGTCTCGCTTGCACAGATGCAATGGCTGCCATTTGTGAGACATTACCTTATCGGTTGTCAGTTCAATTGCAATTTGTAAATTTTAAGAGCTAGATGCTACAAAGGCAGGGTGCCGAATTCGAATACCACCCGCAAGGGGATCAGCTGCGATATCTTATAATTAGACTGCTGAATCCATGTCATTAGTTGAACAAACAAATTGGGTATGTACGAACTATGTCAAACAAGATTAAACCTGCCTTTGAAATGACAAGCAATTGCTTTGAAAACGCTGAACTGACGAGTAAAGTCGTTATCCCGCAAAAGGATATTGTCATTTGTAGTCGGTGCTATTAATCGGTTTCGCTCATAGCGGCATTCTCAAAGCAGATTGCCATAAAGCGCAGTGTTCGCAAACACAGTCATGTGCATTCTCTGTTTCATCACTTTAGTGTCGCCGCACACGAGCCACTCTCGACAGCCACAAGCGCCGCCACGAGAAGCTAGAAGCGGCTAGCTTGTGGCGGGCACCGTCGTCAACCGTGTGCAACGAGTCCATATAAAATGTATGAAAACTACAGGAAATAGCCTGTAGCGGCGTTTTGTGGTTGTAGCCGGTGGTCTGTGTGTGGACGGAACCCTTAGTGGGTTCCTATAGTCCTCGCCATATAAGTGTGGAATAAAGGTCATTGATCCTAATAACGCATCGTTAGAATTCCATTATACCAACGTTCGAATTTCAAAATAAAATGTAAGGTGACGGTCGCCCCTTACAATTCGTTTATTTTGATCGTGTTACGACACTTTCTTTACATTTTTTCGAATGGTTTTGAAATATTGGAATACATTGGTACACGGGGGTCAATGAATTTTATTCCACACTTATATGGAGAGGACTATAGTTCACTATAATGGGAGGAGAATCCGTCAAAGAATGTAGCCAATTTTTATTATAAGACTACTGTTTTTTGTACTAGTCCTGTCTAAAAATGTTCATAGTTGTTATTAACTTACTTTATGCCTGTGGCGTTGCCTGCGTGGTAACGGGATAAATAGTAGCTAAATTTATAGATCGTTTTCGTTTTAACCCAAGTCTGCTCAAACAAGACCACTGAAACCAGAGTGTTTACATTAAAACTATCTGTTTACAAATTCCTTACAAATCTTTTTAGTAGTTATTGTATGAAAGAGTTACAAACATTTGTCTTCCAAACTTAGATTCGTGACGATTAAAAATTGAAAATTCTCTCCCAAAAATAGTTTGCACGTAAGTTGCACGCTCAAACAATTTCTGATCGCGTTCATCAAAGCATACTTTTGTCAGCGTATTTTCAAGTTCTCTAACTCGTAATCCCGCATACACTGTTATAATGAGATCCAGACTATTTCAATTTAAGTTAGTAATGTATTTTAGAAGAGAAAATCTGGTCAAAGTGTGTGTAGATTAATATTTCTGCTGCGACAAGCTTTTTAGGTTAATCCTAGTTGTAAATTAAATTGAACTTAGATTCACTGCGACTGCTACAAGATTTTGGCTTTTAAGTGAAGTTTAAATAGTCTGCAGTTAAAGTCGAAAACTGTTCAACAGTGAAAAGTTATAAGACGAAAAATAGATTGTTTTTATTTAATTTTTAAACACGTAGTTTTGCCATTATCTTGGGACTAATAAATTTAGAGCCTCAGGGACAAGTACCTACGTGTTTTTATCTTATTTTATTTAACTTAAAAAAAAAACTGGAGAGATCTTTCTCATTAGACTGTTTCAAGAAAAATATCCCTTGTGCCCTTTTTCTGTCTAGAAAAAAAAATTGAGGCTGCCAGCTCTGTTTGAATATTTTGATGACAGTAAGGGTCGGATAAACAACAGAAAACTTTCCAAGTGGGAACAAGAAGTCTTAAACTTGAGACACCAAATTATATGAATTTATATAACAGAGAAGTAGCTCGGTGTTTTACATAATTTCCTGACAACTTTGTAGGTACTAACTTAACAACAAAATTGTATCCTGTTCAAACTTTTTGTTACCTTTTAAATAGCCTGTAATATATAATAATTTTTAACTCATTACCACGACCCCGGAGAACAAAGAGCTATTGAAGGACACCGTGTATTTTAGTCAGTACGAGTCAGTCTGACAGTCCTTGCCGCCCTGCCCGGGGTGGGAGAACTCATTTGATGATTTTACCACGTAAAAAAAAAATTGTTACTAGGAAACTTTAGAGCCGAGACAAGTGGTAAAATAATTTAATTCTAGCGGACATGAACCTGCTTGTAGGTAACCAAAGTTGCTAAGAGACGAAGTTTGCCGCTCGGCACGAGCTTAATGCAAATTGTATATTAATATTGTTTATTCGTTTCGGGTCGGTTTTTTGTTTAAAATAATTAAAATAATCTACATAAACAATCTAGTATGTAGTACCAATTAGGCTTCTGCAGACCTATGCCTAAGTAAATTTATGCATAACAAAGGGCGTTGTAAAATTAAATAACTTGAAATCTACTTAGTATGCCGAAATTGTATAGCAGTCTGAGTAATAATAGGAAAATTAAACTAAAACACTACTAATTATATACCAGAGGTTTTTAACCTTTAACCTTACACCCTTGTCTAGTTTTTTTCTAAATAAAATACATAACAATGCCCCGATACTAGGAATTTCACAAGTTTCGTAGGCCAACAATTAAGTTGACTTTGTTAAAATTCGCGATGTGGTTACCTTATTCTTGTAAACGATATAATCTGGATCCCCAGCGTCCGCCCTTAGATTATAATTAACTAGGTTTTGCCTGCGGCTTCGGCCGCGTAATCGTAATACAAACTTTCACCCCCTTTTTTATCCCCTTGGGGGTAGAATTGATCAAAAACCCTTTCTTAGCGGATGCCTACGTCATAACATCTACCTGCATGCCAAATTTCAGCCCGATCCGTGCAGAAGTTTGGGCTGTGCGTTGATAGATCAATATGTCAGTCAGTCACCTTTGAGTTATAAATATATATTTAGATTTAAACTAAATACCCCAAAATAAGGAAAGACACTTAATCCCTCCAACCACTTTCATTCACTTCAAATTACAACTTTTCCATAAAAAATTCAAATCACCATCTGAACAAAGTACCTAATAATGGTTTATTTTACATTCTATCGGAACATTATAGTGTAGATACTGAAAAAGGGAAGCGAACCGGATTGCTTATAAATATACAATGTAAACGGGGCCGACTCACGCAAACGTGAAACTTGATGGCGGGCCAGACATTTATGAAAATTTAAATAGATCCCGCTGAAAAGCACGCCTGTTGACAACAACGTAATATAACGTTGATGTTGGGAATATTACTTTTCTTGGAAAGTTTGCAGACTTTTGTCGTCATGTCAAATGTGTCATGTCAAGATATTACAAGGCTCAAAGATGAACTACGTTGCCATTTTTACTTACGACTCTTTTTTTAGAAAGCGTGTGATGTCTGGCAAGTTTTTGAGGGTCCTCTCGCTCTAGGCGAAGCGGAAGGTTTTATCAGACAATTTTTTAGTTGGAAAAAATTTACCACACTTGCACGAGTTGCATTGGGCAACTCCTACCAGAGCAGAAGCTAAAATCCACAGCGGCAACCACCAGAAAAGCGCCGAGATTGCGATTGCGATTATTTGGATAAAGCCATAGTTAGTTGTATGCCGTCTGATCACAGTGGACAGACGGTAACTTTTAGGTGTCGTACAATTGAACAACAAGTTCAGATTAATTGTAGACCTATAACGACAAATAAATTAAATAGATTTAATAGTTCCCTAGACAGTAAGTTGAGTGTAATGAGTCCTAATATAGACGAAATGAATGCCAACCAACTGTACGATCGCTTCTTTTCAATTGTTCACAGCGAATTTAATAAACATTTTGAAAAGAAAATAAAGAAAATTTGCCCGAAATTTAAATTTAGTGATTGGGCAACTAGAGGTATTAGAAAAAGTAGGGAAAGACTTTTTGAACTATATGGCCTTAAGCCTTACATTAATACTGCAACTTTTAACAAATATGTCGCTACCTATTCAAAAATTTTCAAAAATACTTGCAAGGCTGCTAAAGCCTTGCACATTAGTAACAAGATCAAGACAGCTGAAAATAAAATAAAGACAGTTTGGAAAGTCATAAATAACGAGACTGGCAGAAAAACAATGCGTAGCAGTAATTATACGTTAGATACAGAGTGTGGTCCTATAAGCTCTAATCTGGAAGTAGCTCAAGAATTTGTAAATTTCTTTACAGATATACCATTTAAGACTACGGAGGCTCTAAATTCCTCACCCGATACATCAATTGCTTTTTTAAAAGCGAACGTATCTGGCTGCCCGGCTGATTTTAAATTTAAACACATAAACCCGATGACAGTTATCAAAGCATTCCGGCAGATCAAAATTAAACAGACAGAAGATTGGATAGAGTGGAGACTGTAGCACCTTACCTAGCTTTAATTTTTAATATGTGTGTGGATCATGGAGTTTTTCCTGATTTGATGAAGTTCAGTAAAGTCGTTCCTCTCTTTAAATCTGGGGACTGTAAAGATACCAATAATTATAGACCAGTATCCGTGTTGCCAGTCTTTAGCAAGATATTTGAAAAAGTAATGCTTAATCAGATGCTTAATCACTTTAACACCAACAAAATCTTACACGATCAGCAGTATGGTTTCACCAAGGGACGTTGTACAACTGACGCCGGTGTCACCTTATTAAAGCACATATTTACTGCATGGGAAGAGGCCCAAGACGCGATAGGAATATTTTGTGACCTCTCCAAAGCATTTGATTGCGTAAACCATGATACATCACTTTTGAAACTAGAACATTACGGACTAGGTAAACTTGCACTTAGTTTGGTAAATTCATATCTGTGCAATAGGCAACAGCAAGTTGAAATAAACGGCGTAAATTCACAGAGTTCAACTGTCAATATCGGAGTTCCGCAAGGCTCAATATTGGGTCCTTTCCTCTTTTTGGTATATATTAATGACCTACCCTATCTATTAGATAACCAACCTCACAAAATGGTGTTATTTGCAGATGACACTTCCTTAATTTTTAAGATTAATAGACGGGCTCAAAATCTAGACGACCTTAATAATACCTTATGTCAGGTCCACAACTGGTTTTCAGCAAATAAATTAGTATTAAATGAAAAAAAGACTAAATGTATACGATTCGCTCTTCCAAATGTTAAAAGTACTCCAAATGGCATAGTATTGAATAATGAGTCACTTGAATTCGTTGATAAAACGGTTTTCTTGGGGATTACGCTTGACTCAAGATTACAATGGGGTCCTCATTTAATATCTCTAGCAGGGCGCTTAAGCTCAGCAGCATATGCCGTTAGAAAGATACGTCAATATACTGACGTTGATACGGCGAGACTTGTATATTTTAGTTACTTTCATAGTTTAATGTCTTATGGAATTTTACTTTGGGGACGGGCTGCAGACATCGAGTCTATTTTTATTCTGCAAAAAAGAGCCATCCGAGCTATATACAATCTCCGAAGACGCGACTCTCTGAGAGAACTGTTTAAGGATATTAACATCTTGACGGTAGCTTGTCAATACATCTATGAAAACATAATGTACGTTAGAAAGAATCTACATCTTTTTGGCAAAAGAGGTGACAGACATAACTATAATACTAGAAATAGGGACCAATTAGTTCAGCCGGGCTTCAGACTCGCCAAAGTAGACTCATCTTTTATGGGGTATTGTTTAAAATGCTATAATAAAATTCCACAAAGTATTCTTGAACTGAATGAGACTAAATTTAAAACATGCATTAAACGCACACTATGTGAGCGGGCATATTACAAATTGGGCGATTATATCGCTGATAAGAATGCTTGGCTCCATGCTGGTCCTGCACCATAGGACAGGGATGTATTCAGTGATAGCATATTTACATATAGGTACTATTTTCGGAGCTGCAGAAGATTGTGAAAGTGTAATTGCATTGTATAAATTCATATTTCTTTGGATTATATAGCCGCTTAGCCTATATTGTGTGAGTTCTATGTGCACAAAGCTATCATTCACAAGATACCTACGTCTTAGTTATTTTTATTTTTTGACTCGAATGTGCCCTGTCGGTCGAGAGTATGTCATGCTCACTCAAATGTCTCGCTGATGGTGGCGCGTGTGTCGGATCATTTAGTTCCCTTCAAAATGGTTGAGCTGAATGGTGCTGATATCATGCGTCATGTTCGTGAACGGGCGCTGTCAGTTGGGACTGGTCATCTCTTAGCTGCCTCGGTTTATTTTAAAAATCAATAATTTTATTTCTGATTTCTTTTGGACACTTTTTAACTTGCTACATCGTTCTCACATAATGTACCATCTTAAAGGAATGATGTCACAAAGGTTCTGTAATAATTTTGGCGATCTAAAAAGAGTGTCCATAGAGTTTCTTGCCCGTTCTTCTCCATAGAGATCAACTTCTTGGAACGGGCATCTACGGTACTTTCACAGTTTTTATGTCGTGTGACTGGGACTGTAGCAACTTAACTGTTTTTATTTATGTAACGTAACTATTTTTGAACTGTTTTTGTCTTTTGACATTTCAAAAGTGCTATAACTGGCCTACTTGAAATAAATGCTTTGATTTGATTTGATTTGAGATAATGAAGCTCGACGTGTCGCAGACAATGAATTAATTTGTCTTGGATCCTGCAACAAAATTAATCAGAAAATAATAGTTGAGGAGTAGGATAAATTAGTCAGACTTAAAACCACGCTGGTTTTGAAATACTACAATAGTCTTCTTCTTCTACTTCTTCTTCTTCAGTCTCTTTCTACCATCCTGGTGTAGGCCTCCTTCAACTCTTTACGACTTCGAGCTCATTGTAGCTAATTTGAGCCAACACATCATCCTTACAGCGCATTTTTTATCTTTCTTGACGGCGTTTTTCTCCCCATGGATAATAGACTAACCCTAAATATAAAACACTGCTTTCAGAAAAAATCCTAGCGTTCTACAATAAATTCTTTCTATTCGTATCTTTTAAAACTGACGACATTTTTCTCTTACAGCGTGAAGACAGAACAAGTGCCAGGCGGTGCTGACAGTCAGCTGCGACTGGCGCGAGTCAACAGCAGCGACGCTGGCAACTACACATGCGCTGTCCGTGGTGCCAGGTCCCATACTGTGTCGGTGCATGTGCTCAACGGTACGTAACGTGGAATTTATTGGTATTAGCACATGTAGGGTAGGAGACATAAAACAAAAGACAGTACTAAATATGACAAGTGACAGAACAGTGAGGCTGGCAACTACACATGCGCTGTCCGTTGTGCCAGGTCCCACACTGTGTCGGTGCATATGCTCAACGGTACGTAACGTGGAAGTTATTGGTATTAGCACATGTAGGGTAGGAGACATAAAACAAAAGACAGAACTAAATATGACAAGTGACAGAACAGTGAGGCAGGCAACTACACATGCTCTGTCCGTGGTGCCAGGTCCCACACTGTGTCGGTGCATGTGCTCAACGGTACGTAACGTAGATGTTATTGGTATTAGCACATGTAGGGTAGGAGACATAAAACAAAAGACAGAACTAAATATGACAAGTGACAGAAAAGTGAGGCTGGCAACTATACATGCGCTGTCCGTGGTGCCAGGTCTCACACTGTGTCGGTGCATGTGCTCAACGGTACGTAGCGATGAAGCTATATATAGTAGGCACATGTTGGTAGGAAAATAAGCAAAAGACAGAACAAATGACAAGTAAAATAGCGTTATTACCCGCTGCTCGATTTTCTATTGGTCGTAATTATTACACTCGACAAATGGACTATCCAAGGCATAAATTATTTTTCAATTAGTTCTTGAGATTAACGCGTTCAATCAAAAAAACTTTTCAGCTTTATAATATGAGTATAGGTTTACCTCTTTCTGACCCAATTTAAGCCGGTTCCGCCGAAATGATTTTAAAAGCATGTACGATGTAGCTTTTTGTATGTACATACGTAGCTTTACCAAGGATAAATCTGTAATATTTTAACCAGAATATTTCACTGCTCAATGGTGCCTGAAATCGTGAAATCTCGTGTTCAATAAACTCTCAATAATTTTATTTCACTAAACAGATCACATTATTTCATTTATGAACAAAAAACGACCATTCAATTTTAGTATCGTTCTCAACGAACCCAAAATAGTAAAATTATATACCAAAACTAGAATATCATTTTCCAGTACAAATGTTTATCTTTATCAGAATGTTTATGAAGCCGTAGGAGTGGGATCAGCATGTGTCCAAATAAATTGAATAGGCCAGTATATTTTTATTAAAAGACTTTTTAGCCGTTTTATATTCAAATGTATATTCAGTAATTTATTTTACATAAATATTATACACGTGTATATTCAAAACCGTGTAATTGTATGTATTTATGTATGTCTTGTAGTTGAAGTTCAATTGTCATACAATTATGAAATCGTAGCACTTCTTGGGGATAACTGGAAAAAATATTGCACAGTCGTGTTTTTTTAATTTACTATGAGTATGCTTTTTGCGGCAATGTAACTCAGAAAGAAACCTGAAAAACCAATGATAACACGATACAAATGGACAGAGCTTACCCAGAAAGAACATGGAAATTCCTGCGCACCGACTTTATACAGTAAATACTGTTTGGCGCCGCACTCCGCCAGTATGATGTTTTTATTTTTAAATTATTTATATATTTAGTAATATATTAGGTTCACCAACAACTAATTACACTGATACAAACACAAATAATAGGTACATTTAAATGAATAACATAAATTTGCATCAGTTCCTTATAGTTAAACACCACATGCATACAGCAATGAATTAGAAAAATAAGCTAAACTACTTAGTAATAAGGGAATTGGCAAAAAGGTACATGTGACAAGGACAGATGATGTTGAAGTTGGGTCGACTTCTTTTAATGACAAACAGATATAGATATACACTGGAAATTAATAATCTTCACGCAAATCTTGTTCCTTTATTTTTGACGGCTACTTCTGAGTGGACAGCCCAAAAACTCGGAATCGCAGATTCGGTTATTGACAAAAATCTAAACTAAAATAGCAGACAAGATAATTTTTTTATTAATTTCAAGCTATAGAGGTCATCTTATATCAGCAGAGACAAACAGAAATGGATAAAGTTTCTAATAAAAATATAACGAGCAATAATATACCTCAAGCGATCTGAGTAGAAAATTGATTGCGCAAATATACGTATTTCTAAAAAAAATACGAGCAAAATTCAAGCTTTTATATAAATACTTGAATCGAAAAGATCAAACAAACATCAAATATCAAAATTCAATCTTTCATATTGAGGTTTCGGCCAAAAAATATTTTCCAACTTTGATCTGAACTCACAAATGATATTATGCAAATAACGAACACCGAACTTTTATATCAGGATCACGAAAACTGATTTAAGTAGTAAAGAAAACTTGAAAGTTGGAGTCGCGCCTGTAATAATAAATGCTACCCTTTTTAACCAACTTCAAAGAAAGGAGTAGGATTAGACTGTATTTTTTTATGTTTGTTACGACTGGGTGAGATAAAACGCTTCGAAATTCGCTTCTTACGCGATAACGCCTGTAAAATAAAAACGACCGAGTGATAATTTATGGTTTTTAGAAGCGTTGTATCTTCGTCAATTTTGGTTTATATAACAAAAAAGAAAATACGGTTCTAATATTGTTGCATAGTAGATTCTCACCTACACTGTACGAATAGAGTTCAAAAAAATGAGTTCGATTGTGAGTTCACATGGGTGAAATGAGTTTGTCTTACAGAAAAGCTCTGAGTAGTATTCTATTCAGTTCAAAAAAATGAGTTCGAATGTGAGTTCACATGGGTGAAATGAGTTTGTCTTACAGGAAAGCTCTGGGTAGTATTCTATTCAGTTCAAAAAAATGAGTTCGATTGTGAGCTCACTTGGGTGAAATGAACTTGTCTTACAGAGAAGCTCTGGGTAGTATACTATTCAGTTAAAAAAAATGAGTTCGATTGTGAGCTCACTTGGGTGAAACGAGGGAGTCTTACTGGTCTATTACGTGTGAACGATTTGAGTATAAAAAAAGGGCTATCAAAAATCAGTGTTCTATCATCTTCCACTAATCCATACCCTTTGTTCCAGAAGAAAGCCTAGCTGAGCTGCACGCCGGGACCCCATCCCTGCATCCACCATCAGCATCAACGCTCATTTTACTCCTAACCTTATTTTACTTAGTCGAATCAACATTGATTACCAAAACTGTGATTACGTTCGCAGCTCTAGCTTGTATCGAACCGGCCCAAGGCCCTCTGAACGAACTTTATATATTATTGTTGCCGACGTGATGAAAAGCGTCTAGAAACATGTAAATATACGTTTGATTATGAAGATAAATTATGGATAGTTATTGGGAAATAAAATTTCATTATATAGTTTTGGTGTTTTATTTTTTACCCTTGTATGCTGTCTTTTTTCATTTTTTTTTTAATAAAATACATTTTAAAATATTTTTAATGAAAAAAAAACATTTATTAATATGAATAATAGTGGCCCACCGGTATCTGGAACAGAGTCCAAGCTACCGGCAGTCAGGGCTCCAGGGACAGGAACCCCTGCCATGTTATTTCTCCACTACCCTTGGTTAGTGTCTCAGGCATTAAGTCCGCCTATGTACCTTTAGTGTTGCATGAAATTTAAAATAAATAAACCTCCTAACAATTCGCGCCGTGACCGAGAGAACTGCTTTATGAATCAGACCCTTGATTTAGCTAACTCTCGTTAGCTGTCTTATTAAATGTTGGTCGAGCCTTGTCAATTAAGCCATTTCTTTATTATTATTATTCTTTTATATCAAAGTTTTTGTTTTTGTTTGTTTTTTTATTTGATTACTTGCTGCACCAACAAGTACGAAGTTTAAAAAAACAACAGACTCTTTACCAATTTTAAATTTTGACTAGTCAACTTTTAGAATAACTCTTGACCTGAATTTGGTATCAACAAAACCTTTTAAAACTTCGGTAATAAAGTTGGAGCAGCGGTTCAGTACTCAGAAAATAAATAAGCAAAACTCTATTTTTAAGTGGCGCACCTGACTGAAATTCAGAAATAGGTAAAGAGGTTTTATTGGACGATCACTTATTTATTTTTAAAATTTACTTTTTAGGTACAGAGGTAATCCAAAATCATTTACAAATACAAATAAAATGCAGCCACTGAGCATCGAACAGTGTGTCTTTTTTTTACGTGGTCAAATCATCAAATGAGTCCTCCCACCCCGGGCAGGGTGAGAGGGACTGTAAGACTCGTACAGAGTAAAATCCATGGTGTTTCAGTTTGTCTGTTGGCCCAAAAATCATCAGTTAAAGCCAGTATGCATGCCAAAGTTGCGGGACTGTCTGAAGAGGTAACCGTGATCATGGAATGTACTTACATGGCTGTTAAAAGGACACCGTGGATATTAACTAAAACGAGTCTGACAAGTCTTTTTGCTTCACCCAGGGCTGAACGCCTACGTAAAAATAAAAAGGGGGTATTCTAAAACTAATGCCCTCGTAAAACTCCAAAGTGGGTAAGTTTAATACTTTTTTATTTAGAGGTATCTGTACTTTTAAATCGAATTCGCAAAAGTACAAAAAGAAAATGAGTGAAAACTTACAAAATAACATTCTTTTCATTAATATGAAAGGCTTCATCGACGACTCATCAGTAATATATTTTGAAACAAATTACAACATGGTGTAAAAATTACTGGAATCGATTCAGCTGCGGATTCTGAACAAACTATATTCAGACTTCGTAAATAATGTTGCATTCACTAATAAAAGTGGGTGAAGGAAGTAATATATAAAAAATACTGCAGGATTATTTGAATTTTTAGAAAAGTTTTTATCTACCAAGGTAAAATGACTAAAGTAGATTTTATTACAAGGAAAACTTTCAACGAGCACTTATTTTCAATCGTTTCTGAAAATCCTTAAAACTACAGAAAATTCTTACAAAAGAATACCTTTACCTTTTGTAAAAGTCGAATGAAGATGGCAGAAAAGCCGAAGAGGCACTTGTTTGCCTTCTTTACCTGTTAATATAAAAAATATTTATAAAATACCGTATAAAAGATGGGTATAATTTCTGCGGACCTCAAAGGATTGCCTTCGATATTTTTATAATATTGAATTGAATATTTTCTTCCAATAATCTCGGTTGATGCTACAAGGGTTTCGGTGAGTAAAAATAGAAGCAGATTTATGTCAATCACTGTTTATGTTGAAAGGGTTACCTGTCTACCTTTTTCTACACTATAATATACTAACTTGTGCTCGCGGCCTCACGCTTATTGCTCGCAGATGGCCGATGAGGTCGAAAAGTACTAGAGTGGAGACCATGGACTAGCAAGCGCAGCGACATCCACCAAATAAGATGGACAGACGACCATTTAAAGGTCACCGGAAGACTCTGGATGCAGGTCGCTCCCAACCGGTATATGTGGAGATCTAAAGAGGAGGTCTATGTTCAGCAGTGGACTTCTTCTTGATGATGTGCTCAACGATCGGTTTTATCAACATTGCATTGACTGCCAGGATTGCTCTAATGTCTTCAGAGGTTACAGTATCCCAGAAATACAAATATAAATTGAAAAGACAAGGTCCCAACAGTATCTTTCGCTTCACCCAACATTAAATGGTTTGATGATTCTTCACCCAAAAAAAGACGTATTACTTGTAAAGAAACGTTGTATACCGTAATTGAATTTCGTGCGTTATCTTATAAATACGGTTTTCATTCATATTCAATGCATAGCGCCTCATGAACACGTACAGTCAGCTTCAGAGAAAAGTCACCCCTCCTGGCAGTGATGTCACTTATAAAGGGGGTGACATTTCTGTGCAGCTTACCGTATTTCTTACTGATTTTGTATGGCTTGATGTGTATGACTGTACGTTTACGTATACAGCCATTAACACCAAGCTATACAAAATCAGTTTGTCTTAGCCGAGCTTCGTGTGATCTTTTCATACAAAACACTAGTTTCCAGTATCAATAAATAACAAATCTAATTATTCCGTCAAATAGTGTTTTGAAAATATTTTTTGATAAACTAGTTTTTTTTTTCGGGGACAACCGACTCAGACAAGTTAGGTTAGAAGTGGTTATTTTTCGACGTTTTCCGACATTTTAATAGATTTAGTTTAGTAACGACATAATATCACTAAATTCTTTTAGTAAGAAGACGTAATAATTCGAATATTCCACACTAGCTGCTGCCAGCGGTTTCACCCGCTACAACTCGAAAATTATCCCACGGGAACATAAAATCGGGTTTATTAATCCAGGTTATAAACTATCTGTGTACCAAATTTCATCCAAATCCATTCAGTAGTGCGTTTGTTGCGTGAAAGAGTAACAAACATCCATCCACACATACAAACTTTCACGTTTATAATATTAGTAGGATCTGCCGAAAATACCTACGTGGACTCTCTGATTTCCTCATTTCACTGCGCCATGTATATGCTGAAGAATTTTATGATTATCAAGGATAAGTGTATTTTTTAGGGTCCTCTGTTTTATGTGTTGAGCTAGGTGAAGGTATTTTAGTTAGAAAAGGTACCCGAAGAAAAGTTTCGATCAAGAAAATATGGTTATTACGATCATATTTTCTAAACTCAGGTATGGCGGTATTTGTTAAGTCATTTAATAAATAAATAATTTACAGCAATTGTGTGTTCTATTATCAAGAATATTATACATAGTCCTGACTAATATTGGTTGGGCCACTGCATAGAAATTAGGTTAGTAAGTATATTATAATCCTTCAGATCAGTTTCGATGATGATGATGATGATCGATGTCGATGGTATGCTCACATGCCCGAAACGTGCGAGCATCTTTACAAAGAAGTTTTTTTTTGTTTTTTATAGCACGTTTTGCTCCACATTAGAATTCATCCTGTATTCTCATACTTCTTGGAACGGGCATCTACGGTACTTTCACAGTTTTTATGTCTGTGACTGGGACTGTAGCACCATAACTTTGTAGTAGGTATTAAATTATATTTTGTATGTCTGACATTTCAAAAGTGCCCTATTGGTCTATTTGAAATAAATGCTTTTGATTTGATTTGATTTGATTATCTCGGCTGCAATTACAAACATATAAAGTTACCTAAACAAACACCTAGACCCGAAACAACTAGCAGATCATTCAAATAATTTGCTACGTGCGGGGATTGAACCCGCGACACGCGGCATGACTGCAGTCCGATCGCTCAGCCACTGCGTCAACCGTGCCGTTACATTAATAATGGTATCATAAGCCACATGCGAGCATACGAATGACAACTACAGCAGAAGCAATCTCCTTGGCTGAAATCGACCAGATCACATTTGTCTATTATATAAAAATCAATCGCTAAAGCTCTTGAATGGCTGGATCGATTTCGCAAATTTTTAGTGTTGAATTATTTCTGGAAATCCAGGGAAGGTTTAAAAGGATGTTCTGAGGTGGTATGAAGTCTGCCGAGTCAGTTAGCCATCATATAAAATATTTCCTTTCAACACTGAAAATTATAACTAGCACTAAATGAGAAAGGATAGCCACTTCAGGACAAAGACAACCTCATAAAAAGATCCTCATGAAATATGAAAATTACGCTTTAATCCCTTATACAATCTTCTTTGTTATCTATTTCATACTTACTTAGGGTTGCTACCTTTTCAAAGGTTTTTCTAGGTACTTCTTGTTCGGGCGTCTCCGGCGATCATCGGCAGCGGGAGGATCTAACAGGGTCAAAAATGTAATTCTGAGACAAATTAATAAAATTAAATAATACACAGAAATATGGAATAGTACAAGTATACCGCATGATATGGAAGCGCGGAGTCTCCTAATACAGGCACTGGTTTGCTTAAAAGGTGGTTTCAAAAACGTTTAATGTACTTATGCTAATTGTGACAATAAACTTTATTATTATTATTAAACTTTATTATTATTATTATTTAAATCTTTAAAGATCTCGGGATCATGGGATCCCGGACTTTTAGAGGGCATGCCAGGAGCCGAAGCCATCTTGCAGAGGCCCGTTACGTAATTTAAATGAGATGAGGCCCAAACCGGCGGTTATCCCTGTATGCACTATGCCAGTATACCCAAGGACAACCCCCGGTTAGAGTAAGACTATTGCGGAATGCGGAAACAAAAGACTGGGTTATGGCGTTTGGTGGGTTTGGTGAACTGGTTATAAATATATCTATGGAAACACTATGGCCCCTGCCTAATCAATGTTTAATATACATAGATACGCTGGCAGGGGGTGACTCGCACACTCAACAAATGGGCCCCCAAACATATCGCTAGCACTAGGTGACGTAGCGACAAGGGGCAAACATATCCTGAGGTGCTTGAGGAGTGGAGAGGTATTTCACGGTTCTCAGAATCGACCAGGAACCCGGAAGTATGGTCGATCCCTACAAACACTTACTGAAATACTTCCTTCCTCCGAGCACGTTTGCTCTTGCGAATCTCCACTCTAGCCAGCCGATTAAGGCAAGAAAGAGGTGGGAGGTCTGTTCCTCGTCAGTGTTCACTCTGACCGGCCAATAAAGGCAAGTCAGAGATGAGGAACGAGATATCTCCCGGGAGATCAGGTCCGTGTGGGTCGCAACTGCCCAACAGCTCGCCACAAGCTGCCCTGCGGGTTTATTATTATTATTATTATGGAATACTATCAAAAATAAATTCTCATTGTGTGGTACTTTCTATTTTCATGAATATTTGATGGATTGCTGTGCTTACATGCCATGCAAGAGTTTCGTTTCAAAATTATTAATCTCCCGCTGCTTTCCAATCACAGTTTAAATACAAAAAAGGGTGATATTTTTTTCCATACTGTTTTATTTCCATAAATCAAGTACAACTAACCCAAATGTAATAGTATACTGTTAAACGGGTACGGGTAGCAACCCTATACTCACCTTCAAACACTCTTAAAAGTACTAAGACCTCAGAAGTTTGAAATAGTTTTCCTTTTAAAAGGAACATGAAAAGACCAAGGGGATGTCTACACCACGCTCGGGGGTATAAAGGACAAGATTAAATCAGATTCTGTGTTCGTACAAATAGAGGCGTTGAAAGCGAGATCTACTTACTATGTCCTTTATTTGTTCCGAGAATGCGGAGAAACTGCGAAACGGATTTTGGAGCAATAGACTTTGCGAAAAATGTAAGAAATATAGCACCTATCTATCTAGTCAAGACTAATGTTACATACGATTTATTTTATTGGTTGGATAGTCACCAAATGACTCCTTCTACCCTGGGTGCAGGGCTGGGACTGTCAGACTTGACAGTCTAAAAACCACCCTTTTCAATCAGTGGACTTTTGCGTTCCACAGCAACAATGCCTGTGCCATAAGTTGTCCTTTTGTGGTTTTCAAATGGTAGGTATACTTTGGGTATCCACATGAGTTGTTTAAGTCTCTTCATCTTCTAGTGTTAAACAAATTGTGCTCATATGAATTGACCCAACATCGTAAATTCCGCAAAAAGTACGCACAGAAATTTACTCCAAAGCTGGCTGGGTAGGTCATTGCTCGATTATATGAAAAAGTTTCTAAAATATTGAAGTCATAAATAAGATGAAAACGCTTATCCCGAAACATAAACCATCCCGACGGGATAATTCATCATGTCAAAATTGCCAAATTCTATAAAATTCGAAGTTCTTTCTTGGAACCAAAAATACTTTTTCATACGCCTTATATTTTTAAAGTAAGTTCGTAAAGTATTCCCCGTGCGTTGCTACCAGGAGATCAGAAATTCGAAAGAGTTTATAGCACCTAGTACGGTTGTTAAGTTGATATTACGAACTTATCCACGTTTAGTGGTTTGGTAGCTTGTAACACTTTTCGTGAACGTTTTTCGTGAGACCTTGCTAAGTCATGTTCGCCTGGTACTTTTTAACCGACTTCAAAAAGAAGGAGGTTATCAATTCGACGGTATGTTTTTTTTTTTTTTTTTTCTTTTTTTTTTTGTGTGTTTGTTACGCGATTGCTCCGGCGATTGTGGACCGATTTTCAAAATTCTTTTTTTGTTCGAAAGGAGATGCTTCCGGAGTGGTCCCATATTCACCAAGTCAAGATCTGATGATTGGATCCTGGAGAAATCGAGGGCAACCCTCAAATTTTATAGGCCCACATATAGTTTTTTGCAAATATTATGAAGTAATTTAAGTATTTGCGTATGGTAATCATAATTTTATGTAGCTGAGCTGATGATGGAAGGTACAACTCCTTAACAGTAAGGAGTAGGCATCAACTGATTTATTTTGTGTTCGCTTATCTCTGGAACTACAAGTCCGATTTAACTCATTCTTTTTTTGTTATACTAGGTATTGTTCAACTGAGGGAACACTGCAAGTTTCATCAAAATCGGTTCAGTCGTTTTTGAGATAGGGGATTTTATTAGCTAATTTTGTACATGAGCGATGTTATTACCGGTGCTACGGATTACAAAATTCTAGTGCACATGTAAGAAAATGATGTACCTATTTGACAAGAATTTGGGTTGAATATTTAAACTAAAAAGAGTAAAATAAAAGCTTTTTCAAAAAAAAATGTAACCGACTTCAAAACCAACCACGAAAAAAGGGTAAAATAACCTACAAAATAACTTTTCTTTCGGAAGTCGGTGGCAAAAAAGACAATGAAAAATAAAACCACCGACTTCCGAAAGAAAAGTTATTTTGTAGGTTATTTTACCCTTTTTTCGTGGTTGGTTTTGAAGTCGGTTACATTTTTTTTTGAAAAAGCTTTTTTTAACGCTTATTTATACATTGTATAATAAAGTCGTTTAGGTTTGTCTGTAATTAAGCGCTACTTTCTGATAGCAGTAAATTAGATCATTATTGTTTTGTGTTTCTTATTTACGTAAACTTTATTATATCTATATGTAAGAAAGTTTAACTACAATTTGGCGAAACCGGGAACCGTCGAAAATTCGTTTTTTTTTTGGTTTTTCATTTTTTTTGCAACTTGAAGTCAAAACTAATATATCAAGATTTTATTTCACGAAGACCTCAATAGGCACTTATGTAAAGGGCAAAGAATTCAAATTGTTTAGATTAGTCGTTTCCATGGCGAGAAAATGATGGACAATCAAGAATAGGTTGTTCGCTCAATGAACGATTCAATTTAAATTAAATTGAATGACAAACACAAGAACAATAACCAATTTTAAACGGAATAAATAAATAAAAATAGGTACTACACTGTTTGACGTCAAGTCAAGTGAATTAAATATCTCTTCTAATTAACAGCTTAAGAACTATTTGCCAGGTGATTCTGAACTTTAACACATAATCATAGAAGTTAAAGAATTTGATGCTCAGGGCAAACATAAGTTTGTTACTGGTTCATCCTTTTAAGACTTGGTTGAAAGTATCTGAATGAATTTAATAATTAAGTTAAAATACAGGTTGTTTATGAATTATTAATCTGTTTGTTTGATATTCACGGTTGAATATGTTAGTAATGAGGTTAAACTTTAATAAAGAGAGAAAAGTTACAAAAGGAGGCGTACGTCACTTACTTGTATTGTGGTACCTGGTTACTATAATTATGACCCATTTTATACGTTAGAATAATCTTAAAGTGGGTCTAGTAAAGCTGCCCACTGACTAAGTACTATGTATTTAAGAAGAATATGGCGCCAGGCTCATCCGCCTGGCGTACATAATAATTACATTTAGGTACATGCTAATTATTATATTGTGTTCACTGCGTTGACTGCACACACACGCGGGTAGGACGTGAAAGCAAGTTATTAATATGAAACTAACAATTGCAAGAAATACGAAGAAACACTGGTTTTGCCAGAATCGGTGAATAAAACAGAATTAAATTGTTAAGCAAGTCGTAATTTATTATTTACGTTTATTACCCCATAAAATGTTTATCGGCGACGTTTAAATCGAGGGAAATCGCTTAAAATCCAAGGAGAACGTTAACAAAACCGTAAATATCAAAGTTTAAAATGTAGTTACTTCTAAAAATTTATCGAATTTTAAAGTCGGTTTCTTCTTTTCCAAACTATAGTACTTTTAGTACATTGGGAAGTTACATTTTAGGTACCATTTATCAGACGACGCAATTTTATTTTTCAGGTCTTGAGAGGAAAACTGCATGAAGTCTTTTTTATATATTAACGATACATTTGCTATTTGTCCGTTATAAGTATATTTTTTGTCATTTAAAAGTATTTTTATAATTTTGCTATTCTCAGAATGCACTACAGCAGTCATACATTACAAAAATGTTATAACCTCGTTAACCAACTCTGTACCTGCATCTGTGTTTTTCAAAATGCATACAATCCTAATCTCTTCACAGAGTACCTGTATAGGCTTCTTTATTGAATCGTCGACATCGTTTCTGTTACCTATGACCGAGACTAGAGCAAACCTATATCAAATAATAAAAAAGTAACAACCAAAAACAGTTTTTAAAAAGTTGTCATTAATATTTCCGGTTAGGTATACACGAGCAGTGGTGGCCAAGTGATATCGGTTCGGTTCGGTACTTACGAGGTGTAGGTCGTATGTTCGAAACCCGCCAGGCGCATTACTTTGTGTAATTTATTTCAACACCACTGCTCTCAAAACGGTGAAGGAAAACATCGTGAGGAAATTGACCGGCATGTCCTAGAACCAGAAATTTGAAGACATGTGACATCTACCAATCCGCACTGGGCCCGCGTAGTTGATTATGGGCCACTCCCTCTCACAGAGAGGAGGCCTGTGTCCCAGCAGTGGAAACGTTATCGGCTAATGATGATGATGATGATGATACGCAAAAAAAGAACATGCCTAAAGTTAATACTTGACTTTCATGGTCCTCGTATAATCTTTTCTACGTTTTTATTGTCTGGACTTTAAAAGAGACTGTGACCTCTGAGTTTGCTTCGGCTGTTTCTTCTCAGACTAGTCGGGTACGAAACATCGGCCCCTTCTAGTTTTATGAAAAGACGTGTAATAGTGTTTATATAACCTACTTGCATAAATTAACATCATTTCATTTCATTTCGTTATAGAGAACTTACTTTCCAACCAACAACGAAATACCTCACCATTTTTTCTACGCGACCAATAGTTTCCAATCAATAAGAAGCAATCGGCATTATTTTCTAAGATAAAGGCGTTAAGTTTAATGAAGCGGCGGTAGGTTGGTTCTGATTAGTTTCGTCTAGACCTATTGAACGGCAATAGATGAGGCCTCACACTTGACCGGAATAGCAAAGAGAATAGAGAAGTTATTCTGTGGATGTCTATTGTCTGGGCCAGAACATTGTGGAGAATCACAACTACGTGACATAACATTAACTTTGGTACCTACAAAATAGGAGAAATTCCAAATATCACGAACAGTTAAAAAAAACACTCACTTCGTCAGTTATATTCTGGGTGTGCCTTTTGTTGTTATGTCACTAGTTTTTATTTTTATTTTGCGTGGTAAAATCATTAAATGAGTTCCGGGGTTGCGAGTCATACGTACACCGTGACTCCGGTACACAAAAGGCTACCGAAGGAACCGTGGATTTTAGTCGATCAAGTCTGACAGTTCATGAGGGCCGGAGGACTCATTTGATGATTTTACCACGTAGAAAAAAAAACATTAAATGAGTCCTCCCACCCCGTGTAGGGCGGGAGGGACTATCAGACTTGTACTGACTAAAATCCACGGTGTCTTTCAGCAGCCCTTTATGAGATATGTCCCATGACCCCGGCAGGCTTTGGCCCTCTAGAAGGGGGGGGGCGTCATCTTGCCGACGCTCTTTGAGGCACACGTGGGACCCGGGCATGACTAGCAAGAAAAAACCTGGTTTTAAACTCACAATCTCTTGCACGGATGAGGTATTGAGAATGGAATGAAGAATTCGACCTTGTTGAGCATGACTGTAATGGCTTTGGTTTCTTTTTCACAAAAAAGCTTATTAATTAGCGACGCAGGCGTTCATGGTTCACGATACTCTCTAAGCGGGTTCCCGTAACTGTGGAATGTAAAGAGCAATTGTAATAACACGGTGGATAAAATCCACCGTGTCTGTACTGACTTTGATATTCCTTCCCGCTCCATTCAGGTCGGATTCATTTTTTAATTTTACCTCCAGTAAAGAAAGGCGTTAATGCGTATAAAATATGTAAAACATTATACCATCGCAATATAATAGATTGACTAAACTAATCCCATTAATGCTTCAGTGACTTCTAACAAAACCACGCTTTGACACCTCTAATAATCATCCCTTTCTTAAGAAAATTGGTTCGTAAGGTAATTAACAAGATGATCTGACAGTATCTCCTAATTATACCGTCGGCACACGAACTGATAAGGCCTAACCGACGTTTCTAAATGGATGTCCTTTCTAATTACTGTTAAAGTGATGTGGGATGTTATAATGACGAACTAGACCATATTATCTTGGACATATGACACATTATAATGTTTATCAGGATCTATAATTAAACTGCCTCTAAACTTGTAATCACAAAATGAGAGAAGGTTGCCACCATATTAATGAAGTTTTTCAGAAAAATCAAATTGGAATATTTTTTTTTATTCTGACACTGTGCACGCTTTCGCAAACTTCAGTAGTTCTTAAATTATCATGGTTGCGGGGCTGTCTAAACAGGTAAAATTAGCCCTGAAACGTAAAGTGCAATTCAAGGAGCACGGTGGATTTTAGTCAGTATGAGTCTGACAGTCCCGTTAAACCCAGGGTGGGTACAAAAAAAGTGTTTAGCTTTTTAGTAAACTTCAACAAATCACCTACTTGCATATTTTCCCTTCAAAAGCTTAAATGATCCTTATGATAGTACTGAAAGTTTACAAAAAGAAAGAAAGGTCCTCCCACACGTTCTCTGGAATCTTTTGCGCAAGACATTGCCCGCCTTAGGCTATTAATCAATTCCCCGAAACAGTTAAAAATAACAAAGACATTGTTAAGTTAAAAATAAACACAAAAAAATAACATTTTAACAAAATGTTTTTATACTTACTTCAATACCATTATTCGCAGAACTGCTTCTTTTTCGTTGACAACTAAAATAACTAAGAATTTTGTAGGTAAACCTACGCCTTTTTCACAATAAATACAAATACAACAGTAAGTAGGTCTGTAAGTTATTTTAGTGGGAAATTATACAAATTGAACATTGCTTCAGGACTAGGTAAACGTTTAAGAAGCCGAGGTATTGTATAGCTCGGCTTGAGTATTTGTGACTGGTGGTTTAAGATATAAGAGAACCAGGACTGAATTGTAAATCTAACTAGCTGTTGTCAGTGAATTCACACTCACTACTCAGCTCCTATTGGTTGTAGCATTATGTTTTATATAGCCCTATAGGCTATATAAAACATAATGCTACAACCAATACAAACAAACCTTAACCAATACAAACAAACCTTAAAACAAACAAACCTTCCTCAAGAAATGGACTATGCAACACAAAAATAGTTTTCATATAAAACCAAGATTTTCTGAGTTTAGTGCGTTTAACCAAACAAACACAGGCAATCAGTCTGGATGTTTGTGTGTTCCAGTTTAAATGTTTGTATCGAAAAAAGGTACACCGTGATTCTGAAACAAAATAATATAGCGGTCAACCGATAGTGTCAAAATCATCCAACCCCTTTATATTTTGTCCCACAAACAAAGCTTTAAAAAAAATAAGAGTAGGTATATCCTAGGCCCTGAACAATATTAATATGCCAATACACAAAGAAATACCTTTTAAATTATTCACAACTACAGCTCTTTCCTATCTTCTAAAACAAAGTTTTATTGAAAACTTTAGCCAAAATATAAGTTTCACAGCCATTTATTCAACAAAGATAAGACTATTACTTCGCTCGACGTCTCAATTTTGTGCCAACCGAACTGTTTCACTATGTTTAATATCCACTAAATTTGAGGCTTACCACAGATCTAAGAAGGCGGTAGAGCAGCTTTCAGAGTAAATTGCAAAATTACAGTCTTACTAAATTTCGTATAGACTTGATGAGTCGAATAATCTAGCTGGTAAATTGAAATGCCTGTTTTAAGCGAATAGAGTTTCTATTTCAAAGAACGTTATGGTTTATTTTTAATAGTATTCGGAACATTTGTTACCGTAAGGTTACATGCAGTCAAAAGTATTATAATAAGAGTAACAAAAGTACAGACCATATTCGGTCGTGAAGGGATCACTGTAGTGAATTGAAAAATAGCATATAATAGAAATACATTTATTAAAGCGTGGACTCAAAAAAAAATACACAAAGACGTATGAAGGAAAACATATAGTAATCAATAAATAAAAAAACGGCAAAGGAAAACATATATAAATAAATAAATAAAAAAACGGCAAAGGAAAAACTAAATAAAAGCACCATTCTATGGGCGGCAAGCAGACACCCAGCGCTGATTTTCAGTTGGCACCCCGCTGTGACACATGGATGAGGGTAGGCAAATGAAATAAATAAATAATGGAAGTGCACAAGTGTGTGCGTAAAATTTACTTTCGTAGTCCAATATACGGCAATCCAATACAACCAGAGAAATCCGGTGCAAGATGTTAGCATACATATTTGGTTAGCATGCTTTCCAAGGCATTTTTTTTTTACATGGTAAAATCATCAAATGAGTCCCCAGCGATATTTTGACTTTACTTTTCTGAATTTAGGACGTCCTAAGGAAGGTGTCAGAAAATTTTAATCGCATTTAGGATAAGTAGCGTCCTAATTAGGACATGATTTAGTACGTTTAATTGCGAGCTTCGGCCACTAAATTTCTTATCGTAAATCCTATCCTCAATATGGGATCCTGAATTTAGGAGCGTGTAATACCCCTTTTATACCAACAAACATCACTTCCTGTTGACTGGCCAATACGTAAAACAAATAAAAAATTTAAGCTAAAATCGAACCTGTCTATCAATTGTCAGTGCAAAAGCCACTGCGCCATTCGCTAGCAAAAAATATTGAATAATTAAAACTCAACTTTACTAGCTGTTATCAGCGGCTGCGCCCACTACAACTCCTATGCAAAACTGTTCAAAATTCACTGTTTAAAATTTAATCGAAATCCGTTCAGTTCCTTTCTGCGTTGGACCACAAAATACATACATCATTTATTAAAACAAGTAACTACGGTTTATGTTTGTTAGTAATCAGAAAAACTTAAACTGTTTTAGGGAGTATCCCAATATTTTTTTTTTAAATGCAGAGTTACAAACATTCATTCATCCGTTTACACATTAAGAGGCAAAGTAAACAAGAAGTAAACAAGAATGGGGAAATAAAAAATTCACGTGGTACTAGAAAGAAGAAAGAAAGAAAGAAAAAACGTTTATTTGAGTAGCCGGTACACACAACATACCTAAACAAATAAAAGAAGAAAAAAAAAATGAATAAAAGATTAAGTTGTATAACACTAGTTGACCCTTGCCCACTTCGTTGGGCGGTAAAATTTTAACTTGTGATGAAATGATGAGTGTGGTTCGGTTAGTACTGAGTGCCGAGTGCTATGATTTATTTCCTGACTTCCAGAAGAGGATTATGTTTTTATTGCATACTGACAGTAACCGCCAGCCGACTTTCTCGCCTTTGACGTAAGTAAACAACAGTTTTTGCGACAATAGACACTGCAAGTTTCTCTTCATATAACCATCATATTCATAGCAGGAAAACGTTACAGCTGAAAAAAAGGCCAATTAAAACACCACGCTGAACGATAATCCGCCACTTGCATTAGAAGTTGTGATGTCGAAGGTCTTACTAGTGGGTAAATACCAGCAATTCACCATGCCGGACAGGACACAGGACAGAACTATTTGGATCCATCGCTCTTTTATTGGAAACATTATCATTTATAAGAAATACAAACAATTTTTAAGAAAAATTACATTAACTGTTGTGACAACATGGTAGATAATTTTCCTAAGGTCGTAGGACTGTGTTATCAAAAACCGTGACCCTGGATCGTAAAGGGCTGTTGAAGGATCATCGTGAATTTTAGTCAGTAAAAGTCTAACAGTCTGTCAACGATAAAAAAGGGGTACATAATTTGCGTGATGATGTAGGAACAGTGAGTGTAGGCTGTAGCTATAGACAACTTCTTGAATGTTGTGTAAGACTAGTGGCAAATATAATATTCGAAGTAATTTGGCGACATTGCTCACGCATACACTGGCGCCCTCACAAAAGCGTACAACTTGAGTTTACTCTGCTGAATTCCTTTCACATGCACGCGTGTTTGATATACGGGAACACATTTTGAACGGACCGTTTGGTGAATTTTTTGCATGTACAAATCTTACGGAGTTATTTGAAGATAATGCCTTCATAATCAACTGAAAGCAGTTCACTGCTAGAAAGACTACATCAGAGTATTACCGAGTTTTATGTCCAATAGTTTTTTCTATCGATGCATAAAATGTTTCAAAATCCGTTCAATAGTTTTTGAGTTTTTTGGGAAAAGACAGACATTGGGAAGTGGTGATGGACTCTTTTATAATATGTATAGAAGTGTTTCGAATTCACTGTTTATTATTATTAATTAGGAGTTATATTAAGTGGTCGACGTTTCAATTCTGAGGTTACATTTTTTTTAATTGATTTTCTACTTTCATAGTGGTAACACACATCTGAATCTCCATGCAAGATGTAGCTTACACTCATTTCTTTTATCTTGGATATTTTTAATGCTGTCTTTCAATAATACGCTTTGTCTTTTTACAAGTGATATGCTGCTGGTGTCAGTATTTTATATGAAGCTAATGCATAATATTATGACCTCTACAACCCACAACATACACTTAACACACTTAGTGATCAGACTTTTGAACTTTTGACTATCAATAACGACTGTCAAGAAAAGGCACACTTTCTGACACACGGAGGAACTCGTTATAATAGAATACCTACCTGGACTGTTTTCAATCTGCTGCTTAACATGGCGCGTAAATTGCTAGGTGAAGAAAGCAGCGACGCGCGAGACGCGTCAGATTTTTGTATGAAATACTAGACACAGACGCATGGCGTGGCGCTGTCGGAAAAGACTTTACATAAGTAAAAAGATCTAGGATTATTTCCTAGCGTTTCCGTACATCTTAAATCCCCGTAAATCTACCTCAACATGAAACGTTTAGCGTGCCTCACGCGAATTCCCAACTCTATTGAAGTGGCATAATGTCGTACCCGGATCGCTTACCACTAATGTAACATATAAAGCAACCATGATCTAGGTATGTGCTTTTTGTTCAGCGGCAACACTCCAATCGATCTTTAATTTTGTTGTGGTGAAATATAATTCAAATTTGATTGATTGTCGTTCGAAGTAATGAGTGTTTCGGACTGTTTCTTGTGTGTTTGATGGATGGTGGGAGATAATGAAGATGTTCTGTAAAGTTTGGTGTCGACTATCTTACTACTTCATCATCTACTAAGCCTATTCCCAACTATATTGGGGTCGGCTTCCAGTCCAACCAGATTCAGGATATCAGTATTTTACAAAGAGCGACTGCCTATCTGACCTCCACAACGCAGTAACTGGTTAAGACTGGTTGTCAGACTTTAGAGCCTCTGACTAACAGTGACGACTGTCAAAGATCTCTAAATGAAAGCCGGGAACCACGGCTTTACGTGCTTTCCGAGGCACGTTGGAAACTCACTATGACTATCTCACTACTTAATAATGAGAAAGTACTGAGGATGAACGGATGTCACGCGAACACTACTGAATAGATTTCGATGAAATGAGGTTCGAAGGTAGTTCGTTACCATGTCAAAAACCTTTATCCTTGTATGAAGTTCTCGTGAGGTTATTACAACTAGTAATAGATAAGAGATAAACTTTTAAAGGGTTTTTAACGTGATTAGATCAAATGAGTCTTTCTACCCCAGGTGGAATGGAAGAGATTGTCAGACTCCTACTGACTTATTAATAAAACAAGGAGTAAAGTTACGCCAAAGATAATCCTTAAAAATGTATGGTTAATCACAGGATTATCCTGGTTGTAACTTTAGTCTACGTTTATTAATAAGGGGGATATACTGATTACTATTTCTGAGCTGGAATATTGTCACATTGAACAAATTCATTGCGGCACTTCAAACATTACTTTGCCTATAAATTCCGATTACTTTTTATCTCCACTACCCACAGACAAGTTTTATTACTCAACATAAAAAAAGTAATTTCAATAAACTTTATAACCTTACTTTTACACAATTTAATTTTACCACTAATAATATTATACACATGAGAGATACTCAAAAACATTTAATTCTGATTTCCCAAAAATAGAACGGAGGTTTTCAATTAAAATGTCATTAAATTTTAATGGCTCCACATTTAAATCGCCACGCGTTTTACTGCTAAGCGGAAAACGGTTCATGTTGGTCTAACCACTGTAAAGGAAGAACAGAAACTCAATTTTTTACTAACTAATTTTTTTGTTAACTCAATGTTTTGGTTACTTACTCAATGATTTGGGATCATGTTGCACTTTGTGATTATTTGATGTTTTGATTATCCTGTTCCTGTTGTTATAAAGTTGATGAAACGTTAAGTCTCTAATCATGAGATCAAATTATCAAAGTCACATAAACAGACAAATCTTCTCTTTCGCCACATTATGGAAACAACATACATAATTATCTCACTTAAATACGTATAATAAACATATGTGTTTTCTCTTAAAAACGTTGACCCACACTAGGAATTTCTCCTGAGTCGTGGGTGCGTTTACAAACATATAAACTCACATACACGAACACCCAGACCCGGAACAACTAGTTGTAGGTCACACAAATATTTTATCCGTGTGGGAATTGAACTCGCGACACGTTGCGAGGCGGTCCAATCGCTTATCCGATGGGTTAACCGCGCTGTCGCGCCATTAATACTGTCAGTTTTGCACTTCTTTTTCATCTTCAATTACTTACCCAATATTTTTAACGAAGACTGTTCCAAATTTCTGGCAGAGTCCTGGGGTCACGAGAAATGCCGGGGTGGGACGCGCGGGACTGTCAGAAAAGCAATACGTGACGTCGGATCGCAAGAGGCAACTGAATCTACAACGGGGGATTTTTAGTCAGAATTCTCAAATAGTGTTTGAATTTTTCATGTAATATTATGATGAAATCAGATGTTTTCTCTACAATGTTTTCAATTCTACAGTTTTTGTGGTTCTGTCTTACGAGTTGTGGTTTCGAAACCAGCAGCGATATTTACGAGTATATCGCGTTTCATACATCGAATTTTATATTACCTCAGTTAATAGTAACACAGATACCTAAATGCAACATAAAAACTTCGAGTCATGTAACAACTCTTCTGCACGACTTTATTCAATGGTTTGACGCAACCCGGCTCGCGAGCTGAATTCAATTGTAAGACAATTTGCCCACAATACCCGGTTTTCACACTCCGATGGTGCTGCTACCGCATCAAACAGAACTCGTATTTTTTTGGAATATATCTAAATGTAATAAAAGCTAAATCTAATGCCAGGAAGGGAAATCGAGATGCTGTGTAATTTCGATGTGAAATCTGCGATATATTTAAGTGTATTACTGTTGAAAGAAGGGTCATCATCATCATCATCAGCCCATAACGTTCCCACTGCTGGGACACAGGCCTCCTCTTTTGTGAGAGGGAGTGGGCCATAATCCACCACGCGGGCCCAGTGCGGGTTGGCAGATGTCACATGTCTTCGAATTCCTCACGATGTTTTCCTTCACCGTTTTGAGAGCAGTGGTGATGAAATAAATTACACAAAGTAATGCGCCAGGCTGGGTTCGAACCCGCGACCTATAACTCGTAAGTCGGGGCCGATACCACTGGGCCACCACTGCTCTCAAAGAAAGAAAGAAGGGTGCTTGAACAGAATGAAGCGTAGTCTAGATAAGTGCAATAACTTTAGTACTGGAACTCATAGAATATTTGAAACAGTTAGACAAACCCAGATAGACATTAAATAAATAAAATATTTAAAAAAAATTAAGTAACTTTGGCGAATCGTCGTTTGGCGTGCCGGACTAAGAGAAAGCCTAGGCCTATGTTCAGCAGTGCTAGTCTTCCAGCAGATGAAACTACCCACTAATGGGCAGGGCAATCTTAGTCGTCCCGCCAGCGTTTTAATAGACCCCCCCCCCCCTCGGAAACGATATTAAAACATAACCGGCTTTTTGTCTTTTTTGCAAATGCAACATCATAGAATATTTTAAGTTAAGTAGCAAGCTGTCCTCCTTCGATATCTTCGCTCTTACGAAGCACAAAGTGATACAGATATCTAAAGAACTGTATTGTATTCAAGACACGAATCTAGATCAATTTATCTGCTTGGAAAATGCAGAGCCAAGTACGTGTTCAAGGAGTCCGCTGATAACTGCATTGACAGTTTTTCTTCGACAATAGTAACTATATATATATATATGATCCAGACCGATTTCGGCCACAGCGACTTGGATCTATTGAGTGCATCGCTAATAGTACCTATTAAAGTCGTATCAAGAGGTGAAAAATATACAAAATATAATTATGTAAGAAAGGACATGTCATCTGAACAAACCTTGTCTTTCGGTTAGACCGAGCGAGAAAACGTGGGAAGTGGTCACCTCCTTCTACGAATCAAAGTACGAGAGGAGAAGGAGGCATAACGCAAGAGGTAGAGGAAATCCTCACACCTTAACAGCTGCGGGAGATTTCCAGTCCGTTGGGGATTGGTGATTTCCGGCCACAGCCAGAACCTTGGTTTTGCAGACGGCGAGTAATGGGTAGCTAGGTAGAAGTCGAGTTGGTCGCGCTCTGCAGGCTCATATATTGTCTCATGGAGCTGTCAGAAAACTGACGAAGCTTTATAGGCTTGGTTTTGGAAATAAAGCGATTGCTGAATTAATTAAAGGAACAGGTTGGATTTTAGTCAGTCAAGTTTGATAGTCCCATTCCGCTCCGTCCAGTATAGGAGGACTTGTTTGATAATTTCCTAACATAAAAAGATCAGAGGGTCGATTGTGCGCGGGCATGCGGACAACGAGTAAAAGGCAACTCGCTGCCCGACCATGGACCATGCCTGGGTCGACGGCGCGTCGTGTTCCACGCGCCCCTCAAAGAGCGTCAGCATAATGACGGGGCCCCCTCGCAGAGGGCCAAAGCCTGTCGGGGTCGCGGGACTTATTCCATCACCGTGACCCCGGTACATAAAGGGCTATTGAAGGACACCGTGGATTTTAGTGAGTACAAGTCTGACAGTCTCTCCCGCCCTGACCGTGGTTGGAGGACTCATTTGACGATTTAAACATTATAAAAAAAAAAATTGATCTCAATCAATTTTTTTTCAGCCAGTCTCAACTGGCTGAAAAATTTACAAAACACACACACGATCAAAGCAAACAAAGTTGGAAACTTCTTTTTAATATACAAACAAGCAACTCTTTTTCATATCTATTCTTCTATATCTATCTTCTATATCTATCTATCTATCTATACATATAATAAAACTGTAGAAAAGTTATTTTTGTACATTAAAAAAAAACTCAAAAAATATAGCCAGGGTATTAAAGGACAACCAATAGAACCCATTTCTAGCATTTTTAGAATTTTTGTCTGTTTGTCTGTTTGTATGTTTATTTGTCCGAGCATCACGTAAAATGTACGAAATCAATGTAGATAACTTTTATACACAACGATTAAGCGTAACTTTTTTTTTTTTTTTTTTTTTTTTTTTTTTTTTTTTTTTTTTACGTGGTAAAATCATCCAATGAGACCTCCCACCCCGGGCAGGGCGAGAGGTACTGTCAGACTTGTACTGACTAAAATCCACGGTGTTCTTCAGTAGCCCTTTATGTTCCGGGGTCACGGTGATGGTATGAGTCCCGCAACCCCGGCAGGCTTTGGCCCTCTGAGAGGGGGCCCCGTCATTTTGCTGACAGCTCTTTGAGGCGCGCGTGGAACACGACGCGCCGTCGACCCGGGCATGGTCCATGGTCGGGCGGCGAGTTGCCCTTTACTCGCCGCCCGCATGCCCGCGCCTACGGTGGCCGGAGATCGTCTTGCGACGTCCGACGCCGTGGGCGTCCACCACCGCGGGTGGGGCGGAGGGAGGACCTTGTCCTCTCTCTCACGCGGCCCGCCTCCTCCTTCGCGAGCATGACTGCTTCGCAGAAGGAGGCGACCGCTTCCCACTCCGTCTCGCCCCGCAGCATGGCCGCGACCAGTGCTGGGCGCGAGAGGTCTCCGCCTATCGCTGCCGTGAGGACACGTCGGTGCTCCGCCCAAGCGGGGCAATCCTGCACTAGCGGGGCAATCCTGCACATTAAGCGTAACTTGGAGAGGAATTTAGTTTTTGTTTCATTAGAATCGGTTCAGTCTATCAAAAGATATTTGAATTTAAAGTGTTTTAGAAGTAAAATTACGGGTGCACTTTGGTCTCATAATTTGATTTCGTACGTCAGTCGCGCGAGCTAACTTCGAAGTCGAATAGCAAAACTAAAACGCACGGCTTCTGCCGTGCGTTTTAGATGGCGTTAAAAGAAAACCTGGAATAGACGTGTTTGAATTGAAGTAACATTATGTATTTTGAGTCATCATAATCGGTTCATATAATATAAAAAATATAAATTAATTAAAGCAATATTTAAAGGGATCATAGAGTAGAACAGAATGGAATGGAATGGAATGGTGTGGTGTGGTGTGGTGTGGTGTGGTGATAGCGGGCATTAGGAAAATAGTCCTGCATAAACCTGGAATACAAGTGTCAAATATTTTTGATTAATCTAAGAAGATTCTAAATACACGGTTTATATGAAAAACGTGGCCTGAATTAAGCGCTTGCAACTAAAAAATTCATTGTTAAATTCCGACATCCACGCGAACGAAGTTGCGGGCACAGCTAGTTGAAAATATAAAGTAAAACGAACACTTGTTAGTGGCTAGCATTAGTCAAAAAACTAAAACGTCAACAAATATAACCAATAAATAAAGGTATTTGAGCATCGTGAAGTAGATTTGGGGTTCCGCGGTCTGAAGTGTGAAACTGAACGAGGTTACGACGTATAATGATGGTTTATTGAGGCCATTGTGTGTTGATTTGGTGTCAAAGTTAGTTAACCGTGTTAGATTACGGGTCGACGGCGCGTTGTGTTCCACGCGCGCCTCAAAGAGCGTCAGCATAATGACGGGCCCCCCTCTAGAGAGCCAAAACCTGTCGGGGTCACGAGACTTATCTCACTAATTAGACCCTGGAACATTAAGGGCTACTAAAGGACACTGTGGATTTTAGTCAGTACGAGTCTGAAAGTCTCTCCCGCCCTGGTTGGGAGGACTCATTTGATGTTATAACATGCTAAATAAAAAACCGTATTAGATTGTAGTAATCATCATCATTGTTATAATTCCATAACTATTCAAAACAATTGAAAATCTATAACGCACGGCTTCTGCCGTGCGTTTTAGATGGCGTTAAAAGAAAACCTGGAATAGACGTGTTTGAATTGAAGTAACATTATGTATTTTGAGTCATCATAATCGGTTCATATAATATAAAAAATATAAATTAATTAAAGCAATATTTAAAGGGATCATAGAGTAGAACAGAATGGAATGGAATGGAATGGTGTGGTGTGGTGTGGTGTGGTGTGGTGATAGCGGGCATTAGGAAAATAGTCCTGCATAAACCTGGAATACAAGTGTCAAATATTTTTGATTAATCTAAGAAGATTCTAAATACACGGTTTATATGAAAAACGTGGCCTGAATTAAGCGCTTGCAACTAAAAAATTCATTGTTAAATTCCGACATCCACGCGAACGAAGTTGCGGGCACAGCTAGTTGAAAATATAAAGTAAAACGAACACTTGTTAGTGGCTAGCATTAGTCAAAAAACTAAAACGTCAACTCTAAAAAAAAAATTACTCGTACAGAGACATGCTAGGTCCTCTATTTTCTAAAATATTTAACAAAAGGAAACATCAAACGTATGCAGGCTAGATAGTTCTTAAAAGATGTGAGACATCCTTTTCACAGTACTTCTAAAATAAGAAAGAAACAAAATGGCCGCCCCACAACCGTTTTGTGTTGCCATTTACATGGAATACATACATCGTCATATACCGTCCTCTTTCGTACGTTACTATGATTTATGTTGATATAAAATAAATACATATTTGGTACACATTACTAACGGCTCCCCGTTGAATGTTATGGCTGCAACCCATGAGACGTATAAAACATTGGTAAAGTGCGAATCTTAGTGTAATGTATGGTTCTAAAGAAAATGTATGCGTTGTAAACTTTTCATTCCCAGTACCATAATTCTTGAAGTCAATATCTTAAGACTAGATTGTGGCAATTCATGGTAATACACTCGTGAGACTTAAGGGTCTTTAGAAGGCTAAAGCCTGCCGGGGTCGCGGGACTACCGAATTACCGTGACCCCGGAACGTAAAAGGCTACTGAAGGACACCGTAGATTTTAGCCAGTAAATGTCTAACTGTCCCTCCTGCCCTGACCTGGGTGGGACGACTCATTTGATGATTCTACTTCACTAAAAAAAGCATTACAAACATTTTAAGTTATTTTTATTAATTTTCGATAACATACAGTCCGTTATAAAAACGTAATGGATTTAGTCGTGACCAGATCAGGCCTGTTCAGTAATGTTTTTGTAATCATTAAACGGTCATCAAAGGAATGGCTTTAAAAAAAAATAAGGGCATGTAATGTCCTGACTCCTGCCCACTAAAACCAGCCTGTTCTTTCACATGTCTTTTGAATAACTAGGCTAGTGCTCCTTTAGGAGTTAAGATCTATAATGTATCATGATTAGCATCATCATCTCCCTTAATTTTCCCATTTTACCTGTGATCATTAACATTTTTTCCTCTTCATTCTCTCTCTTGTTGGATTTTATAAATAATTTACTACACGATCAGTATTTTATCCTGATGATGAAAATAACAAAGATAATTAATCAACTCGATTTCCCCTTAACACTATTTAATACATCGTTAAAATGTTCTAGTTGTGTTTTCTATACAGCATCAACTTCGTGTCGAGAAGAAACTCCGTTATTATCGATAATGACGGTAATCAAAGCGTGTATTACAGCATTTTATGACCGTTCATCTAACCGATTTTTATGACACCCTTTATTAGACACTTGACATAAAAATCCGTAAATACCATAAAAGAAAACTTAAATCAGTTAAATATGTGGTGATGTAGAAGGGTGTGACTGCGCGGCCTCGTCACAAAGGATGGCCCAGTTCACCCAGATCTGATGGCCGATGGGGTGGTTAGGTTCTTGAATAGAGACCACCTACAAGGTAGACAGATGATCAGATGAAGACCACAGATTCGCACTGGATGCAAGTCACTTTCAACTGGTCCTATTGGTCATCTGTTCCTTATTGAAGGAGGTCTTCTTTATGAATTTTCAATTGTTTTGAATAGTTAAGGAATTACAACAATGATGATGATTACTATAATTTAACACGGTTTTTTTTAGCGTGTTATAACATCAAATGAGTCCTCTCAACCAGGGCGGGAGAGACTTTCAGACTCGTACTGACTAAAATCCACGGTGTCCTTCAGTAGCCCTTAATGTTCCAGGGTCTAATTAGTGAGATAAGTCTCGTGACCCCGACAGGTTTTGGCTCTCTAGAGGGGGGCCCCGTCATTATGCTGACGCTCTTTGAAGCGCGTGGCGCACAACGCGCCGTCGACCCGTAATCTAACACGGTTAACTAACTTTGACACCAAATCAACACACTGCCCTCAATAAACCATCATTATACTCCATAACCTCGTTCAGTTTCACACTTCAGACCGCGGAACCCCAAACCTACTTCACGATGCTCAAATACCTTTATTTATTGGTCACTAAAAATTTATGTCGACGATTCCCATCCAGCTGACTTTGATGTGTCAAGACCCTAATATCCGATGTAATGACGTCATAATCGTTTTGTACGTAGTTTTGGTATGAGAAAAATCCACAAAGATCATTTTCTCGTATACATTTGTGTATGTTTATGTGGAGATTTCTGTTGACCCTCGCTATATACATTTTTTTATGGGCGTTCTATTTTGTTTCTTGAGTATCTAGTTTGCAGTTATATTGATAGACCTAATATTTTGAGTCGAGCTGGGAAAAAGGTTTTTCTTATTTAAACTGCTGTAAGGAACGTGATTGTGCTGAATTTTATAGAAGAATGATGTTTCTAGGATGTAGTTAAAGAGATACAGGGAGTTTTAGTGTGTAACTAGCTGTTGTCAGTACTTCGACTCGAAAATTATCTCACAAAAACATAAAATTGGGATAAATCTTATCCTATTTGTTAATTTAGGTTATAAATTATCTGCGTACCTACGTTTCATCCAAATCTGTTCAGTAGTTTTTGCGTGAAAGAGTAACAAACCTCCATACAACCATCCTCACAAACATTCGCATTAATACTACTAAGTTAGATTAGAACTAAGTAAATTAGTTAATAGATTTAACCTTGTACAGATGCATGCTAATTAAACAACCCCAGTATTTAAAAAAAATGTCAACCAATTTTCAACTTAATCACAACATCAAAAACTTCATGTTCGATTTGAAAAATTTGATAGAATGTGGTAAGTTGCTGTGCTGACGTCTGTATTTACATATTTAAATCCAAATGTAACATTAAGATATGATAAAGAAGCAAAATAATAGCACAAAATAATTTTAACAAAATCTTCTCTAAACGCTACGAAATCGTAGACCGATCGTAGCACAGTGCTACGCCGTAGCACTTCGCGTAGCACATTACCACTGCAGTAATGCCCCATTCATTTTTATATGTAGGCTCAAATGTTATGATGCTGCGTATTTCTTATATACCTAAAGAGCTATTGGTTTTATATCTCAATCATTTAAAAGGGTTCCGCCATTTTTGTGCTGTTTCTGGTTATCTTTTGCTTTTATCTTTTACGAAGTAAGCAAGTTTCTTGGAACCAATGTATGCGCATATGTATGCTTGTTTATCGAAAACTGCTAACTTCGTCTTAACGATTTGTTTCGCTAGTACATGCTTTGTTTTCTGTAATATAGGTAGCTGTCGTAAACATATTATTATAGTCTTTACGATCCTTTACAGGCAAGTATATTTTTGTATTCTTATTATAGGTATCAAAATACTAAATCCATTTTTAACTAATTTTAAACTAAAAGATATGTGTTCACGTACTCAATGACAACTCAGGACTAACATGGCATGTTGGTATAGTGGTTAGTGACCCAGGCTGCTATGCTGGAGGTCATGGGTTCGATTCGCACCTAGGACAAATGTTTGTGTGATGAGCACGATTATTTGTTCTGTGTCTGGGTGTAACTTATCTATAATATGTATGTATTTAGAAATATATAAGTATGTTTTTCAGTTGTCTAGCACCCATAACACAAGCTCTGCTTAGCTTGGGACTAAGTGGCGCTGTGTGATTGTTGTGGAATATTATTATTATTACAATCTATACTTGATATTATAATCAGGTAATTTCATTTTGTTTGTATGTAGAGGTTATCTCACGAAATAATTGCCTTTTTATGGTTGAAAGCTACATCGGTCTTCTGTGCTATAGGCTATTAATGATTAATTTATTCGAGCTTTTACAATTTTTTCTAGCAAGTTAGAAATAAATATTATGAAAGATGCGACGCGGTGAGTCAGGAACCAATATTTCACGCGAACAAAGTGACGGACAGAAGCTAGTTCCAACATATTTTTATTGACAATACCCCTACATTTTTTAAAACAATCCCCCAGCTATAAAGGATAACTCACGTCGAAAGCGCACACACTAAATTAAACCTAGTCCAATGCAGTGGATGTACTGCAACACTGCAGTAGCTCCTGCTAACTGCTAGTCCTCTGTGCTACTGCACTGCGACGATATATGCATATTTTGAGAGCTAAATCACTATCCAGCTTAGCTATATGCAGTATATGCCATAGCGTTCTTTCAACTAACGGCTTAGTTCAGTGGTAACGGCCACGACTTAAGAGTTGTGGGTTTAAACCCAGAAAGCTGCATTTTTTTTGTACTTTGCTACTGATGGGCAAAAGGCTCCCCCAATTCCTTCCATGAATTCTTCAAATCACTCCCCGATGAGAAATGATGTTGAGAAATGGGTACCACCATTAAGATCGTTGTTTGGGCTGGCTACGGCTTGTGTTTATACAATATTTTGAGAATTGTGATCAAATAATAATTTTGATTGATCTCAAAATATTGAAGGGAAACTTTGTGAGGAAATCAGGCATATACCAGAACCAAAAATTCGGAGACATGTGGCATCAACACACACTGCGCCTGTACGGATTATTGCCCACTGCCTCACACAGATCGTCTGTGTCCCAGCAGTGAGAACAATATAGGCTGATAAATGTTCTAAGCAAAAAATTTAAATCTTCATCTATATCCAATCTCACTGTAACTTCTCAGCGGCATTCCACTTTTTAGCCAGGACACTTAGGATGAGCATGCGGACAGCAAAGGGCAACTCGCTGTCCGACCATGGACCATGTCCAGGTCGACGGCACGTCGTGTTCCACGCGCGCCTCAAAGAGCGTCAGCAAAATGACGGGGCCCCCTCACAGAGGGCCAAAGCCTGCCGGGGTCGCGGGACTTATTTCCATCACCATTACCCCGGAACATAAAGGGCTATTGAAGGACACCGTGGATTATAGTCAGTACAAGTCTGACAGTCCCTTCCGCCCTGCCCGGGGTGGGAGGGCTCATTTGATGATGTTACCACGCAAAAAATAAGGACACTTAGGATTACAGAATGATTAGCAGTATTTTACATGAAACGACTGCCTCTCTGTCCTCAACAATCCAGTAACTGGTAAATAATTGTCAGACTTTCGAGCATCTGACTGTAATTCACGAGTGTCAAAGATCTACAAATGAAAATCGGGATCAACAGATCCACGTGCTTTCCGAGGTACGAAAGAAACTCGCTATGATAAATGAGGTCACTTATCCACGCACCAACCTTGGCAAGTGTGGCTTAACTTTAAAACCGACCGGCTCTTATTAGTTAGCTATGAGCTTCTCAATAACTCTGCACTGTCAAACATTGAATAAAACTAATCATAAATACAACACGCATTACACTAAAACACAGAAAAACACGTACAATCGAGTACACAAGCCCTGTTTACTGAGCCCAGGTGTTCGTCGCGATGAAATATAGTAATTCCAGCGGGTACAGACGCGCACAGTATTAATCGTATTTACGTATGATCGACCGTTGTGTACGGCTGTACGTGTTTTTTGTGATGTATTTGTGGCGTGGATGATAAAGGGTTAATGTTGTCTGGCAAAATAGATCTTTGGTTGAGTTTTAAACAAATGGTGTTTGAATTTTGAAATGTTATTGTAGAAATACATGTACTGATGTTTTGTTTCGGTAATATATGATTTACAGTAGATTTATGTTTATATTGATGCGAGAAAAAAAATATTTTGTGCTTCATATAAACCGTAATTATGAAATCATAATAATTATGTTATGAAAAATATATCTTTAAAAAAAACAACTACATTTCCTTTACTTCATTTGTCATTTCTAGCCTTCCCAACCATATTGGGGTCGGCTTCCAGTCAAACCAGACGCAGCTAAATATCAGTATTTTACATGGAGCGACTGCCTATCGGACCTCCACAACCCAATAACTGGGTAACACGATACCTCGTGGTAAGACCGATTGTCAAACTTCAGAGCTTCTGACTAATAGTGACGACTGTCAAAGATCTATAAATGACAGCCAGCTTTACATGCTTTATGAGACACGAAGGAAACTCGCTATGATAGATGGTCACCCATCCTCAGACCAACCTCGTCAAGAACGGCTTAACATGGAAGACCAACCTACGCAGCTGTAATTATTTAGCCACGAGCTCCTCTAAATCCTCCATCCAAATCGAGGTTCTTAAAATGAAATTACAAACAAAACATTCCAAAGATCAGTGACCTTTAAAATAAGCTGAAATTATAAATATTCCACATTTATCTTGATCTTAAATGAACGCAAATATTATTCCAAATCCAAATAGTATTCGTAACACTTAACGTAAATTAATAACAATTATTTTTAAGTAAACTATAATTAATAATCGTGGTTCTAAACCTCTCTTCAGCAGTGGACGTCTTCTGACTGATGTGGATGATGATTATAAATAAGGACAAATCTATAGCCAAGAGCATAAATCGTTCGATTTTATGCTCGTGGCAATATATTTGATTTACTACTGAAAAAACATTCAATAAATTATTCAAAAATAAACGACCGATTGATAACACGTGTATCACCGGGGGTTATGTTGACATTTGAATTTAAACACGATATAACAATATTTTCATATATTTTATTTCCCGTTCAGAGATCAGGCTATCTACTCAGGCAAATGAAATTTTTTGAATAAATGAATTTTCCAATAAGGAAATTTTCCATATAAAAACTGCCTCTAGGCTCTATTAAAAATACTGGAATAAAAAAATAACACGAAACACGTTTTATGAAAAAATAACTGAAACGGATTTTTGAATAAACAAGCGGTCATTTTTTTCCTGCGGTAATAAAATAATCTGTCATTCTGTCTATCATTTGTCGATGGCTATCATGTTAACTTGCACTAAAAATATACAACGTAATCCTAACTAAAAATATGAATGCACCAGTCAATTTGTTTACTACACAAAATCAAATCACTAAATCAATTTTAAAGATTTTTTAACGTTGCGCCGCTTCAGGGCGTTCTCCTGTCTCGTGGATTCTTTTAAATATATATTATGTTACTGTAAAAGGCCGAAGTACGGTACATCTTAAGATTTCCCAGTAATGATGAGAAGATGAGAATGGTGGCCCAGTGGTATCGGTCCCGACTTAAGAATTGTAGGTCGTGGGTTCGAACCCCACCAGGCGTTACTTTGTGTAATTTATTTCATCACCACTGCTCTCAAAACGGTGAAGGAAAACATCGGGAGAAAACCGGCATGTCCTAGAACCAAAAATTCGAAGATATGTGACATCTACCAATCCGCACTGGGCCTGCGTGGTGGATTATGGCCCACTCCCTCTCTCAGAGAGGAGGCCTGTGTCCCAGCAGTGGGAACATTATAGGCTGATGGTGGTGGTGGATGAGAAGATGAGTTGGCAAATGTCCAAAAAGGTTTGCGATTCGAACTTTTACCATCATTCACTTGGTAAATCTTAGGGTTAAAAGTAAAGGCACGGTACATTAAAGTAACATACACAAACACTCAGTTCTGAAACAAATATTTGTTCCGCGCGGAAACCGACCCCGTGACACGCATTGCAGCAGCAATTGCTCTGCCACTGCGCAAACTGATCCGAAATGTGTAAATTTTTGGATAAAACTCATTAATATGCCGCCTCATTTGCTTCAAATTGTGCTGAAATAATGCATATGATTTGCCTATTCAGTATCGATGTATTTAATATTTATTGAAATTAAAATTCGGAATCATCAACATCAGCCTATAACGTTTCCACTGCTGGGACACAGGCCTCCTCTCTGGTGAGAAGGAGTAGGCCATAATCCATCACGCGGGCCCAGTGTGGTTTGGAAGATGTCACATGTCTTCGAATTTGATGGTTCAGGGACATGCCGGTTTCCTCACAATGTTTTCCTTCACCGTTTTGAGAGCAGTGGTGATGGAATAATTATACAAAGTAATGCGCCTGGGTTTGAACCCACGACTACAACTCGTAAGTCGGGGCCAACGACGATATATTACTAGACTCCGCATGCACGATTTAAGGAACAAAAACTATTCTGTCAACTCGCTGAGGTACTACGTAAGGGAGGGGGACGGGGTACTGCGTTGTGATCGGCTAACTCAGGGTCTGTTCTGTCTCAAGGTATGTTTACGGCTCACAAGAGTGATCGAAATAAGGCGGATATAAGACTTTTTTGCCTAACGTGTTGGCAGACATCGGTCGCCTGTTATTAGGAGTCTAGTAATATGTATATCGTCGTTGGTCGGGGCCGATATCACTTGGCTATCTCTGCTCTGAATACTAGGAATACATATTACTAAAATATAATAAAAATAAACTATGTATAATAGAGCATCGCAAAAATTGCTCCTTAACTGTGTCAGCTCGTTATATGCCAAGAGACTGGCGGCGTTGCCTCTTTGTACGGTAATGGTTAGCCACTGGCCAAGGTAAAATTAGAATCACTCGTATTTATTCAGAACTAGCGGACCATCCCGGCTTTGCACGGGTGGAAGTCCTTTAAAACCCGGTCCCGATGGTTACGAACACAACAAAAAAAGAATTATCCGAATCGGTCCAGCCGTTTTCGAGTTATGAGTTGTGTTGCTAACACATTTTGCGATCCATTTTTATATTATAGGAAGATTGATTGACAAATCTATAGAAACGTGAGCAAACCCGAGGACAGTAGCTATGTTGTTAAATATATGTAAATCAATGGTAATTGTATGCGTTGCAACATTACGCTTCTGTAACTTGCGTAACTATACTATGTTGTTCTTGAATAATTCATATAGTACTGTTCTAAAGCGGTTTTTTGAACTGCTCAACTGATTGTGGGTGTTAAGATAAGTAGGTTATTTACATTCAGTGGGTGTACATGGGATTATCTGAGTTTTGGAGTTACTTTATTTAATTGAATTTGTGCTTGATTAGTATTGCACAAAAGATGTAACGGATATGTGTAGGCCGATGTTAGTACATAATCGAGTAGTATAAAGGCATACGTCTGTTTTTTTTCAATGGGTTTGCTATTGGTTACAATTGAACCCAAAATGTTAGAAAAAACTGTAACTCCTTTGCGACGCCGGAACACAGACAACTACTACTACTAATTCCACAGTTGTTATATCTTGTGACTGGGACTGTAACATTATAACATTTTTTTTTTTACTTTTGACAGTTCAAAAGTGCATGTAACTGGCGTACTTGAAATAAATGCTTTGGTTTTTTACAGTTTGGAGCAGAGCTCGACAGGATGGCGGTAGCGATATGGCGCTGTTACCACCAGTGCAATCGCTCAACCATCATCGCAGGTTATACAAATTGCCTATCATGCCATGTCCCAGTGTGAACATATACCTTCGAATCGATCCGATCAAATATCTTCCAAACTACCACCAATATTAAGTAAATAGAAGGTATAATTTAAAATACAGACAGAAATAAACTTCTATTGAAGTGAAATGATACGCGTAAAGGTATAATTTTCCATCCCCAGAGTCAATGACAATTTGGAGCAGCTGCCTAATTTCCCTGAAGAAATTCTACAGCCATGTGAAAATGACTGACACTTTGTCGACGGAAAATTGTTTTTCACACCTGAATAAGAAAAGGAATAAGAATCATTTTGGCTTGAAAGTGAAGCTTGAACGAGACGTTGGTAACTACAAAAAAGGTAGCACAAATATTAGTTTCAAAATTCCACACATATCTTTTTCTAGACAGCTTAATGTTTTTACATTGAAAAAGTATCTTTTTTTCATATTTTGATCTGAAAATATCACGTTTTACCCCACCGGGGATCACCTATATCTGTCAAAGATAAAAATTCTCATCGTAATGTTGGCTATCATTTGTCATATTCGCCCCATCTACGTACAAGTTGTGGCCACGAAATAAGCAGTATGATAATGAATATAATAATATAAATATAATAAGTTGAATGTTCCCGTTTTGTGTTTTATGGATTTAGTTGTTTTAGTATTTAATGATAAAGTTTATGACTTTTGAGCATTGTGACAAGCTAGAATTTAGTCATTTTAACTGGAAGATATTTTGATGTCATTAAACTTGTTTTATTTCATGTAACAAGGCAATTTCAAAACACAGTCAAAATGGAATAATAAGAATTGTTTTGCCTTAATTTTACATTATTCCTTTTATTTTCTGGCCTTCTACTAATTTAGTTATAGTCGGTACAGCATGTATTATTTACATACATAATTAAACAATCATCGTCATTTCTCTTTTAAGACTAATAGAGAGTTATAGGGACAAAGAGAAAAATTAAGATGAGCATTGAATCAATAATTAAGAAAAATAGACTTACAAAATCGCTGAATTTCTACCCTCGCTAAAAAAAGATATGGCGATACTTTGTAGATCATATCGGACTTTTTGTTTCGCACAGAGAATTTATTAAGTGCCCCTGTGGGTGACAGATTGCCTTTCAGATTCAACGTGGACAACCGCATATCACCAGTCAGATTTTGACTGCGAAAACCAACCTTACTGCCTACGAAATAAAAGCTGTGTTCATGTCAAAGTGTTACCGTGAACGTGAGGTGTGGTTTGTGTGGACAGTGAAACAAATGAAGGTTGTACAGGACCTGTGGTATATCATGATGTGTTTTTAAAGAGTCTTGTTGCTATAAAAGTTGCTATAAACATTGTTACAACCTCATTTTTGTTCCGTTCCGGTAGACAAACCGATAAAACGGTTTTACGGATGTACCTAAGTGTTCCCCGACATTTCGCCAGTTATGTTTAAGCCTCATGTTATAGGAGGAACCTATTGCCGTCAATCGGTCACAAGTCCAGACTATGTGCAACACCAATAACAAGACCCGGAAAAACTATCAGTAGGCCATAAAAAAAAAATACTTGTTGCGTGCGGAAATCGTACCCGCGACACGTGGCAGTCAATTACTTTCCCACTGCACTGTAAGGGCGACTCGCTTTTAGATCCATGCCCGCCCGGTCCAGGTCAACGGCGCGTCGTGTTCCAAGCACGCTTCAAACAGCTGTCATCATAATGACAGGGCCCCCTTAGAGGGCCAAAGCATGCGAAGGGTCGCGAGACTAACGAGTAACCATGGCCCCGGAAAGTAAAGGGCTATTGAAGGACACCGTGAATTTTAGTCTGTACAAGTTTGACAATCTGTCGTGATCGGCCCTGGGTGGGATGAGTCTTCATTTGATGATTTTACCACGTAAAAATAATGCATCAAACGTGCTGAAAACATCACTAGCGGAAAATGAGTATAATATGTACCGGGCCTCAAGTCTGCTAATTTTATTTAACTCACATGCTATTGATATTCAATTGAGTCTCAATCACGATTGCATTACGATTAGAACAAATTTAGTATTCTGCAAAAACTTTTATGTAGGCTCAATAGAGTCGTAATGGAATCGTAGTGTAAGTGTAATTGACTCTCAGTTAAACAGTAGGTGTTGCCAAACAAACGTCAAATAAGAGTAGAATACCGATAAAGTCCACAATCGATTTACGATTGGCACACGATTGAAGAGCAGATTAGCAAATATTCTGATAGCAGTTCAATGGCATGTCACTGGAATACCATTGGTCTTAAATTAGTAGCAGAATACCAAATGTAGTTAAAACTGCTACTGAGATCCAATTGATATTCAATTGAGCCATTTGTAATTTTGCAGACTTGGGACCCTGTTTGCGTGAATTCTTTCAATGAATGGTTCAATTGTAAAGTTTCAGTCTTCTTTAGATCAGCCTAGTTGCCCAGAATAGTGAGAAACTGCGGCAGAAATTGGCAGGAAAATGAGAAGTTTATGCCAAACAGTGTTTCAAGGTTTTGGCAGCGCTTACGGTGTTTAAACATTCCGTGACGTGTTTGTGTTAGTTTACATTGTGTTCAACGTGAAAGGAATGATATAGGATACTGGAAGGCAGTTAGCTAGTTCATTGAAATAAATATCTTGTACTTTGATTCATTGATAAAAACTGAACGGCTAATCCGATTAAAAATCTCGAAATTGTGTAAATGCGATTAATTTTACAAATTATTATGAAATTGATTACGAAGGAAATATTTCAGAAAACCATTAGTATACCCGAGCCATCCACTGTTGACTTTTTGTTTTGCTCGTGTATATTGTTTCGTGTCTCGGTCGAGAAACAATAGGCGCGTCTACAGAGAGCAAGCAGCCTCGCGAGGCAATTTCCTGGCGCGGCACATGCCTCGCAAGCTGGCTGGCAGCTCTGTGTGGACGCACCTATTCTCAAAGATCAAACTATTTAAGTAAGTAAGCAAAGCTCGCATGGTACATTACAACCCACTAAAGCCACTATCCTCTCACAGAGAGGAGGCCTGTGTCCCAGCTGTGGGAACGTTAGAGACTCGTTATAATAAGTCACACAAATCTTTATCATACAAATTGAAACCGGTGGAAACGTAGTGAATTGTACTTTAACCTAAATAGTTATTAAGATGTATTTAGATGTAAGTTACAATGTAAAATTGTTGGTTTTCCCAAATAAAATAAAATACAATTTTCTTATAATTTCCAATTTCTATCAAATTATTTCGTTCACACATTTAACATATAAACTAAAGCCCACAGCAATCACATAAAAAGATAATCATTAATCAACCACATTCCTCCCAGATGTAACCACAGATGGCTACAATGTAATCAGTCTGGTTTTAGTCAGCCCTTATTCTTACATCAGAGGCAAAATTAATTAAGTGATAAGACTTCGACCGAGCCTTCCAAAAACTCGAGGACTTTTTCTATCCCGTAATCAATCAGCTTTTGTCTTACTAATCCCCTTCTAGGGACGGATCACTATAATTAGAAGTTAATCTTGCATTCTGGTGACAATTCTTTGAAGAACTGTGACGTAGGTACGTTAATGAATACGGCGGACAAAGAAAGTCATTTCAGCAATTTAAAAATGGGATATTCTACTCTATTGCTTAAGCGATAGAATAGGTTTGAATAAAAAATAGTATCAATGTCATAATTGTAGCATCTAAAAGTACCATAATTAAGTTATATCAATTGGCACTGTACCTTTAACAATAGGGGACCGACTCTTTTTCTTCTTAGGTGATTTCATAACCTAGCTAGGAGAAAAGTGCTACACCCACTCGATTGTAGACTACTTAACATAATTCTCCTTTGTAAAACTGAAATCTCTGTATTTTCCGTAAATAAATTATATAAATTATAAATAGATATACAATAATATGGTACTTAATGTGTCTTACCTTATGGGTTGCTTACTTTCAGAAATACTTTTTTATCTTAAAATAAAAAGGTTTAGACTTCAGGTAATATAGAACTTATTCAGTGATAACAATGACATGATTGTGTATTTATTATTCAATTTTCCCAATACTTTTTTGGCCCTTTTGATAAAAAAACCAATACCGTAACAAAGAAGGAAACCGTCTAGATTTCAAGAAAGGCTTGACCTACTTTATTTAAAATACTAGTTATTATTTCAATGAAACCGCAAAATTTTCTTTTATTTTTTACAAATTGCGGTATTTTACATTGTACGTTGGTTGAAATTGAATTTGAAGCAATGTAGGTAGATAAAAGTAATACTATATTCGTCGTGTAATACAAGAACCTTGTAAAATTATATTTTATTCAAATCTATTTGTTTCCACGAAATAGTTTTATTTTCAGAAAGTAATATTAATAAGGACACTTGGAAATACTTGGGTGAAGTTGCCCAGCAGTAGGACAGTGTAGGCTGAATAAAAATATGTTTATTTTTGAAGGTTACGTAATTGAGGTTTCAAATGACTACATCGTGAATCACCGTTAGCAATGCTGCTTTAAAAATACGAATCTAATTCATCATGATCATTATACCCAAATGGAAGCCGTCCACTGTTACACACGATAGAACATAATTTTGTCTAGGCCTTCAGAATGACTTCAGGATCCCTTTAATGAACATCCAATCTAGGCCACATTGATTTAGACTTGGTGTAGAGTTGGATCTTAACAGCCTCAATAAAGCCTTAACGCACCTATAAAATCTCCAATAACTATCAAAAGAGATTAATTTAGATAAAGTAGTACCTTCTTAATTAAAGATGGCGATTTACAGTTTTTCAATTTGTTTTTTTTTTCTTTTGTTTCGAGATAACGATGCGTAGAACAATACATCACTATGTTGGAATTATGTTTGATGCCAGTCTTAAAGATTTTGACTTTGAACAAACAAGTTAAGTCAAGACATTAGTCATGTTTTTAAAATAGTTTTGTTTTGTTTTTCAATGATACGAATATGTAAAAATCAAAATTGATTGATGGTATTATCTTTCTTTTTGGTATTTTTATTCACGAAGTACATAAGCCTCGTACAGTCAGCATCGAAAGTTGCTGAACACATTCAGATTTTCAAAATCTTGGTACACCCAATACACACACAATAATACGTAAAAATACGGAGTACAGCGATTTTGAAAATCTAATATGGTCAGCAACTTTCGATGCTGAATGTACCAAATAATGTTCAGATTTCAAAAATTCTAACGAAACAACATGGATGTGTTTTTAAATAAACACTCTCCTAAACTCATATTTTCACAACATACCCTCCAAAAAAAAAAAACAAAACCCACACCAAAAAAAAAACAGTTTTATCCGGGTCACGTAAACACTTTTTTTACATCAAGCCATCAAAATCGTACCTGGATTATCATCGGAAGCTCACCTACAGATTCGACGTTATATCCGGAAAATCTCTCATTTATATCCGGGTCGTCTCCTCCCGGATAAACAGGTTTACAGCACTTTGTTGAGGTTTTGGACATCAATAGGATTAGATAGGCGGGTAAAAGGGATGGCTCGGATATAGGAGTAATGAGTGAATAATGTTATAGGGTATTTTATGACCTCTGTGTGTTTTGGTATTAAGAATGGGCTTCGGTAAAAATATGTCATGTGTGTACGTACATCGTAAGTGTTGAGCCCAACGACATATATTACTAGACTCCTAATAACAGGCGACCGATGTCTGTCAACACATAAGGCAAAAAAGTCTTATATCAGTCTTATTTCGACCACTCCTGTGAGCCGTAAACATACCTTGAGACAGAACAGACCTTGAGTTAGCCAATCACAACGCAGTACCCCGTCACCCTCGTTTACGTAGTACCTCAGCGAGTTGACAGAATAGTTTTTGTTATATGTCGATATATTTATCGTCGTTGGTTGAACCACAAATATCAGTACGGAATCGATTTTTTCCTTGACTCCATCACTCAAAGCTAAAAAAACGTCTCACCGGCTCAAAACATATTTCTTTAACACAATGAGCAATTAATATGTACCCACAAAAAATGTAAAGCTATCTGAATGTTTGGTATGATGAAAACCAGTAACAACTCCCATTGACTTCGCGTGGGGTAACAATAATTATACCTTAAACGAGAGGAAACGGCACAATTAGCGCAGTGGCTGATCGATCGGACTGCTGCGCTGCGTGTCGCGGGTTCGATTCCCGCACGTAACAAATATTTATATGATGTACAAGTAGTTGTTTCGCGTCTAGACGTTTGTGTATGTGAGTTTATATGTTTGTAAACGCACCCACGATACAGCATAAATTCCCAATGTGGGGCAATGTCCTTTTAAAAAAAGAAAAGAAACGGATGATGGGGATCCCGCCCCCCTCAAAATCGATCGTGTCAATCTAGTCAGACAATCACTAAAAGAATCAAGAATCACCCAACAACCTGATTCTAATATCTGTCTCAACAATTTCCATTTCCCTGAATAAAAGTTAGTACCAAAGTCGTTTTCTAGGAAACTGTCCACCAAATTTTACCAATATCGGTAACGTATTTTATACGTAAAATGTTTCTAAAGTACGGGTAGACAGTAACTGTCGCATTTTACCTAAGTATAAAAGATATTGAATTTTACCGTACCTACAAAAGTGTAGGAAAATTAAAATTCTGGGAAAAACTTTTTTGTTTTCAACGAATGATTGAATTCATTTCTATAGCTTCATTTTTAATTTCTAGTCTAGCAATATCGACTTGATGAAATAATTTATATGGGTTCTCTGAATGACGACATTTAATGAAAATCCGTAGTTAGGTATTAAAAATAGTCTACAGAGATGAAAAATCTTTGCCAATAATCTTAAGAAGACTGCTGCTTTCGAATCACGAACCGTTAAAAATACGGACAACCGTGATCAAAAAAGCGTGCTTTTATGCTTGCTTGAAGTTAGCATGCTCAAGCAACTGTTCAGATTTGCCAGCAATAAGCATGCTTGTTTTATGTATTTTAGTTTGTATTTCAATAAGCATACCTGTTCAGACGCGCTCAGAGCACGCCCCCGCGCCTCAGGTAGCATGCTATAAATAAGCATGCTCATAACATTACACGTGCTACTGATGAGCACTTGATCAATAAAAGCATGCTTTCGTGCTAGTAATGAGCACGGCTGTCCGCATACAGAGCAGTAGTCGATCGCTTTCCATTCTCAAACGGAACAAATATTTGTATTATGTACAAGTAGTTATTCCGGATCTGAGTGTTTAAGTTTGAAAACTAAAATGCAGAGGTAAATTGTAGGTTACAAAGCTAGTAGTAGTAACGATTTTATAAAAAAAAAAGTACAAGACATTTTTTTTGAAAATCATTAATGATTTATTTCGTTACTGAATAATAACATTTCTAATCATTCCACGATGTATTTCTGGTACATTTCACAAAACCTAGCTCTCTTTAGATTAGTTTAAACTTAGCGTGGGAGGATCCCCAGCTGTTTTATTGGCATGTGGTTTCGTACCGAACTGTGTGGTACAAATTAACTAGAGTACCGAGAACTGTGGTACAACTGATCCCACTGAGCTGCAGGGAACGTTCTTCGTAATTAGCGTGTGGTACTGAAGTTTGGGCCTAAAGGGAAACGAGATAGTGGCCCAGACTTACTGTGTGGGTTTTAATTTAGGTTGAAACTGAGTATAGCTATTTGATTTGACCTATACAAGTTTAGATGGATTATTATCGGTATCTGTATGACGATTATGAAGTATGTGAACGGTCTGTGATAAGGATTATGGTAACTTAATAGTTAAAAACGTAACATAAAATCTGAAACAGTTTTTTTTTTGGCGTGATTTTCACGTTTGTTCACTGTCTCGTCTGATGGTAAGCGCTGATTTAGTTCACAATGAAGCACACTTACTTAAAATGAATCATTGAATGAAATGTAATAATATAACATTAACTTTTTCTGTTATTGTTTTTATTCTCATTTTATCAAAAACGTGAGCTGCCACCTACAACAAAATAAACAAAATCATAACAAAATGTCATTACAATCACAACAAAATATTTACAATGTACAAAAAATAAAGGTCCCAGCCAAAGGTGAAGGCTCAAAATAATTAATAACCAATCCGGCACCTTAACTTAAACCAAACCCTCAATTAATAAAAACTCAATTCGTGAGCTCCTGACCTTATGATAGTCAAAATGTACCACAAAACAAATAAATCAAAGACTAATAAAGTGGCTCGCAATACACGCGGGAGGGAGGGGTTAATTGGACAAATCGTACGTAACACTTGAAATACTTATCACGCAATAGTGGCTAAAATTGTTAGTTAGTTTTTTTTAACACATTTAAGTACTTGCACAGAATACAAAAACTGTGGGCAAAACATAGGTGATACCGTCCTTTATGGTTTAATTTTTTTTATGTAATAATGTAGATTGGAGTCTGTCAACAATATAAAATTTAAACAAAATAAAAAAAATGCATTTTATTTTAATATTAATCAACTGTCATAAATTAATAATGCCAGTAGCGACTACGTAGGAGAGAAAATGTGAAAGATCAGTTACTGGAAAATTACTTTTATGAGAAAAATACTTTATAGCAGTTAATTTTTATCATCATATTATCTTGCAAATATTATTGTAGATATCTAACTAATGTAGTATATTAGTATTTAGTTAGGTTCATTATGTTATAAATAAACTAGGATAATATGAATTATAAATAAATAGTTAAATTAGATATCTAACTACTGTTTATTAAACGGCTTACACGTCTTTTATTATCATCATTATGTTATAAATATTATTGTCATCAGCATGACTATTGTTGATAAGGACATACACGTATTCTAAAAGCCAATAAAATTTACAATATGGCCCCATGACAGCTAGTTTCACTCTCACCATGATCGCATAACAATTTCTCATTCCGAACCGACAGAGACAAAATAACTAGTTTAACACCTTAGCTCTAACTGAACACTCAATTAAAACAGACTACTGACCTTTATAAAAGCCAAAATGTACCACAAAACAAATAGATCAAAGACTAATAGAGTGGCTCGCAATACACGCGGGAGGGTGGGGTTAATTGGACCACTCGTTCGAACCACTAATTGAACCGTCTTCTTTACGCCGCGCTTCTGCCTCCGTGCCGTCTATGCGAGTATCACTTTCTGTAATTATTATTACTCTGTGGTCTCGAAGGCCCGATTGGCTTTTTGAATTGGATGGGTTGTAATGTTGTTTGTGTTTAGGTAAATGTTTTCTTTGTATAATTTTTAAACTGTAAGAAAATTAAAAAAAAATGGCTTTAAAAATATGGTTTATTTCAGAAATCGTCATTGACTCCCACCAGTGGGGATTGTTACGTTTTTTCCAGAAATCTCTGCTAGTTAAAGTAAGCCTAGTGGGGATTTTTGGAAATATAAGTAAAATCTCCGGCAGGTGTTTCTAAGTTTTAAATAAAACAGATACGATAATGTACATAATTTTCATGCTACACTTTGGCAATGAAATTGAAAATGATCGCGGAATCCAGACTACGTTGATGAACTGTAAGTTGCTATGACAATAATATTCCGTATCAATGATAATATCTGTTGACACTTTTCCGTTTACCTAAAAAAAAAATTACCCTTAAATTTCGAGTAACACGTGGGCGAAAACTGGTAGTAACTAGTATTCGCCCGCGTGTTACTCGAAATTTATCCCACGGGAACTTCAAAAATGGGATAAGTGGCAAATTTTAAGATTCAGGCGTTCCGACGTGACTATGTTACAATCATTCATTCAATCATTCATTCTTTACTTAACCATGAACTCATTGGTGAAAGCTGCATCTGGTAAAAGTTTTTTTTTTAAGGAACAACTAACTTATAAGCCATTTAAACCTTCAACCCTACAATTCCAAGACTAATTTCCAGTCTAATTAGGCGTAGAAAATGTAAGAGAATTCCCGTGTAATGCGGCAAGCGGCAAGTCTCGGTCCAGAAACGTTAGTGTTTTTTTTTTTATTCTTAGACCAAAGACTAACTTCTTTATGCTACTTCTTTTGTGATTGAAACTAAACGGTATTAAATGAGTTGGCCGAATTTAGACGGAAAGCTATTGTGAGTCAGCGTATAATTTGTGGGAAGCCTATCCTAACTGGAGTTATTTGACCTATGTTTGTTCTGGCAAAATTGGTCTAACTCTCGGTTTGAAAGCTGAATTTGATAGAATCCCTTTTGAAGTGTTTGTTTTGTAAACTAATTACAACTATGATTAGGTTTGACCACTGATATCCTTTTCAACTTTGGGGGTACAAAATGCTGGAGGCTTTCGAAGGACATGTATTAGGCGGTATACAACTCGTCCGCGCGATCTGGCAGTGTAAATGTGTTAGGCAACAACGAATTATCGAGTCACGAGTAAGGAGTCACCGATGTATGGATTGGACGACACAGTGGAGGATACGGTGGATGTTTGTCGCGCTTGGACAAAGCACCACCGTGTCTATTTAAAGGCATGTTCGATAGGCGATAGCGATATTTGTCATCCGGCACGATAGCGAGGGGACACGTGAAGTAGGCACCTCCTTCTGCGATACTAATGAAAGAGGGGACAAAACACGTGAAGGAGAGAAGTAATCGTCTTCCTCACACCTCCCTCAGCCGCCGCGAAGAATCGGCCGGAGCGTTTGATATCGCGAAGCAATTTACAACTTTTATATGGTTTTGTCACCACTGTTTCCAAAATAATTTAAAAGATTCATGCTGGTACCAACATATACCAACGCCCACTGAGTCTACAGTATGAATGTTACATCACGCAACTCCGCTCCTTCTCTTGTTGAGAGTTTGAACGTTAAACCTGAATGACCATTGTACATTCTTGGAGAGATTGGTTGGCTAAACTGTCTAACTGGTTTACTGGTTATTCACACTACTGATTTGATTATTTACATTTTCATATTTAAAAATATTCAACTGAATTCGTATACGATCGAAATTCATGCCACCCACTCGGCGATTGCTATCTCACAAAAAAGCCCATACAATTTTCAGATAATTTGAAAACCTTTAATACAGTTTACATAACAGTGTGTAACATTTGCATTTCTATTATTTTTCCCATTTACTGTTCACGGTATTATATTCCCGGCCATTTGGAATACAATTGGTTTCATTAGGATTCCTGCATTGTATTGGATCGGAATCAATTGAATTTTTCGCTGTGCCTAGATTTTTACCTTACATCATGTACTTTATTCAGTTCTATACACTAATAGTTAATATATACAATAGAATATATTTTTCTTAGAAGGTGAAAAGGGTCTTTGTGAAAAAGGAAATTGATTTTCGTCCATTTATTTTCAGAATAGATTGAAAGAAGTTGTTAATTTAAAAAGCAATTTTCTGTTGAACTTGGCAATGTTAATAAAGCTGATCGTAAAAGGTGAATGAACAAGGAATTTCGACTAGGTAAAGGTGGCATTCCGATGTTGGCGACTAGTTGCCTGTCGCCTAGTGACCAGTAGCATTTGATGACAACGACCTCATACAAATTCGTACTAAATAATCAGTGAGTCGCTTGTCGCGATCGCAGCCATCAGAACGCTACCTTAAGACAGAAACGTTTTTGTATTGGTAATAGCAAACTACGATATCCTGACTGTCTATAAAATGTGACGATTGCTATCTCTTTAAATTGTTTTTTTAATCCTGATTTAAATGAAACACGCTTATATTATAAACCAACCAATTTAAATGAGAATTTGTATGGTTTGTTCCGAAGCAGCTGAACCTAGTTGAATTAGAAAGCGACTTCAATGTAGTTCAGAAAAGGCTGAGCACGTGATGATGACCCTTTTGAACAACCAAAGGCTCAAGATCATTTTTATGCTTAGCCTTTTTAAATTTAGTGTAGCAGTGGTAGACAACCACGGCGACGGACGTCGCGTGACGATCTCCGGTCAGCAAGAAGGCCCTTCGTTCACAAGGCGACGCCAGTTTCCGATACCTTACGACTTCAGTATCCAGGCGACTCTCGCAATAGAAATCCATATACGTTCGTACACATGCTCGCGACGCGCGACGCCAATCGCGCGCTACCTATTGTTGACATCGCCGCTACTTGTGTCTCCGCGACTTTCAAGATGGCGGAACAATTTATTTACCATTATTAATTATATTCACACAATAATGGGTTCAGTAGCCTAATCTTGAATCACTTTTGGAAATTAATTATTTTAAAATGTTAAAAAAATATTCACTCAATATTCAATCCTCGTAATAAATCTTAATTTGGTAAGCAGTTTAATAAAAAAATTGGAAGAGAGGGTTTTTTTTTCTATTTCATTGAATAAAATTGATTACGAATAAAGTATTATATTTACAATCCTCACAATAAGCATTTTCATTTTGATGTCACATGATGCAGTTCACAATTTTTTTTTTCAATGTTGTCCCTCCGATGTCCATGTTGTTTTAAGATCATAGGACTACTGTGAATTTTCTTGTAATCTATAGACAAAGGACTTCTATTATTTGTATCTTTTTCATAATTACAAATATACTCAGTATTTTCGGAGATAAGAGATAATACAGAAAACACATTTGAGCAATAGAAACTGATATGTTTGGAAATGGCATACCTACCTACTTTACTGTTCTAAAATTAAATAGACAAATGTTTACAACTTAATCGGTCAAAAAAGTTCACAGAAAATAAACGTGAAGGGCGGACGGTCACACGACTTATCTTATAAAGATTCCGTTTTTTCTTTCGAACCTACGGATCCCAAAAAAATATATTTTGACGTCACAGTCATGTGTCAGACATTTTATAAATTCATAATCTTGACAACCCATCATGACCCTTTGACGCGGCGCTAGTGTCTATGTCGTTACATCAAATTGCATTATAAAAATTTAGTACCACGAATTTTCCGCAGGTCATGTAGTAGTAGTAACGAAACTATAGTATCGGCATCTCATTACTGTGACCCCGGAACATAAAGGGCTATTGAAGGATACCGTGGATTTTGGTCACTACGAGTCTGACAGTCCCTCTCGCCCTGCCCGGGGTGGGAGGATTCATTTGATGATTTTACCACGAATAAAAAAGCCTTTTCATTTCAAGAAATAAAAATTGGACTGGCAGCACTTTCGGAAACCAAACTACCTTCAGTCTAATTTTTATACTGACTTGGCTTTTACAATAAAAAGACAGAATCACACTATAAAAGAAACGTAGGATGGGTCAATTTTTCCGCACGCCAGTCGAACAAAAATTCCTATTTGAAAACGGGACAAAAGCAAAGCGGCGCCGGCATTAGCACTACAGTGTAAATTGACACCACGAAGCTCCATTTACTAAAGAATCGCTTAGAGCGTAGCGATGCACCCTATTGTTACCGCATAGGACGCTGATAAAAGGAAAGTGGCTTAAGATAAGAATGGGTGGCAGATGTCTTAAAAATTTACAGGTATCTCAAATTTTTTTTACTTTGAAATTGACTTGTTTGAATATTTTTTATATCGAAAACGTCAGTAGCTCCTCAAATATGGGGTATATTTGAGGAGCTACTGACGAACACTACTCTGAGCCTGCAGAAAAGCTTCCAGCAGGCCACCAACTGCCACGACCTACCTGGAAGACCTTAAACCGCTTGCGAAGCCAGATTGGTCGCTGCAAATACAATATGGTCCGGTGGGGGTATTCTGATGAAAAAGGTGTGACTGCGGGGCCTCATCACAAACGATGGCTCACCTCCTCAATTGTACTCAACTAACTTAAGGGAACTGGCCTCGGAGATGGGAATCGAAACATATAATTTAAAGGAATCATCGACATGATAAAGACGAAGAAGTCGAAGAATTTGTCCGTAAAAGAAATGTAATCAACCTATTACGTCCCACCGCTATTCTAGAGTAGAAATTCTCCGTGAAATGGAACGTAATCAATCATGAAGGCATAGAGATACATGGATTTGTTGTTATCAGCAAAAATTTAGTCAATATTGGGATAAAAGGTAGGCTATGTGTTATTATAGGCGTTTTAACATGATTGAGTAGCCCTAACTTTATTAACCAACGCAGTCAGAGTGAGAAGAATCAACATCTATTCAAACTTTCACATTTCATAATATTAGTTAAATTAAAGTACTTTGGATCATTATAACTTATCTATGAAGTATAAAGCATACAAGTCCCTAATATAAGAACATGGAACACGTCTTTGTGAAAGGAAACTCTTACTGGGCTTACCCACCTGGCATATCTTTTTTTTTTTTTTTTTTTTATCGTGGTAAAATCATCAAATGAGACCTCCAACCCCGGGCAGGGCGGGAGGTACTGTCAGACTTGTACTGACTAAAATCCACGGTGTCCTTCAGTAGCCCTTTATGTTCCGGGGTCACGGTGATGGTATAAGACCCGCGACCATTCCAATAATAATGCTTGATATTCGAAGTGATTGATTTTTTTATGGTATTAGTACGGAGATAAATTATTGTCATGAATGGTTTCAGTAAAGAAAAATATTCTATTGATAAAAATTCAAGACATTTTGTCCGTACCTAAGTATTTTTTGCTGTAGACAAAAAAATACTTCTTTTTCCAAGGAGTCAATGACTTTCATTTCTATCTTCAAATATACGCATTTTTTGAAGATTTTTGCTTCGCTGTGATTTCTAAAATCTCTTCATAAATTTAAAATATATAGACAGTCATGGATATTGTTTATACAAACGACATGAGTCGAAGAGTCCATGAACTTTCTTTTCGTATTTTATTTTTATTTTGCAGACTGTCTGTCTTTCTTTTATTGAAATATTATTCTAAACATCTAGGTACTTACTGTAGTTCCTTTTATAAAAATAATAGAAATAAAATATTGTAATGGATAAGCTGAATCTAGAAATGTCTTGTTTTAGCTCTTTGTTTGAAGCTTCTATGTTTGTCGTTGAATACAAAATAATTTGCCAGAAAATGAAAAGTACGCCATGTTAATTTACCCAAGCTTCTAAAATTTTCGGATAGGAATCTTTTACTTTGGTGATAAAGTTGATAATTCAATAGGTCAGGAAAGATTGACCTTCTGGTAATTGTGATTAACGCAAGACATTTTCCTTATTTTGTTACAAAAAAAAATACAGATTAGAACCAACAATTTAAAGACACTGGACCCGCGTGGTGGATTGTGGCCCACACCTTCGCACAGAGAGCGTGTAAACAAGCAGTTGTAACATTACAGGCTGTGGATGATGATGATGATTTACTTCTTTCATGGTTCAGAGCTATTAAGGTATGATTCCGATCTTGGCACATTGCAGTAGTGCTGCCGAAGCACATTTTAAATTTTGTTATCATCGTCAAATGAATCCTCCCCAGGCAGAGCGGGAGGGACCGTCAGACTCACACTGACTAAAATCCACGGTGTCCTTCAAAAGCAGTTTATGTTCCGGGGTCACGGTAATTTGTTAGTCCCGCGACACCGGCAGGCTTTGGCCCTCTTTATGCTGACACTCTTTGAGCCGCGCGTAGAAGACAACGCGCCGTGGACCCAGGCATGGTCCATGGTCGGACAGTGAGTAGCCTATTACTAGCCGCCCGCTGCGGAAGCACATGGTCCAAATATGTTCTCTATAATTTAAGACCGAACTCAAACCTTCATGCTTTTTTATCATCATTCACAATTACTGACCATTCACAAAACCGGTCTCCTCAATTGCAAAATAAATCGCAGCAATCCTATAAAACAAAACATTTTGCCAAAAACTCACAACAGCAGCCACAAAATCTTTACCGCCATAATATATTCGAGCAAAGATGAGAAAACATAAACTAGAGATGGCCTGTCGCATCGGATATTTGCTTAACAATATGTGTTCCCAATATGCAGTATACCCGTACGGCTTGACGGCACCGTAAAACGGAATATACCACGGTATATCCGTCGTACCTTGAATATCCGAGGGGGTTTATCCGCGCCGCGGTTAAATCCGCGCCCTGCTTATGTTAGACAATGTGGCGACGATTGTGTTTGCGTGTTTAGTGGATGAGCGGTAGCGATTAGCGGATTTGATGGGCGCGATAAAATAGATATACTGACTGACCCTTGATTAAACTAGGTAATTTGTCGTAGGTCGCAACCGCAAATAGAGTTAAAGCTACAAAATACTTATAATATTACATTTTGGGTCAAAGGAAGCATATTGCTTGTGACGACTCAGGAATATTTGGAATATGGAACAAAACTTCGGGACGGACGAAGAATAAACCGTTTTCATTATATCATAAGATGAACGAAGTTCATTATTCAAACAAAGCTTGTTAATTAATTTAATAATCTGAAAACCAGCTCTATTTATCTTCATCACAACCTTTTAAAATAAAAACACAAGCCATTTAAAAAACGTCACAACAATCGCTCTTAAATTTTCCCTGTTAATTCTACAACAATATTCGCTATCTTTTAACACTATGTCCAAACCCTAACGTCCCCAGTTTAACCAACAGACATGATTTAAGGTCTAGAAGCAATGCATACAGTTGATGCGACTATTCCACCTCGTCTTCAGTTTCTAGAAAACTATCTTACTACTATTACAAATGCAAAAGTTTGTGAGGATGGTTGGAAATACACAATGTTACTTTTTCACTCAAAACCTACTGAACAGTACCCTTAGCACGAGTTTTCAAGGAAAAAAATAGTTCCTTCTTCGCACACCAGAGGCGCTGTTCCATTTTTTCATACAAGAAACGCTGCAAATACGGAAAAGACGCTGTAAAGTGTAATTTACGCCCGAAATTAACGTTCAGACTTTTTGAGGGCTCGATTCGCGGGACGGTCTGGGATTGTAGGACTATCCCTCCCATTCATCAGGTAACCCTGACCACAGAACGTAAAAGACTATTAAATGATCAGCATGGATTTTAGTCAGAACAAGTCTGACAATCCCTTACGTCCCATCTTCGGTGAAAAGACTCATTTTATGATTTTACCACGATAAAAAAAACGGTGTGCGCAGTGGCTGAGCATCAGTGATTGGACTGCTCTGCTCTGCATGTCGTTTGTGTATGTGAGTTTAAATGTTTGTAAATCACCCAAAATAGAAGGAATTCCTTGTGTTGGGCAACGTTTTTTTAGGTATTTCACATAGGGATGCAGGCACAATCGCTCACGTCACGTCAATGTGGAATACCTCTTATTTTTTAATAATATATATCCCGTTCCTTTGTTTGTAACAGCTGCTTCTGATTGGTCATCTTAATAATATATTGATTACGTCCAACCAAAGATAGCAACCGTACACAGATAGTTTATCACCTGGAAGATCACAAAGGATACATATTTTTATCCCGGAATGACGTTCATAAGCTAGTTCTTGCTTCGATATAAAAGTAGGTACGCATCAAATATCCCAATAAATATACGTATAACGTAGAATTATTTCTTCTGTCATGAATTTTTATTGATCCCAATATTATGTCTATATAAATGTCACAGTCAAAAATCTTAAAAGGACAAAACTATTTTTGTCTGGTTTCAGTCAAAATCCTGATTAAGGCCAGGCTTACACGGACTTCTTGAGCAGTCAATGTACAACTGCGTCGTTATGTTTGACCGCCAGACGTAGTTGGATAGGAAAACTGTATTTGGAATGAAATAAAACAGTATAGTTTGAAGCAGTAGATACAAACTACCTCTAGCAGTCCGTGCATGACCAGCCGAAGTTAATATGGGCTTTTTTTTACGAACTCTTTTAACGTTATATATTTATTATGCTGGGCATCCTAAATAGAGTGAAGCGGTACTTCACGCCTGGACACCTTTTAAAACTTTACAAAGCGCAAGTCCGATCCTGCATGGATTACTGCAGCCACCTTTGGGACGGCTCAGCAAAATATCAACTTGCCGGTCTTGACTCAGTGGAACGCAGAGCTAGGAAGCTCGTTGCCGCGAATGCCAAGCTTCATAGCTTGACTCATTGCCGCAAAGTTGCCTGCCTGTCGGTGTTCTACAGGCTGTACTTCGGAGAGTGTGCCCAAGAACTCCACGACCAGCCCCCTTCTATCATCGCACATCCAGACGCAAAGCAAACTACCATCCTTTCCTTATTGCTATACCACCAATTCGCACTAAGCGTTTCCAAACGTCTTTTATAATGAGGACAGCGAAGGAGTGGAAGTCTCTGCCTGCGTCTGTATTTCCGAACGCATACAACCCTAATCTCTTCAAAGTAAGAGTGAACAGGCTTCTTCTGGGTAAGCTCGCTCGACCTTTTCTTAGTCATTTCTGACCTAGACTAAGGTCAAGAGCAAACCCATCTCACATAAAAAAAGGATTAATACTAAAACAACACAGATAGGTAAGTATATAAGTATCATAACGTTATTATTTTCCCCAAAGTAGAGTTTCTATCCTTTCGGAAATCTACATTTTACTAGATATGTTAAAACACCTGTAGCAGAGTGTCTCTTTCACAATCTCGCAGTTACCGAGGAATGACTGACGACAAACAGACTGACCAACTCATTATCTCAATCTCATTCAACTCTAAAGTTTAAGATCACCATAAAAATATTGATTTTTTAATCTCACAGATTCCTGGATAACTGGTAATCGAACACAAAAAAAAGGTTTTCAGACAAAAGCTATATTGCCCGATTTACAAATTTGACCGTGACATAGATACACCCCGACCAATCTCAGAGATTATGAAGATAATGGCAGACATTGACAATACATAGACAGATTGGACAGAACGTATTCGATACTCGCAAGGCTTCTTTTATACAAGAAAGGCCTGAATTATTTGTACTGAAATATTTATGGATTGCTTACGAATAAAATATACAGTACTTTGTTATTTATTCATGAAAGAAAGACGATGAATTTATTAGCTACAATGTTCGTAGTTGGAGAGTTCTGTAAAAGATTTAGTTTGGGTCAGCAACACATATGAAAAAAAATATTTAAAAAAGTTAATGACCTGAAATTACTTTTTATGTTACAACTTTTAACCTTATTCCTAGTTGTATTAAGACTTGCATTAGAGGTTTGTTAAAATTAATAAATCAGTGCACTTAACTGCTACAAAATGCCTGAAAACTTACGACACAAACAAACAGCAATACTAAATCCCGATATCTATCTGCTGAAATCAAACCTGCGACAAGTAGGTTAGCAGCTTGCGCCAACCGTGTCGTCAGCACCTAATCACACTTTTTTAGCGTAGTAAAATCATCAAATGAGTCCTCCCGTCCCGGGCAGGGCGGGAGGAACTGTCAGACTCGTGCTGACTAAAATCAACGGTGTCCTTCAATAGCCCATTATTTTCCGGGGTCACGGTAATGAGATAAATCCTGTGACCCCGGCAGGCTTGCCTTCTAGAGGGGTTGACCTAATCACACTACCAAATGGAAGAAATAACGACGTTGACCTTTGATACACCAAGCAGGTAAAAAACCATAGTCAACCTTCATACCCAAACTTCTTCATAAATCATCAAACTAAAAACACTGGCCGCTTATTCATGCAATGTTCCTAAATCGACCGTTTCATTCAAATTTGGAAGGCCGTCCCCAAAATTCATGGCCGTCTCCACAACGGATCACATCAACTGCCGTCATTGGTGGAACCGTTATCGCCGGACATTTTGAGGAGTTCGGAAAGTTTTCCATATTCAAATCTAGGAAAACGTATTTGGTTTGAACGGTTTTGCTTGGAGCAAAGCGGTTATGATGTAAAGGGACTATTTTCGGTTTTATGTTGGAAGTATGTTTTCCAGAAAAGGGTACGTTATCAATAGATGTTACGATTTATTTTGGTCTTTCATTGGTATTTTAGCAGCTATAAATGGTTAACCTTTTCAGACACTATATATATAACATCACCTAAAAATAATAAACTATCTCAAGCTTTGGTCGTATAAATAGAATACCAAAATTTTAACTTGGTCCAATCTGTCTTTCTTTTTTCTTTAATAGATTTTCAATTTTATAACAAAAACTAAAGACTCATATCCGTTGGGAACATTAGTCTGATTGGGCTGGGTTGACGTGCTGACGTCTGTATTTAGAACGTGCACGACACCAGCGCCACCATGTAAACGCAACAAAAGGGGAATTTTGTCAAACAGTGAATGACAAGTGCATAATGTTTTTTGTTATAAAATAAATATATAGAAAGACAATAAATAGTGTTTTAATCACTTATATAATTACTTCGTGTTTTTTTTAATCTTCAAATCAGCATTTGACAAGTTTCAAATGCGCTGCCATCGCTTACTATATCCCTTCCATACACCTCGCTCGTACTCAATATACTAACTTCAGAATACTACGCATATCAAAGTCAAAAGAAGAAGGTCACCTTATTTTAACTAAAGGACAGACGATTACTGATACGTTATCAACCTTAATCTGGGATAGTCAACCGCAGGACGTAAACCTAGATAAACCAGTACCTAGTCTGTACCTAAGTTAAAGTCTAACCAATTCTCTGTTTCCAATAGATGTTAAATTTACTAAAACTTTAATTGAACGCGCTTAAAAAGTCACGTTATTATGTGGGGTGCGTGATACCCTGAGGCATATAAATATAATAAGAATGGTACATTACTGCTGCGGTCTACAATCACTGGCTGATTCACTGCTGGTCGCGCTGATGATGGCCGACAGCGCTGCTCCAGGAAGCTGCTACAGCATGGTCAGCGTGCAAGGGAATGAAGGTCAACCTGAAACGTTTAGAGCGTAGCTAGGCCAGCTCGAGGCAATCATAGCGTGACCAGCGAAGCAGTCATAGTGGGCCAAGTCTTGTATAGTGCTTTACTCAAAAATGCAAGTACCTAACCTAAATAAATTTAAATGAAATATAGTATATTAATACGTTGAATCCTGAAAATAGTGGTCGGCTAAATTTTGCCGGCCTGTTAGAGTGACCAGCTAAACTTTGCCGGCCGCTCCTTGAAACAGAACGGCAAGGTCGAATTTGTTCAAACAAGTTTGTCAAAATAATGACCACATTACATGCATTTTTGAGTAAAAATCATAAGGATGTTGATGCTAGCGAGTAATAGTAGCAGTCAGAAATTAAAATTAGAACTCAAAAGTACTAATCGTCTGAAGATAGGTGTGTAATACCCGATGAAAACAGTTAAGGCTTAAATTAATATCAGCTTCTTTACAATATAAAGTCGGTTACTCTTTGAGGATTATCGGGAAGGCGGTGGTATATCCGTTATGCTTAAATAATTGGTGGTGAGTCATTACATTCAAACAACCACAAATTCTGAGTCTGCTAACAACGGAGAAATTCATGATTGAAAAAAAAACCTAATCTGGGAATCGAACACGTTATATCGAGCTACTACATACTTATATCGATTTTATAATGACCGATACTACTCGGAAACACTTAATAGTAAACTCTAGCAGTGCATATTAAAGTTGATTTTCCAAGAACATACTTTAGTTTACATATTTGAAAGCTGAATCATGAACACAGTAAAGGTGATTTCAATCTAAAAATACCCAACCCTTTCCCTAGTAATGAATACTTAAACGATTGAAGCAATGACGCATACTTGCCAAGCAATAATGGACTTTAATGCCTAGTTTTACTGTCACTAACATATCATACTTATGCATAGTTAATAGCTGCAGTATGGCTTAGCAAAGTCTTTGAGTGCAATTTTTATTGTCTACAGCTTTTTATAGTTTATAATTTCACCATACTCCTCCCTTGCTGTGTCGAATAGAAAGGACTATCAGACTCATGCTGGCTAAAATTCACTATGTTCCTTTTATGGTCTTTTACGTTACAGTGCCACGGTAACTTGGTTAGATAGACCTACCATTCAGACTCTCTACTACCGAGTTACTGATTTGTACCTACAGTTTTCTTTTCAAGAAGAATGTTTATCTTTGGGAATGATAGAGATTAAATAGAGTAAACTTTATTGTACACCAAACATTTTAAAACGACTACTTTACAATATTCCTATAACTATGGTTACAATGGCGGATTACTATCATTCAAGAAATGCATTGTTTCAGTCTATGATACTTGAAATATCCTAATATAGATCACCTCGAATCTTTCAGCGTACATTCAGTAATACAGCTTTCTTGTATGGACATTTGTGAGGAGAAGTGACACTCATGTGACTAAGAGAGTTATTGGTATGACTTTTGAGTGATAGAGAGGAAAGAGATGGATGGATTGTGTCAATATTGATATGTATGATGTAAAGAAATAGAAGTAAATGATACCGTGACGTCTGAGAGGAGATAATGGAAGAAGAAAACGAGTTATGCCGTTCCGAGCCTGTAAGTAACTTGACTTGTGTGTATAAATAAATTAGTAAATAATAAAAAAGTAGAACTTGCCCGAGAATATTTATTAAGTAACTAAATAAAATAAACTAAAGACTTGTTGACGCTTCCCGTGACCCAAGAGCTGGCTTTTACCTTGATCAGAGACTAAGCATAGTCATTCAAAGAGGTAACGCCGCCAGTCTCTTGGGCACATTACCGGCTGACAGCGATGAGGAGGAATTTTTCGATGCCTTGTAATATTTTAATTTAGTTTTTGGTTTATGTACAGTTTTTTTTTGTTTGTTATATATTTAGGTTTAATAAATTTATTATTGTAGTTTTTAATTGTCTTTATTTGTAGTTTTAATAAGTTAAAAAGTAGAATAAAATAAAGACATGAAAGTCATGATGATGACTACTTAAATAATAATCAATGGCAATACTCATCGTTGACCAAAATCAGTCGCTGCCTGTGAAACACTGGTTCGACTGGGAGCCGACCCCAATTACTTACTTGAGAAAAGACTATGTAATCGATTATGTTTATGAAAGACGAACAGATTACTCTACTTTTCCAAAAGATACGTATATAGGTATTTTACGAACGGAAACGCTAAACGATTTCCTACAGACCAGATGTTTCTTCCATTCCTCTACATCATTCCAAAAACTGACACTATTCTATATTTTTATCCTACAAATACAGAAAATAACACGAACAAAGCGTAAATCATCTATATTCCTCCCAGGATTGCGCACCACGTGAGCATTTGTGCGACATAGCTCGCTCCTAGCCCGATCTACCGGATGGCTCATGAATATGAATGCCTATACAGGCTATTGAGACAGTCTACACGACCGAATACTAGACAAATAGGGCTTTAAATACCAGTTCTGAGCTTGGGACTACCTAGTTATAAAAGGTACCTACATGGTTTATAGAAAGCGGTAATAAAGGAACTGGTGGAACACTGGTCATTATCGCAGGGAAGTCGTTAATTTTCTCCTTCGACTTCCACCTCAACTTACGATTTGACTTCCACTTCAACTTACAATTAGACTTCCAATTCGGCTTACTTTGTGACTTTGATTTTCACTTTGACTGGCCTGTTGGTCTAGTGGTTAGTGACTGCTATGCCGGAAGTTGTGGGTTCGATTCCCACCCAGGACAAATGTTTGTGTGATGAGCACGATCATTTGTTCTGTGTCTGGGTGTAATTTATCTATAATATGTATGTATTTAGAAATATATAAGTTTGTTTATCAGTTGTGTAGTACCAATAACACAAGCTCTGCTTAGCTTAGGACTAGATGGGGTTGTGTGATAGTTGTGGAATATTATTATTACTTAATCTGACCTCCACTTCCACTTCGACTTCCACGTCGAGTTCCACTACGACTTCGACTTTAGACAAATATTCACTGAGTCGACGGCGCGTTGCGTTCCACGCGCGCCTCAAAGAGCGTCAGCATGTTGACAGGGCCCCCTCTAGAGGGCCAAAGCCTGTCGGGCTCGCGGGACTTATTTCATTACCGTGACCCCGGAACATAAAGGGCTATTGAAGAACACCGTGGATTTTAAGTCAGTACAAGTCTGACAGTAGGGGGTGGGAGGACCCATTTGATGATTTCACCAACTTAAAAAAAAGACATATATTCACTGTCTCTGTACATCCCTTTGCCTGTCCCAAAGAGGAAGAAAAGAACCAAAAAAAAAATCTCTGTACAGAGTGTCGTTACATGCCTAAATCATGCTACATCACCTCGAACTCAATACTAATTCTATTCCTGCGCACATCGCATACAAAAAGGAACAGTTTCTAAAAACTCCAATATAATATAATATCGAACTACAAAACGTTCTCAGTTACACTTTTTTTTTGCCCCGTCATTATGCTGACGCTCTTTGAGGCGCGCGTAGATTACAACGCGCCGTCGACCTAGGGGCCTTAGTCAAACAGCATTCGACAGTAAACGACAATCGTTATCGTTCATCAGTCACCAATTCATTTTCAACTTTATACCCCAGCGCGTTAAGTTAAAAACCTATTAAAAACTGCTGATCGATAACGAACGAAACAAACGAAAATGACCTGTGAACTTCAATAGATTTTCAACTTTACGCGCTGAGGTATAAAGTTGAAAATGTAATGGTGACTGATGAACGATAACGATTGTCGTTTACTGTCGAATGCTGTTTGACTAAGGCCCCAGGCATGGTCCATGGTCGGACAGCAAGCTGCCCTTTACTCACTGTCCGCATGCCCTTCACAGTTACGCTCAGGTAAAATTGTAAAATAAAGTAACCCTTCAAACTGTCTGTGAAAATTAATTAATTCAATTAATCAAGCTGTAAATTAATTGAAATTCAAGTGATCTACATAATCGCATTACGCCTTTTTCCTGTAACGAGATCTGAAGGAGTCAATTTCTTAATTGAAATTCATTCTGTATAATTTGATAAGGTGTTTCCCAATTATTTTTACAAATAATAGAGATCCGTTATTTGTGGAAATTCCTACAGTTATGTGCGATTGAGTTCACGTGGTTATCCATTATTGTTGTATATTGAAACTTTCTTCAAAATTTTAATATACTTTTAGGAAAATGCGAGATAACCGCATACATAAACTAACATACAAAAGTTTTGTTTCATGACATTAATTTTTACCTATTAAAGTTGTTCATCTAAAAGTGAAAGTCGAAATCATAGTCAAAGTCGAAGCCGAAGTCACATTGCTTATTATCAGGTTTCAAATGCAGCTGTATATATTACGTACTGTCAAGGTGGACTGTATTTTTCCTTAGAAATGAAACGCCTGACTTGATTGGAGTTGTATATTTGTCTTCCTTAGGATCGGCTTGTTGCTTGAGAGAACTTTTCTTCTTGAAACACTGAACTGAACTACTGAACTACGAAATTTGCATTTTTTTTTTTTTTTTTTTTTTGACGTGGCCACTCGTAGTGCAACAACTCTATAAGGTTGAAACTACTTAACCGGACAATCCTGTGTGGGCCAAAAATTACTTTAAGGCCCCCAGCCAGGGCTTACAAACTAAATTTAAATAACGACACTAAGGGCACCCCCTGTGGGGTTCGGGCCTAGGCTTAGTGTAGTCATTGAGAGAGGGCAGCAAGGGTCAGGCTGGGTCGTATTATTATTATTAGGGGAATTTGACGGTACTTGCTCAGCTGCGCGAGCTGGCGTTTCGAGCAAGGGTCGGGTGGTAGCAAGGGTCGGGTGGTTGCAAGGGTCGGGTGGTTACGAAATTTGCAACAAACCGTCCTATTCTTATCCTAATTTTACAGGGTGCAAGTAGTGGGCGGAGGTGAGCACGACATTTGTCTTCGACCAATCACAGCGCGCCGCTCGATTCATACACGTGGTGGGGGTCCGGACAGGTTCGGACAAGTTTGAACCTGTTTGAACGTGCTCGCCTCTGCCTTACATCGTCATATTTTGATACTATTATCTATCGGATAATAAAACAGCCCTACTTTATAATCAATAAATTATTTCCCTACTTTAAAATCTCGTTTTATTTAATCATACTTATTGTCTATATTTACTTAAATCCTACTTATGTCAATACATCATTTATTTACATTATTTATTTAATTATCTAAGCGATGACGTCCGTAACATCCTCCCCCCGGCGCAGGGCTACCGTAGCCTTATCTTCCACGCAGAGGACGGCGAGCTTCGTCGTGGGACGCCGAAGGATGCCCGCTGTTGTCCTGACGTCGGCCGATCGCACCTTGCCGTCTGGACCGACGTACGTAGTCTCCACGACGCCTCGGGGCCACGTTCCTCGTGGCAGTGTGGGGTCGACGACGATAACCAGGTCGCCAACTCGCAGAGGTCGCCGTTGGTCGTCGGATGCCCCCCTGGGCACCAGCGTCGGCAGGTATTCGGTCACCCAGCGCCGCCAGAAATGGTCGGCGAGCGCTTGGGCAGCTCTCCATTGTTTTCGGCTGGCCTCCTCGCAAGGCCCTGTATGGGGAAGGCCTGAGGAGGTCCCGAAGATGAAGTGGTTCGGAGTTAACGCCTCCGGATCCTTAGGATCAACGGAAACGTGGGTGAGAGGCCGAGAGTTTATAGAGTGTTCGGCCTCTATCATTAGGGTCAGCAGCACCTCTTCTTTTAGTGCACGCTGATGTAGCGTCCCCCTAGCGCCGTCTTAACAGAGCGTACTAGTCTTTCCCACGCTCCCCCCATATGGGGCGCCCCTGGTGGGATGAATTTCCATTTCATCCGGTGTGCCAGTCCGAGATGGACAAATTCCTTGGCCCATTCTTCGTAAACTGTTCGTAGCTCGGCGTCCGCCCCTCGAAAATTAGTACCGTTGTCTGAGTACATCACTCGGGGCCATCCTCGTCGCGCCGCCATTCTTCTTATGGCCATTATGGCTGAGTCAGTGGACAAACTCGCCACCAGTTCGAGGTGTACCGCCCTTGTCTCGAGGCAGGTGAACAGCGCTCCCCAGCGCTTCTCATGTCTCCTCCCTATGGTCACCGTCATCGGCCCAAAATAATCGACCCCGCAGTGAGTGAAGGGTCGCCGCGTCTCCATCAGCCGTTCTGCCGGCAGGTCCCCGGTGGTTGGTCTTACTGGCGTCGCTCTTCTGACGCGGCAAGTCTGGCATCGTTGCGCTATGAGTCTCACCGTAGGACGTAGATTTACCACCCAATATTTCTGTCTCAAATCATTGACCACTCGTTCGTTATTCGGGTGCCGGCTTTTCGATGGGCGTCTTCAACCAGAAGTCGGGTAAATCGGTGTCTGCCGTGTAAGATGACTGGCCTCTTCTTAGTGTCTGGAACCGCAGCGTGCCCGATTCTCCCTCTCACCTTGAGAATACGATTTTCCAAGTAGGGGTCCAGTTTGTACAGGCTGCTGGACCGGGTCACTGGTTTTTCCTTTTCTAGCAGTCTTATCTCCTCTTCGTAATCGTCGAGTTGCGCCTGTCTCACCCATGCCTTTTCGGCCTTCTCGATTAAATCGACCGTCATTTTTTTGTCTCGACTTTTACATTTCTCTTTGAAGAGGAAGAGTATCGCGGTGGTCCGTATGAGCCTCTCATACGAAGAGAATCTGTTTACGTCGGGCAGATGAGAAGCGCGTTCACTTTCTTTAATCACATAAGTCACTTGTTCCTCTTGATCTTCTCTCTTGGCCTTCTCCTTAGGCCAGAGGTCTTCTTTTTTGTACAAGAACTCGGGACCGATGAACCATCTATCGTCTGGTCTCATCTGCATTCTATAATTAGGGCGCGTCGCATCGTCTGCCACGTTTTGGTCGGTTGGCACCCATCTCCATTGATTGGTGTCGGTCAGTTCCGCTATTTCGCCCAAGCGGTGTGCCACGAAGGGTGTGTACTTGATGGCATCTTTTTCTATCCAACGTAGAACGGTTTGTGAGTCCGTCCAATACGTCACTCTCTTGGGCTTGTCTCGATGCTCCCTTATGATTGTTTCCGCCAATCGTGCGCCGATCACTGCCGCCTGGAGTTCGAGTCGAGGGACAGTTACTGGTTTTAACGGTGCGACTCTTGCTTTTGCCGCAACCAGGCTCACGGTCACTCTTCCATCTGGTTTCAGGATTCTCCAGTAGGCGGTAGCTGCGTACGCTTGTTCGCTTGCGTCGCAGAAGACATGGAGCTCTATCTCATCTTCCGAGCTCTTCCCGTAGCACCTTGGGACTCGTAGCTTTGTAGCCATGCTCAAGCTTCGGAGCCATTCCTCGAAGTGTTGTGCGTCTTCTTCGGGAATCATTTCATCCCATCCCACTCCGTGTCTCCACAGGTTTTGGAGTATGATTTTACCCGTGACAGTAAAATGACTGATGAGGCCGAGGGGATCGTAGACGGCCATCACTGCTCCGAGGGCTTCCCTTTTCGTTGGCGCTCTGTCCCTCATCCTCACTTCGGGTGCTAGACGGCTGAGTCCTGTGTTGAAACCCAACTCGTCTTGCTTCGTATGCCAGAGCAACCCGAGTGTCTTATCGGAGTTCTCCGGTCTCTGACCGAGCTTCACTTCGGCGTTAAGCACTCGTTTTTCTTTAGCCACATTGTCCACCACATTAGGTCTGTTAGAGCACCATCCACGGAGGTTGAAGTGTGCATTCTCGTGTATCTTCACGACCTCTTGTGCCGTTTGTATAGCTTCTTCTTCTGTCGCGAAGCTATCGACGTAATCGTCCATGTAGTGGCTCGACGTTATTGCTTGCACAGCTTTAGGGTATGCTTGTGCGTACAGCCTCGCGTTGGCATCTCTCACCGAGTGCGCGATGAACGGCGAGCACGAGGCCCCGAAGATCATGGACACCATCTTGTACTTCCTCGGTGGCTTATCGCGCTCTTCATCTCGCCAGAGAAACATCTGAGCTGCTTGGTCCTGTGGTCTTATTTTTACTTGGAGGAACATCTCTTGAATGTCAGCTGTCACGGCTACCCGACGCTCTCTGAATCTGAAGAGGATTCCTGGTAGCGATCTCAAAAGGTCAGGTCCCTCTAGTAAGTGATCATTGAGGCACACTCCGCTGTATCGGTGTGCCGCATCGAAAACCAACCGCATCTTTCCCGGCTTGTTAGGGTTCACGACCGGGAAGTGTGGCAGGTACCATATCTTCTTATTTCCTTCCTCTTGTCCATCGCACTCTTGGGCATAGCCTTTGTCGAGGAGGTTTTTTACTTGAGCGCGATACTGTGCGGCGAATTCTGAAGAGGAATCCATTTTCTTCTCTATCATCTTTAACCTCTTCACGGCACAGTAATAATTATTGGGCATCGGAGCGTTTTCATCTCTCCATGGCAGACCCACTTCGAAGTGTTCTCCAACCTTCTTCATCGTTCGTTGGACCACATCGATTGCTTTTTGATCCTCCGGTCTGACTTTTTTCGCCAAGGAGACTCCTAGGGCATCAATCCTGAAGTGCGCTTTCACCAATTGTTCTACGCGCCGTACGTCTTCTGTATGCTTATTCGCAGTTACGTCGTAGATGTGAAGCACCACTTGACCCTCTTTTTGAGTCAACGCTGAGCGCGGTGCCGTCCCATGAATTACCCATCCCAGTTGGGTATACGAGGCCGCAGGCTCATTCTTCTTGCCCATGCGTAGTTTTCGTGTCACGATCAGGTGCCAATTGTCCGCACCTATCAATACTTTTGGTGTGGCTTCATCAAAGAATGCGTCCTTTCGCATGTCTTGGAGGTGTGGATATTTCATTAATATCGCTCTATCCACTGTCTGTCCATGAAGTCGTAGGTTCTTCATTGTTCGTGCGCGTAATTCTTGATAGTCGCCGTTCTGGCCACAAATTTGCAGTTTGACCTCTTGACTGCGTTCTTCATGTGGCTGAGAGGTCACTCCTTGTATTTTAAGTGTAGAGACTGGTCCTCTCACTTGAATACGGCGTGCTATGTCCTCGTCGATGAGTGAGGTTGTCGATCCTTCGTCCATTAGCGCGAACGTGCTTACTTGACCGCCTGGCCCTTTTAGAATGACGGGGCACATCTTCAAGAGTACGCGATGCGGTGCTTCGCTGCTTGCTGAGACAGCCATCACGGACTCTGCTGCCGGTTCGACATCCGTCGCCTTTTCTTTGGTATCTTGTAGCGACATCTCTTTGTGGAGCAGCGCGTGATGTGGGCGGGTGCACTTTTCTTTACCACATCGCTTGGCTCGGCAGTGCTCTCGTCGGTGGCGATTATTTACACATTTAAAGCACACTTTCTCCGTTCGTGCCCATTCCCATCTGTCGTCGACACTCATCTTTAAAAACTTGGCGCACTTAGGCACTTCATGGTCCCCGGCGCAACATAAACATGCGTGTTTCTTTTCATCTTCCTTTTCTGTCGTGGTATAAATGACTTCCCTGCCCGCTTTCCTTTTTGTGGTTGTTTGCCCCACACTTTTTTGTTCTTTCTTTGGTGCGAGTGTGGGCGTCGGGTTTGTGAAGGCGTACTTCATAGCACGGTCAGCCTCCCGCATCAGGAACCGAGATAATATCATTATTTCCGGCTCACGTGTCGTTTCAACTGCCTCAGAGGCGTAGTCGCACCATCTCGACTTCACGTGCGGGCTTAATTTATCCACGACTTCACGCACTAGCATAGGGTTCCAGAGATATCCTCTATTGTCCATGTTTGATAGCACACACACTATATTTTGCAATTTCACTGCGAACGAGTTCAGTTCACTTGCCACACTAGTAAGCCGGGGCAACTTCTTTACGTCTTCCATGACGTGGTCCATTAGTATCTCCGGCCTTCCATAATACTGTTCCAGCGTCTTCATTATTGTTCGCGGGTCGGACGCAGAGAACAAGAGTGCGGAGACTGCTTCCCTTGCTGGACCTCTGATGCAGTTCCTCAGTCTCGCAAGGTTTTCCATTGCAGTGAATTTGTACACACTCGACGAGTCTTCATAGGCTGCTTTAAATGGCAACCATTCCGTAGCCGCTCCGGTGAACAAGGGTAGTTCGGTCACTTGTCGTGGCGGCGGGCGTACACGCATCATTTTGTCCAGCGTGTCGGCCAGTTGTTCGATTCCTCTTCCTACTCTTCGTTCCCCTCTTGTGGGCGAACGTGAGGTCGAACGTTGTCTTCTTCGTGGCATGGCAGGTGTTATAGCGTCGACACATGTGTTTTGCTCTGCGGCGGTTTGTTGGGCGGCGGGGTGCGGCGGCTGAGTCCTCTCTTCGTTCACCGGTGGGTGGCCTTGGTCAATACTTTGTAGCCACTCATCCACCCTGTCTTCACTCCTATGTCCGGAGCCCTCTTCACGAGCCTCTGCTTCCGCTTCAATCGCCGATACTTCATACTCGAACCGCTTGTTCACAAGAGCCTTTTCAATTTCCAATTGCTCGTTCCTAATTGCAGCAATCCTTTTTTGTGCCTCGTATTCTGCTAACTTTACTCTTGCCACGTCACTGCTGTAAGATCTCCTTGATCTTATTGTGCTTGTCGTATCTCTCACTGACATATTAGCCGTTATCGTCTTCGCAGAGTAGTCCTGTATTCTTGGCTGGAACGACGTGCTTGGAGTGGCGAGTTGTTCTTCACGCACTACACTCGCGAACGCGGTTGCTCGACTCGCCGGTGCGCGGCGTGGAGCGGGTGCGGTAAGCGCGACGGACGCACCATCAGACGGCGGCACAACTCTCCCCGTCACGGTGGCGGGGGGTGCGGTCACTGACACAGCGGGGATGGGCGTGGCACTGTCGATTCCACTTGCGGGCGCTTCATGTTGCGTGCGCGGCAACGCGGACGCAATAGTTGAAGGTGATCTTGGCGGCTCTTCAAATGTTCGGGGACGTCGACTGTCGTATCCCGATTCAGCCTCACTTTCTTTAGCCGCAACACTTCTTGTCTTCATTTTCAGGACGCTGTTTTATCTTCAACTCGTCAGACGAACGATGATCCAATTGAATCCAGCGAGCGTAGGACCAAACTGTCAAGGTGGACTGTATTTTTCCTTAGAAATGAAACGCCTGACTTGATTGGAGTTGTATATTTGTCTTCCTTAGGATCGGCTTGTTGCTTGAGAGAACTTTTCTTCTTGAAACACTGAACTGAACTACTGAACTACGAAATTTGCAACAAACCGTCCTATTCTTATCCTAATTTTACAGGGTGCAAGTAGTGGGCGGAGGTGAGCACGACATTTGTCTTCGACCAATCACAGCGCGCCGCTCGATTCATACACGTGGTGGGGGTCCGGACAGGTTCGGACAAGTTTGAACCTGTTTGAACGTGCTCGCCTCTGCCTTACATCGTCATATTTTGATACTATTATCTATCGGATAATAAAACAGCCCTACTTTATAATCAATAAATTATTTCCCTACTTTAAAATCTCGTTTTATTTAATCATACTTATTGTCTATATTTACTTAAATCCTACTTATGTCAATACATCATTTATTTACATTATTTATTTAATTATCTAAGCGATGACGTCCGTAACACGTACTTTACATAACAGAGCTGACGCTGCTTATAAGGGCTTCCGCACACGCGCCAGCAGCCACGGCCACAACCACGAAACGCCACCAGCGGCATATATCCTGTAGTTTTCATACATTTTATATGGACTCGCCGCACACGGTTGACGCCGGTGGCCGCCACACGCTACAATCGTCGCTTCTTGTGGCCCGCACCAGCCACTAAACGCAGACACAAAGCGAGCCACTCGCCACTCGCGCACCCCTCTCTCTCTCTTACCTCAGTGATCATGCATTGTTTAAAAAAAGAACCAGCTAACGACCGCAAGTGTCGACCACCGGCCACAAATGGTTGTCACGCGCTTCAGCTATTTCTGTAGCCGCTTCTAGCTTTTCGTGGCGGCGTTTGTGACTGTCGCGAGTGGCTCGTGTGCATTGACTCTAAGACCCAGTTATCATCATCATCATCAGCCGGAAAACGTCCACTGCTGAACATAGGCCTCCCCCTTAGACCGCCACGCCGAACGACAATTTGCCACTTGCATCCATCGGTTGCCCGCGACTCTCACGATGTCGTCGGTCCACCTAGTGGGAGGCCTACCTACGCTGCGTCTTCCGGTTCGTGGTCGCCACTCGTGAACCTTTCTTCCCCATCGGTTGTCAGTTCTACGAGCGATGTGGCCTGCCCATTGCCACTTCAACTTGCAAGTTTTACGAGTCCCAGTAAAATATTACACAATAATAAAAACCCAGCTATTTCAGAATAATACGATACCTCTTAGTAAGGCTGGTTATTCTTACCCACTATATCTAACCTGGCATTAATTAATTAATTGGATTACCAGAATAAGAGAAAAGATACAGACTAATTTTATACAAGGTTTTGTTTGGGTCTATAGTACTAAATTAGGTACTGTTTACTAGAAAGATGTTCTACGAGACAGGTGATTATTTTCCAATTATCGCTCTCAGGTTATTATTCTAATACAACGGTATTATGTCGGTGAATTATGTATTATGTTTGTAAATAATTAGTATGGTTAGGGTTTCATAAATGTGAGCTTTATTTTATACATTTAAGTTCATTATTGAATAATATTTTGTTTCGTCTAACAGACAGATGTGGTAATGTGGAGTTGGTTCCATCACTTCTTCTTCAAGAACTCTAGGAAGTTTTAAATTAGGACGCTTAGGAGAACTGACTTATATAAATCATTGAATTATGAGCATCATAATTTTTGCGAAAAACTATGTGTAGGCCTATAAAATTTGGGTGTTGCCCTCGATTTCTCCAGGATTCAATCATCAGATCTTGACTTGGTGAATATGGGATCATTCCGAAGTATTTCCTTTCGAACAAAAAAAAGAATTTTGGTCTGTCCTCAATCGCCGGAGAAATCGCGTACCTAACAAACACACAAAAAAAAAACATACCGTCGAATTGATAACCTCCTTATTTTTTTAAATCGGTTAAAAAGTACCGATAAATCAGCCTATCTATACTAATATTATAAAGAGGTAAAATTGTTTGTTTGTTTGTTTGTATGTAATGGGTAATCTCCGAAACTAATGAACCGATTTTGAAATTGTTTCACTGGTAGAAAGCTACATTATCCTTGAGTGCTATAGGCTATAAATTATAAAGATACCATGCATAGTAACTGAACTATCTCAAGTTTTGTTTAGCCGGGCGGAAAAAAATTGCTCTTCTAACAGAGTTATTAGCATGCGCTGCCTTAACAGTTGCTTAAAATTGAAAATAATGTAGAACAAAAATGTCCGCTTTGAATAGTTCTACAATAAAGTCCGCGACACCATATTTCTATCTTTTATGTTTTAGTAGATATAGAAGCTTTTACGAGTTAAAAAATGTATTTTTCGTCATACTTACTTTTGGACGGTTTTTTAATGAACTAGATATTAAACCCTATCCAAAAAAATATTATTATGATCACAAGAACATCATAGAGATATGATTTGCCCCAAACAGTAAGTAAATTGGTTAAATAGTTTCGAAGATAATAATATATAAAATTACTAAATCGCAAAATGCCGCCGTCCATTCGCGAACAGCACTAGAACATGCTTTGTACGGACGTTTTATCCATTGGATCATCGCAAACGATGGCCCACCTTCTCAATTGTACTCTTTGTAATTCCACCTACACTCTAAGGGATCTATCCGAGGCCACCACCGCCGTCAACGTGGCAGAGTTTTGGTCGAAACATACAATATAAAGGAATCATCGACACGACAAAGAAAGATCCATTGGATGGCGTTGTGCAATTACGCGTTGGTCTTTTTTTAATGTGGTAAAATCATCAAATGTGTCCTGAGCCCTGGGTGAGGCGGACTGTCAGACTCTTACTGACTAAAATCCACCCATGTTCCTTTCGATGCCCTGTACGTTCCGGGGCCGCGGTATCCTGGGTTAAGAAAAAACCCGAGACCCTAGCAGGCATTTGGCGCGAAACACGGCGCACCACCGACCCGGGCTTGGTCCTCGGTCGGACGGCGAGCCACACATTACTCCGCCCGCTCCGCCGCTGTGCCCTCTGCTAATCAGAGGGACACGCGTTGGAGCGTTCACACGACATGCTATTCACATAGGGGCAAAGAGACCCCTTAGGCACACAGTGCCTAAGGAAGAGTTTTTGACGGGCGCACGTGGAGGTTTCCTGTCTTAGCACCCCTACGTGTTGGTTTTTAAAATTGTTTTGATTGCTCGGTTTCTTAAAACACAAAACACGGTTTACACGGCAAGCACGCGCTGGGGAATCTAGCTCCGAGCGTTCACAGCGTCTTGCCAACCAAAGCTGGAGAACATCGAGAACATCTAGCGCTGAGCGCTCGCAGATGCTTGCTCCCCTCTTTGAGGAGTAGCTGGATAGACCCCACGGCGTCCTCATCTACCGCTTTGACACCGGTCCTCACCGGACATGCATGCTTCGAGAGGTACGTGTGTCTGATAAAGAAGGAGGAAACGCCCGAGTGTCACCACTAGGAGGACCGCCCGGAGGACACGGTGGAGCATACGATGCAGGACTGCTCTGCTCGGGCGGAGCACCGCCGTGTCCTCACGCAGGCGATAGGTGGAGACCTCTTGCACCCGGCATTGATCGCGGCCATGCTGCGGGGTGAGACGGAGTGGGAAGCGGTCTCCTCCTTCTGCGAAGCAGTCATGCTCGCGAAGGAGGAGGTGGAATAGGTGAGAGAGAGGACAGCATCCTCCCTCCACCCCAGCCGTAGTAGTAGACGCCCACGGCGACGGATGTCGCGGGACGATCATCGCCATGCGGGCTTCGAGTAAAGGGCAACTCACTGTCCGACCATGGACCATGCCCGGGTCGACTGCGCGTTGTGTTCCACACGCGCCTCAAAGAGTGTCAGGATAATGACGGGACCCTATCGAGGGCCATAGCCTAGCTAGGGTTGCGGGACATACGTATACCGCGACTCCGGTGTTCAAAAGGCAACCGAAGAACACCGTGGATTTAAGTCAGTACAAGTCTGACAGTCCCCCTCCCACTCTGCCCGGGTTGGAAGGACTCATTTGATGTCACGAAAAAAAAAGCCAAAGTGCGAGAACATCGCAGGCCCGTGCTCGGGAATCTAGCGCTGAACGTGCGAAGCGTCTCAGTGATTTAAAGCAGCATATGTCAGCAACAAGGGATAGGGACACTCGCGCTGAGCGCTCGCAGTGGCTCGCTAACCAAACAATGAGAACATCGCAGGCCCGTGCTCGGGAATCTAACGTTGAACATGAGCAACGCCTAGCAACAGAAAGTCGGCTGGCGGTTACTGTCAGTATGCAATAAAAACATAATCCTCCTTCTGGAAGTCAGGAAATAAATCATAGCACTCGGCACTCAGTACTAACCGAACCACACTCATCATTTCATCACAAGTTAAAATTTTACCGCCCAACGAAGTGGGCAAGGGTCAGCTAGTTTTGAATAAATGACTAGATTTTGATACTGTGAGATTTAGACATAAATATAGATTCCGACGAATAACCCCACTACTTTTTCTGAAGTCGGTAAAAAGCATCCTCTAATAGCAGCGTAGAATATTCTTGAACATTTTGTTAATTAAATAAAGGAAGTAAGAAATATTCATACATTTGGTACCTAGCCACTTAAATATGAAATTCATTGTGCACTGTAACTGGCTAAAAGCTTTGAAATTCAGGACTGAAATTCGGTTCGCGTTAACATATGCATTCGTTGCTCAGGACATAGAAATGCGACGCTTTTGTCCACTTTTACGTCATAAGAGGAATAAAAGTTTGGGTGTCATACTAAATTTTGTTACTAGCTGTACGAATTTTTGTTAGTTTTTGACGACAAGCTTTGTTAAAATTTATGTGACGGGCATTCGAAATTCTAAATGATAAATCTCTCAGTTCTAACTTCTTAGTTCACAAAAATATTGTTTGTTTGTGTTTGAATATCAAAAATAATTGTTTGTTTTACACCATTTATAGCCACAAGAGTGACTTAATTTTAGGTAAGTTTACAATCAACTCGATATGCTAAGCTATTGCTACGCCAGGCAAGGTATTATGTAACGATAGGCCCGCGTATGACCACCGTATAGTGGTCAGACGCAATCTATTGTGTTGTGCACAGATATGGGGAATATTTAACGATGTTAGTTAATTTATTAAAATACAATCTTTCTGTTTTTAACCAAGTCATCCCAAAATGCTTTAAATTTATAAATGGAGTGCCACATTTCACAATTTTTCCATAGTTTACAATCTCGCGAAACAGATTGTGAAGAAACAATATTTTATATCAAGAAATTCAAACTTTAGCAAGAATAGAGGTCAGTGGCACACTTCCCTAATCTTTTGACACCCAACTGCAGCGGACAACAAAAGGAAATAGCGTTTTGTCATCTTTTGCTATCTTCCTTTGTAACTTACCGCTTCTCGTCGTTGCTAACAACACGACGCTAGCAACGGTCACCTCTAACTTAGTTTAAACTTAAGACAAAACCTCTCAGTGTCCTTATGGTCCAATTATAACTTATTCTCTAAGTTAGAGAATCTTAAGCGATGCAATGCATATACAATGTAGCCTCTAAGCTTACTACTATGCATAAACTTGAGAGGAAACTTCCCTTTAAAGTATATTCTAGAATCGAGTTTGATGCTTAGATTCTGTTTGAGAGAGGAAATGTTTCTCTACGTTGGTCGGGTAAATAAGTTTTGTAGTGGGAACCGGGTGTTGTGGCGTGGGTTGGAACTGGCCTATATAGTATTGGTAAAATGGAGCTAAGTTGGCGCAACGATTTTGATACTTTCGTTCGGAAAGTATTTCGAGAGCTTGCATGTTATTTCATGTAACTAATAAGTACAGAAATTGAATCATGCAATTAAATTCTCTTAATTACAATAGCAAGATATGAGAAAAGTATTGTTTTATGGGTAAAAAATATGCCAATTATAACGCAAATTGTTTTTGAAAAGTAAAAATGTAAAAACGATCTCGAAATGTATCTCGATCACTTTCTACTTTGTTGCTACAGTAAATTAATGTTTTTTCATTAAAACTTTTAAATAATGGTGTTAAGATACACATCATTAACATAATGATGTGTATCTTAACACCATTATTTTAATGTTCAAGAATTAAGGATGAACAGTACAATTATGCACTACGATCGCGAGATTGTTTTGTAACGACGATGAATATGTACTCAGCTTTGACTTAATTATTATTATAAATTGTTAAATTGCTTTTTTCTAGAAAAATGGCAACTAAAACTCCCTTTATCACTCATTAATCTAAGCATAATAAGGCAAAGCCAAATTTTAGATATTTCTTACATTATAAGACGACGAATCTTCTGCCATCTATCTACTCGGTATAAATTAAGATATTCCATATGGAATATCACATTGCTTTTCCACTGACTTAATCAATCAATTAAACCCAGGTCTTAGGGTCAGCTCAGACCGAGACTGCGCGCACATTTCAATAGAGCTACTCAAAATATAACTCTATTTTCTACACGAAAAGATACACCTTTCGCAACGTAGCCGCGCTGCATTTTAATAGCGACTCAAAACCTAATTTATTTACTACACTATAAGATATACATTTGCAGTATCATTTGCGTTACGTCACCCCACGTCGCATCTCGATGTGATCTGACTGTAACTCATAATCAATTTTCTGCCACTTCACCAATGAAATAGCACAAAATAAACATTACAAACAACAAATTAAAAATACTGTCAGAACACAATTTCTCAAACAAACCTGTCGGTTTATGAATAAAGTGTACATTTTCAACAACATTTTGTAAGCGAGCTCGACTAAACGCCGCCATAATTGTTTTCTTAACAAATTTGACAGATGTCAAAATGATTTTCGGGCAAAGGGAACCGTCTCGAGCTGCCAGCGTTTTGAGGTTTCTTGCTTCCGAATTATTGTCTAACCGTTTCAAATGATTTTAGTGAGGGTCGTTTGAAATTATTGTATTATTTTGTGTCTTCAATTGATATTGTCTTGTTGATTTGTTTTGACATTGGTTGATGGAAAGCGGTTCATTTCTACGTAGGTATAATATAAATAAATAGGATCTTTTAATCGGTTTGTTTGATGTAAATGTTATATTTGTCGAAAGAGTAAATTATACATAATGTACATTTTATATTGTTTTCCATTCAAAATACCACTCAAAAACATGATAGCCATTTTTCTGAAACAGTCGGGTAATGTTAGTCTGAGATAAATTATTAAAGCACCGTCGCGGAGGCGACCGCTTCCAATTCCGTCTCGCCCCGCAGCATGGCCTCGACCAATTCCGGGTGCGAGAGGTCTCCGCCTATCGCCTCCGTGAGGACACGTCGGTGCTCGGCTCAAGCTGGGCAGTCTTGCACCGTATGCTCTACGGTGTCTTCCGGGCGATCTTCACAGTAGTGACACCCAGGCGTATCTTCCCTCCCTATCCGACACAGGTACTCGTACCTCCCAAAACTTCTGTGTCCAGTGAGGACCTGCGTCATCCGATAGGTCAGGACGCCGTGACGTCTCTCCAGCCACTCCTCAAAGAGGGGTCTTACCGCCGCGATTACGGCGTGCCCAAAAACGATTAACATTTAGCAATAACTTCAAATTTCACGAATCCATTCATCCAAAACAGACGAACCGTTTAAAATCAAACGTATTTCATTCAAATTCTTTCCCTACGGGGATCGGAGTTTCGTACAACTTCGGGAATGTTCGGCTAAACCCCCGAGAGATCTCGACGATAGGTGTCGCTGCCGTCCTGTTTGAACTTGCTCTGAACTGACGACACAATATAGGATTGGACGACGTTGTTTTATTGTTTGTTTAGTCTATTGGGAGTTTCCGGAAACGTGTTTGCGACTTTCCACCTTTGCCTTTTAAAGTGGCGAGCGATGTGGTATAGAAATGGTAGCTTCAATTGGGATGAAGAATTTTTCCAACTGTGTTGGGCGCTTTCAATATATACCTGCACGCGTGGCATGGCGCTGTAGAAACCGGTTTTTTGACGGGAGAATAGACAAAATGACACAACGTAAAAGATTTTTATCGGTTTAAGCATAGCAATGTTTAAAATATAGAAAATATATAACTTAAAATGTCACTTACGGGATATCTTCCGTGATTATTAATTTGTTTGAGTTCCCGATATTTCATATATTTTTTAATAATCACGGAAGATATCCCGTAAGTGACATTTTAAGTTATGAAGCAAACCGTGATAGTTTAAAAAAGTGTTTATAGAAAATATATGTTTTTATTCTTTAATGGTGTAAGAATAGTGTCATATTTGTGCAAAAAACAGTCGATTTTATAGAAATAACGATGAAATAACATTGTCTATTCTTGGTAAAATAGAGATAGAATCGCCATGCTACGCGTGCTGGTTAACTGGTTGCAGCTGAATTCCAGTATTTTAAATAGAGCGTCGTACATATTATCTACCCACTCACTCACTCACTCACCCATTCCTGTTGTGACGAAAAGGGGAAAGACCCATTGTCAAACAAAAATAAAAGTTATGCCGTCTAATAAATAACTATAGCCTCAACCTAAGATACCTCAGCTGGTAAGAATGGAATGAAGGATTCTTCCTTGCTGAACATGACTACGATGGTTTGATTGGTTAATGCGTCTGTTATACTTAATTAGAAGGTCGCAGATTCAAGTCCTACTCACAACAAAAAATTTCTTTCCACTAAAAATGGAGACTTTCAATGTGTGGGAGGGTCCTTCAGTGATCTGTCCTGAATAAAAAATAACAGATACTCGATCAAGCTATCCCTAAGGAATGTTCGTCGTCTAGACGAAACATTTTAAATTTGTTTTTTTTTTAAATCGAATGTTGACTGAGTGTTGGACAGTTTGGTCTTCAAAAAGTTTTAACTATTTATTTTTATTCTTAGCAGACTTCACATTTTAGCTTGGGACTTATTGAAACATATTAAAGAATATTTGATTTTGTTGTGACCATTTTTTATCAATAAATGATTCGACAGTAGCGTACCGTCGGCGTCGTCATCCTAAATGGTTAAAAAGTTAAATAATTCAGCAAAAAATTTTAACTTTACATTTTAAACTTTTAACAAATAAGTTTGTCTATTGATTATTATTTATTTGATTCCAGTCCTGTCTAGATATGATCTACGAGACGTAGACGTCTAGGGAGTCTTCGAGCTAACCCGTCCTTAGCCTTACTCAAGTTCATTTGGAACTTGCCCAAAATTATATAAGAACTTATAAAAAGGGTTGATGTTTCCCATGTTTATTATCACTGTTTTTAAAATTATGAAGCTATTGGAGGAGCCATGATCAAGGACATGGGCGCTATGCACATGCGCCATTTTTAATTGGAAAATAAACGAATTCTTTACCTTAGACTTATTAAATTCATAATTCTAAAAACTTGTAAATTCTTAATATTAATTAAATATGATACGTGCAACGAATAAGACCGATTTAACAGATTCTCCGATGGAGACCACGCACTGACAAACGCAGTGTAGGACGTCCACCTAAAAGGTGCACAGAAAATCTTAATAAGATGGTTTATTCCCCTATGTTCACCTGGGTGATATCACGCAGGTGATAATTTTCCGAGGTGAATTGAGGACACCAATGTTGTCCAATAAGATCACAGGATCGCGCTGGATGCCAGTCGCTTTCTACCAGCCTTATTGTAAATCTATGGGGGAAACCTATGGTCAGCAATGGACGTCCTATGCCTAATATGATGATGATGGTGATGATCACACGTATCATTTTTTTATCAAATTTTTCGATTACATTTACTTTACTCACTCCTATTTGTCATAGTTTAAAACTTTACTTAAAAATTTCACACTCAAACGACTTACATACTTCTTTAAATATTCACTTAACAGCTTAAAACTTTCCAACTACTTACAAGTACAACGAGACAACGTCGACGCCATTTTGTTGCGTCACCGACTCACCGCGAACCAGGTGTAGAGTTTTATTGAGACAAATGGCTCTGCGATCTGCAACTCGACGCTTAGCACGGCTTTTGTCAGTTTAAGCCGTGAACGGTTAACGTTCTTTTGAATATTTGAAAAGAACAATCGCTTTGTATTGTTTTTTATCCAACTACGGCAAAGCAAGGGAGTGTGACGTGTTTGATCTGTATAATTATAATGTACTATATGTATTGTGTCATATTCCTGAGGAGCTAACGGCTACATAATAGCCCTTACCGAGGGTGGTCTGTGGATGGATGGCCATCTGTCATAGCGAGTTTCATCCGTCGCTCGGAAAGCACGTAACTCCGTTGGTCCCGGCTGTCATTTGCAGATTTTTTACAGTCGTTACTGTAAATTAGATGCTCATAACTCTGACAACCAGTCTTGCCATAAGGTATCATATTGTCCAGTTACTGGAATGCGGAGGTCCCTTAGGCAGTCGCTCCATGTAAAATAATGACATTCAGCTACATCTGGGTCGACTTGACTGGCCGACTCCAATTTAGTTGGGAAAAGGTGAGGCAGATGATGACTGTGTCAAATTGCAGCAACGTTTAGAACTTGATGCCAAGCGACTAATTGAAAGCCTGACCAACTGCTGCGATAACCTATTACTACATCAATCGCACTCAATGTGCCAGGATCTTCACTATGAAATTCACATGGGAGCACAAAAAAATAACTACAGCCGAAATCGTTCGAAATACATCGTCATCACTGTGTTATGGACCATGTCAGTTCAATTTTTACTTTATTGATTTAAGGAATATGACATTTTTTACAATAAGCTATAGCAAACTCATCGAATTCTGTGACTCGCCTCGGTGATATTTGGTTTGAGCACTATCTTGGGGCTGTACGAGTGAAATGAGTTTCTTGAAATACCTGAACTAACGGTTAGTTGTCAGTCTATCGCTCACTCGAGCCTCCCCAAATTCTACAGACGCATTTGAACTTTATTACTGATGCATATGGTAGTATCTTATAATTAGGGAAGTCACAGCATTAGATCAGTTCACCCTACATCATTTAGGTCGGTAAACAAAACTTCAATCGAAAAATCAACATGATTACAAGTGGATGCGTTTTCATTATAATATCTATTGTTAAAATAACATTCGTCAAAACCGCTCAAACTAGACCTACAAACCTAGTCTAGAACTGAAAACCAATTTAATTCTGAAACTTGAAACTATCGGTTAGAATAACATTTCTTGAAGAAAACCGATATCTTGCAACTGGACTTAAGAACACAAGACGATCGAAGAATACTTCAGACGTCCCCTTTTTAATAAAAACATACCATCATTTTCTCAACCTACAATTTGAAGTACTCTCGCCAATATTTTCCTACTCCTAGACCGAAATCTAGACACTGTTTTCTTAGTACGAGTATCTAGTCCTAAAATAAGTACTAGGATATTGGCTGGCAAGTCAGCAAATACTCGGAGGAGCCAAATACTTCCGAAAAGGAGATAAATCTTAGTGAGTGAGTAATATACTGAAACTGGAGGTATGTTTGATTTGAAATGCGAGTTGAGGAAATCCGGAGGAAAAGAATTGTGTGAAACAATGAAGCTCTTACTCATTATACCTTCTATTTATATGTGGTAAAATCATCAAATGAGTCCTCTTACCCAAGCCAGGATGGCAGGGAATGTTAGACTTATACTGACTAAAATTCACGGTATAATCTATAGCCCTTTATGTTCCTCTTTATATTGATGACAGCTCTTTGAGGTGTAAGTGGAACACGACGTACTTTCAACCCGGACTTGGTCCATGATCGGAGAGCGAGTCGCCCATTACAAGCCAATCATATGATATATACCTATCAGTGGATTTTGCTGGGCGTGTGTGCTGCCGTTTTCTTATGCCATTAGTCCCGTCACATTAACGTGTCACCTAGGAATGAGAGATAATAAGCAAAATACATCGCCAATCATAATTTTCTTTCTTCTTTGTTTTCTTTTAAAAGTTGTCTCAAAAGTCTAGACTCTTTTTTAATTTGTGAAACCATCAAATGAATCCTCCTGGATCGAGAAAATGGTACTATCTGACTCGTTCTCACCTAAATCCATCATGTTCCTTCAATTGCTCTTGACTTTTAACGGGAGTAATGGTGGCCCGGTGGTATTGGTCCCAACTCTTACGAGTTGTAGGTCATGGGTTCGAACCCTGACAGGCGCATTACTTTGTGTAATTTATATCATCACCACTGCTCTCAAAACGATGTAGGAAAATATCATAAAATGTCATAAGGACACCGGCATGTCCTAGAACCAAGAAATGAAGACATGTGACATCCACCAACGCGCACTGGGCCCGCGCGATAAATATATGGCTCACTCCCTGTCACAGAGAAGAAGCCTGTGTCCCAACAGTGGGAACATTATAGCATGATGATTACATGGCTTGACATTCAGTAACAGCTCTAAAGATGCCGTCAGTGTCATTAACAGCTTCAGTGACAAACTCCAAAAACGGTAATACAACTAATGGATTCTAACAGCTTGCAGTCTCATTGCAACTAGAAACTCGAGTGAAATGACCTGCTATTAAGCTAACTGTGGCAGCACACACGGTGTTATGCAACCAAATTCGTGAAGTTCGACCATTTTCTGATAATATAGCGTAACTAGATTTTACGCGTGACTTTGTTCATGTTTATAATAGATATGTTTGTCCAATGTCAATTAATTCTGTAAAAACAATAAACTTTCTTCTTTCTTTCTTTCAAATATTCAATCACTAGGCGCATCGCTTTTTTACTAGTCGTATTGTCATTTCAGGCCTCACGGTTAATCGAACGAAAAATCGACCCGTTTAAAATTCGAAATGCCTCGTAACAATAATTCTTTGAAGAATTTCAGGGGATGAAATAAGAAATTTAAAGATTCCAACCCATATTTTATTCAAATTTAAATAATCTGTCACCATTTCCGGGGTCCAATCTACCTCTATTTATCAAAATCGGTTCTGAGATGCTTGTAAGCGTTAATAACAAACGCACTTTCGCATTTTTTGTACTATAGTTGGGACGCAGGTTTTAGATACATTTTTCGTTCGAACAATTCATTGTATATGAAAAAAGCGTTTGGGTATTAAATTAAATTGTCTATTCATTTAAAAATACATTCTTGTAGTATCACAAAAACGCTAGTTTACTTTAGAAAAACCAGACAGTATTGAACCTAAAGTTAATACTTAATAAAGTTTTAAATACAAATGCTTTTTTGAATTTGAATTTTTTAATTTATTTTTCAGTCGTGTAGGAGAGTGAATGGCACGTGTTTCTAAATGTAACTTGAAGGTCTTTATAGTCAGATAGTGTAAGGCACTCTTAATGCTAGCCTTAAATGATCCAGTTTACAGTAAACTTGACGGTGTATAGTTATTAGAGGCCTTAGGATAAGACGAAATTAAAAAAACGGTAGTAGTGTAAGGAACGAAGAACTAATTTAATCTATCAAAATAACAAGAAAGTCCTCAATTATTTTACGTCACTAAAACTCGAAAACCGTGATAAGGCCTCAAAAGTAGACTTGAGTAAAGTGATTGCAGCGACTGCCTTTACCGCACATCCAGGTGGCCACCTAAATGCGCGGTAAAGGCAGTCGAGTACCACGACATCTTGAAGCGAGAAGAATTCCATTCTGGAAACGAACTGGATCGTGGTGATGGCTACTCTGCGCATTTCATCATTTGTAAAAAAACAACTAGCTATTTGCTCAATACAGCGACACGATACGCTTTTGGCGACTTGGACAGTGACTGCGATAAATAAGGATGAAAAACGAAAGACACAAGTCACCGTTACGCGGCGGGAGGTATTCCACGAAGAGCACCCGCTGGCAATGGCACCTGAGCTACTTGGACATTATCTATTCGACATAAGGCTCCTGTCAAAATTTTTCACAGGTGCCAGGTGCCCTTCGTGGAATCTCGGCGGCCGCGGCGGTGTACAGACGCAGAAAACAAGTGACACACGAGTGACACGTCGCATATAGGAAGTCGCGGTGAAAGTGAACTCGCATAAAAGCGGAAGTGTACGATGGTATCTACAAAATGTAGCACTTTCTTAAAATAACGTGCAAAGGCGTCTCAAATAAACACATTGAAGTCGAAAGCCGATTTTTCATTTAGTCTTGGAGGTGTTAATTCTCAATTGCCGTCCTCTGAGATAGAGTCTGACAGATTCGTAATTAAAACCCGACCAGTGTGAATTAATAAAACTACTGTAACATAGCCAATTAACTAATGACAGTATTACAATACTCAACACCCCCACAATCTAGTAAGCGACTCAAATAACTGCAGCTTCGAAGGGAGACTCGTTTAGTGCTTGTTCACGTAAGAAAGCGCGGACGCGGTAGCGGGCGCGGACGCGTAGAGATGGCGAGCTCGTGTTCACATTACACACCTGACGGGGTATTACAACGTCTTAAAATCAGGCTTGTTCCAGTGTTTTAAAACGTTGTAATACCCCCCAGGTGGCTTACCATGACCTAAAAAGCGTGAGTAGCTCCGCTCAGGGAATGTTAAGGTGCTAGACGACTTATATAATTCTCGTCTCTTTCCCTCACTGGAATTACTCTCGTTTAACACGTCATGTTGGCTAATTGGCGTTTGTTGTTTGTTGAGAAGTTCAAACTGGTTGAACTTACCTGACGTTGCGGTTGAATCACTCGCTCCATTGCTAGGTCGACGTAAAATACACACAAACATCTCACACGTTCAACGTAGCGCGCGCAAGTCGCTTGCCTGCACGCTGCTTAGACAACAAGCGTTAACACTGAAATATTACGTCATATTTTTGACTAGCTTTTCCCCACGGTTATACCCGCTGCAGATCCTATTGGTTGTAGCGTGATGTATAAAATATAGCCTATAGCTTTCTTCAACTAATGGACTACTTAACACAAAAATAATTTCTCCATTCAAACCTGTAAGTAGTTCCTGAGATTAGCGCGTCCAACCAAACAAATGCAGCTTTCTAAGACCCGAGTTCACCGACTCTCGTTTAACCAATGTTTGAGTTGTCGGCCGATGAATTCTTAAACATCGTACCGATCTTAAAAATCGTAAATTGTTGTATGACAACTCACATCAAATGTCAAACAGATGGTTAAACGTCGGTTAAAGTCCGTGAACACGGCCCTAAGTGTAAGACCGCGCCCGCTAGTCAACTTATTTGAGCGCTTAAATCGCTCGCTCCGCTTCCTTCGCTCTGTTCACGCACTAATGCTCCGCTCCGTTTCGCTCAACCACAGCTCTATTTGCAGCCACGGATTAATTTGTTTCCCGCTCTCTTATTGGTTGTTTCGGAAACTCGACGGCTTGAACTGAATTGAGGCGTGTTTTAGTACTCCGAAGCGGTTTGTAAATGCACTGTTGAATCTAGGAGTAATTACTAAGGTAATGTAACAAAATCACATAAGATTTTCCGGGATTGCGTGAAATTTTAATATATCTCCGCTATTTATAAGTCCCATTCAACAGGAGATTACTGCAACATCAAATTAACTATCATCATCAATTCATTATCAACCCAGTATTTTGAAACCTTTGTCGGAGTCGGTTTTCGGTGGAGCTTGGCAAAATAATTACAGCCGCACAGGCTGATCTTCCGGGTTAAGCCGCGCTTGCCTAGGTTGGTCTGTGGATGGGTGACCATCCGTCATAGCGAGTTTCCTCCGTGCCTCGGAAAGCACGTAAAGCCGTTGGTCCTGGCTGTCATTTATACATCTTTGACAGTCGTTACTGTTAGCCAGAAGCTCTAAAGTCTGACAACCAGTCTTACCATGGGGTATGGTATCATCCAGTTACTGGTTTGTGGTGGTCCGACAGGCAGTCGCTCTATGTAAAATACTGATATCCAGCTGAATCTGGTTGGACTGGAAGCCGACTCCAATATAGTTGGGAAAAGGCTAGGCAGATGGCAGATGGTTGTCGGAGTCGGTTTACATTATTTTAAAAGGGCCTACTTAATTGGGCAACTCGCTGTCCGGCCATGGACCATTCCTGGGTGGACGGCGCATTGTGTTCCAAGCGCACCTCACAGAACGTCACGACAATGACGGGGCCTCCCTTTAGTGGGCCAAAGCCTACCGGGTTCACGTGACTAATGAATTACCATGACCCCGGAACGTAAAGGGCTATTGAAAGACACCGTGGATTTTTATAGTCAGTACAAGTCTAACAGTCCTTGCTAAACCGCCCCGTATGAGAGGATTCATTTGATGATTACACTTGAAGTAATCTTATTGAATCAAATCGTTTATTCAATTATGCCAATACCGGGCACTTTTGAATTGTCAAAATACGTAAAATAAAATAAGTACAAAAAATAGCTATGGCTATGAATGACTATGATGAATAATACCAATGATGTTTATGAATGACTAATCAGTTAAATCTTGCTTAATTATCACTCAAAGACGGAGCTAACAGTAGCTAGTAGCAGATGAATTTCTAAGACAATTGCTCACCATCTTGCCATAACTTGATAGTCTCAATTAAACTGAATGTAACTAGATCTGTTGGAGCGGACTGCGCTGGGAACAATTACATTTTGATTGACTATTGAAAGGTCGACACTATCGGTATTTTAATTGGCTTAAGCTATTGTATGTTCTGTAAGTGTGTACCTGATTTCTCATAGGATATGATATAGTATAAGTTTTAGAAATGATAAGGACAACCAACATTATTTTACATACATTTAAGTGACAAGCTGATAGCTTGTTAATCCAAGTCTCTAGGCAGCGGATCGTCATTGGACACACCACACTGCGTTGCTGGAAAAAAAAACGCTGACAAAGTTCAATAAACTGCTGAACTGAAATGCGACTCGGCCGGCCTCCTCTGCCACATGCCCAATAAGCCGTGCCGGCTGATTTCGGGAGCCCTGATACAACCAAAGAAGCCAAAAGAGCAGGAAGGTGGCGGAATGAGTTGAGCAAAACCAACAACTATTGACATATTCTGGGCCTGATTGAGAAAACTGGAATAAAGCAATATTAGTATCAGTAAACAGACTTGCTGAAAAGTACTGTACTGACACTCCCAAAATTCCGATTTTAAAGATATGAATTTTATATCTATTTTCTATGCCGCGGTAGGATCCTATGTTTTCTTTAACTATGTTTTCACGTTATTATGTTTCATCGCCTTTAGACAAATAAGGAAACTGTCCTATTTTCCCAGTTTATTTTACAATGTACACCATTATTTTTAAGGTCCCATTCATCATTTTAAGGATCACCATCAATCATTATCCACAGCCTTTTTTAATCCGTTGCAGCGTATAATATAAGCCACCCTTTTATACCATTTTTCCCGTTTTGTACCAATATTGTCTCGAGTCTTTTCGATAAGCGGAATTATGTTGCCGGGGTCGCGGGACTATCTTATTAGGTCACGTTACCCCAGAAAGCACGTTATTAAAGGACATCGTGGATTTTAGTCAGTACGAGTCTCCCCGTCGCAATCCGCCCTGGGTGGGAGGACTCATTTGATGAATTACCCGCTTAAAAAAGTAAACCATTTCTTTTAAAGGTCGCATTCATCAATTTAAGGATCATCATCAACGACGATATATTACTAGACTCCGCATGCACGATCTAAGGAACAAAACTTTTCTGTTAACTCGCTGAGGTACTACGTAAGCGATGGGGACCCGGGTACTGCGTTGTGATTGGCTAACTCAAGGTCTGTTCTGTCTCAAGGTATGTTTATGGCTCACAGGAGTGATCGAAATAAGACGGATATAAAACTTTTTTGCTTAATGTGTTGACAAACATCGGTCGCCTGTTATTAGGAGTCTAGTAATATATCGTCGTTGGATCATCATCGATCATTATCCAAAGCCTTTTTTAATAATAAGCCACCCTGTTACGCCAGTTTTTTCCTGTTTCGTATAAATATTGCCGCGAGTCTTTTCGATAAGCGTAATTATGTCGTCGACCTTTCCTGCTATTGTTGCTTCTAAACATTTTAGGGATACTTTGACCAATTTGAGTTAAAGGAAAAAGAAATAAATTGATGAATTAACCACTTGAAAGAAATAATGGGGTCTATGTGATAAACTTGGTCGTTTTATACTTGAGACTTAAATGTAACTTAATCTTGTTTAATTTGTGTCTGCAATTTTTTGTCGAGTCGAATTTTGTATCGATACCTACTAATATTACAAAGCTGAAGAGTTTGTTTGTTTGGTTGAACGTGCTAATATCAGGAACTAACGGTTCGAATTGAAAAATATTTTTGTGTCCAATAGTCTATTTATCGAAGAAGACATTACGCTACGTTCAAAAGGAAACAAGCAGTGGTGGTGAAACCAATGGAAAGAACTTGTACTTTATGTAATTTTGTTTGACTGACTTGTAGCATCATCATCTCCAAAGAGTCTATTATTGTAGTTAAAATACTTATAAACGATTAAAGAGAAATATTGATGTTTGCACGTCTTAAAAATATATTGTAAACATTTACATTTTTATCTACAATCATCTAGTAACTTAACAGACAAATACTCCTTCCTCTTCTCTGCGTGATATCCTAAAATAAAAAAGCCTATTTGGCTAACACGGAAACCGAACCCGGCACCAATTCAAGTAGCTCGCCACAAAAGAAATGGAGCGTTCACACCGAAGATTAACGAAAAAAGTTTGATATGCTACTGAAAATGATAAGAAGATTAGTTTAGGCATATTATGTTCAATTCAATTCAATTCAATTCTTTATTGCATTCACATGTGTATTAAAAGTTCTTAAAATTAAAGTCAGATCACATGGACCCCTGTCAGGCACAACAATTCAATAAAAATTAATTATTTTAAAACGCATTAACGCATGCGATGCGCATCGTAAAGGTGATTTTTGAGGAAAGAAAAATTTTAGATTGCAAGTGGGATCCAACTTGCAATCTAAAAATTTTTCTTTCCTCAAAAATCATCTTTAATTCAATAAAATGTCAGTATTAGCATTAGAATAATCAATAGTAAATAATTAATCAATTTAAATAACAGGATAATGTCACAGGCAAAAAAAGATTTGAAATTAATAAGTCACAAAGAAAAAAATTACGTCAATTACGTGTATTATTTGTTCTTGTTCAATAGCTTATTTTGGATTGGGATCATCAAATGAATCCTTTTGCTTTGGGTGGGAGGGAATGATGACAGACTCGTACTAACTACAAGTAAAACCTGATGTCAATCTGTTCTTGCAATTTTAATACAATCTCTTATGGTACAAACGGGTTTACTTATGGAAAAGGGACAACAATAATTTAGACAGATTTCTAGTCTTCTCTACATGAAGATGTAGCAAATGTAGAAAAACGAATGTTTCTATTCTTCAGTCGTCAAAGGGTCGTGCGAGCAAATTTTTTGCTCGAGAGCAAAAAAAATAAACATTTAAAGGAATTATTTTATCTAATCTGGCAAAAATAGTAAGAGAATTGGTCATGCTACGTATGCTCGAGGCACAATGTCTTAACATTATCAACTTATTCCTCCATTTCTCTCTTTGCAGTGAAAATTCCGTACATACATATACTGCATGCCGTCCATTCCGTCTACCAAGCACAGCATTTGCATCTCAAAGATATCATACATCCTATTAAATTAAATCAGGACAGTTTCTAGTATATCCAGTGGAGGTTACCGAGATAAATATAAAGGCGCTTCCTCACTGAAATCATTTGGTTGAGATATGACGTTTCTGTCCAAAATTGTACCTTTTATTTGATTGCTACGTTATCACATGGTGACATGGAGGAAGTTCCGTCAAAACCCACGTTCTAAGTAAAACTCCTCTTTGAGTGGCTCAACAGGCGTCATGCCGTCCTCACCTTCCGCTTGACACAGGTCTTCACCGGACACGGTTGTTTCGGGAACTGTCGTATTAAGCGGGAGGGCACGATCGGGTGTCCTTACTGCGTGGACCGCCCAGAGGACACGGTGAAACAGACGGTGGAGGTCTACCCCGTTGAGCCGTGTCTTCATGGAGGCGATAGCCGGCAACGACCCGCACTGATTCTTTCTGCAGAGCAAGGAGAATGAGAAGCAATCACCTCTTTCTGCGAAGCAGTGCTAGTGAAGGAGGCGACGGAATACGTGAGTGAACCTCACGACCCAGCCACCAGCAGCAACGTCTTAAATGGAGAGTAGTTGCACTGTGGGAATGAAACAGAGCTATACCAGTCGTCTAGTGCCATCTCGTTCCCACGGGGGAAACTATTTTCGCGATAAGACGTCATTGTAGGCCACATGGCCCTGAACGCGTAGTGATTTCCGGCTACCGTAAGTGTTGCAAATAAAAGAAAAGATTATTACGGGTTATAGACAATACACACTACAGTTCATGGTCAGCTAATGTAGTCTTTCTCACGTATCTAATACTCTAAGTCGAACCGACAAAAGAATACTGACACCAATCGGAAAAATTGTAGACAGAAGTTGGAGATTTCTAGCAGCAAAGCACCCTAAAAATCTTTGACAAAAGCTTATCCCCCTTGTTTCCATGATCCGAGGTTGAAGCCAATTTTACGTGCAATTTATCACGGATTAACAATTTACAATCTGCGTGAGGCCAGAGGCCTCCACTCGTCATAAATCCACGTTCACGGGCGATTGGCCTCGGCAGGCCATCGTAGGCCTCGCGTCTGAGGGTACTTATCTTAATGATTTACATTTGGGGAGTTGAGTTTATTTTATTTAAGGTGAACTTGTAGAAATGAAGATAAGATTTTCTTGGTGCAATGATTATTTGTGTATTGTGTTACTAAGAGCTAGCATTTAATCGTTGCTGGCACTTCATAATATATTCAGCAATGGATTCGTAATTTAACTCTAACCCGTTCCCAACACTAAGAATTTCTCTGTAATCATGGTTGTCTTTGCAAACCGTAAAACCCACATAAAACTCATACATACAAACACCCACGGGAACAACTATTATTGTAGGTCATACAAATATTTATTCCGTGTGAGAATCGAACCAGAGTCACGCAGTGTTTACCATGGTTTTACCACTAACGCCAACCAAGCCATACACGCGCTTATTTTCGATGCAATCTGAGCCCTTATCACGAGTTTTCACTATTTTACTTTACAGCGTTATGTGCGCAGTATTTACGGCGTTTCTTGAATGGAAAAATGGAACGGCGTCTCTGGTGTACTAAGAAGGAATTAATTTTTGCCTTGAAATTAATGTCAGAGTTCCAGTTTACTTTACGCCACAATAACTAAAAATTCATGATATGGGCTCTGTAACTAAGCCAACGACATCAAAGTGAAGGTGGTGATAGAATGCAAGTCTCATAGAATGAACAGTAAAGAATATCAAAGTCCTTGGTATTGATTTAGTTCTATTATCAATCTAAGAGAATGCACTGACTCAAGTGTCAGTCGTTGTCGCGAATGCACTCAATTTGTCTGCGTCGCATAGTTCGTAATGCCAACGAGATAGATGACGCTAGGTATCGGGTATCTTAGGGTATAGTAGATTGATGGGGTCACTGGATTGTCTGGAATTGCGGGGTAAAGGACACCGAGGTTCTGGAACGCAAAGGTCTGCCAAAGGAACAGCGTTAACTTTAGTCAGTTTTGGTCGAAGCATATTTTTTATTTTTATTTATCAATTTAATTTACAAACCATTTATAAAATCCTACTAGTAATATGTACAGGAAAAATAATAATTAATAAATAAAAGAGAAAACATTCATAGGGCGTCAAAGAATACGTCCACATCGATGTCAAAGGGAACAGTGCCCAGAATAAGCATAATTATGTAATTTAAACTTTAAAGGAATCATCGACACGACGAAGAAGTAAGTTTTTGACAGTGTCCTCCACTCCACTAAGATAATTATACAAACTATCGGGCCAAATGCGAGTCAGCGTCGCACACGATGGGAAGAAAATAATGTCTATTGCATGGGAGCCCCTTCAAAAATTCATTTTAATTCTGTTATAGCGGCAACAAAAACACATCATAATGTGAAAATTCCAACTGTCTAACTATCACGGTTGATTAAAGTGAAAAGTCCAGTCTGGTAACAGACGGACAGACAGACAGACATACAGATGAGACGGACAGCGAAATCTTAATAATACGCTCCCGTTTTACCTTTTAGATAGGGAACCTTAAGAATCTGCCAATATAGTGTCTATGGTTTCTCACTTGTCTGTATTCGTCTTCATCATCATCATCAGCCGGAAGACGTCCACTGCTGAATATAGGCCTCTTCCTTAGACCGCCACGCCGAACGACAATTCGCCACTTGCATCCACCGGTTGCTCGCGACTCTCACGATGTCGTCGGTCCACCTAGTGGGAGGCCTACCTACGCTGCGTCTTCTGGTTCGTGGTCGCCACTCGAGAACCTTTCTTCGCCATCGGTTGTCAGTTCTACGAGCGATGTGGCCTGCCCATTGCCACTTCAACTTGCAAATCTTACGAGCTATGTCGTGTCTATATTGCTTACTATTAATCCAATATTGAAGCTGCTATTCTCAAAATACTTCATACTCCATATAAAACTTTGTAATAATCTAGAAAGCCTAGGTCATTGCCCGCATCTTAACCCCAAAGCTGTTTAATATAATGTAGATACAAATCACAATGTGTAATACAAGCCGAAGCCAAATTGCCTTCACAAGATGTACGAGCACATGTTGTGTTTGTAAACTCGATAAATTTACTGATTAATCTAACTAATATTATAAAAACAAAAGTTTGTGAGTCTGGATGGACGGATGGATGTTTGTTACTGTATCAAGCGAAAACTGCGGAGCGGATTTGAATGAAAATTGGTTTACAGATAGTTTATACCTGGATTAACACATAGGATGACATTTTTTTTTTCCAACAAAGTGGACAGACGACCTTATAAAGGTCGCCGGAAGGCGCTGGATGCAGGTCGCTTCCAACCGGTACATGTGGAGATCAAAAGGGAAGACCTTTATTCAGCAGTGGACGTCCCATGGCTGAGATGATGATGATGATGACAATTTTATGTTCCTATGGGATAATTTTCAAGATGTGGCGAGCGAAGCCGCTAGGATCAGCTAGTATTAGTTACTGTTTCACGCAAAACTACTCATCAGATTTGGATGATATTTGGTACACAGATAGCTTATAACCTTAATAGTTTTTATCCCAATTTCTTAATCCTGTGGTATAGTTTTTAGAGACACAAACAAAGCCGCTGGCAATAGTTAGTTCATGATATTGATAGTAGAGTATGTACAAACTGAAGCCATATTGACATAATGTCCCCATCGCAAGACGTAGATAAGTACATAATAATAATCTATATTGGTATACATTCAATAAGTATGATTAACTGCAAATATTGTATGTTAGTATAAATGTACGGATACTGTTCAAACTTAGATAGTTTATGTTATAGATTGATGATAGCGAGGCCTTTATGAAAACGTGACAAACTATCGCCTTAACTAATTGCACAGAACGTTTGAACATTAATCATTATAAATGATAGTTCTCGGTCTTTCGCAGAAGTAGTGGGTTTATGTACTTATATGGAAATTATAACAATAGCTGATATAAATAACCACTTTGTGGAGCCCTGACGCTGTGTCTGGCTGTCAGAATGCGTCGCGGCAGACCTCGTAGAAGATGGCGGGACGAGCTTGTTAAAACCAATGACCCGTGGTCCACTTTGGCCCTGGATCGTGAAAACTTGAGATCGTGGGGAGAACCCTTTGCCCAGCAGTGGGATGATGTAGGGTAACAGTATCAGTATCAGCTGATATAAAGCTATGATGATTATATTTTTATAACACATTTGCTTGTAAATAGTTCTTTATGATACTAGTGCAGTAAGTTGGTTTTTACAAACGAGTAGACGAACGTACGCCCGAGCGAAGCCGAGGGCGTACCGTCGTCACGAGTTTGTAAATACCAATTTCTGCACGTGTGTCATACAATGTTTTTCAACACATTTATCCATATTATTAATATCTGATTCCTCGCTTGAACTCAGATTAGTCGTAACAATATTTGAAGTTCCTACCGCACGCCCCCTTGTACAGCAGCGTGCGTTTTCTTTACGTTTTTTTTTTAATTTAGAAAAAAAAAAAAAAGAATTCCACCAATGAGTTTCACAATAAGAGAATAAACAACCTGACTGATAGAACCTCCTTGGAAGCGCTTTTGCTCAATACGTTGTCTCACTTTAATACAAAATAGAAAATGAGACGAAAGATGTAGTTTTAATTTTCACCACGTGCATGTGGCGCCATTTTCAAAGTCGCGCCATTTTCATATTAGGAACTTCAAAATTGTTGCGACTAATCGGAGTTCGAGCGAGGAGTCTGATATTAATATGGAAAAATGTGTTGAAAAACATTGTATGACACACGTGCAGAAATTGGTTTTTACAATCTCGTGACTACGGTACGCCCTCGGCTTCGCTCGGGCGTACGTTCGTCTACTCGTTTGTAAAAACCAACTTACCGCACTAGTATCATAAATAACTATTACTGCACCACTATCAGTATCGTAATGTATCTTATTACGCACTTGTGCGGTAATGTAAAACGCATCAAGATGTTCCGTCTAAAACGAACGGTACTTTTTTAAATCTTAGCAAAGAGATTTTATGTCAGAAAAGTGACCAACATTTTATGAATAAAATTAACTTTGAGAGATAAAATATAATAAAAAAAACATTTAATTCTTCAATTTTGAAAATTAATTACAACCATTCGTATCCGTAAAAAAAAATACAAAAGTATTAATTTACTTTATTAGTAATACTTGCTGTTTTTTTGTGCCTTTGCCATAAACTAAAGACGCTGATGTACTAATTTGTGAAAAAGTAAAAATTATTCCGCGCGCTTTTTTTATGTATTGATTTTATTATGAAAATGTCGACAAGTCATGAATTTATTCTTTTAAGAAAGTCCGAGTTATATTTATTTCCTCACAAATGTGTTATAAAACGTCGTATGACATACGTGCGGTTTGATAATTACAGCCTCTGCTTTCTTATAGCCCTCGCCCCGTAGGGCTCAGGCGAGCAATATCGCCTCAGCTGTAATTTTCAACTTACCGCACTTGTATCATAATGTACTATTATTAATTCTTGATTCTAGTCTTGTTTTCCTAACAACAAACAAGATTTAAATGCCGTGCAGAATGATAATAATTTGCTTCGAAGCAATTAAATTTATTGCTCACACTCCCTACTCACTTCCGGTTTAGGGACGTTCGCTGTAAGTGTACTACATTCGTTTGAGCGTCCTTTAATTATAATAAGGATACCCATAACACAAGCTCTGCTAAGCTTGAGACTAGATGGCGATGTGTGATAGTTATGGAATAACATTTGACTTTAACATTAATAGAATGTCATTTTCGCCAGGTTTTCGATTCGAGTGATTCTGAAGCCAATGATAAGTAAAAAGATGTTCTGAAGCAGTAGTGGTAGTAACGTTAGTGGATGCGAATCCTGACAGGCGTATTAATTTGTATATATTTTTCATCACCATCGCTCACCGCCGCCGAAGAAAAACCTCGTAGGAAACAGGTATGTTCTAGAACCAACATTTTGAAGACGTGTGACGTGTACCAACCTGTTCCGAGCCCACGTTGTGGATTATAGACCATTAGGATTTGACAGCGAATAGGTCTGTGTCCCACCAATGGCAACATTGTAAACTGATTTTGCATTTCTGAGTCCTTGTCCCCTAGCACTCCAATCAAAGTTGTCACACTATACCAACCTCCTCTATCGCTTGACTCCTAGAGTAGTTTTTGTAAACCGGAAGTGGTTGCGATAAATTGGATCTAGTCGTTCACTAAACAAGGCTTCTTCTTCGTGATGTCACAGCCGGTTTGTTTATGGTGTTATGTTCCTGTTATTCCCTTGGTGTTAGGGGAGATAAAATATTTTGTCTGTACAGGGTATTGGGGTTAAATCAAAGTATAGATAGAGAGGTGTAGGTGGAATGTTATAAATAAGTTTTCTCATTCATTCCTCTGGGAGTTTAGTTCCTCACGCATTAGGTAGCTAAGTCGCTGACGCCTGACGACCCAGCACGCGTAGCATGGCGATTCTATCTCTATTCTACCAAGAATAGACAAAGTTATTTCATCGTTATTTCTATACAAATCTACTGTTTTTTGCACAAATGTGACACCATTCGTAAACTATAGAAGAAAAGAATGGTTAATTTCTAAAATTAGATTACCATGCTTAAAACGCTAAATGATACGTTCTGTGATTTTGTCTTTTCTTCCGTCGACAAAACTCCTTTCTACGGCGCCATGCTAAGCCTGCTGGTATCCATTGACGCGTGTCTATGCACGAACTTACTATAGATGAGAATTGCGATAGTCGCATGAATGGAGTCGCAAGTCGTAAAATATCGGAGACTTGCGTCAACTTGTGAACCAGGGGGCCATGCTTCCTTGATGTAATAATTATTTTAGTGCGCGTATCACGGTCAAATTCCAGCCACACGATCGACAAAAAAATGCAACCTACACGCGGCCACTTGGCCGCCCCGCTACCAAATAGACACTGCATTTTGTATGTAATATTTAAGTGTGCGCCATTGGCGCGGCAGCTAAAAGTTGTTTTCATAGATGAATTGAAATGTCCGCAAATAATTACATAAACAGAAAGCGCTTTCGGCTCGAGTAGGTGGCCTGTGGGAACAGGATGGCGCTAGACGACTTGTATAACTTTGTCTCTTTCCCACAGTGGAATTACTCTCGCTTTAAGACGGTACGGTAGGTCCCCAGGATGCACAGCCTGGCCTCCTAATTTGTGCTGGCACTAACAGCAGATCTACGGATATCTAGTAAAAAAAAGGTATTAAGCCTTTGTCAAACAGACAGGCGAAGCGAATGCGATCCGAAGCGTTTTTATTCGTAATGTTTGGAATTGTTTGAATCCAGTCATATTGAAAAACAAAAGCAGTCCGATAGTCTATGTCTCAAATAATTCCATTCATTACAAAAAAGATTTCGGCACGCATTCGCTTCGCTTTTCAGTTTGACAAAGGCTTTAGAGTGGCATCCATATTAAATACCGAAAGTTTTTGATAAGCCAAGAATAGCTGTTGCTTTTCTTTTAATAGGAAACAGATGCTCGAAGAAAATACCGTTTTCAAAGTAAGTATTCCTGGATATTTTAAAATCAGTCGGTTTTTAATTAATTAAAAATATGACTGGAGTTCCGAGATATAAACCCTTTTAAACCAAATAATTATTTTCCGAATCACTTCAGGCGTCTACTGAGAGACGTCTTCTTTCTTCTAGGAAATTCTTCTTTCGAAGAACAAACATAAACTAAAATTTAAAAGATTCCGACGAAATCTGTACCTCCTTTTTTGTTGAAATCGGTTTAAAAGAGATTAATTGCTTAAATATAACAAAAAAACTATTTAAATAACCTCGTGTCAAAGAGTACTGGAACCAGATGAACCATCAAAGCACAATGGTCTATAATTATTTGCCAGAGTAAGGCCAGTGTTTCTGGCCAACGCCAACGGCTATTTAGCCACTGGCTATTTGTATCTGTCTCGGACAAAATTACATGGATAAGTTGGAACATATTGCATATTTGCCATACTTGATTTTTGCATAAATCTTTTGTAGTATATTTTTTTTTCATTCATGAGAATAGAGAATCATCAAATGAGTTCTCCCACCCAGGGCAGGACTCTCAAACTTGTACTGAATAAAATCGACGGTGTCCTTCAATAATCACTTGATATTGCTGACAGCTTTTTGAGACGAGTTCATGATCAGACGGCGAGGCGCCCATTACTCGTCGCCCGCTGTGCCTAAGGTGGCCAGAAATCGCCTCGCGACGTATGATGCCGTGGGCGTCTCCCGCGTCTCCTTTGATAATACGATTGATTTTGTAAACTTATTGAAAGGAAACAACCGTTCTTGACAAGTAAGATCAGCTTATTACTATAACTTATTGTACCTAGTCAACTATCCTATTCTTTAGTAATTTAATGAAAACTTTACTATTCTAAACCAATTTGTTGTATCCGCCATTAAAACTATGGAGATAGTTACGGACTTATTGAGAACAATTTTCATTAAACTTAGTTATGAACTACCGAAGTGAAATTATATTTGAGAAAATAACTTTCATCTGTTCATGTGTTTCATTTGTCTGTGTCTTCAAAACACATTTTCCCATCCACATTTAGTTTTAACAAGCCTCGTGAGAAGACAAGGAAAGCTTCCACACAAGATAATTGCGTTCCAACTAATGAAATTGTAAGTCTAACGTGCACAATGGTATCTTGTACTACCGCGCTGTACTTTATAGTGCCATACCGTACGTACTTACGTGTACCATGCTGTAATTAACTTGGATAAAGTTTTTTTTTGCTACAATCAAAATAGACGAAGTTTTCTTATTCTGCCTGAATTTCTCTACTCTTGGGCAAAGATCTGCTCTTTTTTTTTCGAATAATGGGTCAGTAATTATAGCCTTTTTAATTTAATAAAACTTTAATAAGTGTTTATGAATGCCATATAGAAGTCAACGTTTTAAAAAAAACGGTCTTATTTAGCCATAGGCTCTAGATGTCATTACAGTGGTGGCGCGGAGTATAACACTATTTGTCAACAATGTTCTCTGATATTTTTGAACTTTTTTAGACTTATTCAATTTCCAGTTGGCATGTGTAGTTTCATTAAATACGTTCATTCATTTCGAAGTTTAAAGAGTGTGTAAGTGTGTATAAAACTGTACTTGCCGCGGCGTACGGTCTCTTTATTCTGTCTTGGGTTGAATCTACTTGTACTAGGTAACTTTATTAAAAAATCTCTCGAAGAATGCCAACATTTAAAAGGTTACTGGCGGAGTGGTACTAAACCTTATCATTAATCTGAAAAGTAATTTAAAGTTAAATAGTTTCAAAAGTTAATGTGTGTTTTTGACAAGATAAAGCTAGCTTCTTGCGCGTACTTATGCTAAGCTGCACCATGTTTACGGATTATACGCGCGGCAACCCGAGGCGCGTCCGATTCGTGAATGTTGGATAAAAAAGATAAAAAAAGATAAAATGTTTATTTGCGTAAAACATGGTATAAAAAGGTGTTAAATACAAAATATGGCACAAACATGTTTAGCTACGATAAAAACATAGCATGCAAAATTATAAAGTTTAGTGAAGAGGACTACAACCATTCACATTTTTAAAAGCATCAAAATTTTTTATCCAAAAATTCCTTTAAACTATAAAAACTAGCTTCAAGTAACCATTTATAAAACTTAGTTTTAAACAATCTCAAATTCAATGTTTTGAAATGCCTATATCTTGTATCTTGTTATAAATACGCACACACATTTCAAGGCAGTTATTATTATATTTTGCAAGTCTAGGTAAGTCATTTAGCACTAATTTGTATGGATCGGATATCTTAAGCTTGGGTCACACACTGCAACTAACTGCTGCGAATGCCAACTTGCCTCGAGTATTTACTGCATGTGACTGGCTATACTGCGCATAAATTACTAGCAGCGAGATAAATTCGCCGCGATTTGAATTGAGTATGTTCAATAAGAAGGGTTTACTCGCAGCGACCGAAGCTTTAGTGAGTCAATTCGTTGTGTCGCCTGAGCGCGCAGTTTAAGGGAAGGTTCATATCTGACGGAACATGCGTCGCGTATTATCGGTCGCGGAACGCCAGAGCAGACAAATGTATAGAAACGCAATTGACCGTCTACACTCAACCGATGATATACGTTTGTGAGTCAAAGAACATTCGATGACGACTCTCGACGTATTTTCCGCCAGATATGAACCTTACCTTACGCGCGACTCGTAATATAACGCGCCGTGTGAAGCCAGCATAAGGTAGATATATATATATTTTAATGTAGCGGGTAAATTAGATTTTTAAACGAATATGTAAGTTACTTAGTCATGAAATACTTCCCTTCTTAAAGTTGGCTATTATAACTTAGGTCGCTTATCTAATGTTTTAAAAGTAAAGTTGTTAATTTATCCAACTTTGCAGAGTATTTTGTTACCCGAACGAAAGTTAAATTATCAACGTAGCCTAACTTACATACTTTTTCTTTCCGCTATAATTTTTAAAACCATTATTTTGTGTGTAATATTTTTAAAATTTTGGAAGGAACTTTGAAAGTGGCACCTGTCCCGTATAATCATAGTCGCAGTATAGACATGGAATGACGAGTGAAATACATAAAATATAAATAATAGAGTAATAAAAATGAGTTTGAATTTATGGAGAGGGAGAAGACGGCTAAAGAAATAAATGATTTATGAAAGAAAAAGGAAACAATGATGACGTAACGGTTGAGTTTGAGATGTGTCGTGCCAACCTTATGTGGAACGGGATAAGAGCAGCAAAATTTTGATAATTTTAAAATTTTAGTACAAATTACTTTGTATTACATTGTAGTAGAAGTTACTGTGTAATAGATTGTAGTAAAAGTTACTGCGTTTTAAACTACTACTTCTTAATTATATAAAAATCTCTGCAAAGACAGCTTATTCCTACCTAGTACGAGCCAATAAAGTAAGAAATTCAAGTGTTTAATTTAAAAAAAGATTTTTTTATTAAAAAAAAAATACTTTCAGCGTAAAACTCCTTTGTTACTAAAACCAATAGACAGTTGAAGTGAATTAAAGTAATAGCTTCACCGTTTGAAACTTACACAGATAGGAACTTATGCAAAAAGTATTATCTAGAAAACGAACGAATGCATTTTTTCAGGGTTCCGTTAGCGGGATCTTCATTTTGTATTGTTATGATACAACTCCTTCACTTGATCAAAGGTTTGTAAAAAGGGCCGCCGTGACCCTAAAACGCAATGAGAAACCGAAGGCATATTTAACTTTTTTTGCAATAATAATTTTGCCGCTTTACCCAAAGTGGGAGGAAACATTTCATTTTGATGACTATATATATCTACCAAAAAAACTTCTTACGCAAGTTATGCCACTTTATTTTGGGGTTGGCGCAGCATGTTTTTTCCTTCCACACCTTATGCATGTGCGGATCAAAATTTTGTGAAAATAATAGACGTTGGCTGAACCAATTTTTATTCTCATTGCAAATGCAATGTCAAAGTTTTTCAATAATTTCGATCGAATCAATTATTCGAAAACAAGTTAAATTGTCGGTCTTATACCAGCTTCTTCGAGAACAAATGCACTTATTGACAGCAATAACTGCTGACAATAATGTGCAGTAATAATCATGACTACGGAACCCTTTTCTACCCGTTTCACGACACGCTCTTGGCACGTTTTAATCCCCGATAGTGTCTTAACAAAGTCGTTTAAAGTCTTTTGCTTACAAAAGTTTTACCTTTTTTCTAAGAATGCAATTTACTTGGATTAATTGCGCGAAGTTTTTTGTTGGCTCAGTCCGTTGTCGAGACAGTAGTGACGAATGAAGTGGGGAGGGTTACGGAGTGGAGGTTTTGTACAAGAAATAATATTAAACTTGAAACAAGGAAAGGCTGATTTAAAATGGAATAAGGAAATGATTTTTAAAGGAAGAAAAGTTCACCTGCGAATCTGCGTCTTCTGTTTAAGTACTTCAGACGCCTTACCAGTTAAGCTAGATTTGAACCTAATTGGTATTAGGTTCAAATCTTTTTTTACTTTTTCTTTCCTTAAAAATCATCTTTACGACGCCCCGCATGCGTTAATGCGTTTAAAAGTAATTAACTAGAATAAGGAGAGTTTCATTTAAGCTTAACAAGTGTGAGTTGAGGTCGCGGTACTGTCTTAGTAACCATGACCATAGAACGTAAAGGGCTATTGAAGGAGCACCGTAGATTTTAGTCTGTATGAGACTGACAGTTCTTTCCGTCCCACCCTGGGTGAGTGGACGCATTAGAAGATTTTACCACTAAAAAAAAATTAGGCTGCGTTGTTCGATTTGTAGTTTAAGTAACTATTTGTTAAATCACCATTTGTAACCATTTAACCATTTGTAGAAAAATGATTAGGTATTTAAACAATAGTTAGTTTAATTACTCATCAGGCAACTAGCCATTAGCAGCAATGTGTATCAATTTTGGTTTATTTGGGATAATTCTGTTAAAGTATTCATAAATCTTTGCAAGTCCTGTAAGTCAGTGGCTACCGCTCGACGGAAACTCTTATTTTTTCATGACACCTACTTCCTACATATATGACCAGTGAAAATCAACAGGTAAATTTCTTCAGTTACTGGTTATCTCCATGGAAGTTATTTATCGTACATGTCAAATTAATATAATCGTTTCTCCTAAGGTTGAATAATCAATCTAATCACACCTATTTAATACATAAGGAACAATTAATTAATCAATCAATAGACAAAGTGATAGCACGGTTAAATTCACATCAATTCACACAATCGAATTAGAAGCTATACGATGAAGACATAGCCTCATACCACTTTCAATCGAAACTAAACCTTAGCTTGAAGAGATAGAGGTTACTTCAGCTTGTAAGGTTTCTAAGGGTGAGAACACAAAGAGGCAACCACTTTTAAACGACGTCTTTGCCGATGTCTTTTGTAATTTTCATTCAAGTTTCATCTGTTTCAGGACTTAAGGTGACGATAATTTCGAATGGGGATTTAAATGTATTATATTGTTACGCTGTTGACAAAAATGTGTCATTTTATGAATGTATCTGTCGTTATTTTTATTGAGGAAATCGTAAAAATTGAATAAGGGACTTTTCTTTTTGTTGTGGGATCAGAGCATTGTAAGCTGGTATTTATATTGCCAGCAGCTGAATCGTTACGTGCATTTTATTGGTAAATAAATGACTAACTTTAACGAATTTCAGGTATTTTTGTAGTTTTGATGATTGGGACAATTGATTACAGTTACATTTTCCTTTAATTATTTTATTGAGTCCAGTACCCCTAGCACGAGTTTTCTCTATTTTACTTTACAGAGTTTTTCCAGTATTTACAGCGTTTATTGTATGAAAATATGGAACAGCGCCTCTGGTGTGCGAAGAAGGAACCAATTTTTTCCTTGAAAATTGTCAATTTGAAGTCGTCAAAGTTCCAGTTTACTTTACGTCTCAAATACTAAAAACTCGTGCTGACGGTACAGCTTTCCCAAGCTCGGGTTAAATTTCACATTGACATGTTTGGCCATTACGTTTATAATTATTTTACAGAAGTCAATTTTCAAGGGTTAGCTACGCTTGCTTAGGCCAGTCAAAGGATTGATGGTTTTTGTTTTTATTACATTGAATCAGTCTTACCAAGGACTAGGTATCGTATTATCTACCAGGTACAACTCCTTTTTATTTTGCTTTCTAACTTAAAGAATATTACTGAGTTACGTAGTGGTATTTAAACTAAACTGTGTTTTTTTTTAAATTGCTTTACAATTTTTTTTCTTAAAGAACATTCTTTATTCCACGATCATTATTGTCAATTAAACGCTCGTTATCTAACAGGCGATGAAAGTCGAAGAGAGCCGAGCGCTTCCGAGTTCAGACGAAGACGGTTACCTTAATTACTGTGAACGTAAGTAACTTGATTTAGTATCTACTCACTTTGTTTTAAGTAAGGCTAAAGAGTATTAAGACTAAAAAAGAGAATGTTTTATCGTTTAAAGGAGTGTTCTTCAATCTTTTTCATAACGTGATCATAAGAAAATCATCATCTGCCTAGCCTTTTCCGAACTATATTGGGGTCGGCTTCCAGTCAAACCAGATTCAGCTGGATATCAGTATTTTACATGGAGCGACTGCCTGTCGGACCTCCACAACCCAGTAACTGGGCAATACCATACCCCATGGTAAGACTGGTTGTCAGACTTTAGAGCTTCTGACTGACAGTAACGACTGTCAAAGATCTAGAAATGATAGCCGGGACCAACGGCTTTACGTGCTTTCCGAGGCACGGAGGAAACTGGCTATAACAGATGGTCACCCATCCACAGATCAACCTCGGCAAGCGCGGCTTAACCCGGAAGATCGACCTGTGCGGCTGTAATTATTTAGCCACGTTTAAGAAAATAAGTGTAATAATATAACAATATAAGTGAAACCAGGAACTTCCTCACAATACGAGCCGTATTGTGAGGAAGTTCCTGGTTTCTCCTTGAGGAGGTTCCTGTCTCTGGAACCCTAACCACCGGTAGCTTGGACCCTGCTCCCACGCCGGCGGACAGCTATTTTTATATTTTTAAATGTTCTTTATTTTTTTTTTTGTTTTAGTAAATATTTAAAAATGTAAATGATATGTAACAAAATGAATAAACGACATCATAAGTGCACAAATTTCTAACCTTACAGGAAGACCGTTAGTCGAAGGTTCAGTAGCTCTCCAGCTATTAGTTAATAAGAGTTATTCCGTTCTGATCCCCAAAAACTGATCCCCTAGAAAGAAAAATATTTGACGGGGGATCGGTTTGGGGATCAGAGTGAAATAACTCGTTAATAAAAATGTTTGGAAACCCCCCTTTTTGCGGTGTGGTAATATAACCACTCATTAGATTACGTCAAATCAGTCCTCTTGATCTGGGTGGAGCGGAAGGTATTTTTAGACAAATCTGACTTCAAATCCGACTTTTTTACTTTGAATTTTGTTCAGTTTATATTTAGTTTTATTAGGTTTCATTTGCCTGTTCACGCCTCCCGCGACCCTGTAAGGGACATATTCTCCATGCGCAGGAGGAAACACTTTGAAAAAAAAACATCGGCTTAGTCTTTTACCAACTATGTCGACGTCGGCTTCGATTCAAATCCCATGCAATTAAATATCAGTATTTTGTATGGAGCCACCGCCTATTTGACGTCCACAACTCTCACTGAGTTGTTGAGCGATATCGCTTGATAAGACTGGTTAACAACCAGACTTTCTGGCATCTTTTTTTTTTTCGTTGTAAAATCATCAAATGAGTCCTCCCACCCCGGGCAGGGCGGGAGGGACTGTCAGACTTGTACTGACTGAAATCCACGGTGTCCTTCAGTAGCCCTTTATGTTCCGGGGTCAAGGTGATGGAATGAGTCCCGCGACCCGGCAGGAGACTTTCTGGCAAACAAGCAATAACGACTGCCAAAGATCTGTAAATGACAACTGCGACCATCGTCTTATCGTAATTTCTTCATACAAACATTCTTAATAAAAATTGTGGTTTTATTTAATATCAAAATGAAAATGTTGACCGTGTTAATCTAAGAAGCGAGGGTAGATACTGTATTTATCTTCCCCTGAAGCCATAAAGATCGTCCGAGGAAAGTGGATTTCTATGAAGTTATATTATTATTTTATGAAGCCAATGTTTACGATGCGGTTTAATAAAGAATGCTGAAGTTTCTGGTACACTTAGGTTCCGTATGAGCCTGTAAAAGTGTAGCTTGGTTATTGAAGTCATTGGTTTAGAGTGCGTAGTATGTTATAAAAGAAAGGCTTATGGCGTAGTAAAGTTGTGGCGTAGCAGACAAAGTAGGTTCGTTACACTCACATTGTTGTATGCTACGCCAAACTACGACGTAGCATTTATTTTCTACGAGTTGTAGTACATAATGAATTTACTGTTAAATAGTCCCTTAAATTTTATTATTTTGTAAACGTTACCCCAGACTAGGAATTTCGAAACGTAAAGGGCTATTAAAGGACACGGTAGATTTAAGTCAGTACAAGTCTGACAGTCCCTCCTGTCCTGCCTTGGGTGGGATGACTCATTTGATGATTTTACCACGCTAAAAAAAAGACTAGGAATTCTCCTGTTTCGTGGGTGCGGCAGTGGGTGCGTTCACAAACATATAAATTCACATACACAAACATCCAGACACGGAACAAATACTTCTATAATGTTCCCACTGCTGGAACACAGGCCTCCTCTCCGAGAGAGGGAGTGGGCCATAATCCACCACGCGGGCCCAGTGCGGATTGGTAGATGTCACACATCTTCGAAGTTTTAGTTCTAGGACATGCCGGTTTCCTCACGATGTTTTCTTTCACCGTTTTGAGAGCAGTGGTGATGAAATAAATTACACAAAGTAATGCGCCTGGCGGGGTTCGAACCCACGACCTACAACTCGTAAGTCAGGACCGATACCACTGGGCCACCACTGCTCCATATCCTATCCATATCATCTGTGGCTACGCTACAACGCTACGCCGTAGCAAGTGAACGTAGCTGTATCGAAGCACGTCAAACTTGTAGCGCTACGCTGGCCTCGAACCGTACGCTACGCCGTAGCAATTTTAGCACACCAATCTATTGGCTAACGTTTTGACAGTTTAGTGCAACGTAGGATTTCGACAACTTGATGTAGCTTATAAAAGCTTATATTCTTTACTTTTGAACTAACAACAAACAAAAATCCACCTAAATTGCATGGAAATTAAGGTCATAATAAAACCAACATAATAAATCATACCCGCATTGTTTCTACTCTCTTATCTCAAGTTTATTCGCCATGTATCCTTTATAATAGGACAGGCGGACAGGTATGAAAGAAATCGTTTTACCTAACATTACTCTAGATGGTTATCTTAACGCTGGTTTACGACGATGTTATTACGTTGTTAGATAGGCTTTGATTGTGTGGTTTTTGGATGTATGGATGTAGGGAGATATAATGTGGATGTTTTATGGGTTATGGATGAGGATATTTGAACTTTGATTTTTTTATATAGTTTTTCTTTTTTTGTGATGCGTGTTTTTTTGGATAAGTCATGCTAAGTAATAGGCCAAGTCAATAGCTAGAAGAGAAAGTGGTTAAATCGCAAAAAAAATGATCTTTTTTAAAATAATGTTACTTTTATGAGTAGTTATTTGGCAAGTACACTTGTACGAAACCACATTTCATACAAATCGAAGTCTTTATTTTTCTAAACGACTGGATCCGATTTGAATGAAAATTCAATCGCGTAAGCAAGATACATAGGTCTAAAATTAAAACACAAGACTTACAATTGCATGCTCTCAAATTAACACTAATCGTATGAAAATAATTATCATTAAATTAATTTTCATTAAATATGACGATCTTATGAAGGCCACAGGATCACGCTGGATGCAGGCCGCTTACAACCGGTCCTACTGGAAGTCTATAGGGGAGGCCTATGTTCAGCAGTGGACGTCTTACGGCTGGTATGATGATGATGATGATTTGTTTATTTTGCTAAATAGACCGACAACTTTGAATAGGCGGCTGGGTCAGACTGGATGTGGAAGGTGGAGGACAGGATGATGTGGCGTAGCCTGGAAGAGGCCTATGTCCAGCAGTGGACTGCGATAGGCTAAGTTGAAGTATTTTGCCAAATGTAATTTTCAAGTGATTATTTAACAAATGGTGGTCATTAAGTTGAAATATATTTTTCATTTCTCATACTCGGAAAGTAGTGTTTGTTTGATCAGAGCAGCGGGTCGAAAACGATGCTTCCCTCCCTTGGGCGGGAAAGACTCATAGTAATTGCTTCCCTCCCTAGGGCGGGAATGAATTTTAAAAATAGAACTAAAATTGGTTATTTAAACGGCTATAATTTTCTATATTAATAATTTTGAATAATAAAACATTAAAAAATAATGATTTCGAATCGACAACATATATCCGCAAAATTCAGATTGTCGAGTATTTTGCAAATTTCTAATGATTTTCTGACCAGACAGATCGCAGCCGCCATTTTTGACATCGGATGACATGTTGAGAAGTTTTTATTTTTTCTCTTTATTTTCGGCCAGTGTCATGTGGTGTATTATGTAGTTACTAAACCTCCTTAGAAAAACCTATAAACTGAAACCGTGCCTCGACAAGTTTAGTGCGGCGGGAAGAGCTCCGACACGATCTCAGGGCGATAATATACAGGGAGCGACTGCCGCAACAGAGGTCCGGGCAAGCCGGATTTTCATCTAGTTTTTACATAATTGAGAAAAATATCGATTAAAAAAAAATGCTGCGGTCTTGTGAGTGTATACGGCCAATTTGAATTAAAAAAAAAAAACTATTAAAGCGGGATGGCCCGCGGCGGTGACGCGGGCGGTGTGTTCCATATTTGAAATTTAAATTAAAAAAGACTATTAAATAGGTACTACTCATTTTGTTACTATCAATAAATATTTTAGAAAAAATACTATTTACTTTCCTTATATTTGAAATGAAAAGTAGAGTGTTTAACACGGGTGAAAGTCATCAATTCCCACTCGGACTATAGCCGCCCTCGCTTCGCTCGTGCGTCTAAATACCTCGTACGGGAATTGATTTCTTTCCACCCTTGTATAACAATCTACTATTCCTACTCCTACACTATTTTTTTTTTTGATAAATTTCATTGCAGGATCCAAGAAAGGCAATTTCTTTCTCCGGGACACGTCAAGCCTTGTCTTTTATTGTCTTGGCGCATTTCTGGTGGTAGCCACTGTTGATTCTGGCTTTCAGACGTTGCAGTGGTTTGGGAATAGTGTGAAGGGTTTGTCCTAAAATAAAAAAATATGGTGGTTTTTTCGCATAGATTTTCCAGAAAGAGCTCTTTCATATACATTAAATTTACCTATAACTATAAATAAACATTCCAAGTACTCGATCCCTCCTTAATTTCCTGCCAACTGCAACTTTATCTACATGATAGAACCGTCCGCTGCAGCCAGGAATATCAAACTTTGATGAAAGATTCTTAGCTAATTGCATCTTCAAAATGACGTCCTACCCTATCTTAATATTATACTGAACTATGTTTAAATCTTTTGGATGCCAACTTAATTTAATGGAGTTAAAACTTGTTGATAGAGGAGTCAAGTCTTGTTTTAGTTTTCGTGTATAAAGGAGTATAATGAAGCTGGAAGTTCCAATTAGCGTAGGAAACAAAATATGGAGAACATATACAACGTGTAACGTTAAAAGCGCAAAACCTCTCGTGGGGTAACTCAGCACATGTTACTGAACAATGTTTGTTCCAAGACTTTTGGAAATTCGCAAAAAATAAATTTGGTTTTTCATACAAAGTGAGAAATTGATCGAGCCCATCAGTATGAAAAATATCTTTTTTTATTTGCGAATTTCCAAAAGTCTAGGAACAAACATTGTTCAGTAACATGTGCTGAGTTGCCCCACGAGAGGTTTTGCGCTTTTAACGTTACACTTGTATAGTGTTTTGAGAATACAATACTTATTGTCTGGACATTTTACATTTTTATTGTCTGGACTTTAAAAGAGACTGTGGCCTCTGAGTTTGTTTCGGCTGTTTCTTCTCAGAGTAGTCAGGTACGAAACACCGGCCCCTTCTAGTTTTATGAAAAGGCGTGTAAAAGTGTTGATATAACCTGCTTGCATAAATAAATATCATTTCATACAAAGAGACATATAAGAAGTTCATTGTGCGCACAGCTGAGTGGAATTCCCTATCAGAGTCTGTGTTTCCTGATAGCTATAACTTTGGGGTCTTCAAGAATGAATAGGTTACTTCTAGGTAAGAGTCAAGAGGTAGGTAAGAGTAATGAGTCAGTGCAAGTCTGACAGTAAGGGGTAGGAGGAGTAATTTGATGATTTTAACACGATGAAAAAAAAACGGTATGAGTCCTTCATCGTCGATCACATCATAGCTTACCATCAAGCGACATAGTGGTTAAAAGGGAGCCTATCGTAAAAAAAAACCAGATTGTTTTTTTTTTTTTGAAATTAAAATTTTTCGTCGTTGTGTTTTCTCCAGTATCGTGGATGCGCAAATTAAATAAAAGAAGAAGGAAAAAAAATAAGTCAGATTTACAGCTTTGCCTAAAATATGGTTTAGGATAAGATATAAAGATGGTTTGAGTATCTACTTAATGCTTGGGATTTGATTTATTAGCTTACCGTGAGAGATTTATGAATTTTGTAAACGTTGTTTTACTGAATTTTAGAGGAAAGATCCTTTTTTATATGTATTTTTTTTTTGTTGTTGCCCCCTATAATTTCACATTCGAATATTAACTTACAAGATAAAAAAATGCCTTTTTTTTAGTAGGTACACTAATTGTTTACTATAATTTTTCTACGTATGACTGTTCCAACATTTGGCAAAGGCAAAACTTTTTCTCAAGATTTCTTGTCTGGCTACGCTTGCCTCAAGGTACCTCGTATTGTGTTATAGTAATTAACATTGACCTTGAAGCTCAGTATAAACAAAAAAAAATAAAAATCGCTGCGCATTTATTAGTCGGAACTCAAACATCCCTGGCCGGATAAGATTTCAGACTAACCCCTAACAAGTATTGCTCATAAACTTTGTTATCAAGGAATCTTAACTGCCAAAGTTCTAGAAATAAACTGACGACGCTATTCAGCGGAGTTCAGTCTATTTGGAATTAGCTGCACAGAGTGCGAAACTCGGAGTTCTAAAAGGAGAAACTCCGAAACTAGTATTTTAGTAAAATTGCGCTCACCAATAAAGAGCGACCAATTTTCGTGGCCCTTTGTGTAATCTTAAAACTTGTCAGTTGCCATTTCCATTTTATTTGTTTAGAAGTTTGTGTTTTTTTTTATAGATATACCTTAACTAAAATGACTGATAGAGGGCGCGTACGGGCGCGATGCGCGATAGGGCACGGAATAAATAATTATTGTTATGATCTACAAGTATTTGTTCCGGGTTTGTGTATATCTTAATATATATAAATCTCGTGTCACAATGTTTGTCCTCAATGGACTCCTAAACCACTTAACCGATTATAATAAAATTCGCACACCATGTGCAGTTCGATCCAACTTGAGAGATAGGATAGTTTAAATCTCAAATTTTAGACCGGGTCCTCCACCCGTGCGAAGCCGGGACGGGCCGCTAGTTTATATGTTTGTTTGTGTCATCTTTCGACAAATACGGTGTCATTGATGTCGATGATGAGGTTTGATTTGGGGGATAAGTTGATGGGAATATACCACCTATAGCGGTTTGCCCCGGGCAACGGCACCCGCGGCTACCTGTAACATGCGGTGATAGCTGAACGATCTCAATGGCGGTGTCAGGTCTCACCAGGGCCGCCTGGCTCGCGATCACTACCCTGTCAGAGTCCGCCAAAGCCCCTTCGTACACAAGGCGACGCAAGTGTCCTACACCTAACGACTTTGACATTTATTGACGCATGCATGTGTAGATTCTGTGGATTTGTATTGCGAAAGTCAGCTGGATACCAAAGTCGTAAGGTATCGGAGACTTGCGTCACCACGACAGTTTTTACTGCGTTTCGTTGGTGCGCAGGAGTTACAGTTCCGTCTGGGTGAACTCGCTGCATTTTAGGCCTCATTTTTGCCTCTGGCTTTGATTGAGGCCAAGAGGAACTCCATTTTTAAATAATTAACAAACAACAAATTGAACGCAGTGTTGTTATTAATTCATGCTACCATGTGTCTAGTCTACAATTCTGTTGTAGAATATTATCACAAAGTGGGCGTGAAATGAATGTCTAATTTTGAAATGAGATAAATCCAGACCGTTCCCGTGTTGAATTAAATTAGTTTTCCATTTGCAAACAAAGCTCGGTCCGAGTGACTTTACATAAAATATGCGACACGTCACGTCGAGGAAACCTACAGGTAAATGTACATACAGATACATATTTAAATACTATCTCATCCCGGTCCTTTAATATTTTCACATTGTACCAAATATTTCTACTTTTAATAACGTGTATCATTATGTTTTAATACACACCATCAAGACCATCATCCTATAAGACTAAATGTTGCCCATGAGCAATCTCAGTGGCTAGCGCAATTGCTTTCTTTATCTTGACGTGAAATACCCTAGGGTATTTTAATTCTGTGGCATAAGTGGCCTTCCACCCCATCCTGTAGCAAGTCGCAAGATGCCACAGCGTGCCAAGTCATGTCGGTAGTGGGCGTCAGTCCTAATGCGTGTCTGTCACATTACGATCGTAAGGCAAATGAACTGATTACCGCAAGGATTAGTATACTAAATTTTGATTCCCAAAGAAAGACCCCGTACTCGCACTTCACCGTAGATACCTATGGGATATAGCATTCTTTACAACAAACCATACTTCCAAATGCGTGTTCCCACACATTCAGACTATTCCTCGAGGGGTAAACTTGAGTACAAAAGCAAGGATCAAAAGGTTACGGGTTCGAATTTTACGGGTCGCTAAGCGCATTTCTCAACAATGGTTCTTAATGTGGTGACCGTACCTGTAGGTCAATGTGAATGTTTGGACAGTCCTGTAACTTGGTGAAGCGTTCCTTTGTACGGATAGCAGTAAAATTAAAAAAATCGTAGATTTTTTTTGTGTTAACGGACGCATGACACGGAAAAAGTTAATATAAAATTATTCTGAGAATTTGTTTGAAATATATCAAAAATTTAATCGAGACACATTTCATTTGGGTTTTTTCCTGGCTATAATAATGTAATAATGTGTAGGTAAACGTTGTGTGATTATGAATAACACTTTAATAATAAATGTCTTATTAACTTGAAGGACCTTTCTGATACCAAAAAATCGCGTCTTAAAACATTTTTGGCTTTCTCCAATCCTGCTACTTCTCAGCCATGTCTGTATTTCTGAGTCTATGGATAATTGAGGAAGGATTTGGCAAGTTTTTAGCGTGAAAGGAACATTTCCCCAAAAATTGCTTGTAGCTCTCGGGCTATAATTTCAAGGCTGTATATAATTTTATTGCTATAACCATTTACGCATTCTATTCCTGCGTTTAACATTAAAAAACCCATAACAGGAATCAAGCTAACAATTTCACAAAAAGCCTTCCTAATGAAATCCATAAAAACTGGTGTGAAGTTTCAAACAAAATTGTAAGTTAATCACTTTGCGCCATTAAAGCTTTTCATCGAATTTAGTTATTAGGGGCAGAGTCGCTAATGTCAAAACGGTGCGCGTGTAATAAATTGATCCGAAGTAATCGCCGCGACGCCCGAAATTTTCGCTAAAAGGCTTGATCTAACTGAAACGAGAACAGACGAGTTATTTATGTATGTGTTTTTTTTTATAAAAATATAGGGGCAGTATTATTTTATCGTAAACCTCATATTGTAAAATCGAAATAAAGTTTGTTTGTGTGATTATAATCTTTTTACGCCTGAAATATGTTGCATATTCGTTGTCAGATTTATGGCAACGGCCATAGAGTTTCTTTTATCCAAAAATAAGTTATTCCTATAGTAAATAAAAAAAAATACGAGAATTCGATGGCGCCACGTGTCGCCGAATTTCAAAAGAAAATCTTGTATTCAGGTCTCTTTCTACCGTACATCTCTCTTTTAGTTACTATGACAATCAAATGATTACGTTAACATTTCCATAGCACTTAGTTTTCCCTATAATTTGCAGTCTCCTGTAAACCAAGTAACTACCACTTTGCAACAAGCCAAAAGCCATACATTTGAATAAAATACCACATGGAACTAAACTGATTATCTACCAATACCATTCCACGTTCGGCAGTTCTATGAGGCACGTATGAGGGTACTTTCAAGAAAATTGAATCCTTATCAACCTCAAACTTGATAATTTGTAATTTTCTAATACATTATTACTGTTGTGTCTGAAGTAGGCTAATCGCAACAATAGCTCCAAAACCTGAGCATTTGTTTTTAACTTTCCCTCGCACTAGGAATTTGTTCGTTATTGACAAATTGAAACGCTGGGTGCGTTTCAAACTGTTTACAAACATAAAACTCACATACACAAACACCCAGACCTGAAACAACTATTTGCAGATCATACAAAAATTTGTTACGCGCGGGGATCGAATCAGCTACACGCTGCGCAGGAGTCGATCACTCAGCCGCTGCGCTGATCGTGTTGTCTTTAGCATTTAGAATCCCGGTTAAAAACTTAAGTAATGAGGGTTTCGCTACTGAGTATATGGCGTGTACAACGTTGCTTAGGTACTGCTACCCCACCCGCCGCGCCTTGCACCGGTGGACTGAAGTCGTCTTTGCTCATTTTCACCGGAACTTTCTTCCGGGTGATACATATTCAGTTTTGCTGATAGTACATTTCGTTCGGCCACGTTCGTTCGTTTCGTACGGCCACTCGGGTACGTGCAAAATACGTCTTTAAAATTTAAGTGGCGTTCACACTGGACTCGTACGTGTGTGTCAAGAATATGAAATATGGCTGAGTAAAATGTGATTTTATAGATGTAGGGAAGTTTGTTATCGTTTATTCGGTTAAAATTGGTTTTTAAGTATGAATGGGAAGTTGAAACATTATTTTGTATGTACTGATTTCACTACATTTAGAAACAATTTTTCGCTTTATTTTTATATTTGTTTTCTACACGTATAGGAACAGTGTGAAACTCTGATAAGTTCTTTATAACCTTAGTATTTGACTGGACCAAGAAAAAGTTTGGATGTATTCATAGATATGAATTACCTACACATATATTTATTTTACCTATATCTACATTAATTACCTATATATTCATTACATAGGTAATCTTCCTTATGTGAATACCTTTAATTATGTATTCATTGTTTTATAAACGTTGTGTCTTCCCGACATTTTTTTTCTTGTTTAAGAGGATAGTATACCGGCTGCCATTTCAAAAAAAAGGTATGTAGAAAAACTCGTGCTGTCTCTCGCGCGTTGAATCCGATCCCCGATTGTGCGATAGAGAGCGCGCGACTGACAGTAAGTATTTTTTGTATGAAATTAGTCTCTCGGGAGAAAATGTTTTTCACATACTAAATCACGACAAATCTCTTAGATTCTGGCGTCAATCATTTCAACATAATATATTCTAGGTTTGTAGGTTTTGCTTTCTTTCTAAAACTTCTTTGTTTTTTAAATACAAAGGCACTCGTAAGACGATGGTCTTAATACGTATTACAACAATAGTTGTTTTCCAAATCACAGTAATTACTTTTCACATAAAATCAGTGTAAATAATAGTTACTGATCCAAATAATAAATTTATTGTTACAGTAAAATTATTGCTTATGGCAGTGATTTAAATCCAACGTTGAATCAAAATAGTTTTCCGTTCGTGCTAAGTTGCCACACCCTTTTCGTGTTCGATTGTACTGTTTTTGTTGTTTTGACATTTAAATTGAAGCGACGATTTGCTACTTTAATAATATCACGCCTTAAGGAGGGATATTATTCAGAAGTGTACACATTTTTTAAATATTATAAACAATAACGCTTGCGTCAGGATTTTCAAAGGTCTTTTATTTTAAATGTTTGTGTGATGAGCACTATCATTTGTTCTGTGTCTGGGTGTAATTTATCTATAATACGTATGTATTTAGAAATATATAAGTATGTTTATCAGTTGTCTAGTACCCATAACACAAGCTCAGCTTAGCTTGGGACAAGATGGCGTTGTGTGATAGTTGTGGAATATTTATTATTATTTATTCAAATCAAATCAAATCAAATCGTTTATTTCAACTAAGCCAAATATAGGCACTTTTGAAATGTCAAGACAAAAAATAAAACTAGTGCTAAAAATAGTTATGGTGCTACAGTCCCAGTCACATGACATAAAAACTGTGAAAGTACCGTAGGTGCTCATTCCAAAGCGTAGATCTAATGGAGAAGAATGAGCAAGAAACTCCATGGACACTCTTTTTCAATCGCCAAAATGATTACAGAGCTTATCTTACATCATTCATCATCAGGTGGTACATTATGTGAGAACTATGTGGCAAGTTATTAGTGTCCATAGTAAATATAAAAAAGACGACAAAAATAAAGTTATTAATTATTAAAATAGTCCGTGGCAGCTAAGAGATGACCAGTCCCAACTGACAGCGCCCGTTCACGAACATGACACATGTATCAGCACCATTCAGCTCAACCATTTTGAAGGGAGCTAAACGATCCGACACACGCGCCACCATCAGCGAGACATTTGAGTGAGCATGACATACTCTCAACCGCCAGGGTATTCAAGTCAATAAAAGACGTAGGTACTCAGTGAATGATAGCTCCGAGGTACATAGTGCTCACACAATGCTGGCTATGAAACTATATAATACTAGGAAGATTGAGTCTATACAATGCAAATACTGTTTTACAATCTTCAGCAGCTGCAACTAGAATATTAATTAACGCTATCAATATTTATCCTACACTGTCAAGTGGAGCAGGACCAGCATGGAGCCAAGCATTATTATCAGCGATATAATCTTCTAGTTTATAATAAGCCAGCTTGCATAGTGTGCGTTTAATACATGATTTAAATTTAGTCTCATTCATTTCAAGAATATTTTGTGGTATTTTATTATAGCACTTTAAACAGAAACCCATGAAAGAATTGTCCACTTTGGCGAGTCTGAAGCCCGGCTGTATTAACTGATCTCTATTTCTAGTGTGATAGTTGTGTCTGTCACCTCTCTTACTAAAAAGATGCAGATTTTTTCTAACATACATTATATTTTCATAGATGTATTGGCAAGGTACTGTCATGATGTTAATTTCCTTGAACAGTTCTCTTAGAGAATCGCGTCTGCGGAGATTGTAAATGGCCCTGATGGCTCTCTTTTGTAGAATGAAAATAGATTCGATGTCGGCAGCCCGTCCCCACAATAAAATGCCATAAGACATGATACTGTGAAAGTAACTAAAATAGACAATTCTAGCAGTATCTACATCGGTAAATTCACGGATTTTTCGCACAGCGTATGCTGCTGAACTTAGCCGCCCCGAAAGCGTTGTTAAATGGGGACTCCATTGTAGCCGTGCATCAAGCGTAATCCCCAGGAAAACTGTTTTATCGACAAATTCAAGTATCTCTTGATTCAATACTATATCATAATTTGTGCTTTTAACATTTGGTAAAGCAAATCTTATACATTTGGTCTTTTTTCCATTTAATACTAAATTGTTTACAGTAAACCAATCATGGACTTGACGTAGGGCATTATTTACGTTGTCTAGATTTTGGGCCCGTCTATCTATCTTAAAAATTAGGGAAGTGTCATCGGCAAATAACACCATATTGTGAGGTTGGTTTTTTAATAAATAGGGTAGATCATTAATATACACAAGAAAGAGAAAAGGACCCAATATTGAGCCTTGTGGAACCCCCATTTTTACCTTTAAACCTTGTGAATTCACGCCATTTATCTGAACTTGCTGCTGTCTATCACACAAATAAGATTTTATCAAACTAATTGCAAGTTTACTTAGACCGTAATGCTCAAGTTTAAAAAGCAAAGTATCGTGGTCTACGCAATCAAATGCTTTGGAGAGGTCACAGAATATTCCTATGGCGTCTTGTGCCTCTTCCCATGCAGTAAATATGTGCTTTAATAGGGTGACACCGGCGTCAGTGGTACAACGACCCTTGGTGAAACCATACTGTTGATCATGAAAAATTTTATTGGTGTTAAAGTGATTAAGCATCTGATTAAGCATGACCTTTTCAAAAACTTTGCTGAAAACGGGCAAAACGGATACTGGTCTATAATTATTAGTGTCTTTAGTGTCTCCGGATTTAAAAAGAGGTATGACTTTACTGTATTTCATTAAGTCTGGAAAAACTCCTTGGTCTACACACAAATTAAAAATTAAAGCCAAGTATGGTGCTATAGTCTCTACTATGGATGTACAAACTTTGATCGACATTCCCCAAAGATCTTCTGTTAGCTTAATTTTGATTTGCCGAAAAGCTTTAATAATCGTCATGGGGTTTATGTGCTTAAATACAAATTCAGCCGAACAGCCAGACACGTTTGCCTTTAATAAAGCAATTGCTTTATCGGGAGAGGAGTGTAGAACCTCCGTGGTCTTGAATGGTATATCAGTAAAGAATTTTACAAATTCTTGTGCTACATCCCGATTTGAGCTTATAGGACCATGTGGTGTCTCCAACGTATACTTGGTGCTACGTGTTTTTTTTTCCTGCCAGTCTCGTCATTTATTACTTTCCAAACTGTTTTGATTTTATTATCTGATGTTTTGATTTTATTGCTTAAGTACATTGCTTTAGCAGCCTTGCAAGTATTTCTGAACACTTTCGAGTAAGTAGAAACATACTTGTTAAAAGTTTCAGTGTTGATGTAAGGCTTAAGGCCATATAGCTCAAATAGTCTTTCCCTACTTTTTCTTATACCTGCAGTCGCCCAGTCACTAAACTCAAATTTAGGGCAAATAGTTTTAGTCTTCTTTTCAAAAGATTTATTGAATTCTGTGTGAACTGTTGAAAAGAAACTATCGTAAAATTAATTAACACTACAGTCGTCCACACTAGGGTTCATAACACTTAATCTGTTGAATAGGGAACTATTAAATTTGTTTAATTTGTTAGTTGTTGTTTGTCTATATGAAATCTTAACTTGTTGTTTAATTGTTTTACACCTAAAAGTTACCGTTTGTCCACTATGATCAGACGGCAGACAACTAAGTATTGCATTATTCGAATAATCACAATTGCAGAAAACATTATCAATACAAGTAGCAGAAGTTGGAGTCACCCTAGTAGGTTCCATAAAAATACTGGTCAAATCAAATGACTTAAAAAGATTTAATAATCTATTGCTATTTAAATTTTCCTCCAATATATTGATATTAAAATCACCACAAATAACGGCGGATTTATTACTGTCTGCAAGCTTTACTAGGACATCTTCCATTATTGATTCGAATAAGGAGAAGTTTTGATAGTTTGGGGGTCTGTACACACACGCTATTACATGCCTATCTAGCTCAACACAAGATAGTTCGATACAATGTTCAACAGAGAGACCTACTATGTCATTACGTTCTTTACATTTCATACATTTTTTTATTAATATTAAGGAACCTCCACGCAACATAGATTTACGGGTAAAACAACTGCCGACAGTGTAGTTATTATAATTATTTAACATTTGGTAATCCTTCAACCAATGTTCAGTAAAACAAATGATGTCAAACATGGTTTTTTCTAAAAATAATTCGATTTCCAATAATTTAGAAGAAATACCTTGAATGTTCTGATGGAGTAATGTCAAGGTATTCTGAGGTCCTTTTTTTAAACTAAATAATTGATTGCAAGAAGATACATTGTCTTTAGGAGATGCTATATTGCTAATGGTACCTTCTGTTGTCTTACTTACTAGTTTAAAGACAAATAAACGCTATCCGGAGGGAGCCCCGGGTCTCCCATGCCATCACCAGGCAAAAATATCCTACTACTAGTAGTCCCACAATGTGATTGGGAATCTTCCATGGTGACACATGGATCCTCGTTCCTACAACTAATACTATTACTAAAACTATTACTAAAAATATGTACACAAGACGAAGACATACTACTTATGTCTGAGTGAATATGAAAACTTAATAGACTAGCTATTATATGTCTATATCTAATAGGCAGATATGCTGAATCCTGGGTCGACCTAAGTTTATCAACAACAGTGTTGATGTCTAAACATAAAAGTTTGTCACTATAATGAGTTGCTAAGAACTGTACATGCTGGTTCAGCCTATGTATATGATTATTTTTTCTATCTGATAACTTCTCAAAATAGGGAAATGCACACAAAATAATTTTCTTACAATCCAATTTTAACAACTCTGCTACACAGTCAGTGATGTCTTGTTTTCCAATTTTAGAACTATTACCAATAAATATAGTAATGGTAGTGTTAGGATAACACACATTTTTAGAGACTGATGCCATTATCTCTTTGTAGTTTGAATGTGGCATGCAATGATTTAGAGTACAATAACTTAGATTATTACTTAATAAATTGCCTAGCCCTCTGCCTATACTGTCAGAGAACATAACTGAATGACAGTCACTAAGAGTACTTGAAGATTCAAAACTATTCATCTCAGGTTGTATGTGATTATTATGAACAATATCAGATATTATGTTCTGACTGGTGATACTCTCCAGAGCCCTCACAGCTTGAGACGGGTCCTCCGTTACTTCAGGCTGAAGTGCATCCTGACTGGGTTCCATCTGACAGGAACACTGAATGTTGCTGAGAGTCAGCAAGTCTACTTTGTCCACCAATTGATTAGTAGCAAGAATATGGTCTTTAATTTGGTTTTTAGAAATTTCATATTTATTATTCAAAGATTTTAACGACTGATTCAAAACCTGTATATCAGATTGTAAGCGCTGAGTGTCTATTTCATATATGCTTATACTATCTTCCAATTTAATCTGATAGTTCTTTAATTTATTAACCAAAGAAACACGCTCTTTCCTTAATTGAATGTTTTTAGAAAAGTAATTTTGTTGTTTCTTATATTTATTACATTTCTTAATTATTTTATTTAATCTTGCATATTTCTTGATTTTATTATGACTAGTTTTATGAGAGTAGTTTTGCTTCAGTAGTGAGTCCTCTGTAAGGTCTATTGTTATAATGGGCTGAGGGTTACAATTAGTATTTAATAGCTCATTGTACAAATGTTCAGTTTCTTTAACCTGATTATGTTTTTGCTCCTTTTCTAATTTTGAAAATTGTGTGTTTGCATGGATTAATTCATCCTCTATTTGGAAAAAAGTCACCAAAAGGCGTAAAGAATGGATTTAAAAATCGATGCTCTGTTCTTGTGTCGAATGTACTGAATCCGGAGGTCTTAGGTTCAAATCGTGCTCGCGGAATACAAAATGTGATAAAATAATATAATGTATGTCTACAAGTAGTTGTTCCGGGTCTGGGGGTTTAGTCAAAGAGCATACGACAGTAAACGACAATCGTTATCGTTCATCAGTCACCAATACATTTTCAACTTTATACCTCAGCGCGTAAAGTTGAAAATCTATTGAAGTTCACAGATCGTTTTCGTTTCTTTCGTTCGTTATCGGTTAGCAGTTTTTAAAAGATTTTCAGCTTTACGCGCTGAGGTATAAAGTTGAAAATGTATTGGTGATTGATGAACGATAACGAGTGTCGTTTACTGTTGTATGCTGTTTGACTAAGGCCCCTGGATGTTCGTGTGTGTGAGTTTAAAATGTTCGTAAACGCACTCACGATACAAAAAAAAAACCTAGTGAGAGAACACTTTTTTTTATATGTACAGTGCTCCTGCAAACGAAACAAATTATTTAATCACACTTTCATAAAAGCTGCCAGATTCGTAAGTCAAATTGTATGAAGAAAAATCTATTTCCAAGCCCAGTACCTAATACAAGCAAAAAACCTCGACATACCCACAAAAAGTGTATAAATAAAGGGCCAATTTAACAGTCGGCTGGTGAATCCGTCGAAGTCTGACGAGGGTACCAGTAAATACGTACTAAAGAGATTTTCATTATTTGCCTCTCTTCTTTATGCTACCTACGTCATCCTCAAATGTATGCGCCTAGTGGGTGTTTTAAAACCGGCCAAAAGCGAGCCAGACTCGCGTATGTAGGGTTCAGTACCCCTAGCACGAGTTTTCACTATTTTACTTTACAGAGTTTTTCCAGTATTTACAGCGTTTCTTGTATGAAAATATGGAACAACGCCTCTGGTGTGCGAAGAAGGAACTAATTTTTTCCTTAAAAATTGTCAATTTGAAGTCGTCAAAGTTCCAGTTTACTTTACGTCTCAAATACTGAAAACTCGTGCTGACGGTACTGTACCATTTTCTGTAACCATTATACGGCAAAAAACAAAACATTAAATAATATTTATTTTATGTAACTGATATTTTAATTTTATTACTTATATTTATTTGTTCTTGCACAAAATTACTATAAGATCTTTATGAAAACAAATAGTTAATTATTGAATTATTTAAAATTTAAATGTATTGATCCAATTATTATTTTATAAAAATAATTTATTTGAATTTGATGAATTGTATGGTTATGGAAGTTTTATTAATCAATCTAAGGGAATTTTTTAAATTTATTATTTATTTAAACTTTACAATTTTATAATTCTTGTTCATTCTATTTTTTGTTTGTTTAATTTCCTACATACTTTTCAATGTTTATTTTTTCTATTTTGTTTATTTTAATTAATTGGCAAGAAATAAAAGGCTTTTTTATTTTTATTTTTATTTATTTTATTTATTTATTATTATTATTTAAAGTGATTATTTCAAGTGTCTCCCCTAAAATTAGCAAAAATAATCACCATTGTTATATGGGACCCCCCCTTAAAAATCATTATGTATTTTAGTTTTTATTCTGTTGTTGTTATAGTAGGAACCGAAATACATCATCTCTTAAAATATCAACTGTCAAACTATCACGGTTCATGAGATACGGCCTGCTGACAGATGGATAGACAGACAGACGGACAGCGAAGTCTTGTAATAGGGTACTGTTTTGCCCTCCGGTTACGGAACCTTAAAAAGTACTCCGTTTATTGTATCGGCCTGATTTGGGTTAGAATTCCAGAATATTGAGCATGTATGGTATTTTCTGGATGTAATGAAGGTTTTAGTAATGTAATTTTGGGAATTGGAAGTATAGCGTTTTAACAAGATTGGCATCGTTGAAAAGCTTTGTACCTACTTGTACAAATGTGGCATGGCATACACTGAGTTCGTGGTTTAGTTTCCAAACTGGTAAACAAAGGTGTTTTTGGAAAAATCAGATGATCAATTTAAAATATAAATAAATAATTTTCAACAACTATCACACAACGCCATCTAGTCCCAAGCTAAGCAGAGCTTATGTTATGGGTACTAGACAACTGATAAACATACTTACAGAAATATATATTTCGAAATACACATAGAACAAATGATCATGCTCATCACACTAACATTTGACTTGGGTCACCCAAGACAAATGTTAGTGTGATGAGCATGATCATGAATAAAAATGAATTATACCTAATGTTAATTTCATACATAAATAAATAAAGTGAGAGTGTGAGAGCTACGAGAATGAGGAACGAGATATTAAGTTCCTCGTCCCCGATATAGGGGGAGATACTTTCAACCAGACGGGTGCTGTTCTAATAGCCCTACTACATAGGAATCATTCCACAATCAGAATTTTCTATTATGCAGTAAAATTAAATTATATGTAAAATGCAGAATTTTATTTTTATTCTTCTTCTTTTAATCCCAGCTAGAACTATTATTATTACCAATGATGTCATTAGTTGAATTATTGACCTATTTTAAAAAACAAAGTTATTTTTATAAAGAAAAAAAAATGTATTGAGTCTTTTTTTTTACAATTATAATGGAGATATTCCACTTAGGGCACCCGCTGACAATGGCACCTGAGCTACTGGTACCTTATCTATTCGACATAAGGCTCTTGTCAAAATTTTTCGCAGGTGCCAGGTGCCCTAAGTGGAATACCTCTGACGTCCTCCACAATTTAAAACACTAAGCTGTACTTGTTTGTATGTTCCACAGACTTAGTAGAGAGTATACATTGTATGTTCCAAACATCAATTGAAAACATAGCTCTGAACAGTGTTTAGTTGTGTTCGTTCACAAATTCGTGACATCTCTAGATTTTGTCGGACTTTTCTCGGAATGTGACATCTTAATGACAAGATTCTACGCTAAGTGCTCTAAGTGCTAGTGGAACTTGTGATGTTATGTCGGGCATTATTTCGTTTGCTTTCAATAGGTGCGTCCAGACAGAGCGAGCAGCCTCGCGAGGCGTTTGCTTCGCGCGACAAATGCCTCGCTCGCTTGCTCGCTTCTCGACCGAGGCACTAAACAATATACGCGAGCAAAACAAACCGAGCTGCTCCGCACGGCAAAAGCCCTGCGAGGTTGCTCGCTCGGTGTGGAGGCACCTAATACATTTTTTAACTAGCTTTTACCAGCTGGTTAACCTGGGTGTAAATAATAATCTGATATTTTAATTTTGTATGGGGTATGTGATGGGAAACTCATTTGACTATTTTACCACGATTAAAAGAAAGACCTACTTAAATATCTTAACATTCTAGAAGCTTTGCTACTTACGCTGTTCTATAGTGTAGTCTCCGGAGACTTCCAAGAGCTATTCAGTAACGCTTCGTAACTCGCTTTGACCGACATATTTGTTGGAACAATCTTATGTTTCACTCACACTAACTTCTTAATTGTTGTGAACGTGATGCTACGAACGCGTATGATGTACTTCAAATCAAAGTAATTCTTTGAACGAAGTTTCCCTAGTGCTATATTTAATTTTTTTTAATATTATATATTATAATTTAATTTAATATTATAAAGCGGAAATGTTTGTTTGGTTAGTAGTTCGAATTGAAAACATATTTTTGGATCCATTTATCGAGAAAGGTTATTATATAACATACGCTACGACAAATAGGAGCCGAGCAGCGGGTGAAATCGCGACTTAAAAGTACTTTTAAGTTTGAAATAAAAACATGGAGCCACAGTCCATGCTATAAGGTACACACACATGCCTAATGGCAATCGATAGCTCATCCTCACATCTCTGGGCGGTCCACTAAATGGTGATACCCGGGCGTAAAGAGAGTAGATCCCAACCTACTTTAAGAACGTAAGGTTAGGATACCGTGACTTCTCTCTATAATATTATAGAGAGAAGTCACGGTATCCTAACCTTACGTTCTTAGGTACGTACGTGCTTACGTTCTGCAGTGGACGGCAATAGGCTTGCAATATTGCCAGCCTATTGCTGTCCACTGCAGAACGTAAGCCTCCCCAGAAGTAAAGAGCGCCAACCATCCCGGTCTTGGGAAGTCAGTATCTATACGCTGCCAGCCACATTCTTCAAATCATCAAACCATCTTGCCGCAGGGTGTCCCACAATACGCTTGCCCATTCGCGGTCTCCACTCTAGCACAAATGTTTTCTCCATCTACCGTCTGTACAGTCTCTCTTCAAAGATAGGATTTATCGAGGAGATTGCCATAGTGTGGTTGCCTTATTCTATAAACAAAAAAAAACACAAAGGTAACCAAAACCCATATTATGTCACACAAGAATCACCACTTTTATAGCCAACATGAGAGCAAAACAATCCCAAATCTGAGCGGTTAAACGGAGTTTAGCTATTAAAAAAAAGTTGGTTGAAATATGGCGGCCGGCCGATACACGACACTCGTTTGCATAAAGGAGCGTGATCAGAAATGGCAATGTTAACGTTCATAACGTTTTATTGTGATGTTGTTCGCTTTTTAATTGATACCTGTGGATTTTATTGGTTTTTGTTAATGTTATTGTGATTGTTTTAAAGGTGATTTTGCTTTTAACGCGTTCTATTATCTCAATCCTATCATGCTGTGACCAATTGAAATTGAGGTTTTATGATGGTCAAGATAATCGAACGAGATTGGACTTGCTTGACATGTAAAGGTGGTAAGACTGAAGGTTAGCCCACACCGTGACGCGACGAAACTGCAAATATGTATCTTTTTGTGTAGTAAATAGAGTTAGATTTTAAGTAGCTCTATTAAGATTTGCGTGCAGCGTCGCGTATCGGTTTTATTTCATCGGTACTAACAAAATGTATAGAACTCATAAAAAGTAGCGCATCTAGGTTGCTTGTGTAACTAAACGTAAATTTCGTTGCCAGCACGACGTGGTTGCGCGGTTATGATGTCCTAATGGGACAGGGCCTTAAGAACAAAAATAAGTAGATTAATTAATTAATTTACAGCTTTTTGTAGAAAGGAAAATTCGACTGCGAGCGAGCTTTAAACCTGCGACCACCTGCGACTTTCTTATTCAGGAAATCAGACGTACCTATATGCCAAACAAGTTATCATAATTAAACATTTTGACTCATTGATTTGACAGTCATGTCAAAATATCAGTGCAGTAGTTTGACAAACTTACAAAAGATGGCGTCAACGTCAACCATGGGACTTTCCATAATGGAGATTGGAAATAGAACTCTAAAATTAAATCTCTTTAGAGTGAGTACATCTTTTCACTAGATTTACTCCAAACTCAGCAGTATTCCATAAGAACCACGTATTCCCTAAGTATCCCGATTTTTGTGTCAAAGCAAACCGCTAACTAAGCGTGAAACTAAATTACCTAAAAATTAACTTTTGCCTTGTGGTTTTTGTAACTTTTTAAATTGCAACGTGATATGCATTAACACTTTAATTTTAAATAAGACACTCTACTTCAATTTTTACAACACATAACTATAAAAACGAGATTTTATTAACACAAGTAGGCAATGTGGATGACCTTCATAAAATGTTATCATACTCGTACACACATCAATGCTAAGTGGTCGCTGAGTGTAGGCATACGCTCAGAAACGAAATTATTCCACGAAACACTACGCTCTAATTAACCAAACGAACCAATCCATAAGCATCAATAATACGACAGCTGGAATCTAACAGCATCAACATCGCCCAAGCCCATAATCATTTGGCCATTCATACCGCGAGCCAATAACACTACAAAGCAGCTGAATTGTATCGCAGGCATCTATCGCTTAATGTGGAATTATCGCGTATCGTGGAATTATTGCGTATCGTGGAATAATCGCGTAGTAAGCAATTACCGCGTGCTATTGACAATGTGTTCACTTTACATCACAAAGAGGATGTTTATAATTAACGTCGTGTTATGTCACATATTTGGTGTGTTGTGTAGGTTACCGTTTATGGATACTTGGGACCATTTGATGGAGTTTACGAGAGCTTTTTATAGTTTGTTTACAAGGAGGAGAAGGAGGAAAAAATAGGTAGGTAGGTAGAAAAAAAAAGTATTTAATAACGATTAAGTATCACAGGTTCTGATTTTTTAATAAAAATACAATTCTCCTTCTGAATTTTAATCGAAACCTCACGACTTAAATTAAATTCGTATTATTTACTAAAAAATATTATCTACGACGAGTAATTTTAAAATCGAAGTATTTACTTTACGTATACGTTACATACTTGTGCCAACGTCTCAGACATCACCAATGAAACTGAACGTGATGTTTCAGTGAAAGAATAAACTCACACAGCATGACATGTATACTTTAATATGCACTTTAGAATATAAAGCTAACTGTTTCAGTATATTTAAGATTATACTGGGAGGGTCAACGACATAAGCTAATACAAAAGTTACAAATATCAAGGTTTAAAACAGGATATTGACCTTGTTTATTATTTGTTTTAAACCCTAATATTTGTAATAGTGACCATGTCAGTTTAAAAACTTATAATACAGAAGTTTTACATTATACTAGAAAAATATGAAATTTCCTGTTTTATCTTTCAAACTCGAACCAACAGTCTATAATGCTAACAATACACGTATCGTTAAATTTTTTTTTTGTCGTGGTAAAATCATCAAGTGAGTCCTCCCGCCCCGGGCAGGACGAGAGGCACTGTCAGACTTGTACTGACTAAAATCCACGATATCCTTCAATAACTTAATGTTCCGGGGTCACGGTGATGGTATAAGTCCCGCGACCACGTATCGTTTAACTTGCGCAAGAAATAAAATAAAGTTATGATAGTAATATTTTTAACAAAATTGAAGTTAAATCAGTTGGGTGGTTTCGAAGTTCCATGTCAACGAGCATCGTGGCGGATGATTTTTATATTAATATTTAAATTGTTAAATTTTAGTTTTCGGTAGTAGATAATAAGATTTAATATCTTTATTTTCATATTGCCATCACCCCACCCTCGGGCTCATTCCTCCTTGAAAGAGTAGGTCTGTATCCTAACCAAGTGAATATTATAGGCTAACTTCTTTGATTATAATAATTATGTCCAGAATCCTTGTAAATCTAACGTTTCTCGTGAAGTCACTTTTACAGATGTGCGAGTGAGCGTCACGAACACATAAATAAATCTTGATTTTACGTAGGAATCGAACAAAGTGGAGAATCTTCTTTCTTTTTTTTTGGTATGAATTCTCACTGGCCTACTGGGAATCTGAACATTTATAAGGTCGCTTTACATAATCATAATAAGTAATTCATTCACTAAAGTTAGTCTGAAAAAATATAATGTAACTAAATGTCAATTTAAGGTCGCGGTACTTCATTACTACGACCCTAACATAAAGGGCTATTGAAGGACACCGTGGATTTTAGTCAGTACGAGTGTGACAGTCCCCGCCGCTCTGCCTTGTGTAGGAGGACTCATTTGATGATTTTAGCACGATAAAAATATGTCAGTTTTAAGTGACAGTTGACAGATGTCATTGACGTTTTTGTTCATATCGTAGTCGTATTTTGTCTATGGAATAAAACAAAATGAATACTTTCTTTGCTGACCGTTCTACCAAAGCTTCGGGAATTTAAAAATAACAGAGGTCCCGGAAGAATAATAAGAGCATGAAAGGAAATTAACTTGCGTTATGTAACAATGTACCAGAAAGTATTTCTTAAAGAGAATTTATAAAATGATATATGAATTAAATTTTTCACAATGTGTCTCAGTATAATTTTGGTGTAAAATATGGAAGTAAGCCGTCTCTCGTACGTTCGAAACGTGTTCTTCCTTGCAAAAATGTTGTTTGTCGAGATAGGAAAACAGTTTAGAAATATTATTTTCTTAATTTTGTTTATAATAAAAAATTGTATTTTTGAACTTTTATTGATGAGCAATATTTTAAACTCGGGCATTACTAACGATACTAATCGTATTACGGAACTCAAAAACATTATTAGTGTATCTTTGCAAAATATTATTTGATGTTTGTCATGGTAGACCACCAGATCTTCTACCATGAACTCTTAAAGCGTGAGTCTTTAGGCTGAAAGAAAGAGATGGCGCTAGATAACTTGTATAGCTCTGTCTCTTTTCCACAGCTTAAACTGGATAGCGTTAAGCTCGTCGTAAGGCCCCTGAACTAATTTCTGAATCATGCGCTTGATTCAGCTGCTAGGCGAGAACGGACGTACAGATAGCGCGCGAGTTGAATGCAGTCGGGGTCTGAGGTGAAGAGCCCCCCGCTACCCGCATGCCCCAACTCACGCGCCTGCAGTGTAGTACTTTGCCATCCTTGTCAACAGCACTACCGCATTCCTAAGCTCTGCATTCAACTCGCGCGCTTAGTGTAGGTACGAAACCTAAAAAGTTGCACTAACATAGAAACTCCAATTTTCAAATCTACGTCGTCGATTTATCACTGGATTTAAACGTTGAACGAAAATATCGACAACACTCGTTCTAAATAAAATGGTGGACATGGTTCGTACGTGAGGTATAAATGTGCTGTCAACACTGTATTGATAGAGATTACGTGGTCCTCGTGGTGGATTATGGCCCACGCCTTTACTCTGACAGAAGTGATTTGTGTCCCAACTGTGGGAATATGATGTAAGCTGTGATATTATAGGCTAGTCTACTGAAAAAATCTAATTAGTCCGTCATGCGTCAGTTAAGCCAATCAAAATATTTAACCTGTTTTTTTTATTTTGTTGCATAATACATAATCCACGAAGTTATACGACGCTTCTATGATTCAAAACCCTTTTTGACTTTTTGCGTTTTATTTTAGTCAATATTCAGATGCTAAAAAAAATACGTTCCGAATATTTTTAAATATTCTTACTGACGGACTATTATGTGGGGCTCGTCTTATGTAAGAACGTCTTAGCTAGAAATCTTGTATTTTTTTGAGTAAGTAAAGGCGATCCTGACGAAGTTCTGTGCAAGAGTTCTAAGTTTGTTCAACAACTCTTTGTGGTTTTATCATTCAAAGTCTGACATATTTTTATTAGGTAATGGACCCCATGAGAATTTCACAGCCTTCAGATAAAATAAAAACAAGAACTAAACAACATATAACATTCAACAACTACAACATTCTCTAAAAAGTTTTCATCTGTTTAGACTTTTCTCAAAAATATTAGGGTCGACTTCCTGTCAAAACGGATGCAGCTGAATATCAGTATATTACATGGAACGACAACCTATCAGGTAATACCATACTCCTTGGTAAGACTGGTTGGCATACTTTCAAGTTTCTGTCTTATAGTAACGACTGTCAAAGATCTACAAATGAAAGCCGGAACCAATAGATGTGCCGACGCACAGAAGAAGCTTGCTACGATAAATGGTCACCCATCCACAAACCAACCTCAGCAAGCGTGGTTTAACATTGAAAATCAGTCTGTGGCTGTTTTAATTTAGCCACGAGCTCCAAAAACATAAGTGACACTACAAAAATCTATTAACACTCAACGAAGCCATTACAATAATAATGCCATTTTAATGTAATAGAAAAGTACTTGAATAGTTCTTTCAGCATTTTTTCTTTAACGAAGGAGCCGAGTAAACTCGTTAACTTTCTGAATAGATAATTTTCAAACACAATTTTCTTCACAACACTCGCTTGGATGAGTGTGTTCAAAAATAGTGAGAATTCAATTTTCTACCTTTTTAAAGATGGCCGCGCTGGTTATTTTATTTCTGAACGTTCTTAACACACATGTCTTCGAGTAAATGGTTGTAGAGTTTGTAAAAGGAGGTAGTTTTTAAACGGTCACTTACTTTCTGTTTTTTTTTTTAATCGGGTTTCTTTTGGTTATTTTGGTTGGCTGTTTTTCATAGAATGTAATGTTTCTATCATTATCTTCGGCGGATAAAGCTCTACTAACTACGAAAGGCAGATTGTAATGATTGTAATGCCATCTCAAGACTTAGAGATTAGCTTAGTCTTGTATTCACGCTGGTTCGGATTGTTGACTCCTATTGAGTTAACTTCTGGTGAGTAGTCTTTAATACATTTTAAACTTTATGCCCTTCTTTTAGGTGTTAAAATCATATAATCAGTCCTCCCCCTCCAACTCACTTGTACTGATTAAATTGCAATGTGTCCTTCAAATAGGCCCTTTACCGGGATCACGGTAATTCGTTAGTCTCGCGAAAGACTACTGAGCGTTTACTTGTGATACCTCTATCTATATTTATGTAGATTTCTATGTCATTGTATTCCCCATCGTTATAACAAAATGTTTCCACAAATACATACAGGTCTCAATAATCTCTGCAATCCTCGATATACTCCGGTAACCACAATGTACAGGGTGCGCTCTCGTTAATAAACAAGAGCATTATCAAGAATCGATACCACAGCCAAATATAGAACCAATGTTATAATGTATTACGTCTCTATTTGCTTGCTTCAACTTTTTTGGCTTTATTTTTCCCTTACTGTTAGCGTAGTGGCTGCGTGATTAGACTGCTGCGTAGCGTGTCGCGGGTTCGGATCCCCGCACGGAACAAATATTTGTACGATTTACAAATAGTTGTTCCAGGTCTGGGTGTTTATGCAACATTTTAGTAGCAATTCCTAGTGTAGGGCATAGTTGGTCGCGGGTCTTATACCATCACCGTGACCCCGGAACATAAAGGGCTATTGAAGGACACCGTGGATATTAGTCAGTACAAATCTGACAGTCCCTCCCGCCCTGCCCGGGGTGGGAGGCCTCATTTGATGATATTACCACGTAAGAAAAAAGGGCATAGTTAAAAAAAAAAAAAAAAAAAAAAAAAAACCTACAAATAGTTGTTCCGGGACTGGGTGTTTATGCAACATAGGAGCAATTCCTAGTAAGTGATTTTAAAACAGTTGAGAAGTAAATAATTTCACTATCCAGTGACAAAACTTCAATGCAAACCATTTAAGAAGACGTTATCTTATCAACTTCCCGACCGCCTCGATCGTCTAGCAACGCATTAACCGTTACCCTAATGTGTCCTCAATTCCGCCTTCCCTATTACCCCTTACAGCGCGTTAATAAGAAGACCTTATCTCCTTTACTTCGCCGACATCAAAAGAAATAACTTGATTTCGTTAAGGATACATTTACAAAATAATTTCAGCTTTCAATTCTAAAGTTAATGGCGTGCGAAAGGCATTGATGTCAAAACCAATACAGTTAAAAAGGCGGCAACGTTTCATCCTGTCGTTTTTAAAGATAAAAATATCCATTTTCATAAAAAAAATAAACATTGTCACGCGAAAAAGGTGATAAAAGCAACCGGTAATAATTCACGAGTCTCCCTACGCCAGCTTTATTACATTTTTAATTCTACATTCAAAAAGCCTTTTCGCTTAAAAGGAGAAAGTTTGCGATTATTCTAAGGAACATCTGTGTTTTTCAATGGTAGAGCTATTAAGCTTTTTAAATGTTAAATTCTTTCGAAGTAAGAAAGATCTTTGAAGACTATTTTAATGCGGAAATGTGGTTTTTTTTTTCTGTCTTATTTTCTGCCTTTACGGAAGGTTTTTTACATAATTATGTGGATGTTATGCTAGTAACACGACATCTGCGTAATGATATTTAGAATCTCCTTTGCTCATAATTTGCTTTAGCCTGAAGCTTGGAAGGTTTTTTTTCCTTTTTTTTTTATGTAACGTTGTGTGTTTGTGACGTCATCATTCGCGTACACCTAATTTTTGTGTGCTTTGTGAAAAACTTATTACTTTGAACAACATGACTCTGTTCATGCGCCCTGAAGGTATTTTGCTCCCACAGATTAATGTATTTTTTGGGTTGTAATATTATTAAACGAATCCTCGAGCCCAGAATGGAGTAGAAGGGACTGTCAGACTCCTATTGACTAATATTCCACCACAATCCTTAATTTCGACAGCGACCTTATAAAGTCGCCGGAAGACGCTGGACGCAGGTCGCTGTCAACCGGTATATGTGGAGATCTAAAGGGGAAGCCTATGTTCAGCAGTGGAGGTCCTATGGCTGAGATGATGATGATGTTCCTTCATTTGCACTTTACATTCTAGAGTCCCTGTTAGCTTCACACACGGAGTCGCGAATTCCTTAGGCAAGAGCACTTATTGGTTTCCTTTTGCCAATCAGATGCCCGAATATTTTTAGATTTATATGCGAAAGTGGGAATAACACGTCGGAAGAGCAAAGCAGCTAGCAGTTTTTTTTTTTACGTGGTAAAATCATCAGATGAGGCCTCCCACCCCGGGCAGGGCGGGAGGGACTGTCAGACTTGTACTGACTAAAATCCGCGGTGTCCTTCAATAGCCTTTTATGTTCCGGGGTCACGGTGATGGTATAAGTCCCGCGACCCCGGCAGGCTGTAGCCCTCTGAGAGGGGGCCTCGTCATAGGCCTAGCTGGTCGACGCGCCGTCAACCAGCTAGCAACAGTTTGTGTGCGAATATAAAAAAAGAAGAAAAATACAAGTAAATAGGTTCGTAGTGTGAGCACTTTCAGTTTCCTATACCTACGTTGGAACAGCCACGAGATAAGTACTTCACCTTAATGGCAACGGTTAAAAGAACAAGTACATGATATTCCTTTTACAGGCCACGATATTATAAAACTCATTTATGTAGGTAGCTATTTAAAAAGGTATATGAAAGCTGGTATGACTCTTTAATATGTAAAGGAGTTTTCTTATGTTTTATGAAACTTTTTTCCTTAACGAGTAGCAGTGTTCGCTTTCTCATCATCATCATCTGCCTAGCCTTTTCCCAACTATATTGGGCTCGGCTTCGAGTCAAACCAGATTCAGCAGATATCAGTATTTTACATGGAGCGACTGCCTAATCAATTTCAGGGTCACGGGACTGTCTAATTAAGTAACCGTGACCCTGTAATGTAAAGGACTATTGAAGAAATGCCTTGGATTTCAGTCAGTGCGATTCTGACGGTCCATCCCTTCTCGCCCTGTGTAGGACTAATTTGATGAATTTACCACACTAAAAAAAGAAAAAAATGTACAGCGCTCCTGCAAATGTAACAAATTATTTCACTACATTTTTTTCTAACTTTTTTTATTGACGTAAAATCAAAGGTGAACAATTTGTTTTTTATTTTTCTCTTTTTAATAATTTAGAGAAGAGACCTAACAATTCAGAATATTGTTATTAAATATGATCTAACTTGATATATCGACATCCTCGTAAAATAAAATATTTAAACAGGTTTCAATGAGTATGTCATAATAAGCTTAGTGCCAAACGTTCTACATACAAAAAAAAATTGTTTTTTAATAGTTTCTGAACGCCAGCACCACATTAAATGGGTGAAAAATGGGTATTGCTAACCATAACCGGAAACAAAATTGCATAAATTCCCTTTACAATTTATTTGGGTCAAATTCCAAACCGAATTCAATATTTTAGGAAAGTCCTAAGCTTAGCACATTCGGATATAAACCTAGATCAGATTTCATATAGAGGTCATTCACTCTGTGAATCTAATCATGGGAAGATGTGTTCATATCGCAATGGCATCCGGGTTCGAACAAACTGTGGTTGCTTTTACTGTTATAGAGTTTAAAGAGAGAGTTGCTTGAATGGATTGAAATGTTTTCGTTTAATGAAAGTCGATTTTTAAACGAGTAAGCAGTAGAGAAGATGGCGGGACGCGTTAAATAGAAAAGAATAGATTTTTGTTCTTGATGTGCTATAAGTGGAGGGAATGGCGGAGGCCTTTGCCCAGGAATTGGACGATACAAGCTTAAAAAAGTAAAAAAGGGGATTCCATAACCCTCTTTTTGACATCATGTTTCTATTAAGAGTCCCGAGTAGAATATGTATACTTATAAAAATTCAAGAGCGATTTTTTTTCTAAGCTAAAAGTATTTTTTTTTATGTGAGATGGGTTTGCTCTTTACCTTAGTCTAGGTCAGGAACGACCAAGAAAAGGTCGACGATGGAGCGAGCTTACCCAGAAAAAGCCTGTTCACTCTAACTTTGAAGAGATTAGGGTTGTATGCGTTCGGAAACACAGACGCAGGCAGTTCTTCCTTATCATGAATAAGTATTTCAGACTAAGCATACATTTATTAATACAATGTTACAACACTTCGATGCTTAGTCTGACTTCGCAGCAGTATCGCACCCAGTGGATCTAAACGGCCGCAATATTGTCTCCTAACTGACTAACGCAGCACGAACTTGTACCGATACTAGATAACTGCTCATTTAACGTCAGTACTTCACTTTGATACTTCATCAGGTATCGTAACCGTATCGTACACATATCGTCAGCTCTAAACCGCAACAGTATCGTCCCCCTGTCGACTACCATAACACGAACTTGTACGGTTGTACCGAATACAAGATAACTGCTTCGTGACTTCGATATTATGCATAGAATTATATCTTCCAGTGTTGTGGCTTGCCTGCAAGCTGAAAAGTGGGTAACTTAACAAATTCGTGTTTCGAGGATATATGCCTGAATATATTTGTCTTATTTTGTACAAATCTAAGAGTACTTCTTTCTTTAAATGTTGTGATGATGGATGGATGGCTTTTATTTCTTCCACGCAAAAATTCCTATGTTTATGTATTTGAATGAAACTACAACTCAAACTGTCTTAACAACCTGGATTAAGATGCAAGGTATCTTCTATCCCGGTATAATAATAATAATTTTCAACTTATATGCAAGTATCTTCAAACAGACTTTCCGTCTAGCTTAGGCACCAGTCTCCCCACAATATAATGTCATTCAATTATGTATCAATTAAAATTGTTAAAACTGTTACTGATATTTATTTGTATTGAGGTGAGAAGTTAATCTTATCTTATTCAACTTCAAGCTGTTATAATGCAAAAAAGTATTTCTGAGGGATACGCTTTTTGGGATTCAAGAGCAGTATGCCTGTTCTGTCGTTTATTGAGCTGTATATGGCTGTTTTAATTGTGTTTCTGTTAGTGGCAATGATTAGAGGTTCGCATGCCAGATGGAATTGCATTCGGTTGTATGTGAGAATTTAGTTATAAAGATTTTAGTGTACTTTCTTGTCCTCTTCTTTTAGTCTCCTGTTCCTTGTTGGTTTTTTTTTAACTTAGCCCGAATTTCTCCTGCAACATAGGTGCGTTTATAAACTTATAAACGCACGTACATAATCACCCAGACTCGGAATAACTAATTGTAGGTCATACAAATATTTGCACCGTGCGGGGTTCGAACTTGCTACTTATTGCGCAGCAGTGGATCACCCACAGGGTGGCTGCTGTTGGCGTACAACATGGCCCTCGGCCTCGACTATGTTTTACGACAACAGCAACCAAGAGCAGTAAGTTTGAATGCTAGAATGACTGGGTGTTTTGTCAACTAGGGCGTATTACCTAGATTTCCACTTATCGAAATTTCTTACGAACATCTTCCAGAATTGAATCTCTTATCCTTTTTTTCCTACTAATATTATAAACGGATTTGGATATAATTTAGTTTATAACTTGGATTAACATATTATAGGATAGTTTTTATTCAGACTTTACGTTTTCTTGGGATACTTTTCGAATTGTAGCGGGTGAAACCGCTCGCCACAGCTAGTTATTGATAAAAGTCGAACAAGTACTTTTCGTGCATATTTGTTTCATTTACTACAGAAAAAAGTGATACCTACTCTCACTTAAAAAATAACAATAGGTGGCAAGGTCGATTGTGGTAGATGGGAATAAAGAGTTTTTTCGATATAAAAATCCAGAATCGAAACAAAACTAGTTCTACTTTCTACCTAAAAATCAAAGACAAGAATAAATAAATAAAAGAAACCGAAGACAAAAGACAAAGGTTTAGTATCAGTGTTTCAGTGACATTTGTTCCGTGTTATCTAAGGGTGGGAAAAATGTTCCTGTCCGGGACGCAAGCTGTGATATATTGCTGCGTAATAATGAACATAGGACCTCCATGTACGTATATTCAGTGGCTAGAGAGATAACAAAGTTGATTTACCTTTTGTCTAGCGGGTTTCGAAATTTCTGAAAAGGCCACAAAGTCTGGGTGTCTACTTTCTAAGCCCGTAAACGAAAATACGGGAACTGATACAGATGTCCGAACGTAGCACACGTCTAAATCAAATTGTGGAGTATGATACCGCCTCGACTGAAGTAATTTTGACGCGGCACTAATGTTTATGTCATAACATCAAATTGCATTAAAATGTAGTACCACTAATTTCCGCAGGTCAAAAGTGTTGGCGCGGACACTATGGATGTCTACTCTATCTGTCAAAATAGTAATATCATTCATTCTTACTTCGGGTTCGTTGTCAAAACGTTCGTTGCTAAGGCCGAAACCACGGGTTTCGTGCTCAGAGTTAGACCCCCTCGCCTCACGCTGATACATACTTTGGGAAAGTTTGTCGGACTAATTTGAGGTTTCATCAGTCTTTGTTAGGTAATATGGCATCGGACTCGTGTTTCTCCTAGTTTGTCCATCTGGATGAACAATGGGGACTAAGGTCCGTATTATAGAACGTATATCAATACTGAAGTGTCCTTGAATGTCGTTTAAAGTAATGCTTGAGTATAGAGTGAGGTTCTGTAATGCAAGCCTTAAGGTCATACCGAAACGTGAGGGTGCTAACACACTTCAATAGAACGAATCTAATTTTATTTACTAAACGAAAAGCTAAACATTGCCAGTATCGTCGCGTCATCGTCACTTCGCAACGTTTCGTGTCTGGGTGTAAACTGACCCTTAGAGTCCCGTGCTCCAACTGATGATCATTATGTGCTATATGGAGCTGTCAGCAAAACTGACGAGCAGGTTCCCGGGACCCTGGAAAGCACAGGGCTAAAGAAAGAATATGGTGGTAATGATCACTATAGTCAAGTAATTCATTTATTGGTTAGATCCCTTATTAAGTCGTCGCCGTCGTCTCAAAGCGATCACCTTGAAAACAATATAATATGTTAATGCTATCGGTCGATGTTCCGATATGACAAGCAATTGTGCTTAAAGGTATAACCATTTTACAAATAGAGGAATTGCTAATGATGCTGCTGTAAATTCACCAACTGAGTCACTTTCAGTAATAATCCCGTTTTAGCCCCGCTGAAAGAACCAAAAACTGGTCAAGAAAAGGCCTCTCGAAAAACGAAAATCAATAAAAATAGGCCTCCTCATTCGAAAGCCAATAAAACAGCTTATCCTTCGTGATTTTCAGAACACTTACGGTCTAGTCCGGTTCAAGTAGATGTATAAGTTCTCAAGATCCATTGATTTATATGGTCCATATTGAATCACGAGTACGCATGATAATAGGGGTAGAGGCATACTTGTGTAATATATTGAGTATGTACCGTATGTTTATTTAAAGAATAAACAAGCTTGGATTTGGAGTACTTATATTTTTGATTTTTTTGGATAAATAAGTGTTTATGTAAATAAATTACATTTATGAAAACAAAGTAAAATACCGGATAAAATGAGAGCGGTATTTATTAGTCCAATAGTAGAGTAACAATCGCAGCAGATCGAGATCGAGCAGTGGTGGCCCAGTGGTATCGGTCCCGACTTACGAGTTGTAGGTCGTGGGTTCGAACCCCGCCAGGCGCATTACTTTGTGTCATTTATTTCATCAGTACTGCTCTCATAACGGTGAAGGAAAACATCGTGAGGAAACCGGCATGTCCTAGAACCGAAAATTCGAAGATATGTGACATCTACCAATCCGCACTGGGCCCGCGTGGTGGATTATGGCCCACTCCCTCTCTCAGAGAGGAGGCCTGTGTCCCAGCAGTGGGAACATTATAGGCTGATGATGAGAGTAACAATCGGCATCTTAAGTTTTATGTCAATGATGGTTGCCTGAATTATTTTTTACTAATAAGTTAGATATTATGTCTAATAATGTTGTCAACCCCGCAGCCATTATTATCTATTCCATGACCCATATAGCTTGCTATTACATAAATCAAACTTTCTGGAAACTCTGAATCTGCGTACAAGTCATCAATATAAGTTTAAAAAGTTTTTTTTGTAAAAGGGAATGAGACAGAGCCTGGTAAGTTCTTTCCCACCCTTTTTTCTTGCAAACATAGAATCACACACAATCACCTGATTGTAAGATGCCAGATAAACCCATCTGTCATCGTACAATCAGGTAATTGTCTATGAGACCTTCTATACGCACCCACGAAACAAAGAAATTTCTTGTCCCCACACAAGAAATTTCTTACGTAACTTTAACGTAAAAAAAAGAAAGAAGAAGAAGAATTTCCCCCAAATGTTTGCACCAACTTTTCAAACATTGCACTGCAATCATCAGCCTACTCGCACTACTGGAACACAGGCCTTCTCTCTGTGAGAGGAACTTGCACGGCAACACAGTTTTAGCACAATCCTGTTTGTACATAAATACTCATCAGTATGACAATACAGGCTTGCTGACAAACATTGGCATGGCTTCAAGACAATTATAATTTGTACGTATGCCAATGTTTGTCTCTGTGAAGTGGTGAGAGATGGAAATATACGGGGAGTTAAAACGGGAGGGCACGATTGTTTTGTAACGGATAGGCATCGTCATTTGTTTTGTGAAGGTGAGATGAGATTTTGAGCCTCTTTGCTAACCATATACGATTCACTTTACTTTGAAGTGTCTAGAGTGCTAAAAGTGGCGTAATTCATGTACAGTATCAGTCTGTATGACAAGTCTACTACCACGGTGAACTGGTTGGATCGTGTCTAGCTGGCATAAGGTTTCGATCAGATAATAAAAAAATGTCTGCCCATATCCTGTGTCTGCAATCTATTTATATCGGATTCATTCACATTGAGTGCAAAAATTTTAAAAAAATGTACTACGTAAAATGGGTTTATTTTAGGTATAGAAACTCTTTTCTGATCTGAAAAATCTTAAACAGTGTTGTGATCTACGGCAATGCCTAAAAATTTCTGAAAAGTTTCAGGCAGTTTTATGTCTCTCGGCTTATCATTATCAGACTCTGCAAGGTACTTTAAAGCATTTCACTGTTTTTCCTATTTCATTTATCTCTTTTGATCTGCCGTGCGGTGAAACTCGACCGTCCAAACAACAATTCGAGTTTTTTGTTACTACTATTTTTTGCAACCTATGCATCTAGTGACTACTCGCATTGCCAGCCTTGCCGCTAGTCACCAGGCATGTCAACCCACAAATCCAATCAACCCAATTCAAAATCAAATCAATCTTCAAATTCGCGTCTTTTCCTATTCCAAATCCGTATGTTTCTAATCTACCCCAACATTATCAGCGTATGCAAGCTCATCGGTATTACACAATACTAAGATTTATTCACTACTAGTTCGTACCGCGTCTTCACTCGGTAGTCCGACCACGATTGAACTGATCTGATGAAATATTGTTATATTATTGAAATATGTTATTAGGCGTAATATATGAATGAACAAAAATATTTTTTGTTTTCATTTGCATTTCCTCGTGTTATCAATACTGATGGTGTTGGTTTTCGGAACCCGGTAAGTAAATATTATTAGTATAAACTGGTCAAGCAAGGCCCCGGTACTCACCTGGGGTCACTTTGCCTGCCGTGGTCACGAGACGCTGCCGGGTCACGGGACTGTCTAAACAGGTAACCGGGATCCTGGAACGCAAAGGGTTATTGAAGGAACACCGTAGTTTTTAGTCAGTTCGAGTCTGACAGTCTTTTACGCTGCACCCAGGGCGGGAGGAATCATTTGATAATTTTAAAATAAGGTTGCTGTACTATGTTTAAAATATGATTTCAAACTCAGCCACAATAATTATGAGGTCATGACAGACAGACAAACGAACTTTCGCATCATCTATGAGAACTAGAATGTTAATGTCTATCTAAATATAATTATAGCCGTATTATTTCTAGTTTGAGTATGTTCAGTAATAAGATGTCATAACTTCTGGATATCATTTCCATGTTTATTGGGGAATGAAGGAAAATTATTAGATTACTAGTTTCTAAACTTATATCATATTCTAGGTTTCTTTAGAAGTATAAGTTAGCAATAATTTGGTGGTGTGGAGGATGTCCTCTCCCTCATGTGGGGAGTTTTACAAAGAGGAAGGAGGAGGTGCTCGGAATACCAGAGTATATTATTTTTACGTAGTTATACATATATTAGCAGCAGTTTTATAAGTGGCTTATTTTTTATGTAAACTGCACAAAATTGAAAATAAGCCTATTAAATTATGAAAACATTGCCAATGAAAGATAAATTAATTTACAAAATTGATCCACAAATAATTATCTCCCTTGGGAAGAAAAATTGTAATCCTCAGACTATGATCGAGGCTGTCGAAATATTGGGACTTGGTAAATAATAGAAGAAAATTGAGGGTTTCATTTAAATTGAGCTATGAATAATTAATACTTTCTTAGAATTGGGAAAGTTTGTTTAGTTTAGGAACGGATACAATCATCGATTGATATTTAAGCGTAGGCCATACAATTAGCGAATTAGTGAGCGAGCGAGCGGGAGAGCGGATGTGAGGGAAATTTTATAAATTAATTGAAGCTTTGGTTAGCGAAACTTGTGGGTAGGCACTGAAAACTACGAAAGACGACCTATGAACCTACCTTTGCGAATGGGTGTAGAATCAATCCCATCCCATCAAATTTCCTTAATTTTAATTCGACGTTTAAAAGTGCCTCTTTGATGGCCTAATTGAAATAAATGATTTGACTTTGACTTTGACGAGTGTCGAGTAGTCAAAAGAAGATCGTGAAAGTGGGAGAAAGCAAGCGCACTAGTTTATCCTGTATCGTGGAAACAATTAAAAATTATAATACTCACATTTACAAAAAGTCAGAACCGGAACAATTGTAGGTCAAACAAAATATATTTGTTCCTTGCAAGAATCAAACTCGACACGCATCGCAGCACTCAAAGCCGCCTGTTTGTACGGTCAGCCAAGAAAGTGGTGTACCAGTTTTGATTTAGTTTCCCGGTCATCGAAAATTACAACAAGGTTCGTTATAAAAAGATATTACTGAAAGAGACAACATTATCATGACGTAAACCTATGTATTTAGTATTCATACGTCATATGTCACATTTAAGTACATGACATTTTAACCTTTAGTATTAATGAAAAGGACATTAGTTTCTACAAAGCAATTAAAACAAAAGTAATAAAAACTATTTAAATAGACAACCGAATTCCATTTGAAAAAGAAAACTGACAATTGACATTTTGTCAAATATATGCAAAAAATCGATATATTTTCCGTGTTATTTTTCAATCAACTGCATATAAAATCATCTCAATGCCTGCCAACTTGACCATTGCCGAAAGAGCACAAATAATTGCCCAATTTAATGAGGGAAGCAGTATCAGTGCGATATCCCGGAATTTGAATATATCGAGGCGTTCTGTCCGCTTTTGGATTCGTCGTGAAGGAGAGGAGGGAAGTTTGTTGGATCACAGAAGAAGTGGTCGCCGGCCTGCACTCTCCAATAACGATAGAGAATTCATGAGACGGGAATATGAAATCAATGGTTTTAAGCCCACAAAACATTTTGCGGAGATGTTCGATGTGAGTGCCCAAACAATAAGGAATCATCTACATTACATGGGGTTGCACCACAGGCATTACGCCAAGAAAATATATTTGACGGGTGCTCACAGACTTGCTCGTCTGAACTTCGCCAGAGAGTACGCCAGATACAGTGTTTTGTGATGAAAAAACGTTTAAATCCAGTCAGCATGGACGTCTTCACCTTTGGCGATATAATTCAACACGGTATAAAGATGATCATGTAATCCCAAATAGAGAATAAGGTCGAATTTCCGTAAATATTTGGGGCTGGATGAGTGCGGATGGTGTAGGAGAATTGTGTTCTCTACCTCCTCGAGCGACGGCTGTAAATTATATCGACGTGCTTCAGAATGCAATGCTACCGACAGTCCGTAATGTTTACCCGGAGAACGAAGTGCCACAATTTGATTTTGTTCAAGATAATTGTTGTTGGGAGTTAGAGTTGGGAGGAAATGTGGGGAACCGATATTTGCTCATGGCTTGTTGGTTCAATGAGGTCTCGTCTTTTAGAGGTTATAGAGGCCAATGGCGGTTACAAACGTTTCTAATTTTTAAAAAATTTCAATATCTTCTAAATATTACTATATATGCTATTTTTTTGTTTGTTATAAGTATTTTAAAATTGATTGTAAAATTTAATAAAAGGATAAACCTATTTTAGCTTGTTTTTTATTGATATTGTAATTACAAGTTTACAGAAATTGTAGGTTTGTGGATTTGCCTTGTGCCTTTACAATTTTATGTAACTTGTTGATTACAATTCTGAATTTGTAGATACAACTTTGTCATCAAAATCTACAGCCCCCCGCCGTTGTTTTTACGACGTCATTGGTTCCATCAAGTTTAAACTAAGAACAGCCGTCAGCACGAGTTTTCAGTTTTTGGAACGTAAAGTAAACTGGAATTTTGACTACTTCAAATTGACAATTTTTAAGGGAAAAATTGGTTCCTTCTTCGCACACCAGAGGCGCTGTTCCATATTTTCATACAAGAAACGCTGTAAATACTGGAAAGTTGCTGTAAAGTAAAAGATTGAAAACTCGTGCTAAGGGTACAGCTGTCACGTTACAAACAGTAATAGTCGTTATCAATAATCAGATAAAGACAGCAATAGAAGTTGTTAGATCGATCTGCAAGCGAAACTAATCTTTATCACCTATGAATCTGCAAGCGATATTCAACCTTAGGGTGGTACACCACTTTCTTGGCCGACTGTACGTATCGCTGCTTAACTTTTCTTTTTTATTCAGCCTACACTGTCCCACTGCTGGGCAAAGGCAGCCTGGCAGCCTTCTTGGCGACGTTTTGGATGCCCGTTTTGGAACGCAGCGTTGTGTTGCGAACTCTGTCCTGTCGTTTGATGCCCAGAATTCTGCGTTCCATTGCCCTTTGGCAGACTCCAAGGCGGAACCTCTGCGACTCGGTAAGTGCCAGGTCTGATCACCGTAGGTTAGGACGGGCAGGGTGCACATGTCGATGAGTTTGCGCTTTAGGGAGATTGGTAAATCACCCTTCATAAGCGTCTTCTAGGACCAGTAGCTTTTCCAGACATTTTCGATTCGGCGATCGATTTCTTTTTCTTGCCTGTTTTCGAAAGATACTAACTGGCCCAAGTAGATATACCTAGTCATCGACATAGTTAATATTCTGCCCATCTGCCTCAACCCTACGCTTGGTGCTATTAGTCATTATCTGTGTTTTAGACCGATTCATTGCAAGTCCCACCAAGGAGCTAGCCGTGCTCAGTTCCTGGATCATGGTTTGTAGTTCAAAAGCTGCTGCTGCTTAAATACAAAAATATAAAATGCCTTTGTATTTAAGCAGCGATATGTGTAATTTGTGATTTCAGCATGTAAAATGAGAAGATACCTTCTCATTACCACGGTATCACGGTATTTAAGATACCTTGTTTTCAATATCGTTTTCTCCATGCGTTTGTGCCCGACCCTCAGATCCCAAGGAGGTATGGTCCATCTAATCAGGTTATGACAACGGTCAACAGCGTGCACCTTGCGTGCTAAAAATATTGCTGACCGTCACGTTCTCTGACCCTACCCCTTATCTAGGGGCAAGCAGAAAATTCAAAATGGCGTATAAGCCCCGCCCTGCATACCCCATTTATCAATGTCTGCATACGCTGATCTGCTCATGGGGTTGAAATTAGGAGAAAGAAAAATGTTGCTGCAAATATGATTTGAAAAGGGCACGTAAAATATTTTGGTTCAGTGAGAGTGAAAATTTTTGATTCCTAAGACACAATGTGTGTGAATGAATTATGTGATCATTATAAATTATAAACAAAGGTCGAAACTAAAAAGTTATAAAAGAAGATTTCAAAATGTCTTTTTAAAGTCAAGTTTTCCTTGAAGTATTTAAGGCGCTAATAGTATGGAAAATTAAAAATTGCCTTTAGTGTACGAATTAGTTTACTTTAACGTCACAGAAACGCGAAAAGTTCTGATAGAGCTTCCATTTATTTAAGCTGCATTACACTATTTTTTGGGAAATGTTTGAGACCTATGTATGCTGCTTATTTGTAGGTACTCGTATGACGATTTATTAAAATCAAACCAGACATGAAATTTTGGATGAAATGAACATAATATGACAATATTAACTGCAAGGAGTATTATTATAATGTAAGTATAAATACCAAGAAAGTACATAAAGTTTCGCAATTTAAAAAAATCTGTGACGGAATATCTTCCGTGATGTTGTTATGTAATCGCGATCATGGCGCTTGCAACAGCGTCGAAATATCGGGAACTCAAAATGAATAATCTCGGAAGATATCCCGTAAGTGACATTTTAAATTGTGAAACAAACCGTGATAGCCTAAAACAGTGTATACGTAAAAGTTTAGCATTTTTTTAAAATTACATTAATACTTATAATCAATAACCATTGATCCAAACATTTGATACAAAACAAGATAATTTTCCAAAATCTCTAACTCGATCATATAAGTAAACATTATTTAAGTAAACTGAATCAAAAATAAATACATATTACATGGACAGCCGAAGATGTATTATTTATTCGTTTTGTTTCGCTAAACATCCCACGAGAAATCTTTGATTTCGTCAACGTATTTGCTCGGGAGGATCCCTTTGTAAATCTTTATTTTGTGTCGCAATACTTTCAAATAAATAATAATACTTTATTTTCGAGATGATTTAGATAAGGGATAAGTATACAAAGGTAGGGATTATTTTCGGAGTTTGTTTTGACCTGAAGGTGTAGTTTCCGGTCGCGGGATTGTCTCACTTGGTAACCATGCCCTAGTTAGTACATACGTAAAGGTCTATTGAAGGATCTCCGTGAATTTTAGTCAGTACAAGTCTACGTTATATAAACGAAAACTTGTGATAATACTGAGGCTTTATGAGATTTTTCAGAGGGACTAGAAAGCATCATGATATTTTTACATGTTTGTCAATTGATAAATCGCAACGATGTGACTTGTCACAATTTAGCTGCCTGTCTGTACTCATGGCGGGTAACCACCATGAGTACAGGCAGCAAAATTGAGGCATAGTATCTGCAACCGCGGCTTAACCTTGAAGATCGGCTAGTGCAGCTGATATTATTGGGCCCCGAACTCCAAGACTTCCAAAAATGTTGATGTTTATTTTCGGCCAGTGTCATGTGGTGTAATAAGTAGTTACTAAGCCTCCTTCATATACGTCAGACGCGTCATAAACGTTCCCACAAATAATGTGAATACAGTGACAAATAATAAACACCTCTTACAATAGTGCTACTTAAAACATTGATTAAACGTTGGTGAATCGTATTAAGTGGTATTGAACTTAAAATCACGGCTAAAAAAAAGGACAAATCGCGTTCTAAAATTCTTGTTAACATTATTTGAGGTTATAACCGTCATCTGTCAAAGTGAACAATTGTGTCAGATGTCACAGTGATACCAACATCAGAAAACAAAAGTTAAGTTCAGAAACTAAGTTCAAGTTTACGTTTCGTTTCACCTAAAGATGTCTCTGTCACCCGAGATGGCACTACTTCTATCTAAAATGACAGAACAACTAAACTTGCAGACAACCACGATTACAGAAAATATAACTGCAGCTATATTACAACAAGTAGATGAGAAAATAAAACCGATTATAGAGGAGAACGAAAAACTAAGATATGATGTTGAGATATTAAATAGAAAGATTCTAAACCTTGAGTCAAATAGTAGAAATAATAACATAATAATTCATGGCCTACCTGAGGAAAAGGATGAAAAATTTGAAGACCTGAGTGATCTAGTAAAATCGACAATGAACGAAATAGAAGTGGAACTTGAAACAAGAGACATTAACAGACTTCAGAGATTAGGGAAAAAGGGACCTGTTGATGGAAAAACTAGACCAATCTTACTTGCTACTACGAGCCTGCAAAAGAAAATACAAATTTTAAAAAACAAAAAGAAATTGAAACTTGACTCCTATATCACCCACGATCTCCCGAAAGAAGTACTTCAGGCTAAGAAAGATAATAAGAACAAAAACTCTGACAGCTACAAAAAAGACGCAGAAAAAAGGAAGATGTCTGAAACTCCAAGCCCTGCCAATCAAACGCAAACTAATACGAAGATCCACAAAGCAGATGCCTTTCAATACCTACGGCAAAGATCACATTCCTTTCCAGGAAAAAATACAAACAAAAACTAATGCTTGTTTATCGAGAACCGGAGTAATACAACAGACAACAAAAAACAATCAGTGGCAACATTTATTAAAATAATAATAATATATAATATATAATAATATTCCACAACTATCACACAACGCCATCTAGTCCCAAGCTAAGCAGAGCTTGTGTTATGGGTACTAGACAACTGATAAACATACTTATATATTTCTAAATACATACATATTATAGATAAATAACACCCAGACACAGAACAAATGATCATGCTCACCACACAAACATTTGTCCTGGGTGGGAATCGAACCCACGACCCCCGGCATAGCAGTCAGGGTCACTAACCACTAGACCAACAGGCCAGTCACAACAAAATATCTCAAAATTAAAACAACACAATCAAACCACTCTCCCACCACGGCTGGTCACCGAGGGAGAATTAGACCATCACCCTCTAACAAAGAAACAAAAACTATATATTGCAACCCTAAACACTAGAACCTTAAGAACACCAGAATCTTTACTAGAACTGGAGGAAGCATTACGGGACCTAAACTGGGATATATTGGGTATTAGTGAAATGCGAAGGGCAGGCGAATCAATAGAAGAACATCCTGGTTATGTAATATTCAACAAGGGTGAAACGGGTGGACAAAGATGAGTTGGATTTATGGTTAAAGCACACCTCAGAAGTTACATAACAGATTTCATCGGCGTCACAGACCGGATTGCAATACTACTCATCTCATTACCCGGATATAAGAAAACATGTTCTATCATCCAAGCCTACGCTCCTACAGAACAAGCTAATGAAATAGAACACAACTCTTTCTACAACAAACTAGATCAGATCATAACTGATTATGCAAACAATATGATCATACTAATGGGGGACTTTAATGCCCAAGTAGGAGCTAAACAAAACGAAAATGAATTTGTGTTAGGTAAGTTTGGCCATGGTAAAAGGAGTAAAAATGGGAAAAGGCTGATAGACTTTTTGCTTGAGCACAATCTTACACTTTTGAACAGCGTATTTAAGAAAAATTTGAATAATAAGTGGACTTGGATTTCCCCAGATGGAAAATATAAAAACGAAATAGATTACATAATAAGCAGCCACACGAAATTATTTACGGATACATCAGTAGTTTCGAGCCTGAACTTCAACACAAATCATCGCATGGTAAGAGCATCACTCAATATAATCCCACCTAAAAAGACCAGAAAGTATATTGTCCAACCTAGTGCAGTCAAAGATATGAAAATCAACAAGGTCATGTCAAACTCCATGAAAGAACTCTGCAGTGAATTGATGACCAGAGACACAACACACATAGAATCCAGTTATACAAAACTTCATAAGAAGCTTGTCTGCCTTGGCACCAAAAAACTTGCAAAACATAAATACAATTTAAGTGACACAACAATGCTGTTAATAAATGAGAGGAAGCTCATATTCAACAACAAAATGAAAAAACAGAATATTCAAAGTATAACTGAGCTAAGCAAGAAAATCAAAGAGGGCATTAGAAAGGATAGAAGATGCATGAGGTTACAGACTCTCGAAAAACATATTTTATCAACGGGAGGAACCAGAAAAGCTCTTAAAGAATTGCGTGAATCAAGTCCATGGATACCAAATTTAAAAAATAACCACTACAATATCACAAATCGAAAAGACATCAATAAAATAGCTACAAATTTCTACCAAAACCTTTACTCCAGTAGAGATACTGTAAATCAAAGTAGATACGCAAGTTTAATAAGCACTCCCTCAATTTCTGAATCAGAACCTGAAATCCTACCCAATGAAGTTAGACAAGCCATACAAAGCCAAAAGCCGGACAAATCACCAGGCCCTGATAAGATCACAAATGAGTTACTGAAAGGCACCCTGGAAGAATTGATTCCTATACTGACAAAAATCTTCAATAACATTTTACTATCAGGATGCATTCCAAAACAATGGGAAACGTCACATATAATCCTAATACACAAGAAGGGCCCAAAAGAAGACATTGAAAACTACAGACCAATAAGTTTGATGTCGAATATTTATAAAGTCTTCTCAAAGGTCATCCTTGGACGAATAAGCATTGCGCTGGATGAAAATCAACCAATGGAACAGGCCGGCTTCAGGAGGAACTTTTCCACAATAGACCATTTACACACAGTGAAACAAATTATGGAAAAGTATAAGGAGTACAACAAACCTCTTTATATGGCCTTCATCGATTACACCAAAGCCTTCGACAGTATAAGTCATGACGCCATATGGGTAAGCCTGGAATTGCAGGGGATCCCTAGGTCATACATTAAAATCATTAAAAACATATACTCTCACAGTAAAGCAAGAATTCAACTAGAAACGCTTGGAGATGTTTTCAAGATTGGTAGAGGAGTCAGACAAGGGGACCCATTATCCCCCAAGCTTTTCTCTGCGGTTCTGGAGAATGTGTTCCGGAAGTTGGATTGGGACCAATATGGCTTACACATAGACGGAAGGAAACTTAACCATCTAAGGTTTGCAGACGATATTGTCCTATTTGAGGAAAACCCACACAACCTAGGAAATATGATTGAGGACCTGAACAAACAAAGTGAGAAAATTGGACTACTCATGAACATAAACAAAACTAAACTATTGACCAACCGGGACAACGTAGAAATCAAAATAAACAGGATAGGAAAAGAAACACCTTTATAAGATCCAAAACTAGAGTGCTAGTAAAGATAGACCAACTAAAGTGGAGATGGACGGGCCATACACTGCGAAGTACTAAAGATAAGTGGAGCAAAATCATTACTGACTGGTACCCTAGAGATGGTAAAAGGAATAGAGGAAGGCAAGGGAAGAGATGGGAAGATGAGTTAAAATTAACAGCTGGTCCCAACTGGAGAAGAGTAGCCAGAGATAGAAAACAATGGAAGATGTTAGAGGAGGCCTATGCCAGAAGGCACACTGAACTAACGGCCTGGCCACAGCTTCTAGCGGTGCGGCGCGCGGTGCGACGGGCGGCGCGGCGGGCGACGCAATTCGCGTTGGTATGCCACAGCTTGACTAGTTGCGACCGCGGCGGCGTCAGCGGTGGACGTACTCAGTATTATTTATAATGGCCCTATCAAAAGTGGCACGATGTTGTCTTGAGACTAATGCGTTTTTAGCTCAAGATATCATTAACTCTAAAATTGGAACGCACCCAGTTAATGAAAAAAGGAAAAACCTTGGCGAATTTCACACGCTTTATCACGAAAATAGGAATTATCCACAAAAAATTTTTGAATATACGAGGACAAGCATAGAAACCTTCGATTACATACTCGCCCAATAATACTAACACTAATAAGTTTTTCGGTATCCATTTGATGCGGAGCGAAATTTTCAAAACGATTTATTCAGTTCGCGCGAACACAAATACGTCCCCTCTCTGCCGCTGCATACGCCGCTCTGGCTGTGGCCGCCTCGATACTCCCGAGTGCATTTGTTTCACTCGCACACCGCGCCGCCCGTCGCCGCCGCATGCCGCGCGACGCTCTCCGCGCCGCAGGTCGCTCCGCAATTCGCGTCGCCGTTAGCTGTGGCATACTTCAAACTTTGTCTACCATTTGTTTTCCCTGCTCACCGCTTGTCGCGCCGCATTTCGCGCCGCAATTCGCGCCGCGCTTGGCTGTGGCCAGGGGGTAAAGAGACATAATTTAAGGGAAAAAAGAAGTTAAATAGTTCAGGATAAAAGGCTGATTGATTGAAGCCTCCTTAGAAATACCTATAAACTGTAATGCCTGCCCTGCCTCGACAAGTTTAGTGCGGCGGGAAGAACTCCGGCGCGATCTCAGGGCGATAATATGGAGGGAGCGATTGTCGCAACAGAGGTCCGGGCTCGTCGCGATGGCAGCGGTAAGACCCCCGGTAAGGTTTGAGGAGTGGCTAGATAGGCATCGCGTCTTGACCTACCACCTGACGCAGATCCTCACCGGACACGGAAGTTCCGGGTGTGGAGGTACCTGAGGAAACGCCTGGGTGTCACCACTGTGTGGATCGCCCGGAGGACACAGTGGAGCATACAGTGCAGGATTGCACCTCACGACCCAGCCGCAGTGGTAGACGCCCAGGACGTCGCAGGACGATCTCCGGCCAATAGGCGCGGGCATGCGGGCGCCGAGTAATGGACTACTCGCTCTCTGATCATGGAACATGCACGGGTCGACGGCCCGTCCTTGTGGTCCACGCGCATGGGATGGCGGGGTCTTTCAGACCCCGCCATCCCCTTCGAATCTAACCTGTCCGAGTCGGGGTGTCCCCAAGTCCCGAGCTCGCTTCGCTCGCTCTTGGATCCTAAGTTCTCCTTATAACAATAACAATCCTGAAGGCAAACAGTGAAAGTTTATAGGATACGCCTCGCCACTCCGCGCCTACACAGGCTTAAATAACACTCTAGGATTACGGTAGACACAACTGCGTGTAGCCAGTTTTGCAGCAATTCGTAGCAGACTTTGTAGAATGAGAAACGAAACTCCAATTTTCAATATTCCGAAAAAATGTGTTTATTCGAAATATTGAAAATTGGAGTTTCGTTTTTCGGAATGAGAACTCATCGATCATTACATTTTTCGAATATGTGAAAATCGGATAACGAAGAAATCGGACATATGACTTTCGGTCAAATAAATTTCGAGATTTTTAGTAATAGATATTGTAATTTTTAGGTATTATGATATTCGGAGTCTTGAAAATCGGAATATCGAAATTCGGAATAAAATATTTCGGAGTATTTGGGTGTTCCCAATATTTTCTTATATCTTTTCGTACAACTTATTCTCATAACGGCTTAAAAGATCAAGTTCAAAGAACTTATTAAATAAAGAGCCTTTGTCAGCCCAAATAATATGGAAAAAGTGGATTAACTATGTTTTCTTTGGTATACAAATAACCTCGAATTTATTTGAAATGCCAAGTAGGTAAGTTGTTTGAAAAAAATTAAGATAGGATAGCAACTGACTTTTTTTTGGGGCAATTTGGAAAGACCGACGTAATTATAGGATACATAATTGATAGGAAAATATATATAAAACGTGTTCTAAATTATATGTTTTTTTATGGGTTTAGCGTTTTATTTCCACGTTTTTCGTTTATTTGGTGTTGGTATTATTTTTTTGTGTTAACAATAATCTTACTAAATTATAGATTTGAAAGTTTGTGAGGATGGGTGGCCATCCACTATATGTTTGTTACTCGTTCACGCAAAAACTACTGAATGCATTTCAATAAAACTTAGTACACAGATAATTTATAACCTGGATTAACACATGGGATAGTTTTATCCCGATTTTATGTTCCACTGGGATAATTATCGAGTTGTAGACGAAGCTGATGGTAATGGGTAGTCAATAATAATTCTATCTTATTCTGACTTCTATCTCATGTTGTATAGTCACTAGAAACTTACGTGTAAGCAAATCTTAACAATCATTTCGTTAAGTTGAAAAAGCTTTAAAAATATTTCGAACTAAGAATTCTCGGGGGCTAAACAAAACCGTTTAAAAAAAGAACAATTTTAAACCAGCCAGTCACATTCTCAAAACAAAACACGGCCTCCACTTTCCAAAGACAATACCCCCTCTAATCTATATAAGGTGGGTACACAACAAAGGCGTCACCCAAAATGACGTCACATTTCAAATATGACGCGTCACTAAGGTGAATTTCTAAAGAGATAAAGCCGTGGGTACACGAGCGTAACGATACAAATTGTGGTATATCGTTGACCCTCGTCATTTGTAGCTTAGTCATCGATATAAAGTACCATTTTGTCTTGTCTTGAGCGTATGATGACCTAGGGGGGGTTTTTAAAGTGAAGAATGGTTTGCCCTCCCCCTTTTAATTCCTATAATGAATGTGTATGACAAATATTGCTTTAAGGCTTACAAAAGGTATCCGAGAAAGGGTCTCGCTGGTTCTAATTGGGGATGGTTTGTACAACAGTCTGTACTCAGTTTACAATTGTGATTTATATCCCATATGTTAGGTTTACACTTCTATTATTTATTGTTTACTAGCGGCCCGTCCCGGCTTCGCACGGGTGGAGGATCTGGTCTAAAACCCGGTCCCGATGGTTACAAACAGAACAAAAAAATAATTATCCCAATTGGTCAAGCCGTTTTCATGTTATGTCGTGACAACGGAAAACGGGTTTCATTTTTATATATATAGATGATTAAGTTGAAACGTTTAATGTATTTTATTTGTTGTTTTATTAGTTTATCTTGCGACATGGTGTAATATAATACGAGCGATTTTAAATGTTCCCACTTAAATGTATGGCAGTTTGTGCCCTAATCCAATAAGTATATGACCTTGTAAAAATTAGCGAATTTTGATTGTCTTTGATTTTGAGAGCAGGATAATAAAATAAATAACATAAAGTATAGCACTGGGTTCGAATTAACGACCTATGAAAGGTAAGTTAGGATTGTTACCACTGGGCCACCACTGCTTCTCCAACAATGATCAACCATTAGCTGTTGCCAGCGGTTTCACCAGCATTAATGTCGAAAATTATCCCACTGTAAAATAATACTGGGACAAAATGTATCCTATATATCTATATATTTTTTAGACTATATATCTCTCCACCAAGTTTCATCCAAATCCGTTTAACAATTTGTGTGTGAAAGACTTACCATGTTTCGCCATTACAATATCACGTAGTTAGACATATTTACTATTTTATGTACCAGGAAAAGGTTTTTCCTAAAACCGACAATATTCAACCACTGAAGAAATACCACGATTGTCATACAATGAAAATCAGTACCAGGAACCGAACGATTTATGAATGTCAAAGTAACCTAATAAAATAAAAGGTACATATCGGAACAGTTCACTTCCGGAAAACCGAATTTCAGCGGATCCATTACCCAATAATGGTTTTATTGCATCCGGAAAAAAATGTTATTGGTTTCCGGGTGTCGCTCGAAGGTTTTTTACCTCTGTCATTTGATCGAAATGGTAGGGAGATAATACAGGAAAATTGGGCGAGTAAGGTAAGCTTTTAATTTTTTTTTTGTGATCCAAAATCAAAAAAGTCCGCCTTGATGTAGAGCGAAAGGGGACTGCCAGACTCTGGCTGGCTGAATACGTTTTTGAGTAAATTACTACTTATTACATACTTTCTTCTTACCGTATTTCTCTTGTACCGTGGGGGCCTTCAGAAAATTTAAGCTCACATACTCAAACAACAAACACCCATACGGTACACCTATTTGTAGATTATGCACATATTTTGTTCTGTGCAAAAATCTAAGGTTTCGTTTACGTGTAACTATTTTTTAATTAACTTTGCCCCACGCTAGATTTCTCCAGTATCGTGGGTGCGTTTAAAAACATAGAATCTCACAAACACAAACACTCAGTCCCGAAACAACTCCTTGCAGATCATACAAGAAAGCCCCTTCGTACACTAGGCGACGCGAGTCTCCGATACCTTACGATTTCAACATCCATTGACGCTTACCTGTGTACGAAACTCTATGGATTTATATTGCGATAGTCACCTGGATACCGAAATCGTAAGGTATCGGAGACTTGCGTCGCCTAGTGTACGAAGGGGCTAACTGTTCCGTGCGGGGATCGAACCCGCGACACACAGCGCTGGAGTCCAATTGCTCAGCCACTGCGCTAAACGTGTCGTCAAATTATAGGTACCTACTTTAAATAAAGTAAAAAATACCCTACTCAGATACCTTTAGTTAAATACCTTCACCCCTCACCGCTCATATGCGCACGCCCTAACTCCTTTGACTCTACCACTCCTATCTCCGAGTAGACAGAGCCATCATTAGATAGTAATTTACTAAAACCACTGGCAACTATTAAGTCAACCGCAGTCATTTGACACACACTTGACAACCGAGGCACTACACGAACGCGTTGTAATCGCTATGTAAATACGCCGATTTTGGAATCGAAAACACTTCGACCATGTTAAGAAATAAACTTTGACGGCGACTTATTTTGATAATAATCAATAAGGAAATAAATGTTATGCAGAAAGTACTTTTAACCAAAATTAATTTTGGTAAAAAGTAAAAAAAGGCGCATACACAGAGCGAGCAGCGTTGCGAGCCATTTGCCGCGCGTAGCAGCTCGGTGTGTGTCTTGAACGAGCCGCGCGCTCTGCCACGAGCGAGTAACATCCAAAGCCACACTAACCTGCGCGACAAACGCATCACGAGGCTGCTCGCTCGTGTGGACGCGCCTATTGACGCTTTTGTTGTAATCGTGGTCGAAACCAACTTAAGCATTTTGTTCCAATGTTTGGCGAAAAGCATAATAATTAAGTAGAGATTTCTCTCGTTTATGCACATACTTTTTTTAGATTGCCTAAGTAAATATTTTAAGTGTCACGAGAATTTTCGTATTAAGTATTTACTTTACATCTACAACATGCAATTGCAAACGTGCTTTCCCCTCTGTTCACATATTAGTGAAAATAATTCGCAGTTTATTTGATTTGAATTTCACAGGTAGTTTCTCAATATTAAATACAATTTCAAAGGGCATAGAGTAGATAGGTTATTTGGAGTGTTATTGAAGTATTGCTCTTAGGCAGTTTTCACATTCGGGCGACAGTCGCGCGACAAACGCAGCTTATGCGCGGCTGTTCATATAAAATGTGAAGGAATATGCTTCTGCCGCGCTACTGTCGCGCTGCTAACGTCCTAATGTGAATGCGGCCTTAATTTCGAGGTGCTTGTAGTTTCAATTTTCATGTATTATAGACCGTCTGGCTAGACGGTTTGAAGTGGTAAACATAATATTGTGTTTGATCGAATTCATAGGCATTTTGGTCACGAACTGAATCCTTTTGAAAAGGGTAAATAAGTGGATTGTATTTTTTAAAGGTATGATAATATATGATAAATACTAAGCTCGTGGCCTACCATGACGTCGTAAAGCGAGAGTGATTACACTGTGGGAAAGAGACAAAGCTATACAAGTCGTCTAGCGACATCTCGTTTACACACTGGAATTTCTCTCCTTTTAAGACGTCATAGTAGGCCACCAGGACTAGTTGTTTTAACTTTTGCCTAGGGCTTAGACAAAGTGACCAACAAGATATATTAGTGACGACTATAGTGAAGAAATGGAAGATAATTTAGACTAACAAACTTCAAAGCTTTGTAAATCCAGTTCAAAGTTGTTGTATAAACATGAAAGAAGTCTTGAAAAGATTAGAAGGTTTGGAAGTACATAGGTTACTAATTCTTTACTACTCTCATTCAATGTAATTTCGTGAATTCATGTCAAAAGTATAATATTGCAGAATTAAAAAGATGATTGTCCTTTTCGAAATATTCATGTTTATCAATTTAAACCTAACTTACAAAATCAAATTTTGTCCAAAATCAAATTTGGTTACAGATAGCGCATAAGGCGCCACGATCATTAGCCTTATATTTATTCAGCAAAAGGTTCAAAAAACATACACAAAAACTATCAACATCCAGAAAGAGACTGCAAACAACTAAAATAAAATATAAAACTACATTTTAAAACAGTCTGCATTTTCCTCTTTAAGATCTAAACGAGGTCAGAAAGAGCGGGTATCGTTAAAGTACTGCATTTGCTGCGAGATGAGCTCAAAATAGCCGGGATCACGCGAAGGACGGCTCCTCAGCATCCGGCTGATAAAAGACTGAAAACGCTGTAAATGCGGGTAGGTAATCTATACAGGGTGACTTTTTTACCACCGTTCAAAATTTTTATTGATTAATATATTACAATTTGGATGGTGACTAAAAATCATCCTGTGTACATGCCCACTGATAGATATTTTTTGTGCATAAACTTGCATCTACACTTTGTTGCAACAAAATGCAACACGGTTAACATTAGGTAACTTCTATCACATGTGTGGCTCCTTGTTACTATTTGCTGATTGTTACTTACGCGTCCATACCGCCAACAACTTAAAATAACAAAACAAGCAACAATATGATCTAACAATCATATCGATTGTAGAGTAACGTTGCTTGACTTATGACCAACTTGCAACGTTGCATTTATTCATTAAACATTAATTTTGTGTTAAGGCGACAACATACTTGTGTATGTGGCGTGCCGTTACGCACTGGACAATACATTTAGTTCGGCGCATCACGGTCACGAGTGTTCTAAGATGCTTTTGGTTTTATGAGAAACAGAGTGGTTTTTTACGTGGTACTAGATGAGATCTCCCAGGGCGGGACGAGAGAGACTGTCAGACCTGTACTGACCAAATTCACGGTGATCCAGCAGTAGCCTTTAGCGTTACAGGGTTACGGTTACCCGATGAGACAGTCTCGCAATCCCAGAAATACAGTTCTGACATGCACCAATGTGATTTAAGGACAATACACACGAACTGGAAAATAAAAAAGTTGAGGCGCAAATCAAATACGAGTTCACTTAAATCAAGATCTGAACCGTCAGCACGAGTTTTCAGTATTTGAGACGTAAAGTAAACTGGAACTTTGACGACTTCAAATTGACAATATTCAAGGGAAAAATTGGTTCCTTCTTCGCACACCAGAGGCGCTGTTCCATATTTTCATACAAGAAACGCTGTAAATACTGAAAAAACTCTGTAAAGTAAAATAGTGAAAACTCGTGCTAGGGGTACTGTTGGAAAAGATTGAGTCATGTCAAAATTCTATTCTGTCACAGAAAGGTTCATCGAGGTTTCGAAATTCGACGTTATGTCTCTCGAAATTCGATCTTGGAAAATCGTGAACAAAAGTCGAAGCGTTAAGTGCCAATACGATGTGTCAGCATTACCGACAGATTTTAAACTGCATTTCTGCTGTACCTACAGATACGTAGTGCTGTGAGCTGCGACGTTAAAGATTTAAGATTTTATAGGAAGCTAGCTTATGTTCGCGTCTTCGTCGGTGTCCAGTAGACTCTGTCAAGGCTTTTTTTTGTGGTTTTGTTAAGACATTCATTTTTATCTCATTATTATTTTCTTGTTCTCACACACTACTGTCTACATTTTTTTTTCACTCTTCCTGTCGCAGGTCTGCTGGTAGAAATTTCTTATGAAATAAGCAGTGCCTTTGTACTATTAAGTTTTAGTATGTCCTTTTATTTTATATTGTGCGTACATAAATGATTAAATAAATAAATAAATCATCAGAGGATTTTGGAACACGGACAGGCAGACAAGAAAGTGATCTTCAAAAGCCTTTTTTTAAGACCTGCGGAACCCTAAAAAGTATACTAATTAGTCTTCACATCTGTACGATGTTGTTAAATACAACTTAACCCTTAATTTCAAACACACTTTAACTAAATGGTTCCACTATCGTACATTTTAGTTTAACAAACCCTTAAGTATCTTCAGCTAAACGTTGACATCTGGGGTGCGTTTAAGTCAACCATCCAGATAAAAATTAAACTAACGAGAGTTCGCTGAACGGAGTCATAGGTTTAACTGTCAAATTCAATTGACAGCTCAGCTTGTTATTGATTATTCTCATTTTTTTCAAATCTTATTTACTTGTCACACACAAATAAAGTTCACGGAGGTGATAAAATAAGTACTTGTTACAAATTTTTATTTCTAGAGAGCGAATTGAGCAAACGGCTCCATGTCAAAGTCAATCTGACAGCCATCTGACAGCAGGATAAAATTTAGCGAGGTAAAAAGGTCGCTAAGATTTATCCTAGTAGGCGAAAACTTATAGGTACCAGCGGACGAACGAGAACGGGGCATATAAAATTTTAGTCAAGTATAAAGTTTTAGTTAATTTTTCACCTCTCGGTGTACTTGAACGGGGTGTTTAACGTTTAGTCGGTATAAATTTCAAACTGGATGGTTGACTTAAACGCACCCCTGTTATGAACCTTAGTGCTCAAACACACTGCGAGCCTAGCGCGGTGGCGGCGGCGGGCGCGATAATAATGAATGTATGAAATCGCCGCTTGTGGCCACATTGAAGTGACTAGGCGGGGAGCCTAGCGCGGTGGTTACGAGCGACTTTGCGAGCCTAGGCGTTGCTAGGCAACAACCGATACAACGAGCTGGCGGCAGGTGTATCAAACCTTTTCGGTCTTTTAGTAGCGCCATATAGTTACCAGAACATGCACTAAAATACTACCGTTGGATGTTTTTATACATAAATTTAAATTATTTTTACCGTACTTGAGTAGAAAAATGTAGAATGATTTATAATTTAGTTGTATTCAATTCTAAATAACCTGTAAAAAATAATAATATTAATTTCTTTAAACCAGTTTTATAGAGTTTACTAGGTACCACCGGTTTGCAACACCTGAAGTCGCCGCAACAAAAACAAACGCTTGGTCGGCAGTGTGGACACGTATCGCGCCCGCCGCAGCGCGCGCCACCGCGCCTGCCACCGCCGACGCGCTAGGCTTCCAGTGTGGACGCACCCTTAAACTTCAGTTAAGGGCCGTCCTAATCTCTAGTGCGATAGTAACAACGATAAACAAAACAGTTAGGGTGGTCAGTAGTCGTTATAGCGTCCATTTGTAGGGCTAGAAAGGACGGTCTTAGGACGTGTCCAGTACCAAGTTACATGTTTGAAATGAGTCCCTTCCTTTAAGATATAATATCTAAATCTAAATCCATTTTACCTAATATTATAAGTACGATAAGCGAGCTTAAAATATTTTTGTGGAAAGAAAAACTGATTGTGAGCAGAACTTGGACATGCGACCTTTATAACTGAGTAGGTCATCGCAGTCATGCTCGAAAAAATGGAAGAGATATTTGCAAATGCCTATATCATGGATTTTGATAAATATTGGTACATACAGAGATAGTTGGAACCTCAAAGGCGGTTGAAATGGAAAAAAAGGCACTACTTTTAGTTGACATTTGCACAAAACTTCAAGATAGAGAAACAAGTAGGTACACACGGCTACACATCAAGCTATACAAAACCAGTTGGTCTTGGACTCGCTTTAAATGATCTTTCCGCACATTAAACGGTTCGCTTATACTAGTTTTGCAAAGCTGGATGTGTTGCCGTGTGTACTATGATAAGAATGAAACTATTTGCACCAAAAATAACAATAACGACATAGGCACGGTTGGCGCAGTGGTTGAGCGATTGACAGCTTCGCAGTGTGTCGTGGGTACAATCCCAAATCCAATTATTTGTATGATCTACAAATAGTTGTTCCGGGTCTGGGTGTTTGTGTATGTGAGATTCTATGTTTGTAAAAGCACCCACGACACAGGAGAAATTCCTAGTGGCAACGTCGGCAGACGGCCTACGGCCACCGTAGGCGCGGACATGCGGACAGCGGGTAAAGGGCAACTCGCTGTCCGACCATGGACCATGCCCGTGTCGACGGCGCGTCGTGTTCCACGCGCGTCTCAAAGAGCATCAGCAAAATGACGGGGACCCCTCACAGAGGACCAGCCTGCCGGGGTCGCGGGACTTATTTCCATCACCGTGACCCCGGAACATAAAGGGCTATTGAAGGACACCGTGGATTTTAGTCAGTACAAGTCTGACAGTCCCTTCCACCCTGCTCGGGGTGGAAGGACTCATTTGATGATTTTACCACGATAAAAAAAAAGTGTGGGTCAACGTTATTGAAAAAATGGTATTAAAAAATAATTTATACAAAACATAACTACTAAATGGTACGTAGTCAACATATTGAGGTCATTGACTTTTTCGTTCTAACCGTGATGCCATGATAAGATTTTAAACCCTTTCAAAATTAACAATAAAGTTTAAAATAAATTGCTGAAATCTTTGAAAATTTCCCTGAGCTTTATCGAATTACATTGTTTGACAAAACTTCTTGTTTAAATGATTGATTACTTAATCGGGGCCTGGTCATGTCAGGCCATCTGTTAGGGCCTTTTGAAGCCTTGAGGAGAAACAGGGATCCAAAGGATTTTCTGTTAACTATTATTTAAAATAGGAAAGATACGATCTGGGGTCTAAAAAGGCCTCTCCAGCAGAATCAAAATATAAATTGCTATATTTGTGGCATATTATTTGATCCGATTGTTAAAAAAAAAATAGATAATAGGTGCGAAATGATTCTTTGATACTGTAAAGTAGCCTTTTTCCCCTGGTTTGAGAATGCAATAAATACGAGTATATTAAGCAAATTGGTATGAAGTTCTCTAGCCTCTTAATACGTAGTTATTTCAAATTTTATGTAATCTTTTATTCCAGCTTACCCTCTTGTAACAAACAAGTAACCCGACGTGGCCCTGTACAGGTGCAATTTGAAAATGAAACAGCCTATGTCATTTAATTTTAATGCAATGAGCCGATTTTGAAAATGCTTTCTATTAGTGAAAGAATTTTCAAAATCGGCTCAGTAGTTCTAGATACTACTTCCTACAAACACACTCGCATACTGACCTCTAGAGTGTCTGTGTAAGTGTTTTGTAGTTATGACGTCATAAATAAACATTTTGTACCATACCGTCGCGTCGCCCTTAACACGTGAATCTGTATGTAATGGCCCCGCGGGACAAAATATTCAGGAGATAAATATAAATCACAAGCAAAAACAACCTAATTTGATAAAATGGCGGTAAAGGGTGTGTGGTGAGGTACAGTCAACAGTTTAATCATAATTTTATTATGACGTATTACTAGCTGAGGTGAGGTGAGGAGCAGTGGTATCTGCCCCGACCTAGCTACGAGTGTGTGTGTAGTGTGTGCAATTTCTTTCATCACCACTGCTCTCAAAACGGTAAAAGAAAACATAGTGAGGAAACCGGCATATCCTAGAACCAAAAAATTCGAAGACATGTGACATCTACCAAACCGCACTGGGCCCGTGTTGTGGATTATGGCACACTCCCTTTCACAAAGAGGAGGCCTGTGTCCCAGCAGTGGGAACATTATAGGCTGATAATGATGTTTACTAACTGAAGCCCGCTAATCTCCTGTGTCTCAGAAAGCACGTTAACCTGTTATTATTTTTAGAGCTTTGACAGTTACTTTTAGTCATAGACCTTAGTTAGTAGTTACCTCCAAATGGTTTCTTGCTCAGTAACTGGGTTGTGGTTTGTTTTATCTTTTTAAAATTATCAAATGCGTAACCCAGGGCGGGATGGGATGGACTGTCAGACTCGCATTGACTAAAATCCACGGTGTAATTCAATTGCCCTTTACGTTCCAGCGTCAAGGTTACCTGATAAGACAGTCGTGTTTCCCGGGCAATCCCACAACTCGGACGGTCCTGCGACCCTAACAGTCTCGCGACCCACGGGGTTGTGGGTGGAAGTCAGACAGGCAGTCGCTCTATGGAAAATATTGATAAAGATCATAGGCTATGCAGATGGCAACTAGCTGATGGCCGCGGCTCTACTGGGGCGGCTTGTAGTTTGGTAATTGTCTCACAATATTGTACTAAAAAAATCAGATAAGGAATCTGTGTCAGAAAATATATTTCCCCGAAGACATTTCCAAAATGCTTTGTTGCTTGACAGTTTTCCCATTTGTCACAAGGCTAAAATCTTTTGAACCGAATAAAAATTTGATATTATATAATACTGCGCACGATACATAATAGAAAAGTAAAACATTCATATAAAACCAAAAATATATTTCTTAAAACCCTTCCTATACGAGTCGACTCAAACTTGACTAGTTTTTGTAATAAAAAAGAAAGAAAGCACCTTTTCTTATCAAGAGAATCAAACCTACCCTTAGCAAATTCACGACAATAATAAGAAAAGACATAAAAGTGTCCGATAAAAAAGGTAGCAAAACAATTTGCAGCCCCACTGAGCCCAAAGTATACATCATAGGAACACTAGAATATGTCCACGTCCAGGTACCTAATCTCGGCCTAGATTCAATATTTATTACATACACCTAACGTACTGTGGATTTATATCCACTTACATTTTTTCTTGCCAACTTTTCTCTAACATCTACCATTTTCTTTACTAAAAGCGTTTGAAATCTCTTTTTATCTAATGTTAAGAAGCTTTTAGATTGTTCTGACTTTTTATGTGGTGTATTTGACTTTCTTAATTTTTTTTAAATGTGGTTATTTTAACTTCCTTTAAAATAATTATGTATTTTGTTATGAAAATAAATGACTAATATTATTTATTATTAAACTGTTTTCTCAAATAAATTAAAAATTCTTATTTGAATTTAGTAGTACCAATAATTTTGTTTATTAGGTACCTAAAATATCAATGTGAGATTTTCTTTAAGACAGATTTGCTTTAAGACAGGATTCAATGCCATGCTAAAAAGAACAACTTTTTAAAATAATAAACCGTAAAATTTTAACATACTCGCAGATTTTAAACAGTGTGAGGAAAAAAGGAGATAGACACAATGTTTGTAAATGATTTAGTAGCCAGAGAATACTATTCGCCTCACGGAAATAACATTCAGGGCATTGCCCGTCTCTTAATTACTTAGTAAAAAATACTTCATTATTGATCATCGCGCTGCGCTGGTTCTGTTTCAGTTGGCATGCCTTTTTACTTCAATCGACATTTTAAATTAAGTATCTACTAAAATAAACTACGTACAAAATTGAGTGATCGTTTTACAAAGTAACTCGATGATGACGTCAAATCGACTTCTTCTGATTGGAGTGAATATTGACCTCAAAGTTTGAGATTTTAGCTACTTAAATTCAGATTCATTTAACTACTTAAAATGCTTCTATAAAAGAAGCCATCACAAAAAAAAACTGACTTCAAGTACACAAGTGTGTACAGTTTCTAACAAAACATATCTCGAATACAAGAATAAAGATTTCTGTCCCACAAAAGAATAATATATATGTGGATGTTACGCGTGATTCATCGAGTTCACTTTGTATCCGACTGTGCCACGTATTTTTATGTAAAGTGACCAGTTTGGCTGGGACTGTACTTTATACTTTATGTCGGTATGATTTGGCAACATTTTTTATGAAGTACTTTGATGTAATTCTAAGGAAAAATGAGAAAATCATCTACCATGTGTGAATCTTGCAGCCCTTGCAGCATTTCATGATTAATTTAATATCGTTCTGACGAATAAGTATCTACTATTAATGCATTTGCATTGGCTTTTTATGCATCATCCACGGAAGTCTACTGCTGAACAAAAACGTCAATCCGCTACTTGTATTCATCGGTTGCACGAGACTCTCAAGCTGTCGTCAATCCACCTAATAAGATTTTTCATGGTAGTGGCGTCATGCATTAGTTTATGGTAATTTTTGCTTAACAGTAGTTGTTTGTACAAATTCCAATACACGGTACCTTTTAAAGAAAGAGTTTTTTTTTCAAAAATTTAGCGATATTCATTAATAAAGAACAAACATTAAGATCATGAAGTAAGAAACGACATAAATGAGCCAACGAAACCAAGCACAGAATTTCCAAGAGCTATAATTTCACCCACAACATCAATTTCACTTTTCTTCACCCAAACACGGAACTACAAAGCCCCAAAAAATCGGCTTCCAAACACTTTTCATTTTCGGTGAAGGCGTATATCGCGACGCCCATTACTGGGTAACCATAAATACGGGATTTGCCGCAAATCGGGCCGTAAAGGTGAGTAAAAGCCATAGAGTACGGAGACACCTCGAAGGCTGCAGCTAGAGGCGGCATTGTCAATACTTTCCATAAATAAGGATGGGTATTTTACTGCATAAATACATTGAAAATCGGTTTAGTCCATCAGCTAGAATGTTGAAAAATAATGGACACATATTCTCTGTTTTTATAAATCAATGAATAATAACAAAGATAAAACGGTTCCAAATTCGGGAGTGGGAGCTTCTGACGTCATAACGCTCGTTTCAAATTATACCGTTCGAGTGACGTTTTGTGATTTTTAGTAGAAAGAAAAAATACAGGTGTAATATTTTTTTGTAAAGTTTATTTCGGACTAATTTGTTTTTAGTAAAATAGCCTATTGTGTCATTTAGCGTTGCTATCTATGTCACAAAATATCGTTTATAAATAAACAGCTGTGTTTTACAAATGATTTTTTAATGTTTTGAATTATTTAGGATTGCGCTGCTGATAAATATTTATTAGAAAACCAAGATGGTAGACTTAGTCTGCTTACGAAAAAACAATAAATAACCATGAAGATCGTATCTAAACAAAAAAGATAATTTTGAATCTGGCAGGCCGTTAGCCAAAATTATCTGTGCAAGAATATTTTGTAACTTATTTTACAATATACATGACATACGATATTATACTTTGCCAGCTGTCAACGCAATTTCGAAACTACGAATTTTGTAAGCACCTACTGCTGTCTCTAACGGAAGCCAGCTGAAATTCTGTGCTCTATGACAGCAATGTATGTCGTACACGGGATAAATGTCGTGAGAGCTCAACGGGTGTTAAAGAGGAGCTTTAATGGGTGTGTGCGATGTATGGACTTTGCCTTTGATTTCTTATTTTGTTAGGTTTGATAAATGGTTGGTTAAGGGCTTACTAAGTGCGAAAGATGGATGTTTGGATGGATGGATGTTTGTTACTCTTTCAGACGAAAACTACTGAATGGATTTCGATGGTACACAAGTCTATAACCTGCATACTAGTTACTGTAAAAAAGTTCGTGAACTTTTAAATCGCGTCACCCCTCGATGGCACTGCTGCGTTGCGTGTCACGGGTTCGATTCTCGCACACAGCAAATATTTGTTTCATTTACGAGTAATTGCGCGTTTGTGTATTTGACTTTTTATATGATGTTTGTAAACGCACCTACGATACAGGAGAAAATCGTAGTGTGAGGCAAGGTTTTTTTTTTCACCCTGCTCGGGGCATGGCTTAGACCTGGCACGGTCTAGTATGATTCATTCTTTCTATACATTACATTTTCTAACTTTCTTTTTTGTCTTGTCAAGGCAATAGATTAAAGTTTACGCTTATCAAATGGAGGACTGTCCAGCAGTAAGCTCATTATAATGCCGTCAAAACTTATTTAAAAATCACCCCACTGACCTATTTATAATCATGACACGCGCCCAAAGAAAACACACAACGGATCCACAAAAACACATCACATTACAAAATACGCATCAAAGGATATTCGTTTTCAAGCATGCATATCCTATGGCAGTGTTTCAAAGGATCTGATACCGCCTCAGGCCGACAGAGACGGTAAATAAGACTCGTGGGGCTAACACGAACCAGCAGGAGGTAAGGCAAAACAGAGACAAGGCTTTGTACGTTGTGTTGCACATAATTGTCAAAATATAATTATGTTGGTCTAGTGGTTAGTGGACCCTGACTGCTATGCCGCAGGTCGTGGGTTCCATTCCCACCCAGGACAATGTTTGTGTGATGAGCGCGCTTATTTGTTATGTGTCTGGGTGTAATTAATCTATAATAATTATATAAATACTAGCGGCCCGTCCCGGCTTCGCACGGGTGGAGGACCCGGTCTAAAATATGAGATTTAAATTATCCTATCTCTCAAGTTGGATCGAACTGCACATGGTGTGCGAATTTTATTATAATCGGTTAAGTGGTTTAGGAGTCCATTGAGGACAAACATTGTGACACGAGATTTATATATATTAAGATTAATAAATATAAAAGTATGTTTATCAGTTGTTTAGTACCCATAACACAAGCTCTGCTTAGCTTGGACTAGATGGAGTTGTGTGATATTAAAAAAAAAAACGCAACCCTGAGCAAAGAGGTAAGAGGTCCTGTTTTCAATTCCCAGATTTTCCATGAAGGTTTCCTGCGATAATTGAACCAACGACATGCTGTGTTGGGAATCTACTGCACCAAATATGCAACAGAGCCGGGGTCGCGGGACTGTCTCATCAGGTAACTGTAACCAAAGCTGTAACCCTGGAACGCTAAAGAGCTATTGAAGGACACCGTGGATTTTAGTTAGTACGTGTCTGACAGTCCCTCCTACCCGTCCTAGGTGGGAGGACTCATTTGATGATATTACCACGAAAAAAGAAACATGCAGCTGGTGGCCTACCATGACGTCTTTATGGACCTACTGTCGTCCAATATAGTTGGCGCTAGACTAGACTAGACCGGAGTTGTATAGACTGCTAGACTCTGTCTCTTTCCCACAGTGGAATTACTCTCGTTTTAAGACGTTAGGCCACCTGTGGGGTTTCCAGATATTGTTAAATCAAATCTGAATCTGTCGAACCAAATGCAGCTGGATATCAGTATTTTACATGGAGCGACTGCCTGTCGGACCTCCACAATCCAGTAACTCGGTAATACCATACCCCATGGTAAGACTGGTTGTCAGACTTTAGAGCTTCCGACTAACAGTAACGACTGTCAAAGATCTACAAATGACAGCCGGGACCAACGGCTTTACGTGCTTTCCGAGGCACGGAGGAAACTCGCTATGAAAGATGGTCACCCATCCACAGACCAACCTAGAAGCGCGGCTTCCAGGAAGATCGGCCTGTGCAGCTGTAATTATTTAACCACGAGTTCCTCACACATTATTGACCACATTTACACACAAAAAATAAAGAAAATACATAACGTTTACACCGCACATTCGTGCTTAGCCTAACATTCGTACACGTATCCGTATACATGTCGGCTTTACTCGTAAAATACGCGAGACGATGCGTACGTTCAAGTACAAGCTGTAACTTCAGGGTATATATCTATGTACGTAACTGAAAGATGTACTTTTAAGGCTAATTTATGACGGTAACTATATTTTGGTCTTGACAATGCTTAGTTTCATATGCCTGAGACAAAACAGAGTTATGTATTTTTTCCAAGGGTAGGCTGATATCTTCCAGTGTTTGGCATAAAGTTGGTAGATGTTACATCTCTTCGAATTTTTGGGACTAGGACATGCCGGTTGCTTTATGATGTTTTCGGTCACCATTGTGAGAGCAGTGGTGACGTTATAATTACAAAAAAGTACACACAGTAGTGCGCCTCCCTGGGTTCTAACCACGACTCGTATGTCGGACTCAAACTCGTAAGACATATTTCACCACTTATGTTGTAAGTCTAAAGGATCGAGCTAATTGCTACCGACCGGGCTGTGAGGCTCCGTGACTGCAGATGAGAAATCCCAGATGACAAAACCTAAATTTCAAATAACCCATGTTGAGAATCAAACTATGTGATTTCATGTTTAGTAGTCGTGATTTACAACCACCACTAGAATTACGAGCAAAAGAAAATCATACAAAATAATGAACCATAAAATTACCTCAATGTAACTTTGATACCGACGAGGTCTTGAGACAGGCCATTATCATTAAGTCGCTCCCTCACCGCGAACATTCACCTGTAATGTAACGTTACAGATTCTAACATATTTTCATGAGTAAAGGAAGACAATCAAGCATCATAATGCACATTGTATCAAATCTATACTTATCTAATGTACGCGAATGCTCGTCAGTCAGGGAGGTAGTATTTTAATGTAATGTTCAAAGTCGAATCTATAATGTTACATTACATGCGAATGCTCCCGGTGAGGGAACGCCTTTATATTTCAAGATCCCAAGTGTGAGGAAGTCATAAAACAGTTCATAAATAAGTAGGTAAGTACCTTAGAACTAAATTCAAGTAACCACATTATGTAAAAGTTGGGCAACAAAGAGATTTATTAGGTACATTGAAATAAAATCTAGCTCAAATTTGTAACAATGGACTTACAGAAAGAATAAGGTTTTATTAGGACTAAATCTGGTACGTTTTGTTCGTTTGGTCGCTCCTAACTTTATATTCTAGGTCCCTAACAAAACTTAGCGTATAAGTCACTTTATGTGTGGGTAAGAGGCTTAATTTATATGTATACTAGCGACCTGCCCCGGCTCCGCACGGGTGCAACCTCTATTATATTATGCATGTTATATACATAAAAACCTTCCTCTTGAATCACTCTATCTATTAAAAAAAACCGCATCAAAATCCGTTGCGTAGTTTCAAAGATTTAAGCATACAAAGGGACATAGGGACAGAGAAAGCGACTTTGTTTTATACTATGTAGTGATTTTTATACCAAATAGCTCTACAATATGAATTATTTGTTCAATAACGTTCTATGCCCTGAGTCCCTGCCCGGGTCGTGGGACTATCTTATCAGGTAACAGTGACCCTGGAAAATAAAGTGCTAACACACCTTGGATTTTAGTAAGTACGAATCTGACAGTCCCTTTCGTCTTGCCCTGGGTCGGTACATAGAACTCATCTGATGATTTTAACAAGATAAAAAAGGCCCTGTGTCAAAATTTTGATGTTATGAATTCTTAGCCAAATGCACAAATCAGTACCTAATAGGTACGTATGCCTGAGCTACTACTGGTGCCTTAGTATTTTCCATGTTGCAGTTTGCAACTATCGACACGTCGTCGCCCGACTACGATTGCAGACGACGTGTCATCCGATCGCGATCATTAGTATCGCAGACCCGGGGCGACAATTCAATGAAAAAAAAAGACATCTGTTAGACATCTATTGACTAAAAACCCTAGTTCTTTCACATGCCCTTTGCAATTGAAACAACACGGTGGACTTTAGTCAGTACGAGTGTCGAGTCCGACAATTCCTTCCGCTTCAAACAGGGTCGAAGGACTCACTTAATGACCCCCTTAATAAATAGTTAATTAAAGCTAGAAAATACGTGTAGATATCTCCTTTTTAACCGATTTTAAAAAATAAGGAAGTTATCAATTCGACGTTATGTTTTTTTTTTGAAGACGTGGTAATGTTTTTGTATAAATTTTGGTAATGCGCACTAACAGCCTTGCAATCATGCTCTATATTGCATCTGTTCACTTTTTAAACGTCAAAGCTGATCCCAATAAAAAAATCAAAAACTCCAACAGATTATCTTCGACCAAGGATTATATAAAGTGGCTTAAACATCAACTTTTATGCAAATACAGCGTGAATTTCAGTAGTGAGGCGAAAGTTATTATAGATGAAGGAAATTAAATAAGTTTCTTTATAAAGTCGATTGTGAGTTTAAGAGCGTGTAATTAGTTCCTTGCAAGCACAGCTCAAGTGATGGAAACCTTTCAGTAAGTTTATGAAAGGTAAAGGTAAAATGTAAGGTTCTGTTTGCAGATGTTGAAAATTTATGGATGTTTTCTTTTTTTAATAAGGTTTTTGTAAGAATGAAAGAAGGTTAAGAAAAGCCTTGAATTTGACAAACAAGCAAACAGCCTGATGAAAGCGGCCACCGTAGTAAATGTCTACTTACTATACTTGCCTGCAACATCATTATCTTTTTTAGGTGGTAAAATCATCAATTGAGTCCGCCCGCCCTGGGTAGAGAGGGAGAGGCTGCATGGATACTTATTAAAATACACCGTGTTCATGAAATTGCCTTTGACGTTCCAAAGTCACGGCTATCCGGACACTTCATCGACCCCGCCTGGAACACCAGGGGTATTACTTTTACGTTGCTGACCTTGCAAGGAAGAAAATAGAAGGACCCTTTGTGTCGACATTTTGGTAATTCTGAAGTAAATAGCACTTTATAATGGTATCATACAGTTTATTAATTGTAAAAACGCTGGGAAGGAGCATATTACTGGCCTTTTTGGTCATTTTCGCTCTTGGTCATATTCTCGGTTCGTTTTTAGTATAAAGCAAATAGTTATTTTATGAGCTACACATAGATTATCCGGGTCTGAGTGTTTGTATATGTAAGCTCAAATGTCTGTGAACGCTCACGCGTCAAATTAAAAAATCATACTGTTTACAAAAAGGTTATTTACAAAGGTCTTTATAAATCATGCTGAAAACTAGAAACTAGTACGCTAAGTAGCTTGAAATAACAGCAGTCGTTACACCCAGACGAATACAAAAAGCGATTTAAAATAATAAGCATACATAAAACATCACCATTTAGTAGAGTTCAACACCCTTCGACGTACATCTTGTCAGTGCATCGTTTGTTAAAATAAATCGGAAAGCGCTCAGCGATGTAGCGACGAAATCGTTTGAGCTTGAAATAAGACTTCCATTTTATCTAGATAATGCTTTCTGATATTCACAGGGACATTTGTCATTCTAATACATTTGTTACTTCTTTGTTTGTTCAACAGCGAACTGGCTAATGTCTGGACTTTTAAAAGAGATATTCATTCGATGTTGTAAACTCAAACATCGATTTCTTTGTCACTATAGATTTGGGAATAGGTCGAACTTAGGAGCGCTAACAGCATGCTGGCCGCGCTCGCGGATAGACTAGATTGCCCCATCATCTCCCGCTGTTGTCAGCGACATGTGAAAGGCTGATTGCGATAAATTATTATTTTTTAATGTGACTTGTGTTTGTGTAATTTAATTTTAATGTAATGTGATGAATTGAATTTTATTGGATTGTATTGAATTAATAATATTGTACTTATGTCTTATGTTGTAATGTGACTGATAGTGTATCTACAATGTATGAGTCAATGATACTCGAAATAAAGATTATTATTATTATTATTTCGTTTATTCATTTTTTTACATATAATTTACATTTTTAAATATTTTATAAAACAAAAAATTTAAAAAACATTTAAAAATATAAAAATAGTTGTCCGCCGGCGTGGGAGCAGGGTCCAAGCTACCGGTGGTTAGGGTTCCAGAGACAGGAACCTCCTCACAATACGAGCCGTATCAAGGAGTACTGCCTTCTGAATCTGGCTCTTGATCCAACTACCCAACGAGAGCCTCGACAGATGTTCGTCGAGGCTCTTGGCCATTAGGCCATTGGCCGTTACGACAATCGGCACAATGATAGCCGAGCTCACATTCCACATGTCGACAACCTCGCGCGCCAAGTCAAGATATTTTATTTGTTTATCTTTCTCGGCTTTCACGAGGTTCTCGTCATGTGGGATGGTAACATCGATTATCATTGCGCGGCGCGCTGATCTGTCTATCACTACTATGTCAGGTTTATTGGCGACAATAGTCCTGTCAGTAATGATAGGCAGATCCCAGTACATCGTGACATGGTCTTTTTCGAGAACTGGGTCGGGCACATACCTGTAATACGGCACCTCAGAATCCACAAGACTGTATTTCAAAGCAAGTTGCTGGTGGATAATTCTGGCTACTAGGTTGTGTCTGTGCAAGTACTCGCCGTTAGCAAGACGAGAACATCCAGAGACAATATGTCTAATGGATTCACCTGGACGATGGCATGCCCGACACACGTCAATCGTCCCATCCCTTATAATATGTCTCCGGTAGTTCACAATCGCGGTAATCGCACAGACAAAACCTTCAGTTTCCCCGAAGAGGTCACCGAATCGTAGCCAGGACACAGACGCTAGAAAATCTACATCGGGCCCATGAAGGGCCCGGTAGAAGCGTCCGTGAAGCTCCTTGCCTTGCCATACCTCATTGCGGTCCTTTATTATTATTATTATTATAGTTAATAATAATCATATTCCACAACTATCACACAACGCCATCTAGTCTCAAGCTAAGCACAGCTTGTGTTATGGGTACTAGACAACTGATGAACATACATACAGGGTGAATTTTTCAACTGGGCGTGGATGGCTATCTTAGAAACTATGAGGAATATCAAAAAACGTTGAAAGAAATCTCGAGGCCGATTTTGACGAAAACTAAAACTGCATCATTGGATTTGAGAAAAATCAATAAACCTGGCCAGGAATCGAACCCGCTGATCGAGCCTGCTTTTGGAAAAAAATCACACCCTGTATTATTACGCCATTCGATAGTGTTGCTAATAAGGATCAAATTCTGGGAAGTAGTCATATACGACGAACTTCTAGTGCACATGTAAGAAAATAATATATTTGCCAAGAATTTGGGTTGAATATTGAAACTAAAAAGAGTAAAATAAAAAACTTTTTTCAAAAAAAAATTAACCGCCTTCAAAAACAACCACAAAAAAGGGTAAAATAACCTACCAAATAACTTTTCTTTCGGAAGTCGGTGGCAAAAAGACATCGAAATAATAAAACAAAGCCACCTATGTATGTGCTTTTTTTTTAAGTGGTAAAATCATCAAATGAGTCCTCCCGGGAGGGACTGTCAGACTTGACTGACTGAAATCCACGGTATTCTTCGTTAGCCCTTTGTATTCCGAAGTCGCGGTTTACGTATGTCCCGCAACCCTGCCAGAAGTTGCAACATACAATGCTGAAATGCTATATTTAATGCGAAGAAAATGTTCATACATTAAATATTTAACTTTCAGGTTTCGATCGCATGTGTCATGTTTACAATTAAATTAATTAATTGTATCACAAGTATTTACTGAAACTCAATATTACGCGTGATTACGCCATGAAGTTTTCTTTGTTGTTTGTGATTTATTTGTTGTCAATTATTATGATGTAAACAGTAATATTGCAATCAGGCTTTGTTTGAGTACAAAAGGAGGAAATTCTGCTAACGATTTTCAGTTAAATTCTCGTTACTTGTAATTCGGTGTTTTAATAGTTGGTTGCAGGCCTTAATTAGGTTTGATACACCTTTTGTGGAATATGTAAGAAATTATTCAAAATTGTTTAAAAAGATTTGTGCTATTGCCAAGTCCAAATTTCTAAGCGAAACTATTAAAAATTCTACTAACAAAGTTAAAGCTACCTGGCAAATTATCAATAGTGAAACAGGAAAATCGGTTAATAAAGAAAAGCAATTAGAGATTATGATAGACAGTCAATTAATTACAAATGCGAATAGCGTAGCAGACGCATTTAATGAATTCTTTGCAAATATTCCTATAACTACGACTCGCTCCTTAAGCTCTTCTCCTTCTAAAGCTGAAAGCTTTTTGCAACAAAATGTGCCTAAATGCGGTAACCTATTTAGTTTTGAACACATAACACCATATGATGTAATAAATGTATTCAACACACTTAAATCGAAACATACTGGCGATTATTGGGGAATTTCAATTAAACTTTTAAGTAATATAATTGACATCGTCGCCCCCTATCTTGCAATTACTTTTAATAAATGTGTAGATCTGGGTACTTTTCCTGACCTCATGAAGAGTAGTAAAGTCATACCATTATTTAAATCAGGCAATAAAAATGATATTGGTAATTTCAGACCCATTTCTATCTTACCCGCCTTTAGCAAAATATTTGAAAAATTGATACTCAAGCAGTTGCTTAGTCATTTTAATGTAAATAACCTCCTTCATAGTGAACAATATGGTTTTACGAAAGGTCGTTCAACAACTGATGCAGGTGTTGCTCTGCTGAAGCACATATTTGAGGCGTGGGAGAGCAGTAAGAATGCAATTGGTGTTTTCTGTGATCTATCCAAAGCCTTTGATTGCGTACACCATGATACACTTTTGCGTAAATTACATCATTACGGAGTCCAAAACGAAGCTCTTAATGTTATAGAATCGTACTTACGTAATAGATTTCAATGCGTAGATGTTAATGGCTCGAAATCTTCTGGTCAACCTGTCCAGCTAGGTGTGCCTCAAGGATCAATTCTGGGTCCGTTTTTATTTTTGGTCTACATCAATGACTTGCCATATCTTTTAAAGGGCATTTGCGACATTGTACTGTTTGCAGATGATACCTCTCTTATATTTAAAGTTGATAGAAATAGACAAGATTTTGACGAAGTTAACACTGCATTATCATTGGTCACGGATTGGTTTACTGCTAACAACCTAGTCCTAAATGCCAAAAAAAACGAAATGTATAAAATTCGCCTTGCCAAATGTTACAAATCTAGGTCCTAACATAGTTCTAAGTAATGAAGAAATTGAAACTGTTGACTCAGCTGTGTTTCTGGGTATTAAAGTAGATTCTAGAATTCAATGGGGTCCGCATATAACATGTTTAGCGGGAAGACTAAGCTCGGCAGCCTACGCTGTCAGAAAAGTAAGACAGTACACGGACGTTGACCCAGCTCGACTAGTTTATTTTAGTTATTTTCACAGCCTTATGTCCTACGGCATTTTATTGTGGGGCAAAGCGGCTGATATTCAAAATATATTTGTTTTACAAAAACGAGCTGTTCGAGCAATTTATCAGCTGGGTACTAGAGTTTCTCTGAGGGATTTATTCAAGGAGATTGGCATTCTGACGGTGGCATCTCAATTCATCTTTGCCAACATTATATATGTTAGGCAGAATTTACACCTATATACCAAAAACAGTGATTTTCACCCTATTAACACGAGAAATAAGCATCACCTGCGCGTTCCTTTTCATCGACTTCATAGGGTTCATAACTCATTTGTAGGCCTTGGTATAAAATTCTATAATAAATTGCCTCCGTCATTGCTAAACTTGCCGTTTAATGAGTTTAAATCTAAGATTAAATCCATCCTTTGTTCTAAGGCATATTATTCCGTAAACGATTACTTAGTGGATAATAACAGCTGGTCACTCTGTTGAAGTTAAGACGGCTTTCATGCTCTTTCCCAGTTTAGTTATTTTATTTACCCTTTTTTTTTCTTTTCCGGACAAGTTATATGACTTCATATAATTGTTTATATTTTTTTCGTATGACTTAGTTAAGTCATCTTGTTTTATTTTATTTTATGTGTTTGTATTTGTTTTATTATTTTATTTTGATCAACGGGCATTGTTGTCCTACTTTACATTTTATTGTTGTCTTTTTATGTGTATTTTATTTTTAGTACGACAGTCGTAGGTTTCCTTCATTTTTAATAATATTGTCGGAGCGGATGAAGAATGTTTAACTATCTCTTGCATTGTATAGAGTGTATTTATCTAGTATTATATAGAGTCATTACCAGCATTGTGTGAGTACCATGAGCTATCTTTGACTAAAATCCTACGTCTGTCATTGACTTGAATGACTCTGGCGGTTGAGAGTATGTCATGCTCACTTAAAAGTCTCGCTGATGGTGGCATGTGTGTCGGATCATTTAGTTCCCTTCAAAATGGTTGAGCTGAATGGTGCTGATATATGTGTCATGTTCGTGAACGGGCGCTGTCAGTTGGGACTGGTCATCTCTTAGCTGCCATGGTCTATTTTAATAATTAATAACTTTATTTTTGAATTGTCTTTTTTATATTTAATATGGACACTAATAACTTGCCACATCGTTCTCACATAATGTACCTACCATCTGATGATGAATGATGTAACCAAAGATCTGTAATAATTTTGGCGATTGAAAAAGAGTGTCCATGGAGTTTCTTGCTCATTCTTCTCCATAGAGATCTACGCTTTGGAATGAGCACCTACGGTACTTTCACAGTTTTTATGTCTTGTGACTGGGACTGTAGCACCATAACTATTTTTGTACTAATTTTAATTTGTCTTTGACAGTTCAAAAGTGCCGGTTACGGCCTAGTTGAAATAAACGTTTTGATTTGATTTGATTTGATTAATGAAGACTAATATGGATTAAAATTCGATAAAAATTACAAAATCGAAGTATGAAGAGTTGCTATGAATATAATTTATCGACAGTAGTTCGAGAACAGAATTTAGGCCGTCTGAAAGCCCAATAACAAAATTAAAAAAAAAACGAGTGTGCTACTAGTTGCATATTAGGCTAGGTTCTCACATTGAAAATAAACAAATTAACTTCGACTTAGAGCCCGACTTCAATTTAAAGAAAGAAAGAAAAGAGATTTATTTGGACACACAAGACAAAACAAACAAAATTACATGAAAAGAAACAACATAGAAAACAAAAATCAAAAAAAAGAAAAACAAAGGTAAAATAAAAAAACATAAACAATTTAGTCCTGTGCGAGGCCAAAAGGCTCCTACCTCAGCATGTGCTGTGACAATTAACTGTCCCAGCGCTGGTTTCGAATTTCGACTTTAAATGACAAACTTCGGCAAGAGTTGCGGAGGGTAACCACTCATGTTCCACGTCCGTTATATTTTAAGAAATTACTCCCACAGAATCGATAGGAACTACAAAAAAAAATCTGATTCGTTACATCCTCAATGTTCGAGCCTCCTTTTCTTCAAAAAAAGGAACAGTTAATATCAGGCAGCAAAAAGCGGTAGTCAGTGTCCGTATATTACAATTTTCGTCATAGAGTGTTCTAGATTTTTTTGAAAGTGATCGTAAAAAGTAAAATATTGCGGTGTACTTCCTCTTTGGCTATGGAACGTTTATTTTTTAAACATGGCGGTGCTTGGCTAAGTAACAGTTTCGCATGAATATGATGATAATATTTAAGGAAAATGTGTAACGGTGTTTTAGTAATCATGTAAAACAAAATGGGGTTTAAATACAGATCCTCTTGGTTAATGTTACGTAGTTTTATTTAGCACTATTACGCGGTTTAAGTATCGCTTGTTAATTGTAGCGCTTTAAAGTTATTCAATTTTATTAACTCAGCTCAGTTTATGCGGAATTTAAAAATTAATTACATTAGGAACGCAATGATCTGTAAAAGATCATAGCGTGGAACGGCTATAGTGTTCATCATCAGCCGGAAGAAGTCCACTGCTGAACATAGGCCTCCCCCTTAGACCGCCACGCCGAACGACAATTCGCCACTTGCATCCATCGGTTGCCCGTGACTCTCACGATGTCGTCGGTCCACCTAGTGGGAGGCCTACCTACGCTGCGTCTTCCGGTCCGTGGTCGCCACTCGAGACCCTTTCTTCCCCATCGGTTGTCAATTCTACGAGCGATGTGGCCTGCCCATTGCCACTTCAACTTGCAAATTTTACGAGCTATGTCGGTGACTCTGGTTCTTCGCCGAATATCCGTGTTCCGGATTTTATCCCGCAAAGTCCGAGCATAGCTCTTTCCATTGCTCGTTGAGTGACTCTTAGTTTCTCTAAAAGCTATAGTGTTATGCAGGCAAAAATGTCGCTCTCGGGTCAATGTCCGAGGCAGTGGAAATCGCACTATCAGTAATCAGTTTTAGACAAAACCAGCCAAGAAATTTTAACTTCAAAAAAAAAAGTAAAAATACACAGTCGCTTTTTTTAAATATATGTAGGTAATGGTAAGAAGATGATGATCAAAGATGAGGTTGACGGTGAAGCACGCTTGCCTAGAAGTAACCTGTTCCCTCTTGACTTGAAGACTCCAAGGTTATAGCTGTCGGGAAATACAGATGCAGGGAATTCCACTCCTTAGCTGTGCGTACAATAAAGGTATTGGCAAAACGTTTTGTACGCACCGGAGGGATGTCCACCATGTCGTGTTGTTTGTTTTAAATACCCTAACTTGTTACTTGACGGTCCCTGTCTTAACAAAAAAATAATATTTATCTGAAGTGCCAGAAACATCAAGTGTAAGTACCTTACCAGTATAACGCAGCAGAAATCTCAGTAATCAGCTTACAGTAGGCCAAAGGAATTTCTCCCACTATAAACTGTACTAAGCCCTCAATAGACGCACTGAACGAGGCACTAAGATTAAGGTAATGTTCAAACGGGCGACTAAACGCAGCACAGTCGGCGCTCGGAGCAATCTCAGCGAATGTTTCGTTCAAACTCATTTTAAAATCCATTCCGTTTCTATGTGCGGTAGACGGTTGTATATTCCATATTTTGTAAATATATTTCGACGAATGTGCACGGTTTTCGTTGAAAGTGTAGTTTCTTTTGCAGGTTGCAGGCCAGGTTTTATCTATGCGTATGCCTGGGTGGCCACCCAGGCACAGATTACCCGGGCCAAGTGCGCGTCTGTATTTATGATGTCTTCGAATTTTTTCTTCGGCATACCGGTTTCCTCACAATGTTTTCCTTCACCGTTTTGAAAGTAGTGGTGATGAAATCTATATTAATAATTTCGTGCAGGGCTACGGTAGACTCGATCGAAAGGTAACCTGAATAATAAAACATAAAAAAATAGAGATTTCGAGCCGACAACATAAATATCCGCAAAATTCGGGTTGTCAAGTATTTTGTGAAATTGTACTGGTTTTCTTACAAGACAGATAGCAGCCGCCATTTTTGACATCGGTTATCATGTTGAGAAGTTTTTATTTTTCTCTTTATTTTCGGCTAGTGTCATGTGGTGTAATAAGTAGTTACTAAGCCTTCTTAGAAAAACCTATAAACTGTAATGCCTGCCCTGCCTCGACAAGTTTAGTGCGGCGGGAAGAGGTCCGGCGCGATCTCAGGGCGATAATATGGAGGGAGCGATTGTCGCAACAGAGGTCCGGGCTTGCCGCGATGGCAGCGGTAAGACCCCCGGTAAGGTTTGAGGAGTGGCTAGATAGGCATCGCGTCTTGACCTACCGCCTGACGCAGATCCTCACCGGACACGGAAGTTCCGGGTGTGGAAGTACCTGAGGAAACGCCACCACTGTGTGGATCGCCCGGAGGACACAGTGGAGCATACGGTGCAGGATTGCACCTCACGACCCAGCCGCAGTGGTAGACGCCCAGGACGATCTCCGGCCAACAGGCGCGGGCATGCGGGCGGCGAGTAATGGGCAACTCGCTCTCTGATCATGGAACATGCCCGGGTCGACGGCCCGTCCGTGTGTTCCACGCGCGCCTCAAAGACTGTCAGCACAATGACGGGGCCCACCTTTAAGGGCCAAAGCCTGCCGCGGTCGTGGGATTTATGAGTTACCGTGACACCTATATTTAGTACCTAGATGTGTATTATGTATGACACAAGTTTCACCCGAGCGAAGCCGGGTTTCCATCTAGTTAATTATATAAAGTAATGCGTCTGGCTGGCTTGGAACTTGTACCTAAAAATATCGATAGAAAGGTAGGTATCAATGCTACCTGAAATCTTAATAATTGAATTTGGATTTTGCATCTGCTTAAAAAGTCTTGTTTGTTACCCCTGACGAAATATGATGTTTAATTACAAAAAGCGTAGGTTAATACAAAATAGGAAACACTTCAAAGTGTTTCCTTTCTACTTAAAATACTTAATTAATTTAATAATTAGCAGTGCTTTAAAAGCTTTGAACTAAACTTGGTTGCTATACAAAGTCAGGAAAATGTATTGTTAAGCAAATTGATACCTAAAATACGAAATGTTCCGTTTATAGATCCTCACTTAAAAGTTTCAATAAGGGCGGCTGTAGTGGAGAATTTGTACAGAAATTAATGACGGTTTCAAAATGGCGGGTGTAGTTCCAATTTTGAATGGAGAGGCGATGCCAATGACCCCGATCTACGACATGTCAGTCATGTGGATACGAACATTATTTTAATAATTACGTTTCCAACCGGTATATGTGGAAATTTATAGGAGAGGCCTATGTTCAGCAGTGGACGTCCTATGGCTGAGATGATGATGATGATCTTCAAAGCTACTACGAGTTTATATAACAAAACCAGAGTACACCATACTGATGAGAAAGTTTTGTACGTTATAATGAACCACAACAAGGAGCAAAACAGACAGGAATAGTTGGCATGACCCGGAGCAAGGTAATAACATTATGGTTTACATTTTAGAAACTATTATTAATGTACACACGGTCTTAAAAGTGGGTAAACTAAAAGTTTATTTTATTTTTAATCATGGTAATGTTATCAAATGAGTCCTACCCGGGGTCAGACTCGTACTGACCAAAATCCACGGTGTCCTTGAATAGCCCTTTACGTTCCAGGGTCACGGTAATGAAATCAGTCCCGCGACCAAACTAAAAAGTCTTTTTTTTTTACGTGGTAAAATCATCAAATGAGACCTCCCACCCCGGGCAGGGCGAGAGGTACTGTCAGACTTGTACTGACTAAAATCCACGGTGTTCTTCATTAGCCCTTTATGTTCCGGGGTCACGGTGAGGAAATAAATCCCGCGACCCCGGCAGGCTTTGGCCCTCTGTGAGGGGGCCCCGTCATTTGCTGACAGCTCTCTGAGGCGCGCGTGGAACACGACGCGCCGTCGACCCGGGCATGGTCCATGGTCGGACAGCGAGTTGCCCTAAACTAAAAAGTCTTAGATCAAGAACGAAACGGGTAAGATTTTTTATCAAACTTTGTCTTAAGTATACTTTTTTCTCCTGTCAAGTGACATGTGCGTTTAAAAATACATAGTTCAACTCACTTCCATACACACAGTCGAAAAAATTAAGAGAAAAAAACGATTTATTCCCTTTATGTCGAGTCCCGTTATATCGAGTCTGGAAGTCGATTTACCTTTATGGAGAGTTTTGTGAAGAAGTACAGTCAGGGATGTAAGTTAAAGCCAATGGCATAAAAATAGGATACACCTAAGTGTATCCTTCCTTCACTGGAGCAAGTCAACGGTCCGCGTGGTTATAAAAAAAAACCACGACGAGTCCTTCTAACCTAAATTGTCCGAGTCCGACCAAGTCCCGAGGTTAGACCTAGTTCTAACCGGCTAAACCTAGTTCTAACTGAAGATAAGTAGGATACATGTAGGTTTAACCACATGTGGTCGGTCACACCTAGGTTTAGTCGGTTAAACCTAGGTAACCGCACTTCGGGCCGCCTCCGTAACATTAACATTTCATTGAATGTGACCGTACTTCTAAAATATGCTAGAATTAAACTCGACATAACGGGACTCGACATAAAGGGAATAAACGAAAAAAACTCATACACATAACCTGACAGACGCGGAAATACCACTTGAAAACTGTTTCTATGATTTATCAGTAAAATATTGACAATTTATGGCCTCTTCATCCGGTTCGAAGGACCACATTTGGAATTAACATATTTTTGTTTTTACTATTTTGGTAGTAACATAAATTACAATCCGACGAAGAAGAAATACTTATAAATATTACTTACCCTAGGGCCACAACAACGGGAAATGCTGTTTATCAAGTTAATGAACGGTTTTACGAAAAAAAGTCTAGTGTCGCGAAACGCAACGGAAAAGGCAGTAAGTGTGGCCTGGCTATTAGTGCTAATATGTTTCGAGTACCTTTGTCACTGTAAATAAAAAAGCGAAGTAAAATATTTATTCATTTCATTTTGACACAAATATTTATGGACAGAGCCAAAGGCTAAATACTATTAATCCCAAAGGCAATAAAGCAGTTTCCTATAAAATAATTAATTCAGTGCATTCAAAATTATACAGTTGCCATTCGAAACTTTAACAGCTCATTAAAAGAAAATGAATTACCGAAAAGTCAAATCCAGGTGCGACGAGTGGATGAAATCTTTACGATCTCATTCGGAAATTGTGAACGTAATACGAAAATATTAATTCCGAACAATTTATTACCCGAATCTTAAATTTTAAACATGAATTATTGCTTTATTTTGAAGTAGTATCCTGCCCTAATTACAAAGGTGCAATGTGAAATTACTTGCTGATAATTTTGAAAATGGGTTTAGTAGCATACAGAGTAAGTATGCTACTAAACCCATTTTCAAAATTATATATATATACATGCGGAAGTATAATATTCCACCTAGGGTACCTGGCACCTACAAATTTTTTTTACAGGTGCCCTTTGTGGAATACCTCCTCTTACGGACATATCGTATATTAATTACAAACGAAATTATGAAAAGTTTTCTCTTTATAATTTTACTGGCACGGGTTTAAATTACTCGCTGGATTTTCCGAAATCCAGAGGATTTTATTACATTAAAATCTTGTCCTTTTATGGTACAAGGAACACAATAAAAGAGAATGATTGAATTTAGTGCAGTCGTTCAGAAGTTAACGCCGGAACAGACTGATTCAAGGGACTTAGTTTTATCATTTGTAAAGATATCCCGAGATGTGAGTGACCAAAAGTTGTAAGTAATTTTTAAGTTCCGTCAGTCGGCCAGATTCCTTAGCAATCAGCGCGGGAGTGACCTTTTTGTAACGAAGTAACTCAAATTTCTAATAATATTATTTTTGTAAAACATTTAAAAGATTAACCTAGAAAATAATGTCTTTTCTAATCTTTTCCATACGAAAAGCGAATGGGTGTACACGTGATGGTTATGAATCACAAAATTCTAGCCGGGGTCATTGAGCTATTACTACTACGTATAGAGGCGACACCACGAAAAGTGCGCGCGCCTAGAGCACGTCACAGAGCTGTCAAACAATTGAATGAACTTGTGCGCGCGCACTCATCCTGGATGGGACATAGTGGTGTCGTCTCTATACGTAGTAATAATAGCTCAATGGCCGGGGTATCGAATACAAGACAGCAGTCACCCTTGACAGGATCAACGAGGTTCAAAATTAAATTTAAACGCGATTAACGTTTAATTTATTTGTTGTTGTTCTTGTTAAGATAAAGTGTGATTTATTAAGGGGGAGGCGATTGGAGATGCCTATCATTGTGATTTGTTTGCTTGTTAGAAGTAAGCAGAAAGTTAGGCAGTGTTGGAATTTGTTTATTTTAAACATTTTGATGGAACTGAGCGTAAAAAAGTTCATTGAATTTTATTGGTTTAGTGCAAAAACATAGCAATTTATTGTATAAAATCCACATAATATACGGTGCGCTACTTGTATTTATGTTTTTGTCAGTCATCCTGCCCACTTATGGCCGCACGTATAGAAGTAAAGAAAAAATGCAGTTACATTTAGGTAAGTTATCAAACGAGGCCTCCCGCTTAGGATACACCGCTTGCCGGGACTAAGCAGGATATCGCGGTCTTGCAACGAATTGGCATGTAAGGAACGGAATGGTCTTAACTTATAATCTGGCTATCCCTTTCACTCCACCTCATTATTTACACTCCAAAAATAAGTATTTAATCTTATCTTAATATACAGGGTGAATTTTTCAACTGGGCGTGCATGGCTACTTTCGAAACTATGAGGAATATCAAAAAACGTTGAAAGGAGTCTCGAGGCCGATTTTGACGAAAACTAAAACTGCATCATTGGATTTTAGAAAAATCAAAAATCCTGGTCAGGAATCGAACCCGCAGATTTTGAAAAAAAAATCACACACTGTATTATTATACCATTTGATAGTGTTGCTAATAAGGATTAAATTCTGGGAAGTAATCATAAACGGCAAACTTAAGGAAAACGTATAATTACAAAAAAACTGATTAATCTTCAAGGCAAAGACTGTATTTGAAACATAAGTTACCGTTTCTTTTTTAAAATAATCATATTTTTAGTTCAACTCAATAATGTCGTATTGCTAAGTACAGTGGGATTGTTGAAACGTCAAACCCAGTGAGACATTGAAAACAATGAAATTTTATAATTTCGAATAAATTATGGCTCAGTAGATGTAAAGTAACATGGAAAAATGGCAATTTCATAAAAATCAGCCATTTGCTTAAGTCTGCCGTATATGATTACTTCCCAGAATTTGATCCTTATTAATAACACTATCAAACGGTGTAATAATACAAGTTGTGATTTTTTTTCCAAAATCAGCGGGTTCGATTCCTGGCCAGGATTTTTGATTTTTCTAAAATCCAATGATGCAGTTTTAGTTTTCGTCAAAATCGGCCTCGAGACTCCTGTCAACGTTTTTCGATATTCCTCATAGTTTCGAAAGTAGCCATCCACGCCCAGTTGAAAAATTCACCCTGTATATAAATCTCGTGTCACAATGTTTGTCCCCAATGGACTCCTAAACCACTTTAATCGATTATAGTAAAATTCGCACACCATAATGTGCAGTTCGATCCAACTTGAGAGATAGGATAGTTTAAATGTCAAATTTTAGACCGGGTCCTCCACCCGTGCGAAGCCGGTACGGGCCGCTAGTTTGTATATAATTATGTTCTTCAAACGCTTGACCCGTATATCACGCACTCATGTTTAATCCCGAAACGTTGGCAATGCGAGATTTACCTACTTAGCTAGAATTTAGCCCGAATACCTGGAGTCTCAGATATGCATTTATGCACTAAATGTTACATTCTTGGATTATTAAACAAGTTTGAGGTTTTATGGTTCTGCTTTATTTATTTTAAGCTATTGCATAGCTTTTACCGCGGGCTCTGAGCGCGGCGATCGAGTCAAGAAATTCTCAAAACCTAACGAAAATACCTAACGCCACGCATCATCTAACGTCGTTTCAGTTTCAGTTTAGTCAGTCGGGAGACTTCGGCAATCATAAAAATATCCACCATTAAGACAATTTACTTTTTCTTACTGTTTCTAAACGGCCAGCTACAAAAGGAGTTTTTACAATCAAACCTATTTTTATAATTCTCCTACAACAAAGAAGTTCTTTATTACAGTAGTGCAACACATTTTTTTAAATAAATGTTATTCTCGTTAAATATACGTGATAGGCGATTTTTTTCTTTAAATAATAGAAAAAAAAAACTTATGCAATTGCTTCACCGCGGCAGTTTCGGGAGTGCCACATGTATTTTTTTTTGTTACATTTTATGTTTATGTACAAGTATTAGAATCCCATCACTAAGATTAGACGATGACGCACACATCATTCAAGCTTCTCTACGCATTTAATGCGTAAATTTAAATTCATCATCGATGATTAAAAAGTTGTGCGGTAATCAGGTTCTCATGGCTGGTGTATGTCTGTTTGGGGAATCAGGAAACGTAGTATCGTGTAGTTTAGTACCCTTAGCACGAGTTTTCAGTAAATGAGACGTAAAGTAAACTGGAACTTAGACACTTTCAAATTGACAATTTTCAACGGTAAAATTAGTTCCTTTTTCGCACACCAGAGGCGCTGTTCCATTTTTTCTTTGAAAATTGTCAATTTGAAAGTGTCAAAGTTTCAGTTTACTTTACGTCTCAAATACTGAAAACTCGTGCTGACGGTACTGAATATAATTATAGATGGATAAATTATGAAATTCATATGAAGACGGGAACATCAAATAACGAGGTAAAAGATGGTTTGGCACGAAAGCGGGTCATTGCTAAGATGATTCCGAATACAGAAGTAAAGTTTACAAGGAAAAGATTTGCTGGGTCGATTCGAAGTAAATTAGAGTAAAAATAATGATGATGTTAATGAATCCGACCTTCCGAGTTTGTGCAAACAGTAAGTATGTAGATGTTCCTTTAAGTGCCTATCACGTCCCGCGGTGGTGGACGCCCACGGCGACGGACGTCGCAAGACGATTGACGGCCACCGTAGGCGCGGGCATGCGGGCGGCGTGTAAAGGGCAACTCGCTGTCCGACCATGGACCATGCCCAGTTCGACGGCACGTCGTGTTCCACGCGCGCCTCAAAGACCGTCAGCATAATGACGGGGCCTCCTCTCACCGTGACCCTGGATCATAAAGGGCTATTGAATTAGAGGGTGGGCACCCTTTAATGGTTTTACCACGAAAAAAAAAAAGTGCCTATCACGTACAAATAAAATATTACGCAAAACTTTTACAGATATTCATAAAATGTATGCAGATCATCGATAATATTGAACAAAAAACGCGATAACGAACATAACCCCATCCCTTGGAAAGATTTATCGATACCATTATATCATACGCGCCGTATCGAATGACTGTATATACTAGTGATGTATGCCGCACATTCGTCATTCGGCCGATTATATTTTATTTTAAGCCGATATCGAATCGGAATTGTATGTCAAGTGCAGAACTTGTGGGATTTGTTGGTGTCGGATGTCAGATTACATTTTGGGAATAATGTTTTGTTTTTTTTTTTGTAACCTACTTTTAAAAATGAGGCGGTTTTCCATTCGGATGTTTGTTATATTTATCTATTCTCTGAATGTTAAAAATATCAAAACTAGTTGGGTTTACACTAATGATTTGTAAATGCCAAAAAATACTTATTTAAATTAATAAGAGTCGAGACTAAAAAATTATAGTTTCGTTGGCTTCGTTTCGTAGTGTACAAAAAATTTCGGAAGTCGGTGGCTTTGTTTTTTATTTCATTGACTATGGCCACCGACTTCCGAAAGAAAAGTTATTTTACAGTTTTTTTGTGTTTGGTTTTGAAGTCGGTTCCCTTTTTTTTAAAAAAGTTATTTATTTTTTTATTTTTCCCTTTTTAGTTTAAATATTCAACAAAAATCTTCATAATATAATCGGCGCCTTTGAAAATCTACAATCCTAGTAAGCAACAAAAACGAATCTACGTGGGCAACTTCACGAGGTATCTTTTATTGTTATATACTCAAACCTTCTTCAGAATGTAACGAACACTTTCCTAAAAACCGCATCAAAATCGGTTCAGCCAAACGCGAGATAATCGCGGACAAACATGCAATCGTCTCTGAAAGTGTACAATCCAAGTAAGCAATAATCGCGGACAAACATGCAATCGTCTCTGAAAGTGTACAATCCAAGTAAGCAATAATCGCGAACAAACATGCAATCATCTCTGAAAGTGTACAATCCAAGTAAGCAATAATCGCGGACAAACATGCAATCGTCTCTGAAAATGTACAATCGAAGTAAGCAATTAAAAATTATAGGCAAAGGTAGGAAAAACTATTTTAATTTGAAGAGAAAGCAAATTTTGCAACAGATAAAAGTTTTACAATTTATAGTCTTCTTTGTAAGTTTTGATAAAGTTGAAACAATATCGAAAGATTTTTGGGCGAGGTTCGTTTGTGAGCGGGCTTCACGGCTTCACTTGCGGCACTCAAACTGGCATTCATCAGTTGATCGCTCAGTCAATGCACCAACCGTAGGTCTCAGCTTCCAACCTAAGGCCGCTAGATCTGGACTTTATTCGGAATTAATACTTTTCTAATCTCAACAAGGCAAGTTAGTACTGAGTCAGATGCTAAGAAATAATAAGAATAAAAAGAAATATCAAGATGACATGATTTACAGCTTGGCCAGAACGTCTTGAATCGAAACTAATCTTTTTGTTAGCTGACAACGTTTTAAAATCTTTGACATTTGATGTAAACAAAGAACGCAAGTTTGTTACATTTATTATTGTGCAATAAATCTAACGTAACAAGTGAAAAAAAAATTCTAAGTCCAGTACCGTCAGCACGAGTTTTCAGTGTTTGAGACGTAAAGTAAACTGCAACTTTGACAATTTCAAGTTGACAATTTTCAAGGAAAAAATTAGTTCCTTCTTCGCACACCAGAGGCGCTGTTCCATTTTTTCCTTGAAAATTGTCAATTTGAAAGTGTCAAAGTTTCTGTTTACTTTACGTCTCATTTACTGAAAACTCGTGCTAAGGGTAGGTAGCGAAACCACAGTGGCGACTGAAGCTGTAAGTTTTTTAGTAATTATTTATTAGCCGTTTCCTCAATTTTATTTTTTTTTAAGTTTGGGAAAAGTTCCTCTTCAATTTCCAGTATATTCACCAAACCACTTAACCTCAAGCGCCAGTTCCCTAACACGGAAATGTGTGAAACTGCGGACGGTCCAAGAAGAACAGGGCAATAATAAACTTCAGCAGTTTCGTCATCCACACTGAATGGAGGGAAGGCTCAACCCCGATTTGCGTGAATTCAGAGTAATGCCAATTTTCCGCCATTTTGCCCTTGAATGTACCAATTTTAGGAGTTCTGTTTTGTCATTGTTGACCTCCGGTTCTGTATAAGGACTTAGTATGATGGAAAATTGGACAAAGGAATAAAATATCTATGTGTTGCTTTTGCAAATTTTCTTGTGTTATATTTATATGTATTTAGAAATATATAAGTATGTTTATCAGTTGTCCAGTATCCATAACACAAGCTCTGCTTAGCTTGGGACTAGATGGCGTTGTGTGATAGTTGTGGAATATTATTATTAGTTTGACAGCACAGTTGGTGCAGTGACTCAGCAATTAGCGATCTGCGTGTCACATGTCCGATAGTCGCCCGGAACTACTGCATGGCCTACGGGTATTTTTTTAGGTCTAACTCATTGTATGTGTGTATGAAAATGTTTGTAAATGCAACTACAATACAGTGTAAATTCATAGTGTGGATTTAAACTATTCTAAATGAACAAAGCTTCTAGAATTCGCTTTGAAGGAGTTATAATCTACGTACAAACCTGCATTTGGCCTACATTTTAATGCAGAACATTTCAAAACCGTCCTTCACACACTACACTAACCACTAATGTCTCACGGTATCCACAGACGTATTATTGTGAGTGAGAATTCCTGATCAGTCGTGCTTCAGAATTTGATCCTCTTAGCTATTGTGAAACTCTTGTCCACTACAATAGTTACTGTACAAGTTCCACTTGAAGAAACTCCTCAGTTAAACGTTGGTATTAAGTAGACAGGCACAGAAAACGCACACAGAGAGTGACGAGAAGGTCACGGTTACTTGATGAGAAAGTCCCTCGACCATGGCTCACACGATTGGACGGTAAAAATCGAACAAACTGTACAGTTTTTCTCATACACACTTGTAGATTATTATCGTTTTAGTTTAAACTGTACCGTCCAATCATTTTTCGTAAGGTGTGTAGCTGCCATAAGGGAGGCCCGCCAGATTGCTGACAGCTCTCTGAGGCGCGCGTGAAACACGTCGTGCCACCAATCATGAACCCATGCCCGGGTGCATACTCTATAATCAGACAGTAAGACAACCGTTACTCGCCGTCCGCATGACTGTGCTTACGGTGGCTGGATATCGTCTGCCAATTCAATATCGTGGAATAGAATTGACCTACTGTTCTTATTTACTTAGTGTCATTGGGTACATTTAGGTTAAGAGCTGTGGGTGTATTAATACGTACGGTGTATTTAGACAATTGTTAACAAGTGTTATTGTTGAGTATGTATGTTTGGACTAAGTATTTCGGGTCGGTTATGGGAGAGTTGTAATGACGGGGCGTTACAAGACGTTTATTTAAGATCCTTAAGGGAAAATGGACTGAGGCGGCGGGCCGCGAGAGAGAGAGGACAGCGTCCTCCCTCCGCCCCAACCGCAGTGGTGTACGCCCACGGCGCCGTACGTCGCAAGACGATCTCCGGCCACCGTAGGCGCGGGCATGCGGACAGCGAGTAAAGGGCAACTCGCTGTCCGACCATGGACCATGCCCGGGTCGACGGCGCGTCGTGTTCCACGCGCGCCTCAAAGAGCTGTCAGCAAAATGACGGGGCCCCCTCACAGAGGGCCAAAGCCTGCCGGGGTCGCGGGACTTATTTCTATTACCGTGACCCCGGAACATAAAGGGCTACTGAAGGACAACGTGGATTTTAGTCAGTACAAGTCTGACAGTACCTCCCGCCCTGCCCGGGGTTGGAGGTCTCATTTGATGATTTTACCAAGCTAAAAAAAAAAAAAAAAAAAGGGAAAATGGACTGTCGTTTTTAGATATTATTTTCTTTTTAAGATTATTAAGGCAATGAACAGATGAGCAACACTTTGCTGCCGAAAAACCTAACTTCAGATATCGACAAAGGCTACTAAAGCAGTTGCCAATGGTTGACATTTGTTGTCCACGTGTCGACGCCTTTGTCGATAGCTGAAGGAGCCCCTGCCGATAGCTGAAGTTCCCTTTGTTGACAGCTGAAAGAGCCTCTATCATCAGCAGAAATTAGCACATTCGAAAGCTGACATGGGCCCTGTTGACAGTTGAAATCGCCGTATTGACAGTTGAAATTGCAATTGTCGACTGCTGCAGTTGCGTCTGTTGACATTTGAAGTTGACTTCATTGACAGCAAAGTGCTATAGCCGTCGAAGCAATTCGAAACATTACGTAAATTGAATAAATAAATAAAACATAAAATGAAAAATAACTAATGATTAATACAAATTTCAGTGAAATTACCCGCTGCCCGCCACCATTTGCTACCTCACCTCAGACTCTCCGGAATTTTCATCTAAGTAAAAATGATAAAGAACTCATAATGATCTCGAGAAGTGATTTTATGCTCTTAAGCAAGGTAATGAAGCATTACTTTTTAATGTTCCGTCCAGTATCTGATCTTGAGATTACGAACGGAAGGAAGGAAGAGAGTCGACTACTCAAATCATTATCTTTTCCGAAGTTGTCATTTGTTTTATCAAGATAAAATGTTCTGGACGATTCCTTAGAAGTGATGCATAAAATACCGGACGTAATTTTTTTTATTCTCGTTGGTGCATAAAGAAATTATGGCTGTAGTAATTATAAGGTGTGCCGGACGTAATTACGGAATTCTGTGACTTTAGACTTAGCACTTTCATCTTGACCTGAATTAGTGTAGTTCGGAGTTTTAACCGACTATTAAAAAAGGCGGTGGATTTTCGAAGACGCATGGATCGGCATGGTAAATTATAATTTTTGATTCCCAGATGGTCCCACAGTCATCTGATGATAGGATTTTAGAGAAATCGTGGAAAGACTCGTTGATTTCAGATTTTTTGAAAATACACCATAGTTGGTTTAAGACAAAAAAAACTAAGTACTTGATGAATATTTTAGCATCACGAGAGTGTACTTTTGGTTATTATCTCACAGGATGATATGGTCACATCGGGTCAAAAAGTATCCTATGTGACAATTCAGGATAATAACTATGAGATTTCATCAAAACCCTGTTATTGTTTTTGTATGAAAGAGTAACAAAAATCCACCCATCCTAATAAACATTAAAAATAACAGCAGTAAGAAACTAAATAGAAAAACAAAGCCAGTATTCTTCTACCAACTTCAAATCACAGCATAGCCATACGGTTTCATAAACCGTTCCATTGAACCGTGTCCGGCTCGTTCGGCCGCACAGCCGGTTTCCGGATAAGCTCCGTTCAACTGTATCGGGACTATCTAATTATGGGATAGTTAGTCCATTGTTATAGAAGTGTTTGCTCGATACGGACGGCGAGAGTAAATACAGCAGATTGAGGGGAGATTCAGGCTTTGATGTAGGTTTGAAAGAAAAGAGATATATAAAGTACAAAAGAAAGGCGTAATGTATTCTTTTTTTATGGTTTTCTTTTTGGCACGACTTTTATTTATTTACACTTTTACGTACAATTGTGGTAGCTAAAGAGAAATTATCTACCAGTCAACCTTTAGAACCAAAGAGAGAAAAACCAAAAAGAGAAGCAGTTGTAAGTACAACGTCTCTATGCTATTAGGCGCGGACCACATAGAAAAGACGTAAGACGAGGACCCGTCGCGGACGTGCGATAATGTATGAGAGTCGCGGCCGCGCCCCGTCTCTTCTGTGTGTTTTACGGCGCGACACTTCTATACATTTTGTATGAAAGAAATGCCGAACAGACATAATCTATAATATAAAAATGGATCGCAAAATGTGTTGCTAAGCTCATAACTCGAAAACGGCTGGACCGATTCGGATAATACTTTTTTCGTTGTGTTTGTAACCATCGGGACCGGGTTTTAAAGACTTCCACCCGTGCGAAGCCGGGACGTCCCGCTAGTTATTAATATAATTAATTATTATTATGCTTCCGCCCCGTCTGCGTATCACGTGTTTTCAATGTGGCCCGCGCCTTACGATGGAAATAAACAAATTATCTCGGTAGTTAAGTTCCAATAAATCTTTGTATGTAACCAATCCACGTCCGAATTTGCCTATCCGAATTTTAAAGAAGCAGTCGTCACAAACAAAGTACCCGTTACCTACTTTATTTTTGAATTGAGATTGGACTTTTATTTTTGTACTTAAACATTGTTCTTAACACTTTGCCTATCTAACGGAGTCGCGGTATTATACGAAAATGGTCACGTACTGCAAAGAGCAACAGAAGGAAGGTGTCGTTTTTGTGAGATTTTTAGTTAGTTACCTACCTAGTCCGTCAGTCTCTTCACTTACGCCCAAGAACGGTTAACAATTTATAAACTCCAAAAATGTAAAAGTACGATTTAAAATGAGGTCGATAAAATATTTTGAATTGCGAAAACAACAAAATATATTGAGGTATTCCTCGTAGCGCTCCCGTTTTGAAACGCTCCGGAATCTAAGCGCTCCCAATAGGAGCGCTTCGAGGAACGATTAAAAATTTTAAAATTTATTTCCTCGAAGCGCTCCCACGATTAAAAATAGGGAAAAACAAAATTATCGATATATTTCATTACGTTTACTTCATGTAAACGTAATGAAATATAACGTAATGAAGAAGGTTTTAGTACCGAAATTGAATGAGGGATCTGAACAAAACGTACTAGGGGAACAGAATCATGAAGAAGGTGTTCATACAGGATCACGAAGAAGGTTTTAGTACCGAAATTGAATACTTATCGTACTTGTTATATAGATAGGTATGATAACATTAACTGTGATAATAGATACTATGCATGATTTTACTGCAGGCAAAGATAGCCTTACTAACGTACATAGGAAATTGATCACTTCGCTAGCATGTGGCCATTTGTCATAGAAGTCAGGAGTGTCTCACACTCGGTAATTTAGTTCATGACACACACACACACATACATGTCACACGAGACGAGTGTTTCGACGCTTAGATGAAGTGATATTGGGTGACACACTAAAGGGAAATGCCGTTAATTTTCTTCTGGCAACGACGATAAATATTACTAGACTCCGCATGCACGATCTAAGGAACAAAAACTATTCTGTCAACTCGCTGCGGTACTACGTTAGCGAGGGGGACGGGGTACTGCGTTGTGATTGGCTAACTCAAGGTCTGTTCTGTCTCAAGGTATGTTTTCGGCTCACAGGAGTGGTCGAAATAAGACGGATACTTGAATAAGACTTTTTTGTCTAATGTGTTGACAGACATCGGTCGCCTGTTATTAGGAGTATATTAATATATCGTCGTTGGTTTCTGGCAATGATCGTTTCCGAAACCAAAAAAGGAACTTTGCTTTGCCAACGTTTTAAACGATTGTAAACTCTATAATAAACAGAATAGCATACATGCACATGAGGTATGAAAAAGGTGTAAATTATGCTTTGCAGACAGGGAAGAATAGAAAATTAAAACGTATTGCCCCGTCTCTAAGTTGAAAGGGATAAATATAATTATACAGTGTTTACGAAAAAACGCGAAACTCACCGCTTAACGATGGTCACCCATCCAATGACAGACTTTGGGGAGCACTATCTTGTATCAGCTTACTGATTAAAACTAAATAAGTCCACAATTGTTATCATTACGTGTTTATTCCACTTTTAAACAATACATTCACACTTTTACGGCTCAAATACTTTTATTCGCGATCAACAGGGATTCATTTCGACCTTTTCGACTGCGAGTGACGAGTCAGACTGTTCGTTGTATCTAAAAAAACCCAACTAGTTAATTTTATTGTTGAGAAAAATCAAACTCAATGAGGGTAGTATGAAACACTACTGAGATGGAATAACTTTTGTGCATCGATATTGTTTAAACCAAAATGTGATAAACTCCTTTAAAATAAACCATTTTCTTCTTTTTTTTTACTGTCAACGGAAATTGTACAATTTAATCATTACAATTAAGGAGTTTCAAGTTATGATACTAAAAATAGTTACATGTTTCTTCCTACATTGTACGTTATTACAACTATTAGATATTCTTTTAATGTCCTTATTATAATAAAATAAATAATAATAAAATTCCACAACAATCACACAACGCCATCTAGTCCCAAGCTAAGCAGAGCTTGTGTTATGGGTACTAGACAACTGATAAACATACTTGTATATTTCTAAATACATACATATTATAGATAAATTACACCCAGACACAGAAAAAACGATCATGCTCATCACACAAACATTTGTCTTGGGTGGGAATCGAACCCACGACCCCCGGTATAGCAGTCAGGGTCACTAACCACTAGACCAACAGGTCAGTCAAATAATCAGTAAAATAAAATAAAAACGTTGAAAATTAAAAGTAATGTTACTATAAACAAAAATTGTAACAATTAACTTATCTGAAGTAAACCAGTACCCCTAGCACAAGTTTTCACTATTTTACTTAACAGAGTTTTTCCAGTGTTCACAGCGTTTCTTGTATGAAAATATGGAACAGCGCCGCTGGTGTGCGAAGAAGGAACCAATTTTTTCATTGAAAATTGTCAATTTGAAGTCATCAAAGTTCCAGTTTACCTTACGTCTCAAATACTGAAAACTCGTGCTGACGGTACTGAACTAAAATTAATTAAATGTTATGTATTAGCACAGATTACGTATTAGTACCGTTTTTAACATTCAAAAGTTGCCTTACTTTAGTTACCCATCCGACCTTGACTATCATTTATTTGTGGATTTTTACTCTAACTAAAGAAAGGAGAATTTTATTACTGAAAAAAATAAGCAGAATTGTGAAGGATTCTTTAACCTGAAATCAAAGAGCTGGTGCCAATTAAAATAACCTTCAATTGTTTTTCCTTATAAAAACAACATAGTTGTTTTCTATATTTGGAAAAAGACGAAAAATGAATTCATAAGCATTCAGTCCAGCCACCGTTAGTCCCAAGGGATAAAATATAAATAATTTTGTTGAACAAATAATAGCCGCTTGCTTTTGTTCAAGAGTTTGCTTAGGACCATTGTTTGATTGTGTTTCTGTAGTAACATTATTATTGACACAATGCCTTGTGTGGGAACAATAATTATTTTATACTAGCTCCTTGAAAAGGAACGTGTTGGAAAGTTGTTTGAGCTATTCTGAGTATTATGCTATTCATGCCGAGGCTTTGTGACGACGCTGAAGCTACGTCGTTGCGTGGTTTTGAACTTTTCTAAAAGCAACAATAGACATGTTTTTATCGTGCAAGTTAATCAAAGCTCCACAAAACGGTTATTTAAGCCCACAGCTCAGTGGGCATGCAGCACACGTGGCCAGCCCAAGAACATTTCAGTGCAGCGGCTTTATGACCAATGTCAGCAATTTGTGTTTTGGAGCGCAGTGTTGATATGGCCGGGCCCTCTGGGAGAGGCTTTTGCTCAGCAGTGGGATGATGTAGGCTAACAGTTTCAGCATCAGTATCTTAAGAGTTTATCAAAGTAGTCTGGTTTTGAGATAGGTAATCCATGCCGGCGAAACTCCCCGACTCCCCTGAGACTGGAGCCGATATCGGTCAGGAGATTTATATATTATTCGGCATTATAGCAGCCTTTCTAGCCTTTTATGTAACGTTACTAAGATAATACTTGATCATTTATAATACTCAGAGGAGCCGAACCGAATTGGGAAAAGACTAGATGATGATGAATACTCTGAAAATATTTCCATCAAAATATCTTTAGTCTAACATGCCCACAGGAACCTCAGTCTCTTTCAAAAGCCATTTATAATATTTTACCCTCCGTAATTTCTCAACGAGCATGTAACGAAATAAATCAAGAGCCATACATTACGGCCGTATGTATAATTACATATATACATATAATATGTATATTATGTACCAATATATCAGCCATCCAAGCAAGCCGTTGTAACCGCGACCTGTCCTTACAACAATGTACGAACATTAATCAACTTCCTATAATATATGTTTTGGAACTTTCTCTAACTGTGTAACCTTGTGATACAATAAATAAATTATATTAAATTATATTAAATTATATTCTCGTACTAATTTTCGTTTTGTAAATTTTGATGTATGAAAGGTTCTTAGACTTTCAAGGTTGCTCTTCGATCAAAGTCTAAGCAAATTTAGTGTCTGGGATAAAAGAGCAATTTTATTGGTATTGGCTGAGTTCCAAATTACGTTTTTGGGGTGGGTGGGATCCACATCCTAGTGTTCCACTACGAGCAACGAACAGCGCCACAGGTATGCGGATATTGAGTAATGGGGGAATCGCCGTCAGATCATGGACCATGACCGGGTCGACGGCGCGTCGTGTTCCGCGTGCCTCAAAGAGCAGTCAGCAGTCTGGCGGTGCCCCTTACAGGGTTAAAGCCTGCCCCCCGGCAGTCCCGTGTCCCCACACGGGACTGTCTCAACAGGTAACCGTAACCCTGGAACGTAAAAGGCTATTAAAAGCTCTCCGTGGTTTTAGTCAGTACAAGTGGACAGTACCTCCCGTCCCGACCTAGGTAAGAGGATTTATTCATAGATATTACCACGATAAAAAAATGGCTGTCAGCAACCTTAAGTGATGGCTGAGCTTACCCACCGGTGGTGGAACGCCTCGCCACGGCCTGGCCAGGCTCGGGTCTACCATCTTGTCAATGTACGGCGTGTCGACGACGTAGGAGTTCCAGTTCCTTCTGGTTGAGTTCACTCCACTTTTAGATCTCGTCTCTGCTTCTTGGGTATGTAAACCCTTAAAAAAGTAAAACAGCTTAGAAATCGCAATCTCTTTAAAAGGTCAGTCTTCCGCTGCAGTGCCGTTATATTAATTACTAGCCTTTGCCAGTACTTTCGCCCGCTCCTAACCCCCTAAAGCCTATATCTCTCATGGCCAATACAGCTTTCTACTGGTGAAAGAACTTTTAAAATTGGTTGAGCAGTTCCTTAGATTTCAGATTACCTACTACATACAAACAAATTTTACTTCTTTATAATATTAGTATAGAGAAAAGCCCTGAAACTTCTCCTAACCATTAAAACAACTAAATAACAAAATAATACAGTTACCAAACATTCTTAACACTATGCAATTTAGTTCACTAATTCAAACTCATATAAGTTTGGGGCAATTTTCAACAAACTATGCGCTATTTTGGAGTGCACACAAAATTCTAACAGCAGCAGTAGAGTTTTGGAATATTATGTTGTCATGACGGAAAATTGTGGTGCATGACGGAAAATAATGTATTATACGTGGAAATAAGCCTGTTTAAGTTTATCCTACTGAAAGAAGGGTTATGAATCTTACTGGTTTTTGTATAATTTGAAATAACATACTCGTATATGGGGTACCTAATTACCTATGCTAAATTTCATGTTGATCGGTTAAGTAGTAAAGTCGTGAAAAGGTGGGTAGCGGAACTGTAGAAACAAGTAACTGCGGCCCCGGAACGTAAAGTGCTATTCAAGGAATAAGGTGTACCTATTTAAGTCAGTAGAGCGCCACCTGGTACGATCCTTTTTTTTTTTTAGCGTGGTAAATTCATCAAATGAGACCTCCAACCCCGGGCAGGGCGGGAGGTACTGTCAGACTTGTACTGACTAAAATCCACGGTGTCCTTCAGTAGCCCTTTATGTTCCGGGGTCACGGTAATAGAAATAAGACCCGCGACCCCGGCAGTTTGCTGACAGTTCTTTGAGGCGCGCGTGGAACACGACGCGCCGTCGACCTGGTACGATCCTTGGAGCCATTTACTCATTGAATGAAAAAAAATAACTTTGTTACCTATTCATTTTTTTAAGTGGTAACACTTAAAAAAAATGAATAGGTAACAAAGTTATTTTCGCATTTATAATATTTCTTGGGAAGTCACGATTCATTCTAATGCACGAACCTGTTTGTTTTAAAACTCTATTATATCGAACAAGTAAAAAAAAATCTATTCAATAATTGATTGGTGAGTTGATTACTTAACTTACAAACCATCAATAGTAATATATCCTTACGGTAAATAATAAATTGATGATAGGAACGTATCATATCCTTCTCATTATCATTGTAGCTAGTATTCCATGATAATACATAAATTATACATTGGCAACTACGGGCGAGTGGGTAGCAAATCGACCCGACTGTAGCTGCTAAATTGCCAATATGCGATATGCAATCAGTTGCATTACGTCACAGAGTGTGTCAGTTGCAAATATGGCCGCCGTTCCGACTTAGTTTGGTTAATTGTAATCGAGTATGTTTGGATGCAATTTGGTAATGAGTTTCGTCTACAGCATCCTGTCATCAATTCCTTTTTATCTGGCTTAGGGCTGATTTTTCAAAAATCAGATTACTTTTATCTGACGAATAAAAATAGCGGCTTGATATATTTTCTATAAATAAGCAGTCAAATCGACCATTTTTATTTCCCAGGAAGTTATCTGACTATTGAAAAATCAACCCTTAGATACATTGTAGGACAGTTATCTGTACTAATCTGTTAGTTAACATTGCAAAGCTAAAAATTTTTGTTTTTTTTTATTTGGTGTAACGGTTTAATCTCAGAACCTACTGGTTCGAATTGAAAATATAGTTTATACCATTTCCCCTCGAAAAAGCTACTTTTACGCACTGAAAACCGTGAGTAAAAGTAGTCTTTTACGCACCGTTTTGGTGTTTGAATTTAGAACACTTCAGTACATTCGAGCTCGACCGAGATGCTGGACAACCCCTTTCAATTACTCTTAATTTAAATCATTGTTCCGTTTTTAATGTGAGCTTGTTGGCGCAGCGGTCGAGCGATTGGGCTACTTGTTTCGGGTCTGGGTATGTGAATTGTGTGTGGATCAAACTTATTAAAAAAAATATTTTTTCATCGTTGAATATCTTTTATCGCTCATATCTTTCTTTTTCTCGTAGTCATGATATAAAGTATCGTTTGCAACTCTTGAATAAATCGAAACACTCCCTACGGTCGTGATTCAGGCATTAAAATACTTCGCTTGCTCTTGATTCATATAATGGCCCTCGCTTTAAATCCGCTCTTTATTCACTAGTTGCAAAATATATTATTTGTGTTCGATTGTCTATTTATTGTGGAAGGCTTTAGGTTATGCAACATCACGCTACAGTAGTACAGTAGTAAAGCAGTAGGGGATCAGCTAGTAAGGTAAACAGTCGAATTTAATGCCTGAGGCATTTTCTACTACAACTAAGAAAGGTGGAGTGATAGTCTCTGACTAGCCAGTCAAAAGCTCGAAAGTGTGGCTACCAGACTTACACCCATTTGTCCAGTAACGACTGTTAACGATTTTCCCAAACTCGGCAACACGACGTGACCTTTAAAATCCTTAGTACCTTTAAAATCGTTCTGAACAGTTGTGATTATTTAGCCACGAGCTCCTCCATCAACATCCGATTATAGCCATAAATATCACCTGCCCAAAACGACCTGGAGAAAATATCTAAATTCGCGACCTTCCCCTAATTGTTCGTTGGACGGAGACAAATGGCCGTCAGCCCGTGACGTCATCCATCGCAGTGATAACGACTTGTCAGGGGGACCAGAAGTTTTACTGATTATCATTATGATGTACGGTTTTATGAGGTTAAAAGTTTGACCTAGTAATGCTGTGACCCGAAATGGTGTATTAGTTAATCGTTTAGTGATGATAAAGGCAAGGATTATGCTTACTTTAATTCTAAGCTACTGTTAAGCGAATTTCACCTTGAAGTTCTTCACGATAATCACTTTGATTCTACTTCAAGCAAATGAGAACCATTAGATAACATTAAAAAAAGAAAAATGCCCGAAAAAATGTTCCTAACAATTCCGAATGAATAATTGAAGCTGGCGACAGACGACTTGTACAGCTTACAATCCACGGGGTCCTTCAGCCATTTATGGCTACGGTTACCTGAAAAGACAGTTCAGAGACCCAAACCGTGGCTCTAGAACGTAATAAAGTGTACGTAAGAGCTAATTGCATTCTTAGTCAGTAAGCTGACAAGCCCTTATGATTCACTCAGTGTGGGAGGAAAAAAAAAATGTAAGTTAGGGAAGTGATTTGTATATTTACACGGATAGTTTCATATACTCGAACCATATATAACTAGTTAATTTCCTTGTCCATATAGAAATGAATTCTAAGAACCGAATAAGGGGACTAAAAATACCGAAAACTCATCACAAATTCTCACCGCAAACCCTGGGAAATAGATTTTCCGTATTACTGCCACATATTCCCACACTTAACCTACTGCCACGAATTCTCACACTGTCAGCAAGAAAAATAGGCTTTCGATATCACCGGGTGCGATCGATATCACAGAATTCACTGAAAATTTCTTTGCCCCAGATTTTTACCACAGAATACCTACCTCCAGAAGAATCACACTACGGAACGAGTGAATATAGCTTACATAGACGGTAAAACTGTAGCAGTCCTGTGGCAACATAGCGCGCCGGAGCCCGGTACGGAACTAGTTCCGAAATTCGGATTTAGACTGCCGAAGCTTGTTTTTGAAACGTCGTGATGGCCAAAATTAGACTTTAGACACTCAAAACGGAAATGAAAAATAATTGTGAGTTACAATAATTATTATGTAACATCCATTAACATGCACTAGAATTGCGTGGTAGAATATGGGCTGAATCTCTCGGATAGAGTGGGAAATTATCGGATAATTATGTGCATTATGCTAGTATTAGTGCGTTTTCGTTCAAGGTGATAAGGCTGAGATGCACTTATAAATAAAATGTATTGTTGTGCAAATTTTAAGAAAAATCTCAAGCAGTGGACCCAGTCCACTTCGTTGGTCATTTTACCAATCACAAGGTCAGGTGGAAACGAAACTAATTAGTCCCGTCTGCACCATTGATGGGTGCTAGTCCATGGTGCGAACAGTACACCGAGTGCTAGCCTTCTGTACTCTACATATTCTGTGTTCTTTTCAAAAGCGAAGTCGGGTAGTTCCTTTTGTATCGAATCCGGTTAATGATCGCCACGAAGAAATAGGAATATTGCTTTCTACTGGTCGCCGCTGTGATTGGTTTGATCTCTTTGAGTCGAAAGAATCCGGATTTATTTGTGGAATAATTTTGTGTTGGATTTTGCTTTGAGTTATAAATAGCTTACTTTTGATTGTGAGGTAGGTTATTGGTGAATAATAGATTATTGTTACAATGAAATCGATATTAACTTGTAATTTTCAGAAGAAATAACAACAATGATTGTTCAATAGCTTTTCTTTTATTGGGACAGAAAGTCGTTTAATGGACTACGAATCTCCGACAAAAATGCGGTTTTGGGTCGGGTTTTGTGTGATCCCTACTCCCTATTTAACCTCTTTTTGTTATGCTGGGGCTACATTAGCGGGCAAAGATTCGTGTCGCGCGGTTGTCGCGACGAAATTCGTGCATTCCTGATGCCCTTGTCTATATCTGGAGGGCGAAGATTCGTGTAACGTTGACGCGATAAATTATTGTTCAGTTTGTTTCCGCTTTTAAGTCTGGACGACTCTGAATTCACGCAGGTATAGCCACCCAAGCGAATATTGTCGCGAGAAACTCCTTTGATTCGCACCAGTTTTTTGACGTATTAAAAGAAACTAATTACTTGATCTCGTTCAAACCAATATTCGCTAAAAAATTGCATGGTAATGTACATCTAATATACATTTTAGTTTTATCATTCTCTTATTTTAGAAGTTACAGGGGAGGACACATATTACCACTTTGGAAGTGTCTCCCGTGTAAACTGTTCAGTTTAGAAAAAAATATAGGAGTAACCTCAATATCATTTTTAAAGACCTATGTCTGTATATAGTGGTGGGTTGGTGTTTTTTTTTTTTTTGTTGATTTTCAATTCTAAGTATGGAGAACCTCAAATTTTTTAATGAATTTTTTTGTGAAAATTCTAATGCGCTTCACATATAATACATCTACTTATAACGTTTCAACAGTATCGCTCTTATGCTTTCGGAAAAAAGTGTCTGTGGCATACGGACGGACAGACAGACAGACATGACGAAACTATAAGGGTTCCGTTTTTTGGCCATTTGGCTACGAAAACCTAAAAAGCAATTTTTTTCTAATCCCACAACCCTAGTGTCACAAGTCGAAAATTAAAACTTCGTAGTAAGCCAAGTCTTCCCCACTACAGTCGGGTCGCGTTTGACGATAGTCACTTGATTGCGTTCTCTTCTTCGTAAAGTTATAACACGTAGTTTCGCGGCATCTTTGACATTTGTCGTCTGAATAAATGATTACAGTTTCTGTTCAAATTCTGAGTTACGTCGCTTGTGGATCTTGGTTCATGTAATGGGAATTCGCGTGTCATTTGTAGATTGTACGAATGGTACCCATACTATAAGATTTGATAATTCAAATTTTCGCAATAATTCTAGACATTTTGCGTAGACACGGTTAATTAGACAATGGTGATTAGGATTACATTTTTCGACCTTACTAAAAAAAGGTAGTGTTTTCGCGAAAATGCGAGTCGCCTTAGTAAGATTGCGAAGAGATCGTTGCGTTGGTTATTATCAAAAAAGAACACTGATTGGCCGAAATCAATATTATACGCAGCGAGAGCGGATGTATTAGTACGCAGTCGAATTTTTATTTTCACAGTAAAATCTTGTGATGATTTCTTTTTTGTCAAAAAAAAATTAGTTTTCATTAAATATCAGCTAAGCTGCCTTGCCTTAAATAGAAAAGGCTTTTATGTAAAAAAAATGTAATGTACCACATAAAACAGCTCTATTTAACAATAGCTTCTTTGGCATTGCATCAAAAATATACAACAAAATGCCTGTTAGCATTCCAGACAAAGGAACTTTCAGTATTTAAAAATAAATTACGAACATTTTTAATTGATACAGCTACAGCTACAGATGTTGACATCATTTATTAATTCCACTGTATTTTGACATGTATAAGTATTGACCATATTAGTTTCACCGTATTTGAAATGCATTAGTATTGATCATAAGATAGTTTCACTATACTTTCACATTTATTATTGTATGACTATTAGGCAGGAAATATTGATACTTTATTATATTCTTAAGACCTGAAACTTACATATGCCCACAATAAAGATACTTTTCGTATCACTTGCTCAAAAAAGTGACATTCTATGCAACAAAAAGCGAACATAACAATAGTCATTTTATAATCTGTTAAAAACAGGGAAAGAAAGTTGTACTGAATTTCATTCTCTCCCTAGGGAGAGAATGTGATTTAAATTTGGAATACTTAGATACCGTTTATATTGAACTACATCTGTGTTTACACCATTGAGTTTGTATCCTATAAAGCATTATACAACTTTTTGAAAAAAGAATACTCATTTATTGTGCAGTTATGATTATTAAAATAAAATTACGAAAACCGACGAGGCCGTATGAGCTTGATGCCTTTGCATTTTTAATGAGCCGCGTTTTTTTTTTCTTAAAATACATAAACGTTGAGTTTATTTTTACTTATTTTTATAAATAAGTTAATGTTAAATGTGAATGTTTAAAATGCGTATCTCATATTATTACTGTGTAATTTTTTTCGCAAATGGTACGAAAAGTAGAGTATTGTCCTCGGTGATAAAGCTGTCTTAGTCTTGGGTGAACTTAAATCCCTCGCTACACTCAGGACTCGTCTTAAATCCCTCGCTTCGCTCGTGATTTAAGTTTTTAACACCCTCGCTGCGCTCGGGAGTAAACCTCGAGTCCTTTGTTACGCTCGCGATTTAATTCGCCACCCGCGACAGAAGACCCTAGTTATCCTCTTGGTTAATAATCTACTATTGACTTTGAACTTTGTTATTTTAGTAGTTGTCATCACGACTGTCGAGCATGTGGTTCTTGTTGCCTTTCCCAGGTCGGGCATCAGTGTTATTTGGAGTTGATGGTAATAGGCCTAACCCTATTACATGGGATTACCAAAATGTGGGTGTACTACCTACTACCTATTAGATGCACAGCTGCCTAACCCTTCGAGGCGTGAGTGATATGAATAGATTATTTATTTACCAGGGGCATCGTGCGTAGATTATCCCACGAAAATGAAACAGCGGGATAATTTCTTGAATTTCATCCAAATTCATTCGGCTGACTTGTTTGAGGAACGAAAATCCATCCATCTATCCAAACTTTCGTATTTAAATTATGTAAGGATGTGATAAGGATTAGTCATAGGGACTTTCTCTACTTTATCACAGAATCAGAAGAGGGTATGTTTGACTGGGATTTGCAGGACGGGGTGGATTTATGCGCAATCATTATTTTTTTTTAACAAATCTTTCTCATCATCATCTGCTTAGCCTTTTCCCAACTATATTAGGGTTGGCTTCCAGTCGAACAAGATGCAGCTGAATGTCAGTATTTTATATGGAGCGACTGCGTATCAGACCTCCACAACCCAGTGCCTGGGCAATAGGATACCCTATATCTATAGTAAGACTTTAGAGCTTCTGATTAAGAGTAACGACTGTCAAAGATCTACAAATGACAGCCGGGACCAACGGCTTTACATACTTTCCGATACACGGAGGAAATTCGCCGTGATAGATGGTGACCCATCCACAGACCAACCTCGGCAAGCGTAGCTTAACTCGAAAAATCGGCCTGTGTGGCAGTAACTATTTCATTAAAAATCTTCAAAGGCATCCAAATGAACTGAACTAAGTTACCAACTTCCCTGACCATTCAAAGTAACAACATTCAAAACAGAAGTGTTTTAATCAAGAATTTTCAGATGCAAATTAGTTTGAAGCAACGTGCACACCGGCGGAGCTGCAATAGGAATAACTAAGAGTCTTCAATCAGATGCGGTTAGCCACTGCTCAAGAATGCAGATCACGAGTTTAGGCTAATGTAGTCTAAGCTTAGACTAACATTAGCATTGTTTTAGATTAGGAGGTAATGTATCTCGTTTTACATTTTAAATCGAGTAATTTAGAAGCAATTCACTATAATATCATGTCTGTAATTCCGTTGGTTGTAAGTCCTAAGTTTTTTTTTTACTTGATAAAATCATCAAATGAGTCCTCCCACCCCGGGCAGGGCGGAGGGGACTGTCAGACTCGTACTGACTAAAATCCACGGTGTCCTTCAATAATCCTTTATGTTCCGGGGTCACGGTAATGAGATAAGTCCCGCGACTCCGGCAGGCTTTGGCCCTCTAGAAGGGGGCCCATTATGGTGACACTCTTTGAAGCGCGCGTGGAATACAACACGCCGCATGGTTCATGGTCGGACAGCGAGTTGCCCTTTACCCGCCGCCCGCATGCCGGCGCCTATACGGTGGCCGGAAATCGTCTTGCGACGTCCGTCGCCATGGGCGTCCACGTTCCCCGAGAGTTAATTATAGGTATATAAAATAATACTACAACTACATTTCGCCAGCTATGTAAGGCTCATGTGCCTAATACGGGACGAGCCTAATGCCAACAAGAAGAAGTCCTAGTAATTGGTCATGGCGTAATACAGCGGTTGTGATAAATTAGAGTGAAAGAAGGGACAGTTGAGGGTATTAGTTGAGGGAATGTGGATGTATTTCAAGGTCAAAAATCAAGGTCAGACACAAGGTCAGACACAAGGTCAATATTAAAGGTACATACATACAATAGGTTAATGTAATGTTGTTAAAGATTATTCTGTAGTCGCAGCAGTCATTATTATCTTGGCTTGGCTTTACCCGTAAACCACTCTTTGGTTTTGCCAATCTTGTCTCAATTTGCGGTAGGTAAAACTGAAAGAAATTCAGAGTTAAAAATTTAAACTGATGGTCTACAGAAACTACTTTCGTTGACAAAACCTGTTTCTACAATATCATACTGGTCGAGTTATGAAGATTCAAGTGTCCATTTTGCATCATGTAAAACTCTTTCATTAGGCAAAAGCCTTAGGCTCTTCGTACACAAGGCGACTCAAGTTTCCGCGATACCTTACAACTTTAGCATCCATTGACGCGTGCCTGTGAACGAATCTCCATGGAATTGTATTGCGATAGTCGCTTGGATACCGAAGTCGTAAGGTACCTATCGGAGACTTGCGTCGCCTTGTGTACGAAGGGGCTCATATTTGAAACTGTGCCACAAACAATGACCCAGATTTCACTAACAAAAGAAATTATTTTTGCACCTGTAGGTGACAGATTAAGGACATTGCCTGGTAAGTTTTTGCAGCTACGACTCCAAAAATAAGTTGAGCTAAATGTGTGAGCGCCAAGTGAAGTGTACTCCTAAAGTTATTGCTAATGACAAGGAAGTATTTAGCTTAGTGTGTGTCAAATTGTGGGAGGAGTATAAATGATTTGTTAAGTATGAATAAGGCACTGTGATATACGTCGTATATCAAAAGAGTAAAGCGTATTTAAACGATTGAACTTGGGGTGAAACTCTTTGGAATGAATGGGATCCACTTCCTCGGGTGACGGCTTCACAGGCAACCAATACGACGGTGTTTATTGAGCGATGCCTCTGGCGGTCATAGAACTCACCAAAGCTGTCTGGCTGGCGACCATTATTCTGTTGGAGTCCAGCGCTAAACATTCTGACTGTGTTCTGTTGCGTCGGAGCGTAGCGCTCCGTCCCTTTTAGTTGAGCTCACTCCATCTCTAAAAAAATAACTATTTGGATGAATACAATTTTTTGTACAGACCAGAATATGACTCAAATTCATCTGCCTCGTCTATCTTACTCGTTTATTTTATGACAAGAGTATGCCCATTCTATTTGACCAATCCCTTTATCTATAGCCTAAGTATTTAGGCTAACAAACGTGTTACTACAACAATCTTGTCTGTACATTCGTATAAATAGTAAACAGTCCAACCCACTTAATTCTTACAATACGGATGATCCATGTCCCTAACAGGGTGCTCTATTTGCACGTGACAAATATTTGCAGGCCTCAAGACATTTGTTCCGACGTTGTATGTTTAGATGTTTGTCCACGTGTGTGGTTCGGATGTACTTATGTTGTGTCTAAGCTGGGGAAATCCTTGCGTGTTTGAGATGGAGACGCATATTTTATTTTTTTGGCTTAGAAGCTGTACTTATAAAGGTGTCGGTGAATAAGATTTTCAAGGAAATAGGGAAATAAAAATGGTTTGTTTATAACAAATGTATTCATATATCTATTTATAAAGGAGTGAGATTGTAAGCCAATACACTGAATTATGCCTTGGTACCTACATATCGTTCTCACATAATGTACCTACCATCTGATGATGAATGATGTAACCAAAGATCTGTAATAATTTTGGCGATTGAAAAAGAGTGTCCATGGAGTTTCTTGCTCGTTCTTCTCCATAGAGATCTACGATTTGGAATGAGCACCTACGGTACTTTCACAGTTTTTATGTCTGTGACTGGGACTGTAGCACCATAACTATTTTTGTACTAGTTTTATTTTGTCTTTTGACAATTCAAAAGTGCCGGTTATGGCCTAGTTGAAATAAACGTTTTGATTTGATTTGATTTGATTTGAACATATGTACATTGGCATAGCAGTAGCTAAGCGATCAACAGCTGCCAAGTGCCGCGGGTTCGATTCCGACACGAAATGAATATTTGTATGGTCTAAAAATAGTTGAAAAACTTGTAAATGTACACACGACCCAAGAGAGAACGGAACAAGACTTTTGAAGGCGGTTAGTTATTTTTAAAGAGTTTTATTTCACCCTTTTTAGTTCAAATATTCAACCAAAATTCTTGTCACAACATCGTCCAAGTACACAAAAACTACTAAACCAAACTGAAAATATTTTTAATGCGAACAAACACAAATATACTGAATTGAACAAAAAAAGAATCATCAAAATCGGTTCACCAAGTCGTAAGTTTTTTGATAAAAACCATTAACACACCGTCGAATTGAGAACCACCTCCTTTTTTGAAGTCGGTTAAAAAGCGTATGTCAGTAAATCATACCACCACTACTACTGCTTTCCGGGCTTACCTACTTTATAAAACATACCTAGTGAAACAATGTGTGCCCGGATAATATATCCCCGGATTGACCTGCTTTCTGCAGTAAGCTCAATGTTGGCGGAAATTGAAGCTCTGTTACATCAAACCGGGTATTGTGGTGAACCGCAGATGAAGGAACAAAGTGGACAAAATGAAGGATGGTAGAACTTCATTGGAATTAGCTTGGATTACCTGAGGTTACTACGAATGGATAAAGTAAGGAATACGTTTATAAGAGGAAGTTTGAAAGTAGCACCTGTTACAGAAAAAATGAAAGGAAGACGTCTGTCTTGGTATGGACATGTGATGAGGAGGGATGAGACTCATGTGGCTAAGAGAGTGATGAGTATGAATGTTGATGGATGGAGAGGAAGGGGAAGGCCAAAGAAAAGATGGATGGATTGTGTAAGGGATGATATGAATGAAAAAGGAGTAAATGATTCGGTGACGTTCGAATGAAGAAAAAAACGTGTTGCGCCGACCCCAAGTAAAGTGGGATAAGGGCAGGAAGATGATGATGATGATGATGATGACCTGAGGTTACTACGAGCTGGTTGTGGTGACGTTTGAAGTGGACGCAAACGTGGTAGTCTATTGATGGTAGAGATATAAATGCTGTAATTATATTCTTTCCTTATACTAGACATACACCATACTGCCTATCGTCCAATCGGCATGACGATTCAGGCTTGATAAAAATTGGCAGTTTTTCCATAAATACACCATGTCCCATATCGCCTATCGTTCAATCGGCATGACGAAAGTTTCAGCATGACGTTCAGTTGGAGTCTTGTCCTAATGAAAACAAATAAACCGATCCCCATATACGTTCCGATCGGCAGGGGATCAAATCGGCAGGATCAAGACAGCCAAATTTAACTGTCAGGCCAATTGCGTGGATTTCACGCCAAGACACGATCAATTTATTCTAACCGATCCAATCGACAGCGTCATGCCGATTGGATATATTGCAAGAAAGAGCCATTCAGATAATTTTCGGGTGACTTAGACAACCTTCGTCTTACCGGGCAGCAGAAAGAGAGCGACGGAGAGGCAAGGGTATGTTAATGCAGCCAATTTTTTTTTGTTGAAGGTTAAAAAAAGAATTCCCTTTCATTTAATCTAAAACGAGGCATATAAACTCCAATTGCTTCCATAGAGACATTAAAACTCGACATACGTACGACAACCTGGGTTCTCTTGATAGACAAATTGACACTTTTGACGATCAAGACCCTTGTCACGTGACAAAGGCGTGTTAGGGGCGACATTGTGTGTCTTTCAAGTAGAGGGTAGTTTTACAAGGAAGCGGAAGAGAAGAATGGATGTATTAAGGCCGTTTTTTGAAATGGTTTTTTTTATGGAGCATGTAATGTTACACTGAGGTTTGAGAGAAAAGTGCGGTGTGAATTTTTTAAAGCCGGGTCCAGACTGGTGTAACGCGCGTAACGATTACGTGTAATATGCTTCAACAGTGTTGACGGCACACGAACTCAAAGCGAATTGAGAACGCGAATGTTGCGTGCGCTTTTGTGTTCACGCAAAAACCGACAGCACTGGATCAACTGCGAGCGTTACATGTAATGCTCGCGGTGCTGTCCACGTCTAGAATTCGCGTTACGCTAGTTTGGACCTGGATAAGAGGTGTTAGTTTTGTTTCTGTCAAAATTTCCACTAAAATTATTAAATTATAAAATCTCTGGTGCCTGAACGGTTACGCAGTGATTCCTCATTCACTCTCATCCGTTAGTCGCTCCACCTTTCCCGCAGGTGCCCACTACGATCGTTTACCTAGTCGTCTCATATTAAGTGACGAGTTTATTGCCATCAACCTGACAAAATCCAGACTCCGAGTCTAATAATGAGAAATTGTTAATTGAGAAATCATCAACTTACGTATTTGTAATAATACTAGAAACAAGTTTGTTCTTACTAAAACAGGACAAAAGAAAACTTAATTTGTACGCATTACACAACCTAGCAACTTGTCAAGAATTCAAATCTAAAGAAAGATGAAAGAAAGCATTGAAAACTGGGAAAAATTTAATTAATTTCTTATGAAGTTACGGAGCAGAAAATAAGTGAAATAACTTGAAAGTGCTCGCTCTTTTCACACGTTTTATTCTGTAAGGAACTGCTCAACATTTGAGAGTCTTGTGTAAAAAACTTGAAGATTTCAGTGCACAGTTTCTTCAAGGCAGTTGAGTAGTCGCAAGATGAAGAAAAGATTAAGATTTTTATTAAATTGTTATTTAATAAAAATCTTTAGCCATTTTTTTATTTTAAATGGTAAAATGACCTTTTTCATATCTCAAAAATCTTAAATAAGACCAAAAATAGAAAAATAATGTAGCTTTAAATAGAATTTTGAATGAAATGAATTTTTCTTATTTATTATTTGTATACTAAGATTATTACAAAACTTTTGTTGTAAAATCCAATTTAAATGCGAATCTTAATTAAAATTTACAAACAATAGAAGATTTATGGCTAAATCTGCGTGGCAGGAACGTTTCTGGAAATGTTTTAAATTAATTGCCTTAATTTAAATGTCTAGTAACGTTTATTCATTATTTTAGTAAAGTTATTTAGTATGATATTGTTAGAATAGTTTACATTTCATTTTAGAGGCTATAAATTACAAAATCACTGACATCATTCTTGGTATTTAAATAATTACAAAGCCAAATACTTATGACAAAATATAAAACAATTATTAAATAATGATAAATCACACAAAGAAAAATAAAGTATGACGTCTGCTCTCCCTGAATGTACCTTTCTAAGAAAAACTGCCCTATTTTATCAGTAATGTTTAAGTTCCATTTATCAGAAGGCGAGTCTTTTGCACATATGAACAAGTAAAAGCTCCTGATTTCATGGCAGCTAATAAGAAAAGTCTGATGGGAAACCCCAATAATTACAGTTTCTTTTTTCTCCTTTAAAAAACCCCTCACTTAGGTATTCTAGGACTAACGAGACAGTCAAATTAAATATATACTGTACGGTTTTGCGCCAATATCATAATCCAGAATACGTCTACGTCAAAGAGCTGTTAGCAATCTGTCGGGGACCCAGAAAGTGAACCGCCTAGGGTGACGGGACTGTTTACACAGGTAACCATGACTCTGGAACATAAAGGACTATCGAAGGAATACATCATCATCATCATCATCATCAACAGCCTATAACGTTCCCACTGCTGGGACACAGGCCTCCTCTCTGAGAGAAGGAGTGGGCCATAATCCACCACGCGGGCCCATTGCGGATTGGTAGATGTCACATATCTTCGAATTTTTGGTTCTAGGACATGCCGGTTTCCTCACGATGTTTTCCTTCACCGTTTTGAGAGCAGTGATGACGAAATAAATTACACAAAGTAATGCGCCTGACGGGGTTCGAACCTACGACCTACAACTCGTAAGTCGAGATCGATACCACTGGGCCACCACTGCTCTGCACTGCTCGAAGGAATACAGCAGATTTTATTTAATACTAGCTGTGCCCGCAACTTCGTTCGCGTGGATGTCGGAATCGAACAATGTATTTTTTAGTTCGAAGCGCTTAATTCATGCCAGTCCATTCCAGTCCATTCCAGTCCATTCCAGTCCATTCCAGTCCATTCCAGTCCATTCCAGTCCATTCCAGTCCATTCCAGTCCATTCCAGTCCATTCCAGTCCATTCCAGTCCATTCCAGTCCATTCCAGTCCATTCCAGTCCATTCCAGTCCATTCCAGTTATTTGAATAATCTAGTTTTTCTATTCGAAGTTAGATCGCGCGACTGACGTACGAAATCAATGTGTGAGACCAAAAAAACTTCTGAAACACTTTAAATTCAAATATCTTTTGACAGACTGAACCGATTCCAATGAAACAAAAACTAAATTCCTCTCCAAGTTACGCTTAATCGTTGTGTATAAAAGTTATCTACATCAATTTCGTATATTTTACGTGATACCTGGACAAATACACAGACAAACAGACAAACAGACAAACAGATAAACAGACAAACAGACAAAAATTCTAAAAATGCTAGAAATGGGTTCTATTGGTTGTCCTTTAATACCCTGGTTATATTTTTTGAGTTTTTAGTTAATGTACAAAAATAATTTTTCTACAGTTTTATTATATTATGTATGTATGTATAGAAGACGAGCGTTCCCGCTCCATTCACTTAATTATTGCACTGTGTAAAAAAAAAGAATTTGTCTACAATCATAGTCCCATCTACCGAATCCTTACTTAAATTGAGTATCACGATGACCATTTTTACGGCATTTTTATAGATTGATATAAAAATAAACTCACCGTAATTTAAACGATTCCTTTCACGTAATAATACGTTTCGAATAAAATACAGAATAGACCAGAGAAAGGATCTAGTAATAAATTATTTCTGAGAAAAATGGATTGTTCTGTTTACAATGCAATGTCTGTGCTAACAATATCATTCGTGGAATACTGAAGATTAATTGGCCTTACAGATGTTCACTTCTATTGTGATAGAAGAGCTTCTCCTTATAGTAATAGTCCCGTTTATTTAGCAAGGCATATCATATTTACAAAATCAATTAAAAATTATTATATTACAGGTATTCAGCTTAGCTAGCTCAGCTTAAATACATCAGTAACAAAGGCCGTTTCAGAAAATTTCGGTACCTATTTTACTTACAACAAAATAATTAAAAACGAAGTTCTACAAGATTATCAATACTGCTCTTAAAAAGATGGAAGTCAAACCTTTGTGACAAAACCTATTATACGTAAAAACACTGATACTGTTAACTTGAAGACATGACAAACGCAGGCCCAGAGGCCTAGTATGATTTAACGCTTTTGTGACGTAAACGGGTAACGGGGAATAGTTCCTTGTTCGTATACTGTAGGCGCTATTTCATTTTCCATACAATAACCAACGTAAATACTTCTAGTACGCTGTAAGTAAAATACGGAAATCTTGTGATAAGGTCTCAGTTTGCTGATAAATTGCAGATGCGTATATGTATACCCCAGAAACAGAAAAACAGGCTGCTTTTCCCAATTCAATTCTATTCTTAATTCTTCGTCGACACTTAAAACAAAAGAATATCGCCACTGCTAAAAATATACCGAGAGCAGCATAAAAATTATTTCTACAAAAATAATAAAATAAAATTGGGTCAATTTCCCGCAATAATTCCTGCGATAATGGATCACGACGTTTGATTGACACCTTCGCATTAGCTAAATGAAACAGTTGTCTTTACTTAGGGCTCCGACGGATGAAGTATTTGGCCTAAAAAACTCTTTATAGCTTTTCGGGACGAAAGATGTAGTTGGCACAATAAAAAAAATACCTTTAATGGAACTGTATTGCTATATTTATCAATTCTCTTAGTATTTTTTTTACGAGGTAAAATCGTCAAATGAGTCCTCCCGCCCCTGGCAGACTGTCAGACTTGACTAACTAAAATCCACGGTGTCCTTCGGTAGCCTTTTGTGTACCGGAGTCGCGGTATACGTATGTCCCGCAACTCCGGTAAGGCTATGATCCTCCATAGGGGGGCCCCGTCAATTTTCTTACTATAGGAAATATTCACTACATAGTATAAAACAAAGTTGCTTCCCGCTTCCTGTCCCTATGTATGCTTATATCTTTAAAACTAAGCAAAGGATTATGATACGGTTTTTTTAATAGATAGCGTGATTCAAGAGGATATGTATATAACATGCATAGAATAGTACTCTTACTTAAACACTACACTTACTTAAACTTGAAAATTATCCCAAATGTGTTGTTAATTCAGGTTATAAACGATCTGTGTACAAAAATTTAAGTCCGTTCAGAAGTTTTAGTGGGAAAGAAACAAACGCCCATACTTCAATTCTCACATCATCTGCCTAGCCTTTTCCCGACTATATTGAGGTCGGCTTCCAGTCAAACCAGAATCTGCTGGGTATTATTATTTTACATGGAGCGACTGCCTGTCGGACTTCCACAACCAAGACTGGTTGTCAGACTTTAGAGCTTCTGACTCACAGTAACGATTTTCAAAGATCTACAAATGACAGCCGGGACCAACGGCTTTACGTGCTTTCCGAGGTGTGGAGGAAACGCGCTATGACAGATGGTCACCCATCCAAAGACCAACCTCGGCAAGCACCGCTTAGCCTGGAACATCGGCCTGTGCGGCTGTAATTATTTAGCCACGAGCTCCTCTTTACTTCGATTCTCACAAAATTTCACAAAGATTAGTAGAAAAGAACATTCAATTAAAGTTCATCTTTTAAGAAAAAAAACCTTTGTAATTGAGATTTTTTCAAATTAATCTGTTAGTGCTAGATATTAGCGCTTTCAAACAAACAAATATTAATTCAACTTTATAAGTAACAGAAAGGCTGGAGTTCTGACATAACGAGCTTAGGCCTTTTAAGCCTAGAACACATTTTAAGCTCTGTTTTATAATAAGCGTAGAATCGAGGAAAGAGAAAATCAAAGAAACGAGCTACAGGTGCGACACGGACGGTTAGTTAATTATGGAGTAAAGTAATTAAGAATTTTATCACCTGACTAGCTTTTTCTCAACTATATTGAGGTTGGCTTTTAATTTTATCAAATAATATTAAGCATCGGTTTCTCGCAAGACGATCTCCGGCCACCATAGGCGTGGGCATGCGGGCAGCGAGTAAAGGGCAACTCGCTGCCCGACCATGGACCATGCCCGGGTCAACGAGCGTCAGCATAATGACGGGGCCCCCTCTCAGAGGGCCAAAGCCTGCCGGGGTCGCGGAACTTATTCCATCACCGTGACCCCAGTACATAAAGGGCTATTGAAGGACACCGTGGATTTTAGTCAGTACAAGTCTGACAATCCCTCTCGCCCTGGCCGGGCTTTTTGGTTGTTTAATAAAACTTTTGACAAAAGTAAACCTAACCAAAGGGACATACGTCAGGAAGAAAAAAAATACTGTTCACCCGATAGTAGGCAAATTAATAAAGTATTCGTTATTGACACTATGATTGATCTATATCAGGCTCGTCACTGATGATTGATCAGTGGGGACTACACTAGCGAGTGAGTGGTGTTGGCTAGGGTTGGGATTTTAGTTTTTAAATGTTGGTACATTTTTTAGAATACACAGCACAGTTAGGGCTGTGATTGAGCGTTTGACGTTTCGGGCAACGGGTTTGTTTTGTATTTTTTTTTTGTTTATTTGTGTTATTTATGCTCTTACTTCACGGTTTTAGTATGCTTTATTTAGTATTTTTTTAATAAACATTACTTTTTAGTAAACGAATACGCCACTGGTGTGCGTGGCGTGTTTCAAACATTTCTCGCCACCCCGTGCTAAGTCGCTGCTCACAGCGGCAAAGTTGTGAACGGGCTGTTAGGGAAACTTGCAACTAATTTATAAAATCGTCTTAACTAATACGTATTTAAAGGCTATTCACAAGTTACCATATAATTATAAAAAATATATGCAATGTATGCAAGCAGTATATAGTACTCAGATGATGCACCATTAAACGCAGGGACGGACGTCCATACACAAGGTGTATAGACAAACTTATAAAGACCACAGGATCACACTTGATTCAATGCAGTGCTATAGGAAATCTCTAGGGGAGGCCTACCGGTTCATCAGCAATGAAGTCTTATTGCTGATATGATGATGATTACATAACGGAGGTGAGCACTAAGATCGAATTTCTCCAATGAATTCCTAAATCGGGAGAAAATTTAGTTGAAAATTCTGGCATAACTTCTACAGGGGCTTTAAATTTAGGTGAAAATTCTAGCATAACTTCTACTAAAGAAATTACAGGTTATTTATTGAGTAATTACAGTTTTTGTTGATGTTTTCATTTTTGTTCCACCCAGTTTTGCTGAACTAGATATAAAAGTTGAGCACTTAGTTTAGCCTTAAATTACTTTTTCGTAATTTAACATAGAACTAGGTACTAACAGCGTGTACACATTAGGTGTTTTCAAACGCGCGTTTTGAACGAAACAGGAGATTCTGCAATTTAACCGACGCTTTTTACTCGACAGCGTGACGCAAAGGAGGGTAATGTGTTTATCTGTCTGTGTATGTATGTTTGTTTCTATGTGGCGTTCTAGAGACGAAATACGTAGGCCGATTTTAAAAAGTCTTACGTCAATCGATTCGTCTTAACCTTGCAATCGTCACTAAAGACATTACAGTAATCAAAATTCACCACAGCGACCACCAGCCATATTGTCAAAATGAAAAAAAAAGTTGATGAACCATGTCAAGTGGGGTGTCGAATGAACAGAACGACTCACAGTCGGGGCCCATTCAAATTTTACCAATCAAATCTTCCCAAGGGGCCCCCGGCTGTGAGTTTATTTGTTTCAGTTCTTAAGTTAATTTTTTCACGTATTTTTAACACCACTGTGGTGTTGCACTATAGTCGCACAATCGTTTTCGCACCAGCGTGGTGTCGACCTTCATTGTATCCCACAAGCGAACATTCGAATTATGGTGTGTCGCAGTACAGCTTTATCGCACAAAAGTTCATTGCAAATCCGTAAGGCGCGGGCCACATAGTAAAGACGTAAGACGATGACGCGTCGCGGACGTGCGAAAATGTAGGAGAGTCGCAGCCGCGCCCCGTCTCTTCTGTGTGTTTTACGTCACGACGCTTCTATACATTTTGTATGAAAGAAACGCTGGAGAGACATATCTATGTCTCCCCCCCGTTTGCGTCTTCCGTCTTTTCAATGTGGCCCACGCCTTAGTCGGACTAGTGTAGTAAGTACAGTACACTCTTGACAAATCCGCAATCATTCTGTTAAATATTTGTGAATATGTTCGTTAAATCATTTAACGATTCTTTTGTGTATCCGTTTCACACCGCGACTATTTAATTCCGGATTTCACACGTGTAAGCGCGCGGCCTATACACTTATACAGTGGCGTGTTGTACACAACGTCGAAAGTCCAATGTGAATTAGCTCTTAGAATTGCCCTAAAACGGAAAACCAGTGGGAAGTAAAACACATTAATTACGACTGAACTAAACAAAAGCAAGCTTGGAGTTCTGTGAGCCTTTTGCTTTTGAAAATTAAATATTCGTTTGTTTAACATTTGGGTACCATACTTTGTTTATAAGTTTTCTGTAACTATAGCCTTCCCACTCTGAATGTTACTTGATTGACATTTAAATCACAAAGTGTAAATTCGTTTGTCTGGCATTTTAAAGAAATGTACAATTAGATGGCACGGTTAGCGCAGTGGCTAAGCGATTGGACTGCTGCGCTGCGTGTCGTGGGTTCGATTTCCGCACGGAGCAAATATCTGTGTGATCCACAAGTAGTTGCTTTGGGTCTGGGCATTTGTGTATGCGAGTTTATGTTTGTAAACGCACCTACGACACAGGGGAATTTTCTAGAGTGGGGCAAAAATATTTCAACTGTTGAAATATTGTAATTTGTTGCACCAAAACAAATGATGTGACCATTGTATATTTTACTCCTGGTTGCCAATAATTTGTGGTGAGTGTGGTCATTTGTCCAACTTTGTGGTTCAGTCAGTGTTGCCAATTAAGTTACATTTGCGCTGTATCATTTATGGTTTGCCTCTAATTTACTGTTAGCAGCAAATCAAACGTAAAATTCTAGTCAGTGATTACAAAGGTTTTTATTTTAAATATTTTTTTATGTGATATGGGTTTGCTTTTGACCTTAGTCTAGGTCAGGAACGACCAAGAAAAAGTTGACGATGGAGCGAGCTTACCCAGAAAAAGCCTGTTCACTCTAATTTTGAAGAGATTAGGGTTAGGTTACAGACGCAGGCAGAGAGTTCCACTCCTTCGCCGTCCGCATTAAAAAAGACGTTTGGAAACGCTTAGTGTGAATTGGTGGTATAGCAATAAGGAAAGGATGGTAGTTTGCCGTGCGTCTGGATGTGCGATGATAGAAGGGGGCTGGTGGGATGAGGTCGTGAAGTTCTTGGGCACACTCTCCGAAGTGCAGCCTATAGAAGACCGACAGGCTAGCAATATTTTGCGGCGATGAGTCAAGCAATGGAGCTTGGCATTCACCAATTTTTTATCGCCAACGAGCCTCCTAGCTCTGCGTTCCACTGAGTCAAGAGCGGCAAGTTGATATTTCGCTGAGCCATCCCAAAGGTGGCTACAGTACTTCATGCAGGATCGGACTTGAGCTTTGTAGAGAGTTAAAAGCTGTCCAGGCATGAAGTACAGCTTCACTCTATTTAGGATGCCCAGCACTTATTACATAGCAATACCAAATTTAAAATTTAATCATAGATGGAAAGTGAGGGAACACACGCCCTTTGCGTCTTCGAAACTGATCTAGTACAGGGCAGGTGGCTTATCATGACATCTTAAAGCGGGTGAAATAAACTTCACTGGATATGACTTCCAGTGTGGAAACTAGGTGGCGCTAAATGACTTGTATAGCTTCTCTTTCCCACACTGGAATTACTCTCGCTATTTTTTTAGCGTCGTAATTGAGCCACCGACCCCTAAAAAAAGTCTGACTACCACCTTACCAAGGAAAATTTTGATGGGTACTCTGTAATTGGGTTTTAAAATTCATGTAAGCGTACCCTGTTAAAAAATACCTTCTGAAATTCGTCTGATTCTGAAAGAAAGCCAACTCCATCATTATAAACATAGTTGGGAAAAGGATTGACAGATATTATTATTCAATAACGATAATTAAACACCTAACAGTAACTACCTACATTCAGAATAACCGTTATCATAACGATAACACAGAGATAACTAACGTCAAAACGTCACTTACGCCTGATGAAGTATAATTACTACGGAACATTAAGGATAATTTATCAGTTTAGTACTGGATGTGACAAACGGACCCTCTTAATTTCATAATAGTTGTGTTAAGGCCTACATGATAATAATAATAATAATAGTTTTTTATTTGTCATCATTTGTACATGAATAATGTAGACACTTATATAGTACTTAAAAATAAAACAAAGATCAAGAAAATAGATCAATGACCCCCATGCTAGGAAAATCCTGTGTTATGGGAATCATTCGACCGTCCAAATGATATGACAGAAGTGTTTTTAAAAGTAGATAATAGCTTAATTAAATAACAAATAAAATAACTGTAATAATGTTAAAAGTACCGACGACAGTTATATAACATAGCAAGAAGCCAACAAATATTGTAGCTAATGACAATTATAATATCGGTGTGATAGTAGTGAGGTGTGTGAGAGGAGGAGAGTGTAGTGAGATGGGTGTGAGTGGGAGAGTGTAGTGAGATGTATGAGAGGGTGATAGTGTAGTGAGTGTGTGATGTTAGGTTATTTAGATTGAAACAACAGGCAATAGCAGCTATAGCAGTGATTTAATTCATGTATGTGGGGGTTTGATGAGTTTCTCGGTATCTTCATAGTCGAGTGACAGTAGGTACTCCTTGACTTGTTTTTTGCATTGGTAGGCATTTAGTGAGTGGATGTTGAGTTTTGTGTGCAGTTTATTGTATAGCAGAGAGCCCAAGAAAAGACTGTGACGCTGTGCAAATGTTGTATTTACTCGAACACTCGGGCAAGCCGGAATTGCTCTTCTTCGGATGGGCTTAGAGGAGTCTGGAGGTGTAAGGGTAGCATGCTTGCGAGTGATTGTGCGGAGGATGTACATCTGTCTGACTGTTAGGGATTTGTACTCAGAGTATAATTGGTGTGTAGGGTAGCGGCGAGGTTTCCCCAGGAGAACCTTAATCACAGCACGTTGGGCACGCTCCACATCTAAAATCGTAGTCTTTGCAGTTCCTCCCCAGGCAGTGATGCAGTAGCCCATAATTGATTCGCAGAGTGCAGAGTAAACCATGTTTAAGGTATCAATGTGAGCTGCCAGTCTAAGTTTTTTGAATACAAATATGAGTTTTCTGATGCGCGATGACAAGGAATGCAGATGGGTTTTCCACGATAGACATGCATCAACTTGAATCCCAAGATATTTAACAATAGGAACTCTGTTCAAGGTAGGACATTCACAGTTGTGACATGGAGTGTTACAATGGTGAGCTTTGACTGTGACTGAGTTTTCGGCCGGTTGAGTTGAGGGGCGAGAGCTGAAGGTGACCAAGTTTGTTTTGTGCACATTTAGAGTAAGGCTATTTTTGGCCAACCAGAAAGTAATCTGTCTCATTATCGCTTCTGCAGTGTCTATTGTGGTCTGCCAGTCGTGACCGTATGCTACAATTGCAGTGTCATCAGCGTAGGCTACTACATGTGCAGAGGGGTGTGAGAGCTCACAGAGTTCATTCACGTAGATGGAGAAAAGAAGAGGACTAATCAAACTTCCTTGTGGGACACCGAAATCTATTGACTCCTCTCCACTGACAACATCCGCCACCTTAACCCGCTGTGTCCGGTTAGACAGGAAGCTCTTGAAAATGTTGGTCCTCTTGGGCAGTACCACGCACCCCAATTGATTCAAGCCTGGAGATGAGGATAGGGACAGAGACAGTGTCAAATGCCTTGGAGAGGTCTAGGAATAAACCCAGACACTTGTATTTATTATCAATTTTGTCTACGACACAATTAAGTAGTGCAGTCACAGCATCTTCAGTTGATAAGCCCTTTCGAAATCCGAATTGATTCTGCGAGATGAGTTTGAATTTGATGACAAAGTTATTTAGATTCTTGTATAATATTCTTTCCAAAATTTTCGAGATAGCTGGGAGTACCGAGATTGGACGGTAGTTATTGACACTGCCTCTGTCACCTGACTTGAAAATAGGGTGGACTAGAGCTTGTTTTAGTGCTCCTGGAAATATGCCTGCAGACAAACATAGATTGCAGATGTGTGTTATTGGAGGCGCTAGGGTGTGACAAGTAGCTTTTAATAACTTCGGAGGAATGCCGTCCCAACCTGCAGCACTATCCGTGCGAAGCTCTTTAATTATAAGCTCGACCTCTTCTTCATTTGTTTCCAGTAAGACCAGCGAATTTGGCACCGGTTGTGTTTTTTTGAAGAATGATTGGGAGCAGGTTTGGGAGTGTGTAATTTTATTCGCTAGGTCCCTGCCGACTTGTGTGAAGTAGCGATTTACAAGGTCAACTGATTGCATGGTTGAGTGGCGGAGCCTTAGGAGTTCAGTAGGTAAAGTAGGTTTGGGTTTGGTATCTGTTATTTTTCTGATGGTTTCCCACATCTTTTTTGGGCTATTCTTGGCTTTTAAGAGTTGTTCTTTCTCATACGCAATTTTCAGTTTTTTTAATAGGTTGTTGCAAAAGTTACGATAGCGTAAGAACGTAAGTTTAAGGATTGAGTTTTTAGGTTCCTTTTTGGATTTTTTATGCAGTTTGTCCCGGTTTCTTATGCATCGCAGGAGACCGACGGTAATCCAAGGCTTAATTGTTCTTACTTTGGAAGGAATAGACCTATGGAAAGTATGTTTAGTCACGATGCCCGATAGTATACCAATTAAATCATTCGTTGCCAAGTTTGGGTCGTTGATTGTCAAGATTTTGGAGAAGTCATAGCATTCAATATCTTTTACAGCATTATCAAGGTTTAGCCGAGATGAGGTAGTTTTATATGGGTTTTTTATTGGATTACTGGACTCGAGGCTCAGCAAAACGCTAGAATGATCAGTGATAGTGGTTTCAAGTACTAAGGTAGTTGCTTTGCTGTCACTTTTTAAAAGAATATGATCTTAGCAGCTGTTTAGTCGGGTTGGAAGCTGATGTGCTGGTAGCAGACCGTGGGATGCGACTAAATTGAGATATTGTTGCGAACGGTTATCAGTGCTGTTTGAACATATATTTATATTAATATCACCAATTACGGCCTTGGTATGGTAGTTTTTATATTCGAGAAGCACATTATGGAGACTATCAAGAAATCTATCAATATTTTTAATTGACGGTGACCTATAAAGCGCAATTATTGCCAGTTTATTTTCGACGGTGCATATTAAACAGCTGGAGTCAGAAAATTGTGGTTCGGAGACGGTAAAACTTAGATGATCCCTGATATAAATGACAATTCCATCGTTCTTGTTAGTTAATATTTGTGTTTGGTGACCTGTGTAACCCACTAGTGTAGGTATAGATATTGAATTTTTAAGCCAACATTCTGATAAGATTAATATATCACATTTGATTTTAATCGTTTCTAACAGGCAGTTAAAGTCATCAAAATTTTTGTGTATACTTCTTATATTTAAATGGATAATGTTAAAGGAATTCGTGGAGTTAACATATTTTTGGCAGTCGTCTGGAGAACATGCATACGAGAGAGAGACAGATACGTTGTCTAACTCATTATATAATTCATTTATGGTTGCCATTTAGACGATATTGATTGTTGCTCAAATTAATGATTATAAATAGTGTCAGGAGAGTTTTGTAAAAGCGTGATTGATATAGGAGGCTATTATTATGTATTAAGTGTATCGCAATTTGAATTGCATGTAATGTAGGGAACGTGTGACCAAAACGAAAGTCGAGTTTTGGTGGTAGTGTGAGTCTAAGTGTGGTAACTAACGTCGTCGGGTAAGTGTATTCAATCTGTATAGTGTGGGGGTAGGTGAGTAAATGTTTGTTGATAGGCGTGTAAGTGTAGTACGCAGCACAATTATTTAATGCGAAAGGGAAGTGTACTGATTGTTGGTTCTTAAAATACATTGATTTAGAAAACTTAGATAAAACTATAAATAACGATATTCTTAGTAATGACTTATTTAGGCGCTTAATTACTTTGGAAATCGTAACTAGAACTAGAAATAATAAATTATACAATTTAAAGTGGAAACAAAGACTTAACAATAATGCAATAATATTCTCAAAGAACAGTCATTGGTTGGACTGCTGTTCTAGATCGCGCAGAGTTTGTTCGGATTTGATAAGAATTTGTTTCGATCCCGCAGCTTTTCTCAAAAATATGTTGCCATTACTACTCCAGCAAAAATTGTAATCCTTAAGTTTAGCAAATTCCTTTGCAGCAAAGAAGAGTTTCCTTGAACTTGCTGGTAAGTATTCCGATACGAAAATCGGGCGTTGCTCACCGCTCATTCCAATGCTCAGGGTGCTGAGGCGGTTATCATTACTGTGTTTTTTGTTGAAATTGCGGGAAGCCGTTAGAAATTTATTTTTAGTGGTTACATTTGTAAGTTCGGCGACGATTGGTCTGACCGTACCCGGTTTGCCCGGAAGTCGATACACATCACGTAAGTTGGTACAATCAAGCGGCATATCAATTACTGTACCGACTTTGCTTATTATTGCACATAGTTCCAAAGCAGATTCATTTTCCATTGGTGGCACATTCCTTATTTCAATGGTGGAGGTACGAGGTGAGGAACGCTGGAGATCGTGTATTTTTGACTCGAGGTTCAGTATGCTCTGTCTATATATTTGTTTTTCTTTTTGAAGAACCTCTATTTGTTTGTGCATGTCGTCGTATTGTTTATTGATAAATGTGATCGTTTTGTCAAACTCCGCGTTTGACTTTTGGATGTCCAGATTTTGGGCTTTTACTTCTGCCAGTTCGGATATCAGTTTATTAAGAGTTGAACTTTGTTCATTACAAAATTTTACTAAGTATGCTTCCTGGTCCGTTTTCCAATTCAGTAACATTTGGTGTAGTTCTTTTTTGAAATCATGCAATTCCGAAACCGGAGAAAAACTTGTGCGTGGGCGCTTATGACGCATTGTTAAGTTTATATCCTCGTAAGGGCTACTTGCAACCAGCACGCGTAGCATGGCGATTCTATGTCTATTCTACAAAGAAAAGACAAAGTTATTTCATCATTATTTCTACACAAGTCGACCGTTTTTTTGCACAAATATGACACCATTCTTACACTATTGAAGAAAAGAACGTTTATGTTCCAAATTTTTTACATTACCATGCTTAAAACAATAAAAATATTTCTACGTTCTATCATTTTGTCTACTCTTCCATCGACAAAACCCCTTTCTACGGCGCCATGCTACGCCTGCAGTTGTGGGATATCAGAGTCCGATAATGTTTGCGTTATATTTGTAGATGACATGTTGGATGGCGGAGAGCGCTGTAGGCGGGGCATAGTAGCAAGCAGGTATTTCTGAGCGGCCAAACGAATCAACGTAAACAGTGTACTCACAGTAATAATAATCACATGTGAAGCTCTCCGTAGTGGTGCGGTGCGGGGCGCCTGCGACGACAGTCGTAGTAGTCTTGAGTGGAGCGAGATGGCAATTATGAACACTATCCTGTTTCCTCGGAGGCGAAGGCGGCAAGCGCTGATAGATGTTTCGTATGAGACAAGGACGATCTTTAGGGATGGGAGTCGATTTTCTATGAAAGGTATACTATAATGTATAATGTTTACGAAGAAATAATTATTCCTGCGTTGAAAATTACTTTTAAATTCTTAATTGTATAACAGAATAGTATGATAGCCGTGGTATGTCCACGACTATCGGTATAAAATAATTATATATTTGATTTTTTTTACTTTTTATATAGTTTAATTTTAGTAAACATTGTATGAAATGGAAGCCATGGTAAAAAAGCCTTTCATGGCCCCTATATTTATCCTTATCTAGATATTGTCGGACAGAATTCGATATCAGCAATAAGACCATCGTTTTACAAATTATCAACAATAGTAAAATTGTTGTGTTTCAATTCAGTGTGTAATAAGACATATCCACGTTGGTAGGTAGGTATACATAAACTTAAAAAGTTATTTAAAAGGAATTATTATTATCAATGGTCCAATAAAAAAAGAATTACATAAAACTATGTAAATCACGCTCCAGTTTTTCTATCAACTACAAAGTAAAACTCGACTTTCCGCCTCCCTATTAGAGACGCCTGGCCAAGAAACACTTAGGATGGAACGTTAAATAATAGCCGATTTTATCCCAGAAAAGAACAAAATAGTACAAGGAAATGCGTATTTTTCTTACTGCCCAGAGTAGAGTAGATTTTTCGATCGTTAAATAAACCATTTTCTGATGGACTGCTTGTTATTTTTTTAATTAAAAGTTATCTGGTGAAAAAAGCAGTTTCTAGTGTTGTAGGGGCCGAGTGAAAAGAATCCCGACTTATGAGTAATTTATCTCATCACCACTACTCTCAAAACATCGGAAGCCCGCACGACGCTCTTCTGCAAAACATTAGTGAAAAATAGCATAAAGCACATTAAATATAATACGCTATTAAAAAAAGCACAATATGAAGCCACTGCCATCCTATTGTTAGTGGAAAGACAGAGTAAAAATAAGGTAAAAATAGTACCAAACAGTAGAAGTCTTCCTCTTCTTCTTCTCAATTGAAATATTACCTTATTTCATATCAATGGCATATTTAACTGGCATCTAGTTTCGGTTTCGTACAATTCATTATTTTAAAACAATCTATACATATAATAAAATAGTAGGAAAGTCAAAACTGTACATTGAATATTTTTTTAAAAGAATACTTGGGATGTGATCTACAATCGATACCGAAGCCAAAAATATAGTTTTTAGAATTTTTGTCTGTTTGTCTGTTTATCTGTTTGTCTGTTTGTCTGTATGTATGTCCGGGATAAACTCAAAAAGTACTGGACGGATTTGAATGATTCTTTTTTTGTTGTATAGGTATTAAATCTGGTCAAAACATAGGCTATAAATTATTCTGAAAACTTGAACACCTGGCGCAGAACCGCGACAGACCAGCTAAACTAAAGAGATACAAAAATGGTGCGATAGGAAAAAGTGTTCCACGTGATGAGCATTTTCTGCTGAGACAATAAAATTGAAGATCTGGAACACCTGATGTGGAACTCCAAGAGCCCAGCTACACTATAACATGTACAGGAATGACGTCTAAGCAAAGTTGTTCAGCCTGATGAGCACTCTCTGTTGACGTATAAAAATTGAGGATCTGGAACACCTAATGTGGAACTCCAAGAGCCCAGCTACACTATAACATGTACAGGAATGACGTCTTAGCAAAGTTGTTCAGCCTGATGAGCACTCTCTGTTGACGTATAAAAATTGAGGATCTGGAACGCGATGTTGAACAACAAAAGCCCAACTAAACTTTAACATAATGTACAGAGTGTTTCTTTTAAATTGGCCAAAAGGGTGAAATCCGCATCTATAAGAGATACGGGAAAACTTTCTTAGGAACCTTTAGCTCTTTTTTGAAATAAAAAAAATATTCTACTGGCCAAACACACATTAATTATTTTCCCTGGCTCTTGGAGATGGGTATCATCAGACTTTGCAGATCTTCGATTTTGACGACCCCGTTGTCGCTGGCATAAGCAACAAGATCCGCGTACGAAGTCGCGGGCAGAAGCTAGTACAGGAATAAAGTTACTCAATGATAACGCAGTAATGTTTTTAGGGCTGCAAGAGATATTCCTTTGCATGCAAAAAAAAAGTTTTTTTTTTTTCATTTCTGAAATGAGAAGATAAAGACACGATTTTCGTCAATTATATCATAAAATACAATGATTGCGAACAAATAACTTCAAGTAAAACATTTCTTACAATAAATGCTAAAGGAAAAACTCTGTAAGGAAAATAATCTCAAGTGTCCGCAGGCACTTCTGTTTCCAGGCTGAATGTCGACATACGTTTGCCTCCCATTGTGTATAATCTGTATTTACAAGCGGCCGCCATCCTAAATAATGAGCCACTCGAGTTATGGGAAAGGACATGTGCCACTGTTTATGGTAACGCAACCCGAAGTGGTTCTCAACCTTTTCTGACTAGTACGCAGTTAATTTTAAACAATACGACTTTTTTTTGCTGGAGTATAGCGCCAGAGACGACTAAAGAATAAAAATGTTTCTTTTCTACGTTTTAATCATCATTTAATATGGTAACTAACGTGCATTCTTCAAGAAAGCTAACAAAAGTGTTCATGTTTTTTGCCCACTATTCTTCAACCAGCTATATAATTTCAAATGCCTACAGTATTTTTACGCTTCATTTTTTTAAATAATTATTCTTGTTTTAAAAAATCCAAAACTGGACTTCTTGAAATAAAAACGTTGACTTTGATAAATTAGGTATTCGGTTTGCCAAACATATTTCCATCAATTCTTTTGTTTTGAGTCACCGGTGTGTCTAAGCAGAATAAAGCCCTGAAACGCAAAGAGCGGTTGAAGAAAAAGACCTAGTTTTTAGTCAGTAACATAAAATAAGTAATAGCTGATAGAAATTAATCTAACAACTCTCGCACGGAAGTACTCTTGAGGACTACTTTTTGAGAACCAATGACCTAGACAAAGGATGAAATGTAGTTTGTGTTACAAGGACGCGTTTTGTTAGCCGCATGGTTAAGTCACTTAACGTTTATTCATGTCGCGTCATGGGGTAAATTTAACATTATGAGAGTCTCTAAAGTGACCGGTCATCACAGTTTGTGAATTTGTTAAGTATCAAAGTGATGAAGTTGGAAAAGTTATGAATTGCCTTTACTAGACATTTTAGGAAATTAGAGTTAATTGCATTTATTTTCTAGTTCTCAAGTTATAAGGGGATCGAGTAGTACCTAATGCGATAGTGTGGCTTATCTACTAATTACTATTACATGTACTTAAGCAAATCAGGTGATTATTTTTGCAATAATATTTTAAATATAGCCGACGGTCGTTATTTCAAATGCATCACTCCAGCAGTTTCCTGAATCCTGCCCTTCCGTCTACGACAATCTTTCCTCCACTTTCAGCAATGAAAATGCGCTTGGTCACAATATTCTCTTTTAACACGACACTTAAAAAAACAGGTAAACCGTATTATAGTAAAACTAAAACCACATTTTCAGTGAATTTCTGCTTAACTTATAGTGGCCGGACGTTTTCATGTGTGTGAATATTTGAGGTGACAAAGTTATAAAGTTGGAGAAGTTATGGGAGAGGAGGCAGCAGCTGTTTAACAGGTACGCTATATTTTATAGTTATTTAAATACGAAATGGGTTTTTTATAGTCTGAGAGAGAATTACCAAATTAACTAGCCTTCCTAAAGTAAATAAAATGTCAAAATTTTGGATGGTTTATTATATAAAATTAATTTTAGACACCCATAATATTTGATATCGTGCTGAGCATGTCCACACAAAAAGATGTTGCTACTGCTTCGCGCTGTTTTGGTTTCCATGGAATTTGGTACATAAATACACTTGAACTTAACTTTATAATCCAGACATAAAATTCTTGTATTTTCGATTTAGAAAACATCATCACTCAGTCGAAAATTTTCCACTGCTGAACAAAGTCTTTCTAGTACCTTCAAATATCCGCATGCAAAGATTAGTGCATATAACTCCGTAGCGTCTGACGTATAACTTTTGCTTTTTCTTACTATATAATTATACTTACTAATAAATACTTCGTAACAGAACCCACAAAACCACCTCATCGTATAAAATAATCTTTTCACTTGCAAAAAGCGCAACCCCAAACCTATTTCAACCCCAACCTGTCGTAAAAGCATACGTTGAATATAAAAATACATTTTTAACCCCATAATGCGTCCCAATGCTAATCAGATTGTAAGGGTCGTAATCTAAATTACGCACCCCTAATTACGTTCAATGTCCCTCGTGAATATTAACACCCCTTACATGTATACAGGGTGGGGTGTTAAACTAAGTGATGTTTAAAATTTATGATGAAGGAGCTTGTTATTTTGTTTTTAAAAGAAAATGTGGGTGTCTTTTTTGGCTACGGATTACTTGACCCCATTTTTTTCCTTTAGGAGCAGGAAAATGTTATGCATTGAAGTGTCGTTTTTTTTTCTAAACGAGCAGCCCTTCCAGTTATATTTGGTATTATTATGGTAATTTTCGTTAATAAATACGAGTATTATCGATGCCGCGGTCAAGACTGTTTAAACAGGCAACCGTGATCCTGTAACGGAAAGGACAATTCAAGAAACACAGTCGATTGTAGTCAACATATGTCTGGTAGTGCTTTCCACCCTACCCAGGGAAGGAAGACTTATTTGGTGATTAGTACAACCAAAAATAATATAAGGTAAAATTAATTAAAAATCAAAAATACACAAATTATAAATACTTTCAAGTGGCTATAAGAATGGATGGTTGTACAGACGTATGATTAAATCATAGTTAATCTTTCACCAAAAATTACAAAATAAATCTAAATGTTTGGCGTGGTTTGACACAAAGATAATTTATTATTGGGATTAACACATAGGGCAGGATAATAAACTAAAGAAATCGGGCGGAGTCGCGAGTTTAAACTAGTAAGTATTAATTCAGTCCGGAACCGTGACCGTTATCCCGCGCTGGTTTAAACGAACCCTTACTCGACCTTACGTGTCATGCATGCCATTACAATTATAACAAAGGAACCGTGTGCCAATTATTCACAATGAAACGACCAGGATATAAATACCAATTGTTTGATATGATTCCCAAACCATTCAAATGAAATAGTACTTCATTAAACACGAACGCATGACTTGATTTAATTAATAACGTTTCACATTGTGTTTATATTCAACGTGTATATGTCAATAAATAATACGATATCAGTAAATAATTATATTTATACCATCAATTCAAAAAACAATAAAAATCGTTTAATCACATAATTATATTTCATTTTTTTTTGTTACTTGTTCTTATTTGCGTATTATTTCGTATTTCAGCTAGTATAACGGCGTAGTTAAGGTTGGGCTGTGACGTAACTCAACATGCACTACGGCGTAGCTCAGCATGCGCTACGGCGTAGCTCAGCATGCGCTACGACGTAGCTCAGCATGCGCTACGACGTAGCTCAGCATGCGCTAAGGCGTAGCTCAGCATGCGCTACGACGTAGCTCAGCATGCGCTACGGCGTAGCACAGCATGCGCTACAGAGTAGCTCAGTAAAGTTAGCGCTACGGCGTAGCTCTGCTAGCGCTTCGGCGTAGCCCAGTTAGCGCTACGGCTTAGTCGCTTGCTGTTACGACGTACCACAGCTTTGCGGAGAAATTCGATCTTTGACAGCGCTAAGATGACGTAATTCACATAACAAATGGCCCCAGTTTTTGTGTATTGACATCGCTTAAAAATGGCACTTGGTATTTATCTTCTTCTAATCTATCCTATTGTATCGGAAAACATAATTCAATGTCAGTTGCCAACCTTGGTGGACATAAAATATTTCATGTATAGAAATAGTATGAACTCTTATTTTCTTTGTTAAACGAAGCATTACGTCATGATTAATGTTTGCTATATAATAAAGACATTTTCAGGCCATATATAAATACGTATTTTTTTTTTTTTGTAGGACTGTATAATAATTTATATGTTATGAAGATTTATCTGCAACACTATGTATTAAAGTTATTTGTTGTTGATATTTTATTCTTCATAAAATATGTATTCATTAATTTCGGTGTATATGAGTGATCATCACATGAGTATATCATCGTGAATTAAGTTATTATCAACTTTAGTTTGTAACGGATAGAGTTTATAATACTCTGTTTTTATTTTGCGTATTTTTAATTCTTGTTTATTAGTTTTCGTAGTTGTGATGTGTGGGTTTTGAGCTAGTGTTTTTTGTGACATGAAGTTGACAGTATTAATTTGGATTTGCTAGATTTAGTTGTGCTGAACCATGACACCACGCTTACAATCCCTAAATGTTTTTTTTTTTTTAGCGTGGTAAAATCATCAAATGAGACCTCCAACCCCGGGCAGGGCGGGAGGTACTGTCAGACTTGTACTGACTAAAATCCACGGTGTCCTTCAGTAGCCCTTTATGTTCCGGGGTCACGGTAACAGAAATAAGTCCCGCGACCCCGGCAGGCTTTGGCCCTCTGAGAGGGGGCCCCGTCATTTTGTTGACAGCTCTTTGAGGCGCGCGTGGAACACGACGCGCCGTCGACCCGGGCATGGTCCATGGTCGGACAGCGAGTTGCCCTTTACTCGCTGTCCGCATGCCCGCGCCGACGGTGGCCGGAGATCGTCTTGCGACGTACGGCGCCGTGGGCGTACACCACTGCGGTTGGGCCGGAGGGAGGACGCTGTCCTCTCTCTCTCGCGGCCCGCCACAATCCCTAAAGGTGGTGACGGACATACACCGATATACGTCGTAGATCTATGTGATTGTGGCAGCTACGGAACCTTTCAAAAATATTTTTCTCGTGACCTGCCGTTATAATAACACGATGAAAAGACAAAATTATTCTTTTCCCTTCCAAAAATACATTTCAATCTGGCAACCCACAGAAACGCCTCAAGATATTCCGTTTTAAAATAACAGAAACAAAATTCTCTTAAAATAAAACCGTAGTTACTGGGGCCGATCCAAATTATACTGTTTGGTTAAAGAATGCCAAAGGGGCTTGGAATAGTACAAGAACCCGACCAAGACTAACCTCCACTCATCTACTTCCCATTTTTTATTGTATAATTGAGCAACGGTTATGTTCATGAGTTGCCTGATCAAATTAGATTAAATCTCCCTTATATTTTTTCCTTAATTAGAAATTACACTAGGATCGACACACTGAGAACATCTCCTGATTATTGGGCGCTTTGCCAATTTTACAAAAAAAAAATCAATTTTTACTCATGTAAACAAAGGCCAAGACCCGAAATAACTACTTGAATATCATATAAATACTTGCTCCGTACGGCAATCAAACCCGCGACATACAGCGCAGCAATTCAACCGCTCAGTTACTGCGACAATCGTCAAACTTTATAATTAAACTAGTTTCGTCGTTAACTTACTTTAATGAACCAATTCTTTATAGTTTTCTTTATTATTTTTAATTCATGTTATTTAAAAAAAAAAAACAATAGATATATAATCAACCTCGTTTCTGAACGGGTAAAATGAAAGCGTTTTTTTTTTTAAATCTTCTTCAAATTGATGTGAAAAGGCTATATGCTAAAAATTATAATTTGTAAACAGTTTTGAATCATTCATTTTAATTTATATATACCTAAATTTAATAAACAGAAGGGCTAAGGTTGATTTTGGCCGGGCTCTTGGACTAAAAGGGGCATGGAATACCTACCCGAATTGGAGAAAAACTAGACAGTGGCGAGATAATTACCTAAATAAACAACTGACTACAGCATTTTCTCCTTTGTGAAACAAAAGCGTGTCTAAAGAGTTCGTTGAATAAAAATCAAAGGAGGTTCGGCATAAAATTGTTTTTTAAACAATTTTCCCCAGTTCTGTGGAAGTTGGGTTATTTGGAACTTTTCACTTAATGCTGGAATTTGTGTTGGAAGTGCTGGCTTTTGGCAGGTTTACGACCTGAAATTATGGTTTTGAATACTGAGACGTTATAAAGTCATGATTTAGCCTTTATGTACGGCTTTTTTCAGAGTTTTTCAGACAAAGTAAGCAATTTGAAGGTAATTTACGATACTTTAATTTTTGGTTCAGCTTTTAATTTAATAGTAATTCCATGATTTTTTCTCGTGGTAAAATCATCACCATCCAGGGTAGAGCGGAATAGACTCTCAACTCGTACTGAACAAAATCCACGGTGCTCTTCGATAGACCTTTACGTTCCAGTGTCACGGTAATTCGTAAGTCCCGCGACCAAAGTAATACTTAGCAACCACTTATTAATCTTGGCCTTAAATGTAGAAAAGAAGTAAGGGTAGGGACTCATTTGATGATTTTACCACGATAAAAAAAAGATTATTTTTTTTGGTACAGACGTGCTGCATGAGTGCGTGACATTTGGGTGCAATTTTTGCTGTAAAGCAGTATTCCTCATAGATACAAATAAATCAATGATATGTATTTTTTATTGTATGTGTAGTTTTTCTGTGAAAGAGAAACAAACATTCAGCCACCAATCTTCAAAAAATTTGAATTCAAAATATAGTAATAGAATAATAATATTTTCACAAATTCCCAAGTTATTCCAAAAATATGTAACATTTACAAATCCGAAGCTTTACTCATAGGAAAGCAATTAAAAAAAGTTCTGTGGACACATTAAGCGGGCAGCTCTATCCGCAAATTTGCTCGGATCCTACGCTCGAATCAACTGTGTTGACGCAATCATACATTCAGAAATAGGATCCCTACGTATTTCAAATGTAAAAGGATAGATACTTTACTAGATTTTTTAAAAATAGAATAAAAAATTTAGTAAATTGATGGTAACAACAATATTTCATATTTTGTTTTTTTTTTTAAACGTTACCCCGCACTAGGAATTTCTCCTGTCTCGACGTTTACAAACATAGAAACTCACAGGCACAAACACCCAGACCTGAAATAACTACTTGCAGATCATACAAAATTAAATATTTGTTCCGTAAGGGGATAGAATCCGCTACATGCTGCGCAGCAGTCGATTTCTCAGCCACTGGACCTACCGTGTCGTGTATTGTGTAGAATGATGCAGTTTGAATGAAAAAAAATATTTGGAAACCCAATTTTAGTTTTATTTTTTATTTAAAACTAACTATTGCCTTCGATTTCACTTGCGTGAAACTCTCCTTTTCTATATACTTGATAACGTCTACTGGAAAGTTTCAGCATGATCGTAAACCTTTTTCGCGTTTATTTACTTTAAAAATGGTATACAATGGTATTAATATAGTAAAAGTAGATAGTTCAACCATGTTTAGATAACTAACCCTAGTAAAACTTTAATTTTTTTTTAACGTTATACATAAATAGAAGACTCGTTTGAAAAAACTAGACTGAAAAGTTTTCAATGTTATTATATAAAAAAGCAACTTATATAAAATAATCCGGAAAATATCTTAATACTATTATAAAAGTATAAACTAATTAGATAAAACTTCAAAATCTAGGTTAGTGTCTGTCCCAAAATTAAAAAAAGAATGAATAGAACTAAACAACGCAAAGTCAAACTAAACTTTAATGTAATAAAAAGAAGGTACATTTGTAAAACACAAACATTGTTGTTTCAAAGTTTAAGCTCGCCTCTTAGTCGGACAATTCGCGTTACTTTTACAAAATAAACACAACTTGAAGAGTACAAACTCACTTTTCATGTTTTAATGCGTATTTGTTTTTAAAGTTTCCAAAAAAGAATGAGGTTTACTACAGTTTGAGCAACGGTTTTTAGGGCACCTTTGTTTAGAGCAACGATTTGTTCCGCATTTGAGTACTGATAAATACAGGGTGTAAGGGACATCGATGCACAAACAAATACCATGGGTCTAGTACATTTATGTAGTACTATGTAACATACCAAATGTAATATAAAAATCAATCATCATCATCATCAGCCGTAAGACGTCCACTGCTGAACATAGGCCTCCCCTTAGACCGCCACGCTGAACGACAATTCGCCACTTGCATCCATCGGTTGCCCGCGACTCTCACGATGTCGTCGGTCCACCTAGTGGGAGGAATGCTTACGTCTTCGGGTCCGTGGTCGCCACTCGAGAACCTTAAATCAATGCCATGAATATATTTATATTTATGATGAATACTGATTGTGCTTTTTGCAAAAAAATAATGCATTTACATGAGATGATTTCTGATGAATTGAATAAATGCCTAATAAAATACTGCCTAATATTATATGCTGACTTAAAAAAAACGTCTCGTGCTGGTACTTCGGTGCAAAATGACGTAAAGATTAAACTCGAAATAGAAATCAACGTAAAAACTTACGAAATGTTAGTTTATGTGTGAATACAGCGTTTCCAATTTTTATTTAAATCAAGATTATCCTCAACTGAAATTACATTTACAATGAAAACACACATTGCGAGAAAATAAAAACTTATCATGAAACATTTATGTAACATGTTAATATGGATTTAAGCTACCTTAAATCAGATTTTATTAAAAAGTAACAACACAACAGCTTATTTTCTTGTTAAAGTAACATTACCTTTACGATAAGCTATAATATGCGTAAGTGAGGCTTTTAGCCAGAGGTTCTCAACATGTGGCACCCGTTTTTTTTAGCATATTTTTTAGTTTTCCTACAGCAAACTTATTCAAATGAATGGGACAGAGGTTTCCTCAAAGACGGCGAGTGATTGCTTAGCTAAATGCTATCCCGCCGTCTGATCAAGGCGCAGCCCCGAGTTGACGGTGCGTCTTGTCACACGCTTGTCTCAAGATGCAAGCAAACAAGTAAGGAGCAAGGGTATGTGTGATAGAACAAGGTGGTATTTAACCATTAAGTGTCTGATAGTCTCTTTCTTTCCATACAAGGCTCCTGAGGTCACGTTTGATTATTTTTTTGAACAATGATTCCCTCATTTCCTTCCATAAGTCTCTATCCTGTGGTTTTTTTTTATTTCCAGTTCTCGAGAAAGACATTTCAGTTTTAAGTCTTTGTTTCAGAGGATATTAGGACTGTGTTTTTCTTTTAGTCCAGAGCTGATCATGTGCCTATGAGACCAGCATAGTAAATTTATATATATAATATAATATAATTATATAATTGATTTTGCTGTCATTGTGTTACAGATTATAAAGATTAGAATGTCTGACTTATGTTTTGTGTTTTTTTTAATGTTTTTAGTGTGTTCTAAAAAAAGATTGGCAACCTCTGGTTCAGCGCATATACGTACCATAACCATCCATATTACAGTAAATGAACCATATCGTTATTTCTCGGCTTTAAAACTCCATGTAGGTCCCACAGACTCCGCGGATTACTATTAAAGCTATAATGAAAAGAGCACATTATATTGTTTATGGGTATACATGGGAGATTTTTTACGGTTTTCCCCCCTCTAGAGATAAGTGAAAGTCTACGATGTAATAACATAAATTCATAGGGTTACACGTGTGCATGTGGAACCATTTGTTTTTTTTTTACGTGAAGCTCTGTAATTTAGATGCCAATATGGCGTTTAACGTGCTTTTGGGAGTAATTTGATTAAAAAGAGTAAAGTTTTTTGTCTAGAGTTCTTAGAAGCCTTCATTTAGGATAACGAGTATGAACAGAGCGTGGGGTATGGGTAGCGGATACCTCCATGTACGAAGCAGTAATGCAAACGATGAAGGAGACCTAACACAGGAGAGAGAGGGTAGCTTCCTCCTCACGCCGCAGTTGCCCCGGGAGAGGCACAGGGTGTCGGAGATACCGGTGATCGGCGGATTTCGGAAGGTATGAAATTATTACGCAGAAACTGGTTTGAAGAGGTTCAAGAAGACAATCAAAAGACAATCTACGAAAACTCGGCTCTAGTTTTCACATACAGATAACAAATCTTGAAAAAATCTATACAAATTATCAGTTTGTGAGTATTCGCTGTCTCAATATTGAAAATTCACAATCGTCGCTTCCTGATATCTTACTCCAATAATTCAGCTCAACAACCATCTTTTCATTATAAACCCCTTCAGGATGTTTTTACAAATCTTTTTTAGTCCTCCATTACTTATTCTCAACGTAACACCCTAAAGAAGATTATAATGTTGCCAGCATAAATCCTGACGATTCTTTAATGTTTATAACCTAAACTTTTCGGATATCCTAACTACATTTTGAGTGTGGTAACCTTCTGAGAACAATTTACTTCGTTTAAACTCGAATCTGTCTGGTTGGAACATAGATTAAGGTTTGTGTATAACGGAGCTATTTTCAGTCCTAATGTTTGACATTAATTAATTTTGGTTGTGGAACATAATTAATGTATTAAGTGTTTATTTGTAGTGCTAGGTAGGGTGTTGAATCGTTTAATTTAATTAGACTAGTCGAGCATTCCAGACTGGATTGTTAATTACTAATGGATAGCCTGGTTATTAACAATAGCGTAGCCGACTGAAAAATATTAATTAGTGCGTTACTTTTACCTCCCTTCATATTTTTTTACCCTTACCAAAATTGAGGAAGATACGGCGCTTTTAAAATCCGTAATATGTCATATAAAAAAAAATACGTCGCGCTTGCCGTGGTGTAATTTTTAGTGCTTAATGTCGATACGAAACCCCCGATCAAACCTCTACAGAATGTCTCTTTTTCTTTCGCAGTCGGTCAAAAATACTGACACCACTGAATGCCTCAAAAATAACAACTTTTGGAGTTAAAAATTCAAAAATTTGGTCTCGATATTATCTTTTCAACAAAGTTGCTATTAGAACAAAAATAAGTGCCAACCCATCTAGCTAAACTGCGGGTCTAGTCCTCTAAGTTAGGTATAACATGCCGAAGGCTGGAATATTCTAGACTTAGGTCATAACCTCCGTGGAGAGCTGAGGGGAATTTAATCTAGACTTCGCTTTTGCGTTCGTGCGCTAGGAATTTGTTGAAATGTTGTATGTGTAGTGTAATGTAAAACTGGGTTTATGAATTTATATTGTTATGGGAATCAAATTGTGGTTTGTTGTTTGTGTTTTATACGATAAGGGAGCATGGTTTTCCGAGGAGTAGGTTCTGTGTTATTTAGTAACTGAACTGTGAAAATTAGATAAGTGTCTGCCAACTGCATATTCTGCCAAACATAAAAAAGATAAAGTCAGTTGAGTCGTTTCGGAGGAGTGCAACACATATTTTTAGGGTTCCGTAGCCAAATGGCAGAAAACGGAAACTTTGTAGATTCGTCATGTATGTTTGTCTGTCTGTCCGTCCGTATGTCACAGCCACTTTTTGACGAAAGTATAAGAGCAATCCTGTTGAAACTTGGTAAGTAGATGTATTATGTAAACCGCATTATATTTAAAAAATAAAGTAAAACCAATTTTGGGGGTACCCCTCATGGTTGGGATGCCTACGCCCGTGCGAAAGTTAAGATACGAAACTCATCATCATGATATACGGAAAAAATATCTACATGTAAGGAGGTTAGACAAAAATACTACAGAAGATAGCATGAAAGAATATATAAAAGATATATTAGGAAATAACTCGGAATTTATAGTACAAAGGATAAAAACAAGAACTGAAAGGGATTATTCATCATTTAAAATAGGTTTAACAAAAAACAATTTTGAAAAATTATGTAACCCTAATGTTTGGCCACTAAATGTGGAATTTAGTGAATGGATCTTTTTTCGACGCTCACCCACAACCACATCAAACCCACGAACTGACACAGAGTAGAGCCTACAATATTTTATACCAAAACCTTAGAGGATTAAGAACCAAAACAACAAAATTTTTATCGATGCTAGAATCGTCAAATGCTGACATATTTGCTATTACTGAAACAGGATGTAACGAATCAATTTACGATTCGGAAATCTCACTACCAGGTTACCAGATCCTACGTTGTGACCGAGCGGACGGACGCAAGCAGGGCGGCGTACTTTTAGTGGCCACACCGTGTTTTGAACTACGACGAATAAAAATGCCACAGGATATAAATATTGACACAAAACAATTTGAAATTATTTGTGCAAGCGTTTATAAGCAGAGTCATTTTTTATTTGTTTGTTGTGTAGTGTATATACCACCAAAAGCAGAAGAGACTGAGTACATGGAAATGTTTACTTTATTAGAGAATTTATGTATTAGGTATAAAAGTAATATAGTAATTTTAGGAGATTTTAATCTAGTTTCGTGCAATACTAATATATGTAGTTACTTTGAATATTTTGTAGCCTTTTGTGAGGTCACTCAGTGTAACATGGTCCCAAATTGTAATAATAGGCAACTGGACCTTGTGTTGAGCGGGCGCGGTGGGGTCACCGTGTGCGCGGCCGACGAGGGTCTGCAGCCCGTGGACGCGTATCACCCGCCGCTTGCGGTCGGCGTCGCGGCGTCATGTGCCCCAACACCAACACAATCCACACCCACAGATCGCGAATCACAACCACACCCTCAGTCACATTATAGGGAGTGGAATTTTCGTAAAGCAGATTACAATAGCTTATATTATTTAATTAATTCAATAGACTGGAAAGATTTGTATAGTATTTATGATCCTGATTTAGCTTTAAACTTTTTTTATGATAAAATATATGAAACTTTTGAAGCTAGTATTCCTCCAAAGAATAAAACTATTAGTAAAAGAAGATATCCAGAGTGGTATAACTCAGATCTTATAAAACACATTAAATTAAAATACAATTTGCACAAAAAATATAAAGCTACTAAATCTGTAAGTGATTATGAGGCATTCTCTCAGTGTCGGACAAGGGTTAAAGTGGAAACAGCGAGTTCTCACCTCCGGTACAGAGATCGAGTGCAGAACCATCTCGCTACAGACCCTAAATCATTTTGGAATTACGTAAGGTCTAAAAAAGGCACTTCGAATCAACACAACTTGATCAAGGAGGGACGTGTTCTATCGGGCAATGAATCCACTAAAGAATATGCGCGATTCTTTCACTCTGTGTACAGCGAGACGGCGGGCACTCTGAGCGCGGAGGCGGCTTGCGGGGGGGCAGCGCCGAGCGCCGCGTATGTGCACCTCGCTCGCTTCGAGCGGGCGGCTGTCCGGCGCGCGCTTACTGGTCTGCCGCCTAAGCGCTCAGTGGGTCCGGACGGTATTCCACCCTTTATATTGAGAGATTGCCGCATGGTGTTAGAAGAACCTTTGCTGCACATATTTAATGTTTGTTTGTCGGTGGCACACTTTCCTAGTCTTTGGAAACTTACGCGGGTGGTACCTATACCGAAAGGTGGAGGTGGCACGGATGTCAGTGACTTCAGGCCAATCGCGGTACTGAGCGCACCAGCCAAGGTATTCGAGATGGCTGTTCATAATTATCTTTATACACAAATAGGCCCCCATTTGTCTGATACGCAGCATGGATTCCGTCCTGGGCGCGGTACAACAGGAAACTTGCTCCACCTGATGACGCAGTTGGTACCAGCTGTTGACGCTGGGCTCCAGGTTGATGTGGCCTATCTGGACTTCAGGAAGGCGTTCGACACAGTAGACCACGACATACTCCTGTCAAAGCTGGCGGGAATGGGCTGTACCTCTCATACAGTAAAGTTCTTCGCCAGTTATCTTCGTGACAGGCGTCAGTATGTGGACTGTGGCGGACAGTTCTCTGAGCCCTACTACACCAGATCGGGTGTCAGTCAAGGTACCAATTTGGGACCTTTATTATTTATTATTATGATAAACGACTTACCACAGGTCGTCAGGTCAACATGCTTGCTATTTGCTGACGACCTTAAGTTGTCTGCAGTCATAAAAGACACTGCGGATCATGACATGCTGCAGCGCGACTTGGATAGGGTCTGTGAATGGAGTCACTGTAATAAATTATACTTTAATGTCTCAAAGTGCTCGGTAGTCTCATTCACACGCACACGAACCCCACAACACCACCAGTACAGCATGGATGGGAAGCCGCTGCAGCGTGTCATGGAGGTTAAGGATTTGGGAATACATTTCACCAGTGATCTGCAATTCCGCAAACACGTGGTTCACATTTGTAAGAAGGCATACAGGAACCTGGGATTCATGCTGCGTCAGGCAAATGAATTCACTAACATCAGAGCATTGAAGGCTTTGTATGAGGCTCTTGTGAGGAGTCATCTCGAATACAATGCGGCCGTCTGGAGTCCGAGTGAATTCAAATACAAAATCATGCTCGAACGGATACAAAATAAATTCATCAGATTTATTTATTTAAAGCTGTATGGAAGATACCCCGGATACCCGTTACTGTATCCTACCCTATTTTGTCTCGGTATGGTAGGCTACTACAAATTAGAAATTAGGCGCGAAGTGGCCCTGGTAACATTAATTTTCAAAGTTCTAAGAAATCTTATACAAAACTCAGGAATACTATCCGAAATAAGCTTCAATCTACCGGATGGGTACGTGACGCGGCGGCGCAGGCCGCAGCTGCTGATGGTTCCTCTGGCGCGCACTAACCTGCTGGGGCGCGCACCGCTGACTCGTGCACTGCGCACTCTCAACACGGTGGCGGAGGTCATTGATATTTTCAACTGTACTCTGAGTGAGTTCACAAGGACCACATACTGTGTAGCATGTAAGGTTTAGTCATATATATTTTAAGTTACTTTGTCGCATTAGTTTTAATTAACTGTAATGGCAAACGTGACATGTGTGTGTGATAAATAAATAAATAAATAAATAAAGATATTGAGGTTACTAATTTATATTTTTTTAAACTAAACAGTTTGCGTGAGAGACACTTCCAAAGTAGTAAAATGTGTGCCCACAACCCCCACCCCCGTAACTTCTAAAATAGGAGAATAATAAAACTGAAAAAAAAAATATGTTGTACATTACCATGCAAACTTCAATTGAAACTTGGTTTGAACGAGATCGAGTAATTAGTTTTAATTTAATACGTCATAAATCGTAAACCGCAATTTACCTTGCAAAGTTACAACCAACTACAAGAACTTATATATTATTTTTATATTTTTTTATTTTACTATTTATGTACACTCAAAATACAACACAGGATAATTAAGACAGAGAACTCAGTACAAAGGTGCTGCTTATTTCTATAGATATTTCTGCCAGCAGACCCGCGAAAGGAGAAATAAAAAAGAAATGTAGACTATAGTGTGTGAGAGGAGGAATAAAAACCGTCAAAAGTGGATGCTAAACTAATCTAACCTAACATATAACATACGAATATATACATAATAATAAATAAATATTAATACTGTTATTTGCCGCTACGGAACCCTTTATAGGCGAGTCTGACCCGCACTTTGCCGGTATTTTTGTTATATATACATACCTATTTCATTAAAATGCGCCTTTCTTTCATTGTTTATGTCCATATCAAATGAACATTCATATTTATTTAAGCTAACGAAAAAAAACTTTCCACCATAACAATCATTTTTACGATCCAGGAAAAAAATCTGAATGAGAATTAATGACTGATTCAGATCCATACGAAGCTACTTGTCTTTCCACTCTACTGGTTCCCAACCTATTACATGCAGTTATTTAAGACTCTAATGCTTAAAGACCAAAGGCGACTTTACAGTGGCCATTGTGAAGGATATTTTTGTAGGCTACTATGCCATATACGATTACGTCGACCTCAAAAGTAGGGCAGTATTTTGTCAGAATAACGTTTTAGGGACATTTATGATATTCGAAATGGGGCAACTGTTTTAAAATATCGATAAGTTTTACGCATTTTTATAGACTAGGTATTTGACTTTTTGTTGGTAATTGGCAAGGATCTGACATGATCTTATTTGATTAATTAGATTTACTTCAAAGACAGTCGCATGTCGTGTTGTGTGACTATTTTTGATCTTGTATCAGAAATAAAAATTTATATCGACGGCGTTTTTATATCGTAACTGTTATGGCGATTCCCTCATATAATGACACCTGATAGTAAAAATCCTAAAAACAGAAAATCTATTTAAAATAAAAAATCGACATCCTGTTATTTCTGCTTCTTGGCGTGGTACAATCATCAGTTCATAAATCAAATGAGTCCTCCCGCCTTATATGGAGTGGGAGGGATTGTCTGTTATTTCGGTTGCTTTTTGCGTTCTAGGGACACAGTACCCTTTCAAGATAACCACTCGACCTGCACACAGCCTTGCGACTTCTGTAACTTCTGTTATATCTGCCGAAAGGTTTGAGATTATTTATTGTACAAAGTTATTTATTTAAAAAAAAATTATTCATGATAAAAAAAAGATGGGACCCTATGGGATCAAAGCTGATTGTGGAAACCGGATATTAAGCAAAATATAAAGTTACTATTTGGTAACGAATAAAAATTGCAAACCACATAGTGAGTTGAATGAGAAACATCCCAAAAGTAAGTTCTCAGAAAAACTATGCGCTGAATCCAATTTCATTTGGTCTGGGCTGAATTCGACGAATTGAAGGCTTTTTGGGTGTCCGGTTGACTATGAAAATAATCCCGAAAACATGAAATTGTCAAATGGAAGTTTCCATTTATAAATATAAACATAAATCTCTCTGTAAGGGGATTTTGGTAAAAAAAAATCACAAGCAAATATGAATATTTATCTATAAATATTTTGTAAATGTGAATTAATTCATGTTTTTTTAGATAGTCAGAGCAGCGCCAATATAAATATAATCAATCATCAATAGATGCGTTCACACAGAGTGAGCAGCCTCGCGAGGCATTTGCCGCGCGAAGCAGCTCGGTTAGTGTGGACGTGTCTCGGCCGAGGAAAGAAGGCCGAGCCATCCAGTGTCGGCTTTTGTTTTACTCACGTATATTGTTTCGGGCATCGGTTGAGAAATAATAGACGCGTCCACACACAACAAGCAGCCTCGCGAAGCAGTTTCCTCGTGCGGAAAATGCCTCGCGACGCTGCTCGCTCTCTGTGGACGCACCTAATGAAGAATTGAGTATTAATCTTATCTTTTTTTAATTTATATCACGATGTTTGTGGTAGTTTTCTAAAATAGCTTCACTTTGTTTGTTTGTTTATTGCGATTTCGGTAAATATAATGAATGAAACTTGTCTATATACCTTCCGATATACTTGAAACTTAGAAGAAAAGTATTGTGAGCTGATTGACAAAAAAAAACTATATTATACTACTAACTATATTAACTATATACCCGAGCAAAACCGAAGGCAAAAGTTAAAAACTAATAAATCTCCTATAACCCTGTCATTTCCGATACCTACCTAAGTATAGAAGCAAGCAGTTTTTACAGGGACTCGTCGACAAACTCCATTATAAATGAGGTACGCTAACGACCTATTCTTGACTAACACTATCTAGAATAACGCTCTAATGACACTAGATGAAGTTGTCTGAAGCCTCTGTGTACGGTGGATACGCTTTTGAGGTTTGTGAGACTTCTCCTTTTTTAAATTTTAACACTGACGGCGGTGGCGTCGCGAGTCTATCTAAGCAGAAAACTGTGGCACTGGAACACAAAAGGGGAGTCGAAGGAACGGAAGGTCAGTAAAAATTCAACAGTCCCCTCTGCTCCATATGGAGCGACGGGACTCATTTGATAAGTTTACCACCTACAAAAAAGAAATGGGAAGCATTACGTAAAAATAATATTACGAAGACAAAATTTTCTAATGATCGAAGTAATGGAGTTGGAAACACCGAAAATGAAGTCGATATTTTGCTGTCCGACTTTGTAAAGCATTTCAAGTTTAATGTCGTTAAAAGATATGAAAAAATCTAAACTAAAACAACCCGTCACTTAATTTTTCAACCGCTAAGTGGTTTTTTTTATTAAAAATCCCTACAAAAAATCTCCGCAGCAAGACTGTCCTAAATTAGTCAAAGAAACACATACACCCTTCATCTATACAACGTGTTGGAACCGCGAACACCTTCAGTTATAAAGGTGTGGCCACGTCAGCGTTTATCGGTCGCGCGCTACTCATCAATCTTGCTTTCGTTCAGGTGATATGTCGCGCGTCCATTGAACACGATTTTGTGTGGGACGTATTCAACTAACGTTACAAATGACATTTTTCTGTTACGTGAGCGGTTGAGCGCGTTTTCGACAGTGTGTTCGGGGTTTATGATATTATTTTTTTTCTTTTGTTTCCTATGATCGAGTGAAGGTTTTGTTTTGAAGTGAAAGTTGTGTAAATAAATATGAAAAATGATGTCTACACTATGACCTATTGAATTTTAGACTTTGAAATATTTCCACCGAAACTTTTGATTTTTTGTGCTGTCCTTTACTTTTGGGATGAATAGGTAAATAATTATGTACGAGACAGCCGAGTAATGTTCATTTTTCATAATAACGATGTTTGGGCTATAAGCAAACAGTTGTTCATTTTTTGGTCTGTACTGCAGCTTCGATAATGATAACCTTACATTTTATAAATACACGCGTGTATCAGAAAGTTTTCATAAAATGTAAGGAAGATTAAAAGAGAGGTACTCTACCGCCGCAGAGGACGCCGATGACAACAGACGTCGTGAGGCGTTTTTCAGCCATGCGGAAAGCGAGTATTGGGTAACTCGCCGATTCCACGCGCTCTTCAAAGAGCTGTCAATACTGTGCTGCAATCAGACGGGACCCCGTAGAGAGCCAAACACCTGTCTCTGGGGTCGCGCGACTGTCCCCGGGTTCGCAGGTCTGTTGCCGGGGTCACGGGGCTGTATAAAAAGGTAACAGTAATCCTGAAACAAATAGGGATATTGAAGGAACACCGTGAATTTTAGACAGTACGAGTCTGTGACTTCTGATTGACAGCCGAGTCTATTTTATGAACTGAACACGAATTTAGACTTCGGCATATATTTTTTTAGACTTGTTTAAAGCTACCATTGCGAAAGAAATCAAATCTATTTCCTTTGTTTTAAAGTTCTAAACTGCCTTTCAATGGTTAAATTGAAACAAATGGATTAACTTTGACAGCAACTGAACTATGTGAACTGACAGTAGGTCAAAGGTCAATTAGCCGTGATTACACTAAACTATTAGCTGTTTAATTAATATCATAAATGATAGTTATAGCATCGTTAGGTATCATATGGTATGGTATAAGTTGCCAGACCGATACGTTATCGGACTGAAGGCACTAGGGATCGATACTGTGTCCAAGTACCGAGACTTCGAGTCATAGAATTACTAATTGTATAAAAATTTTCTTTTTATTGTTCCTGTATTAGTTTACCGTTTGGGATTTGAAATGGGAATTTATTTGTTTAAATGTATTTTAGACAGTGATGACATGGCCCTGAAACGTGGTCTTTGACTGCCTTCTAGAGTGACTAAGATTCACTCAACGAGCAATGGAAAGAGCTATGCTCAGTTTCTTTGCGAGATAAAATCCGGAACATAGCTCTTAAAATTTGCAAGTGGCAATGGGCTGGCCACATCGCTTGTAGAACTGACAACCGATGGGGAAGAAAAGTCCTCGAGTGGCGGCCACGGACCGGATGACGCAGCGTGGGCAAGCTTCCCACTAGGTGGACCGACGACATCGTTGGGGTCGCGGGCAACCAATGGATGCAAGTGGCGAAATATTGTTACTCGACGTGGCGGTCTTAAAAGGGAGGCCTGTATTCAGCAGTGGACGTCTTCCGGCTAATGATGATGATGATGATGATGAACAACTGCTTGTTTCGATCAACAAATGTTTGTATTACCTATATGTAGTCTGTTTTGGGTGTTTTTTCATCTGCGCGAGAGACACGTAGCTTTAGATTTTCTTAGCTAAGATATCAATCGTACAGCTTTTACAGTCATTACGAAACGTCAGATCAATGTCCGAAAGCCTCCAAACCAGTCTTACAAACTATAGCATTACGTCATTTCTATATTTATTTTCGAAACTGATCCCAATTTAGACGAAAAATAACTGGAAAGATTTCTGTACAAAATAATTAAAATATCTTCAACGATATCATTCAACCTATTTTACGTACCATTTTCTATATCCACAAGATGAACTTTGAGGTCCAAATTTTCCTCGTCGATCTAATTTTAATTCTGTTCGATCAAGAACCGTTTCTCGTGAACTATGCAAACACTTCTTCATTAAGGGGTTCTTTGTCTTTCAGTGCGGGGCTATGACAACAGCAGTTGGAAGTGAAATAGAGTATTAAATGGATTATCATGACGAGATAGTAAGTTCAACTGTGAGACTCACTGTCCGATCATGAACTATGCCCGGGTCGACGGTGCGTCGTGTACCACGCGCGGCTCAGAGAGGTGTCAGCAAAATGACGTGGCCCCCAATAGAAGGCCTGCCGGAGTCTCGTTTCTATCTCATCAGGTAATCGTGACCCCGGAACGTAAAAGGCTATTGAAGGACAGCGTGGATTTTAGTCAGTACAGGTCTGAAAGTACCTCTTGTACTGCCCTGGGTGGGAGGACTCATTGGACAACATTGTACATACTTGAAGTATTATGACGAAGAAGCTTTTTCAATCTCTTTCTATAGAAATAGTTGAATGATAAGTGAAAAAGCGCCTCTCTTCATTTGGACACTACGAAGGAGGGAATATTTTTTCTGTCAAACTAACTTCAAAGTCGAAGAATTAAAAAAAAAATCCCCTTGGAAACTTCAGTAGATTCTCTTTAGGTTCTTACGATCAGATTCAGAGAATAGGGAAAGGTATTAATTACTTACCAGCTTGTCGCTAATGAACCACCCGAGTTATACAGATCTTAAATCTTAGAGGCGTTGCAGAGACATTTATTTTTCAGAGACTTATTTATTTCAACTAGTATACAGCAACATGAGTGTAGTGAGGCAAAAGTATGTATGTATAGGATACTTCCTTAAGGAGTTTTCTCATACTTACTCCTTACTATTTATCTGGACCGAAAGGTTACTTTGCCTCTAGTTCAATCAAGAGGTAAAATAAAGTACTAACTTTTGCTTATTACAAATTATGTTATCAAAGATTTATTTCTTAGAAAATCACTACTGGTATAACCCCAAAAGCATTCAGGTTTCACTGGCAGGTGTTACGAGTATAGGCATGTTATAGAAAAAATAATTTGGCTCACTAATAAATGGCCTTTACATAGCTGTGGTCGTAAAATAAAAGGGTTGTTGTAAGTTCGCCACAAAAATAAGTTTTGATCCTGTTGTCCTAGTATTTTTTGTTCAGATTCCACATTGTGTAGTCGTTTTCAGTAGTTTTGTGCTGGGTTTTATTATTAAATTGTTCTGCTATCAGCGCAGAAAAAAGAAATAGGGCGAATTTACATTAATCTAAAATAAATAAAAAAACAAAACCCTTTATCTACTAGACACTATTCCATATTTTTTTTGTGGGGATATATTCATTGAAATCTGTTCAGCAATTCTGACGTAGAGATACAAACTTACAACCATCCATTCCAAAAATCAAACTATCGGACTTATAAATATTACATAGATTAGATTTTGTTCCAGAAAATTCTTTTCACGCAAAGAAATTTGCTGCCTCTTCAGCTCGCCCTTTTCTCGGCCCAACAAAGTCTCGCATCAAACGAGAAAAATCAACTGTGAATATAAATATTTCCCCCACGTGACACCAATGAGTAACGACTGATTGAGCGAGCGATAGAAATGCCTTCGAACGTAGAAATAACGGAGATGTGTTTTCTATGTAAATATTAAAAAAAATCTTTGAATACTGGGTCAGATGACTGTCTGTGACACTGACTGGCCTGTGTCTCAACAGTGGGAACATTTACAGGCTGATGATGAATATCTCCGTAGCAGTCACAGAGCCTGGATTTGTGCCCAGTAGCAATAATCCCACGTTTTTTTTGCGTGGTAAAATCATCAAATGTATACCTAATTTGAAACCAAAAAAATTAAATGAGAATGGATAAATGCACACCAAATTGTGTATTATAAAGTATTCGAAAAATGAACCTATTTTCTATAATAATAAAAAAATCGACCTAAGCAGAGTCGACGAAGCCCCGCTTAGCGGGGCTTCTATTTCTAAAGAAAGGGTTTAAAAGAACCTAACCAAACCGAACATCGAGAAATCTTAATAAAGCGAGTTTTAGATTTGGTGAGCATTTATCCATTTTGTAATACAAAAAGAATTATTGATGACCATTTAAATTGTAGCCATAAACTATTAGGCAATCCTCCGCCTAACAAAATCAAAAGTGGGCTGCAGACCACCTGTAACCTGCGGTGAATGGCTGCGTTATCTCACTGGTGGCTTTACCAGGGTACTGAGACAAACAGACGACAACAGCCAACGACAATCGTTATCGGTTAGCCCAGCTCGTAAAGTTGAAAATCTATTGAAGTTCACAGATCGTTTTCGTTTGTTTCGATCGTTATCGCGCAGTAGTCTTAAATAGATTCTTAACTTCATGTATAAAGTTGAAAATGTATGTATTAGTGGCTGATGAGCGATAACCATTGTCCTCTGCTGTCATCGTCTGTTTGTCTATAGGGCCAGCACGCGTAGCATGGCGTTTCTATCTCTATTCTACCAAGAAAAGACAACGTTATTTCATCGTTATTTTTATATAAATCGACTGTTTTTTTTGCACAAATATGACACTATTCTTAAACCATTAAAGAATAGAAACATATCTTTTCTATATATTTAACATTGCTATGCTTAAATCGATAAAAATCTTTTACGTTCTGTCATTTTGTCTATTCTCCCGTCGACAAAACCCGTTTCTACAGCGCCATGCTACGCGTGCTGGGCCGCTTGCCTTGTGACCACGATCATGTCGGAGTTCGGCGCCAAATAATTTTAACTGTGTTCTGTCGGTGCAGTTCTAGTTCTTTCTGGGTAGGTTTTGCTCCATCTTAGCTCTTGTGTCTTTGGGGCTAGATTGTGGCAAAGCGAAAACAGTTTTAAACATTGTTTAAAAGATTATTTTATAATTAGGTCCCAGAGATAATTTACGACACTTTTAATGTCTCTTGCATTTTAAACTAAACCACTTTTGAAAGTTATATAAAACTCATTTACGTGACTATAACTTACTTCTATACCCTTGTTGTTTCTTATAAAAATAATAATAATAATAATAATAAAATTCGAATATCGCGTTAATTAACTCTAAATGTTTATAAACATTTAGAGGTAATTAACGCGATATTCGAATTTTACGATTCCTAAAAAAAACAACGAGCCGTCGTGGCGGATAGATGTTCACATTGAAAACCGATGCCATAAGACAAGATTTCCTAATTTAACCTTTTTGATTGATGTATTATGACGTTAATTGTACGGAAATTGAAAAAAACGCCTATACTAACGAAGAGCTTATTTTTTTATATCGAATTAACACCAAAGTTCCTGTTCACTTTACGTCACGAAAACGTGAAAACTCGTGGTAAGGCCTTGGATCGTCTATAGCAGGGGTGGCCAACCGGTCGATCGCGACTATTAGTCTAGTCGACGATCAATTAGAATAATAGTCGGTAAGGCAAAAAATATAAATAAGTAGACCAGAGTGCGCAACGTAATTATCAACTGGCCTGTTGGTCTAGTGGTTAGTGACCCTGACTGCTATGCCGGAGGTCGTGGGTTCGATTCCCACCCAGGACAAATGTTTGTGTGATGAGCATGATCATTTGTTCTGTGTCTGGGTGTAATTTATCTATAATATGTATGTATTTAGAGATATATAAGTATGTATATCAGTTGTCTAGTACCCATAACACAAGCTCTGCTTAGCTTGGGACTAGATGGCGTTGTGTGATAGTTGTGGAATATTATTATTATAACTACTGTATCATTTTTCGGTTGGATCTACCAACCGCAGGGTTTCCTTAGTAAACAGTAGATCCTATCTCTAATTAAGTTAGCCACCCTTGGTCTATAGGCTACGATGACCACTTTCCATTGGCGGAGCTATACATTATCGAATAAAGCGTCTTTACGAGTATTAGTTTTTGTCATATCTCCCTTCACTCTTCAATCCCGTGAACATCTAAAAATACGCCACACTAATGATCAATGAGTAAATGTTGCTTTTTATCTAAATTTCCGAACAGTCGTAAATGTATGTCGATGTTTTTCATACGCGATAAAGTTTTTATATATGTCAGTACGGCACAGCGAGTCGCATGTCTATCGCAATAATTTGTCATCGACAGTATTTATGTCGTTGCAGTAAGGGCGATTTTTGCTGTGTGCTACTGATGTTCAGTGGACTTTGCTGATATTCTTATGTTTATGTTTGATGTCACATTTTTGCTGATTTTATGCATATTGCATATTGACTCGGCGGATTTATTTATATTGGTCGAATTCGATGATAAAGATTTGTCGAATGGTGAGTGCTACAACCAACGTTCAGGTTGCAATAGTGACCATTTTTCAAACGTTAAAAGATGATGTCTTGCCCATCTGCAGTCAACCTAAGAAGAAGAAGAAGTCACCTAGCTCAGCTGAACTTAGTCGTCATGGCAACGGTTCCAAATGCTCACTAAGGCTGAGCACGCACCCCGCGTTTAAACGCAAGCGGTTAAGTTAAGGCTATAAACACGGTGGTTGGCGTTTTGCTTAATTTCATTTCAGTAATACTAATAGTATAGTAATAATTTCTTATCGTGTTTTTTTTACAAACTGCAGTCACTCATTAAAAAAAATTCTCTTGTTTCAATAAAAGATGTGTTACACTTTAGCTGCACCAGAGTTACGTCTTAAGTGTCTGGTAAGCCTAAACGAATCATAGTCACAATTGGCAGATCCTCTTCGTCAGACATCTTCTTCTTCTATCTTATAAAAAGTCCCATACATCCAGACTGCTTGCTGTAAACGACGACCAAAAATTCACACACACGCGTATAGATTGCTCATGTGTGTGTGCAGTAGCGTCTATATGTGTACTAAAGCAATAATTCGTTTCCAAATGACTTAATACGTATTTCGCACACAGTAAAACTGAAAGACAAAGTAAAACGATTACGAGCGAAGGCTTTATGATAGCGGAGAAAGCGCTTAATTACATTTATTTATAGACACTAAAGAGCCGGCAAGCCGAACAACATTTCATAGAAAAATCATGTCATCACGTCTGGATTTTTCGAAATGAATAATATATTCCACAACTATCACACAATGCCATCTAGTCCCAAGCTAAGCAGAGCTTGTGTTATGGGTACTAGACAACTGATAAACATACTTATATATTTCTAAATGCATACATATTATAGATAAATTACACCCAGACACAGAACAAATGATCATGCTCATCACACAAACATTTGTCCTGAGTGGGAATCGAACCCACGACCCCTGACATAGTCAGGGTCACTAACCACTAGACCAACAGGCCAGTCCTGATTCAATTCCATTTATGATTTCATTTTAACGAAATTTCATACGCATAAGCTAGATAGCAGTTTCGTAGTCTGAAAAGTTATCAATTTTATGTTTCCGAAATGTCTTTTTAAAGAAAAAGATAGTTGGGAATCTCAATTTCTGTGAAAGTTTGAATTCGGTCTAATTTACCGGAAAATATATTTTTTTGTTCGAACCTTTGATAAGTTTTTAGATCAAAGAATTCAGTAGTGTGAAGTTTTATCAAATGGATTCAATTATTTGTAAGAACTACGGACTTGAAAGTTGAATAAAATGACGTTCGGCGTAGATACTACTTCTAACTTCTTTTTTGTTAGCGTGATAATAAATAATTATCACGGTTAAAATGGAATTGGTCGGGTCATGTGTGAAGAATGCATAGGGATAGCAGGGCTAGAATCGTTACGCAGTGGGTGCCGGATGGACGTCGTTTCCGAGGCAGGCCTAGAAAACGCTGGCGTGACGATCTAGACGCATTTATGAGCGGTTGGCTGGAGAAAGCCGCACAAAGGGAAGGTTATGGGGGAGACCTTTGCCCTGCAGTGCGACAATACAGGCTTAAAAAAAAAACATTACTTGAGTTCTGAACCCAGGGCAGGGCAGAGACTGCCTGTCCTTCTATAACCCGCTTACTTTCCGCGGTCACGTTAGCTCGTTAGTCCCGCGACCCCGAAAGGCTTTCGCCCTCCAAGGGAGCCCCGTCACACGCGCGCTCTTAAATTATTTTTATTTACTAAACAATTCCTTCTAGTTAAAGAAACAGTCTGTTTGTTGAGTCGAAGATAATGAATGTTTGGAAATAAAATCTCTATTTCAACCACCAAAATAAATTCGCGAAAGGGTTTGTAATAATAAGTTTCGAAAAGTTGATTTTTATCACTCTTTGATGTTGCTTTCTTGTTACTTTTTACTTAGAAATAAGATTAAGAAATTACTTAAGTTTTCGGAAGCTTGAAAATCCGGGAACCAGTCTTACTAATTGGTACTGTATGTCAGATTTATAAGCAGACTCTTCATGTAGTAATAATTATTGTTTTTTTTTTTTTTTTCATCGTGGTAAAATCATCAAATGAGACCTCCAACCCCGGGCAGGGCGGGAGGTACTGTCAGACTTGTACTGACTAAAATCCACGGTGTCCTTCAGTAGCCCTTTATGTTCCGGGGTCACGGTAATAGAAATAAGTCCCGCGACCCCGGCAGGCTTTGGCCCTCTGAGAGGGGGCAGCGTCATTTTGCTGACAGCTCTTTGAGGCGCGCGTGGAACACGACGTGCCGAATAATTACTGTTAGCGTCTCCCGTCAAACTGGAATTCACCCCAACACATGAAAAGGCTGCCGGGGTCGCGGGACTTATACCATCACCGTGACCCCAGAATATGAAGGGCTATTGAAGTACACCGTGGATTTTAGTCAGTACAAGTCTGACAGTCCCTCCCGCCCGGCCCGGGGTGGGAGGACTCATCTGATGATTTTACCACGTAAAAAAAAAACACATGAAAAGGCATAGAAAACTGGCGAATAATTACTTCATCGTCAACATCAGCCTATAATGTTCCCTGGGCCACCACTGCTTTACTTACTACAGCTATTACTTTAGCTGTCTTTTAAAACAAATAAAGCCTTCTACGTCTTGTCTGCAATTTTATCGAAGTGCTACGAATCTTCGTAGCAAAGGCGTAGCGTATTGACTGGTTTCTACGAAACTCGTAGCGTCGCGGTCGTAGTGACGTAAGTGGTAGTGGGAACTTGCTGTATGTACGTATGTGCCTTTGATATTTATTTAGTACTTGATTACGGAATCGGGTTGTTTCGAAATGTCAATTGGCGTAGAAGCTCATAAGTGTTAAGTAAAGACTTTGAAAGTATTGGTATTTTAATTAAATCAGTGGGTAGGTAGGAAAAAAGGTTTTTCTTGACGACGTAAGTCATTCAAATTGCATCAGTTTGACGTAGTAGTAAGGATGATTTGTATTTAGTCGGTATCCCAACTCAATTGAATTGGAAAATTGATAAAGTGCAACTGAATTCTTAATGGACCAAGAGCCCGTGAACGCCAGACCTACGGTATTTTATAAAAGCTGAAACTTTGTCAGCGGATGCTCCCAACACTGGTAAGAACGATGGCCAATTATGGTGTTTGGGTGATGGTGGCTTTGGCAGGTAGACGGTACTAAAGGTGTCAAAAAAAAGAGTTTACTTACGTTATAGTATAAAAGCTGATTTTTATATACAATACTTGGGTAATAAGTAGATGATGTGTCCTCTTTAGCCAGACACTTTTGATGGTTCCAACCCCTTGCCAGACACCCTTAAAGTTCACGAAATTATAATTTTACTTACGTTATAGTATAAAAGCTGATCTGGCAATTTTATAAAACGTATTCATTTGGATAAGGATAAATATCATATGAATGAAAATTCACCGGCTCTTACTCTATAACGCCCTTACTCATGCGGTACTTTATCAATATCTGTAAACATAAATTTTGAAAAGGAGAGATTTAATAAACTTAAGCTCAAGGTGACATTCAAACTATTTCAAACAATTTAAGATGGAATGTTTGGCAAGCTGTTTAATTGTCACGCAGCAATCTAAATAGTTTTAAAGTTATTTTGATTGAAGTTATTAAAGCTTGTGATCGTTCAATCTGTTTGAAATTCTCTGTGATTGAAAGCTGGCTTTTAGAATAGATTGTGTAAATGAATTTTCGTAGATGTTTGTATTATTTTTAATCGATTCGTGTGAAATAAATTAGATTTTAATCAGTACGAGTCTGACGGTTCCTTCCACTCCACTTAAGATGAGTTTGTTAATTATTTAACCAGTTAAAAGAAAAGGTATTAAGTTCACCGTTGTTCAACGTTTTTATTTGTAAATTATTTATAAATTTTAAATAATAATAATAATCATCATCATCATCAGCCTATAATGTTCCCACTGCTGGGACACAGGCCTCCTCTCTGAGAGAGGGAGTGGGCCATAATCCACCACGCGGGCCCAGTGCGTATTGGTAGATGTCACATATCTTCGAATTTTTTTGGTTCTAGGACATGCCGGTTTCCTCACAATGTTTTCCTTCACCGTTTTGAGAGCAGTGGTGATGAAATAAATTACACAAAGTAAAGCGCCTGATAATAATAATATTCCACAACTATCACATAACGCCATCTAGTCCCAAGCTAAGCAGAGCTTGTGTTATGGGTACTAGACAACTGACAAACATACTTATATATTTCTAAATACATACATATTATAGATAAATTACACCCAAACACAGAACGATAAATGAGCATGTTCGTCACACAAACATTTGTCTCGGGTGGGAATCGAACCCACGACCCCCGGCGTAGCAGTCAGTTTCACTAACCACTAGACCAACAGGCCAGTCATAATATTGTAAGTTAAGGGTATAACAGCCGTTTCAATAATTGTTCCAAAACACGGAAGAAAAAATTTGCCTGTTCATCAAACACTTTGAAAATTTACAGCCTTATTAGAGACTAGACTTTCCATCAACATCAACAACAGGATAATCAACACATCAAATAATCACAAAGTGCAATATGATCACAAATTATATAGCCCTCTGGTGTTATGTATGTGGTATACAAGGCCATAGAATATGAATGTACAGAAGCCATAGGTACTTGTACTCGCAAGATATAAAAAAAAAATGTTTTTTTTTCCTCAAAAACAGAGTCGCAAGAATATCTTAGGAATTTAGTGCAGGAGGATGCAAATGAAATTTTAAATAATCTGCTATACAACACGACCTTAATTGTAGTTATGCTTAAAATAGGACAGAAAGAAGAAGATAGAAGATGGTGATAAACATATACAAAAATGTTTACAATACATTAATTAAATATTTATTTAAGTTCAGACACACACTTTAATGACCAAGTAAAGCCAATATTTTTTTATTACAAAAAACAGATCGATGTAAAACAAACTCAGCATTTACCGAGTGAAAGACACACATCGCCGGTTTTCAGTTATAATACATAATAATAATATTCCACAACTATCACACAACGCCATCTAGTCCCAAGCTAAGCAGAGCTTGTATTATGGGTACTAGACAACTGATAAACATACTTATATAACTCTAAATACATACATATTACAGATAAATTACACCCAGACGCAGAACAAATTATCATGCTCAACATACAAACATTTGTCCTGGGTGAGAATCGAACCCACGACCCCCGGCATAGCAGTCAGGGTCACTAACCACTAGACCAACAGGCCGGTCAAAAGCTTGTTGGCACCCCGCTGTGACCCATGGACATGGACATAAAAATATAGGTAAATATATGAACGTCGACTCTATACACGAATTTCTTATTCTATCAAAACCCAACTCGCGGATTACACGGGTTACGCAAAATCTCGTCAGTAATGGCTTATAGGAACTTAACCCGTCACCTTGGCATGATAAGAACGGTTTCATAAATGTGATAGCTGCCCGGACGTTATATGAAGGGTATTTCAGTTTGTTGTAAGGCAACGACCCCTTCTTTAAGGAGGTTAGGGATCAGGAGGACTTATTTTAATCTTAAATATTAGTGTGGTATGTATTTGCGAAATTTTAGAAAATTTGGGGACGCAGCTGCTGTTAATCTAGATTTCCGTCTCGAAGATTAAATTGTAATTAATTTGACACTAGAAAATTAATAAAACATCCTTACTAATATTACAAATGCGAAAGTTTATACGGATGGTTGCATAGGTGCATTTGTTACTCAATCACGCCAAAATGGCTGAACGATTTTGGTTCAGAAATAGGTTAACAACACATTGGATACCATTTATCGTGGTAGTACGTTGCCATGCCATTTTCGAGTTAAACACGGATGCCGCTTTGAAAACAGATCACTTTTATTTTACAAGATCATGGTTCATGAGTTTTCCATGCCTCATACCTATTATATTACGGGTTACATCCAGAAATATTACTCAATGGTTACAATTTAACGCTGCAATATATTCCTTAAATACGATGATTAAGAAGCAGATTCCCGTCGTCGTCAATGCGCTAACCCTCCAACACGATGGGGGAATAAATCAAGGCACGCAGGTTCAAATGACCCTAATGTGCCGTGATGTGCAGGTGCCCCAGTAATGAAGGGTTGACGGTTTTAGTGTTACGCATTTAGTTTTAGTTTTAGATTTTATAGTAAAATCTGTGCGTGTATACGTACTGGAATATTTTTGTAGATAGTTAGAAGCGGTCATTATAATAATTGAAAGAAAAACTTTACTTTTTAATTTAAAATGTGTTTGATTTTGCCCTGAAATTAGCCAAGAGCAAGCAAGAGGTCAAACAACCTAAGATGGCGCGAGCTCACTGCAAATCTGTTAGCCCTGCACACGGAAGGATCACAGTAAAACCTCTTTGGTACCGGACTTTAAGAGTAAGGTGGTCGCCAGTGAGGCGGCCTTGATGAAGTCTTTCATAGCCAGTGGTTACAATACCAACCTTCAGGTGACACCACAGGTTACAGGTAGTCTGTGGAGTCATTGCCTGGGGCTGCTAGGAGGTGGATCCCACTCACCCCAAAATTCTTCATTAAAAGTGGATATTTGTTAATGCAAATATGAAAACAAAACTGTAACTTGTTTTTTTTAAAGCATATTATAAAGTCTTAACGAATAATGCCCCACACCTCGCCTTCCCATATTCCTCCAACAAACAATTTTCTCGAAGAACCTTCTAAACACAAAATAAATTAAAGTTGTAAACTAGTACACAGCAGTAACACTATTGTCATAATAGAAACAATATTTAATTAAAATTTTCACAGAAACAACATGAAAACGAGCATTCGGACATTTAATTTGAAACAAAACTCATTTCAAATACGACAAAAACTATGTACAATTCAAAATGCAGGACAAAACCGAAACCCAGGCACTACAATAAATTGTAATGACAAAAGTAAATATGTTCAGTTGATCTGTTTGCGCTTCTCTACCGAACAACGAATGAACGAAATGAATGAATGTATTTTTATTCGAAAATGAATGATTTGTATGCGAATGGGAAACAAGCATTCCAAATATATACGAAATACGTGAATATTAAATGCCTCGTGAACGTATATAGTATGTAATTTATTTGAAGTTTTTTGGATAAATGTTTCAATTGAAAATGGAAAGCGGTGCACATCAAATGTTTAGAGCATCTGTAAGTTAAAACCTTAATTGATGCATTTAATGAATTTACTATCATGATGAGCCTGTAAATGTTTTCACTGCTGGGACTCAGGCCACTCTGAGAGAGGGAGTAGGCCATAATTTACCACGGCCCCAGTGCGGGTAGGTGGATGTCACATATCTTCAATTAGTTTTAGGACATGAAGGATTCCTCACGATGTTTTCCTTCACCGTTCTGAGAATGAAATAAATTACTCAAAGTAATACGCCTCGCTGGATTCGAACCCACGACCTACAAACTCGTAAGTCGGGACCGATACCACTGGACCACCACTGCTCTACATGAATCTACTACTAGTAGATTATGATCATGTTTTAAAATTATATGCACATTTCACTCCAATACTAGCCCGCCACTGTATTCGCCTGCACCTAGCCTAAATAATGATACTGTATTAATTACCACGGTTTCGCGACTATCATTATTCTGATACGAATAAGTTCCCTACATGATGTAATCACTATTGTGGTGTTATTAAACCTCAGTAGTGCTTTACATATACGTGTAATGGGCAATGCAAGACCAGCTTTCCACGGGCCCAGTAAGAACTTCTTTAACTGTGACCTGGTCTAGCCAATTATGGCGCTGGTTTGGCCATTCTGGGCACCGTTGGCACACCTTTATTTTCGGCACTGATATATTTTTTGGGCCCAGTGCGAGCTTCTTTAAGTGTGCCCTGGTCTAGCCAATTATGGTCCTGGTTTGCCAATTTCTGGGCTCCGTTGGCACACCCCTATTTTTAGTACTGGTTTTTTTTTTCTATCGTGGTAAAATTATCAATCATCCTACCCAGGGCTGGACGGTTTGTGCTATCAGACTTGCACTGACTAAAATCTAAGGTCAATAGCCCTTTACGTGCTAGGGTTACGGTTATCTGATGAGACAGTCCTGCGACCCCGGCAGGCTTTGGCTCTCTAAGTGGGCCTCGTCAGATGGTTTACAGTTCGTTGAGGCGCGCCCGGGTAAGGTCCATGATCGGACGGCGAGTCAACCATCGTCCACATGCCGCATAAATGAACAATTTAAACACGAATTTTGATGAAATTATTCAATAAAACCACATAATAAAGGCAAAACTGTTGTTCTGCTTTAATTAAATATTCGACCAGACAACAACATATTTTGTTGAACTATTTTCTGTTTAATAAACAATGCTTTGATGCACCCTGGGAAACACGAATTCCACCTCAATATTTGAGGCTTCGAACAAGTTTATAACACAATCAAACTGCGCTGGAATAAATTTTAAAGCCGGAAAACAATACACTACAGTGTCGTGTTATGTTGTGTCGCGTCAGAAATATGTTGTTTTTTTTTTACCTACGTTGCCCCACACTAAGAATTTCTCCTGTGTCGTGGGTGCGTTTAAAAACATAGAAACACACATACACAAGCACTCTGGGTGTTTGTGTATGTGTGTTTCTGGCATGTCGAGACATCAATGTTATATCGTCTCTTTGTCTTTGTGTCTTAACAACTACTTGTAGTTTATACAAATATTTGTCACGTGTAGGGATCGAACCGTCAACGTCACAAATGCAGAGCTAATATAAGGATGACGGGTGTTCTCATAAGCAAATGGAAATATCTAACCGAAAATAGAGAAAAGAGATGCTGATTACGTTTTTGAAATTTCAACTATAGCTGAAAGAAAATAAACTCAACTTAAAAAGAAATGAAAAAGCTCTTTTGTAGTGTACGTGTGATTCAAAATTAGTATTGGACTAGCTTTTATTCGCAGTTTCACGATTATTCCACGGTAACGTATTACTCAAAACGTGGTCTTCTCTTTGCAACCTTTGTCTGATTCACAATTCACTTTGGCATATTTCAAATGTGATAGAAACAAAGGCCAACCTTTTTAAGCTATTGCATAGCTTTTATTGCGGGCTCTGAGAACGACAACCGAATCAAGAAATTCCGTAACGAAAAAGCCTAACAGAAAAACCTAACAACCCGCACCGTCTTACGTCGTTTCATTCCGGGAGACTTCAACAATCAATAAAATAATCGTCATAAACACAATATACTTTTTCCTACTTATCTATCTATCTTCTATATCTATCTATACATATAATAAAACTGTAGAAAAGTTATTTTTGTACATTAAAAAAAAACTCAAAAAATATAGCCAGGGTATTAAAGGACAACCAATAGAACCCATTTCTAGCATTTTTAGAATTTTTGTCTGTATGTCTGTTTGTCTGTTTGTATGTTTATTTGTCCAGGTATCACGTAAAATGTACGAAATTAATGTAGATAACTTTTATACACAACGATTAAGCTTAACTTGGAGAGGAATTTAGTTTTTGTTTCATTGGAATCGGTTCAGTCTATCAAAAGATATTTGAATTTAAAGTGTTTTAGAAGTAAAATTACGGGTGCACTTTGGTCTCACAATTTGATTTCGTACGTCAGTCGCGCGATCTAACTTCGAATTCGAATAGCAAAACTACACCGCACGGCAGATGGCGTTAAAAGAAAACCTGGAATAGACGTGTTTAATTTGAAGTAACATTATGTCTTTTGTTTCATCGTAATCGGTTCACATAATATAAAAAATATAAATTATTATAAAGAGATACAGAATGGAATGGAATGGTGTGGTGTGGTGTGGTGTGGTGTGGTGTGGTGTGGTGTGGTGTGGTGTGGTGTGGTGTGGTGTGGTATGGTGTGGGGTTGGTGTGGTGTGGTGTGGTGTGGTGTGGTGTGGTGTGGTGTGGTGTGGTGTGGTGTGGTGTGTGTGTGGTGAGAGCGAGCATTAGGAAAATAGTCCCTGAATTATGTGCTTGCCACTAAAAAATACATTGTTAAATTCCGACATCCACGCGAACGAAGTTGCGGGCACAGCTAGTTATAAATAGCCAGCTACAAAAGTAGGTTTTCACAATGAAACTTACTTATAAAATTCTCTTACAACAAAGCAGAGAGGTGCAGTGCAGGCGTGCTGCGCCCATAACCTGTTGAAAATTTTGACTCAGTTTGGAAGTGAGACCTGGGAACCCTATATATAACAGATCCACTCACTCATATCTTCATTATAATTTATTTTGCTTTATTACGTGTAGTGCACTACAATCTTTAAATAAATTATATTCTGGTTAAATATTCGCGGTAGGCTTTTATTGTTTATTTTTTATTCTATGCAATAGCTTTACCGCGACAGTCTTCGAGTGACACACACACTATTTTTTTTTTTGGTTTCACTGTTTTGGCAATAAAGTAGAATGAATTGGCAATAAAGCTCAATTCACACAGTATAGTGTGGACTTAGTCAAAGGAAAGAGTTCTCGTTTAGTTATTGCTTTCAGTATTTGACTATAAATGAAAAGAGAGTACGTCAGAAAAAATGACGATTTTATACAACCGGCATATCTATTCTCGAACAGTTTCATATTCAGCTTAATTTAACATTCATGTCTATAGTAAATCCACATTCCGTAAGCATGTTCAAAGCCGTCAAACAGACAGGCGAAACGAATGCGTGGCCTTGTAATCTGTGGCGTGGCGAAGCGTTTTTGTTTGTAATGTATGGATTTGTTTGAAGACAGTCACATAGACTATCGGATCGATCGGTTTTCAATGTGACTGTATTCAAACAATTCCATACATTACAAATAAAAACGCTGCGAATCGCATTTTCTTCGCCTGTCTGTTTAGAGTTCGTTCCTACTTGTTGGTTGTCGGACACCGATATTTTAGTCGGTTGTTGGAGGGTGCCGCAATCATACAACAGAATATGAACAGCATCATAATTGGATTTAATTTTATTCTAACTTCGTACTGTACATCAAAAAGCTATCTGGAAGCCATTATAACTTTTTGCGGTAAGACCGAAAAATAAACATAATGGAAAACAACATTTGAAATATTTCATTATTCAATACTCTAAAACTATATTATTTAATAAATAATCTAAAACTAAAATATAATACCGTAAAACTACGATAAACCCCAACAAAAATAATTTCGGTTTTTCAAAAAGAGTGCAATTTTTTCATGTGTGGCATCCAGTCTAACCGGAGATGAAGTATGAATATCAATATTCTATTTACAAAAATAAGTAAGTACACAAACCATTTTGCCCGAAAATAGACGGCAAATTAATTTAGACAAAGATATAATACAAACACATTAATATACTCGTAACTTGTGAAATTAATTAACGTCATATCAGTCTGGATAATTAATTTTGTGAGAAACGAGCTTGCCGCTATATTGGTTCTAACGGTGATAAGATCGTAATTTTAGTGAATATCTATTGAAATTACTTGTTTGGGGTCGGACATAAAATAGAGAATGAAAATGCATTTTATTTTGAACGATTTATTAGAATGTAAAATTTTGGTAAAATTATAAATAATGACTGCATGCGGACGGCGAGTAAAGGTTGCGGTGACTCGCCGTTCGGCCAGGGACCATGCTCGGGTCGACGGCACATCGTATTTCACTCGCACTTCGAACTGTCAGTAATCGGACGGAGACTTAGAAGGCCAGACCGGCTTCGCGGGATTGCCAACCTGACAGTCGTCTGACAGTCGACAGTGGAACTTAAAGGACTATTGGCTAACGTAAAGGAACACCGTGAATTTGATATTGGCAGTCCCTCCCGTCCCGCACTATGTGGGTTGACTCATTTAATGATTTTACCACAGTACGAAAAAAAATGTGATTGTTTTCAAACTCAGCAAATGTGGGTTAGGCTACAGATAATAACAATAATAATAAATCGAACGAACATCTTTCGAGGCTCTCATTAGGGGGTTGGATTAAAGACCGGATTCAGAAAGCAGTGCTCCTTGATACGGTTCGCATTGTGAGGAGGTTATTAAATTTTGAAATGTTTTTTTTTTATGGTTTTGTTTATTATATATTACTAAATACATTTTATAGATAAATTACAATCAGACAAAGAACAAATGATTGACCTTTGCGGTTGTTATTATTAAACCAAGCCCTCCTCCTCCTACCACATACTATTTAAACAAAATAACTCGTTACCAAATCCTTAGATAATTAAAATAAATTCGCTTAAAGTAACCGCCCTTCCTTTAATTTAAAGCCTTTGAGAGATAATCAAGTTACTGAAAGGGGGTGTAGCAGTTGAAAGTCAATTAAGATGTAGTTAGCGTCTGATGAAAGCGGTACGCGTTTATCAAAAGATGGCGTGGTCTATATTGTTGATTTATTTAATAATTTTGTGGCTGCGAACATTAATGAAAGAAGGTAGTTCTGGGAAACTTGTCTTTAAAGACTAGCAATTTAGAAATTATAAAGAGCTAAAATTAAATTGTCTGTTTGTTTATAATGGAGAAACTCAAAAAGTAATCAATTGATGTTTGAAATTATTTAATGTAATAAAGCTATATTATTATTTACTACTGCGCAGGCGTCATCGTTCTGCCTCTGCGCAACCCTTGCTCCCGGATTTTGGACGCTAAATGAACGTTTCTAGTAACGGTAATGAAAGGTTTGCTAGAATAGACCCTGTTGATAGGGTAGTCAGCATAGATGTCGATGTACTTGTTTACCTCAGTAAACAAGTACATTCTCGACATTTATATAGAGGGGTATATATAGTAAAAAAAAATGAACAATCAATCACACTGAGAGCAAACACAAAACAAAACAGACAATCTTCCACTCACATTTATATATGGATTTGAATGGAATTCTCCGTACTACCAAAGCTCTCTTACAAATGGCATTTAAAATATTCTAATAAAGCTATAGCAAATAGAAAGAATATTTGAAAAGTAGCCGGAGCTTATATTAAAAATTGTAGAAGACAAATTTCAGGAACGGCAGTTCAAAATGAAGGGCCAGAATCTTGTTGGAATTTTTTATTAAAATAAAACAGCTGAATAAAAAATGTAATAGACTTACCTGTTCAGAAATATTATTTTAATTAAATTGGTGTCCTTTAGAAGGTCCTTGTGAATAATGACTTCAAGATCTATTTCTTTTAGACTGGATGGAAGTCTGTGTTGAATTATAATACTTATTACGAGTTATTCCACTCTGATCCACAAACAGTCGTCATATATTTTTACTTTCTAAAGGATCAGTTTTTGGGGATCAAAACGCAATAACTCTATGCTCTTCGTTAATTCTCTTTTGTTTTTAGGCTGTTATACGTACTTATCTGCGACTTTCGAGTTAAAAGAATCTATTAATTTATTTGAAGTTAAGTGTTTGTAATGTATTAATTATATTTGTTTTACAATGGATTTTGGATGACAGGTTTAAATACTCACCGATATATATATTTTTTAAGATTATATGACTAGTTTAATTACTAAGACCAAACAAAAAGATTCCTCGACATAGCTGAATTTCTACAAACTCATTGAAATTATTACTATGAAACACAATTTAGTGATCATTTATCCATTCTTGCTTATACTTCGAAATTATTGGTTTAAATAGAGACATATCTAGTAAGCGCTTAAAAATATTATATTGGTATTACAAAACTTATTGTGTTCAAGTAAAATCTCATCACAATTTTTTGGCTCAACCAAATACATTTTTAAGTGAATTAGTAGGTAAATTATGACTATTAAAATATTGACTAGTTTGATATTATAAGTAGCTATTTTTATTACATTTTATTTGGTTTTACACGACGCCAGATAGTCTCGTTTAAATCCCTTTAGTAGATTTGGATAAGACAGACAAAGAAATAATGTAAAAAATACAACGTTTTGGCTTCGTTCCTAAGGAGGCCATTTCTTTTAGCATAAGGGACGATTTTACTTCGGTAGAAATTGTCTGTAAGCCTGACCGTACTAAGTGTTCTTATTCTATTAAACGAAATTTCGTAAGTGAATCTCTCCAATTTCTATGAACTGATTATGAAAATACCACTTTCAATAATCTAAATACTATTACTAAAAGTGTTAGTTAAGATTAAACAAAAAGTAATATAAATACTTGGGAAATATGCGCTGCCACTGCATCACAATCACGAGATTGGTGGCACAAGTGATACCGTGAAAATGGCCACAGTAACCTATGGACGCCTGAAATACCAGTTTCAGGCGTCCACAGGTTACTGTGGCCACTTATTCCATCAAGTGACTGTCACCATTACAAGAAAGTTCTTTAAAAATTTTTTTTAGTCGCGGGACTGACGAAATCCGTGACACCGGAACGTAAAGGGCTTTTGAAGGACACTATGAATTTTAGTCAGTAACTACAAGTCTGACTAAAATTCAGTCTCCTGCCCTGCTCTGGGTGGGAGGACTCATTTTTGAACTACGAATATTTGTAGAACACGAAAGTTACTAAAAGGGACTTTACTACCCACCTTCTCTTTAATAGTTTTGGGCAGGTTCCAAGTTGGTAACCTTGAACATTCTTGTTAATATCAAACTATTTAACAATTCACAACAGTTCCCCTTAGTTGTAAGGGATAAGGTTAATTTAATCTTATGTGTAGGGCCTCGGAAATTTATGAATTAGAAGAAGCGTTCCTTCTAGCTAAAGATAATTATTTTGATAAATTATAAGGGCGAATTTCGCAAATTTTCATAATTTTAAAACCCGTTTTGAAAAATCAAGTTCATTATAAACTACAGGTAAAACTGGTTTTACAAGCAACACTTGGATGGAGTCTCTAGGACGGCGGCCAATAAAATCATAACCCAGATTCCGTTAATCATACCGATTCTTCTCTTCATTTTGTAACGGAACAAATCATTTTAAAATCAATTTACATTGCCATAAATATTTTAAAACACACCATGATGACAAACATGATAACAGTGTCAGTTACACCATAGGCGCGGGCAGCGGGCGGCGAGTAATGGGCAACTCGCCGCACGCTAGTAAAGATCTAATAAAGGACACCGTGGTTTTTAGTAAGTACAAGTCTGACAGTAAGGGGCAGGAGGACTCATTTGATGATTTTACCATGATAAAAAAAAAACACGTGACTGTTGTAATCTGAATTGGTTAACGTACCCATAAATAAGAGCATAAGCTCGGTTTCCGTTCACGAAATCGCGTTTCTATTCATCGGTGGAATTCACCCTATATGGGTTCAAAAATGAGCCAAAAGCAAAGTCATTTTCTATGATTATTAACATAAATGAGATAAAAGAATTGACTTATCAATTAATGGAATTTTAGGGATTTTGTGATTTAGGAAAAAAAGAAGACGGATCACAACCCATACAAAATTACCCCACGTCCTATTACATAGTGACGTATCTTAAAAAAAAGATAAAAATGTATAAAAAAATATGGCATACTGCCTAACTTTATTTTTTTACACCTTCATGTGGAAAAATTGTTTTAAAAGTAGTTTAGGCGCTGTTATGAAAAATTCGTTCCTTCGAGTATTTATGGACCGATTTAAAAAAATCTTTTTCTGTTTGAAAGGGTACCCCCAAAGTAGTCACACTGCCATAAAGTCAGGTATCTGGTGTCCATGGTCCTGGCGAAATGAAATGAAATTCTCAAAAATAAGCTTATTTTTTGTCAATAAAGTTAGTTTTTAATATATCACATTTATTTTGTTCAATAAAAGATCAACTGACGATGCCTGCCGGGGTCGCGGGACTGTCTCACCTGGTAACCGCGGACCTGGTACATAAAGGGCTATTGAAGGGTCACCGTGGATTTTAATCAGTACAAGTCTGACAGACTCATCGGATGATTATACCAGGCAAAAAAAAAAAACAACTGACGAATACCTATATCTTTATTCATCGGATTATGAAAACGTGAGAATAATTAAAAAATAACTTCATTTTTAGGATTCCGTAGCCAAATGGCAAAAAACGTAACCCCAGATTCGTCATGTCAGTCCGTATGTCACAGCCACTTTTTGTCGAAAGTATAAAAGCTATCCTGTTGAAACTTGGAAACTAGATGTTAAATGAGTGTCCTCCACCCTGTAACTTCTAAAATAAAAGAAAGATAAAACAAAAAAAATATTATAGTATTCAAAGTAATATTTGAATTCTGTAGATATGTCACAGTCAAAACTCTTAACTAGTCAAAAGTACTATTGACTAGCAAAATCAGTCAAAAGCACTTTTGACTGAACAGGTTGGTCAAAAGTGGTTTTGACTGAAAATTATTGGTTATTAGTACTTTTGACTGCAAATTTGCGGTTAAAAGTACTATTGACTGACGCTCTTCGTCAAAAGTAGTTTTAACTGCAATAAAGCATCAGTCAAAACGACTCCACTCCACTTCTCCTACTTTTGGGTGATTTAAAACAATTCTAACCTAACCTGTCCGTGTCGGGGTGACCCAAGTCGTTTTTACCAATATTTTTTTTCTCAGTGCCCCATTACATACACTCCTATCTAAATACCAGCTGAAAAACTTTATGCTTTTGAACGAGAAGAAGACGGTCGACTTCAGGGGCACCTCGAGGTTCGGTTTGGTTAGGTTCCTTTAAATCTTGTAGACAGAAAAAGGAGCCCCGCGTAGCGGGGCTCCGTCGACCTTTCTTCGAAAGCCCTCTTCCTCCGCTTTAGAAATAAAACGAGCGCTCCGCTTTAGAAAAAAAAAAAAACTCTACAATGAAGAATTATTTATTCATGCAACTCAACCTATTATGGCACTTTGAATCACATAGCAAAAGCAATCGATCAAAAGTGGTTTTGACTGATACAACCAGTCAAAACCACTTTTGACGGAATCACTTAGTCAAAAGTACTTTTAACCAGCTCCATTGGGCAAAAGTAGTTTTAACTGTTATTTTAGTCAAAAGTACTATTGACTAAAGCATACGGTCAAAAGTACTTTTGACTGATTTTGCTAGTCAATAGTACTTTTGACTGGTTAAGAGTATTGACTGCAACAGATATAATTACAGAATTCAAATATTACTTTGAATATCACTGATATTATTATTAATATAATAACACTGATCATTCATTTATTATTTTCTAAATCCCTTAAAACATGGTTCAAAAAACCAGCCTTTCCTTTCTTCGGGCTGGTTCCACATCCAGCCCAAATAAAATATTACACTCATAACATGGGAACCATGGCCTAGGAGACGATAGCGGGACGCTTTGGATGCCTTCCATGCGAATTGGCGAGGAGAGGCACAACATCGTCAGAAGTGGAAGGAATGGGGAGAGGCCTTTGCTCAGGAGTGGGACAGTTAAGGTTATTAAAAAAAAAACATGGGAACATACCCCCAATGTCTTACGCCCATGTATACAAGAACAACTGTGTTCAACCGCGGCATTTCCTCCTTCATTTCGTCTATTATAAGCTTCGCTTGCCGCGTCGCGTCGCTATCGTAAAGCTGTGGGCCAAAATAAACACTTTGTGGAGCCCTGACACAGCCAGAAGGCGTCGCGGCAGACCTCGCAGAAGATGGCGGGACGAGCTTGATAAAACCAATGACCAGTGGTCCACTTTGGCCCTGAATCGTGAAAGCTGGAGATCATGGGGAGAGGCCTTTGCCCAGCAGTGGGATGGTGTAGGCTTACAGTAACAGTAACAGTAATGCAATAAATCAAAAGAAACAACAAGAGAGTGAAAAACAAATAATGTGAAGTACAAAAATGAACTTATTTTTGAGATTTTACTTTCATTTCTCCAGGATCCTGGAGACCGGAAACCTGGATATATGACAATGGGACTAGCTTGGCGCTTTCAAACAAAAAAAGAATTTTTAAAATCGGTCCATAAATACTCGTTACAACGAATTTTTCATAACAGCCCCTGAACTATTTTTGAAGCAATTTTTTCATATGAAGGTGTAAAAAAATGAACTTAGAAAATATGCCATCTTTTTTAATACATTTTTTTCTTTTTTTTGAGATATGTCACGTTGTTATAGGACGTGGGGCAATTTTGATCCACCTTCTTTATACAATTTTTTAATGTAATTTCTATCTTCCTTGAAAATTTCGCGTTTCAATAAACTCCAAGGAACACGATTTCATGGAACGTTAAGTTTCGTTTGTAATTTAATAAGGGGAAACTTACAAGATCAGATATAATAACGAGTAAAACGAAAAATATATACTACTAGTGGCCCGTCCCGGCTTCGCACGGGTGGAAGACCCGGTCTAAAATTTGAGATTTAAACTATCCTAGATCCTATCTCTCAAGTTGGATCGAACTGCATATGGTGTGCGAATTTTATTATAATCGGTTAAGTGGTTTAGGAGTCCATTGAGGACAAACATTGTGACACGAGATTTATATAATATACTAGCGGCCCGTCCCGGCTTCGCACGGGTGGAGGACCCGGTCTAAAATTTGAGATTTAAACTATCCTATCTCTCAAGTTGGATCGAACTGCACATGGTGTGCGAATTTTATTATAATCGGTTAAGTGGTTTAGGAGTCCATTGAGGACAAACATTGTGACACGAGATTTGTATATATTAAGATATTAAGATTAAGATATAAAGTATAGAAAGTTTTATAAAGCGGTTGGTAAAAAAAGTCTGGTCCGGATTGGATTCAAATAGACCAGTATAGGAATAAAACAAGCTTTTTTGAGATAGCTTTTATCTTTGTAAAGATTCTTTCAGATTTATATATAATAATCAAAGTTTCCAAAAGTTAAGGCCGGTAAAAAAAAAATCAAGGTTTTAAAACACAAAAAAAATGTATCATTTGCAATGAAAATCTAAAACTCGTTCTCTCATAAACCGGCCTAATTTTAACCAGCACAAAAACAAAAATAACAAAAAATCCTTTTCGTATTTCAAATATCCTCAAAATATACAAATTCAAGTCCCTGCAGGGTGTCCTCAGTACTCATACTGTGTGTCCTCAGTCGAGGACTCTCAACTCAAGTGTCCCTGTTTCAAGTGTACGGATGAACACATCTTCAAACGGTCCTCGCAGCGTTTTTATCCTTGTAGAAGCGACAAATGCTAATTCTGACTAGGAATGTTTGAGATGTGTTTACTGATGTACGATGTTTTATTAATTTACTGAAAAGGATTTCTTTTGTAGAAGGATTTTAGTCTTTTTTTTTTATCGTGGTAAAATCATCAAATGAGGCCTCCCACCCCGGGCAGGGCGGGAGGGACTGTCAGACTTGTACTGACTAAAATCCACGGTGTCCTTCAATAGCCCTTTATGTTCCGGGGACACGGTGATGGTATAAGTCCCGCGACCCCGGCAGGCTTTAGCCCTCTGAGAGGTTGCCTCGTCATTATGCTAACGCTCTTTGAGGCGCGCGTGGAATACGATGCGCCGTCGATCCGTGCATGGTCCTTGGTCGGACGGCGATTTGCCCTTTACTCGCCGCCCGCATGCCCGCGCCTACGGTGGCCGGAGATCGTCTTCCGACGTCCAACGCCGTGGGCGTCCACCACCGCGGGTAAGGATTTTTAGTCTTGGAGCGTAACTCTAATAATCTATCTACTTTTTTTTATGTGAGATGGCTTTGCTCTTGACCTTAGTCTAGGTCAGGAATGACTAAGAAAAGGTCGACGATGGAGCGACCTTACCCAGAAGAAGCCTGTTCACTCTAACTTTGAAGAGATTAGGGTTGTATGCGGTCGGAAACAGACGCAGGCAGAGAGTTCCACTCCTTCGCTGTCCGTATTATAAAAGACGTTTGTAAATGCTAGTTTTATAATAGTTAATAAAAGCTGAAGAGTTTGTTAGTTTGTTTATTTAGTTTAACGCACTAATCTCAGGAATTACTAGTTCGAATAAAAATATTTTGGTGTTGGATAGTCTATTTATCGAAGAAGGCTATACATCATCACGCTACGACCAATAGAAGCTGCCATGCTTACCATCAGGCGAAGTAGCATTCAAACATTACACTGTTTTAAGAAAAAAAAAGTTATGTTGTGTTTATCATCAATTCTTCACCCTGCTACCCAACAGGGTGATAAATCGTGATGAAGATAATCTAGATGGGACTTAAAATCAAACCTAATCACACTCAAAACTAGGTTCAAATTCGAATAAATAGAACAAAAGGAATTTGTTTCATGCAAGAATTTTACACGCGACTCGTTTAGCGGGAATCCAATCGACTCGACAGCGCTATAATTGAGTTGTCATAAATATGTTAAAAGCCTATTAGAGCGATTGATTTGAGTGTTTGTATGCATGCGGCTATCAGGATTTTAAAGTAATTTGTGTTCACAATGTGTTTATTTTGTTTTGCTGTTACTGTTACTGTCAGCCTGTATCATCCCACTGCTGGGCAAAGGCCTCTCCCCATGACTTCCAACTATTTCGATCTAAGGCTAGTGTGAGCCACTGGTTGTTAGTTTTATCCAGCTCATCCCGCCATCTTTTGCGAGGTCTGCCGCGACGCCTTCTGCCTGTGTCAGGGCTCCACATAGTGGTAATTTTGGCCCACAGTTCATTTGTTTTGCTAGATAACATAAAATCAGAACAATATAAATTAAATATTAAATCGTGTTTGAATGTATACAAAGGAAAAATGATAAAATTACTGTGTCGACCCATTTTTTTTTTACTTGGTAGAATCATTAAATGAGTCCTGCGGGGCTAGAGGGACTGTCAGACTTGTACTGACTAAAAATCACGGTGTCCTTCAATAGCTCTTTATGTTCCGGGGTCACGGTGATGAAATAGAGTAATAGATTTTCAACTTTACGCGCTGGGGTATAAAGTTAAATGTATTGGTGACTGATAAACGATAACGATTGTCGTTTACTGTCGTATGCTGTTTGACTAAGGCCCCTGATACTTTATCGACATCTAGACATCGAAGTTCTAAATACTTGAACACTCAATATATCGCTCATTCCATACTACAAGTTTCCATATAAGTATCGAACATATATCTTTGATCTAACATTCAACATTTCATGTGTTCATTCGAGTATTTAGAATCTATCCAATGTCCTATAAAACAAGTATAACAAACAAACAGTCCAACTAACAATGATACAAAGCACAGACAAACAAACCGTAAATATGTACAGCAAACAATCCGGCACAGTACAAATAACAATATTTTAAGTTAACAGACAAATCCGTGGGCAAACACAAGTCTTCCCTCGATTATTTATCGTATTTAGGTCAAGTAGCCGCTTCTTATAAACGTCAGATGTAAGACGTATCGGTATTCGATCGCGTCCTGGGAATTATATCAATGTTCTATGATGGAAAGGGCAAATATGTTGTTACTTATTTGGCCATTCTTTGTGGCAGTTTGACGGGTATAAAGCTAATAATATCTTTTATTTTTTAGATAAGTAATGCGCAATTTTGGAGATGGATAGATAGCTAAACTATTTATTTGAATGAATTTAAAATACAATTTATAAAAACAAAATTATCATTATTAATTGTGTTGCATGTCCATCATGGGTCTAGTGATTGGGCGCGTTTAGCCGATACAAAATCTGGACAGAAATACTGAACAGTCAGCTATACTGACTAATTTATCAGCTAAAACCATGCTGAGTTCAGACGAGTGCAGAATTATGACGTATGTCTCAGCCTATATGACTCAGCATAGTCAGCATTCGCCATTTTTCTTTTAGTCCTGTCAAGATTTTGTAGCGGCTTAACGCACCCAATCTTTTCAGACATTGTAGAATTGTCCGATAACGCAAAGAAAGGAGAAAGAGCAATTGGAGTAACAAGGTGGTTTTTGATCAGTCAAGTTTGACAAGAACTGTCAGACTTGACTGCCTACCAATCCACTGAGACTTAAGGTTAGTAACCCGTTCAGAAAATTGGTTGTTTAATTTACGCGTAAAATATTCCAACCAAACATAACATTATATTCTACGCAAAATAGAAGCAGAATTATTTGACTACAAATTGAATTTTAAGTCTCTAGCTTAATTGTGATTTTAAATTTAAACTTGAATTAACTCAGTTGTTGGTTATTCTATAGGTACTTAGAATTCAGGTACTTCTACTGATACAAAGTCAAATAACTTTTTTCAAACATGTATAGCGATATCGTGGGTCCCGCGACCCCGGCAGGCTTTTTGCTGTCCCCTGGGACTGGTCCATGGTCGGACAGCTGACGCATGCCCGCGCCTACAGTGCGCGGTGGCCGGAGATCGTTATACACCAAAAAAAAGTTCTCATCAGGCGGAATAACTTTGCTAAGACGTCATCCCTGTATATGTTATAGGTAGTGCTGGGCTTTTGGTGTTCCACATCAGGTGTTCCAGATCTTCAATTTTTTTAAACATGAACAAAGAGTGCTCATCAGGCTGAACAACTCTTGCTAAGACGTGAATCCTGTATATGTTATAGTGTAGCTGGGCTCTTGGAGTTCCACATCAGGTGTTTCAGATCTTCAGATTTATTCTCTCAGCAGAAAATGCTCATCACGTGGATCAATTTTTGCTATCGCACCATTTTTGTATCTCTTATAGTTTAGCTGGTCTGTTGCGGTTCTGCGCCAGGTGTCCAAGTTTTCAAGATAAATAATAGCCTATGTGTTGGCCAGACTTAATATCTATACAACAAAAAAAGAATCATTCAAATCCATCCAATACTTTTTGAGTTTATCCCGGACATACATACAGACAAACAGACGAAAATTCTAAAAACTATATTTTTGGGTTTGGTATCGATTGTAGATTGACACCCCAAGTATTCCTTTGAAAAAATATTCAATGTACAGTTTTGACTTTCCTACTATTTTATTATATGATGAATAGATGTATGGAATTGTTTGAATCCAGTCACATTGAAAAACGAAAGCGGTCCGATAGTCTATGTGACAGGCTTCAAACAATTCCATAAATTACAAACAAAAACGCTTCGGCACGCATTCTTTTAGTTTGACAAAGGCTTTATTTAGTTTTGTTCTGACGTTTTTAAGTTAGTTGAAGTGCGGTTTAATAAAAATAGCACTTAATTAAAAATATTTTTTGACTTTTTTAAATAATGTTTTAAAACTAACACTTTGTATGCAAACCACATCTCGTTTAACTCTAGAGTATTGAAATTTATAGTTCTGAATACAAAAAAGTGTCACGTATAAGATTGAATTTCCATAAAATATCGTGTCTGAGTGTACTGAACCATTAAAAGTGGGTACAACAATAATAAATCCGATTTGCTCATTGAATTGGAGAAATCACAAAAAAACTGTGGATTAAGAAATTTTTCATCAATTTTCTTGTGTATTAAATATTTTTTGCGTTTAAATATTTAGGTATTCTTTCTATTATTTAAGATTTCAAATCATGAAATTATATGTACTATACTCAATGAACCATGCTTTCATTGTCGAAATGGTAATATCATCTCAATAATAACAAAGCGGTCCGTTGATCTTTCTGAGTCTTTTATTCGTTTTATTTTAAAAATTGCTTAAAAACGACATTGATTCTTACTTCTTCTTCTTCTTTACTTTCTTTTTCTATTCATCAATAACAAAATAAAACGAAATACAGGACACCCACTGCAAGTTCTCACATTTAAGAATAAGGATAAAATTAGTTCCTCGTTCGTACACTAGAGGCACTTTTTTTATTTTCCACACAATTAAGGTCATAATCATTGAAGTACCTACTCAGTACACTACTGCACATCTTTTTACACGTGCAGCCTGTGGGCTGACTACACTCATAAGTCTTACAGTGCCCTCCGAGTCCAATTTAATAATGCATTCAGGGTGCTAATGGGGCTACGACGATTCTGCAGTACATCAGGGATGTTTGCTGATAATCACGTAGACTGCTTTTATGCTACAATGCGGAAAAGATGTGCATCCCTGGTGCATAGAATACGTGAGAGCGCCAACAGCATCCTTAGCATGATTGCCAGTCAACTGGACTGCAGTTACATCAATCACTGCTGCTCCATTTGTCATGGGATGGCGAGGCAGTGATTGTTGTGTTCACATCTTTTTTTTATGTGTTGTTTTGGGTAGCTTAATTTTTACTAACACAAGTCTATAAGAACATTGTTACTAACAATATGGACACCATGGTCTAAAAATAAATAAATAAATTGTAAAAAAGGAAATCTTGTGCTAAGGCCTCTGTAATCTCTTACTACAAACATTTTGTACAGTATTGAATACATACATATCGACTACAACATCGTTTTCGATAGCTTACGTCAATCCAAAACATATTGGGTTTTTCTATCATCTTTATAGCTGATAGAATGGTTTCAGACCCTCTGGGTTTCACGAGTTTGCCGAGATCGGAAAATGCGTTAGCAAATCACGTACATACATAAGTTGTGGGAAAAGTGTCATAACCTCAGGCGATGCGACTAGCTGCGTGTCGCAGCACGAGAGCTTTTGGCTTGTTTCCTGCCAGTTTCTTATACCCGGTGGGGGCCCTGGAAGATTAAGGGCTATTGAATGGCAACGTGGATTATAGTCAGCACAAGTCTGACAGTCCCTCCCTTCCTGCCACCCTGGGCAGGAGGACTCATTTGGTGATCTTACCGGGTAAAAATAAAACAGTTTTATAGCCAGGGGTTAGCACCTCGCTTTTCATGCTTCTGACTAAAATTAACATCCATCAAAGATCTAGAAATGACTGTTGTTATCATATACATAACGTTTTGCTACGGAACTCCCAACGTATAACAAAATCATAGTTAAACACACATAAAACCAAAAAAAACTCTTAATATTTTCAGGAATAAGGAAAAACAGGAATGATATGTAATTGAACTAAAAATAAAATCAAAGGCTATTTTTTCATTATGAATTTAGGATGTAATTTGATGAATTATTTTATTTTTATTTGGTTACTAATGCCACTGAAATAATATTATATTTTTCCTTGTTTTGCGGCTCCCGGAATCCAAAATATTCTCTATTCTTGACTTTAAAACGTTGGTGATAGACAACACTTTTTTTTCGTACAAATATTTTTACTCTATATAAGGCAAGCACTTTTAAAAATAAACAATTATACGAACCACAATATACACAAAAGAACTGAACACGACTGTACACTAAACATATCTGTTCAGTCCACTGAACATTTTATTACTAATCGGTTTAGAGTCGCCTTTGTTCTACGATTCTGTTATCGACTGTACACACACACAGCGCGCCCTCAAGGATTCATAGATTTACTTAGTTTTGTTATTGTCTTTGACTAAGCTTTACTCAGTTGTCTAGTGTTTATTACGATCATCATCTATACATATAATAAAATAGTAGGAAAGTCAAAATCTATCTATATAAAAATCAATGCCAATTTTCGTTGTAACTTTATAACTCAAGAACGGGCTCACTTACCCAAACCAAATGTATAGGCTTTGTTCGGACTATTTAGTACATTTTTTTACGTTGTAAAATCATCAAATGAGTCCTCCCACCCCGGGAGGGACTGTCAGACTTGTACTGACTAAAATCCATGCTGTCTTTCAATAGCCCTTTATGTTCCGGGGTCATGGTCATGAAATAAGTCCCGCGACCCCGGCAGGCTAGTACATTATTTATGTGAAGTTTACATAATATTTTATGTAAACTTCACAACGTAATTGAAAAAGCGCCTCTAGTCTACGAACGAAGAACTTTTTTTCCATCAAGTTCGAGTTTACGTCACTAAAACGGGAAATGTCGTCAGGTCCTTAGAATCGTTATCACGAGTTTTCACGTCTTTATGTCGTAAACGTTCGTCGTACACACGGCCTCACATCAAGCTATACAAAACCATTTTATTATGGTCTCGCTCCTTGCGGTCTCTTCGCATATTCCACGGTTAGCTTATAGTGGTTTTGTATAGCTTGATGTGTAGCCGTGTGTACCGGAGGCTCTTTTTCATTTCCATACAACTTATGTCTTAATACTTCAAGTACGGTCAAATACGTAGAATTTATGGTACTCCGTTCTGATGTCATTGATTTAGAAATATCCATTCGTCTATCCAAACTTTCGCATTCAAAATATTAGTTCCACATACTTACCACTTAACAAAAGCCCTACATTTCTTAACCACCCCTTTTACTTGGAAACTTTTCTCCTTACCTCATACATTTCTAAACGACAAACCAGTCGAAATAACGGACATTTTGTCACACACACCGCGTGAATAGCACTAATCCTTAGAAAGCGGATTTCAGAGGATTGAGTGGAACGTGAAGTTGGACCTACAGAACCCCTGATTGCTTTTTCTTGGGGAATTTCACTTTTTTTGGATAGCTCTATTATGCCTCTATGGTTTAAGAAGGTACATTTTATGGATATGAGGATAACCTGGATGTGTTTACTGAGAGCTTTTTATTTCTTCTTTGGAAAGCCTTTGCTCCATTGTAAGGATTTCTCCTGTATCATGGGTGTATCGACGTGAGTGTTTGTGTCACAAATATTTAAACTCACATACACGTACACCACGGCACGAGAGCACGCGGAAGGTCTCCCATGCGATGGACTGACCAGATCAAGTCTGCAGTTGGTGGTCCGCTACATGAGTGCACACGAGTTACAGCCGACAGGGAGGGATGGTGTCGCATTGTAAGGCGAATTATGACAGTCTCGCTGCAACATGCTGACCACGACCACTCTGTCAAGAGTGAACCGACGAAGAAGAAGGCCCGGACATACTCCTTGTAGGTTATACAAATAAATTTTCGACTTATAAAGAAAGTCCTCAATTAGATTGAATTATATTTGCATGGATGACCGTGAAAAATTAAAACCTTCTTTTAACATGCAACTTTTTCATTTCTTTGCGGTTTCAGAAAAGCCTAAAAGGCAGACTAGCTACAGTTTCAGACAGATCCGAAAGTCACAATTCAAATCCTGCTTCCCGGTTCGATTTTATCTTTCCTTAGAAAAACTTTGATACCTTGTCAGTTTCAAAACTTAAGGTTTATGAAAATTATGGTCAAGACGAAAAAAATAAGAGACGATACTTACTAAGTTATATCTCCTAATGATAACCAGTAGCAGAAATCACCTCAACGATAAAGATTTTTCTGCATACTGAAATCATGAAAACCCAAAATTCCATCACACAAAAATGCCACGAAAATTCAAGCAAAGCCACGCTCAAAGCTAATATTGGAATAAAATATCGCATTCCATTACCGTCGGCCATTGTTTAACGGGAATACGAACCCGGCATGGCGTAGTTTTAAAATACACTGGAAATGCGAATCGGCGTATTTTTCGTATTGCGTATTTTCTGACAGGAAACTGTGGTCCGGTTAATTGTATTTAGATGAATGGGTTTTCCGTTTCATATTGTTATGTGAGTGCGTGAGCGAATATGAAAAAAAGTATTTAGTTGTAATGGAATTGAGACTAGCATAGAAGGCAGGTCATTATAAAAAAAAAAGAAAAAAGACCTGAATAAAGTTTAAATACATAGTATATGCCTAGCCTTCAAGCCTATCTTACGAAAAAAGATATTCATTATAGGCAGGTAACTCTTGGATGAAGCGTAACTGTGTTATGATTATGTGTAGACTAATTTAGCTCTATGGATTTGGGCCTAGGACAGGTAACCGTTGGAATAGACGTGTCCTTGACTGGAGACCACGACTCGGTAAACGTGTGGGACTCCCGCCGGCCAGATGGAGTGACGACCTACGAAAGGCGGTCGGCAGAGACTGGATGAGGAAAGTTCAAGACAGGGCTCAGTGGCGCACATTGGGAGAGGCCTATGTCCAGCAGTGGACGAATACAGATTGATGATACTGATGATGATGAGATTTCGGCCTTAGTCAGTAAAGTGCATTTTTTACCTACGACTCCCCTAATAAAAATACCTTAGTTAAATGGGCCTTACTAAGGCACTAAAGTGATTTTTCCTATCTACATACAACTCCTCAAGAAAAATGCACTTTTACACTCTCAGATTAACTCCACATTTATTTACTATCTATTATTCTCAAGAAGCTAAAGCCCCAGTAAGCGAAGTCAGCGCTTTGTCTTCCGCTGAAAGCGATTCATTGTACACATTTCTAATTGAATAATCTCTAGACCGTCTATTGACTGAATTCGCTTCAAACCGCTTGAATTAAATTTTAAGCGTTGTTGATGTTATTGATAGCAAGTAAACTCTTGAGGGCCAGTTGTTTTATCCTAAGTATAATTAAAATGAAATTCACTTTTTAAATTGTTAAAAAATTTATCATCATCATCCTATTAATGCTCCCACGGCTGGGACACAGGCCTCCTCTCTGAAGTCGGAGGGAATGAACCATAATCATACCATAATCCTCCACACGGGCCCAGTGCGGTTTGGTGGATGTCCCATATCTTCGAATTTTCTGTTCTTGAAATAAATTACACAAAATAATGCGCCTTGCTTTCGAACACACGACCTGCAACTCGTAAGTCGGCCCCGATACCACTGGGCCACAACGGCTCGATCGTCCGTTCGTAAAAAAAAAAATAGGATTCAACAACTGACTCATACGCGTTGTAAGTTGAATGTATCACCAGAGGCCGTGGTCACGAGAATGTCCTAAAAAAGCCACAAACCTGGAACGCAGAGGGCATTTAGAGGAGCTGAGTAGGATTTTAGACTCCTGGGAGGAGCAGAACATGCATCTACCTCATCATTTATTATTAAGACCTGTATACTGTATACCACTCATGGTTTTACGAATAAATATCTTTATCTTTTAGCAGAAGAAACACTATAAAAAAAAACTTGGGTGGGCAACTTTTGGCAAAAAAAACTACATTGCTTTTATTAATAAAAGTAAAAAACCGTTTTTTTATGGTACCGCTAAACACATTATATGCGATTAAATTACTGACAGCTGTTTTGCCTCCCACCCGTTTTTACGATATCAAACGTTTTATATTTTTCAATTTTCCAAATTGTTTTTGTGTTTGTGTTGAAATTAAGCGAATGGAGTGTTTTAATTTCATTTGAAAAATAAATTAGAATGTTTGTGAAATGTGTTGGAAAAAAGTTTCGTTTGGCCCTCGTCGAAAAGGCTTTCTGGATTCAATTTTTGACGTTTTTAACAATAACCGCTTCAAGCAATTAACGCACATTTTAACCTAGTAAAATCCTTCTATATTTCCGACAATCCTCATTGAACAAAAACAGCATTTAACTTGTTACAAAATATGCGAGTAGAATTATACAAACATCCAGACTTTCGCATTTATAATAGTAGTAATACTAGTTACTACACACACTATTTTCATCATACGGATACGACTCCAGAGTTCGCAGATTATAAACAACGCAGGATGAACCCGACCGCACACTGTAAGAAACAGAAAAATTCTGATGCTCGCCAGACGCACCCCGCACACTATCAGAAATTTGGAAAATGTATGCATCGAGTGCTGTCCGATGAGCATCAGAAGACGTCAGATTTTTTCTTACAGTGTGCGGAATCTATTACAAAATGTAAGTAGTGAGTGCCGTCCGAGCGTCAGAATTTTTCTGATAGAAATTTCTTACCGTACGCGGTCGCGCTTAAACAGCATACGTAACTATAATCTTAACTCCCTGCTCTAACAAAACATAGACATATACTTATTATCTAGTTATGTAATCAATTAACTACGCTCGATTAGGCGATTATCTTTACTTGATTGAACTGCCCATCGACAATTTTTTCCTAATTTTAGTCGTTTTCATCTTCTACGAAAAATCTTTGGAACTCGGGGCGGCAGAAAAATGTACTAGACTTGATAATAGTAAATCCGTTCTAGATTATTACATAACGAAAGGTTTACTGTTAGGTCAAGACTTTACACGCAGAAAAAAATATTGTTGGCTCCAACAATAAAACTTTAACAGGGGAGAGCCCACCATAGTGTATAGTTCCTGCGTCAATGTTTTTATTGTCATGAATTAAGTTGTCAGTACAACAATATTCCTTCAACAAATATATGTATTGATACTAAAACAATGTTTCTATTGCCAAGTTAAATCTCAGTACAACAATAATGTGTATTGATACTACAACAATGTTTCTTTTGTCAAGAAGTAAATTGTCATAGCGACAACATTTCTTCAACAAAATATATGTATTGATACTACAACAATGTTTCTATATTGTCAATACAACAGTATTTTTTCAACAGAGTGTGTTTGGATACTACAACAATGTATCTTTTGTCTGTGGAACTAATTCAATTTAACTGTCACTTTGTTGTAATAACAATACTAAGTTATGAGCGCAACAGCTTTACTTAGTTAAATTAAATATTTTGCCTTTGTAACCACCATTAAAGCTTAGTCACGGTATTTAGGTTGTTTGACTTAATCAACTCATAATTATCTACAGTAGCAAAGTTATTTGAATGCAGGATCTGCTCTACATCGTGAAAACAACTATACTGCTTTTGTTAATATGAAAGAGCCTTTGTTCCAGTAGCAATGTAATTTAAATACAGGAGCTTCGCTACTTCGCGAAAACAACTATACTTCCTTTGTTATTATGAAATAGCCTTTGTTCTAGTAGCAATGTAATTTAAATGCAGGAGCTTCGCTACTTCGCGAAAACAACGATACTTCCTTTGTTAATATGAAAGAGCCTTTGTTCCAGTAGAAATGTAATTTAAATACAGGAGCTACGGTACTTCGCGAAAACGACTATACTTCCTTTGTTAATATGAAAGTGCCTTTGTTCCAGTAGAAATGTAATTTAAATACAGGAGCTACGCTACTTCGCGAAAACAACTATACGTCCTTTGTTAATATGAAAGAGCCTTTGTTCCAGTAGCAAAGTTATTTGATTGCAGGAGCTACTCTACATCGTGAAAACAACAATGCTGCTTTTGTTAATATGAAATAGCCTTTGTTCCAGTAGCAATGTAATTTAAATGCAGGAGCTACGCTACTTCGCGAAAACAACTATACTTCCTTTGTTAATATGAAAGAGCCTTTGTTCCAGTAGCAAAGTTATTTGAATGCAGGAGCTACTCTACATCGTGAAAACAACAATGCTTCTTTTGTTAATATGAAATAGCCTTTGTTCCAGTAGCAATGTAATTTAAATGCAGGAGCTACGCTACTTCGCGAAAACAACTATATTTCCTTTGTTAATATGAAAGAGCCTTTGTTCCAGTAGCAAAGTTATTTGAATGCAGGAGCTACTCTACATCGTGAAAACAACAATGCTTCTTTTGTTAATATGAAATAGCCTTTGTTCCAGTAGCAATGTAATTTAAATGCAGGAGCTACGCTACTTCGCGAAAACAACTATATTTCCTTTGTTAATATGAAAGAGCCTTTGTTCCAGTAGCAATGTAATTTACATACAGGAGCTACGCTACTTAGCTAAAACAGCTATACTTTTTTTGTTAACATGACAGAGCCTTTGTTCCAGTAGCTGACTTTCCTTTGTTAAAACAACTACACTTTCTTTGTTTATACATAAAAGCTTTTGTTCAAGTAGCAATATCATTTACATGCAGGAGCTACTCAACTTTGCCAAAACAATTATACTTCCTTTGTTCATATAAAAAGCCTTTGTTCCAGTAGCTTCCATATAAAACAATCGTTATATTTTCTTTTTTACTGCGAACAAGCCTTTGGTTCAGTAGCTAATAAATATATTAGCAAATAATGTAATATATTTGCTACTGAACCAAAGGTTTATTCATAGTTATAAAGAAAATACAGTTTTATAGAAGCTACTAAAACTAAAACTTTTTCATAATATGAACAATGAAAATATAATTGTTTTGCGAAGTTGAGTACATATCTCCTGCATTTAAATAATATTGCTACTTGATCAAAAGCTTTTATGTATAAACGAAGAAAGTGTAGTTGTTTTAGCAAAGGAGAGTTAGAAACAAAGGCTCATTCATATAAACATAGGAAGTATAGTTGTTTTCGCGAAGTAGAATAGCTCTCCTGCATTTAAATAAAGTTGTATTTTACTAGTTTATTAGTACCAGTAACTAATATTCATTTGATTTCTCTGAATAAACTTATAGTTTGTCAACATAGCTAAGTACTTAAATATAACAATAAACTAGTTTTTGTTTTAAACACAAATGAGTATTAGATACATAGGTAGTGGCAGTACAATAATACGTTAGTGAAACAAAGGCTTATTCTAGTAACAATGGCACTATATTTGTTATAAGAATAGCTACTGAAATGAAATTCTAAACACCTAAAGTAAACGGTTTTGAGAGTACCTAACAGTGGTCAAAATTATGATAAAAACAACATATTATTTTTAGGGTGTTTATGTATTGTTAAATTGAAATAAAATTAATTACATACTCTCTTATAAGTAGGTACATAATAATCAGTTTAATTTAGTAGTACACTCCTTGCAATAAAATCTAACATTACCAGTAGTAACCCAAGTCTGTTGTCCTAAGTTTTTTGTCGTTTTAGGTTCTTGGTATTGCGAGCCCGCAGTTTTGACCTGCATTATAACTACGCACCTTTACGACCACGAGCTATCAGTTTTTACATACAGCATTGTAGATAAAATTAAATTAAGGATTGGAATACAAAATCTAACAAAATCTGCGGGGGCACGCACAATACGGAAAACCAAAAAAGAAAAAAAACTCATGACTTGGGGTACAGTCAGCATCAAAAGTTGCTGAACACATTCATATTTTCAAAATCGCTGTACACCGTAATATTACGTATTATCACGATGTACAGCGATTTTGAAAATCTAAATGTGTTCAGCAACTTTTGATGCTGACTGTACAAGTCAACTCTGGTCAATACTTTGTATATTATGAAATATTATAGTAGGTATGATTACACAAAATGAATTACTCTTATAAGTAGGTACATAATAATCAGTTTAAGCTAAGTACACTTCTTGCAGTAAAATCTAACAAAAAACGAAAAAAAAAACACGACTTGGGGTACAAGTCAAGTCTGGTCAATACTTTGTATATTATAAAATATTATATTATGTATGATTACACAAACGGAATTACTCTTATAAGTAGTTACATAATAATCAGTTTAAGCTATACCACACTTCTTGCAGTAAAATCTAACAGAAACCAAAAACGAAAAAAAAAAGTCACGACTTGGGGTACAAGTCAACTCTGGTCAATACTTTGTATATTATGAAATATTATAGTAGGTATGATTACACAAAATTAATTACTCTTATAGGTACATAATAATCAGTTTAAGCTAGTACACTTCTTGCAGTAAAATCTAACATTACCAGTAAGTAACCTAAGTCTGTTGTGTCCTAAGCTTTTTTTCGTTGGTTATAAAATATTATACTAAGGGCCGATTCGACCGAACTCGAAATTATAGGCGAGTAACAATACGGGGGATAATTTTACTCTCCATACTTACACGAGGACTAATATCTGTTACCTTCTACCACACTATACCTAGATTAAAATTATTCTCCTATCGATTGAACGAATAAAATGACCTAATACATAATGCTACTAAACGAAGAGGTCATTGTATCTTTACCTACTATACTTGAGAAATGTACTATTATATTTGACTGATTTATACGTCACTTTACTATCACTGGCAGGGAATGTCATTGTACATAACATAACATTTTGACATTTCGTTATCCCCGATTTAAGATTTTACTCCACCAAAATCGACCGTATAAAAATTAACCCTCGTATAGTGACTTTAGCCACGGATTAATGTTTGGTAGAATGCAAATTGAGCTTACTCTCTAGTAAATAGGTATTTAATCTAAGAATAAAATTTACTCTCGTTTGGTCGAATAGGGCGGATTCGACCAAACGAGAGTAAATTTTATTCTACCACAGAATATACAGGGTGTTTTTTTTTCCATAACTTTAGGGTTATAGTCTAGATTTAAAACTAATACAAAATTAATTACTCATACAAGTATGTACTTAATAAAAAGTTTAAGTTAGTACAATTAATAAAAATTCACGACTACACATTTAGCTTTTGCAGCTTAGAGCCTGATTTTGATGATTCTTTTTTATTTAGTAAGTATATTATACTTGTTTCTTAGCAAATTAACAGAAACTAAAAATAGCATTATCAGTTTTATTATTCTTTTTAGTTTTAGGTGTGTGTATTTATATTCAATTTATTTTTATTTTTCAGATTACAATGGATAGCAATGTTTCATCTCCCATATATTATTCGTAACATATTAAAACTACCAGTAGATAATCAGTTGGTTTTTAACCATACCATTTTACGCTAATTTTATGCTAGTATACCAAACGTATAGCAATATTTTAATATTTAAAGTGGTTTTCGCAAAACAACGTACTGTTCAGAATGTGAGTTACCATAACCGATATTTACAATGTTGCAGGGAAACTGATACTGCATAGTATCATAATCAACATAAATTAACTGCGTATCAGTCTGGGCATCTGTTACGTTATAAGCATGATAATGCGAGTCAAAAGCAATAGTTACCATAGGCAGCGCCATAAAGACTATTTTACTATTATTGTACACGTAAATCTTACGTATTTTCGCGAAATGGAAAATATCAGGACCCACGTTATGAATAATGGCATAATCATAACGAAAATATGCTGAGAACACTGAGATCCACGTTGATATTTTAATTTTTTCTGTATCAAACCAATGAAATTTTTTTGCAAGTGTGGATGCTTCATCTAGAGTGACATTTGATAGACGCCCAAAAGAAAAAGGACTATTCAATTCCTTTTTTAGCAAAATATCATTCAACATTAGCTGATGTCTTTTGGCAATCGATAGTGTCATATTAATCCTGTTATTTGTAGATATAGAAGCTAATTTATTGGGGTGGTGTTTGGCTTCAAAACGCGTTGACGACAAATAACGTAATGGTCCAAATTTAAGCATTGCAGAATGATAGTGCAATAAATTATGAAACTTTGGTTTAAGCGATTGATCAAAGAGCAAAGTGAACATTTCACAAAGGTCTGCAACTAAGAATTGCAAATATATCGTTTGTTCAGGCCGAAACCCTGAAGATGTTACTGTATCTACCACAAGCATGAGTTGAATATAAATAGACCAATACTTATCATCGCGGGGAACCATTTCGCCAAACATTATTCCGAAATACTTGCAAAATACTCCAACTTCAGAAGCACTCAAGCGCATGTTTCCTTTGCGTAAATTTTCCAATGACAGTGAAACTGGCTTATTAGCATTATCAGGGCCGTAGTCATATGAAGCGAGTTTTTTATTAATAAATTGTATGGTAAAATATTTACATTTATCCACCAGAACAACAATTAGCTCACACATTACATATTTGATTACTCCCTCGTATAAATCGTGCATGATATCCATTCCAATTTGTGAGAACAAATCGAAATTCTCTACGCGTAACCAAATGCATTCCTCTTTAACGCCAGTAAGAGACAAGTTGTTTGTCCTCAAATCATCAGTATAATTTTCCATGTTTCTTAATAGGGCCCTGTCTTCCCGAAATAAATGTTTCATAATGTTTTTATTAACTTTGCAGTTTCTACAACTAAAATTACTGGAAAAACTCTCTACGAAGCCTGTAATACTATGAAGACCCAAATTATCACCGAGAATTAAAGCAAGTTCAAAAAATATGGTACCCTTAAAAGTTGGAAGATCAAACGATATTCCATGCTGTATTAAGTAATTAAATTCGTCGATTATGGGTTGAAATATAATAAGATTTCCGAATTCGACCCTGTCTGAGGTGTGGTACAGTAAAACCAAAAAAATGTTCGATAGTTGTGAAATATAACATTCAGGTAAACAAGGCAGCGAAATATAAGCGGCCCCTAATTTATGGATTGAACTATGGCTGCCCAGAGCATTTAGAGGCTCGAAGTCATCTACTTGTAAAAATAATGGCATTACTAATTTATTTTGATGAAGGGATTGTCTTGATTTCCAAAATGAACCGTGCATAAAATGCTCTATCGTTTGAGTGGAATCGTGTGTCATTAACTTCTTCATATAATCCAAGGTTTTGTGCAATATGTCCGGCAATGAAAAAAATTTTTCTAAAACAACACGCAAGGGCACCATATGTGCTTCACATTCCACTGCCTCATATATTCTTGTGCCGCCTCTCTTTACGTAATCGTATCTACGTCCTACAATATACGACTGAGGTTCAATATAAGTTCCAAGTTCTATAAAATACTTTAATCTTTTGTAATATGAGTCGAAATTTGAAAAAGTACTTAGAACAATATTGTTTAAGACGTTGGAAGGTTCTGTTATAAGAGGCAGTACCGAATGGCTGAATATATTTTTAACAGCCTTAAAAACAATATCTGCAGTATTTTGTGGTATTTGGGGATTGCCATAGAGAGATGAAAATAGTCGAGCCATTGTTATTTCAAAGGGGATTGCTATTGCTACATTATCTAAATTAGCTCCTGCAATTACGCCTACAGAAGATAAAGTGTCTGCACTATTTAAATTATTTTGTGGTATAGTAGCTTCTGTGTCTGGAAATGGAAAATCAGGAGAAATATCACTAACTGGCTCATCTATCAACATATGAATATTTTGATAATGTCTTTTATACGAATTACATAATTGGAAATTTCTGGTGCAATCTGAACTAGCACATTTAAAGATTTTTACGGAGGGATGATAAAACTGCATGTGGACTTTTAAATGTCGAAACGTCTGAAATGAGTTTTGGCACAGTTCGCAGGGTATCATACTGTTAGATAATAATTAAAGGTAAATTAACATTCAAAACCTATATGTTTAATACATGTAACAATTCACGCAGAGGTACACCCTCAATGTCATACTTAGACCTCATATTGAACATTGCTCGTTGTATAAACATCCAGCAAATACCAGAGTCTTTTGGGTATGCTGAATCTAGTGCCCAATAGATGTGATAAATTGTTTTGATTGCCGAGCAAATATCAGACATTTGGTATCTCAATCCGTTATAAACGACGATTTCATAATGACTTACTGTAGCCCACGAACTTCCTACAGCAAGTACATATGGTTGGGGTGGAATACCTTTAGCAGCCACAAATGCATCCCTGTCGGCGCAATATCTTTCGATATCTGAAGCTGTTGTTACACGAGCAAGAAAGCTTGAACGTACTTCTTCCTTCGACAGCCTCCACACTTTCTTCCTTGGCACAGAAACAGTTGGCACTTGACGTAAAAGCGATATTATTCCCAAAAATGCTGCTAATGATGCCTGGTGTTCTCCGACTGAAAAAATACATTATGAAAATACATTATTACCTTTAAATTACATCAAATCTTTTTATATTATTATATACCTATCGATTGTATTTTTATCAATATTATTTTATTTTTGTTTGCATACTATCAAATGTCCATAAATAAGATTTTTGAAAAAATAAAAGTGACAAAATACAAATACTAGAAAACATGCAATTAAATAATCTTAGTAATTAAAATTACCGGTAGCTAAATCAAGCAGCTCAAGTGTAGTTTGATCTTGCCTGGAAGAACTTCCCTTCTCTGCCAGAAGTTCCAAAAGCTTTGTTTTAATAATTGGGAATTTTTCCTCAAAAACTTTGTCAGCATCTGGGTACACTGTCTGGAAGTCCAGAGATAACTGCAACAAATACAATTAAAACATATAACATGTGTAAAATTAGAACTACATTAAATATAATTAAAGATGAGGGATTAAAGATAGGTATTGGGTCTTAGCGGAATATGTCAATTTGTTGATGAGATCAGACAGGTTTTAAACGTCTGATGTCTAATGCAACTAAGACTCACCAGTTCATGTCCATTGGGTAAAGTGAGGGCAGGAAACCAGTCAAAGTATTCTTTGTATGATAGACCTTCTGCTTTCAGTTTACTGTTTCGTAATTGAAAAGTGGTGAGCCACTTTGTCACCACTGTCTCTCGGGGCGATGATGTTCCCCGCAACCACGTTAAACATTCTTCTGGAGATGAGGTTGATTCAAAATCAGAGTCGTCAACAGTAAAACTTTCTGGAAGAGGCCTCACACGTTTGGAATTATCATTTTCAGAGCAGCTGCTATTGCTCTCGCTGCTTAAGCTCCTTTTCGTTTTTTTAGTTTCTGAAGAAAGAAGTAGGCGTCGATGTGTAATCAACCTTTTGTGGAAGAGGCCACTGGCCTGCACGACTTTTCCTCCGACGACATGGTAAGCTACATAATACACTTCGATAACCTCGCCCTTGAATAAAGACACCACCTCACGTGCCCATTCTTGCCAAATATTTTTTCGAATGGTTGTGGAAATGTCCTGTAATGCCCTGAGTTCAGTCTCCACTATTAGTTTTGCAATTAACGCACGGTCGCGCGAGGTGAGCTTCTCTGAATTGTCTGCTTTTTTTAGTAGCAATTTGCCCAAAGTCAGAGACGACAACAACTGGCGTAAATTTTTGCAGCAGTCTGTTTCAATATTTTGACCATCCAAATTTTTGCAGCCGTCTGCTCCAATGTTCTGACGATCCAAATTTTCCAACTCTTTGTCTAATGTCAATGCCAGTGAATTCCAGTCCTGTACAAAATACATAAAAAAAGTCAATATTAATTTCCATTCATTCAAAAACAAGTCATTATTCATTTATTATCTCCTTTCCAACAATAAAAGAATCATCAAAATCGGTTCATAAACGGCGAGGTCGAATTGAGAAACCTCCTCTTTTTTTTGAGTTGGTTAGAAACCAACTGAATACTGGTAGTTTTAATTTGAAGTATGGTTTACCTGCTGAATTGACGTATTTTGTGGCCCATCATCTGTCATGAATATTATAGGAGATGAAACATTGCTATCCGTTCCAATCTGAAAAATAAAATGAATAAATAACACACGTCTTCTAACTAATAAGATTATTCTTATTAGTAAAAACAGACTGATAATGTTATTTTTTTAGTTTCTGTTATTTTGCTAAGAAACAAGTATAATATTAAGTACTAGCTTCTGCCCGCGACTTCGTACGCGGATCCTGTTGCTTATGCCAGCAGTCTGGGTCGTCAAAATCGAAGATCTGAAACGTCTGATGTCGAATTCTAGGAGCCTGGGGACGGGAAAACAACGGGATGCGCGAGACGATTCCAGACGTTCCAGATCTTTCATTTTTGTAAGACAACAGGAAATGCCCATCAGACTAAACAACTCTTGCTAAGACGTCATTCCTGTATATGTTATAGTGTAGCTGGGCTCTTGAAGTTCCACATCAGGTGTCCAGGATCTTCAATTTTATTCTCTCAGCAGAAAATGCTCATCACGTGGAACAATTTTTGCTATGGCATCATTTTGTATCTCTTATAGTTTAGCAGGTCTGTTGCAGTTCTGCATCAGGTGTTCAAGTTTTCAAGATAAATTGTAGCCTATATGTTAATCGAACTTAATACCTATACAACAAAAAAAAACATTCAAATCCGTCCAGTAGTTCCGAAGATTAGCGTGCACAAACACACAGACAAAAAAAATGTTAATTACAGTTTCGGGTTTGGCATCGATAAAATAACAACCCCTGCTACTTTTTTTTTGTATATTTCCATTGTACAGACACCACTTTTCTACAAATTTATTATATGTATAGATTAAGTAGATATAATTAAATAAAAAAGAATCGGGCTCTAAGCTGGGAGAGTAGAAAGAGAGAAAATATGATTACCTCCAGTAAACTGTTTGATGTTGTTTGTGATGATCCAGTACTACTCAACTGAAATGCTTCTGCTGTAGCAGTTGATGATTGAAGTTCCTAAAAAAGATGATTTATTAACATTTAACATAACTTTTTACTGCAATGCGTTAAAGCTAAAAAAGTAACCAACAGACAGTCAACGAATGGACGAAGTGTTTCTTTCACCTCTATGTTGATTACCTTAGCATTTTGTATGTAAATATGACCTTGTCGTTCTAACAATTTTACCTTTTCAGGAGGTAACACGGGCTTTTGATACTGCTGAAAAAAAAATTACTAGGTTAATTAATTTATTCTGTCATGTAATTACCTACTAAGTATCACTAGGTACTTTAAGAGTAATACTGCTATAGAATTACATAATGAGGATGGGATGATGAGTACTACAGAACTCTTAACTGCTGAAACTACTTCCATGTAGGTTTCCATTTAGTATAAAAAAAATTACATGCATACATAAATGTAATACAATATCACCCAGACAGGGCATCCAGATTATCACACAAATATTTGTTCTCGGTGATGGGGATTGAACCCACGGCCTACGGAACAGAAAGCAAAGCTACTATCAAATGATGATTACTAAACTACTTACTTCTACTCCTTAAACTACCTAATTCTATGCAACTACATTAGGAGTGTATCATTTTAGCGAGTTTAAAAAAAAGGCAATAATAACTTAAAATACAAACGAATGGTGGTAGGTATACATTTAGATTTTGTATTGCGATCCTTAATTTAATTTTATCTACAATGCTTGATGTCAGAACTGATAGCTCGTGGTCGTTGGCCATGCATAATATGTTAAGATCGACTCCTTGGTCTATAAAAAAAAAGGTAGGTAGGTACTAGGTCAAAACATAACAAAACAAAATGGCGTCAACAATTTTTTATGTTTGCGCCAAAACGCCCGCGCCACTCTCACCTAAACAAATTATGTTGGTGGAAGTGCAGTAGTAGGTACCTATTATTTAAATGTTTTTAATAAATATGGTACCTATAAACATAGATACCTAATAATGATTGAACCACCATAAACAATTTCCTATAATTTGTAAAATGACAACGTTGTGAAAACGACAAAATTACTTTGTTACGATCAATTCAATCAAATCTCAAGGTAGCAAGGTAGGTAAGGAACTCGTGGTTAAATAATAACAGCCGCTCGGGCGATCTTTAGGCTATGAAAAGATTGCCTATTATTACCTAAGTTGTTCTGTGGATGGGTGACCACCCTTACATACCGAGTTTCCTCCGTGCCTCGGAAAGCACAGCATAACGTGCTTTGGTCCCAGCTGTCGTTTGTAGATCTTTGACAGTCGTTACATAGTCCGTGGCCCAAAAAGTCTGACAACCAGTCTTACCAAGGGGTATCGTATTACCTACAAATTGGGTTGTGGAGGTCTGATAGGCAGTCGCTCCATGTAAAATACAGATATTCAGCTGCATCCGGTTAGACTGGAAGCCGACTCCAACATAGTTGAGAAAAGGCTAGGCAGATGATGAATCAAATATCAAGGTAGCTAAGTACCTACTTAAGATGATTCGGGCCATTTCATTCATCAATGATAAAAAGCTAATAAGTAAGCAAATAACATGAAAACTTACCAATGAAACTGTCCTTTAAATGACCCAAACGGGCAGAATCAAGAAATTCTTCCATTTTCTTCGACCGATCACAATCACTATTCACAGAATCAATATTCACAGTCCCTAAGACGACCCACTGACCCAGTACCTATAGTTAACTAAGAGTATTCAATATTCACTGCCGAGATGTTCCCTGCTACCAAGTGCCGAACTACAGTAGGTATGCGTACGCACACAATACAAAAATGGCCGCCGCCGCCGGCGGATGCGCCGCGACTCGGTGGATAACGCGCGCGCGCCAGCGCGTAGTGTTGCAAGCTCGTTTTTTTTTTCTCCCAACGACGCGATGCCGCAGTAGCGGTCGGCAGCAAAATTTTTCATTATTTAGAAAACAAATAATACTTACCAAACAACAAATGAGGTACCTACCGAGTAGTTCTTAAAAATAATTTAAATATGCTAGTCAGAAAAAATATTGTCTTTGTCTGTCTGTTTGTTTGTACACGCATCAGACAAAAATTAGTTAGCAACAGCAACTTAAAACTTAGAATGGGTTTCATGCACTGTCTGAATAAAACGGGTAAGGGGGATATAGTTTTTATGGAAATTTTTTGAAACATAAATGAATGAAGTTGAAATGCATGCTGAAATATCAGGTTAAATATAATTAGACACGGGCGTTTTCATTTCCTGAAATTGAACCCTCAGGAGCATGAAATAGTACATTGTTATCCTAGGGGTGAAAGTTAGTTATTTAGTCACAAGACGGAGTTTGGCGCCCGAACGAAGTGAGGGCGCTAATCGCTCGAGGCTCGACTAAATAAGTCTTTAACCCGAGGTAAAAACTGTGCTTTTCATTACGAATACAAGGAAAGTAAAAATAAAAATACTTATAATATATGAGCTCAAGTAAAAATGACAGAAGATCAGATGGCCGAAGCACCCGCCATTTTTTTTTTTTTTTTTTCTGTGGCCGGCCAGCTATTCAGCCATTATTTTTCATCATTGGGAAAATATTAAAACTTTACCTAATTCTATGTTATTTTAAAAGAAATAGTTAAAACTTAATTATAATAACGTCATTTAAAAATATATATTCTTTTAATTAATACTTAACTTTATGTTATTTCAATTTTACATCACGCTGTTATTGAGTGGCTGTATCTATTCCTGTGTCCCGTGTGATCATTACAAATTATAGCATTTTGCATTCGTTTGGGGTTTTTTATTGTTTCAATACTGTTATCTCTATATCTATATTTGTTTAAATACTGATATCTCGGCGGTAGAATGAAACTAATCGGGGTGTCCATCAATAAAACCATTGGCAACACCGATCCTCGCGCCACCCACCAACCGCAGCGCGTGCGCGACGGGTTTCAACAAGTTTTCTTGTCTTTGCCGTGAGAACAAAATGAGTTTTGTTAAATTTCATAAGGTACCTAGTCGTCGGAACCGACTTCATAAAACCGGCCAAGTGCGAGTCGGACTCGCGCACGAAGGGTTCCGTACCATTTTCTATACTACATTAAAGGTAAATTGCGGTTTACGATTTATGACGTATTAAAAAATTTTCAGTAGACGTTTACATGATAATGTACATCATATATTTTTTTTAGTTTTATCATTCTCTTATTTTAGAAATTAAAGGGGCTACACACATTTTACCACTTTATAATATAATATAATATAATAATAATATTCCACGACTATCACACAACGCCATCTAGTCCCAAGCGAAGCAGAGCTTGTGTTATGGGTACTAGACAACTGATAAACATACTTATATTTCTAAATACATACATTTATAGATAAATTACACCCAGACACAGAACAAATGATCATGCTCATCACACAAACATATTTTGTCCTGCGTGGGAATCGAACCCACGACCTCCGGCATAGCAGTCAGGGTAACTAACCACTAGACCAACAGGCCTGTCAAACTTTGGAAGTGTCTCTCGCGCAAACTATTCAGTTTAGAAAAAATTTTTTATTAGAAACCTCAATTTCATTTTTAAAGACCTATCCATAGATACCCCACACGTAGGTATGGGTTTGATGAAAACATTTTTTTTCAGTTTCAGTTCTAAGTATGGGGAACCCCCAAAATTTATTGTTTTTTTTTTCTATTTTTGTGTGAAAATCTTAATGGTTCACAGAATACCTCGTCTAGGCCAAGTTTCAACAGTATAGGTCTTATAGTTTCGGAAAAAAATGGCTGTGACATACGGACGGACAGACAGACAGACATGACGAATCCATAAGGGTTCCGTTTTTTGCCATTTGGCTACGGAACCCTAAAAAGGAGGAGGTTTCTCAATTCGACTGTTTAGGTATATATTTTTATGTGTGTTCGCGGATAACTTCGTCGTTTAGGAACCGATTTTGATTATTCTTTTTTTGTTGGAAAGGAGATAGGTATCCCAAGGGTGGTATGGTAAGGAAACCAGGATCTGATGATGGCATCCCAGAGAAATCCAGGGGAACCTTCGAAAATCGAGTGACTTTGCGTGCTGTTACTGGTGCGTTAATTGTTAATTTTTTCCATTAAGTAGGTATTTTAAAGCACTAAGTACCTATTACTGAAGGTCTTGGTCAATCTGATGATGGAGCTGAAAGGCAGTCGAGGGAACTTCTCAACGATTTACAGCAATTACTTGGTGTTTGGGCTTGATTAATTTATATTGATGAGAACTTTAGGGAAAAAGGAGGCACCTTTGAACATGCTTGGGGCACTTTATTTTAATGACTGAATTTAAACAAAAAGTACAGCTATCAGTTTTACCTATTTACCTACAATATTTTAATTCAGTCACACAATTGGAATGTTAACAACAAATTATTTGAAACTATGAACAGTACCTAGGTACCTAGGAAATAAACTACCTAAGTATCTTAATTATTTACGAGTTAAGATTGGCACTTGGAATCCCTGGTACTTTCTCGATTTTGCAAGTAGGTACGATCCATGTCCTCTCACTCAGTTTTTCGAGCATGAAAACAAACTTTACTAATGACAGATGTGGAGGTTGGTTTTGCCGTGTTATTGACATAACATTTTGTTCAAAGTTGACGTTAGGGGTACCTACTTTTTAGTTTCCTGTTTGAAGTCAGTTTTGTTTTTGTTAAGTTATTATGTTGATTCATTTACAACTAGCGAAGCGACCCACCCGCCCCGGCTTCGCACGAGTGCAATTCACATTACAAATCTTTGATTTTTTCGGCTTTTCTGTACTACATATTATGTAATGTATTAATACATATAAACCTTCCTCTTGAATCACTATATCCATTGCTGAAAATTGCATTAAAATCCGTTGAGCAGTTTAGAGATCTAAGCGAACAGACAGCGGAAGCGACTTCATGTTATACTATACTGGCTGCTGCCCGCGACTTCGTTCGCGTTTTTTAGGGATAAAAAGTATAGCCTATGTCCTTCCCCAGGATATAATCTATCTCCTTGCCAAATTTCTTTACGATCCGATCAGCCGTTTAGTCGTGAAAAGGTAGCAAACAAACAGAGTTACTTTCGCATTTTTTATAATATTAGTATGGATGTAAAGATGTTCACATTGACACACTTGCAAAGTTCTATTGTCACCACAGCGATATTCTTATTGTACGGCCAATGTTAGTTGAATGCTCCGGCTATACTTATTTTGAAAGATTTATTTGCAATGTTACGACTATAGTAAATTTATTAGATTTATTTACAATGTTCACATTGACACACTTGCAACGTTCCATTGTTACCACAGTCACATATATATTGTATGAAAAATGGTAGTTTAATACTCCGACTATAGTTATTTTGTTAGATTTATTTACAATGTTGACATAGGCATACTGGAAACGTTCCATTGTTACCACAGCAACATATATATTGTTTGAAAAATGGATAGTTTAATGCTCCGACTATAATTATTTTGTTAGATATAATTACAATGTTTACATTGACACACTTGCAATGTTCCATTGTTACCGCAGCTACATATTATTGTATGAAAAATGGTAGTTTAATGCTACGACTATAGTTATATTGTTAGATTTATTTACAATGTTGACATTGGCATACTCGCAACGTTCCATTATTACCACAGCCACATGTATGTTGTACGACAATGGTAGTTTAATGCTACGACTATAGTTATTTTGTTAGATTTATTAACAATGTTCACATTGACACACTTGCAACCTTCCATTGTCACCACAGCCAAAATATATTGTCTGACAAATGGTAGTTTAATGCTCCGACTATAATTATTTTGTTAGATTTATTTACAATGTTTACATTGACACACTTGCAACGTTTCATTGTTACCGCAGCCACATGTATGTTGTACGACAATGGTAGTTTAATGCTACGACTATAGTTATTTTGTTAGATTTATTAACAATGTTCACATTGACACACTTGCAACCTTCCATTGTCACCACAGCCAAAATATATTGTCTGACAAATGGTAATTGAATGCTACGACTATAGTTATTTTATTAGATTTATTAACAATGTTCACATTGACACACTTGCAACCTTCCATTGTCACCACAGCCAAAATATATTGTCTGACAAATGGTAGTTGAATGCTACGACTATAGTTATTTTGTTAGATTTATTTACAATGTTGACATTGGCATACTCACAACGTTCCATTGCTACCACAGCCACATGTATATTGTACGACAATGGTAGTTTAATGCTACGACTGTAGTTATTTTGTTAGATTTATTAACAATGTTTACATTGACACACTTGCAACCTTCCATTGTCACCACAGCCAAAATATATTGTCTGACAAATGGTAGTTGAATGCTACAACTATAGTTATTTTGTTAGATTTAATTATCAATGTTTACTTTGGCACACTCGCGACGTTCCATTGTTACCACAGCCATATATATATTGAACGACAGTTGGTAGTTTAATGCTACGACTATAGTTATTTTGTCAAAGAAGGTGGATCAAAATTGCCCCACGTCCTATAACAACGTGACATATCTCAAAAAAAAGATAAAAATGAATTTAAAAAGATGGCATATTTTCTAAGTTCAATTTTTTACAACTTCATATGAAAAAATTGCTTCAAAAATAGTTCAGGCGCTGTTATGAAAAATTCGTTATTACGAGTATTTATGGACCGATTTTAAAAATTCTTTTTTTGTTTGGAAGCGCCAAGCCAGTCCCATTGTCATAATTATATTCAGGTCTCCGGTCTCCAGGATACTAAAGAAATGAAAGTAAAATCTCAAAAATAAGCTCATTTTTGTACTTCACATTATTTGTTTTTCACTCTCTTGTTGTTTCTTTTGATTTATTGCATTTTGATCAGAAAAAGGTAACGAGATACAGTGGTCGACAGAGGTCGTTTCACTTACATTATCACAAATGAGAGAGACGAATAACGAAGCTTATATTAGACGAAATGAAGCAGGAAATGCCGCGGTTGAACACAGTTGTTCTTGTATACATGGGCGTAAGACAATGGGGGTATGTTCCCATGTTATGAGTGTAATATTTTATTTGGGCTAGATGTGGAACCAGCCCAAAGAAAGGAAAGGCAAGTTTTTTGAACCATGTTTCAAGGGATTTAGAGAATAATAAATGAATGCTGAGAAAATGACGTAACGAACTTTGGGGTATGCTCGCTATTTGTTGCACAAATGTCCTGTCCAAATTCATCGTAACGTGTGTATTGTGATTATAAACAATAGAAAAATGTTTTTTTTTTGTAGTATCCTTAAATTCCCAGTCCACTCATTTTTTTAATCCATATCACCAAGATCGCCTCTTTTATACATAAATAATATCACTGTTATTATATTAATAATAATATCAGTGGTATTCAAAGTATAAATTCAAATATTACTTTGAATACTATAATAACATTTTTTTTTTGTTTTATCTTTCTCTTATTTTAGAAGTTACAGGGTCCACCCTCAGGGGACACACATTTAACATCTACTTTCTAAGTTTCAACGGGATAGCTTTTACACAAAAAGTGGCTGTGACATACGGACAGACATGACGAATCTGGGGTTACTTTTTTTGCCATTTGGCTACGGAATCCTAAAAATGAAGTTATTTTTTAATTATTTTCACGTTTTCATTATAAGATGAATAAAGATATAGGCAATCGTCAGTTGTTTTTTTTTTTGCGTGGTATAATCATCCTATGAGTCTGTCTGACTTGTACTGACTAAAATCCACGGTGACCCTTCAATAGCCTTTTATGTACCAGGGCCGCCCACGGCGCCGTACGTCGCAAGACGATCTCCGGCCACCGTAGGCGCGGGCATGCGGACAGCGAGTAAAGGGCAACTCGCTGTCCGACCATGGACCATGCCCGGGTCGACGGCGCGTCGTGTTCCACGCGCGCCTCAAAGAGCTGTCAGCAAAAAATGACGGGGCCCCCTCTCAGAGGGCCAAAGCCTGCCGGGGTCGCGGGATTTATTTCTATTACCGTGACCCCGGAACATAAAGGGCTACTGAAGGACACCGTGGATTTTAGTCAGTACAAGTCTGACAGTACCTCCCGCCCTGCCCGGGGTTGGAGGTCTCATTTGATGATTTTACCACGCTAAAAAAAAAAAAACTGTACCAGGGCCGCGGTTACCAGGTGAGACACTCCCGCGACCCCGGCAGGCATCGTCAGTTGATCTTTTATTGAACAAAATAAATGTAATATATAAAAACTACCTTTATTGACAAAAAATAAGCTTATTTTTGAGAATTTCATTTCATTTCGCCAGGACCATGGACACCAGATACCTGACTTTATGTCAATGTGACTACCTTGGGGGTACCCTTTCAAACAGCAAAATAATTTTTTAAATCGGTCCATAAATACTCGTACGAACGAATTTTTCAAAACAGCGCCTGAACTACTTTTAAAACCATTTTTCCACATGAAGGTGTAAAAAAATAAAGTTAGGCAGTATGCCATATTTTTTTATACATTTTTATCTTTTTTTTAACATAAGTCACTTTGTAATAGGACGTGGGGTAATTTTGTATGGGTCGTGATCCGTCTTCTTTATTAACAATGTTCACATTGACACACCTAAAACGTTTTATTGTTACCACATCCATTTTTTTTTTCACTTTAATGTAAGGACAAAGCTAAATTGTTCCTAGCACATTAAACGACGGGAAATCAGCGCACAATAAAAAAGTTGCTAATCTCAACTAAGTTCTTTCTGTAATAGTAACAAAATATTTAGTTGCTCCGACAGGAAATTATCAACAAAGCATTTATTGTGGCTTTGTTGACCCGTTTTTTTCTGCGTGTAGACTTGGGTCACAGAGAAGGTGAAGTTTTTATTGGATACTAGCTTATGGCCGTGGCGTTGCCCGCATGAAATTCGGTTAAGTTCTACGAGAACATCATACCGGGATAAATATTTAGGCAAACTATCTGTGTACTTCAAAACCGTTTTTTTTCCTTGGTAAAATCATGAAAGGAGACCTCACACCCGCCAGATTATTGACAGCTCTTTAAGGCGCGTGCGTGGAACATACGCGCCTCGACCCGGGCATGATTGGTCGGCAAGTCCCCCGGCAAGTTACAACCGTTCAGTCGTTTTGTGTCAAAGAGTACTCACGTACTTTGGCGTTTAAAATATGTCGACATAAATCTACAAATCCGGTTATATTCTATCAAATAGTCTAAATCCAATTATTTTGGTCTGGCTACTAATAATGCCGAATTGTAGTTATTTCTGAAAACTGCTGAAACCTTTAGGTCTTTACTTGCCTAGCTTAAACTTAGGCTACTGAAAAGCTACGATTCTTTTTTTTTGTGTTGAACCCATTTTGTCTTTAGTACCCAATTGACGAAATCGAGTTGCGTCTCTGGTAAGATGCGGCACACATTTACTATTTTGAATTTGTGATATTTTTCTATAAATATCTTGTAAAAAAAACGTTTGTAACGTAGGAACTTAGAGCTAATTAATTAGCTGAGTTTGGTTCGCGGGACTGGCAGCTTAACGAAAAGGGCGACTGAAGGAATGACAATAAGTTGATTTTATTGAATCAGGTCTGACAGTCCGTTTTGCTCCAGCCAGGGCCTCATTTAATGATAAACCAAATATTTTTTTTTTATTTATGTATGATATAAAGTTAAACGTAAATTAAATTAATTTGGCGCAGTAGCTGAGCAATTGGACTGTTGCGCTGTGTGTCGCGGGTTCGATTCCCGCACGGTACAAATATTTGTATGATCTACAATTGGTTGTTCCTGATCTGGGTGTTTGTGTGTATGAGGTTCTATGTTTGTGAACGCACCCACGATACAGGAGAAATTCCTAGAGTGCTTTCTTTTTTTTTAAACCTTGCCCGGTTTAAAAAAAAAAAAACAAAGAAAAGGTACTCACCTGCACAGACATTTTTTTAAATATGACGACCGATTTCAAGACTTCCAAAAAATCTAGACGTAAGTGCACGCCTTCACTTATTTCCACTTTTTAATCCAAAAGAAAACTGAGATATTGGAAGTGGAATTTGTTAAAATGTAATTTATTCTGAAACTAGATTTGGCCCGCGGCTCTACGTGTGCAGAATAACTTTACGTTTTTCTACCCTCAAATAGAATTTCAAGCAGCAAATTCATGGCAAAGTCATCAAATATGAGAACTTATATATTATTTGTAGGTGTTACAGACTAGGATAACGCCATAATTTCTTTAATACACGTGGTCTGGGGTGGTCCTTTATCACTTTAAGTGGCATGGGATGTCGCATGCCTCGCGTATGTCACTCTTGTTCTTCGGTGATTATCTTATAAACATATTTCTATGCATTGACGCCTAGAAACGATCTTTGACTTTGACTTTAAATAAACATGTCCTATCTAATGATGCAGTTGGTTACAGAAGATCGCAAAACATTTTTTTCTTTCCACGTAAAATTTTAATTCACATTCCAACAAAAATAGAAAACGAAGCTAAAAGAAAAAATATATACAAATATAAATTTCAAAAACTAAGATTTCTGAACAAAAAAATTCACTTTCTTTTTATATTTGTTGGTACAAATGAAGTCAGACTTCGAAATGCCGTCCTCACAGTTTGACCTAAATGAGATATCTTTATTCGGATGGAGGTTTCAACAGTAAAATAATTTCAGATCAAGCTAAGATTAAGTTTTTGTGAAACTGACTTTAAAATAATAAATTCTGTGAGAATTACAATAAATTGTATTTTCGTGTCTAGGACTTAATTAAATTGATAAGAAACTTGATTTTGAGGAGCTCACGGCTAAACAATAACAGCTGCACAGACCAATCTTCCAGGTTAAGCCGCACTTGATGAAGTTGGTCAGTAGATGGGTGACCATCTATCATATCAACTGTCGATAAGTGACCATCAATCAAGTGTCCTCCGTGCCTCGCAAAGCACGTAAAGTCGTTGGTACCGACTGGCGTTTGTAGATCTTTGACAGCAGTTAAATGTTTGTCAGAAAGTCTCTGACAATCAAACTTACCGAGGAATATCATGTTACCCTGTTACTGGGTTTTAAAGGTCAGATAGGCAGTCGCTCCATGTTTAATACCTGGTTATATTCAGCTGCATCCGGTTCGACTGGAAGCCGACCCCAACACAGCTGGGAAAAGCAAGGCTTGATTTTTTCAAGACTTTGTTCAGGCCCTATAGACAAAAAAAGCAGACGACAATCGGTTTGGATATCATTTTCGTTTGTTTCGTTCGTTATCGCTCGGCAATCTTTAATAGATTTTCAACTTTGTGCGCCAGGGTATAAAGTTGAAAATGTATTGGTGACTGCTGAGCGATAACGGTTGTCGTCTGCTGTCTGGCTAAGGCCCCTGGTTTCTCATATTTTTCCTGTCGATTCTCTGAGAGTAATTTCGTAAATGTAAAGAGAAGTGGAGTAGGATTGGACAATTAATAATGCACGCAGTAATACAGTCAGGACGAATTATATTAATATAAATTGTTGTTATCATAATTTCGTTATTAATTAGTTACCTATCTAGTAATTAATAACATAATTATGATAATAGACAATGAACTATTATAATGTGAAATAGAGCATAAATGTGGTCATTGTGATAAAATAATTACCCACATATTATATTGCGTCATTTTGTTCTGATAATAATCTATTATAATATTAATTAGATTATTCGGATAAATATAATAATTTAACGTATTTATGGATTAATTGATGAGTATCTGAGACCACTAATCAACAAACTTTTAATTAACATACTTTTAAGAGAGCCTGTTAAAATAAGATTATCTTATGGATTTTGTATGGCTTAACAAACTATGAGGTCAATAACTAGTTAAGTCAATGACTTTTTTACTAATTATTTCAGAGTGAATGTAAGCCTTTAAAAGTTTTTATATTGAAATATACCTTTTCTGACTTTCGGGCAGCTGACAACTGTGAAAGTCGAGATTCAAATTATCATCCCTTACTAAAGGCCGGAAAGAGGTGGCAAGATGAACAGGACTCATGTCATGAGGACTGGTTCGAAGTGATGTTGGATAAGAAAACTTGAGGGAGGTCCTTGCCCAGCTGTGGGACAGTGTAGGCTGAATATAAAAAAACATTTCTACAGTCTTCTACTTACACACATAGGTACAAGGGACTTGTCGAACAGTCGAGCTAAGAGGTACTATGGGATCTATTGATACCGTATGTTGATGTAGTTGACAATGGTAGCTAAGTACTAGCAGGTGAATTTGCCTGCTAGTGGCAAACTGCTCAAGCAGCGGCCTAATGTAAAACCAACATTTTTATAACTTAGAACTTTAACCATTTATTTAATTTCTCACTAACAAACGACACAAGCGCTTGAAGGTAAATGCCACAAGAAAATTCGAAATTCGAACAATCGCAGCCATCTTTGAATTGGGAATAAGGAACGTTTGCAACTCCGACGGGCTAACGTAAGGCTTAGGACAGATAACATCGGAACTGCTAAGACCTCGTTTAACTTATTCCGGAATGATCAAACTAGGCTTTAGTTTTTTTATCGTCTTTACATTCAAATGTGCAGACTAAAATAAGTTTTCAGACGTGAAAGAATAAAGAGCATACAATTAATCTATTGCTTTCTACTACACTTTATTTCTCTTGCATTAGGTTTCTAGACGTTTATAAAATTATAATCTGACCATACAATAATTTGCTATGATCAAAAACCAATCATATAGATCCTTTTTTTCCCACTTTTTCCTTTGACTATCCTTTGCGTCCCAGGACTACAGACGCCAGGAGTTAGGTGTGGAAAATCATCAAATTTATATTCCTACCCCAGCTGAAACGTAGGTAAATGTGAGATTTGTACAGGCCCCCTGTTAAATCAATAGCCTCTTGCGATCCTAACCTCTTACGACATTCCCGCTGGTCTAACTCCACCCTTACAAGGAAACTTGCCGGTTTCCCTCCCATGTGTACACAGAACAAACACCCAAAGTTTTAATGTAATTTTTTCTACTCTGGAAGTCGTGACCGCTGTGGGGGCACAGCATCTGTTCCATTATTCATGTGCTATATAGTTTGACATGCAACGGAAATTCTTTATTGGGGATTGACCTGAAAATTATGCAGTTGACGAAAACTATACTACTAATCTAAGTAATGTATGTTTAAACATTTGTATATCATATTTTCTATGATCTTCAAACAGTTGTTCTGGGTTGGGACTTTGTATAAGTGAGTTTCACTAACGATATAAAGAAAGTTAAAAACATTTTGTGTGGCGCAAAACTAAAAAAAAACTAAAAAAAAAGAACACAGCGAAAAAAAAGTTAAATGATAAGTAGAAAAAAAGGTTTTGTGGCTTTGTTGTGCCTGCGCCATATTGGTCCAGTTCAGCGAAATGTTGAGCATAACGACAGAGCGAAATTCCTAGCGTAACCTAGGACAAAGTTTTTTTAAACAAACAAAAGATTGAACAACTTGAAGAAGAAACTGATTGTAATTTAAGAAACATAAATTCTAAAAGATACTTTCAATTTCGATTCAAAAATTGCCGTAATTATGAAACGCTGGAATACCGCAGAAAAAAAGACAAATGAAGCTCATAAACCCTACTACCAACCCTAAATACGGACCCTCATCACAGTACCAACCAAAACACGTTGTAAACAGGATGTAACTATAGAACATTCCAAATAGTTCTCACCACAGTTAACAGTATCGTTTCAGATATAGTATTAAGAGACACACCGCCCGTCTGTCGCGAATTAGTGAAGTTTCAAACGGCCGTCGTTTGGTGAAGTGAACGATCACTAACTTGTGGGTGTCTTGTGACTCTCCGTTTTGTTACTATTTGACATTTTGTTTTGTTTCGTTCTAAGGAGTGTTAAACGAGAAACGGTAACTGGAATCCCAACCCTACGCATCGTGGTACATCCTTAGTGGAGCAAGCAGAGACAAGTCAGGGGGACGTATGTCAGCGCGGTGTGATTTGACATGACCGGCAAATTCAAGTTCCAAGGTGATAATTATAGTTTATTGAATAAATGGTGGATTCAGTAATGGTGCAGTTTTCCATTCATCAGGAGCGACTGAAACTATGGCGAGAAAGTGCGTCATTACCAGATCTATTCGCGCCGCCTGATGAAGATCTTCCTCGTGGAAATGAGCTGCCTTGGCAGACCAGGAAACTATATAGACTCCGAACCCAGGAAGCAAAGAAAATCTGCTCAGGTGGAATTTCATTGATAACTATCTGCTCTGAAGTGTAAGTGTGGTGCTGCTCGACAAAGGATGAGGACCTCAATATCGTGCTCTGCGTGCCCTGCGTGCCCTGCCGCCGACTGTTCGTTACAGGAGCTGCTGGACTGTTCGGAGAGCGCTAAACTCGTGGCCCAAATTCTGGGCCGAGTCAATTTAGATTGTCATCGACACAATAAGAATGAGAGCTGATTTTGTTTTGTAGGTCGCATCTAGCTATATAGATACCTAGACAAAAAGATAGAATACTCTTTATTATCTACCTACACCATAAAAACTGGAAGAAGAACATACTAAGGATATAGAATTTATAGGTAGCGTTACACAATGGGCGGTCTTATCGCTAATGACGTATAATTTGACCCGAAATAAAAATAAAATCGACCCGTGTTAATGCCTAAAATAGCGATCTTTTCAATACTCCTAAAAAATAAGTAATACGTAGCAATTTCTTTTGTAATTAATTTCTTATAAGTTATGACTTTTAGTTTAAAACAACGACTTCAGAAATAAATAATCATAGCCGTTTTGACATTTTTTTTTCTTAGAAAGGTATAATTATCCAAGTTTAAGGGAAAGGATCCCTTAAACTTGGGAGATAATTCGACGCTTTAGATAACTTTTGTTACTTCTGGAAGAACAGACCTTTCAACTCTATGACGATAATAGGTGATTTTCACCACTGCTTTAGTAAGTAGTGGTAGTAGTGGTAGAGGAAGAAAAGAGTGATGCTCTCGGTTGGAGACTACTCCTAGTCCTAGTCTTTCTCTATCCAAATAACCCTAAATCTCATTTTATTCGCACACTAATAAATAAATACAATACAGTTTCCTCTAGAAACAATGCCTGTACTCCGATTAACTTAACACAATTGATTCTAACTTATTTTATCGAATCGATTACCGAATACATTGATAGCGACTTGGCATAAATTCAATTTCGCGAAAGTTTCTACAAGATATCGAGTAAGTCCATTTATCTTGAAATAAAAGGTTACAAGTTCGCCATTATTCTTTTGGAGGCCGACGTGTGATATGTGATAGGGGATAACTTTTCTGGTTTAAACGTTTAATCAGTAATCAGGGTCTGTGATTAATGGGATTTCATAACCTTTATAATAAAGCTATAAGGCTTGTGCGTAGGTATCAAGATCTACGTTATACTTAAAATGGAATAACATTAAATAAAGGACAGAAATTCTGCTGCGGCAGTTGGTTAAAACTTTCCTCCATCAACGAGCATTCACCTGTAATGTAACGTTACAGATTCGAACACTCGAAGACAATATTATACAGCATCAAATTGCGCACTTTATGTTACATTACAGGTGAATGTTCGCGGTGAGGGAGCGCCTTAAGAATTTCTCCTGTATCGTGGGTGGAACAACCAAAGAAACTCACAAACACTATTAGACCCGGAACAACTACTTGCAGACCATTAAATATGTGCTACATGCGGGGATCGAACTCGCGATACGCTGTACAGCAGTCGTTCACTCCGCCAATGAGCCAATCGTATAAAGAATACAAACGCATTTTCAATTCAATTCATAACAAAAAATGCTTTGTAACAAACAGTGAGCAGTGAGTCAGTAGACAGAGACAGTAAAGCAGTGGTGGCCCATTGGTATCGGTCTCGACTTACGAGTTGTAGGTCGTCGGTTCGAACCTCGCCAGGCGCGTTACTTTGTGTAATTTATTTCGTCACCACTGCTCTCAAAACGGTGAAGGAAAACATCGTGAGGAAACCGGCATGTCCTAGAACCAAATATTCGAAGATATGTGACATCTACCAATCCGCACTGGGCCCGAGTGGTGGGTTATGGCCCACTCCCTCTCTCAGAGAGGAGGCCTGTGTCCCAGCAGTGGGAACATTATAGGCTGATGATGATGATGATGAACAAACAGAAATATACTAAATAATAAATAAAACCAGGTCGAGCTAAATAAAACCGTTTAAAAGTTAATTTCACCGGTGCCGTCTCAGTTAATAGTCTCCTCAGAATACACTCGATTATGGAACTCCTAAACTTATAAGCGGACTAAGTCGATTGTTATAATCGAATTATTGCGAGAATCGACTAACTCTATTGTCCATTGCAAGTTTTATTAACGAGAAAACTTTCTTACTTTCAATGTTCCTTTAATTTCGGACTGTTTCTGAGTATTCTGCTTTTACTTTGATGAAGGTCTATCTTCATCAAAATAAAGTCTGAAAAGGGTTTTAGTGATCGCTTTTTTTTAGAAGTAATGTGAAGTTTAATATTAAGTAAAAAAAGCTCAGTTTAATTGTTTTGACGTCATTAAGTAGCATACAAAAATACATATCTATCCATCCAAATAATTAGTCACTGTCGCACCACAAAAATTTGAACACTATCTAAAGAATGATTATGACGTTGAAATAAGGTCTGTTATGCAGTCACACTTTTTTTAGACAAGACAGTGTTCCACAGATGTTTAAGTTGTTGTAGTAATCTTAATCTTTAAATTAAGGATATAATTAAGAAAAGATTCAAATCTTAATTCCTGCATGTTTTCTAAAGCGTTATTTTCAGCATGTAAAGAAAATCTGACAGTCTTACCACGGGGTATCCATATAACCCAGTACTACTGGATTGAGACGATCCAAAGACATTCGCTCCAAGTAAAGCGAATAGGTATTCAGCTGCATCGGAATTTCGACCCCACCATATGGCTGTCAACGTTTAATGATGATGATGTACACTGCCACGTTTTAGGTAGATACTGGAACTATATTATGCATATCCTAACCCAAATAACAAGGCCATTAAAACTTTAATAAAGCCGACGCAAAATATTAATATTAAAATGACTACAGAACAAAGGACGAAATCTCCATACCAACCCTTTTCTAAACACAAAGCAGCTGGATTTACTTAACATCCACTCAAATCCAGGCTATTATTTAAAAATATTATCAACGAAGTAAAAGGATGGCTGCCGACAGGGCCGTCTTGTACATACTAGAGGCCCTAGGGGCCTGGGCACTACAAAACGAATTATTCCATTTTATTTTTTTAATTTCAGTTGTGTTTTTGCTCCAGTCTAGGTCAAAGGTGACAGACACAAAGCCTACGATAGAATGAGTTTAACCAGAAGAAGCCTGTTCAAGTGTTCACTCTAATTTTGAATAAAATCGGGTCGTATACGTTCGGAAACATAGAAGCAGGTAGTGAGTTCCACTCTTTTGCTATGCGCATTTTGAAAGGTGTTCGGAAGTGCTTAGTGGGAATTGGTGGAAGTTAATTGCAAATGGCGTTTATTGTCAATTACGCCAAAATGGCTGAACAGATTTAGATGAAATTCGGCACAGAAATGGATTATAGTCTGGAATAACAATATGACACCTTCTATTCCGATATAACGTTTCAAGGGGAAAATTTTTGACTAATAAAAATAAATGAGCGTAGCGAGCTCGGATATTTTAGAACCCTCTGGGACTACAGTTAGATTTATTTTTGGGCCCTAGGCACATATCTAGCGTATCCAATAGGAAGCCGATCCTAGCTGCGGGATGAAACACGGACGTAACTCAATCAAATTAGTGAAGGGACCACTACCCGACAGAGTTCGCTTGCAAAATCAATTTGCGTCCTACAGTCCTACGACAAAGTTTGAATAAGTTGGGTGACCGTATGGCGAGAGATATTTTACGAGGTTGGAACATCTGGGACTACTCTGTTAATTTTTGTGGCTTTGTGAATTATTGTACCCTGAAATAAAGTGGGGTTTAAGAGGAATGTGTGGTGATTTATACGTTTTCAAGTAGTGTTGGAAGCGTTATCTAATTATTTTTGTGTGTTTTTGACTACTAATTATTTATTTTAATTTAAGTTTATTTATTTTACATAACAGTTTTATTTGCCTGCCCTCGTCCGTGTGTCACTACGGGGTCTGATAGAATGGACACCTATTACAGGTCAACCTCGGCAAGCGCGGCTTAACCGGGAAGATCGGCCTGTGGGACTGTATTTGTTAATGTAAAATCTAGCCAGCAACTCCTCCTCGAAAAGAATTTTTTTTAATGTGAAACTAGAAAATAGGTATACACTTTCCTCACAGCATAATTCCATGTTAAGAGAAACTGCCTAATTTTGTACTTCAATTTATGATATCTAATACGCTCTAGAAATTCGCGCCCTCAAATTATAGTCCCACGCACTTAGGCACTAAACTTCGACGTTATTGGCAAAGTAATTTCGCCCATGCGGTTTTTTGGGAGATTTCTAGAAGTACCTACTATTAAAAATAATATATTCAGCCTACTGGAGCTTTTTGGAAAAATAGTAGATAACTGCAAAATGAGACCCGTGAAAATTCTACTATTTCCTTTTTCAAAACACGTTCAAAATTTTTAAAAATATGCTATTTTTAAAGACATGCTTATATTGTACACAAATACTTACTATAGACAAAGAACTCGTCAAGACGAGTCTAAAGTCGATGTGTTCGCGGCGTTTCATTACAGAGATCCTATGGCCACCTTCCAGCTCCATCATCAGATCAGCTCCATGACGTAATAAACGAAACTCAGTATTTCTCTATGGTGGGTTCGTTAAAACCGGAAAATGTTCTCTACTTATTATTTCCACTACACATCGTGTCATCAATTATTTCATTATTATGTCCTTACCAAACAAACTATCACAAGTTAATCTATACTACAAATAATAGAGGTGATTATTACCGCAGATTATCTTCAGAACTAATAATATTGATGGGGTCTAAAATTCCTTGGTGTTATACATATAGGATATAGTCTAATATACAAGTAGGATAAATTATAGCACGGGCGACCAATGATTTGCAAAGCGAACGATCGTAGACCAAAACTTTATATCCAGCGCTGGGTGTCTTTCGCCCAGCATATGCTGAGTTGGTACTTGGTACCCCTTTGGTGTGGACATGCTCAGAAAAAAAAAATATGAAGGAAAACTCAGGCTGAATGTACCGATGAAAGAACCAGGAATAAATCCCCCCACTATTCTAAATCATGCTACTTTTATTTTATTTCTCTAGATTTTCTCCGGGCTCAGACAGGTTGTGGATAGCGTATCGTTACCGTATCGCACGTTAGTAAATAACTAATGCGCTCCTGATGTAATCCGATAGAAACGAGGAGGTATAGTAAGGTAGGTTAATAATAGATGAATTGTCGTTGAAATTAAGCGGAAATTCTGCGGTGGGTATATTGGAGTTGGTCAGCTTCTTTAGTTTGAGGTATAGGTGGAGTATCCTTCCGCAAAAATTGCGCTTGTGCAGAAAAGTTGCCTCTACAAATGACGATCACTTATAACTTATCATAATATATGTTTTCGGTAGCTTATATCATTTACCTTATTTTTATCGTGGTAAAATCATCAACAGGAATAATGGGTGGGGGACCTGGACGGCTCGGTGACCCTCATTTCGGCGGCCGCCGCCGCCGCCGGTACCACGCCCCTCGATCGTGTCAAGAGAGAGCGTGAGATCGTCGCAGCAATTTCAAGTAGATCGCCGTGGTAGGCGTCTTTTTCTTCCCGAACCGATCTTTCGCCGAGTTCCAAAACCCTTATCGGAGCTGGGAGACGTCATCGTCGCATGAACAGTTTGAAGGTAGAATCCGCACCACGACTGAAGACCTTTTAACGAGGCGCTAGTATCTATGATTGATGGTAAGAAGGTATTACATTTTTAAATTCATTTTGATAATTTTTAATTTGGCATAGACACTATATAGGGTCGCGTCAAAAAGACGCACCGAGCCAACGCCAATAGTTCGCAGAATAATCTTCACGTTGCTGTATTTCGGTTCCAAAGATATGACAATCGATCGCTCCATAGCAACTTCGGAGAGGAAATTCGTAGAGATTGGAACCAGATCTCTTAGTTGTAACATGGCCATGCAGACTATGTAACTTCCCCAAAATGTAAACAGACGCTTTGCAGAGGCGTCAGTCAAGAATTCTGCGAACGGTACTAAGCAATACTGTACATCAATGATTGTTGAGAATTATTAAAGTCAAAACAGTAGAACTTTTCAAATCATCTAAAAGTACAAATGTAAGCGATTAGCGTTCAGCGTCGAGTGGTTTTTCATTTCGGCTAGGTTCAGTCCATTCTATAAAGTCTATGATGTCTTCAAACACCAATTTGCAAAACCAAGTAATTAGTGAAATTTCCTCCAGCCAAAAAATACAGTGTTTTTCCAATAAACTAACAATGAAAAACTAGTCGTTGCGTTTCGTTTCCCCCAGTGCATTGTTAGGCCTGTTTCCAGTAGTTAAGCCCGCGGCCTGACGTCAAAGTTGGCTCTCGTTAGCAGCCAACTTGACGCGACCCAGCAATTTACTAGCCGTTTTGGCTTTTCGGCTTTTTGACTCAAATTAATTTTCATTCTTACGGAAAATAAACAGCACGTTTTTGGTGTTGCAAATCTGCTATAACACTAAACACTAATTATAATAATTATTGGTTTTACAGTTACTGATTTAAATAGGTGACGGTTATTATTACTCGTAAAAGATAATTATGAACTTTATTTAGGTCATCAAAAAGGAAATTTGGAAAGTCTACTTTAAAAAAATGGACTTGATTTCCTTGTAGTTTTGCATGGAGAAGAATAATATTATGGGTAAGGAACTCCAACATAATTAAGTAACCATTCTACCCACTTATTTCGTTCAGAAATTGAGCCACAAATCGGCTCTTGAGTGAGTATTATCTTTGCACAATATTGATTATCAAGAATAAAAACTCAATGTCTTTGTAAGTAAATTTTCAATGAATGGATACATAATTGTTGCTCGTTCTTCTTTTGCTGAACTGATTTAAACGCAGGTACATTATAACCTGGTTTAGTAATTACAAAGCATTATTCCGGTACTGCGGCACGACAATTATTATCGAAGTACAAGTGGACAAAACCGCAGGGTGCTGCGGGCATAATATGGCGTTCTCAATAATGCATTGTAACAAAAATTAAATAAAACGATAAGCAAATAAACCTAATCGGATTACGATTCGAGTAGCGGTTTACATACCGCTCCGATTTAATGGAGTCCGCACAATAATCCCGTATCCATGGTATTGGTATCAGTATTGGTATCGACGGTATCCATGTGGTTATCGACACTTTCTGTAATGAAACGCTGCTGATAATATTGGCGAATGACATAAAAATTAATTACCCAGGTTTGGATACGAATTATTTCGTATTTTCATGGTCGACCATATCAAAAATCTTCGAGACTTCTAGGTTGATAATGCACCTTGTAAAATATTTTCACATTTTTAAAACAATGGTCCAAAAGTCACTTCCAGTACGTAGTGGTATAAATTTGTGGAAAAAAAAAGCGGATTTGGGATGTAAAATACATTAAATTAATGTGTTCTTCCGCTCTCACTACCACCAGCACCCTCATACGCACTTGGTGCTAAGGGGCCGCGGTGCTCTTTCAAGAAAGTCCCCTAAAAACTAAACAAGCTATCGAAACAAAGTACTTACATCCAGGGTTGGGCAGTATTTGAATTACTTGTAATTAAAATACAAATACGTATTTTGTATTTGTATTTCAATTACTTCCTTAAAATGTAATTTGTAATTCGTATTTTAAATACCTGACGACGAAGTATTTTGTAATTAGTATTTCAAATACTTGAGGCTCCAAAATACATTTTATCAAAATACATTTAAACTTAATTTACCATCATTGCACTCTCTGCAACGATGGTAAAGCAGCTAGAGTTGACAATACTGCACCTGTTAGTAATGACGTCAGCACATCACGCTACCTACCACAATTTGTCAAATTTCTTTAATAGATTTTGAACCCTATGGTTTAATTTTTGGATTGGTAAAATTTGACAGATTCGGGCAGGTTGAGCTGCTGGCGTCTTTACACTGTACGCTATGACTATACGTCAGACTTGGTTAAAAACGCAAAAAAAAATGAACATCGAATTGTGAAACGGCTAAGAATTCCCTCTATTTTTCAGCCATTAAGTCCATGCTGGTCTAGATTACTCATTTTGGTAAAATGTAATTTGTAATTAGTATTTTGTATTTCAATTTAAAATAGCTAAAATACTGTATTTTGTATTTTATATTTCAAATACCTTACATAAAGGTATTTTGTATTTTATATTTTAATTACTTGCGATACTGTATTTTGTAATTTGTATTTCAATTAAAGCAAAGCATGTATTTTGCCCAGCCCTGCTTACATCTATTTAATAGTAGATTATGCACCGAGGGGCTAAAGTTGTGTCTTATGTCACGGGCGTCATATTGAATCTCGAGCGCAATGAAGGATTCGGGATTTAACTCCCGAGCGTAGCGAGGGAGTTAAGAGTTTAACTCACGAGCGAAGCGAGGGAGTTAATACAAGAATCCTGAATGCAGCGAGGGATTCAAGCTAGCCCAAGGCAAAGACACCTTTAGCCCAGAGGAGGATACTCTACTTTTTACACCTACTGTGAGAAAATAATAGCCATAGTACGAAAAACAAAGTATTTATTAAATAAAAAAACAGTAAGAATAACATTTAGAACTAGTTATATAGGTACACTTATATATTAATTCAAGTTAATTGTAACATTTGAGACATTAGTCCAGTTGTGCAAAGATATAGTTATGTTTTTATTTGGTACGTTTATAGATGTTGATGTGGAATTTATTTGAGTATTGCTCGTCAATGCTTCAGAATCTTGTATTTGCAGAGAAGCATTTTGGGTGGTGAAAGTTGGTGAATGTGGTGAATGAGGCACAGGGAAAGATGGAATGTGATGGTGTGATGTTGAAGGTTGTGGTGAAAAAGAATCAGATGACGTTTTTAAAGTGATGCTGTTACCAATTTGACAGCTTATTTTATTTTTGTTTTGTACAGAATTTTCAATGTATCCTTCTGCTACTGTATCCGATTTCCAGCCACCATGTCGTTTTATTTGGGTTATATCTGCTCCCGCATCCGCCAACAGTGTAGCTGACGTTCGACGAAAAGAATGACCCGTATAGAACTCGATATTTGGTAATCCTAAGTATTTGGCAATTTCCTTCGGCATGGCACTCATTTTATTCTTCCCAATCACTTGACGGGTGCATTTTCCACTACTGAACGCTACAAAAAATCGGTTAGTGTTTATGTTAGGAGGCCGCAGAGCTTGATACTTTTCCACAACCTTTACATATGCTCCGCGGATGACAAATGACCTTTCCTTTTTGGTTTTAGTGTCTGGCAACTTAATCAATAACAACTCTTCTGAGTGTTTTTCTATATCTTGGACCTTCATGTTTACCATTTCTTGACAACGACAAGCCCCATTCACTCCAATAATTAAAGCCACCTGTAACAAAAATAAAAATAAATTTTACTAACAACATACGTAAATTCAGTAAGTATACATAAGTGTTCTTGTTGGTATTTGCTACCATGTGGTATTTTATTTAGTTTATAAATAAAATGATGTACTTACTTTTACGGCAAGCAGCTATGATCAGGAGCTTCATTTAAAAAAGTTTCAATATTCATAGGTGTGAAAACTTTCGATTTCTTTGATTGGTGACCTTCCGATTTCCTCTTTAGAAATGCTAATAGCTTAGCGTATGTCTTGATATTTATATTGTGTTTCATGCTTATTGTTGACCTAAGCATTGAATAAGTACACCATAGGCTACTTGACTTCTGAGTACAAGATAAATGCTGAAAATACACTAATAGAACTGGTTCCGAAATGGACTTGACGCCTTTCGTACTTTTCCATTTTTGGAAATTGTCATAGGCTTTTATATAAGTTTCCTTTGACTTTTCCGGCAGTAAATCATTGGAAATATTATTAGCTTCGGTTGTAATGAATTCAGGAGTACAATCACTTTCATCACTCGACATTTTATAATACTTTGTTGATAAATTTAAAATTTAAATGCCAAAAATTCGCGCCTTTATTGCGTCTACCAATAAGTAGCCAAGACACGATCAATTCGATTTTCGAAAAAAAAAGTATCTTCTATGGTTTTGTCGTGTTTGTCCTAATGATAATATCACTCTCATGGATGTGGCGTTTGTGTAAACTAAGTTTTATACAGGGCTGGTAGAATGGTTTTGGATGATTGGCTGTATGCATTTTGAATTTAGAACGTCATTGGAGACGCTCGTGAAAATAGAGTATTTTTGATAAAATGTGATAAATCGACTACATATATTATAGATAGGTTTTATTATTTATTTACAAAATCCACAGCAATCTTAGTGCAGTTTATTTAAAATAAATTAACTAATGTTACAGCCAATTACTATTACCTACGGTATTACGGCGCGGTACGGTATTTGTTATTATTAATGCCAGTTTTAATGTTATTTCATTCCTTTTAAAAAATGGTTCGTAGGTAGTTATCTAATTATTCTTACAATATTATGTCTTCGAAAACATGGCAACGATATGAAGAAGCAATCGTTATGATTTTTTAGGAAATCGAGAATAGATATCATCCACGCGTAGTAAGGGTTTCGAGAATAGCTTTCCTCTTTCTGGCACACTAAATCAGACTTGGCTGTATGGGCTCAGCTCCCTTTGCCTGCCCCAAAGAGGGACGAAAAGAACCAAAAAAAAAAAATCTAGGCTGCATGGGCTAGATAGATCCCTTTGTCTTCCCAAAAGGGAAAAGAAAATTTAAAAAAAAATCTTTCTGGCACCAAAGGGTGTTTGTTGTTTATAAACATATTCCAAATTCAAATCACATTATTGACCAGCGGGTAATAATGAAATCCAGTACAACATTATTGACCGGCTGTGCCCTCGGCCACTAATGACTCACTTTAGGTTAAGGTTGCTTGACATATAATTAGACATTTTCGAGCAGGTGGTGTGAAAATATCTTTTTTGCCTACAATATTACCTACATGTGAGCAATTTATGGTGGAAATTAATAATCTATCTCGGTTGGTATTCGATTGGATTTTCATTGTCTGTAACTAATCAACGACCGTATTTGCAAGCGAGTCTTTAAGATGTCCAATCAGAAGCTGTCGTCAAAAACAAGCAACGCGTTTGTTTTTTTTTTCGTGGTAATGTCATCAAATGAGTCCGGAGGGCGGGAGGGACTGTCAGACTTGTACTGACTAAAATCCACGGTGTCCTTCAATAGCCCTTTATGTTCCGGGGTCACGGTGATGAAATAAGTCCCGCGACCCCGGCAGACTTTGGCCCTCTGCGTCATTATGCTGACACTCTTTGTGGCGCGTGTGGTACATGACGCGCCGTCGACCCGGGAAGGAACTCGATTTGGACTGAGATTGAATATTAATAGATATCGGGCGTAACTGATATGAAAACTCATCATGAAATAAAAATGTTTGACCAACACTTTAATTAAACGGTTTGACCACAGAAAACTCGCACTAACCGAAACCATACATCGATGAACCAAATTCATTTAACTGAGTGTTCTCTTCAATAATTAAAATTTGGTTCTATAAAAATATTTGCGTCACAAACTCCGGGCCGTTTCAATTAATTTACGTTATGGCGTTAGCTATTTTTGTTTTTTTTTTTTAATTTGATAAATTGACAGCGATGGCGCGGGCCCGGCCTTTTGTAAAATATTTTGTCAGGATCAAGTAATTTTCAATTTTGTGACAATATTTTTCATATCCTTTGTAGGTAGCGGTACCTACAATAATTGCATTCAATATTATATTTTTATGCCTACTTAAAATATCTTTTAATTCGTAAAGAAAAAACAGTAACAAAAGAAACATACAGCACTAGTCGTATAATAACTATATTTTATGAACAAAGCAAAACTATGGAATAATAAAAATGGAACATTTTTCAGGTTTAACTGTTAACCTTAAATTAATACCGAAACATTCCAATCACGCCATTATTTAAGTATCTATCTACCCCATATCAAGTGAGTGATTTCATATTTTTGCTTGCTAGTTAAGTATTTAAGGTTAGGTCGGTTAGGTTAGGTTATAGGGTAAATTTTGCTTATAAGCTACCTATTTAGCGACGGAGCTCTACCTACCTACATAGGTAAAGACTGTTAGGAATGTATACTACCTTGTAGGTATTACTAATTAGCTGGTAGCTGTACCTACCCGCTTAAAAATCTTACTCAATTACCTACCCAGGATTCACCACCTTTTAACCCTAAGTTACAAATAAACAACTAACTTCACTAAGCTATTGTGCACATCACCCAGTTTCATCTAAAAACGTATTTCACTTAATTCTATGGAGGTTCCCGCGTAACTTGTTTTTAATAGTTTCCTTGGGTTAAAACCGAGATTAAGACCTTCGCACACAAAACGACCTCGTTAAGTAAAATTCTATTAGACTTGTCAATAGGTGCGTCCATGCAGAACGAGCAGCCTCGGGAGGCTTTTGCCGCGCGAGGAAACTGGCTGGCGAGGCTGTTCGCTCTGTGTGGACGCGTCTATTGTTTCTAAACAGAGGTACGAAACAATATAAAAAAAGCCGACACTGGATGGCTCAGGCACTCGGTCACTCTGCCGCAGCAGCACACGCGCTTGCCTCGGCCGAGAAAAGTCCACACTAACCGAGCTCTTTCGCCCGGAAAATGCCACGCGAGGCGGCTCGCTCTGTGTGGACGAACCCAATGAAGAAAATTACTGTGCAATGAAATGCTTTTTAAACGACTGCCATTTGCAGCTTCTGGGTGCGTTTGATTCATCGTAGCCATCAGCAATTGCTGTCCACCAAGCAGGTACGATATTGTTTCTGAAATTACTTAATAAATTAATCAACTCAATCCACTGCTGGACATAGGCCTCTCCAAAGCTCCCAACACAATAAGTACGGCCTTTTTTATAAATGCTGTGCTGCAACCATTCTAGTGTGTTTGTGAGTCCACTCATCTTACCGAATCTCCTTTTGTGTTTTCCATAATATAGTCATCGTCGTCATCGAATATCTATATGGGAAATAAACTATGCATATAGTGTCGCTAATTACAAAGACTTGATACGGAAAGAAAAAATCGAACCGCGAGTGTTAAAATTGGTCTTTCGTTAGCCCAATATCATGTCTGTGAGTCTTCGTTAAATATTCCATAACCTCATAAAAATACCAACTGCATTTTAAAACAAACTGAATCGAATGTACGATGGCCTTTACTCAAGCTATTCAAAGGTCTGAATCAAGGCATTTCCATAATCCGCTATTAGCAAGACATTGTTCTGTTTTAAAACGATTTTTTAACGCTTTTTTCTTTGCTGTGTTAAGTTGATTATTTCTAAAGGATGAAGAAGAAATAAAAGGGCTTATAAATATGTAAAAGTTTTATTTTTCAATTTTAGCGGGAACACTGATCTGATGATTTCACAACCCAAAAAAACCTAAGTAACCACGTTTAAAAACATTCATAGTGACTGCCATGCAGTTTTCGATCCAGAGATTAAACAGACATCATCCGCTTAGTTCAAAATTCGTCTCATTAAGAGCGCGTAAGCGCTTCATTAAAAGTTTCGTTAAAAACGGTTCAGTCATTTCGAAAAATGAAATGTCGTATACCTAAATGCTGATAAACTTAAACATTCTTGCGAATGTTTCATTACAGATAAACGAAAGCGTTTTATCGAGCATTCTAATAAGCGTTCTGCGAACTCATTGCCGAGCCGTCTGTCAAGTCTGCCATCTTCATAAATAAATTTTTAACGACTATCAATTTGAGCATTCGCTAGAAAGATCGTGAAAATGTTCATAGCGATGATCTGTTTATACAAGTGAATGCTCAGATTTATCAGCCAGCACCTTTTTTTTTAGTGTGGTAAAATCATCAAATGAGTCCTCTCACCCCGGGCAGCCCTTTATGTTCCGGGGTCACGGTGATGGAAATAAGTCCCGCGACCCCGGCAGGCTTTGGCCCTCTGTGAGGGGGCCCCGTCATTTTGCTGACGTTCTTTGAGGCGCGCGTGGAACACGAAGCGCCGTCGACCCGTGAATGGTCCATGGTCGTGCAGCGAGTTGCCATCAGCCAGCACCTTATGGCGAACACGCTCTTATGCATTAAAAAAAAGAATTTCTTCAAAATAAATAAAACGGACTACAGTTAATTAATATTCATATTATTCTTGTGTATTTTCGCGAGTGCATTAATATGTAGATCGTGGCATTAATACGTTGTTTTTAAGCCTTCACACGTCGTTTCACGTCAAAAGTATTTGTGAATGGGTGTTGACGTTATTTAAATAAGAATGTTAAACAGCTGTGTCATCAGGCGGTCTGAAAAGCACTTTCCATATTTTGTTTCGTCACTCAACCCCGATAATCTATGAAATCAAATACTGTTAGGCGACCACATTGAGAATGAAACTGTACTTGCGCCATATTGTGACGTAATTATAAAATCCTCTTTTAATATAGAGTGTGTTTTTTTCCAATATCAGTGGGTTTGATTCCTGGCCAGGATTACTGATTTTTCTTAAATCCAATGATGCAGTTTTAGTTTTCGTCAAAATCGGCCTCGAGACTCTTTTCAGCATTTTCTATATTCTTCATAGTTCAACGGATATTGCCATCCACGCCCAGTTTGAAAATTCACCCTGTAAATACCGTATGAAAAGCGGAGGAAGTTTTCATATTTAAACAAAATAAATGTCCACTCCAACAAGTCAAAAACAAAGAGAGTCAGATCAGCAAGGGAAACTAGTTGACTAGAAGTACTAGAAGTCTTAGTATTTCTTAGAAACCAGAGCATTGCATCTAATATTAACTAAAGTTCAAAAGTTTTCACTCTTGTTTGAGTTTAGTTGTCATAAGTTCATGTTAGGTTCTAGGAAATGTTTGAGTTGTTGAAAAGTAATGAAGTCTGTCTTGAAGAGCGTGTTTGGCGGTGTTAAACGAACAGCATTTCATACAAGCTTCCCAAGTTCTTATTATACGAAATACTGAACCGATTTAGCGAACCGAAGTAAGATACATAAGTAGGTTTAAAAGATAATTTTCTAAATCTTCGGTTAAATAAACCTTGTTTTAAACAATACTAAATAATAATAAGTACATAGGACAAAAAAACAAAATGAAAAAAGTAATCTCTGACCATTGAGCTATTATTACCACATAAAGAGGCGACTAGGCGCGCACACACATCCTGGATGGGACACAGTGGTGATACGTGGTGTCGTCTCTATACGTAGTAGTAATAGCTCAATGTCTCTGACTTAATTATTACTTATTACCAATGATGAAATATAAATCAGTAAAATTGCAGTTAAAACAATTCTGTTAAAAGATCTGAACGAATTAAATTAAAACTTTACTTGTTAAAATTAAGTTTAAATGAATGCGAGTAATTTAAAATTCTCAATTTGGAAAACCCATTTTCTCTTTGACCTAAGAATTTATGATCGAAAAAGACGAATCTCATTTGAGTTGTATAATGAGGAATGACTGAAATGAAATAAAGTGAAAGAATACAAATTGATTCACTTTCTAATTAAATTTAATTTAATTTATTCGAATTAGATAGACAATACTTTCTCACGCTTTCAAAGCTTCCATGCCCAATTTACACTAACTGTTAATGTCTTTAAGGTTCACTTTAGTTTGGTTTATTGGAACGGTGTTTTAGAAAATAACAAACGTCTTTACTCATTGATGATTTTATTTCGACTGTTTCTACATATTCCTGCATGCATTAATATATGAATTGAACACCAACAACTGTTTTTTTTTTCTTCTTAAACTTAGCCCTTCACTAGGTGTTTCTCCTGAGTCTTAGGTGCGTTTACGAATTTATCTATATCGTGTCTTAGGTAATGGCAAAGTAAGATATCGCCTAAACATATCAACCATATCAGAAAAGAAGTAGGTATACAGGGTATAATATACTGCTACCAAAAGAGCCCCCTTATTATATTTTTATCCCATTCCAGCTAAAAGAAACTTCCTTTATGAATATTCCGTCGTCTTTGTCTTACTTTGCTCATATGGTTATGTGCCATTTCCGTACTTAAGTGGCTACGTTATACTAAGTTATGAGAACAAGTTGAAGTCTTGCGTAATTTCAACAAAACTCATTACTGTCTACTTAAGGGGATCCTCAGCAAAATGTGTAAAACAATAAAACCCAAACACTTTCATGGTTTTTGTAGTCATAAAAACGTTGTAACCATAAAAATATATGTAGTTTTGTACAACAGTTTTAGGGCCGGTATTTCAATATCAGCTTATCTCGAAGTGATCCAGGATTAAAGATAAGAACGACTTAGGTGTATTTCATTATAGGATTAAAGTTAAGCGGCAAATAAAGTCCACCCTAACTAGCCTTAATCTAAGTGGAGGATTTCTTTCGCTTAAGTTCCGATCTGAGATTGAAGTGTGGCTACCTCAAAAAAAAGTTGCTTCAGGGTAATTTTTTTTGACCCGCAAAAATCAACACGATAAGGTAGGTAATGAAATAATGGCCGTTTGCTTGATAAATAATAATTTTATGCACGCGAATTATTAGGAGCCAAGTCTTTAGCGAGGAATAAACAGCTTTTTTTTTACTGATAGCCAATTTGTTCTATAAGTCGTTATTAGAGAATAGCAACATTAATTGTTGCTAGTAAAATGTCAAAATTGAAGTACATAATGAGTTTTGAATCTGTTGTCGTTGCGTGTGATTTTTTTGTGTGGTGATCATTTAAGTATTTTTGTTTCGATTCGGTACTGTTTCTTGTTCGGAATAATTTCAGAATGGAGAAAAAACGATGCACCAACTTCAGTGCAATCGAGATAAATCTGCTGAAAGATATAGTCTTGAGTAAAGCACATATAATAGAAAATAAAAAAAGTGATGCTAATACATGGAAGACGAAAAAAAACTGCTGGGAAGAAATTAGCGTTGAATTTAACAGCAGATCTTTAAATCCAAAATCTGCTGAAACACTTCGGAAAAAATGGGACAACATGAAAAAAACCGTGAAAGATAAGGTGACGGGCCAAAGAAAATATGCTCTTGGCACGGGGGGAGGTCCTCCAATGCCACCTCCGAACCTCACCAAAGAAGAGGAAGGAATATTTAGCCTGATTAGTGTTCAAGCAGCAGGCACTGAGTCTGTTTGTGATAGTGACTATCAACCTGATACTCCTGTACAAGTTACAAGTCAGGACCCCATAATAATAACAGATATCACACTGGATATGACCAATAATGACAAAGAGAATTTGAACGCCTCTGAGGTAATGCTACAAGTTGTAAATATATTAAATACCAACCTGTTTCTTTTCATCTTTTTCACTACCCTGCTACATTTGTTTACTGACAAAATTTAATACTTTTGTTATTATTTTCAGAGTATCTATTTGGAAAATGACATGCAAGAGGACGAACTTCATAAGTGGAGTGACTACACTCCAAAAACATTAAGGACGAAGCCAACCCTACAATTAGTTACAGATGATGATAAAGAAAATCCTTTCCGCAGATACCGGAAGCGCAATCACACTGGTCAATTGACAAACAAAGCCTGGACTGAATTGGCAAAAGATAAAAGGGAACTATGTCAGATGAAAAAAGAACACATGCAAGCCCTTATTGCTGAAAGCGAATCAAGAAAACGCTACTATGATTTGCAAAATCAATTATTAGAATTAGAATTAGCAAAGAAAAAGAAAGAGGATTCACTTTCGGAAAATTAGGCTTTTACTGTTATAATAGTACCTAGCGTTTTCTTGATTTGCCTTCTTACTTGTTAATTTTTTTCAAGTTTAAGTAATTAAAACACAATGTTAATTTAAATAATTTATTTTAGTACCCCTTCCTACAAATTATTAAAATAATGAATGTATGGCAGAACATGTGGAGAGACATTCTGGCTGCCTCTATAAAACGGATCCACTGGCACACTGCTAGTCTCCAAGATAGCCTGTTCAATCTCTGGTAAATTGACAGGTGGATCACCGTTATTCATTTTTACTGCAACATTATGCAATATTGCACAGGCCACACATATATGCTGCACTTTTGTAAGTGCCAAGCGAATACCAAGTGCTAATACAGGGAACCTTCTCTTCAAAACACCAAATGTCCTTTCAATGGGGTTTCTGGTTCGAATTTGAGCTTCATTAAATAATTCTTCTGCTGTTGTAGTAGTCTGCGCAAGGGGAGTCAGACAATAATCTGTAACAGCATAACCACTATCACCTAGCAGAACAGATGCATTAAATTCTCCCCTTTCAAATCTCTCTTTCACCAGACTATTCTGAAATATTCTTGAGTCATGAGCTGAACCGGGCCAACGAGCAACAATATCTTGAATGATCAAATCAGCCGTACATATGGCTTGAACATTTAATGAAAAAAATTGTTTTCGGCACCGAAAAGTCTCAGCCTGCGCACCACCTACAATGTTAATCAAAAACAGTTACTTTGTAAATTGAACTCATTACAAAATTAAAGTGGAAACATTATACTATGGCAGCAACTAACAACTGCAGCACAGATTTTCACTACTTAAAACTTTGTGAAATTATGAAAATAAACAGAATCTGGAAGCCAATAACAATGACTGCCTTGGAATATTTTAATCTGATTTATTTTCCTAACAAGTCACTCACCTGGAGATTCAAGTTTTATATGTGTGCAGTCTAGGGCTCCAACCACATTTGGGAATTTTGAAATTAAATAAAATTTCTTTTTAATTTCTGCAATATTTTGGTTTGTTGGCATTGCTATATATTTAGAACGTAGTTTTACAATTGCTAGTAACACTCTCCATATATGTTTTCCAGCTGTTGACTTGTGTATGCCCATAAAATCTCCATTGCATAGCAAAAAATTACCAGTTGCCAAAAACTTCAATGTTAGCAATAGCATTTGTGATGGTGTTAATGCTTTATTTCTGAAACAAAAAATAATTCATGATTTCGGGGTTACATTAGAAGTCTGTGAGGAATCTATGTACCTATATGTAGGTACAGGTATTCTTTTGAAATATTACCTCGTAGTAGGCCATTTGATTTCGTCCCTTATCTGTTCCAGCACAACGTATGCTGTACGTTTCGTTAGACGAAATCGGTCGTAAAATTCACCTTCATTCCATTTTTGGAAATGATTCTCTCTTTTTCTATAGATCCGTATACGTCGTGGGGTCGTAGAATAATTGATAAATTCAATAATGTCCTCATCATCATCACTGCTCGAGCTAGAAGTATAGTAATACTTACTGAAACAAAAACATTTTATAGTTATCTATTTGCCAAGTTGTAAAATCGTGGACAAAGAGGGAAAACGGTAGCCAGGTACTTACGTGATACTACTCAATTGTTGAGACAACTCTTCATTCATTTTTCGCAGCAGAAATGTCGTGAACTTGATTTTAAACTTGATAAATTATTATTTAAATACGATTTAAAATCCAGACAGCAGAGGGAAGTAAAAAATTGGCAGGCAGAAGTGTCATGTTCATGTCAGTCAGTCGTTAATGACAACAAAAATCATAGACAAATGACATAATCTGTTGCATTATTACTATTTATCCTAGATTGGCTAAGGCGAGGAAGATCCGGATTGAAATACGCTTCTGTCTTTCAAAAGTGAGACTTAGCTTAAATGCAGGACTTAACTTAAGCAATAAGTTAAGGTAAGATTGAAATACCGGCCCTTAGTCTGAATTTTTATGTCTTTACATACTTAGTAGATACCTATAAAGAAAAGTACCAGTTGCTAAGAGCTTGAATTTCTATTGCGCTGATGTCGCTTCGATTGCGTACTATCTGTCGGTATAGATATTTACGGCCGATCGTACGCAACTGACCAAAAGCGACAGAGAATTACAGGAATTCAAGCCTTACTGTGACTGTACTCACATAACTTCTAAACTACTGGACCGAATTGGATCATTCTTGTTTTATATTCTTTATTGTTAGGACCAGATTTATATTTTTTCGAAGAAAATCTTCAGAATATCCACAGAGGAGGTCAAAACCCCGAGTAAAACTGGGACGTACCACTAATAGCTTACAATGCCAAATTTTGGGAGATTAGTCTACATGCCTGCTCGGCAATAATAAATCTCACTCAACCTGTCAATATGTGCACAGTAACCGGGTATTTGTAACTGCCAATAACAGACGTATATAATACCCGGATCGGCTTCACGTCGGCAGGCATAACCGCGTGTAATACGACGTGAATGCGGCAAGACATCGGCTTACAAATGATGTACATGTTCTCGAAGGCAAGCCGGGCTTACACGCTCTTGGATCTTGGCTTGATAGAACATCGATGGATATCTATAAATAATGTTTGCGGTTGCATATGAAATCGTTCGTCAATCATTGACCAATTCAATTATTGAACCGTGATTCGGCTAGGCATATCGTGGTCCGTTACCTCTTCATGATCTGGATCATCGTCGACGAGAACGATTTGGGTTACTCCAGGATACGCAACGGGGCACTATATCCTCCTAGAAATAGGAAATTTCTCCTGTATAGTTAAGTCTAAAATAAATACACCGGTTTTACATAGTTACGACACAGCTAGTGATGGTTATCATTAGACTATCATAGATAAATACCAGGTCCGTGCGCACACCTGCATGCCATAGATACTATCGCTGAATCCAGCCTGCTAGTTTTAACAAAACAAAGCGAAACAGGAACAACTCATTTGCATAATGGCGCCGACTCCAGCTGACCGAAATACTCGTAGGTAAGCTGCGCATTTGACTCATACGAATTGCTGTAACTACACACGCGAGCAAAAGTATAGAAATACTTACTCAGATTCCGGGCAATCTTGAGAACCTACCTATAAAAGATTAAATCATGCTAAAATCATTTTGAACAAAACACGCCGAAACCACAAACAAATCCTGTCCAGTAATTACTGGATCTACATGAATACTATCTAGCGACATATCTACTGGTAGATGGCTTCCCTATTCCTAATGGCCATGTAATCTAGCGAACAATGCGATAGAAACGGGAGGTGCAATCTGACCAGACATGCCGGACGTAATTAGTGCAAGTATCCAGACAGTGTAGGTTTGTTGCAGTCATTTGAAATGGTGTCTAACTTACTAGACGTTGCGGCTTACTTTGGACTTAAAGACATACTTTTGCGTATTTTATAAAAATTAGACTGGTTAGCCACGAACCACCTTTCACCTTGTGATATGCGTAATGTAATGAGTCAAAGACTGCTAAAAAAACAAAAAGTTGTTTTAGAAGATTTTTAGCGCCTCTTTTCGAACTCGGTTAAAAATGAAAGAAATTGTTAGAAATTAAGTATTTTCTTAGTCTATGCATTACATTGACAGTTGTTATTATCTGTGTATTTTTCTCCATGGCTCTCTCTTGTCTCTGCCCCGGAAAAAAAGCGCGGGAACTGCGAAATAATAGGCGGTCCTTTTTTTACTTCTTGAAATTTTATTTCAATTTTAATTTAGTTTGTACATATTTTCCTGTTTTTATTCTGCTAACGATTAACTTAGTTTATAAAACAAGTAGTTTTCATAAGATTTAAGATGCCTAAGAAAAGGAAAAAACCTAAACAAGATTCTGGTGAAGAAATTGTCACTGGTCTTCCGGATTCATCTTCGGAGACAAGTGAATCAGACTACGTTGACTCCTGCACTGCGGAAGAAAAGACTGCAGAGAAGTATGCCCCGTATAAGGTGACAGACTATAGTCGCAGGTACCCTGAGGACGCCGTAGCTGGGTATGACTTTATTGTTTTTATTGAGAGCACTAATGAAGAACAACCAATAGGCCAAAGAGATATGATGTACCTGAGTGGATGCTTCACTAGATTTGTTAAAGGGATTAAGTACTTGAAAAAGATCAACAGATACAAAATCGGCGTAGTTTTCGATCGCCCGAATTTAGCCAATTCATTCTTGGATAATGTTACTTTTCTGAGAGAACAGTCGATCAAAGCGTCGATTCCGGCTGGAACGACAGAATTGTCTGGAGTTATCACGTCAGTACCTACGGATATGTCAAACAAAAAAATTTTTAAAGCAATATCAAGTTCAAAAAAAATTATAAGCGTTAGAAGAATAATGAAAAAAGTTAGAGTAGGTAGCTCATCTGAACTACAGCCTACCCAAACTGTAGTTATTACTTTCGCTTCATCTACATCTTTGCCAGATTACGTACATATTAAGATGTGGCGGCTTTCAGTACTGCCCTATATTCCACCAGTCAAGCAGTGTTTCCGTTGCTTACGTTTTGGGCATTTAGCCAAATTTTGTAAAAATTCGCAAAGGTGCTCAGTATGTACTGAGGGTCATTCCTTCAAGGAGTGCTCTATACCTGCTGAAAAAGCTGTATGTGTCCATTGCAAAGGTAATCATCTGTCCATATCTGGCCAATGTCCCATTAAGAAAAAAAAGATTGCTGAAAGCAGAAACACATTGAAAACCCCTTTTTCGGACTTATTTAATAAAGTTAATTTCCCATCACCGAACAAATCGGAAAATTCGACGGATATTATAAACTTGATGTTGTCTAATAGCACAGCATTAAGTTTGCTGACAGAATCTATTGTTAACTTGATTAAGTTAAATAAAACACAAAATGAAAGTATTTGTACACAAACTATAACATCTGCTATTAGAGAGACTATTAAAGGTAAAAATATTATTATATAAAATTCACTAACAAAATTTTAAATATTGCTCAGTGGAATGCACAAAGTTTGCTAAGTAATAGACTACAGTTTCAGCAGTTTCTCTATAATAATGACATTCATTTAGCCTTAGTTTCAGAAACATGGTTAAAACCACACATACAATACAACATTCGTGGCTTTACCACAGTTAGGAATGATTGTGGTAATGATCACAATGGTGTTGCTATATTTATACGTAATGGTATTGAATTTAGTTTATTAGACACATATTTTGACGATTCTATTCAAAATATTGCAATTAAAATTAAAATTAATAACAAATACATTTCAGTAGTTAGTTTTTACAGTCCTGGAAATTGCAGCCCTACTTTTGAAAAGAACAAATTTGATTCACTAATAAATAGTATACCTAAACCATTGATAATTGCTGGGGACTTTAATGCCCATCACACTTTTTGGGGTTGTTGTAGTGACGACTCTCGTGGCAGAGCTATAATGAATTCCATGGATGAAAACGACTTGATACTCTTAAATGATGGTCAGCCAACTACTGTAGGGTCTCATCTATGGAGACCAAATGGTCTTGATTTAACTATGGTTTCTTCTTCCTTGGCTTTGTCTTGTGAATGGCAGGTTTATCAGGATTCTATAGGCAGCTATCATTTGCCTACCATTACAAAATATGTTATAGATACTGCTAATGATGTGGATCCTTCTAATGTTTCAAATATTCCTCTTCATTGTAATCTGAAATTAGTTGATTGGTCTATTTATAAAAAGATTGTAAATGACATGATGGAAAGTTTTCAGTATAATAACTTGAGTCATATTGATACATATAATAATTTGTGTTCAATAATCCTACAAGCAGTTCAGAAGTCAGTAATCAGTTTTAATAAAAACAATACCACTTGTGACTCTCGCAGATCTAAGAGGAAGCTTCGACTCCCTTGGTGGAACGAGAAGTGTACTAGAGCTGTACAAGATTGTAAGCAAGCATACGTCTTATTTAAATCAAATTCTTGTTTAGACAATTTTATAAGTTTCAAACAAATGCAAGCTCGAAAAAAACGTATTCTGCGACAGGAGCGTCGTGCATGTTGGTTAGAGTTTTGTAATTCTATTAATAGACTCACTCCAATGAGTCAAGTTTGGACTAAAATGAGGAAGTTAAAAAATGTTTCTACAAATAATAGCTTGTTTTCTAGTAATGAATGGATCTCTCAATTTCTGCATAAGTATACTCCTGATTCAGTTCAAAATGCTTACACAGTTAGTCACAATAACTTACAAAATTGCACAAATAATTTCATGGTGAAAAATTTTTCTATTGATGAGCTAAAATCTGCTTTAAGATCAAGAAGAGATTCAGCATGTGGCTTAGATTGGCTCTCATACAAAATGTTCAAATTATTAAATTCACACAGTTTGTCTATATTTTTAAATATTTTGAATTCACTTTGGCATTGTTCTATTATTCCTGAGGAATGGAAAACAGATTGTTTAATACCTATCCTGAAACAGGGTAAAGACCCTAACAGCGCTGACTCATATCGTCCTATTACTCTAAGTTCGTGTGTTGGTAAAATATTTGAACAGCTTCTAAAACAACGTTTGATTTTTTACATTGAAAGTAATAATCTATTACCTTACAATCAATTTGGCTTTCGTTGTGGTCGTTCTGCTCGGGAAAGTCTTAGTCATTTATTTCTGGATATCCATAGTGCTCTTGTCGAGCATAAAATGTTGGGATGTGTTTTCTTTGATATTGTTGGTGCTTTTAATAATGTAAATTTAAGTACATTGTCATCCATTCTCCTTTCACTAAATGTTCCTGAAAAAATAGTAACTTGGATTTTTGAGTTTTTAAATGAACGTAAACTGTATGTAAAAGTCAATAATCAATTAATAGGACCTAGGTATTCTTATAGAGGAGTTTCTCAAGGAGGAATATTAAGCCCCCTATTATTTATTTTATATATTTGTAGATTAAATACTGTGTTAGGTAATGATGTCTGTAATTTACAATTTGCTGATGATTTGGTTGTATATTGTTCAGGAGAAAACCTTAATAGCATTGAAAGCAAACTCAATGCTAGCTTGAAAAAATTGGGACATTATTTTGAATGTCTCAGTTTGGAAGTCAGCAATGAGAAAAGTAAGGTTGTTGTCTTTTCCAAAAATGTTGTTGGTTCTAATAGTATTAAAATTTATTACAATAATAGACTTATGTTAGTGGATAGTTCCATAAAATTTTTAGGTGTTACTTTTCTCAGTAATTTTAAATGGAACGTGTATGTTGACTACTTAGCAAACAGAGCATTAAAAGCTTGCAATATTTTGAAATCTCTCGCTGGCACTTATTGGGGTGCTGATCCAGGGACATTACTGATTTTATATAAGTCCTTAGTAAGAAGTCACTTTGAATATGCATTTTTTTGCTATAGTGGTGTACAAAAACTAGTTGAAAAACTAGAAAAAGTGCAAAATAGGTGCTTACGTGTTATTTTGGGAGCAATGTGTTCAACACCTATAGTGTCAATGCAGGTTGAATGTAATTTGCCTCCATTGATAATTAGATTCAATTATCTCAGAACAAAATTCTTCATTAAGATTTCTTCTATCAGTGATCATCCTCTTCTATTGCAATTAAAGAAGGCTATTCATGTGACCAATCCCCCTTTTCTAGTACAAGGTTTATCTGAAATTTTAAAAGATTGTTCTAATCAAAATTATTTTTCTAGCTCCATTTGGCCCTGTTATTTATATTCCTATGAATCAAAGTATTGTCCATTTAAAATAGTAATCAATGAATCTTTGAAATTTAAAGAGGATGTTTACAGAATGCTTGAGGAATGGAATGGTTACAATCAATTGTACACTGATGGCTCAAAAAATGATAATGCTGTATCTATGGCTATTTATGACGTTCAGGCTCGAAGTGGGTTTGGAAATAGGTTATCTTCAGTAGCAACTGTGTATACAGCAGAGGCTATGGCAATACTCAGTGCTTTAGAGTATATTGAGTCTAGGCAAGAAAATAAATGGATCATTATCAGTGATAGTATGAGTGTATTGAGAGCACTAGAAAATCCCAGTTGTAATGCAAAAACAAGTTACATAATTTATAATATCAGAGAAAAATACAATAATTTACATAAGTTCAAAGATATCGTCCTTTTCTGGACTCCTTCACATATTGGGGTAGTTGGAAATGAACAAGTTGATTACCTGGCTAAATTCATTGTTAATCATCATCAGGAATGTCCAATTTTGAATAATCCCATCCCAAATTCAGATGCGGTGACTTATTTCAAATCAAATCTGGCACGTGAATTTCACAATTTCTGGCAGCAGGTAGTTGAAACCAAAGGAAAGTGGCTAGCTGAAATTAAAACAAAGATTTCTTCTCCTTGGTTTACAGGAGGAAATATCTATCGGAACAGAAAGTTTTATACAACGATTTGTCGTCTACGGCTAGGTCACTGTCGATTTAATGCACATCTGTTTCGAATTGGCATTCTGTCTTCCCCAAATTGTGATTATTGTAATTCTGCTGTACAAACATTGGATCACATTGTATTTGATTGTCCTAATTTTGCTCTTCAAAGGATCATTTTAGTTGATCGCCTGTTAGGTATTTATGAAAATGCTGAAGATATCCCGCGCTCGCTTCAGCAACTTTTGAGGAAAAAAGATTGTTTTTTACCAATTTACGATTATATTGTATCAACTGTTGATGAAATTTGAATTTGACATATCACACTTGACATAAAATTATATGAGATTGAGATACATTGAGATAAAATGATAATGTTGAGATACTTAAAAATAAAACATGAAAGAAGACTTGGCTCCGGCCTAACAAATGGCACTGAACTTGAATATATCAAAAGAAGACTTGGCTTACGCCTAACTATTGGTTATTGAAGACATAGAAAAAAAATAAGACTTGGCTTCGGCCTGACTATTGGATATCGAAGACATTGAATAAAGAAGACATGGTTTCGGCCTTGATTTTAACATAGAAAGACAAGAAAGAAAAGAAGAATTGGAAGAAAAAGAAAACTAAATCAGACTTGGCTGTATGGGCTCAGCTCCCTTTGCCTGTCCTAAAGAGGACGAAGAGAAACAAAAAAAAAAAAATGTCTCTGCCCCGTTCTAAAACGGACATGGTTATTGTTTTGTGCTGTCCAATTAATTAATATTATAATAATCCAAAGACATCAGTGAAATAATTGTTTTGTGTAACGTGTGCATATATTTTGTCAGTAATAATATACGACACAACAAAGAAACAGGACTTATTTATTTTTCATCTCTGCTCACGACATTCGACACGCGGCTGCCGAACTTAAGATCCGCCAACCTCCAACAGGTTAAAGGTCCCAGTGAGCGGGTTCATTGGAATATAATCCAGGGTATTAATCTGAGCCCCTAGAATGCCGTTGGCTAATGAGAATCGTCGCAGTGATGTATTGGATGGCGGCACAACCAATGCCAACAACATAACCTACAACAATATTGAAAAACTACAAGGAATATCAAACTATTTAAATTGGAAATTTTCTATTCGGATGTTGCTGACGCTGGATGGTGTATGGAATTGTGTCGATGGCTCGGACACGGACGCTGCGCGCGATGGTCGTGCGCTGGCGCGTATCTGCCTTTCGATACAGCCAAACCTCTATCAGTTTGTCCGTGACGCCAAAACTTCAAAAGAAGCGTGGAAACGTTTGTCTGATACGTTTGAGGATAAAGGCCTTTATAGAAAAGTATTGCTTCTTCGACAGCTTCATAAGACTGAGTACAATCAATACCCCAACATGTCAGATTACATCGAGGGTGTTATGAGCCTTGTCGCACAACTGTCTGACATAGGAAAAATCATAGAAGATGGTGAGATAGCTGAGATTTTACTTTCTGGCCTACCGGAACAATTTGATGTGCTTGTGTCTAGTCTAGAAACTGCGAGCTTGACAAACAGTCTAACTAGTGAAGTGGTGCGCACTCGACTGCTACAAGAGGATCATCGTCGTAACAACAGCAATATAGACAATTCGGCTCACTTAGCCAACAAGAAGAAACCAAATAAGCTTACCTGCTCATACTGTAAGAAGAGTGGTCACATTGCCAAGCGGTGCTTCAAGAAGAAACGGGACGAGAAAGGAGAGAAGCAAGAAGAACACTCGTTGTTTGCTTCAGCCTACTCGGCTTGTAGTTCTGATGAGTTCATCGTGGACAGCGGCGCTACGGTACATATGTGTATAGACTCTAAGCTTGTTCAGAACGCTAAACAGAAGAAGTGCACTATTTCTGTTGCTAATGGAGAGCATTTGATGAGTGAAAGTCTTGGTAAAGTTTCTCTCAAGTCTAATGTTAGTTTAGAAAATGTATTGTTTGTTCCTAATCTTTCTAATAATTTAATGTCAGTAAGTGCCATGACTGATAAAGGTTATGTTGTTGTCTTTCATGATAATGTATGTGAGATTTATAGTAACTGTAAAATCACAGGCAACCAGGTTTTGTCTGCAAGGAAAAGTAATGGGTTATTTAAATTTAAAGTGCAAGGTCGGCCCACCTCCGGGATAGGTTATTCTCCTTCCCTTCCATATATGCAGGGAATACAGAGTGCCAATGCTGCAGCGTGCGTACCTATGAGTGTATGGCACAAGCGTCTCGGTCATCTTAGTCAGAAAGGTATGTCTGTACTTGGTGGGGGGAATCAGTGTGTTGGAGTTGTTTTCCAGCAGGAAGATGGTATGCCAGGCAGCTGTGTCTCGTGTCTTACAGGGAAGATGCATGAGTCATCGTTTCCCCGGGCAACTGCGAGGCGTGCTGCTTCTCCACTAGAACTGATCCACTCTGACGTTTGTGGCCCGATGCAAGTGAGCAGCTGGGGTGGAGCACGCTACTTGTTAACTTTCACCGATGATAAAACAAGGAAGACGTTTGGCTTTCTTATGAAGAATAAATCGGAGGTTAGTTCCCATTTTGTTACCTTTAAAAATATGGTAGAAAAACAGACTGGTTTGCAAATTAAAATCTTGCGTACTGATAATGATACTGAATATTGCAATAACAATTTAACCCACTTCTTGAAAAAGGAAGGCATTATTCACGAGGTATCTGTGCCTTATTGTCCACAGCAAAATGGTGTCTCAGAGCGCGTCAATCGTACAGTAATTGAAAAAGCTAGAGCCATGTTGCAGGAATCGGGTCTGAGTAATCGCTTTTGGGGTGAAGCTGTAATGACGGCCATTTACTTAAAAAATAGATCCCCCACTTCTGCGTTATCAGATAGAATACCTGAGTGTGAATGGACTGGGTCAAAAATAGACCTCAGTCATCTACGCGTTTTTGGCTGTGTAGCTTATACATTTATACCTGACCAACGTAGACGCAAGCTTGATGCCAAGGCACGAAAGCTTATTTTTGTAGGCTATGGTGAAACATGCAAGGGGTACCGTTTTATTGATCCACTTGATCCTCGAAAGGCTGTTTATTCTAGGACTGTTACCTTTCTTGAGGACAAGTTCATTGGAAAGGAGATGAATTGTGGGCGAGGCAAAGAGCATTTTATTTTTCATGACCAGATAAATTTTATTAATAATGATAATTATAATAATCAGAATGGTTCTATTGAAAATTTAAATAATAATAATAATATTTAAACTCGTATGATAATAATATTATTAATATTATTATCATACGAGCGCGGCATATTCCAGGGTGACAGTCTGAGTCCTTTGTGGTTTTGTCTGGCCTTGAATCCGCTCAGCACATTGCTGGAGGGTTCGGGGCTAGGATATCGGTTGAAGAGAGGTGGTCAGGTCATATCTCACCTTCTTTACATGGATGATCTGAAACTCTTTGCCCCCAACAACTTGCAACTGATGAAGCTACTGAAGGTAACAGAAACTTTCAGTAGCGCCATCAGGATGGAATTTGGTGTGGACAAATGTGCAGTAATGCATGTGAAGCGAGGGGAGATTATGGAATCAGAGGGAACTCAACTCTCGGATTCCATACACCTTAGATCCCTCTCTTCAACAGAGACCTACAAATATTTGGGTATGTCGGAAGCATTAGGCATCAATAATGCTGACATGAAGCAATCGTTGAGGGAGCGCTTCTTTGGCCGCTTGAATAAAGTGCTAAACAGTCTTTTATCAGGTGGCAATAAGGTGCGCGCTTTCAACGGTTGGGTCATGCCGGTGTTGATGTATTCTTTCGGCATACTCAAATGGACCCAGACGGAACTCGACGCCCTGGATAGGAGAGTCCGTTCACTGCTGACTGCAAATCGGATGCATCACCCACGATCGTCGGTGATGAGACTGTATATCCCGCGGAAGTGCGGGGGTCGTGGCTTCTTAAATGCTAAGACCCTGCACAACCGTGAGGTATGCAGTCTCAGGGAATATTTCCTGGAAGCCGACGTGGGGATGCACCGAGATGTGGTCACAGTGGACAAAGGTCTTACCCCGCTCTCCTTGGCTAACGAGAACTGGCGCAAACCTAGAGTACTAGACACTAATGATCGTAGGGAGGTATGGCAGAGCAAGGAGCTTCACGGACGCTATTACCGGGCACTACATGGGCCCGATGTCGACTTTTTAGCGTCCGTATCCTGGCTGCGTTTTGGTGACCTTTTTGGGGAAACCGAAGGTTTTGTCTGTGCAATAATGGATGAAGTTATGATGACGAATAACTACCGGAAATACATTGTGAAGGATGGTACGGTTGACATATGTCGGGCATGCCACCGTCCGGGAGAATCGATCCGACACATTATTTCTGGGTGTTCTCGTCTGGCTAACGGCGAATATTTGCATAGACACAACCTCGTTGCCAGGATTATCCACCAGCAACTTGCTTTGAAGTACAACCTTGTGGAATTGGAAGTGCCGTACTATAGGTATGCGCCCGACCCAGTTCTCGAAAATGGCAATATCTCGTTGTATTGGGATCGACCTATCATCACTGACAGGACTATTGTTGCTAATAAGCCTGACATTGTGGTGATAGATCGACCGGAGCGTCGCGCAATAATTGTTGATATAACCGTCCCACATGACGAGAACCTCGTGAAAGCGGAAAAAGATAAACAATTCAAGTATCTTGATCTGGCTCGCGAGGTTGTTGACATGTGGGATGTGAATACGGCAGTTATTGTGCCGATAGTCGTATCTGCCAATGGCTTAATTGCCAAGAGCCTCGACCAACACCTAAGGAGGCTCTCGCTGGGTGGCTGGATCAAGCGCTTGATTCAGAAGGCAGTACTTCTGGACACGGCGCGTATTGTTAGGAGGTTCCTCTCTCAAGAGCCCTGACCACCGGTGGCCCGGACCCTGTTCCCGGTACTGGTGGATTGCTATTTTTTATATTTTTAAATGTTTTTTAAGTCTTTTTTGTAAAAATATTTAAAAATGTAATTTATTAGGTATGAAGATGAATAAAGGAATAATATTAATGTTAATGTATCGGCTGATAATGATGACAATGTACACTGTGATATTAGTTTTAATAGAAGTGACAATGTTAAGTCTGTAGACACCTCAAATGAGAAACTTTCAGTTTCAGATATGGGCGATTCACCAGCAACAGAGTCGCCACAGTCTGAGCTGTACCGCAGTATTGAAGATGTATCTGAGGATGTTGACGGTGATGAAGATGATGTCCCTTGTGGCGCTGTATCTTCTCTGCCGGCCTCTTCATCTCGAGGAGGAGAGTTGACTATCTTGGAAGGTTCCGACGTGTCTAGCTCTCGTCCTGTGCGTAGTACTCGAGGTATTTTACCCATAAAATTAAAAGACTATGATTTGACATCGTTACTGTCAGCTGCAAGTACATTAGATGAACCACAAACGCTTTCTGATGCCATGAATTCACCGGAGAAGGATGAATGGTACGAAGCTATGAAGGGTGAGTACAACTCCATGATCAAAAACAATGTTTGGGAGTTGGTTGACCGACCTAATATAAATGTAGTCAAAAATAAATGGGTCTTTAAGAAAAAGTTTGATGCTGCAGGTCAATTTATAAAATATAAAGCTAGATTAGTTGCCTGTGGTTATAGTCAAAAGCAAGGCATAGATTATGCCGATACTTTTTCGCCTGTTGTTAGGCATTCGACTCTTAGAATATTATTCAGCATTTCAAATCAGTTGGATCTGAATATGGATCACATAGATGTTACCACAGCTTTTTTAAATGGTAAGGTAGATGAAGTTATCTACATGGAGTGTCCCGCTGGTTTTAAATCTGATGATGAAGATAATAAAGTATGTTTACTGAAAAAGAGCATCTATGGATTGAAGCAGGCAAGTCGGATGTGGAATATTAAAATCCATGATGTTTTATCTAAGAATGGGTTTGTGCAGAGTAAATGTGAACCTTGTGTATATTGTAAAAAGATTAAGAATGAATATACAATATTAGCCTTATATGTCGATGATATATATGTTTTTCATAATGGGTATATAGATAATATTTTGTTACTTTTAAAAGGACATTTTGAAATCCGTCATTTAGGAACATTGAAAAATTGTTTAGGCATGAATGTTTCAATTAAAAAAGGTGTAATTATTCTTGATCAATCTGATTACATAAGGCGATTATTGGCTAAATACAATATGACTGAATGTAAAGCTGTATCTACCCCACTACCAGTAAACTGCAAACTGGACAAATCAGATAAAGATTGTTTAGATGATAATATTTATCAGTATAGACAATTATTAGGATCACTAATGTACCTATCTGTATGTACACGTCCAGATATCTCATTCGCATGTAGTCAGTTAAGTCAGTATAATACATGTTTCGATATGAGTCATTGGCGCGCTGCTAAGCGAGTATTACGCTATCTTGCAGGAACCATGGTCTTCATTTTGTCAAAAGCAATGATTATAATATCATTGCCTATGCTGATGCAGATTGGGCCAATGATTTGTCCGACCGCAAGTCATATACTGGATTTGTTATAAAAATTGGTGAAAATGTCATCAATTGGGAGGCTAGAAAGCAACGTTGTACGGCTTTGTCTAGCACAGAAGCAGAATATCTTGCTATTAGTGATGTATGCAAGGACATTTGTTTTGTTAAGAATTTCTTATCAGAAATAATTGACAAAAACTTTAATGTAACTGTATTTAACGATAACCAGAGTGCTCAAAAGCTTTTACTTGTTAAAGAATACTCCCATAAAAGAACTAAGCATATAGATTTGCGGTACCATTATGTAAAAGACTTAATACAGGGAAAGCAGTTAATGTTAAATACCTGCCTACAGATCAGATGGTCGCTGATGTATTAACCAAACCACTGTGTGGTCAAAAGCATGGTAATTTTGTCAGTAATCTAGAGTTAAGGTGCGTTATTTAGACCTTGAAATGTACCTTGCTTACATGTAGAGTAGGATTTATTTTCGGGTATAGTTCTTTATTCAAATGTATAGAGTCATACTGAATGTGGTTGTTTTCTTTTGTATAGAGTCATCCTTAGAGCATGTAGAGCCAATAGTTTATCTCATGTAATGCATAAGGAGGAGTGTTAGAAATTAAGTATTTTCTTAGTCTATGCATTACATTGACAGTTGTTATTATCTGTGTATTTTTCTCCATGGCTCTCTCTTGTCTCTGCCCCTTGGCTGTATGGGCTCAGCTCCCTTTGCCTGTCCTAAAGAGGACGAAGAGAAACAAAAAAAAAATGTCTCTGCCCCGTTCTAAAACGGACATGGTTATTGTTTTGTGCTGTCCAATTAATTAATATTATAATAATCCAAAGACATCAGTGAAATAATTGTTTTGTGTAACGTGTGCATATATTTTGTCAGTAATAATATACGACACAACAAAGAAACAGGACTTATTTATTTTTCATCTCTGCTCACGACATTCGACACGCGGCTGCCGAACTTAAGATCCGCCAACCTCCAACAGAAATTGGTGTGAGGATGTGACTACTTAAAACTAGAATGCAAACATTGAATGCGATGGTAAATGACCCTATAAGGACGGAAAGAGACCCTATAAGGTAGTATGGCTGGCGTTTGCCACAGGCCGCATCATATTATGTGGTCGTGACCGGGACGTATTTCTACGGACGCTTTTCATGGAAACCAGTTTTCTTGTAGGGATACGTAATAGGCCTTTTTTGTGGTGGTAAAATCATAAAATCGAGCCTTTCCGGCCCCATTACTTTGCTATCAGCTACTTGATGTGCACGTGGAAGTGTCGTGACGCCACGCTATCGACTTAGGCCTGGCCCTTGATCAGACGGCAAGCTAACGCCATCCGCAAGCCCCTCGGCCTCCATCGTGGCTCACCCTCGAAATTCAACCTCTAAACATGTAATAAAACGTCCAATCACATTGGCTCTGAATAAACGGCGTATCGTTTGAAAATCGCACTACCTGAATTCGTGAACATAGCGTTACAAGGCAGCAACAATGAGCCTATCCATAATATAATAGGTTTATTAACTGTAATTCAGTGCACAGCAAACCTAATTACCTGAGCTATTTGCCGCCAATTATAACAGGCGCCTGGTATCGCCACCATATGCACAAATCAATTTAACGCTCATTGAACACGGTATTCGCTTTGAATAATTTAAGGGGATGTTAGATTAGGTTGGGGGTTGCGTCTTATATAACATTGTTCGATTGTAATATAATAATAGTCGTCCCGACCGATTTCAGCCCCAACAGCCAATCTCAGCGAAGATTAGCCATCTACGCAGGACATAATTATAGTGCACTAATGTGTGCGCTGATACAGATGCACTCTCTGTTCCTTTAGAGAGCTTTCCCATGATGCGACGCAATTCGACCTTTTCCAACACAAGTGGAAATCAAACTTACCACTACAACATATGACATAAAACAAGCGGTACATGAAAAACAAAACACGATCGCCACGAAGACGTCAAGTCAATCGACTTGCATCCTTATGTCGTAGTGGCAAGGTCGATTTTCATTTTTAGTTAGTAGAAATTGCAAATCGCACGAGTCGCGATATGGAAAAGCTCCCTTAGGTACTCTTTCAGTCCGATGGGACGGCAATCCAACACGATCGTAGAGAGATCAGGCGCAGGACCAGCGGCTTAACTTGCTTACTGAGGCACGGGAGTAGTATACCGCCAATTTCCAAAATTCGGGCTAGTAGCAGCCCATTTGAGAAATTCTAATAAAAAAACCCAATAAATAGCAATTTTTAGCCTGACCCCGAAATCATGTTTTTCATGCTTTCTTTTTTCTTCAGTGTACCTGGGTAGTTCGCTCGTTCTTAGGTCTCATAATTATGCTGACATTATATGATGGAGCGAAGGGAGCGAAGCTAAGGCATGATTTAGGCCGAGGTTCCACCAAAGCTGTTTTTCAGCACGGGTGACTCCACCAAAGTTGAGATGTCAATAACACAATTATATTGGTTGTTCAAAACACGTCTCCACTCCGCACAGTTCGCTTTGGTGGAATCTCAGCCTTAGGGCAATAAATAAAACTATTAGAATATTTTTTTATGCATTTATTATCCTGTATGAAGTAATGTATTAGTTATTGTACTTATAGCACTAACTTATTACGTAAATAATAACTAAAAATACTAAATTAAAATCTAGATGAAATTGATGGTTGGTTTCTTACTTAAAAGACTAAACTTAAACTTAAATTATTGTTTAAAAGACAGGGAAATCATATAAAGGACCAATTATTATGGTATTTGTTATTAAAATTAAGTAAAAATAGCAATCAGAAATAAAATTAGTAAGCAGGAAACAAAATTATTAATAATACTTAAAATGTAAGACATGGATTATGAATCAGCATTGCGTTACCATTTAAATTAAAATTAATGACCTTAATATTAATTTGTAGACCTAATTAAAACATTAATTGAGATTTAAAATTCATGGTTATTTTATAAAACTTATAACTACGGAAACAAATTATTCCCATTGTATTGAGATAAATTGGCATCGTTCAGGATTTTTTTCGACTTAAAATACAAACAATTATAAATACATATAAATAAAATAATTGTTATGAAGTTAGTTTTGAAACCTAACCAAACCTAAATTATTTAAAATATTTTTTTTTAAATAAAAATCCAATTATAAACCTAAATAATATAATCTGCATACTACCGAGTACTGAGTAATATTTATTTTTTTTACTTTCTAAGGCCCTGATCACACACTTTCTTTCTGTTATAAATCCTATCTCCTTTTAAGAATCTAAAGTTTGTGAAGTTGGTTGATGTTTATTACTCTTTCATACAAAAAGTACTGAACTGATTTTGATGTTTGGCGTATACAGATAGTACTTGAAATAAGACAGGATGGTTTTGGAAGCCCGGGTGATAAGCTAGCACTGTAATATGTAAGGGTGACATGATAGTCTAAAACTATCTTTCTTTTTGTTGCCAAATACCGTACAAAACAGAGTCTTGTGAATAGCCACTAAATGAAAATATAGTTAATTTTTTAATAAAAATAAATGTTTTATCTGTATGTTAGTAATTGGAGTACAAACAGACACAACCTTACCACGTTTATAAATGAACGGGTGTTTACACGGATTCATTTCAGCGCGCGGCAATGTTCTTTAAATTGACTTAAAAAAAATCTAAAATAAACAAGTGATGTTACTTAAAATAATCTTCGTAATGTGTTATACTTGACAGTAATGAAAGTTATTTGAAGGAAGTTCGTTTACACGTGTCCAGTAAAGTAACGAGTTGTTAGTCGAGTAGTTGTTCACACATTGCAAGTTATACTAAACGTTAGACCGTTTCTACTTACTGGCGACGTTTAAACAAGTATTTTTTTAATTATGATGTAAGTTGACAATTATTAGTAACTAAAGATAGATATGGATTATTAAGATTATATTAACAGACTTCTTAAAGCCTGATATACACTAAATTATAATTATGATACTTATTTTAAATTCGGTTTCACACACACATGACATAAACGGTAAATAGTATTCAAAATGAAAATAATCAAAAAGGAATCGCTTAATGATGAAAGGTTTGGCATCTGAAACCATACAAAAAGGTATTTTAATGACACTACAATTAAACTATAAAATATATATTTCTAAATGCTCAACACTAGAAATCTAAGGAGGTGTTATCTAATATTACTAATACTTCAGGCAACTCGACATTGGTGCAATGAAAACCAAACAATGAGTGATTTTTAATCACAGACAACAACTCATTATTAATAATGAAATAATCATTTCAGAACGAAAAACTATACTCAACTCTATTTTTGGATTTTTTTTTTCGAAATATTTACATTCTCGAACTGCAAAAATCAAGCCTCTATAATGGCAAACAGAAACATACTTAACTTCCATACTTACCGAGTTCTAGGCAAAAGCAACTGCAACTGTGTAGCCTTCCATATTCATACCATTGAAACTTTCTAAAAATATTCGCTAAGGAAATTATGTATAAATAATGTTGTAACAGAAAAATTTCAGAACAATAAAAAATCTGGGGGCTTTTAAAAGGCTACTTTAGTAGAAGCATAATACGAACAGCGCATGTTTTTATAATTTATGCTTAAGCATCGTTTACACAATGAACTCTCAGATAGGATTCTCCCACGACATATACATACATTTCTGGTCAAGTTACTCCCCCGTTTAAACGAGCCATAAAGCAAAAACAAAACATGGCACCCAAAACGAATGATTCATCATCATATCAGCCGTAGGACGTCCACTACTGAACATAGGCCTCCCTCGTAGATTTAAAATAAGACCGGTTGGAAGCAATCATCCAGCGTAATCCTGTGATTTTCATCAAATCGATGTCCACCTTGCAGTTGGACGTCTCACGCTGCGTTTGCCGGTGCCATGGTCATGGTCTCCATTTGAAAACCTTACGACCATAAATCCACTTAGAATAGTCAACAAAGGATACGGTAACATCTTTCTGCGTGCGATGGATGGCCGAAAGTGGCCACTGCACATCCTGGAGTAGTCAACTGCACCGACATCACTTGGCCACATTGAGCCAAAAGATCACAGAGCAACGGGAACGTCGTGGACGGCGGAAGCTGGAAATATATCATTAATGTCAGTGGCAACACAGTTTAAGAAGTGAAAAAAGTTAAAATAAAGTTCCAAAAATGTTTTGTTGGAGCTTAAAAATATCTCTAAACAGTGTAAATAGCATCGTCGCACACGTACGTATAGAACATTTTCACTTAGTCAAAAAATAACAGTTATTCGATACATTTTCAATATGATACCGTAGATTTTATAAAAGGCGATTTTTTTAATCTCGTTTCTAATACTAGAATCTTGTACTGAATGTGAATATGCTACGTACACCCGTATAGTAATACAACTATCAATACTCACATTAGAAAACATAACATTCACACGATTCTCCAAATTAGCCCTTGGCCCATTGAAATTCGCCATTGGAAGTGGAGGCCTAAAACCTGCCGGAGGACCGAAAGGAGGCCTTGGTTGGGGGAATGGAGGCCGCCGCATAGGAGGCGGGATGAAGGGTACCCGTGGACGGAAGGGAGGTTCTTGAGGAGGACCAGGTCTAAAGAAAGGATCGCGAGGACCGGGCATAGATAAGGGATTACGCATAGGACCTGGTGACAATGACATATTAGGACGCATGAAAGGTGGGCTTGGATTACCTAGCCTCACGAGAGGTTTTGGAGGACCAGTCACAGCAGGTTTTGCTGGTGGAGGTACAACACTCTGTTGATTCTCCGGAACTTTTTTAATTTGAACTTGGGGAGTTCCTACATTATTATTTTTAACCTTGCTCTTAGCAATTGCCGAAGAATCATTTGTATCCATTCCTTCCGGACTCCCCAACTGATCAATATTTTGTACTTTAAACTGAACAATTGGATTAAGGACATTGCAACCAGGGCGGGAACCGATGAATTCTTTGATTTTTTTCTCAATTTCTTCTTTATTTTCATCATTTTTTATTTTATTTACGTACTCGCCACTGAAATCTATTTCGGAAAATATTATATGATTTATGGAGGAAGATTGCTTGTTGGCGTATCTATGGTACTGTTGTACTATGTTGCGTTCTGGTCTAGCCTTTATACCTAGCCCTTGGCCTATGTTAGCCAGACCTTTGGGCAACACAACGCTATCAGCAGGATTTTTATCCATACAAATTTTAAGAGGGCTTCCATACAACAATTGTCCGTTCAGCATTGAAATCGCCTGAAAAGGGAAATATTAGGTTACTTCCAGAAGTTTATGGTTTTAATTAAATCCATTGAAATTTAAATTAATTTGAGCAAGTTCTCAAAGTTGCTGTTGATTTAAACTTTAAATTGGAGCTGATTAAGAGCACCTATATTGTTAACATAATTATATGTTAAAATAATATGCTCTTTGATTGGTTGAATTTGAATTAACATTTGCAGCCCATCGCCAGGAATAAGCCTCAACCAGAATTACCACGCGGGCGCAATGCGGGTTGATAGATGTCACTTTGTCTTCGTATTTTAGGTTCAAAGACATGCCGCTTTTATACAATAAAGTATCTAAAACAAATCATAATTATGCCCAATATTTTAGGGTATACTTAAAGTGACTTGAAGTTATGCTCATTTATTTTTGTTTTATTTTTTATGGTTGGCAATATTATTTTCAATGTTGGCAATACAAGGTTGTTTCGTACCTGAACTGCTTCTAATGGATGACTGTACATGACTTTGGCGTATTTAGGCACAGTCTGTACCACACAACACATCAGGACCTGGCCGGCGATCTCCATCACTTCTTTCAATTCTGCCTTGTCGCATCTGAACTGTTAACATAATAAATTTTCACTTGAAATTTTTATCACAAATATTACGGCTTCTCTCATTAACACTAATATCTGTCATATTTTGAGGGTTGTGAAATCCACTTGGTGCTCTTACTTCACACCTTTGTGGTAGAGCATCAGGCCTATAGACCAACAGACGACGACAGCAGACGACAATCGTTATCGCTCAGCAGTCTCATACGAAACAAACGAAAGCGATGTGTGAACTTCAATAAATTTTCAGATTTATGAGCTGGGTTATAAAGTTGAAAATGTATTAGTGACTTCTGAGCGATAACGATTGTCGTAAGTGTCGTCGTCTAGTACCCAGAGCACACAGGCAAGTCGGAAGCGATTAAAATAAACGATCAGTATTCTCTATGTTAGAATCTAAAGTTGAAAATCATAAACATATATATTTTCATTGTACGTAAGCACGCCAAACATAAGCCACGGCAACGTCGCACCGCGTCCCGCTCCAAATTTGATGACGCCTTAAAGATTACTGAGTGTAGGTATACATTTATCGCTTACCATTTGTCTACAGGGCCTGGTACAGAAATTCCATAGATAGAATTTAATTACTTACATTTGTCACATCCACCATTTTGTTTAAAGGAGGCTTTATATCCAAAGCTTTTAAAAACTCGGGCCTCAAACCATACAGGCCTTCGGGGTCAGTATCCAAGCAATCTAGATCTGGTCGCCAACGCCTGGAAGATTTTTCAAACAATAAGAAAATGTTTTATGCGCAATTAAGACAAATCTAATGACATCTCTCTAACCCATTAAGCCGTTTGGACTAAGAAATATACAAACATGCATACACTCAATAAATGTAACCCTCCATGTAGTGCAGTCAGGTAATAAAGAAAATGTTTTGCAATTGCACATGCATTTAAATTGCTTTACAATTCAAGGAAGATAACGTTTTACGCCTTATACTATCTACTTTGATGTAAATATAAAAAGTAACTCACGTAGCAGCTATGATTTCGTTTGATATTGAGAACTGTTTAATTAGGCTCTCATGATTAGAACTTGGAAAATCACCACCCATTGGAAATGATGTGTATGTATCTGTAAAAATAAACATAATATCATAAAAAGTACAATCACTAAAGTAGTACTACACAAAAAAAAATTAGTGCTAAGTTCTTCAGCTTGAAAGATAACAAAGTTTACGTAATTACATTTGCTTATTGGGTAAAGTTTTTACAAATATTTTTTTACTCTGATTTGTATCTGTAATCAGTCCTCGGACAATGAGCTCCACATTGCTTATTCTGTTAATATTTTCAAAGAATTGTCTTACTGCTATCACCAAACCGTTTTGCAAAAAACTATTATAAATTATTTAAAAAGTTTCTTACCACTTATTTTCACCCTAAGTTTTTTATCATGAACGAATTTGTTTTCTAACTTCTTGAAAGCATCAATACATTTGTGAATGCTTTGGAATGTCAGCCGAATAGCGCAGTTCTTTGATTTTCTATGTTTCAGCATCTCCATTTCATCCACATGGCCACACTAAAATTGAAAAAATATAGAGTTAAAAATTATTAAATTTTCTTTTTTTATTCTTATGTGTTCCTATTATACATTTTATATCTTCTGCTTGTATGGTGTAATACTTGGGTCAGGCAGTATTAAATAGTTTTATTAGAATTTGGAGCCAGCTATCTGGTTTTATTTAATTCATAAATGTAAGTTGTGGCTCTGTACAACAAAATATTAAAAAAATTAGAAAAAAGTTTTAAAAGTAATTGGATGGTTCAGAAAACTTATTAAAAGTTGCCTGAGTCATAAGTGAAATGCTTGTTGGTTTCATCCAGTAAATTTTCTTCTTAAAGGTCTGAAAAAATTGTTCAAAACTTACCTCTTGATCTAAATAATTTTTGATTTGCATATAAGTCCAATCAGACGGCAAGTTGTGTACTGTCAAATAATACTCTTCGTCATTAGCTACTATGTCCATTTCTTCCTCACCTTTTTTAGTAAGGTTTGATATTACCCCATCTTTTTTAATCAGGGCCACTTTTTCCCCACTTTTATTATTGAGGTCCATTATTTCCCCGCCTTTTTTACTAAGGTCTGTTATTTCTCTACCTTTTTTACTAAGGTCCGTTATTTCTCTACCTTTTTTACTAAGGTCTGTTATTTCTCTACCCTTCATACTAAGGTCTGTTATTTCTCTACCCTTCATACTAAGGTCTGTTATTTCCCCACCATCCTGTTTGTCACAGTGTAATGCTTCATTGGCATATTTATTTTGAGTATGGTCAGTTTCATCCTCCTTTGCCTTTTTACTCATTTCTGTATCAGTTTCAAGAAGGTCTGTCTCAACCATGTCTGCTTTTTCATTCAGGTCTGTCTCATCCCCTCCTGTATTTTCGAGTAGGTCATTCTCATCCTTTTCAAGCAAATCTGTTTCATCCTCATCAGTCTTTACAATCAGGTCTGTCTCTTTCCCATCTTCTTTTTTGGTAATGTTTGTCTCACCTTTGGTTTTCATGTTGTCATCTTCTGGTGCCTCAATTCGAGGTTTCTTACTCGTCAAATCAGTTGCCTCAATTGGAGTTGTTTGTAACCTTTTCTGTCCATTTTTCTCAAGACCATTTCCATTTTTTTCTTTTGGCACATTATTATTTTCTTTTTGATCGGAGAAGTGAAAAGGTGAAGGTGCGTCAAGTTCGGATAACTCTGTTTGCATCTTTTCTTCAATTTCAGAATTGGTAAAATCAGTCATTTCATTTTCAGCCATTTTTAGAAAAAAGTAGTCCGTTTACCGATGAGTTACGCTTAATGTTTGCAATTTTTACTAAAAATCTACACCAGTAGCTGTACTAAACCGTAAATAAATAAGAAATAGTGCGATTGCACTGTAAACAAATACTAAAACAAATTAGAATAAAGAAATTACACCATTGTGCATATATGATACAAAAATAATGCAGATCAATATATGCTTAATTATCAGTTTTATCCATACTGTAAAGATTTTGTGTACTAGCAGAAATTCTTACAAAATTTTGCTATATTCTTTTACACACGCCGAACGCCGACATGACATGACATTTACATCATGAAATGTCAAATTCAATCCACAGATGGGGTGCGTTTAAGTCAACCATCCAGTTTAAAATTTATACGGACTAAACGTTAAACACCCCGTTCAAGTACACCGAGAGGTGAAAAATTAAACTGACTAAAATTTTATATACCCCGTTCACGGTCGTCCACTGGTATAAGTTTTCGCCTACTAGGATAAATCTTAGCGACCTTTTTACCTCGCTAAATTTTATCCTGCTGTCAGATTGACTTTGACATGTAGCTGTTTACTCAATTCGCTCTCTAGAAACAAATATTTTTAACAAGGACTTATTTTATCACCTCCGTGATCTTTATTTGTGTGTGACAAGTAAATAAGATTTGAAAAAAGTGAGAATAATTAATAACAAGCTGAGCTGTCAATTGAATTTGGCAGTTAAACCTATGACTCCGTTCAGCGAACCCTCGCTAGTTTGATTTTTATCTGGATGGTTGACTTAAACGCATCCCTGATAAAATCAATAAATTTTGCCACAGACTGCTATCGCTGAACAGCTGCCTGCTTCAAGAAGAAACTAAACGTTAATTGATTTGTAATCGAGAGGAATACAATAGACGCTTTTCTTTCTCTGTAACATAAACATAACAATTAAAGCCAGACCGACGCCACGACGAAATCCTCGGTGAATACTGCGTCCGGATGCTGACATTTCGTAAACACTTACACCACGAATCGCGCGAGAAGGCGCGAAAGGTGCTAGAACACAAGCCGCGAAAATCACGCTACACGGTTCCACATTACGTGTTCTCGCACCTTTCGAGCCTTCTCGCGCGATTAGAACGGGCATAAGCCGTGTGAGACGCTGTGAAGACACGGTTGAGCATTCGGTGATGCGGAAGTCTATCCCACAGACTATCCTCTTCCCTGCTTGATGCAGGGGTGCGTTTAAGTCAACCATCCATATAAAAATTAAACTAGCGAGAGGTCGCTGAACGGAGTCATAGGTTTAACTGTCAAATTCAATTGACAGCTCAGCTTGTTAATAATTATTCTCATTTTTTTCAAATCTTATTTACTTGTCACACTCAAATAAAGTTCACGGAGGTGATAAAATAAGTACTTGTTACAAATATTTGTTTCTAGAGAGCGAATTGAGCAAACAGCTCCATGTCAAAGTCAATCTGACAGCAGGATAAAATTTAGCGAGGTAAAAAGGTCGCTAAGATTTATCCTAGTAGGCGAAAACTTATACCAGCGGCAGCGGACGACCATGAACGGGGCATATAAAATTTTAGTCAGTTTAATTTTTCATCTCTCGGTGTACTTGAACGGGGTGTTTAACGTTTAATCCGTATAAATTTTAAACTGGATGGTTGACTTAAACGCACCCCAGAGCAGCCGTTTCGTCTTTGAGACGATCGGTGACAGCAACTTCAATTTTTTTTAAACTTTGCCCATGACTGTGTATCGTGGGTGCGTTTACAAACATAGACACTGGAACAACTACTTGCAGATCATACAAAATTTTGTTCCTTGCGGGGATCGAACCCGCGACAAGGAGCGCAGCAGTCGGTCGATCAGATACTGCACCAACTGTGCCATCAAAAATGTAAATCAGAAGACACAATATTAACTGTTAGCGGTTTTAATGGATGTAAGTATAATGTTTGTGGCCTTTCACGCCCGAGTGGATGGGAATGGATTTGGATGAACTTTAGTGCACAGATAGATCATATATTCGATTAAAACAGGATAGTTTTTATCCCGATTTTATATGTTCACGAATTTTAATTATTGTTTTTAAGAAGTGCTGTTACATCAGGGAAGGCATAAAAAAATATTAAAATGAAATAACAAAATACTGTTTTTATTAGAAGTTTAATTGTTGTACAAATACTTCTCTAAAAGTAACCCTTTCAAAAGTCACTTCACATTTAACTGAAAAAAAAATTATGGAACTTTTTTTTTCACAAGGAACTATGCATGGTCAAGTGCAAGAGCCATTACGCATTAAGATCACAAAATGTAATCCTTCTCTGAGTGCATCACCAAGTTTATTTATGAATTTTCAATATTATTATTGAAGTAAAATGTCCATATAGTGAAAAATACCAGGTCATTAGTACAATAAACGTTGAACTTATGAACTTGAGTACTTAGAACTTATGAATGGTGTTTTAATAAAAAAAATACATCCATTTTACACACAGGTACAAGTCAGTTATTCTGCACACAAAGACCATATTATTGTTTACTTTTTATTGAATACATAATAAAGGATTTAAAAATTATTTATGTTGATAAAAATTGTTTATTCATCCATGAAATGATAATTATAATAGATGTTATACAGTTGGGATTTTGGAGAAGTATTTGTACAAAAATTACAATTCAAAAGAACGGGTTGAATGAACGAAATGAATGGGTCAAAACGATTTGTGTAAATAGTGCACGGCATGCACACAGCCTGTTGGTGAAAGATGGTTTGCGCACTGCTGTGTGCTTAGACTATTATCAACATGAACAACTTTTAAATGTTACTGAACTAGTAAATCTAGTTATTATGCATAATAGTCTGTGTAATAGCTGCTCAATTAAGTGGAAGTGATAAGTGACACTGAATTAAATTAATTAAACTTATTTTTATTGCATATTATGCATCTTGCTCGCACATGACCATACATAAAAAACCTTAAGTTCCATAATTTTTCAAGCTTAATCATATTGATGTGATACATATGATTTATTTAGAGATAAAAAGAATGTTATGCAAGACATTGGCCGTGTCACTGCGATGTCAGCAGTGTGAGCTTCTCATTGAGCTGCAGTTGCGTTTTAATGAGTTGTGCCAGCGTCACCACCATAAGTAGGTCCTTGACGCTGGACGCGAAGGCGGCGGAGAAGGTCTCTGCAGACAGGTTGGGCACAGAGTTGACCAGCTCCAGCAGCTGCCGACCAACCGCATTGTTCTGCTCCGCGCGCTCCGCCAGCACATCCTCTACGTATGATAGCACCTGGTCCAGTAGGCCGGAGAGCTTAGACGCGGCTTCGGAGACCTGCGCCAGGTCCATCATGGGTTGCACCTGTCTCGAGCGCCCGCCACCTCCCATCGTCTTCTGGCACAGGTTCAGGCCCACGATCTCTGGCTCGTAGCAAGTGAGGCCGACGTCAATGGGCGTGAACATGCAGCCCTGCTTGCCGCGCGGGACGCCGAGCGCCACGCATACGTAGGCGCGCAGGCCCATGCGAGCGCCCTGCAGCGACGTGTCCAGCGTCACGTGCACGGGCTCGCGGCACTCGCGCGAGTAGTACTCGTGGATCACCGACGAGTGGTTCGTCACTTCGTTGCCTGTGGCCCACCAGCCAACAATGTTCTCTGATGCATTGACTCGTCTGTTCAGCTCATACACATCCATGGCGTAGTTAAGCTCAGCCTCCACCTGATCGGCATGTTCCTTGTGTGGCACACAGAAGCAGTTCGTCACTTCCACGACGCCTTTGTCACAAGTGCCCAATAGAGTTCCAATTACTCTGTGCGAGTCTGCATTTCGGCGTTCATATGCATCTACAATTTGAAATAACACTACGGGGTGAACCTTGACACTTAAGTTGAGAGCCATGTTGATTAGGATTTGTTTATGAGTAATTTTTTAACACTGGTTCAGGTAAAATTCAAGCAAAATATACGTGTCTTGCGAAAATGACAAATAACCTTAAAATTCACACTCAACAGTACTTGACATTTGACAATACTGCGATTTGACAATCTGAAATCTCTCTCTGGGTCTATCTAAATCTATGGTGTTGACCATTGATTTAAAGTATGGACTCAACTAGAAAGAGAAAAATTGAAGAGAGGGTTCTATATTTCTGTTAAATAAAAGAGACAGATAGTAGCTCTTCTCACAATTTTATCTGTCAGTTAACTAGGAAAGCGCAGTCCGACTTTTTAAGTTTATTGGTCTGACCACAGGTGTTGACGCTGCGCATCACTGCGCATGTACCGGTGCATCCGATGCATGGTCCGCTGTGTGATCTCCTGTGATGGTCTGCATTATGGTAAGGAGTCATAATATTACTGTTTTTCTAAAATTATAAACAAACTATAAAATAAAAACTAACTAGTATAATTTTGTACAATATGGGATTTTCTTTTGATTGTTTCCCTAGTCGATGGATAGATGACGCTGAACTTACTGCAATATGCGGTATGTTACTGCAATGAACGGATCGTCTTCATTTTTTTGATTTTTTTCACTTGATTGTAATTTTGAGATCTTAAAACGTAACATACCTACATGTCATGTCATTGTCAGTCACATCACATCACACCATTGGTATTTGGAAATAAATAACAACAAGGAAAAATAAAAAAAATATTCATTGACCAGTCTTTTTAACCGACTTCAAAAAAAGGAGGAGGTTCTCAATGCGGTCGTTTTTTTTTTTTTAATAACCTAAAAAATAAGTTTTCTTTGGGAAGTCGGTGGCAAAAAGACATCGAAATAATAAAACAAAGCCACCGACTTCCGAAAGAAAAGTTATTTTGTAGGTTATTTTACCCTTTTTTGTGGTTGTTTTTGAAGGCGGTTAAATTTGTTTTGAAAAAAGTTTTTTTTAATTTATGAGTTTTCCACGCCATAAAGAAAATGTCCCAAGAGAAAAAGAAAAGAAGTCTGTGCCTCGTGGATTTGTGCAAAAATGAAGGCATAAATCTAGTAACGTAGTCAGTTCAACGCCATCTACGGAGTTCTTGGAAACGACTTTTTTTTTTAATACTCGAAAAAGAAAACTTCTCATTAAATAAAATATTAAGAAAAAAACTGAAAGGCGTCAAAGATTGTCGATGTCGATTTGAGTATTGATCTTATTGATTGACTAAAGAAAAAAAAATTATATGCTTTCACTTTTTATAAACCTTTAAATTAGAGGAATTTAAAAAACTAAATTAAAACGAAGCTAATCGACTAAAGCTATCGGCTTAACTGGAAGCTCACCACTATTTCCATAGACAATAGAAAAAGTGAAAAACGTCAAAATAGACAAGAGTTGTCAAAAAGAACAAAATTGAGAAAATTCGCTTTGTTTGAAGCGTTGAAAAATTATTTTGTAAAAATTTAAAGTGTTAAAGTCACAACAAAAAAATCAAGGAAACAGGGCAAGTAAAGCTTACGATGTCCAAAAGTGAAGTCCTGTACGTGAAAGGGATGAATACAGTATGTCAAAAACAAATCAAATTTAAAGTTTACCACGATTTTGTGTAGATGCCAATGTATTATTATACGCTTTGCCTAATTTTTCAGTCTGATACTGATGATGATGATCAGTGGGATGATAAGAAACTTAACGACGCGTATGACAAGGCTGTGAAAATTGCAAACATAGAGGTGGCCAAACGAGTAGCCATGTCGACTAACACAGCAAGTGATCATAACGGAGAATGTACGTATGTCTATACTATTATTATGAAGCAGAAGAGTTTGTTTGGTTGCACGCGCTAATCTCTGAAACTCCTGCTTCGATTTGAACAATTCCTTTTGTGTAGGGTAGTCTTTCTATTGAGGAAGGCTATAGGCTATGCATATAAGATGTTATATGCATAGCCTATTGCATGATGATGCTACAACCAATAGGAGCTGCGCAGCGGGGGTGAACCACGAGGAACAGCTAGTCCTGTATAATGTACAACCAAATGGTTTGAAAAATATGACCAAAATGACTGAAGGAGAAGTTTGGTTATACTACCCCCTGGCCACCAGGTTGCGGGACATACATATACCCCGACTCTGATACACAAAAGGCTACCAAAGGACACTGTGGATTTTAGTCACTCAAGTCAGACAGTCCCTCAGTTCCCTTTAGTCAGTCCCAGAAAAAAATATAATAAAACTAAATTGTTACAAAGCATTAAAAAATTCCCACTGTCAACTGGTAATGTGCCCAAGAGACTGGCATATAGTTCTTGATTTGCAACTAATTGCTTACCATTATAGTATTATCATCTGCCTAGCCTTTTCCCAATTGCATTAGAGTCAACCATTCGAACCAGATGCAGCAGAATATCAGTATTTAACATAGAGTGACTGCCTGTCGGACCTCATGCATTTATATTAAAACTTCAATAAAAGTGTTAAAATAATTTTCAGTGTTTTTCTAACTACCCATTTATTTCCACAGCCATATATTCAATGAAAAAAGAAAAAAAAGGGAAATCATCCATGAAGAAAGATCAAATGCCTAAAGTACTCAGTGAAATGATGGGCGACCAGAAACCCAAGGAAGGGGTGTGGAAACCTGGTATGCATTGCCGGTTGGTGTACAGCGAAGACGGCTTGGAGTATGAAGCCGTTATTGTTAGCTTTGTTGATAACGATGATTGCGTTGTCAGATATCTAGGTAAGATAATTAATAGGGTATTTGACTGAAAAAATCAAATTAGTCCATAATACTGATTTAAAAAAAAATATTACACATATTTAGTGGTACGTAAACTAAATCTGACAAAGATACTACAGTATAAATTTTTCAAAATGTCACACTACTTGCATCCATCGGTTTTTTTTTTTTTTTTTTTTTTTAGTTATATGATGTCCCATTAAGGTTACATCATAAAAAATACAATCTAGCCTAATAATAAAGCTAATGAGTAATTCTATTTTGACTTAATTTGCTAAGGAGAGTAAACCTAAGAATGTGTCCATTAACACTTTTCTTATTGTCTCTATTAAGGGGAAGATACTTTGTTCTTGTGTTCTTTATGGGTAGCACTCACTTCACTACATTACACTAACACTTCACTATATTAACTCGAAAGGTTTTGTCCTTTTTAGTCTTCTCACTATGTCCGTGTTGTCGAGGAGCTGGATAGCCTCGATGTTCACATGATGGTGAAGCCTTCGTTCATGGGCTTCGGCGTTCTTTTTAATTATATCTATGACGAGGTCTACTTTGAGGTCCCGATGGAGGTCGTCATTTCGAATGTACCAGGGCGCATTGACGATTCCTCTGAGTACTTTGTTTTGAAAACGCTGTATAATTTTGATGTTACTTTGTTTGGTACAGCCCCAAAGCTGAATGCCATAAGTCCATATAGGCATGAGGACTTGTTTGTACAATAGTATTTTGTTGTGTACTGACATCGAGGAATGTTTTCCTATCAGCCAGTACATCGACTTGTAGCGAAGCTCTAGCTCGTCGCGTTTCTTTTTAAGTCAATATCTTTAATGTCATGCCCAAGTATTTGGCTGTATTTTCGTACGGTATGACATGACCGTTGATGTTTATCGGATGATAATTTGGCTTTTTGTTTGTGAAGTCTATGTGAACCGATTTTGATTCGTTAAGTTTCACACGCCATTTTTTTGTCCAGTCAAAGATTATATTGACGGCTGTTTGAACTTTTTCCACTGCTTCTTCTTGAGTGACACCTGTGGCCATTATAGCTGTGTCGTCTGCAAATGTGGCAATGGTATTGTTTTCTAACTCAGGAATATCGCAAGTGTACAATAAGTACAAGACGGGACCTAGGACGCTTCCTTGCGGTACTCCAGATTCTATCGACTTGAGTTCCGAATATGCATCATCTTGTCTTACTCTAAACATACGACGTGATAGGTAAGACTCTAAGATGTCAGCAAACTGTTTTGGGAGCATATTTTTTAATTTGTTAATAAGGCCTTTGTGCCATACCTTATCGAATGCTTGCGCTACGTCGAGGAAGACCGTTGAGCAAACTTTGTTTTCTTCTAAAGCCTTTTCTATAACGTTGGTAATCCTGTGTACTTGGTCTATTGTTGAATGTTTTTCTCTAAATCCAAATTGGTAGTCAGGGATCAAGTTTCTTTCTTCTATGATGGGTTTTAGCCGTTAAAACAGAAGCTTTTCAAATAATTTTGACATAATCGGTAGAAGTGAGATCGGTCTATATGATGTCGTTTCATGTGGTGGTTTACCAGGTTTTGGTATCATTATAACTTCGGCAACTTTCCACAAGTTAGGTACAAACTTAAGCCTGAACGTTGCGTTGATAAGAGTCGTAAGTTTTACGATGGCCTTACGTGGGAGGTTTTTAAGAACTTCTCCAGTAATAAGATCGTAGCCAGGTAATTTCTTTGGTCTTAAACGCTTGATTTCGTTGTACACTTCTCTAGGTGTTACGAGTTTTATTTCTTGCTCATCGTTTGATGTCTCATCTAACAAGACGCTGTCTTCATGTTCTTTATTTGGCTTGAAAATGAGTTCCAGATGTTGTGCAAACCTAGTAGCTTTTTGCTCGTTGCTTATTGCCCATCGCCCGTTAATATCTTTGATAGGGGGAATATGCATAATTGGCTTTTTCAAACTTTTTGTAGATTTCCACAAAGAGTAATCTGTCATGCGATTGCTAGTTAGTTGTTTTAGATAACTGCTCATTGATTCATTTTTGAGGTTCTGAATTGCATTACTTAATTGTTTTGTAAGCTTGTTCAGAATCTTTTTATCTTGTGGAAATCTTGTTTGTTGCCATATTCGTCTCTGTCGCCTCTTTTCAGCTATGAGTTTTGTGATTTCTGCTGGATAGTAGGTAAGTCTATTTTTAATCTTAAAGGTAGGTGTGTTTTTCCAGGCGCATTGTTGTATTTGTGTTATAAACTGACTGATATCCTGATCAATATCTTCTGGTTTCTTTAGTGGAACATTTAAATCTATAACAGAGTCCAAGTCTATTTTAAAACTTGCCCAATCAGTATTCTTATTTACCAATGTGGGTTGGGTTTCTTTCAGCAAGAAAGTCTCACTTAGAGCATCCATCGGTTGACCGTGACTCTCACGATGTCGTCGGTCCACCTAGTGGGAGGCCTACCTACGCTGCGTTTTCAAGTCCGTGGTCGCCACTCGAGAACCTTTCTTCCCCATCGGTTGTCAGTTCCACGAGCGATGTGGCCTGCCCCAATGGGGCAGACCACATTGCTCTTAAACTGGCACATTTTAAGAGCTATGTAAAAAAAACGAAACTCCGAGCATAGCTCTTTCCATTGCTCATTGAGTGACTCTTAGTCTCTCTAAAAGGCCAGCAGTCAAAGACCACGTTTCAGAGCCATGTGTAATCACTGGCAACACACACTGGTTAAACACCCTTGTTTTGAGACACTGCAGGATTCTCGATGAGAAGATATCACGTAGCTTCCCAAACGCTGCCCATCCGAGTTGGATTCTTCGGGCGACCTCTTTCTCGAAGTTGGACCTACCTAACTGAACAATCTGTCCAAGGTAAGTATAATGGTCTACAACTTCGAGAGTATCATTCCCAACAACAACCGGTACCGGCGCCACATGGACATTCGACATGACTTTCGTCTTGTCCATGTTTATTTTAAGGCCGACCCGTTGGGAAACGATACTGAGGTCGCTGAGCATAGCATTGAGGTGCTCCAACGATTCTGCCATGATGACTATATCATCGGCAAAACGAAGGTGAGTGATGTATTCGCCATTGATGCTTTATTCCAAGAGCTTGAAAACGTCCTCCAACGCGTTCGTGAACAGTTTCGGAGAAATAACGTCTCCCTGTCTCACGCCTTTCTGCAACTGGATTGGTTTCGTGCTCTCTTCTTGAAGTCGGATGGACATGGTGGCGTTACTATACAAACACTTCAACACTTCGATATAGCTAATAGTCGATATGACATCGTTGTAGGGACTGCAATACTGCCCAGGTTTCGATTGAATCGAAGGCTTTTTCCTAGTCCACAAACGCTAAACATAATGGCCGATTATACTCCTCTGTCTTCTGTATAATCTGGCGGAGCGTGTGTATGTGGTCTATGGTGCTAAAACCTTTTCGGAAACCGACTTGTTCGGGAGGCTGGAAGTCATCAAACCTGCGTTCGAGACGGTTTGTAATGACTCTTGAGAACAGCTTGTAAACATGGCTCAGAAGTGAGATTGGCCTGTAGTTCTTCAACAAGGTTTTGTCACCCTTTTTGAAGAAAAGAACAACCATACTCCTGTGCCATGCTTCTGGCGTAGTGCCTTCAAGTATGACGGAATTAAATAACTTCTGGAGGACTAGAAGTACCGGTTTTCCACCCGCTCTCAGAAGTTCTGTTGTGATTCCGTCCTCGCCCGGCGCCTTGTTATTCTTGAGCTGTTTAAGAGCCATTCTAATCTCGTACAGGCTGATGTCCGGGATATCCTCAGTGTAGGGCCGAGTCAGTTTAGCTCTTGCGTCTCGAGCTGTACCGACATTGGGGCCCACTTTGCTGGGCAATAAATAATTTTTTAATGGTAATGTTGGTTAGTACTGTGAAAAATACAACCTGTTGTTATAGTTTATCAAAACAGATAGGTAATTCTTCATAAAATTTATTAAACAACCAACAACATGATTTCATCTTAGTATTATGGATAACAAAGTAAGAGTACTTTAAATATACACTACAATGACCAGCCTATAGAAGAGGTAGAAAGTACAAAATTTTTAGGGCTCCACATTGATAAAAAATTGAATTGGGAAACCCATATCGAAATCTTATGCAAGAAACTCAGTAAATCTGCTTATGCCCTGCACACATTGTCGTCTATAATAAGTGTGGAGGCAATTCTTACAGCCTACTATGGTTTGACAGAATCCCATCTACGATATGGTGTCATATTTTGGGGCAACTCAACAAAAAAAGACACGGTGTTCAAAGCTCAAAAGAGATGCATTCGCTCAATCTTTAAAATTAAACCTACTGATAGTTGCGTGCCTTACTTTAAACAATATAAAATACTTACTTTGCCATGTCTGTATATTTTGGAGGTAGCGGTGTTTGTCAAAACAAATCCACTCCGATTTAAACTATTGGATGAAGTAGTGCCACGTAACAGGCGTGACAACTGTAGGGTATGCTCTCATACTGCGAGAACAGCACTTATGCGTAAAAGTATATTCTGTATGGCTTCCACGATATACAATAAATTGCCTAAAAGTTGGAGAGAACTATCCTTGTCACTTCTCAAAAATAAGCTGAGAAGTTTTTTAGTTAATAAAGCGTATTACAATATTTTAAGTTTTTTGAATGAAAAGGACTTTTCTATTCCGACCTCGAAAACACATGATTAAGAATGTCAATTTAATGTTGTAATTTTTTAAATTAATTGACTATTGATACTTTTTGAATGCTTAATAATGAACAAACTGGACATAATTATCTACTTCATTTAATTTTTGACATACTTATACAATAATATCTTGACATCAATTATCATTTATTTTTTATGTATTTTGTAATTAAATTTCAAATTATACGCAATGACATGTAATTTTTAAATATTCAAAATTTGTACGCCGATATTGGCAAAGCATGGACGAGCACAACATAATATTTAATACCTTGCATGTCTGATTACTCAGTTTATGTAAACGCATGTTTGACAAATAAATTATCTTTCTTTCTTTCTTTCAAAGTTGCTGCACATAACTCTTGAATGACTGCACCAATAGTTTTTGGAAAATCCACAAGCAGGTTGAAATTAACCTGTACTACACCAGTCGTACCTCTAGTTATACATAACAATAACAAAAAAAAAATACATTTTCAGGCTACAACAATCAAGAAGTAGTTTCAAAAGAATTGCTGATGCCTTCGCATGGCATGGAAGCTAGGGCTCGTCAGGTTGTTGAAGCAAGGTCTGAACAGCCCGAAGATTGTTATGGTGCTATGTCTCCTCTTCGCGGAGGAGATGTGGGGGGCAGTGACTGGATGCCTAGTCCTGATAGTAATGGTAAGGACTTTTGAATTAACTAGTTTATGTCTGCATTGTCCCAAACAATGAATGTGTATGGTGTTGTGTGTGTGTACTCCAAATGTATTATAAACAGCCAGACCGAAAACAACTAATATTCCACAACTATCACACAACATCATCTAGTTCCAAGCTAAGCAGAGCTTGTGTTGTGGGTACTAGACAACTGATAAACATATGGTGCGAGAGCCGGCTGCAGAAGTACCTACCTTATCAGATACCCCAATGGGCTATATTTAGATCGTTAACCGACACTTAAACACGTAAAAAAAATCAGGTCTGCCAGAGCCGATCCTGCCGGGTCATAGAAATAATCGATATTTTCTGACATATTTTTTTAATAAAAATTACGTCGTAAGATACCCGAATGAGAGTGCTGGCAGCAGTTAACCATTGATTAGTTATGTAAAAAAAAGTTGGTCTGCCATTGCGCAGCCTGCCGGAAGTACTTGGCAGACCCCTAAATATATGCCCTTCTGACTCACTAAACCTACCTCATCGAGTACCCGGATGGAACCAACGCTAAATAATAGCCAAGATGCCCCTGATAGTGGATCAAAAGGTCTGCCAGGTCTAAGCCTGCCGGAACTTAGTGTTCAAAGCATTTGAAGTTGATAGGGAGCGTTATTTCACTTGAAGTCAAAATAACATTTAACATTTAAAATAACATTTTTTATCATTGTTTTGTTTCTAAAGTTATACAAATTCATGAATATTAAATATTTTTTATGGAAACATTAAATAAAAAAACATATGGGATAAAATATGTAAATTCAAAATTTAGCAATAATCACTACGAGTTCAATAACATGCTTACAATTTATATACATACTATATATGTACATACAACTGTCAAAACTTTTAAGTTAAAAGAAACGGACGGACGGAACAAACGGTTAAGTTGGCATTAGCCCCTTCGTACACTAGGCAACGCAAGTCTTCGATACTTTACGATATTGGTATACATTGCCTGTGTCCGAACCTCTATGGTTTGTATTCCGATAGTCGCTTGGATACCGAAGTCGCAAGGTATCGGATACTGGAGTCGCCTTGTGTACGAAGGGCCTTAGAATTACCTGAATTCTGTAAACATATTTGTAAGTTTAGGGAACTAAGTAGGCTTTCGAGTGGAGAACCTGTTATTGAGTAAATCAAGTCAACGCCTAATTAACTTGACCACCACCAGGATCTCTCCCATCATCTGAGCCGTAGGACGTCCACTGCTGAACATAGGTCTCCCCTTTAGATTTCCACATATACTGGTTGGAAGCGACCTGCATCCAGCGTTCTCCGGCGAACTTTATAAGGTCGTCTATCTATATCTTGTTGGTGGACGTCCTACGCTGCGCTTGCTAGTCCGTGGTCTCCACTCTAGTGCTTTTCGACCCAATCGCCATCTATTGACCATCTTTTCTGCGAGAATTATGGCCTGCTCATAGCCACTTCAGCTTGCTAATCCGGAGGGCTATATTATATGTTGTTGTGGGCTATATTTGAGCGACGTTGAGCTTTGAGATGAGGCCGATAGTGAAAGGCCACGTTTCGGTGCCATAAGTCATCACTAAAACACATTGGTTCAAGACTTCTGTCTTGAGGCACTGAGGTATGTGTGTTATCACCTTTTTTGAAGAACAGCACCACCTCACCAATGCTCCGTGCTTCAGCCGTTTGCCATCGAACAGGACGGTGTTAAACAGTTCTGGAGGACTTTAGGTACCGGTTTTCCACCGGCTCTCAGAAGCTCTGAAGTGATATACGGTGACGGAATCACTTCAGAGCTTCTGAGAGCGGGTGCAGCAAGCTGAAGTGGCAATGAGCAGGCCATATTTCTCGCAGAGAAGATGGTCAATGGATGGCGATTGGGTCGAAAAGCACTAGAGTGGAGACCACGGACTAGCAAGCGCAGCGTAGGACGTCCCCCAAGTAACACACAAGCAATAGGTATAACAGTACACATTTGTAAAACTATACGGTTTAATCATGGATATTCTTTGATTAAGAGCCTTAGAAATAGCTAAATCTTGTATTAAGTTGAGTTTGGACTCGTGAAATTCTTAATGCATAATAGGTTCTGTATATTTGTACTCTATTCCTTTAAACTTAATAACTAAGATATGTTAGACAATTATACAAACATTATTAAGTATTACGCTTTCTATGTATTATTAATAAAATAATAAATATTCCACAACTATCACACAACGCCATCTAGTCCCAAGCTAAGCAGAGCTTGTGTTATGGGTACTAGACA